>CM067379.1:109525254-112296641 GCA_034510155.1 Eucriotettix oculatus
GATTCCTAAAATTCAATAATGTTCAGATGAAGTGTTAAGTCAAGTCAACTGCTTTATAATTTTTTTTTTTACAAACGAGGCGTTAGCAGAGTAAGATCATGTAACTATTAGGGCACATGGCGACATACGACAACATTATTACGATCACTTGGTACCTTCAAACAAATGAAAATACTCCTCGAATTTCCCTTACATAACTTACATAACGTTACCTTCGAGATTTCTGGGAAGTAACGCTTCAAAGACCCGCTGTGGCGTACTGTACCTATGTAAATTATTTAAAATCTATTATATCCTTATATGTTTACTTCACCCGTTGATGTTTTTAAAAAAATTTCAAGCAAAACCAACAATGTCGATTTGACTTAACCTATTCCTCACTCCTAAGTCTTTCTGTTTTGAGGGGGAAAGTAGCAAATGTGAATAATTTTTTAAAAAGAAATAATATATACTGGAAAAATTTAAACTGAGAAATAGACTTTACAAAAGCGTCTGAAAATATGGTAAAAGTTTTTTTTGCAATACATAGCATTTTATGTTTGTGGTAGCGTAAATAAATAAACTACTAGTTTATTTGAACCTATTAATTTGATATAAAACTACTTATAAACATTCAAGTTACGAAAACATTTTTTAAACTTCGACGCGAAGTTATTTATTTGCGTTTTTTGAGAATATTAAGGTTTTATTCACTTTTATAAAAAATTCTGACAAATTTTGAGAATGGCAGAAACTTTGTACCGAAAGCGTAAATAAACAATATGATTAAACATTTTGACAAAAAAATTATACTAATTTTACAATTATCTTATTTATGTAACTGCATCATCTATTTTATGAGCTGTTAACACTGATACATCACAAGACATTTACAAGGTTTTCTCGGGCTTCTAACCGGGTGAAAACACAGTAATTCCACGATATTTCGGCAGCTGTCATTGCTACACTCTTCTCGTGAAGAAGATGGTATCAATGACAGCTGGCGAAATGTCGTGGAATTATTGGTTTTCATCCGGTTAGAAGCTGAGAAAACCTTGTAAACTACTTACACCGGGAAAGCCTTCATTGGATTACATCACAGGACAAATATATTTGCAGGAGTTTACAGGCGCCTACGAATTTGTGTCATCATATTTCAGAAAAAGAAGTTATTTACTTCATTCGCAAATGTTATGTAGAATATACCGTTTTTCCTTGGGTCTAAATTATTAAAATAGGATATTATTTATTTAATCGAACAATTAATTATGAAAATTAAAATTAATTTGAAAAAGTAAGCCTTAAAAATTTCAATTAAATAGCGATAGCACGGTTATTTCCCCGTATCTCGTTTGAATTTAGGTGTATTTTCGGCAATAATGGATGATTTTGTGAAACCAGATAGTAAACTAAAAAGAGAATCAAATTCTGAACAAGTTCCCTTCTAAGACAAATAAGTGTTTGAGCGATCCTAGCCCAAAAAAGTCAATTGTATTCAATGAGATAGTTCTCACTCGTGAACGAAGTTATCCTTACGTACGTACGTCATTTCTTGGCTTTTGACACATAATGACAAGAGATACGACCTTATTTAACAGACAAACGTAAGAAACAGAGTGAAATAAATAAAAAACTTTAAATTTCCTACAAGATCCATATGCGAAAGATGCTATGTCGCATCAAAACGTCGGTCTATCAAAATTATATTATAAAAAAATCTTGTTTTCTGAATTAATATCACAGGAAAAATAGTTTATATTCTCCTCCAACATTTACGAATAGAAAAATGATATATTTTTAATATTTATTTGAGAAATGTGTTGATATAACTTCTCATTCAACTCGCAATATTGATTTCGAAACAAGCTCACTTTTGGGTCAGTCCGTGCCAAATCATCGAAAAACAACCTATGGCTCCCACTCGACGCCTCTACAAACCTCATGAAGTTTTGTAAGAAAGTAAACCCAGGTCCAAATTGAAAATTTGTAAAATTTTTAGAGCTCATCGTACACTGGTTGAGAAGTTACAATCCCATCTTAAATGGGCTGTCACCGCGTTAACGAGCACACGCCTCTGAGAAGGCCAACTTTGATCCCTTGTCAAATCAGTTCTAGAGGCCAGATAAGTGTGAAACTCGGCTTATCGATACAACTTCTAGCACAGAATGTAGTGGTATGATCAAAATAGTAATACGGCTGGCCGTTCTGATATCTGCTCAAGCCAAATTTGCCACCAAATTTTGGCGTGGCAATAACTCAGCACACCATATTTTGTAAACCAGGAGAGAAGGTACAGAAATAGAAAAACTATTATACTCATGAGTCTTAAGATATTCCACATGAAAGTTGCCCTGAAAGATTTTACATGTAAAAGTAACCAAATTTCAGGTAGAAATATCTCAAAACACGTCGCTCCCAATTTTTAAACAAATTGTACCATTATAAAGAACAGCATGTTATGTACACAAAACATTATTTTTATGTTGGGATCTGCCGGTTTATAACAGCTATAGGCTTCTGAAGCTAATTATGTTGTTCTGTACAAAGGGAAGGGAGAAACTACCGAACCAGAGCCATCGAGAACACCGTCTTCAAAATTTTCATGGAAATACTAAACAACAGGCTCACTACAAACGTAGATGCTCAATTTCCAGATATCCAATTTGGTTTTAGAAAAGGAAGAAGCACCCTAATGCAGTGAGCTACTTAATAGAACAGGCCTAGGACGCATTGAGATATCCAGGAAAAAATACTTCGTAGCCTACATAGATTATACAAAAGCCTTTGACATAATAAACAGATCGACACTCATCCGAAAGCTCCGTCTGGCCATTGGAGAGACACACGAACTATCAAACGTACTTTCAAACATCCTACGATACAACCGCATCCAAATATCTGATGATGTCGCTTTTTCGCAAACACTAATTCAAACCAACGGTGACCTGATCAGCCCGACAATGTTCAACATCATGACATCAGACATTACAATGATAAGCACAGATAATTCAGCAACAGTTATACTCTACGCAGACGACATGGCAATAAGCTCCGATTACAAAGAAGAACTACAAAAAGGTGCTAGACAGGCTCACTCCAAGGGTCCAAATAAATCACGGCAAAACCAAACATGATTTTCATAGAGGTGGTAAACATTCAGCTAAAGATAGATAGTTCCTTCAAAACAACCAATAGAAACAGTAACAAAATTAAAATAGTTGAAATGATTCTTGGGTTTGCAGCCGGGTGGCGTTGTAAATACACGACGTTTCGTTGACAATCACCGTCGACATCTTCCAAGAATCATTTCAACAATTAGTTCACCGGTAAAACCTGCGGAAGTTAAAAATTAAAATATCTCGGAATTACTCTCCAAACAACACTGAGATCTTTCCACACCCATGTGAAAGAAAGAGCAGCAGCAGCAGCAACAAAAGCGATCTACAATATCCAACAGCCCCAAAAACTTTCCATAAAAATAGCAATGTTATTATTCGAGGCGGCCATAGTGCCAATAACGACTTTACGTGATCCATCTAATCTGCGACAAACTAAAAGTCAACGAATATTTAACACTAGGAAAAGTCAAAGCCCGCTGCTTGAAACGAATACTAGGTAAAAGGAAGACTTCGCTATCAAGATTGGCTTTCGTCTTAACGAAGGAAACTTTTTTCATAGAAGCCATCAAAATGCAGACAATCCGACCAAGTAACAAGACCTACGAGAGCGCACGACAAATACTACTAGAAAAGCCAACACCATATGGTACGACTTCTACACAACCTACACCATGCAGGTCGAGGAATGGAAGCAGCAGCCAGACTATGAACTACGATGCAATTCATGGTTTCCACCACAAGTTCTGTAAAAATCAAGCCAGAGGAAGACTGTGTGTGTGTGAAATGTGCAATAGACACTGCGAAAAATACCACGCCATTAACTGTAAGAAAAAGACAGTTGTCAATAACAAATTGAATTGTAATAGATTATATTTCCACATTGTACGCTTTATTAATTAATAATTAGCGGGAAAGAACGCGCAGCTGGGCGGGCGGTTCAAATTAATCGAAATTGAAGCTGAAATTCGCAATCCAACTTCAAATGGTATGAATAGATTTTAGGTTACTAGTGGGCTTTATAAGGTGATAAATAATTGAGCCCTTGAAGTTTATGTAGACCTCAACTATAACAATTTTACCAGATTTTACTATTTCTTTCGCTTAAGTATATACCATTCAAAATAAATAAGTTTCCAGTATTCTGCATTTAAAGTGGTGTTTTAATGTTGCAATGTTAAATTCATTTATTTATTGCATTTATATTAATTACAGCTTCAAGCATGGTCATATTTTAAGGATCTGTGATGATTTCTTTTGCTGAACATGTTTGGAAACAATTTTGTTAAACAATGAACATTTATTTCTTATAAAGATAAAGCTGTAGCCAATTATTGACAAGTAGTTTTAAAACAATAGTACAACATTACTTAAATAATTAAGTTGGTTATTAGTGAAAGTCAGAGTTTAGTGTTGAGGAACTATTTGACTTGGTATTCAAGGAAATAGGTAAGTCTAATTTATGAAATTAAAATATCTTTAATTATTAAAATAACTAATTTATTTACACTTAATTACATCATTCTGAAAATCACATTTCTATCCTCTAAATAAAACACTATCCTTACAACTCAGTACAGTACATATTTCATTGCAAACTATTTTGTTATGTTGCACTATACCTCACAATCTGCAAAATAGTTGAAATCAGTGAAAATAGCTTCCTTGATATTCAGTTATTTTTAAGGTTTAAGATTATTAATGCATTTCTGTTATAAGTTTACTTTATTTTATTTGTTAATACCAACAAAAATAATTTAATGAATAATAGTGAATCAATTTTGTTTTTAACTTTAAGTGACCAATGTTGTTTTAAAACATTTCCCTTGCTATATTAGGCTTTCTTTCAATTATTCTTGAATTTATTAAAATCCAAAATAACATTAAATACATAAAATGAAGACAATGGCTATTACCTAATAATAACTAGCAGGTGCAAATTTTTGAGCATAATGGTGCAAAATGCAACAGTTAATTCCAAAAATTCATTTAATTCGGATGTGTAAAAGTAGTCCATTACCAATGTATGAAATATACACTCTGAATTGAGTTATGTTAAATACAACATATTTAGAGTGAATGCAAGGAAATTATACAAATGTTAAGGAGTACAGGACTTATACTTTATTAAAATTATGTTATTAAATCACTTTATAGTGTTATGTTCTAATAATTTGTCTCTTAAACCTTCATTTGATCATCATGACAAATGGTGACTAAATAAAGGAATAAGATCATGAATTGAGGCAATTTCATAAATTGGTAAATAATTTGAATGTTTCTGGTCAGAAAACATTATAAATAAATTCATTTTATATTTAAATCAAAAAACTATTTTAATTGCAGACGTTTTATGAAATTAGTGACATATTAACATCTGAAAATTTTTGTTATAGATATTAAACATTTTCACTCATAAATATTTGATTATATTGCTAAAATGAAAAATAATTATAAGACATTTTCTTGACAAGTTTTTGATTTAACCAATATGAAAATGGAGTATTGGGAGCAGAAAGTTTAAATACACTTATAAATCAGTCATTAAACTATCTGACTTAATGATATAAATAAAATATAAAGAATGGCCAAAAGTAATAAATGGAATGATTTAATTTGAATATGTTTCATCCTCCAACTTCAGGGACCTTTAATTAAAATATTACAAGTTTTCATATTGCTGCTACATTGTCAAAACATATTCAATTTAAATTATTTCATTTCTGACTTTTGGACATTCTTTGTACTTTATCTATAAATATACTTAGTTGATGTCCTATTTGAATGGCAAGGTATATATGTGTTACAGGTATGGTTGAAATGTCTTTAATTTGAACTAAATTGATATTCCCCAAAAATTATAGAATGGTAAAATAGAAATGTTTAATCAAGAATAAACAACTCAACTCTAATGTTTAAGAAAGAGAATTAACATTTTACAGAAGTTTTTTATTTAAATAATGTTTTCCGTGTAAAGTATTAAATAAATGAAATATTTTTAAGTAAAATTTTATTTTTGATCATAAAATTAATTTATGACAATAATGCAGTACCTATATTCAACCTGCAGTCAGTATTTTACTAAAATCATATATAAACTTAATTTTTAATTATGTGTTTATTGCATATAGATTGATAAGGAAACAATTCAAAATGAATTTTAAAGCAGTTTGATATAAAGTGGAAATACCAGAATGTTAATTTTGTATTTGTGTCAGTTGGAAAGTGTAAGTTAATTAAATGGCATGGTTCATGAAAATGCATGTAAAATTAAAATAAATTATCATTGATGTGAAGATGCATTGAAATAGAACTAACAATTTTATATTTAATGTATGATATGACCAAGGTTTGTGATCTTGTTTGATGTGAAATTGGTCAGATATAGCTGAAAGCTAATGTTTGATTATTTACAAGGGTGTAAATAAATGACCTTATATTGTTGACAGTTTGATTATTTTTATTACAATTTGTGTAGTCATGAAATGGTTTATTTTTAAATCTATGTTCCTTAATTACCAAAAAATTAAATAAATGACCTTATATTGTTGACAGTTTAATTATTTGTATTGTAATTTATGTGTACTGTCAAGAAATGGATTATTTTTAAATCTATGTTCCTTCATAACCAAAAAATTAATGCTTTAAAATTTCAGATTTTAGTGTTTCTAAATTGAGTTTCATTGTTTTCAAAAGGCTATGCATTTATTGTAACTTGAATAGTGCTGAAATGTAAAAAAATCTTTATTTTACATTAGATCAAGAAAGCTTGATTCACTGAGTGGTTAGAACCGTAAGTTTTAAGGGATGTTAAATGAATACATAATAAATGAAAGATAAGATATTCTTAGGTGGCCAATTCAGAGAGAGAGTAACACTTGTATAACCATGATAGTCTTTCAGACTTGGTTACTCTAATAATTTTATACATGAATCATACAAGGAAACCATTCAGCTGTTAATAAATTTTTAATGAATGTGTATTAAACTTAAGGAGATCTGTTGGTTTTTGAATGCCATCACACTGTACAATTTCAATTATCTTGTGTACTTTGGTATCATAGTTTATCACATAGACATGCTACAACATTGAACATACTGTTTGCTGCACTACATTGTATATGTTAATACAAAAGTGATTATTTATTCAATGGCCCATATCATTATGTGCTGTTTGAACTGCCATTAAAAATTTAAACAAATGGGAATGTTATTTTCATCAACCAGAGAAAAATAATGATGGACAAATATTTTTAATAAACAATGCTTGCATGTTTTATTTAACCTATGTATTAGCAATAAGTGTATTCAATAAAAACATAAAGTAGTTTCAACATAATTTACAACTTATGTTCTGAAGTGTAAATTAAATGCAAGCTGGATGCCATATAAGTAAAGTAATAAAATGATTCTTTGGTATATGACAATTGTTTTTATCTATTATTGTGAAAGCAAAACTGCTAACATTGCTGTTTAAACAGCTGGTACCATAATTCTTGGATTATTATCTAAAACTGTCTTACAGCTACATTCCACCTTCAACATTATACTACTTGTGACTGAACTGGTGGAATAGCAGTCTTTGTACATTGAGTCAATACACTTGAGTATAGACATCAGTTTTAGTAACTATGTCGTAATGATTTATCATATATACTGTTTAGTGACAACATTATGGTTTGGTAAATTATTCAAATGTGCATTGAAATGTTTTACATATGTAGTCATACATTGTTTTCAACACAACATATACTTCACCGAACACAGTTTCTTTTTTCTTTTGAAGAATAACTTTGATAAGAAAAAATATTTACACAAAGGAGAAACATGTTAAAATAGTAGTTTATAAAATTATTTTACATTGCAAAACTATTGGGTGTATGTTCAATATCTCACTTGTAAAACTAAACAGAAACAAAATAGAATTGTATTCCCTCTTAGAAGCCTTTTCTTAAACAATATTGCACCATGTAAGAATTAGGTAAATAATTTTATGTCTAAATTTTTTTTATATCTGGTTACATGTTTTAATCATAAAGTTGAAAATATAGTAAACATAAATATGACTGCATAATTGAACAATTGCTTGAGCAGATTGAGTAGGACTGAAATCATGGCAATGTTCATGACTCCTTAATAAATAATGTTAGCATGATTAAAATAACAAATCTGTTTTCTTTTATAGTTATGATAGAATACATTAGAAAGCAGATTATACAGTCTGTTTTATCATATGGTAAACTTGCTTTTAATATTTATCATGAACATAACATATTCATTAGGCCTATGCTTAGAACAGCATAATATGAAATCTACATTTAGTTATTGACTCAAAGTTAAAACAATTCCAAAGAAACCTTAATAATTTTCAATATTTCTTTTGACTGCAATGTACTCTCAGAGTTGTTCTCTTTGTACTGCTCCTCACCAGTGCCCTGGTCCCTCTGGATTGTCAACGCTTCTGTTTTCCTGGCTGTCTTAGCTGGGTTCTTCACCCATCACAGGTGCAACATTGTCTGGTGATGTTTCTAAATGCTCACTGATTGGCTCTGTCTCTAATAGAGGTTCTGAGTCTCTTTCATTAGTATCTGTTGGGACAGACACTTTACCATCACCACCTTCCTTTCCAATAAGATAGTAAGTCATAAGTTGGCCCTTTCCTTTAACTGACACTAATCCCCTTTGTTCGAAAGTATATCCAAAGTGTCTCAATATAGCTGTTGTTTCATCAGTAACCTGTAAATGAAAAAACAAACTAGAGGAATTGAAATATAAGAAAGCTATACTTTAAGAATGACATTTCATTAAATTAGCAAATACAGTATTAGTAGCTTTGTTTTCTAAATTTGTAATAATCTTCATCTTAATACTGGACTATGATAAATATAATACATAGCTTACGAGTTTTATAATAATATGATTGGTGGGGAGGCAATATTTTCTTAATTAAGTTCATTCAAAATAATTACAAATAGATAGAATATCTATGGATTTAGTATTAGTCTATATAATCTGAAGATAGGATTTTAATATCAGTATATTTATCAAGATGCATTTGAGTTCTCGTCTTTTAAATCCTAAATAAATTTTGTAAATATATTGTTATATTACCATGAGAAAATTATAACAAACTATGAATGTAGTTCAGCCAGGTCACTTACAGACATCAATATGATTGTTAGAGTAGACAACCATTAGTATAGATGTTTTGGGAATTAGATTGCATTGTACCAGATGCTCTCTTTTTATATTTATTATTAATACTTAGTTGTTATTGGCCATTTACCTGGTACTGTCATAATAGTAAATGTATTGTTATTATTATAAAATTAGGAAGTTTGTTTCATTCTGAAGTTTTCTAGAATATTTATTTTTCTTGATATATACTAAGAGCAAATCATTGATTTATTATTAGTTGAATGAACCCCATTTGAAATATTATAAGTGAAAATCTTGGACCAAAACTTCAGTTTCCACTTATCTCTTTGCTACTGAGTTTTAAGTTAGAGCATTTAATTCATTGAGCTTAAATTATTTTCTAACCTGTATGCATCCTGCTTTGCCTGTGCTTTCCATGCGAGATGCTACATTCACAGAATTGCCCCAAATGTCATAGTGCGGCTTCCGTGCACCTATGACACCAGCTGTTATAGGTCCATGATTAATTCCTGCAAGAGCATTGAATTTATAACATTATAACCACTAAAAAATTCTTAGCAATAGGTGCTGAGGATTTAATGGCCATGTCTCCTAGTAATACACAATAGAGCCTTATGAAATAAACAAATGGAATGTAGGGTTGATGAATATGTATTCTAGTTATCAATAAGTATGAGATTGCAAAATGTCAATTTATTTCAAGGCACACATCCTACTTTCAAACATTAAACTTTCAATACATGGTTCTTCTTAAAGGGCCGTGGAGAATAAGAGAGAAGTTATTGCAGAACCTTTGATGGATAGAGTTACTAACATGATAAGCAAGAGAGCCAAGATGACCTATTTTCTGTAAATATGGAGAAGAAAGTACAGTGTGAAGTTAATTGAGATATGGTGCAGTCTTGTTATGTCCTGATGGCAGGAGCTTAAACCCTTCAACATTTCACATGCTTCTTACTATATTTTCCAAAAATAAACTGATAAGTGAATAGAACACACATAGTACATGTGGCGTGAATGCTTGCTATTTATGAACTACAACAATTAAGTTAATATTACTCACCCATCTTCAGGACAAAGTGATTAAAGCTCTGCTCATTGATTCCTTGAAGTGCTTTTTTTAGTTCTAGGGCAAATTCTACAAGCAATGACAAGTGGGCCCATCTAATAGTTATTGGATCATCAGGCTAGGAGAAAAATATATATATAATTATTTGCAGGAATTTTAATATTTCAGAATACACAATCAAGACATTAGAAAATTTTGTTCATTTTGATAAAACTTGTAAGAGTGGACAGCGCCATCCGACGGGAGAAGTTAAAAGCTAATCAGTCGTCGGGTGAACTTTTGAGTGTGCGGTTTTGTGTAGCCATGTGATTAAAATTAGGTTACCTTCGAATCCCCAACAAGTGGTAGCAGAGACTGGTTCGACAATACGGACAATTACAAACAAGAGAAGTGAAATTTTACAAAAACGTGAGTGATAACAAAATGGAACTGTCAACACAAATAGTCGAGATTTTGCGCGGGGACAATTACCTAACGTGGTCGTTAAAAATGGGTGCCATTTTGAGAAAAAGAAACTTTACAAAACAATTATCGAGAAACCTGAGCCAGTATGGAGAAATGAAGACCAAGCAGAAAACGAAGAATGGGAATACAAAAATGATGAGGCGTTTTCGGAAATTGTGACAACATTATCGCCCGAACAAGCTGGACCGTTTATTGGATGGACTAGTGCTAGAAAATTATGGATGAAGCTGAAAGAAAATTTCGAAGGTAACGTGCATGACAAATTAATAGACGCTATGATGGAACTGAGACAAATTAAGATGGGAGAGAAAGAGACAGTTGAAAATTAAATTACAAGAGCCCGAACAATGGAAGCTACTTATGGACAATCAATTAGCGAACGAGAACTGGTATTCCACGTAGTGCGAGGTATAAATGAAAAATTTGAAACTAGCTGCGACGCTCCGAATACAGTGGTCGGCAACAATGGACGACATCAAACAAGCCTTGAAAGAAGAGGAGGCAAGAATGGCAAACAAAACAAGAGCGATGCGGTTTACCAGGCAAGAAACCATACAATAAAAGAAACTAGAACTTGTTACAATTGCAACAAAGTCGGCCATCTTGGAAGAGATTGCTTGCATAGGAAGAAAGGAGGAAATACAAGACAAAGTGAAAATAATTCAACCGCTAGAGGACAATCTTGGAGAGGTAGAGGAAGAGGCCAAGGTCATGGAGGTGGAGCAAGCAACAATCGAGAGAGGAATCAACACCCAGCGAGCGTAGTAACAGAGAGGGGTGACAATCAAAACTTCCAAGTAACAATTAAATTGACGGACGTGGCTAATGCAGTATCAGAGGACCCAGATAGCGAATACATTTGGGGAATCGATTCTGGATGTAGTATTCACATGTCACCGCATTATCAAAATATGACGAATACAAGACCTTACAATGGAACAATGGTATTGGCAGAAGAGGCGAGAGAAATCGCAACAGCCGTAGGTGATGTAGAAGTGCACAACACTACAATTAGAGATGTACTATACGTACCGAGATTAAGAATGAACTTGTTATCAGTCACTCGGTCATATTCGACCAAAACGGTGCATCAATAGTGAACAAGAAAGACGTAGTAGTAGTAGTAGCGACATCAGAAGACGTGGAGAAGATGAGAACTGAGCCGAACAAATACATTGACAGGGATGTTTTACATAACGATGATTCCAACATGACGGCGGTAGAGAAGCAGACGTGGCACAGACGGATGGGTCACATGGGAGAGAAATACTTAAACAAGATGACGAAAGACAAAATGGTCAACGAAAACGAGTACAAGGATGTAAAATTAGATAAATGCACGGATTGCATTATCAGCAAGGCAACACAAGCGCCACATAAGACTGACGAACGAGAGTGCAAAGTACTTGATACACATGGACCTTTGCGGGCCCATGCCGGTAGCATCAATGGGAGGTGCGAAATACATTTTCACAATAGTCGACGGATACAGTCGAAGAGTTTTCGTATATTTCTTAAAAACGAAGGATGAAACTTACAACAATTTTAAGGACTTCGTGGAACGCAAAGAAAATGAAACAGGGAACAGAGTCAGTCAAGTACGCAGCGACAATGGATCTGAATTTACAAATGGACAGATGAAAGAGCTAATGCGACACAAAGGCATAAAACACGAATTGACGGTATCCGGAAACCCAGCGAGTAATGGCATAGCCGAACGGATGAATCGGACACTACTAGAGAAGACAAGAGCACTATTACAAGATTCGAAGTTAACACACAAGTTTTGGGGTGAAGCGACATCAACAGCCGCATACCTGCTGAACTGTTCGCCAAATAAACACAACGGAGACCAGACGCCAATTGAGAAGTGGACTGGAAGAAAACCAAATCTCGGACATTGAGAGTTTTTGGTTGCGTGGGATATTACACAACGACGACTACATGCAGAGGGAAATTCGACCCAAGAGCGGAGAGAGGAATTTTTGTGGGATATTCTAAGACTTGCAAACAATGTACAATCCAGAGAAGCAGAAGTTATTTGAGTCGAGATCTGTCATTTTTGAAGAAAACAAGAAGGGAGGAGACTTACTACAAGGTCAAGCGGAAGAGACTGAAGATTATTTGGTCGAGAAGATAGAAGAATTACAAGCGAAAGAAGGGGAAACCCGAATATTGGAAAACACAACAAATGTAAACAATGAAGAAGATGAAAGTAGCCATGAGCAACTAGAGGAGGAACCAGAGGAGAACGAGCCCCCGACAGCTGAAATGATAACGAATAAAAGAGGGAGAAAACTGGGTGAAACGAACATACAGATTCAAGAAAGACATCGTATGGAGCGAGAAAGAAATGAACAACTATTGAGAGGAAGTGGAGTAAGAAGATCACAACGAATTGAGGAAAAACATGTTGCAAATATCGCGTTTGAAATTCCTAAAACTGCGGAAGAAGCCATGAACAATCGAGCAGCAAAGGAATGGACGAGAAATTTATTGGAAGAGCTGGAGTTAGAAGAATTCATTAGTGAGACGACAACTATTGAGAGTGACAGCCAAGCAGCCATACAATGGATCCAAAATTGTGGAGTGAGGAGTCGGATGAAACATATTAACCATTTATACTATTTTTGCAGACTCATATACCAACGGCAAAATACAACTAAAGCATATATCGTCAGAAGAATTGGAGGCGGACCTCCTAACTAAACCAATCAGTGAAAGAAAACTTCGAGCAGCTATTGAGATGTTGAAGCTCGGATGGACTGCCCAGAGGGGGGAATTGTAAGAGTGGACAGCGCCATGCGGCAGGAGAAGTTGGAAACTAGTCAGTCGTTCGGGTTGTGTGTAGCCATGTGATTAAAATTAAGTTACCTTCGAATCCCCAACAAAACTGCTATTTTATTTTCCATACAAATCTTTCACGTGGCTGTAGACATCATTTAAAAGTTAACATGGAATTTTATGACCAGTTACTTAAATAAAAAAAATATTAAATATGAGCTTCATATATTGGGGCTTGCTCTAAAAAAATTTGAATTTGACAGTTGGTACTAACTAATGATTGCTATAAAAATACTGTCCTAAATAATTTTGTACACTGACAATAAAGTTTATATGTTCCTTATGTATAATATATATTTTAAAGAACAGTATTTTTTCTTCAAGAAATGCTATACCATGACATGACCATATGAGTGGATAAGAACTGTCAACTAAAATGACTCTAACTAATTTAGTTATTTTATAGTTAGTTAGTTATTTCAAATGAATAAATTTTCATTTCTTACCTTCACTGTCCTTGATGGGTTAAGTCCACTTGCAGCCATATATGTAGAGCCAATTGTCTTAATTTTTATGATATCTTGGAACTGAGGTTGTTCTAGAAGCTGTTGACATACTGTTAGTATTACTTCACTTGATAAAAATTATTTTGGTTAATGGAGAGCAAACAAACACTGTCTGGAGTCACATTCCAAGTGCCAGTTTTCCTAACACATGGAAATATGTCTTTTCTCTTAAAGATAAGCTTTGATGATCATAAGGTACACTTCCACCAAGAAACACATGCATATGAAAGAGTGTTAGAAAGGACTGTCAAGTAGTATAATTTCAATTAAATCCAATAGAGAATTGTCAAACTATATAAATATTTACATGATGTAGCAAATAGATAGTGAACATTTCTCATTCACAAATATTAATGGTTTATTTTAAATTTAACAACAATCAAATATATAAAGTCCAACAGGAAGTTTTTAAAAGAATTTACAAATCTTTATATTGAAACAATTCATTATTATGCATACATACTTTAATTATAATAATATCCTTAAATGACATTGATAACATTACAATAAGAGAAGGAAAAATAGTATTTAAACTTTGTGATACTTACTGCATCAAAATCAGAAATGACTTCATTCAGGAACCTCAGACATTCAAGTCCTTGGTTGTTTACTGATTCCTCAGAATAAAAATCTGAAAAAGAAATTTATTGCAATTTATTTGTAAATAACCTCTTTATTTAATAACATGTAAAAGGTATTATGAAAATGGTAACAATTATAACTACAAAATTTTCAAATAATTCAGGAAATTATGTGATCAAAATATTTAAAGTACTTAATAATCAACATGCCACATAGGTGTAATTACTTAGAATACAAAGTTTAATGACAAATTGACAGAATTCATTGCAGTCAATAAATCAGTCAGAAATTGTGAAGATTATGTTATTGAAATATGCACACAATTACATGAATAATGTTTGGTGAACTGAGTGGTGAAGGAGACAAAATTATAGTGTGGGTATTACAAATATCCTCAGTACAGGGTAATGTGAAAATTAGATACCACAAGCTAAACTGCAATCCTCAATAAATGTTTTGGATATAGCTGAAGTATCCTATTTCATAAATAATTTCTATAATTTTGTGTATTATGCTGGATTGTATGGAAATTTGAACTTTTTAAAAATGTGTGAATGGCCATTTAATATTTAATTAATAGATTAAAATATAAGAAATTTAATCAAGTCTCAGTGACTTATAATTTGGTGCAGGTAAGTGACTTTGAGCTTGAGATATTAATTTCTCTAAGAGAGAATCCACTGGTGGGAAGAAACAGTAGGGAAGCTGTGACAGATATTAAATCCAATAATTAAATGTGAGTCAAAACAGGTATAACAGGAGAGAAACAGTAAGTTGTGTCAAAATACTATGTGCAGAGACCCACTGCCATGGAATTGGAGCAAATTTCAACACAAACCTTTGTTACAACAACTTCTAATTGTGGAAACTATTCTGAAAACATTGACTCAATGAAATAAACTGTGCTCTTTTCAGGAAATGTAGTACGTCAATAGACTCATCCGTAAAAAGAGCTTGGTGCTGTCTATCCCATTCAAAGAATGTAATTATTATTTCTAAAATTGGTACTGTATTATCTGAAACGGTTGTTCCTCCCTGTCAACAACACTCCCCTTCTCCATTTCCCTTCCTCTACTTCTCATCTCAAAGCCATGCTACCTATACTAGAGTACGATGACATAGCACCTGAGAAGTTGGGCATGGAGGCGAAGAGCACCCCCACCTCAGCGTAGCTCTGGCTGTAGAGCTCCTCGTGCTGGCGCTTGCGGCTCCCCATGAAGTGCGCTGCCACGTGCGGAGGCAGGATGTTGTAAACCAAAGCTTCGTTGCGGCGGCGCATGTCCGACGCCCTTTCCCGCTGCTCCTCCACTTCCCTGCGCCACAGGAATAATACGCGCAGCGTCTTCTCCATCTACACGAGTCAATACCGAAGGCTTCAAATTAGTATTACAGTCAAGTTTTTAACATATATATGTTGACTAGAACTGCAGGCTGGGCTTCAGGAAATGCTTTCTCAGAATTTTTTTTACCGTAGAACATGTCTAAAACCTGTGGCGGCTGGTGCATATGTGCTACAGCACATGAATTAATCTAGGAGGAATTATTTGTTTTGTAATTTTAAGAAACTCTAAAATAATAGTATTTTAAGAGTGTGAATGTCTGCTTCGATTTCGAAGACTTTAAACTGTCCGCCTTCCAGCTCGCTACATTCTTCATAGCACGAGAATCTTGTCTGGAATGAGAAATGCGTATTATTACAGTTTCCACCCCTGCTCGCCTAAGATCCAGCAATAATATGAGCTACCAAACGCACAGCGCCGTCAGATACAATTTTAAATGTTTTTGACGAATTGATAAAAAGATTACCTTTTATGCACTTGTTGTGGTTTTTATTAAAAATAGAAAACGTTTAACAGGCGGCATTTCGAAGACTTTCATAATTCTGGGAAAATTACCGTACGATACGCATACAATATTCCCATAATATGTGACTTTTTCCTAAAATTAACTTTCTTTCTTTAAAATATGTAATAAGTAAAAATACTGTCGTGTTAGGATTTTGCGCCAATATGGTTGTACATTATTACAATTTTAAAATTTCGTTTCTATTAGACGTGATGGAGACGAACTTACAAATGTAGCATTTTACTGGTCGTGGAGTATTAACAACCCTGTAGATGTTGTAGTATTATTAATATCTTTATCCTCCTAAAAATTGTCTTGGGGTGATATAGCACGTACTCACGAGCCGCCACCGTCTAAAATTAAGGTGGATCACTCTGAAATTCCAGTCACGAAGAATAATAATTGCTAAACAAGTTAATTGTATTGCACTTAATGTTGTATCAAACATTATAAATACTGATTGGTCACGGCTGATGTTATAATCGAAATAAACAACCTCTTCTTTTCATTGAACCAGTACGTTTTAGGGTTACATGTTTATCCTCTGCGTTTATAAAACATTAATATAATTCATTTTTTGGTAACGGAATTGTAACTGTAGTAGCTTTATAAAGCCTAGCTGAAATCTAATTTAAGGAATTGATATTATTAGTTGACTATCTGGGTATCCGGCGTTGTCTGAGTATTTATTATACAATAGTTTGGCATAGTATGTGACGCGTATAAAATTTCGTCATATATTTTGTTTTATTCAACTGAATTAATTTTACAATATTAAGAATTTTTGTAAAAAAATTCGTAGAGAACAGTCGTAAGGTATTCGCTAGGCACTCTTCCGGGCAAAAACAAAGCAATATAATTTGTAGCCTCACAGGTTCAGTCTTTGTCTGAAAGGTATTTGCGGCTCGCCAAGAAAACCACAGGTCCCCCCAGGTTAGCAAGGTGGTTGACCCAAAAGATTGCTAAGGTGGGGTAGGGACGCCAACCCCATTGGAGGACCTGGGGAAGATAGAAAAATCGGGGAGACCAATCACGTTTTGGAGAGGTGAGTTAGAGGTGGAGATGACCTCGGAAAAGGGAATTGGAGGTGAGAGTTCAGCACTAGAAAACGGAAAGTCGGACTGGAGAGGAGAGGCTACCTGGCTGCAGGCATAAGGAAACAACACCAAAATAGAGGCCTGTCGCTTCTATGCTGACCCGGAAGCTGCTTTTTCGTGAATCCAGGACTGACGGTCAACAAGGAAACTAGGGGAGGATAAATGTAAAGTAAGGAACCAAAAAGCAATAATCTCTCGCTCTGCTATGCGTATATACAACCATCAGTAAAAGTAAAATAAATTTACTTAAGTCTCTTGCAATATTATTTCTGATTAGGGCTCAGCTAGGCAAATAAAATTCATTAAATTAAAATATTGTAATATTGTTGAATATTTTACCTTTGTTAACAATAAAACTGTTTAAAATTGAAAGTGGAGATTTACTGGCGCCCACCAATTTAAATATAACTCTAATTTTTAATATATTTATAAATCATAAAATCCACGTCACAAGTAATTAATTAGACAATAATCTCTTTTAAGGAAGTAGAAATGATTTCACCCGAAACTCTAGCAGGAGCGTATAGATATTTTAGAAGAAAGACAAGAATGGAAAAATGTTGACCGGACCAGAGACTCGAACCCCGAATCCGAGTTAACGTCGAAGGACCTATTTATTCAACATCCCTCGATTCCCGTAAACCCAAGCTAGGCTTACTTACCAATTCACTAATCGCACTTTTCACACTCTTAATTCTAGGAAATGGACATTGCGTAAATTGAAACAGGTGCATTGAATTGTAGTGTAAGGGCGTAGAAATGCTTTCACCCGAAGCCCAAGCAGTTCCTTAGCCGTCGACTAGGATTAGCTCAGTGGCCAGAGCACCCGCCCGGATATAGGAAGGTTCGGGGTTCGAGTCCATTCTTGTCTAACTTCTAAAACAATCTCTTCGTCAACACGTGAATAAATCGGCATCCAGAGCGTCACATATATGAACTTTTTAACTTTACATGTTTCCTATCCTATCAAAGCCGACGGAAATAATTTTATCAGATGACTCACAGTACCTGAATTGTCGTATTTTTTTGACCATCTGAGGAAGTTAATGCAATATATTATAAATAAATTTCGACGGAAGTTACTCACATGCCTCGCCAAGATGGCCAGGGCGATGGTTACAGCAAGCAGTAGGCCACACAGCGCGTATTTGGCAGCCCCGATGCTGAAACAAACAAACCCTTAGTTTTACATTTATCAGCGTCGCCGCAGTGGGCTCACAAACATGACAGGAAGTGTATGGTAACTGCGCTTGACTGCACAACTCTAACAATTAAAGTAAAAATAAGACAAATATTGTAGATCCTTGCACAAGAATCTGTTGTATGGGAAGAACATTCCCATCGTTACGATCGTTAGTATCGAGAATGTGGCCCATCAATGAGAGTGAGTAGCAGTGTATGAAGTGGCACTGCAAATAAATGAAAGGATGTATGATTTACAAGATGTAAAATCTTCTTTAATTCGTTTTAGATGAATCTAAACCAGCACGTAAAAGGGGGACTCATTTACAAAATATGAAACGTAAAGAATATTCCGATAAACAATGAAAACTGGGATGAAACTGGACTTAAATGTATTAAAATTAAGTTAGCGTGTATTCTCGGCCGTCTCCTGGGTGCATAAATATACATTTATTAAAATAATTAAAAATTAACATAAAATTTTCTTAATTTTTCAAACAATTTGACCATCAAAAAGTCTACCAATGATAACGTATTCTTTCGAGGTGTATCAAATTAATAAATAATTCTCGGTTTGCACCTGACGACGACGGATATGAATTGCTCTGAAACGTTGTCTTTTAATAAACAATTGACTCGGTTGATAAGCAGAGGATCATTGATTAAGTCTACTACTAATTGTTGGATGGACCCAAAATTTTCGACGATTATTCTGCCGTTTTAATACCATGACACAAGCGCATGAAGCATCTACCAAATCCATTTTAAAGCTAAATGAAGACAACCATTTGGTTTGAAGAAACTCAAAACCAACTGAAATATTCAATCAACTGGATTTAAAAGGTGACGCAATTCTTATTTGAAAAAATAACCATTAAAAAATACAACTTCTGCTGAGTTCCTCGAAGGTTCAAAAAATATTAAAAGACGATACCTAGACTAGAGTTAGGTGAATCTCGTTATAACGATTGCAAATTACATCGGGAGTGGATGAGGCTAGCATCATCGTCAACGGTGTTGAAAGTAGCTGACCACTGAACGGTGGCTCTAATTACGCCCTTGTCACTACGAGAAAGTGGTATGTTTTTTAATTGTGACAAGCGTACTTGAGGAATTTCATGTTTTTTCCCCATTTGCTTACGATTGAGTGCAATAGTAAAAACCGCGCTGAGTAGGAAAGTCCCAACTTCACACCACTGATGGTCGAAGTGGAATTGATCGGAATTTGTTAAAATACTGATTCAGCCAAAAGAAGAGGGGACTTCTAAGGTCAGAGTAACGTCCAGCTCCGGGGTACAAAGAGGCAGCCAAAATCAGTTGATGATATGACTCAAAAGGGAACGGTCTACGAAGCAAGTTTTGCAAAAGATTCAAAGCGCAGAAATCATCACTGCTTAAGCTATGCTTTCCTAGGAAAGCGGTGTCCGTTTCAAGACGGTCGTAATGCTGCAGAAATACGGAAACGGCTATCGAGAGAAGTAAAGTTAGAGCAACGTCAAACACTGTCATCCCGTTTGCCGTCAAACAGCAGGCATAAGGTTCAGACCCACGAGCAGCAACAAAAGGATTAATTACTTAGTGGACTCTATCGATGATAGCCATTTATCGTATTTGACAGTTTACTTAAAAATATTGAATATACATAAATTCTACTCACAATTACAAGAAAAATGATATCAGACAAGCTACAGTTTACTAAATTTGAGCATAGCATGGCAGCTATGTTTGGTGCACAGTTTGCTATATTATGTGAAAATATTTTAAAATGCAAATATTATGTATTTTACTAAACTTCTAAAATTATTATTAACTTAAGTTTTAGCTTTTAAATTAGCCATTTCATTAACAGAAAGATATGTTTCCGTTTTATTTACGTAGTTAAGTTCACTTCACATTGGGAAACATCGAAAATTTAGTAATTGTTACAAAAATTAATAAGTCTTGAAGAATGGATAATATAAATTGAGGTGGGAAAAAATACCAAGTATAAGGCTATCCCAGAGACCTGAAAAAATGTTAAGGTATTAGTTACACCGGTTCAATTCTTCAAATCCTCATTACTTACTAGGTATGGACTCTGTCGATCAAACTTCGTTTTATCTTATTATATTCTATTCATATCGATTCTACGCACAATTAAAATAAATTATAATAAATAATCTACTGGTCTGTAATCGTAATATAATTTAATAAAAAAATTATTTCATCTTTATCAGAACCTTAAATAAAGTAATTTTATCCGACTTAATAAAACACAAAAAATGACCAAAAGTCAGAAAGGGAATAATTTAAATAGACTACGTTTCGTCTCCCAATTTTAGATTTCGGCCCCGGACTTTGCAGGAGCAACAGGAAGTTTTAAAAAATTTAATTAGGGAACTGAGTGCTTTACTAAAGTTGGGGGACGAAAAGCATCTAATTAAATTATTCCATTTCTGACTGTTGACCATTCTCTGTGTTTTATTCATGAGAATCTGACAAATAAATAGATGCTGCATGATAAAAGGTGTTTTATTGCAGAACTTTATGATTAGAGTCACTTCTGATTCAAAAGAACATTTATTAATAATTTTTAGAACAAGAAGCACATAAAACATATCAGCAAGAGCGCCTACACCACAGATACCAAGAAGTCGTACGGCGATGCAGGAAGTCCGCAGACGTAAACAATCATTGCTATTTCAAATTTTCTTTACGTAGAAGTTAGGTAAATAGGGAAAAATGATCGAGTGAAGGCTTTCCCGGTGTAAGTAATGCCGTCAAAAGTAAGAAGGCAGTAAACAAAAATTTTCGACTTTTGAAAATATTTCACGGATTAATATATTATAATTAATTTATAAAGACAAATTCATATTTCTTCGTACGGATAAAACTATTTTCAAAGAGATAAGGGGTTTATGTAAATGTCGAAGCTCAAAAAAACTTTATCCCTTGATTTCTCAAAAGCATTTCTTTTTAGACTTACTGCTTTTCTCCTTTGGACAGCAGTATACAAACCCACAGGTGCTTGAGATTTGTCCGAATATATACGTATAAAACTTAGCTGAAGCCGAGAAAATTGTTTTGAACATAAAAAATTAATTAATGTCCTGTTTGTCAAAATTACATCAATGTAGCTTTCAAAGTAACTCAAATTTTTAGTTTTAAATAAATATAAATGTATAATATTAAACGATAAATAATTTTGTTTGCACATGCAAGTTAATTACTTGGGGAGCTCTCTTCTGGAAGGGGCTTCTTCGCAGCGGAGGGCGCTGGGCACGACGGCCAGGTTCATGGTGGCGTGGGCGGCGGCGATGGTCACCAGCAGAACAGCTTTGTGGCCGTGGGCGAGCTGCACCGGCAACGACGTGGCGACCAGCACCAGCACGCCGAAGGCAGAGAAGTAACTGGGATAGAGACACAGACCCCCGGGGCCCAACGTCTCTCCCAGCTCTTGGACGCTCGAGCAGTTTCCCGACAGCGACACGTCGGCGCACGGCATCTGCACGCAAACACGAGTAATTACTTGGTCGTCGTCCAATATGTCAATCGTGTGAGTGATTTTCAGTAGCGTCTCTTGTCATTTCAGGGCGAGGGTGAAAGGGGGATGATGTGTGTACAGCCTCTCATCCTCAAGGCGGAGACCTGAACCTACTCGAGATGCCCCTGTGTAATCTAATCGGTCACGGCGTAATGGGAAGCAGCGTGCATTTCTCATGTGCCTTGGTGTTGGGTCCCGGCAGGTCAATCCTGGGTATGTGAAACCTAATAGTAGGGGGCGGACCAGGGGTGGCTCTATGAGCACGGGGGATGGGCTATGATGGGTCGGGGTCATCGCGCGGTGGCTCTAGTAACTGAGTCCGTCTCAAGACAGTCATAAAGCTCTCGGGCTAAGGTGTCGAGTATGGAAATTGCTAGCCATACTTAGTTATCCGATGATGAAACTGTCTGGGTGCAATTCCTTTTTTATTGGGTGCGCAACGCAGGGGATAGCTGCTAGCTTCCACTTCCGAAGGGGGTGCGTCTGGCCTTGGAAACCAGGTGCAGCAATCCGGAAGAAGCGGGAAGCTTCGAATTCCTGTCATAGGGTGGTGCTCACCCTCAGCCTCCTCTGGGGGAAAGAGGCTACTCTTAGCTGGAAGTGTCAGCGCTACCGTTAAGGTTGAGCCCGGCCAGTTGTAGGGCGGTACTCGCCACATCGGGGTTACCTCGGGACCTGACGCAGCACGAGGTTGACCTGAACCTTCAGTGAAAAATACAGGTAGACAGGGGTGAGCTTTAGCCCAGCTGTCGCTCTACTAGGCGGCAGCCCTGCTCACATTTGGGTTGGACTCTGTCGGCCAGTGACATGCGGTCAAAAACCCACGGTGGCGGTGCTAGCAAGTCGGTGCCTGGGTATGTGTAACCTAAGAGTAGGGTCGAACCAGGCCCGGCATTTGAAGCCACCTGCCCTTGGGTAAGGCAGCGGCCCCGAGGGCACTCTCGCCGTTGCGGGTGGAGTGCATTTCTTTCGGGTTAAAAAATCGGGTGTGGGAGCCGCATGCAGTCTGAGCAACAAATTTCTGCACTTCGCACGCCGTTTCGGGAAGGGGAGGGTAGGGGAGTAACGTCCTCGGCCGGATTTGAAGAGGAGCGTGAGTACCTTTGGTGAGGGGCCCTTCGGGGTCCTATACACCATAAAAGCGCATACGACCTGTAAAACCTAATGGTATACACGGGGTCAGATGCTGGTCCTATCCAGTATGTCCTGTAATCACAACTACAAACTGTCATTTCAGATCTTAATACATAACATGCTTCGGGTGTTCAGTTGTCGTAACTAGAGGAGATTATATAGTATGGTAATATTGTTTGAGCTATAAATGCTCATTTTTTCAGTGACAATTATATTTACTACAAAAGTATAATGTAAGTACTGATTCTTATACTTAAACAATATTATAATATTCCGATGTTTTAAATAGCGTCCCGAACCTGTAAAGAACAGGTCAGAATACAAAAATTTTGAAATATGAAAAGAAAAGAAGCCGGGAAGCACTCATTCCGTTTGTTACATTTCAATCCACTGCGAATTTCGCAACACTATTTACATTCTTCTTTGATATGTACTGTGTACATCCCGTGATCTCTCACGTGCTTCCGTTCGAGCCATAATACTTGTATAAACGGGGACAAGTAGTAGTTGGTCAGCCTGATTACCAGAAATTATCTAGTATACAGTACATGCCAATGTGACAGGTTGACATAATTTATTAACGTTGCCGAGTTAAATTGTAACTAAACCCGATGCTTCATATAGAAACCCTCTATTCCGTGACAGAAATATTTAAAGTCCTTTTCATCTAACATTTCTCATACCTTCAAGACTGATCCTGTCATGTTTTACTTGAATAAATATTTTTAAAATATTGTATTGGGATTCCCGTTTTTTGAATACGTCTAATATTTAATCTGGCAATATCTGATCATTTTTCCCATTCTCACTCGGCAATCCTAATTTTTGTTGTTGTGTGAAACATTTTTATGAATCTAACTCCCATTACAGTAATTTTGAAGGACATGTGTTCATCCACTTCTTTTAGAAGGACTTAATCACAGAAAGTCTAGTAGTTCAAGATACCATTTCATTTTATGTGACATTGTGACAGTGTCGGCTCTCGAAGAATCCAGTAAAGTTCTAAGATCATGTCAAATCTCCAGGGTAAGTACTTTTCATTAAGGAAGAAGAGAATTTTGACGACTATCAAAACCGAGTTTGCGTGTGTTCAGCTTCCAAACTGGGATACAGATACTGTCGTCTCTTCACTTTAGAGTAGCCCGAGTGCTATGACAAACTTTAACCATGAAATAACAAGTCCATTATTAAGAGAATTTGTTTTGTATGTATTATTATAAACGATATATCACGGGATGAGTACAGGAATGCAGTTGTTTGAAAATGATTTACAGAGGTGATAAGCTGAAGTCTTCTAAGGGGATTTAGCCTACCTAGAGATTCTATGTATCATTTACCTGACAGTGGAGGAGTTGCAAATGAAATCGGCGACGTGAAGGAAAGACACATTAGTATTACAAGAAGATTCACATAGTCAATAGCTGGACCCAAAATAAAATTAAAATTAATGGAAAGAAAAGCAGCTAAATCTCGTTTACAAAACGCACATTGATAAATGAGACAGAATATAGAATAGGAGTGGAACTAATTCTAAGGGAAACGAGCTGAAAATATCTGGGGTTAACTATAGAATAGAATAGACTTGGGTTGGAGAAGCAGGTGAACTTCACGACCTGAAAAGCGTGGAATACCTTACATTTTCACAATGAGGAACTTAAAAAATGGAAGATCAAAATCAAAGGAGGTGACATATTATCCTTAGTTAAACCAATTTTTGAATATGGTACGGCTTGTTGGGATCCCTACAGAAAACAATCAAATAGAATTATTAGTTCAGAAAAGGACTGATAATTTGTGTTTGGGGGAAATCCTCCTCAGGAAAATAAATTTAGGACAAATCTCAAAATACGTGTGAAGTAATTATTTTGAATAATAAAAATGTATAATAGAATTTAATGAAGTTAAGTTAATATAATTATTGTAGTGTTTCTCTTTTCTTTCTTTCAGCAGTATAGACATTTTAATGGGCACTGGTTATTTTTAGATTAGGAGTATTATGTATAAATAATTCTATAATATATAAGCCACCTGATTTACGCCCAATTGTAGACCAACAATAAATACAAATATTTGGGGGGAACAGAAATGTGTTGTCAGTGGAAGCGTCTACCAGCCGTTAAGTTTTCGAAGTATAAGTATATAGTCTATAAGATGAGTACCATGTCGATGATGTTAGTGACGCCTAGCAGAGAGACGATGCCGACGCCCAGGACTCGACGGGTCCACAGGGACTTGTTGACGGACTCGCTCCAACTCACCAGGAACCGCGGGAACGCCTGAAACACATGACAACCATTCCACAACAACTACGCTCAAGTCAAACAGCGTACAAGTTATTTTGTTCTTTTCAAATAGCATCCGATTTGCACTGACTTTGACACAGAATTGCAGGGTAGTGGTGTATCAGAACTCATCCCCAACCAAACCACGACTGAAGAGGGATGATGGCGTCTTTGAATTTTCGGAGTCTCTTCAAGAGATTCACGAGGTGACGAAGCATACACCCATTCTGACGGTTGAAACTCTCATCGATACTGAAGATTTTCTTCTCGGTAAAGAGAATTTTTTGGCGCACTGCTGGACAAGGGGTTTACATTTCAGCTCCCTCTGCTTCCTCCGACGAGCATTTAGAAAATGTTTAGTAGACCGACGGTAGGCTCTAACACCAAGGTCGTCCCTCAATAGTCGGACATTGATCTTTTTGAAATTTGAAGTTGTTGGAGTCCTCACACTTCGTGGGGGCGATCTTTGATTGAACCAATGTCAACAAATCGCTCGATGTTTCGATAAACAAACATTTGGCTGATTTTAAGCTTTTCAGGATTAGGAAAATGTCTGCAGCAGATTTCCCGACCTTGTGCAGAGCTATCACAGATACACGATTTTCATAATCGCCCCATTCCATTTTTAATTTCAAAGACACGTGCTTCTTCTTTCACTACTGAAGCCACAATTACTCAGCGTGCAATCCAGAACAAGGGTACTTTTTTACCCTGACAGGAACTACAGTATGCGCCAAACGTTAGTAACAGTATTTATGGCTAGACTGGGTTTATTGATTGCGAATAGCTAGAGTGATTGAAAGAGATTGGGTAGAACGGAAACTGTGGATTTTGCGTTGTAATGCACAATTAGCCTCGAAATCGGAATATTGATCACGAGCACAGTCTCTGCTGTTTATTATTGTTCCTCGATAAATGCTAGACTCTGAACTATCGATGGACTCTCCATCAACAGTCACACTTTCCCAAATATAATAGAGTACTGACAATGTTAAAAAAATTCGTCAAACACAATTGTTTTGCAGTATAATGGCGTCTCCAAGTCAACGTTGCTAATATTAATTTATTGTATACATGACTCTGATGTGGTGGTATTCAAGGCAGATTCATATTGAGGAAAATACATTCATTTTCTATTTTCATTAAGAGTCATCCCCACTTACTTATATAATAAGAAATAATTATGAAAGTTCTGATTCTAGTAGACACGCTGACGTCAATAGTTAGAACCTGAAGTAATTTAGGGGTAATTCTTAAACTAGAAAATGCTTCTAAATCTGGAGGTAGATCTAAGAAATCGTGACACTGGAGATCGAGTGCGGTATCTCGTAAACATTGTGACTTCTTCTGCTAGGCGAATCCAGGGAACCAAGGCCCTGATTAACCATTTTCTCTCTAGCTATTCATACCGTCCTTTAAAATCTCTTCCTAAGCCATTATGTTGTCAGTCATACTAAATAACATTCATTCTCTGTATACCGGGTGTTTGAAAATGAATCAAACATACATATCTATTCAGATTTTAAACCGATTGATAAATTAACTGTTAACACTCTAGTTTCACTTAAGTCTTACTTTCGCGGAGTGTGAATCGTATTAACCGTTCAGGGAGACTTTCGGAGTAGATATGGTGTCCGTGTCCGTCTGTCAGACGAAGATGTGGAACGGAACTGCATAACAACAGCTGTGGAATCAGTAACTCAAGATATTATTACCTATACCTATTCAGGTAGTATATTAAACTATATTAGTATACTAAATCATCTCCTACAAAATAAAAGAGCTATGGTTTTAATTTAGTTAAAAAGGCTGTTAAATTATCTGACCACAAAATCCACTAGCACAATTATAACAAAATTTTTAACGTTCTATTTTTAATTGTTTTCCCTTCTCCTCAGTTTCATTACTATACATATTAGAAGTAGATTTAGCTTATTGATATTTAAGAATAATTCATGCACAACAAGTAGTAAAAAATCTGCGGACTAAATCGTTTTACCATATTTAGAATACATACAACTTAAATAATTAACCTGTTTGGCAATTATGGTGTTACGATAATATCTGAATCGGGTTTTAATTTAAATTTGATCAAAATGCTTAAGATCTTTTACAACAGTTGGATAAAAATAATAAAATTGAGCGTTTGGATTGTAGAGCTTTCTATATTGGTCAAACGAAGCATAAGCTTTGAACCATAATTAAACAACATTTTCCAAATTAAAACAACCATAGGATAAAAAATCATGTATTCATGAATTGATTGGAATATTATAAAACTTTTAGATGAAGAATGTAATTATTATCCTCGTTTGATCAGCAAAAACTGAAAAAGAGGTGTACTATAAATTTAACAAATGGAAACAGAATTTAAATTTAATATATGATTCAGTTTTTCATTTAAAAAATAGGTTACCCTGGAGGAAGTCAATTCTTTTTGTTTTTAATGGCTTATGTATATACAAATCCTATTTTGTTAATTACGTAGGTAATAATGTACTTTAAGGAAGTCAACTATTATCTTTCTGATTATACAGTATTTATAACTAAATTTTTAGAGGCCCCTGAATATAGGGAGGAAACGTTTTTGTAGTTAATGTAAACTATCATAAATTATGATTTTTGACCATGATAAACTAATTTTATTCATAAATACAAGTCCTAATTTTCTTATACAACTCAAAGGCGAAATTGAATTGAAAGGCGGTAGGAAATCAAGCACATTTGAGTTGTCACGTAAAAAAATATATGCATTTTTCCTTATTACAAAATTAACATTAATTTTGTGTTCCTTATTTTTCATAATTTATACATCCAAATCGGACAAAAGTTTTTGAAACACTCTGTAGTTTAACTACAAACATTTTGATAAGCCTGAACCAGCTTTGAAGACTGTATAAGTTCATGAACCACACCTCGACCGCAGACTATTGTAATTACAGAAGTTATAGTTGTTGTACTTATCAGTTATAATTTTAGCGCCTTTAAGTTTTGTAAAAATATTTTAAAAACTGAACTTTTGGTTTTTAAATAAATAAATTGAAAATAGCGATGCTTGTATAAATTCGAGTACTCGCTATATTTGTTGGAGGTAACTGAAATTGATATCATAACGTCACTACCATGTTCTTTGGTCGCTACGTGACTTGAGCTCCTTGGGCAATGATGTCATCCGTTCTACTGCACATATTGACATTGTGTATAAAATTTCATTATTAAATAATAGCTATAATACATTTGTCCGAAACATGATGAGGAAATTGGATGACTCTACGAGCACACAATAGATTAACATTAGGAACCAGACAACAAGCGGATTTCCCATGGAATGAATTGAAGCACCAATCAAATAAAATAATTAGGTTAAATATCCACTCCGATTCTTATATTTGTCGTTTTACGTACCCAAGTATTTGCCGTATCACTACCAGCACGTAAGATAATAATGAAGTGAATATTGTGTAAATATTACTTTGTCTGTATAGAGGAAATAAATGATTAATTTTTGATTTTATAGAGGAAAGTTATCCCCTAAACTTAATACGTCACGATGAAGCCCCTCTCGACTTTGTAATTAATTGCCTTTATCGTTGACACTTTTGTAATATAGATTTTAAAACCCATAAATTAAAATTTTGTAATTATTTCTTCCTTTCGCAGCACCAATCAGAGGATGAGGGAAAACTCTCCACCAGTTCCCATTTTTCTATTTCATCAACTTACTATCTGTACGGATTCTTTGATAATTAGTAACAAAATTTCTGGGAGGCGATCTGCACTTAGCACGGATGTCGTCACTGCGCACTCAGTATTACCAACAGAAGGCTTTTTTTCGCAATCACCTAATTTTACAATAATTTATTTGCAAACCACACTTTTTCTTCAAAGAATTGATAGCTAAATTATTAATGTCAATTTTATTAATGTATACTAAGTAGTTAATCTCAATTTTTTATATATATGTTGAAGGGGAAAGTTAAACGTAATAAATGGGTTTGTCAGATGAAACGTCAAGACTGTTATCGACATTAATTTATTTACAATTTTAATGGCGACAAATATTTACACTTTTGTACGACCGTAGACCTGTGACTCGGTCAAAATATTGAAGAAAGTACCGTTTTTCGCATTGACATAACCTGTTTTGAAAAATGAAGTTTACACTGGCCCCGTGCTTATTAGAGACAAAGTGAAATGGATATAAATTCACTTAGAGAATGTGATTTAACGCAACGTTAGCGTAAAAATAAAGTTTCTGATAGAATTGGCCGCAAATTTATTCATTTTCATTAAAGGGTACGTTACAGTAGCAATTTAATAAATTTCAGGACAGGACTATTGCGGCACTGTCACTTTGTTCACGGTTTCCTCTTCCGCGTCACTTGGCTCACAGTCTTGTAGGCAAGTTTCCCGTTCTCGTAGTGAGTGATGGTTTGCGTGTCGTCGTCGAATATCTCGATGACGCGCTTGAGGTTCTTGGCAATGTCGAAGTGCGGGGGCTCTTTCCTGAGGAAGTTCTGCCTGTGGCAGTGCTTCCTCTCCGTGGAGGATCGCGCCCGTGACGCCTCTTGGGCGACGAAGCGCGCCCCGAAGGAAGGCATGGTGAAGCTGACGCCCCCGCGCGGGGGCGGAGGCTCCTCCAGCTCCGGGGGCCACCGCAGGCCGCTGCGCTCGTACAGCTGCCTCTTGGTCTGGTCCGAGAGAACCGCGTACGCCTCCGAGATCTCGGTGAACTTCTTGGCCGCGTGTTCCTCGTTGCCCACGTTCATGTCCGGGTGCCACAGGCGCGCCAGCTTCAGGTACGCGTTCTTGATGTCGGCCTTACTGGCGGTCCGGGATACTTCCAACACATGGTAAAAATTTAACATTTCGTCTCGAAAGGCTTTTCACAACAGCTTCTTCGCAAAGTCACCATGACGGAAATAACTTTGAAACGCGACACGAAAGGTTACCCTATTTCTATCATTAATACTACTAAAATTTTGAATGCAGCTCAGTAGACTTCTTTGAAAATTCCAAAGAGTTTACATTACGACCTAAAACAGACTGACGATATATTCAGATAAAAATAAAAATTTACGTTTGTAACAATTTTTTTAAAGCAAATCAACTAAACCTTGTACACAAATGCAGACAAATCAATTCTCAGCAGGATTTAATTTGTAATAGCTATAATGGTATTTTCTGTTACATACTATGCCAAAGAGATTTAAATAGTTATAAATTATATTGAAAATACGGAACCCATGCTTCGAACGAAATGCAAATTGAGAATCGCTACGAACTCAATAATACACAAGAAAGAATGTTTTGAATCAACTCAAAAAGTAGAAGTATTCGATGAGTTAAGTGAAAATGTACCATATGCGTGTTGGGGTGAAACCGTGGCTGAGAGTTATGAAGGCTGAATCAAAAGTGGAGTATATTAAACGGTGTATAAGTAAAATGTAATATTCCAATGAATTTATTTTATCAACTGGTTAAACTGGAAAATTGTTTTAATAAGCAATTTTTGTTATACTTTAAGAAAGAAAATTTCTTTAATACTTTTGGTAAGAAATTATTAATTTTTGATTTCAAACAGTCGCACTGGTGGTTTACAACACGTATTAATGATTGGTTAAAGTTTAAAGAATTTTTTAAAAATAGGTTTCCTTTAATATTTGAATTGTTTCTAAACTTTGTAAATAATCAGGGTGACAGTATTAGAAAAGGTTTTGAGGCAAACCGAAATTATAAACTAACACGTTTCTTGAAATGTAAATTTGTTAATCCTTACGGGAAAGCTGCATATGCAAGGGATGTAAGTGACAGTAAATGTGTTAGCACGACTATATGCTCGGCTAATATAAACGGATGTGTAAATAGGGTGAAGAGATGTAATAATTTAATAGAATACAATAAATTGTATATGAAAGGAGGGTGCTTAATATTAGTAATATGGAGATCCCTGTTAATATTTTTAATTTTCTTAGTTTGTGGGATACGTTTAATTTACCAGGTGCCAGTATAAAGAAAGATTATTTAACCTTATTAGTTGAATGTGAAAGTGTGATTTCGACACTAATGACGACAGACGGCCATAAGAATGCGTTAAGAAAACAGTTTGGTATTATATTTAATCGGTTTTTAAGGTTTGGAAATAAAATCAGATGTCCAGTAGTAAAGAAAATAATATTAGATGCAGATGCAATCAAAGTTTTTTGAATAAACATGATAAGATCAGACTAATTAAAGCAGATAAATCTAAACAATTGGGTTTATTGAGTTCCCAATAATATACTACCAAAATGTAAAGTTTATTAGCTGATAAGGCTATTTATAGAAAGGAAAAAACAAAAAAGTCGATTAAAGGTTAAAAAACACTCATAAACTTGAATTGTCACTTTGACGGAAAATAGATTACATAGATTACCTTACTTATAATCTCTCAAAAATTTTTAATAAGACGTTAGATAATTTAAATACCAGTAATTTGTATGACGTGAAAGATGTTTTCGCGGCGAAAGAGAAGTTGAGATTTATGAAGGTTGATGAAATTGAGTGTTCAAAAAAGCATTAAATGAAGTACATGAAAAGTTAAGTGTTCACGACTGAAAAAGAGGATCTAGGTAAAATTCCTTTTTCGGATATGATGATAATAAGACCAGGAAATTATTTAATTACGCACTGGTATAAAAATCATTTGTAGTAGGTACGCTACTGAATTTTAGATCGGAACACGCTTTCTATATGAAGAAGAACGTAGTTATTAATTTAATTAATAGGGTGATTGGTTTCACGGAGGCACCTTTATTAAACCCAATTTAAGTTAAAATTAAAAGGATTTTGATTGAAAATAGATACCCATTAGGACTTATTAATAAAGTGTGTATGAGGTGTATATGAAGTAAATAAACTTGTAAAAGTCTGACTGAAAACGACGCCGATATTACTCAACTTTCTGAAGCTGATGTAAATTTTGATGTAAAAAAGAAAGTTGGGCTATATAAGTATTTTAAAAAGCAGGAAAGTAATTGTGTAGGAGATGGAAATGATGAAGATAGTATTAATGCATTATAAATGGGAAAAATAGAATGTAATAGTTATCACTTAATTATGAGTTAGATTAAAGGGATCACTGATAAATTTAGTAAATTAATACGTGATCACAGTTTTTATGAAAATAAGTTAATTTTAAAAACTGCAAATAAAATTGGGAATTATGTGCATGGAATGAAATATGTTAGTGCTAAAGTTGATATGAAGAATATTGTGTATAAAAAGAATGTAAAAATTGTGAAAAAATAAACACTGGTCATTCTGGAATGAATTGATGCAAAAAAAAATATTATCATAAGGCTAATTTGAAAATAGGTGCAAAATCTAGCATCACACTTTCTAAACATTTGAGTGAATTTAAACATGAAGTTGATTGGGCCAAATGTATAGTTTTGCACAGAGAGAGAGAGGGGGAGAGGGGGGAGAGGGGGGAGAGGGGGGAGAGGGGGAGAGGGGGAGAGGGGGAGAGGGGGAGAGGGGGAGAGGGGGAGAGGGGGAGAGGGGAGAGGGGGAGAGAGAGGGAGAGGAGAGAGGGAGAGAGAGGGAGAGAGAGGGAGAGAGAGGGGGGAGGGAGGGAGAGAGATACAGGGAGAGGGAGAGAGGAGAGAGGAGAGAGAGAGAGGAACTTGATAAAAAGAAGGATGTTAGAAAATTTATACATACAGAAATAATTTGATAAAGTTGTGAATAATAAGTGTGAGGTTCGAAACATGAAAGTTGTATACGGAAATTTAAAAAAACAATTGTAATATAATTATTGTATTAATTTGCTAAATAAATGTTTGTCTTTATTAATTTTTGTTTAGTTCTGGGTTAAAGTGATAAATATGGTGGTTGAAACCGTCCCTGATTAAATGTAATATATTTCCACGAGTCGTAACGAAGTACGTGTTTTTATGTTCAAAGCAGGTACAGTTCTTTGAATAACTCTAATATATATATATATATATATATATATATATATATATTCTAATGTACATATATTGACTTTGTTTCTTGTTTTTGTTTATTTTAACAGATGATTATGCTAGTAAATGGCTTGTTGTTTTAAAATTTTACTGGTTGCTATGTTTTGCAAATAAAAAATCGGGAACTGTGTAATAAAGGTTGAATTTTTATTTAAGAACTCAATAATATTCAGCATCATAAAGGAACAACAAACCGGCAGCAGATTTATATTTTTCTCACGAGTATGATCTTTAGATAAATTTCCTTCGTCCCACTGGATTAATGAGCGCAAGTAATCAACTATTCTTCCTCCCACAAAATTCTTCACATCGTCCTACACACGCACACAGATACAGTGATAATAACGTAGGAACAAAATAATCTGGTGTTATAAGGATCCGCCCTCGTCTGTATGATTTAATCTATTTCCAAAATTCAGAAATTGAGAGCCCACAGTACACGCTTCATTATAAATTGAATCTCAGCTTTAAAATAATAGTCAACTACTTTTAAAACTTTTCCTCACATAATAATACTTGAGAAAACTATATCCTTTGAAAAATAACGCTTTACTTCATTTAAAAAATTTATTTTTTGATTAGATGTCTACCATAATTCAGCGTCCGTCGTGATTTGTGAAATACAGAAAATAGTGAAATTTTATTTAATTAACAATTACAAATGAACAACAATATGCCAGGAAGCAACTAACAAATTACAAAGTTCTTTTACAACGTTTCATTCAAAATTTTGAGACTTCTTCAGGCATAGAATTACGTAGCAAAATTACGTGGAAAAAAATATTTTTGGCCGTAGCCATCAGGGAGCAAAATTTTGTCTTCTGAACTTCTAATGTTTAATACGTATGTATTTATATCAATTAAAAGTTTAACTGCACAATACATTTGTCTACGTAACTATAGCCTATTCGAAGAAGACCCAAAATTGTGGACGAAACTTTAGATTTTTTCAGCGGTTTTCTGATATATTGGCTGATTTGTTGTTTATTTATTAATCTCTTATTAATTAAAGTAATAATAAATAGTATCCAGATGAAGAAAATTTTATATGAATTTTAGGTTTACAATTTGAGGTTATTTGTATAAGAAACGCTTTGTCTGTTAAAGTTAAGACATTAGACGTGTACTTACCCGTGGAAAAAATTCGGCTACAGAAACTAAAGACAGTATCACAAGGAAGATGAATCCCAAGACAAATGATAAGATGCTCACGAGGTCTCTGAAAACAAGATACACCAATTAGTAGGTAAATAGTGTAATTATAAATATCTGTAAATTAAAGTTTGTTGGGGTATTATTTCTCGAATAGAAATTCTCATTCTAAGGTTGGGAAGTCAGCTTATTTAAATTTTTACGTGACTAAGGGTTTTTTGGCTTATGAAATGCTTGATCATGGCAGCCATTACAAAACAAAATAATAATAAAATTGAACATTAGTAAAGAGACGTGGAACCCACGAGATCGTTTAACAGTTGGTGTAGATGTTATCTTTATGATAATTCAATGTTCTGTTTCTTGTGGTAACAGCTCTGATGCTCTGCAGTGAAAGATCGTTATTGAAATTCATATCAATACTAAAATCTTGTATTAGCCATCGTCAAAATGTAGCATAAAATACACTGCATTTAGTTTATAAATCTAATACCTTCTAGAACACCTTAACGAATGAACTTATGTGATGTTCAGTGAAACTACCAAAATGACAAGGCGTCTTCAGTAGAAAAGAATACCATATCGACTCGAGCGTTCTAATTCAGTTTTGACATGAAGAGAGTAAGGCATTTTTTGGGTTGTCACTTAATCTCAATCACTTCGTTGAATTTCATCACCAAAACAATATCTGTTGGTTCCTATATTTCCTATTTATGGTTAACCGACTGAATGATCCATACGATTTTTTGAGTAGATTTTTCTAACCCCTAGTGTAACATGTACTTCAGTTATAAAGCCTGATAAATCCCATGTTTTGATATCGAGCTACTTTATGAACGTTAGAGACGAAAGTTCCCTTTTGAAAGAATTTTGATGGTCCTTTGTTTTCTTCAGAGGCCCAACTTGTGAGGCTCTTTAATTATATTTGCCTGTTTTAAATTGATTGGGCATCATGTGGGTGACCACTAGATTACGATTTAGTTTTCTACAACGACTTTTTCGCGATCTTTGAGACCATATTCAGGAGCAGAAACGCATGGAAAGCAATATTTTTCCGTTCGTCGTTTTTTTGATCAGTTGATAATTTAAACACACTTCTTACATAATTCTTCAATCAATATATTATAGTTTTTATTTGGAATTTAGAGTCAAGCCGAATTGTTTTAAATAATTTCCGACATAATAATAATCTTAAATAAATTTAAGATCCTACCATTTTCACTCACATTCGCTGCTGTCTTCATCGTCAAAGTCGGAAATGCCCTAACTATCAAATCCGAAAGCGCCTTTAAAAGTCCCGGCGAGATTTACGGTCTCATTTCGTTACACTATCTCTCTTCCGATCTCGAATTTTACGTACCGTGTGGGTAAATGAAATGGAAGTGTTTAAATCAGATTTTAAAAGCATTCGGCAGACACGCCCTGATAAATTAAGTAGAGCGCATTTATGTACCACACATTCATGTTACTCGGAATTAATTGCATAACTATAACTATCCTAAACTGCAGAGATTTCTAGGAATCCATAGTGTTGAAAACTTATAATTTAAATTTAATTTATGAACTGTTGATATAAAGGATAAATTTAAGTAAATGACAATTAAACCTTTGTAGACTCACATGTTTCCATCTCTAGTCAGATCATATTCAACAATTCTCTGGATTAAAATCTATTCATACTCATACATTAGTCAGCATTCAAATCCAGAAATTAACTTCGATTTAAAAAGGAAATTCAATTGATGTGAAGGCTTTCAATAATAATTTGTCACACTTCATGTTCATGGCGTTTGTAGATTTAGAAACAGCGTTTGATAATGTGAACTGGAACACACGGTTAAGGATTTTTAAGACCACAGGAATAAAATATCGAGAAAGAAGGTTTATACATAACCTCTACAGAAGACAGGCAGCTGTAATTAAAATTGAAGGTCAAGAAAAGAAAGCAGGATGTAGTCTGTTGCCCAGGTGATGAAGAAAGTTAAAAAGGAATATGGAAAAGGAATCATACTACAAGGAGAAGAAATAAAATCCCTACTCTTTGCTGACGATATTGTAGTATTAGGGGCATCAGAAGAACACTTGGAAATTATAATAAATAGCATGAACGTGGTGGTGGAGAAAGATTCAATATGAGGATTAATAGGGGGAAAACCAAGGTAATGGAATTTAGTATGGGAAACCGTGGAATAACAAAGGGTGTTAGATTGGGAAGGAATATTTTTGCGGAACTTAAGGAATTCTGCTACTTGGGAAGCGTAATAACTAGGGGTGATAGAAGTATAGTAGACATAAAGAGTAGAATAGCACAGGCAAGGAAGGCTTTCGCTAAAAAGAGGAATTTACTTACGGGAAATATAAATCTGAATATTAGGAAATTGTTGCTAAAAATGTTCGTATAAAGTGTGGCGTTATATGGGTGCAAAACGTGGACGATAGGAGTTGGGGAAAGGAAAAGAATAGATGCCTTTGAAATGTGGTGCTATAGGAGAATGCTAAAAATGAGATGGGTGGATAGAATCACTAACGAGGAAATTCTTAATAGAATAGGGGAAGAGCGAAAAATATGGAGGACGTTGACCAAGAGAAGATATAGATTAACAGGCCACGTTTTGAGACACGAGGGTCTTAGTGGGAAGTGTGTGGGACAAGAACAGAAGAGGAATACACTAAGTAGATTAGGAAGAAAGTAGAATGTGATAGTTATACGGAAATGAACAGGCTTGCGCAAGATAGATTAGCATGGAGGGTTGCATCAGACTAGTCTTAGGATTGAATACCACATCAGCATTTTTATTCTTTGTAAATAAAGCCTTTAAAACAACGGCTCATCAGGAAAATTGAACGCCTCTCCCTGAATAAAGTAAATAGATTTCCCTATTTTCAAGATGTCTAACAGGTAATGCACTTTCCACTGTTTCTAAATTAGAATATTCACTTGTCTTCCACGGTTTTATTTAAAAATACATCAAAGGTTAAATTTTACTTCCAACATAACGTAGCGTATAATGAATCACAATTTACCCGTCTGTAACCATAAAAATGATACGTTTTAACATTATATTGTTCAACTCACAGATTATTTTGGATACTGAATCGTTTTATGGAAGTCGTAAACTGCCATATGTTCGCAGAATCAATTTTTGCTACTAAAATGATGTTTTGAATCAATTTATCGTTGTCTTTCCACTGAAAGTATATTGCATTATCTTTGGGATAATATTAAGTTTTTGTTTTCTGCTGTATTTAAAACCAACAGAAAGGATTTTATTTATAATTATAATGAAAATAAAACAAAACTTTTCCATTATTAGACGAAATTTGATGAGGCACTATATACGTGCATTCTTCAAAATTGTATGGTGCATTATATGTTATTTTGTAATAATTTTTTGTAGTATGACATAGGCCAACGCAAATCCAAGACTTGGAACGTTTGGGACAAAGGATAAAGCTGGAAAATCCCGAAAGGGTACAGAAAAACAAATATTTTTGTCCCGGGATCAGAACAAGGTAAGGCGGGAATGATGGGTCCAGCCAGACATGTTCACGTAGGCTGGCCAATGAGAATTTTTAAAAAGAAGAGAGGAAGGGATAAATATCGTCGTCTCAGAGATTTTCTGGGACGGACACTTCTGGCAGAGACGGCGAATGAAATGGTTGTATCAGCGGCCCAGAACGAGCAAGCTCCAGAGTTCCGCATCGTTCCGGCTTTTTGGTGAGTGTTGGCCTTGCATTATCACGTGCGCGTGTTATGTAACAAAATCCACCACGGTTTATCCGTATATCCACGAAGCATAACCACAATTGTATGAAAGTAACGAGTGTTCTGGTAAGACCTGTCTGACCTGGGAAGAACCACGAGCTGCGCGGCTGAGCAGAGGAGGAGCACGAGGGGGCAGCCCAGCACTGACACGCTGCTGAAGGACTCTTTGTGGTGCTGGTACTCTTTCTCCTTCTGGGCGTCGGTGAAGGCTAGGGTCAAAAGGCGGGTGTGCTTCGAGAGATCCCTGAAAACAAAAGACATATTTTTGTACGCTGACAAACTGGTCTAAACAATAAGCAACGCACAAACATTTCTGTGGTACGATTCGCTTCAGAAAGAAACAGACTGATACGTCACTCCCATTTAGATTTGAAACAATTTATTCTAGTCATTTGTGATTGAACATAACGACCATTAAAATTCCGTCATCCGCTTGGTTTTGTTGAGACGTCTGATAACTCTTGCATACATATAGTGGTACATTGACAATGATGCGTGAGACTTTTATTCCAAGAGACAGACTCTTTCTGTAACAGATTTCTGGTTTCATGAAATCCATTGCACAGTACCTCAATTTATATTAATTTACGTCACTTTTATTAGTATTTTACTCAATTTTTATATGTCTAATTTTCATAAATAACTGTAAATAAATTTTCCGTCACTCACTTGTGGCCGTCCCTGTTAACCAACTCCTTCCTCAGCCTCTTCTTGAAATCCTCAGAATCCTCTCGCGCTCTGCCGTTGTTCAGGACATGGTTCTCATCCACAGGACTTGCACACTACGGATAAGAAATTAACAATTTTGGGTAACCACAATTCACCCTCTAATTAATTGCAAGTTTAATATGTACGGAATTTAATTTAATATATAGTAATACATAATGTGATGGTCACGGAAATGGGATTAAGATTCCTGGAGAATAAAGACGCTGTTCGTAATGTGTCATGTAAGATCACAGTTCGCAGTCGACAAGTTAGGCCAAGGCCCTCAGGGGCTGTATAGTCAAGGAAGAAGAATACATAATTTGTTGCCCTGGAAGGTGTTATTTTCTAAACTAAATGAATAAATACTAATATCACAGCTAATTTCTGAGAATGTCATGTGTACAAAAAGTAATTACATAATAATTAAATATTTTAAATGTATACAATATAACTAATTTATTGTACTAATAAATTAGACTTTTCTGATAGTTGGAACAATAAATAGGTTTCTAATAAAATATTAAGTAATTGGTGATTAAATATCAAATTCATAGACCTCTGTTGCACGTTCTTGGAGTTCTGCAACAATCGAAATATGGCTTGTTTGAATGCATCGATGAAGTCCAGAAGAATAGATAGGTGAAAGCTAATTTTTATAGAATAAGAGGTCCACAGTTTTTGTTGAACTTTTAACGCATGTCTTTGATTTCAAATGATCGAAATTCAGCAAGAGCATTCTAACTCGGAGACAGGAAGGCAAAGGGGGGGAGGGAATTCCCCTGCGAATGTTGTCCGGTGTGCTTCTAGCAACGGACGAATAACGATTGATGAGGACACGTCAAGTGAAGTGGCACTTTACTTGGAGAAGGCGAAAATAAGAGCTTAGCTGGGAGTTGAGAACACGAAAATGAACAGAGTTGATCAAGACGTTGAAAGGGGTGGAAGCAGAGAGGCAGTCAGTGTTGCTCGCAGGTTGAAAGATCAAGGAAGGCCAAAACTTCAGACTTGCTTGTAAGTGGAAAGGAAGTGGTAGTAACTGTGTTGGATCGTAGAAGGAGGAAAAAGTGATTTTCCTCAATCGCCGGGCAGAGCCTTCTTCCGTCAAAAGAGGGCAAATCCACAACCAGACCTGTAAGTGTGAGAATAGAAGAAGGAAAATACTACGCAGAACTTTCGAAATTGCTGAGAAGAAACAGGTTCGTCACGAACGTGAAATCTCTGCTCCACGTTTTTCTTCCAATAATTAACCCTGAGAAACCATTTGAAATTTAAACAATCATCTCCTTTAACTAATATATATTGTCACGTACGGAAACCTGCGGTGGTGGCTGAGGGGTGTAGAGCTGCACTGCAGAATTGTGGGCTCGGGTTCGAGTCCCTCTCGATGCAACCATTTCATTTATTTACTTTGTTTACATGAATGAATGAATTGTACTGGATCCCGAATCGGGGTCAGTCTTAGGCCGTACGAGCCTTTGTACAGCACTTCGTGTTAAATAATCGTCTATAGCCTCTCCGCGTGGGTATGTGTTACTGTTATTCATGATCCTTCAGAAACGTGACAATATCATTGTAAATAGTCCGCAGGACCCACTAAAATAGTTTAGTTTTATATAAATAAAATTATTATTAATTTTTTAAAAGCACAACTAATTAGTTAAATAATTTACTCGCATAAATTACTTACTGCGGAATCTTCGTCCACTACTGTTCCGTCTTCCGCAAGGGTTCCGTTCCCGACTTCCGTTCCCTCGGGCCGGAACTGAAACAAAAGAAAAATCTTTATTATTATTTTGTAATGAGACTCACAGATGTTTGTGGAGTTGGGAACATTAATAATCTGAGAGGAAAACACCCGGTGGCCTTTTCTCTTGATTTCCGTCATCAAAAATAAAGAAAAGCAGACGTAACGGAATGGACGACGAAGAAGGGAATAATTGGCGAAGAAGTAGCTGAAGATGTCCGAGAGTGAAGTTTATTAAGTAGTATAACAATAGAATGAGGTCGGAAGAGTTCAGAGGAGCAGAAGTTTACAGTGCATTGAGATATGGAAATTAGAGTAATAATAGGACTGGATGAGAGAGTATCAGATAGTTACAGGAATGTCTGAGAAATAATTATGGTTTATGTCGTTCTTTCCTTAATCAGATCATAAGAGCTTGATATATATATCAAGAAGGCTTTACTCTTTGGTTCACCTGTGTTTAGAAATTAAGTTAATAAATTATGAACTACCATATAACGTCACACAATTATATATATATTGTTATATGTAAAGTTACAGCCCAGACAAAACCTATACGAGCAGGATTGTAGTTTGCGAATTGCGACCTGTTAGACACGTTTTGCGCCACGACACAGACAGGCACTGTTGTCGGGGAGACGTATTGTCGTTTGGCTGATGTAAGCGGAAGCGTACGGGCAGTCGAGGCTAGAATGTCCTCTTAGACGGTGAAGTTGTGGTCCGCAAATCGTCGCGGCCACGTGATAATCAACGGCTATCGAACCAACCCCAGATTTAGGTGGTGATACGCCGGGAAGTATTTAAAGTCTTCGTTAACTGTTCAATTAAGTTACGTCGTCGAATATTGAGAGTTGTTAACGGAGAATGAATGAGCGACCACAAACTTCGTGCTTTGATTAAAATTAAACTATTAAATTGATCTTTTTGTGTTTTTATGAACAAAAAATACCTGGCGACTAACAAATTCCTAAAATTATATATCAACGCAGAGCTGAGCCAGGTCGGAAACGACCGGATCGTCTACAATATATATATATATATATATATATAAATTATAATTATTTTGATCTGTTATTCAGTAAAATATACGTTTAGCCAATTAGGTTGTTCATATTATCAACCAAGCTGCATTGCGACAGTAGAACGCCTAAAGCAGAAAATGTGGTTTCAAAGCCATTATCGATTTAGATTAAACACAAACAAGTATTTGTGAATTTCCATTATGAATGTTACTCTAAATAGAAACGCAATTTTGATTCATGATTAACGAAGAGGGGAACTATTAAACGTTTCACATAGTTCCGTTTGTAAACATCTAGTTCGAACGGTTCAGTAATAACTATGTAATTATCATGGAACCTACAGAATTGTAAATCAAAAATACAGTTTTGTACGTAACAATGAATTCAACCATAATGCATCTCTTCGAGTTTCAAAAGACGTTGAAATAATATTCTTACTCGTAGAAATCCGATATTGCTGTTGGTGATCCCGCCAAGTTCACAGGAGTGTCTGGCGAACATAATACCCTGACCTTTTGCCCAATATTTACCCCTTTACAGCAGCTGCGACAAAGTAACTGCCCTCAGGTCTCCTCAGCTTTCAGCTACCCCTCTGATGAAAACCGTTCATACCCAAACTCCTTCGCGAGTGGTGGAGTGTAACGATTCAACTTTATCAGTAATCAACAGCACTCTTAGAAGTCGCCTCTCTTCACCGCTGCCTTGATATTTTACAGTATCCTTTGTATAGTCCACTTTCGAGTTTATTTATTTTGTTTACTGTATTAAATTTACATTTAATGTAAATTACCGCGTTAAATGTACGTCTATTTAAAGCGTCGCAAGTCAAAGGTAAGGAATTCCCGGTATTATCTTCCAGCCAAGAATAGCCCACAAGTTAAATTTCCCGGAAGGGCTAGTATGCAGGCTGAGGGGGAGAACGTCACCAACCAGTACTGAAATTGGTAACAGATTTGGATGATGATGCTTAGACCAGTTTTCTACCGAATAGGGGAACTGTAAGAGAAAGGGAGAGGAAAATTGATAGATGAGCCAGAACGAAACTTTTGATTTAGAATTGACGGAACGAGGATCGGGAAGACGGAGAGGAAAAGCAGATGAATGTGCACGTGGCCGAATGAACCGGACTTTGCTTCTAGCCCTGTGGCAGAAATCCTGTTCTGGGAAACCGTCAGAAGTTTCCTTCCTGGAGTTTTTTCAACGTTAAGTTTATTAATTTTTTACATCAGAATTTACTTTTTTGTTTCTACACCACGGTAACTAGGGAGTAGAATATCATGTTGGACTAGTCGGCAATATTTGTTTTAACTTAGTACATTTCTTTTGTGTATATTTTTGTTTGAAGAAATATAGAATTTTTAAATATTTTATTTCATTAAATTTGTTTTATTTTTGGTAGTAATACCACGTGACACCCATAAGATAATTCTAGTAATATATATATTTTATTTATTTGTTTGATTTTTCCCCACTTATAGGTGTGCCACATTAAAAGGCTATATTCTTTGCCAATTTACGCACGAAAATAATCGTTTCAGACTTACTTTCCAGATACAAACCACACGTACAAACATTTAATTAATTTATAATGCTATAGTGAAATACTTGTGTTTACTGTGACTCGTTAATGTCAAATGATTGAGGCATTACCATGAATCGTCTAGAGGATGTAGACCAAGGCCGAACATTACGATGCTGACCACGTACCATCTCTCTTTTGTTGTTTGTATTCATTGACTTTATAACGCTTTTAGGAAAAAGAAAAATACTTTTACGAAATCTCAATTTATTTTAGTTTTTTTATCAGAAAGCATTATTCTCGTATGAAATGAATGGCATGACAAGTCTCTGAGAAGGCAAAAGGGCCTATGTGTGTTAACCATTGATCGGTATCAGGAACCCGTTGTAAAGTCATAAGAAATCCGTACGTGTTACCGAGCCAGTGAGTGGATTAAGGCGTGAGTGAAACTCGACTTATGCTAAGAAATACTATACACGGCCACTTCATGTAGACGTGATGCAAGGAAATTCTTGTTGTTGGAAGATGTCCTTACAGGCTTGAGGGTCTTGACGATGAAGAAGGTGCGTATTCCCGCCATACGCAGCATCTCTTCTCTCTTTTCACCCAGAGCTGGTTCCACCTCGAACTCGCCGTTGAGGAAGCTGAGCGTCTTCTCCGAGATGTGAACACGACTGTAAAAGAATAGTATCCAGATTCCGTCAAGAAGTCAAGACTAAAATTGTAAATAAATAAAAATTACAGCCAATATGCCACCAAAAAATCAATCAATATTTATTTAATATAATTACGACGTTTCGTCCATATTTGTGGACTTCATCAGGTAAATTTTTAAATGGATAAAATTATTATTCATTTATATAATTTTGCGTCGTGGACCTGATGAAGTCCACAAATATAGACGAAACGTATTTTCGATAAGAAATAAATGTTAAACATTGTTGCCGACAATTTGGCTAAGGTTTTATATATTTATACTTAATTATGAGATTATTAATTTATTGAAGACTAAACGTGAATTTTGAACGTGGTATGTTTTATTTTCCAGAAAGATATCCATTAAATTTTCTGTATTAATCTGATTTAATTCATATCTATAAACTATGAATATCTCTCATTGTTTTACAATTAAAAAGTTTTTCGCTACACTTAAAGAATAGCGATACAATATTTTCCACAAGGCTTAGTAAATTGCACTTGATAAAACGGCAATTTTAAAATACCTCACAACCAATGTAAATACAAATCTATAATTATAAATAATATAAAGAATTTTTAGATCAGGATGAAAAAATCTGGACTGAATCGAACACGAGTCACACGCTTAATGGGTCAGGACGAGTTTTTCTTACATCTTAATTCAGTCGTATAGCCTCTATGGCTGATGTTCAATAGGAGGCAAATCTTCTGTTATTGAATTTAAAATATTATTTTAAATGGTGTTTAAAATAAAATTAAAATAGCGTGTAAATTGAGAAATATTTTGAGTTTTTAATCAGTTTATATAAAATACTAAATGAAAAACAAAGGCAAATAGACAGAAATACATGTAGAAAATATTAAAAATGGCACGACGTATTGCTCGTAATTAGAAACCTCTTGAGGTTATGTAAATAATTTCCCTAATGAATTTTAAGAAAAGAATGGAAATACTTCCAAGCGTGCTTTTTGTACATAAATTACAGTTAATATTTGCGTAATTAATTTATTTCACTGAAGTAAAATAATAAATTTTGAAATGAATTGCAAATACTTACACTAAACTAAATATACATTCTTTGTTTCTTGTCTACAGTAATACACTTAATTAAACTGAATCTCAGTTAAAGATTCCGAAATTAAAGTCATCACTTTATTTTTTTGTCATTTATAAAATACTGACCATACAGAATTTAGTCATTATAAAGAACAAAATTAAAATAATACAAATGATCTTTCACCCAGTTATCTAGTGGTAATTCAATGTTATTCTAATTTAAACCAAAAACAATTTGACACGACATCACTTTTTTGTTTTCCTTTTTATAATGATTAAATGCCACGATATCAATACTTTATAACTGTAAAAACAAACTGATAACTTCAATTTTGGTGTTTTTAATTGATTATTTTTTTAAAGGTCTGTTTAATTTTGAATTGCTAATTTAAGGTCCTCAAGTGATTTACACTTGAAGGTTCAAAGTTTAAAAATAAGCCAAAGTGGGATAACTTATTCAGGGACTACCACGACAAATAAGCTTAAAAAAAAGATGTTTTCAAGAAAAAAGCTAACAGTTATCACACCTCTACTTTCTACTGCTAATGAACTCTTTAATATTTCTATTTAATATAATACAAATCAGAATGCAGTAGTAAAAAAGTGAACTGTTATTACAGTAACATTTCTTAAAGTTAGTACTCATTGAGCTATGTTTCAATTTTATTATTAGTTTTTACTACCTGATGATCCAAAAACTGTATGTAGTTGTATGGAGATAAAAATTCTGATGTTTGGATAAATATTTATTATTTTTGGTGCTATAGAAGAAAATTAAATGTACTGACAGAGTAAAAATATAAAAAGATTCAGATTGAGCAAAGTTGATAGTAGGGAAGGCAACTGCTTCAGAAAAAAATTCATTATCTTACTAAACCACCCACATTAGGGCGCCAATATTATAATTTGGACGGTGAATGTGAGAGGGAGGCTGAGAATAGGATAAAGGAAATATTATATAGATTCAACTAACGGGTTAATGTCAATTATCCAGCTCCGCTATCTGAAACACCAGGCTACTGACATCGAGACATACGGACAGTGCTGGCAGCTCGACTGTCGTGTCAGGTGCCGAGGGGTCGGGACAAGGCAAAATGTGCCGGGTAGTGGCTACCAATCAAAAAGCGGTACATTAAAACACGCCGTGATGGACGGACAAATAAATACTAAAAAATGGAGAGAACCTTTAAAGTTTAGCAAAGAAAATATGTATTTCAGAAGAGAAAAACGATGATGGAATTAAACTGCCTGTTAAATATACAAATAAACGCATCTATGAGGAAATAAGTCGCATTTGATAAATAATTGGTTGTATGTGTTTTTTTTTGTATTTTTAATATTTCATGCTAGTACTGTATGCACAACCCTGAAGCGAGGTACAGTAAATAACATAGTTTTCTGACTTAAAAATTTACAATAAATAAAAAGACGGCCAAAGAGTCAGCATATAAATATATCACTAAAGAGACGTCTCTATTTTTAAACCTACTCAGGCTTACTACAAACATAATATTACAATAAATTAAATATCAGTTCTATGTGACAATTTTTTAATTCATGTATAGAAAAACATGGTTAAAAATTTACAAATTCAGCAATACATCATATTTACTCCTTGACTCCCTCAGCCGAAAACATTATCGAATTTACATGTGAAGAATTTAGTGTTTTTGCACTTATAATTAAGATCTCTTCCTGAATATGTATATTTTTGATACCAATTGGTTATAATTTTTTATTTTTAACACTTATCAGAACATCAAGAAAATAAATATAGCTATTTTGTTTTATTTCATAAGTAAAATTTAAATTTTGATGATAAATATTGAAAATTTGGATTAAATTATCTAATTTAGTTTTTGGAATGATGCAAACAATATCTGAAGTATGTTAACGGAGTAAATTCTAATAACGAGATACATAAGGCTTCCAAATCTCTCGTCAAAATCTCAATTAAGTTATCACATCACAAAAGCCATGGTTTATAATCTGGTAGATAGAGCTGCCAAGTTCCCACATCACAAATACCGCAGGGAAATTATTAATAAAGTTCCAATATTCTGATACTAAATTCATACCCAATCAATTTCATTAACAAACGTGTCAAAATTAGATTGAATAAAATCAGGTATTCCAACAATAATTTGTTAAAAAAATTAATGACAGAAAAATGAATATCATAATTTTACCTTTTACAGCTAACATTGACTTGTTTCAGAATTACGGTCTAGCTGTTGTTTTTAAATCAATAAATAATTTAAATTTCGTTCAAAATATTAAAGAAAAAATTAACTTTCTGGAAAGACAATGTTATCTACAAAATTAATTGTTTAGATTGTAACGCATTGTATATAGGACAAACCAAAAGAGCTTTAAAAACTCGAATTAAGTAACATTCAAAATTACACAATGGTGTCCAAACACATACATGTTAATAATACAATTTATATTGGCAAAATGTGGAAATTTTAGACGAAGAAAATAATTACTTCTGAAGAATGATGAGTCAAATGTTGTATATGAGGTGCAATCCTCATGCAACCAATGTTAAAAATGAGACGAATAATTTGAATAAAATTTACGATACTCTTTTGTTGTAGTAGTTTTAATATTCTTCTCCATTGTTAAAATTTAATTGTCGAAAGCACTCATTGTTACTACATCATTTGGGCCGTAACCGTCAGGGGCTGGAGATGCTCCAAGCATAACACATGTAAATTCGATAATCTTTTCGGCTGAGGGAGTCAAGGAGTAAATATGATGATTCCTGAATTTGTAGGTTTTTACCATGTCTTTCTATATGTAAATAAAAATTTGTAACACAGAACCCATATATAATTTATTGTAATATTATGTTTGTAGTACGCCTGAGGAAATTTCAAAATAGAAACGAAACGTCTCTTTTGTGAATAAATAGTGATATATTTATATGCTGACTCTTTGTCCGTCTTTTTATTTATTAGAGTAGATAGAGTTATTTTATGGTGCAGATATAAGCCAGCGCTACCCTGGAAGGCCGCTGCTCTCCATCTTGTTGGCCAGTTCCACGTCCCTGGAGTAGACGTCGAACTGCCACTGGCGCTGGCCGAGGACGCCCGCGAGGACGGCGCCTGTGTGGATGCCAACCCGCATGTCAACGGGAGAGTTCGTCGACCTCTGCACGTACCTAAAACAAACAAATAAATGCTCATAATCCCTAAGTTCAATATCAATACAGCCTGCTTAGTTTCCGAAATTTACCATAATGTTATTTCGGCATAACACAACATAAGTTTGCTAACGTAGACCCCATAACGTTTCCCCTTACCTCATAATTTTTCTTTATAACCGCAGAGTCCCAACAAAAAATGGAGAATATTTGGTAAGTCACGTGTTGGAAAATTAAATAAACGTTATGCATTCTACTATTGAGTTTTGATTAATGAAGTAACAGATTGATTGACAAAATAAACATCACTTACCCTGAAATATATTAAACAATTTATTACTGTCTTTTTACGAAATGGTGCTTTATCCCGCTTAAAAAGCTCTTAATAGCATTCTAGTTATTTAACTATGGAAATTTGCTAAGTCACAAATTCCGTATTTGTTCAAAGAGCTGTCCCGTTATTGAAAATTAGTTTTTAAATGTTAAAGTGACGACAGATGACGATCTATCTCAGATTCATTTCAAGCCGGGATATAAATCGTTTAAAATGGTTATAGTGTGGTGTTAATAGTTTTGTTTTCCTGTATAATACATATTTTGTGCCATGAAGTGAGATGAAATTATATTTAATTGTAAATTCTTCTTCTTATTATTATTTGGCTTGTAATGTATTAAAAGTACGCGAAGTAAGCCTATACGTTCTGCGACGTATATTTGGCTGTGTGTGGCCTCGCTTTCCCTTTCGGAAAATGGGGATGAGCCTCCTTTAATTGGCTGAATGGAATAAAGAACCCTTCACGAAAAAAGGGTCATTCGGCGTTAATTCGGTAGGATTTTCCTCCGAAAAGTCGGAAGTTGAGTCCGATCGGCTGGTAGAATTAAGTAGGAGGGCATTGGAGGTCCTGCCAAGGTGACGTGGGAGCTTATTTAGGGGCAGAGAAGCAGAAAATGACGAGAGGATGGCAAGAGAGAATCTATAACAGGATAATTGCTAGCCACTGAACGGAGAAAATAGTCTCCGCTATTTGTGGGCTAAGGCGTCCGCGATATAAGGAGCTTCACGACTTCTTGGTAGGAGTCTCTGTTAAATATTGTTCGAGACGTCCACGATACAACTAAATCAGCCAGATGCAGTCAACTTTTGGCAAAGCAGATGTTTCCAGACCGTCAACACGGGGTATCGTTAACTATGATTCTGTAGGGTTCACATTGTCAGACCTACTGCCTTAATTTACATTGCTCCTTTCGGTCCACCACACAGGTGACCCTGATTTTTACCGAGTCTCAGTTGAAATTTTATTATTGCTAACGTTTTTCATTTGTAAATTTTCTTGCTAATTTATTTATTGTTATTAAATTCATAATTATAAATCTATTTTCTTTTCTATTGAAAACCTTTCGTTATTGATCCTCTATGTCTAATAAATTAAACTTTTTAAAAATTTGTTGCCCAACTGTGAAGCTCAATACTTAATATTAAATATTATAATAAACAATAAGTAAAATAAACCCCTTCCCTCACTACTGTGTTGTTTTATAGGTTGTAAAGCTCATTCAGGGTCTTGGCCTACAGGGTCGACTGCGGACTGGCATCTTACATGACACATTCCGAATTTGGAATGACACGTGGTCAGCCCGTCGATTCTCCAGCAGTCAACATGACCAGTGACCATGACAGGATTCGAACCCGTGACCTCGGGCTGTGAGGCAGCGACGCTAACCACTAGATCACGGGAGGTCTGTTAAGTGTAAATTATTGTATTTTTAATTTTATCAATCTGTCTACATCTCGTCCCCACATTTGGGACTTCATCAGACAAATATCGTAAGGATTTTAAATTTACGTGTAAGTAGTTTAACATTAATTTAGAGAATAAATAGGTCTCAAAATATATGTCGTAACTGTCATTGAGTATAGTCCGGGGCAAAGAATTGATATAATTCGACTCCTATTTACTGTCTAAATTAATGTTAACTACTTTTAAACTTAACATTCTGATGAAATTTACCTGATAAAGTCCCAAATCTGAGGCTGAAACGGAGTAGAAATTGAATAAAAGCTTTGCTCGTCTGTTATTAGTCGTTTAATTCAATTTCATATAATTGTTTTGAAGAACAGGCGTTAAGTGGTATATTATGTAATCATTGTATTGTTTTTCCCTATATCCTATTTTAAAATAATTCAACTACTAATGAGCTATACTGTTGTTAATTTGTTAATCATTCCGTACATTTATGTAATTACGTATCCAATTTGCTAATATGATGATAAATAGAATAATAAACAATCAATAATCGATAAATAGTGTTAACGCTTTCATTCCTGAGATAATTAAAAATTCAACAGATTTAATGGAGCGATTGTACTGTTCTACATATTGTATGGCATTCTATCGCATTTAATAAGCCAAGTTGTTTCATCACGGGACACTTTCAAGTAATATATTTAGAATTAATACAGAGATATAAATCCATTAGCCATTCCAGAGTAGTTAATCAATTAACACGAATATTTCAGAGTGTCGGGAACAAATGGTGATGAGGCTTTTCATAAAATTTATGTGAGATTTGCCTGCGTTAAATTGTAGCCGAGCGAATATATTTCCTGTTAGGTTTTTAAGTAATCACAGGGTATAAAAATTATCAGTTTATCAGATAAAGAAATGAATTCTCGGCTTATTTATATCAAACAAATATAAATGGAAAACGATATAACACGTTTTGTCTCTCATTCGAGACTTATACAGGTATAAAAATTTAGGTGTTCATGGATCTCACTCCATGAATTCTTCAGCGGAAGGAGCCATGGAGTGAGCTCCATAAACAGCTACATTTTTATACCTGAAGAAGACTCCAATGAAAGACGAAACGTAGTATATTTTATCTTTTTAATAAAATAAAAAACTGTTATAATTCATTTAAATGTCAGAGAAGCAACTTATAAATGGAAGACATTGTAAAACTTGAATAGGATTTATTCGAACATAATTTTGTTTTTGCATTTGTACTTTAAGGGAACATTTCCCATTCTAATCATATGACTCGATCTCATATTTAAAAAATAACAGTAAAAATTACCATTTTAGTACTATGTCAGTATTAGACTTTAATTTCATTATTGTATGATAGCTTCTTAGTATCTATTGAGAGAGGATAGACTGATTCACAAAATTCTGTCGTATCATCATACATTTTGCAGTTTGACACAGATTTTGTTCTATTTGTGAGACTTAAATTGAGTGGCTCTAAAATTTTAATTCAGAGAAGGTTTTTTATTTTTCTACGCTCTCTAAACTAATTATCAGGCTATTAAGAAAGTTTTATGGCTTTTTTCTCCGAAATGAAAGACCTGTTGAAAGGCAACTTCAGTAATCTCCGCGGTTTCTAGGCGACAACTGTGCGGAAATTGAAGAAGAGGTTTGGCCAATTATTGACGACTTCCCCTTTGCCAGTCGGAGAATACTGAAGGATCTGGAAATAGAAAACAGAACGGATCTTTCTGTGAGAATTATTAATAGCTCGATGAACTTTATTCACCGATAAACGGCTTACAAAAAAGTATTTACACGATAAATATAGCACAGTATAAACCATTAAAAGATTTAAATGTTGCTAATTAATTCGTTTTTTGGGATAAATTTCTTAAATTTAGTTAATGATATTCACGTTCACTATTTATTTTTCATGGAGCCAGTACGTTTTTTTTACACATAAAATTTGTTAACTTTTGAATATATTTACATCTAATTCATATCTTAATCGTATCCATTATTTAAAACACTTCATCAATTTCGTTTAGTCTTCTGAATACGCACTGCTAGTAAACAAATGTGAAGAGAATCCACTTATAAAACGTTATTTTTTTCTTCGAAATATAAAATTATGGGGAGGTGATCATTTTCCATTTTTTGGCATTTTTACTCATGAAAAATCCACTTATTTTTAATCAAGAGGAGTTGTTGTGGTATTCAGTCTGGTCTAATGCAACCCTCCATGGTAACCCATCTCGCGCAAGCCTTTTAATTTCCGCATAACTACCACATCCTACATTCCCCACAATCAGCTTCGCGTATTCCATCCTTGACATCCCTCTTTTCTTCCTACCCTACACACTTCCCTTTAATACTAATTTTACAAGACCCTCATGTCTCTAAAACGTGGCCTATTAATCTATCCCTTCTTTTGGTCAACGTCCTTCATATTGTTCGCTCTTCCCCTATTCTGTTTAGAACTTCCTCGTTAGTGATTTTATCCAACAATCTAATTTTCAGTATTCTCCTATAGCACTACATTTCAAAGGCTTCTATTCTTTTCCTTTCCGCAACTCTTTCGTCCACGTTTCTCACCCATATAACGCCACACTTCATACAAAATTTTTAGTATCTATTTACTAATTCTCATACTTATATTACCCATAAGTAAATTCCTCTTTTTCGCGAAAGCCTTCCTTGCCTGTGCTATCCTACTCTTTATGTCTACTATACTTCTACCATCCCTAGTTATTACGCTTCCCAAGTAGCAGAATTCCTTTACTTCCGTTAAAATATCCCTTCCAAATCTAACACCCTTTGCTATCCCGCAGTTTCCCATACTTCAGTTATTACATTGGGTTTTCCTCTATTAATTCTCATATTGAACTCTCTCTCCATGACCACGTTAATGTAATTTATTATGGTTTCCAAGTGTTTTTCTGACTTCCCCAATACTACAATATCGTCGGAAAAGCGTAGGATTTTTATTTCTTCTTCTTGCAGTATGATTCATTTACTATATTCTGCTTTAAATTTCTTCATCGCCTGTTATATGTACTCGTACAAGTTAAACAGCATGGGTGACACTGCATCCTTGACATACTCCTTTCTTGATTTCTGCTTTCATTTCTTGATCTTCTATTCTAATTACAGCTGACTGCCCTCTGTAGAGGTTACGTATAAGCCTCCTTTCTCGATATTTTATTGTTGTGTTCTTCAAAGTCCTGAATAGTGTGTTCCAGTTCACATTATCAAACGCTTTTTCTAAATCTACAAATACCATGATCGTAGACCGGTTTTTTCTTATCCTGTCTTCTAAAATTAAGGGGAGAAGGATGCTATTATGCGGACTCTTGTAGGCATGGGATTAAATCAGTTTTAAGAAACAAAGCAGTGACGAAGAAGAGTAGAAGTAATTTTGGAAAATATTGGGAAGTAAAAACAAAAATTGCACTATTTTTTTTCAATAACAAAAGACAATTTTTTTCATAGTCTTTTCACTGACTTTGTTAAAAGATATAACATATAAATCAAATAACATTTTTGAGCACCAGTGACGTTTACTAAGCAATTTGAAATAAATTAATGCATATAGATACATAACGAATGGATGTGTGTCGGGTAAGGAGGAGTTAGTAAAGACATTATTAAATGAGTGCAACCTGGTGGAATGGATCCGTGTGGTGTTCTCAATTGAATCACGAGCAGTGGAGACTTCTTGAGAGCTTAGGGGTACACGAGCTGCATCGCTGAGCTGCCTACATTCCTATGAGTATGCCTTCGTCCTAAATTCTTTCCAATACTATTTTCTACTGAAAAAATTATTACATTTATTTATGAATGTGTATAAAGTTCCAGTACGCGTGTTCCTAATTCCTCCCCTCGTAATCAGCTTGACTGATTTTAATTTTGTTTTAGTATTTATGGAGTCACCTAGATGGTTCTTAGCTATAGTTGGATCCGGTGGGAAGCGCTCTTGTCGAGATATCACCATTATTTCTATATGTTGTTTTGGATTTCTCACATAAAAACATATAATCCCATACTTTCAGCCAGACCACTCGAATAATCTGTTGCATTTCACTTACGCATCAATACATGCACAAGTTGGATGAAGAGTTCTCGGGATTCCAGTCGGGTGATGTCGTTTGTAATCCACAACGTTTCTATGGCTGACACCGCTATCATCTTAACCTGAAGAAACCCATAGAAACGCTGTGGATTACAAACGACATCACCTACTGGAATCTCGAGAACTCTTCATGCAGCATCTTCGTTCTCATGCACAAGTTCATTGCGTCGTTGCATGCCATTGTTTTGACATTTCTATTTCGGATTGCCCTCTATTGTAATGGTGTGCATATTGAGTGTATTATTTATCAATTAATTGGACACTGAACAGATGAAGTACATTTGAAATAATATTTTTTGCCAACATGAAAGGTGCATTGTTTTATACACACGTTCATTCGTTGGCATTCCATTTAGCTTCCTGAATGAAGTATTTTATTTCCAGCGTTCATTTGTGCGATGTCGATGATCGAGGGCGTGAAAAGGTAATTTTTTAAAAATGTGACAACACGTGTTGATAAAGGATTTACTGCATCGAGCTAATATAAATGAATTACTGGCAACACCGGGTAGAGTTATTTATTATATGTGTCATTAAAAGTTTTATTTAATGGTACAAAATCTTTTCTTCTGCAAATTAATTAAATAAATGTCAGTTTTGATTTTTCTTACCCATTAAATTGATATCTATTTATGTATTTCCCGTTACGTTCACCCAGAAGTTTTGATGGAAAAATGAAGTTGTAATACAGCCAGAATAAAAGTAAAGTATCATTATATTATTCTTTCTTATTCCTTGAAACTGTAAGCGTTGGATATATAGTTGACAACGCATCATGTATCCAAAGAAATACGCGGAAAAACACTCCAGAATTGTTTGAGTATTCAAACTCTATAACCGAACTAAATACAGAAGTTCTCTACATTAAAGATAAATTAAAAAACCGAAAATGTACACACAAACTAAACAAAAGTTTTATTCAACTACGTAGTTTCGTCTTTAAATTTAATAATTGATCAGGTACAAATAAACTTCTACAAAATTTTGAAGCTTGTAATTAAAAATAATTCTTGATAAAATAATGGAGTTCCAGTCGTAATATGTTTGGTCATGAACACAACCGAAATGGGAATAATTTGTTGTGTAATATATTTGTTAATATTGTTTTATTGAAAGTCAATGAAACTGCGATATAAATATACCCGTTTATCTATGAGGATCTTTAGCTGTTCAAATGTGTCAAGAATAAATGATAGATAAGTTTAAGAATGTTAAAATAATATTATAATTTTTAAAATACCAACATAACTAATTTTTCTTAAACTTATTGTAATTTATGACCAAAAAGGAATAATTATTCATCATTTAATACAATATAAACACGAGTGACAATTTTTTAAAAGTGAAATTAGTAACAGATTTGAGAAAATTTATGAATATTTTTATAAATATCATTTAAATTATTTATTTTGGACGAGTTTTAGGAACTTTTCATGTCAAAGAAAAATATTTCGTGAGTTCGTTTTTTTACTTGAATGATGCATCAAGGCTTTCTAGAATCTCACATAGTTGTATTAAATGAATAAGAAGCAAAATTAGTTTTAGGAGTATTTAATTTTTTTAATTATTTAAGATAATAAGTAAATATTTTATAATGTTTGTAAAAATGTAAAACTTTCCCTTGTTCCTATTTTATACAGGGTGTGAATTAAGTGTAGAAATTGACTGAGGGGTCAGTCCAAACATTTTTCTCAGTAGGAATTATTGTTAGAGACACTTCGTTTCTTTGTGAAAATAAAGTTAAGAAATGAAATTAGAAAAGCGCTCCTACGGAGGAGTACGGTGACATGTCGTTTGTGAAAGGAGAAGCTTCGTAAGGAAGCAGAATATACGCTTTTCTTTTTCCAAATAGGCAATTTCACAAAGAAGGAATGTTGCTGTACTGTTTCTTCAGATCAGAGAACCTGACAGTGTTAAGTCCGTTCTTGAGGAATGAACCTGGCGGACCGACCGCACACATCAATTTGATGCAAAAATCAAGTCTTTCTTAAGAACATTCTCGCACTTATCTGACGGTAGCGGAGAGATGGGAGGCGTTGTTTTAGAATTCTATTTCTCAATTTCATTTATCAAATTGCGCAGTCTCTGATGAAAAGGCAAGAGGAAAACATGTTTGTATTGACCCCCTTTAACATCTCTTTCAGTTTGTGCACTCACGTCAGTTACATCCTGTATGTGTTGACTTGAGTAATTAGAATATATTTCATTATGTAATGAAACACTGATCAATATAAATTGAAAAACAGAAAAATAAAATAAAACTCCCGGTAATATATATTTATTATAAAACGAGATGTCAAGAATCGGATAAATATAATCAATTTTAAATATTAACGATCCTGCAGAACGAATGAACACAAGAAGGGTTCTACAACAAACGGCTTCTATTATCTCTTATCTCTTACCAATATTCTCAAAAAAATTTGAGAAAGCATTACTTATGAGAATTACAGATTTTCTTACAAAATTCAAACTTATTTCCACATCGCAGCATGGTTTTATTAGTGGAAAATCTACCAACACGGCTTCATACGACTTCGTTCAATGTATTCATGACGCACTTGATGAAAGACTTAAAGTGACTGGCATTTTTACTGATCTCTCGAAAGCGTTTGATTTAGTATATCATAATATTCTACTCAGAAAATTAGATTTCTACGGAATCAGAGGAATTCCCCTTTCTTTATTGACATCGTACTTGCAAAACAGACGTCAAAAAGTTGCGATTGAAAAGTCGGATGGAAATGAGTATCTGTCAGAATGGGAAACAATTACCTGTGGTGTCCCTCAGGGCTCAGTTTTGGGACCTTTACTTTTCATTATTTACATTAACGATTTACCTAATTATTTAGATCCCTTAAATCAGTTCTCTATGCTGACGACACAAATTTGGTAATCACGGACAGCCACTGACTCGGAAACTTTATGCGAGAAAGTTGATACTGCGATGTGCCGTCGCAATCTTTGGCTCACTGCAAACAATTTTTCTCTTAACCTAGAGAAAACCAAAATCGTTAACTTCACAGCAAACACAGTTTATCTCCTAACTTGGAAAACATTTCAGAGCACGCGCCTTTTCTTGGTCTGCTGATTGACAATAATTTGAAATGGAATCACCACATTAAAAAACTATCGGGAAAGCTCAACAAAATTTTCTTTACATTACGAGTGTTGGCTCGGGAAACCAACGTAGCTACATCAAAAATGATGTTTCATGGAAATTGTGATGTGTTATGGCATAGGAAACTGGGATCATTCGCATCACGCACTTCAAATCTTTAGAGTACAAAGGCGGGCCGTACGAATAGTATCCGGTGCGGAGTGGAACACTACTTGGAATTCTAACCTTGCCTTCTACGTATATTCTAGAAATTTTAATTTGGGCCAACATCATTCTATATGCCCCAAACGGTTCAAGCCATTCGTACAAAACAAGAAATCGCTCTCAGCTCCGTATTGAAAAACATCGTCAAAGTCTTTTTGAAACAAGCATTCATTATTCCGGTATAAATCTATACAATAGTCTCCCGGAAGAAATAAAAGCTTTAAAGGTTCAAAAATTATTTATAAAGCGTTGTAAATCTCTGTTAACGAATGGAGCGTATTATTCACTGAAAATGTTCGTAGATAGGAAGGACTAAAACAGTTTGCTGGTGTTCTATCAAATTCTCCTATTATTTTAGAACTATACTCTACTAGAATTTAACTGCTGACTTATTTTCTTTTTCATGTTCGACGGGAACCTACGCACGATCTTTTGCTGCCTCCTCCGTCGACAGAAAATTGAAGATTGAATTTTATCTTTCTTCATTTTGTCCTTCAATTTGTAATTGTAAATATTATATTTAACGTATCCTATTTCCTGAACCGAATAATAATAATAATAATAATAATAATAAATCTAAAATCTAATCTATGAACGGAATACCACAGTGATTCGATTGAATTGTTTGGTTGTAACGGCGCCTATTATAAGTATTTTCTGTTCTGAAGTGGTATAGTATTGATGCGGGGGAGTAAGCGGGGTTTGAGAGCTCGTCACCGAGTCTTTATAACTGTCGGGCGCCTCCAGGGACGCCGCGTAAAGCGCAAGCAGCAGCCAGAGGCCGGCTTTGATGGCACGGACTTGATTGTTCCCTGGCAAATTGCGTCCTCAGTAAGCTCTGAATTGATTACTGAATCGTCCTCAACTAACAACACTGGGCTCCAATTTCGGTGGGATAATTGAACAAACACTGCGATAATTCAGGGTACATAGATGCGGCTGCGCTCTTCGTTTATTTCCCATACCGCAAAACAATCAGCCCCAATGAGGAGATTGTTGACGACTCGATAGTATTCAACGTTTGTCAGACCATTTCGTTCAATTCTTGAAAGGACTCGATCAAACTTCATTATATTATCACAAGAATTGAGTCTATGGCAGCGTTTCTCAACCGGCGGTCCACACGAAAATGTTAGTCTCCACAAAAGATAATTTGACCCCAAAATATGAAATGGCTTTTTTGAACACAGAAATATAAATAAGTATACCTGGACACAACCGACCCGAAAACCAGTCTGTTATTGACTATATGAAAGGAAAAAAAGGAAATATTACTAAAGTAGGGTACATCGAGGAGCTGAATTCGGATCGGACCATTTCCTTCTAAAGACAAAAGTAACATTTCCTTTCAGTAAATTAACATCTCCGAAACAAGAATCTATAAATAAAGGCAAAACATAAGAAATGTGTCCTCAGTACAAATTACAGCTCCTTCACGATACCTCGGTTTTACTCCTATACAAACTAAGACTAAGTGAAAGGTTAACGTACGCCGAGGAAACTACAGCCGAAAGAATACACACTGAAATAGTAAAAGCATTCATGAAGCTGCATATGATGAACGTATGGGAATTTTAGAAAAGAAGATCCTCAGAAACAAAACATATTGGTAGAATTGCGATATACAAATGAAAGTTCTGGAAAAGAAGAGAGCATATCAGAAATGGCTAGGAACATACGACCCAGAAGACCGAAAGTACTCTTTGAGAATAAGTAGGAAAGTAAAGAAATACATCATTAGAGCAAAAAATGAAACCTGGGGAAAAATGAGCGAGGAAATTAACAATTACATGGGCACACAAAGTCGAAAGAAGCATGGAAAGTAATAAGAAGCTTCAGATCCAATTAAAATAATAGGTTAAATCTACAACTTTTACCACTAAATAAATGGAAAGATTACTATGAAAAATTGTAGCTGGAAGATAGAGTGGAATTTTGAAAATGAGAATAACTGGTAATAGATGTCCCGGAAAACCAAGAAATTGAGCATGTAACAGCTCAAAAAGTTTAAAAAGTAGTCAAGCCATGTAAAAATGGGAAAGCTCCGAGTCCTGGAGGAATACCAATCGAGAAAATAAAAGTCGCGCCAGCAGTTCTTTTTAAAATTCTCTGTAAATTTTTTAACTTATGTCGATTTGAACAATAAATATCTGGGGATTTTAAGAAAGGTATTATTTAGCAATATATTTAAAAAAGGTACTCAAACAGAATGTACCAACTACCGGGGAATCACTGTCCTAAGCTCTATTGGCCGCATATATGGCCAGGTTCTGAAAAATAGAATCGAACATGAGATGCACGAATGTGAAGATCAAAGTGGTTTTAGGTTAGGCAGGTCATGTGTCCATAAGATCTTCAGTATTTGACACAAGTTAGAACATAATCTAGAAACCCATCTTATTTACAAAGATTTACGGAAAGCATTTGACAGTGTTCCTCTATCGAAATTATGGTCGGTGATGGAAAATTAGCAAATAAAAAGAACTTATATTAACGCTATAAAATTGTATACACTAAATTTAATCTGGATCAAAGTTGGAAACACAGAGCCATCAGTATTCCACGTAAATAAAGGATTGAGACAAGGGAGCTGTATAGCAGCCACGCTTTTTAAAATATATTTGAATGACGCACTCAAAAATTGGAGAAATAATGTCACACCATGGGAATACCCATAAAAGGTGAATCCCTGTATACTTTGAATTTTTCTGACGATCAAGTTGTATCGCCGAAGACGAAGATGATGCATACATACTAAGAAAATTGAATGAGGAATATGTGAAATTGGGCTTACAAATAAATTTTGATAAAACCGAGAATATGTTAGTTGGACGGACAGGAAGACGGGAGTTTTGTATAAATACTTAGGGAGAAATATTTCTAGTAAAGGAGGATGCGAGGAGGAAACTAAGCAGTGAATAGCGAAGGCCAGAGTTGAAACAAGACAGTTTCACTCAATTATATGGAATAAACATATAACAAATAAGGTGAAAAGGAGAATCTACAAAACTATAGTAGAGAGTATTGCACCATTTGGTTCTGAGGTTTGGGAAATAACAAAGGAAAATGAAGGAAATTTAAGAGCGATGGAAATGGATTTCTGGAGCCGCAGCTGTAGCGTGGTGAGAACAGAAAGGATAAGAAATGAATACATTCAGGAAGATGGGGTTACATCAGTAAAAATCGTAGATAGAATAGAAGGTAGGAGGTTGAATTGGTATGGACACTTGAGGCAAACGACCGAGGAACGGTGGCCATTAACAATATTTCACTGGAAACCCCCAAATGAAAGGAAAAATGGAAGACCTAAACTTACTTGCAATGGAGGAGTGATGCATGGAGTGGGGGACAGATGTATGTGACGTGAAGATTGGAAAGATAAAAGGAGGTGGAAGCTTGCATGCGAGGAGCGCCGTGTGGTGTTCTTCACTCTCGCATTTATACATATATACAAAAGATAACTAGTATTATTATAGTTTCCTAACAGACAAAAAGTAGAAGGTTAGTGTACAGAAAAAGCTCAATTCTTGTTGAATTGGCACTGATTAGAATAAACAAATCCACGATGTTGACGGAAAATTTTTATGTTTATGTACATTTGATAATCCAGTCTGTTGAACAGACAAGAAAAATGTCAATAAAAGGGGTTCTGTGGTCGAATTGAAGATTCCAACTTTTTATCGTGACCCAGGATGCACAACATGGAGATAAAGTCTGCTTAGTATCCCTTGCGCTAACATGTGTGGAAGTTGATCAGCGTTCACAAGAGATATTTAATGTTGACTCACAGGCAAAACGCAATTGAAACATCCTTGGAGTGCCTTGGCTGTGATAATTGTTCCATAGGTGTGTCCACTTTCCTACTTTCATTTTATTTCAGATAATCAGGAGCCAAGAAAATCTCTTCGCTGTCCGCCTGTTTGTCACCCCTGGTCTATGGTGTTCCAACCAATGCTTGACTCTTGGGTATCAATATAAAATAATATCAGAATATATACATTTTTTAAACTGTGGTAGTTTTCGCCATCACTCTACAAGAATGTGATGACTATAAATATTTATTAAAATATGATTTGACAGACCACGATTACAGAATAATCACGTGATCAATAATGCTTAAAAATTAAAAGTATGATAATATATTGTTTCGAAGTAATGGCTTTCGGTAGATTATAACTTGGAAACATATAACAATCCTGCAAATTTTCCCCTCTTTCCACATTTGAAGATTATTTAGAACGATAAAATAAATCAAAATTCTATAATATTAATATTTAAATATAGACACATTTAAGTAAATACAAATAAGGATGATTGGAAGGAAGTACGAGACAGATCCGCTATATACCACGTCCATAGTTGTAAAATGTTAATACAAAGGCCAACGTGTCATTTAAGTAACGCAGTGACGAAACCTACCACCAGGGGTACTGTTCTAACTCACAACCTCGTCAGTAATTTCAGGGGACGTCCATATTGTCTACAGCATCAGTTTATAGTTATGCTCAGCCTGAATAGTCAGATTTTTTTGATATTTATAGAAATTGATTATATTGCTGATTATATTGCTCATATCAAAATTTATTATATAGTCTGTAGTGTAGAATGGTAACAAATATTTTTGCTTCGTAATTTATCCCTAGTACGAATTAACAGCGGACTGCTGGACGGCATGCCAAATTTGTAAAACGTTGGTAATGGCTGAAATACGTACTTTTGACAACCATGGCGACCGATACAATTACCGGCCGTTACCTGACAAAATGTACGGGTCCTGATGACAGGTGTTATATTTTAAGCTGTATCGGCCATCGTAAGGTGAATGAACTACAGTGATTCTGACCTACTTTAACACGGTACCAGAATATCTGATTCGTTTTGCAGAAGGATAAAGAGAAAAGGATTCTATTGCCCATATAAAAATTTTAAAACTAATTTGAATTCTTTCATTTAAGTTAAATACTTGGGTAAAAATTACTTAATTGGACATTGTTGATTTCCTTTGCACCGAACAACACAGTTTTCGAAACATCGGGCAGGAATTTTTTCTGTTATGGCATCTGCAACTTTTTCTGACATCTTGAAGACTGAAACGTCTTCACAGAAACGATTAATTATGAATCGTGTACAAATAAAATTCAGTTTCCCATGACAACCGTTTAGTCTACCAACGAAGCGTGACAATAACGAATAAACTGGTAAGAGCGGTTTTATGTAAAATGCGTCAAAGCATTATTGGTTACCCGCGTGGTGTTTTGGAACGCATTCCTCGAATACCTCACCAAAATAGTTAAAAATGACACAGTGTCTGTTAATAATTTGAAGAAAAGTCGATGCTCACTTGATGGCCTTGACCATGGAGAGTCCCATGTGTACGCAGAGGACGGCGTGGTCAGGACGTTCTCGGGGGGCGCCACTGATGCAATAGTAGCAGTCGCCGAGGATCTTAATCCTCAGCTGTTGGTATCTCTGCAAATGTAACCAGTCTCCAATTATTTCTTGTGCATTCACTTCATATGAAAAAAATTAAACACAAAGATCATAAATTTTAAAACGTATTTTTCTAAGGCAACACCGACTGAAACATTTTGAAATAATTAAATGCAATAAATGTGCTCACTAAAACTTGTTTGGCAGAAGAGAAAAACAATAATGATTGAATCGTAGCATAATTATAAAAACGAAAAGCAAATATTAAGATTCATACTATGTTTATTGACAGATTCACGTATTCCTGTTTATGAAGTTTGTCGTTAATTTTCGGATATAAATTGGCAATTTTCTAAGGTTTCTATGCCCAATAAAGTAAAGGAGAAATTATGAGTCACTATTGGTGAGGGTGGAAATCTAGATCAGTCAGTAATAGAATAACAATAGCAGGGGATGATGAAGAGTTGGGGGACAAAATTTAAGGTCAGAGTTTGACAGGGCCATGGCTGACAGACCTGAGCAATTGTAAAGCGCCAAGAATTGATAACATCCCAGCGGAGATGTTAAGATCTTCGGGCAAATAAACAATACAATGGCTGTTAAGGATAGTTCGCGAAATCTACGAAACGGGAAGAATACCAGAAGATTTTAGTAAACCCATACCGAAGATGGGGCTGATAGATGCGAACAGCACAGGACAATTAGTTTAGTATCCCATGCGTGCAAAATATTAACGAAAATATTATATAGGAGGATGGAACTTCAAGTAGAATGCGAGTTAGGAGACGATAATTTTGGTTTTTGGAAGAATGTAAGGACAAGAGAAGCAATATAGAATTTGCGTCAAATTTTAGAAGACGGGATAAGAAAAAACTGACCTACGTTCATTGAATTTGTAGATCTAGAAAAAGCGTTTGATAACCACACGATTTTAGTAAAAACATAATTATATCTATACCGAAGACGACTGGGGCTGATAGATGCGAACGGAACAGGTCATAAGTTTAGTATCCCATGCATGTAAAATATTAACTAAAACAGTATATAGGAGAATAAAACGATAAATAGAATGCGAGTTACGAGGCGATCAGTTTGGTTTTAGGAAGAATATAGGGACTTGAGAAGCAATATTGACAGGATAAGAAAAAATCGGCCTACGTTTATGGCATTTGTAGATTTAGAAAAAGCGTTTTATTATGTGAACTGGAACACACGACAAAGGACTTTGAAGAGACTTGAATAAAATATTGAGAAAGAAGGCTGATACATAACCTCTACAGTTGTAATTAGAATTGAAGATCAAGAAATGAAAGCAGAAATCAAGAAAGGAGTATTACAAGGATGCAGTCTGTCACCCATGCTGTTTAACTTATACGAGTATATGAAGATATTATAAACGGAATGTAGTAAAGGAATCATACTGAAAGAAGAAGTAGTCGATATTGAAGTATTTGGGGAGTCAGAAGATTTCTTGGAAACTATAAAGAATGGCATAAACGTGGTCATGGATTAATATAGGGAAAACCAAGGTAATGGAGTGTAATATGGGAAATAGTGGAATAACAAAGGATTTTCGATTGGGAAGGGATATTTTGACGGAAGTTAAGGAATATTGCTGCTTGAGAAGCGTAATAACTAGGGATGGTAGAAATATAGTAGACGTAAAGAGTAGGACAGAACATGTAAGGGAGGCTTTCGCTGAAAAGAGGAATTTACTTAGGGTAATATATCGTTACTAAAAATGTTCGTATGGAGCGTGGCGTTATCTGGGAGCGAAACGGGATCGATAAGAGTTGCAGAAAGGAAAGGAGTAGAAGCCTTTGAAATGTGGTGCTATAGGCGAATGCTGAAAATCAGATGGGTGGATAGAGTAACAAGGAAGTCCTTAACAGAATAGGGGAAGAGCGAACAATATGGAGGACGTTGACCAAGAGAAGGGATAGATTAATAGGCCACGTTTTAAGACATGAGGAACTTGTAAAATAAGCATTAGAGGGAAGTGTGTGGGGTAAGAATAGAAGAGGGAGGCGTAGGATGGAATACGGTAAGGAGATTAGGGAGTACGTGCGATATGCATGTTATGCGGAAATAAAAAGTCTTGCTCAAGATAGGTTATCATGGAGGATTGCATCAGACCAGTCTTAGGACTTAAATCCGAAACAACAACAATATTCAGTTATTTAACACTGAACGTATACTTTTGTGTTGAATTTTTGAATGTGTCTCGACAGGGTCACCAACGACATTTCTCTGTTAAGACGACCCTGTATTTGATATCAAAACCAATACTTTTTTCAAATAAATCATGCATTTCGTACTTTGTATGTCACCAGCCCGTATACTGTAAACATAACTTCGGTTATGTCTTTCTTCAGAATTTTGATTTTGAATTGAAAACTCTAAAATCCTAAAATATAGTACAATTATTAATAACCAAGCCCATGTCATTTCGTAAAATTGAAATTACTTTAAATAAAAATACATTACTTCACAGTTGTATATTGACTTGTAAATTTAAATTTTGAAACTGTGTATAGATATTTAAAGTTATTTTTGCATATAGAAATTTAAAGTCAAAAGAATATAATTTATGGTACATTAAAAATCGAATACGTCGCTAATGGCTATTGTTGATGTGACTAAAAACAAATTTATATAAAAATATGTATTATATCAACAACAGCGTTGCTGAAGGGTTGCTTCAGACCATTCTTATGACTGAATACCACAACAACAACAAAATTGGTCAGCTACGACTGATAGAATAAAGAAACTTGAAACGTATATTAAAATCTATTTATTTTTTCAAATGACGGAATAAGAACTTTGAAATTTATAATCATATCACTCCTACCTGTACGGACATAGTAAAACCTAAAATTAATAGCTGTATCTAATTTTACACGCGAGTGTAGAAGGTAATGTGTGGTGTGTAGAATAATGTGCTTTTGTCACTACGAATTACGTAATTGCTTAGTTAACAGTCTGAGCCACAGGCGGGGACAAAGGAACAGACGCCTCAATGCCATCATCGTCCCTCCCTAAAATACTCAGTACTTCTCATTCTCTCTTATTCAGTTCATGAATTTAATGCTGGAGCTACCAAAATTTTAAGTCTATGAGCACGTGAAGAATCTCAGGGCGTATAACATAAAATATAAACTAAGAAACGACTCTTACTGAATATAAAAAATTATTTCTTCAATCTCGTATTTTTTTTTAGAGAACGGTGTAAACTTCCTAAAAAATAACTAATATTACAAAATTTATATTGTTTTCTTTAGCACTGTATCAGGTATAAATGGTGAATATATTTGTGTGCCATATTGAATTATTTAATGAAAAATTGGCCTCCAACTGCACATACTTAAAAACGGACAATTTTCGCTTTTTGATTATTTAATATATTGTATTTTGTGATTCAGGCCTGGATCGTAGAAAATATTATAATACTTTTCTCCGTATGATTGAAGTACCTCGAAGTCTTTGCGATATGAATTTCGTTGAGATCGTATTATATATCAGTTTCGTCATAATATATCATGGAGATGTCTGACATAACACCGATCTATCACCATTCTATCCCTAAACAGAATCCGATCGGTGACACTGATAAAAAGGTCTTTTCCCTTTTTGCTGAGGAGACTCATATTGCTGAATTTTAAGTGCATATAAATTCGAAGCAAATATGCATTTATTCGGCTTGACTGTTTTTAAATAATTGTATTCTTAATATTACATTAAGGGGTTTAATAATTAAAACTTAATTTATATAGCCGTCTTCAAACTAATAAATGTAATCAAATGAGTCCATAATTATGAAAGTTGTCTAAGTCAAAATTAATGAAATTAGTACATCAATTATTTCACACCACATTATATTAAACAAAATTAATTCAATGTAATTTTTATGATATTGTCAAGAATGAATAATTAGATAATGGTTGAAATTTTAATATGATATATAATTCATTTATGAAAGTGGTCGAAGTAAAAAATTTAAAGATATTATATAATCCCAGGGATTATTGATTTTCAAAAAGCACTCCCATATCAAAGCGAGATATTTACGTATACAACTTGAGTTTCCATCATTTACATTATGACAATATCAAGATGTCTGTATGTATGAGATGACAGCTTCAAGAATTTTACAGGAAGTGACGTAATGCATTTTAATTCGTATGGAGGATTTAAATACTCAAAAACTCGTAATAGCTTACAGTGATTCTTATTAAGGCCAAAGTTGTAACATTAAAGTAGCATTGACATGTATGAAAATTTCTCAGTCATCAAATAATATTATTGAAACCGCAGACCAAACATGTTTGGCGCCTAGTCATTCCTTTCCAACGAATTACCGTGATTATGGGTCGATGGAAATGAAAATAAAATAAAAATCAAATTTACTTAATCAACCCTGAGCATTATTATGAATTGATAGAAAAGTGTAGAGAAAGATAAACATTTTTGAAAAAACGAATGTTGCAGCCGGATTTTATTTCAACTAAACCACTAGAAGGGTCAACGACAAGGAGTGAAAAAATATCAAAGGCAAATCTATCGCTTGACTGCAAATTCATTGAATGAGATTCTTAAAAAATGAATTTTATAAGATGTTCTATAGAAGTTCTTTAGATGAATCTAAAATGCAGGTTATGCTGAAATATTAAATTACTTCCATTATGTACCACTTCTAGACCAGTATCGTAAGAAAAACATAAAGATATTATGTATTTACAACCATACGACCCTCTAGTTTTTCAGGAGTTTTAAAAATCTTAAAAACTCATAATGACAATAACCTAAATAGATAAAATTGATTGGCTTTAGTAATAAATATAAATGTCCATTAAATTATTGTTTTTTAATAAATCTAGTTGTTTTTTTATTGTTTTAAATCATTTATATGACATTCAGTTAATTGTGAAAACAAATCATATATCGGGAGTGGTGCCTGTAGGAGTTTCTCTCGCAGCCATTTCCCCCAAGAGTGACTACGGGGCTCACCTGATTATGTCGGGTATTACTCGCATTCTCTCTGTTATTTTTTAAATCAAAGTTCTCACATGCCGAGACACCTTCACCTATTTAGGAGGTATATGTAATGGGGTCGAAGACCTTGGGTATATGGCAAGAGGTGTCCGTTGATCCCATTGGATCAGTCGGCCAACTGCCTCCTAAAACACGTGGAGACATGGAGAAGGGAATGCTGCGACCCCACAGCAAACTCGTCTCCCGTCATTCGGAAGTGCGTGAGAATAGTACCCAATGCCCGACCTACCTGATGCAGGTTTTCTAGGGTTTTCCCTGCACATCTTTAGGTGAAACACCGGGTAGGATCCTTAAACCATAGCTCGGGGACCCTAGTCAACCCTTTGGCTACCTTGTTTTACCTTCCGCATCCCCCTTTGCAATTGCCTTCCTATGCTATTAAAGGGGAGTTGCCTGTTTCAGGATCACCCTCATGTAGCCTGTTAACCAAAAAGGAATTGAAAATGATCTGCGTCAATTAAAACTTTAAAAACAACATTGTAATGTGAAATTCACACACATTTTCATAAACATAAAAAGTTTCCATTCATCAAGACTAATACAATTCTAAATTAAAATGTCGCATAGCATAAAAATAGTTTAAATTCATTGAAATGCGATTCAATAAATATCTCTAAACAAGAAATATACGACCCTCTACCATTTTAATAATTATTGGCACAAATAAGAAAGCTAAAATTTTATGATTCAGAGGCGCATTGTATTGTCTATAAATCAAAGATTTAAATTAAAAATAGGGTCTGTGACAAATAAATTTATGCCTCACTTCGTAAATAAATCAACATGTGACTTTATTAAAATATTAACACTCAATTATTTATATGAAATAAAAAACGAATAATTTATCTATTAATTGGTAGAGGTTTCAAAAGTTGCTTTGGGCAGCATAAAAAAAATTGGTTGTATTTGCAGTCGTTCACGGAAAATAAAACTAAAATGTGTAGGTAATATCGTTGGATTAAATGTTTTATTTTTGTGAAATTTTATTGTAATATTCCAATTGAAAACGACAGCTGACGACGAACAGTAAAATTGATGTGATAAGTAAGTTATTTGACACTAAAATTAAGAATACTTTCACGACACTATATTACGACTCAACATGGTATTGATTAATTATGGTAAAACGAGTGTTTAAACAGTATTTGGTCATCATTAATAAGATTTAAATTAATTAAATTTTCTTTGACCAATACTGATCAATCTTGGTACATACGCTACCTTTTAAGGGATACAAAAGGCGGACATGTGTAGCAATAGATAAATTTGAAAGTTCATTATATTAAGATAAGAATAATTTATTACGAATTATAGAAAACGACTTACCTCGGACAGTCTGTCGAATCGGGCAAACAATTCGTTCAGTATCTTAACGAGTTCGGATGCGGAATATGTCGACGAAATCGCCGTGAAACCCACAATATCCGCATACAGGATACTGCAAGCAGAAAATATCCACGTAAATGTTTATATAACCATCAAAACACAATCCTCATTCCAATTAAAGTCTTATCTTACAAGAATTTTGAGGAGTAAATAGATGAAGCTACAGTATTTAACAACAAAACAAGACTTCCAAAGATGAGGACGATAGGTAAATTATAATCTGAATAGGTTTTGATATGAATACGGCGTTCGTTAGACAATTCTTGGTATATACATAGAAAGGGAAGGATATTTTGAAATCATTTTCATGAATATATGGGTGTGTAATACAGAAATTGATATCTCTAGTACCGAAGATACTAAACGTACGTGCCAATTATTGTACAAGCTTCACCATCAGCCAAAAAATTGAGAAACGAATTGTTCATTTGGTGTAATTTTGGTGTGACGGTATCGCGCCGAGACATCAGGACTCGGCTTTAACGCTGCATCTGCTTCTCCGCGCCAGGGTTGTGCTTTATCTCCAGAGACAATCTGCACCTGATACACTCTAATGAACATAACGCATCGATCCGGCTCAAGACAGCGCTCAATTCTCCTTCCACGCTTTCGTGATTGACAAGTTTAATCAAACGATTCGCTATAGTCATTTCAATGTTAACAACTGCTGTTTACGGTCAGATCGTTCCTCGGGGGAAGACGATTTCAATTCATGCTCCGAGAAACCAATTTTAAAAATTTTCTTTATTATTTCCCTAGAAGTACATTATTATAATATTCCCAGTTTAATTTAATTTCAAACTTATGCTTCTTTTTCAAGTCGCCCATGCTGTTTAACTTATATATATAGAACAGGTGATGAAGAATGTTAAAACGGAATATGGAAAAGGAATCATACTACAAGAAGAAGAAATAAAAGCCTTACGCTTTGCCGACGATATTGTAGTATTAGGGGAACCAGAAGAAACCATAACTAATTGCATGAACGGAGTCCTGGAGGAAGAGGAATAATAGAGGGAAAACTAAGGTAATGGAGTGTAGTTTTGGAAACAGTGGAATAACAAAGGTTGTTAGATTGGGAAGGGATATTTTGAGAGAAGTTAAGGAATTCTACATAATAACTAGGGATGGTAGAAGTAAAATAGACATAAAGAGTAGGATAGCCCAGGCAAGGAAAGTTTCGCGAAAATGAGGAATTTACTTACGGGTAATATTAGTGTGAATATTAGGAAATCATTGCTAAAAATTTTCGTATGGAGCGTGGCGTTATATGGGTGCGAAACGCGGACGATAGGAGTTTCGGAAAATAAAAGAATAGAAACCTTTGAAATTTGGTGCTATAAGCGAATGCTGAATATCAGATGGGTGGATAGAATAGGGGAAGAGAGGACGTTGACCAAGGGGAGGGATAAATTAATAGGCCACGTTTTAAGGTATGAGGGTCTTGTAAAATTAGCATCAGAGGGATGTGTGTGGGGTAAGAACAGAATAGGGAGCCAAGGATAGAATACGCTAAGCAGATTAGGTAGGATGTGGGTTGTGCTAGTTATGAGGACATGAAAAGGCTTGAGCAATATAGGTTAGCATGGAGGATTGCATCAGACCAGTCTTAGGACTGAATACCGCAACAAAAATAAGAACAACATTCAGTTATTTAATGCTGAACGTATACTTTTGTTTTGAATTTTTGCATATTTCTTGACAGGGTCACCAACGACATTTCTATGTTAACACGATCCTGTATTTGATATGTAAACCAATAATTTTTTTAAAAAAATCATGCATTTCAACGTTCGTCCTTTGTATGTCAGCAACCCGTATACTGTAAACTTAACGCCGGTTATTTCTTTCGTCAGAATTTTTGATTTTGAAATCAAAACTCTAAAATTCCTAAAATATAGTACAATCATTGCCATTTCGAAAAATAGAAATTACTTTAAATAAAAATACATTGCTTTAAAGTTTTATATTTGTATATAGAAATTTAAAGTCAAAAGAATATAATTTACTGCACATTTTAAATCGATACGTCGGTAATAGTTATTGTTGATGTGACTAAAAATAAAATTATATAAAAATATGTATTATATCAACAACAGCGTTTCCTCTGCAAGCAATTTCAATAGTTCGGAGAGCTTTAAACTAAATGTTTTTTTCTATATATAGTCAGTTGACATTATTACGCATATAAAGTATTTTAATTATAATACATAATATAAATGAAGAACAATGACGGACCAATTACTTTTGTTATCTAAAATAAGTGTATATCAAATGCACCCATATTTTCATAAAATAATTTTGCTAGTGTGAAGCGAGTGAGGCTGTATTTGAGGGCGAGAGGTTGGTGCTGAGGAAGCCGTTGTCTGCCTGACAGCTGCCTTGTATCGTAACACCCTGCCAATACTCACGCGCCATCGCCCCCGACCTCACCATTGTCGTCTACCTGCGAAACTCTTATCATTTTACATCACAGGAACATGAACTTGAATAAACAGATTTTGAGATAATTTCAGAATGATATTTTTTCTCTTCGCATTAAAAATTCTATTTAGAGTCAATGCGAATTATATAGAACTATTGCGGACGGCGATCTTCTCTCGTTTGATTAATTTATTATTTTAATTTAATTTTAACGTAAATTACCGCGTTGAATATACGTCTGTTAAAAGCGACGCAAGGCTAAGACAAGGAATTCCAGAAAAGAAACTTCCAACTAAGAATAGCCCACAGGCAGACAGTTTTCCCGGAAAAGCCAGTACGCAGGCAGAGGGGGAAAGTTCATCCACCAAAAAATCCTAAAATTCGTAATAGAATTGGATGTTGATGCCAAGATCAGTTTATACCAATTAGACGAGCTGTAAGAAAAAGGGAGAGGGGAGAAGAACAAGGTAAAAAGTTGGCAGAAGAGGCAGGGGGACAGTTTGGGTTAGAATTGACGGAGCAAGGATGTGGAAGACGGAGAGAGGAGCAAATGGGTGTCCAAGTGGCCAAATGAACCGGACTTTGCTTCCATCCCTCTGGCATAGTTCCTGTTCTCGTAAGCCGTCGGAAGTTTCTTTCTTAGGTTAGGATAGGTTTAAGTTGGGTTAGGTTAGGTTACTTTTATGCGAATGCTACAGATAGAGGGACCTAGTTTTCCCCTAGGATAACTTATTCTACTTTCCGCATCCTCCCCGTTTCCATCTTCTCCTATGTTATTGAAGGGAGAGCCACCAAAGAGGATAATCCTTATGTAGCTCGTCTCACTAAAAAAATTAATGTTTCTTTCCTATCAGATTTTGTATGTATCGTTTATAAAATCCGTTTATTTATTCATTACTTAAATTATTTCACACAATTAATATGTTAGAAATTGAGATCAAAAAGTTAAAGCTATCTGATAATTCTTACTTCGGATAGGTATCAAATCATGTCCATAACCACGGAGAAGCGTAATACGTTTGGTTTACATTTAAGGATGACTAAAAATAGAAATATAATGAATATTGTCCATTGCTTGTTACATGCAGGAACTTACCTGACATTTTCATGTCGGCTCATATAGATTTTTTTGAACTGGCTGTCTTTGGCAGATCCAAGATCTTGTCTCATCTTCACGGCTACGTGCTCGGGCAACACGGACAGCAACAGTCTCTCCTGCAACCACAGAGACACTTCTATAGCTACTTGGTATCTACTTTCGGACGTACATTTATTTCGTGCGTTACGTCACTCGAATTTTTTGATGTGTTTCAGGTGATGGTTGAGTGGGTTTCCCGAATCATTGTCATTATATTGTAATTTAACTTTCGCGGAAAAGTTGTGGTTCTGTCATTAGCGTCCGATTTTTTTGTCAGCATGTTCAGTTATTCCTGGTTTTTTGTTACGTGATTGCATTTATATGTGTAATATCAGAATCAGGGTTTATAATTACGTCAAATCGGAGAGTAATTATTACCAGATATCTGTTCTGCACATTTTATGAACTTTATTTGCCGATAACCTTACATAAATTTAAATATTCCTGCTCAGGGTCGTTAAGGGACCCAGGGACTGAAATTTTAATTTCCTGTAAATGAATTGCTACTGAGCTGAAAATTTAACTGTATGTTACCGAACACACACGTGTAGCAATGTACAAAATTTAGTTTTTCTAAACATGTTTTTAGTAGAGATATTTAAAAAATTATTTTCAAACTTTGGCAGTTTGGAAAATTTTCTTACGTTAAGTACTTCAATATATTTTAGCTTTTTTACACGCATATTAGGGCTTACCGTTATTAATTGTCAGTATTATTATTAAAATTTAATAAAACTGTGGGGAGAAAATATTTTTTACTAAGAGCTTCAATTAAAAATTGGCACTTTTCAGCACTTTGAAAATTTTTTCACCCAAAATACTTGAACATTAAATAAACTCATACTTATATTTGAAGGAATTAGCATGTAGATTATGTACAAAAAGAATTAAGAGAATATTTTAATATTTGTGATGCATAGAAGGTTACTGGTACCAGAAATCATGAAGCTGAGAAAAACATTAATAATTTATTAAATTAAAATGAAACATATTAGTTAAAATTGTCCTTTAGAATATGTTACACCTTCCGTGTTTTGTTCGGCAGCTTCTTTTTTCAGTTTACTGAATTTATATGCATAGTAATAAGAAAAAGTTGGAAAATCGATTTTTTTTAACATTTTGGCCGAAATTTAAGTCCCGTGTCCCTTGTGAAACATTATTCACACTATTTCTGTTAAAGTAAAGATTTTTCTAATGTATATGTGAACAATTTTCATTATACAAGTTAGTGTAATATAACTGCATAAAAGTTTTATTTTCATTAAAGTAACGTGGTTCTGTTTATTAATTCTATTAATAAATTGTAAATATTACACCGCATTCTTACATATATTGTACAATGAAACCGTTGTATTTACATTTCACAGTTTTTGGTAATTGTTTGAAATTTCCAGAAATTGTGTGTCCCATCCACTCAAGTAGGGAATAATGGAATTAAAGTAACCTAAAATTGTAAATATGTATCTTAAAAATCTATATTACTGTCTGTCTTTATGAATATATACGAAGCAGTATCCTAAATAAATCCATTTAAAATTTGCCCGATGAGGCCCACAAATACGGACGAAACGTGTGAAATAAAGAGACGGTACGGATGCTTAAATAAATATCAATATTTTTGCTGTGAAATGGCTGGATTTTTTATTTATAATTGAAGGTAATGTCAAATTACTGATTTATTGAATAATTATTATAGCTTTATTGTAATAGGCTACATGAGGGTGAAACGGAAACAGGCAAATACCCTTTAATAGTAGAGAATGTAGGCTTTTCCGGTGGATAGACTGAATAAGAAGTTCTCGGGATTTCACCCGGGTGATGTCATTCATAAGATACGACGTTTCGAAGTTACCTCAAGACGATGGCGGAGATAGCCTTCGAAACGTCGTATCTTATGAATGACAACGCGGGTGAAATCCCGAGAACTTCTTATTCACCCTTTAATAGCAAATGAAGCAAATTGAAAAGGGGAGATGTTAAAAGTAGAGCAACGTAGCCAAGTGTTGACTATATTTAAAGAATACTATGCGATGATTGACCTAACTGTACATAAATCCATAATTTATAAAAACCCAATTGAAAATTATATAAAATATACAATAATTTATTGGAAAATGAGAAATATGAAACTTTTATGTATAATATGACAGTAATTACATATCGAGAAAAAAGAGTTCCGTAAGCTCTAACGATCGCAATCGGCAGTAATTAGAATTGAAGGCCAAAAAAGAAAGAAGAAATCAAGGAATGAATGAGACTAGGTTTCAGTCTGTCACCAATGGTCTTTAAAGTATATATAGTACAGGCGATGACGAAAGTTAAAAATAAGTACAGAAAGAGAATCAAAATGCAAAGAGAAGAAAAAAGCAAAGCTTTGCAGATGTTATTGTAGTATTAGGGGAGTCAGAATAAGACTTAAAAAACGTAATAAATGGCATGAATGTTTTCCTGGAGTAAGAGTACAACATGAGGACTAATAGGGGGAAAACCAAGGTAATGGAGTGTAGTATGGGAAACAGTGAAATAACAAAAGGTATTCGATAGGGAAGGGAAGTTTTGAAGGAAGTTAAGGAATTCTGCAACTTGGGAAGCGTAATAACTAGGGATGGTAGAAGTATAGTAGTCCCTTCCCTCAAAATGAAAATTTTACAAGATCCTCGTGCCTTAAAACGTGGCCTATTAGTCTATTCCCTCTCTTGGTCAACGTCGTCCATATTATTGGATTTTCCCCTATTGTATTAAGAACTTCCTCGTTTGTGATTCTATCCACCCATCTGATTTTCAGCTTCTATTTTTTTCATTTCCGCAACTCCTATCGTCCATTTTCGCACCTACATAACACTACGCTCCATACGATCATTTTTAGCAACGATTTCCTAATATTCACACTTATATTACCCGTAAGTAAATTCCTCTTTTTCGCGAAAGCCTTCCTTGCCTGTGCTATCCTACTCTTTATGTCCAATATACTTCTACCGTCCCTAGTTATTAAGTTTCCGTCAAAATATCCCTTCCCAATCTACCACCCTTTGTTATTCCACCATTCCCTATACTATACTCCATTACCTTGCTTTTCCCTCTATTAATATTCATATTGAACTCTTTCTCCAGTTTATTAAGGTTTCCAAGTCTCTTCTGATTCCCCTAATACTACAATATCGTCGGCAAAGCGTAAGGTTTTTATTTCTCCTCCTTGCAGTATGATTCCTTTCCCATATTCCGGTTATATATATATATATATATATATATGTCAAACAGCCTGGGCGACAGACTGCATCCTTGTCTTACTCCTTTCTTGATTACTGCTTTCTTTTCTTTATCTTCTATTCTAATTATTGCTGCCTTTCTTCCTTAATAGTGTGTTCCAGTTCACATTATTGAACGCTTTTTCTAAATCTATAAATGCCATACACGTAGGCCTGTTTTTTCTTATCCTGTCTTCTACAATTTATGTATTGTTAATATTGCTTCTCTTGTCCCTACATTCTTCCTAAAACTAAATTGATCTTCTCATAACACGCATTCTATCTGACGTTCCATTCTTCTATATACTATTTTAGTTAATATTTTGCATGCAAGGGATACTAAACAGCTTGTCCTGTGATGTTCGCATTTATCAGCCCCAGTTTTCTCCTGTTCCGTAGATTTCTCACACTATCCTGAATAGCCGAGATATTGCTTCTTCGCCCATTGATATTATCAGCTCTGCTGGAATTTGATCAATTCCTGGTGCTTACAGTTGCTTAGATCTGTCAGCCATGGCCCTGTCAAACTCTGACCTCATAGTTTTGCCCGCCAACTCTTCGTCATCCACCACCTCTTCTTCTTCTAATACTGAATGATCTAGATTTTCACCGTTATTCTGCTCTTCTAGATATTCCTTCCATCTTTATGCTTTTTACACTGTGTAACTGTTTAAACATAATACACTAACGAGGATAAATTAATGTATAAGTCATGAAGAAAAATCTTTTATCATTAAAGTATTAAGAGTAATAAAATACCTTAGAAGAGCAGAATGCAAAAAAGAAAATATTAACCTAACCGATACACGAACGCTATGCGGTCAATATTTTTCCATTTTGATCTTTTACATTCTTTTTGTCAATTTTCTTGGCTGAGCGTCAATAGAAAGCAAATTTTTATATATTTAAGAAAATAAATTAAAGTTAACCGAAATAATTAAGGTATGAATTTTATACGTGTAATTGAGGTTCTAAATGAGATAATATTACGAAATATAAAAGATAAATAATTATTTTCGTGATTGTACAAATTCATAAAAATATTTCAATTTTTTCGAAACACTTCACTTGTAATTTGGTTAAGTATATAGCCTTTGCCGACCTCCTGTGGTGTAGTGGCTAGCCTCTAGTTGCTGCCTCAAAACCCAGAGGTCCCGGGTTCGAATCCTGGCATGGGCTTGGATGTTAGTGTCGTCATGGTCGCGAAGACCGGGATTAAGACTGTTGGAGGACCACGTGTCACTCCAAACTCGGAATGTGTAATGGAAAATGACAGTCCGCAGTCGACTCGGTAGGCCCAGGCCCTCAATAGGCTGTAGAGCCATGGAGAAAGAAAAAAAAATACATAGCCTTTATTGTTTCCTAATAAAGTAGAAATACCGGTATGAAAATTTATTGAAAATGTTTAAGGCATTTATGACGAGTCCCTGAGACGTTAGCCTTTCATTTATCTAACAGTTGGTTTCCTGCATTGCACCGGGTATTTATTTATGTTAGGACAGAAAATGAATTTATTCGTCAGCAATATTTTGAGGAAGGCCAAACTGACGCCATTTAATATGTTAGAGATTCTTGTATCCCCCCTCTCTCTTACACATTCAGTGACGTCGGAAACCTGTGTGAGTATGCGGTATTTAATCACAATTTATAATGAAATTCCATCTACGTTCATTCTCACTTTTCCACGTTTTTTATGAATATGCATACCAAGTTATGTTGTTTGTCCACGCGGTTGATTTTTAATGAAGAATATACAAACGTACATACATTTTTTATTAATCTTCTTCTTTATTGGCGCTAGAACCATGTTTAGGGCCTTCGCTGTCCAGACTGTCATCTTTCTTGACACTTTGTCACCCTTACATGTGTCTCAGTTTCAACAAAAGATCTCTATTTTCAAAAAGAGAAGAAATTATTCAATTGAAGCTCAGACAAAGGCCATAAAAATAAATTTATAAGTTATAAGTCAACCAGACAAAGGAATCGTACCTGGGACAACTTCCTTACTGAGCAATAGTTCTAACCAACGGAGGTCGACTGCCAAATCCTCCAATCTTGTAAACTTAAGGTCGGCTCGCCTACAATTTATGTACATTTCGGGAGATTTAGCCAGTCATATGCCAACACGATGTGCAGTGGACAACTCCGTCCATATTGTAGACAGGAGCTTACTTTACTCAGATTATTGTTAACGCAATTTGGTAGAGTAAACATTGGCTATAGGAAACATATTACTGTCAGTTCAGTATAAGGTGTACGTCAAGAAACGCATCCGTAAAATGTAATAGATATTAGTATAGAGTATGTTACAAAGACGTTGTCTCAGTCTCCATATCCCGTTCGTATGATTAACAATTAGTTACAACAAATTTTTCTGACTTTAAAATTTACAATAAATAAAAATACGTCCAATAAGCCAGTATATAAATTCATCACTGGTTAGACGTTTCGTCTCCTTTTTGAGACTGCCTCAGGCGTAAAAGTTAGCAATTCATCATATTTACTCCCTGACTCCCTCAGCTGAAAGATCATTTCGGCCATAACCGTCGCTAGAGAGGGTCCGCGACACTAAATTCTTCACATGTGTATTCAATAAACTTTAGAGGATTGTGGCATCCAATCTGGCAATCGATCTGGACTAGCTCAATTGGTTAGAGCAAACGTCCGGTACACGGGAGGTCCCAGGTTCGAACCCCGGTTTCGGTCGACATTTTTCCAATAGTATATTCAAAAGATCTCTTTTTCATATTGTCCATTCTTTTAAATAACTTAGAGATTATCAGTTCCTTTTCGCTATAGATCTAAAGAGTACTGTCTTTAAATGTGATCATAGAACTGACTCAAAAAGCTACCATACACAGTTATGTGTTATTAATCGCCGACCTCTACAATATCACCAACTTATGTTAAAACGGAACACATGGTGGGGTCGATTCGCGAACAATCCTCATAATCATTTTGTAGATCTTAGTGATAGGATGAAACATGTGAGGTTGTGTGCAATATATAAAACTTATACGGGTGAATTGGCCTGGAAAGAAATAACAAATAATCTTACGGCGCCGACTTACATCTCTAAAAATGACCACACGTTCAAAATTTTTTAAAAAAAAGGGGGACGCACAGAGTAGGAATTGACGTTTCCGGGTAACGCTAAACAGTTTAGGGGTCGGCTAAGGAAACTTAAGTTTCTTTTATTGCAAAAACTTTTACCCGAAGATAGTACAGTTATTATTACATGGTATATAGATATTTATTCGCTGAATAAATAATTTATATGATTACATGAATAAGTTGTAAAGTCCATTGACAGTCAATTTAAAAGCGAGAGAAACGACGGACCAGAGAACATAATTATTTTATTGCAGTTAATAATATTTGATAAACTTAGTGTTGGCGGTGAATATTAATAGAGTTTAGGGTAGTAGAGGGAATCAGATGAAGAGAAATAAAGGAATAGTTATTTGAAGAGCGGAGAATGAGGAGAGAGAAATTATTTTAGGTTACACAGGAGTGAGGCAGTGGAAGGATGTAGTCGATTGGTAGATTTCCTTTTAGTCTGAGGTTGTGTGGAGGAGTAGGATTACTGTGGCTATGGCCAGTGTCATTGGAGTGATTGATGGAGCTTTTGATTAAGGAGGATATGCATTATTTTATTGCGGAAATTGAAATTTCTAATTTTCTCCAATTTATAAACTTACTAAATTATATGAGGGTATGTATAATATTTTTAAACATTAAATCAATTTATAAACCCCAAATTGTTTTATGTCACAATTTAAAAGAAAATCCATTAGAAATGTTTTGTAATGTTTCAAAAACATTGTGTTTTATTTTGTAGATGAATATGGCATAGCCGAAAGCTTCTTACAAATAAATTTTGAAATCAAAATTAAATTATAGTTTTGGTTTATTTAAGCGACTGATTCGAAGAAGGAAAAGCATTAATATGATGAAGTGCAGTGAAGTGAATTCTGTGTGGTTCCTGACTTCTCTTTTCTTTTTCAGGTCAAAGTCTCATTAGACAGTACGAAATTGTTTCTGAGTGTAAATTGTATTTGTCATTTATTCTGTTTTCTATTGTGCTAATTTGTATATAGCTGCCACTGGGCAAATGGCCAATTGCAGCTAACTAATAATAATAAAATAATAAACGCAACCACGATACCATAATTGGCTGTGTGTATCAATTACTGTATCATTATTATTGAAGCATGTGAGAAGGAAGACACTTAAGAGTTAGTCTTAAGGGGAGAATGTGGTTAATAATCAGAGTTGCTTTGAAAATTAAATTTACTACATTCAGACGATGCCAATGAGCCATCTTTCAGGCCCTTCGCATCTGAATGATTCATATTCAAGCAACAGGAATGATATGTAAAACACGTGAAGTTTGAAAGAGCAATTCTGACTTTACTTTTCACATGAAACGTCATAGATGTGACAAAAACCCTAATCCACGGTACAGAATATACTTCCGAGATGAAGTTTGCATGGAATTGGATGGTTGAGAAATACAGGGAAAATGCGTATCTGAGTGTGAGTTAAATAAGACCTGCGTGAGTTGTTGACCCCGTGTGGCTCCCCAGCGAGCTCAAGAGCGCTCTCCGTGGTTTATATAGCTCATTAAAAATGTACACCGCTCTTAAAGCGCTTTTCGCTGTCGCCAAAGTTAAATATTTCACACCGGCTTATATTTATAGCTGTGCTCTGTAACAGACGCATTGAAGTTCATGTCACGGTTGTAACGTATACATGCCGCATACACGCAGCCGCTTGAACATAACATTCGTTACAGTGACTTCGTTCTTTTCGTTCCCGGCCGTAATCACAAATGCCAATTTCTAAAATCGTAAAAGGGAATAATTATATAAAAAAATACAACGTACGTTGCAAATTTTCTTTGAAAATAGACTTAAATACGTAATAGTTGTACATAATTTTGACGAAGAAATTAATCAATTTTATTAACTCATCAAATAAAGTAACTAATTATCTTAAGGTAAAAATAAAATTATATTTTAAAAATTCTTGTAATCCGCGAACAGAAGAAATGCTTATAATGTAGCTCAGTGATCAATGATATGCAACCTAATTCGAAGATCGGGATCGGGAATCAAACCCGAGCTGGCGCTTTCCCATCTGAGCTACTCAAGTCGACTCCCCAGTCCAATGTGAGCTTTCTCCATCCATTATGTAGATTCAGACTTGTCTTCAGCAGCGGACCTGGGATCGATTCCTGGTATGGTCGAGATTTTTACATACTGATCTTCTAATACTTGTAGTTTACTATGTCTTTGTTTGCCTTGTATTACAAAATTATATATATTATTGATGAACTGTATATCTATTCGGTGGGAACATTATGAGCACAATATTTCCTATTGAATGAAACACTCACGGAGTTTCCTCGGCAGCCCTTGCCACCATCTTCATCTACAATACTGAATGATTCCCATTTTCTATACTGTAACATGTAAAGTTACAGCTTCAGCCAAAGGCAATGGAAGCTGGAAATGTAACGTGCAAGTTGTGACTTGTTGGACAAGTCTCGCGTCTGGTTGATGTTGTGGGTTTTTAAAAGACCTACGATTGGTGGATGAGGTCATGTGACCGGGCTTCTGCAGGTTGGCCCGCTCCAGTAGCGGAAAGGTTGAGACTGTCGATGCCAGAATGGGCTCTTAGATGCATGTGTGTTGGTCTGCGAATACTGGCGGCAACGTGCCGATCAACGGCTACCGAATCGACCCCATATTTAGGTGGTGTTTAGCCGGGAAGTATTTAAAGCCTTCGTTAAGTGTTTAATTAAGTTACGTCGACGAATTTTGAGAGTTGTTAGCGGAGAATAAATTAGTGGCCACGCCCTGTTTTAGATTATCAACTTCGTTCTCTGATTAAAATTAAAATATTAAATTGATCTTTTGGTGTTTTTCTGAGTATAACATACCTGGCGCTCTATAAAATTCCTAAAATTATAAATAAACGCAGAGCTGAACTGAACGGGAAACGAAAGATCGACTAAAATGCTTACAGATATATATAAGAAATTATTAAATTGGCTAATTTTTAATACCATCAGTTCCAGACTTCCCAAAGTTGTAAATCGTATTTGGGGATGTAATAAAATTTACACAAAACGTTCACTGAATCTTTTATATAAGATAATTTTTATATAATTCCTGAAATAAATTAAAAATTATACGATATAATAATAGAAATTCCTTCAAGTCATTATAATAAATGTATGATATCTAGATATTGTAATAGCATTCCTGTAGCACATAAAGTAAAAAATAAAAATATTATAATAATTTTATTTCACTACAAATTGTGTAATGAATGCAACTGACCAATTATACATAATTAAAGCTTTGACTAGAATAGTATCTTAATAATTTTTAGATTTTGATTTTGTCGAGGATTAAGATGAAAAGGTTACTTTAAAAGTCAGTTTGTTATATTATTCTATATGTTACATGTTCCTAAATGTATCTAAACCAAAAGCTATTATAATTGAGTTTGAATTTGTTTTAAACATGTACTAAATAAGGTATATTACAAAATCACTGAACGCTACACATTTTGTGGGCTATCGCCCAATAGGAATATTTAATTTAAATTAATTACTTTTCCTTTGTTATTAGTCATTTGTTTACACGGGCGTCCAGATACAGTACTTGTGAAAGTTCTCTACGTACTACTTGAGTTAATCAGATACATTTTATTCAATTATATTATGTTTTTTTATAGATTTTAATGGGCCTGACTACTCTATAACTCTGTTGAACTTTGCCTGTAAATATTTTATAAAATCTTTTGTATTATGCACGGTATATATAACTGTAATATTCACTTTTCCCATAAGTAGGCCCAATTTTTTATACTGATTACTTCACACAAGTCATTAAAACATTAATATGAGGAAATATTTATGCGTTGTTTGCTAAGTACATGAAGAGGGCTCTACATTTCCTGCAGACTTCCCTTTAATATTAGAAATTTACATTCCACTTCAATGCCAGAGGGATATTAACTTCCCCATGCTTACCGCAAGAGAATATTTAATACATTCAATGCTTCATGGGAGATAAAAGCATGTGCTCCTTGGAAAATAACCAAAATTAACACATTTATTTTCAGGAAAACTGCTTATAGGCTTACCATATCGCTAATTTTCAGGTAACGAAAACAATCAAATCATGCATATTTAATTATATAATCTTTACTGCCTGTGAAATGTGAAATATTGCTCAAACATTCTATAATCCAAATTTAAACAAAGAAGGCAACATACTCCTCAATATAACTCACAATATATATATATATATATCCCACTAACTTCTAACTACAATCACAGGCTCCGTCATCTTTTGTTTAATACTAACATTCAATTGTACTTATGTCTCGTAATTTATGTGGAAATAAGAATGATATTATTTATGTTCTCATAAAAATAAATGAAAAAATAAGAATTCCATAGAATATTTTGATTAACTTTATCTATTTTCTCTCCAATTTCTCCTTTCTTGATTACGGCCCCCTGTTCTAGATTTTCTATTCTAATTACTGCTGCCTGACTTCTGTAAAGGGTTATGTATAAGCCTCCTTTCTCGATATTTTATTCCAGTGCTCTTCAAAATCCTTAATAGTGAATTCTACTTCACAATATCAAATACTTTTTCTAAATCTACAAATACCATAAACGTAGGCCGGTTTTTTATCCTCTAAAATTAGTGGCATAGTCAATATTGCTTCTCTTGTCCCTACATTCTTCCTAAAACCAAATTGATCGTTTCCTAACTCGCTTTCTATCTGACGTTACATTCTCCTATATACTATTTTCGTTAATATTTTGCATGAATGAGATACTGAACCAATTGTCCTGTGTTGTTCGCATCTATCAGTCCCAGTCGTCTTCGGTATGGGTATAATTGTTTTTACTAAAATCTTGTGGTATTCTTCCTGTTTCGTAGATTTTACAAACTATCCTGAATAGCCGTGATATTGCTTCTTCGCCAGATGATCTTATGAGGTCTGCTGGAAAGTTATCAATTCCTGGCACTTTACTGTTGCTCATATCTGTCAGCGCCCTATCAAACTCTAAACTTATAATTTTGTCCCCCAAGTCTTCATCATCCACTTCTTCTTCTTCTACTACTGACTGATCTAGATTTTAACCGTGATACAGCTCTTCTAGATATTCCTTCCATCTTTCTGTTTTTCCTACTTTATCCAGAATTGGCTTCCCATCCCCTCTCCTGATGTTATTTCTAATATTTTTTTCTCACCGAATGTTTCTTTGATTTTCCCTTCAACCATGAAATCTGTATATATTTATATATAATTAAATTATAATTTTCCAATTATTACATATAAATAAAATCAGCTTTATCAAATACTCCTTTTTAATTAAGTTCATTTTTTTAGTGTACATACTGATAATTTACAATCTGTTCACTTGGAACAATTAGTAAATGGTTTATAAGATATAAATTACGATTAAAGAATATAAACGGTAAATCCAAAATATGACTGCGCTTTATTCTATATACATGTTCACTGATTGTGGATTCCAGTGATTGTTCTATCTTGTTTGATGCTTCTTGCTGCGTTCGGTGATAATTTATGTAATATTTAAGAGTTCCAAATCTTAATACAGATTTTTATTTGATACGAACCACGGCGCGTTGCATATGTATCTTAATGTTTTTGATTCAAACCTTCTCAGGATCTCGAGGTTGGACTTTCTGGCTGTGCCCCATAGTTCGATGTCGTATGTCCATGTTGACTTAGTTATTGCTTTGTACAGTAATATTTTTTTGTATATTTTATGAAATAGCCAAGATAATTTGACTAATTTATTTGTGCTTCTTTCCGCTTCATTTCGATACAGGTTCTTCAGGTTAGATGTAGGCCACACTATCTTAGAACAGCTGTTTTTAATTTCATTACTTATTTAGCTGCTACTGGGCATTTTTCCGGTGGCTGCTATATACAATGAAAACACAAATACAATTACAAAAGGAAAACACAAATACACTAAGGAAAAATTTTGAAGTGTAGATTTCTGCAGGCAAGGAATTCAATTCGCGTATTAGACTGTTTACAAATGAGAATTTCCCTACGTCTGTGCGCTGCCCTTTTTCTTTAATTTTGAACGAGTGGTCTTCTTTAGAAATATAATTCGGCGCCGTAAGATGGTTTGTTATTTCTTTCCAGGCCCTGTGGTTCAACCTTATAAGCTTTATATATTGCGTACAACCTCGCATGTTTCCTTCTATTACTGAGACCTTCTAAATTCTCGTGAGGATTGTTCGCGAATCAACCCCCAAACATCATTTCAGCCCGTTTTTGTATTTTTTCCAACACTACAGTGTGTTCATTTCGATATGGATCCCAGCACGTTACCCCATATTCTAAAATTGGCCTGACCAGCGTTTTGTAAGCAAAAAGCTTGGTTTTTCCCGTGCTTTTCCTCAAGACCCTCTTACAACAACTGTTTCTGGGAGTTCTGCTGAATTTATTTTCACTTTTGGGGCATTTTTCTTTTCGAAGTGAAAAATGTGTTGAGACTTTGCCGTGGTTATACTCACTCTTCATTGTTCCGTCCAGTTTTCTGTTTTGTCCAGATGCACTGGCAAGTATTGCGACGCTTGAGTTGAGTCTTCGTATTTAGCCACGATATCTGTGTCGTCCGCAGATGTGACCATCGTGGTGTGTTCCGTTGTTGGCAAGTCGGAAGTACACAATACATACAGTAATGGTCCAAGTGCACTACCTTGTGGAACACCTGAATTCAGAGACTGCATCTCGGTTTTTGATTTGGAAAGAGCGATTACATAGGTATGATTGGGAAAAGGGATAATATGCTTGTGAAAATAATAGCTTGATTATATATAAAAAAACCTTCGTGCCAGACCCTATCGAATGCTTGTTGGATGTCCAAGAAGGCGGCAGAGCAGCTTTGGTTCCTTCAAGGCTTTGAGATAGTATGTTTACTATTCTATGGGCCTGATCTAACGTTGAATGACCATCCCGCTATCCATATTGGTGCTGTGGAGTTATATAATTTATTATTGGTTTGAGTTGTAATAATAGTTTTTCAAAGATATTAGACTGAATCGGTAAAAGACTTATTGGTCTGTATGATGCCACTTACGAAATAGGTTTTATTCAGTTCACTGATACCTAAGTAATGAATCTAAAAACGCATATTAGAAACAAAAATATGTTGACTGTATGATGAAGTAGAGCCAGACGATTAACCAGAACAGTCTCATAAAATGTCTTTATTGTATTTACAAAATTTAAAGGACCTTTCGACCTTTAGTCATATTCATCGTAAGCTTAATTAATTAATGACAGTCAAGACAGTAACATGACACTATGCAAATGTATGCAGATTTAACTTTGTTAATGACGGGGCACTGTGTTGCTAATAAATGAAACTTAAATGTTGTAAATACAATAAAGAAATTTTCTGATTATAAATAAAAATATTTTTTTCTTACGTTTCACTGAAAATGATGAACGTAACTTGCTTATATGAAAAAGTAATACAAACAATTTATCTGGACAGACCGAACACAAAAATTAGGGAATAATAGATTTTTATTACAAAAAAATTTTTTGTCTGAGACGTTTTAGTTTTCAACACTGAATTAAAATTAAAATGTTATGTAGATAAAATTAATATGTGAAAGAAAATTATGATCTGTAAATTGTTTCAATTTTCTTATTGCTTCTGAGATAATTTTCCTTTTCTTCTCTTTTAATTTCAGTTTCGTTTAAATCGTGCTCTTGGAATATATTTTTTATGAACATATTTCAATTGCAAATTTTGTGTTAATTTGGTTTGAAATTTGACTGCATATGGTATTAATTACAGCTATTTAAGCAACATATATGGAAGAGTTACAATTTCTCACGGTTAATTTAGTAATCAGTTCACAAGTCAATGGTTGGCAGAAATAGAGTTTGATAACTACAAAAGGATTTTTAGTCTGTAAACGCTTTGAAATACAACCGTTAACGAATAACAGCCTGACAAACGTGGCGAATGTCAAATCCACACAGCGGCTTTGTTCGTGAAAGTTGTCAAGGTGAATAGTTCTAAAATCACATACAAGAAAGAGTCTGTCATCCGTGTACTGCGATATATAAAAATATTCTCCATATTCCCTTATTCGTTTTAAATTTGTGTTTGTTTTACTCTTTGACTAATTTTGTTTGAAAGCACAATGAAAAAATACGTCAAAATGTCTCATTTCTTAGGTTATGAAAATGAAACAGTTACAGATGTAATAACTTGATGCTTTCCGTGGCTTATTGAAACTTATTGATAAATAACAAGCCGGATTTCTGTGCTCTAAAATATTTTTATCAAAGCAGAGCTTATCACTGCTACCTTCCCTAGGCAACGTATGCGAAGTTTCTATGCCGCGCTACTTCAAAAGCCTTCTAAAATGAACGATGAAAGACTGTGCTGGGAGTTAGTCTACGTAATACCATGAGGAATATGTAAAAGTATATCAATAATTTGGCTGTATTTAACCTTCCATAACGGACATTATTTCAATGGGTTAATATATTTTAACATAGATAATATATAGAAGCATGGAATAAACAATATCTGTGCCCGTGGAGAATATAAAGAAAAGAAAGAAATGTTTTTATTATTATTATTAAGAGACATTATTTCAATGGCCTCGCACTGAGAGAAACAAAAAATAAAAATAAAACCAGCTTACTGCCTCACGAAAAATTGAAGCATTGCGGTTCCAATACGTTGACGACGTATCCTTATTTCCGAAGTTTAAATCTTGCCGCCTTGGATCGCTGTTCCGACCTTGCAGTCTTGAAAAAATAAAGTGAATTGAATATATCATTTGGTATTGTACTCATAAATCAATATAAGTATTTTAATTTTTCAGTTATATGTGAAACGGTAAAAGGTTGGCTTACGTGGCAAGTTACGATATACTTTTAATTAGGCCACTGTGGATATCGAGAAAAGTTTATATAAAGCAGGTTAAAGTAATTTTTCACCAGGACTCAGTTCCCCAGATGACTACATTCTAAATCGGGGTTGGTTATTATCCTAATTATAAACTGAAACTTATCAATGCACTAAAGTCTGTAGTCAATGGTCGGACCTATGGCGGATATATGGCGAGGTTGCAGAGCTCTCTTTTGCTCAGTAATCGTCTACATATTTATTACGACATTCCATCGGAATTGATAAGATAATCGGGCGAAGAGGTCATATCATGACTGTTTAAAAGTGTTTGAGAAATCTACTAAACAGGAAGAATAACGCAAGATTTTAATAAAAACATAATTATACTAATACCGAAGTAGACTGGGACTGGTAGATGCGAACAGCACAGGACAATTATCTCAGTTCTCATGAGTGAAAATGATTTTTTTTTGGTTAACAGGCTACTTGAGGGTGATCCTGAAACAGTCAACGAAATTATTATATAAGAGGATGGAACGTCAACTAGAATGCGAGTTAGAAGAAGATCAGTTTGGTTTTAGGAATAATGTAGGGTAAAGAGAAACAATATTGACTTTCCGTCTAATTTTAGAAGACAGGATAAGAAAAAAACAGGTCTATGTTCATGGCATTTGTAGGTTTAGAAAACGCCTTTGATAATGTAAATTGGAACACACTATTAAGGATTTTGAAGAACACAGGAATAAAATAGCTAGAAAGAAGGCTTATACATAACCTCAAAAGAAGAATAGAAGATCAAGAAAAGCAAGCAGAAATCAAGAAAGGAGTAAGCCAAGGATACAGTCTGACGCCCATGCTGTTTAATTTATATTTAGAACTGGCGATGAAGAAAGTTAAAACGGAATATGGAAAAGGAATCATACTGCAAGGAGAAGGAATAAAAACCGTACGCATTGCTGACGATATTGTAATATTAGGGGAGTCAGAAGAAGTCTTGGAAACCATAATAAATTGTATGAAGGTGGTCCTGGAGGAAGAGTACTACATGAGGATTAATAGAGGGAAAACGAAGGTAATGGAGTGTAGCTTGGGAAACTCGTGGAGTAACTAAGGCTGTTAGATTGGGAAGGGATATTTTGACAGACGTTAAGGAATTCTGCTACTTGGGAAGCGTAATAACTAGGGATGGTAGAAGTATAGTAGACATAGAGTTAAGCTTTCGCGAAAAACAGGAATTTAATAACTAGGGATGGTAGAAGTATAGTAGACATAAAGAGTTAAGCTTTCGCGAAAAACAGGAATTTAATTACGGGTAATATAAAGTAAATATTTTTGGGAATCTTTGCTGAAAATGTTCGTATGGAGTGTGGCGTTATATAGGTGCGAACGTGGACGAAAGGAGTTTTGTAAAGGAAAAGAATACAAGCCTTTGAAAGGCGGTGTTATAGGAGAATGCTGAAAATCAGATGGGTAGATAAAATGACTAATGGGCAAGTTCTAAACAGAATAGGGCAAGAGTGAACAATATAGAGGACTTCCTATGTTCATATTCAAACTATATCATGAGTCCATTCTAGCAGCGATAACGGGATATGCTGCTAGCTCATGGGCACACAGATTGAAACTGGCAAACCAAGTAGGAAAATCTCCAAAAATCCTCAAAGAAGACCTTGATCACGAATATCTGGGGCTACAGTACTACTATCGACAGACGCCTAACTGTTCTGCTGGGTATAGTCCATTCTGGACTAGTATGTGTGAGAAGAGAAGTTGCTCAATTTTGGCTGAAACGGTGAATATAATCAAGGAAAAATAAATGACTATATTAGGCAGAGACAGCTAGATGCAAGAGAGAAATTGCTGAAATTATCCTTGATATTTGGCCAATAAAAACGATGGGCGATGAATCTGCACTGTCGCAAGATGAGGTCCATTGGCCCTTCTACCAGATGTTAGAGAATCGACTAGCCATGTGTAACCTCCAACCAATAAAAGGGTTGTTGCACTTACTCTCAGGCCCGATGACCCATATGGGCTGTTCCTTAGTTAGGTAAAAGAAAACAGGACACCCTGTGCAAGTGCGAGAGATAGCCTACTCCTCAACCTATGTAGTGTTTGTTTGCTGGATTTGACACAAAATCAAGAAGAACGGGTATGCCTTAAAGGACATGGATCCAAGTTGTAAATAGGGATCCTTCTTTAATAACAGTGCTCGAAAAAATATAACAAACATGTATCCCGGATTTGAGCTAGGAAGCTATAAACTGCAACAAAACCTTAGATGGAAAGCTCCATAGCCTAAAGGAAAAAAATCGTTGTTATCTGTAAAGGGGTAGAGTAGGAAGACGGGTTGTTACAGCTTCAAACCAATTCGAGCACTTCTTTGGGTCCTCAAAGATGTTGTGACTGAAACCACCACTTTGTAAGCACTGCACGAGAGTCGTCAGTGAAGAAAGACGATTCCCCAACCTGGGCGAATACTGCGATTCCTCGGCCGGACGCACCATTTCAAGCATAGACTATCGGACCTGCTCGGAAGTATTTCCAAACATCAGCGCGGGTGAAATACAAGTGGATTATGTCATGCAGATATAAACTCGGTTTCGCGTCACAAAAGCCGTCTGCATCGGCGGAATGGAAGCTCCGAGATCGCCACCTTCGTCGGTCGAAGAAATAATACTTAGGCATGGAGGCTCCAAAAAACATTAATCACAGTTCGCCCCCCCCCCAGACGGTTTTACAGTCAATAGGACTAAATACATGCAGGTCTATAGACTGTGTTTGAAAATTATCTGAACTCGAATGACAGAAATGCTTACATACTACAAACAAACGGGCTTAACGACATAGAGGTTAAACAAAACATCTGGCGACATGTTGTCCATGTACACGACGTCGATCAGAAGAAACTGGGGTACGGTCGGTGGTACTTCCATTCGTGACGTGTCGCCTACAACACGTAAGCAAGAATAAACGGGATCACACCATTTTTTCTGGTTCACGGTCGCGACGGCAGAAATCACCAATGGACACGTATATTACCTTAATCCCGACGAGGTGATATGACCCCCTTTAAAATGGTCACTTTAGTAACGAGGGCGGAAGAATCCGGACAACTAGCCCGAATAGTACGCTCTCAAGCTAATCTAAGTGAAGCTGAACTACGATTACTACGCTAAGACTCCGTCCTTAGTTTTTCGTATCCATACCAGGGGATTCTAGTCTGATCTTGTACTCCTCATTCGCTAAGTCTGGCCATCTCTAAAAGCTCTCAAACGGTACTTTGGTCCGTACCGAGTGCTAAAACGTTTATCCGACGTCATTGTGTGGTCGAGGATTAAGATCCTAATTCGAGACGCACGAATAGAGCGCGACACCCGTCAACGTACTGAGACTGAAGCCCTACATGAACCGACAGCTCAAAGGGAGGTTGAAAGACCCAAAACGACCCGACGCACGATCGCGGAATTTCACGGACCGAAGACGTAGGGTTTGACGACTGCCAGCCAAGACACAGGAAGGACTGGAGTACTTACGTCGGGCCTACGACGAGATTCAGAACTGTTCAAATGCCAGGCTCAAGATAAAGCGAGACGCTGTTTCCTTCAAAGAAGGGTAGCTATGCACGTTCTAGACCTGCAGTGATGGCCAGAGCTGGTTGCGAGCCTGGTCTGAGGTTAGTGGATCGGGTTCGAAGTCCCATGTACGTCGCTACCATTATTTATTTGATTAATTTATTTACATTGTTTGCTTTAGTTTCTTCTAGCTAATTTTCTCGTTTCCTAGCAATGTTCTGTTTTCTCGATATATTCCATGTATGTTATATATAGGTGGATTCAAATCAGGGGTCAGTCGTAATGATCAGCTGTAGAGCTTTGTACGCACTTCGCGTGATTTAATAAGATATCATACTTAGTGTGTGTGTTTGAATCTCACGGATCCCTACGAATCGATGTACCAATATTTATATATATAAGTATTATAAAAAAATTTGTAAACAATCTCAGTCTGTAAATGTATGTAAGAGAAGATTGGAAGAAGATATGACAATTAGTTTTCCCTCTCTCCCTTCAATTAGATGCCGCTCGATCTTTCTTTCCCCTTCCTATTCCGACAGCTGTGATCTTTAGCAGCACATTTTCCCTTCAATTTCACATCCCTTTCACCCTATCACCTTTGTTTTTTAGTTTTAGTTTATTAGTTTTATTATTGTTAGGAAAAAATCATTATTTATAAATAACACCAAAAACATAACCAAATAGAATAAATCAATGTAATAGAGAAAACACTGTAAGAAATTAAAAATAAGGCCTGTTATAGATACTCAAGAAAACAGGTTATTAGTGTAATTAGTGAACAAAAAAAATATATATATAGAGGACGTTGTCCAAGAGAAGGTATAGATTAATAGGCCACGTTTTTCGTCTTGCAAAATTAGTATTAGAGGGAGGCCAAGTATCGAGCTGCTAAGTAGATTAGGGAGGATGTGGGATATAGTAGTTATGCGGAAATGAAAAGGCAGCCAGCGTGTGGGCTCTTGAGATCGTGTAGCAGAGACTTTTTGAACATTTATGTGTGCGTGTTTTATATTATATATGTACATGTTCGCGGCAAATAGACGAGCGTGTGGAATGGTAGCAAAGCAGGTTAATTAAATAAAATTTTCGCGGTTTTTAATGTTATGTAAGGGGGCAGTAATTTAAATTAGTTGTATTACAAATAACATATGATCCTTCGTTCGGGTAAGAGTGCGAATTTGGATAATTGCAATTTAATTTCAAACGAAAAAGGAATAGTGGTTCCCAGTCCTAACAACGAAATGGCTGCTCTAGATAATCTCGAGACGGGAAGCGAATGCATTAATGAAATAAATTCGGTCACAGAGTCAATGACGATTAAACCTCAGACAATTAAAAAAAGTGGCAACTGGGGTGATTTTCTAATGAGACTATTTTCAGATTTCAAATCATTCAGTCGAGAAATAAAACAAATTCATCAGGAATTGCGTGACGAATTAAGGCAGGAATGTAATAAAATTAAGGAGCGAATAGATGATTTAACAGGAAATTAGGGCAAGAAAGTCGGGAAAACGAAGCTGAGTTGTTAGGTTCGCATTTTGATCCAGATACTGTGAAACATCTCTGCATGCCACACATGAAAAGCTTTCAGGAGGCGATTGAATTTTTAGCACACTGAACGTTTAACACGACAGGAAGTCGTGCACAATGACGGGGTGAGACGGGATCCAAACAGCCGATTCCAAGAAAACCCCAACAGAAGAAACTTCATAAATAGAGGCGAAGCAGGTAGGAACGAGATTAGGGAAAATAGACAGCCGAATCATTTAAACGGACAGGGTCCGTCGGCTCACTAACATCAAACGGCAGCCGGCGGCTAAATAAGGAAGCGAAATTAGCAATCATGCAATACTTAGCTCAGACGAAAAACCTAATTGAAGACGAAGTCGAACTAAAAGGAAATGTAAATAAACTGGGAGGCCAGATGGCTAAGGTTGACTTTACATTTTCCAATGATTTTAAAATCCGGGCGATAATTGACACTGGCGCGGTATTTTCGTGTGTCCGTGAATATGTGTTTCAGGCGTTGAAAGAAAGCGGAAATGTTTCGGCAGAGTTACCTGTGGCAAGTTTACGAGTTGTGGGAGCAATTGGGAAGAGAAGTGAAAGGGTCACTAAGCAAGCATTAATTAGATTACCTACAGACGGAGAATTTTTTAACTTCCAATGCTTGATTCTACGAGACTTGTGTACAACGTTTGTAGTTGGAACGAAATTTTTAACCGAGGTTTGGGCGAAGATTGATCTGGAAAAGAGTAATTACGGGGGCATACAAAGATATAGATCAGGCGGTAAGTTTTAATTTCAGTTGGAAAATTAAAGGGGAAGAATGTAAATGGAGAGAGACGAACCGTGTTGAAATAAGATATGTGGGGGACTGCGATGAGGATGATGATTTAGGATGTGATAATATCGGAGATAAATTTCATGCAGCATCAGGTGTAGGGGAGAATGTTAGCGAAATAAGCAAACAACCGCTTGAAAATATAGCAGATCAGATCGAAGATATAAGCCACACAGAACGGAGGGAATTTCATGACATGTTGCGAACAAATAAGCAAGTTTTTAGCGATCAGCCTGGTAAGCTTCAAGGATATCAACATACTAAACTGACCGTTCCGCATATTCCATTTAAAATAAAACAATATTCAACTCCATATGCTTATCGGGGGCAAGTAAGATTAGCGCTATTGGACCTCGAGAGAAACGGTATTATCGAAAGATCAACCAGTCCATATTTCAGCCCTATGAACGTTGTGAGAAAGAAAAACTCGGATCAAATTCGATTATGTTTAGATGCTAGACGTCAAAATGAAGTTATAATTACCCAGAACAAACGACCCGCTCTGATTGAAGAGTCATTTAAAAGGTTCGCTGGTAAGCGTTGGATTACTTCAACCGATTTCACAAAGTGATTCCACGAGATAGAACTAGAACCGGATTCGCGTAAACTGATCGCCTTTTGAAGAGAAGTTCACTCTTGGCAATATGCCCGTCTTGCGTTTGGTTTAAAAACAAGCTGTCATTTTTCGTTCAGCGATTGGATACAGCCTTGACAGAGGAAATAAAGGAGTCCGTCACATTTTATGTCGATGATCTAATAATAGCCATCGAGACGTTCGAGGAACATTTTCGCCACTTAAATATGTTATTCAGATGTTTGATAAAAAAGACATAAATTTAAATAAAACGTATTTTGTGCAGAGAAGGGTCACATAATTAGTGCAGATGGCGTCGAACATATGGAGGACAGACTGGCGGCCATAGAGGCTCTCTAAAGTCCAAAATCCCTATGGTCTCTAAAAAGTATAATCGGTTTCATGGCCCAGTGCCTCAAGAAGGAGACGAAATGGAATTGGGAACATAAACACGAGATAGCGCTAGCGAAAGTGAAGGAAGCTTTCAGGGCGTGCATATTCCTTAAACACCCGACGCCTGAGAAAGAGTACTTTGTAAGACCTGATGCCAGTGGAGTGGGAGTTGCCGCAATTTTGAGCCAGTTCGATGATGAAGGAAACGAGCGCGTTATTACTTTATTCAGCCGAGGTCTTACACCATATGAAAAAAATTACATTACGACGGAACTCGAGATTGTCTTTGCGACACAGAAGTTCCGAACATATATCCTGGGAAACCGCGTTACAGTAATGACGGACCACCAGGCCCTTACATTTTTGAGAAGATGTGATCACACTAATCAAATATTGCAGAGATGGGCGCTTGCGTTAGAACAATATGACTTGAAAATTAAATACATTGGAGGGAGTGATAATCATGCGGCCGATTTCCTCAGCAGGAGCACGATCTCCGCAACTGGAGGAACAGACATGCCGCAAACTGAAACAATTATTGCAGCGCTTAGCCAACAACAAGAATTCAGAATGCTACGGGATCACTTACAAAACAGTACAAATGGAGATGACAAAATACAGAAGATCATACGCACATTGAACGAACCGAATAAACCCGTGGCGATGAGAAGTACGCGAAAATTTTAGGTACATTGATGGGCTTGTGTTGAAGAGAAATCCGAAGGCGCGAAACGAATGGGTCCTGTGGCTTCCCGTCTCTATCATTCTCAGATCCATACACGACGAAAACGGACACATTGGGACATATGAGCTTTGCCAATTATTACGCAGTTTGATACATTGGAGGAATATGGAACGAGATGCGAAACGTCTTTAAATGTCAGACCTGTAAACCTAGGTCGTACAGGTAATACGGTCCATTCGAGTCTATCTTACCTCAGAAACGTGGGGAAATACTTATGGTTGATTTGTACGGTCCGTTAGTCAAGGGACGATTCGGGATGTGTTATATTCTAGTAATTCTGGATACCTACTCGAAATATGTTTGAATGTATGGTCTCAAAAACGTCACTACTAGATCATGCCTAAACAAAGTATTGAAAGAATACATACAACAACACGTGGAAATCAGAACTAAACAAAATAGGTGTTAAGAGTGTTTATTCCAGCATACGACACCCATAGACAAAAGGTGTCGTGCGCTACATGAAGCAGATAGGGGAATTGCTTAGGATTTTGTGTAAGGATAATCACAAGGGTTGGGATCATATTCTCGAAACTGTCACAAACGCTCTAAATAATAATGTTAGCATAGCCACTGTCGTGATTCCGGCAGAGCTGCAATTAGAGAAGAAGCCATTAGTTACCCTGCATGTGGTGAGAAGTTTGACTTAAGAGACACTGACTCGTGAAGCAATCAAGCGTATGAGGAGAAACGCGGAAAATAGAGCAGCTAGACAAAATGTGAGGGGTCACAAATATTCGGCTGGGGACCAGGTCCTTCTTCGTAGTCTTCGAGTTTCTGACGCGGAACGAAAAGTTTGCGGGAAATTACTCCCATTATACGAAGGACCGTATGAAATTTGTCAGGACCTAGGTAATAATGCCTACAAAATACGACACGTAAGAGGGGGGGGGGGAGTACGCACAATTTGCTACCATACCCCAAGCGATCGTAGTTGTCACGCATGTAGCGCAAAACTAAGCACAGAAAGTGCGCGAGTGATAAATGAAATGCAATCGTGGGCTAATTGATAGAAACTTCATATTTGTTTCTTTCAAAATATAATTTCCAGACATTTGATCAAACAAATTGTAAAAAAACTGGTATTTCAATGAAAAAAAATTTTTGATCCATATCCTCAAATCTTATGTCAATTTAAATTGCATTGTGTACATTGAGGTAATGAGGTGAGCGATGTCCCTGGCAGGTAAAGGGTAGAGGGCGCTTCACTTTGTAAACAGCGTCTTTAGGAAAAGTACGAGAAAAACCAAGATTTCTGGTTACAAAACGCTGGTCAGGCCAATTTTAGAATATGGGGTAACGTGCTGGGATCCATATCGAAATGAACACACTGTAGTGTTGGAAAAAATACAAAAACGGGCTGAAAAAATGTTTGGGGGTCGATTCACGAACAATCCTCACGAGAATTTAGAAGGTCTCAGTAATAGAAGGAAACATGCCAGGTTGTGCGCAATATATAAAGCTTATAAGGTTGAACCACAGGGCTTCGAAAGAAATAACAAATCATCTTAAGACGCCGAATTATATTTCTAAACCTGATCACTCGTTCAAAATTTAAGTAAAAGGGTAACGGACAGACGTAGGAAAATTTTCATTAATAAATAGGTCAATGCGCGATTAGAATTCCTTGCCTGCAGAAATACTGACGACTTTTCCGGGTAGCGTAAATCAGTTTAGGAATAGCCTAAGAAAACTTAAGTCAGTAGTATTTTTAGTCATAATAGTGAAGTGCAGTGAAGTGATTTCTGTGTGATTCCTTTCCTTTCTTTTTCAGATCAAAATCTACACTTCAAAATTCTTCCTTATTGTGAATTGTATTTGTGTTTTCTTTGTATATGGCTGACACCGTGCAAATGCCCAATAGCAGCTAAGTAATAATAATAATAATTTCATATATTATATTTTATTCAGATGTCTTTTATTGTATATGTTTTAAAAAGATTGTGTTGTATATAGTTTTTTTAATGTGTTGTATATAGGTATATTCAGGGACATAAATATTAATGATGTACATAATAAATAACGTTTCGTGTATTAGTCATGTAATGGGAACGAAAATACTTACTCGCGTTTAGATTGCGTCGCTAAGAGTCGCCACTATTAACGTCCCAATCGGGGGCATATGTAATGAGCGTAATTTTAGTTCTGGCGGGCAAGCAAGCGAGAGTTCGTAGGGCTGCATTAAAGTCGTGATGTTTTCACCCCGGGAGGACCTGAGCCTGCAGGGGAAGACATCGACCCTGGAAATGGCGGAAAAAGTTCCGGCATTCAATTGGATGTCATGATCACGTGACATACCATAAGGAGAGTCCTAGAAGCGACGTCAGGGGAAATTGAGACAAATGAGGAGAGTCTGCGATGATCTGAGGTAGAGGAAAGATCAACCACGAAGTTGGTCTACGATCGCTTGTCAATATCGGTACGCAAAGGTGCGACTAGGAAGAAGGGTGTCCTGGAACAGGGATCATGGCAGAACATCACTACTTACGAGTTCCTGTGGACTCTAGCAGCTTGCTCTACCGCCGCGGACTTCAGAGGAAATAAAAGGGAACAGCATATATTTACGCACCTGGACATTTTCTCTGCTACACGGCCCACAATTCAACCCAGTAGATTGTCTCTTGCTCTTTCAAATAGAAATATTAACTTCTTTAAATAAAATTAAATTTAACAAGTCAAACTGGCTTTATAAATTCAAGAAAAGCCGAAATATAAGTTTACAATGTGTTATTAAATATTCAGCGTCTTTGATTCCGTTTAGATTTGGACCGCTTGGTAAAAGATAGTCACGTACCGAATCTTTCCTATCCTCTAACCTGAATTCTCCTTTCTTCGGATGCTGAATATGAGACGACGAGTGAACCTCCCTTTCAGTCTTATTAATTTCTGTTCTTGGCTAGGAACTTAAATTCGAACAACCTCCATATTTTGATTTTCTCCAGATCTAGCCATGACAACGCATTTCGAATCACATAAATTATAAATGATGATAAAGAGAATATTGCATCCACTCACTATCATTAAGTATTACCTAGCGAATAATATAACTTTATTAAACAATTGGCAATATTCCACGGATTTTAATTTCTTCACGGAGCTAACCGGAGCAAAAAGTTTTCCAATATTAACGAGTTACAATCCGTTAAGAAAGTTGTATTAAATAAATGAATAAATTGAAAAGGTAGCAAAGTAAAGAGAATTGTATTTCTCCTTCAGGCCTCCCTACCTCTCGAGCGCCTTTAATTAGTGTATTTTTATGAAAGGCTTCGTCATGCTGATAAATGAAACTCAGAAATAACTTAACCAAGGAAATGTCTATAGTCTCATACACATCTGTTATTTTTCAGAAAATAATAGCAGTGAATGGGGAATACTAATTCCCAAACGTATACGTTACGGCCTGGCCCCTCCCCACCCCGAACAAGCCTCGCCCTTTACTGACGGTAACGTCCCAAAAATTAATAGCGTCATTATCCGGGAATATTTTATCATAATAATTAATTAATAAAATATTTGTAATTCAATAATTTAAATATATTATCATTCGAATATATATCACTTGGCAAAAGATTTTTCTGTATTATATACAGCTTTGAAATCAATTTAAATACGTTCTTAGAATGATTATTCCTAGGGAGACACAAGTTCATGCTTAAGGAAATACTTAACGAAATTCAAGACAATATGCGCTGTACGAGTCAGTGAGATATAAAATTTTCCGGACTACTAAATATGCTCTGCTTATCTAAAATAATAATCGCGGTACTGTTATTAATATTATTTAGTTGTCCCGTTTTTTAAATCAGTGTTGTAGTACTTATTCAGTAACAGTCACAGTTTATATTTTCATGATGTTAACTTGAAAAAGTTCACACACAAATCATTCAAGCAATTTTTTTCGTGTTCGTAATGGAATGATTCTCTGTATTACGAGATTCTTAGTACATGTGAACACAAAATATATGTAAGAATTTGGCAACTTAAATGTTAGTAATAGGATAAGAAAAGAGGAACTTTACGATAAAAGGTATAGATTTATAGAGAGACAAAGTTTATTTCGACGAGTGCATTTCTTGACGTAATTTAATATGCAGACGTTAAGACGTTCTTGTCACAACGCTCAAGGGAACACTGTATAGTGTTGCCAACTTTGTGTGGATTTCAGCCAGGTCTTTGTCTCCTATGCACTGTGCTTCATGAGTGAGTTTACACGGCCGTTAGCTTGGTTTATCTACTCGTAGTTTCAGCGCTTATCCTGGACCCTTTAAGGCTAATGGCGGATTAACGTCCAATTCACAACATGAATCAGAGAGCCTCCGCGAATGGGAACTACGGCGTTCGTCTGTCACACTGGCTCATGAATGTCACATTCAGTCAACCATGTGTCCAATACGTTTTCTAATCGTTACACATTTGAATGACATTTTACGGTGAGATACATAAGTGTATTTCTTAACCAAGAGAAAGTGGATGACAACCCCGGATGTTTTAAGCTTATAGGATTAACAATGAATACTTGAAATAAAAATAGAAACCCAGTTAAGAAGAAAAATAGTTACAGCTCAAAATAGATGACTCTTAAAAAGAAATCTTCATTAAGTGTTAAATTGAGTTCAATTTAGGTGGTAGAAAATGAAGGTTGACCAAAGATAGAAAAGAAAAGACTAAAAGCAGTACATGACTACCATTGATTTTTTAATTTTGTTTTAACGGCACATTAACAATTATAGTCATCAGGGACTTTTATACGATCACCTTGCACTCAGTGGCATTTACACTCAGTTTCTAACAGACTATAGTAGTAGGCCGAAAAGAATATGACCCCTTAATATCTTTTCTAATAGCTGTTATGAATCAGGAACGTGAATATTTTATGGTTCTTTCCGAGTGGGCGAGTTCCCCCTCTCTGGTGCATTATCCGAGTCAGGGTGACAGGTATACAACATGTGCTTCATCATGTAGGGTGAACGGTATATGTCGATGTGAATTCTCTGCAGCGAATAATAATTTACAACATTTATTAAATTTGCTAAAATATATACTGCAATAACGATACACAATCGACTCGAGTCAGCGATGAGTCATTAATGCTATCAACAAGGCGCGTTGCTAGGTAACCTGCGATGTTCTTAGGAAAGAACCTCCCTGCTAGCGATTAACCACACTCTACGTTATTCGCCAGAATCATTACATTTGTCCTCCACATCTACTACAAATAGATCCAGCTTCCCTCTTAAATAAGTGTGCATCAATAAACATGGTGCTACCAATCTTCTAAAGAAATACCATTGATTGTAGGACGTACAGTGCATCAGCTACTCTCCTTCCTGAATCTGGGTTCCCGCACCGTCTTCAATTTACGCAACTAAAATGGACCCTGGTATTTTTTAAAGATGTAATTACCAAAACAATTACTTACAAGAAGAAAGACAAGAATGTAAAAATGCCAACCGGACCAGGGACTCGATATCCGCTTAGGTTTACGGGAATGGAGAGATGTTGAACCGGTCATTAGACGTCGACACTTGGATTAGCTCAGTTGGTAGAGCATCCGGCTGGATAACGGGAGGTCCTGGTTCGAGTCGCTGGTCTGGTTGGCATTTTTCCATTCTTGACTTTCTTCTAAAAATAGTTACATGCTGTATTGACCTTCAATTAAAGTATTTTCACTTCCTTAGGCTAGAATTACTTACACGAACAATATAAATACATAATATTATATAGAAATAATTATTTTTATTGCAAAGCTTGCTTCATAGGCCGAGAAAAACGTATTTTAAAAACTCGTATTAAGAAACATAAAACTAATTGAAATTCAACATTCAAAATTATCAGTCGCGTCCAAAAATAATGATTCGAAGATAAAATATAAAGAAATGTCAAAAGTCAGAAACAGAACATTTTAATTTGAAAACGTTTCTTTTATCACATTTAGAGAAAATTCGTATAAATTAATTATATTGTGTGTTAGGGTAATATCAAAATCTTTTAATAATATAAATTATGTTGAAAATTCAAAAGATGGAAAACATAATTTTGATAAACACAATGTGTACCAAATTGAGTGTTTTGACTGTAAAGGTTGTTAAACTGGTCAGAATAAGCGCAAGCTTCAGAGAAGTATTAGAAAAAATTTCCCAAATTTAAAGTACGTGTATATTTGAAACACCATAGGGTTGATTGGGACAATGTTTAAAACTAGATATAGAAGGTAATTATTATTCTGGATTGATGAGCGAAATGCTTCATATAGGATCAAATGTTGATCATTGGCTACATTATTACATTTTTATTTGTAGAATTAACTGAAGTGGTCACGTAAGAAAAGTGGAGACGAAACGTTTTCATATTAAATTCTACTGTTTCTGACTTTTAGAAAATGTTTGTATTTCATTTACAATGTTAAGTCAGATTAATTTAATACATTATTTATAATGACCAACAAATTTCATGGGAAATTGATAAAATTTTAAGTGAAGAACGTAATTGCAATACACCAACTTAATGCCATGTTGCTGCGATGGTAGCGCAACTCTATCTTTATATCTTTAAACTGTGTTAGAAAAGTGGTGGTCGGCATTGCGTTGAGTGTTGTGACAAGTTTGTTAAATTTGTAAATAAATCAATTAATGTTGATTGAAAATGTCAATTCATTATTCAGGAAAAAAATGCATAAAATAAAGGACGAAAGTGAATAGATAACTTTCACGTGATGTAGTAAAGAAGCGAGGGTTAACTTACAAATAATTACCAGCAAAGTTTTGCCATCTACTCCTGGAGCACATTACTAACAAATCGATTGTGCAGGTACATACTTGAAATACGATAACAGCAAAGAGAAGCAATATCACGACTATTCAGGATAGTTAGCGAAATCTACGAAAAAGGAAGAATACACCACGATTTTAGTAAACATATATCCATATCCAAGACGAGTGGGGCTGATAGATGCGAACAGAACAGGTCATAAGTTTAGTATCCCATGCATATATAATATTTTTTTTTGGGTAACAGGCTACATGAGGGTGATCCTGAAACAGGCAACTCCCCTTTAATAGCATAGGAAGGGAATTGAAAAGGGGGGATGCGGAAGGTAGAGCAAGATAGCCAAGGGTTAACTAGGGCCCCCGGGCTATGGTTTAAGGATCCTACCCGGTGTTTCACCTAAAGAGATGCAGGGAAAACCCTAGAAAACCTGCATCAGGTAGGTCGGGCAATGGGTACTATTCTCACGCCCTTCCGAATGACGGGAGACGAGTTTGCTGTGGGGACGCAGCATTCCATTCTCCGTGTCTCCAACAATTTCAGGAGGCAATTGGCCGACTGATCCAATGGGATCAGCGGACAACTCTTGCCATATGCCCAAGGTCTTTGACCCCTGTACATATACCTCCTAAAATAGGTGAAGGTGTCTCAGCATATGAGAACTTTGATAAAAAAAATACCCAGAGAGAGTGCGAGGCATCCCCGACATGATCAGGTAAGCCCCGCAGTCACTCTGGGCTGAAGCGTCTACGAGAAACTCTCGCAGCGCCTCTTACCTTCGCATATATAATATTAACTAGAACAGTATATAGGATAATGGAACGTCAAATAGAATGCGAGTTACGAGATCAGTTTGGTTTTAGGAAGAATGTAGGCATGAGAAGCAATATTCACATTGCGACTAATTTTAGAAGACAGGATAAGAAAAAATCAGCCTACATTTATGGCATTTGTAGATTTAGAAAAAAGGTTTTATTATAAAAACTGGAACACACTATTAAGGATTTTGAAGATCACAGGAATAAAATATAGAGAAAGGAGGCTTATACATAACCGCTACAGAAGACAGGCAGCAGTAATTAGAATAGAAGATGAAGAGAAGAAAGCCTTAATTATGAAAGGAGTAAGACGGATGCAGTCTGTTGCCCATCGTGTTTAACTTATATAAAGTACGGGCGATGAAGAAAATTAAAACGTAATATGGAAAATGAACCATATTGAAAGGTTAAATAAATAAAAACCTTACGCTTCGCCTACGATATTGTAGTATTAGGGGAATCAGAAGAAGACTTGGAAACCATAATAAATTGCATGAACGGAATCCTGGAGGGAGTTCAATATGAGGGTTAATAGAGGGAAAACCAAGGTAATGGAGTGTAGTATAGGAATAGCAGAGTAACAAAGGGCGTTAGATTGGGAAGGGATATTTTGACGGAAGTTAAGGAATTCTGCTACTTGGGAAGCGTAATAACTAGGGATGGTAGAAGTATAGTAGACATAAAGAGTAGGATAGCACAGGCAAGGAAGGCTTTCGGAAAAAAGAGGGATGTACTTACAGGTAATATGAGTGTGAATATTAGTAAATCGTTGCTAAAAATGTTCGTATAGAGCGTGGCGTTATATGGGTGCGAAACGTGGAAAATAATAGAAGCCTTTGAAATGTGGTGCTATAGGAGAATGCTGAAAATCATATGGGTGGATAAAATCACAAACGAGGAAGTTCTAAACAGAATAGGGGTAAAGCGAACAATATGGAGGTCATTGACCAAGAGAAGGGATAGATTAATAGGCCACGTTTTAAGGCACGAGGGTCTTGTAAAATTATCATTAGAGGGAAGTGTGTGGGGTAAGAACAGAAGAGGGAGGCCATGATAGAATTCGCTAAGCATACAAGAGAGGATGTAGGTTGTGCTAGTTTTGAGGATATGAAAAGGCTTGCTCAAGATAGGTTAGTGTGGAGGGTTGCATCAGACAAGTATTAGGACTGTGTACCACAACAACAGCAAAGTTAACTACATGCAAACAAATTATTTTTTAAATCGTTAAGCATTTTTAAAATTATAACTAACAGGTTTTTAATATTTCTTTAATTTATATTGAATCAAATTTTATTTTTTAAAAGTTGTAAATTTTAATTGCGTAAAGTATTGAAATTTACAAAATATACCTAGAATTGATTTTAAATTGCCACACTATAGGTTAATGAACAAAGAAACATCATAGCTGCAAAGACGGAAAAGGATACTGCAAACATGCAGCCGCTGTCTGCATTTATGTGGACTTTGATACTACGTTATCGAAGACTTATGAGCTTGGAACTGGCCATCTAACACTGGTCGAAAAATATAAAAAGGGTCCAGAATCGATGACATTTATGTTTCGCAGTATGGAAAAAGAGAAGAGAAATGCTTCAAGCTTGAGGATAATACACATTTTAGAAGAATAACAAAGTTAGACAGCAATTTGCAAACATTTTAAATGAAACTAGAATTGCAATGTAGAAAAGAAAAAGTGGAAAGAGTTAAACGTGCACTGGAGGAAACAGAAAAGTTGTAACGTGTCCTGGAAAAATTATGTGAACTTCAAATTTGAAATAAGTATGTTTATTCAGTAATACAATGCTGTTTAATTGAGGAATTAAAAATCAAGTTTACTAAACACGCAAATTTGTCATTATTATGAATTTAATAATGAAATCTATCTCTTTTTTAATTAAATAATATATTAAAGTTACATTTTATCCTTGCTCCAAAAGTGCATAAATTATTAAGAATATGTTTCATGTAATGCCTAATCCGAAAAGAATTTAATTCACTAAATATTAGAGATTGCTCTAAATCGTGATATGAATAATATCGAATATAAACTTTATAGTTACGGAGTACGATGTACGCGAGAAGTTCAATCTTTTTTTTCCGATCGGCTTCCCACTGGCGATTCAAAAGACTATAGAATTTCAAATCTAGATACTGTATGGGAGCACAGAAAAACGCGGAAAATTTTTCCAAAACCTTTCCTAATTTTGAATCCATAACTGTTTTTTTAAACGTCAAATGAAATGTATATTCCATACAATAACCAAAGCCGGTACCACCAGTTTCCTTACACCGTCCTTCGCAGTTGAAATGGCGCACACTAGTTTGATGAGTGAAATGTTACACATTTAATCCAATAACGTGACTATAGTGTGACGAATGATAGTAAAATAATTTAAATTAAAGTTATGATACCGTATTTTAATATACTTTCTATCTTTCAATGTAACAAATTTTTCCATTTCTAATTTTTGAACACCAACAATTCGCTTAGCACATAAATGTTTATAACAGTCATTTAGACCACAATGTTTGTTCGTTAGCTACAATCAACAATATTCCGTTAATATGTCGTGAAATAAAATGCAAGTAATTTTCCATAAATTTTAATAAAATTGTATTGTATGTCTGTTTTTCTTTGCAAGTTTGAATTTATTATTCACATAAAGGAAATAGCATATTGCCATTAACGTGGTTATAAATTTTCGTGCTAAATTTTATTTTTTTAGTAATTTGGCTGCTTTTTTTATTTAATCTATATATAGTTAGAGTTAGATTTTAGTTGCCCTTTCCCCTGTAATTTTAGTAGATCTCTCTTTAACGGACATTTTGTTAGGGCAACCTAATCTGAATAAAAATATGTCGCTAGAAAATTTATTGTGTTCAGTTCCGGATTTGAACGTAATAAGAACAGAATGTGGTAAATTGATATGGTGATGTCTGGTATATCGTTCGCAAAAATATGAGTATTTTAAAAAATGGTAGTAACTAGTCTCCAACGACTGTTCCTCTCTGACGACAATGTTGTGTCTTCTTCCTTCTTAAACTCCGCACCTTGCACACCATGCACTTTTCGCGACCAAAGCATATATAAGCGCAAGTAATTAGTACTCGCTCTGTGGAAAACTAGAAAAGCATAGTAATAGAAATAATTAAATAGTATTTAAACTGACGTTGAAAGTCAGCAGATAATAATAATACGTTGACATTATATACAACGATGTGAAGAACGTGATAGATTGTAATAGATGTATAAATGAGTGGGACTGACCGCTCATTCCAGGATATCGCAAGCTAATGGGGATTCTAGCAGTTCTGGTCTTGTGACGATAAGAACGGATGGCTAACTTTAAATGCCTTTGTGTGCTCGTGATGTGGGTGGTATGACTTGGGCAAACTCCACCCACGCCTTCCTCTCGTCGAGGCTCTTCCAGTCAATATCCGCTAACCCTCTCTCTATTCTGTATGCAAATCCTAGCTTACCGAGGTAAGTCCTCTTGCGTTTTCGGACGCTTGTGCTCTTCGCTCTTACAACAGTTTCCCACTTGTTTAACATTACAGTTACCCGCTGCGGTATCATCCATTTTGTGGGATGCTAAATATAATATATCATTGTCATTCATTTACTTTATCATAAAAAGCCCACATTTTAAAGATTTACATTTATATGAGACGAACTAATTCTCTGAATTATGGGTATACTTATATTTATTTTATTACATAAATTTATAAACAAATAGTTTCATGTTTTTTAAAATATATTAGTAACTTTATAATTGTACATATTGGATTCATTACAGTGAATAATATAAAGTTTACAGTAATACTTATTTTCAGGAGGGCTGTTTCCATACGTTTTAGTATTACGTCTCGTTTCATTGCTGTTGTGGTATTCAGTCCTAAGACTGGTCTGATGCAACTCTCCATGATAACCTATCTTGCGCAAACATTTTTATTTGCACATAACTACCACATCTCATATCCTCCTCAATCTGATTAGCGTATTCCATCCCTGCCTCCCCTTTCTGTTCTTATCCCACACTTTCTCTCTAATGCTAATTTTACAAGATCCTCGTGTCATAAAACGTGGCCTATTAATCTATTCCTTCTCTTAGTCAACGTCCTCCCCTATTCTATTGAGAATTTCTTCATTAGTGATTCTATCCACCTATCCGATTTTCAGCATTCTCCTACAGCACCACATTTCAAAGGCTTCTATTCTTCTGCTTAGCCTGTGCTATCCTACTCTTTATGCCTACTATACTTCTACCATCCCTAGTTATTTGGCTTCCCAAGTAGCAGAATTCCTTAACTTCCGTAAAAATATTACTTCCCAATCTAACACCCTTTGTTATTTCACTGTTTTCCATACGATAGGCTATTACCTTGGTTTTTCCTCCATTAATCCTCTTATTGAACTCGTTTTCCATGACCACGTTCATGTCTCCTTCTCACTCTCTTAATACTACAATCTTGGTGGAAAAGCGTATGGTTTTTTATTTCTTCTCCTTACCGTATGATTCATTTACACTTATTGTTGTTTCCATAAGTGTTCGATTGAGGAAATAGGATACGTTATAGATCTCATAAAAATTGTGGATTTAATAGCGTGAATTAAAAATGTAATAATAATACGAAGATTATTGACTACACCACATAAATTAAATTACATTTCTTGGCACGTTCCATAATATTATTTATTGTAGATTTATTTTGTTATAAATCTAATGCAGCCAATCAAATAGGAATAACTTATTAAAAATTAGGTTAGTTTTGATAAATTTAGTTTGGAATTTCATTGCATTAAGTGTTACTTCTATATTAGTTTCCTTACTCGATAAGCGTCTTCATTATTGTAACCATCTCATGTTGTCGTAACTAGATTATTATTGGCAGGTAATAGAGTTTATGATTGAATATTCTAATGAATGAGTATCACAATATTTAACAAAAATAATATATTGACGCAACACTGCCTTGAATTATAGCATTTAGATGTAAATAAACAAAGCGGAAATACGTTTCAAACACTGCTTTTCCTAAATTTTCAGTTCATGGGCATTACCCTCTTTATAATTACAACAGTAATTATAATTACTCGAGGAGTATTCATTTGTTGTACATTACATTGATTTCGCGACGAATAAAAAATTTAATTGTTGCTACATTAGGTGCTTAGGCACATCGATTTCCATTAAAAATAAACATTTAATTCCACATCTTTCCAATAACGGGTTAAATTAAAAACCGTCTGAAAGCCACCAGTTTTTATTTTTCTGAATTTCATGGACAGTGTTTCTACTTTGAAAAATGTTATACAAGATCCATGAACTGAAAACTTAGTAAAAACGTTTTTTGAAACGTATTTCCGCTTTTTTTAAATTTACAGAGCGCCTCTAAATGCTATAATTGAAGGAGCTTTGCGTCAATATATTATTTTTGTTGGAGATTGTAAGACTCTTTGCGACAGGAACCGTGGAAATTGTTTTAAATTACACTATATTCAAAGCTTTTGCATATCAAACACCCTGACACGTCATTAAGATTTAAAATCGCAGTTGTGTGACAGCTGTCACAGGGCTTGTCTGTAAAAACAGCGCTGCTGTGCAATTTTGTGAATAATTATTTTTCAAACAGAATTCAGGATACATTATTGAATATAGAACATTCAGTGTTAAGCCAAATGTTTGTAATTATCGCTTATAACGACTGATATGTTTTGTAGGTTCCTCCTAAAATATTAAATTTCTTTCAATAAATTAACAAATATCATTATTTGTATTCATGGGTCCGTAAGTCCCCTTTTATTACGAAGTAAACTATCTGAGAGCAGTAACTGAAAGGAAGGGGAGTACTGATTTGAATAATTTATAAAATTATGTAATGGGAAATATATGAGCCCAACGTTTCTATTGACGAATATTGCCCGAAGGAAAAAAGAGTCAAATTGAGATAAGAATGAACATGCTTCAAAAGTGTTACAAAAAATAAATAGCACTGTAAATAATTTAATTTCAAATACAATTCTCGGCGTAAACAAATTTTGACCCGGGTTCAAAGCCGAGCTTAGTATTTGAAACAAATTCACCGGTAAAATCTTCGCTCTTCAGAATTTAATTAATTATTGAATGCTGTAATTAAAACCTAGTAGTAAAATAATTCATCCTGGAAGCACGAAATAAACCGTAGTAACTGATGTAGGACGTAGGATAGGTGTTCATTCCAAAGTGTTATAATGCGAGACATTAATGCTGGAAGACTTATTAAAGAATTATTAGGTAGAAAGGTCACAGAGTTTATCATAATCGAAAATAAAAATCATGTTATAGTCCGACTAAAACTACTTAGTGGTTATTTCCGACGAGGGGCGTGGCAGTGAATACACAAAATAAAGGACGGGACAAACAGCGTCCCTGAACAATCGTAGGATATTCTACTTCTTTCAGTGAGCTATATACGAAATACAATTGCGACCACGTGTTGTGAGACATCAGGACCTCCCACTAGGCCCAAATCCCGAAATTTCTTCTCAATTTGAATTATACTGTAACAACATATGAAATAGTTATAAATTATTTTATGCTATTCTTGAGATCATCATTGTAAACCTAATACACAAATTTAAAGTTTCCAATTAATTAATTTCCCTACGAGTTAAAGTCCTTATACCGAGAATCTTGATAAATAATAAGACTACGTACGTAGGTGAAAGTCGAGTAGCGCAACTCATATCACGCCGGAGTTATTAGGCATGATATATGATGCTATTGGTAACACATATGTTGCTTGATTTAGTAGCCTTCTCATTAGTTTGTGGTTTGTCCCCGCATGCAGTGGCTCCAGCAGCACGGCAACAGCCATCAAAACACTGCACATAAACTAGATTGAAATGCCGATGTTAGTCATCGTGATCACCGCTGCACTAACGCTTACCATATCTGAAATATCTATATAGCTAATAGTTTGTTTTATAACCGTCGGAGAAAAGCAATCCATTTTTATCAGCGAGTATTACAAAAAATTTACACAGCTCTTTATAATAATGAATTGTTGAAAAATTTAATGAATAATACGCTTTATGACTATTAAGATTAAGAAATGTTGAAATTATTTTTACTCGTAACTTATTACAGGAAATTTATTCAGGCTAGCATGACTTATTGAAATTAGTGCATATACTGCCCATTATTTTATATTTAATCACGACAATTTTAAAATGATGTATTTACTGGAATCGAAAGGTTCTATCTTGCCAATATTAAAACTTATACCGTTATAGACACATCACTGAAATTTTAAAAGCTTATTATTATATATGTAGACGGAGAACAATTTTAATTTTAATTATAAAAAATTTCTACTATTTTCCGTAAAAAGCAGATCTTGATAAATACTAAAATTCTACTTTAAGTAGCTATTTTAGTCTGCTCTCACACACGTACCACAATGTTAAGAAAAAGGTATGAAAATTTATATATATATATATAAATATCTGTTTCCGAAGAAAGGATTTCCTTAACAATAGTAACAAGTAGTTCTCATTTACAAAAACAGTAACTTCCCCTCACACTACTTCTACAAAATTTCTTTTATCAGTGCTAATGAAGAATATATAACAATTAATTTTATTTTCAGTCAATATATTTAATTTATTCATTTATATAAAATTTATTTTACATTATGATTATCGATTATATTGAATTATTTTTTATACATATATATGAATCTCCCAGTAATTCAGTTTTTCGTTTAAGTATTTTTCTGCGTCCGCATGTAACGGGATACGATACTGAACCGACTTCACCTTTTCCGTCAGAATTAAATTCATGGAATCGATACTTCTAAAACACAGTTGGAAAAACAGTTGGAAGTGCGGTTGGTGAAGTTCGCTTCGAATCTCCTCAGTAAAGATGAGTTCTAGGGAAAACAACTCTTAAGAAGCTATCGATATAGTGACAGAAAACAACAGCTGTCAAATCCGAATTTAAGACATGAAAAGGTCTGCAGAGGCGAAGAGTGAAGATGTGAAAAAGCAGAAAAAAGGAAGATAATGGGGAAGAAGACGACGTAGAGGATGTGGAAGATGTGTTAGGAAAGGAAAAAGACGAAGAGGTGGAATTAGAAAGAAAATAAGAGGAAGATTATGGTGAGGGAGAAAGTGATGGAGATGATGATGATGCATGATGAGAAGCGTATGCAGAGACAGTGTTCGTTTCTGCTTCACTAAAATCTTGGAATTATGGAGTGATAATTAACAAATTTACCCGAAAAAATAGCTAAAATGGATAAATAGTCCTGAATTTTGTTCCTTCTAAAATATTAACAAAAATAGGACAGAGGACGATAGAGCGTCAAATAGAATGCGAGAAAGGAGATCAGTTTGGTTTTAGGACGAATGTAGGTACAAGATATGCAATATTGACCTTGCGTCTAATTTTAGAAGACAGGATAAGAAAAAACAGACATCCGTACATGGTATTTCTAGACTTAGAAAACAAATTTGGTAATGTAAACTGGAACACACTAGTAAGAATTTTGAACAGGACAGGAATAAAATATCCAGAAAGAAGAGTTATCCTAACCTCTACAGAAGGCGGCAGCAGTGATTAGAATAAAAGACCAAGAAAAGAAAGCCGTAATCAAAATAGGAGTAAGACAAGGATGCAGTCTGTCACCCATGCTGTTTAACTTATATTTAGGACAGGCGATGAAGAAATTTAAAACGGAATATGGAGAAGGAATTATACTGCAAGGAGAAGAAATAAAAACCCTAAGGTATTAAAGGAGTAAGAAGAATACTTGGAAACCATAATAAATGGCATGAACGTGATCCTGGAGGAAGAGTTCAACAAGCGGATTAATTAAGGGAAAACCAAGATATGGAGTGTAGTATGGGAAACAGTGGAATGACAAAGGGTATTAGATTGGGAAGGGATATTTTGAAGGAAGTTAAGGAATTCTGCTTCTTAAATTCATGGAATCGATACTAGACTAGAGGAGGGTAATACAGGCAAGAAGGGTTTCGCAAAAGGGGGGACTTTACTTACACTAATATAAGTGTGAATATTAGTAAATATTGACTAAAAACGTTCGTATTGAGCGTGGCGTTATATGGGTGCGAAACGTAGACGATATGAGTTGCAGAAAGGAAACGAATAGAACTTTCGAATTGTAGTTCTATAACGAATGCTAAAAATCAAATGGGTGGATAGAGTAAGTAACCAGGAAGTTTTAAGAAGAATAAGAGACTATAGAACAATATGGAGGATAGATTAATAAACCACGTTTTGAAACTTGAGGATCTTGTAAAATTAGCGTTAGTGTCTGGGGTAAGAAGAGAAGAGGTAGGCGAAGGATGAGACAATTTATGGTCATAGAAGGGCAATTATAAGGGTGTGTATATATATATAAACGGCAAATGATTTGATCTGAAGACAGTAATAACATTTAAATAGAGTCTATGATATTATTTTAGATTAGGGAAATAAATATAACCGAATTAGTAATTTTATTAATATGATAGGCTCTGAAAGTAATAGGATTGTATCTTAAGCCTTGGAGGCAGTTCGTGCTTCAGTACAAATTTGCAAATAAATCTTTGTTCAATCTAATATCATACAACTTTTGGATTATTTTTTCTGTTGTTTTCACACATGAGGATGTTCCAAACAATGGAACGAAACGTCGTAATATAATTTAATACATAAATAATTTTAATTCTGACTAATTTTGACCGAAATTTTTCATCCTCAATAATTTATAATATTGTAACATCTGATAAAAATTCCAGATCTTTTACCCACAAAGGATCTTTTATAACGCGTATATATTTTCGTCTGTTTTCATCTTTCATCTCAATAATTAAAATTATTTCTCCCAAACGTTGATAGAAAGTCTTCATAGCTTTGTGGCAGGACAACCAACGTACTTCAAAGTAAAATGTCGATGAATAAAGTTTTGTGTTTGAGTTTCTGATTTTAGTACTTCATGCATTTTTAATATTTTATATAGATAACCAATTGGTGAATAAGGCAATGGAAAGTCTTGATTTTTTCGTTTAATTGGATATATATCTTGCAATTTTTCTATCAGTCTTGACGCAAATCCTTTAGTTTCACCCGTCATCGATTTAGCGCCATTAGTTGTTACAGAAACAAGCCAATAAAGAGGCATAATTTACAAAATTCTTCAGTGATATATTATTATCGCAACCACGATAAAAACAGCAACTAGTGGAACGTCTTTAATATCCGTGCTTTCATCAATCGTAATTGAAAAGATTTGAATTTTGATAGATATTTCCTGTAGTTGGGAACTCACGTTACCTGCCATTTCAGTAATTCTGTTTGCACCGTATTTCTTGAAAATGATATAACTTGGCAGCCTTTATCATACATTCTTTGATTAAAGAAGCATCGGAGACTGTTTCCGAATATTTTGCTAATTTGTTGCTCTTGTTACTGATTCATTGGTTTTCATTAATATTTTGTAAGCAGTTTTTGCTGCCCAATAAGAAAATTCTTCATTGTTATTAATTTTTCTTCCCTTCGTTTTCCTTCCAATCACGGAAACTGATTTTCGTGATTAGTAATATAATGCCACTTAATGTTATACTCTTTATTTACACTAATTGTTCCTTTGCAAACTAAGCACATGATTTTATTATTCACTTTCACACAAAAAATGTTCATTTCTCGTTTTTATTAAAATTTTCTTTCCTCGTCATCAAATTATTCGTTTTTTGTTCAGCGTTAAAAGTGACAATTTGAGTTAGCTTTAAAATAAGTTTGAAATGAAATACAGTCCACAAATATTTAACAGACAAAAATATTTTCCGATAAAAAGAATATATAAAATGTATAACCTAACGAAACCTATTCGAGGTACAGTCAGAACAATTACAAAATATCTTTTAAAATTATAAATTATTACCATTAGATTGATTTAATTATGTTTTTTAATTATTATAATTTTAATAAAATATGTAAATGTGATGTTGCCCGCGTTAATCTTACCAGTTACATAAATGGCCCGTGTATTAATTGACCTGGACTAGAGGAAATTCGATTAACACACCAGCGAAAATTACTTCAACTAACTAATGTAAAGTAAATGAAAAAGTTGTTGCCTTAAATGTTTTAAATCCTGTACAGTGGAATAAAATTACTTTTGAAATAAATTTAATTTGTTGTTTGAATTATGTCTTTCAAATATAATTGTGATTATGTTATAAAACACCACATATACTCTTAATGATTAAAATTTAAATGCCTCTTAATTATTAATTTTTATTGTAAATATAAATTGTATAACGTTTCACAATTGTAAGGTAAAATGATTTTCTTGACGGTTATATTACTAAATGAAATAAAATTGACTTGAATTATGTAAAAGTAAAATGCTAAAAACGTAATATTGTTCCCAAGCATCCCGCTAAGCCATTTATCATTATTTGTTGTGCAACTTTCCAGACTGCAGGCTTATTGTCTCTGGAAGAAGTAATTTCTCGTCGTGCAAAAGAGGCCTAAGTAAGAAATAGAGCCTGCCAAGAGACTTTTGTAATTAATTGCGGCAGTTTACTGTACGAGGTTTCCAGGTTTTTCTCTGGGTGCTCAGGGACGTGCTGCGAGGTTGTCTTATTGATTGGCCTTCTAATTAACTGAACACGGCACAGATACAGACTCCTCAAGAACTGTCTTCTTCCCTCTCCTCGTGGAGACAATACGCCATGTTTTAGCGAAGACGTTGTCACAGTACTACTGTAGACGGAAAATTATTACATTTCATGTTTCACAACGGATAAGTTTTACAACATAAAATATTTTGATTTATTCTTCAGATAGTGATGTTTTGCTTGCCGTGGTCGATATACCATGTCACTTGTTTTTTTCGGCAGAATCGATGGTTGTCTAAATACAAAATAGTCTTTTTAAAATATTATACAACTTTAAATAAGAGCAGGACGTTGAAATGAAATAAAACAAGCTGTGCGTGAGGTATTAACACAATTCTTTTTTGTTTGTTTTATTCTTTTCATACATGTGCCTTCCAATTAAAAAATAAATTTGTGAATACCTCACACATATCTTTTTTTATTTCATATCAACATTAACCCACTCTAAATTACATTTGGAATTTAACAATTATTTAGTTAGAAGATTTAATTATTATGTGTAAATTGAGTCAGTTTAAACTAAAATTCATTTGTACATTAACAATTAACTTTCAAGGCCAAAATTTTAGTTTTAAGAATTTAAATTTTACGTTGATAACGTTGCAACCAATACAAAAATATTACATTTATTAGTTATTTAATTTAATAACGTTCTAAGCAGAATAGGTTCATTCGTTACTGACTTTGGTATCAACGAAGTGAAATAAAGGTGTATTTGGTAAAGCCGATTTTATTTATATCTAATAAATGGAAATTTATATATATATAAATATATATATATATAATAAAACCTGTTAATGACTATATTTCAAGTATCAGTGATCTATGATAGTATTTAGTCTCATTTAAATTTGCTGAATATTAACTAAATTAGAGAGATTTATTCATTGTTAATGTCGTTTTAAACAGCAGTAATATGTAATGTCTCTTAGTTTTGATTGACTACGATTCTTGTAACACTGAAGTTATTTAGTATAATATTTCTATATTGTCTTCAATCTACATACAGCCAAGAAAATCTCAAAGTATTAGGGTAAAATGAAATTAACCGTTTATTATGTCAATGAATGTGTGGGGATTACGTAAATTATAGTGGTATAAAAAAGAATGTTGCACATATAATATCTTTGACGTATGTTAGAGAACCGTTGAATGTTTATTATAATAGAGTGAGGATCTTTGTAAAGTAATTGTAAAGTGGAGAGAAAATAGGTAAAATAGATAAAATTAATTAAAAGTATTATAAAATAATACCATTCTTATGTCCACATAAATTACAAGACTTACGTGAAATTGAAAGAACTTATTAATTATTCTATTAGTTAACCATAAGCCCAAGGTGTTTAATTATATAAAGTAATCTATTATACGGTCACATTTTCCAGTAGCTTTTAATCTCTGAGGCCATAAATGTCTCTAATTCGAACAGAAATATGAACATTTCTTGAAGATCAACAAAGGAGTAAGACAAGGACGCAGTCTGTCGCCCAAGATGTTTAACATATATATAGAACAGGCGATGAGGAAAGTTAAAATGAAATATGGAAAAGGAATCAAACTGCAAGGGGAAGAAATAAAAACCCGATGATATTTTAGTATTAAGGGAATCAGAAGAAGACTTGGAGAACATAATAAACGGGATGAACGTGGCCCAAGAGAAAGAGTTCAACATGAGGACTAATACAAGGGAAACTAAGGCAATGGAGTGTAGTATGTGAAAACAGTGGAAGGTATGTTTTGGGGAGCATAATAAGTAGGGATAGTAGAAGCGTAGTAGACATAAAGAATAGGATAGCACAGGCAAGGAAGGCTTTCGCAAAAAAGAGGAATTTACGGATAATATAAATATGAAAATTAGGAAATCATTACTAAAAATGTTGATATGGAGTGTGGCGTTAAGTGGGTGCGAATCGTGGACAGTAGGAGTTGCAGACAAGAAAAGAATACACTTTCGAAATGTGGTGCTATAGAAGAATGCTGAAAATCAAATGGATGGTTAGAGTAACTAATCAATAAGTTATAAACAGAATAGGAGAAGAGAGCACAATTTGTAGGACTTTGACCAAGGGAAGAAATTGAATAAAAGGCCACGTAGTGAGATATGAGGGTGTTGTACAATTAGCATTAGAGGGAAGTGAGTGGGGTAAGAACAGAATAGGGAGGCCTAGGATGGAATCGCTAAGCAGTTAGGGAGGATGTGTTAGATATCTATAAATGAAAAGGCTTGCGCTGAACAGGTTAGCATGGACGGTTGCATCAGACCAAATTTAGGACTAATTTCCACAACAACGACAATTTAATACATTAAATTTTTATTTTTGTGACTATATTGTGTTTTATTTATTCAAATTGATTCATATTAAACCAACTATTTTATTTATATAATTTAATATCATAACGATTCATTTAAAAAATCAATTATTTCTGTTTTTTTTAGGTTGATAATAAACTTAACTGTAATTTTTTTAATTATGTATGTCATTTGTCTCGTTAAACGTGAAAGTTAATGATGTAGTTGTAATAAACCACACCGTCGTAATATTTAAGTAATTTTAGTTCATTTAAAACAAAGATTTTAATTAATTTTTCCGACTAAGAAATATTTTCTGTTAACATGTGCAGCGAGTGGTGTAATCTTATATTGTCACACAAGGAAGGTAGTGAGATAGGAAGGCAGTGTTTTTATTGTGGTAGCTAATGAAGTTCATTACCTCCCAGCGATTTTATCGGGACCGCCTCATCTCTTCAAGTCACGCACAGTAATTGACTCGCCCGAGCAGGTAACCTCAGTTCTGCATTCAGGGGAGGTCATTTGTGTATTTGCAACCTTCCCTTTCATCGCCGTGGATTACGTACGTGTTTCTGCGTAATTGCGACAAGGGAACTTCAGAAAATAAATTCGTTAACCTGCGACGGAACGTATTTTAATCACATCTTTGATTCAATGTATTAATATTATTTAAATAATATTTAATACTGAACTATGATAAGTACATAGAATACGTCGACGCCTCGATTGCTTCTCCCTCTTAAAACAATACTGTTTCACGTATTTAGATTTGTTCTTGGCAACTATGCTTTCGTCTCTTAACAAACACCACTGATATTTACAGGAGAAGAAAAACCTATATGAAGGATTTGTAATGTTAACCTGACAATTCCACATATATTAATGGAATGTAAAACTTACTAAACAAAAAGGGAGAAGATTCTGAAACATTTCAATCCTAACGAATTGTCAAGAAACATAGACACTATCTCAAAAAGTCTAAAATTTATTTGTAAAATAGGTATTTTTAATGAAAATTAAATCTGTTTCAGACAAATGCATAGGTAATCAGTTAAATTTAAAATGTATTTATTAAACAATTGTTAACCTTTTACAGACCTTTGTTTTAAAATTTACTTGTAACAATGTTTCGGCCTTCAGGTTTTTTACTCCCTGCAGAGGAAAGTGTACAGAAAATTAACCCTAGGGTGGTGAAAATGAAACGAATTTTTAAAAAACACATACGGAAACAAAACATTATCACAGCAATGCACAAACATTTCATTCGAAGTCCAACAATATAGTAGAGATCCGAGGCAATAAGTAACACTTCAACTCCTTTCATGTACATTTTCCTCCACAGAAAAAACCTGAAGAAGGCATAAAAACGTGCCGAAACGTTGTTACAAGTAAATTTTATAATAAAGGCATGTAAAAGGTCATCAATTGTTTAATTATATACAACAGACGTTAAATTTTACATTTAAAATTGTCAAATGGTTTTAAGAATTGAGTGTAAAGTACGATATTAAAGATGTAATTATTCTCGAGTTGATGCGACGTAAAACCTAACAAAAAAACAAGACAACACCACTGACACGTTTAGATTCTTTTTTATCGTTTTACTACAAATTTATTTTAGACACATAAATTTTGGTCACAGCCCAGGAAAACCTACCAAACCATGTTTCTGTAAATAATATTATTTATTACTCACGTTACTTTCAATACAAAACATTAATCAGATCTGTTGTCAAACAAGGTTATAATTTTTCCACGTTACCAAATATTGTATTTATTGTTGACTACAATTGGGCGCAGGCTCGGTGGCAGATACAAAAAGAAATTTCTTAAACGTAATTACTCCTAATAATAATAGTCCTTTAAAATTTCTATAGCACTGAAAGAAAAAAGAGAAACACTACAAGAATTATTTTAATTTAACACTTCACTTCAGTTTGACTTTAACATTTTAATTAGAACATGCATTTATATTATTCAAAATACCCACTTCACTCGTTTTTTGAGATTTGCCCTGAATTTATTTCCCTGAAGAGGATTTCCTCCAAACACTCCTTCCAGCCGTTGATGGTCCTATTTAGGAATGAGAATTTGCCAACATCTGTTTTTTGATTTCTACATTTGACTTTGCATTGATGATCCCACTGTGCTTCAGTATTTGGAGCTAATTACAATCCATGGTTTTTGCCGCGTATAAGCTTTGAATAGTAAATGCAGCCTTGCTTTCTCTCTCCTTTCTGGCAATATCTCCCAACCTAGGTGTTTTACGCTTTTGTTCCTATGACCCGGCTCTACTCGCACAAAATAAGCAGCCCTTTTCGGAACTCTTTCTAAAGATTCTATTCCAAAGTTGATCAAACTAAGGATAAATATGCCACCTCCTTTGCTTTTGAACTTCCCTTTCTTAAGTTCCTCATTATGAAATGTAAGGAATTCCACGCTTTCACCTGTTCCTCCCACCCAAGTCTTGTTGAAATATATTCCCAGATATTTGCAGCTCGTTACCCTTGGAAGTACTTATCCGCGTATTCTATATTCTGTCTCATTTAACAAGGTGCGTTTTGTAAACCAGATTGAGCTTCTTTTCTTTCCATTAATTTTCCTTTTTATTTTCCTGAGCCCAGCTATTGACTTTACCTAGATCTTCTTGGAATAATATCGCGTCTTGCTCGTTCGTTATATTCCGTTAGATGTTGCAGTCGTCAGAGAAAAGCCTTACCCCTGACTTTAAATAATTCGGCAAGCCATTAATAAATATTAAAGACAATAATGGCGTTGAGGAACAATGCCTTAAATCCCAAAATTGTTCTCCGATTTTGACTTTTAATCGAACACAGAATTTTAATTAAATTGTTTGCAACAATGATATTCAAAGGAGGAGTGATTATTTATATTTGCTTTTTTTGTATTCCTATACTTCATACAACTTCAATAAAAACACAAATTTTCCCTTACCACATATTTGATTGAGAAATAAAATCGAACATTTAATTACATTATACTAATGCTATTAACGAATTATACATAGAAAAAGTATAATTTTCAACATGTTGAAGGTGTTTCAGCATTGGGGTGCGTTCTTAATAGAATAACAATGTTCAAGATTATTTAGGGGAAGTCGGGGCGGAACGGAATACCATTCTTTTACTCGATAGTTCTGGAGATTGGCAAATAGGGGTGGACCAATGTAACTGGTCAATGCAGAATTCCTGCCAGACGACTTGACCAAGTTCTGACTGCACCTTGTGATCTAACTCTTGTTTTTGCGTCTTAAATCTGTGAAGTTATAATATTTTTCAGCATTTCGACAGAAGGAAATCTACAAAGCTGATCGCTTTTTACCCTTTAATGGTACATATTCGTAAAATAGGTGTCTTTAGCAGCATAAAAGTAACATATAAGGTTTATATACGTATTAAGGCTCGGTGAAAGACCTTAAAGTAAAGCTTGCGTGCGGGGTAAAATGTTGTGTTCGTCAAGAAAAAAGGAAAAACTGGCAGACTCACCTCATAAGAAATAGTTACAGGATGCTGTACCCCAAAATAATAGATTAAAAAAGAAAAGGTACGGAAACAAGGGAAAAATGATAAGGAAGACTATGTATTTGCAAAAAAGTCTCTGAATGAATGAATGAAAATAGCCTTATGTTGTCCCATTCAGGGTAAAGGCTTCCTATAAAAGTAGGGGTATCCTTTAGTAGTCTTACGCGGTGAGCTAATCCACGTAAGATGTCTTATTAAGACACTACACTGGCACTTAGTTGTAGTTCTAGTTCTTTACACTTATTTCTGCCTCAGGCTATTCTGATCCACTGTCCTCCTGCTTGTTTTTTGAGTAGGTCCGTCCACTTGCATCTTGGTCTCTTGCCTATGTAGGGGTCCCATGTGGTAGCTTGTAACGTCCATCTTTTGTCTTGTAGCCTCACAACGTGTCCTCCCCATTTCCATTTGGTCTTTGTAACCTGTTGTTCAATGTCCATTATTGCTGACATCCTATGTATCAAAATGTTCGATACTCTATCTTTCAGAGAAATTCCAAGGATCTTCCTCTGCATTTTCTTCTGGCATACTTGTAGAGTGTTTCTCTCTTTTACTCTGATCACCCATGTTTGACACCCATACAATAATAATGGAAAAGCCCAGTTTTCTAGTATCTCCATTTTGAGCCTCCTATTTAAGGTTCTGTCAAACAATATAAACTTTAAGGACCAAAAGTTTTCCTAGCTGATGAAACTCTTTTCTTTATTTCTTCTTCCATTTTGTTGCTAAAGGAAATTATTTGTCCTATATGTATTGTGATGTATACAGTAGCTCTGTTCCTTCAAGATACATTGGAGTTTGTACTCCGTTTGTCATTACTTGTGTTTTAGATTTATTTATTGAGAGTCCTGCCAACCTGCTGTGTGAGTTTCACTTTCTAGGAGTTTTGACGAATGGAACCATGTCGTGTGCAAACCTCAAGTTTGTTAGTCTCTTGCCATTAACGCCTATTCCATGTTTCTTATTCCATTTTAGTTTTCTGATAAGGAAGACTGTGTATTTACAAAAAAAGTCTCTTTGGGAAACGAAAATTTGATAAAGCAATAAACCGTACGAAAAATTAATATAAAAAAGAAAACACAAAAGGTGTTAAAATTTTTCTTAAATTATATTTTATTGAATTGATTGTAGTTTCAAAACATCCTATCCCATTCTACCTCCGGGGAAATTTGTAATCTTTTTTTCTGAATATTCATCAAAAATCTAAGTTCGTTGTTTGAAGTTATCTTAATATCAAGCTGAGTAAATAATAGAATAAACTGACGTCTTATACCTTTATGGCGTTATTTTTCTTCTTCCATAATTTTACAAATATTGATAAACTGTAAGTGTTCCATTCCGCCCCGACATTCCCTATATGGTTTTCTTGTTGAATTTTAAATTCGTTTTTTTAAAATTATCATTTTTGTTTTCTGTACAGAAAAAATGATTTTTTTAGAAAAATTATACTATTGTTACCTACAATGCGACTGATGAAGAACCTATTGGGGACAAAATTAAAAAACTAATCCCGGTTTTTAAACATCTTCGGTATGTGTAATCAAACACAGGGAACAATTCTAACGTTTCTAGAAGTTTTACATCTGTTTAAAATTAAAGGAAATAATGGGACGACCTTTAACAGAAGGTTTTTTTATTGCATAAGCCGACTTTTCGGTACCTCTTTGTGCCCTCTTCAAGGTAACAATTCAATCTTTTTAACAGGACAAGCAAATAATTAATCTAAAACAGGGTTAACTAATAGTTCACATACTATTTCTTCCGAGTGCCTATGCACTTCGCTGTTCCTCGGAAGAAATAGGCATTGCTAGTGTGTGAACTATTAGTTAACCCTGTTTTAGATTAATTATTTGCTTGTTCTATTTAAAATATTAAATTTTTACCTAGAAGAGGGCACAAAGAGGTGCCGAAACGTCGACTTATGCAATAAAAAAACATGTCTGTTAAAGGTCGTCACATTATTTCCTTAATTTCCAACATTCCATTTTTATAAACGTCATTGTCTATTTATTCAGTTTGAATTGAACTGGGACATTTTGTAAGAATGTGGCTGATCAACTCTGTCAACCCTTTACGGATCTATGCAATTTAATCCTATTTTTAAGTAGATTGTATTTGTAGGTAAATAAAAAAATGGTATTCAAGATGTGAGAGAAGGTAGCTTTAGGAAATAACAAAGAAGCAACCAATTCTAAAATACAAGACTGTAATAATGAGTTCAGTTAACGAAAGAAGATGGGGTCAAGCCCTACACATTAATATAACTACGGCTAAGTTAATAGCAGTGTGTTCATTACCGTACGTAGGACGGTCGCCCACCTTCTACCCAATTTCAACATACCATTAAAAGAAATATGCAGATAGTGTCCGGTGTTTTGTTCTGAAATGTGCTTATTTTAATATTTACATTTATACGACGTCAGAGTGAAGTATAAGAGAGTCCGTATTAGCTAGCTTCGCTTGCAAATTGCACGTGAATTACTTAGTAGCCCCGCGCTCTTCACGTTATTAAATCTTGGCGGCGGTGCGGAACAGACTCCACAAAAGTGGTCAGCAAATTGTACAAGTTTTCTGGTCGACGACCTTTGCTTGTTCTCAGCATCTATGGTCGGGGCTACTGCACCATTAGGCTTTACATGCCGAGCAACCAAATCATTCAAACATTATAACACGTGGAATAATTAAAATTAAATTATTCCGCTTTTTGGTATGTAAAGAAACCAAATATATTGTTTACAATTTAGAAAAAATTACTAATAAATATTTTATTAAAATAAATAATTTAGGCTATGTAAATACGATATGTTTTCAATTGTTTGTATGGGTTGTTGTAGTAGTTTAGAAGGCTAATGTCCTGCTCTACATATTCGTGTGGTTATCCTTCTCCATCGTTTGTGCTCACATGACGTGCAGAAAACCAATTCCTCTCGTGCTGGCTTGTAATAACAGAATGAATATCGCGCTGCCGAAGGGTCTGTAGTAAAAGCGTTATGTCTATTTTCTCCTTTCATGGACGAAATTGGCGGCGTCTTCAAAAAGAACCTCGTTTGTAAAGCAAGCAGCGGAGTTCTCTCCTTCTCCAGTCAACTAACCGGGCTAAATCAAAGCACAAATTCAGAGGAAATCTCTCCCAGGTGTAAAACTGCCTCCCAAAGAGTTACAAACAAATGTTGTGTAGTTCAAACAAGATCCTTAAGTGAATCAACGGTTTGAATTTTCGCTTCTGTGTATCGCCGAGAAGGGAAGTGTTAATAAATCAATATAAGATTTTTAAACTATAAAAGAAATAAAGCTAGTAAATCAAAGCTCGCGAAGAAAATAATACAATTTAATGGAAATTGTTAAAGGCCAGAAGGCTGAAAAATTAAACATTTGACATAAATAACTTATCAGCGTATTCAAATGTATTTTTTGGTTAATCCTTTAAATATTTTATTGGGAAAATCTTCCCCTAACAAGAAAAGCAAGAAAAATATTATACATTGACCGTGTGATGTAAAGGATTTATTTACTATTAGTTAATTTCTTTATATATATATATATAAGAATAAATTATACGGCCATAGCTTTTAGACATTTATTAATATGGGAAGCAATTACAATGAATCTTTAAGAAATGGTACACAATTAAGCAGGTTAATCCAAAATTCATGAGTTTGTATTGTTAACAGGCTTTGTACCTTGTGACTCAGTAATTATCGACTGTTAGACACGCCTTTCCCATGTTCTATACGGGTAACATAAAAACTGATGATAAACAGCTTACATTGTATTTGGGAGAAAAATGATTATCCCGTTAAAAATGAAAAGTAGTATTTAAATGAAATAGTTTTCAACCTGTTTTTTTTCAGACAGTTTATTATTGTTAAAAAACAACTTTTCGGCGAATATTCACAATCTGAGGATATAACTAACAACTTACCAAATTATTGTCACATCCTATTTTTAAAAATTCAACATATTATAAAATGCAACAGTTTAAATTCAAATTGAAATATATATTCCACAGATTGTAAGGAAAAAAACCTGAAGAAAGTGCGAATATGGGCGAAACGTTGTTTGATTAAAATAAACAGATCGAAAATTATTTCATATAAATATGAAAAGTAGTATATTAGTTGAAAAATTATTTACATGTATTACATGCATGGGAATTGATTTAAGCAGAAACAAAGTGTTTTTTAAATGTGTCTCGTTAACAGCAACCAACCATAGAAAATACGTCGTGTAAACGACGATATTTAACGTTAGCAGTGGTTGTTTCACAATTGAATATCATTGTGGTTGAGCAAAGCAAACGAACTTAATCGTCTTTTTTTTTAATTCAGCGTGCATCAGAGTTGTTTCATGACCTGGGTTAAATACCGAAATGCTCAAAGTTGTTTCTAAATTGTTACTGGAATATTTCAGTTTGAATATACGACGGTATCGCGACGGTAACTGGAAGCGACGAGAACCTTCGAGAAGGATCTTTCTGTGTTTTCAAATATGGATCTGTACAAGATTGCTTGTATGTGTTTGTGTATATATTTGCTACAAAAGGAAATAATGATGATTATAAATTTTTAACTGCCTTCCTATGCTATTATAGGGGAGTTGCCTGTTTCAGGATAACCTTTTAACCCCTAACATTATTAATACTGAAACCGAAAAAATACTCACAAAATGTTCTTTTCTTAACCGACACAAAAATTATAGTAAATGTTTGTTGTTCGTTGGCAACACCACTTGTACAATAGTAAAATGCTTTGGGGAAAGAGGAAACTATAATCGATGGCCAAAGTAGAAACCTTGTTATCGAACATTTGCAAGAAGAAAATAAAAGAAATTTTAAACAGAGAAGAAAGATAAACAAATTATAAGTTACTGAAAGGCGGTAATTTTGTGTTTTTCCTCAAAATATATTATTCACAGGAGAAAATTAAGTGCAAGGTTTTTTTTAAGTTTGACATTTAAATAATTTAAAAGTACGTACGAAAATTTATTGAAGCGCTATAACAGAACATGTTTATTAATTCAATAGCATATGGTTGTTGGTTATTAATTAATTCAAATAAAACTCGAAATCCTAGGCTAAAAAAGCATAATTGTAAATTTGTTAATAATTAAACACTTCAATTTAATTATACTAGAAAATTTGGTGGATTGTGTGAATTTCAGTGTAAACTTTTTGAGAATATATTTATATTAGAGTTTTATTCAAAATTTAACAAACATTTAATTATAACTGTCGATCTTAAATCAGATGACACAATACGACTTGTGAACTTTGTAAATAAAAATAGTATAAATTTTCGCTACGACAATGAACCGTCAACATCGGAATTAAATTGTTTTGTATTACAGGAAACAATGGCAAAACACCTATCGTTCCGTACATGAATCAATGAAAAATGAAAAAATTTAAAAAGCTGGAAATTGGCTGTTATATGCAATGAAAGATACATGTCAAATCATTTCATGTACGTAAAAGTGGACGATTTGTTTACAAACATTACCTCCATGTATGTTAATTTATTCCTTCTCGCACTGAAAGTCAACTCGGAGGAAATCGATTTCGCACGTAAATGCCGAGTCAATATTATTAATACTGCAACAAGAGAGGAATAAATCATGAAGGCAATCGGTGGGTAGATTTCCATATTCAAAGAAAAGTAATATCCTCAAATTTTCATTTCAGCATCTTTCATTTACTGTCTGCTACAACCGCTTGTACCTTTAAGTGAATTAAAAAAACAAAAACAAATAAAACCCATCTCAAGGAAAAAGAAATAACGTAATGAAGATTTGTAAAATCTCAAAACCGATGAAAGAGGTAAGAATTGATAATTAGATGAATGGAAGGTAAATTTTACGTCTCGTATTCGCATTAGATTACAAGGCACGGAGTCGCTGCGGAATATCAGATGTAATTATAGTCTACAAGTCTGCAGAGCTTTCATAACTGAATTTCCAAAGCAGTCTTCACAATCATTAGCATTTAGACCAAAATTAGCAGGTAGCCTAATAGTCTCCTGGGGCTTTTGTTGAGTGGTACGAACATAATTAAAATGGGCTATAAATTTTAATTGAACCTTCAAAACCTTCAAAGCCATGCATATTATTCCTTATAGGAATAATTAAAGCACTGTTACATTAACGTAAAGGTAACAATTTTTTTGAAAAGCCTACCTGGGTGCCCGGGAACTATTTGTATTGTCCATTTCTCAAGAAATCGATATTCAGCATCACGGAAATTTATTTGAAACGGCTTACTTAACGCGAAATTTTAAATCCTACACGCGCAGCTTTAAGTATGAATCATGGTTCACTATACGTCAGACTTCGAAATTGACAACAAATCTATTAAATTGTTTGGATAAAAAAATGTTATCTATTGTTTTTTTTCACCCTTTGATATATTCTGAAGATCCTATTTCAGAATGTAACTGCGCAAAAGTAAATTTGAAAGAATCATCTGCCGTGATTTCGTGATATACATCATAATTTAAAATATTACTTAAATATACAAACTTAACTACTTTGAGAAAAATTGTATAACTTTTTTTATCACCCATCCACATGTTTCTGGTTTCTGTATTGCTAGATATAATTGATTAATTGCATGAGAATCAAAATGAAATCAATTGTCACCATATTGCACGCAATTTAATATGGCTGTTTTCCTTTTTTCTGTCTCTCTGACAGACTTTCGCATTTTTAACAATAATTCCTTCCACACTTTATCTAGGGATTTCTCGACCCCTTCCGCCAGTGTTTTTCTCCAGGTTTTGAAGAATAGGCGCATGAATTACGTTTGAGTTTCTGCAAGCGATTTAAATTTCTTTTTCATTATATAGATAGAATTGGCACCAAAATGATTCTCTGGAGAATCAGGAAATACAATTATTTTGAGAGGTTTGCATTAAATCCAATATTCGTTCATTTAACAACATAATTACTGAACTTTGAAATTGGTTAACAAGAAGTTTTTTTATTCTCAGGAATGTATTTTTATTATAGAATAACGAAGTTAATAAGAACAAATTATTGTCAAATCATGAAACTCATTTTATTTTTGAGTTTTTTGAAATAGATTAAAACGTAATTTTCACCTTTAAGAATTAGATGTCACGTTATTCATGACTGAAATAGTCTGGAAACTAAATTACATTACATTATTTACTGTCGACTAAACGGAATTTAGGATTACAAAAATAACAAACCTAACGTAGCTTACAAAATGAGATCAAGACTAATTTATGCTGCAACAATATTTTCGGAATTATGTGAAATAAATCAGTATTGAAGGTATTATGAGAGTTTTCGTATTGTGAAAGTGACAGACCTGTTCCGCTGATTGCTCCTCGATGACCAGCTTCACTTCCAGAGACTGTCGAGTCTCCAAGAACGCTCGGCGTTGCTGTTTGTCCGCCAGGAAGTAAGATGTCAGGCCCAGAAGGTTTGCAGTCAGCAGCAGCAGGCAGTTTGCCGCCATCTGTAACGCCAAGTACATATATTTCTGAAAAAACTGTGCAATGACAGTCCTATAGATTATCGACCTATTTTACTATCTAAGATCTCTTATATACAAGTTGAGAACTGCAGTTCCTTGACCATAGACTTTATATGACCACATGGTAGTTCTTTTTTGCTCTATTCGTGCTTCCATAACTTTATTATACCGGTGTCTTATATATTTTTTTCTTCTTTTACTTCAGTATTTTAGTCATAGTAATTTTCCTAGTGTAACGAACCGTCGTTATCGCAGGTACTACAGAGGTCATTTGCCTTTGTGTATTGACGTATTCTTTAAGACGTTTGCATGTTATGTCGTTAAACCCGGCAGCGACGCAGGAATTCTGACATAATGTGGATATGTCAACTGTCCTCGATATTTCGGAGAAATGACATCTAGCACACGTTTTAAAAGCCTCAAACTCCAGGTTTTCGGCGAAGTTGAGACGTACAACTTGCCAACCGGTTACGTCGGTTTCCCGGTTACAGTTCTCTTCTAACCGACTTCTATTCCTTTCTTACTTCCTTACAGTGTATATTGGTGACGGTAATAATATATATGACTAAACTTCATACCTGTGTTTAAGTGGTAAACATTTAGATCTTCCGATTCTTACGTGATCAGACTCAGGTGAACTTACACTACCAAAAACCGTCCTAATCGTTCCTGGAATCTTTACAATCCTTCAAGATAAGCCTCAAATTTGATTCCTTTTTCACGTTCTAAACCAACTTCAATAGCAGAGCCAAGGCCAGACTCTGCTACACCGAAGTCCAAGCAAAGGATCCCTACCTTTCTAGTTTACGGCTCCCTGAGGACCTATAATCTCAGGTGAACACGTGACCCTAGTAAGCTAAGTCAATTTTTGTATGCTGTATCTTACAATAGCTTTAATTTTGTATACTACCCTTGAAATATTTACAGAATTACTTCCTGATTACCAGGTTCAGTGATTTTCTTTCCCTATAAATTATTCTCGTATGTTTTAGAATAGAGTTAATGAAATACTTTCTCCCGGTTCACAGATTTCTTTTATTGTCTCACCACCGAGTCCCCTCAGAATGAGTAAATCATGTCTCCTTTTCTGTTTAATATTCTGTTGTGAAATATATAACATAAAGCATGGGTTTGCATTTTAAATAATTGAAATAATTTTCACAATTAATATTGACTTCATAAATGTTTAGATTTATTTTTATTGTTATTTCCATTTGCCCTCGACTGAGGCTATGGGATACGTCATATATTACGTCAAGACACAAATAATTATAGGAACAAAAGACATAATTTACTATAAAAGGTTATTTAATACATAACTAGAATAACCAGGATACAGTATAACGGGAAACACGAAACACAGACACACACTTAAAAACACATAAAGACACAAAAAATGAATGCCCTAAATGTGGACGTGTTTTTCAGTTGCTCGAGATTTTCATAAGAGACGAGCATTAGAAAGCGCTATTGGAACTTCAGTAACACCTGATAATTTGGTAGCCAATATGCAGCTTTCACCTAATACCTGGAATAAAGTAAGCGCATATGCCTCTACAGTAATTCAAAGATTACGAAATTACGAACAAGAGAGAAATAATGATGTTTAAAGGAGACAGAGAGAGCTTGACGCTACGACTGTTTCTTGTGAAGTAATGTCAAACGACGGTTCCACAGGAAGATACACACAGTCATCGTTGGAAAGGGAGGTGTTTTTAGTGGGTAGGATCCCACACTACTATTCAGTACGGACCCTGTCATATTATCTTTAGAAGATTTTCACCTGCCCTCAAAAAATGCACAAATCCGTTCATAAAATAATGGAAATTATACTTCTTGGAGCTACACGATCACGAGTCTGAATTTCAGTAGTAGCCCCAGGTAATACGTGAAGTAAACAAACGGAAGGGCAGAAAAAAAGTAAACAGAAAATTTTGAAGATATGATATAGGAAACTTTACAAAGCAACACATTCAACAATTTTGCAAGAACATTAATTTCACTAATAGGGGAATGATCAAGAAACTCCTGTACAGAGTAAAACGCGCTATTTAATTTTGAAACTGATTCACGAAACGTTTGTAGTTATTATTGTTATTAACCTCTGAAGGAAGGCTTGTATATAAAATTATCCTGGTATGGAGAAACAACGAGATGTTTGTCCGTCCTTAGAGTGAGTCGCTATCCTTTCCAAACAAATTCATGTTCCGTTTTACAAACATTAAGATTTCGTAAATGTATACGCTGGGTAAATTAAGTATTTTCAATCTAAAATCCGCTCTATAAAGTGTTCTAATGGGAAATAGTTGAACAATTTTATTAAATAAACGATATAGCCTTTATGTCAGTAATTTTAATATTAAATTTAATATGATGGGCAACGTTCCATCTACTTTATTTTTTGGATCTTCACAAGGAAACATTACATTCCTCAACACTAAAACAATAATAATACAAGAAGTTACAAATACAAATGTTAATAAATTGAATATAGGAACATCAAAAATATCTAGAAACAAGGTTGAAACTTACAAATTTAGATTGTCAAGGACTATCCTGCACGATTTTCTTCAGCCGAAATGCTTATATGTACTTTATATAAGTGAAAATGCAATTCGTTTGTGTAACTCAAAGAATATGACAGCGGAGCGCGTCTTTCGGAATGACTCGTACTCTCTCTGGTTTCTCAAGGTTCTCACATGCCGAGGCACCTTTATCTATTTCAGGAGGTGCATGCATTGGGGTCTAAGACCTTGGGCATACGGTAAGTCATCCGCTGATCCCATTGGTCCAGTCGGGCAACTGCCTCCTAAAACTAGCGAAGACACGGAGAAGGGAATGCTGCACACAGAAAACTCATCTGCTGTCATTCGGAAAGGCGTGAGAATAGTACCCAATAGCCCGACCTACCTGATGCAGGTTTTCTAGAGTTTTCTCTGCATCTCTTTTAGGTGAAACACCGGGTACGATCCTGAAACTATAGCCCGAGGGCTTTGGTCAACCCTTGGCTACCTTGCTCTATCTTCCACATCCTCACTTTTCAATTCCCTTCCTATGTTATTGAAGGGGAGTTGCCTGTTTCAAGACCACGCTCATGTAGCCTGTTATCTAAAAAAATCGCTTTTGTAAAATGATGAATGACATTAACAGTGAAAATACCTGCGATAGAAACAAAATAAATCTATAAAACTGAATTTTTGAAAGACTTTTCATTATTTTTAATATTAATGGAATTGCTCAATCGAATATGTAAAATTTTGGTCATTAATCTTGCACAATAAGTTTTTGTAAAATTGCAACTTGATTGCAATACTTTGTGTTTGTTAATTTCGATGTGTCTTAACAAAACGGAATAGTTCTGCGTAATGTTTTTAATATTGTTTTTATATTCTCAAATACGTGTTTTCATTATAATTTTATTCGAGCCACATACGTAGCTTTGCATTTCAAACAACTGATATTATCAAAGACGGAAGATTTTCCCGTTGTATTTCCTTGGGTACCACCAGGGTTAAATGAAGCTTAAGCCACGACGTTTCGGTGGCGTACTCTGCAAGTTTCTCAAGTGACAAAGATGGCAGAGTACGTAGGGGCTTAATCTTCATTTAAACCGGGTGGAAACCCAAGAACTGTTTATCCAACTGTTTTTAGATATAAAATTATGCATGCTTAATATTTCAATTTTATTTTTAAAATTATTTACGAATTATTGCCTTTAAAAATAATCGTCATGATTTATTTATTTTAATAATTCAAAGGCAAGCAATATATGTAAGATTAAAACACGAAATTTTGTACGTCATACTTAATAATAAACTTTCTGGCATATAGGGCTGTAAGATTTACATATTTATTTAATGATAGATAAATTATTTCGTAGCAGAATTTACTTTTTAATTTGGAACATTACCGGTTTTCTCTGGATAGTCTTGAGAAAAATATTTACATATTCCTTTATAAGTTGGATGTTCCAGATCTTATCTTTCACTTATGATTTACATCTGTGCTCTCTGTATTATATTCCTCGGCTGCTGCTTCGCTGCAATCCGACAACAATAACAGTCACCTAAGATGGCCCAACTATAAACCTTCTACATTATGATAATTAATACACGGGCTGCGATTTCTCTCCAAAGAACTTCACGCTCAAAAGAACTACCCATAGTCGCATAGTCGGCCAGCTGTTACCGACACCGTGGTACTCAATATCATTGAAATTGACTCGTTACAGAATATGTGTAAAAAAATTACATGTTACATTAATTTCTTCATAATGAAACGTTAATACCCTGTAAGAGAAAGTATAATGCCGCTACTGAATCCACGTCTCTGGATAAAGAGAAATCTCTTATTTTGTATAGGTTTAATGTAGTAAGGGAAGTAATCCAGAAAGAGGTCGTTTCTCTACATCGTGGTCGATAACTTCAGTTTTATTCTGTTAGCTTAGAGTGACCTTTACCTTAAACTGCTTCATGTCTGTTCGAAACACAAGTTCATTACCTCGTGAAGAATAGCTTTCTCTTTCCTCTCAGGTACTCCAGTGTGGCTTCGGGAATTTCAAGCAACGTAACAGGAAGTTACCAAACGCTTATGGACAAACAAACACACATTCACTTACAATTGTTGATGCGACCAAAAATAATCTAATAAAAAAGATAGACTGGGAATGGAACTCTACTTAGAAAATAGGAATATACATAGAAATTACCTCAATTAAAACATTAATATAATGTCAAAGATTCGCAGAATACAAAAAAAAATAGTCTCTTGCGTCTGAAGCTGGGAAAAGGAGGACGAGAAGAATAATTTTGATTTTACAATAATTCAGAACTCATATTTATCATTAGTAAACTCTGGTAAATTCTGCCGTTCGCTAACAAAATCTTTCAAACTCTCATATTACTAAACAATTTTTTTTTCAGTAATACACATTTATTTCAAATGTATGCTGCAAACGTACAAACCTGATTTTAAAATAAATTATTAGAGAATTGTAATTATGAAGTTCCAGTTACTTGGTTCATGAAATTCAATTAAATATTTAAAACACAATTATAAATCTATTATACATTTATGAATATTTCTTGTTTTGTGTTGGATGTTTTGCACAACAGCAAAATTATTCTAATTGGAAATATTGAAATTGTCTGCTCTCTTTTCTGTTATTGAAGTAATATAAGACGGATTAAATTAGTCACAACATTTTACTATCTACAAATGAATAAACGAGACAAATTTGTAAGAAATGAATTTTAATAAAATATAAAATTAGAAGGCATAAACAAAAAAATGGTAAGACGTGTCATTTCTTTTTCGAACCCTTCCTGTACTAATATAAAAAAATTAGAAATGTGAATAAAATTTATTTTCTGAAACTTACTGGATAAATTTCTAAGCGTGTCGCTTACCCACGTATTGCAGCCAAACTCAACTTCTAATTTCACTGTAAAAGTATGACATTTAGAAGGAATTTTGAAATTATCTCATTTAAATTTAATTTCCTCCAATTACTTTTAATTAGTAATTTGTTTTGCAAATACATATTTACTCAGTGCATTTTTTCATTATTTCTATATCATTTTTAAATATACCTATGAGCTCACAAAAGATTAGGGATAAAGGGAAGTTTATTTTGTTATTTCCTAAGAAGTGCAGCGTAATCCATTCGTTTAGCAATTTTTTTCTGACTTAATTATCAACATAATCTTATTATTTATTAGTCAGACAATTTTTAAATATTAAACCTTTTATCCCCCACTTTGATTAGTTTTCATCAGTGAACTATGAGCTATATTGTGACCAATATTTTCCGTTTTCTTAACTTATCCACGATTTTGTAAATTTACATTAGACAGGTAGTAGGATGTGGCTGTCTGGAAATAACGTCAGAATAAACAAAAATATGTACATAAAGAAAAATGCAAAAAATTTTAAAATAAAATATCAATGTTTAAAAAAGGAGGAGTTATAAATATTAGCTAATTTTAAAGTGTCAATATGTGAAGTTTAGAGTGTTACCGGGTTTTTAATAAAAAACATTTCTGATAAAATCCTTTAAAAAATTTTGTTGCAAATATAAAATTTCAAAATTATTGGAATTAAATTCACATATTTTTTGTAATTTATGGATATTGGAATCATTATTATTCAAGTTTTTACGTTTTTAATATGTGAACTGGGTTTTTTATATAATTATATATGAGCTTTCATTTAAAGTGCAAAGTGGATATGTTTCTCCGTGTGAAAACAACCCTCGTAGGGGTTATGTTAAAGCTGATGAAAGTCATAATATATGAGAGTAGTAATAGTTTAATGGTGAGCTTTGAAAGGCCGTCGTCGATTCGCAGGCGCGGGTCTGTAGCTTCGATCAGCCCGGGGGCCGGCTCAAGCATTATTACACCTTGCGGTTTCGCAGAAACTACGTTTTATTTATAACAGAACAACCCGATCCCTGGCACATACCATCGATTCTAGTTACCTCAGTATCTTCCGATACCAAGTAACCTCATATTATTATTAAAGGTCTAGGGCCTTCATTGAAGACGTAAAATTATGCAGTGGAAAATGTGACTCCGTAAATTGTAGATAAGTCAGTGTTGAGGTCTGTACAACAGGTAGAGAAATGCCGCTTAGGACAATTAGTCGACGTGGATAGTTCAGTACGTAGAGAACCGCACACCATTGGTTCTATTCCTGGCCCTGTCAAGATTTTCCCATCTTAACCGTCTAATGAGCTATTGATTTAATGCGATATCTTTGTAGTGAACATATTATTGTAATTATTTATATGGTATTCCCTTGCCCGAATAAGAAGGCTAAAGGACAGGTGAAGACTCGGGAGAACAAGCAACAAGGAAGACGGGAGGTGAAGCGAAATACAGAAAAGGAAAAAGAAAGACAACTGAAATTGTGCAAAAAATGAAACAATAAACGGCTGTGAAATTAAAATTAATTGAAAGAAGATGCAACTTTAGGAACAAAAGGAGATAGTCGTAGTATAAGCAAGCCCTAGAATTATTTCTATGATATGAATACGAAGAGTTATCCCTATCTTCTACAAAAGGCGGTGAGCAGCAATTAGAATTAAAGGGCTAGAAAAGAAAACAGAAATCAAGAAAGGAGTAAGACAAGGATGCAGTTTGTCGTCCATGATCTTTAAACTAATATATAGAATAGACGCTGAAGAAAGTTAAAAAGGATTATGGAAAAGCAATCATCATGGACGGAGAGGAAATAAAGGCCCTACGGAGTCAGAACAACGCTTGGAAAACATAATAAATGGCATTATCGTGAACCTAGAGAAAGGGTACAACATGAGGATCAATAGAGGGAAAACTAAGGTAATGAAGTGTAGTGTGGGAAACAGTGGAATAACAAAGGGTGTTAAATTGGGAAGGGATATTTTGAAGGAGGTTAAGGAATTCTGCTACTTGGACAGCGTAATAACTAGAGTAGGATAGCAAAGGCACGGAAGGCTTTCGCAAAAAGAAACTTACTTACGGCTAATACAAGTATGAATATTAGCAAATCAATACTAATAATGTTTGTATGGAGTGTGGCGTTATACTGTTGCGGAACATGGACGGTAGGAGTTGTAGAAAGGAAAGCCAAACTTTCTAAATGTGGTGCTATACAAGAATGCTGATGGGTGAATAACCACAAAGTTCTAAGAAGAATAAGGGAAGAGAGAACAGACCAAGATAAGGTATAGATTAATAGACCACGTTTTAAGACATGAGTATCTTGTAAAATTAGTATAAGTGGAAGTGTGTGGGGTAAGAACAGAAGAGGGAGGTAAGAATGGAATAGGTTAAGATGATTAGAGAAGATGTGGGATGTGGTAGGTATGCGGAAATGAAAATGCTTGCGCGGAATAGGTTAACATTGAGCGTTGCACTAGAACAGTCTTTGGACTGAATACCACAACAGCAACAACAATAACGGGAAATTTACGTTTTCGGTCATCTTGATTTTTTATTCCTCAATTAAATTGCATAACATTACTGAATGTTTCGAATTTGAAATTCATATAATTTTTAAAGAACACGTTGCAACTTTTCTGTTTCCTCCAGTGCAAGTTTAATTCTTTCCAATTTTTGTTTTTCTAGATCCATTTCAAATGTTTGCAAATTACTGCCTAAATTTAATTATTCTTGAGAAATGTTTCTTAAATCTTCGGACATCAAGCATTCCTCGTCTCTTTTTCCATACGACGAAACAAAAAATTCTTCAATTCTGGCTTCTGTTTTATATTTTTCGAGCAGAGTTTTAGATTGCCGATTCCAAGCTCATCAGTCTTCGATAACGTGTTTCCAACGTTCACATAAACGTAGACAGCGGCTGCATGCAGTATAATTTTCCAGCTTTGCAGCTACATTTTGCAACTACAATGTTTATTTGTTCATTAACCTATAGTGTGCGAATTTAAAATCAATTGTAGCATATTTTGTAAATTTTAATACGTTTTGAGACATGAGAGTCTAGTAAAATAAGTGGGGTAAGTACAAGGTAGAAGCAAAGGATGTAATGCGCTAAGGAGTTGGTGAGGATGTGTGGTATGATATTATGTAGAAATGAAAAGGCTTGCACAGAACAGGTTAGCATGGAGGGTTGCAACAGACCAGTCTAATGACTGAATACAAAAACAGCAATGAATAGTCCTCTTTAATGATAACTAAGGCTTTTTTTCTGTTATTTTTCAGTCGTTAAGTATTTAATTGAGTTACTTGACATACAACACTTGCCTCCTTGCTGTTCGAAACTTATTCTATTCTTTCAACTTATCGTTATCCTTAATTTGATCTGTGGCGTTCATACGCCAAAAAGGCAGTTACAGAAGATTAAAATTAAGATCTTTTAAAATTATTAAACGTTATTTTATCACTAATTTATTTCCCGCGTTTCGACTATTTCTTTTTGTAATTTGTAGACATGAAACACAGACGTTTATATAGTAACTCGTCTACGTAACAGAACTGGCAACGTCGCTATTTAATCGTACCCCCTCCCTCCCCCGCTGCCTTGCCGGTCTATAGTTTTAGCATAAATGCTGTACTTGGAGGTTTCTATAAACTCCTACGTAGAAGACGGGGGTGGACTGATAACTAAGCCCGGAACTGAATAGAATAAAAGCATTTTCCAAGTATCCCCATGAGAAACAAATATTCGACGAAGTAAAAAAAGATTTATTATATTATTTTATACGTAAAAATAATTAATTTTAACTTCCTTTACATAAGAATAATTTATAATATCATAACATTCTAATTTTAATGTATCTGTTGATTAAAATTAAATTTTATATTAAAAATCAAAATTATTACTATTTTATCCGTAACATACTTCAGCAATTGTGTCTGATTTACAACATCATTTAAATTTCTATACACGTATGACTTCAGTAATAAAAGACTACCAAAAGTCCAGACTAACTATTTACAATAAATTTAAAAAAATTATTTTCGTAAAAGACATTAATATAGTAGAATTAGTGGATAAGCTCACTTTTGAATGCAACTATTCCTTAGAAGGTATTGAGAAGTTTGTTAAAATTTGATATTCCTTACGTTTCACCTCTTTTGAAGAATCTAACTGACAAAAACGATACTCACAGAGAATATTTTTTAAAAATTAAAGATGTACAAGTTACGGTATATTCAATAATATTCAATATATTCTGAAATGGCTTGAAACAAAAGTTATAGGCATTTTCTGAGAGGATTACGTTAACGGAATCTTTGAATGGCATTCTTATCAGCTTAGTTTAAGCACCGAGCAAATGTTACTAAAGCCTATTGCTTTCTCCGTCATCAGTGATCCCCGATAAACCAGATCTCCGATGATGTGCCGTCGAGCTACAAATCTGCTTCATATCGTCTCACAATACATCCGCTTGCTCCTCAATGGCGCTAACGGTACAATTTCATCCCAATAAACATTCAAATGTAATGAAATATTGGGCGTATTCCGAACCTCCATAATTTCAATCATTCAATCAACTTTTTGTTGGTCTACAATTGGGCACAAGCCTGGTGGCAAGTACATAATGAAATTACTTATACATAATACTCCTAATAAAAAAAAGCATAATCCTTTAAAATGTCTATACCCCTGAAAGAAAGAGAGGAGAAACAGTACAAGAATATATTAACACTTCACTTTGGCTTTAACATTTAAGTTCGAATATTATTGAGGATAACCACTTCACTTTACACATTTTCTGAGATTTGTCTTGAATTTATTTTCCTGAAGAGGATATCCCCGAATCACTTCCACAGGTTAAATTATTCCACTCGTTGATGGTCCTATTTAGGAATGAGATTTGCCAACATCTGTTTTTATTGCTTTCCACATTTTATGTTAAATTAATGATCCCCTCTATCTGTATAACTGGGCTTTTACATTTTGGAGCTAATTCCATCCCATGGTTTTTGCCCCGTATAAGTTTAGAATAGCAAATGCAGCCATGCTTTCCCCCTTCTTTGTGTCAATATCTCCCAACTTACTTGTTATACCGTTTCGTTCCTTTGACTCGGTCCTACTCGCACAAAATTAGCAGCCCTTTTCTCAACTTTCTCTAATGATTATATTTATTTCTATAAGGATCCCAACAAGCCGTTGCGTATTCCAAAATTTTCTTACTAAGGATAAATGTCACTTCCTTTGATTTTGAACTCCCGTTTTTTAAGTTCCTCATTATGAAATGTAAGGAATTCCACGATTTTCCTCCCACCCAAGTATGTTGTTGAAATATATCCCCAGATATTTTCAGCACTGAACTCTTGGAATTCGTTGCTCACCTATTCTATATTCTGTCTCATTTAACAAGGTGAGTTTTGTGAACGAGATTGATTTTATTTTCCTGACACCTGTTATTGACATTATCTAGACCTTCGCGTCTTGCTCTTTCGTTATCTTTCTGTAGATGATGGGTCGTCAGCGAAAAGCCTGACACCTGACTTTAAATAGTTTGGTAAGCCATTTAAAAATATTAATAATAAAAATAATAGTCCGATTACAGAGCCTTGAGGAACTCCTGACGTTACAATGCCTAAATCCGAAAATTGTTCTCCGATTTTGACTTTTTCCGATCTGTCGCTTAAAAATATTTCTATCCATAGTACCACGCATTTATTTACACCTGTTTTATTTAATTTATCCTACAGTATATCATGAGGCACTACATCAAAGGCTTTGGAGAAGTCTATTATTTTAAATTTTTATTAATTTTATTTTCAATCCCTTCTATCTCTTGACAATGTTTATTTGTTTTAGTTATTGATACACGCTGTTTGTACCTGTGCATGAGAATCAAAAGGATTAAAATTTATTTTCTGTTGTATAAAATAAATAGACATTACACGTTATCTAGGCTCGACTGAAGATCTAATGGTGCACACGTGTAATCTGATAAAGTGAAAATCGATGACTACGAAGAGTGTCTTTGACAGTTAACAATTTTAAAGAGAGACAGAGGAACATTTCCTATAATAGAAATTATCAAGTAAATTAATAATAAATCTTTTTTCATTCTCAATAATTTGTGAATAGGAGCTCTCAACTTCTGTGAGTCCAATTCATCCGTCTGCAAAGCCTACGTTGAATTCATAAGATGCCAGTTTTGCAGTATAACACTACAAATTATTATTTACAGCTGTATAATTGACAGTAAATGCAAAGTTTGAGAATCGGAAAAATGAGAGAATCATCATCGTTCGGTTTGCAATTAATTTATGTTTTCTTCCTAAATCTTGAAGGATAGATTTTGCGAATAGAAGCAATTTAAGGAAATGAACTGGTCTGTAAAACACCAATGAAAACGATTTTGATTCCGGAGACGTGAACGTCATATCCGCATCCCCTCTCCCAGGAAGCCGCGCCCGTTACTAACGCGGAGACGGCGCAAATGCTAACAGAGATTTCTCTTCAATTTAGTGACTCTTTCCAATTTTATTTTAAAGATTTTATCATTCAAATATTTGAAACGTCAGATGTTCTGCATTTAAATCACAAAGGCAGTCACGTGCGACGGCGAGGCTCGGGAATTAAACTCGTCCAATTCAGAAATTACAAATATTTAAGAAGGGAAGTGCGACCACATCTGCACGGGTAAAAAAAATATGGGATATTGTAAGCCGTATTGAGGGAAGCTTAATTTTCGGTTAATATAGTTTCCTGAATCATTTGTAGACATAATAGATTTATTCTACTACAAGACCAGGCATCCATCCTGAAAAATGGAGATTTAGAGATGAAATAATTTGAGTAAGTTGATGACGTCATCAGGAATGAGATCGCAACAGTTTTTTATATAAAAATTTCGCGTTAATCCTACTTAATACTGATCCGGGCAGATTTAAAGGCAAATAAAAAAGGGTAGATATTACAGTATAGAATTGATTAACATACATGATAATTATTAGCCAAGTATTATATTTATCGGCTCAAAGTAAAGGGGAAATACAGCCGTGTCTTTAAATTCCTGCGGACATGCAACGCTAAACGCATTACAATATGATGGCAGCCTCCCGGGTAAAATATTTCTGGCCTAAAATAGCCCCCCTCCCCCATTCGGATCTCCGGGCAAAGACAACTCGGGAGGATGTCATCAGAATAAAAAGAAGACAATATTTATAACTGCATTAAAATATAAATATTTTACTTGTCTTGTAATAATGATGGATGTGAATTAATTGTGTATTAAATTTAAATCAAAATTATACGTAGGTTTTCAAGATAGAACAATATGAGAATATGACTCTTGGAAGTTGAAATCTCGTAGTGAGAGCATTTTTTAATTCAGATTTACAACAGGACTTTTTTTCAGTTAACCGCTTAGTCGCTTTTTTGAAGTCATCTGTAAGGAGAAATTTTTCAGATAAATTTTAATGGAGGTTGGATGTTTTTCAGAAGTAACATTAGAAATTTTTAATTATTAATGGTATAACGGCCACAAGATTTTGTACTTCCGGAATGATCTCATTATTTTTCTTCGGAAATATCCGAGTGTTGCTGCTGATATTTACAACACCCTGACACGAGAACGATGCTACTCTACGTATGTAAAAGACACCCGTTCCCAATCTACTTAATTCAACAGCTAACATTTTATCGGCGTCGGAGACTGAGAAGAATGAGTATATTTAACTACTCGTAGCGTGGGGTAAATGTAGGCAGTCTCTCCGACCGCCGTTGACGAGGAAGGGAGAGAGTTTCCGACTCAGCAGCCACTGCCAGAAAGTTTGGCGACACTCACAAAGGCCCTGCACAATGTGTAGGGAAATTGGATTAGCATCGCTCTTAGATAGGCAAAGGACTGTCACAAGTAAATAAACTCCACGATATTATGAAAACATTCATCTGGCTGCGCGGAAGACACGAGCCTGCTGATTACACGTTGGACGCTTCGCCTGCATGACTTTCCCAATTTTTTTAAGACAGCAGACGTTTGAGATCATTGAAATTCTAAATCTTTCTGCAGACTGTATTAGGAATCTAGCTTCCACATATCATACAGTGATTCATCTGATTTCTTTCTCGCATTATAAAAAGAGCACAAACAGGAATTGAATGGAAATACACGAAATTTTGACACACTGAAATACTACTTGTCAAATTATTTTACAAATTCTTCATAAAAATCTCAGTCAATTTTGACCTTATTCACTGAATTATAACCGGAAGACTAGCGAAATGTATCAGAAATATATTTTAAAAAATTAGAACAGTAATAAAATAAAACTGTCAATAAATACGTTCTCTTCAGGAATCTCTTTAGATTCGGATTTTGAGACATCTACGTTTTGGAAAATCTCTCCCCAAAATTTTTATTATGTATTGAAGTAATTTAAATAAAACTCACTGAGATATAAAAAATAGGAATATGTCATAAACTCATTTTAAATGAACTATTTCAGTGTGCAAAGATTAGTTTATAATATTTTGACTCCAGCTTCCACTATTTGAGTGTGAGGTGAAGAAATTTTATTTTTTGAAATAATTAGAATATTTTCGCAAAGTTTTTGGCTTCAATGTATAGGTAAAGCACAAGATTTAAGAAAATTTCTCCTCACAATTTCTATAACGAATTTTTAAAAATAAATTACATTCAAATTTTATATTATTCGTATATTATATTTTATTTTATTAAAATAAATTACGTACAAATTTGGTTGGTTTAGTCACGTAGCAGTCAATTAAAATTTCAGAAATACGTTTCTTTGTCTGTTAAAGCACATATATGGGTAAACGACTTACAAATTCTAAAATTTTAGTCCGCCGATATTTTACAATATAAAGTAAAACATTAAGATTATATAATTAAATGTATAATTTTAAAAAACAAATTTTTAACAATGTTTTTCTACCAGGGCGAGAGAAGATGTGCTGCAAAAAAACTTTTGGCGTCTGAATTTCAGTGTTTTTAAAATAATTTTGAGGTAAAAAGGTACTAAATACACAACTATTTTGAAATATCTCTGTTATTTCACACTGTACCTTATCTATGAACGACAATGGGAAAATTGCAAATATCCCACAAGTTGATGAAAGTTCTGTGGCTTTTCCTAGTTGCTGCTGACTTTTAACACAATAGAATTTACCCATAGTGTGACATAAATAAAGAGCCCCTCCCAAATTATTTTCTCTGTAAAATAAATTTTCTCACAAATAGATATTCAAGTCTATTATACACATAAGAATCTGATAACAGCAAAAGAGGCCCTAATCCATAAAAAGTATTTCCAGTTTTCAGTCGATACTGCATGCAACTTAAGCTTTAAATTTATGCGTGTAGACTTATTTTTTAAGAAAAAGGAATTAGAAATAAACGTCGGAATACTTATTCCAGTGTATTATTGCTATTTCACGTTCAAACTTTCGTGCTTAAAATGAAGTCTCAAAGTCTCTTAAAATTAATATTTTTATTTCATTCAATGTTTTACACGTCGTTAGTTTTCCATAATGTTCACTTAAATTCCTTAACCATACTATTTTAATAATTTTTCAGAGAGTAATTCGAATTTTGCACATGTATTCAAGGTGAACGAGGAATGTTGACGTGTTGTCACTTTAAATTATTCTTTCTATTTTTTTTTAATTTTCGGATAATAATTATATGGCACCTGTTTAAGTTAGTACACTGCCTGAAATGAATGTATACTACCAAGTAACGTGTGTAGCCAATACAAGAGCCGAAAATAAGCTAATAAAGACTTTATACCTTCAAATGGAATAACAAAGGGTGTTAAATTGGGAAGGGATATTTTGAAGGAATTTAAGGAATTCTGCTATTTGGGTAGCATAATAACTAACTTCAAATGAAAGGGATACCATGAAAGAGGAAACAAATATTAGAGGACAGGGTGGCTGTTTGAAGTTGATGAGGATCTATGGAAGATGAATATTTTTAATGTAAGCTTGTAATTACGTGAGGAAGGATTCTGAAATCCAAACAGATATAGCTGAATTTAGACGGGTGAGAACATTTACCTAGTTACAAACCTGCCACTGTAAATCCAGCCAAGGTCATCCCGTACCGGAAATGAAAACGCTCATTGTTCTGCGTTTCCTAAATCGAAATTTACTGTTGACAGCAGAGATGAATTCATACGCTTCCCGGCGGGACTAATTACAATATTGGGGACAAAAATATCACACAGAACTATGGCGGCTACGAAAATAGTGAGAAAGTAAGAGGAACACGTCAATTGTTTACCCCTTGATTCTTTATTTTTTCTTTTCGTTGTTTGAGTTCAGAATTTTTGTATAGCCAGAAAATGTTCCTACTTGCGAGACTGTGACGGCTCAACCAGCATCAATTTTCTAACATGAATAAAAATTTTGCAAGTTGTTGCTGATGCCTCGGTTTCGAAGTTTTTAAATTCACCTTCCACCAAAGGTTGACGTGGTTGCAGCAACAGCAGGGTTTAAAAAAAAGGAGCATGCGGCGTAATTGCCCTGCATATGACGAGACTAAACGTCGACTTCAACACAAAGGAAAGCTCGGGGTTTCCGTTACACAAGCACTAATTAACACCCAACAGAGAGTCAATACGACGTGAAATAAAATTGCTTCGTTCTGAGCAACAAGAAATATATACTACAGCGATTTCAAAAAATTGACGTATAGAAATTCAACAAAAAGCTAATAAACGTTTCATTTGTTTCTTATTCCGTTCACTTTTCATGTTATATGTAAAAATGACTGATAATTCCGTTCTCTGTAACAATCATTAATTTTATCCTTTTATTATTACGGCCTGATGATATGATGTTATGTGAAAATTAAAATAAATTTTCATCTCGACCGATGTCTTAACTCATAGAAATTATTTTTAAGGAGTTCCACATCAAGACATCTTTTACGTATAGAGTGAGGCAAAAGTATGCACTTAGTGCATAACCCTGTATACGCCCTTTTCAAAAAGAATAAAAGTTTTGATATTTATACTACAAAACCTTCTAACTGTTTCCGTTTGAATTTTGAATTCAATAATGTTTTAATTGTGTAGAATATGTTTCATTCGATAAGCTTTTTTCTCAATCAATATCAAAAACGCACTTTTACCCCACCTTTGGGTCAAAGGTGCGTTTATGGTGGGGTAAAAGTTCGCATGTACAGAGAGATTTAGAAAGAATTAGATAGGCTCCACAGAATGCAATGTAATTAAAAAATATCGAAAATTACGCAGGAAGTTACATTTACTTTTAGCACGATAAACATTCGCTTTAATTTCCTAGAAATATTTTTTAACAGTTGTCACAAATGTAATAACCACTGCCTTCGTAACAGGAGCATGCTTCATGTCAGCATCTTTGCCTTCATGATCCAGTCCTCAAGGATCGGAGTACACCCCTGCACATCTTTGCCAGGTTATTATGCTCTCAACAATATTTTTTTTTTCAGATCAGATTGACTACCATTATAAGAAAAAAATGTCATTTGCTCTTAACTGGCCTTTCAGTTTCTGTGGGAGACTTTTTTGCAACTTCTTATTCACCATTTCATCAGCTTTGACTTGTAGATTATTCTTAAAAGGTCATAAATTTTTCCTTTCGTCCTTCTTCGCTGGGGTTCTTCATTTAGTCTGATTTCTGCTGGGGAGACTGGTCTCTGTACTGGCAACATCAGGTTCATAATATGATTCAGAACATGAATACTTTTGATAAAGTAATGTCATGCTGGCTACGAGAATAGATGGAACTGCATCTGCTGCTCCAGATGATGAGGTATTTAATTTGTTAATGTCCCCTCGACTTTCTGTAGCATGAATCTTGATTCCTTTTATCGTCCATTTATCGGTTTTTACGCTGCTGAATGTCTTTCCGAACGCGTAAAAACACCACCAGGATCGAAGGGGAAAATCCCACTTACCTTACCAAAAGTAGCATACCTTTTCCCCGGCTAGAAAAGCGATGCAGCTAAGTAAAAAACGGGGACCAGTGCCAAATAGTTTTACCTTTCCAACTTGTAAAATTGTGTGAATGAAAATCTCTTTTTCCTGGATTACTTACCAGCCAGTTATTGGCCACTTCTGTGAAGTACGTCTTGATTGCTTTAAAAAAGCACCGGTTCAGTGGCTGAAGTTTGTAACTACTGTGATCAGCCAATATTTAAATCTTAGTTGGTAAAAGTGCGTATGTATAGGGAAAAAGTGCACATTCGCACTTTTTCCCCATGAGGCATGTTTTTAGTTAGTTGCAAATTATGTCATCGATGGCGAATAATTCTCACATATCACCTCACACAATAAAAACGAGTTGAATAAAATGGCTTGAGAATTATTTACTCAAGTGTTATCACATATATTTCGCAAGAAATCAAAATATTACATCAGAAAGACTAAAAATGAATCTTTCCTCATGGTTTCAACGGTATTTGCACAAACCAGCTATAACTACGTCTAAAGCCAATACGTGATGACATCTTGCAGTCTTATTCGGCGTTAGGTATCTAACGTTTTGGAAACAACTAGAACTTTCACCCCACTCTACTCTACTATGTTTCCAAGCACTTTGAAGTTGAATATTTTTGGGAATAAATGTTTGGTACAAAATCTGTGAATGTGATCTGCATATCGAAAATAAATTATGTGCGTTGGTAAGTATGGTGATAGTAAAAAGATCCATAAATTATCCACAACTCAGTTAATACGTTTTTTATAAAGTCCATGATTCATTTAAAAAAATGCTAAATATTACGCAATAAATAATAAAGTATAAAGGTCATATATGGAAATTTAAATTAAAAAAATATTTAGTTATACTTCACAAACAGCTTGTTTTATTCTATTTTTACACCAACTCGTCACCCTAGATGTCAAAGATTTTTTGAACGTGGTTCAAATAAGTTACTTTGCAGGGCCGCCGACAGGGGTGCCAGCGACCGTAGTTGCTAAAAAAATTTCAATTGTGGTTAATTCAACAACTCTCAGTTTATGCTTATAACTTTCGGTGCATACTGTACTTCCTGTTGTCACGGTAAAAAAGTACCCTTGTGGTAGAATATACGCTGAGTCATTGTGAGTTCAGTGGTGAATGAAGAAGCTCGTATCTCGGAGGTTAAAAAAGTTTTGGGTAGATTATGGTGTAGCAGTGATAGCTTTGCGTAAGGTTGAAGTATCTGCTGCAGAAATTTTCCAAATCAACCTAATATTTGTTTAACGTATAATCGAGGGATTTGTTGACTCTGGTTTCATGAAAGCTCGCCCGCGGGAAGGTCACCCACGAAGTCAAAGTAGTAGGAATCCTGTCCGCAAGCAGTGATGGCTCGTGATCAATGTCCCGACTGTTCAGTGACAACTTGAATGTAAACAGTACGACAAAAAGGGCCACAGATCAATTCTTTTTACCGACGAGTAAATCTTCCACATCGAAGAGACTTTCAACCTACACATTGAATGGCAGGGTGCATGCTTCGTCATCTCGAGAAGCTCGAAAAATTCGTAAAACTCAGAGATGCCATCATCTCTCCTCAGTCATTGGTGGGGGTTGGCACCACTAGGCTACATTTCTCTTAAAAGAGTGTCAAGACCAGTGTAAAAGGGTACGAAAATAATTTGTTGGACCCAATTGTGAAGAAATGAAATAAAAAATTGTTTCAGTTGAGCTTCCAGCAATATTCTGCTCTAGCCCATCAGTCAAAAAACCACTCAGGAGTGACTGGAGCGCAATGGGCCTGATTTCATCACGACTTCTGATTGGTCTTCCAGTATCCCTTGGACTACAAACTTTGGCCAGTGCTTGAGAACCTCGCCTGCAATAAAACACATCCCTCAGTTGACAGTATAACACGTTCTTTGATGGCCGAAGTGGCGGATTTCCCTATGGAGACAGCGCGTGCTGCAATGGATGAGTGGCCAGAAAGACTCAGGGCCTGCGTGAGGGCAAAAGGCGGTCATTGTGAAACTAGATTGCTGTGAAATGTTTTAATATATGTACTGAAGCTACATTAAATTATCTTCTACCATACCTGAGATTTTCATTTTGGAATTTGCAACAGAATTTATGGCCTGACAAGATACAAAAAATGAGAAAAATTTCTTACTGCAAAGGTCAGTTTCTATTTTTTAATTCAGTAAACATAATTATGGGTTTCTAGAAATGCAAAAAGATGGAAGTAAACGTATTGTAACATTCAGAGTAGTAAACCGACCCATTCATTTTACACGTACTTAGTTGGCTTTCTTGTGTAATTTCCTTTTACTCTCCTTCTCAGCATAAGGCTTCTACAACCACAATACTTCAGCTTGATTGGTTCCTATATGGTGATACACAGTAGGCTATTGTTTTCAGAGAGACAGAGAGAGAGAGAAATTTTTATGAGCCAAATTAAAATATTATGGTTTACATATAATTTCAATTTACTCATCTTAACATAGAACATGGATAAATATTTCTGTCGAATTAAGTAGAAAACATGAGGCATTTATCGTCTCTTCATTCTCCACTTCATCTCTTACAGAAAAAAACAGAAGAATGCCTGGTATGTAATCATTAATGTTATATAATGATAAATTAAATGACTATTTTACAAAAATACCAAAATTTTACTTTCAAGTCTACAGCTTCTCAGTAAAATTTCGTTTATATTAATTTTTGTTTATATTAATTACTGATAACCTTACAAAAGTATTCAAACGTCGTTGAGTTGAATAAATTATTTTAAAATGTCTGTAAAATAGCCATTTAATTTATTTTCATATTAAAAAAGAAAATTATCACAAAGGGAAATACTATGAATCGTTAATAGTTTTCAGTTGTAAATTATTTTCCTCCTGTAAAAATACGTAGTCTTTGCAAGATAGTCCCCTGAATAATCGCGTATTTTAGATGAGGTACAAGTGAAATAATTTTTGTGCTTTAATTTGAGATGTATTATTTTCTGGAACTAGTGCGTACTATAATTACAAAATTTTTAATAATTATCATGTTTTAATAATTTGCAGCTATTCATGTGACCCCTTAAAATTTTATCGCTTCAAATGTTATTTTATTTACATCATGTATGTTTATATGAGAAATTAATGAGCAATAATAATATTGAAAGGATGCTTCATTATGTAGTAATATGTATTTTAATATACGAACCTTAAGTCAGATTTTAAACTATTCTTAATGTGAATATTACAGCTAAATTTTGTAAGTTTAAAACAGAGTTTTGTATTTAAATTTTTTTCATAATATATTATCCAATGTAAACCACTTTAATTTTCTTTTTACTTGCTAAAGAAGTTTCTAATGAGAGACGAAACGTTGTAATGTTTAATATTTAAATTTAAAAAACTGACAAAGAGACTGATTTAACTCATTTATTTGTCAGATAAACTATTTAATTATTCTTAATATTCTTTCGTTAACTCACCGCCTTCTAATATATGTCTGGAATAACATGTCATACCTACTCGTCTTTTGTACGCACATAATGGTTTACCGTTCACAAAAATGAAAATATGTTTGAGGCAGAATTTAGAATGTACCAACAACCTCGTAAAGAGTTTCATGTTTTTTTCTATAATAGCCTTTATTAAGCTCTATTTTTATAAAAGCCTATAGTAAATCTGGATACACAGCTAAAATAATAAATATTAAAAGAAACCGTTATTTTTCTTAAAATGTAGGCTCATTATCTGATCGACGTAGCTACCGCAATTTCGTCACCTGAAACAGCCGATGGAATCAATCTTTACCATTAGTCCACAAAGCGTCAAGCCAGACAAGTGGATCGATGGCCTCATTCTAGCCATTGCCAATTTGGTGACTGAAGCTGCAATGTCACCAGATAAGCTCTCGTGGCTCTAGCATCCCTTGCCTAACTCCTAATAAAGCACAAAGGGCTCTAATTCAATTTATTGGATGGGGTACGAGAAGGACAGAAACTACTATCACTCACGTTATTTGATATACATTCTAAGTGCAGCAGTAATGGGAAGAATTTTTCGATAAACTCTTTCTAACATTATTTTTTAATTAAAAATCAGTCAGTTAAAATTTTAAAAATACCTTGAAGACAGTAGATTTATTTCAACAGATGGTTAAAATTTAAGTGGAATAACATGTGGGCAGTTACATTAAAAGTTACAATGAACTTACAATAAGTGAACATAATTATTTCAGTTATAGAAGGCATATGAAACGTAATACTAATCGAAGATTAATTTAAAAAAAATTAAGGATGTATAAATACAATAATATTTTCCCGATCTTAAAGTAAAAACACCTGAAAACAGAGGTTAACTAACATCAGAACACTTCACTTTAGCTTCTTGGTTACGGAAAGTGAATCTAGCTTTATCACTTCACTTCCACACTACACTAACCTATATTCACTAGACAGACTTTACATTAAATCTATTTTTTTTTCCTTTCGAGGATCTTTCAAACACACTACATGCAAACCGTTTCAGTCATTTATTGCCATGTTGAGGAATGAATATTTTTCAGCATGTAGAATTCAATTTGTACAAAGTCCATTGTGATGGAATTAGTAATCAGCGTCGCTGCCTCACACGTCAGAAGTACCGGTTTTGAAACCTTGCGGTTGTATTGATATAGTGTGCGTAAGTTCCCAACAAGACGAGTTCCCCTATTTCAGTCGCTAATAACTATAGCTATTGATGCGTATCTAAGAAACGCCAAATAATATTAATTTAAAAACAGACCGTACAAAATATATAGAGATAAGCATTGCGATTATAATAATTCATTTTCCATGTTTCAATGCGCACGACTCGAACAACTAAAATTCTTCTCTATATTATGAAGCATATAATTGTTAAGAGACCGCTGATGAGTTATGCCGACAGTACACGCTCGCCGAGCAACCCGAGCACGAGACATCCCGAGGCGAGGCGCGAGGCCCTATTCCGGCAGTAACGCTCGCCGAGACGACCCGAACACGAGACATTCCGAGAATCTCGCGCGAGACATTTACAATCACTCCGGGTAACTATGAAGAACGTGTGACTGCGGCATATGCTGCTTATTGTTATTACAAAGATTTGCATGTTATTTGTAATTCAAAAACCCACAAGCCTTGGAAGAAGAGAAGGTGGTGTGTGAAAACAATCGGAATAGAACAAGGTATTTTCCACAATATTGTACTTCAATTTGAATTTCAATTTTTTTCGTTTAATTTGGATAAATTTTATATTGGGAATACATGGACAATCAGTTAGGCGAGTTGCTGATGGAACCTATTGCTGAATTAAAAGTTTTACTCGAATGACCGCAGTGGATTTAGAGCAAAGTCTCACCAATGATTTCCAAAAGAGATACTTCAACGAGACAAGCAATCCCTCCTGAAATACGTCTTGCAATTACTTCGAGATATTTAGCTACAGGAGACAGCTTCAAGAGTCTACTCTATTTATTTAAAGCTTCCAGCGAAATAATATAATAAGTATCAGATATTCGTTGCTAAGCATCTGCTACTTTTTCCATCTCGTATGATTTTCGCGAAACGAGTCCCACAAACAGAGTTCGCCCAGACAAAGTCCAGACAACAAAATTCAATCACCGAAAACCAAAATGAAAAAACTAGACCAGAACGCCACAGTTGACTGGGCGAGCATGTACTGGGAACGTCGAGATTACCGTGTACACTCTCGCTTCCTTTGACTCGTGCTGCCGGACCGCTCCGAGGGCGTGGCGAAGCATGGCGAGGGGAGAACTCCATATACACTCTCACGCTCGTCTGGTCTCGGCGAGCGTGTACTGCCCGCATTAAGTCATTACTTTCAATTTATAACAAAATTGTACTAAAAATGTTTTGTTTTTTTGAGAAAATATACTGGTAATATTCTATGAATCTATCAACCCCTAAGATTGTAATTTAGAGTCATAATAATATGGTCTATAGTAAAAAAACTCAAACTTCACAACTCTGCTAGGAGTATTTTTATATGTTATGGTTGTAAATAATAGGAACAATATTCATATTTAGTATGATTAATACTGTCAGTAGATCACATGAATGTTGTTGTGGTATTCATTCCTAAGACTGGTCTGATGCAATCCTTCATGCTAACCTATCCACGCAAGCCTTTTCATTTCCGCATAACTACCACATCCCACAACCTCCATAATCTTCTTAGCGTATTCCATCCTTAGCATCCCTCTTCTGTTCTTACCTACACACACTTCCTTCTAATGCTAAATTTACAAGACCCACATGTCTTAAAACGTGGTCTATTAATCTATCCCTTCTCTCAGTCAACGTCCTCCATTTTTCGCTTTTCCCCTATTCTGTTTAGAACTTCCTCCTTAGTTACTCTATCCACCCATCGGATTTTCAGAATTCTCCTATAGCACCACACTTGTACCATCCCTAGTTATTATGCTTCCCAAGCAGCAGAATTCTTTAACTTCCGTCAAATATCCCTTCCCAATATAACACTGTTTCCATTATTACACTCCATTACCTTGGTTATCCCTCTATTAATCCTCACATTGAACTCTTTCTCCAGGACTCCGTTCATGCCATTTATTATGGTTTCTAAGTCTTCTTCTGATTCCCCTAATACTACAATATTATCAGCAAAGAGTATGGTTTTTCTTTGTTCTCTTTGCATTATGAATGTTTTCCATATTCTGTTTTAAGTTTCTTCATCGCCTGTTATATATATTAACGTTAATGAGCATGGGCGAAATAATGAATCCTTGACTTATCCTTTCTTGATTTCTGCTTTCTTTCTTGATTTTCAATTGTACTTACTGCTGACTGCCTTTTGCAGAGGTTATGTGAAAACTTTCTTTCTTGGTATTTTATTCCTGAGCTGTTCAAAATCCTTAATAATGTGTTCACGTTAACAAACGCTTTTTCTAAATATACAAATGGCACAAACGTAGGCCTTTTTTTTCTTATCTTGTCGCATATAATTAGACGCAAAGTAAATATCGCTTCTGTTGTTCCTATGTTCTTCCAAACTGATCTTCTCCTAAGTCGAATTGTTTGTCGTTCTATATACCATTTTCGTTAATATTTTGCTTGCATGAGATACTAAACTAATTGTCCTGTGCTGTCAGCCCCAGTCCTCTTTGGTATGGGTATAATTTTGATTTTACTAAAATCTTCCGGCATTCTTCCTGTTTCGTAGATTTCACAAACTATTCTGAACAGCTATGATATTATTTCTTCGCCTGGTGATCTTATCAACTGCTCTTTTGTTTGTTTGTTTCATGTAGCCTGTAGCTAGGTCAGATTCCTGGTCGCGCATATACTTTCTATTTTATTTATTTATTTCAAGATTACTTGTAATTAATTATGTACATTATTTTGTTCTTAATTATTTGTTATTTTTAATGTATGACGTATCCTATTCCCTCAATCGAGGACTATAGGAAACAACAATAAATCTATATCCAAAATCTAAACTCCGCTGTAATGTTATCAATTCCTGGCGCTTCACAATTGCTCAGATCTGTCAGCCATGGCCCTATCAAACTCCCCCAACTCTTCATCATCCAACTCCTACTGCTCTTCTTCTTCTTCTATTGCTGGCTGATCACATTAATATTGAATTGAAATTACAACTATGAGATCTTTTCAAATTGAAATATAAAATACATATAAGCGCTGGCGAAATTAATACTCTTAAAAATTATACTTATTTATTAACGTATATAAAATGGTATAATGCTTTCAATTCTACGCTAAATATATACTATAAACGTTTAATAATATCGTCTAGTATGTTAAAGCTGAAAATCAGATGGGTGGATAGAGTAGATAACCAGAAAGTTGTAAGCAGTATAAGAGAAGAGGGAACAATAAGGAGAATTTTGACTAAGAGAAGGAATAGATTAACAGGCCATGTTTTGAAAAATTAGCATTAGATGGAAGAGTGTGTGTTAAGAGCAGAAGAGGGAGGCCTATGAAGGAATACGCTAAGCAGATTAGGGAGAATGTAGAAGGAAAGGCTTTCGCAGGATAGTTTAGAATGAAGGGTTGAATCAGACCAGTTTTAGGTTTGATTACTACAGGTTGATTGGGGTATAACGTCCCGGAAAAATGTTTTGTTGATATACTATCTTCATGCTTATAATACCAGTGACGGAGTGTCAAAAAACCTCTCGAGAAATTCGTATTTCCGTGTGAGAATATAAACTATTAAGTTTCCTGTTTGTCATAATATAGAGATTAATTTTGGCACGAACGGATGTGAAGATTAATTTCAAAGGTGACGAAAGCGGCATAGGTTAAAAGGTTTTATAAGTGCCATACATTTTCCAGTGATTTATTAATTTGTAGGTGTATAGTTATTTTCAATTTGAATATCGTACTGATGCAACGTTGTCTCGTTGTTGTTCCCTCGGCTGTGCTGCAGTAAGGGTTCTGTTATGGGAAATGAGACGATGTGGCAACGTTTTGTCTGTTCCTCTGTTCTCATTCGCTGAAGGACGAGCTCGAAAGATGGAAAATGGGATTCATGAAACACAGTACCAGGACCTCGCGAATCGACCTGAATATTCATCTGTAAAAAATGTGAATTTAACTTTGCACCTTGAATACATAAATTTGATTTCACTATTCTTGGCTAATGTCGTGTAATTCATAGATCTCTTTTAAAGTCTGTGTCTTGCTAAAATATATCAAATTAAGAACATCTGGAGCAATAAAAGTTTACGGGCGCATATCTGAGGCATAAAGAAAAGCATCGACTATCCACGCTCGTAAATCCGATGCCCATTTCAGCGAAAAAGCTTTTCTCCTCCGTCGACCGCAATGGCCTAGAAAATGTTCCAGGATCTCAGTTAATAGAATAGAAGTTGTGTAGGTGCCTGATGATTTCGCGAACTCTGGTCTTGTCACAAAGTCCTGAAAATTTTACCTTTACGTCTTATTTAAGTGTTTGTATTATGACTACAAAGGAAACATATCTTTGCCTAAGACGGAGGAAGAGAAAGATATCACCTTTGGCGGAGTGGTGTGTCGTCTCTGGAGATCAGATCCTGGCTATGGTAACGAAGCTTACCTTATTTGAAATAAAAATATATGGAGAGAGACGAGTCTTAAACGGCAGAGATTGATGGACATACTTTGGTAGGAAGCCTGTAACAGTGGTGAAGTTTGTCACATTTGACTTGTATAGTGTGTCGATTTGTGTCCTTTCATTCAAACTTATATTTCTGATAATTCAGGTAAACTTTATTCATTTGGTAGTGTGACGTTACATTTGATTAACAAACGTTTTATGCGGTTATATTTATACGTCACACAATTTCGCAAGAAATTTACATTTCATTTAATGAACCTCTTTGGATTTTGCTCTTTGGTTTGCTTAGTAGTGTATCTTTGGGCATACAGGGAGATAAAAGCTCGCTGTCCATCGTTGCAGATGAGTATTTAAAGTTTTCCTTAAATAACCGCTCACAGCGGCAGTAATGCATTATAAATTATTACACTTGTATTCATAATATAGAGATTAATTAATTCTAACGAACATACAATTTGAAGAAAACCTCCATGTAAACTGTTAACCAAAAAAAAAACGTTTTCAATTCCCTTCCTATGCTATTATATGGGAGTTGCCTGTTTTATTATCATCCTCTTGTAGCCTGTTAACCCCCCCCTCCATATAGCCCAGTTGCCTGTTAGCCCCCCCGCTCCCCCCAAATAGCCCGGTCGGGAATGCCTCGTACTCTCTCACATGTCGAGACACCTTCACCTATTTTAGGAGGTGTATGTACTGGGGTCGAAGGCATTGGACATATGGCAAGAAATGTCCGCTGATCCCATTGGATCAGTCGGCCAACTGCCTCCTAAAACTGGTTGAGACACTGAGAAGGGAATGCTGCGACCCCACAGCAAACTCGACTCCCGTCATTCGTAGGGTGTGAGAATAGTACCCAATGCCCGACCTACCTGATGCAGGTTTTCTAGGGTTTTCCCTGCATCTCCTTAGGAGAAACACTGGGTAGGATCCTTAACCCATATCCCGGAGGCCCTAGTCCACCCTTGGCTACCTTGCTCTACCTTCCGCATCCCCCCTTTTCAATTCCATTCCTATGCTATTAAAGGGAAGTTGCCTGTTTCAGGATGACCCTCATATAGACTGTTACTCAAAAAAAAATTTTGCTTCAAATATTTGCTGAAGTTGAATTGTTTGTTAATGCTATTTGTTTTATAATTTACATATATTGTTCGAGCGTTTGTATCAGCCGTAATTTGAACAAGCGAGTTCATTTTAAACGGATTCTTCGCGGCTACACTGAGACAGTTTAGCCACCCAGAACTCCGACGTAACCAGAGAAAGCCACAAGACGTCATCAATAAATATTATATATTTACCACCTCGATTTAACAAGTGTCTTTGGCAAAGATTGCTTTGAAACTAGTATCCCAGATTCCTGTAAACGAACCTCATGGTGTCGTATGTTTGTAAATATTAAGCTCGAAGGGAGTGAACGTTAAATCTTTATTTTTTTGGTTAAATAAATTTATTTATTGTTTATGAAAATATATTGTGTTCCCATCCTGAAATGTTCCTCGGGTTAATTATTGAATATCAATACGTTATTTAACCTCTAAGCCGAGGTCGTTCGGGAGGAAATAACAAAAACCGTCACAGGAGCATAGCAGTTTATGGGGTTGCAAATGAAACCACGTATTAACCCAGAGAAAAAGATTTGAAATTTTATTCCGTATACGTGGCGCATTGTGACGTTGTCGGCGTTTTGTTTAAAGAGCCGAACATAAGAATACAATAAGAAAACTAGTAACATAACTTCGGGATAAAAAATTATTACACGTTGATATAACGGAAAATCGAATCGACATCCGCATCAAATTCACGTAGCGTTGTCTCATTATTGTTCACCCAGTTCCGCTGCAGTCGGAAGTGAGACGATGTGGCTATCTGAATCTATTTAACCATTTCATGATTGAAGGCACGTAGCTGTAATCTATTCCAATAAATAAAATTGAAGCGTCTGTCTCACTTTCTGCCCGTGAGTTTGTCTCTAATAGGCTCCGAAACGGCTGAACGGATTTCAATGAAAATATGACGCTTTAAAAAAAGAGATTTAATTTAAATATTCGTGCATATTTAATTACCATATATTGCAGTAGATATTAATATAATATGAATATAAATAAAAATATTAATTCTACGGGAAGATTTCTTGAAATTGCCGCGGCGTGTAAACCAACTGCGAGTTATAAGTCGTCTATCATTCACCCCACTTACTATCTATTGTTGCAGCAGGCTGAGAAAAAAGAACTTCTTTGGATCGTCGGTGCAATGTATATCCTCGCGTCAGATAAATTTTAAAATGTAATTGGTAATAAAGAAACTATCGAGATTGGTTTCTAAACCACTGTAATACGAGTCGCTGTGTTGCATTATGGCCTTTAATATTCGAATTAAGTAAAAATTTAACCATTAAGTGGTGGAAAATTTTTATTCTGTTAGAATACTAAAAATATATTTATTCCTGCTATTGTACCGGGGGTATTTTGGACTCTCGCCACATACTGGGTTTTTGATATTTGAATTTCATGTTGTGACTATATCGATGTCGGTTTAATTATGTGCTGACCAAGAATTAAATAATGTACCGGGTCAATATAAATAAATACCTGGTCATTCACGGGTATAAGGTTTTTAGTTCTATTCTTGGGCACCGCAAGTATAAAATGTTCGGACCTCATTCTCAACTCACCCATAAATTCTCACCCACTGTATACAGTAAATTAGTACTATAAATAGTGGGAGAACTGCTAAGATTCAAAACTCCTATAATAAAGCTGATATATATTCAGATCCTAACGAATTAATTTAATATATTATGGAAGAGAGCCGTCAACTCGTCAACAATCTGAAACTTTGACCCTGACTGTAACGAAGAAGAAACAGAAATATATAAATTTAAAGGATATCTCGAAGAATATAAAATTTAAAAATATGAATTTTTGACGTGTATTTTATCGAAACCGTGTTAGTAAGCCATGGAAATCAAATAGTGTACAAATGAAAGCAACAATATTTGTTTTGGAGTTAATATTGTTCAATTTTTAACTCAGAAATAATATTTTCCGGGGATTCTGTTGCCACATTTGGATAATATCTAGGAATTCATAATTGGTTTGAGTGTGTGAATTGTCTATAAATAGAGCAAATTAATTTGAGAAAGTCTCGTTGGTCTGTACTTAAGAGTGTAAATGAATAACATTATTGACTGAATGGTCCACGGATCCTGTTTGTTGGGCTCTACTCGTGTCGTCGTCGCATGTTAAGGAGGAAGTTGAGAGACAATTTAGATTCTAGTTACTTGAGGCATTCGTTCACACCACTTAATGAAATTACATTTTCTCTTTCTCTACTGGTCGACTTTTATTACGGAGAGTGCGAGACATCGCAATAATTCGTCATCGATTTTCTAAAGAAAGAATGGCGTCCATACTACAGTCGGCAGAGGAACTGCAGACGTCGTAAGAGCTTCTGTCAAATAATCTGCGCTTCGAAAAAAAATTAAGTTTCATGGGTGAATCATACAATACTACAATTAATAAAGGAAAAAACATTTCACCCTCTGATTGTAAGGTGTCTGTCTTGTACGCCAAGCGTTGCTGTAACGTAGTGAAAATTGTCCTATTTTAATATTCCTGTAACTTTCTATTCTATTTATTACACAGTTATGTGTTTTACTACACTAATGCACCAATATTTATAGAGTCATCAACACGCAGAATAATTGTCATATAGGATTTAATAACATTATAAAAATTATTTAATTTCTACTATTTTAATAAAAATAATTTTGTGACACATTTAATTAGGTACATGTTTCTTCAGAACTATTACAGGTAAATCTGTGAAACTTGGGCTATGTCTAGACCGAAAATAGAGAAGTCTCAAACTCACTGTTTTTTATACAGTTTCTTAGTTCTCATGAAATGAAAACTTGAATTTAAAATTTCAAAAAAGTTAGAAAAGCGGTGAATATTGCATACTGCATACTGTAATTTTTACATTTGGCAACCAATTTTAATAAAACCTGACTTTCAGTATTTGTTTGTAGTAATGAGTGTACTAAATTTGAAGTTGTAATCTTGAGAACTTTTTATGCAATATGTACATAAACCTGGGAAAAACAAGTTTTCGGTAAATGCTATTTAAAGATATGAAGCCAATTTACCATTGTTTAAAATTCTTTTGCGCCATAACATTTATACTCTTCAATTTCGTGATCATTTCTTTTCTTTTTCTACCTTCTTTGATTAATTTTGTATGGTTTCTTCAAAGGCTGCAAAATTTTTTCTACATTAATAACACTTTGCATGCCTATAGCACGTATAGCATTATGCTCATCTTCATGAAGACTTTGTAGCATCATAAAGACTAATTCAAGGTGTGGTTCTTCCCACAAACAGTCTCTCCCATAGTCGCATATTAAAACTTTCATTCTGATTTTTTGTGGATCCACGCACATATTTAGAGAGGATCCTTTCATCAGACAAATCTATTAAATTGGCTTTATTTCATAACAGCATCTGGAAGGGAATGCTTGTGATGATTTTCACCAGTAATTGAAATCATGATTCCACTCGTTTATGACACAAATTATGGATAGGGTTTCATCTATAGACATGTTATGAAAAAATAATTCCCAAACTGCATGCTTCATACTCTTCAAATCACCAGCATTTCTCCTTATAGCTAACTCATAATACATTTCTAAATTGTCTATTTCAACATCAGTCAACCTTTTGTCCCCTTTCCATCGGATAATTATTGTCCAAATAAACTGCACCTCGACATAACTGCGGAAACAAGAATCATACAAATCCTTCAAATTTTGCGGATAAAGTAGTGCAAAGAGTACACTGGAGGAAAGTCATAAAGTGCGCGGAACCGTGATACACAGTTGTCTTTAAAACACAATAAAAATGTTAAAACTAACAAAGTAAATATGAATTATACACCAAACTGTTTGGAAAAGAATTCTCTTTAACACAGTTAAAATCATAAAACCGATTTTTGCGTACAACGCACACAATTTCAGAATACGAAATTGTCCATATCTCGTTATTGTGAAATATATCTGTACAGGACCTTGCTATTTATACTTCTGGCTTACTTTATATCGCAATCTCGAGGAAAGTTTACGTTTCCGTAGGATAGCTCTCATCCACTCAAGAAACCATTAAAACTCCGTGGTCTACGGGGGAGAGTATACAAAAACGGAAGCGCTTGGAAAAAGGGATTTATTTTTGTTTATGTAATAGTCAGAATGTGCCGATATAATTTTTAACTGACCGTTTAAATACAACATGCAACTTTTCCATGTAACTAAATCGCATTATAGCTCGGACATTCGTACTATTCGAATAATGTATACCCACACATTAAAACTTTAGACTACGGAAAATATTATTCAAGATTTATGAGTTAAATATTTCGCATTGCATCCAATAATGGCAAAAAGGATTCAAACAATTGAGATATTATTTTTGTCATATACTGAAATGTTTGTTATTTTTAATATTAACGATCAACAGTACCTCATATTACGCTCAATAGCAATATGTTTCCACACTCATTTCAGCTGAATTGTTCCTGAGAAGCAGTGGCGGCTGGTGCATATGTGCGCATGTGCTACAGCACATGAATTAATATAGGAGGAATTATTTGTTTTGTAATTTTAAGAAACTCTAAAATAATAGTGTTTTAAGAGTTGTGAATTTCTGCTTCGGTTTCGAAGACTTTAAACTGTCCTTCCAGCACGCTCCCTCTCGTGTATATCTTGGCTACATTCTTCATAGCACGAGAATCTTGTCTGGAATGAGAAATGCGCATGCGCATTATTACCGTTTCATTCTTTGCTCGCCTAAGATCCAGCAATAATATGAGCACCAAACGCACAGAGCTGTAGGCAGCCTCATCAGGATACAATTTTTAACTTTTTTGGAGGATTAATAAAACGATCACTTGTTGTGGTTTACTTGGTTTAATCACAGTTTATTAAATATAAAAAACGTTTAACAGGCAACATTGCGACGACTTGTATAATTCTGAGAAAATTACCATACGATACGCATAAAATATTCCCATAATATGTGACGTTTTCCTAAAATTAACTTTCATTATTTAAAATACGTAATAAGTGAAAATACTGTCGTGAAAATTTCAGGGACTGAAACGGGAATTATGACTTAAATGATCGTGTATGTTTCATTTCGATATATTGCAGAGTTGAAAAAATATTATTCTAAATATTTATAAATCCATTGAATTTCCCCGTTAAAGCGGCGTGAAAACCAACTGCGAATTAGAAGAGAGAGAGAGAGAGAGAGAGAGAGAGAGAGAGAGAGAGAGAGAGAGAGAGAGAGAGAATAGAGAAGAGAGAGAAGAGAGAGAAGAGAAGAGAGAGAAGAGAGAGAAAGAGAGAGAGAAAGAGAGAGAGAAGAGAGAGAAGAGAGAAGAGAGAGAGAAGAGAGAGAGAAGAGAGAAAGAGAGAGAGAGAAAGAGAGAGAGAGAAGAGACATAGAAAGAGAGAGAGAGACGGGGGGGGGGCGAATATTCTCAATTCATCTACTGTTGCAGTAGGATTCGCGCTGTAATGAACCTATCGTTGGCAGAGAGCAAAATCTCCGAGACATAATAAACTTCTTTGGATCGTCGATACAATCTGTACGTAAATTGGTTTTATTTGTCGCGTCATGTAAATTTTAATATTTAGTAATTGCTCCTTTTTATTTCTATTCTTGTTTTGGGGTTAACAGGCTGCATGATGTGATCCTGAAACAGGCAACTCCCCTTTAATAGCATAGGAAGGGAATTGAAAAGAGGGGATGCGGAAGGTAGAGCAAGGTTGCCAAGGGTTCATTAGGGCCCCCCGATGTTTCACCTGAAGAGATGCAGGGAAAACCCTAGAAAACCTGCATCAAGTAGGCCAAGCATTGGCTACTATTCTCACGCCCTTCCGAATGACGGGAGACGAGTTTGACGTGTCATACCAACTGCGAGTTATAAGATTGATCATAAATACACGATACCTTACTTTTATATATTAAATGAATCCAACTCTATCAAAATTCTGCACCTGTTGTTTCGTTTACAGAGTAAAATAAAAAGAACAAAGTCGCCGGCATAGGTAGTATATACTAAATTTATATCATTCTATTTAAGTTTATTTAATTATTATGTTAATGGAGCCAGATAAATATAGCTATTAAACATAAATGTACATACAAATAAGAACTAATATTCGTATTAGAGGTCTGCTTAAAAATATAACGCAAAAATAACATACGGGTATGTTAAATCTTTATTTTGTTAATATTTGTAGACGACAAAATTGAGACCTATAAAACATAAATGATTTTGTTCTTTACAATTATATGATACAATAAAATGAGAAGACAAAAACCTAGACTTTATATGAAAATAGAATCAACTATAAAAGCAGTAGTTTCGGAAAATATTTGTTAGTTTCGAGGTGAAGAGGAAAATACAGTTGATAATTATATTGAGCCACTGGAACATTTGCCAATGAAATTGATGCCGAATGAACAAAACGTTATTACACAAGAGCCTGTGCTGAATAATTATGTAAGTTGAGACGGACTGATGATTACACACTAGGAATGTGATGCATAGGTGTGTGTACGGTTTCAACGCTGTTAATCAGTAGTAAAACTGACGCTCTCCTATTTCAAGTTACTGAAACCAAACAACGTGAAAGATTAACGTTTACTTCAACAGATCTGTCGGCGTCCGTAGTTAAATTCAAACACAAACACAGTGAGTGAATCACAAATTCTCACAAGCTCTGTGAGCACTCGACGTTAACACGAAGATTAAAGCAGGAACCTCACATTAGTTAAGATTATTTCGCCTAAGAAATCCATTTCTGACAATACTTACTTTCTTAGCCCACAAATTGCAATGGAAATTTAATTATGTATTAATTCCTTAAAGAACATTGAACCAAACATTAATTTATTCCCTAATATGACCGTAATAAATTAACTAAAGTATCAAGAATTTAGCGAAGCATTAGCTTCAGTAATACAGCTTCATACATTTAGGTTATATGAACCAGCTTTGAAATAAAATTTGTGCTACAAAACATTTAAGAAAAATAATCCATATATAATTTTTACTGAAGCAGATAAAGGTGCAGCTACAGTAGCTATGGAAGGGCTGAGTACTTGCAAAAGGGCAACACAATATTATCAGACAAGCCAATTTATGAAATATATAATAATAATAATGTTATTAATTTAGTCATTGATAAATTGAGAATCATCCTCAGAAGGTTGAAACTAAATAATCATATTGGTTATCCAAACTTCCTGTCTTTATTAATTACTTCTGATAACATAGCAAGAGCCTAGGCTCTACCCAAAATTCATAAACCCATTTTATCTTTTAGAGTTTAGAGTTATAGTAGCTTCAACACGCACATAATTTCAACTCTTTTGCATAACTTGTTAAATAAATACTTAAATTGTGAAGTTTGATATTCTGTAAAATACTCATTACAATAAGTGGAGATCGTACATAATATTAATACCCAATGTTTTCTTTAGATGTTGTTTCCATATTCAACTCATTACCTAAATATTTCATTGTAGAAAGTTGCTAAAAATGATGGGAAAACAATTTTTCAGTTCTTAATAGAATTAATTTGCCTGAAATTCCTGTTTTACACTATTTAATTTTTAACTCAAACTATTTTTCATTTAATAACACTTATTTTCACTAAATAAGTGGATCTCCAATGCGAAATCCGTTGTTCCATTTCTTTGCAGAGATTCTGATGAGTGATTTAGAAGTCTCATGTTTCTCATTATTATACTTTAAACCATTAACATATTTCAGATATGTTGATGATCGTATTTGCATTATTTCAAAAACTAAATTAGATAATTTAATCCAAATCATTAATAATTATCATAAAAATTTATATTTTACTTATGAAATAGAACACATTCATCCAATTAATTTTCTTTGTGTTATATTAAGTGTTTAACATAATAAAAAATTATTTCCAATTGTTATAATAAAACAACATTAAGAAGGAGTCAAAAGTAAAGGGCAAGAAAATAAAGTAGAAATCAAGAAAGGAGTTAGACAAGGATGCAGTCTGTCGCCCATGCTGTTTATATATAGAACAGGTGATGAAGAAAGTTAAAACGGAATATGGAAAAGGAATCATACTGCAAGGAGAAGAAATAAAAACCCTGAGGTTTGCCGATGATTTTGCAGTATTAGGGGAGTCAGAAGAAGGTTTTTAAACCATAATAAATAGCATGAACGTGGTCCTGGAGAAAGAGTTTAATATGAGGATTACTAGAGGGAAAACCAAGGTTATGGAGTGTAGTATTGCAAAAAATTGGAATAACAAAGGCTGTTAGATTCTAAAGGGATGTTTTGAAGGAGGTTAAGGAATTCTGCTACTAGGGATGGTAGAAGTATAGTAGACATAAGGAGTAGGATAGCACAGGCAAGGAAGGCTGTAGCAAAAAATATAATTTACTTACGGGTAATATATTGTGAATATAAGGAAATCATTCCTAATTGTGTTTGTATGGAGTGTGGCGTTATATGGGTGCGAAACTTGGACGATAGGAGCTGCGGAAAAGTATAGAAACCTTTGAAATGTGGTTCTGAAAATCAGATGGGTGGATAGAATCACTAACGAGGAAGTTCTAAGCAGAATAGGGTAAGAGTGAACTATATGGAGGGAGTTGACCAAGAGAAGGCCGTGTTTTAAGACAAGAGTGTCTTGTATAATTAGCATTAGAGGTTGGAGTGAATGCCACATCATTATCATTCCATTACCCAAAAGAAAGTGATGCTTTACAATCTGGTAGATAAGGCTGTCAAATTGTCACATCGCAAATACCACATAGAAAATATAATCACTAATTTTCTTTTATTAAATTCTTGCCCAATTAATTTATTAAAACATGTCAAAATTAGATTGAATAAAATAAGGTAAACCGACAGTAATTGCCTGTTAAAAATATTAATAGCAGAAAAATGAATTTACTAATTTTACCTTATATAACTAACATACAATATAAACTAATTGACTTTTTTCATAATTACGATGTAGATGTTGTTTTTAAATCAATAATCAATTTAAATTTCGTTAAAAATATTAAATACAAAATTAACTTGCTTGAAGGACAATAATAAAGTTTATTGTTTAGTATTGGAATGTATATCGGACAAACTAAGAGCTTTATAATCTCACATTAATTAACATAAAACAAAATCAAATTAGACAATCAAAAGTACACAGTTGCGCCCAAACATATACATATTAAGAATGATATGTTTGCTTGTTAAAATATGGACATTTGAAATAAAGAAAATAATTACTCATCGAGAATGATGATTAATATTTGGATATCAGGTGCCACCCCCATGAACGCAATGTAAGGACATGAATTGCTAAATCTGTAAGTTTTTAACCATATATACAAATTGTAACATAGAACCATATTTAATCTTTTGTAATGTTATGTTTGTAGTATGCCTGATAAAGTGTCGAATGGGAGACCAAACTTCGCTTTTATATTAATTAAATAGTAATAAAATTATATGCTCACTTAGTGGCCGTCTTTTAATTTATTGTAAACGTGTGGCAAGAATTATATTTAGAACAAGAGTGTTTGTATCAAAAGACAATGAATGTAGTTGCGTTATTTTAGTTTTTAATATGTACTTTATACTGATTTTTACGGGATTTCACCCGGGTTATATCATTTGTAAAATACGTTTCAACGGCAAACAGGTACCTGTAGACCAGGGCTGCTCAAACTTGGAGCATCTACCTCAATACTGTCAGACTCTGATCGATCGACTCTGAGAGTCTGCAAGTATATGTGATGCAGGATTGTCGTCTAGGTAAGAAGGGTTATCGTGGCGCAGGTACAAGTATATTATATATAGGGACGTTGCAGAATTTCATGGCCATGAATTCACTTAGAATTAGTAGGAACGACAGAAATTAGTTTTCCGGAATATATATTTTTTTAGTGAAGGTAGGCTCTAACTAAAAATTCAATGAAAAAACTCGTACTTATTTAAAATTACTAGTTTATTGCTTCTTACAAAACAAATGAGTTTTAGTTTCTAAACTTAACTAAAGAATGACTTTAGATGATGAAGCGTGGCACTGCATGTCTTCAGCATACTTTTCATAAGATGGCTCGTAATTGACCTGAGTGTTAATCTCAAGCATGATGACATATTTTCGTCAGTTAGTCGATTGCGATATTTTGACTTAATTATATTCATTTCAGAAAAACCAGACTCGCACAAGTAAGTTGACCCAAACATTGCCGTCAACTGAAGGGCGATTCGGATATATATGAGATATAAAAGACCAGATGCTGTGGCTTTAAGATGTATATCTCATATAATCTGCACGTCCTCATTTCCACGGAAGATGAGTCCACGTTAAACTGAATTGCTATTTCAGTAACACATTTCTCAATGTTTTACGCCAAAAAGGGTAACTCATAAAAGATTCAATATTTGCCAATTTACTGAAATCATAAAAACGTCTTTCAAATTCGCCCAAAATATTTAATAATTTTACCTCATAAATATCAAAATTTAACTAAGGAATCCTTGCTTTCAAAGACGGAAAATGTTTCAGATCATTTCTTTTCATTTGATCTATCATAAGTTGCAATTTACTTAGCGTTTATGCGCTAATCATCTCAATAATGGATTTTCCTTTACCTTGATGCTCCTAGTTAATGGTGTTTAAATGCATTCTGATGTCTGTCAAAAATGCTTAAATCAGTCAGCCATTTTCCGTTTTTTAGCATCTGAGTTTCATTATGTCTTTGGTCCAGAAAAGCTATTATTTTGGGCAATAATTCTTGAAACATTTCTAGTAATTTTTCCGCGACTCAAGCACCTGATGTCCGTGTGAAGAATTAAATCAATGTGTTCAGCAGATTCACTATCTTCCATCTGCATTTTGAAGAGCCTTCGTTGCAAGCTACGGACACGGATGGAATTCACAATTTTTATTGCAATACCCGTAATCTCCTCCATCCTTAGAACTTTGGAACACAAAATTTGTTGATGGATAATGCAATTGAATGAGAAAAACGAATGGAAATCGTCATTATCTCGACACAATGTAACAAAACTGACTCCTACTCCCACAGGCGCAACATTTATATCGACGAGGACGAAGTCTCGAATGTTCTCAAGTACCTAAATAACTAATGGTTTTTATTTTGTAAGCGTGCCGCCAAAAACTCCGCCCAAAGTTTATAGAAAAATCGGCGGGAATCAAAAACGTCGCGCGTCGTGGAATTTCTTTGACAAGTACCGTACAAGACAGTGATTTGGGGATTTTTCTGACCTAATTCAGGATCAACTCAAACAAAATCCGTGAATAGATCTATATCGAAATGACATAACCCGAGAACGTCTTATTGAGTCGATCCACGGGGAAAGCCTACATTCTATAATATCTATTTTATCAATTTTCTGTTAATTGGCTACTTCACTCCGTATTACTTGATTTAATACTACTACAAATAGTTTATATGTTCTTCAAAAAGTTGTGATGCTCCAATGTAAGGAAATATATTTATTTGGTGATTGCTTGAGCACATGTCGTTGTGCGGTTGATTTTGCTGATGGCAGTGCGGCACGCAACAAGGTGGCATGGGCGGGGGAGGGTTGGGGGGGGGGGAGAGAGAAGGGCATTGCCTGCCTGCCTCTGCCTGCTCAGCGCCGCGCCACTGAGTTTTGGGCTATGATCGATCACAGGCGACGGCAGTCGGCTCATCAATTGCTCAACTGTTTACTATTGCAGTCACTCCCCTAAGCTCCTCACAGGAACAATCAACAATTCTATACCTAAATATGTTCTCAATACAACATCATTGAAACGAGATTTATATACATCAATTACGCAACACATTTATACTAAATTCTATTTATAATCCTTTTCATATTAACTTTTATATATATATATATATATATTTCAAAACATTGAGCTGTATTTAAGAATGGGTTATAACAACTACATTCGTAATTTTTTTGATTGCAAGTATTTTTTGTTAAATAGGGGAACGACTATTTTAAAATATATTTTACCTTTAAACACTTGTACAATAATCAATAATATTGGTTGTTGTTGTTGTGGTATTCAGTCCTAAGACTGGTTTGATGCAACCCTCCATGCTAACCTATCTTGAGCAAGCATTTTCATTTCTTTATGACTACCACAACCCACATCCTCCCTAATCTTCTTAGCGGATTCCATCCTTGGCCTCCCTCTTCTGTTCTTACCCCACACACTTCCCTCTAATGCTAATTTTACAAGACCATCGTGTCTTAAAACGTGGCCTATTAATCTATCCCTTCTCTTGGTCAACGTCCTCCATATTGTTCGCTTTTCCCCGTATTCTGTTTAGAACTCCCTCGTTTGTTATTCTATCCACCCATCTGTTTTTGAGCATTCGCCTATAGCATCACATTTCAAATGCTTCTATTCTTTTCCTTTCCTCAACTTCTATCGTCCACGTTTCGCACGCATATAACGCCACGCTCCTAACAAACATTTTTAGCAACAATTTCCTAAAATTCACACTTATATTACCCGCAAGTAAATACGTCTTTTTCGCGAAAGCCTTCCTTGTCTGTGCTATTCTACTCTTTATGTCTATTAAACTTTTACCGTCCCTAGTTATTACGTTTCCCAAGCAGCAGAATTCCTATCTTCCGTCAAAATATCCCTTCCCAATTTAACAGCCTTTGTTATTCCACTGTTTGCCGTACAACACTCCATTACTTTGGTTTTACCTCTATTAATCCTCATATTTAACTCTTTCTCCAGGACTACGTTCATACCATTTATTATGGTTTTTAAGTCTTCTTCTGAATGTCCTAATACTACAATATCGTCGGCAAAGCGTGTGGTTTTTATTTCTTCTTTTTTTGTATTTAGTATTTGTATTTTTAAAAAATTTAAATTTTCAGAAATTCACTTAGTCGAGTATAATAGTGTATAATACATTTATTAGCTGCTTTAAATTCTTAAATCACATTTCGGTTGTATCTTTCAGTTGATAAATTTCATTGCAAAAATTTTTATATATCTAACTTTACCTTTTATCAATATTAATACATAGCTATGCTGGCGACTTAGTTCACGCGGAAATAGTTATTTTCATTTTGTCCTAAAAACGAAACAACAGGTACAGAATATCGACAAATTTGCATTAATTGAATATACAAAAAGTACGGTATCATTTATTTGTGATCACTTCAGGGCGAACCTTATAACTCGCTTCGAACAGGTGCCGCTTTCACTCGATTCGGAGCCAATAAAAATGAGTACTTGCTAAATATTAAAATTTATCAGACGCCACAAACGAAACCAATTTACGCATCGACCATCCAAAGTTTCTTATTTCTCAGGGAGTTAGCTCTCTGCCAACAATAGGTTAATTACAGCACAAATATTCTGCAACAATAGATACGGCCGGAATTTATTTATGGCCCACACAACAGCAAGACATTTTCTCTCTGTCGTCGAAAAATTCCTCTCTGCCTTGCTAAGTATTCTGGAGGCGTACGCTATGACTTTCTCTTATTTTCTGAATATCTGTACGAGTACTGCTCCAAGTCCATGGCCGCTGGCGTCAGTATGCAATTCCGTCGGGGAATATTGGTCGAGCAGCCCTAGAACGGGTTAGAAACAAGGGCTTGTCACAGCGTGTCTAAAGACACTTGTTGTTCGGTGTTCCACATAAACTTGGCGTCCCCTTGCAACAGTTTGTGTAGTGGCCGTGATTTTCCCCTGAAGTCTCGAACAAAACGCCTATAATAAGAGCAGAGCCCAAGAAAACTCGTGACGTCGTCTAGATTTCTTGGCTGGGAAAAGTTTGTTACCGACCTTTCTCCAGATCGGGGCGTACGCCTTCTCGTGAGACTAGATGGCCGAAGATCTTTATTTCCTTGGCACCGAATAGACACTTCTTTGGGTTCAGTCTCAGCCTTGCTAAAGTGAGACACTCGAAAACCTGGCGCCTCCAACAGAAATGTCAGGTTTCTGTTGGATCGTGAGATACAATAACTCACACACGTAGAGGTTATAGACGTTTATTTAACAGCGAAGTGCTGTACAAGTCTCGTACTGCGTAAGACTGTCTCCGATTTGGAATCCAATACAATTTATACACACATGGAATATTCCATAAACAGAACATTCTCGAAACAGAAAATACTAGAAATGAAATGTAAACAAAGTAAATAAATAAAAATGGTTGCATCGAGCGGGGCTTGAACACGGGACCACATTAATGCAGTCCAGATCGCTACACCTCAGCCACCATTGGAATCTTTCTACTGTGGCAATATAAACAATAAATTACTTATAAAAACTACAAAGATTATATCCGTAATTTGGAAAAGCGTAATTGAAATACATAAAATTTCCTGTTAATACTGTGTTGTTGGTTGCATATGACAAACCAAAGGGGAATTAAAATCTCGCCAGAAAGATAGTTGTCCATGTTTAAACCAAATTTTGACGAACATTCTGTCCTCAGTAAACTCGAATAGCTACAGTTTTAGTTGAAATAATGGAACAATATACGATCATGAAAGCAAATATTACCTGACGTTTAACTCCAAGATGTTACACATTAAATCTTATTGTTCGTCAATTAATGATAATTTATGCTATATATTCTAAAACAAATCTTTGTTCTCCTGTTATGTATAGCTTTGTTATTCTCAGATATCCACATTTTCGTAAGATGTTGATGCTAGAAATGTTACAAATGCAAACTCATTCAGAAACTGTTCATATCAAGCACGACATAGAAAATATTAGTAACGTTTATGTTGTGTTATTCTAGATCTTTGGTCGTTTACGGGTTTAACTTTGGTATTATATCTTTGGTGTTTTCCTGTTTCAAATATGGACAGTTTCCCTTTAAGAGCCATTTGAGAAAGATGTTTAGTTCACATCGAAATGTCTGCCTATCTAATTTTTTTAATTATTTCATTCTGTTTTTAGATTTGTATGTTAAATAAAGTCATATTTCTTGTTGTTATGTATAACAGACGTTAGTTTATGTTTTCTATTACATATTTTCAATTTGTTTGTAATTGTCGCCTAATGACGTCCACAGTTTGTGTTATAGAATCGCATCTTAGTCTATATATATATATATATATAGTTTATTTTCAATGTAAGTTACAACGGTATAAATTATTTACAGTATTATTTGAGCATCAGTACCGACAAGATGCACGAAATTATTAGCCCTCGACTTCAGTCAATATTGATACTGGCTTTCGATGTTAATTAAGCAATCCAGAGAAGGCGTAAAAGCGTTAACCCCCCGCATTCCTCCGCCTAGTAGATTGAATCCGCTGTAATTGTAACGCAGAGGATATTTGCAACGCTCGCGGGTGCGCATGAGAAAACCAAATTCAGCGCGACCTTCAACGACAAATATAGACGCCTTCCAATATAGAATTGGTTCATCCAAATTACCACGACCGTCCAATAACTGGGGTTGAATTTCGTAGCACACCGTCCCTGAGCGTTTAAAAATTCATGCCTGAGCACGGATCAGCACTTAGAGCTGACGTCGGCCTTCGTAAAATGTGGATTGCGAGCCTTAATTTGAAGGAATATTCTGAAATAATTAACTAACTGCCAGAAAAACCTGAACGTTTTAAAATAACAACGAGGCTTTAATATTTGAGAGAGGATAATTTATTCATACCAAATACGTATGAATAAAATTCGTTCACGATAAATTTAAAATGTTTTACAAAACTGATTTAAAACTACATAAAAGATTTTTAACTCACAAAGACAAAACGGGAGAGGACTTTGTTGTGGGGTAGTAGCATTCCTTACTCCATGTCTGCTCCAGGTTTAGGAGGCAGCTGGCCGACTGAAACAATGGGATCAGCGGACAACTCTTATCGTATGTTCAAGGCCTGCGACCCCAATACATACACCTCCTAATAGAGCCAGAGGTGCCTCGACATGTGAGAACCTTGGAAACAGAGAGAAAACGTGTTTTTTTTTGGGTAACAGGCTACATGAGGGTGATCCTGAAACAGGCAACTCCCCTTTAATAGCATAGGAAGGGAATTGAAAAAGGGGGGATGCGGAAGGTAGAGCAAGGTAGCCCAGGGTTAACTAGGGCCCCCGGGCTATGGTTTAAGGATCCTACCCGGTGTTTCACCTAAAGAGAGGCAGGGAAAACCCTAGAAAACCTGCATCAGGTAGGTCGGGCATTGGGTACTATTCTCACGCCCTTCCGAATGACGGGAGACGAGTTTGCTGTGGGGTCGCAGCATTCCCTTCTCCGTGTCTCCACCAATTTCAGGAGGCAATTGGCCGACTGATCCAATGGCATCAGCGGACAACTCTTGCCATATGCCCAAGGTCTTTGACCCCGGTACATATACCTCCTAAAATAGGTGAAGGTGTCTCGGCATATGAGAACTTTGTTAAAAAAATACCCAGAGAGAGTGCGAGGCATCCCCGACATGATCAGGTAAGCCCCGCAGTCACTCTGGGCTGAAGCGTCTACGAGAAACTCTCGCAGCGCCTTTTGTCATAGAAAACGTGGTATCTCTGAAAATATGCTACATCATCCCTCATGGGAGAAATACCTGCGAGAGAAAACCTCCCACAAGGAACCCCAGTTGAGTGTAAAGCTTTGTCTAGGTACTTATTCATATTGTCACCTAGAAATGGAAAAGTTGGAACAATTAATCAGGTTAATCGTAGAACACGTTTATTTACTTTGCACAAGTTTGTAGAAGGTGTCAACCGCTGATCGCTTACAACTCAACTGTCCGCTGCATGGTAGAACACAACCTTATAAAGACATATAACAGGAAATGACGTAGCACTCATTATTAACAAAGAACTATCTAGATCAAATTGAATGAAGGAATGAAAAGTGAATGGGACTCGAACCTTGGCCCAACGGTCCGTAGAGCAGTGTCTTAACCAATAGATCACAGAGTCGTGACAAATGTGGTAATATGCCGGAAAATGAATTTTACTCTGATTTCTTGAGAAATACGTGATTCAACTGGCATTAACCCCTTAATGAGCTACACTTAACAGAGACGTAGTTTAGTAAACTACCTGAACACTAAACAATTCCCAGCACGTTAAAGGAATTAAAAATTTACTGGTACTCTCGTCTATAATACACGCAGTACACTAGAAAATTAAAAAACGCCCTGTACTTAAATGGAGCTAAGAAGAATCACGAAGGCAAAAATACAACAGATACCTAAATAGAGAAGCAAATTGTTCACGGTTCCATATGGAAGTGAATAATCCCGGTTCAGGGATATATGTATATTCCCGGTATCTTAAGGGCAGGGGGATGTTTCTGCTTGCGTATTTTGGATTTTGGATATGAAGTGCCGCCTTCTTTCTTAAATATACAACACAACGACTTGTTGAACCGACTCTCGCGACACCTATTCTACAATACGTTTAATAATTCCGAATCCTTCGCGTTGAATCGCGCGCCACGTATACTAAACATTTTGTATTTGTATTGAGGAGAGGGACCCTTTTTTGCCTAATAAGGGGGGACGTGGTATTCAGACCTAAGAGAATCTTTGGCAAGCCTTTTCATTTCCTTATAGCTATCGCACCCAACATACTCACTAATCTGCTTGGCGTATTCCATATTTGACCCCTTCTCTTTGTTCTTACATCACACACTTCCCTCTAATGCTAATTTTACAAGACCCTCGTGTCTTAAAACGTGGCCTATTAAGCTATCCCTTCTTATGGTCAACGCCCTTCATATTGTTCGCTCTTCTCCTATTATGTTACTTAATCTATCCACCCATCTGATTTTCAGTATTCTCCTATAGCACCACATTTCAAAGGCTTCTATCGTTTTCATTTCCCCAACTCCTGGTGTCCACGTTTCGCACCCATATAACGCCACACTCCATACAAACATTTTTAGCCACAATTTCGTAATATTCACAATTAACTGCCGCGAGTAAATCCCTCTTTTTCGCGAAAGCCTTCCTTGCCTGTGCTATCCTACTCTTTATGTCTACTATACTTCTACCAAGCATAGTTATTATACTTCTCAAGTAGCAGAATTCCTTTAACTTCCGTCAAAATATCCCTTCCCAATCTAACACCCTTTGTTATTCCACTGTTTCCCATACAACACTCCATTACCTTGGTTTTCCCTCTATTAATCCTCATATTGAACTCTTTCTCCTGGACTACGTTTATGCCATTTATTATGGTTTCCAAGCCTTTAAAGTTACCAATATAATTTTAAAAAATCATTTTCTGATTCTCCTAATATTACAATACCGTTGGTTTTTATTTATTCTCCTTGCAGTATGATTCCTTTTCCATATTCCGTTTTCACTTTCTTCATCGCTTCTTCTATATATTAGTTAAACAGCATGGGCGACAGACTGCATCCTTGTATCACTCCTTTCTTGATTTCTGCTTTCCTTTCTTGGTATTGTATTCCAATTTCTGCTGCCTGTCTTCTGTAGAGATTATGTATAAGCCTCCTTTCTCGATATTTTATTGTTGTCTTCAACATGCTTAATAGCGTGTTACAGTTCACATTATCAAACGCTTTTTGTAAATCTTCAAATGCTATGAACGTAGGCCGTTTTTTCGTATCCTTTCTTCTAAAATTATACGCAAAGTCAATATTGCTTCTCATGTTCCTTATATTCTTCCTAAAACCAAACTGATCTTCTCCTAACTCGCACTCTATTTTGACTATCCCAATACTACAATATACTCGGCAAACCGTAGGTTTTCTATTTGTTCTCCTTGCAGTATGATTCCTTTTCCATATTCCGTTTTAACTTTCTTTATCGCCTGTTCTATGTATAATTTAAGCAGCTTGGGCGACAGTCTGCATCCTTGTTTTACATGTTTCTCGATTTCTGCTTTATAATCTTTCCCTTCAATTCTAATTACTGCTTTTTGCTAATGTAGAGGTTATAGATAAGCTTTCTTTCTCGATATTTTATTCCTGTCCTCTTCATAATATTTAATAATGTCTTACAGTTCACACTATTAAAGGCTTTTTCTAAATCTGCAAATTCCATGAACGTGAGCCTGTTTTTCTGATCTTGTCTTATAACATTGACGCAGTCAATATTGCTTGTCTTGGATCTCTTACCCCCATATTCTTCCTAAAACCAAACTGATCTTCTCCTTACTCGCATTCTATTTGACGTTCCATTCTCCTATACACTATTTTCGTTAATATTATGCATTCATGGGATACTAAACCAATTGTTCTGTGCTGTTCGCATCTATGAGCCTTAGCCTTCTTCGGTATGGGCATAATAATGTTTTTAATAAAAGCCTTCTGGTATTCTTATTACGTATATAACGTATATTTCGCAAAATATTCCGGACAACCATGATACTGCTTCTTCGCCGGAATGTTATCAATTCCTGGCGCTTCCAGGTCTTTCAGCGTCCTATCAAACTCTGACCTTAAAATTTTGTCCCCCAGATCTTCGCCATCCACCTCCTCTTTTTCTTCTATTACTGACTGATCTAGGATTACACCGTGATACATCTTTTCTAGATATTCCTTCCACCTTTCTGCCTTTCTTCTTTATCCATAATTGGCTTCACATTCGTTCTCCTGATGTTCTTGCTAATATTTTTCCTCTCGCCAAATAATTCTTTGATTTTCCTATAAGCTGCGTATATTTTCCCTTTCACCATGAAATATTCAACCGTTTTGCATTTCTCCTGCAACCTCTTTGTCTGATTTACACTTCCTATGTATCTCATTCTACAATCGTCTGTACTGTTCTTTACCATTTTCATCTCTCGCGTTTTTATATTTACTCCTTTGGTCAATCATTTTGACGTTAGATTCCTAAATCTTTGAAATACCGACAGAATCATTTTTTGGGATTAGTACAACTCACGAAAATTTCATCGTTATCGTATAATAGATTGGGGAACGATAACGGGGCATTCATTTTAATTATAAAAATAACTCCTGAAATATATTATTTGTGACAAAAACGACACTATAATGTCTTCAAATGATGAAATTACTTTTTGTTTTAATTTCCATGTGTCTAGTCTCCACAGAATAAAGTCGACGAATATTATATTGGATTCATTCATATTCAAATATTATATATATAGTATACAATATCTTAGTTCATTTAAATTATTTACAACTAGCTCCTTCCTCAACTTCGTGCTGAAATAGTTTATTTTTATTTTTCCCTAAAAACTAAACAACAGGCACTGATAAAGTTGAATTAATTGAATAAATAAAAAGTACGATATCATCTATTTATGATCGCTTCAGGGCAAACCTTATAACTCGCTGTTGGTTTTGAACAGGTCCCGCTGTCATACGTTTCGGAGCCAATAAATATGAGCAATTACTAAATATTAAAATTTACCTGACGCGACTAATAAAACTAATTTACATAAACATCGTATCGACGATCAAAAGAAGTTTATTATGTCTCAGGGAGTTAGTTGTCTGCCAACAATAGGTTAATAACGGCGCGAATCCTGCTTCAACAATGGATGGAATGCTTCGGAGCATAAACAGATCAAGCGTATAGGTAACCCGAATTCACACACACAGATATATATATCAGGAAATTTGACTTAAATATTCGTGCATGTATATATATAAATTTCCTGTTTTTAACCCTCAAATTTTCATTGAAATCCGTTTCGGAGCCAATTCGAGACAAACATACACATAGACATACAGACGGGCAGACAGACACTTCAAATTTATTTATTGGTATAGAAAATATAATGTATAACTTATCTTAAAGCGATAATGTAAGACGTTTCCTTTGTTCGTCGGCGAACATCTTCAGTTGTTAATACGGAATTAAACTAACTGTGAGTTTTGTATATTTTGATCCGCCAATAAGATCAGAGAAGTTATCCATATTTATAAAGATAATACAGACTCATAGATATGACTGTGGGACTTACTCTCACTTTGTATGTTTAGGGTACAATTATTTGATTTAATTTGTACCATTTCTCAAATTCGTCTAAAGCGATACCTACTCTCAATATCTACGATTTTGACGTCTTCCAAATTAAAGGAATGGCCACTAGAATTAAAGAACACCGATCTAATTTGAAACAGCGTGAGGATAAACATAATGTGATTACCAAATACATGTTAGCTACTAACCATTCCTTTAATTGGGATGGCGTCAAAATCCTAGACATTGTGTGCCGTAATGCCTTTGACACATTTCACATTAATCTCTTTAAAAAATAAATATGTTAAAAAATTTGTGCGTCCCGTCTTAATAGCTGATGAGGTCTGCCGACCAGCAGAGGCAACGTCTTGGGTATGTGATATAATTCTCTCGTTTTGTAATAGGAAGACGTGAAGTAGGTATTTCGTTTTTTTTTTCATATAGAAATAAGATGTCGCATGCCGTTGTAGATAAAATGGATCTTCGTCTGTACCGAGAGTTTCTGACTAAAAGTAGCATTATAAATTTATACGCTAACTGCATTTTATTGAATATATTTTTGGAGAAGGATGGAAGTTTCACATGCTTCCTGACGACCTTCTGGTCTTGTGGACGAAGATACTGTAAGTTAGGAGCCTGAGCCATTAATCATATTTATTCGTGAGTTTAGAGCTCCTATGGAGCGTCATCAGCGCCGGGAATGAAATATGCAGGAGCAGAAGGGACGTTCGACCGAAGCAGCAGCAGCAGCAGCAGAAGAAGAAGCAGCTCTAATTGTAACTGCGACCGACCCGACGCCTTTGTTCGTAAACACGAATCTATTATTCACAGCCTGAAAGGGAATACTAATGCGAAAGGAAGCTGGGACACGCGCGGTTCGTTAATCCGCCTTCATGATCTTTTCTTTAATGCTCCATCTTTATCCACGATTATTATGAGAGCATTGTTACTGGTTCTGTCGTCTATTAACGATGGATCGTTACTCCTTACACAGAAGGGCCTTTCTCACATCCAACAATCCTGCCGGTATTATAGGTTTTTGTGTTCCGTAATGCCTTTGACATATTTCACATTAAACCCTTTCAAAAAATAAATATGTTAAATAGAATTACAATATCTTCAATTGAAAAACTGATAAATTTTAAGTCAACGTTAATAAATTAATTAAAGGCTGTTTTTGATAATAATTAAACTGAAAAATTGACGAACAATTACATAAATGAAATAAGCAGGATATTTCATGGGAATGGTAAGACTAAAGGTAGAGGAGTAATTCATACCAGTACTGTACATTTAACAAATTATTCGAGCATTTTAAGGGTATATATTAGGACAGGTTTCTCAGTTACTTTTCTAAAACCATAATGTTTACTTACGTATATTTCAGCCTTTGGTGTTAATTAACTACGGACCATAAATTTAAGAGGCTTATTTCTGGAAAGGTTATTTTAGCTACAAATCCGCGCCTCTTTATTAATAATTATATAATATGAAATCATTTAATTTATTGTCACGTATTTTCCGACAGAGGTGAATGAAGTTTGGTCGTTTGTCAAAGAGGCCCAACAAGTGGGTCATATTGTAAGGTCAATTAATGTCAACAATTTAACATATATCATTATTTATTTATGATAAATTTGAAGCTACAAAGGAGCTATGCCTCAGTTAAATTTTATAGTCAAATTAAGCTGATTCTTGTTTGTACTATTAATTATTCACGGAAAATAGAGTGCCATGGTCATAACAATAATTCTAAAATATCTTCTTATTCGTTTCCCTTGGGCAGAAGGCCTGAACACTGGTGCACAGTTCACACTGCTATGAGAAGATTGATTGTAGCGCGCGTGCAGAACGAACACTCAAACTCGTTTCCGGGAAATTGTCAGAGGAAAAATTAAATTCCGCTTCATTCAGTTGAAACGAACAAGAGACACAAATGCATCCAACAAGGTAGGGAAATGAATCGCCTATTTTGTGACCTTAGTGCAGTTAGAATGTCCTGGAATTACAGTAAATACAGTCCCGCCATACATTGCACGAACAAACATCACATCCATTTTTACTTCAAGTACGATCTCAGTTTTGCTGCCTTTGCACTCATTATTCATTCATCTTGTAGATCAATATTATTCAAGAATATTATCCGGTTGTTGTTGAGGTATTCAGTCAATAAGACTGTCCTGATGCAACCCTCCATGCTAACCTATCTTGCGCAAGCCTTTGCAATCCCGCATAACGACAACATCCCATATCACCCCTAATTTCCGTCTAATTATAATTTTACAAGAAACGTGGCTTATTAATCTATCCCTTCTCTTGGTCAACGTCCTCCATATTCTTCGCTATTCAGCTTTAAACTTCCTCGTTAGTGATTCTATCCACGTTTCTTATTTTCAGCATTCTCCTACCGTATCACATTTCAAAGCCTTCTATTATTTTCTTTCTGAAACTCCTACAGTCAACGTTTCGCACCACCATATATGAACATTCTTAGCAATGATTTCCGAATATTCACACTTATATTACCCGTAAGTAAATTCCTCCTTTTTTGCGAATGTCTTTCTTTTTTGTGCTATCCTTCTCTTTGACTGCTATACTTCTACCATCCCTAGTTATTATGCTTCTCAAGTAGCAGAATTCCTTTAAATTCCGTCAAAATATTCCTTCCCAATCTAACACTCTTTGTTATTCCACTTTTCCCAAACTACACTCCATTACCTTGGTTTTCCCTCTATAAATCCTGATATTGAACTCTTTCTCCAGGACCACGTTCATGCCGTTATTATGGTTTTCAAGTCTTCTTCTGACTCCCCTAATACGACAATATCGTCCGCAAAGCGCAAAGTTTTTATTTCTTCTCCTTGCAGTATGATTCCTTTTTCCATATTCCGTTTTAAGTTTCTTCATCACCTGTTCTATATATAAGTTAAACAGCATGGGCGAAAGACTGCATCCTTGTCTTACTCCTTTTTTGATTACGGCTTAGGTTATTTATTAGCCTCCTTTCTCGATATTTTATTCCAGTGCTCTTCAAAAGCATTAATAGTGTGTTCCAATTCACATTATCAAACGCTTTTTTCTAAATCTACAAATTCCATGAGCCTAGGCCGGTTTTTTCGTATCCTGTCTTCTAAAATGAATCGCAAAGTCAATATTTCTTTCTAAAACAAACTGATTTTCTCCTAACTCGCATTCTATTTTGACTCCCCTAATACTACAATATAATCGGCAAACCGCAGGATTTCTATTTGTTGTCCTTCTAGTATGATTCCTTTTCCATATTCCGTTTTAACTTTCATCCTCGCCTGTTCTATGTATAATTTAAACAGCTTGGGCGACAGACTGCATCCTTGTTTTACACGTTTCTCGATTTCTGCTTTCTATTCTTTCCCTTCATTTCTAATTACTGCTCACTGCCTTCTGTAGAGGTTATAGATAAGCTTTCTTTCTCGATATTTTATTCCTGTCCTCTTCAAAATATTTAATAATGTCTTCCAGTTCACATTATTAAAGTCTTTTTCTAAATACACAAATACCATGAACGTAGGCCTGTTTTTTTTTCTGATCTTGTCTTATATAATTAGACGCAGAGTCAATATTGCTTTTCTTGGATCTACATTCTTCAGTCAAATTACTCCATGTGCTCATAATACAATACGCAAGAGGATATTTTTTCATGTTTGCTCTTGCCTGGGTTCAGTTAGACTTAATGATAACAGAGAATTAGAAGGTTCAGACACTGAATCTTCGAATGGAAGTACTTCGAATTCATGACTTCAGTCTTATAACCTACTAGTTCGGATGCCCGGCACTCTTCGAGTATTTATGTATATTACCTGAAAAATAAACTACTTCCACAGTAATTTTTACATCACGTGATAAGTGTATATCAAGACCGGTACTTTAATTTGACTGATAACTCCTCAATGGGTCCCCGACCTGAATCTGTTCGGAGTTATTTGCAAATTAATATGCACAGAGGATAAGAAATTTCACATGCATTAAGAAAATGAAATGTATTCCCGGTACTTAAAATGAGTTAAAACCTCTCCCGGTCCCGAAGTAAATAAACAGCTACAGTATCTTAACGAAGTGAAGAGTATGATAAAAGAGTTGGGTAAAAAATAGATGTCCTTGCCTACATTAAATTATAAATAAAATATGTACATCTTTGTTTAAGCATATGATTTAATGATTTGTTGAAATGACTCTCGTGCAGCCTATTATAGCATTCTTGAACTAAATTTGGGAATCTTCGTGACGACTCTCGCGGCATCCGTTGAAATATGTTCACCTGGTTCGGTCTGAAAAGCGTGAGGAAAGGCAGTAACTATTTAAACGGTCCATAGAAACCATCTCAAAATCTCACCAAAGTTTCATAGAAATCGGACGAATGGCATAGCAACGTATACAAAACAATAAAGATAAATTCATTATTAATTATAAATGTAACATAGAGGTCTATTAAAATTAATGAAAAAAAAATCGGCAATATGTAATTCATATTTTGTACAGACAACCTCATTATTGTAAGATATCGAAATCTTAAATGTTGTACATTAAAATTCAACCAAATATTATTAATACCAATCATGACGAAAATTTTTAAAAAGTTATATATTTTACTTTTAGTTTTTTGGCTGTTTTCTGTAGTTAACTTAAGGTTTTGATTATTTTTAATTTCCAATGAGTCCATAAGAAATAGCCGTTACATAAAGACACCAATTCGCGTCAAAATGTCCGGCATATTTAAATTTTTCTTGTATTTTATTCTCATTATAGAAAGTTAATGTGTTGTTGTTGTGGTATTCAGTCCTAAGACTGGTCTGATGCAACCCTCCATGTTAACCTATCTTGCGCAAGTCTTTTCATTTCCTCATAACTATCATAAGCCACATCCTCCTTAATCTGCTTAGCGTATTCTATTCTTGGCCTATCTCTTCTGTTCTGTGTGTCGGGTGACACACTTCCCTCTAATGCTAATTTTACGAGACCATCGTGTCTTAAAACTCTATCCCTTCTCTTAGTCAACGTCCTCCATATTGTTCAATATTCTTGATTAATTCATTCTTCTTAATTTCTCGACTTTTTACGTTTTACTTGTAATGTATTCTCTGCTTTTGTTGTATGCGAAAATATACTTACTGCAGAAACAAGCCCAGTTTTTTATATTATTTTGGACACTTCCTTTTTGTAGCGTATGTGGGGAAAACAATTACAGTAGTAGTTTATAAGCAAGCCGAACCGTAAAACACATTAATGTCTCACTTCGGACGTAGTTGTGGATCCCGTCACTTCGTCCTTACTTCTGCTTCGTTCATAAACACCGTAATCATGTTTCTTTACTGTCTTATTTACTATCAGCACCGTTGTTAAACTCTGCAGTCACATTGTAACACTCGTTTTGGAATGTTTTTTTTTCATGCGCAGTTTATTGGATTCCGGCGATTCGTCCAAATTTAAAAATTCTACATATCGTACATTTAATCATTGTGTTAGAGGATTCTTTTTCGTATTTAGCGTCCATTTTGGTTGTAAAATTTAATTTTCTAATATAGATAAACGTCAATACTTTAAAACATTTATGATTTGTAACTAAATGAAAACATCAAAATAATTCTTAATTACGACGATTGTTTATTCACTTCCCTAGTACCAAGACGCTATATTGAATTTCGACTGTTTATGAACTTCATGCTAATGAAGCTATGTGCATGATTTTGTGAAAAAGGATGTCGGAACGGTTTTAATTTAGGATTGGAATAAGGTCAATCATAGACTGGTATCAATCTCCCGAAATAGCTACCTAGTGACGTATTAAACATGGAGGTAATGGATAGGTAGGTTCGATCCCGCTCTGAATTATCTACTATCTGTGATCCCGTGTGGTGCGGTAACATATTTACACTGCTACAGCGCAAAGCTTATAATCAATTCCAACCAATTAATTTGGATGGAGGTTGTTTAAAACAACACATGACTGTCTTTTTAATATTAATAATTAATGTAATTCAACTATCTTCGAGTAAGAGGAACTAAAATCATAAAACCTTATAGTAGTCAATTGTTTAAAACCCTTCAATCCTAATAGAAGACAGTATTAGAAAAAACAGGCCTACGCTCATGACATTTGTAGATTTAGAAAAAGCCTTTGTAATGTGAACTGGAATACTGTATTAAGGATTTTGAACAGAACGTGATTAAAATATCGAAAAAGAAGGCTTATCCATAAACTCTACTGAATGCGTAAAAATTAAAGGCCAAGAAAATAAAGTAGAAATCAAGAAAGGAGTTAGTCAAGGATGCAGTCTGTCGCCTATGCTGTTTAACTTATATACAGAACAGGTGATGAAGAAAGTTAAAACGGAATATGGAAAAGGAATCATACTGCAAGGAGAAGAAATAAAAACCATACGGCTTTCTGATGATATTGTAGTATTAGGGAAGTGAGAAGATGACTTGGATACCATAATAAATTAAATGAACGTGTTGTCTTAGAGAAAGAGTTCAATATGAGGATTAATAGAGGGAAAACCAAGGTAATGGAGTGTAGAGTGTGAAATATTGGAATAACAAAGGGATCTTTTGAAATAAGCTTGTGAATTCTTGGGAAGCATAATAATTAGGGATGGTAGAAGTATAGCAGACGAAAAATTATGTCCAAAATGGGTCAGAATTAAAATTATTTATTTATTAAATTATAACACGACGTTTCATTCCTTTGTTTGGAACCTCCTCGGGAACTAAACGTCGTGTTATAATTCAATAAATAAATAATTTTAATTCTGACTAATTTTGGGCGTAATGTAGCCTACATTATTTGAGGTACAGTCAGAAGTATATTAGACAGAAAGAGTAGGATAGCACAGGCAAAGAAGTTACATAAAGGAAAAGAGTAGAAGCGTTTGAAATTTGGTGCTATAGGAGAATGTTGAAAATCAAATGGATGGATAGAATCACTAACGAGAAAGTTCTAAGCAGAATAGGGGAAGGGCGAACAATATGGCAGATGTTGACCAAGAGACGGGATAGATTAATGACCCACGTTTTGAGACATGCGGGTCTTATAAAATTAGGTTTAGAGGGAAGAGAAGAAGAGGGAGGACAGCATGGAATGCGCTAAGTAGAATAGGGAGGATGTGGTAGTTATACGGAAACGTAAAGGCTTGCGCAGGATAGGTTAGCATGGAGCGTTGGATCAGACCAGTCTTAGACTGAGTACCACAATACACACACATAGAACTACATGTACTATCTAAAATTTGGAGATATGTTGCAAGTTAAATTATCTATTGTACATAAAATGAGGAGGTTAACATAGTAAAAAGTAAATCGGGACTAAATATAATAGATTATAGTAAGCTCTCAAATAAAAGACTAAAGGCGGTTATTTCTCGCGTGATACGTGACCTCGAATCAACAAATCGCGACGCTTGAAATCAGGAGCGGACCAAACAGCTTTGCCAAATATGTGTACCGCAATGGGTGTGGCTTTGAGTCTTTACTTACGTGGAAACAGTGCCTCCCTCCACACGGATACGCGACGCGAATTATAAATTAAAACGGACTGTAGATAGAATTTTATATTATAATTGTATTTAGCATTTAGTTTTATTTCGGGTGCACTGATCAAGACATTCTTAATGAAGAATTATGAAAAATATTACAATATTTTAACAATAATTTTCGTGATAATGCTTAACAGATGCACATTAGCTGAAATGTTACTTGTTAAGTGCTAAAAATTATACTAAAAAATTGAACAAAATTAAAGACACACAGCTATTTTTATAATTTAATTTTATGTATCATATCATTATGCATTTCAATTTTCACTGCTTTAACAGTCTACAATACAAATGTTACTCTGTATTCCTAAATCTCATTTCGGTTATAACTGTCAATAGTTGCAGTGTACAACAAAAATTTTCCCATTTTTGATCTCTAGTTTCCAACTAACGTATGTATTTGCATTAATTATTATATACTTTATCAAAATTATTTCTGAGAAATTGGAGCGTTTGTACTGAATTTTACCATAAATGTAGAAATAATATTGAGTTGATTGTTATAATATTCTGATGTTTATTTGTCAACTTTATAACTGTCAAAATAATTGAAATATTACAAAAAGTCTGAGGCAGAATGTTTACAGATTTTAATGGGATTCACAATCTGAATTTTGTTATACAGCACAATGTTCAATAATATGGTAATTCATATACATTAACAAATATAATTCATTAATCGGTATTCAGGAGACTTCTTATAAATAAGTAATATAATTGCATTCTGAGACTAAATGCTACTATATTTTCAATACTTAGTATCAAAAATACTATATCTAAAAGCAATTTTATGTTTCTAATAAATTTACATTACATTTTTGACCTTTATAGTACGATTAAATCATCCATAATTTAAAATTTAGCTTGCATAAGACTGGAGTGATTGGTGTTAAAAAATTACAAATAGAAATAATTATTACATTAACTTACAAGAGATGTCTATAATAAAAACAAATCACAAATTTTATTGAAATTATTAGTACTGTTCTTCACATTAATAACCGAATTGTTAGATCTGATGGGTAATATTCCACTCATCAATCTAGAACAATAATACTGAAGGATATTTCAGATTTTTTTTCCAGGATCCATTGGGAATTATGAAAAACGAATGTAATAAATATATCTACTACATATTCATGAAAGTAATGAATATTAACTGGCTATAATTAAGAATTACATGCAGTCCATTTACAAATCATATTCAAAGTTCTTAGAATTTTACGTGATGAAGCCACAAAATTATGAACCAAATGTAGTTGTGGTTAAATAAAACTTTATAAAAATGATAAAATTTATCTTCAGAAACAATTAAATAATTACATGTGTTTAAACAATTTCAAAGGCAAACTTTATTTTTATGACATTAAGTTTAATATAAATAGATAAAAATATGGACAAATAAGTCAGCAAATAAATTTAATTACTATAAATACAACGTTTCATCCAACTTTATAGACAACTTCAGGTAAATTTTTAAATGGATGATCTGTTATGAGTACAGTGCTGTCGAGAACAATCTCCCGTGACGGGTACGGGCGAAAACTATAATCAGAATAGTGCATTCGTTTAAAAATTTACCTGAATAAGTCTACAAAGTTGGATAAAACGTTGTACTACACTAATTAAATACAAATTAAATTTAGTTGCTTACCTTTTTAGCATTATTGTTATTAATTTATTATTAAACTTCAAAGGTACATTTTCACAATGGTATAACCAATTTTACTGAAAATATATCACAAAGGTCCTTATTTTGTCTTTCAGTGCTATTTTTTCTCTCTATTACTGTTATTCTGTACTATGACGTTTTTAGTTTCCCCTCTGCTTCTTCGATTTCTTTCTCTAACGTTCATATTTTACCACCCCTTACTCTAATTTCTCTCCTTGACTATCATTAACTTTAATAAAAGCTGTATAATTACTAAAATAATAATTTTTATTATTAAATTAATTGAAATTTAGTAATATATCTAATTAAAATTAATTTTAGGCACTCGAAGTCGTAAATAATAGACTATATTGTTAATTGCGAATATTGTAACGAAGTGTCGTTGTTTCTCAGGTCATTCGCCTGTGTTACTTGACACATTCTTTAAGACGTCTGCAAATCAGGCTGTTCAACCCGGTAGCGAGGAGAATTTGATGGCAGAATGCGGATGTCATATCTCGGTGCATTGACAGGTTTCGTAAACCTTTTAAATACTCGTCCACTCTAACTTCATTGAAGTCGATCACGAACAGCTTGGTCGAAGGCTCTGTTTCGCTTGCCTTTTAGAGTTCACCCTAACAGTCTTCTATTCCTTTCCCACTTCTTCCAGTGTGTAATATTGACTGTAATTATATATATATATCTCCTGCCCAGGAGACTAGAATAGAGCGATGGTTGATCTCCTGTGTCTCCACGCAGTATTACAGGTAGAACTGATGCAGGGAGAGCGTTCTGCATAATACACAGTCTATTCTACAGACCCACTACAGACAAATGCTTCCAAATATGATGTTTAAAATGAATAAAAAATATCTTATATTTACTCAAATATTAATATTGCAAATTAAGAAAATAACGTATTATAAATATTGCTTAATTTAATGGTGAGATTTGATGGGGTTCTCAGTTGTTTTAATATATAGCATTTCGGATAATTTTGGTTCTATTTCTAAAATTTTAACGTCATTCCAATTGAAGTCGTGATTCTCTTCAAATGCATGTGTTATGATCACATTATGGTAACAAGTTTTATAGTTGTTTCTATGCTCTTTACGTCTGATTTCCAGAGCCCGTTTAGTCTAACCTATAACAGTTTTTTGAAATTTTCCTCGGAACGATTTATTTGGTAAATAACATTATGTTGCTTTTCTTTGTCAATTTTGTCTTTCCCTTCAAATTCTCCTAAAACTGTTATTAATTTTGAAAACAATTTTGAAGCCGAAGTTCGTAAACATTCTTTTTAATTTTTACTTATGTAACCATAATATGACAACACAACGTTTGTTAAATTGTTAAAAATAAAGTCTGAAATTGGTAGGAAATTTTACTTATTAATTACGTCATATTGCATTATTTATGTACTAATCATTGATGAGTATCGTGTAAGGTGATTGGTCCAAAATGCACCCTAATTTTTTGTCTATGTCAGAGATGAAGGGTCGTAGAATATTTAAAATAATTAGAATCGAAATTATGCGGCAAGGGAAACGACAACAAATGCGACTAACCGAAGAAATGAACGCCTGTAGAACAGCTAACGGTCGTATGATTTGGAGCGTGGACTAGTCTTTGTTGAGCCGCGGTCTGAATTAGCAGGTCCGATACTGTTTTCGGCGAGTCGAGGCGATGCAATGATTCACTGGGGTTCAAATTAACGGCACGTAAGACACCTCCACAGCTCCCGCTATCGATCGTGCTGGGCACGCAGGGCTGGACTCCCTCGGCAAAGGCAAAGGCAAAGGCAACGGCAACGGCAACGAACGGTACGCCAAATACCTTACTTGCCTATACCATCTCTCCAATTCACTTTCATTTAGAAATTGCAAAAGCCATTAGTAAATTATCAATTCGAATGGACTCTGCAGACCAGCAGTTCATGAGTTAACAATTAGCAAATTTATAAAATTCACCAACCAATATGGATTCCAAAAAGTCGTATGGAACGTTCGAATTTATTTCAAATATGATTTAAGTGATATTTTTTAGCCTGGATCTGAACAATTCATACAGAAAATTAAATTAACGATTGCCATACACAAAGACATGCAAAGCTAGTTAATTGACTGTGTTCGATATCAACAAACGAGAACTACTGTACGTAAGTCACAATAACATACCGACACATTGGAAAATTTCAACAGAGAACCAACTTAGACTTTGTACATTTTTCAAGTTACAATGAATAGAGTTGTTTTTAAAGTAATTCAACATTTTTATATTTTTCTGCTACAGTTGCTATTTTGACCCTGCGCGATCACAGCGCACTATTCATTAAGGAGTTGGACGAAGCTCTGAAGTATCGTCACTTTGTGCTTTCCTTTCGCGAGTGCGTTTCGAAATATTTGAAACATTTGAACGACCCGCCGACTGTTAATTCAGATAAGTGATTCGTTCCTTTAATGAAATCAGAAACTGAGTGAGGTGTATGGGGAACAAATAATTAGTGTGGGAAGGGTGAGGAAGTGAAGAGAGAGGAGTTAACGAAGGTAGTGAAAATGTGCAAGATAAGGCGAGCTGCAGTCGACCTTCAGAGTTTGCTGGGAGAGACAAGATGTTTCGTTGGTTTAATTATTGCCCAGGAATGGCACAATCAATAAAAGTGCCACGAAAGTGCCGTCGTGCAATACAGGACAAAAGCCGCGAAATGCTTCTTATTCATGACAACACCCCGCCACATATCCTCAAGAAGGTATACTAAAACTTGTTTCCGCTAACTACAAGTACCTGAATAACGGTGGTGACTATGTGGAGAAGTAGAGTGTGGTGTAAGGTTGCGATTGATAATAAAGTATCTCGGAAAAATATTCAGATTTTTTTAAAAATAAATGTTGGTAATTACTTTGAAAACAGCCCTCTTATAGAGGTAAAGCGTATCATGAAAATTTAGAAGTGATAAAATGTGCCTCTAGATGTCATTTAAATCCTACTCGAGGTTCTATGATTACACTTAGTTCAATTTAGTTAGATTGTAATAAATTGAGGGTAATGAGGTAGGAATCATGTAGAGTACTGGGTGTAAACAGGTTTCAAATATCACACCAGGAAAATTATTAATTCAAACATGTCGTGAACTCTAGGATGCCTTTTTGGAATAAGTCAATTCAATTGATAAAAAACTTTTTGACTGACACAAGTTTTACCAAGTATTATTCCATTACGTTGGTAGTTTTCGGCACTTAAATTGCCTCATTCATCGTATTATATTTATAAAGTTTGGCTTAACAAGACAATATCCATACCGTGTACTTCGTGAAAGTTTAAAAAACTTGAGTACTAAACACGTCGTTTGGTCAATTTTTTTTAAATACAATGGGATGAATATGGCAGTTTAACTGCCGAAAGCTACCAACGTAATAAAATAATACTTATCAAAACTTGTGACCGTACTAAGGTTTCATTTCATTATTCTGTATTGCTCTGGACAATACTCATTGATTACATTTTGTTACTTAATACGTTACTAGAATTTATTTACAAGGACTGTAGTATATCGGATAAGTCTGTAATCATATACACAGTCTGAGAAAGGAGAAATATTTTCCCTGCCTGGACGAACTCAGTTTGCGTAGGTTTGGAGCAACCTTCCTGTAACTGTTACAAAATATTTATCAAACATAGAAATTATAATATAAATTATAGTAACTGTTATGAATAAAATATTTGACCTCAATTATTTTCAGCCAAATTTTAATATTGGAAACAATTACACAGAATTTGTAAAAAATATATTGTTGGACGATTCGACGCAGCTTTCATTCACAGCATTTCAACATTAACTCAGATTAATGTTGTATTAATTTTGAAACTATAGCTAGCTAAGATATCTTTTTTAGTAAGTTATTAAATTATCAAAATAACGTCTGCCATACTTTTTACATTAACAGTCTCATAGTTTGGAGATTTATTGCCGTTTCCTTTATGTTTAAATGCAAACATGAAACGTTTCTCGTTCAGAGATCGCCAAATGACAGTTTACTTTATTACGTATTATATGTTTAAATAAGGCCAAAAACAGACAAAAAATAGTGAAACATAACAAACTATAATTTAAAAGCAACTACATTTTTCGGTTGAACTGAAGAACAATGCACAGAATTATAACTTTCCAAAGATATTACAACAGAGCCAAAAAATACAGTAAAGAACCAAAAGTCAAAAATGTTTTTTAAAAAAGCAAAGATAATAATTATACATATGGGGCATTAAATTTAATGAATTAATATATTATATATAATATTGAGGAAATCAGCCTCCGTTTTCATATTCAGAGTATTAATGTTGTGTTTAATGTGAAGCATTAGTAAAACTAATCGTGATTTGTAGTTACTGTCTTTGTCCAAGTTTGGAAATTATCCCAGACAATAGTGTGGTTACAATCTAAAATATGCTTTGAAATAACGGATAATTTGTCTTGTGAAAGCTTAATATTGGATCAGTGTTCCTTGTTTCTGGTGCTGAAGGCTCGGTTAGTTTAGCCTATGTATACACAAGGGGACAGTCATTGCAATTTAATTTGTAAACTACATTGTGAACTTTGTTTTTATCAACTGGGTCTTTCAAGTGTTTTAAAATAGTTGTTGAATTATTGGATGGTTTAGTTGTAAGCTGGATGTTGTAGGAGTGGAATAGATTTTTCAGAGAATTGTGTAAAGGTTGGTGGAATCGCATAGTAATGTAATTTTTTAAGGGTTTCGTGGGATTGGTGTTGGATATTTGGCCTTTGTGTTTAAGTAATCTTTTTTGAAGAAACTTATTGATGAAACTTTGTGGATACGAATTAGCTATTTCAATATTGTTATGTTGAAACTAGTGATGAGACAGTAAAATGGCTTTATCTGTAAGGTTATATGTAACCGAAATTTTTCGTTGGATAGAATGAGAAGAATAATTGTTTAACAGATTGCCGGAATAAGTTGGTTTACGATACCAGTTTGTGTAAATTGTGTCCTTAGCATAAGAAATAGACACATCTAAAAAGTTTCTTATTTACTGTATTCTTAGGCTCTTCTGTAATATCTTTGAAATGTTATAATTTTGTGCATTGTTACTCCGTTAAACCTGAAGAGGGTTTTTTTAAATTATATTTTGTTATGTTTCACTAATTGTTTGTCTGTTTTGGCCTTATTTAAACTTATATTAAACTTATGGACATTAATTCCAATTGACACAGTTTATTACCTTAAAAATGCTAAGAGCAAAGAAAACTTGAGTATAGCACAGCTGCCTGTGGTAGTGTTCAAATATTACCGTCTTTGTGTGTCCCACTGATATCACCGCATGAACAGCGAGTGTTCTATTCTCACTTCCAGCTTCCTTCTGAGCTGGATGCGCTCCTTTATGTGAAGCGAATGGGAGGAGCCGATAAGCTTCCATATATCTCTCAATGGCCAGTCGCGAGGCTCAGTTCGGTCAAGCTTGCACGCGCTGCCATGCAAGAGACAAAAAATAAGCTGCTCTTCATTCTCCATCATAAACTACCACGAACTCCTATCTTCAGTCGCGCAAATATGGGTGATCGATACGTGTATAACTATAATTCACCGGATCGTTTTCGCCAATATGAAGAATTTTATAAGATAAGAAAAAAATTATTACAATTATAAAATTTATATAAATTTTAACGTTACATATTTAGTCCTTCATATAGCACTAAAATGACAATGTGTCCTTCAGTTGACAATCAGGATTACAAAATATGACTCCTGCCTTGAAGCAATAAAAAAAATAAGTCAAGCCTAGAAAACGAATAAAAACTTCTAACTTCGTACAACTTAATCTAACTATGTGAAAACAGACACTAAATTGGTAAAACAGATCCCAAGTATTATAGGAACTATTTATTTGATCTAATTTTATTAGACTGGAGGAAAAATAAATTCTATCTACCTTGTAAAATCAAAATAATTTTATTTACATACACTTAAATGTATAAGTAAAATACGAAAATTGCAAAATATAGCAAGCGTTCCTGTAAATACAGTTAAGCCAAATTCAGCCCCCGGTAATTACAAAACTGTGTCTGTGACTTTTTGATCGTCGTCTATTTTACAAACCTTGCTGGGAAATCAAATCTCATCAAATTAAATTGAGGAAAATAGAACCATTTTTGCTACCAGATTCCTTTCCCATTGAGGCATCTAATTAAAAAAAATTTACAGCATCTTATTTAATCATTGCCTTCTAAAAGGTTCTTGAGTTTCTGCTTGACTAAACTAGGGTTGGTCGCTTAGTGATCCCAATAGCTATGGATTAGAAGCCAATCAGATATTTTATTATTAAACACTTCTCACATATTCATGGCGTGAACTGAATTAAAAAAATTATACGTATTTCCTCAGCTGATCCAAAAAACTCTTGTAAATTATAAGAGAATTGGTATAAAATGTTGGAACAATTATATATATTACAGGATTCCCGGTGTTGCATGGATATTTTGCCCCTTAAAATATGTGCATTAGATATTACTTTCTAGGTCAACGCATGATTTAATTGCTATAAACCCTTGACTGTCACACACCAACCATTACCAATCGGACTTAGCATCGATTTATCCTGGTTGCAGTATCATAACCAAGTCAAGAATTCCCCTGAAACATTAAATAAACATGGCACTTGAAGATTTTAAGGGAGAGTAAAAATTCCGGTTCACTAAGAGAGTAAATATATTCCCGGTATTTAATAGAGTAAATTTGTCCCGGTACCTTGGAGGTGCACTCAACAAGCTACAAATAGTTCCTGAATCTTAAAGGAGGAAAAAATAATTCCGGTACCTCAAGGGGTAGAGAAATATTCCTTCTTCCCTATGATATAGTTCGGGTACAAAGTATACTTTTCTCTTCAAGTATATGACAGATGAATTTACTATTTTGGGAAATTTTGCGTCGTCTCGTGCTGCATCTGCTGTTAACTTTTGACAAATCTTCGAAATATCGACAGATATCTTCTTTTGGGTTATCACTAAAACTCATCAAAATTTCATCTTTTTCGGGTGAATGCTATAGAAACGCATAAGAGACAAACAAAGACACGTTCTTCTCTTTATATATTGAATATAAATGTATATATTATTGTTAGGGCAAAAAAATGGGCCAACCACTTAGGAAATCAGAAAGTCCAGAATGAGTATTTAAGTAAGGCGTATGAAAGATGTTGGGAATGAAAAATCATACTGTCACTATTAGAATTATCAAAAGGAGAACAAAATTGTCAATTAAGCCGATGCTACATAAAATTACTTGTCGTCTTCATTCTCTATAAAGTATTCTTTTTCTAAGTGGAAATGAACATTTTTTTATCTTAAAGAAAGAAACTTGGAGAAGGAAATTTATAATCTATTAGATAAAGTATTAACGATTTGTATAACAGACAATTATAAAAAATTTTGAAGAAACATCTAAAATCTTAATACTTAAATCACTGTATAGTCACAATTATTCACGCACTGTAAAAATATATTATCTGATGGACCAAAGTAGCGAGGAAAATAACTGTTTAGTGGAAGAATAATTATTCCAGAGAGCTTTTTAATAATATATTAGCTTAATTTTCTTAGCGGCAGTATTTTTAATCATATTCAAAAGGGAAATCATTTTGAAGTGTGCAATTAAGGCACCCGAAGCGCGGCGTAGTTAAATGGTTTATATTTAAGCAGCGAACTTACTTCTTTTCTTAAAAGAGCTGAATTCCGAGAGTACATTAAAGCGGAGGGAGGAAGTTAGTGTTCTGCATGCGTCGCTCCTTTAATATGGAACCATGGGAGGAAATACAGCGATCGACGTTGCCAAATATTCAACAAGTTGCACATGCCAACTTGTATATTTGCAAAAAACATATCACTTTGCTGAAAACAGGAAAAGCAATGCTAACGATACAGAAGCTATTTAGGAGTCGTGAATAATCCATTTATATGTAGAACGAAAAGCCAATAGGATTAATACTGAACCAGTGAATAATAATAATCCGCTCTCTCCTAAATATAAGTTTTCCTTTGTACAAATTTAATACAGCCACCTATTCAAGTCTTCAAATCAATTAAAGAACCACATAAGCAGCTTTCTGTTGTTCGGACATAATCATCTGTAAGCTGAATTAAAAACATTTTTAATTGATATTTATTTTATACATCGCATAAATCATAATTTGTTCTTGCATTAAATTCGAATTTTGAAATTTTGCCTTGGTGATTTTTGTAAGTAAACAATTTTACGCGTTATTTTAGTTCTTAATAGATTCGTTATTCAAAGGTAAGATTTCAAATAAAAGTTACTGGGTGATTTGTTACGTTATAATTGTAACCTTATAAAATATCATGGAGTCAGGGGCAATTCTCAGAAAGAAATCAATTAACATCGGATATTTTTATCATTAAATGAAAATAATTTCTAACAACAAGGAACCATATATTTTACCGGAATCAGTCTACAGATTAATCACCGAATTGTTAGATGTGATAGAAATATATCGCTTATCAATCTGGAATGGTACTAAATTCAACATCTAAACCGTCTATTTTTGCGAATAGATTGTTTAATATATATATATATAATCCAAAACATAGCTTAATTATTAAACATTCTCATAATTAAACGTTTTTAAAAATATTAAAGATAAAATTAACACTTTAAACAAACAAATTTAAATTAAAAATTAATTTTTTATCGCAAAGCGTGATACATGGACCAAACTAAATATATATATATATATATATACGTTTCAATCGACAAAAAATTTTGAATGCTGAATTTTAAATAGTTTTTATTATTAAAGAGCGTTTAGTTTGGCCCATGTATCACGCTTTGCAATAAAAATGTATTTTTAATTTAAATTTGTTTGTTTAAAGTGTCAATTTTATCTTTGATATTTTTAACAACGTTTAAATTATGGGAAGATTTAATGATAAAACTATGTTTTGGATTTAGTTTCATTATGTTAGCTATTTCAATGAGGATCTGTAAATGTCAGCACTAATATTAGAAATAGATTTTTTGGGGGTTAACAGGCTACATGAGGGTGATCCTGAAACAGCAACTCCCCTTTAATAGCATAGGAAGGACATTGAAAAGGGGGGATGTGGAAGGTAGAGAAATGTAGCCAAGGGTTGACTTAGGCCCCGGTCTAAACATCGCAAATATATAGGAACAAATTTAAAAAACGAAAATAAGATAATCTATAAATAAGAAATTAATTTTAATCGTCGTGGTGAATTATGCAATTAATGAAATATAACACTAGTGACAACTTATTCACGCAGTAGAGAATAACATTCATCCTATTGTATTTTCACGTGTTGTTGTTTGTTAATTACGTAAAAAATAGAGCGTTTAACTCATTTCTCGGATACAATACATTTACCAGAGATTGTCCTTATTCAATACTTTCTCCTCTTTATAATTGAATAGTGTGTGAGCACATTGCGTACTTAAAAAAGAAATGTATTGCGAGATAAAAACCACATTAGTCAAAAATGAATACATTAATTCATCGGGAGGAAAATACGCATCGAGTTGAATACGAATTCGATAATATAAAATTAATATTGAAACAAAGGACGGCCACAAACGTTTAGTTGTGTTGAGCCTTCCTTCTTGTTGGACATTTCATATTGATTTGTATTGTCTGAATGTAATCTCCATAAACATGCGCTTTTCCGTTTGATGATGATAAATGTAACAGGAGATTGGACCTTCCCAAGCGATCAGTTGTTGTAAAACCCGATATGCTCCGCCATACAAACTAAGCAATTCGCATAAAAACTCTGTCAGGAGAAACATGATAACATGCTAATTAGCATATTCGTTTAACATTCCCTTTATTACAGAATATAATAGATGTAATAGAATAGATCAATTGAGCAGCACGAAGTGATTGATGAATTACGGTATATTTTATAAATGTTAATAAAATTTTCTAAAAGAAATGATTATTTTGTGTAACAGGCTACATGAGGGTGATCCTGAAACAGGCCCCTCCCCTTTAGTTTCATAGGAAGGGAATTGAAAAGGTGGTAGTGGTGGGGGGATGTTGAAGATACAGCAAGGTAGCCCCAACTCCCTTTCTGGATCCTTCGCTTTGGATAATGAAGTAGCTGATAATTTAAGGCGTAGGGCGTAACGGTGAACATTTGTAGCTCTCTCTTTAACAGATTGCAAAGGCGCTTTAAGGTCCGTTTACTGATCTCATTTTCGTCGAACACATCTGCGAGTAATAGTAAAAATGTCGGGAATAGTCATGCTGCTCAATAGAAGTCTATTTACAACAAAAATTTCACGTTATCTAAATAATAACGAGATTACTTGTTACAAAGCGAAGGCATCCTCTTTATTTAATTCAATAAAAACGAAGGGCATTTTCTAAATAATTAACAAATCAGAGATATATTTTCAGGATAGATCGTAATAGGTATAGATTTTTAATTATATTTATATTATTTGAATCTAAATCACTTCAAGCCCAAACTAATTGACCCATAAAAATATATTAGAAGAAAATAACGGTTTTTATGGATATTAAAAATTTTCCCCCCCTCCACCCCCACCCAGATGGTGGTAGCCGTGTCTTATCCCAACAGTGTTGATTTGCCGATCACCATTCCCACGTGTTCAACATTACGTCGAAATTCTTCCATCCGTTATAAATTGTATGTAAAAGTTTGTTTTACCTCTTTGGGGGTGAAATATAACTAAAAAATTACATTTTTTATGTCAAAATTAAACTCAAAGACTCACACTACACCAGTTTACAGCCCAATCTCAATTTGTTTTCTGGTTATTTTTAGGTTAATCCCTCCACCCCCACCCCTAAGAATACTCCCCTTACATTATGGATGGGGTTGAAATTGTACGCTAACAGTATCGGAGAACACACTATTAAATTAATAGATCCAAGAATAATTTGTATGATGGAAATATTAGCCGCATTTGGCTATATAAAAATTTTCACTCCCTCCACCCCCACCCCTAGAGGTGGTAGCCAACTCTTACCCCGACAGTGCTGTTTTCCGGGTCGCAAAGAACACGTGTATCAAATTTGGACGTAATTGGTCCACTTATTTAGAATTGTATGCGGAATACACATACACACACATACAGGTAATTTTACGACAAGGATTTCTATTCTTGATAACGTTTCAGCAATTTTTGTTCAATATTATCAAGATCCGATACCTCATATCCTTATATAATTTGACTTTATATTTATTACTGATTATATGTAATTTATAGCTGGACATATAATTATTCAAAATTAGTAAAAATTATTCTTTCTGAACGGCGGTTCTAAACAAGCTCCATTAACGATTTTTTGGGATACTTAAAAGTGATCCTGAAACAGACAACTCCCCTTAATAGCATAGGAAGGAAATTGAAAAGAGGGGATGTGAAAGGTAGTGCAAGTTAGCGATGAATTGACTAGGGCCCCCGAGCTATAGTTTAATGATTCTACCCGGTGTTTCACCTAAATGAGATGCAGCGAAACCCCCAAGAAAACCGGCATCAGGTAGGTCAGGCTTTTGGGTACTATTCTGAGTGCCCTTCCGGAAGACGTGAGATGAGTCTTCTGTAGGGTCGCAGAATTCCCTTTTCTGTGTCTCTACGGTTTTTGGAGGCTGTTTATCCAATTTAAAATTATTATAATATCGGAATATATAACTAACATTAGTAATAGTAAATTATAATGAAAAATACAAATTAAAATTTTTATGACAGGTGCCAAATGTGAAAAAAAATCCTAACGACCACCTTCAAGTGCAGCTTCAACCGAAATGTGATACAAGAATAAAAGTAAAAAAAATAAATATATAAAAAATAATCGAAAAATATAAAATTTTATATAACAATCTATCAATGCTTTTTGTAAAAGTAAACATAACAAATCATGAAATAATTAAACTTATAATATGTAAGTTATAAAATATATACAATTTTTTTAAAAAATAATGAAGGTATTAAAATTTAAGAAATTAAATACTATTAATATTACCTAATTTTAAGATGTCAATATGAGAACTTAATGTGTTATAATAAATAAGATTTAAGATGTAACTCGTTTAAATAAATTTTACCCAAAATCTAAAGTTTCAACATTATTTCAACGAAGTTCAACATTATCCCAATCAAATTCAAGACGCAACATCTTTTAATCTAAACAACACAGAGTCTGTTAAACTGGTCGTAAGATACTGAACTTTGAAAGTATTTAGTTATACTCAAATTAATGTTATCTTTTCACAAAATTAACAAAAATTTGTTTATAATGACAATCAATTAAAAGTGATATAAAATATATTTATGCAAATAGTTTATATGATCCTGCAAAAAACGAACAGTGAAAAATAATGATAATAATAATAACAACATAGTTTTCTGACTTTAAAATTTACAATAAATAAATAGACGGCCAATAAGTCAGCACATAATTTATCACTAATTATTCAAAATTGCCTTATTGTCTCCTTTTTGAGACTTCCTCAGGCATAAATTTTAGCAAGTAATCATATTTACTCCTTGATTTCCGCAGTCAAAAATATTATTGAATGTACATGTAAAGAATTATATGTGAATAATTTAGTGTCCCGGAACATCTCAAGCGTCGGCTACCTGTAAGTGTCGAAATTTAAAAAGGTAATCAAATTTTTACAGTGCAAAGGTTATGAACCCTATACATATTGTTGTAAATAAATTAAATTAATGCTTTTGTTTTATACCAAAACGCTCAATGTTAATACGATAAGCGGTGTATATGAATTTTACAGAAATAAAGTTCCAAAGTATCTATAGAAGTAGACCGCTCAACTCTCCACTTCAGGCGTACGCTATTGAGGTAGTTTATACTACTTTGTTACTACGCCATATTGGATTTCTTCGCTTCCTTTTGGGTGGGAATAAATTTTCGTTCGGCCGCATTTGCCCTATTCCGAACGATTTCTTCCAGTGTGTTAAGGCCGACAATCAACTAATGACTAGAAAGTGGCTTTCTTTGGAATGAAAAAATCACCGTAGTAATCCAATAGGACTACTTTTAGCTCCCAAGGAAGATCAAAGATACCCCACTTATATTAATTTTCTACTTTATGTGAGCAATAACAAATCAATACTAAATTCAGCAGAGGCTTTTACTACTGTCTATTACATCGGGCGACTACGTAAGTATAGTACTATTAAAAATAGCAATATTAAATAATTTAAAAAAATTTCATTCAGTTGTATTTAATAAATTTTATATTCTTTATAGCATGTATGACATATTGAAGGGGATTAAAGGTATTTACATTTATTCGACGGCAGGCAGATATGAATATTTGTTTGTGGAAGAGGGGCAACGGGAGCGGTTTAAGGGAAAAAAGGCTAAAACTGTCGGAAGTGTTAAATCCGATAACAGCGGCGCTCACACCTACAGAATACCACTGACAGCAGCTGTTTCACTCCATCAACCGGATTTGGAAGTAAACCTCGGCCCACCGTTGTTTGATTTATTTTACAGAGATCTGTTTTAGGGTCTCCTGCTACTTACGCCGTCCTCTAGTAGCTTCGGACTTCTAAAATGTTATTGCGCTTATAATTGATAACTATTTTCAAGACTGAAGAAACTTAAACGGCGGATTCCAAAATACTCTGACTAAACCGTGACTTGTTTTGCTAGTCCCAACTTTGCCTCTGTTTCGGCTCGCACTATGTACTAAGCGGCCATTCGAAAACACGACGCAAGGTTATATAGACATAATGTGGGCGCATGTTAGCAAACAATCCTCTGTCTCGGGGAAATGACACACTAGTTGGTTGGCGCACTGCCTCACTTACACAATATTCAATATTAGTCTTTCATTGTAGATTTTTTGTTTTCACGAAAGACAATAAAGTCTAATTCATTTGGTTTTACGTCACACACAAGGTTCAGTCATAATAGCAATTTTAAAATACAATATCGTTTTCAGCTTCCTGAAGTACAGTAAATATACTTCAAAATAACAAGTGAATAAATTCTTTAAATACACATCGTCTTGGATATTCATTAAATCAAATGAGGTGACCAGGAAAAAAGTTCAGAATTCAAATAATACGACTAACATAACAGGAAGAAATTATATTGAAAAATACAAATTAATTTAATAATAATTATATTAGATAACCATAAGCCCAAAAATGTTTAAGTATATAAAGTAATGTTATACGGTCACATTTTCCTGTAGCTTTCAGTCTCTGAGCCTATAAGCGTCTCTAATTCAAACAGAGAAATTAAAACAGTTATTTTTTAAGATCAAGAAAGGAGTAAGACAAGAATATAGTCTATCACCCAAGCTGTTTAACTTATTTATAGAACGGGCGATGTAGAAAATTAAAACCAAATATGGAAGAGGAATCATACTGCAAGGAGAAGAAATAGAAACCCTACACTTTGCCGACGATGTTGTAGTGTTAGGGGAGACAGAAGAAGACTTGCAAACCATACTAAATGGAATGAACATGGTCATGGAGAAAGACTTCAATATGAGGATTAATAGAGGGAAAACTAAGGTAATGAAGTGTAGAATGGGAAAGAAGGGAATATCAAAGGGTGTTAGATTGGGAAGGGATATTTTGAAGGAAGTTATGGAATTCTGCTATTTGGGCAGCTTAATAACTAGAGTAGGATAACACAGGCAAGGAAGACTTTCGCGAAACAGAGGAATTTCCTTATGGGCAATATAAGTGCGAATATTAGAAAGTCGTCGTTAAAAGTTTTCGTATGGAATGGAATACAAGTCTTTGAAATGTAGTGTTATAGGAGAAAGCTGAAAATCAGATGGGTGGATAGAATCACTAACGTGGGAGTTCTAAACAGACTAGGGGAAGAGCGATCAATATGGAGGACGTTGACTAAGAGAAGGGATACGTTTTAAGACATGAGAGTCTTGTAAAATTAGGATTAGAGGGAAGTGTGTGGGGTAAAAACAGAAGAGAAGCGAAGGATGGAATCCGCTAAGCAGATTAGGTAAGCTTTGGTATGAACTAGTGGAAACATAGGTTAGCCAGTCTTAGGACTGAATTCACAACAACAACTTTCACAAATATTCATCACTCGAATCGAAAAAGATTACTAGCAAGCTATGTTATAGCAAATATAATACTTCTACGTTTTCTCATTTCCCTTTAAAATAATGACATTTGGATCTCACTCGGTAATATTTTAATTACTTTACTGCATCACTTAAATAACTTAATATGAAATATCCAACAGCAACATACATGTATTGTAGACGTGCTTATGTAACAAGTGTCTACATAATTTTGAATGTATTCCCTATTGAAGATTAATTATATATATTCATTGAAAATGAACAGATTTTGTTTTACATCTTTATAGCCAAGTCTAATTAATTTGACAAAAGCAATCAATCACTTCTATTTTTAATGTAAATTCGTAGGATTATGATTTTCTCACAAGTAGGAAGTAATATATTAGAAATCCGAAATAATAAATTTTTAAACAATATGCCACAAGATAGGAAAAAAATCATGATTAAATACAAATTTTCCTGGGACAAATAAAATTTATTATTATAAACAATAAATATTAATCTGAACTTCTGTAATTAGGTTTAATTGCAATGAGGTTTCTCGCGTTTTAATTTGAAATTAATAGCAAATAAATTTTATAAAAAGATATTAATTTTATCTTAAATTTACATTGGCTTGAAAATTTAAATGTACGTAAATACGTCCTGAGGAAGACTCTGTTAGAAAGTAACATGGACGAATTTGGAAGAAGAGCTTATAAGAATTAAAGTTTCATTAAGAGTACTAATCTTTTGAGGAATGATGAAGATTAGCGGAGTAGAACATTAAAAAAGATTTATTTTCGTGGCTATTATTCATGAGCTGATTATGAACGTCAATTGATTCTAGCTATGCATTTTTATACAGTACAAAAATTATATTAATTCTGATAGTATTATTTATACCAGCATCACACAGATAACTTTAACATGAATAGTTAACATAGACACTGATTACGTCCCATTTGTGTTAGCCCATTGGCTAACTCCTTGTATGAATTGTACATTCATTAAGTACAAAAAGGGGGGAGGGGTAATTTGCCCGGTGAAATTGTAAGAGAATATAATATTCTGAATGAAACCACAGTGAACAATATTCCGATAATAACCACCTGAAGTTGGCAACGTTCGTTTCCAGAGAATACTTTATACATATAAAATATGATGATAAAAATTAAATTAAATGTGTAGGTAGAAATCAAATTATAAAGAAAACAATTATGCAAATTCATTTATATAAGTGTGTACTTATTATTCGTACAATAATAAGAGCCACGGAGCTACATAACATCTGCAAACAAAGGCAATGAAATTTATTGCATCTCTTAATTGGTGGGCAAGTATTTCCTGAAAGACAAATGAGATTGCGATACCAGACGTTTAAATGACTAACGCCTCTTCCCTTTTTGAGGTAGAATAGTAATTACATCGACGTGTACGATTCAGCTGTAGGCTGTGTTTTTTTTATAAGGGCATGGTCGACGTGGGCGCCTTTGTCAATTTTCCCCAAAGTTAATTGTGAAAACATGCTGGGCATTCGCTTCTAAAAGCGCGCACGCTGCAAGCTCGGGAGCGAATCATTGATTCGTTTCACTGCGACAATTTCGACATCTGATTCACCGTTCCTGAATGAACCTGTAAAGCTTTATTTAGCAGATTCACTCAGTGCGGAACTTTCTAAAGGACGACTCGTTGCAGTCATTAAAATTTTCAAACTGAATTTCTACAATTCGGATAGGGAGAACCGGAATACAGTTTTATTATGTAGGTAGACCTTCTACTGTGAATTCAAATGAAAATTTTTTCCCCGACTTTCAGCCCTCCATTTTTTTTATATGAAGTCAATATCAATTACTACGTTGTAGGTGAATGCAACAAATATAATACTTTTAAATCTATTATTTTAATCCTATAATTTAATAGTATATTATGTGTTAAGTATTGTCTTGATTAAATCAAATAAACTACGAGCGTTATTTGTAGGCCTAAGAAACGAATTTCGGTATCATCAGATAAGTCGTTTGATAAATATGCATCAATAAATTATATAAAATTTAACATCAGGATGACAGTTATCGAGGAAGTTAATTTAATAAATTTATTCCCCGACATTAAATTAAAATTGGCTGAATCTCTTAAAAAATAAAATTTTAGGAATAAAAAAATTATTATTATTACAGTATCTATAATTTATATTTATTCTTCTTGAAAATAACAACTTGTTTATCTTAACCGATCACAGCTAACTACATATTCAATATTTTAACAGTAATTATAACTCCGCATTGGACAATGAAAAATGCAGAACTCAATCCACGAGCCATGTAAGCTAATTAATAAGTTGGAACGGGGAAAACACCACATTTTGCGGTTCGATACATGTAAAAAAAATAATAATGATACAACGCGCATTAATGAAGCTCTCAAAAGAAAAGTACATACGTAACGTCACATGAGGTCGTTACAGGAAAACGTAACATTTAATTTTTACAATTTGTATCTATGAGGAGAGATGCGGCATTGGCAAAGTACATAACGCATTCTAATAAAAGTATGTGATTATGTATAGTAGTTATAAATATAACATTTATATTATATCGGTACATTATTTAATTCTTGGTGAATGCAGACTAAACCGGCATAGAAAACGTCACAATATGAACCTCAAATATACTCCCAGTATCTCGACAGTCAAGAATACTCCCGGTACAATAACAGGATTAAAAATACTTTCCCCGGTTAATGGATGAATTTTTATTTAAACTGCATATTAAATGTCATAATGTAGCACTGTGAACCCCTTTACACCGGTTTCGACCCCAAAGTTGATAAATTCCTTGTTATTTTCCTATGACTCATTTCCACCCCACCACTCACATGCTGCAAGGGGAAATTATACGCAAATATTGTAGGGAAAACACCATAAAAGTAATTAACCTCAAGAATTCTTTTTAGACTCAAATATGAGCCTTTATTACATATAAAAGTACCACCCCTCCCCGTATGGGAGTTGTTTTGAAGTTGTACGCCAAACGTCCATAGGTAATAGTTACGTTTGACCGTTTATTTTGTCACCTCTCACCTGAACCCTAGGGTAAGGGCTCTTCCGGAGCCGTGGTAGATCTCGCTTGAGAAATTGCCATTCTGTTTGCCTCCAAACACTGCCTACGCTCTTCTTCAGTCCCATTGTCTCGAAGAATATGAACTCGACTTGTGTTACACGTACGCCAACCGTAATTTTGACGTCTCGCTGGTGGAATTTTCTTGTTGTTAACAATAAATAACACGATGATAGACCTCTAAACACACATCAAAACACACTAAATTTTGTTGTTGCGAAAGAAACGTTATCAGAATACTAATGAATGTCAATCTATTAATACTGTATGAACACGTCGGGTCAGTTCATTGGTTGAGCTTATGATCGCTTCATGGTAAATCTTATAAGTCGCAGTATTCTAATTTTTACAACAATAGATGGAATGAGAATGCTCAGCCTCCCTCCCGCCCTCCCCCTCACTCTCTCATGCTGCCGAATTACACTTATAATAAAACAGTAAGTGAGATGAATGATATAGGAACGGCTAATAGGAGTTTTAACTCGCAGTTTATTTTTACGCTTCACTTATCGCATTAATTCAATGGATTTATAAATATTTACATTAATATCTTCTGAACTCTATAAGATATCGAAATGAAACACCCTGAAACTTTAAGTTAAAATTCCTGTTTCAATCCCTGAAATTGAAATTCTTTGAACCGTTTCGGAGCATAACAGATCAAGAGTATAGCCAACCCGCAATTGAAATGGAAATTCAAACGCGCGGATGTAAAGAAGCCTTCTCGTTTTTAAGTTTTCTGAAAATTTCCAATGCGCAATTTTCTTAATTTTTCTTTCCGTAAGAACCTTGTACAAAGTATTAGAAAACTTATAAAAATAAAAAAGTATAATAAATGAAATCGGTAAGTTGTTCTCAAGTTATGGTGTGACCATATATATATATATACAGTATCAATTTCAATTGATTAAATAATAATCAAGTATAATACGAATAGGCTTCATTATTGGTGGTATGAAACTCGTCTCAAAGAGGACAAGTTTAGTAAAAGCTAGACCGTACATTTTACACATAATTTTAGCACGACGTGGTGGAAAAATGTTTTTACACGCTTTTTTTATTTATGTACTGCTAAACATCTAATTCCATTTCCTCATTTTAGACTAATAGATTAATTTAAATCAAAATAACAACAGAAGAATTATGAAGCAATAATAACAAAACACGCAACATATATTTACTGGTTATTGAAAACTAAAACTTAAACAATCCTTCTATATATCATTTCCAAAAGTATGATGAATGTTACATGGTTGAAAATTGTAGCTAAGTGATTTCACTGGAGTATATTCACAAAATTATCTTATAATGATTAATACCAGAAGTGTTTTAGAGGTTAATTAGTAAAAATAGGCACATTAAATGTGAGGATAGTGTGGACGTAGAATATCATAGGAAAATATAAAATTATTGAGAACAAATATGTAAAATGGAACATTGTTTACGCTCAACTCCTTGTGACATTATAATATAGATGAAAATTCAGACAAATATGGGTTTTGATGGTAGAATATCTGTATACTCTAAATAATAAACACCTGACAACCAAATTTAAACTGCATACTGTTTCTTAAAAGGCAAAGGATTTCAATATTCCCACAAGGAAACGCAGTTGTCATCTATTTGCACATCCTTAAGCTATGTTATTACTTACATGCATTCTCCTGTGATGTTAGAAACTATATCAGATACTATTCAAGTTAGAAAATGTGGAGGAGGAAAATAAGTACGAGTAAATTCGAACGGACAATGCATATTCCTGAAGTGAAACGCTGTAGGTAAAGGAAGTCTTTCTTTGACTCAAGGTTGTTTATGGACTGACAGGGAAGCTCACAAAACGCCCACATTCTCCTACATATTTACTACGGCTCTGACATGAAGTTGATCACGCAACATTCCTATCACGTAGGAGCAGCGCCTGACGGCTTCGAGTGCCCCGCCGAACAACTTCTACTATAGAAATACATTGTAATATATAAAATTTAAATAATTACCCAATTCAATTTGGTATAAATTGATATACAATAATATACGTTGTAAAAATCTCCAAAATTAAACAATAATTTGTATGTATTTATTAAATCTACAAATGGGCAGATGCCCGGTGGAGGTACACAGCACTTAAACAATAATTAATAATCTGGTCGTAAGGAGCATATTTAGCCTATAATTAAATGTATAAGTATATTCAATATAAATAAATAAGTGTGGAATCATATCATTAGAAGATGAATTTTTAAAAAGAATAATATTGTTTTTGCCTGAAAAAAAAACCACTGGAAATATATTTCACTGTAGTATATTTTTAGAGATTTCGCAGCACTGATCACTTCACTACACTACACTCAACTTAGATTGAGTAGAAATTTTCTTTCTGTTAGAGGAAGTTCCCCAAACACTCCTGCAGGCAGATTGTTCCAGTCATTAATTGTCCTATTTAGGAATGAGTATTTTCCAACGTCTGTTTTTGGTGCCTTGCTTGTAATTTAATCAGGTGATCACTCCTCATTCTATCTCGGATTCCCTGCCAAGGTTTTTGACCTGCAAAGGCTCTGTAGAAAATGTGTAGCCTAGCTGTTTCTCTTCTTGTCTGTAGCGTATCCCACCCTAGTCGCTTTACCTTTTCGTTTCTATGCCCAGGTCCTATTTGTACGAATTTTGCGGCCCTTCTTTGCACCCTTTCTGAGGATTCTATTTGACCTATCCTGTACGGATCCCAACATGCTGCACCATATTCCATAAGTGGGTGTACTAATGACAAATATGCCATGTTTTTAGATTTCGCATTCCCCTTGTTGAGTGTTCTCATGACAAAGTGCAAGGTGTTCCACGCTTTCCTTGTAGCATAGTTTACCTGACCCCAGCTTACTGTTAAAATAAATGCCTAGGAATTTACAGTTTGTCTCCCCATCTATTTTATATATCAAGGCATATTGAACGCACATTTTAGTAAAACTAATCGCCTTACTTTTACTATTGTTGATTTTGATTTTATTTCCCTTAGCCCATGTATCCGAGTCAGTTTGGAGAGCAGCTGCGTCTTGTTCCCCACTTATTTCCCTGTAAATTACACAGCCATCTGCAAAAAGTCGAACCTTAGAATTTATATTATTAGATAAATCATTGATAAATATGAGAAACAATAATGGGGCAATAACTGATCCCTGGGGGACTCCCGATGTTACAGATCCGAGTTCCGAAGTTTCTTTCCCAACTTTGACTTTTTTTAGCCTATTTTTTAAGAATTCTTGCACCCAGATAACTACTCTTTTGTCAATACCTGTCCCATCTAACTTCTGGATCAAGATGTGAAGAACTACATCGAAAGCCTTTGCAAAATCAATAACAATGGCGTCTATTCTACCACCCCGATCGACTTCGTCTGCTAGATCTTGAAACAAATTGATTATCCGACTATCACACGAAAATCCCGATCGAAACCCATGTTGGTTTTTAATGAACCACCCTTTAGATTCAAGTGCATCCCGAATGTACGTAGTTATTAAGTGCTTCATTATTTTGCATACTACTGACGTTAGACTAATAGCTCTATAATTTCGTATGTCCGTTTTATTTCCATATTTAAATACAGGTACAATTATTCCCGTTTTCCAGTCTGTTGGCAGAGTTGAGTTATTTATGGATTTATTAAACAGCCTTATTAAATACGGAATAATTGCAGTATTCTTAGTAAGAGAGATGAAAAATTTGTATTAATGTTTAATGTAAAAGTAAATTCCAAAGTGTTCCAAAACCCATAATATGAATTAGTTCTTTTTATTTTTGCCCTAAAACGTAACAATATGTATAGAATTTTGATAAAGTTGAATTCATTGAATATATAAAAGTACTGTATCAGCTATTTATGACCGCTTCAGGGCAAACCTTATAACTCGCAGTATTTTGAAAAGGTTCCGCGGTCATACGTTTCGGAGCCAATAAAAATGAGCAATTCGCGTGGCAATTCAATGGATTTATAAATATTTATATAAATATTTTCTGAACTCTTCAAGATATCGAAATGAAACATACACGAAAATTTAAGTTAAAATTCGTGTATCAAACCTTGAAATTTTAATTGAAATCCGTAAAAACCCTTTCGGAGCATAAAATGATCAAGAGTATAGGCCACCTGCACCTATTTTTGAGATTTAAACGCACGCATGGAAAGGAAACCTTCATGTAGAATTAATATATATATCAGGTTAGGGACAACAAACAGCTACTGTGTCACAAGCTTTTAATAATATATATGTATATTAATGTCTTTATCGAAATGAAATATGCACGAATATATAAATTAAATTGTCTGTTTTTAAACCCTCAAATTTTCAATGAAATCCGTTGAGCCATTTCGGAGCCTATTCGAGACAAACATACGGACAGACAGACAGGCTTCAATTTTATTTATTGGTATGAATAATTTTTTTCGCCTATGTTGAGATACGACTTCAGTTGTAACTAAAAATAATTAAATAAATGAATAATGAAAAAAACGATAGTTGAAGTCCGAGAAATATATGCTACAGCATCCTCTGTCTCAGACTCACATTACAGAGGTCCCTGGTTCGATTCCTGTCAAGGGCCTGGGTGCTTGTGAGTGTTTACAACTACTCTGATAGAGTATACCCAACAGAGAAAAGGAAAATTAGATACCTAAACAGCAAGTCGCTAATGGCCTCGTTGTTGGTGTGACTATAAACAGAAACAATATATATATATATATATATAATTCTGTGCATATTTTATTTTATTTTAGATGAAACTGTAGATGTCCCTGAAACGTTACGTAGTTTATGTAAATTTTAACTATTATTAATTCTTACTTTTAGGCGAGACACTTTAATTTTATTTAATAATACAAATCGGATTATGTTTGTATAAAATTTAAGGTCACCTTACCCGGTAAACTTAAGTCGCAATTTTTTCGATAAGACTGCACTTCAGGATCATAGCGAAATAGAACATACTTCATGTAGAAAGTATTAGGCACAAAGGACTACTTATGTGTCCTATTATTCCATACTGTTGTACCTCAAGCTTTAAGATGACTGTTTCTGATAACTGCTACTGTGTCTCAAGGTTTTAATAATTAGTATGGGCTATGAAGGTTCAATTACAAAGGGATCTACATTGCCCAGTATGACATTTTATGCTATACGTCAAGTATTTCAAAGGTCAGAGTTGTTCGTTGCCGTTCCTAAAGGCTATCGGTCAACAGCATCCGACATGAACCTTTTTTACCATATATTTGAAAAACTGAAATATTTTACTTCATTGTTTGGTTATGTCAGTATTTATATGTCAGAGAAATTTAATTATAATCGTTTTCTTTGTCGAAAAATATTCTAATTCAAGCCGCAGTACTACTAATTTTTGAATATATTATTAGACAAAGCTGAAAATTGTGCAACTTGTAATATATATATATATCAACCTTAACTAGCAATTTCTGATAATGTAAGTTACCGTATAATACTATAAAGACGTAACGTTCCGTTTAAATAACGCAGGGATCAAAACTAACACCAGAGGCGCTATAGACGACGAAAGAGACCTATCAAGATCACTGAAAGTGTTCATTTTAGTTTCTGTTCACCCTGAATAATTTCGGATATTTATTCGGGAGTGCAAATTCATTAGTATTACCCATTTTCAAGGGAATTGTCGCATATATTTTGAAATCCACCTCTTACATATCTGCCTCCAATGTGAACTTTATACGTTTGTTGCAATGTATGTATCTTATGTCGTTGACAATGAGTCGAAAATTTTACTGAAATAATATTTATAATTAGAAATTAATAACATGAAAAAGTAGGACACCATAATATAATTAAAATTCTTTGCAACCCATACGGCTTCTCTTGAAATATAATTTAATTTTTGTTTTTATTTATTCATCTGTAACGGATTTATATCCATTTTATACTATATTTAATTGTTACGAACTTATATCCATTTGATACTAATAAAATAGGTACAGAAAATTATATATCTTACAAAATCAAAAATTATATTTCTACAATGAACTCAAATTTTCTTTTTCCATCACCTATACATTAAAATTTTATTCTAAAACAACTTTAATAATACACCAAATTTCAAATAAATATCGAGGATATTAAAAAACTTTTCATTATCACTATTGGATTGTTTAAATAAGAATTTGTCCCAGAATGGTTTACAACAAACACATTTTTCAGTCTAGAAGGAACTCCATGATTTATTTTATCATTCAAATCAAGATAATATCAGTATTAACTAGTTTAAACATTATCTATAAATCATTAGAGCCACGTTACGTTATATTTTTTCAATGTTATAGTAATATTTTCATATTTACGGTTCTTAAATGTGTTTGTCATTTCCTTCTATGAGAAAAGCTTCTGAAATTATGTTATACGTTTTCAATTTTCTTCATAAAACCACAGATCCAGTCATTGATGCTGGTTTAATATAACATTTTTATAGTTATTGATTTACCTTTTCTTATAATAAAACGTCAAATTTTCATTGTTTTATTAATACATGCATTAATATGTCCTTCAAATGCCATGATTAAAATTTTTAAATTTATTTTCTAATGTCATTATCAGTATTCAGTGCACAATTATCAATATGAGAACTGATTTGTTTTACAGTTTTAAATATTGATTTTATATAATTCCCTCACATCATTTAGAAGTTTCAATCAGGCAGTTTTGTAAATCAATAAAAAAACGCGTTATATTCAATACATAAAAACCTATGCAAACAGCAAGAGTTTAATATTGGTAATTGATAATTCAATATCACATATTTTAAACGGGTTTTCTTCTGTGGCACACAAGCTTGTTTAATTATTCAAACAAAGGTTATAAAATTGAGTAATATTCTACTATCCTATATTTTATAAAGTATGGAATAATTTTCCAAAGTATTCGGTCGTTTCGAACAAGAGGAAATACTAATTATGTTAATATTCAGATTCATCGGATTTAAAACGCAGAATTTTTGTCTTTATGTGGGGCAGGATTTCATGAAGTGGAAGTGAAATGAAATGTATGAAATTGTATTTTGCATTGAAACTAGCGTTTCAAGAAAAGAATATATGCAGTGTTCACCTGAGTACGGTCACGGCTCATCATCATAATTACATGATGAGACTCAATTTCTGCCAAGAATATTAGTTCAAGGGATAGTTAATATCGCTAAGTTGCCTTAAATTAAACTATAAGGATATATACTTTAGAGAATTTCCAAAATTCATCGTAATTTCCAAAACTTAATCAAGTATTAGTATTAATTTATTATTTTGTCCACTTACGGAGCGTTGTGTAACTGCTCACAATAAAGCGTACTCACTCACCTGAAAATAAAGAAAGATTCAAATTAGGTTACGTCAAACATCTTATCAATTTGTATCAATATGGTAATAAGCAATCAAATAATCGTTCTAAATTTTTTTAATTCATACACACAAACTTGTAATTACTTAAAATTACAAGAGAAAGGTGATGCTTGTAAGCTGACCACTTTTCGTATCAAAAACTTCCCGGCGTAACGTGAAGACAAAACTGTATTTAACTTCTGATCCACTGAAACTGAGTCGATTAATTCAATTGTGATTTGACATCAGGTAAGAACATTGTCCAAGGCGGATCACAACAGTGAAGATTCTTTCTTAGATGCAGCATCATTCTCACCTCTTTCTGTCACACTCGTCGCAAGAATTATTGTTCTGCCATTTTTTAGGAATTTTGTTGAATATTTGTCAACAATGTTGAAGTTCTTTGGTCAGTATATTGTGAATGAAACGCAGTGTTTTTGAATAGTAAATATTTCATTATTAAACTTTCCATATTGTAGCTCCGACCAATACGATTTCTCTAATTTTGTATTATTTCCTAATCTAAGTTGTGTACTCGCTGTAGTGTCCATTCGGAAACATGAGAAGTTTATATTGCATGTAGTAATTATGAAAATCGCTATTTATAAAACTTGATGACTTGAACAAGCTGCTTTTCCGAGTACTATTTTCGTCCTGGCGCCAGGGAGCAATCGAGTGAAATGGCACGGCCCGACTCCCTCTCATCATGAAATATGACCACAACCACGAAATTCTCAAAAGATCGCCGATTGCTGGAAAACGTTTCAACGCACACACTGTGATTGGAATGCTGAACGACAATCTTCAAAATACGAAATAATATGTAATGGGTTCACAGAATTCGAATAATTTTCCACTCTTACCTAGCAAGGGATTTGAGGTAACTTTCTTGTCATTATTTGCCACCAATAAATAATATTTTAACTAACCGTGCTGACGTGATAGACAACTATTCTGATCTTTAAGCTACAAAGCAAATTATATTTCGTTAATGAAATGACGGAGTCCAATCAAAAAAAAAGATCATTATGTTTTATTGTTCTCCTAACAGTATTCAAAGATACTGTTGTGCGAGATTTTATCAAAATGAAGTGTTAGTGTTTTATAGGTGTTGTAAACATTCCATAAAACTGTGTACGGATAATTTACTAAAAAATAATTAAAGATTACAGTTGAGAAGAAGATAGAAATTGTTTGCGTTATGTATGCACGCTCAGCTCACTTCAAATTGTATCAATAAACTAAACATTTAAAAATGTTTCATGACCTGTATACCATCCTGTATACCATAGGCCATAAAAACTACAAGAAAAGACTAATTAATTAAACAATATCTGTTATTGTCAATCTTGTAGGCCAGAAAAATGTTTGTGCCCTACTGATACTGTAAAACATGTGCTACATGGAATGAAAGTGTTGGTGAAAGTTCAGATAGTGCAGGTGAAAAGTGACATACAGTGCAGAAAGAGGTTTCAGTGAGCTTTTAAAATCACAATCCCAACTATAATGAAGTGTGACTCATTTTCACTATTATGTAACAAATATATCTGAAGTAATAGAACATTATTTATTGTGCAGTCTTGACTGTCATTAATAAGGAATTATTCATATAATATGACTATGAAATGTGGTTTCTATAGTTAATAATGATTTCACTATTTCACAATTTTTCTGCAAACTTGAAATTCATGCAGAGTTTTATATTTTGAAAACTTTTAATATTTGTCGTTTTTATCTTGTTCCTCATAAGAAATATTAGAATATTATAATTTCAAACACTTAATTTTTAAATGGTTATAACTTCTAAAGGGTATTGCCTGGAGCTACTACAGAGGGAAGGTCCAAGTAGTTAAAACTCCATTGCGTGTTTCTCAGTGTGTGTGTGACATCGTGTGTCCGTGTTGTGTTTATATTGACATTTGTCTATATACATTTTCTTTTATTAATTTATTTTAAGATTATTTGTCATTAATTATGTACCTTATTTTTTTCATTTTTAATGTATGACGTATCCTATTTCCTCAATCGAGGACTAATGGAAACAACAATAAATCTAAATCTAGCTACCACTGATAATTTACGTTAAGCAACTGCAAATATATACATACATGAAAAGAAATAATAAAGGCTCAAATACTGTTTCTTCTTTTGAATTAGGATACGAAGATTTTATTAGCTTCATTTGTAAATGTTTAAGTGTTGCCACTCAGAGTACATGAGAAAATAAAATAAACGTACGTAAATAGATATTTAATTTGTAGACTAGAATGTAGAAAAGCCAATTTCGTTTAATTCAGAATGATAACACAGCCCAGTGTGGACTAATTATGAAAACTATAGATCCCTGTAAACGCTAAAATAGCATGCGGTCTGCAACAATACTTGATCAATACAACCAATTACTTTCTTCTCTACCACTTTGGTATGAATTGACTTAAGATTTATGCTATTTAAAAAAAATTAACATGAAACCGTTGAAGAGTCACAAATTATACTTAAAAATGATAATACAATTTGATTGTAAAATTTTGGAACTGCCGTGTAACTTAAAGTTAGCACGGCAAAGACAGAGAACCAATCACAAGCCGCCACGTAAACCTGTAGCGTTAAACGTACAATACTGCTTAAACACTCAAACGGTCAGGTTACCGTAAACAGCTTGTTTCTTTTGAGAACGTCTCTAGCCAATGGGAAAATACTGAAAGGCCAACCTATCTGAGTTGAACCTCAAACTTGAAATTCATGCAGAGTTTTATATTGTGAAAACTTATATTTGCCTGTTTTATCTGGTTCCCCATCAGAAATATCATAATTTCAATCACTTAATTTTTAATTGGTTATAATATCGATAGGGTATTTCTCTCTTTTTTCCTTCGTTACATGTAGACGCGGGCGAAGAAGCAATATCATGGTTGTTCAGGATAGTTTGCAAAATCTACGATACAGGAAGAAAACCAGAAGATTTTAGTATAAAGACCAAATACCTCTGGGACTGATAGATGAAAACAGCACAGGACAATTAGTTTAGTATCCCATGCATGCAAAATATTAACAAAAATAGTATAAAGGAGGATGGAACGTTAAATAGAATGCGAGTTAGGAGAAGATCAATTTGATTTTAGAAAGAGTATAGGGGAAAGAGAAGTAACAATGACTTTGCGCCTGATGTTAGAAGACTGGATAAGAAAAACCGACCTATGTTCATGGCATTTGCAGATTTAGGAAAGCGTTTCATAATGTGAACTGGAACACACTATGAAGGATTTTGAAGAGCACTGGAATATAATACCGAGAAAGGAGGCTTATACATAACCTCTAAGAGAAAAGGCAGCACTAATTAGAATAGAAGATGAAAAGAAAGCCGTAAACAAGAAAGGAGTACGACAAGGATGCAATCGGTCGCCCATGCTGTTCATAGAGAACAGGCGATGATGAAAGTTAAAATGTAATATGGAAAAGGAATCATACTGCAAGGAGAATAACTGAAACCCTACGCTTTGGTGATGATATTGTAGTATTAGGGGAGTCAGAAGAAGACTTGGAAACCATAATAAATGCCATGAACGTGGTCCTGGAGGAAGAGTGCAATATGAGGATTAATAGAGGAAAAACCAAGGCAATGGAGTATGGGAAACAGTGTTAGATTCGGAAGGGATATTTTGACGGAAGTAAAGGAATTCTGCTACTTGGGCAGGATAATAACTAGGGATGATAGAAGTATAAGAGACAGAAAGAGTAGGATAGCACAGGCAAGGAAGGCTTTCGTGTAAAAGAGGAATTTACTTAGGGGTAATATAAGTGTGAATATTAGGAAATCGTTGCTAAAAATTTTGGTATGCAGAGTGGCGTTAGTTATATGGATGCGAAATGTGGACGATAGGAGTAGCGGAAAGGAAAAGAATTGAAGCCTTTGAAATGTGGTGCTATATGAGAATGCTGAAAATCAGATTGGTGGATAGAATCACTAACGAGGAAGTTATAAACAGAATAGGGGAAGAGCGAACAATATGAAGGACGTTGACCAAGAGGACATCAAGTTTTAAGACTAGAAGAACAGAAGAGGGAGGCGGAGGATGGAATACGATGAACAGAATAGGAAAGATGTGGGATGAAATGAAGGTTAGAGAAAGTTAGGTTAGCATGGAGGATTGCAACAGACCAGTCTGAAGGACTGAATACCACAACAACAACATGTAGACGAGTTCATCTTGAATCTTTGCTATCTCTTCCTATGGTGTTAAAGGAGAGAGAGACCAACCGCGCTGCTTCAAATCGATAACGTTATTTATTGAATGAGGTAATTAAACAACAGATCCTGTGCGCTATTTACCTGAATGCCGATGTACCGATTTACTCTGTTTTTTTCCCCCAGAAAACGTAAATAAGCCTGATGCAATTCATTACTCCCAGAACCCTTCGACTAAAACATATATATTTTTTCAAAAGATATTTATGCAACAAAAAAGTTCTAATTAATTTCAAAGGAATACAAAAGTGGAATACACGTCGTTGTCCGTCATATTAATAGTGCGGTTTTCGAAGCCGTTTCGGTTGGGTTAAGGATAAAGAAATTATAAAAGGTCTGAGAACAAAATCGCAGTAAATACACGGATGTTCTTAATCATCCATGTTTCAAACTCGCGTGTTTCTAGAGAACCAGATTACCTCTAAAGTGTTTACTCCGGGATCGTGACTTGTGTCTCCAAATTTGGCTGATATTGAACCACATATTTAATATTGAATACGGAACAGAAATTCATTAATATTTGTTTATTAAAAGTTTCAATTTACTCTATAAAACTTTTGACCGACCAAACTAAGAGATAAAGTGACACTACTCGAAATTTACTTAACTTCAGCATTGATATATCTTCACCGTAATTAATTTCAGGAGAACAGACGAAGCGTTGATGAGTGAAGTGCACTGAACAAAAGAAGAGACGCACACACGCGACATTGTGGGGTTTCAAAGGTGGATTGATAGGACAATATCGGAGAAGTTAGGAACATCGACTGGGGCTTAGAAACAAAGAGCACAAAGAGAATTGTTAAACCCGACGTGCTCGCGGAACGCAGACAGCCGACGATGAGCTGGATACAACATTCATATTAAACTATACACATTTAAGAATAAATACAATATTTTATAGATACTTAAAGGTATGATGTGAAGTTTCATAATTTTAAATACGATATTAATGAAAATTTGATGAATAACGACAAGTCACATATTATCGGTCACCTATATGTTTGGAGTATCACGAATTTCACAATTGCAGAGTAACAACCGTTTTAAAAAATATAAACACGAGTGAAAATAATATTATAAAAAGAAGAGAATATAGAGACGAAATCAAAAGAATAAACTTAGATTTACATAAAATCAAACATTGTGACAGTAATATTGTTTATTGCGCTTCGGCGCCTCTTCTAGCGTGTATCTGTATGACGACCTCTGAAGACGAATATTTACAAATACTGTCATGGCGCATCTACAGTCACGGTAATCGTTTATACGTTTGTATTCCCAAATATTTTTTGGGGGTTAAAAGGCTACATGAAGGTGATCCTGAAACAGGCAACGCCCCTTTAATAACAATGGAAAGGAATGGAAAAGGGGGTTATAGAAGGTAGAGCAAGGTAGCCCGCGGGCTATACTTTAAGGATCCTACCCGGTGTTTCATCTAAAGAGAAGCTGAGAAAACCTTCATTAGGTAGTTCGGGCATTGGGTATTATTATCACGCCCTTCCGAATGACGAGAGACGAGTCTGCTGTGGGGTCGCAGCATTCCCTTCTCCGTGTCACTACGAGTTTTAGGAGGTAGTTGGCCGATCGATTCAATGGGATCAGGGGACAATTCTTACCGTATACCCAAGGTCTTCAACCCCAGTACATAACCTCCTAAAATAGGTAAAGGTGCCACTGCATGTGAGAACTTTGAAAAAACAGAGAGATAACTCCCACGGGCGTATTCTCAATCAAAATATTCCTGTTTAAATACTAGCCGAAAATAAAAAAAATTGCGATTAAATACACAAATTAAATAATGGCTGAGAAGTCACATATGAATTCATTATTAAAAACTGCAACTGTTGTACCAATAAATTATGTAGACATTGAAGTATATAAAATTCCCTATAAATGCTTCTATGCTTGTTACGTTGGACAAACTAGAGGGCATTGAAAACTCATATAAAGAAAATGTTCCTAAATTGAAACATCCTAGTGATAAACATTTTGTTCCCACGGAACATATCAACTCCACCACACACACACACACTCATATTATTCAAGAACTCCAAACTTCGCAAGATGTCTAGCATATATGAACCTGAGGTAAGTCACCTACTTTCTATCTCTCTTTCCTTTCCTTCTTAATTGTTTTAATTAACATGACAATGTCATTTCTTGTCTCATATATATATTCTGTGAGAAACATTAAATACTAGCGACGTGATACCATTCGGAACTTATTTCCTTTGTCTGTCGCTTCTGTATGAGAACCCAAACAGACCCACACAAAACAGCCAGGCCCTTGCCGGGAATCGAACCCGACATCTCTGTGGTTCGAGGTAGTGACGCTAACCACTAGACCTCAGAGACAGTCAATAAAACTTTCGATTGGAATAATTTCAAAAAACAATATTCTGAAACTCAACATTATACGATATTAATGTCGGAAAAGTTACTCGTCAAATTTAATTGTTCGTCAATTAATGTTAAATATGTTTCAAATTATCTTAGCAATATTTATTACTAGCTATATCCGCGACTTTGTTTGCGCTGAAATAGCTCTGTTTATTTTCCCCTAAAAACGAATACAGAATTTTTATAAAGTTGAATTCATTGAAAATACACAAAGCCCGATATCATTTATTTATGATCGCATCAGGGCAAAGCTTACAACTCGCATTCGGTTTCAAAAACACGTTTGGGAGACAACTAGATATAAACTTCCAGACGGACAGAAACTTTAATTATATTTATTGGGATAAATAATATTTATTTTATTTGCTTTCAAAATGAGATATTAAATTTTACCTGACCAGACATATAAAACCTATTTACGTAAGCAAAATAACGAATATATCAAGAAATTTATTATTTTTCAGGGAGTTAGTTCTCTGCCAAATAGGTTAATTACGGCGTGAATCCTTCTGCAATAGTAGATGGTGAGAGAATGTTCGTCGTCGTCGTCTCTCTCTCTCTCTCTCTCTCTCTCTCTGTCTCATGCTGCCAGAATTACGCTTATAATAACACAGTAAATAAGATTATTAGTATCGGAACGCCTAATAGGATTTATAACTCGCAGTTGTTTTTCACGGAAAATTCAATGGATTTATAAATATTAATATCTTCTGAACTCTGCCAGATAACTAAATGAAACATACACAAAAATTAAGTAAAAATTCGTGTTTCAATCCCTGCAATTTTTATTTAAATCTGTTTAACCGTTTTGGATCATAAACAGATCATGTGTATAGGCAACCCGTATTCAAATTTTGGAGATTGGAATGACGTATGCCAAGAAAACTTTTGTATAGAATAATTCATATTAATATTTATATTATATTACTATCTTCTGAAATATGCACGAATATTTAAGTTAAATGTCTTATTTTAAAACCCTCAAAATTTCATTGAAATTCGTTGAACCGTTTCGGAGCCTATTGGAGACAAACTTCCAGACAGCAGACACTTTAATTTCAGTTATTGCTATAGATATAGATTATTCCCTTAAACAAGCTCTTTGGCCTTCTGCTATAATTGTTTATTTGTATCTTTGTTTATATGGTTGTTTCATCCAAGGATTGGGGATGAGTTATTTGTAAATGATTAATTCGTAAGTCACTTCTTAATCATTTTATATTGTGAATTTTCAAGGAAAGTAACAACAATGAAATTAAAATTTAATTCACTATAAAGTATTATCCGATGGAAAAATTGAGTATATAGTTTTCATATAAATATATTCACAGAAAAGAAAGTTTTCACTCTGGAAATAATTGTTAGACTTAGAAATAGAACTCCGAGATTCACAAGTTAAACGTTGAATGCTGAACAATTTGTATCCAAGTCGTGAGTTAAGTTTTGAACTTCGGGAAATGGAGTGAACAGGAATTGGCAATTAGACATTGAAGAACCATTTTGGCAGTTGTAAAAAATAAATGTGAACACAAAAAATAACTTCTTTTTCGTGTTCAGTGTGATTATAAATACGAATTTCATTGAAATTTAAATCTAAAAACACTAGCCTTGAATTTTAATAAGACAAATCTCTAGATTTCTATAATAGTTCTACATTTAAATACATGAGCTCAATCTCTTGTTAGCTGGGGCACGCTATAGAGCAGTTTCCCCATTACAAGTATCAAGTTATGTTACTAAGAATATTATCATAACTAAATTGTACATCGTACAGATAAAATTTTTATTAAATCAGAAATATATATATATATATATATATATATATATATATCTAGAGGATTAAGAATGACGCACAGCATGAACCAGGTGACGAACTCAAACGCTTATCAGCTCTGAATCACAAGACGAAAGTAACAATGTTTGTAGAAGCGGTATGAGTTGTTTACTTAAACACTTAATTTTGTCTGTATAATGTCTATTTTATTTTATGTGTGTATACAGCAAATTATTGGACAAATGAATTACATTTCAATTGAGTGTATCTCTACTGAAATGAACTGACCTCGTTCGTATTATATATATATATATATATATGCTGAATAATGTAAAATTGTATTAAAAAAACCGAATCCTAATCATGCTTCGATCCTTTAGGCTTGCTTAAAAATATTTCTTTTCAGATTTACTGTGCATATATTGGCAGGTTGTCCATTGTCCGTTTGTTCGTGACGGACTCAACTGTCAGTAGCAAAATTTTGACATGACTTGACCTAACCCATTGCATCAGTGGCTGCGCTGTTCATTGTTTACCTCTTAAAAGCTATTTAAAATTGGGTAATAGAGCGACCGTGGACTTGGGCTTTCGATCGAGTTTGTGTCCATGACATGCCTTGCTAATGGCAGACGACGCTTGTCTCCCACGCTTGCAGATCCTGCAGTGTGTCTAAAAGTGGATCCTTGGCAGCTACTCAGCCCGCGGGATTTACGCCAAGGCGGGTAGGAAGTTACTTTCCTGTAATCTCCATCTGAAACGGTCCGCAGTTTTCCTGCCAACCTAACCATCAAAATTATAAACAATTTTTTTGTTTGGTTAATTAAAATTTAACAGTATTTAAATAGTTATTGATATTTTCATTTATAAAATGGCATTAAAATGTTGTACAATCACTTTGCGGCTTAAATCGGAGGACACAAAACGAGCCATTGATAGACCCAGTAATTAAACATTATTTCTATGGTAAAGCATTGTTTACTTTCAAAATGAATCCATTCCTTTGAGTGCCAACTATCAGAATTAAAATATAATATAATACAATATACACTATTTGGTCTTTAATACTTAAACAGTTGTTTTATTTTTAAGTATAAAACACCAAATATTTTATGTAACGGTGATATGATATGGGATTTGAAACCAGTATTTCTTATTCGAATCGTAGTTATTTTTTTCGCGTAGATTACAATTCCATTAATGATAATTAATCATAATTATCATCTACGGCACTACAGCCTGAAATCGTTCCTTGGCCTCCAGGTGAGATCTCTCCACGTTACTATCCTCCTCCAGTTATTCACTCTTAATAACTCCTTTGCATCTTTGTCCACTCCATTAACCCATCTATTCTTGGGCCTTCCAACTAATCTCTACCGACCAACTTTACACGATGAAAACAAAATCTCAAACCGCGAATAGCCTTTATTAATTCTTAAGTTCTTTTTAATTGGAATGGGTTGATTAACTTGCAGTAGAGAAACGTTAAACGGATTTAATTGTTTCAAAAACAGTTTAATTCGGTCGTCTGCCGAAGAAATAAAATCGTTGTTTTTTGCCGCAGAGCAAGGTTGCAGTTTTGTTTCTTTTATTATTCTAACTTTTAGTTGGTCTCAAGTGAAGGAGGTAGTCGGAGGGCGATTCAGGAAGATGTGTGATGAATCACGAGAAGGGTTTCAGAGAAATAAAAAAACAAATTTTAATGCACAATCAGTTTTTTCCCATCGAACACTGGGAAGCTCATTGTAGCATGTAAGGCGTTAATACGTTTACCTGACTGGTTTATTTGTCATTTGCTCGAAAGAGTAGAAAAAGTGCCGTCGGCTGCTGTTGAATTTAATGTGTGCTTATTTGTAATTATTTATACATTTTGGTACGTAACGTATTTTTGTAACCGATGCTTTCTTTGAGTAGTCAGCCTGACGTCAGCAGATGACGTCATCATATCCTGATCCCACTCCAGATCCAGCATAACCCGCACCTCTCAAGCCAACTGTCGTCACCAGAGATCTTAGCAGCAAAGAAATACCTTAGTTTGCCACGTGATCGTCATCATAAACATTAAAAAGTGAGGATTAAAAATATTCATAACGTATTGTGTACTAGAGAATGAGTGAGGGGAATTGGGAATATTTTTTTGGTAATAAAGAACACCTGATGCAATTTTATGATTGTTTACGTGAACGCGACTTGATAAGTGATCTTGTGACCTTATCATTCTCCCAGTCGTAAGAATAAGCGATTCTTGCAGCACTTCAAGTGCGATTGGGAACGTAAAAGGTGGATAAATTACGTCGAAATAGGGAAAAGAAAATGTTAAACGGCGTAATTGTAAGCGTGATTCTGTCGAGTGTTGAAACAGATGCAACGAGATTTTAGCATTTTGGCAGCTATTTTTTTAATTCACCGATCCAATTTAACGAATAAAGGCGAGCATGGCGCAGTGATAAAACATTTTAGCTAAGAGAAAAAGGGAGCTGTGGCTCCGGAAGGATGTTTGAGGCGAACGCACCACCGCTTTAGACCATTTATTACCTGACAAATGAAATTAATCGTGGCTGTTCGAACACTGCTTTTTATGTTGCATGGACAAATTGTTTGAGATTTCTTCTGAAGAAACGGTCAATAAAATTATTGAAACAAAACAAAAATTTCCACAATGTGTAATAGCTTTTGTTTTAATTTAAATATTTATCTGATGAGGTCTACAAAGATGGACGAAACTTCGTCATTTTAATTATATAAACTAAACAGTATTTAAATAGTTTTCTGACAAATTTGGCTATATTTAAATTATTATATTTAACGTCAGATAATTATTTTTTTAAAAGGAGATTTCAGCTGGATAATTGTTTGGTTACGAAGGATTGGATCAAAAACGACGACGACAATAGTCAAGGTTGGTAATCGAGGAATCAAAACGAAAATTCAGTATATAAATTCATTTGTAATATACTTCAGTATGTTTTGTCGAATCCCTTATTAATAAAGTATTATTTGTTTTGCTTCCATATTTATTTTGAAACCTCCCTACTAGACTCGGGACTTTTGGCAAAATGAGCATTAAAAAGCTCCTATTATACCGAGATGCACACTTTATAGGTACAAATATTGAGTAAAAACACATTGTAAGTTAGTAGAGTCATTCTCAGTTGCAAAAACTATCCTGATATTCATTGTGAACGTTTAATACTAATTCATTGGGTCCTATGTTATAAATAATTTTATTTGTAACGAAGAAACCTGTGTATTCGTTTACTTTTATCAGGTAACAGAAATGTTCAATATCATTACTTTTACTCTTGTTTTATGCACTATTATAAATCGGTTAAGCTATAAAAAAAGAAAAATGCCTAAAATTCCTTTTCCACTGTTGAATCAGGTACCTTAGGTCATTTAAACTATTCCAATGGTTCAAAATCGACAATTTGATACAATACGTAATGAGAATTATAAGTCAGAGGAAACTCTCTGCCGCAATAAATATATTTCTATTTAATAATGGATATTAAAATTATAATTTTATTTCTCTTTCAAAAATACGCTATAATAGAAGTCTTTGAAAAGAATGCTAATATTACATTGAGAGTACTGGATTAGGGCAGAGTCAATAAGGGGAGCAACTGCAGAGCAAGGGAGCTTTTAGAAAAAGAAGTCAATATTTAACAATAGCAGCGCCCTCAAACTCGAGGGCCGCATGCAACGCCGCACAGTCAAGTAGTAAAAAATAAAACCCCACAAAAATTACAAATAATAGTCGAAGAATAGAGCTTCCTCGTGGTTTACCTCGTTGAAATTAAGGTGGTCAAACGAAATACACTCCAATAGGGTCTAAAAATCTAATTCCTATTTACTTTTTGAATAAATATGAAGTAATTATTTCCCTTTGAGGTTATTGCCTCTGATTTGTAAGTATTGTGTATTATTGTATTTGAAATGAGAAACACGTTTGAAATTCACTTTATAAGCTCAAACTGAATTATCATTTTAATAAATGGAAAAGCAGTGACATGAGTACATAAAATACAATAAATTTATATTTTATTTTCTATAATTCTAATCCATTAGTAACGTATCTGTAGAACAAAATGTAATATATATTTAATCATAATCTGTGACATACACTCATATAGTGGATTTGTCAGTGAAGACATTCTTCGAGGATATGGAACGAGTCAAATAGTTTTACATGGATTTATGACATTATTATTACGATAATCGTATATGTAGTTTTACATCAATAATTACATAGTTTCACAAAGTCCTTTACAGAATAGAAGCAGTGGCTAAGTGTCTAGTTCAATTTTAAATTTGTTAGGTTGATTTCGGAGCTGTTTACGTGTGGGGGAAGCTCAGGGTTGTTCCCTTATAGTGTACAGATTTTTGTGTTATTGTTAGTCTTTTACATTCTATATGAAGGCTGTTTTTATTTCTGGTGTTAATTCTGAGAACATTAATGAGAGAATACATTGGCTTGCGAGTGTAAGTAAGCCTAATTTTTTGAAAAATCCTGACAAGATGCTCATGAATTGACGTGACATACAATTCTAATGACACCTTTTTTTGGATTATAAATAATTTTTCTTTTTCTGAGCAGTCGCCCCAAAATATAATGCCATAAAACAATACAGAATGAAAATATGCATTACATACTGATTTTCGTGTTTGTATGACCATATAATTATATATAACTCTTAGAGCATAAGAAGCTGTGAAAACTTTCGTTAATAGTTGATAATTGTCTACAGAAAGTCCTAAAAATTTAGTGTACATAGTTTATGTAGTTACTTAATTCCTTAATAAGTTTACAGATTGTAAGGATGTGTTGGTTGTTTGTAATTGCATAAATTTGGTTTTACAAAATTAAGTGATATTCCATTCACAGAAAACCATCGAAGCACTTGATTTGATACTTTATTAGCTGCTTCATTGAGTATGTCCATGTTGCCTATAAAAATGCTTCTGTCGTCTACAAACAGTACAGCTTCTTAAAATGTATCTAATATTTTGGGTTAGATCATTTACGTAGATTAGAAAATACAGAGGACGCAACACTGAACCCTATGGAGCTCCCTCCCTTATTTATCCCCATTCAGATTGAAACTTTTCACTTATTAATGGATCTTTCAATACTACTCCTTATTTCCTACTTCATAAATACGATTTAAACCAAGAAAAATATTTTACTGTTATTCCATAGCATTATTTTTTTCAATTGAATATCATGGCCTACATAACAAAAAGGTTTAGAAAGAATATCGCATTGCATTTATTTCTTCTATAATTTCATCAATGTAGATAGCTTTTTGTGTAGAATAACCTTTCCTAAAACCGAACTGTCAGTTCTGAGTAAGTTATTTTTGATGGTGTGCGTGTAGAATCTGTTGTAAACAACTATCTCAAATGTTTAGAGATAACAGGTAAAAGTGAAATTGGACGATAGTTATAAAAGTAAACCATTCTTTACTTAAAGAGAGTACTTGAGCCTATCTGGGAACGTTCCACTTAAAATGAATGATTACAACCTAATATAGGACTAATGGCGTCAGCAAAATGTATCACAACAATACTTGAGATTTCATCGTATCCTGTAGATCTTTTTTTTTCATTAGCTTTATAATTTTTGTTATTTCAAATGGTGTTGTAAGACTAAATTTAAGTACAGGGACATTGTCATTTACGTGTTTTCTCAAGAGATTTACTGCATCAGTTAAAGCTTTATTGCAGCTTAGTCCTATCTTTTCAGCAACTTTTAGAGAGTAATCATTAAACTTCTTAGATCTGGACTTGAGATCTTTAATGGTGGTTTCACACATCTGTGACTAAAATTCATTTGTTTCACTTTCCAAACAGTCCTTTGCTTCGTTTATTTTTCTTGGTACTGCATATTTTTAGCTGTATTTATAACATTACGTAATATTTTTAGAAGATTTTGTATTGTGTCTTTAATTTACATTTTGGGTTGTTTATAGTACATAGATATAATTTACTTTTGTTTTTCTTGATATTTTATCCCTTTAGTGATCCACTCATTTAATTTTATATGTTTTTTTAGGAAGAATACTTTCAAAACGCAAGTAAGATAAATATTCTTAACGATTTATGATGTGAAGAGTGTTCTTCAAGCTGTCAGATTCACTTTGAGTGTTGTGGGTCAATTACAACTGTCTCTATACAAAATATCCCTACGTATATACATAATAACCCTGAGTAACGTTCTTCGTGAAACGCTCGGAACACATCGGGTACGCTCGGCTTTAGCTTCGTCAAAGAAAGCACGGTACAGAGAGGACGTAGTTAGCTAGCGTTACTACTACTTTTATAAGCTGTATACTTCTCTAAATATACTATTTTATGAACTGGAACTTAATATCATCAAAGAAAAAAAAATATCAAGTATAAACGTTTGCTTCTATTAAAACTAGTAGGGTTAATTCAGTGGATTTAAAACCAAAATATGGTCACATGGATGGATTATTATAATAAAAAGGATTTTTAAATTTTTTTAAAAAATTTCCCACATTTTAATTACCACGGTAGATTTCAAACTACATTTTCACAAGACAAACATATAATTACTATAATTTAAGAGTTTTTTTGTCATTTGCAGAATTTTCGATAAATTTAGTTATGTATTTTACATTTATGTTTTTTTTAAATCGTATGCTTTTGACAACATAATAAAATTGTAAAGTTGTTTGAAACACAATTTTGATGTTTGAGTTTATCTTCCTTTTGGTAGGATGCACATCATGTAAATAGTATAGATTGTAGAGGAGTTAGTGGTGACGTCATAGCGATATATTTCGGTAATTACGAGTATGAATTTTTAAAATAATTAAGGGAATTGGAATCATGATGAGTATCTACAAATGGAAAATAAGGGATTCACATAGTTCCTTCTGTTAATAAGACTTTCTTAAATCGTTCTTAGAAGGGGATAGGGGTGTCACACAACGCATTCGTAATCGTTTAAATTACATTAGTGTCGAATTAAGTAGTGTACCAGACCAAACATCCAACTAGTACTAAAAAACTAGTTTGATATTGTTTTGATACAGCTTTTTTTTAATGTTTCACGTTTAAATATTTAAATGATTGTGAAAGCTGACTTGCTATTCAATTATATTTTGTCACCTTAGGTAGTCCATCGAACATGTGTGCTGATCATTATAGCGGAATATTTTTCTTTAACAATTTGCAACTGACGAGTCACCATGCAGTCATGAAATGGCTCTTCTTTAGTGTCATCGCAGTATATGAATAACACAGAATGATATCTTCCACTCGTCTGTAGTTTGGACACGTCGTATTTATCATCCTGTTTCATTTTTCAAATTGACTGTGTCAGGAACGTCGAAGATGAATTATTCTCGTCTGTGCTCGCCAACTGAATGAGAATTAATTGTTCATCTATTATTTGTAAGTAGTAATTGGATCTAAGTGAAGTAGGAAGTAGGAAGAGCGCTGATGGCGAGCAGAACTGAAAGCCCAGGGATAGCGTCGTTAGCAAACTTTTGAGAGCGACGATTTCCCCGGGGGAAAGCCAGCCTCGCAGGCGAGTCCTTTTGTTAAACGCTCCACGTTGCTACCAGACCATTATTAATGTTGACATTATTTCATATTCATCCTACATTTTCTATTCTAATTTATTGACAGTATTTCTCGTATCTTTTGAGTTACTCTTCTGGATACCGTTTGGCCGTGGACTTGAAAGTCTCATTGACGTTGTCTACTGATTATAATTTGTTTGACAGGTTACTGGCTTCATCAAGTTTTATAAATTCAAGGTATTTATGGGTGTTTATCAGTTAACCAGGAATGGTAAGAAACGTATTGTTCCGTTAAATTAATATAAATATCTATTTATAACAAAATAAAAAAGTCCATTGCGAAAACAATGATTCAGTGGTGGTCTTGGAGAATAACGGCTACAAGGTAACATCGGATAGGGAAAGGCAAATCTACTAAATTCATACTTTATTTCAGTATTTAACGTTAGTGCTAACAAATTTCAATTAGAGGAAAATGATTAAAAAACAACAAGTCACGGGGCCCAGATGATATATCCACAGAATTATTAAAACTTGGAGGGGAGGCAATAATTCCTTACTTACAAAGATTTTTCAACGTATCAATTAATAATTTGGCTCTTCCGGAGGATTGGAAACAGCTATTATTATACCAATTTATAAATCTGGTAAAAGAACAGACGTCATAAACTATAGACCCATCAGTCTTACTTCAGTAGTGTGTAAGAATATGGAGCACTTATTAGCAGCCTACGTTAGATCTGAACTCGATAGAAAAGGGTGGTTTTTTAATGGTCAGCATGGGTTTCGGGAAGGGTACTCGTGCGAAAGTCAAATGATAAATCTATTTCAGGAGTTAGCAGATGAAGTAGATAATGGGGGTAGAATAGATGGGGTTATCATAGACTTCGCTAAGGCATTTGATGTAGTACCTCATGATATCCTATTGGATAAATTAAATAAAACAGGTATAGATAAAAGAGTGATACTATGGGTAGAAAAATTCTTAAGCGACAGATCGCAAAAAGTCAAAATCGGGGAACAATTTTCGAATTCAGGCGCTGTAACATCGGGAGTTCCCCAAGGCTCTGTAATCGGCCCCTTACTGTTTTTAATATTCATTAATGACTTACCGAATTACTTGAATTCAGGGGTAAGGCTTTTCGCTGACGATTATATCATATACAGAAAGATAACAAACGAGGAAGACACTTTATTATTACAAGAAGATCTAGATAAAGTTAATAGCTGGGCTCTGGAAAATAAAATGAAAATTAATGGAAAGAAAAGCAGCTCAATCTCGTTTACTAAACGCACGTTGTTAAATGAGACAGAATATAGAATAGGTGGGGAACTAATTCCAAGGGTAACGAGCTGCAAATATCTGGGGATATATTTCAACAACAGACTTGGGTGGGAGGAACAAGTGAATTTCACGGCCCGAAAAGCGTGGAATTCCTTACATTTCATTATGAGGAACTTAAAAAAGGGAAGTTCAAAAACAAAGGAGGTGGCATACTTATCTCTAGTTAGACCAATTTTGGAATATGGGGCGGCTTGTTGGGATCCTTATAGAATTAATCAAATAGAATCATTAGAGAAAGTTCAGAAAAGGGCTGCTAATTTTGTGCAAGTAGGGCCAGGTCATAGGAAGGAAACAGTAAAACAGATAGGTTTTGAGGTATTGTCAGAAAGACAAGAAAGCAAGACTGCATTTGCTATTCAAAGCTTATACGGGGCAAAAACCATGGATTGGAATTAGCTACAAAATGCAAAAGCCCAGTTATATAGGTAGATGGGATCATCAATTCAAAGTGAAATATAGAAAACAAAAAACAGATGTTGGAAAATTCTCATTCCTAAATAGGACTATCAACGACTAGAATAATTTACCTGTGGGGGTGTTTGGAGGAAATCCTCTTCAAGAAAATAAATTTAGGTCAAATCTGAAAAAACGTGTGAAGTGAAGTGGATATTTTTTAATATAAATGTGTTTCCAAATATGAAAAACTTAAGTGAAGTGAAGTGTTTCTCTTTTCTCTTTCAGGGCATCCACAGAACATGTTTATCTTTCTTTAGTTTATAATTATGTATATTTAATTATGTATCTGCCACCGGACTTGCGCCCAATTGTAGATTATTGGCAAATACAATACTTACACTCAAAAGAAAATTGAACGCGCCTTCTTGAACGCAACAAGCAACACACATTTTTCAAACTGCAAATACGGCTCTTATCGACCCAATACAAAGTGTCTAACTAGTAAAGTACTTCCTCGGCGTTTATGAATTGTAATATTCACTTGCTAACTCTCGTTAATATTTTAAAAGATGTACATCATAAATACCTGGATAATGCCCAATTTGAGCGCAAAAATAATAAAGCATATAATAAAACAGGTATTTTTTATTCTTTTTACTAAAACATTTCAAAGAAGTTGTTACTGGAATAATATGGCTGATACCTCGTGTTCACAGGTTTAATCCTCACACAACAAATAGTTATTTATCAAGTCAAATTGTCAATTGGGGTATAGGGATGGAGAAAGCCTCGACCGGACCAGGAATCGAATCCCGGACTTCCTCTTGGTGAGCGAAACTCTTATGATCAGAGATAATCAGGTTGACTGCCTGTTAGATTCCCGGTTCGGTCGAGGTTACTTCCATCCTGAATCTTTAATTCAGTTTCACAGCATTTACAGCTGAGCTTCTTTGAAATTTTTTTCTCGGTATGATAATTAAAATTCTATTCGTCTATTGGATTAAAAGATAATATTGAGTGAAAAAATATTTTCAGTAAGAATATGTGAGGTAATCTCTTTAATATCATAGGAAGGGAATTGAAAAGGGAGATGTGTAAGGAAGAGCAAGGTAGCCGAGGATTGACTAGGGCCTCCGGGCTATAGTTTCAAGATCCTATCCGGTGATTCACCTAAAAGAGATGCAGGGAAAACCAGCTGTTGGGAACTAATCTCTCGTCTCCGTGTCTCCAAAAGTTTTAGGAGGCATTTGGCCGATTGATCCAACGGGATCAGGGGACAACTCTTACCACATGTCCAAGGTCTTCGACCGCAGTACATACACCTCCTAAAATAGGTGAAGGTGCCTCGGCATGTGATAACTTTTAAAAAGCCAGAGAGAGTACGAAGCATTGCCAACATAGTCAGGTGTCCCCTCTGCAGTCAACCTGGGGAAATATCTGCGAGAGAAAACTCCCACAGGCATCCTCGGCTTCTAAAAATCAATGTCGGGCTATTATGGAAGAGAAAAATATATCTATTGTAGGTAGTAAATAACCTGAAATAATGTTTTTAAATATACGTAAACTATTTGAAGAATTGAGTGAAACATCCTCGGACACTAACGGATCTTTTTAAGTAGATAAGTGCTTCATGAATTACACTTTTAAAATAAATAATCGTGTTCCCGTAAGAAACGTTTGAGTGTAGAACACAATAAACTATACTTCCTGTATTACTTTTCCAACTTCGAAGATATCCTACCTGTAGTCCCAGTGTTGACCCGAATATCAGAGAAGTGGAAGATATATTTCTTATTTCTGAACAAAACACACGTCCCCCTTTTCCTCTCCCCCAAGAAGAAACGGTCTTGAAGAAGACTAGAGGAAGTCGTAAGAGTAATGACTTGTGAGACTTATCAGGGATGAGGGCGGGAAATATAAGTTGGCAAAAGAGAAGATGACCGATGGAACATGTCTCTCCCCCTCCAGGAAATCATAAATGACGTAGAGATTGCAGTGTGAGACAAGGATGTTGAGAAATTGCAGGCAGAAAATATGGATAATAGTGAGATGAAAAAGTGGATAAAATTTCGATTTAAACATCAAATGTCCTCAAATTTATAGAAAACTATTAAAATATTTTTACACTCGTCGTGAATAAATTCACGTGATAAAATTAGACCAGAGTATATTCCAATTAATTCAGAAATTGTGAGTATTTGCAGCTATTACGTTTATCGCAGCTCCAATTAACATTGAATATGATTAATACTCAATAAAAGAGAAAGGAGGGTTTGAACCTTGTAATTTTGCCAAGTCTCCAACTCCATACGAATATTTAACCAACATCTTAACAAAATTAGCAGGGTGCCTGGGCTCTTATTTATTTTAGGACGGTCGGTACAGTACTGAATTACTCTTGTTGAACACGTGTTTATATTGGCAAGAGTTTCGTATTTTAAGCATTTACCTTTTACGCAATATTAGCTAACGCGATGTTAATTTCATCATAATCGACGTGAAGACACACAGGACCAAGCAGGAAATATACTGATATTTTAAATAAGCAGAGAAATTTTAAACTTGAAATAAAGTCTAAAAATCCAGTACAGTTAAATACTAGTAAGGTACTTTAAGAGAGTGGAAAATCCTCTCCATACCCTAAGAGAGTACCCGGCACATTAAGAGAGCGATAAAATGTATTTTGGTATTGTAAGAGATTAAAAGATTGCCATGGCAGCCTTATATATTTACAATTATTATACGTTCTATGTGTATGAAAGACATTGGAGCTTTCAAAATGCGGTGCTACAGAAGAATGTTGAAAATCAGTTGTGTGGATAGAGTTAGTAATCATGAAGTTCTAATTAGAATAGGAGAAGAGAGAACAATATGGAGTACTTTGTACAAGAGAAGGGCTAGATTAATAGGACACGTTTTGAGACATGAATATCTTGTAAAATTAGCATTATAGAGACGTGTGTGAACAGGAGAGGGAGGCAATGGGTGGAATACGCTAAGCAGATTATGAAGAATGTGGGATGTGGTAGCTATGTTGTAATAGATATTAAATACGCGTGTTAAAGTTTAAATAAAGTGCATCTGTTTCCTAGTTTTTCTGCGTGTGGGAGGCGACTCGCACAAAAAACTTGCCTTTCCTTTTGTATGCGAGAGGAGGCTATTCTGGAAAGGGATCACCCGTAGAAAATTGGGAATGACCAACTACCGGAAATCTCCGTGAAAAATTAGGGTGCTTCTGGCGAAGACGGAAGTACTGTGGAGAATTTGGAATGTTATGGAAGGAAGCGTGATATGAAGTATTTAGGCCCTGCAAACTGAAATTTTTCTATTGGCTGCAATTTTCCAACAGCAAGCCAATAGAAGACTTTGGTGGACAACAGCTAATTAGTGGGTTAAAATTTATATAGCCACCGAGCTTCTGTGAGAAGTTGAGGAAGAAAACCGAAGCAGAATTTGTTGGGAGACCGGAGACAGAATTTGTCGAGAGACCGGAGAATGAAATTTGTTGAGAAACCGGAGAGAGAAGTTGTTGGGAGACAAAAGGGAGATGAAGTTGGGAGACCGAAGTTATGATATGGAGAGGCCGGCCAATGATGGTCGGAAACTAAGCTGGTAGCCGCCTGGAAAAAGAATACGGGAGCCAGCTCAGACGGTGATGATCTTGTCGCAGTCACCAGCCAACCATTAGCCACGAAGAAGAATGGAAGCAGATGCATTTTCGACCGCGGGTATCGTAGTTTTGTTTTGATTATAACGAGGTTCACATTTTCCAGGCCTATTGCCAGTAGGGAACCAAATAAGTTTCGAAGTTCACCCCACTGAGAAACCCTGAGTTAAAATCTCATGCTAACTTATTATTTATTTTATTATCTTATCTAAGATAATTGTAAATATCTTTAATGCTCGTATTTAATGATTCTATTATGATTAAATTTAGAATTTTAAATATAAACTTTTCTTTCTTTTTTTAAATCTCCCATCAATAATATCATATTATTATAATTAATAAACTAATTCACCCCACCTAGTAAATAATCATTACAATGTAGAAACGTTAAAGCATGCGCAGAATAGTTTATCATGAAGGGTTTCATCAGAACAGTCTAAGGACTGAATATCTCAACAACAAACATGCCTATCAGTACCGGTTGGTTGGTACGATCCCCCTACCTTCAGGCAGTGCCTGCCATCTCGTGGGCAACCTGCCGGACGTATATATACTCGAGCCGACCTTTAGAAAAAAAGGAGGATGAAAAAACAGGGAAGCAGATGGTAAGAAAGAAAGGGGGTTGTTTGTTTGCTTCACAGGCTGCAGACTTGCTTGACTGTCGAGCGGCATGGACGGTGAGGGTGGGCTGTCCCGAAACGCATGCTGTAGAGTGCTGCCTGTCTGTGTCTGCCTGTGTCTACATAAGTTCGTAGTTGTCGGTAGAGCAGAGCTGGCGAACATTTGTCAAGTGCCTTCTTGATAGACAAGTGTGGATTATCTTTCTTCAAGATCATATTAGATTGTGTTATAATATAATGTTTATATGATTTTACGGAGAACAACGGTAATTAATTCAACCAATATTAGACGCCTTTGTATGTTTAAATAGTTCAGCATTATCCAAGCTCCCGCCCAAAAAGGACGCATTTTCGTCACCAAAGTCCACAAAGTAAGATTCGATTTGAATTTGAATGCGGAATATTCATAAACAGAAACACCCAAATAGTGAATTTTTTGGTTTGGATTATTCAAAAGAGAATAAGGATAAAAATTTAGAAACTTTCTGTTTACAACTTCTTAATAAGAAACCTTCTCAAGAGGCTTTTATAGACATATCATTTAATGTCTATTTTCTGAGCGCCTTTCCAAACACTGAAATGCGATCACGATGATGAGGATTGGATCTCGTTACTATGGTTCACTGTGGAAGAGTTGGACTTCTCTAATGGCAAATCCTAATCCCATTACTCGCTCATTTGCCTCACAAATCTGTCCGCTTGCCAGCAAGCACATTGCATCGGCTACTTTTTGTCACCGGCCTACACGCCCCTTTGCTCGTAAACTCACAAATATTTGGCTTGCGTGTAAATTCAAACAAAGTCGCGTTCATATAAAATAGACGTGTAAACTCCAGTTCAGTCAATGGTTCGCGCTGTCTGCTGGTCAAATTTACAGGCGAGGCGACGAGCGCCACAAATAAAAGGCGGTATATATATAAATTAAATAAGTCCAACCGATTTTTACGGACAGTTTTTATTTTTTTATTAAACGACGTTTCGGCGCATATTCGCGCCTTTTTCAGGTTTATAATCTGTGAAATGCATATTTCAATTTTAAAATACTTATATATAGCACATATATATACATATATATATATAAATGAATAAACTAACAACTCACCAAATTATTGTTAAAATCCAATAATCAAAAACTAAAAAATAGTTGCAATCGTTAATTTCTTTGTACCACTTTGGTGAGTTGTTAGTTTATTCCTTTATATATATATGTATGTGTTATATATAACTATTTTAAAATTGAAATATGTATTTCACAGATTATAAACGTGAAAAAGGCGCGAATATGTGCCGAAACGTCGTTTAAATAAAAATAAAAACTGTCTGTAAAATCGGTCAGGAATTATTTAATTTTTTATTTAATAGCAGACGTTAATCGATTTAATACATATATACATATATGTATGTTTCAGGATCAACCTTATGGATATATATATATATATATACAACTCAGTTTTAATAGAATAGGAAAGGTGATTGAAAAGTAATTGGAAAGTAGAGCAAGGCATCCAAGGGTCGACTACGACCCCCGAGCTATAGTTAAAGGATGCTACCCGGTGTTTCACCTAAAAGTGATGCAGGTAAAACCCTAGAAAAGCTGCAACAGGCATTCTCAAACACGTTCCGAATGACGGAGAGGAATTACAGCATTCCATTCTCCGTGTCTCCACCCTTTTTAGGAGGCAGCTGGCCGAGTGATCCAAATGCGAGTGTAGCGGACGGCTCTTACCCCAATGCCCAAGGTCTTAGACCCCAGTACATACACCTCCTAAAAGAGCAAGTGTGAGAACCCTTAAAACTAGAGAGAGAAAGCCCATCCTATCTCTGTGGAAGCTTCTTTTATTTATTCATTAAGTTTTCTGTACTTCCATACGAGAGCTAATATAACTCCCTCGTTTTTTAATCTAATAATAAATTTTAGTTTGATTTATAGTTGGCCTTTATAAAAATATACTTTCCCTAATATTTCCTAGTTCCGTGAAGAAGATTTCGATTATCGCGTCCATTTGTCTTGTACAAACCTTAAAGATTATGGAATGTAACGGAAGCCACGCTGATAAAATCTTGTGTAGGCACTTGCTCTCTAAAATGCGCACATCATTCTCCGTTAATTTCATGATGAGTAAAATCCAACTCTGTCCTTGGAAATACATATTTTTAAATTTTAACAAGTACAAAAACATATTATATAAATTTATTATTATGGATAACATTATTTTTAAACCGAGGCCTCGTTCAAATGTGCGAATTTCTGATGTCGTGTGTTTCTTGCAGTCGGTATAAATTGTTTTCCCGAGTGAAGTAACTCACCGTAATTACAACGAGGGTGTTACTTTATAAATACACCCTCTAGCTCTTTGACGGTATTTTAAACGCCAGTAAATTGACATTCTCACAACAGCTTCCGCTGAATAAAAGTCTTTGTAATGTAGACACGCTAGTTATCTGAACGTCAGTGGCAATGTTTACGCGGTTGTTTGTAAATTTTTATCCTCTTATTTACAAGATAAATATTGACTTTCACTGGAAGGGTGTTTGTAACAAATAAACACACATATAACATCTGATATTACATATCAACGGTTGGAATTAGACTCTAAACGAGACCCAACCTTTTTCGTTACGTAGCACAGCGAAGGATAAATATAATTTAACATACTTCACAATGATTAAAATACAATTTCTGCTGTTTCACCTCTACACGTACATACCGAAAAATAACAAATCATTTAATATGTTTTTTGAGGTTTACATTAATTGAATTGTGAACCTGTAAGTAAATTTTTTCCTCCATACGAAAATAGTCATACATCTCATATATTTGTGTAGGCATCAAAGGGAGTTGCCTGTTTTAGGATCACACTCGTGTAGCCTATTAGCCCCTCCCCCCTCTCCCCCCCAAAAAAGATAATAATCTTAGGAATGCCTGTGCGTGCTTTCTCTCGCAGGTGTTTCTCTCCAGATTGATTGCAAGGCTTAACTTTGGAGATTCCTCGGTCTCTGATCTTTTTACAAGGTTCTCACATGTGGAGGCACCTCTTCTAGGAGGAGTATGTACTAGGGTCGAAGACCTTGGCCATACATGTAAGAGTTGTTCACTGATCCCATTGGGTAAGTCTTAAAACTGGTGCAGACAAGGAGAAAGGAATACTGCGATCCCACTGCAAACTCCTCTCCCGTCAATTTGAATGGCGTGAGAATAGTACCCAATTGTCCGACCTACATAATGCATGTTTTATAGGGTTTTCCCTGCATCTCTTTTTGGTGAAACGCCGGATAGGATCCTTGGCTACCCTGCTCCACCTTCCAAATCCTCCCTTTTGAATTCCCTTTCTATGCCATTAAAGCGGATTTGCTTGCTTCAGGACCACCTTCATGTAGCCTGGTACAAGAAATGATAATACTATTTAATAAAATGGTACGTACTAAAATATTTGAAGGTAAGTGTGATAAATCGATGCAGTATTGACAATCAGCCTCCAAACGGTTTTATTTTTTAAAATATTTAAGTTTATCTGACTCGTATTGGCCGCAATCGATGGACAATAAGAACAATTTTTAAAAAATTCGCCTATAAATTAGAAATATTTAATATAAAATATTTATTATAACCTCAAGAGGTTAGAAAGAAAACAAAGATATGAGGAGATATTTTTAATTGTTTCTAATTTATTTCTGATAATTAAAACTTAATTCTAACTAAATTGACTGCGTTATTCATTTACATATTTTAGTTACAGCTTTCAACAGTTGGTATTATCAAACAATAAAAATAAAGGATACCGTGGGACTTCTTTTAGACTGGTACAACGACTCAAACGGTTTTACTCTAAGTAAATTTAAGATGTTTTCATATTTATTATTAAAATAAATAAAACTCTTTGAAGTCTGGTAATAGTTTATTTGATTATGAATCATTGAAATTAATATAAATACCAAATATAACAAAAAATTCATGTTTCATGTTTTCGGCCCCAAACGATGCAGCAGCAACATGAAATTTTTGTTATGAATTAATAACAGAACTGATGAGTTCGCGAAAGTTAAGGAACGAAAACTTTTCAAATTAAATCGATGCAGCGTTCATTTTATCATTCCTGGTGTTGGTGCTAAGATTGTACTCGTCTTAATTCATATCATAACCAAATTCTAAACGCGGTTGCAAACAAAATGCCCCTTAATTACTTCAAATAACTTTCATCCTGCCCTCAACGGATAACGACCGGCAGATACCAACGAAATTTGAAGCATAATCAATCACGCAGAATAATAGATTATGTGGTTGCATGTAATTAATGGATTCAGGTAAACGCGGAAAGCGTCGGTCAGTGCAATATGCACAGCACAAATGCAGTGACGCCGACGCCTTTTCACTGAGAATTTGCGAATGTCATGGATGGTGACCAAATAAAAGTTTCTGAAACATAGAAAGATTAAATTAGAATTAACGCCAGAACAACGAACCATCAATATGTCTCTTTAAACACAGCTTGAAAGAATTATAAAAAATAATAAATTAATCTGACTTAATATTATAAATAATTCACAAAGAATGGCCAAAAATCAGAAATAAAAGAATTCAATTTGAATGCAAATTATGAAAGAGAATATTTCATTTTTGTGGGACGAAACGAATTCAAATAACATTCTCTAATTTCTCACTTTTTGCCATTATTGATATATTATTTATAAATAATATATCACAATCTTGTGTTAGTGGACATCTGATTAGTATTATTTATAAGATGAAAGAAAAGAAATATTTTTAAAAAAAATAGTTTCAGACTAACGAAAAAACTTTAAAATATTTTAGTGAATAATTACTCAATATCGAGATTCTTGGTAAAATGCCTTTTCTTTAATGTATTTACTCTTTAATTGAGATTTGGCATTAGTAAAGACTGTGCTGTTATGATAAACAGATTCTTATTATGCTTACAAAATACCGTATCTTCACTTGAATCGTAATACAAACTTGTCAGAAGTTTTAGCTTTCAATATGTCATAACATAATGTTCTTACTTTAATGCCTGTACATTTTAAAGTGTAATAGTAAAATCTTTTCCCAGAAACACAATATTTTTTACTGCCTATTAGCAAAGAATTTTTGACACAATCCAAGAATCTTAAGTAAACTTAAAAAGGATTATATTTTACTAAAATATTGATTCAATTTTCCCAGCAATTAAATTATTCTCTCAAGAGAAACGAACTCAAGCTTACACTTCCACAAACTTTGCATATTAACCAATTTTTCTGATTTAATACATACCTTTTACTGCCCAAATTTTGGAAATAATTTCAAAATAACTCTATGCTTATCAATAAATAATCTGAGAGCTTTATTACCTATTGCCTGGATTACAGTTAGAAAAAATCATTTAGTCAACCGAAGTTGTTGCAGTTATAACACAAAATTCTAATACTTTTAATGAACAGAGGAGGTCCCAACGCTATTAGAGGAGAGTTGCCTGTTTCAGGATCACCCTTATGTAGCCTGTTAAACAAAAAAAATAGGGAACAGAACATCTTTAAATTAAAGCTATTCAATTTTATAGATTTTCACCAATAATTTCATTTTCTTCATAAAAATAATTTTACGTCTGCATGTTACTTTACTCTTGTTATTTAGTTTTTTTAAAATTCTTAATTTCAAAGAGTTTAGCATTATCGAAATTAATCTGGTATTTCTAAAATTAACAAATAATCATCAAAACGGGGTAAAATGTCAGAAAATTCTTTGTATTATTCTATATATTAGACTCGTTACGTTTCCCCCACAGATGAGGGACTTCTTCAGGTAAAGAGGAACATAATCAAATATCTTCTGGTGCTATTTTTTGAGATGATAGAAATAAATATTTTTTAATTTTAAAAATGTGAGGTTAGAACGTGCAAATTTTTCACTCTAAACTGACGGTTATAACTGATATAATCACTTATCTTTTTACCTGTAGAAATTTAAAAATTTTAGGACAGAACGTTAAGACGTGTCTAATATGTTGAATAATTTATATAATTTTCTGATTTATTAATTGTTTTACTATTTATTTATTGAAAGAAGTTGTGTAATAGCCATGTTCTCAATTTCCTCCATTTTGAGCCTTCTAAGTCATGTGGTTCAGTCTGGACTGGGGTAATATTAACCAGTAAACATTTTTATACGTTTGGAAACCAGTAACTGGTTTGGCCTAATTAAGTACAAAATTTGTAAACTGGTAGATATTGAGCGGATGTACAGTATTACTCAATTTTAACTCATATTTAACGTTATGATGGTTTATTCCTATAAGTAATTTTACTAATATGGAATTTATTCAGGTTTCCATATATTTTTATTTTCATGAACTCGTTTTCTATTGAAGTTATATTTTTCTGAATAACTGGCTCTAGTATAAGGTGAAGATCAGTCCGTCTTTGTTTGAGTAACTGTTTATTATGCTTTTATCGGAACAGTAATTCCCGCGTCTTTGTTCGCAACTACATTGAGACGGGGCAACCAGGGAATGATGGAGTTTCCGTCTATCCCGTTTTATTGCTTTCGGCGGGGAGAAGAATTGGCCGCTATATTTGTACACGGTATTGCTAAAGTCAGCTCGCCACTCGTATATGCAGACTCCATTCATTAATTCGAGGAGCCGTGGAATCGCAATCCCTTTAGCCCGCGGAACAAAGCGCAGCGACTTGGAAAGGCATCGATTTTCGATTGCAGCCGCTTCCTGCGCACAAGTCTGGCAGATTTACGGTCCGCCCTACCTTCCTATGCTTGCTCCTTTAGCGACACGTGGGACTGGGACTGACTTATCACGTCAATTCAATTGAAGGAACATGCTTATTATCCTCTCAAACTTAACACTCCCCGGAATTCGAAGCGATCCTCCCCCACTAGCCAGGAAAGTGCCAAGTGCCGCTCTACCACATTAACATCAACAAAACAAACCTGTCACAGTGCAAGTATCATTTGTATCACTTTCATTTCAAGTTTACTACCAATAATTTCAAAAATACTTGAAAGACTCGTGCTTCGTAGATTACAAAAAGACCGGCCTCAGAAACATGGATACCAGCGTATCAGTTTGGGTTTGGACAAAAACACATTACAGTGCAACAAATTCACCGGATTACCCTAACCATAAATAAAGCAACCCAAACCCCACGATCCAGCAATTTCATAACAATCCTCCTCCACCTCCACGCTCCCCTAGCCTCAATAGAAAACTCCCAATTGACCTCATCCTTCCCCCCTGATCATTCAGGCACACCCTAACCCACTCTACCATAATCAGTTCACTGCTTGTCAATCCTCACACACCCACGTCGCATGCTTCTCAGATACTCACAATAAAACCTAACCCGTTCGGCTAAAGTAGGTTAATCAAACGGATTAACCTACCCTCACGCAACCATGTTAATCATATACCATATCTTATTTTCATAATTTTTATATTGTATATACTGTATCGATATTGGCCTAACTGATAATCTGTATGATAATAGTTTTATATATAAATAATAAATAAATAAAGCTTTCGAAAATAAACAATATTGTAGTGGAGTATTCCTCGACATCAGCCAGGCTTTTGATAAGGCCTGGCATCCAGGATTAATTTATAAAATCATGACTATCTTTCCACCTGCATACTTCAATCTACTTAATCATATTTGAAAGATAGAAAATTCCAAACGACAGTAAACGGAGAAAAATCTGACTTCTTTCCTATGAAATCTGGAGAACCACAAGGCAGTGTCCTTGGGCCACTCCTATATGTTTTGTACTCATCAGATATACCACTGGCTCAAGATACAACAATAGGAACATTCGCCGATGATACAGGCTCTCTCCTGCCACGAGGACCCTCAGACAGCCTCAAATATTACACAAACTATCTAACCAATCTACAACAATGGCTAAAAAAATGGAAAATAAAAGTGAACGAGAATAAATCTGCTCATATCACATTCAATCTCCGGAAAGAAAAGTGCCCCCCAGTCACATTAAATAATGTATACATTCCACAAACAAAAAGAGTAAAATATTTAAGACTACACTTAGATTCTAAATTGAATTGGAAAAAACATATAGTTAAAAAGAGAAAAGTTGAAATAAAAACAAGAGAACTACTATGGCTCATAGGAAGAAATTCGCGGTTATCTATAGACAATAAAATCCTGATATACAAATCTGTAATCAGGCCAATATGGACATATGGGATTGAGCTATGGGGATGTGCATCAAAATCAAACATAACAATTATTTAAAGATGCAAATCAGAGATCCTCCGACAAATTGTAAACGCCCCATGGTACATAACGAAATACACATTGCACACAGATTTAAATGTTCCTACGGTACAAGAAGTCATCCATAAGAAAGCCATCATCACGCAGTCTTGGGCGATCATCCCAACCCACTTATAGACATACTCCTTGAACCTGTGATAATTAAAAGACTAGTGAACTATTTTAAGTTAAATGATTAATTGTTTATTTCTAACATACAGGTGATATCATTGGATATCTCCCTGTAAGTGTTACTATTAGAAACTGTCAGCATTTTAGCTTATAGAATTGTATTCTGATTGCTAAATAAATTATGATAAAAAACCTTTAATTTAGTTAACTGTAAAAGCTTAGGGGCATTATTAAAATATTAGCACAACTTTTAATTAATATATTAACTTTATAATATATTTAATTATTGTTACAATTTATCACTTAGTTCCTCTTTTAAAAAATAGAAAACTTAGGGCTACTGAGTATTCGAAAAAACGATAATTAATAAGCTGAGGGTATTTATTTGCATGAGACTATCATATCTGTGGGGTAAATCAAACGAGCGTCCAGGAATAGTTAGGTTGGGCCCGAAAAAGAAGTTGTTTTGTTTGGAGTTCTGAAACTGGGTTATTAAGCAAGTACCAGCCAGCCCACTTCTGGGGGACTCAGTGTGGGTCGGTAAACGGCAGACAGGCAGAGGTTAATTCCTTCTTCTTCCTTCACGGGCAGGTGTGAATTTTCATCAGGCGGAAAACAGTGAATTTGGAACTGTCCAGAATCGAGGAAGTTTTCTTTATCCACGAAGATGATACTCAGCCAAACATTTTGGCTAAGGTGATAAAATGGTCACGGAAACTGGGGTTAATATTGATGGAGAGTCGATACGCTGATCACGTATCACTCCATATTCGGAATGTGTCATGTATGACAGTCCGCAGTCGTCCTGTAGGCAAAGGCCCGAATGCGGGCTAGAATACCATAGAAAGAAGACGAAGATAAAGTTTCTGGTGGGCTTGTATTTTGTCTTCAATTACTTACTGAAAGTCTCTTTTTTTATTCATTAGTTTTGAGTCGTACGAACTATACGGTTCTTTGCGACTGCTGAGGGTTGTTGTTGAGGTATTCAGTCCTAAGACTGGTTTGATGCAACCCTCCATGCTAACCTATCTGGTGGAAGCATATTCATTTCTTTATAACTTGCACACCCAACTTCCTCCCTAATGTGCTTAGCGTATTCCATCCTTTGCCTCGCTCTTCTGTTCTTATCTTACACATTTCCCTCTAATGCTAATTTTATACGACCCCCATGTCTTAAAACGTGGCCTTTAATCTATCCCTTCTCTTGGTCAACGTGCTCCATATTGTTCGCTTTTCCCCTATTCTGTTTAGAACTTCTTCGTTTGTGATTCTATCCACCCATCTGATTTTCAGCATTCGCCTATAGCACTACATTTCAAAGTCTTCTATTCCGCAACTCCTATCGTCCACGATTCGCACCCACATAACGCAACACTCCATAAGAACATTTTTAGCAATGATTTCCTAATATTTGCACTTATATTACCCGTAAGTAAATCTCTCCTTTTCGCCAAAGCCTTCCTTGCCTGTGCTATCCTACTCTTTATGTCTACTATACTTCTGCCATCCCTAATTATTACGCTTCCCAAGCCGCAGAATTCCTTAACTTCCGTCAAAATATCCCTTCCCAATCTAACACCCTTTGTTATTCCACTGTTTCACATACTACACTCCATTACCTTGGTTTTCCCTCTATTAATCCTCATGTTGAACTCGTTCTCCAGGACTACGTTCATACCATTTATTATGGTTTCCAAGTCTTCTTCTGATTCTCCTAATACTACAATATCGTCGGCAAAGTGTAAGGTTTTCATTTATTCTCTTCTGAGGGTTAGTTAACAATAATCAAAAAATATAATACATCTTTCGGGCCCTCAGTCGGGTAGATCCAGAACGTCCACTTGTAGGTCCAGATGGTACAGAGAGGAGATGAAGACTATATGCTAGATATAATTGAAGATCGCCATCACCTCTGTGAAAGCGTCTTCTTTAATTCTTAGAGAACGAACTTAACTTGGTGTCTTAATATCGTTTTCCTTCACTTCTCTCAAGCCTCCTTCATTTTTTTAGTCCTGTAGCGAATTCTTCTATCTGTACATCTTCCCTCCCCTCTCTTCCCTGACCTTTTCCTTTACGACTTCACTATGGGTAAAACATCACTCCATGTGACGTGTCTACGCCAATCTGGTCTAATCTTACAAGATTGCGATCTCCAAGAGGACGATGGTAAGAGGTGGCCCAGAGAAAGTTTCCACAGATCATCGCCGCCTGGTGGCCGACCAACCTTAATTCTCTGACTTTGTTTCTAGGAACGACCCTAGTCAACTTTACGACGTCACACTAATCCTGTAAGTTCCACAGCCACTCCACCAGAATCTGAATATCGTTTCGTCTAATTGTCAAAATATTATATATTAAACGATGAATTAAATAGTGTATATTCCTCTGCGCTACATAACACAAGTCACTATGAACTTACAACCACTTCACGTATGTTGGAGAAAATAACAAAAGCCTCAATATTTAATTCTGGTTAATCTTGTTCGCTCAATCTAGTTCTTCTGTTTTCACAAATTTTTCCATTTTATTAAATTTTCATGTCTGGAGCATTTTTTATGTATATGAAGTACCTTTTCAGAAGTTATCACATTTCCCTGACGATTTCTGCTGTTTTCACTTTTACTTCTTCAGCATCGATATGAACTATTTCTGCATCAACTACATCGGGAAAGCCTCAGCTCACTTATCGATATGATTTGTTGGACTAGGACGCCAATTTGTCTCTAAGAATATTTATAACAGTTGTCAACTTTTGAACCAGACCCGAAGACTCTGGTCACTTTTCGTTTCAGACATTTTTGGGAGTAATGTAAAATCAGGAATGTTTTCTATTGCTGTCCATCAATCTACTCTCACATTGCCACCCCGGAAGATTAAAGTTTCAGGTGAATGACTATGAACGCGAAACGATACCAAAAATTTAAAATCTCTGTGTTAAATTTACATGTATCAGACAAAGACGTAGCCAATTAACAGTCATATAATAAATACCACACCATTCTTTTTTTCAATTCTCGTTCCTTTCGTCAGGTATTTTGTTTTATCTTTGCTATTCTCGGTTCGCCGAGTATCGTTCTTGCGGCTTTTTCGGTTTCGATTCACGGGAAGAAAGAAACAAAGATTTTGATATTTATCAGGGAAAACATAATGATGATGTGATTAATTAGTAGCACAAACATTTCGCAGCACGTATCCGCGGATTCCACACCGAGACCTTTCATCAAAATTTATCCAGTTAGTCGCAACAGGTGGCTAGCTCGTCGGCAACAATGAGGTGGCTCACGCCCATGTCTTTAACACACTTGGCACTGATTTTATTCCTATTCATGAGATTCGGTGCGCCACTACGATTTTTTGCGTGCTGATACATATTCCATTTAGCTTCAAATGATTCATATTACCTCTTAAATTTTATTCGCAGTTTATCAAAGAAATTGCTGCTACAGCAGGTGGCGAAACCCTAATTCTGAAAATTTTGTTCCTGGATTTAAGCCGTCATTACTGCCAACTATAAAGTAATATTGAAGGTCACTCTAATACTTCTGTAATAAATTTTTTTTGTATTATTAGAACACAGGTCTGTATCGTTGAGCAGTAGTGTGACTCGTACCTTTTCTCTTATTTTCTACAGATATTTTTATTTTGAATGACATATGCCGGTCAGAATGTAGAAAGTTTTGGCCAATTAGCAATTCATATTAGAAATCTCGTTAAATCTCCATCGCTTATTCACGTCTATTACAAATCGTATCGTTCATAATAATTATTTGTTTCTAACTATGATTACGGTAAACTTTTCCAAACAATGATTAATTTTTAAAGTGATATTATTGTCTAATTTACGGAAAACATGGCGGAACTTGTCATGTAGTGTAAAAAAGCAGTGCTAGACATGTAGCGTTCCTTTTTACCAATATCCCTTTTGTTAAAAAACATTTAAAAAAAAGTAAATAATAAAGCGGCGACTTTCACTTTTCAATCTGCCCGGCTAAAGAAATTAAGAAAAAGAACGTGAACTAATAAATCCTTATTTTACCTTATAGTTATGTATTTTTATTAATATTTAAGGGCGGGAGTAACTATGACTCATTATGGCATTGGCCACTGATTACGGCCATTGCTGTGTTCGGGGCTCATGTCATCGAGTCTTGTTACTTCTGTCGTTAGTCAACCCTTTGGGAGCTACGGTAGCACCTTCACTGAACCAATGGGGTCTGTCCTCAGGGCAAGGTTTGATGCTAGGGAGGATGCAAGCAATGTCATAGCGTCTGCTCCTTCAAGACCTTCTCGTGGCGTCTGTGATAAACCACCTAAGGGTAGTGACAGAATTTCTGTGGTAAGATGAAGGGAGGCCGCCTCATTATTTAGAGGTCAATCTGGGAAGAAGGCTTCCGTCCTGCCGGTGACAGCAGTTGAGATTGACTCAAGGCGATCTTCGAGTCATTCGTGACCAAGGTGTGGGGAGTGTGGGGACTAGTGTGGTGTCTGGGATCCGGGCATAGAGTTGGCTTTTGCTGGCAATGGGTCTGGGGTCTCCTGGCCCTAGCACTTTTAGTTATCCGATGATGAAACCGCCTGGTCAAAAGCATCTGACAGCATTGCTCACGCTGTTACTAGCAGGATGTACACCTAACTTGAAAGCTCGTTTCCGGAATGCGCAGACTAGCTTCAAGGGCCATTTAATGACAAGTGCAACTCCTCTTTGCGGGGCGACCCTGAACCGAAAGGAGCAATGTGCGCGGCCGACCAATACCGTTCTTCGGGGAAATTGGTACCTCGGAGTGCGTTGGGACTCTGATCTACCCTTTGGAGCCCCGTTAGTCCACCTGGTGGTGTCATATCCACGTCCCAGGCCAACGAACGTTGGAGTTGGACTCGAGGGGGTGGTGGTTCCGCGGGCACAAATTTTCTTCAGTTTTCCCAGGGGGCAGGAACCCTATCCGTCGGGTTTTTTGGCAACTAGGTATTCCCCATTGTCTCCTTGTAGACTTCGAAAAAAAGGCCAGGTGCGAACCTAACAATTAATGTTTATAGTTATATGTCAAGGAGGTTCTTCGCTCTTCTCCACGCACAAGCTACTCGAACAGCGTCTGACAGATACGTGCTGTTCGACGAAATTTATAATAATAATAAATATAAATTTACGTAACACGAGGCTGAAAATGGAATACCATGGAAGGGTGCGATGTAGTCCAGTTGCAAAGCCTCGCTAGAATAGATGAATAAGTATATTGTAGATTAGTCTAGAAAATTGGTTGCAACTTCACACGTTTGCTTTACTAATGTTTATTTCATATTTATTGTATAGCAGTGTAAAAATTATTGTAATATGTGTAATAAAGACCTATTTCAGACTCTAGGTAGTAGGTCGTTAGTTTAACTAAAAAAAGAATAATAAAGAAAGTCAAGAGCCACTAATCTATATATAGCTGTACGACGAGACTAAAGTTTTTAAGAGATTTCCATTGCTAAATATACATAATAGTTGTCATAGTATCTGTAAGTTTGGAATTTGAATTTAGTGAATTATTATTCTATTTCAACAAGAAATCTTATTTATATGTTAATAAAACTGATATAAATGAATCCAGCCAATTTGACTGCAAACAATATCACCTGATTAAGTCCACAATCGAAATTGAATACATTTGTCAATACTTTAATTAACAAAGACAAGTTCTCTAAAACAGTTATGTAAAAGCTCGTAAACAACTTATGCTCGTGGAATTGCTTTTAGAATCGCCAGGATCACTGAAAAAAGTAAAATACAGACTAGTGTTCCTGGTTGTATGGAGCTGGTTCCCGCAAAATACTGCAGTATACTGCTTACGTAAATCCTGTATTTTGACGTTGAACAATATGGCGTCAAGAAGCTATGTGTATACATAACGCAAGGCGTTCACAGACGACAACGCATTCGTCCAATATCGTATTACATGAATGAAAAAGAAAAAATGAACTTGTAATGACACTTTTTAAACTGTTTGGGTAATCTTAGATTCATGTAATAAGAGTAGTTGCTGTTGTGTATTGCTAGGGGCAAAGAGAGTGAGGAGTAATCTCTCTGGCGATTAATGATTTATGTGTGTTAAGTTTTGTAAATGGTGTAATAATCGTGAGACTTTCAGCAGTAAGTGAAATATTTATTTAAATATATACATATATCAAGTAGACATTTTCAATGATTAAATAATAATCAGTTATAATACGAATATGTTCCATTATTGGAGGCATGAAACTCGTCGCAAAGAAGACGAGTTTGGTACTTCGCCACGTCGATAACTAGACCAGGCATTTATATATAATTTTAGCACGAAGTGGTTGGGATGTTTGTCACAAACTCATTATGTCATTAATCGGATCTAAGGAATTCCAATACTTTTCGTGAACGTTTAAAATTACTTTCCATAGGATTAAAAATACGTAAATATTTTCCTTTTTTGCCTTTATATAAAAACTGAACTTTTTTCTTTTAAAATAAAATAATAAATGGGGAAACATTTGGCGTAAGCCTATATGTATTGATGAATTCATATAATTTGCATTATTGTATGAAATTTAATATCATATTATTTTGCAACTTAAAAGATGATTAAGGGGTATTATTTAAATTATTTAATTAAATAACTTAAAGGGTGTGATATAATAATTTCATTTATATATAAAAAATCATTTTAAAAGGGGTCCTGCGCGCTATTACAAATAAATAAATTCAAGGGGTCGTTTTATAAATCTCAGGGTTAATTATTCATTAGAATCCTCGTGAGTCCCTTCGTCGAGCGCGGGAAATTTTCCATGACACATGGAACAGTGTCCTTCGGAAATTTTAAAGGTGAATGCTCTTTCACCTTAACGTTATAAATACGCAGAGAGGTATGTTACCCGACCGCCAGCCTGGCGCCGGGAGAAACCCTTCTTACCTGGCTATCGCCAGTTGGCATGTTTTTGCTGAAATTTTATATCACTCAAAATTCCATATTGGAATAAAAATTCGGGAGGGTCCTACTGCGCTACAAACTTAACTACAGAATTCCTCCATTACGGCTTGATATTAATCGTCATATTATTTAAATATAATAAACTTGATGTTCTGCTTTCTTTTTCACAAAAAATACGCAAACGGAACCCAAATATAATGAAGCATTGCAGAGATTAATACTTCTTGAGAGGATTGTTTTCGAAGTTCTCAATTGAATTTGCTGAAAACCATATGAATATATAAATAAATTTTGAAAATCGTGACGTAGAAACGAGTCTTCAACATACAAAAGGAAATATATTGGGGTAGTTCAAATACGTTCCCCGCTCAGTGTACCCAAGAATAAGTGTGTTTCTAAAATGAAAACAAGTCGTTGAAGATGGAAATTTACTGCTACAGTCCGAACCAATAATAATCATGAATGACAGTGATGTTCATGCACAAAGAGATTAACAGCCACGACGATTTAGGGTCACTTCTGAACTACTGAAAACCCTGCAAAATGCTCCGCAGTCATATCACGTAGTCACCCAAGAATGTGCTCATGTGCTATACGTCTGCTGTTCTCCTTTTAGCAGGAAGCAACGTCGACATGCGCCTCGTTACGGAGTAATATTGCATAGAATAATATTTGGCGTGAAAATTGGGTCCTTTGCATTACTTGACAGGTAAGATAATTTCCAGTTCACTAATTATAATGATGTTTGTATGGACTGTGGCGTTATATGCGTGCGAAACGTCGACGGTAGGAGATGCAGAAAGGAAAATGTGGCGCTATAGGAGAATGCTGAAAACCAGTTGGGTGGATACAATCACTAACTAGGAAGTTCTAAGCAGAATAGACGCCATTGTTATTGATTTTGCAAAGGCTTTCGATGTAGCTCCTCACGACATCTTTATCCAGAAGTTAGATGGGACAGGTATTGACAAAAGAGTAGTTCTCTGGGTGCAAGAATTCTTAAAAAATAGGCTACAAAAAGTCAAAGTTGGGAAAGAAACTTTAGAACTCGGATCTATAACATCGGGAGTCCCCCATGGATCAGTTATTCCCCATTATTGTTTTTCATTTTTATTAATGATTTGCCTAATAATATAAATTCTGAGGTCAGAATTTTTGCAGATGACTTTAATTTACAGGAAAATAAATGGGGAATAAGACGTAGCTGCTCTCCAAACTGACTTAGATACTCTAAGTACATGGGCTAAGCGAAAAAAATCAAAATCAACAATAGTAAAAGTAAGGCGATTAGTTTTACTAAAATGCGCGTTCAATATTCCTTGATATATAAAATAGATGGGGAGAAACTGTAAATACCTAGGCATTTATTTTAACAGTAAGCTGGAGCAGGTAAACTATGCTACAAGGAAAGCGTGGAACACCTTGCACTTTGTCATGAGAACACTCAACAAGGGGAATGCGAAATCTAAAAACATGGCATATTTGTCATTAGTACACCCACTTATGGAATATGGTGCAGCATGTTGGGATCCGTACAGGATAGGTCAAATAGAATCCTCAGAAAGGGTGCAAAGAAGGGCCGCAAAATTCGTACAAATAGGACCTGGGCATGGGAACGAAAAGGTAAAGCGACTAGGGTGGGATACGCTACAGACAAGAAGAGACACAGCTAGGCTACACATTTTCTATATAGCTTTTGCAGGTCAAAAACCTTGGCAGGGAATCCGAGATAGAATGAAAGAACTGACTCGGAACGGGAGGGGAGGAGTGATCACTTGTTTAAATTACAAGCAACGCACCAAAATACAGACGTTGGAAAATACTCATTCCTAAATAGGAAATTAATGACTGGAACAATCAGCCTGCAGGAGTGTTTGGGGAACTTCCTCTAACAGAAAGAAAATTTCGACTCAATCTAAGTTGAGTGTAGTGTAGTGTAGTACAGTGATCAGTGCTGCGAAATCTCTAAAAATATACTAGAATTAAATATATTTTCAGGTTTATTTTCTTTTTTTCAGGTAAAAACAATACTATTCTTTTTTTAAAAAAAATCGTTTCTAATAATATAATTCCACACTTCTTTATTTATATTGAATATAATTATACATTCAACTATAGGTTGAATATGGTCCTTACGACCAGTTTATTAATTATTGTTTAAGTTCTATGTATCTGCCACCGGGCATCTGCCCATTTGTAGATTTAATAAATACATACATACATATGGAGGATAGATTAATAGGTCACGTTTTAAGACATGAGGGTCTTGTAATGTCAGCATTAGAGGGTAGTGTGAGTAGGAAGATCAGAAGAGGGTGGAGAAGTATGGAATACGGTAAGCATATCAGGGAGAATGTGGGATGTGCTAGTTATGTATAAATGAAAAGGCTTGCGTAAGATAGGTTAGCACGGAGGGTTTGCAGCAGACCAGGACTGAATACCACAATAATAATGGATATTAAAGGTTTCAGAGCAGTAGCCGCAATTCCGGCTAATTTTGGACAAAATATATGAACATTAGTAGACTACAAACGTGATGAAGCATGAGATTAACCATCTTAGCAGGTTTCAGCCCACCATCGTGGCAATTGGTTCCTATAGCTTTAGGTCAAAAGAAATAATTTATCGTTCTGAAAACATAAGAACAGTATGCATTATAAGATGAAACCTCAAATAATTCCCACGAATTTATTTTTAGTTTTATACGAATAATGTTAGTACACTGCACTTGAGTTTGATCACCGTGCTCATAAAGTGTCTATGTAGATCAGAGAAGCTGATTTCTTCAAGAGGGCTGAATGGTCGGAATTGGGCGTTGGATTACTTGAGAACTGGCTGAGTGCATGAGAGTGAAGAGCTCTCAACAGACTGCAAACGGGCGTCAAAAGATCAAAGGCGAACACGTTCAAATGGTCTTCCCTGGGTGCGTTTACGAAAATACGAAGACTTTACCCTCTAGGAAAATTGAAAATGTAAACACTGCCCTCAATGTTTGATTTGTATTTATTCTGGGACAGCGGCAAGCGTGATTTAAGATCCATTCGCTTTTAGACACTTAAAGAAGGGATATTAAGTTAATTGATGAAGCTTGATCACCTTTTCAACGATCTTCATCTGTTCGATTTATTGCATGCGCTTCTGATATGACAGAACCGTGTTCGCTAATATTGTCATCACACTTGACGATTATTTGCAAGCGCTAGAACACAGAGAAGCTTTCAGGGTAAAACGTCCGGACAACATATACTGAAAAGTGCGGTATAGATTAACTTCATGTTAGAATTCCATGTCAGTATTTACTTTGAACCTCTGGAAACCTTCACAGAATCAAGTTCACACCGTATTTAACTCTGTGATGTGCCTAAATATATGTTATTTTTATGTCAATATCCCAAAAATTAGGCTTTTATTTATAAACAACCACGTTTTATATTACGTAAAGTACATAGCAAAGTATCCACGCAAATACTACTGAAACACTTTCTCTGTCGATTACTCTTATTCCACACACGAGTCCTCTGTTTCCCGAAGTATCGTTGGTTTCATTCTAGTCCAAATTTAGTAAACAGAATTTTCTCCACGCATTCACATCACCAAAGCTCGAAACTCTCCCTGGTATCTTAGAAATGTCGTCATCCACCATAACATCAAACTTCCCAAAGTAAACTCTGTATTCTCCAAATCCATAAGTTCCCTCAACCACCCAAACGCCACGATCCAGCAATTCCACGACAATCCTCCTCCTTCTTCATGCTTCCGTCGGCTCAAAGGAAAACTTGACCTCACTCTTCCCCCTGAACATTCAGGCGCCTTACCATCATGTCCGCAGACCTCATCCTCATATATTCTCCAATAATCAGTTCACTGCCTGTCAACACTCACCCACAAACGTCGTATGCCTCTCAGGGTACACACACACACAAAACTAACCCATCTGCTAAAGTAGGTTAAATAAATGGATTAACCTACCTACATGTATACATGTTAATTATATGTACTATTTTAATTTTGTATATACTGGCTCATTTATTGTACAAACAATCTTTATGATAAAAGTTTTTATATGAATAAAAATAAATAAATAAACCAAAGCTCGATACCAATTTTCTTGTTTGTTCTACTGATCCTTCAACAGTTCAGACAGACCAGGAAACAAGGAATGTAGTTGTTTAAACAGGAATAGCGTCACTGAGTGACGTAACGAATCACGACTATGCAACTCCAATATAGGATACTTGTAAAATCGAATATATATAATAGTTGAACATCTGCAAAAACAACATCATTTCCATGGGTTTAATGTTTCCCGATAATTGTTTATTAACAGCATGAGCGGAAAAAATTAAAAGAAACTCTACGTTACTTTTGAATTTAATAAATACATAGATATTAAATAATTGAGCTTATCGTATAATGAAATACGTCGTTTTAAACAGCCTGTGGCGTTCCAACATTTGATATTACTCTTACAGCAATATTTATTAATACGCTTCGGATAGTGCGTGTTCGTGTTCTCTGGCTACACGAATTCCTAAGATGTTCTCCCCAAAACCACATACTAATAATAATAAAAATCATGAGTTTTTCACAGAATCCTAAACACATTTTTAATATGATAAATGAGTTAAATCAGCTTCTTTGTCAGGTTTTTAAATGTAAATAGTATAAAGTTTCGTCTCTCGTTTGAGACTTCTTCAGGTACTAAAAAGAAATTTAGAATAGGTTGCATTGGTTAATATCTTACAAAAAAAATTAAAAAACAAAACAGGGTTTGAAACATAAAATTTAGCAATACATGGAAACTCACTCCATGACTCCTTCGGTCAAAATGCAGGAAAGTGCCGCAAGGAGTGAAGTTCCGTTACAAGTTTAAACCAGCAACAGTAAAGAATCATACAACTAGCTGGGGACCCGGCGTTACCTAGGTATTTGTTGATATTATCCCGGTACATTATTTAATTCTAGGTCAACACAAACTAAACAGACATGTCTCACAGTATCTCTAGAGAGTCCAAAATACCCCTGGTACAAAATCATGAATAAATTTTTTCAGTATTCTAACAGCATAAAAATTTTACATTATAGAATTGTATTCTGATTGCTAAATAAATTATGATAAAATATTATTATATATTTAATTGTCAGATGAACACTTTTAGTTTGTTTCACCAAGTTATTCGAATACCGACACTTAAAAAAATATATGCCAAACTGACGCGAACTTCTTGACAATAACGTAACCTTTCAATTGCCTTTCAAAAACGACAACAATCTAATACTAACCGACTATTCGTTGATAAAAAAAAACGTATATAATGTGTCTCGCATTCGCGATTAGAGAAGTTTTCTCACCTAAGTAAATTTTATCAACCAAATACTTATGGTATTGCGCGAACAAATTTACAAATTTAAATTGACAAATGCAATGACTCACAGCGACAAGTCACACGTTGTATATACTTATTTTATTTAGATTATATTTTCACTCTTCTTGGAGTCCGTGACGAGAGTGATGCTTTCATATTAATTCACAATTTATGTCAGAATCGGCTCTAGATGAGAAACTTGAAAAAGTACACAATCACACTACTACTTCTACACGGCGAATATTTAAAATATTTTAAAATAATTGAAATACGGGTCAAATGCATAAAATTAAATTTGAATGAATAGAATTTTAGCACAGAACGTAGAGAGTATACTAGAAATACAATCACCAACATCAAACAAAATAAAAAAACACTCCATTAAACTAGTGAAATACACAAATAATTTTCTTTAGATGTATAATATAAGTCATTATAGTTGTATATTTTTCATTCTCTTTGGAAAGGTATAATATTTATTTCAAACAACGAACAAATTGGTTGAGAAAATTGCGCCGTACAGGAGTTGGTTTTCCAAATTCGTCTGGAAAAACTGGAGATTGTGCTGTTGTATAAAATTTATTTTCTTTAGTTAGTTGTATCTGTTGTTTCGTGGTCCCGATTATGTTAGTAAATATTTTTAAAGCTTAAAATAATATATAATAGGTTTGTTCTTTTAATTTTTGGACTCTCCCAATAGCAAAATATAAAACATTTGGATGGGAAAAGCAGAAGTGTCTTGTGATACTGCAGCGGAAAGCAATAAAAAATAAATAAACTTCATATAAAATGTTATGCAGTGGCTGTTGAGGAGGAACAGCTGTCTGCAGTTTTGCAGGACTCATGTAGACGTCCCTGGAATCCTCAACCCCTACTTCAGAAATAATTTGCCTTGGCGAACATCAGTTTTCAGTCATAATAATTCAAATTATGTAACACGATAAAAGTTTTACGGGGAAACGTGAAATAAAAAATCGTGTATCGTGTTACATCTCATATAAAGAGACATAATACCCCGAGCAGGAGAGCCAAATGATTAAATATTCACGATCAAGTAAGTGTGCGTCAGTGCGTAAGCTCCCTAAATGGATTCTTGGCTTAGTTAACGGTGAAAATAATCTCAACTTTTAACAACACAACTTATAAAAGGTAGTTTTTAGCCGGAGGTTCGTTGGCAGTTCGCAACAATGCTATGCCGGAAATTGCATGTCAGACTTGGAAGTTTACGCCCTAACAGCAAATTGAATGAAGCAGCTGCTGAGTATAATTGAGCTATAAAGAACTTCGTTCATTTATCTAGAGACCTGAAAGGCATCTGTAGAAGTTCTGAAACAGTAATATAGCCCAAAGTTGGCTTCTTCACAGGATCTGACCGGCATGCAGTATCTCTGTTTGTTTTTTTTTTACTTCTCAAGACAAGAGAACACAATTTAATTACTCAATGCTACTGTTTACATCTGAAAAAATTATATGCATAGGCTGAAAATTAAGGGAAAGTATGTTTCTGTGATTCGAGAATTGTAAAATTAATTTACGAAACTAATTATGTCGTCACGTAAATCATTGTACTCGTAAAACTGGAATAAGAGTTAGAAATAACGTTAGTGAGACCGAGGTCCTGGACTCCATTTTTCTTTTTAGTTTTCTGAAAACCGACGATAATAGCAGTGGGGTTATTTAAGATTTTCATTTCATATCGTCACCTCATATAACTCCTTTTGTTTAGGTAATAATTGAATGACTAAATTGCAGTTTATAAAAGGATAACGAGAAGCAAACTACGAAACATTTAGCTGAAATTTAGGATGGAAAGAAAAATGAAAATTCTGAGACTCGTGACAATAATCTTAGTAAATTGGAGTGTCAAATCAAAAGAACTTGTTGGGAAATCTCTAGAAAGCACCATATAGTAGGGTTAGATAGGAGTAACAAAATTTATAATACGACAACCAGATGTTGTTGTTGTGGTATTCAGTCCTAATTCTGGTCTGATGCAAACCTCCATGATAACCTATCCTGCGCATAACTATCACATCCTACATCCCTAATCTGCTTAGCGTATTCCATCCATAGGCCCCCGTCATTTTTAGTTACCCCAAACACTTCCCTCTAATGCTAATTTTACAAGACGAGGCCTATTAATTTATCCTTTCTCTTGATCAAAGTCCTCCAAATTGTTCACTCATTCTTCTTAGAACTTTCTCGGTAATCATTCTATCCACCCATCTGATTTTCAGCATTCTCCTATAACAACACATTTCAAAAGCATATATTCTTTTCCTTTCTGCAACTCATACCGTTCACGTTTCGATCCATATAACTCCACATTATATACAAAATTTTAGTAATGATTTCCTAATATTAATATTCATATAAGCCGTAACCTAATTCCTCTTTTTTGCCAAAGCCTTTCATGCCTGTGCTATCCTACTCTTTATGTCTACCATTCTTCTACCAGCCCTAGTTATTAAGCTGTCTGTTGTTGTGATATTCACTCCTAAGAATGGTCTGATGCAACCCTCCATGCTCATAACTACCACATCCAACATAATTCCTAATCTACTTAGCGTATTCCACATTTGTCCTCCCTCTTCTGTTCTTACTATGCTAATTTTACAAGACCCTGCTCTGCCTTTTGCATCCCCCCTTTTCAATTCCCTTCCTATGTTATTAAATGGGAGTTGGCTTTTTCAGCATCATCCCCATGTAGCCTGTTAACCAAAAAAAGTATACTTTACAAGATTCGCAAACAATCTTTTTCTGTTCGTGCTGATGCGATCACACTTCCCCTCTTAAATTCTTTGTAATTTATAGAAAAGTCCACTCAATTCAATTCGAAAAAGATATCTGTAATTATTTAGAAAAGAAACAAATTTTACTTGTCCAAAGATGATAACCCTTATCAGTTCAGCGATGCGTAAGCTTCTCTCTGCATTACACAGATGTAAATATTAAAACAAATATTTTAATTTATAGTGAGTATAAACTGAAAGACTTAAGTCGTTATTTAATTAATAAAACAATTATGTAGGCTATTTTTAATATTTTGTCCGTTATAAATCAAAAATAGTTTTACCATTCTTTGTCGTTTTCGTCAGATGTACAATGTTTTTATATTAAAATAATTATTCTTCTGTTCAGCAGTTATCAATAAAATCAGCAAGTACTTTAAGTAATTAAAAATGCTTAAAAGATAACAAAAGTGTATTATCGTCAACGTGAGACGTAATAGGTGCACTGTCCGCTATTTATGTTTTTGTTTGTTTAAAATAATTTCATTAATTTATTGTAATGTTATGTATTTGCCAACGGGAAAAATGCCCATTTCCAGGTTAAATTCATTCATGGTTGTAACATTAATAAATTGTAATTGCCTATTTGCTTGACTAATTTTTTGAATTCATTAGTTCGAAACCGTGAATATATTTGACAGCAGGGGATATTATTCTCCTATCTGGATATAATACCACTAGCAAAATTTTAACGAATCTTTTACATATCAGTTTTTATTTTTGAAAAAGTACTAATTATATTGTCTGGAGAAAAGAGGAGCCATTCGATTCTTTTATATAAAAACATTTTATGTGCAGCAAATATTGAATAACATTTTATCACGTTGCATGTTGGAGGATTACAAGGTCCAGGAAAACGAGCAAATACAAATTAGTCGATGGCAAAGTAATTAACACCCGAGCATTTGATCTAATCGCTTTCTATTTAATAATACTTTAGCGCGGAAGGATCTCTTAAATGTAGTATTTCGGAACCCGTTTTTAATGTTCCATCGGAAGTGAAAACCATTATTAATTGAATTTCAAAATAAAATTCACATGTATGAGGATAAAAGCACATTTCTAAACACAGAACCACGGAATTTAATTTAAAAAATCATTAACGATGAATCCGCAGTAGCCAATAATTCTCCAATTTTCTGCGCGGCATGGTGTAGCTAAAATTTGTTTAGAGTAATTTATGATGAGATTAGGCGTAGCACTTAATTGATTGCGGCATAAAGGCATCCCCCATACCCTTGCTTCATTAGTGTCAACGTGGTTCAGTCAGTTAAAACTATTCCTCGCGATATCAAATTTTAAAAAAAATTGTCGTACTTTTATTTATATTCTAATTTACATAATCAAAACCTGATTAGTACGTGTACCTTTTCTTCACAAGTAAAACTTGTTCATAAATAGTCCTCAAATTACGTCCGTTTATTGAAAGGATTTTTTTTAGATCTTAGAATATGAAATTTGCAAACATCTCCAATCATTGAATAGGCTGTTGGCTTTTTGCCTCACGGATTTTTGCTCTGGGAAAGTTGGCAGATAAAAAATATCTGCGGTAAAAATCAAGGTGATATTCTAGGATTGATACCCAGGGAGACTGCTTCGTGTCTACGGGCGAAATTTCGTCAGTAATGTCACCATCCTTAGGAAAGGATAAAACGGTTTAGTGAAAAATTGTTCACCATGGCCTGATTAAATCAATTGAAAATGAAATAAAATTATTGTTATTGAAAAATAAAAAAGATATTGTATTAGTGTTGTGAAATTTCTAAATATAGTAATATAATATTGGTTTATAACTGGGTATGTCGATTTAATAGTATTTATTTGTAACCTGTATCATATTTTAGTGTCGTTACTTTCAACAATTTCATTTAGTATTAACAGTAAATTTAAAAGTTTTTAAAACTTCTAATTCTGAGGCTCGTACAGACTTAAACTAGAATATATGCGTGGCAAAATTTAGTATACTTTATATGTATACATATAAATAAAACTTAATGACCCATTGCAGACTTTAATTTTATATAGACACAAAGTTTTACCACGCCGGTGAAACAGTCTCTGAAGAATTATTAAAAAATTTAAAAATTTTGTGTCATATTTCTAAATTTATGGTACGTCATAGAGAAAACATATGCTGATCATTTGGACGAAAAACCTGAAAAGGGTACAAATACGTACCAAAACGTTTTTTTTGTAGTTTTCAGTCCTTAGACTGGTCTGATGCAACCCTTCATGCTAACATTTCTGTGCAAGCCTTTTCATTTCCACATAGCTACCACATCCTCCCTAAACTTCTTAGCGTATTGCATCCTTGTCCTTCCTCTTCTGTTCTTACCTCACACTCTTTCCTCTAAAGCTGATTTTACAAGAATCTCATGTCTGAAAACATGATCTATTAATTTATTCCATCACTTGGTCTGAGTCCTCACATTCCTCTCTATTCTCTTTTACTGCTTAGTTACTCTCTCCACAAATTTCTTTTCTAATTCAATCTTATCTGAAATAGGTCATAAAACTTTATTTAATTATTACGGAAATAAGACGTAAAATTTAACTTTTATTATATACAAATGTTGTTTGTAAATTTAATGATACCTTGTAAATATTAATTCTTTAAAAATTTTGTGTTGCTATTTGAATTACTTAAATTATTTAAATCGTTAGTTATTAATAGTTCTAGTTCATCACATGTTATATAAGTGATTACCAATTGTGACTTGATGATTTGGTACAAATAGGTGTATATTACAATATATATATATATATACTGAACGGGCAAAATTTACTATTAAGATTATAAAAGTGAGGATTAACCAGAGTTATCTTAAATATTAACTCATTTAAAATTCACTAACATATTATTCTGTATTATTAAAAAGCTATATGAATTATTTCTCTATCACGTTCTCATTAAATCTTTTTGTAAACCTCTACACGCGTATTGTTGTAAAGAATATTTTAATAAAAATATATTAAAGTAGTAATAGTGTTTTTCTATTCAGAAAGAAATTAAGTTCATTCGATGTTGTTGATGGGGAAGAGAATTCTCAGATCCACATCGATGAAATTTTAACATATATCCATATGCTACAACGCACTGATGGTTTTTTACGTAAATGTTTCAGTTCAGGGTTTACGTTGGAGTTTTGCCGACTGCAGTCAGGATCGATTTCCAGGCAATCAATGGTTCCATTTGCATTTGTTTCGCCCTTTCGGAGCTAATAGGCTGCCGGAGGCAATGTCCACGTCAAATTACTTTTCATATTTACACGCACCCACATAGCAACGGCACGATAAAACAATTACATTTACAAATGAATGCTAAGAGATAAAATTGAAGGGGGCAGACTACTTTGGAAAAACTTTGGGATGAGGGGTCAGAGGGATGGATGTTGGCCATTTAAAAACTCCAGCGATACTTGGTAAAAGGAATAAGCGGCAAATGTACGGCAGTGGCACAAAAGTAGGTTTTTCCAGCTTTGAAAAATTGACCTAAAATGTTTCCGCATCAGAGCTGATATTAAAGATTCGCAAGGGCGACTCATATCACCGAGCCACAAACCTTTTTCTGCAGCACTCAATCATTTTAAAATCCAGAGAAAAGGTTTGTATTGAGATGAAAGTTTAGATATAAGTTGGTTACAGAGATTGTAGAGTAAACGGTGAAACTTCCACCTTTCACTTAATCAAAGCAGGAAGTGTCCTAGGATCCATCTTGAATTTAATATATACTTACGATCTTCCCTCAACCACTAGTACAACTACAGGGACATTTGCTGACGACACGGTTATTATGGCTACTAATGAAGTGTAGCGCAGTAGAACCCGGCCCAATTTTCCTATTTATGTAATCTTAAATTGCATAAATATTTCGGATGAGCATGTAGCTGGCCAGGAAGGGGCTTTTCCTAGCACCGACTTGGTGGCGCGGTATCAAAACAAAGAGACAGCGGTTGACGCTTGGGATATAAATCTCAGACACCTCGTCGCCGGTTTCGGAATTTCCTAATCTTCCTGAGAATTTGGTGACCGGGTGGCGAGTGTTCCCGAAATTTAACAAGGTATATTATTGGAGAATATCTATCCATGCCACCTTAGTGATAGGTATCGCGTAAGTGAGGTCGAAGTTTTCAAAGAGGCCGGCGGAGACATTTTGAGGAAGATTGGCAGCATAGTGGTGGAGAGAGGAGATTGTTAGTGAGAGCAGACTGATGGTGGAGAAAGAATTAGACAGACTGGCAGTATAAAGTAGGATGTTAGGATTGATAGGTGGAGGAGAGTGTGAGGCGTGTTTGACGATTGGAGGAAGTAGAGTGCAGGGTGAGACAGTGTAAATTACGGACTGATCCCTAAGAGGAGGCAGCGGAGTGGTGTAACATGTTTTGATCAGTCGAAGAAGCAGCGAAGAAAGGTTTTAACAACAGGGAAGAAAGAGGAAAAAGCTGAGTTTCCTCAATTCCGGCAGCATGACTTTGTGCTATTGTCTACCGGCAGCTTCAGAGTTCCACAACAAGGAAGTTCCAGTGACATCTGCATCAAGGCGCATATGCAAACAACTCAAGTTCGTCAACGAACGGAAAATCTGCTACACTTGGTCACCCAAACAATAATTAACCTGAGAACTTTAATATAATCCCCTTTTAATTTTTTATTTTTGTACATGATATATACACGCCAGACTCATTTTAAAATTATTGTGTTTTCAGTAATAAATGTGTATTTTAAACATTAATTATTAAATTAATTAAATAATTAATATCCCCCCATCATTACAGAAGATCCAGTAAGAGCAAGTGCACTTTTACAAGGAATGGAAAGATAAATGGAAGGAGACAAATCCTTACAGGTTACGTTCACTTTACGGAAACAACAATGCCCACCAGGAACTATAAACAACAAACATCTACCGGTATCAACGGGTGTAAAATATCTCGGAATCCATCTAGACTCCAAATTAACCTGGAAAGTGCATATGCAAAAGGAAAGAAAACAAATGGGCTTGCGTCTTCGAGAACTATACTGGCTACTCGGTAGGAGATCTGAAGTCTCGTTAGAGAACAAAATAACTATATACAAAGTCATTATTAAGCCTATATGGAATGTAGCTGTGGGGATGTGCTAGTAAGTCCAACACTGCCATAATACAGACCCATGGTTGATGCTCCATGGTATGTGAGCAATCAGGACCTAGGCATACCTTTCATCCAGGATGTTATACAAGAGAGAACCAATAAACACCACAAGAAACTGGAAAACCATAGCAACCCTCTTATACAACCACTTCTGCAATACAGAAGCCACAGAAGATACAAACGATGCTGGCGAATTGACCTCAAAGTTGGGAACCCATCAGGACACTCCCAAGACATCAAAAATAGCTTATAGAAGCTGTTATTCTGATTGCTATTTCAATAAATAAAAAGACAGCCAAAAAGTCAGCTTATAAATTTATCACTATATATTCACAAGCGAAGTTACGTCTTCATTTTGAGACTTCCTCGGGCTTAATACAAACAATATTACAATGAATTAAATATGTACGTGTTCTATGCTACAATTTTTGTATTTATATATATTAAAGATGGTTCAAAACTTACATATTTAGCAATACATATATTTAGTCTTGACTCCCTCAGCCAAAAAGGTTATTGAATTTGCATGTGAATTTAGTGTCTTGCATGGAACATCTCAAGCCCCTGACGGTTACGGTCCAAATGATGTAGTAACGATCAGTGCTTTCGACGGTTAGATTTTAAAAATGAAGAAGAGAAAAACATTAAACTACTACAACAAAAGAGTATCGTAAATTTTGTTCAAATTATTCGTGTGATTTTTAACATTGATTGCATGAGGGTTGCACAAAATGGAGACGAAACGACGCTTGTGAATAAATAGTGATACATTTATATGGTGACTTTTGGGCCGTCTTTTTATTTACTGTAAATTTTAAAGTCAGAAAACTATATTCAACAAATTAATTTAAAAAAGCGATGACTGTATGAGTAGTTAGTGAACCCTACTGAGACATAATTTACGAAAGAGGGAATGATGATTTTAGTCAACGTTTTATTTGCAGTCCAAGATGCATGTAGAAATAAAAGCATGGCCGACTCCAAAAAATTAAAGGATTTCCTCATAAACAGAATATCTTAGTTGCTATAGTCATCGTACAACGTGATACGAATTCTTTTCGAAAAAATGTAATTGGCAGAGGTGTTACTTTGATTCATTGGTACATTTTATTCATATTATAAACAAGGATTTTGCGCCATCTCACACACGGAATAAGATAGTCATGGACGTATCACGTTCCAGCGACACTAGAAAATCGGGATGCGGGGCTCCTTTCACATTGAACAAAACTGCAGCAGCGCCACTGTAGCGCAACGTCATTTGTTTTCCAGAGCAGTTCAAATGGCGAAGCGCGTCACTAACAAAGCCAGCAGCTCTTGTGCGCCTTGTCGTTAAAATGAGTCCCTGAGATCCAGCGTGAATGCGCACCGTAAAACTAACAGGGAAGCAGCTCCCAATGTATTGTGTGACTTTTCTATCTACATCACGACTCTACTCTGCGTTAAAATTCAATCATGTATGCTTCTTTGGCCGAGATAAATTATGGTTTTAAAAATCTACCATGATTTCCGTTGATATTTTATTTAATAAGCCAATCACGCCACTACAATAAATCTGTGCCTTACAATTGTGAGAGCTTAGAAGAAAAATACGTTTGTTTTGCAGCTTTCTTAGATATTAAACAAGCATTTGACCAAGTTTGGCAAATCGGTTTACTATACAAACTTAAACCTACCAATCCCACTGATTATTACCTTATCTGAAAACCCTATCTAAGTGATCGCTTTTTTAAGAGTAACAACGATATTTCCACAATTAATCCAATTGCCTTTGGAGTACCACAGGGTATTGTCCTGGGAACGTTTTTATACATTATATATTTACAGCGGACACACCTGAAACACATAACAAAATTCTTGCAACCTACGCTGATGACACCGCAATTTTATCTGCAGAGAATGACCCTCTTGCAGCTACAAAGTCTACAAAATCATTTCAATAACCTAAACTCGTCTAGTGACTGCGGGGCTCACCTGATCATGTCGGGAATGCCTCGCACTCTCTCTGGGTAATTTTTTTATCAAAGTTCTCATATGCCGTGACACCTTCACCTATTTTACAAGGTATATGTACTGGGGTCAAAGACATTGGGCATATGGCAAGAATTGTCCGCTAATCTCATTGGATCAGTCGGCCAACTGCCTCCTGAAACTGGTGGAGACACGGAGAAGGGAATGCTGCGACCCCACAGCAGACTCGTCTCCCGTCATTCGGAAGGGCGTGAAAGTAGTACCCATTGCCCGACCTACCTGATGCAGGTTTTCTAGGGTTTTCCCTGAATCTCTTTAGGTGAAACACCGGGTAGGATCCTTAAACTATAGTCCGGGGGCCCTAGTCAACCCTTGGCTATCTTGCTCTACCTTCCTCATCCCCCCTTTTCAATTCCCTTCCTATGCTATTAAAGGGGAGTTGCCTGTTTCAGGATCACCCTCATGTAGCCTGTTAACCCAAAAAAGGCTAAACTTTTGGCGTATAACTGTAAGTCCTGATAAATCATTGCAAGTAAACTTTACCACCATGAAAATAAACTGTCCAAATGTTTCAATAAATAATACACCATTACCTATCACCAATGAAGTCAAATACCTTGGTTTACTATTGGACTCTAAACTTAAATGGAAACCGCATTTAACATCCAAAAGGGATCATATCAAGAATAAGCTTCGCCAAATGCTTTGGCTACTTTGCAGAAATTCCAAATTAAAAACAGAAAACAAAAAATATATAAATGCATTATTAAACAATTATGGACATATGGGAAACAACTATGGGGTTGCACCAAGCCTCCGAATTCAAAAATTGTTCAACGACTTCGTCAACTATCCTTCGTACCATCTTAATCGCATACTGGTTTGTGAGCAACAAATCAATACATGAAGACCTAGCCATACCTACTATAGAAGATGAAATACACAGACTCGGCAGTAATTATCGTCAAAATCTCCCAGGACACCATAACGAATAGGTCAGCCATCTAGCAAATGAACAACAACAGATTGAAGAGGAAGCGGCCAACACTTGTGAAGTTTAATTTTATTGCATTCACATATCATTTTGTTTCATCCGGAGTCTGGTCACTGCACCACTTCTCCTCTCATTATATTTCCTTTATTTAATTTGCTTAGTGTTCAAAATGAACAGGTTTTAAATTTCTTAATAAAGAAACAAACAAATATATTCAATGTATTCGTTGATAGGCATATTCGGTTTGATTGTGTTAACTATGAACTTTATTTTTGCAGTTGTATTAAAAAATTATTGTATTTAATTCTGAAACAAACTAGTACGAAGTCAACTGGGTAAAGTAAGGTCCTATTAACATAAATACATGTTTATAATTTAATTTCGATTTCAGTCTGTAACTACTTGTTTTGTAGTCAACAACTTGACCTTATAAATTGCTTCTTCGAATATATGTATAGTGTGTATAGTGTCCCAAAGGTAAGTTTTCGTCTTTTATCGACCGAAAAAGGACACTTAGGTGTGGAACACAAAGTAAAAATTCAGGACACCCTCTGCATTATGTATAAAATTGATTTATTATACTTACACAGAACATTTTAAAATTTGTTTCTTTAAAAAATGTGTCACAGAGATAAATAAAATCTCCGTTGATTCTGAGTGCTTTAAGTACTCTTCTAGTTTGTCGAATAATTTATGGTATGAATTCCGTATATTATATCTTCAAAACATAATAAAGTACCTATTTCTAGTGTTTCTCACTATTTGTAGTAATGGGGTTGCATATCTTTGAAGACGGGCACCCGGGAGAGGATGCTTGTGTGAGACTTCTCTCACAGGTATTCCTTTCCAGACTGATCAAGGTTCTAACAGGCCGAGGCACCATCATCTATTTTGGGAGGTGTATGTACTGCGGTCTAAGACCTTCAGCATATGGTGACAGATGTCCGTAGATCCCATTGGTTCAGTCCACCGGCTGCCTCCTAAAACTGGTGAAGACACGGAGAAGGGAATGCTGCGACCCCACAGAAAACTCAGCGCCCGTCATTTGTATGCAGGCTTTCTAGCGGTTTCCCTGCATGTGTTTTAGGTGAAAACTGGGTAGGATCCTTAAACTATAGCCCGGGGGCCCAATTCAACCCTTGGCTCCCTTGCCCTACCTTCCGCATTCTCCCTATTCTATTCCTTTCATGTTTTCGCCTGTTTCAGGATGACCGTCGTGTAGCCTTTTACCTTGCAAGAATCCAAAAAACACTTATTTTTATACCTTGCCTTACTTTCTAAAGACAAAATTTGTGTTAAGTTTTTTAACTTCGTGTAATTTTATTGGTATCGCTCTTAATCTTTGCGTGTCTCATAATGTCTGTTCGTTTATCGGTTATGGCTGTTTTCAATATAATAATATTCTGGGGAATATCCATTACTTTTCTTATTCGGAAACGAGTAAGCGCAGACAGTTTGTAATCCTATCAGTCCAGACACTGTCGCGACGAACGTCTGCTTTAGCTAATCGAAAAACCTTTTAGGATTGGATTTGACCTATTTATTCCTCGAATGAGGAAATAGGATACGTCATTACAAAATTATTCCCGCAAGTTGTAATTAATAGCAATTAGTATAAGATAACTTAAAGTACAATTTAATAATAATAATCTTTTAACATGAAAAATGTTATAATATAAGTATTTACAGTGTGTGTGCGTGAGAATACAAGTCAACTACTTTTGGCAACCATTTTTGAATTCTGATTGTATTCCCACACTTCAAAATTGGGTGCGTTTGATGTAAGGAAGAATTCCTTCCTTGTTGAAAGTATCAGCGGCTAGAGTGGAAGCCCTGCTCTATTTTACTGTACTTGCTCTTTAATATATCCAATCTAACTCCGAGTGTTGCGTTATTAATTGTAGACCCGAGTCTGAGACTGATTGTCCATGCAATCAGAAACGCAAAAACATTCTACCTTTCTTTCCTGTATTCTTCCTTTCCCTTTTCATCGATCCTCAACATGCTATTTTGTGATTACGGCTTTCATTTATAATCCCATTCGGATCTGGTTTAATTTGTGATTTAGTTTTGTTATATTCTTTATGATTCTAATGTCGACTGTGGTCACTGCCATTCTAAAATAAGTTACTTTTTATACTTATTAAATTTGTCAGTCTTGTTAGAGTGAATTAACTAACGGTTCTGGATAAAGCTGAACACTGGTGCCAAATTTCTACTCATTTCTTAGCAATCATTTGAAATTAAAGTTTATTGGTTGAACATAATCGTTATCCAATGATTAACAAAATATTTTGTCCTGTATGTCACTGGGTTATGGACTGTCATAAGATTTAAGCGTAAATCATCGGTTAGGGCCTTAATGTGTATGTTAAATAGGATACTCATTTAAATGCTTTTAAAACACTCGTGAAAGGCAGCAGCCCTTGGTAATGACAGCAGTCATTGCGAGAAAGCATCAACCGTATGCAGCTTTCTTCCACTTATTCAAACTTTTCTAACTATTTAGGTACGAGAATAGAATGGATAGTTTCTTCGCGGACATCACATTTTTCATGCATAAAAATTAGTTTAAATTCTTAACAACACATATTTTTAATTTAAATTTTGATTACTACTGTAATTTCATTTGAAGCTCTTCCGGGTTAACGAATACAGGCGTTATACTGGCTCACTTTATAAAGCCAGATTTATAATGTATGACTGGCATATGATGGAACTCATTATGAGTATGAATAGATTTTTATCCGGAGAATCGATTAATATTTGCCTAGAGATCGAAATCCCCCTATGTTCAAAGTCTACAAATAAATGTGACTGTACAAATTTTGAATTATTTTTTATTTATAAAATATTCTCTGTATTCGTTAAATATACTGAGGCAACAAATATAGACAGTGCCGTCAGGATTCGTTTTATTCATCCGTGTTTGTACGTTTTACATATTTGTCATACACTATTCTAATATTCTACACCTAATATTAGAATGAATATTAGGAAATAATTACCTAAAATGTTATAGGTGCGAAACATAGGAGTTGCAGAAAGGAGAAGAATAGAAGACTTTGAAATGTGGTGCTATAGGAGAATGGGTGGCTAGAGTAACTAACCAGGAAGTTCTAAAGAGAATAGGGGAAGAGCGAACAATATGAAGGACGTTGAGCAAGAGAAGGGATAGATTAATAGGTCACGATATGAGATATGGGGTCTTGTAAAATTAGCATTGAGGGAAGTGTACGGGGTAAGAACAAAAGAGGTAGGATAAGGATGGAATACGCTAAGCAGGAAGGGAGGATGTGGGATGTGGTAGTTATAAGGAAATGAATAGGCTTGTGCAAGATAGGTTAACATGGAGGGTTACATAAGACCAGTCTAAGGACTGAGTACAACAACAACAAACAGTATTCCGTTACTAAATAACTCATAAAATACATACCTCAGCTTCAATAAAACCGTACAATTTATAATAAAAGAAGTATTTATTGTAATGAAGTGGCGGACTTAAGCTGAATCGGACGCCATTAATACCAACGGCACATTAAAACTTTCAGCTCTGAAATATTTGTGTGGGGCCCGTAAGTCGTCGTGGTGTCTACGAGAAGAACTCGATTGTTACTTCCAGGGACTGCATTTAGTGATGAGCCCATAATTTGCGAGTGTCATTGTTGCGGACTGAATATAAGCGCGTCAGTAATTGGGCCTAAATTTGCGGTGTAGTTGAATTTCGAAAGTCCGATTGGCTAAAAGTCTGTATTAGCGGGGAGGAACATGTGGAAGTTTCGAAGAACCAGTCTTAAAAAAGTAACGTTGAATTGAAAATATGTGCCAACTAATCCACAGCAGTTTGAAAATCATCTGGCAGATCTGTTGCGTGGACGCTGCTGCTTCGACCAACCATCGTCATCGCCGTGCTTCAACCTGCTTCCAGCCAGCCTTCGGCATGTTCAAGCCCGTGGAAGACATCAACGGTAACAGATCAAAACAATAACTCCCTGTAAAGTGGTTCAAACCACCTTTAAAACTTAAGCACTTCAAATTTCACTTGTAATTCTCCCCATCTTAGCTCCCTAATGAAAAAGATTCTCATGAGATTGAGTAAAGCCGCGGCAATGTTTTAAATCCAACGCAATAACCCAATTTTGATTGTTTAACTTCACAAATGATAATAAATTATTACTTATTTCCCAATATAATGCATTTTTTAATGTCAATAAATTTTCTGTACTCAGTACTTTGTTTTAATACAGTTTCTTTTATTTCAAAAGCCCAATTTTTTTTATTTATTTAAACAGTAGAGTATATCACATTGTATGAATTGAAATGTGATTGGCAGTCATCTCTAAAGCATTTAACCCTCAAGTAGTCGCATGGGGCCTGTGAGGCCCCAGAGAAATATATTTCTTTTAACGGGCTGAATATTACAATAAAATAGAATTAACACAGCGGAAAAGTTAAAGTACACTTTATTGAAGATATTTGTATTAAATTTAATTTACATTTTAAATAAAACATGTTTCACAAACTTTTTTTAGGCTTGGAAAACAAAGTTGTTTGGAATGTCGAACTCTTCCTCGTCGACGCAGGAAGCAGCGTTTTCTTTTCCAAATTTTGGTATGCCTAACTTGTCGTTAGGATCAAGTAAGTTTGGCTTTTATTTTTCTTGGAACATAATTGCTGCTTATTCGTTCGCGAAGAAGATGTTCAGCAATTTCTGTTACAAGTTGTCTTAAAAAATCTGTCCATTCTCGTGGCATGTCAGGGTTTAACAAATAAGAAAGGCATTACTTTTACAGACAAATGTTAAAATAGTTCTAGTGGCCATCGCCTTGTTTGTCATTTGTATCTACGCCACCTTTCGTCAAGTTACAAAACGTCAATATTTCAGGTTTCATTTTCTCATCTGAATCTTTGTCAATGAAATTATCGCGGTGCATCGTCGATGAAATTAACACTGATTTATTTGTTTTCGGTGCATACAAGACAAAAGGGATCGAGTCTGTGAAACCAAAAATACTTGTCTGCGGACGTCGTTCTTTCTTTTGGCTGCACCTTCCTTTTCTTTTTACGTAGTGATCCAACAAGGGTTAGGCGCAATCATGGTCAATTTCACTTTCATGATCTGTCCTTCCCTCACTATAAGAATCCATATCAGCGTTAATAATTTCACTGTCATCTTCATTTACAAGTCGTTCAAGTTCAGCAAATGAGAGAAACATTTTGCTAACACAAATTGCAATAGCGGTGCTCTAAAGTAAACTAAAATATTATGAACGAAGAAAAACATCCTCTAGTTTCAAACAACGTACAAGGAAACTGGGTAATAGAAAACAGCCGTTAAATTACAGGAAAAGGTACAAAATGCTCCCAAGAAATTCTATCTGCATAAGTAGTTGCGTGGGGCCAAGCGTGCAAGGCGTAGGAAAATTTAATTTTTTATTTTTTGAAAGAAAGTAAAACCAGGTTCTTTTTTCAGAAGTTCTAAAAACATATTGATGGAGGAATTTATAGAAGGAGAGGGCCACGTAAACTATGACTGCTTGGAATGATGAGAGGAACCTGCCAGGCCCCACGCGACTACTTAAGGGTTAAACAAAATTAGTTAAGAATAATTTGATTAAACGATTTGCATTTACATAATTTCTAACTTATGCCTTATTTAAAAAAATAATTCCACGTGTATCTTATTCCTGATACGCTATATAGTGAAACTTAAATCTCTTTTAATGTTAGTTTTTATGAGTCCTGAGTTTATTATATTTTTCTAGAGGCGGATAGTCACTCTAACGTTCCAAAATACGTTTTAAAGAATGGAAGAAACATTTGTTAAGAAATATATATATATATTTAGATTCATTTATTCGTTTCATTAATTCACTGTTGAGGAGGCAGGACAAGTAGAATGTATATACATAGTTAGCAAAGACATTAATAAAATACATAATATTGAAAACAATACATAAATGTAACAAATGTATTAATAAACAAAGACATATACACTAAAGAGAAAGATCTATAAAACACATATACTAAATAAAATGCAAACAACAATTATACAAATAAAAAATATACTCCTATATATAATGGATTAATATTCATACTTAAACGTGGAGATAATAAATCTCTACATGAAATGATAAAAACTTTAATTTTATTTGAGGTAATCACTAAGTTTATTATTCACTTGTTCATACGCTAGAAGAAGCACATTCGAAAACACGTATTTCACCACAGAACACAGACCGCATTTATTTTTCACATAAACGCGATCACAAACACGAAGCACATATTGACACTGCTGCATTGATCAGCAGCCAGGTATAAAGCAGAAGAGAGACAAAAAAACTATACAAGCATTTCGAAAATCACTAGTCCAGTGCTAGAGAACCTTCTAGAAGTATTTAATAATGGGTGGCTGCTTTGAGTTCGGAGTCGAGTGAGTGGTGTAGTCAAAGAACGCAAGACCTGCAAACTGTACATGCGTAGTTATAAAATATATTTTTAAGTGAATAGAATAAGTAGCAAGGCAACCTCCATATTATTGTTTAAACCCTCTGAAAAATAGTTTGACTAATATACTACTTCAATTGTGGTTTCATAGAGTTTATCTTAATAAATTTGATTCCAAGAAAAATTATCACAAATACAAATGTTTGTAATTACTAGGATTATCTACCAGTTTAATGTTAATTTATTTATATTGTAAATACCAACATTATCGAAGAGGTTCATACTTTGTCTTGTACTCTAAAACTCAGTACACTTTCGTAACTAAGTGAATAATTACGTAAAATGTTTTGGAGGTTAGTTTTACTTCAAGCCACTAATATGTGAATTTTCACTTGCTATTTCGCTGGACTCCACCTATTTGAGTTTCTTGAAAACAAACGCCCAGAACTAACCGAACCGGTATTGTTTTCATGCCAACCGCCGCGTTAATGAAACAAAAACATGAATTTTCCCACTTAATGTGCGAATTCCAGAATAAATAGTCCTCGGGCATGTCAAGCGAGCAGCAACGTTTGCAAATATTAACCATTCATTAACTAACGAAACATAATAGATGGCAGAATATTTATAAACGGAATGCATGAAGCGGTTTGTTGTTTAAATTTCTTGTTGATTGATATCATACAAACGGTTGTGTCAAGTAAAAACCACGCGTGCCTGAACCAACGGTGACAACTCACATCACTGTGCTTTCGTCTCGCAGTGCGTGACTGACAGAGGACAAGTGACACATTTCAAAGCATGTCACATTTCTGATTTGACACTCAGAAGACGAAACTGGTGCCAGGACGGACCGAAGATATATTTAATAAAGTAATACATAAGTGACCCTGAAAATTCGATGCAATTTTTTTCCTATAATAGCGTGTTTTACTTTGCTTCAATGGTTTCAAACAAATTAAATAAATAATATGGTAATTAGCCATAAGCTGGGCGGATGCAATCCTCCGTGAAAACTTATCCTACGCAAGCCTTTTCATTTATACGTAGCTACCGCATCCTTCACAATCTGCTTAGCGTATTCCATCATTTGTCTCCCTGTTCTGTTCGTATCCCACACATTTCCAGAAGTTAGATGGGACAGGTATTGACAAAAGAGTAGTTCTCTGGGTGCAAGAATTCTTAAAAAATAGGCTACAAAAAGTCAAAGTTGGGAAAGAAACTTCAGAACTCGGATCTGTAACATCGGGAGTCCCCCAGGAATCAGTTATTTCCCCATTATTGTTTCTCATATTTATTAATGATTTATCTAATAATCAAAATTCTAAGATTCGTCTTTTTGCAGATGGCTGTGTAATTTACAGAGAAATAAATGGGGAACAAGACGCAGCTGCTCTCCAAACTGCCTTAGATACTCTAAGTACATGGGCTAACGAAATAAAATCAAAATCAACAATAGTAAAAGTAAGGCGAGTAGTTTTACTAAAATGTGCTTTCAATATGCCTTGATATATAAAATAGATGCGGAAACAGTGATCGAGGAGACAAACTGTAAATATCTAGGGATTTATTTTAAAAGTAATTTGTACAAATAGGACCTGGGCATGGGAACGAAAAGGTAAAGCGACTAGGGTGGGATACGCTACAGACAACAAGAGAAAGAGCTAGGCTACACATTTTCTACAGAGCTTTTGCACGTCAAAAACCTTGGCAAGGTATCCGAGATAGAATGAAAGAATCGACTCGGAAAGGAAGGAGTGATCAACTGTTTAAATTACAAGCAAGGAACAAAAAACAGACGTCGGAAAATACTCATTCCTAAATAGGACAATTAATGACTGGAACAATCTGCCTGCAGGAGTGTTTGGGGAACTTCCTCTAACAGAAAGAAAATTTCGACTCAATCTAAGTTTAGTGTAGTGTAGTGCAGTGTAGTGAAGTGATCAGTGCTGCGAAATCTCTAAAAATATACTACAATGAAATATATTTCCAGTTTTTTGTTTCGTTTTTTTAGGCAAAAACAATAATATTCTTTTAAAAATTAATTTCTAATAATATGATTCCACACTTCTTTATTTATATTGAATATAATTATACATTCAACTATAGGTTGAATATGGTCCTTACGACCAGATTATTAATTATTGTTTAAGTTCTATGTATCTGCCACCGGGCATCTGCCCATTTTTAGATTTATTAAATACAATACAATTTACATCTAATCTTAATACTCCAAGACACTCACGTCTCAAAACGTGGCCTATTAAGCTATGCCTTCTCTTGGTCGAAATCTTCCGTATTGTTCTCTCTTCTCCTATTCTGCCTATAACTTCCTGGCCACTTACTCTATCCACCCATCTGATTTTTAGCATTCTCCTATAGCACCACATTTAAAAATCTTCTATTCTTTTTCTGTCTGCAACTCCTATCCTCCATGTTTCGCACCCATATAACAGCACACTCCTTACAATATTTTTAATAATGATTTCATAACATTTAAACTTATATTAACCTTAAGTAAATTCCTATTTATGGAAAAGCTTACTTTTCGCCAAAGCCTGTGCTATCCTACTCTTTATGTGTACTATAATTCTACTATCCTTAGTTATTATGCTTCCCAAGTGGCAGAATTCCTTAACTTCCTTCAAATTATCACTTCAAAATATAAAACCCTTTGTTATTCCACTATTTTTCAAACTAAAGCCCATTACCTTGGTTTTTCCTCCATAAATCGTCATGCTTTATTCTTCCTCCAGGATAACGTTCATGCCACGTATTATGTTTTCCGCGTCTTCTTCTGACTCCCCTAATGCTACAATATCATATTCAAACCGTAGTGTTTTTACTTATTCTTCTTGCAGTTTGATTCCCTTGCCATATTCATTTTAACTTTCTTCATCGCCTGTTCTATATATATAACGAAACATAATAGGTGGCAGAATATTTATAAACGGAATGCATGAAGCGGTTTGTTGTTTAAATTGCTTGTTGATTGATTGATATAATATATGTATATATTGTAATGTAAAAACGCAGGTGCCAGCAGATTTTGTTATATAATTTAATTTTAAGGTGAAAATAGAATATAACTTTAAATTAATTTAATGTTGTAATGCGAAGGGTATTCGGGAACAATTCCCAGGAATTGTTGTTATTGTAAAGTACTGTTGGCCTACAATAAATAAAGTTTTGTGCGACGACAATGTGTGCCAACAACAATGGAAGACTCAAATTGTCAAAGTGTGTGAAGTCCCGCGGGGAACTCCAGGAGCGTGTGTGAAGTCCCTCAGGGGAAATCCGGTGGCGTAGGAAATTACTAGAAAAGTTTCCACTGTAGCGATGTTCTGATTGGCCAGTTTTGGGGTCGAGTGACCGAGACTTGAAAGAAGGTCAGTACGAGAATTTAAAAAGGAAGGGAGTTGGACCTAACTAGAGAGACGGGAGGGTGATGTGAGATGGGAGAGTTGGGCCTTGGGAGGAGTGGTCTTAAGGAAAGGTGCGAGTATAGTTGCACGTGGCCAGTAAATACTTGGAGACGAATATCTCCTAGCTGTGGGAGAGGATAACACGACATTCCTGGATGGAAAGCTTCAGCAAGGCGTACCTAAGGACAAAAAAACGTGGATGCATACGTGGTGTTAAATGTTTGTAGGCACAATAATTTTGGGTAAGTCCAATTTAGCTGTGAAACTTGCTCATTTTGTTGATTACATAAAAATCTAAATTATATTCTTCTTTTTTTTCAGTAACTGCGTACTTCATTTCTCGAGAGACCCAAAATACCCTGAGATATTGTTTTGTGTAAATATTGTGCAGATGAAATTCATAAATATAAAGTTGTCAAACCTTTTAAATTTGTAATTTAAATAATATGTTACCTAACCCATGAAGAGTATATTACAATATATATATATATATATATATATATATATATATATTGTAACGGCCCCGGCCTTTACAAATATTTATAATGCCGGGAAGAATTCATAATGTATTGCATTATGAAGTTCTGAATTAATTAAAGTATTTTATTTTATTTCTTTTTACGTGACGGGTCAACGATGTCAATTGACATGTTGGCAACCGTGACTTCCTTCGACCTTATCGAGAGAGCTTTGGGTATCGAGAAGGAAGTCTTTCTTTTCCAGACAGATGGGAAGTAGACAGGGTTGAAGGCCGACGAAAGGTGGATCGTATGGGTAATGGAACGCCGAGCTCGGGAGCTGACAAGTGAAAGCCTTGTCGGATTGGTTTCATTTTACTTTAGAAGTGGTTTCTTATTTTGAAGTTTTTCAAGGTGGTTTGTGGTGGCCAGCGAGGAACATTCTCGAAGGTTTGGTTCCAGGCTACGGGGCCGTCATTTAACCCAGTGTCGGCTGCTTCTTCCCGTACCTGCCGAGGCGACTCAATATTGCTCGTTTCACCTTGGTGTCCGCCACTCAACAAGGAGTGTGGTGGCTTCACTAGTTATACGTGGGAATTACCGAACGGTAAAAGATCGGTTCAATCATAATAAACGTCGGATGAACGTGCACAAGGTGCACTAGATTGTGACGTACGTACTGTTTCAGTGTCACGGACGCCGAAAGACGCAAAGTTGAAGAGACGTTGATTGTGTATGATTGTTGATGTGTATAGGATAAAGAAAGTTTGTTAGCAGTTTGTGCAAATGGACACGTCAACGTTGTCTAACATCTTATTAATCAAATTAATGTATGAGTTATTGGAAAGTTAATGTAAACGTAATATTATCTTCGGTTTAACCGAAAGTGAGAAACTTTAGTGGTTATATGCAGGGAGCAATTATTTATTTTGTGTTTTTATTTAAAAGTTATATTTTTGTAACGTATGAAAATAATAATGTTTATTTATTTATTGTACATCGGTATTGAATATTTCCTGTGTTCACTCCGTTTGTCCATCCTGTTGTGACGCCCCGATACTTAAAGCTCTGCCCCTGTACCTGGACGGGCAAGCGAGAACCGTTTATATATATATATATATATATATATATATATATATATATATATATCAAACCAGTCTTAGGACTGAATACCACAACAACAATGATGTAAACAGAAATATGAAATATAATGAGGAAAATATGACCTGAATATACGATCAGCCATTCTTACCTATGCTTATTCTGTTTTCTAAAACTTTCGTATTTATTTGGGGGGGGGATTTGTAGGAAGGGTGTGAACATTTTCAGAGATTTCTTTCAACCAGTGTGTAATTTTCTTCTGGCTCATAGATACTTTCCTTCTCTGGAACTTCATTGTGGTTCTAATCCGGTCTCCGGGGACTTAGAATTACAAATAATTCTCTAACATGAATCTCAGAATTATCCAGTTACATCTCCGCAACCCAGCATTAATTAATCCTTCACGATATTGTTTCGCTCTAAGCTACAACTCCATTTGAAACGCGGTAATTTATAATCTATGGGAACTACAATTCGGGAATTACATTACAATGGTTTCAATTAATTGACTTACAAACTGCTCCCCAGTTTTGTTTCATGAGAATATATATCATCTTGTATCCACTAATCTATTCACGGATAAAAGGTACAACTTCGTTTTAAGTAGTTATATTATGAAAAATATTATACAGGGAATCTGGTCTGTTCGTAACAACCTCAGCAAGAAACATGCATCCAGTTATAGCAGTTTAATTTGTGTCCACCCTAAGCTCTCAAATTAAGAGTCATGGAAAATATCTGTAATTGGCAGGAAAAGGAAGGCTTGTGACATCATACAAATACAGAAGAGAACACACAACTTTCATGGAGGTACCGACTACATCCCGAGATTTTCCAGCAACAGAGTAATACAGAAGAATGCCTGTTAAGTTATGATACTACAGACTGAGTGATTTTGGATCTTAATCAAACAGTCGGAGAGATTTTTGTCAATCTGGGCCCAACCTTGACAGTGCTCGGCGTACATAAGAGAAACTAAACCCGGGTATCTATCTCAAATACGGATAGTTACGATACGCTTTTAAAATATATATTCGTCTTTACATGCTCCGGTTTAAATGTCAAACAGGTACTTATCTTAAATTGCACGAAACTACCAGTTCTTCGTGGATTTTAGTGACACACCAATTTTGTAGTTAACTCTTGAGATTTATTTACAGACAAATAATTACATTCACATTTTACGTAAAACAAACCCACGAAAAATCAGTTCTCCCAACTAATAGAAAAGCTAACAGTCCTCAACATCCCACTAAAATCACCCTTAGATATAGACTCTACCTTAAATCACCTGAAATCCATCTTCACATCTGCCGCCATAGCCTCCTACCAAAAACTACCTAAACCCTCACCAAAATCGAATAGATAATCTACTCCTTGAAAAAATAATCTCTACGAAAACAATGGTATAAGTCCAAAACCCCTACAGACAAGCCTAATTACAATGGCATCACTAAAAAATGTTGAAAAATTACTAGACGACTCTAGACATTACACTTATCTTCAGTAACTTAACGCAACTGACAAATCATTTTTTCTAAAAACAAAATACCTGATTAAGAAACAAAACGATATACCTCCACTTAAAAAAGGCAATCAATAGTTTACGATTCCCTCCCAAAAAGCGAACATCTTCGCCCAATTATTGACCAAGGAATTCACCCCCCAACAGCTGCTTCTACAACAGTCACAACCAGGCAAATAACAAAAGAAAACAACAAAAAAACACTTCTCAACCTGTGACTTCGCTCTCCCATTGTCAAAGAAGTTCGTCAGACGCCGAACCAAATTAAAGTCACCAATTTAATTTAAGGTACATATTAATATATTAACCTCAACTGACACGTCAAATTATTAAATACGTTATATTTCCTTCCCCTTTTGGATTCAGTCCTGCTTCAAGAAACCGATGCCATGTTTTTGCTTTGAAAGTCCATCTCTTCTGCTTTTTAATGTAAAAATAGAGAAAAATTCCACTTTACTGCTTTACCTGTTGTCCTCTCCAAATATTACAAACAATCAAATGAGATTCCCGACATCCCACTCGTTGACCTCCCTAACCTTTAGTCACTGGATGTCACGCCAACGCTCCAAGCAAATTGTCACGAATTTAGAGTTTTTGGTTTTACATTTAAAACCCATGATGAGATAAACATTTTCGTAATTGTTTTAATCAGTTCATTCCAACGAGGAAATTATAATTTCATAGCCAACCTGTAATTAAAAGTAAATTTAGCTGGAAAATGAAATTATTTCAACGAAGCAAGCGTTTATCTCTCAATTCCTATAATAAAACATTAGATACAATATAAAATTCAAATACAAACTTCCTATCCTATGAATCTGAAATACACACGAACCGCAAGATTCAATAACTGTTGCCAATTAAAGTAAAACCGAAATTTATGAGGACGCCGTGTCTACTTCACAGAGTTCTTCTTAGGCTACGTAGATCAGAAAATTTGGAAAAATATACAAAGTTCTGAGAGTAAGCTTCGTAACCGCGGTGGCGAATGAGAGAAGCTATTTGCGGCTCTGTTAATGAATGTCGCGAATGGACGCTGTGAGTTTTACCAGCCCGAAAAAAATACATGCATTTTACTTTGGTTTTATTAAAAAGACATTTTACGGTCTGCTCTTTAGAAACTATAAATAGTGTGTTTGTGAGTTTTTTTAATAATACAACTTCAATGAATGTTTGCACTTTTGCTTGAACTCAATTACAAAACGTATTAGACAAAATTTTGTGCACTTTATTCGTGTCGTTTTAGAATAATAAAGACATAATTTCTAAATTTCATTGTAAATATAAAAATCCGGTATACTTTTTAAAAATATTTATACGAAATAATAATCTATGGAACTAGTCTTGCTTAACATTAACACAAATGTTCTCTATTCATCTTTACAATATCACCTTAGAGATAAAGTAATTATAGGTCTATGTGAATTTTGAATGTGGCCTTTTTTCCTATTTCTATGTTTATACTTAAAAAAATCATTCAAATCATAGTTTCAGAGTATTTGTATAACTACAATTTTATAACTATTGGTAAAAATACTGCATCAGTCACCCAAACCAGTTTTATATAATCTTTGTGTTCCCCGTACGGAGACCTTCTCTCGTTCCTAAATATACTCCCAAATTGCGAGATGGATCTTATTATCTCGGCGTTTGCGGGAGAAATCCGTCTCATGAATACATTACGCACGACGGGCGACCGTTACGGTAGCTATGAAAATGCTTTTTCTACTACACATATCTTCGTAACGTTAAAAAATTCCCTAAGTCCTGAGCATATTCAATAGACGCAAGCCCACTTCCAGTCACCGGAGGGACGTGGGACAAATACAGAGAGACCATCCTACCTCATGAAGGTTCGACTACGTCTTTCTACTTCCCACATCCCTCACTTTCTATTCTGTCTCTCTCTGTGCTATTATAAAGAAGGAGCCGCAACCTGGATTACTCTCAAGTAATCTGTTTCACAAATAATTATTTTATATTAATAACATCTATAAGTCATATCAATAGTTCCAAGAAAAATGATTTTATCTTATTAGTTCGGATATCACTACCAGTCAGAAATCCATTTCTTACTATTAGACTGGCTATATGTTATCCAATAATGAAAAACGATCACTTAAAAAATCTGGATTCAGCGTTCATGAATGAACTGTATAGCTATAAGTGTGATTCTTATTCAGTCATTAATATCAAAAATAATTTTAAAGGTTTAAATTTAACGTCTGCATTAAGTAGTTTATATATTAAGTGTCTAAAATTATTTTTAAACAATTGATGATCTTTTACAGAATATTATAAAATTTACTTGTAACAAAGTTTTCCTATATTCGCGGAATTAGTAATGAGGGATCTTGAGGCCCACTGTTTGAATAAATTAAACGTCGAACCTATTAAATACTTCTGATATGTTAACGACATTTTTTATTATTATTAATAAGAACCAAATCAACTCCATCATTGAGGTCTTTAACAACTATCATGAAAAATTACAATTTACGTTTGAACTTGAAAATGGCAAGAAAATTAGTTTTCCCGGTGTTTGTGTCATTAGTAACAATGACACCATTGGAACTGTCTGGTTCCAAAAACCAACCTATTCGGGATAAATCTTCCGTTCAAATCATCCTACTTTCATGAAAAAAGCTATGGTGTATAATCTTATACACAAAGCCAAACGTTTAAATTATTCAAAATACCACAGCAAAAATATTAGTTTGGTTAAAGATATCTTTATTAGTAATTCGTACCCTTTGAACTTTATTAATAAACATATTTTTAAAAGAATTCACAAACACCGCTATTCTAACCCACCCACAATTGATAATGTTAGGAATATACATAGGGAGAAACTATGCTATGGAAATGTCAGCGAGAAATTAAAAATATTATTAATTAATTTTGGCTTTTCGGTTACTTTTACTATTACTAATAAACTGAATAAATTTATTTAAAAAATGGCGAAGACGATTTGCAAAATTATTCGCAACTTATCGTGATTTACAAAATTAATTGCAGTGCGCCCAACTGCCAAAATGTTATATAGGTCAAACGAAACGTGCGTTACAAACTAGACTTAAGGAACTTAAGAACAACTACAAAACGACGATCCATAATGTAGTCACCACACATAGGCTGCAGGAGAAACACGATTTTGACTGGGAAAAGGAAAGGTTGAAATTATTGATTTTGAACAAAATTTATACAAAATGAACTTATCGGGAATGATAAAAATTAGAACCACTAATAACACGTTCAATTCGCAAAAAGACACGAGTAATTTAAGTTATACTTATAACGCGTTATTTTCTTAATTTATTATTATTAATATATATATATAATTTTTATTTTAGTGTCTTTGTTTAACTGGGTTCCTTACTACTTGTGTTATCTATAATTCCTTTCCCTCTTGGTACTTAAATTTCCCGTTATTCTTTGTCATTTCAATGCCACTGTTAGGGAGGTTGTAAATTCCCAGATTCCTGATCAACATTCAGTCTGGCAATAACTATTTGTGGGAAAAGTGTTACTTGTTGCCTCGGATCTCTACTATATTGTTGGACTTTTAATGTAACTTTTTGCTATGTTTTGACATTGTTGTGGTAAGTTTTTGTTTCCATATATATATATATATATATATATATATATATTAATCTGTCTTAATTTCACCGCCATAGGGTTAATTTTCTGTACATTTTCCTCTACAGGGAGGAAATACCCTGAAGAAGGCATAAAAACATGCCGAAACGTTGTTACAAGTAAGTTTTGTGATAAAAGTCTGTAAAAGGTCATCAATTGTTTAAAAATAATTTTGGACACTTAATATATAAACTACTTAATGCAGATTGTAAAAAATACTACTTAAAGCAATGTGCTTCGAAAAACATTGTTCCAATACATCTACGTAGTAGCATGATTCATTTTGAGAACTGCTCTAAAAAGGTGTGTAACATAATTTTTATACTTATTAAATTAATGACATAAGAATAACCCATGTAATTACAATACAAGTTGTTTCATTTGAACCCAACAGAATGAATACGGCAAACGCTGAAACCTATCAACTTGTTTAATTAATAAATTTGTGAGACTGTTTTTAAGTGGTTGTTTTCATTATTAATCAGTCAGAAACTAATATATGGGACTGTGCATGTTTTTTCAATAATATTTTAAGTGCTGTTAAATTCAAACGTGACGTAATGCTGAATTAAACGAAGCTGGATGGAATAAATATATTTTAGCAATCTTAAATAATTTAAATATTATCAATTACTTTGTCTAGAAATGAAGGTGAAAAATTACGGCCCAAAATTGTTAGAATTAAAATTGTTTATTAATTAAATTACATCTTTACGTTTCGTTCCATTATTCGGAACCTCCTCAGGTTATAATTTAAGTAATGAGATGAAAAAGTAAATCGATTAAATATGCATATATATAATACATCAGATGTACTTACAGAAGAAGAATCCAAAACTTGTATAATATAAGATTGCACGATTTATTTGTAAATTTGTTCCGAGGATTGTTGTTGAACGACTAACCAGGGTTTATGATCTTTCCGCATTCCTTTATGGGGTGTAGGACGTTTTAAAGGATTATGCCGTCTGGGAAGGCCTTTACTTTTCGGGAGAAGTTAGTGTGTCATGTAAAAATTTATTTGACAATAATATATAACAAATATTGATTTTATTAACACCGAAAAAATTAAGATTAAAATTTATGGGATCTAATATGTAACATTTCACTAATTAAACAAGAAAATTTTTTTATTTCAGTATCTAAAATTTTTACGTTCGACCAGGCAAAATTATGGTTGTTTAATAGTGTGTTTTGACAACACAGTATCTTTATTGTATTTTATGCTGTTTTTGTGATCCCCAATTCTTTTCCTTAATGATCTTTTAGTCTGGTCAATGTAACAGGAGTTACAATTTAATCAAATAATCTTATACATGATGATGTGTTTTTCATAACTGTTTATCTTGTCTTTAATATTGTGGACAAAGTTTAATCGATTTGTCGTCCTAAATATGGTTTTGATCCCGTAATTTACTAATAAATTTTATATTGTATGTTTTCAAAGAAGGGGAGTATTATAAAAATATTTTTGTTCCGGGGACCGATTGGTTTTTGGGATATGTTTGTTTGTTTTAATTAACCTTGTGGTGATTCATGACCCTTATAGTCGGGTAAAGCAAAAATAATTTAGTTTTGTTATTTACGTATACAGGACGGAAGACGACAATGGCTTGGTAGGGCCGAGTAGGCGGGAAAACGTCACCGTCTGCGACATTATTGATGGCCTGGACGAGATTAGATGGGAGTTGTTGCAGAGAGACTAGAGGAGAGAGACGCTAGGGAGAGACGAAGCAGTGGCAGAACAAGGCGACATGTATAAAATTTAGTTTCTGCACATTTAAGAAAGGAGATTCATTTGGTGGGAGTACAGAAAATAAAAAGACAACATTTGATCTGAAGGAGAGGCGCTAGAGAATCTTAATATGAAGAAGACGTGACCCAGCAAAGGAACAACCGGCATACGAACAAAAACGAAGAACGACGTCATCAGGCGTTAACATCTGGTAACGGCATTTTACCCGGCTTTTTTACACAAACCATTCTTGTCTGATTCGCGATTTTAATTTTCAACTATATCGTTCGTCACCCGCGTTCCCGGGAGCAGCCATTTAAGAAGCTGCGTAGAGTATTATTTTTGTTTTTACCGACTGAGCTAATGATTAAATTGATATCGTAAATTTATGTTTTCCACTATAATTTAATTTGAGTTATATTTATTATTAATAATAAATACATTATTATTATTATTGTTTGTTTGATTGTACAACAATATTTTTGATGGTGTAAACAACGAACGCCACAACCTTTATCATTATATATTTGGTAAATTTTTTACTAACATAAATCGTGCTATTTAAGCTGTCAAAAACTATTTTTATTTAATCTTACATTAACTATTAATGTATTAACGCTTAACTGACAGAAATATTACTTTTGTAGTTTTCATTGTTAAAGCCCACGATTAGAAAATTGGTGAAAGTTTTGTATTTGTACACTTGACTTACAGACGTAAACAATTTCTCCCCAAATTCATAACGTCTAACTCGAAGCCGCAAGTTTTGAAACAATATTAATTTCAGTGAGGTATCTGTTTACGAAACTTAGATGTGAAAGATTTTCCCTTCTATCTGAACACAAAACTTTATTCTTCATCAGTCATCTTTGCAGTGGGATGTATGGAAATCCTAGACGCTTTCTCATACCCAAACTCTCAAAACGTCTGTTCAGTTCTGCTGCTCTCGAGTGGTGGAGAAACTTTGCTGCAGAAGCCTTACCAATCCAGTATTACAAACTACGGGGGGAAACATAATAACTACGAACTGGAGTTAATTCATAGCATAATGAGTCTGAACAATACGCAAAACAGGCTTGCAACACAAGACTGTAGATTTTTTAAAAAAAAGATTAAATAGGACATCTCTTATAGAATCTGATTTGTAATATATGTACGAATCTGAAAAAAATATAATTAATGAGTGATTAATGTAGATCTGTAGGCGAGATTTACATAATTGCATTCAAGAATAGATTGAACATTAATGCACTTATTCTCAAATATATTTTAGAGCTTATTAAAAAAAATTTAATGTGTAATATGACGTAACAAACTCCATACACATAGCTTAAATAATGATTATTTTGATATATATTTATTTATTTATATTGATCCACTAAATACTATTTTTCATTAATGAAATGAAAAAGTATTTTTAAGTACCCAAGACTGGCTTATACGGTAGATACGAATAGGACAAAAGGAAACAATTCTAACTTATAGTGGTTTTGTTTAGATGATAGTTAAATTATGGAATTATATTGTTTAAATAGAAATTATCTCAAAATTATTTAATAAATACATTTTTTTATTCATCTTAACTTAGAGCCTTCGACTTGTAATGCTAAATATAATTTTAAAAAAATAGCGGTTTTAGAACAAGAAAAAATTTCCTGAATTTCATTTCATAAAAACTGTAGTAATAAATAATGGCGGGGTTTGCTTACATAACCTTCCGCATTCTTCTCGCGGTACTGAAGCTTTCCTAAAATATGATGCGGTTTTCTCTGCTCTACCGTACTTCCAGACATGTAGTCAGTTTTTTATTTTAAGTTTAATGTCAGTTCAACATCTAGGTAATTAGCGACAAACACGCAAATTTAACATAATTTTACTAATAATATTTACAAATTACAAATGTTTAAACAAGTTTGTTTCCTCGAGGTATTCCAGATCATGGACAGTTGTCCGCTTAGTGTAGAACTCCTCCGCGGTAAAATTTGATGCTACTCGTTCAGAATTACTTTATTAATTCGGGAAGCATGGATTAACTCAATATAGGCAGAATTCATCCTTAGTAAGAGACTATTTGGATTGCAATGAAGGATAAACATGCTAATATTGGGGTTATCCGGATAAATCTTCAAAGTTATCCTTTATTGATTCTATAACTTCTTCGTAGTTTATTTTAGTATTATTCGGCGAGGATTTTTTGGTCCTTTTTGGACAGTTCCTGATTGATGAAGCTTGAATATTATAAGTAATAGCTTTATTAGAAGAATCGGAACTTAAGCCAGTTTTCCTTGCTGCAGTTGACGGACATGAAGTTTTGTGTCTGTTACTCTACGATGGGCAAAAGCAATGTTTTAATGTCTGCAGTTCCAGATGAAATAGTACTACAAGCCTTCTTTTAGAAATACGGGCTATGAAGGGATGGGAAAAAGGGATCTGAAAGGTAGGGAAAGTTAGCCAGGGGGTGACTAGGGGCTCCTATCCAGAGGTTCACATAAAGGTAATGCAGGGAAAACCTTAGACAAACGTACATCATACCCTTCTGTTGTAAGAACCTAACAGTCCCGACTCCATGCCTCAAGGTAGCAGAACAACTGGTCCAATGGAATCTGTGAACAACTCTTACCGTATGCTCAACGTCTGGGACGCCGAGGCATACACCCCTCAAATCTGATAAAATTAATCTCGGCTAGTGGTAACGAAAGCCTAGTAATAAGAAGAAAGACTTTACGGACTTCCTTATAAAAGTCTGGGTTCTCTTTTCCCGCATCGTCCCATAACCCCATCCCTCCCTTCTTATATAAAATTTCTCCACACTTAAGCCACGTGGTCTAGCCACAACGTTTTTACCAGTTTTCCAAGAAAACTGTGGTTCGGGGAGGGAGGGTATCTTTGTTATTAACTCAAACAATTACTTTTAAAATATCTGGTTGATTTACTGTGGTGGACATTTCGTATCTAAATTTAAATTTATTTTGTTCTTTTATCGGCGAAGTAATGAACTCAGAGTGTATAAATGAGTTATCTGGGATAAGTAATTTGTGGAGTTAGCGTATGAATATGCTGCAGGCGAAACAAATGAGAACTGGTCATAGATTTAAGACTTATAAGAAAAACAATAAATAAGGGTATTATGACATATTTCCTTAAAATGTATTTATATTTAATTTATGCTATTAAACCGCCTTCAGTCTTTTATGTCGTAATTCTTGTATATATTCCGCAATAAAAAATATTTACGAAGAAGTTAAATAGCAATGATATGTATGAGAAGATATAATAGCTGTCATATTTTACAGAAATGGGGTACGGAACAGTAAGGAAATGATGAATGTAGTACGCTTCTTCATAAGCAATGTTTTGAAAATGTAGAAGTTTGTGGGAAGCGATGAGTTGAATGTTGACAGATCCGGCCCCAAAGCGTCGGGTATTTTGCCTTAAGCGCGGAGGATGATTAATGATAAACGTTTCTCGGTTTGTTTGAGCCGAGTTTGCCTCGTGATATTCGAATTCATTCTCAAAATATGATTGATTGAAGGGTTAACAAAACACTAGATCTAGGAGAATTATGTATATAATAGTGAAATTCCCACTTCATGAATGTTTCCATACAAATCCTTATTGTCTAACACTGTAATAAAGTTTAGGACTGAAATTATCGATGAGCAGATTTGTAGAGCAATTGTCTTGGTATCTCTCAGAAAACTTATTCTAGATATGTACATTTTTAAAGATGTTAAACCGCGAGGTAGAGTTAAAGTTTGACACAGTTTGTAAGGAGCATTGACACGTGACTCTGATTTTATCCTATTTTGATGTTATTTATAGGGTTAAAAGTGTATTTTCCTTTCATAAAACCTTTGAAATTGGCATAAAATCAAAATTCAAATTCCCGTAATGCACCTTCACACCGTTGAAAATATGCTTGCCATATAATGGCATATAGATGACACTAATGAACAAACTGTTAAACGGTTATCGGGAGGTTTGAAGCTCAAGTGATTGTTTACTTCACAGTTTCAATCTGCAGGCACCAATTGTTTATCCACTGCGGAGGATTTGAAACTGTTAACGATGGAAGAACCGAAGTTTGTTTGGTGATTAAAATATTCGACGAGTTAAGAAAGTTTATCTACTAAAATAGCAGCTTTATGTAAACAATGGTTACTCATTAATTTTTAATTACTTTAGTGATATTTTTAATTTAATTAGAGGCATAAATTTAATTCTGCCAGCGGACAGGTGGAATTAAGTAAACTCAGAAGCTTTAATTAGGCAGGGAAAATACTGGGAAAAGGTATGAAGGAGTGACGAGTTTGAGATTATGAAATACAAGATGAAATATTTCTTCACGAAACTTGGTACTCATAGGTATTTATTTAATCCCAGAAGTTCTAATTTTGTCCTTTACATGATTAAATACCTTCCTAATTTTTTTAAGATAATTTTTATTGTTAATCTCACATTTTTAACTAATTTATATTTTCGAATTTATTGACTTTCGCTCCCATAGTGTGAGATGCGAACAGCACAGGAAAATTCGCTTAGTATCTCATGCATGCAAAATATTAACCAAAATCATAGGAGGATTGAATGAAAAATAGATGATCAGTTTAATTTTAGGAAGAATGTAGGGACAAGAGAAACATTATTGACTTTGCGTCTAATTTTTGAAGGCAGGATAAGAAGAAAAAGCAGTCTACGTTCATGGCATTTCTAGATTTATAAAAAGCGTTTGATATGTTAACTGGAACCCACTATAAGGGATTATGAAAAAGGAATCATACTGCAAGGAGAAGAAATAAAAAAACTACGCTTTACATATATTTTAGTGTTTTAGTATTAGAAGAAGACTTGAAAATCATAATAAATAGAATGAACGGGGTCATGAAGAAAAAGTTCAGTATGAGTATTAATAGAGGTAAAACCAAGGTAATGAAGTGTAGTATGGGAAACAGTGAAATAACAAAGGCTGTTAGATGGGGAAGGGATATTTTGAAGGAAGTAAAGAAATTCTGCTACTTGGGAAGCGTAATAATTAGGGATGGTTGAAGTATAGAGGACACAAAGAGGAGGATAGCACAGGCAAGGAAGGCTTTCGCGAAATAGTTGAATTTACTTACGGATAATATAAGTGTGAATATTAGGAAATCATTTCTAAAAATGTTCGTATGGAGTGTGACGTTATATGGGCGCGAAACGTTGACAATAGGAGTTGCGGAAAGGAAAACGAGAATGCTGAAAATCAGATGAGCGGATAAAATCACTAACGAAGAAGTTCTAAACAGAATAGGGGAAGAGCGAACAATATGCACAACGTTGACCAAGAGACGGGATTAATAAATAGGCCACGTTTTAGATATGTGGTGCTTGTAAATTAGCATTAGAATTAAATGTGTGGGGTAAGATGAGAAGAGGGAGGCCAAGGATGGAACCACTAAGCAGATAAGGGAGGATGTAGTATGTTATAGTCATATGCAAATGAAAAGGCTTGCACCTGAATAGTTAGCATAGAGGGTTGCTGTCTTAGGACTGAATACCACAACAAGTGTTACCCTTTGTGGTTTTTTTCTAATTTTTAATTTGAGTGTAAACAATAAATGTTAATATTTACAAAATTGGTAGTTTTACTTGAATATTCCCTTTCTCGACACGGTTTATGAAATTTACTAATCTAATTACTATCCAGTACAATACTACTACAGAGTTATACATTAATAGGGGTTTACTCTGTAAAAATAGAACGTCAACGTTCCCTTTTTGTTGGAATCTTCGGACGAGATTGACTCAAACGGTTGAACAAATTTAAATAAATTTTTACATTCATATTTATGAAACATCAAAAGTTTTCTTTCTTTTTCTTACATTTTGGATTATCGCTACTAGGCGGAAGGAGACTGCCTACGGAGGCAAAACCGCCTGAGCTGTAGTGCAGAGGAATATAGAAAACGGTTCGTTTTATTATTATTTAATAATATCACGTCAACTACAATGGTCATTTGTTATCTAAAGGTGTTACGTCATATACGAATAACAGAATCTAACTTAGGAACATATATAATAAGAGAACGTGGGCTTTCCCGGTGTATATTATTCATGAACAATTCTCGGGTTTTCAACCGGGTAAGTATTGAGTTTGAACACAACGTTTCCATGGCTTGATCTGCCATCTTCTTCACCTGACTGGAATCCCGAGAACTCTTCACCCAGCATCTTCGTCGGGAAAATCTACGTTCTCTGGTGTAAATCTTGTTTTAAATCAATAAATAATTCATATTTCGTTAAAAATATTAAAGGAAAATTAACTTACAGTAAAGGAATAGTGTTATCTACAAAATTAATTGTTTATATTGAGATGCAATGTATATTGGGCAAACTAAAAGAGCATTAAAAGCTCGCATTAAAGAACATAAAACATCACGTTAGATATTGAAAAGGACACAGTTGTGCCCAAACACATACATGCTAATATCTTAATTTCGATTGGCAAAATGTGGAAATTTTAGATGGAGAAAATAATTACTTCTCGAAGATGATGAGTGAAATGTTGTATATCAGGTGCAATCCTCATGCACTCCTCATTTCAAAAATGACACGAATAATTTGAACAAGATTTACGATCCATTTTTGGTATAATAGTTGAACTTTTCAAAATGCTTTTTTCATTGTTAAAATTTAACTGGCCTGTTCCTGGGGTGTAGTGGCTAGCATTGCTGTCTCCTAACCCAGAGGTCCCGGGTTCGAATCCTGGCATGGGCTTAGTTATTTGTGTCGTCATGGTCGCGAAGACCGGGATTAAGACTGTTGGAGGATCGATACTCCAAACTCGGAATGTGTCATGAAAGATGACAGTCCGCAGTCAACTCGGTAGGCCCAGGCCCTCAATAGGATGTAGAGCCAAGGAGAAAGAAGGGGGGGGATTAATTGCCGAAAGCACTCATTGTTACTACATCATTTCGGCCGTAATAGTCGAGGGAGATAGTCCTCGACACCAAATTCCTCACATGCACAGTTTAGGAGAATTATATAGTCATGTGTCAAGACAATGCGGAGCGGACAACTACGCTTATATTGTAGTGGGGGAAGATAACAGTTCACTTTCACTCCGCTTCTTGTTGGGACAAGTTGTTAGTGTAAAAGCAATTCTGAAAATGTTGGCCTTAGGAAATAAATTTCTATTGCTTCAGGATATGTTGTACGTCAATAAACGCACCCTTGAAATGTAATAGATAAAAAGTATAGTGTGTGTTAAAAAGATGTCGTCGCAGGCTGCATCCCCCGTTCGTATGAAGACAATTAATCTTCTTAACAATGATAGTAGTACCTCCTCGAACGACAATACTCCTCTTCTCCTTCCCCTACTGCGCATGCAAACACGCCATGTAGAATCTCACGAACGGCAAATACTTGAATACATTTAATAATCACTTCAGCCGATGGAACATGAATTACTAAATTTGTATGTTTTGAACCATGTTTTTAAACATAAAAAATTGTGACATAGAACCCACATTTAATCTGCTATTATGTTAAGTCTCACAATGGAGACTAAAGACTGTATTTATATTAATTAGATAGTAATAAAATTATATGCTAACTTATTGGTCGTCTTTTTATTTATTGCAAACTTTGTATATCTTTTTCAAACTTATGGGTGGCATTTTTCGGGTTTGACCGCTATGGAAAAAACTTTGGGCTGGTCATGGTAACACATGAGTACTTAAGAGCCGAGGTAGTTAAATATAAATTACTTGTATATATAATTATTGAAATTAAGCCGGGTACTTGCTGATTTTCTTAAAGTCCAAACAACCGTTCACAAGAAAAAAATCCAGTTTCCCTCACAACCCCAACTCTTTGACTGAAAGGTACACCCTTTTGCTTATCGATAAATGAACGAGATGACTGTTTGTGGGAGTTTTCTCTCTTGATTGAGGGGCTCACCTACGGCCTCGTATTCTCAAGGTTCTCACATGCCGAGACACATTAATCTATATTAGGAGGTGTATCTACTGGATCGAAGACCTGGGTTAGAGTTGTCCGCTGATCCCATTCGATCAGTCGGCCAACAGCCTCCTCAAACTGATGGAGACACGTAGAAGAGAATGCTGTGACCCCACAGCAAACTAATCTTCCGTTATTCGGAAGGGACGTGCGGATGGTAACCAAAATTCCTGGTTTTCTAGGTTTTCCCTGCACGTCTCATTTTGGTGAACCATCGGGTAGGATCCTTTGACTATAGCCCGGAGCCCTAGTCCAACCCCCCTTGGCTACCCATCCACATCCCCCCTTTTCAATTCCCTTCCTAAGCAGTTATAGGAGAGTTGCCTGTTTCAGGTCTGCCCCCCCCCTCCCCACAACCCCCGTAAAAAGGAACGAGCAGTGCGAAGATTTATCATAATTACCGTAGAGAATTGTTAGTTTTTGTGTTGTGTTCCATTTCTTTTTAATTTTCATGTCCTGTGATAAGTTTTTATATGGAAATATGATTAGTGATGAGACACTTTATGGAATTATTGACGCTCTTGGGCTAACTTTTGAAACGTGCGAAGATTGAGTTTTACTTTAGACAGCCGATTGTGAAACTTTCACATCTCTCCTCCGTGGTAATTAAGAGGAATTGAGAGGTCTATTGCTCAAAGTAATTACATTATTGTAGAACGTAGGCTTTGTGTGCGTTATTAGAAATGAGGCAATATGGAGGTCAAGTGCTGCGCAACTTGAACTGTTGTAGCATGCACCAATTTCAGGCTGAGGCACACTGATTTGTGACCCCTCAGGGACTCTTGCATCTCCAGAACGGGCGTGCTCGTGAATTATTAGGGAAAGGAGGGATCAAGATGCAAGGCACAGGACGAAATCTCGGCGTCACCTCGGAGCGCAGACCCGAGGCTCCCTGAGGGCGTGGTGACAGCTTCCGATACCCAAAACGGATCAACTAGCCAATCAGCCGCGAAAAAGGTCTCTGTGCCATTCCTCCTTGTTAATATTCATAAGTAACTATAGCCCTAACATTTAAAAAATGCCAAATATGTTATAAATTGATAATTGATGAAGTAATAAAATAAAAAGTAGATAATTTTCCTGCAATCTTCGATTACTTCTGTAGGTGGTTTAAAATTGCAGAAGCCGCAATAACAACACATCAGGCGATTCACTCAAAAAATTTTAAATTCTTGTTTAAAATATTGTATTTAATACATAATATTTAATAATATATATAATGTGACAAGGACTGAGGAAAACGTTGCGTTATATTAATTTTATCTGTAATTTGGCTACTTATTTATCTAACGAAAAAAAATTAGTTTCAACAATTTTACAAATACAAATTGTATTAACAGAAGCTAACTTTTCAATGAGTCATTTACAATCATAACTAACGTTAAATACTATATATAGTAGAAAGGTTCTAAAATTAATTCGAGAAGTTTTGCTTTATTTTTTTATCTTTTGGTAAGCCGTTCTAAAAGTTTTGAAAACTTGTAAATTATTCCCGAAGTTCTTACTTAGCTGAGTAAAAGCTCTCGTCTTTGCGATGGCTTAGTTTACAAGGCAGCGAATAAAAACTATTAAAGTCTTAGAGGACGGTGCTACTTCAAATTTGCAATTCAGCACGGAGCACCATTCGCAGAGGCACCGAGTTTCCCCAAATTAAGAACGCAATAAAGTTCGCAGAAATACGACGGGAGGGCAGCCTCAAGTTTTAATACTCGAATGCCAATAAACGATAATCGCTCTGTCTTTTACGACTCTATTGTTTTATTTTGCATTCATTCCCAGTTATACGAGAAGTTTATCAGATTAAAAACGAAGTGTTTGACCGTATTTTACTGGGTTTCTGTTTCACCCACGATACTGTCATCACTTGCTGTCATGACACTTCGCCGCCCACGGTTACCATTTAATCTGCTTTACTCTACCATAAAGACGAGTCCATGTTAAAAAGGAGCGTGTTGTTTCTCGCCACAGAAAAATCACATATAAATGAAGCAATCTGTTTAAAATAGCAATGAACACATTCATCGTAATCTGTTTACTTTACTCAGCAACTTAGTGTTGAGAATTCGTTAAATTAAAGAACAGAATAAATGTTTCCAAGCAATGGAAACTATTTAATGAATTGTAATCCAACCTTGGACTTCTGCTTATCATTTACAGCTTACATATCGCGTAAATCTATGACGTTCTGCTTTTTGAAGCGGAAAATGAGATATGCGTGCGATGTAGACGGAAATTCGATAATGTATTCAAATAAGGCCCCTTTTAAGGAGACTTTCTCCTTTATTTCCGTAGAATAACATACACCGCTTACCGTTCGTAGCATTGAGCGGTTTGGTACAAAACAAAAGCAATAATAATATATAAGGTTTATTACCTTTGTACTGTAATTATTATAAATATTTTGTTCCCTGAACGTAATTTTTTTAAATACCGTGGTTGTCAGCACAAATTTAGTTATTTATTTAAATTTCTAAACTTATATGCTATGCATAATTGTTTTTTTATTACAGTAAGTTTTTTTCAATATTTCTCAAATCTGTATAGTGATGGCGCACAGGTTTGTTTCCGGGCAAATTCGAATGGGTTTCCGACGATGTCTTAAAAATTGAGGTTGTCACGTAGTTGTCGCTGTATCTAGTACTTCGGGCATTCCGCTGTTTGCGCCAGGGTTAAATTTTGTTAGGTTGGCTTGAACAGAAATTGCGTGTGTGAGTTTTCTCTCGCAGTCATTTCTCCCCAGATTGACTGCGAGGCTCACCTGATTATGTTGGGAATCCCTCGTACTCTCTTTTTAGTTTTTTCAAAGTTCTCACTTTCCGAGGCACCTTTATCTATTGTAGGAAGTGTATGTACTGGGGTCGAAGACTTTGGGCATACGGTAAGAGTTGTCCGCTTAGTCCCATTGGATCAGTCGGCCAACTGCCTCCTAAAAAGGAGAAGGTAATGCTGCGGCCCCACGTCGAACTCGTCTCCTCAGAAGGGCGTGGGAATAGTACCCAATAGCCCGACCTACCTTATTAAAGTTTTCTAAAGTTTTTCCTCATCTCTTTAGGTGAAACACCGGGTAGGATTCTTAAACTTTAGCCCAAGGGCCCTTGGCTACTTTTCTCTATCTTCCGCGTACCCCTTTTCAAATCCCTTCCTATTTTATTAAAGGAAGTTGGCTGTTTCAGGATCACCTTCATGAAGACCCAATAAATACAGGTAGGCTTGAATAAATCGTGTCCTGTCAGCAGCTGCATTATTTCATAATCCATTTTTAGTTTACGTTGAAAAGCAGGTCTGGGATAAATATTCGTACGCCTCCTCCTTTTTCTCCTCGTGTCCGTTCAATCTGTCACCGTTCCATCGTCTTTTTTCGTAGTAATTTTTACAGGCCTGCTGGGCAAAGCTTGTGGTATATAAATGGCTGACGATCACCACGTGTTGCCTATTTGGCCAACTCGTCATCACGTTCGTTGCTAGCGTTGCCACGTACCCAATCCACTTTAATATTGCTGCCAGCATTATTTATTTGACGCAATATCGTCTATGCACGATGGTCAAGTGCATTGATAGTTCTTGGGCTTCTTCGGCCATTCTTTGTTTTTTATTTATAAAAGTAAAATAAGCTCTATTTTAATTTAAGTTTTCAGACATAGTAGAAAAATTTTTAATAAATTTAATTTTTATAAAAAATGAACAATTTCTTTCCACGAGATAGATAAATGGTCATTTTGGTTATAATCAGAAAAAATTATTCATTTTGAATTTATTAACAATAAAATATTAATTTTTACAAATGAATATAGGATTTTGTAAGTGAAAATGTTTGTTTTTTTAATTTGTAATAGTTATTATAACTAGCAGTTATATTTCTTATTGAATTCTTATGGCCTTTTTGATGTGACTGTAAACAAAACGCCAATGATGTCATAATACGTGGTTTCACTGCTATAGAACCAAATGATAAAGTTAACATACATTTTTAATAGATATATTGTAAATGATGGGGGGATATTATTTAATGAATTTAATAATTGAGTTTAAATATATATATTTATTAATTATAATCTCAGGGTATTAATGGTTTGGGTGATCACGTGTAGCAGATCAGTTCGTTGACGAACTTGAGTTGTCTTCATAGGCGTCTCGCTGTAATTTCCGTGTTGTGGAACTTGAAGCGGCCGGTCGACAATAACACGAAGTATTTCTTCCCTTGTTGCTAAGACCTTTCTTCCCTGCTTCCTGGACTGATCAAAGCATGGTCGCCGCTGCCACCTCACCAATCTCCTCTCTCCACCACTCTGCTACCATCTCCTTTCACCACCACCTTGTATCACCAGCAATCTCTTTCTCCCAAATCTGTCCAATCTGTTTCTCCACTCTTCTTCAATCTCCTCTCTCCATCCACTGCAAAAATCTCTCCAATCTCCTCTCTCCACCACTCTGCAAAAATCTCTCCAATCCCCACAAATTGTCTCCGCCAGCCTCTTTAAAGCCTTGTCCCCACTTATCCGACACCTATCACTCAGGTGGCAGGGATGGATATCCTCCAATCATATCCCTTGTTTCATTTGGGGAACACACGCCACCCGGTCACCAAATTCCCAGGCAGATTAAGACATTCCGAAACGGCGACGGGATGTCCGAGCTTTATGGTCCAGGTATCAGTCGCAGTCCCTTTGTTGTTTTCTGAGCCGCCGAGACGACGCGCGGAAAAACCCCTTCTTCCTGACAAGCGACTTTGTCATTCCGGAATATTTGGTATTTAAGTTCCCGTAAATTATAATAAAAATTTGGACGCGGGTTCTACTGCGCTACAATATTAAACAAGTTTGAATGAACCAACACAAACGAAACACTACACAAATAAAATATTTTTCCCCTTGTTGAAGTGATTGTTATTTAATATTCACTAGGCTTCCCAACAAGAGTATTTCCATCTCTGTTTGAGACTCTTCTCTTTCAGTATATTATGAATTCAAATCAGATAAGCTTCATTACCATATCCGCCAAAGTGATATACTTTCGTCCTCGTACGTGGGCAAAGATATCTTTCCTTTCTAGTAATACTACAAATTGTAGAGATGATTTTGGCAAAGTTATTGACTGAAAACTTGTTTTTGCTGTTTGAACTAAATAAATAATGTTTATTAATAAAGTTTTGAATATTATTGAGACTGATGAAAAAACTATGGGGATCCAATACGAGGTACGTAGAAGGTTAGGTTGGTGTCCCTTGAAAGTCCCGTCTTCTTGTATAGATTTGAAAAAATATTTTAGGAGATTTCCTTCATTTTTACAGGATTTATTAATTGTAAAATTCCCCCTAATATACAACGAGCCTTGCGTAAAGTAGACTAAAGTTCAATTATGAAATATTGTTGAGTTAACATACCATTATGACTCATAATCACTACGAGGGTGCAATTTGGTAATGAATAAACAGATCCTCCATTAAAAAATTCAGTCGATTTAAGTGCTTTTATCTCCCGCTTTACGAACGGGAAAGTATTTGATGAAAAACCTTGACAGTAATGTTGTTATAAAGTTACAACGCACCGCGTCACGAATCATTTATTATTCATAGGATAGAGCCCGAACTGATAGGAAACAATCTCCTGCAGCTAAGCTGATTGAATTTCAAAAGCTGAATGCTGTAACATGGGTTTATTCGGTATCACAGTTTTTGGGTTTGTAACTCACTTGTTGCACTCCAACTATACGTGTGATGAACGCTCATCTCGGAAAAACAGAAAATATGGACGAAATGTCAGTTCTGGATGTATTTTGTAGAAACGTTTTACTTTTTATAATAAAGATTAATCAATGGAAAAATATCAGGAATAATACGCGTTGCGTATAATGAATTGTTCCAAACTAATATATACTCGTACATAAATCGATTTGCAAAATCACAGGACCATTGTTTTCATCTTTGTTGATAACGTGTCGGAAGTAGAAAGAGACAGTTCGGGCATTAGAAGAATACTTTTTGCGATCATCGGAGCAATATCGAACACTGCTGAAAAGCTATTACAGCAATTGCGGAATTGTTGCACGCACAATTTCAGTGAAAGCTAATGGATGCAACGGAGTAAAACTAGTTAATTGTTACAGAAAGCAAATAATATCGTTTATAATGCACGCAGTGAATATATTTGAACGGTATTGCCATTCCGTTAAATGTATACGAGCGAAGCACAAGTATACACAAACGTGTGTTACAAGACTTATGTAAACATTGGAATTTAATAATTTAATTTCAAGCAGAAACAAATATTACGTGTTTCAATACTAAAATACAACAAATTATACACACACAAATATTAAAATACATCAATGAGAAAAAAATTACGATTTGCAAGACTAATGCGTAATGTTTATAAAACACAAAATAATAAATACACAATTGAAGAAATATATAAAAGACAAGTTGAAAATGAGAAAGTTTTTTATTAAAATCAATAACTGAACGACAGCCAAAAGGAGAAAAGAACTTTACACAAATGTTAAAAACTTAAAAAATAATCACACAAAGATGACACTAATAATCACATAATGAGGCATATAAATTTTTTAAACATCTTATATAAAAAACAGAACATCAAATAGAGACATAAATATATGTCACATAAAATAAAATAATCATTCAAAAATTATAGTTAATTAGTAATCACATTAACAAAACGTTTTTAAACAAGAATAATTGTCAAATACGGAGTAAATGTTTAGGAATCTACGAAAAAAGCTATATAATTCAAAGTAAACTATTAATAAGACGACAGTGATATTTTAATAAATAATAACAAGCCCAAAATCAACACAAGTATTTGCAGTTTATTTAGCTAAACATAAACTTTTTACAAGTTGAAAGAACTAATGAAGCGTAAGATGTCTGAAAATAATTAACAAAACACAATACGATTTATCATTTATTTCATCACAACTCCGCTTAAATTCTTAATTATAAGACTTAACAGTAATGTTTCGTTCTGCATTATGTTTTCTAGAATACCTAATCCACTTCGTTGTAGAAAAACTAAAATGAACCCTTCACACACAAATTAAAGAACTTAAGAACTTCTTCACATGGTGTAATGAAACAAAAAATTAATTATTATTTTGCCTGGAGAATTTAAATAGGCTGGTAAATGAACAAACCTAAAAAGTAGAATGGCTTTTGAAATGACATATTTCAGATCTCTTAGTTTTCGAGCGACTATTCCTTATTTTTACAGCTTAGATATTGAATTTATAATATTTGCATACTTATATATCTTTCACTTTTCCTCTTTGGATTAATTTCGTCAGTCAGAAAATATGACCTCTTAGGTTAGAGATAAAACAGTTTCTTGATCCAATCATTGTGTAATTTCCAATTCTGAGGATGCCACTGTCAAGTCAATAATTGCTTGTCAGCCATAGCTATAGCCATAGCCTTAGCCATAGCCACAGCCTAGTATAAAGATAAACGCTATTTGATTGCATCTATGGTCATAATTTTAGAGGTCTTTTATTACATTTATTGAACTGCTTTTATTTTTTTTGTGTTAGTAAAGTGTGTTTTAGTACTTGAAGTTTTCTGTTCATTCATGGAGTTTAGCTATTCGCTGTATTTAAATGATGCCAACATTATGTGCATCAGGAAATACCGGCTGATACAAAAGTTTTTACCAAAAAAATATTGGTATGGGAAGAAAAAAATAAAATTGTATAATTCCAAATCTGAAAACCTCAATGCAGTGTTCGTTCACCCGACCTGACGAAATCAAATAATTTTCAGACAATAATAAATCGTTGTTTTAACTCAAATTTACAGAGCTTTCCTACCCCTATTAAAGTTTTCGTTTTAAATTAATTTTTCAACTTGGAAGATTTTCGAAACTGAAATTAAATTATGACAAGTGTTGTCTTAACATAACTTACAATTTCTGAAGATCATCTGAGACTATACTTATAAATGAAAATTTGTCAAAAATAACGAACGGAAAGTTGGGCGTATTAAATAATTTTTTTTCATTCGTACAACTTTTTGTGTGTTCATAGAAACATTCATGCAATTAATAAAGTTTTGGATGTAATAACACCTATTTTCAATAAACAATTTTTATTACTGAATTTATAATTCCCTGTCTGATTTTTTAAACGAATTAGAGGTAAAATTTAAATTTTTTATTTCTGTCTGCGCATCACTTTTTTTTAAAAGCTGCGCTAATTTATTATTAAAAGAGTTCAACGAAAACGTACAAAAAATAATGCAATTCAGTTACTTCATTGTTGTATATTTCTCCGGTGACAACAAAGCTTGCTGTTGATGACATTTGATCGGATGCGGACAACTGTATCATACGAAAGTATAGCCTGGCGTTGGAGCTTTATATGTAGTAAATTGTATGTATCAGACAATTTAAGATCCATTTACCACAGTTGTAAGGATATTAACAAGACTATTAAGACATTTCATTGTACGTAACATCTTGTAATAATTTGTCTTGAGTAGAAGTATTTTTGAAGGATCTGATTAATGCAATAGGCCATTACTCTTTTTAATATTTATAAATGGCTTACCGAATTATTTAAAGTCAGGGGTAAGGCTTTTTTATGACGACTGTATCATCTACAGAAAGATAACGAACGAAAAAGACGCTATATTATTACAAGAAGATATAGATAAAGTCAATATCTGGGCCCAGGAAAATAAAATTAAAATTAACGGAAAGAAAAGCAGCTGAATCTTGTTTACAAAACGCACCTTGTTAAATGAAATAGAATATAGAATAGGTGGGGAACTAATTCCAAGGGTAACGAGCTGCAAATATCTGGGGATATATTTGAACAACAGTCTTGGGTGGGAGGAACAGGTGAATTTCATGGACAGAAAATCGTGGAATTCCTTACATTTCATTATGAGGAACTTAAAAAAGGGAAGTTCAAAATCAAAGAAGGTGGCATATTTATCCTTAGGTTGACCAATTTTGGAGTACGGGGCGGCTTGTTGGGATCCCTATAGAAAAAATCAAGTAGAATCATTAGAGAAAGTTCAGAAAAGGGCTGCTAATTTTGTGCGAGTAGGACCGGGTCATAGGAATGAAAAAGTAGAACAGCTAGGTTGGGAGTTATTGCCACAAAGGAGAAAGAAAGAAAGGCTGCATTTGCTATTCAAAGCTTATACGGGGCAAAAACCATGGATTGGAATTAGCTCCAGTTATATAGGTAGATGGGATCATCAATTCAATGTGAAATGTAGAAAGCAAAAAACAGATGTTGGCAAATTCCTCTTCAGGAAAATAAATTCAGGACAAATCTAAAAAACGTGTGAAGTGGGTATTTTGAATAATATAAAATGTATATTCGAATTTAAAAATTAAAATGACGTTAAGTGTTAAGATAATAAAATTCTTGTAGTGTTTCTCTTTTTTCTTTCAAGACTATAGAAATTTTAAAGGACTGTGATTATTTTCTTTAGATTAGGAGTATTTAAATTTAAGGAATTTCATTTTGTATCTGCCACCATCCGTAGACTAACAATAAATACAATACAATAAAAAAATAAGGCTACGTAGAGCAAGGGTTCAACAAGAAGAAGAAATCAATACATGAAGAACAACTACGTAAAGCAGCAGGGCTTAGTATAAATCATAAGCATTTCGGATAAGAAAGAGGGAGAAAAAGTACCTGGAAAGTTTTGGGAAGAGATAAAAATATAGTGAAAATTATAAAAAAAAATTGTGCGGTTCGAATAAAAGTAAATGAGAAGAGACCCATCTTGACAACAGTTTTTAAAAGAAATCGAACACGTCAAAAGGTGAAATGTTTTACTCATCGAAAGTCACGTAGATTGATTTTCGGTTCGTTGAAGAAGAGTGTTACTGCTGCTTCTAGACGGTTTAAAGGAGAAAGAAGAAGATATTTGGTGCTGAAAAAGCTCAGAGCAGGGAAAGAATGAGAAGATAAAGTCCAAGGCCCTCACAGTATAAAAGTTCTAATTCATAATAAAATGAGACTGTACTGCAACAACATCAGCGTCAGATGGTCGGTCTGAAACACGAATAATAATGCCGACCTTCAATTTCAACCTTGAAACCATCCTGATTTATTATCGCACGTCACGAAGTACTTTCATCTGAAATAAATTTTTATATCTTTGGAAGATGAATGTATACAATCATACCTAAGTTCGATTTTCGTGTTACTTGGCCCAGATTTTTGATGATTTATTGCAATTTTATAATTAATTTTTATTGTATGATAAAGGTGTTATGTTTGAAAAGCTAATATACATCACTATTTTCACACGATAAACGGGATTAAAACGTGATCAAATTTTTGAGATGTAAAAATATATATTGTAGTACCTCCTCGCTTAAAAATTAAAATCATGACCATATTTTTCTTTTAAGTCATTAAATACGCAACTGATTAATGTACTTAATCGGGTACCCCGTGACCTGGTCCTACAACTATAGCCCAGATCATACAAAAGAGGTTGACAACTGTGTAAAGAACGTATAAGTAGCCTGAGCACAGTTTAGAAAGCTAACGAAATGGGAAATCGGGAAAATAGAAAATGTAAAAAACGTTGGAGTTTAAATTTTCATAGACTAAAAGAAAGAAGAACAAAATGAGATAACTGAAACTACTGACTTAATATTTATTAAAACTGAGTACTTTGATTCACTAAAATATTAAAATAGAAAACTAGTAAATATTTAAAAAAATATTATTTGAGAAACAATATTAAGATTAGTAGAAACTATTCACTAAATTATTTATAGTAAAAATTACAATTTCACTCCTGCAATAAACAAGAGTCTATATCTTACATATTTTCGTCCGTAATCTTTAATAAATTATTAGAAAAAAAATTGCACAAATTGAAGAGATTGTCACATTTTTAATTTAATGTAATTAACTTTTTTGTCTCTAAAATTCGTGACCTTTTAATTTTTTTATTAATAATGTGCTTCAGCTCGAAAATTTTAATACTAAATTTCTTCATTACCAGTAATTTTAGAAAAATGGTTCGCTTAATTACCAGAAATCATTCTGAGAATTATTTTTAAAAAGGTCCACTTAAATAATCAAAGCGCCATTAGTTTTAAAATGAAATAATTAACAGCGTGACGATGTCTCACATTCAATGCCTTTAATTTTTCTTTAAAAAAATACTACGAAAATTTTCAATAAATACATCACTGATCGTTGAAAGAACGAATATATTAATAATTTTTATTTCTTCAATTATGAATAATGCTTAATACTGTGACAGTACATTCGCGTCACACGTCTGCCTGACCCTCATTGTCCGACGTTTTATTGTTCCCCACAAATCGTCAACCATCTTCTCCGTCGTCACGATATTTTGGGGGAATAGCGCACTGTCGGCCAGAAACTCAAGGTGGAGGGGAGCGGGGTGTGGCGTGAACTGGACCAGGAGTAACCAGATCTTCTCGTCTTGGTCACCAGTGATGGAAGGTCGTCTGAAGCCCTGCCTAGCAGGGTTGCTTCCTGATACAAACTGCGGTCCGAGAATTTAATTGTTCGACTTTATTTGTTTCGATTAACTGGTTCTAAATGTTTTCTTTCCTGTTAAAAAAACTTTGTTAATTTTTATTTCGTGTTTGTGGTTTCCGATTATCCCAGCCACGTAGCCCCCGAGGGGTTCGAAACATCTTTACTCCGACAAAGGAAATAGCTTTCGTTACAATACTAGCAATTAAAAAATTCAATTAATATTTAATAATTGAGCTAAAATCTAATTTTTTTAATAGTACAAAAGGATACACCAGTGAACACATTGTAAAATATTCTATTATGAGACTCTAGTACGTATAAGTACGTTTATTATCAACTTTCTTCAACAGAATAAGACTACTGATACTGCAAAAGAAGTGATAATGACGAATTATTCCAGTAGTAGGTTTCATCAATAGAGAAGTTGCACCAACATTCTTCTTTTCGTGATTACACGTAATCAAGAAATATAACATTCCCTGAGAAACGTTTTCAGAAAATCAAAAATGTAAATTAGCTTTGGGATAGTTAAATTCAGACGTAAGAGCTCTCTTTTATTTCAGTAACAGTCTAACATACCACCAGAAATAGTCTCTCAAGGAATAGTCGAATAAATCACGTCCTTGCGGCATTAAGGATTAGCAATTGAAACCTTTTTTTAAAATAGCCCCAGGTGGAACAGCAAATGAAAAAATATTTAATTATTATTCAAATATCTCTTACTAACTTCGCTCATGCACCTCATTGTTATCTTCGTGTTTCGAAACTTCTATAAAAAGGGGAACGAAATTTTAGAAAACCAACAATTAACACAAATGCAAACAAAATAACAACATTCTTTTGCTCTCATATTTAAAAGAACCAACTTTTTTAGTAAATATAATAACGAATATTTGAATGATAAAATGTTAAACATGAATTTAAAATTATATTTGGAATGTAGGAAAATATTTTACGAAGTTTGAAATATTGGAATGGAAGTGTTTAAATTAATTTAAAATCTGTACAGAATGAAGGAAAACCTTTTAAAATTAATCAAATGTTTGAATTATAAATTATTTAAATTGATTTAAAAACTATATAGAATGAAGGAAAATCTTGTACTAATTGTCAAATATTTCAATAATAAAGTATTTAAATTAACTTGAAAATATATATGGAACGAGGAAAATCTTTTACTAAATTACAAAACTTTTAATAACTAAGGCTTTAAACTGATTTTAAAACTGTATAGAGCGGACGAAATATTTGAATGATAAAATCTTTAAATAGCTAAGATACAAATATTTTAATAATGAAATATTTACCTTTAGTAATGAGCGTGGCTTGTACGGGGCGGGGAGGCACCAGTTCGAGACGTGTACGTTTAGCCCAATAAGGTTTAATAGAAGCAACGTAACACTATTTGCTTATTTGATTAAGTACGGTGAGAGTAATAATTACTTAATTAGTTTCAAATTTAATTTTAGTGGAAAATCCGTCACGGTTAAACGTATAAACCGTCGGTGATTCAAGGAGTAATTTAAGAAATAAAAGGTCTTAAAGTATGATCGATTTGTAATCATGTGTGTTGGTGCAAGTATATAGACGTAACTGTTTCGAGGTGACGTTATTTAGAATTGTCCTGACTCATAAACACGCTATTTTCGTTTGTTAAAGAAAAGTCAAGTATATATCCCAGAGAAAATTGAGATTCTCGTAATTGAATATGAGTTGAGGTCCACATATTTAAAGACATAATAAAATTCTTATTCACAACACTGTAAATTAGTAATTATATTGATGTTGTTGTTGTGGTGGTAATCAGTCCTAGACTGGTCTCACGCGCCACTCCATGCTAGCCTATCCTGCACAAGCCTTTTCATTTATACACGGCTGCCACATCCCACACCCTCCCTAATCAGATTAGCGGATTCCATCCTTGTCCTTCCTCATCTGTTCTTACCCCACACACTTCCCTCTAATGCTAATTTCACAAGGCCATCGTGTCTTAAAACGTGGCCTCTTAATCTGTCCCTTATCTTGGTCAAAGTCCTCGATATTGTTCTCTCTTCCCTTATTCTTCTTAGAAATTCCTTTTTGCAGCTCCTACCGTCAAGGTTTCGCACCCATATAACGCAAAAATCCATACGAACCTTTATAGCAATGATTTCCTAGTATTCACTCTTATAGTACACTAAATACATTCTTCTTTTTTGTGAAAGCCTTCCTTACATGTGCTATACTACTCTTTATATCTACTATATTTCTACCATCCCTAGTTATTACGCTTCCCAAGTAGCAGAATTCATTAACTTCCTTCAAAATATCCATTCACAATCTAAGGCCCTTTATTATTCCACTGTTTCCCATACTACACTTCATCACCTTGGTTTTTCCTCTATTAATCTCACATTGAACTATTTCTCGAAGACCACGCTCAAGCAAGTTATTATGGTTTTCTAAGTCTTCTTCTGACTTTCATAATACTATACTATCTTCGGCAAAGCGTAGGGTTTCTATTTATTCTCGTTGCAATACAATTCCTTTTTCATGTTCTGTTTTACCTTTCTTCGTCGCCTGTTCTATATATAAGATAAAGATCATGGGCGACAGGCTGCATCTTTGTCATATTCCTTTTTTGATTTCAGCTTCCTTTTGTTGCCCTTCATTTTTACTGACTACCTTCTGTAGAGATTATGGATAACTCTTCTTTGTCGATATTTTAATCGTGTCACCTTCAAAATCCTAAATCTACAAATCGTTTAAACTAAGATTTATATGTAAACATAGTTTTCTGATTATAAGTTTAAAATAAATAGAAAGACGGCCAATAAGGCAGCATATAAATTTTTTACTATTTAATTAACATAAATGCGGCGTTTCGTCTCCTCAGGCATACTACAAACATAATATTACAAGAAATTAATTATGGGTTCTATGTTACAATTCATATTATATATATAAGCATGGTTCATAACTTATAAATTTAGCAAGCTAAATTAAAAGAGCTTAAAAAACTCCCATTGAGGAACATAAAAACAACATAAAATTAGACATTCTAAAGTTCAGAGCATCTTAATAATCATAATTTCGATTAGCAATAATAGATATTTCAGACGAAGATAATAATTGCATCTCGAAAATTATGAGTGAAATGTTGTATATCAGGTGCAACCCACATGCACTCAATGTTAAAAGAGACGAGAATAATTTTAACAGGATTTACAATACTTTTTTGGCAAAATAGTTTAACTTTTCAAAATGCTTTTTTCATTGTTAAAATTTAACTCCTGAAATAACTTATTGTTACTACATTATTTTGGCATGTAAATAATCTTTATGGCTGAGGGAGTAAATGACATGAATAGCTAAATTTGTAAGTTTTGAACGATTTTGTCATGTATATATATATATGTAAACAAACTTGTAACATAGAACCCATATTTAATTTCTTGTGATATGGTTTGTAGTTTGTCTTAGGAAGTCTCAAAAGGGAGACGAATCGTCGTATTTAATAGTAATAATTTATATGCTAATTTATTGGCCGTCTTTTTATTTTTTTAAATTTTTATATTGATAATTGACAGTTGATGTACAGAGACGGTAAAAGTTAATAAATAATTATTATACCAAACGAATGTCATAATAATAAAGTTTTATATTATAGAATAATGTCAACTAATAGGTTTATGGCTGTGATGTTTACCTCGAATATAGATTGACGGTGTAAACTGTGACAATGTCTTGTTTTCTATTTTTTCATTAGTCCTCTCACGTTGTTAATCTAATTTAAAATTGCGTGAAAGAAGGTGAACTTACGACTCCAATAAGAGTGGTTTCCATTAAAGACCAATTCATCAAAAAATTACTGCAGGTTTTTATGGAGTGTAATTCGAGGACCACAGGGGAAATTGGGATGAAACTCTGTGTTGGAATCCAGTACAGGCGCGGATCCCAACATTAATGTTGTCCGTCACTGTAGCACTAATTGAAAGGGGAGTTCGGGGAAAAGGCAGCTTCATTGGATTACTTCTGGTAATAAAGGCTTAAATTTGACGAATACCTGTATTCTTTTCACGAATAATCAAAAATAGGCAGGCCAAACGGAATTCCAATATCTTACATTAATTCGTCTTCTTCAAATACATAAGCAGAATCAAATTCTTCCTCCTACTGCGATTATACTAACGATTCAACTCTATATAGTTCATCATAAAAATTAAAATCTGTTTTGATCGATCATTATCCAAGAATTATTCCGGTTATTAGCATCAGGCAGCTCATAAACGCATACAATCCTATCGCGTCTTTATTATCCATTTAAATTAAATAATGCATGCATCATAGATGTCCCGGGTTCAAATCCTGGCATGGGCATGGATGTTGGGTGTGAGTTTCCACACTGTGAAAATCTTCAGATCACGAGTACCCCCTACTCTAGTCGCTAATAACCATAGTAGTTGATGCGACTGTAAAGAGATAAAAATAATAATAATGTATGCTACTGCATACTTGGGAAGCATAATAACTAGGGATGGTAGAAGTATAGTAGACGTAAAGAGTAGGATAGAACAGGCAAAACAGGCTTTCACGCAAAAGAGGAATTTACTTACAGGTAATATGAGTGTGAATATTAGGAAATCGTTGCTAAAAATGTTTGTATGTAGTTTGGCGATATATGGGTGCGAAATGTGGACGATAGGAGTTGGGGAAAGGAAAAGAATAGAAGCCTTTGAAATGTGGTGCTATATGAGAATGGTTAAAATCAGATGGGTGAATAGAATCACAAACAAGGAAGTTATAAAAAGAATAGGGGAAACGCGAACAAATGGAGGACTAAAAGGCCACGTTGTAAGACTTAAGGGTCTCGTAAAATTAGCATTAGAAGGAATATGTGGAGTAAGAAAAGAAGAGGAAGGCCAAGGATGGAATACGCTAAGCAGTTTAGGGAGGGTGTGGGATGTGCTAAATATGCGGAAATGAAAAGGCTTGCTCAAGACAGCTTATCATGGAGATTTGCATCAGACCAGTCTTAGGACTGAATACCACAACTTGCTTAGGGCTGTACGTCACCCAAACTAGAATCGAAAAATTAGGGGTTAATATAGGTTAACGAGTAATGTACTACACCAAGATCATAATTCTTCAACAGCCGTCATAAACGATATTACTAGCAGACGCGTTGGAAACCTTAGAATAAGTTTGTTCAAGCGAAAAACTTGAGTGAGTGAAGAGGAAGAGCAGCACCAAGGATCTAAGAGTTTACGAGGCATCGTAAAGTAAAGAATTCAAAACTTAAGCAACATTAAACTCCACAAAGTTTGATAATACTCCACTTAACAATGAACCAATTTAAATAAGGTTCTATTTTTGGTCCGTTTTAGACTTACTAAGATGCATGAAAATTATCTTTAAAACTGAGTACAATATGAGAATTACTAGAAACAAAATTAAAGTGATGGAATTAAGTCAAAAGATGAATGGTGATTTAAAAGTTGTCTGATTACGAAATAATTTTTTGACGGAAATGGGTGACGTTTTCGAGTTTGGTAGTAGAATAATCTTTGATGGCACGAGCAAAGTAGATATAACAAGTCTGACAAGAAAAAGCAGAAATTTCTTATAAGTAATTTAAGTTTGTAATTAGTTTTTGAAAGCGTTTGTATGGAGCGTGGCTTTGTAAGGGCGCGAAACTTGGTCAATCCACACTACACAACGGAAAATGTTGTGCTAAAGAAGAATGCTCAATATAATATGAGTAAGTCTAGTCACAAATCAGGAACTCTTGAATAGGACTGGTGAGAAGAGAACATTACGGAGATCACTGAAAGAAAAAATGCTCACTAAATAAGTATTTCTATAAAGTGTGCATGTGATTGGTAAGAGAAGAGGAAGACCAAGACATCAATATGTGATGCAAATGAGGCTGGATTTAGGCTACGAAAGTTATGGAGATATGAATATGTTACTGCAAGATAGTTAAGCCTAAAGAACTGCTTCAAACCAGTTTGCGGACTAACTTTTCCTTTCTTTCTCCATGGCTCTACAGTCCATTGAGGGCCTGGGCCTACCGAGTCGACTGCGGACTGCATCTTGTATGACACATTCTGAATTTGGAGTGACACGTGGTCAGTCTTAATCCCGGTCTTCTCGACCATGACGACACAAACATCCAAGCCCATGCCAGGATTCGAACTCGGGACCTCTGGGTTGTGAGGCAGCAACTAGAGGCTAGCCACTACACCACAGGAGGTCGGATTTGTTTACTTACACCATATGAAAAACAGGGACTGACTTTTATTAACAAGACATATTTAACGTCTTCATTTTATAGATTAATTACTTGTTAAATTGAAGTTTTAATCAATTGCTACTACAATTTGTCCTCGCGTTTAGAACTTCATCAATACAAAGAACTTTATTTACATTATTGAATTTTGAAGTATGTAATTAAATATTAATCTTGAGAAAGAATAAAGGCCCAATATAATATTTTCATTCTTGACTATATCTATGGACAGTTACAACCAAAATGAGGACGAAATATAGTAGGAACTGAATAAAACTTTTTTCAGAATGTAACTTGGACGCTTAAATTAATGTTTATATAAATTATTAGACTTAATTAATTATATTATTAAAAACTGTAAATGATTCTGTAAAAATCGAAGCTTATCATAATTATCATAGATTAAGCACATAAAATTGAAGGTCATATCTGTCTGACTGTCCGTATGTTTGTCTCGAATAGGCTCCGAAACGACTCAACGGATTTCAAAGAAAATTTGATGGTTTTAAAAAAGGAAATTTAAATATTCGTACATATTTAAATTTGATATACTGCGTAAGATATTAATACAATATGAATATAAATAAAAATATTAATTCTACGGGAAGATTTCTTGGAATCGCCGCGGTGCGTAAACCAACTGCGAATTGTAAGTCCCATATCATTCATCAGCTAGTAATTAAATATCTATTGTTGCGGCAGGCCGAGTAAAAATGAACTTCTTTGGATCGTCGATACAATTGTACACAGAAATTCGTTTTATTTCACGCGTCAGGTAAATTTTAAAATTTAGTAATTGCTAATATGAAAATAAAACGGAAACTATCGAGTTTAGTGCCGAAACCGGTGAAATGCCAGTCGATGTGTTGTTGCATTATGACCTTTATTGTGCGATGTAAGTAAAAAATTAACCATTAGGTGGGGGAAATTTTTATTCTGTTCGAATACTGAAAATATATTCATTCCGGTGGTATTATGGATTCTCTCGAGATACTGTGAGGTTCATTTTGTGACGTTTTTGATGTCGGTTTAATTATGTGTAGGCTGAGAATTAAATAATGTACCCGGATAATATAAATAAATATCCGGGCAAGGAAAGGTTTATTGGAAAGAGAAGTTAAAGGAGGTCAGCAACTGGAACTTTTTCTTACCAGTATTCAGCGGTTGTCGGTAATATCATTGAAAGGAAAACCATCAGGAAGACGGCGGAGAATGGTCGGGGCCCGGCCAGCGGGTAGGTGTGCCACTCTACTTTAGCCTCCCGTCCCAATAAACCTTTCCTTTCTCCCTTCACATTTTTAAAAAATCGTACAAAATTTTGTTGCGTTGCTACATAAATTAAACTTATATTTTATATCTATTACTTTCAACTGCTATAAGAAAAGCTTTGTCTCACTCTCCTGCGTTGCGCTGTCCAAGTGTTAGTGGAGGTCCACTAATTAATTAATTTTAAAAAAGTAAGAAACACAGATGATTTAAACTTTGCCGATGGATTTGAAATGGTCGTCTGCTACAGTTTCAGACCATTTGAAGCAATAGTTTGAAATATTTGAGTTTCCAAAGTCGAGCTATATGAAAGAAAGACAAAAATCCGTGACTTTCTTTAGTTTTTAATAATTTACATATCATAAGACGGAATTAAATTCTTTGTAGAAAGAGACATTTTACAATAACGTAGGTCAATGCGAATGGGCACAGTGAAGCTTCAAACTCAGGGCTTTACTATTTTGACGATGACAGTAAGGGCTTATGTACTGAATAATTTTATACGTACAAGGACAGGTTGAATTATTCTTTAAGACACTAATGGCGAATGCGTTTATACGTTCAGTGTCAGAGAATCCCCCAAGTCGTCTGTTCCTGATCCCGGAACCGTTCCAAAACCGACAGTGAATAGATTTCGGGAAGTTTCACCTGAAGAAGCACACTGAGCACGAAAGCGATAGCCACTTTCTGCTGCTAATGGAAACTGCTTTTAGCGGCGCTCATTCGAATCCATCTGAGCCAACTTGTACAACCAAGCGGCGCAGACAAACGCAATTAAACACGAGTAATGCTGCTGTGGTTATTGCGGTATTTATAAACTCGGCCGCAGTCAGTTTCACCTGCAGTCTCCACTGGAAAGCCATGGAAGCAGCACAAAACAGCCTTTCCCTATCTTGGATATATTCTGCTCTGTCTGTAATCGCTAAGGAAAAGTACACCGGACGATCCCATCCTCCCAATACTTCGTGCAAATATGGACGATATCTAATATCGATATTCCTGTGTTTGCAGTCGAAAACTTTAGTCGTTCCAATAGAAGAAGCAATATTCTACGTGCGCAAGGTTTTACGTTCATTTCAGATGCTTTATTAACGTTTTATGCATAGAAAGAAGAAATATACAGGTATAATATTTAATATGGTAGATCCGACTTTAGTACATCTTTTAGACGTGCGTATTAACCAGCCTTTGCCTCTTGAGTTCAAATCACGAATGATTTCAGCCTGTTAACCTTATTACACTTAGCACTCCAAGTTTCCGGTCTACTGAGAAGTACTCATCCACAGCTATCGCGTCAAGTTCAAATGACGTACATCCCTTCCCATGTTTACGTCAAAAGTCTACTATAAAATTAAATGTAGAAAGAAAAACGCAGATTCTAGAAAGTTCTCATCCCTAATTACTTGGATAAACAACTCTAGCAACTCGCCTGTAACAGTGTATCATGAGGTTTGTACCGGAGAAAAAGTTTTTATGGGAAAGTTAAACAAAAGTGCTCCGGTTTTAGAAAATATAAATTTAAAAATGAAACTCTCATAAAGCAAATAAAAGCAACATTAAAGTGGAGTGCAGCGTTAACTATTTAATTACATAAATAGAAAAATATTCTACTCGAAGGCACGTTTTTAAGTGTTTGAAATCGGATTTTTTTTCAACATTCAACTTAATGTTTTGTGTGTTACAAACAAAAGTATAGTTAGTTAAAATAATAAATTTATTCGATCAGTCTTTTCGCAGGCGATAGTTCCAGGCAACTCGTTCAGCTCGTTCAGAATCCCATCATCGGAAGGGCGTGGAACTATTACCAAGAGCCCGATAATGATTAATGTTTTCTAGGGTTTGCCTGCATCACTTTTAGGTGAATTTCGTTAGGAGCCTTAGTTAACTCTCTGTTTCATTGATCTCCCTTCCCCATTCCCGCTTCCTATGCTACTAAAGTGGTGTTACAGCCACAAGTAGCCTCGATACCCTTTGAAATTTGATTGATGTGTATCTGAATGTAATGATTAATTTAATTTTAATTTTGTTTGTATCATTTTTTAATGTTTTGTTCTATATACATATAAACAATTCTCTGATTTTCTCTCGGGACAATAATGATTTTAAAATTTCATTAAGCTGGGTGCAAACCAGAGAACTGTTCATGCATCATTTACAGAAGGAAAGCTCCGTGTTACTATGTCACAATTGAGTTACTAGACGAGCAAAAAATGTAATTCAACGGAGGTGAACAGCCATTGATTCTTCAGTGATCAATAGTTACGGACACACAGCCTAACGCTACTTGCGTATCAGTAAAGCTAGAATATAATTCTCTCCGCATGTGAAACGACATGCATAATTTTATTGAATTAATATTTTACGGTTGCAATGCTGTAAACCTTCCAAGTGAATCACTACTAATATTAAAATTTCAGTGGTTTAACTTAGTTATACCTAACTTAGTTAATTAATTTTAATCATGGCGTAAGATGTAAAATAGTTGACAGTCCGGGAATCGAACCTGAGACTATTCTGTCGACAGTTTTACATCTTACTGAATAATGTATCCTTATTTTAAATTTTGACGTTAAGTGTGTCCGTTAAACTTTCTAACTTACCATCAAGAAAAAGTCCTATATCCGCAACTAACGACTTAAAATTAATTTGTCAAGCAATGGAATTATCTTAACGTGCAGTTTTAAATTATTTGTAGCTGTAACTGAGAATCCTCAGTTCTCTAATATTTGTATCACTATATTGGCATACAAATGGTTCTGTCGAAGTAAATAAATAAGTGAATCGTAATTCAATTACTCTGTACTACAGTGAGATACTCTGAATTAACATTTTACGGTTGCAATGTTGTAAACCTTCCAAATCTGTAGCTTTAACCATCCCGTTTTTCTTTCAAGAATTATGAAAATCATAATTGTTCTCACTAAATGGGAGTCTATGTTAGATTAACCCTAGTCAAATTGGTAAAATGTTGATTGAGAAACGTTTCTCGGGTTTCCATACAGGTGATGTTGCTAAATAGCGACGTTTCAACGCCATGGCTGCCATCATGTGCAGTCTGAGAAGTCTTTCTTAATGCGATCTTTGACAGAATATTTTCATGCACCATTTTTCGGTTTTATCAACCGCGTTAACCTTTCCGCGATTATCATCATCCCCGTCATCAATAAATTTACAAGTTGATACGCAATTTACTTCGGTAAGTAATGGTAGTTCTAACAGAAGTCTTGATACTGAAGAAATAATCTAAAACGGTAGGTGTTTTTTCAGTAACAGGCTTCTTGAGGGGGAACCTGGAACAGGAAACTCCTCTTTAATAGAATAGGAAGGGAATTGAAGGTGCCTCGGCATGTAAGAACCACGGATAAAACCAAGAGTACGAGGCATTCCCAAAAGTGAGCCCCGCAGTCAATACAGGGAGAAATATATACGAGAGAAATCTCACACAGGCACCTCTTGTTTGGTTCCTAAATGTAGATATTTTTGGGTTAACAGGTTACATGAGGGTGATCCTGAAACAGGCAACTCCCCTTCAATAGCATAGGAAGAGAATTGAAAAGGGGGGATGCGGAAGGTAGAGCAAGGTAGCCAAGGGTTGACTAGGGCCCCCGGGCTATAGTTTAAGGATTCTACCTGGTGTTTCACCCAAAGAGATGTAGGGAAAACCCTAGAAAACCTGCATCAGGTAGGTCGGGCTATTGGGAACTACTCCTACGCCCTTCTGATGACGGGAGACTGGATAGTTGTGGGAACGGAACAAACCCGCCTCCATGGCTCGATCAGTTTGTGGGGCAGTTAGCAGATTGGTCCAATGGGATCAGAAAACTCACGCCGTATGCCGAAGGTCTTTGATCCCCGTACATACGCCTCTCAAACTTTTGAGGTCGTCTCAGTTTGTAGGAGACTTTATTCAATAAACTTGGCATGGATCAAAGGGGGAGGGAAAGAGGGAAACCAGGAAGAAGGAAGTCAGCCCTGACGGACTTACCAGAACTCCATTTGGTTATTCACTCATTTCCTAATGAGTCTATAGCCTTATGAACGGTAGATTGCGTGCGTTCGTTTATATAATGGTGTAACTATTATTATAACCGCAATAATATCTTTAACATATGTTTCAGTCTATGACATAGTCGCATAAATTGTGACCGTTACCGGTAGTACATTTCCAAAGATGTTTTGACGACGATACAAATATTTCACCGATTATTTTGACCAGGATTGTCATAAACAATTAAAGCGCTGGACATTTAGTGCAACACCCAAGATACACGAGGGTCTCATCAATTATGTTAAATTTATATTCATAAGTAAAGGCTTGGAAATATAGATCCGATTATTAAAACATTATATAATTTCCTTTATTTAAACATTTATTTTTATTAATGCCTTTATAAAAATACAATTATTGTTTTTTACCCGAAACGTTCCAACGCTTTCCTCCTACTAGTTTAATAATTGGATTCAACGACTGAGAACAGAAAATATTCATTAAGGAAGACAGTAGTTTGTTTTAATCGTGCTCTGTATGCCGTTTAATTTAAATGTATTCGCGAAAATAGTTGCTCACATAAATATCAAACTCCAAAAAAAGCATAAAATTAGTGTAGCAAACGTTTTAATTTCCGAAGATTTTACATCAAAATAATAATATAGTTGGGGAATTCAAATTTCATTTTATTTCAAACATCGTGAGCCACAAAAATTGATCTCGGTGGCCACTAGTTCGACACCCCTGGTGTAAACCGACTACATCGAAAGTGTCAGAATACAAATCGGAGGATCTACCTCGTACGTTGTGTAGGACGAAACAGGACGGGCGTTAAGATGAATGTACATATTTATGTAAGAACAGTGGCCTCTCGACGTCTGTTTTCCACCCAGTCTCGTCAAATGTTGTTTTGGAGCGTGCATGTTATCCCGGCAGTCCAGAGTGTTTTCAAGCTGCGCGTTATTACGACACATATAATGGAGCTTTGAAGCGCGGGACTTTACGTGCCAGGTAAAAAAAGAGCCGTTTGGAAGCCTACACGTTCTTGCGCCGAGAAACATTTCAAAGATCACACGTTTCCGTACACTAAAACACAATCTTTATTTGGCCGTTTGTGTCAGCTCGCCGCCAGGGTTCATTTTATATTTGTTCTTCAATCTTCCCATATGGACGATGTCCTTAAGATAATTGTCATGGAGAGGTTTTACTTGTTGTGTGATAAAATAGATGTGAGCTACAAGGCTTGGTTGGTGAACATCGTTATATAGGAAGAACAGTTCCATGAAAGAAGACTTCTTTCTCTAGTACTGAGACCATTATGGCCATTTACTTTATCGCTACGATCGTGATAGGCGACCACCTGAGTTCTGTCCATTAAAATTTGACAAAGATCTTAATAAATAGCTTCATTAATGAATTTTTAGACGTTTACACTATCTCATAAATATGATTGAATATGAAATATTAATCATTTTACATCAGTTTGATTCTGTATTATTTATTCTGTCCAAAATCGTTCTTCTGTCATGAGAAATTGTAGCAGCGAGACTGAAATGTGGTGATATGAAGGGATGTAAACAAAGAGTAGATGAAAGGTTCATCGTAGGAAAGCGAACTGGATCGGGCACTTTCTGAGGAGCTGCATGACGTTGTCGAATGACAAATTTGAAGAATTGTATAGGATTTTGAACAAACGTTGAAATCAATCGATTTATAAGACTTCTGTAGGAAAATCGGAGCCAAAATTTTCAGAACAAATAATAAATAAAAAGGCAGCCAATAAGTCAGCATATAAATTTATCACTATTTATTGAAAAGCGAAGTTTCGTCTTCTTTCTGAGACTTCTTCAGGCGCAGTGATAAATTTATTTGCTGTCTTTTTATTTCTTGTAAATTTTAAAGTAAGAAAACTATGTTATAAATAATAAATTGGTTAATGTAAACCGTTCCGATTATTCTGTTGTATTGGTAAACACCCTGATATATATAAGTATGCAGGTGTATATATTTATATTATATATATATATAATTTATATATATATACAATATTTGATATATAATATTTTATATATATATAAAATATTACTTTTGTCTGTGTCATAGAATAAAGTCTATTTTGGGGTTAAGGGACCAGCGGATCAGAAGTCGTCTACATTTCTGTCTGTCACGTTGATTTTATGAGCTTTTCAAAACGATTAGACCGATTTAAAGTAAACATTTTTCGCTGTTAAACAGAAGGATTTTAGCAATATCTAACAGCAAATCGCACTCTTGCGTCGAAAACGGCAAAAAATCAAAGATATTAAGTCTAAGATTTTGTTCACTTAGCACAATTTATTACTTCTTGAATATGTCTATAAGATTGACAAATATTTAGCTTACATGCTAATAACACAGTCAAATGCACACAGACTTAATTTTAAGTTTTCCACATAGTGGACAACAATTTAAGACGGTCTCAAACTTTTGTAAAGGTTAAAATTTTGAAATTGAGTCCGCCATATTTCTTTTTAACCAGCATAGTTATTAGGAGGTAAACTTTATCAGTTCGGTAAATAAGTAATAAAAAGTATTAAATCAAGAAAACGTGATACTCGAACAAATTCTTTGCAGTCGATATGCCGAAGACGAATGTTTGTTCCAAAAGATAACCATTAACGTGCACAATGTTTTCATTAAATAATCCCGTCCAACGTGCAACTTTTGCAACTAGCCTTCAGTTTCCTGTAAATATTATCTAGGTAATGAAGAGCGCGAAACCTATGGTGAATGATCGTACCGGAATGGACGTCGCCGGAGGATGTGATGATGCAGGGCACAGCATGGCAAGGCAAGGGTTCGGGCACGTACCTGGTGAGGCAAGAAGGGGTCGGAGCGAGCGAGCCCGGCCACGGCCACGAGGTAGCTGGCGCACGTGCCCGCGCTCAGCACGGCGCAGTAGCGCAGCCTCAGCGGCAAGGACACGAACAGCAGGTAGTCCAGCAGCAGCGCCCAGCCCAGCAGGTCCCTCGGGGAGCCCTCGCGGCGCTGCAGGAACAGCGTGGCCAGCAGCTGCGCGTTCGCCAGGTGCCACGCGAGGTGCGGGGCCGCCGCCCACAGCGGGCCCCTCCAGCCGGCGCCCCCGCCCCCGCCGCCGCCGCCCCCCGCATAGCACCACGCGAGCAGGCCGAGGTTGAGCGCGAGGAAGACCGCGAGCAGCCCCCGCAGCAGCACGTCCTGCCCCGCGGGGAAGGCCAACGCGTACACGTCGTACAGGAGGGCGGCGTACAGGAAGCAGCGCAGCCCCGCGCGCTTCTGCCGCGTGCTGTACGACTGGTAGAGGCGCTCGAGCGCCGGGTCGCGGAAGGAGCGCTGCAGCCCCCAGCAGCCACCGTCCTCCGCCTCCATCGCCGCCACTGCTACTGCCGCCCCGCGCCGGGAGAGCGCTCGCCGCCCGCAATCAATACCGCGCCTGTGCCGTGCTGAGCGCGCGCAAGAAATAGCTCCGCGTCGCCAAGCCAAGTCGCCTCGCTCGTAATTAATAACTCCCGCCTCACCTCCGTCCAAAAACTCTTATTACTGTGCAGTTCCGGCCGTCGTCGGACACTTCCCAGCGCCACGAATTTTCACGTTCGGCGCTACCGCGTCTCGCTTGCCTACACTGCTTTCTCTTAGATCGGCAACACTAACCAGTTGCTCTCCGCATCCGTTGCTTTAGGTCAGTGCTCCCAACCGAAAATAACTCGCAAAATATAATCTAATATATTTAATTTATTATTATTATTATAAAATTTATAACAAAATTTGGCTGCTAAATTTCATTACTGCATTCCTCATGTTGCGAGAAAAAATAAACAATCTGGACCCGGTAATGCATACTTACAAATTTATCCCAACTTTTATAAATGATAGTGCATAACGATATGCCTTGTTTTCTGGAGTAAAACTCGAGACTGATTACAATTTTTGTATAAAATTGATATTGAATAGCATAAGAATTAACGACCTACATAATGGTCGGTACAATAAATTTTTAACGAAAATAAAAATTTAGGAACTAGTACGCCATTCGACCAACCCTTTTAAGACAGACTCAAACAAAGATAGTTAGAGGTGCCTTATACCTTTGATTGTCATGATGTACTTTACAAAATTTCTGTTGATGATTATGCTTTTGTTATATTGGTCACACAAAACGATCTCTGTCAACTTGAATAAAGTATCATAAAGCAACTTATATATCTACTCATAAACATTCTCCTATCACTAAACATTGTCTGGAACTAATTAATTTTCATAATACTGTTATTTCGGATAGGGAAGTAAATTTTTTGAAAAACTTATTTTCTGTAATTCTATGTATTTAATCTAATAAATTTTCTGTAAATATAAAACAAGACACTTCTCAATTAAATTCAATGTATGAGAGTTTATGAAATAGTTTTTTTGGTCACATCTTTCCGTTATTCCTTGTGTTTAACCACCTCTGTTTAAATTATTTTATTGACAATGACCACAAGGGGTTGTCGAAACGTTTACTAAATTTTAATGTGTTCATTTTTTTTTCAGTTTTACGGGTAGTAAATTCTTACGTTATTATAGTTTCATACAGTTTTAATTGTTTTTATAAAAATGATATTGGCCTGAATACTTAGCATCTGCAAATGATTACACGTCACGTATAGAATTCAAGATTGGTAGGAGCGATCTGTTCACATACCAGATGAAATGTTTACGTACGCAGCTGCTCTTCTTCGCATTGAGTACCGAAAGCGATCAAAACTGTTTGGCGTAGTGCGTCCTGTCTGGCAGGCTGTAAGGAAGCATGCACTGAGAGATTTTACATGACGGGTAATAAATTGCGGGTGCTAGAGATTTGTAACCAGATTCTCTCATTTTAGTCCTGATAACAAGCCATGACGTTATGCACTAAATTTCATGAAATTTTGGATAACTCTGTAATTATACAATTCATCTTTCAAGATGAGGATTCCATTCCTGAAATTTTCATCGAGTTTTGTTAAACTTTGTATATCATGAAATTGATTAGTAGATATCGTGTCGGGTTTTCCACTGCCTACGTCTGCTTAAGTTAAGAAGGTTTAATACCAAACATTATTTGAAAAGAAATTGTTAGGGAGGGAAAATATAAGAACAAGATGAGGAAGGATAAGTTGAAAGAAATAGACAAAAGATGAAAATATAGCATGAGAAAAGTAGCCTGACATTGTTTCCTACACTTTATACCTTATATATAAAAGCATTTCAAGTTTTGATATTTTAAATTAACTGCAAAACATGAACTTAATATTACTTTTCTTATATTTAAAATTAGAAACTAAAGCATAATTTCAGGATCCATTGAACTGGAATATTCTGATTACAGTTTTACACTCAGCGTTTCACTCTTGTAAAAAAACTTGCTGAAGTATCTTCCCAAAAGAAATAGGATGTAAATATGTGTTAGCTGTGAAGCGCGAGATATTTTTCTCTAATTAGGCACTAATTAGATACGCAATAACATTTATGCTTAAATCTTCTGTACGACTGAAAAACAAATTATCAATAGAGTTGAAAAATTTGCAACTTATTTTCGGAAAAATTCTGAAGTCAATTTCCATTTCTAATACCAAATAAAAAATTAATCCTGTCATTCTTACCGATTTTTTATTATTGTGTTTGGGGGAATAAATTAAAATAAGAGCGTTAATTTTATTTGATATTATCAAAGTTGTTAGGCATCGTCAAGTTTGATTATTATTGTCTTTGGGGGAATAAATTAATATAAGAGCGTTAATTTTATTTGATATTATCAAAGTTGTTAGGCATCGTCAAGTTTGATTTCCGTATCATAAACTATTTGAATTCTGGGGTGGGCGGTTCTGACGGTTGACACCGATATGTTATGCTGTTAACACTTCAGCATGGAGTTACGAGTTCACGATATTTACTGTGGCTGACCACAGCTCGTTACAGCTACAATTTACTTATTCATGAATCAAACAACGGCAATAATTAATAACTAAATTCCTTCAGCAACTGAAACTATAAATATAAAATATTGAACAAGTAAATAATTAAGAGAGCATAAGTTTAAAAATAATAGAAGATCGAAGGGACCCCACAGATGATGATAACTGCATTCATAAAACGCAAGAATTCGTATCGGAAACGTATAGATGAATTTATAAAAAATGTTACAGCAAGACCGTATAATCAAGATACTTCTTCTATAGGTTACTGTATATGAACATTTTTGAGAGAATACACTAAACAATTTTTTAAAAAAGCAAAATAAACTACTGAATTGGCGAACATTTTACTTCGTGTTACTAGAACGTGGCAATCATCAACATAATATGTGGTCCTGGCGATATGATTTCTGCGTCGTCTGCCAATCAACAAAGTATCTACTCCCTCACTTATTCCCTTCCTCCCCCCCTCTCTCACATATCTACATATCAATTGTACATATCTATGATATATGTAATAGAAGAAGAATCGAAAGTGGATGATGAACAGTTGGGGGGACAAAATTTTAAGGTCAGAGTTTGTTAGGGCGCTGACAAATCTGAGCAACTGTAAAGCGCCAGGAATTGATAGCATTCCAGAGGACTTGATAAGATTATCGGGCGAAGCATCATTATCCTGCCTGTTCAGAATAGTTTGCGAAATCTACTAGACAGGAAGAATACCGAAAAGTTTTAGAAAAAACATGATTATACCCATGCCGAGAAAGACTGGGGCTGATAGATGCGAACAGCACAGGACAATTAGTTTGGTATCTCATGCATGAAAAATATTAACTAAATTAGAACATTCCGGAATCCGCACATACCGGAATGTCCATTCCGCTTGGACTATGTAGGCATTTTTTACATCAGCAATGCATACAATCGTTTTGTGAATTAATGAGGTTCTCGTTTATACGTCTGACCACGTAACATTTATGGTAAGCTGCACGCCATTACTGCAGAACCACCCATACTAGTCTTAAAGAACAGTTATGGGAGAAATTGTTCTGAATTTCAATTCACCTTCTAGCTCAAATAGAGTCTCAGACCGAAAATAAAAAAGCCATCGCTATTTCAGCATCTTTGGACTTCACATTTTCTTACTTATGGAACAGCAACGCTTTTGTGATTGAAGATTGAATTTTATCTTTCCTCTTTTTGTAATTCAATTCTTAGTTGTAAAATTTTGTATATTTCTTGTAATATTATATTTGACGTATCCTATTTCCTCAACCGAGGACTAATGGATTGAATAATAATAATAATTTGAAAAAAAATATGGTCGAGCTTCGTTCGTTGATTTAATTTTCGTATAAAAATATTCAATTCAAGTGTACATTATATTTAATTACTTTCAAATCAAGAAAAATAAATGAAAAAATTCACAGAATCGCACCACTTCGTCTTAATTCATATTTCTATTCATTAGTTTCTGAGAAATTTGTAATAAATTCCTCCTTGATTCTATTAATTAGAGATAATAAAGATTTTAAATAAATCCGTTTCTCTTAATTCATTGAGATGCTGATCAATATAAACTCTTACAATTATGTTAAACAATCATTATTAGACTACGCATTTCACGTTAATAACTTATGTATTTAAAACTTTTAACTGCCTTCAAATCCGAATCGCCCTCGTAAGTGGTGTTGTGTAGTTGTAAGTCCTTAGACTCGTCTGATGTAACTAATCTGCGCAAGCCTTCTCATTTCTAGATAACTACCACATCCTCCCTAATCTGCTTAGCGTGTTCCATCCTAGCTATCGATCGTCTCATCTTACGCCACTCACTTTCCTCTAATGCTAATTTTCATGTCTGAAAACGTGGCCTATTAATCTTTCTTGGTCAAAGTCCTCCATATTGTTTTCTTTTATTCTTAAGCCTTATACACCACTGTAAAACCAATTTTTCCTTTTTCACCCCTAGTAATGAGAAAGAGTCTTTCCGCATGTTTATTTTAGCTATCGTACCCCTTGTGTCACCCGCTATCTAAGTATTACAACACACTAACTCTATTCTAACACTTATTTAACATAATTACCGCTGTGTGAACGACCTTTTTCGACACTCTATTTCTTCACAATTCATGAAAAATTCCATATTGATCTTAGTGTAAGGAAAAAATTCAAAGCGTCCGATGTGTATGATAAACTTTGATATTTTACTTAAAATTACAAAATATTATATATATATATAACTCGTTCATACTTGACTCATTATCTTAGTAACAAACTGAAACTATTTAAAAAGATCTCGACACGTAAAAGTTTCGCTAGCTAAAAGTGAAACATAGGATTTATTTTTTTAAGTGTTTGTTATAAAATACGAACTTTTCTCCATTTCATCGTATTTAATTGGACGTAACATTTAGACTTTGTTTAAAGTTCTAGGGATATGAGTGATAAAAATAGTAGTTACAAGAGGTTTCAATTTAACATTTACTATAGACATAAAAATCTTTCGTGTTGTGAAAGATATTTTTCCATAATTAGAAATACAACGTTTATTTCTAGATTTATAAATAGGGGTTACAAATACATTTTTCGAAATAGACAGATAAATTTCTTCGTTTAGGGACAAAACGTATGCAAATTTGAGATTTGTAAAAACAAACTTGGATTTTCTGAATTAAGTCAGGTAACATTAGTTAGAGAATCCTATATGTTAACGAAAGATATAGCAAGTAAATGTAAATTAATTATTCCGTTAGAAACAGAAGCAGATAAACAAAAGAATCCCGAATTTTTCAAAATACATGCTTATAAAAGAAATCGTGTAAAAAAATTAGGCAAATATTTAATTTCAAAAGTACTCTCCGTATGAGCTTTTTATAGCTTGTCCTAAAATATGTCAGCTGTAATCTTTTCAACATACTTCTTCTTTAGTCTGTTTAATAATCATTATTGAATTGAATACCAGTACTTAAATGGATAATAACTGTGAAGAGAAAGCTTATATACTCTGTTGCCGCATTAATAACTGCTTGATTGAAAATAGCTGGAGTGAATGGCAATGCGACAGACAGGGCCACTGCCTAGGGGTAATGAACTTCCCTTAGAAGGCGGAAGCATTCTCCGAATTCCTCCATCCGCAATGAACTTCCGGGAAACGCAAGCTTCACCGCACTGTGCAATAAAGCCTACTACTGTCTTCACTTGAGACGAATTTCGTGATTATTGAACGCATAATAAATGTTCAAAATCGTTGGGCTTTTGAATAAAAGTGCTTGGGTATGTAGTAATAAGTCGAGAATATATTTTTATTTCTAGAGAGGTTCTAATTATATAGATTGTGCTAGCTGGGAACCAGGCGATGCCCAGAAGTTCATTTATATAGGGGTTTTCAATAAGGGAGGGTCGATGTTGAAATGTAATAAAACCAGATGTGTGTGAGGTATTAATAAAATCCTTTTTTATAGGCCTTTCAAATGAAAAAAATAATTTTATTAATATCTCACAACACAACTTGTTTTATTCCATTTCAACATCGACCCACCCTTATTGAGAAACCCCTATATTCGCCCTATATTAACCCACCCTTATTGAAAAAGCCCATATTTAATTCGACTGTAATCTCTTTGTCATCGCGTGATGAAAACCTCAGCGAGACGTCACATTTTTAAAAATTCACCTTTTTACGTGCCCTATTTCACGAGAGCTGATTTTCATCGTAATCACCGCGATGACTCAGTATCTTAATCCAGTCAAGAAACCTCCTGCTCCTAACTTACAAAAGTCTGATATATATGTACATTGATAGCAGAGACAATATCAGCCTCACTAACAGTGAAAAATATTTATTCGCATGTAAATATATGTCGTTTTAAATTTCCGTATCCTCCACTCCCATTCCCATTGGTAGTAGTAGTGTCTTACCTCAGCAGCCCTTGCTTGCTTCCGGGTAGCAAGGAACACGTGTACAAACTGGACTAAATTGCTCCACGCGTTCAGATTTGCATGCGGCAAATACGTACACAATAAAAACTAAAACGTCAATTATATTTATAAGGAGAAGATACTTCAACCATCTCTTCGTTCCGATTACAGTTAACTAACGTGTATAGGGATCTATAAAAAAATTATATAATAAATATGCACTTTTGCATATTTATAAACTACTTAATCAATACGTAATCTACCAGTGTGCGCGCAGTAACAATACACGGAATGTATAACAACTCAGCAATACTTAATCGAAATGACAAACAATGCCAAGCTACGAAGCAATAAACTTGCGCATGTATTGATGCGTAAGTCGCATGCCACAAATTATTCAAATTGTCTGACTGAAATTTTGGGATCATATAATTTTTATACCAGAAATCCAAATTAAATATATAAAACAATTAGACGGAAAATATTAAAAATTTGATCTTGACAACAGGGCTACATATAAATATAGCTAAAAACCATCCAGCTGCCCCCCTCTAAAAACATATATTAAAATCGATCAAACCGTTTAGGAGGAGAATAATAACGAACACACACATACGCATCGGATTATATAGGGCTTATATTTATGTCTCAAAATTCGAATTAAATTAATCAATAGAACCATAATTTTTTTCATTATACAGGCTTGGATAGAGTAAGTATGCTGCAAAGTTTCATTCGTTCAAGAAAGGTAATTATTATTGACTGTGTTTTACTAATTACGATCTCATATATATATTCATGCCGTCGTCTCCCTTTATTCTTAATTCATATGTAATAATAACAGATAACAAGGTTGAATATAATAAATTAAACATAAAATATTCGGTTTGTTATCCTGCCGTCCAATGAAGAAGGGCAGTAAGTCTAAATAATTAATTTGGGAAATCAAGTGATTTGAAAATGGTTTTATCCCAACCAAGAAACATGAATTTGTTTTTATAAATTAACTATAATACATTTCGCTGCGAAATATTTTCAGAAGACGAAATTTTTTGCTTACTGCCTTTTTACATTGGACGGCAGAATTCATGTTGTTGTTATTGTTGTGGTTTTCAGTCTTAATATTGGTCTAGTGCAACCCTTCATGCTGACCTATCATGCGCAAGCCTTTTCATTATCGCATAGCTAGCACATCCCACATCATCCCCAATCTGCTTAGCGAATAGCATCCATAGCCTCCCTCTTCTGTTCTTACCCCACACACTTCCGTCTAATGCTAATTTTACAAGACCCTCAAGCTTTAAAACGTGTCCTATTAATCTATCCCTTCTCTGGGCCAACGTCCTCCATATTGTTCACTCTGCCCCGATTTTGTTAATAACTTCCTCGTCAGTGATTCTACCCACCCATCTGATTTTCAGCACTCTCCTATATCACCTCATTTCATCCTGACACTCTTATCGTCCACGTTTATATCTATATAACGCCACTCTCTATTGCAAATATTTTTAGCAAGGATTTCCCAATATTCACCGCAAGTAAATTCTTCTTTTTAGCTAAAGCTTTTCTTGCCTATCCTACTCTTTATGTCTACTATACTTCTACCATCCCTAGTTATTACGCTTCCCAAGTAGCATAATTTCTTAACTTCCGTCAAAATATCCCTTCCTAATCTAACACCCTTTGTTATTCCACCGTTTCCCATACTACACTCCATTACCTTGGTTTTCCCTCTATCCTCATATTGAACTCTTTTTCCAGGACCACGATCAAACCATTCTTTATAGTTTGTAAGTCTTCTTCTGACTCCAGTTATACTACAATATCATCTGCAAAGCGGAGGATTTTTATTCATTCTCCTTGCTGTGCGATTCCTTTTCCATATTCCATTTTAACTTTCTTCATCGCCTGTTCTACATATAAGTTAAACATCATGGGCGACAGACTGCATCCCTGTCGTATTCCTTTCTTGTCTACGGCTTTCTTTTCTTGATCTTCCATTCTAATACTGCTGCCTGTCTTCTGTAGATGTTATGTATAAGCTTCCTTCCTCGGTATATTATTCTAGTGCTTCATTAATAGTGTGTTCACGTTATCAAACGGTTTTTCTAAATTTACAAATGCCATGAACGTAGGCCCTACGTTCTTCCTAAAACCAAACTGATCTTCTCTTAACACGCATTCTATTTGACGTTCCATCCTCCTGTATACTATTTTCGTTAATATTTTGCACGCATTAGATACTAAAGTAATTGTCGTTTGCTATTCGCAGTCTCCTTCGGTATTAGTATAATTATGTTTTTACAAAAATCTTCTGGTATTCTTTCTGATTCGTAGATTTCGTAAACTATTAATTTTGTTATATGATAAATAATGTCTGGCAATTAGGATGTTGAGGGTTTGAATACATCCAGCGCCTTAATTTTTTATTAATAAATAAATTTTGGTCACATAAAGTAAAACTGAGGCGGGGAGATTCAATTTTTCGGTTGCATGAGTCCGAGAAATGATCAGATATGATACTTAGTTCGTTTACTTTCTTTTACTTCTCTCATGAGTTTCACTGTGGAATAATTTTGAATTATTATAGGAAATGATTGATTGATTTTAATCGTTATTGAAAATAAATATCGAATTCTATGGTAGTGATTTAACTGAAATTATAAAGTATTATATTTAGAAATTCTATGTTAAAAATAGATTCAAATTGATGGCTTTCTGTAGGCTTCGTAATTATTCAGAGACCCATACTACTTGTTAATATTGATTAGCGTAACAATTATTCGATGTATTTTTAATGAATGTAATTTAATTAACTGACTTGGTAAGGTTGACATGTTTACCCGGGCTTCTCTTTGTACTCGCGGACCTGGTCACGAAGTGCTTCTCTTGTTAGCTGAAGATAAATTTGCTGAAGCAGACGAGCTGTCGCCTTCGTGCTTCAGTGGCAATGCAGCTGTGATGAATGAACACGAGGCGTTCCAGTGTTCCCCTCCCTCTAGTGTCTAGGGCCATGACTCATTACAGATTCTCGTGAACGTACACCTAAATAATGGAGGATGCTGTAACGAGTTGAACAGCAGCGCTTTCTGTCCACGTTAAGCAATTGTAAAACTCCATATACGTATAATGTTGATTATTTTAATACAAGGGCTTTCTGGGTTCATTTCCATTTATTTACGAAATTCAACAGTTTTCTATTAATTTACTAAGACTTATATTCCTGCTATTTTTTTGTTTTGGAGCCCATTATTTGTCATACAAAAAATAAAAATTATTTTTCTTTAGACTATTTACTTAGATGCTGAAGTTGCTTATAAAGCTTGCCATCATCGGTCTTACAATGCAAACACTATTTGTATAAATTTCATTCACTAAAAATATTTAACTCGTACATACTTTAATTACACAACCCTGCGACGGTTGTGGTTTTTAATTTTTAATAATTACTACTTATGTATTCTTTGGCGTTAAATCAAAAAATGACCATTACATCAGCATATAATTAACTGTTTATGTGTACTTTTCTGTATGTATATGCCGCATAAATATTTAAAACGGGGAGCAATTTGAACCAAATTTTTATGCACATGCTCATTGCAATTGGACGCAAGCAAGCTCTGTACCACCATTGGGAACGGGAGTGAAGCGGGGGGAAATTTAAAACATGCATAAACGAGCGTTATATGCATGGGTATTAATATTTTCCGGGGTCTGTGAGATTCATAGCGTTTCTACCCATGATGTTTGTGTGAAATTTTAACTATTTCTGCTATGGAACCGGGTGGTTGTGGAGGCCATTACATACAAATAACGCAAAAATAGTTGAGCATCGTGTCGACTCCGGGATATAGAATCCGCTGATTTCAATTCTGGCATTCAACATGCAGCATCTGTAGTAGTTGAGTCCCAGCGTGGGGTTGGTGAGGAAGGCGTATAAGAAGAATGTGAAAATAACCGAGCTTGGTGTGAGAATCCTTGTCGCTATTGCTGTACCGGGATTACTTTTGACTTTCTTAAGTACGGGGAGGATTTTTCAGTCTCTTAAGGTACTGGCAGTATATATAAAACTCTTACGGTATCGGGAATATTTTCGTTTGTCTCAACGTACCGGAGGTTAATTATAATATTTTCAGACTTTAAGTTACTGCTGGCCGTAAATTTCTTGACTGGATTAAGGTTAATATGAAATTCCGCTGTCATAGAGTAGGGAGCGTGAAAAAGTGAATGGTTCAATCACCTGTTGGCAGAGTGAGTACTGCCATAGAAAATACTGAAGCGGGCTAATATAAATGAATTCCCGGGCAAGGCTAAGTACCCATACAGTTTACATTATAATATTGAAATATAAACGTAAAACATATTTAAACGATAAAAATATTTAAAATCGGCCAGCTTAAAAAAGAATGAAAACATGGAAAAAAATAAATACGCGATTGGTGTGAAATTAAGAGGTTCGATTTATTTGAGTAAGCCGCATTAGTCCCAAAGGTATTCCACAGTTTTGAATCTTTGTTTCTGTTTTACATACCTAATAGCTTGATGTTAATGACAGTTTTAATTCCTTTTTCAAAGGGGAATATTCAAAATTGTTAAATGAACCTATGAAATGTGTGTAGAACATGTTTGTTTGTAAAGCTTGGTACCAATCCTTGTGAAAATTGCGCCATATTGTTAATAGCATGAATTATAATGGAGGTCACTTGGAGCACTAGAGATAGAGAGGTTTGTCATCTTCCTCATACAAAATTCAGAAGGTACGTTTCGGAAATTTACGGCTTCGCTGAGAAAACACGCTCCGTGATCAAAGGCATCCGCAGATCTGCCTGAAATTGTAATCAGGCTTTCTGTTTCACACATTCCCCAGTAATGGACATTAATATGGAATGGGCCCGCCATTCACTTTTATGACAGCTCTCACAGCTGACGTCTGCCTGAGCGGGGAACGTCTCTGCAACTATTCCTGAAGAAGGTTGTGAGGCGTCACACGCGGGGAAGAACGATGCTATAATTCATCTTCAAATTCACAGGGCCTCTGAATTTCTTTACCAATTTTTCAGACGGATGTTTCTCTGAATAAAGTTATTCAAAGACTTGGTAAAAAACGGACCTTCCCGGTCTATTTCTCATTCACATGTACTCAAAATGTAACCATTCTACCTACTTAATTAACCATGTAGAATAATATACTACGCCGATGCAACTGATTCAAAAGAATCACCGAAAATGTTGCATAAATATTTTAATTTACAGCTCTTCGGTTTTACTACATGAAAGAAGAATCTAAAATATTATCGTCTCTTTCTGAAAACCAAAACTGTTTTCTGTAAGTTAAATCGATACCTAATAAATATTTTGTAAGTTAAAAAAAGGGGTGGTCGGACGTGAAATTCGGAATTCTGCCTTTCTTCCAAAAAAAGCTATGGTCTATAGACTAAAAGACAAAGATATCAAATTATCTCATGAAAGGTACCACTCCAATAATATATTCAAAGTTAAAAATATTCTCTTACTTAATGGATATCTCACAAAATTTATTAACAAGCATCAGATAAGACAATATTAAGCGTAAAAGTAGAAATTCATAATGAATTAAGGACACTGAGAATAAAATTTCTAATTTCATAATAATACCCTACATATCTTGCTTACAACACAAATTAAAACAACTTTTCAAAAAATATCATATTAAGATTATTTTCAAAAACAATAATAATTTTAATTTTGTTTAAAACTTTAAAGATAAAATTGAAACTTTAGATAAACATAATGTTGGATATAAAATTAATTTTTTGGATTGCCAAGCAAAATATGTAGGGCAGACCAAAAACTCGATAAAATACGCATTTCGGATCACATAAAGAATATTAAAAGTAGATCACAATATCATTCTGTTATATGTAAGCACATAATAATGAATTACCAACAAATTGATTGGAATCATGTCGAAATTCTGGATGAAGAACAAAATTCTTTCTCGAAAATAATGAGCGAAATGCTCCACATTAGGAAAAACATACAATGTATAAAAAATTATAGTAGTAACTCAAATTGTATTTATGACTTGATTGTTGTAGTCCATTGTTGGTTTGAATATATAACGGAACTTCACTCCTTGCGACAATTGCTTACATTTCTACCGAAATGGAATGGATTGAAGTTCCTTGTACAGCTAAATTTTGTATGTTATTTAAAACATTTTTATAAAATGTTACTCAATGTAATCAATTTGTAATTTTTTTAGTACCTGAAGAATTTTTAAATGAGAGACGAAACGTCTCATTTTTAAAATTATAAAAATACGGACAAAGAGGCTATTTAAATGATTTAATATATATTTAATTGTTAAAATAATTATTTAATTAAATCGATATTTTCGGTGTTGTATTCAGTCCGTACTCTGATTTAACCCTTCGTCCTAACCTATTCTGGGCCAGCCTCTACACTTCTACATAACTACCACATATCATCCCTAATATGATTACCGTAATCTATCCTTAGCCTCCCTCTACTGTTCTACTCCCACAAACGTCCGTCTAATCCCACTTTACAAGACGCTCTTGTTTCAAAACATGGCCAATTAATCTATCTGTTCTCGTCAACGTCCTCCATATTGCTTTCTCTTCTCTTATTCTGCTTATACCTTCCTGGTTAGTTAATCCACCCATCTGATTTTCAGCATTTTTCAATTGCATCACATTTTGGAAGACTTCTTTTCCTTTCTGCAACTCCTACCGAACACGTTTCGCATCTATATAACGCCACACTCCATACGAACATTTTTAGTAATTATTTCCCAATATTTATACTTATATTAGCTCTTAGTAAGTTCCATTTTTTCCGCAAGCCTATCTTTCCCGTGCTGTCCTACTCTTTATGTCTTCTACCATCCCTAGTTATTGTGCTTCCCAAGTAACATAATTCCTTAACTTCCTTCAAATTATCCCTTCTCAATCTAATACCCTTTGTCCCACTGTATCCCATACTACACTCCATACTTCATTACTTTGGTTTTCCCTCTGTTAATCCTCATGTTGCTCTCATCTTCCGGGACCACGTTAATGTCATTTATTACGTTTTACAAGTCTTCTACTGACTCCCCGAATACCATTATATCATCAGGGTTTTATTTCTTCTCTTTGCAGTTTGATTCCCTTTCCCTATTCATTTTTAACTTTCTTCACCGCCTGTACTATACATAATGTAACAGCATTGGTGACAGACTGCATCCTAATCTTACTTCTTTCTTGATTTCTCTTTCTTTTCTTGCCCTTCAATTCTAATCACTGCTGACTGCCTTCTGTATAGGTCATGGATAACTCTTCTTCCTCGATATTTTTGTATGTCATCTTCAAAATACTTAATAGTGATTCCAGCTTACATTATGAAAGGCTTTTTTCTAAATGTACAAATGCCATGAACGTAGGTGTGCTTTTTCTTATCCTGTCTTCTAAAATCTGTATTATTAAACCAAAAATTATAGAAGTTACATTCACAGTTGAGTAGACATGGTTGTTAATTATTTACTATGTTAAATGTATTCTGTGTCTGTAAATAGGATGTTTAAATATGCCGTCCACCTTAAAGGTGCAAGTTTTTGATAATAATTAGTAAAAATTAGAGTCTGAGACGCCACTGTTTCTGGCAACTTTATTATTACAAAATAAATATTCGCATTGTTCATTTTGAGGTCTGACGACTACGAGGGTCAGGGATGTAAGGCCAATCCATCGTCGAGGAAGCTCATCTTTGAAAAACATGAAACTGGGGAGTCTTTTCTTTCAACATTACGTAGTTCAATCACATCGGGTTAAGATCTTAAAAGTTATTAATTTTTGAAATCGGATTGTTGTTTTTTAAACTCCCTGTACATGAGTCTTGATAAGCTTTGGATCGCTTTCTCTGAACATTATTGCATGAGTTTTTTTAAAGTTAATGTATTGTATTCTGCTTATTTGTGAATGCACTATTTCTTCTCAAGCTAATAATAAATTTTAATTAAATTGATTCACATAGTATATCTACTGAACAATCTTTAGCCGTTTAAATGTGTTTTTTTATTCGAACGGTCACGTAGCGTATTATGAATTTAGGGTAGGCCTCTTTCACGCCATATAACATCGTGCATAAAATAAGACTTCCTGGATACTCGGTTGAGCATAAATTTTGTATGAGGCTGATTTGTGACCGAGACCTTCGTTCCCGAATAGCAACACACTTATATCTGTGAGAATCTAACTAACTAAAACTAGGTTTTGAAATATTAATAAATGGCATGAACGTAGTCCCGGAGAAAGAGTTCAATATGAGGATTAATAGAGGAATAACCAAGGTAATGGAGTATGGTTTGGGAAGCACTGGAGTAACAATGTGTTAGATTGGGAATGGATATTTTGACGGAAGTTAAGGAATTCTCCTACTTGGGAAGCGTAAAAACTAGGGATGGTAGAAGTTTAGTAGACATAAAAAGCAGGATAACACAGGCAAGGAAGGGTTTGGCTAAATAGAAGAATTTACTTACGGGTAATATCAGTGTGAATATTAGGAAATCGTTGCTAAAAATATTTGTATGGACCGTGGCGTTATATGGGTGCGATAGGAGTTGGGGAAAAGAAAAGAACAGAAGCCTTTGAAAGGTGGTGCTATAGGCGAATGCTGAAAATCAGATGAGTGGATAGAATCACAAACGAGGAAGTTCTAAACAGAATAGGGGAAAAGCGAACAATATAGAGAACGTTGACTTAGAGAAGGGATAGATTAATAGGCCACGTTTTAAGACATGGGGGTCTTGTAAAATTAGCATCAGAGGGAAGTGTGTGGGGTAATAACTGAAGAGGGAGGCCAAGGATGGAATACTTGAAGCAGATTAGGGATGATGTTGGTTGTGCTAGTTATAATGAAATGCAAAGCCTTGCGCAAGATAAGTTAGCATGGAGGGTTGCATCGAACCAGTCTTAGGACTGAATACCACAACAACATTTAATATTAATCCGGATTTATTGGTTGTTAATGTTGTATAAACTTTAGAAATATAACAAAGTATTTGAAAAGCAGACAGTTAATGAACGCTGACTATATAATAAAGTAATGCATCCGCTTGGGAAGAACAATAATGTTGCCAAAAGAAGTAAATAATTACTGGTCTATTACGCTGATATATCGCCGCCATATATTATGAAAACATTTAGAGAAATGGTGAAATCTCGTTACATATTACTTTCTTTGAAATGTAATTATTTTCGTTTTGTAGTTCTTTTCATTTCTTTATTCTTTGAGACGTACGATGGTCTGTCAAATATAAACAAGAATTTTTTTAAATCATTTTTCTGCGAACGATAGTATTTCAAAACAGATTTTTTATTTTTCTATATAGTTTCCTTGTATTGAAACACACTTTTCCACATCGTTTTGGAAGCTACCTGATTCCGTGATCATAAAAAGATGAAGATTGAGTCTTTGAACACACCTATTGAACCTTTCACCTCCTAGAGCATTTTTCAGCGGTCCAAACAGATGGTGGTCACACCGTGACAAATCTGGGCTGAATGGTGGATGTTCTAGCTGATCCCCGTGAATTACCTCCAATTTTTCTGAGTTATGCACGCCTTGTATTGTCGTGAAAAAGGATGTCGCTTCTGATTCGGAAACGTCGTCTTTTGCTTCGATATGCAGCTTTTGTTTTGTCCAGCAGCTCACTGTTCGGCGATCGATGAGAAACTCAACCAAACGGATGCCTTTGATATGTCAAACACTTTCCCTGCAGACAATCGCGTTTTGGCCTTTATTGGTGCAGCCTCATGTCTCAGTCGCCACTCTTTGCTCTCCTGTTTCGAATGAGGCGTATAGTGATGATAAGGATACGACTGAGAAAGCCTACTCCTTCCTCAGCATAACGGGCCAAGAGCCCATGGTAAATCTCGAAACGTGCGTTTTTATGATCAGGAGAAAGTAGCCGAGAAGCCCAGATCTTTATGAAGCCACGTTCTTTTCTGATGATCAAATGTGCACTCTGGTGACTTAGACCAAATGAAGAAGTAATTTCGTCAACGCTGAGGCGCCGGTCTTCCTCCAAAATCTCCCTTACTGCACAGATGTTGTTTTCTGTCGTGGAAGTTCAAGGTCGCCAATCGTGACTCTGATTTTCCATCATTTGCCGGCCTTCAAAGAAACTGTTGTGCCACTCGTACACGCGGGTTTTGGATAGAGTGCCATCCCCGAATTGTGTTAAAATTTCTGGAGGTCTCACTCTTTCTCTCGTGAGAAACTCATTGCTTGCTCTAGTGTCGACTGAATGAGCCCAACGTTGCTTGATAAAAAACTTCCCGTTCATATTTGACTGACCCTCTTATGAACATAGTCAAGCTGTATTTTTTCCAGACTTCTAGTATTTCAGATAATTCGAATAAATTAAAAAACTAATTTAATTATATATTCAAATATTCATTTTATAATATATTAAATTTAGTTTCTTCAAGGGAAAAATAATAATTCATCTCTTTATATTCCCAACTCGAGTACTCATTAACTAAGTACCACAACATAGCAGTTAAATATATTATGACAGACCGATAGACGCAACTTGTATGCTACTTACAGCTATAAATGATGATGAAAGACGCTGGAAAATATTTTGGCACTGCATAGGACATGACACACCGTTCTAAGCCATTCTTAATTAGCCATGACGATGCTAATTGGAATTATCTGTTTCTGGAAAAGAGAGTCCCAGAATTCAGGCCGCAAATTTATTGATGTTTCTGATAATTGGCCGAATGAGCTCACTAAACCAACATTGGCATATTTACAAGCAATTAAGTGATGGAACTCTTCGGTTTGTATGGGAAAAAAGAAAACAGTACATGATATTGTGCCCTTAAAAATTATGTAATCTTTAAAAAACAGTAATACCCATTTCTGCTGTCTTCAGCTCATTTAAGAGGTTACTTCTTTCAATAACACTTCCAAGATATAATTTATTTTCGATTATATTGAGCTAATTGTATAGGAATGCCTTTTATTAGTCACAAAATAAGCTTCATTACGGATGAGCTTCTTCTTCCTTGGCTCTAATGCCCATGGCCTTGGACTACCGGGTCGACTGCGGACTGTCATCTTACATGACATCTCGGATTTGGAGTGATACGTGGTCAGCGTATCGATTCTCTTAAACCCAGTCTCCATGACGAACTAACATTCAAGCCCACGCCCGGAATCAAACCCGGGACCTCTGTGTCATGAAGCAGCGACGCTAGCCACTACACCACAGGAGGTCGGAACTCAAAACTAGTCTCTGCTAATAATACTCCAAAAATTCATAAAATACGCTATTCAAGACACTAGCAGCATTTAGATTATGTCACATAAGCACGTGATTTGTGCTACAGAGTTAATTCCTACTAACCATCTTGCCATGACATAAAGAAGTCTTAGCACCGGCGAAATAATTTAAAATGTTTAGGTCCGTATTTTAATATTTAATTTTGGCGCGTAGAACCGCTGCCGCGTCCTTCTTCATTCCGATATTAAAACAGGAGTTGGCCATTCTCCAAGCGGTCACCTCAGACGAACAGCTGAAGAGAAACTATGCCAGATGTGAGAATCTTTCACGTAATCAGTGCGCTTCGACATTTTTCTGAACGAAACAAAATATTTCTCCGCAATCAGCTATCAAATGTCATTGTAATTCGATTAAAATTACAATACTACGCATTGTATAAACTAATTTATAATGTGTAATTTGAATAAGTGTTGCATATTTTGAACACATGAATCCTCTCAATTATAAAGGTGTTATTTTTAGCTAACAATTTTGTACGCATTTTGAAAGAAATAGTTGAACTGATAAGTGTAGACAGATCTATAATTCAGTCGAGGGTGGAAAAAATAAAACACTAACGGAATGTGAATTAACAGGTGTAAAATAAATGTCTTCGAAAGAAGGCGTAACAGTTTAAAGCTTATTCATCAATTAGCAAGCATGGAGCTACTCGGTTCATTCCATTATAATTTAGAATGGTGAATATCTAATGCAAAATCAAGTGATTTTTCATCAATAATTTTGTTATATGCTTGCTGGATGTCCGGCGATGCGCGAACGTCGTCGTCGCCGCCGCACGCATGCACGCAGGCCACGTAAGGGCATATTGTATCTTGTTCTTTGTGTCATGAGGATAGGACGGGTACAAACAGTGTCGTGGGAAACACCGTAAAAATAATTGACCCCGAAAAGTATTTGTTCGATGAAAATATCGGTCGATTTTGCATATTTAAAAATTTCCGTCGCCTTCACCCCCTGTCCCCGGGGGTGGTCGGTCTAGGACGATTCGGCGCGGCCAGTTCGGCGTAAGGACGATTGGGCGAGGCCAGTTCGGCGCGTCGAGGTTGGGCGCGGGGACGTTTCGTGGAGAGAAACGACAATATCGTGGACACTTGTTTCAAATAAGTTATTTTATACAAATACACATCTGAGTTGAAGAAAATAAAATGAATAAAAATTTTGCTGTGCATGTCGCACAAGCAACGAGGCCTAAATAACAGTTACAAAGCGTATTGTTAGTTTCAGAATAACAATGGAAAAATTTAACAATGAGTTAATTCTGTATAGATTAAATATTATCATAAGTTGTGCAATCTTATTTCTAGTAACCCTGCTGTCATCTTTACTGAATCTGCCAAAGGAACATAACTATAGTTTCATAATGTTGAAGCGGTATTATCAGACAAATAATACATTAAATTTGCAATAAAAGGTAAATCCGTTACTTTAATTTTTAATCAGTTAGAAATCAATTTGAAAAGACTTAAAGAAGAATATTACATAAACAGCTGCATTATTCACCCCTAGTTTTTAACTACTTCTAATATTGCCAGAGCTAAAATACATAAACCTAATTTATTTTTCATAATTATCGTTTCTTCTAATAACATCCCTCTTCATAACATTTCTATATTGTTATATAATCTCTTCAATTAAGGTCTTCACGAGGAAAATAATTTTACAGTCAAAACGACTGTAAAGTTTTTTGACCATTTAAAAATCTCTAATGGTCATGTTATATTATCATTAGATGAAGTGTTCTTATTTAATTTTTTACCCTAGGCATTAATTATACCAAGTTTTAAAAATAGATGGGATAGCTAATTTTTTAAACTGACAAAAATTATTTGTCAAAAATTCTTATATTAATAAATACAATTCTATATTATTACGTCTTTAGATTTAAAACCACTAAGATATTTATGTATGTTGACTTTTGTTTGTATTATCCTCAGATTCATCATTTGCTCAATACTTTTAATAATTACTACTCTGAAAGAAACTTAACAATCGAAATTGAAAAAGATAGCTCTGTCAGTTTTCTTGAGGTTTTGGTTATTTTCCCTATCATTTCCTATCAAAAGATATACTTACTCAGGAATAATTCTTAATTACATGCCAATTTAGCAATTATTTCATAATAAACTGTGGTTTACAATCTAGTAAATAAGGACGTCTAATTATATCGGCAGCGCTATCATAAATTTAATCTGGGCAAACTTGTGAATAGTATTCTTCTTAATGCTTAGCCTTTGCATTTCATTTACAAATATGTTAAAATCAGGTTGACTAAGATTAAATATGAAATTAATAATTTACCTGTAAATTACTTAGTAAGAAATTTATATACAGACACACTCATTTTTTAAAAATAATACAAACATAATGATTTATTACTTAATGAATTATGATATCCAAATTATCTTTAAATCTTGTTATAACTTATGCTATGTTAAAATATTAAAAATGAAATTAATAATTACAGTAAACTTAAGGTTATATACCAAATTAACTGTTTAGATTGTAATTACAGTTACATTGGTCAAACTAAACGCACATTAAATATCGGTATTAATGGGACTTGAAATAATTAATATTCAATGCAGATAATTATTCAGTTTTGTGGAAGTATATATATTGAAACAACTATAAAATTTATTGGAAAAATATTATGATTTGATATGTAAAATATAATATTTATTCTAGACTGATGAGTGAGATGTATCACATCAGAACAATTCGGCTATTATTATTAAAAATAGCCACAAGTAATTTAAACAAAATTAGAGTATCTTTAATTTTATAAAACTTATGTTTCCCTCACGGATAAATATTTTGATTGTTATTCTGTACATGACAATTCTCTCATGAGTTATTACTACTAACTTTACAATTAATAAATAATTTGGCGTATTCAAATATTAATGATCAGTCCAGCCAATTTATCATAAAAAAGTAGCCTAATATTTATAAATACACTTCCAACGCTTCCTTCAAATTTGTGGAACTCATCAGGTAAATTATAATTGGAAAACGTATATGTAACCGCAGATGATTTTGTGTCGTGGGCTTCGTTCAGCGATGCTTACAACCTGATGGTAGTAAATGTATTTAATAAATATTTACTTTATGCTGACGAATTGACTGGACTTGTATCTATGTTTCTGTTATTTCTGCCTCTTCGCTTGTGCGATATATACCTATAAATTTTCATCCGCTTTAATCCCTTGTTTCCGTGAGTTTTTATAGGAAAATTGTATTATACATATTATATTGTAAATAATCATTTTGTATTTTTAGTTTTATTCACATTAGAAAATGTTCCAAATTTAGGAACAAAACGTCTTCCACGAACTGCTGTTATTAGACAATATCTTAAATTATTTCTTACTTATAGCTTGTTTTACTATTTACTGATTTCCAAACACTCGGGTATTGTAGCTGATGATATAAGTGTTAATTAAATTTTATGACTCTTAATGATAAGTGAGTTTCGCGCAGAAACGACTGTTTTATGTCTTATAATGTTAAGCAAACACTATAAATAATCAACTTTTCTTATTATGTTTTAGTTTCTTATTTTAAAGGTTTAAGGAATGTAATTAAAAATTTTGAAAAACATTAAATTTTATGCCTAGTAATGTTAAGCGAGTTTCGCACTGAACTGGCCCGCGCCCAAACGGCCGCTACCAATCGGCTGCGCTTAATCGTCACATCCCGAGTGGTGGTAGCCGTGTTTTACCTCGACAGTGCTTATTTCCGCGTCTCAAGGACATAGTGCTAAATTTGGTTGAAATTGTTCCACTCGTTTATATTTGTATGCGGAATTTACATACACGCAAGCATACATTTGAGCCCTTTTTACAAAGAAATTCATTTATAAGAATAAGGTAGTTGATCCATCTATTTGATCAGTTTAGCGCGAAAAAACTTGTAAATGTAATGAACGTTTATTTAGGTAACAATATATGTTAAGTACATGGAAAGTATACAAAAATGTTTATCTCTCGAGTGAGGTGTACACTCTGCGCCATAGAAAAGCGACGCGTTAATCTGTTCACTCTCATTTTTATTTTGTTTAAGATTTGCTCAACCACCTAATTTTTTTTCTGTAAATTTGATCTCTTCTCGTTCACATTTTAAATACTTGTTCCGCAGAGTTGCCTCCATTCATTTTCATTAATTATTTAGTAACTAAACACTGTCATTAATAACGTCTTATTAAACGTTTCTGAATCGGGACGTTTAATATTTACGGCTTGGACTGACGCCGAATCTTTCGTGGTGAATCTGTGTGGTTATTTCTTCACTCTATAAAACCTCATTGACGTGTAATTACACTCCCATTTATAATGTTGAAAAATAATTTGGAATTAACTGTTATTTTTTGTTCGCTGTTCCTATTGGAACATTTACTCAGCTGTTTCATCTTTCCGAGGCATGGAGAAGGGAACGCTGCGTCACCACATCAAGAAACCCTACTCCCTTCATCTGATATTAAATTATCCTCATGTAGCCTGTCACTCGAAAAGAAATTAGAGAGTGTGCGTGCATACATTTAAATAAATACTTATTAATTATGTATCAGATTCAGTTTGTTCCGAAGTCACTGTCACGTAATTCCATATATTCGTAAGTGCTACTAGTTATATTATGGCATACCCCAGTTTCTCGTTGTGACGTTTGTTTATTGTTCATTCTTTCTTTACAGTGATACACAGCTCTACAACACCAAAGCATATTAAAGGAAATATTAATATTTTGCTTTTACATTGAAGCAAATTTTGCATAGTATATATCAGCAACAGGAATATAAAAATTTACAATTCTACTGCATTAAGTCTATTAATTATTCATGACACGTGGTCGACACTCGTCGCTGTTAAAGAAGACGTCGCGAAAACCCAAGCTACAGCAAATGTTATCAACAAGGTAAAAGTGAGACTTTCTCCCCAGAGCACATGCCGCCATAATAAAAATAGAACATAATTTCATAATAACTGTGTGTTACAGACTAGGCGACATTTCTGGACATAGTTTAGAGTAGTACATGATATTTAAAAACTCTATTTTTAATAGTATATAAATAAGATCCAAAACTACATGGTAAAAAAAGTTATGGAATGCGTTCTATACGAACGTAAAGTATGTTGTTACCAATGGAGAAACGTTTCCAATACAATGTATCTTTGTTATTTCAAACGATACAGTTGGTATAGGCAATGTGTAAAATGTATTTCTATAATTTTTCTCGCTAATTTCACAGTTGAGTAAAATAAAGCTAACATCGCTATCATAAAATGGGAAGACCCTAGGAAAACATTTAGAAGTAACTCGTAATATATTCAATAAAAGGATTTGTCTGAACAGAAATGTATGTTTTGAAAGTACTGTGTATGTGGTAGATTTTCCTTTTTTGGTTTATAACAGCTGCATATCTGCCGTAATTCTCGCAGTCCACGATGCAAAATTATCAACTCTTAGATAAGTGTTATCCATTTAACCTTTAATGTAATGAATTGTGAAGAAAAAAATTCAACGGAGGTTAATGAACTCTTTTCCTTAAATATACTATCAATTTAAGTCTGTTTTTCCAATATTACATAAAATAAATTAACGATAATCAAGTTTGGATTTTAAAATTTTATAAACATTCTGTTTTTTATCAAAATTTTACATTACCGAGGGATAATATTTTATAAATTTGTTCAGTTATTAATATTTGCTGATGATATTGATATAATAGAAAGATCGGAATTGGTCATACGGAAAGCTCTTGGGGCCTTAAAATGTGCTGCTGATAGAACGGGTCTTAAAATCAATGGACAAACTAATTATATGGCAGATATCAAATAGCATACACCAGAAACACTTGATATAATAACTTTAACTTTGAGAGAGGCAGAGCTCTGTATATCTTGGTTGATAAACAGCAACAATAATGTATCTGAGGAAATCAGTAGAAGAATCCAACTAGCTAATAGAAGTTATTATGGTCTCCAAAGACAATTCAAATCATGATTACTCTCCCGTAAAGCCAATTGTGTATTTATAAAACTTTAATTAGGTTTTCATTAATGTATGCATCTTAGACTTGGTCTCTTACAGAAACTGATAAGCTGAGGCTAGGCACATTTGTAAGGAAAATTCTTCGGAAAATACATGGACCTGTAAAAGTAGGAGAGATCTGGAGTCCAAGATATCATCATGAGCTGTATAAATCGCCAGATATTATACAAGTAATAAAGGTTTCAAGGTTGAGATGGCTGGGCCATGTTAAGAGAATGAAGGAGAATGAGGTATCAAAAAAGAATCCTGGAGTACAAAGCAGATGGGAAAAGAAGAGTGGGACGCCCAAGACTGTTGGATGGACTGTGTTACGAACGACATCAACAGCTGGTGGACTAAGGAGGACAATTGAGGACAATCCTGAAGGAAGCCGAGGCCCCTTTCTGGGCTGTAGAGCTACTGTTGATGATGAGGAGGAGAAATTCCAAATATGGTCGATATATCTGGTCGGCAATTTCAATTTTGAAAGATTTAGAATATTTCATGGTGAAAGGGAAAATAGACGCAGCTTATAGGAAAATCAAATAAACATTCGAAGAGAAGAAAAATATTACCACGAAAATCAGGAGAACGAATGGGAAGCCAATTCTGGATAAAGAAGGAGAAGCAGAAAGATGGAAGGAATATGTAGAAGAGCTGTATCATGGCGGATATATAGATCACTCAGAAGAAGAAGAAGAAGAAGAGGTGGATGATGAACAGCTGCGGGGCAAAGTTTTAAGATCGGAGTTTGATTGGGCGCTGACGGATCTGAGAAATTGTAAAGCGCCAGGAATTCATAATATTCCAAGGGAGTTGATAAGATCATCAGCGAAGAACCAATATAATGACAATTCATAATATTTTTCGGAATCTACGAAACAGGAAGAATACCAGAAGATTTCAGTAACACACCGAAGAGGGCTGATAGATGCGAACAGCACATGACAATTAGTTTAGTATCTCATGCATGCAAAATATTAACGAAAATAGAATATAGGAGGATGGACCGTCAAATAGAATGAGAGTTAGGAGAAGATCAGTTTGGTTTTAGGAAGAATGTAGGGACAAGAGAAGCAATATTGACTATCAGTCTAATTGTAGAAGACAGGATAATGGCATTTGTAGATTTAGAACTGGAACAAACTATTAAGGATTTTGAAGAACACAGGAATAAAATATAGAGAAAGAAGGCTTATGCATAATTCTACGGAAGACAGGCAGCAGTAATTAGAATAGATCAAGTAAAGAAAGCCGTAAACAAGAAAGGAGCTCAGACAAGGATGCAGTCTGTCGCTCATGTTTAACTTATATATAGAACAAGCGACGAAGAAAGTTAAAATGGAATATGGAAAAGAAATAAAAACCCTTCGCTTTGCCGGTGATATTGTAGTATTAGGGGAGTCAGAAGAAGACTTGGAAACCAAAAAAGGTTTGATCGTGGTCCTGGAGAAAGAGTTCATTATGTGGATAGAGGGAAAACCAAGGTAATGGAGTGTAGTTTGGGAAACAGTGGAATAACAAAGGGTGTTACATTGGGAAAGGCTATTTTGACGGAAGTTAAGGAATTCTGCTACTTAGGAAGCGTAATAACTATGGATGACATAAAGAGTAGGATAGCACAGGGCTGGAAAGAGAAAATTACTTCCGGGTATTATAAGTGTGAATATTAGGAAATCGGTGCGAAACGTGGACGATAGGAGTAGCGGGAAGGTAAAGAATGGAAGCCTTTAAAATGTGGAGCTGTAGAAGAATGCTGAAAATCAGATGGGTGGACGGAGTAACTAACGTGGAAGTTCTAAACAGAATAGGGGAAGAGCGAACAATATGAAGGACGTTGACCCAAAAAAGGATTATGGATTAATAGGCCACGTTTTAAGACCTGAGGGTCTTGTAAAATCAGCATTAGAGGGAAGCGTGAGGGGTAAGGACATAAAAGGGAGGTCAAGGTTGGAATACTCTAACCAGATTAGAGAGGATTTGGGATGCGGTAGTTATGCTAAATGAAAAGGCGTGCGAACGCTAGGTTAACACGGAGGGTTGCAATAGGCCAGTCTTAGGTCCGAATACCACAACAACAACATCATCATTGCTAAGACTGTTGTCATAAAGAACTGAATATTTGACTATCGAAAGGGATAAGCATCACTAATTTCTTTTATAAAGCTTTCCTATCCTGCATTCCCCCGATCGACAAGCAATTGATTTTATACTATTTCACGATTCGTATAAATATTAGCCTACATCATACTAAAACTGTGGCGTAGGGTTTTCTTATGGTTGTTAGTTTATTTTTCTTAGTTATGTGAATTAAAAATAAATAAGTGGGGATTGCACTGCTGCGTCTCTAGGTGCGTCGAAGAGTTGTCCTGGAGGCAATGACGAGACCGTCGGAGGACACGCCTGCGTGGATGAAGGCCATGCACACGGCGAGGATGAGGGCGTACAGAAGCAGGATCACGAGCAGCGCCGTGCGATGGCGTCAGATACGCCCCTTGGCGTCCTCCTCCTCCGTGGATGCCGCCTCCAAGTCACTGCGGTGCCCGCGGCGCCGACGCCCCCTCACGTCTCTCCTGTCGAAAGGAAACTTCTCAACCTCGCCTTCATCAACACTATATATATATCTCCTAAAATATGAATTGATATTTTTCTCGTATATAATAGTTAATGATATAATACCCAATAAGTCATAACAACTTAAGAATTAAATATTTAATTTAATGGTTACATTGACATTGTCATTAATACAAGAATAAATATGGAGGAAATGAAAATTTGTCCCTAATTTGAGACTTCAACCCGTGATGATTTGTAACTGGCAGCAAAACAAATCATTTTGAATCTTATTTCAAATTGAATGAATGAATTTATTGATACTGCAATTGAGTTACGCACTGTGGCAGTTACAAAAAATTAGCTTAAAATAGAAAATGTGAATAGTTACAAATAATAATATAAAAAACAAAGTAAATCGTACATTACATCTTAAAGATAAAATTATACTACCCATTGTCAGAAGTTATTTTGTCCTAATTCTTCTTTGAAAATATTTTCTATTGGGAGGAAATGTTTTAAAACTACTGCAGGTAAATTTTCCAATCCTTTATGGTCCGGTTTAAAAGCGAATATTTTCGAACATCAGTTTTAAAGCTGCTCTGACCAATTTTACAATTACGATCCCCTCTACTGAAAAAAATTACTTCTAAAACTTTGACGCAATATCCTCCCAGGATTGTTGGCCTGCGTACACTTTAAGCCACGAGATGTAAATTTTGTCGTCGTTTTTCTGACATATTCCAACTTAATTGACGAACCTTCACATTTCCATGACCATGACAGCGCTTAACAAATTTTGCCCCCCTCTGTACCCTTTCCTGTGCCACGACCTGATATTTTCTGAACGGATCCGAATAAATACAGCCGCACTCTAGTAGAGGACACACGAAAGATTTATACTATGCAAGTTCCCGTGTTTCGCAGTTTTCATTTTAAAAAATCCGCATAAGAAAATCTAGTGCCTTCCATGATTTCCTAGTCCATGTTCTATTTGATGTTCCCAGCCCGTATTACTGCTCAAGTATATACCCAAATACTTACAGTTATTTTCTTGTACCATTTCATTACCTCTGAGCTTATAATTAAGTACTGTTTCAACGTGACGCCTGCAAAAGCTTATTGCTTTGCTCTCGTTACAATTCATTTTCATTTTGTTAACAAGTGCCCAATCTCTTACGGTATCTAATCTTTTTGTACAAATTCTCAATCTATCACAGTTTTTATTTTCCGATATATTATGCATTCATCAACAAAAAGACGTGCGTGGGAATTACTGCCTGAAATTAAGTCATTTACGTTGATTAGAAATAATAATGGACCAATAACGGAACCCTGCGGCACTCCCTATTTAGCATTCGCAACTGAGGTTAATTCGTTCCCTACTTTTAACTATTTGTTGTCGGTCTCTTAAAAGTAAATGTTCCCTAATCCATAAAAACCACACGACAGGTTTAGAACCTCAATAATTTACACGCTTTTACACATAGGGGCGTAGTTACTTTATATAAATTATCAATTGTAATTAACGTTCCTTTTGCAAAGTAAACCCCTTTTAAAATGGGATTTTTCAATTTTTGAGACGTTATATCTCTGTTGAGCATATAGATCAAAATCTGAATCGTGTTCGCATAATGGGTATTTATAGTAGAAAACTACGATATGAATTTTAAATTCGAGATTTAACTAAAAAATTGTTAAACATAGCAAGAAATGCTCGATTTCCACGTGCAGTTTAAGTGGGTATTTCAATATAATATTTCAAATATTTAGACATTTTACACTAATGGAACTATTTTAAGAACAAAATATATTAGAACAATTCCAGTATTATTTTTTTATGAAGGTGATGAAAATAGTTGTTTGATTTCCGGGAAAAAATAGTGTGTGTCTCTGAAAGAAAACGGAACGGAGGTGCAGAAACAAAAGTGGTTAGTGCTTTCTTATTTAAATGAACTGTTTCCTGAGTTTAAAAGTAAGTATTATGATATTAAAATTGAAAGAAAGCGTTGTTTTGTTGCGGGTAAGCCTGATACTCATAAAAAGTGTGTGTTTATATCACCAGAATGCAATGTTGATCTTTAAAAGTTGATAATAAAGATCCCTTGGAAGTTATGGTATGCGCAACAGATTATTATGATATATGTGGAAAAATGTCAAGAATGTCCAGATAACATTCCTTGCTTAAAATGTTTGAAGAGACTGAAGAAGGCTCAATGCCAGACAATATAGAATACAAGCAAGGATGAAATTATTAAACCACGTTTTGTTAGAGATATTGATTTACAAACATGAAAATTTAAAAATGCATCATTTATTACAAAATCACTAGGAAAGTTTATGAAAAACAAAAAACAAATCTTGTCCTCTGACGAATGCATTCTTTCAGCTGACTTTTCAGAAAATTATTCCTTTCTTTCACAAGAGGAAGCAGAAGGACGTCACTGTGCAAACAAGCACACCACAATTCTTCATTCTGTGTGCAATTACAAAGATAAGGAGAAATTATGCAGCCACAGCTTTTGTGTCGTTAGTTTTCATATAGAACATAATGCAACAATCGTCCATGCGTTTGAAATTCAATTAACAAATTACATAATCAAAACTAATATATTTCTCTGATTGGGCAGCAAGCTAATATACAAATAAAAGTATTAAAAAATAAGTGCCATCAGAAAGACGATTTTGGACTTGAAATAGAATGACACATTTTTGCTTGGTGCCATGGGAAAGTGCCTGCGATGGTATTGGAGGTAGTACGAAACGCTTGGTAACAAGTGCGAGTTTAAAGCGGCATCAATAAGCATCAAATCTTGACAGCACGCAATATGTATGATTTTTATTAATAAAACGTTAATGGAATTACGTATTTCTTTACGAGTTCTCAGCATATCCAGGGAATCAGTTTCAGGATACTAGAGGAAATTTACAACTCTTGTCTCAAAATTAAAGAAACCATACCATTTCATTGTTTTATACACAATCAGAAACTGTGTTTAAATGTCAGTATACATCATCATCATCAGAAAGTAAACTTAATCAAATTGTCAGAGTTGTATTATGAATGAGGAATGAAAAGAATCACGGTTAGGAGTTGCCTGAAATTCAGCACGGTAACCGGACACACTTGTAGTAACAAATTCAAACATTATGAGAAAATATCACTACAGTTAAATCCAGACTAAAAACTAAATGTAGGTTAAAAGGTATTTTATAGTTACTAATTCACTGCTAAATTAGTTTAAAGAAATTATTTGTAATTTTACATTTTCACATTTTGTATTTCATTACATATTTTGAAATTTATATTACATAATAGTGGAAGAATATGTATCACAAATTGTTGTATAATATTGTATGTTGTCCTCAAAATAGCTTTCTTAGTTTAACGTGTCTAAATATTTGTAGTATTGTAGTGATGTACCCACTTAAACTACACGTGGTATCGAGCATTTCTTTCTATATTTAACAATTTTTACTATTTTTGAGTTTAATCTCAAAGTTAAATTTTATATCATAGTTTGCTACTATAAAGATCTATTATGCGAACAAGTTTCAGATTTTTATCCATATGCCTAACAGAGATATATCGTCTCAAACAACGAAAAAATTGAAAAATCCCATTTTTAAAGGGGTGTACTCTGTAAAAGGAACTTTAGTTACTATTTATAACTTATATAGAGTAACTACACCCCTATGTGTAAAAGAATGTAAATTATTGAGGTTCTAAAACTGTTTTTCTTGGGGAAATAAGCCTACGGAAATGGAATTTTCTTCATTTGGAATCGACAACTTCGTGGTACACAAACTACATGAAAAAATATAATAGGTTAGTAAGTATGAGTTTAACTTGTAGGCCTGAATGTCCTGAACACGGTGCAATTTATTTGAAAAGGATACGTCAACACAGTCGCAGATAATTTGGACATTCGTAGTTACCTGCAAACGCAATAAAAACGTCGTGTGCGCTACGACTTAAGTGGCGGTCACTTTTGAACCGGACTGAATATAATTGAACCAAAATGAGTTCTGAACTGCCAAAACATGAGGCAATACACAAACAAAATATTAATTTTTTCTAAGATTGTGCGGAAACCAATTTCCTTTTTCCTGGACCACTTGGCTAGGATTGACCCGCCGGGCATGTTTAACGTTAAAGTAATTTTTAATAGTATTATTACTACCTCATTAAGCCCCAAATGCCAATATGTTTTGAATAATAAAGGCAACTAAGGTAAAAACAATTAAATTGCTCAAATATATTGATGATCGTCTCAATAAAATCCAACCTAAAATCCATTTTTCTGACTATGAGTTATGATGACTTTTAAAAATTAAATTAAACCTATATGTAAAAACTAGATAAAAATATCCGCCAAGTTTATCAGAAAACAATCCATATTTGTGGACTTTATCAGAATTATCTCCACATGTATTTATCCACTTAAAACATAATTATTTTATTTACTTAAACTGAAAACTAATTTCTTTATTTTTCAACGAAATATTGTGTACTTGAAAGTGAAGACCTTACTAAATTATTGATTTATTGAATTAAAAAAGGGATTTCTTATAACATTTCATTTATGGTAATCAAGTCAGGATGCATAAAGCGATATGTTGAGTTAGATAACCAGTAAAGCAAGTCAATATAATTATGTTATTATTTCCTCTACAGGGCTTCGACACTGAGATATTGTGTTTATGTAGAACTTAACCAAGGAAATCAAAATCTCATACATATTCGGTATAAGGCCCCGTTAGACGGCCATTATTTCTTGTAAATTAAGCATTTTAATTGAATTTGATTACAGTTGGTAATACTGGTAATTTACATAAAGTAGAAACATTTAACTGCTGGACGCTGATATTATAACAATTTTTCCACTAAGATTTATTTAAAATAAAAATTAGAATAATTAGTCCCTGAAAAATAGTTATTATCTTCCCTTTTCTTATTCACATTACTGATTTATTTAGTAATTTCATGGTTGGTAATGAAGCAGAATGTTCAAACAAATTAAATTAAAGAAGATATTTAATTCACATATTAGTCATTTTATGTGCGTCTTTTTGGTTTACCTCTTTGCAATTCTAGTAAGTTAGTACATAAAGTGATTGTTGCCCAAAAAAATACTCACCGATCAGTCATTGTAGATTTGCTTGACATTTTACACCTTCGGGGTTTCTCCACTACGCCGCTTTCTAACTGTTAAAAATTAATTTCAATTAATACACGATTCACATTTGATGGTAAACAATTTCAGTGCACAATTTGAATTTATTTTACTATCACAAATGTTATTGACTTACAGTACCCAAACTCATACTACTAATATAAAGTAATCGTTTGTGACATACACATTAAAAAGAAGAAAAGAATATTCGTCTTTTTCACATTTAAAAATATTATTAAATAATCTTTTCCTAGTTGTTGTTTTTGTGATATTAAGTCTTAACATTGGTCTGATGCAACCCTCCATGCTAACCTATATTGCGCAAATATTTTCATTTCCGCATAACTAAAACATCCCACATCCTCCCTCATCTGCTTAGCGCATTCAATCCTTGGCCTCCCTCTTCTGTTCTTATCCCACACCCTTCCCTCTAATGCTAATTTTTACATCTTGTCTTAAAACGTGGCCTATTAATTAACTTCCGTCAAAATATACCTTACCAAATTAACACCCTTTGTTATTCTACTGTTTCCCATACTACACTCTATTACCTTTTCCCTCTATTAATCGTCATATTGCACTCTTTCTCCAGGACCCCGTTCATGCCATTTAATATAGTTTCCAGGTCTTCTTCTGACTGCCCTAATGCTACAATATCATCGGCAAAGCGTAGGGTTTTTATTTCTTCTACTCAAAGTATGATTCTTTTCTATAATCCGTTTTAACTTTCTTCATCGCCTGTTCTATAAACAAGTTAAACATCATGAGCGACAGACTGCATCCTTGTCGTACTCCTTTCTTGATTTCTGCTTTCTTTTCCTGATCTTCTATTTTAATTTCTGCTGCCTGTCTTCTGTAGAGGTTATATGTAAGCCTCCTTTCTCGATATTTTATTCCCCTTCTCTTCAAAATCCTTATTGGTGTGTTTCAGTTCACGTTCTCAAACGGTTTTTCTAAATCTACAAATGCCTTGAACGTAGGCCTGTTTACCTTATTCTGTCTTCAAAGTCAATATTGCCTCTCTTGACCCTACATTCTTCCAAAAACCAAATTGAACTTCTCCTAACTCGGATTCTATTTGACGTTCCGACCTCCTATATACTATTTTCGTTAATATTTTGCACGCATGAGATACTAAAGCGTTTCCTTAATGTTAAATTAAAGTTAATTTCTTAACAGACGCTCCAGATTATGTAATGTTCTATTTTTTTAATGCTTATATAATTCATGACACCGAATTATACTAAACCCTTAAGCTATTATGATTTCGCCTACTGGTTTATGCGGTGTGTTGTTCTTACACGTTTTGCAATTTTGAATCTCCTGATGAAAGCAACAAGGATAGCATAAATGATTCGTAATACGTATTATCTGTTAATTTAGTTATTTATTTTATTTTATCTACTATATCTGATTAGCAACGTATTATTGTTCTTTTTGTGTTGTTGTTTTATTTAAGGTCACATGAACTGGGCGATCATTAGCGACCGAACAGTTTAAGGGTTACAAACTGGCCATAAGATATAATAACAGTTTATTGCTGTTTTTAAAAACTTAATTATTTTTTCATGGTAGTCCGATGAGTTGTTAATCGAGTTTTGGGTTGTCCTTTACAAGGATACGGCGTCTGTCTTAGAGAAATTTATTGCAAGAGTTAATCAGGTGCTCCGTTGTGACGATCATGTTGCAGAGATCTCAAATTGGAGGAGGACTATTTGAGTATATCTGTGAGTGTGCTAATTTAGAGTGGTCTTATCTTACTCTAGAGAGGACCACTTGATCTCTTCTGGATGACTTTTCGGCAAGGTGGATGGAGAAAAAATCTTAATTGACTTGTTGGTTAGACTTGATTTTAGATGCAACCAGTTTTGCTTCCAGAGATGGGTTGGAAGTGATGAGGCTGGTGGCGGGTTTTGCTATTTGTTGGACGGGGATGTTTACTTTTATATCCTGATGCGCCGGGCTCAAGGCCAATACAATCTTCTTTCCTGTTGTGTGGAGCTTGTATAGTCTTTCAGTAATAATCGACGGGAGTTGTATTCGTTGGCGATGGTTTTTAAAACTGAGATTGTGTCTGAGAGGATAAAGTGGTTCAGTTTGGAGAACGAAGAGCAGAGGTCTATATTAAGCTTGATGGTGTAGATTTCTGCAGAGATGATGGAGAAATGGGGCGGGTATTAGAAGAGATGATGATTCTGCTGACTCCGTCTTTTCACTGCCGGTGAAAATGCAGTCTAAGCTGTTGAAAGGCATAGACCGGTGAATTTTGTGTTCCATTCTTCTTGGGAGAGGTCGAACTTGATATACTCTGTGAGTGATAGGTCGATATGATTTATCACTTACTGTTTCAATTTTCTTTTACTGCCATAGAGAGAAAATCAAGGTGATGGATTGTAGTATGGAAAACAGTGTATTAACAAAGGGTGTTACTTTGGGAAGGGATCTTTTGAAGAAAGTTAAGTAATTCTGCTACTTGGGAAGCGTAATAACTAGGAATGGTAGAAGTATAGTAGACGTAAAGAGTAGAATAGGACAGACAAGGAAGGCTTTCGCAAAAAAGAGGAATTTACTTACGGGTAATGTAAATGTGAAAATTAAGAAATTGTTGCTAAAAATGTGCGTATGGAGCGTGTCGTTATATGGGTGTCAAACGTGGAGACGATAGAAGTTGCTGAAATGAAAAGCGAAGGGAAAGATTAATAGGCCACGTCTTGTAAAATTAGCAATAGAGTGAAGTATGCGGTGTAAGAACAGAAGAGGGAGGCCAAGGATGGAATACTCTAAGTGGATTAGGTAGGATGTGGGCTGTGCTACTTATAAGTTAATGAAAAGGCTTGGGCAAGATAGGTTAGCATGGAGGATTGCAACAGACCAGTCTTAGGACTGCATACAACAACACAGAACACACACTGCCATTATTGCAAAATTTTGTCAGTTAGAATCAGACGTATTTATTTATATTAAACGTTTGCATCAGGACCGTATTGATGAAAAAGATTATGAAAATATTTCCTGACATTAAATAAAATAAATAACTAAAAACACTCCCAAATATGTCCACAAACAAATTTAATTAACATTCAGTTATTATAAATACAACGTTTCATCATGTCGGTCGTAACCGTCGCTGGAAATAGTCCGCGACACCAAATTTGTATTTATAGTAACTAAAAATTAATTAAATTTTTTGCTGACATATTTGGCCCCAGTTTTATTTATTAAAAATCGTTGTATTTATAGAGTACCCATTCAATTACTTTTCATTAACGCATATAAAAAAATTACTTTATTGTGTTTCTTTAGCTGTATCCACAAATATTTCATTTATAATACATTTATTTATTAATTCTCTCGTAATAAAACAAAATAGACGTCTGTTATTATGCATACATCAAAAATTAAATACATGGAAATTATATCCTAGAAGAATACTAGAGCATTACGAGTTAAGGTGAATGTATAAGCATAACGTTACTATATCAAGAATAAATATTTTAGAAACTCTTTGCCATCCTCCTAATAGATATTAATATTAAAAGACTTTCTTTTTGGTAAAAATATTCACCTTGCTTGCTGAAGATCCCTTCATGGAGCTGGAGGCTGTGGAGCAGGTGGTGTCATCTTTGACTCGCTTGCTTCGAGGACTGAAACATACAGACAGAAAATTTCAAAATTATAGTAACACAATAATATATAGATTCTCTTGTACAAAATTAATTCAGTTGAACGCCCGAAAAATGAAATATACTTATTCAACTGGAATAATTGGAAAATTTTGCCTGAGAACTAGTTTAAATTTGAAAATTGAACAAAGTGCTCCGTTTACATTGCAATGAACATGTTTTTTTCTCTTTAAAATTTTGTAAGGGAATGAATTCAACAAATTTAACCATTCACAGTTAAATCTCTGCATATAGAAATGAAATAGTTTAAGTAAATCATGTTCTGGGAACAAGATGACTGTACAGATAACCACCGATAAATGAAATTCAAAAGTAGATTAAAAAATTATCGTATTTGGGATTTTCTGCAAATTCCACGTTTTCAAGAAAAGACTTGAATACGAGTTATGCATTGTTAAGCGGATGTTAATCAACACAAACTATGATAGGAACTTTTGTTATATATATATATATATATATATTTGTGACCACCATAGGAAGTTATGCAAGCGTGTGTTTTAAAATGCCAGAAGTTTCTGAAAATATTTTTTCAATGAATATAAAGTTCTCGGGTATCTATCCGGGTTAAATCGATTGTAAAACAAAACGTTTGGAAAGCTATCTCTGCTATCGTCTTCAGATAAAATCGATATAACCCGGGTAGAAAACCAAGAGCTTTATATTCAATATATTCACGGGAAAAATCTACATTTTATAGTATTTTTTTAAAATTTGTCATAAATTTTTCCTCTGATAACTATTGATCTCTTATTCTTACTTTGAAGACTGTATCAGGTTATTTTAGTTTTTAAATAAATCACGATTGCCAGTGGTAGCCTCCTTTCTCGTACATGATTACTAGAATGATTCATATCAATATTTGAAATAATTTTACTTGTAGCATTTTGGAATAAGCTGTTATCCAATCCCTAAAACGATTAATCTTTCTTGGCCCTTTTTTTGTCACTTTCTCAATATTGATGGCAGAATATCTTTCGCGTTGGCAGTTATTTATCTCAATTTCAGCTATCAGAAGATTATACAGATAAAAGATATTACTATTTTATTTAATTACTTTGACACTTAAAAGCAAAGACTGAACTTTAAATTTTTTCTGTATGTTTCATACTTAAACCATTCATTTATTATCATACATTATCTAAAAGCAGTAGAGATTTTATAATTACATTGTTTCTGAATCTAATATTCAGCACTTTCTTTTCTTATTTTGGAAGAGGACAAAACACTGCTTATTCAGTGCCACAGAGAAGTCGTGTTTTACTCGCTGTACGGATCGATTCTAAAGCCTATATGCAGCAGCTTCTAAACCGCCTTATCTCCGTTACCAGGACCTCATTCCGTAAATTTTGCTTTCCCTTTACCACATATTTCTTTTGTATTCTCTGTAGAGTAACAAAAGGTTATTGGAAAACTTCAGGGGCGCATAAAGGGGTCGGAATATAGCAACATTTGTACTAAGGCTATACAGAATAAGTACAAGGCAGACTTCGCTTAAGAAGTTCCAATAACAATAGACGCAAAGGGAATTGCTACAGGATTTCAACATTTTATGCCAAACCCCCCCAATCAGGTCTTTATTGCCTCTGGTTAAGTTCGTGATATCAAATGTAGTCATTAGTGACGTGGCTTAATTAAAAGAAGGGGCCATTGAATGCGATGAAAGGATTTGAAGCACGCCTTGAATCTTTGAAAACGTCTAAATTTTGATTATGTGTGTGAGGGTGGCGAATGTATGACAGGGCACAGTCGAAATCTAAAATTAGAAGCAAGAATTAGACATAGAGACGTAAACCTCGTAACCAATTTTTTAACTACGATTAGCCAGCTCGGCACGACAATGCTCTACCCTTAATTCAGAGAGACTATCGCCAAATTATATATATATATATATCCATAATAGTTTCCCAAGATTTACCCCTCTCTCTTCGTAAGTGTGACGAAGAATTAATGACGATTGATAAAAACACGTCACGTGGGGTGGTGTTGTCCCATAGAGAAGAGGCTGTGAGTGTACTTACTGGCGTGTTTCGGTGTCAGAGGGCGTGGAATCGTCATGAGAAGCGTCGCTGCTAGAAATTTCAGGTACTTCCCTTCTTTGATTGCGTCTACGGGGCTCACTTCGTCTACGATTCTAGACAAAGAAAATCAAGTGTATGTATTTTTTTCACACATAATTACGAAACGATAATGTAAACGCTTTAAAGTTAAAACTTGTCTTACCAAACCTAATACCACATTAAGACGTAAAAAGTTTAATTCTTTCTATGTGTAAGAGAATTGTACAAAAATATCATATAAAGAGTTCACAATAAATAGTGACTTTATAAAATAGCATTCAGAATCAAACTACATAATTTTGGAAGGCTTCGCATTATGCAAGTTCCCATATGAAATATTAATCATAGCGCACACAAGTAATGGCACACATTTTCATATATAATTACTCGGATGGAAACATGAACTATTTTAAAAACAGACGTATCCAATTTTAAAATTGACACTTATATTTTCCCACGTGATATTATTTCATTAACTTGTGCATAGAATATTGACCAAATAATTTATTTAGTCAAATATACTATACTGTTTTTATTTTATTTTGTTGGGAGAAGCTACGGCAGTCAAAACTGATTTTTTATAAATATTTATTGTGTAGTAGGCACTAGTTTTAAGATATAATAGTAATACTAATATATAATTATAAATAGACATTATAATTACGTATACTTGGAATTAGTTCTAATTTTTCAATTGTTCGATTGAGTTTTGAACATTGACAAGAGTTCTAACAATATTAGAAATGAGTATATAAGAAATATGTAAGACAGAAAAAATATCTTGTGACACTAAATTAGAATCAGATTTTAAAATCTTTTGGCTGCTTTAATATCATTAATAAATAATTTTCTTTTTAAAATAAATTTTCTAAAAAGTAAAATGTGTATTTTAGAAGAAAGACAAGAATGGAAAATGTCGACCGGACCAGGGACTCGAACCCCGGACCTCCCGTTTTCCACTGAGCCTAATTCGAGTCGACGCGCAAGGACCGATTCAACGTTCCTTCATTCTCGTTAACCTAAGCTTGGCTAACCTACCAAAATTATGTATTTACTTCAAAAAAGTAACGTTTATGAATTTAAATTTACTCTTTATAAACATTAACCCGGTAAATTCATTGCCTAAACACAACGTTTAGACGGAATTCATCTTCGTCGTCATCGGGTGAATGTTGCATAGTATAGTGTCGAGATGATTGTTCTTTTTAGCCACGGTAAGTAATTTCGGCCTTTTTGTGATCTGATTGGTCGAGTAGCACCGCAGCTATCTTCTTCTTCTTCCCCTGGCACTAGGGCCCTCTAAGGACCTTGGCCTCCTTTTTTTACAACTGTCTTTTGTCTTCATCTCTTGACCTTCAGTTGTCTCAAATCGTCTTCAAACCCATCCATCCATCTTAGTCTGTCTTCCAATCTTTCTCCTTCCTTCAGGTTTGTCTTCTAAAATTCTTTTAGGTATTCTTCGTCGTTCCATTTGCCACACATACCCTACCCATTCCAACCTTTTCCTCTTAATATCCCTTATCAGATCTAAACTTTGTATAATTCTCTTAGTTATTGATTCGTTCTCATTCTCCACAAATTCTGCTCCTCCACTAATCCATATATCTTTCTTAGTATTTTCCTTTCCCAAGTGTTCAATGCGAACTTATCCTTCTCTGACAAGATTTCAATATTTTCTTTTAAGTTTTAATTTTGGCAATTCTACACAGTGTCTTAGAAAATAATTTGTTTTACATTTTGGAAGAAATTAATTTAACCAAGGATTTAAAATTATTAACCTTCTCGAAGTTTTGACCATCCAGTCTTATTTCCGATACCTGGTCTAGATATTATCATGTATTTTGTTTTATTTTCATTTATAAATAATCCTGTCTTCTGTGCTTCTTGTTTTAATTGTATGTCTCTAAATCATCATTAAATAAAATTGAAGATAGGGCATCACCTTGATTGAGTACTTCTTTACCAGTAAGCTTAACTGTTAAAATCCCTTATATTTTGACAGTTAGAGTCATTTCTACCAGATTAATCAATTTACTTGGAATTCCAAATTGTTTTAAGATTTCCAATAAGTATTCTCTGTTTACTGAATCGTAAGCTTGTCTATAATCTATAAATAATAAATATAAATCGTTTCCAAATTCATAGCATTTCTCAATTGATTGACTTAAGACAAACAGATTATCTGTAACAGATCTACCTCTTCTAAAACCATGTTGGTAATCTCCAAGATTATCTTCGGCATATGGGACCAGTCTCTTATATATCAAGGATGTTAAAACTTTATAGCATGTACTTCAATAGTTCTTACATTGTAGTTTATCGCCATTTTTATGAATTGGGCAAATTATTGCCGTTTACCATTCTTCTGTCGTCCATATCATCTCTATTAGTTCATAAATCTGGTTCCATAACTTCAGACCTTCATGTTTAATCATCTCTGCATTAATATTATCCCCTCCTGGTGCTTTAATTTTTTTATAATCCTGACATCCTCTTTAGTGAGAGTGGGTTCTATTGGTAATTCTAATTGTTGGTTAATTTGTTCTACATGTACATTTCTTTGTGTGTCTTGCATTTTTTGTCGTTATTGAGAAGTTCCTCAAAATATTGTTTCCATCTGTTAATTATTTGGGCATCATTTCCTATCATATTGTTCTGCTTATCCTTACACATTTTAGCCCTTGGTTGGAATCCTATTTTAAATCTCTTTAGTCCTTTATAAAATTCTCTTGTGTCATTGTTCTTGTTACTTTCCAATATATTTAGTTCACCCTGCAGCATTTTTTCTTGTCTCCTTGTTGTTTAGCCGCTATGACGATCGGTAATGATCGGATCACAGGCCGTTGTAGTATAGGAACCTGAAGCCTTATTTACAATCCAGAAAGATTATTACAGGATCGAGACGAAATATCTCGTATTGAGCTTGAAACTATTTATTCTCAAAATTCATTATTACAAGAATTAATATTTTGTCCTCTTAATAATAAGTAAAGTATATGTGGTACAAAAGTCATGATTATATTGCAGAGGTGTCGGTGAAAGTTATTTAGAAACACGTTTTTTAATTGGCAAAAATCAGAAGTATCTGTTGTTGTCGGTTTGTATATCTTAATGACGTTTGTAGTTATGCTTTTCTCCTCCGTAGGTAACTGATTAGATCAAATCTTAAGTAATTATTGTTACCTTGGTAGCCTGCGTAGCCTCAGCACGGACCACGTAGAGGCGGTAGAGCTGTAGAAGGATAACCAGAGTGTTCTTGCACGTGAAGAACACGTTCATGTAAGAGATGATGCGGTAGTGCAGGATCAGTAGAAGCCTGAACACCAGGAACGGTGCATCTTGAAGCAGCATGTTCAAGGCTATTCCCCACACGTCCATTGTACAGCAACCTCCTCTGTACAGTTTTAAAGATAAATAAATTGGCCATATGTCAGAGGAAAATTGGTTTCAAAAGCCACTTCAGACATATCATGCTTTTAACATTGTACTCAAAGTTGATTAAAATAATATCCATTTTATAACAATTCAACTCCGATATACATCTTATGTCTTAAATTAAGGACGAAATATTCTGCAGTTATATTTTATGAATTCAAATAATTTTACTTACGGCTAATTTAGTTGTAAAAGTAATATTCAAGACAAATTATAATTATTGAGAAACACTATCAACATATCTTTCTTAACCACTCTGGTCTATTTACGTGATCATGTGCTTTATATTAAAATAATATTTAAATGAACTGGGTATTTATTACAATAGTTATCTGAAACACAGCAACTTTCTCCGTTTTACATTTTAATTACCTCGTAACCGATTTATAGGGCAAATTGTAGTGCAGTAGGATCCTCCCCAAATTAATTCATTTTTAGGTCAAATTAAATGCAGAAAGTTAAATAATAATATTCGGAGGCAGACAGAGATTATGCGGAAAACATTGAATTTAAAAGGAGCCAGAATTTTGCGAAGAAATGTGCTTGTTAACTAGGGGTAGGGGATTTAAGATTTGTGTCCACCAAGGGACGTTGGCCCATGGAATTTATACCTTGCTTTGTGAGTGCGGATCCTGCGCTTGGTGAAGAATTAATTACGATTGATGAAAATATGTCACGTGGGGTGGCGTTTTTCCATAGAGGTGAATGGAAAGATTGTTGGAAGTTGAGAGGGCGATGAAATAGTTAGTTTGTTTTTGAAGTTGAACGGAAGAGGAAGTAGGAGAGTAAATAACAAGCAGTGTTTTTCATGGAAGTAGGGAGGAAGAGAACTTAAGGAGAGGAAAAATACAGTGAATGTGGTTTTGAAGTTGGGAGAAGTAGGATGTCAAAAAAAGGAAGAGGAAGTGGGACAGTGCTGGAAAGAAGTAGCAGTGTTGTTTGGAAGTAGGGAGGAAGGGGACTTAGATAGAGGAAAATGCAGTAGTGTACGTTTGAAATGATAAAAAAGATGTTTTCAATAATTAGCAGAAAGTAAACACAAAAGCGGAATAACAAAACTGTGATACCCCAGCCAAAACATGAATGACTTCGCCGAGACGGAAAACTTTTTTCTTCGTCGCCCGGTGGTGTGAAATCCTCTATTGCAGGAAGGATCGCTACAGCTGGCTGTCTACCTGTATTCACGAGGAATTCCTCGAAGGAAGAAATCGGTTTGTACCTGCACGACATTCCAAGTAGCAGAAAGAATAATAAAATCAGTTTTTTCTTAATAAGCCAGACCTCTGTTACCTGTTATTACACCACATTAAATAACGTTGATAAATTTCATTTTAAAAATACCCTAAGCTAAGTTGTTGTTAACTCAATGTTTTATTTCCCCTTAAATCCTACATTTGTTGGTAATATAGATAGTTCTGAACCCAACAAAGAATTGGTGTTTTAATATTTAATTAAATAAATATTTTAATGCAATTAAATTCCTCTTTACGAACACTTGCTCTCGATATTCTTAACAAATAAACTTAAATCTTTCCTTTACCAGAAAAACACAGTTTAATTAATTACTGAACACCAATACAATTAACATTTTTGATATCAATAAAGTGCTTGGAGATTAGGTTCTATTAAAATACAACTTTCTTATTTCTTAGTGTTCAACTTTTACACATCTCCTAACTTTATTATGTAAATTTGAAAACCTAGGAAGTTTTGTCAATGGGTGCATATTTTTAATAGAATACAACCTACTCATGGCATAGGTAAGGCTCAGAGCTCCTAAATAGTATAACTAATGTATAATTATCAAAAGAGCTACTTATCTAAAATGAATACAAATTTTAACGACATGAAATTAAGTAGGTAAATTAACTATTCTGACTTAATTGTGTCACAGTTTCTGATTTCTTTTAGGAAGTAGTTCAGTTCTCGAAGCCCTTCATCAAACCTTTCTTTTATTTAACTTAACCCTAGTTGTGTCCAGCTCTAGGTTACTTCCGTAATTTCTATCATACTTATTGCTAACACGCTTATTATAATATGATGACTGCAACTTGTTGGTATACTTATAAATCAAAAATAAGCCACGGAACTTAACAAATCTTGGAGACGGCACCAGTTAATTTTTGTTAAAATACGTTTTACACTATATATTATGTTTCTACATAAGATAATTTTTGACACTCTACTTTGAAACGTATTAATCCCATAATGCCTTTATCTGTAACGCCAATAATACATAACAACAATAACTAAACATTTGCAGAACAGCACATGTATACGTATATTTTTATATGCTTTTATTAAAAAATGCCAATTCTATACAAAAAACCTATTATTCTACTATTTTCTACATACATAATCCATATGACTGCTCATGTTTTGTTCTAAAATAAATTCCGATTTTCTGAACTCAAACTATCATTAGTTCAAGACTGTGGATTAATCTATCACATATTAGTTTCATAGAAATATACATACATTAAGTTTTTGTAAGTTCAATTTACGTTTATTTCATGTAAGATGTATTGTTAATTTATTTAAAGATTCTTTCATTTTATCAACTAACTTAATTTGACCTTTCCTATTAAAGAATATAAGTGCATCGTCAGTAATAATTCAAAATACAAATGAAGAATTAACGACCCGTATAACACACTTTTACACCATTTTTGATAAAATTTATCCGTAAACTAGACGTTTCGACCATCATTTGTGGTCCTTCTCAATAAAAATTCTTCAAAATTTTGTATGAAAGTCTGTTATACGGGTCGTTAATTCTTAATGTTTTTGGTATTCTATTGTTTACCCCAAACCATACAAAAAATGTTAAGGCTCGGGAAGCTTCCAAATTTTCTTAATTCTCCAGAACAAAATCGCCGAGAAAAACAGGCATAAAACTGAGGACAATCGGTAAAGTTACCGTCTCCCTCCTAATTCGGAATGTGTGAAGCGCGTTTGTATCTTGGCAATTATCAGACAATTTTAAATTATTTCAGGCTTCATCAGGTGTATAATGAATACTTTCTCGTATTAATATCAGTAAAAAATTGATGTTATATAAATAAATTTTGGATGATAACTATACAAGAGTTTGGCAAGCCGTAAGTACTTCTGATGACTGAAATAATGATGTAATGGTGTGTATTTGCATTTTTGTCACTTGATATATTAGTTGATATATTGATGTATTGCTTGTGGCCTACTTATATATTTATTATAAGATTGTACTTACTCAAAATTCAGGCAATCGCGGATAGTGAGAAATTGCTTCAAGTACTAATATAAGTAGAAACATATTTTCTCATATTTACATGAATATTTATTAGAGGGCAACAGAATTAATCGTGACCAACGATGAGTCACCATAGTATATGAATTTCAGAATGAATATCATTATATATGGCATGATTTATTAATATAACAAATGAAAATACGTCAAAAAGGTGCAATAGATAGAAAAACAAACTTTTCAAACGGGACATTTGCTTATTTGCGTAATGAAAAACCGTTGTTTCATAATTTCCATCAGATGGTATATATGTGCTTCCAGTCATTTATGGCAATGTCATATTAATAGGCATATTAAAGCTGCCTTCAATTCTCATTAAACCCAGGATAAAGCTGAATGATGATTGACTGAAATAGCTTTGATCTTTTCCTGTCTCCGATTAACTCCGCCACACGGTATAGCAAACAAAAGTCTGCTCAAAAGCAATTAAATATTTCATTAATTACAATGTTCTACTTTCAACTTAATGGGTCTATTTCCAGAGTTATTATTTTTGACTTTGATGTTGTCCTCACCTCGTAATAAAGTAATTATAAAAGTTCACTCCGAATACACGGAACGACAAATGTGGTGTATATTGGGGTTTGGAGGATAGTTGGCAATGATCTTCAGGTTATATAATAATACTGGTTATCCACGTACTGCTACCGTGTTCATTGCGTACGGACTTGGGAGTAAATATTTTCATGCGTGTCCTTCGACGTTCGTAAGTCGGGCTAGGAGTTGCAAGAAATCTCTAACCATAATCTACAATATCCTTTTATATAGAAAGACCTCAAATTAATATTAGAAAATGGCTCCTTTGTTTATATAAACCAATGGTATGAACAAATTTATGGATTACTAATGGGAGAGCGCCTTGGTGTATGGTTATGAACCACATCCTGAATAAAACTATTTCAACTTCTGAGATTAAACCAAAATTAATAGTTAAATACATTGATGATCTCTTCGTCATCGTCAAGAGACATGAAACCAAATTATTTCTTTAACAACTAAACGCAGTTAACAATAATATAAAATTCTCTATAGAAACACAAGAAAATAACGGACATAATTTTTTAGATATGACGATAATCAATTAAAATAATAGACTTTATATCACATGGTTTTCGAAACCCAACGCGTCCAATACCAGCCTAAATTTATTCTCAAATCACCCCTCTTTTATGATTATTAATGTTGCTAACAACTTAATATCTAAAGCTATCAAACTAACTGACAAAAAATATTGAATAACGTCAGAGTCAATGTGGGAAAAATCTTAACAAATAGTTTTCTTCCTGATAAACTAATAAAAAATTTATGGTTTAAAAACCACAAAAAAATACTAACATCGATTATTACTAATGACCAAACTTTATCTGGAACACAAAATTAAACCAGTTGAAAAGAATCAGGATAATAATAAATTAATAAAATATTCACAAACCAACATCAGACATTAACCAGCAACCAGCAAGATATGTCTGAGGAAAATGTTAACACACATATTACAGAATTAACGAGAAACCTACGTACATAAGCTTAACATTAACATGTAAAATTGTGAACATTTTAAAACAGTTTAAAGTGAACGATTTTAAACCAAATAATCATATTAAAAACCTATTAAGGAAACTGAAAGATTATATTGCTTTAGACAATATAACGAATGTAGTGTATAAAATACCTTGCAAAACCGCAAAAAATCATATATTGGATATACCATAACAAATTTTAAAACTAGAATGTATAATCATAAGCAAACATTAAAAGCCAAATCCAAAACTAATACAGTATTATCATGTCACGTAAAAACGAACAATCACGAATTCTCATTCGATAAAGTACGTGTTTTATACACGAACAATTTAAAAGTAAGCTCAGATTCGCTGAATCTGTTTATATTAATATTCATAGAAATAAAATAATAAATTTCAGAAATGAAGAAAGGTTAATTGGAAGTCAATACATTGAGACTATCAATAAATTACAGTCATTATAAAATAATAATCAATGTTATAACTTAATTTAAAAAATGTAAATATAATTTATAAAATATATTATTAGCAGTATATATATGTATATATTTGGTTACATGTAAAATAAATAATATATGTTAATCATACACTATCGATCTAACGATCGATAGTGCATGACGACTAACCTTCCTTATACTGATGTTTTCCGACAGTTTTAACCAGGCGACGTGTTAACGCAAACATTTTAAAATTTAAGAACGTACTGTGAACGGATATGAATTAAAATTGAATTTTTAAAAAATACAAGCTATGTAACGTTTTTAATTATATCCTTTTAAAAAGCTTATATCTCGTATTTCTATAAAAAGCTTTTTAAAAATTAAATTTTAGCCAATATATTGATTGATTTGCATACCAATGTTCTCTACATTAGGATGAAAATGGCAGTATAAGCTGCCGAAAGCTACCACTTCAGAAATAAAATAGATTCTCAAAACCGTGACCGACAAAGAGTTGAGGAGTTGGGGAGAAGTGATTTTCCCCACCAGATTTGACAAGTGGAAAGCCAGCATTTTAATTTTATTTTTAGGTTGTGCTTAATGCAATGAATCTTCAAAAATTTTGACAATTAATTAAAAACATTCAAATGGCGTATAGTTAGAGAATTAATCAGGACGGTTGATATTCTTCCATGCGTGAATCCACGAGGCCACTGTATGTACTTATGAGTGTTACTGGAGTATATTCCACTAACCGACTGTCTGAGATGGATGCTGATGTAGTGGAAAGCCTCGACTTTCGCGACTTTGTGGCTGTAAGGACCACGGTGAACTGCAACAGGCTCCAGGACCAGATGGCCAAAGTCAGCAGGACCAGCACGGGTTCGCGACTGATGGTGTCGTCCTGTCCCAAATGTTAGCACAATCATCGTGTACATTAAAATTAAAACTTTGGTACAAGTCTCTTAAGAATAAACTTAAGTACATAAAAGTAAAAATTCAATGACATACTGTTTGGAGCAACCTCACTGTAAAACAGGAAAACTGTTTTATTCACATCATATGTTGTATCGTTTTTTGCAAATATTGGGAATAAAAGTAAAAATAAAATTTGTCATATTCATTCTGTTGGGTTCAAATGAAACAACTTGTATAGTAATTACATGAATTACTCTTATGCCATTAATTTAGTTGAGTATAAAAATTATGTGTTACACACTTTTTTACTAATATTATATTATTTATTAATATTATCTCTGATGTAGAAGATACTCTATACAAGATAAATGTTAGTGATAGTTTTAAAAACATTATTCGCAATATTAATTCTAAAATTATTAAGAACTTTATGAATCGTAAAAAATTATGAAATATACTAACAAAGAAGCGCTTATTGAAATTACCTCTCGTGATTATCTGGATTGTAATTTTTTTTCAAAAGTAATTCTAAATTAATATTAACAAAGGCTGATAAATGAAAAAAAGGAATTATAATGCATCAAGAAATGTACTTAATGATAAATATGTTTATAAAACAATAAGAACAGACCCTACAATTGACTTAGAAAAAAGAACAATTACTTATATTAAAAAGTTATTCAAGTTCAAATTTATTAGCACCAAAGGTTCTAAATCGCTTCTAAATAACCACAATTAAAAACCTAGAATATATGGTCTAATAAAAACCTATAAAGATATCTTACCAATCCAGCCTGCCGTTGACGTTGTTAATAGCTGTTGCTACAATTCATCAAAATTCTTTAATAAAACACTGGACGTTTTAATAACAATAATAATTTCAAAATAAAACATTCTAAACAGTTGAAGGATTTGTTAACTAACTTGTCATTGTTTTCTAATACTCCTATACATCTATCTCTAAAATAATTGACAAGAACTGGGAAAATATTGTACCTCATACTAGCATTAAATATAAGTCTATTTATACGGAGGGTTTAAGATTAATCCTGGAAAATGGTTACTTTTTATTCAAAAATATTAGGTACAAACAAATCTACCGTTTGCCCATGGGTGGTTATATAAATGTCAATATATCGGGTAGTCGTCATGAACTTAATATTTAATGAATTCCCCAAGAACTACTCAATGCAACCGAAAATAATTGTAAAATATATACCACATACATAAAAACACTCAATCATGCAATTAAACCAAAATACGTCAACAATTCCTATTTCTTGGTAACATTAACTCAATAAACCCCAAAATTAACGTCCGATAATGACAAACTCAATACGATCAAGAATAATCAACTTTACTGGTTTACTAAGCCAATCGCTACATATGCAACCTTAAACTATTATTCAAATCTTCCTTATCACATGATTATGAATGTGGCTAACATTTTAATATATATAAAGCGATTTCATTAACTGATAAAATATTCCTTAGACGTATTAAAATAAATTTTACTCAATATTAACAATAGCTTTTTTCCTATAACACTAATTCATAAACTCTGGACAAACCAAACAAAAGTACATGCATATAGACAATTTGTCGAAATTCCCCCTAAATTATTGATTAAGCAACTATAAAAATAAGGAAAATATTAAGCCAAACCTTCTTCTCAAAAACATATTTTAAATTTCTTTAAACGTATAAACAAATCCTCCGAAACTCATGGTGATACTAGAAACACCTCCAGCAATATGGCCCCAACAGCTCTAACATAATTCAACCTTCATTAATGGTTTACTAATAAAATTATTAAAACATTTTACAAATACAATATTAATGAATTCAAATTTTCTATGAACCTACTTTTCTTTTTTTATTTCTCCATGGTTCTACAGCCCATTGAGGGCCTGGGCCTACCGAGTCGACTGCGGACTGTCATCTTGCATGGCACATTCCAAATTTGGAGTGAGATGTGGTCAGCGTATCGATCCTCCAACAATGAACCTTTCTAACCACACTAAAAACCCAGTCACAAAGTTAAAGGACAAAATTAATACCTTCGACAACTACAATCTGGTATATAGGATCGTTTGTGATAACTGTGACAAATATTACCTGCCTAATGCCATAAACTAATCCAAAAATAACACTGCATTATCCACCCACGTAAAAACACTCAATCATGCAATTAAATTTGAGGATACCAAAATCCTCTATAAAATAGACTAAAGAACAAGACTTAGATTTACTGAAGCACTATATATTAATATAAATAGAAATGAGTTAATGAATTATACAACAGAAGGTACAGAAATAGGAACGCATTATGATGCTATAATAGATAAGCTAAGACAATATTATTGTAAAACCTAGATTTGTAGTATATTATGACGATAATATATTATCGATCATAAGGAAAATATTTCGGTTAAAGTCGACTAATCTATTGACTTGTGTAACGTGTTTAAGAAAACACTTTAACGATCAGTTGGCGGGAACATTTACACGGTAAACGATGATTGCCAATTTAGGCAATACAAGATAAGTTTTAATTCAGTGATTTTACCATTTGACCACTGCCCATCACTACCATTATTCAGTTTTTTAAAAAGGCGTGCAACATATAATTTTTATACTCAAATAAATTAATGACATAAGAATAATTCATGTAGTTACAATATTTGTTGTTTCATTTTAACCCAACAGTTTTCTTGGTGCTCGGCCACGCTACATGATTGTCTGCAAGCCTAGTGACATCACATGTTGGTACTCATTTGTGTTGGATGGTTCGTGTGTAAGGTGTCAGTTAATTTGCTATTTCTCGGAGTTTTTGCTGTTATTAGCGATGAATTTGGTTTTATTAAAGCACAAACATTCTCATTTTTATTAAATGGAAAGAAGTTTCGTAAAACCTGCTCAAAGTGGACGGAATTATGATTGGATTATTCTTCAAAAATAACCCAAACTTTCATGCTGCAGAATTTAAAAATGTTAAAAGTGCTATGTAAGTATTATATATATATAATTTTCATTTAAAGTCGCTGATTTATAAGAATAATAACTGAAATTAATTAATTAAACAAGACATCCACATAACCTTAATTTTGCTAGGTAAAACTCTATCTGTCATTATTATCCGCTGGCTGAAGCCCATTTTGTACTGGGTGTAGCTAACCAAATCCTTCTCCATCTATGATATAAGTTAATGTACAGGGTTACAACTCTCTTTGCAATTCTCACTTAAACAGCAAAAATATTCATAATTTTCAGGTTGTGCTTTTATTCCTATTAATTGTAAATGCTAATTTGTTGCTATTTGTTCATTTCAAATGTATTAATACATGAAGCATTAATTAAATACCTATATTTACTTCAAGTTTATTAATACACACCATATTAATGCAATGTTATTGCTAAAATACTAATTTTAGCATTGTAACAAATAATAATAGCACAACATAGAACACAATAATATTATTACACAATATTATAATATAAATATAATGGAATATTGCATTATTTCAACAACAACAAAAATTGTTTAGTTACATTGGAGTGATCTTCACAAAAGAATACACACGTGATTCGGGTTTCAACGAGCGAGTTGCATCCACTTCTTTCTCATTTTTTTCATTTCTAGGAACATTAACAAATATTTTTCTGATATTCTCATCGACGTATTTGTACATTGCGTTTGGCGGTCTTTTTTTTTCATTGTAACTTTAGCGCGAAATTTTTGGGTAAATTAGGAAAGTATCCGATATAGTTAGCATAAATTGGCGTAATAAACCATGTAAGACGGTTTTCTAAAAGTAGTCAAAAGCGTATTTTTGTATTATTTTTATGGGCTTTTTTCTTTTATCTAATACTTTGATCATATTAATGTATTATTGTGTAATTTTTGTATTAAAAATACATGAGGAATTCCCAAATGTGGTGACGAAACGTCTATTAAACTAATTAAAAACAATTAATAGGCGAAAAGTTCTTCCTAAAGTACCGAGATTAGCCACAGTTCATATTATTTTATTTAATAGTTCCTGTGGGAGTAAGAAAAGTGTGTGGTTAATTACGTGGTTTCAAGCTACTGTGAGGATCCTATATAGATATAGATAGATTTATTTCGTTAGAATGTGCTGAGCCCGGTGGCAACATACATTTACTATTCCACAATCAATACCGTCATCACAGAAATATCCTCTCTCAATAAACGAATTATTTGACCTCAATTTTGTACATCGACATAGGCATTCGAATACAGCAAAATTTAGCGAGACCTGTAAAGGAGTACGCAAAATCGATCTGTGTACACTCGGCAGACACACACAGACACACACACAAACCTACTAATGGCGCTCGAGGTGTTATATCTCAAGGGGCTTCTACATTCCCTAGTAGATACTAGGGAACGCACTCGCAGATGTGTGGACTGATTCTCCTGCGGCGAAGAAGACTGACTTTCTAAGGAGACGTTTCTGCCGTAGTGCACAGACAATTCTACTTTATTATGCCTTTTACTATACAGAAAGGTAACAAACGAGGAAGACACTTTATTATTACAAGAAGATCTAGATAAAGTTAATAGCTGGGCTCTGGAAAATAAAATGAAAATTAATGGAAAGAAAAGCAGCTCAATCTCGTTTACTAAACGCACCTTGTTAAATGAGACAGAATATAGAATAGGTGGGGAACAAATTCCAAGGGTAACGAGCTGCAAATATCTGGGGATATTTTTCAACAATAGACTTGGGTGGGAGGAACAAGTGAATTTCACGGCCCGAAAAGCGTGGAATTCCTTACATTTCATTATGAGGAACTTAAAAAAGGGAAGTTCAAAAACAAAGGAGGTGGCATACTTATCTCTAGTTAGACCAATTTTGGAATATGGGGCGGCTTGTTGGGATCCTTATAGAATTAATCAAATAGAATCATTAGAGAAAGTTCAGAAAAGGGCTGCAAATTTTGTGCAAGTAGGGCCAGGTCATAGGAAGGAAAAAGTAAAACAGCTAGGTTTACTATCTCAAGTAATATCTCGGTGTGGTTTATCACATTTTTTATACGTTCAATCAAACATGAATTGAAAGACTTACTGTTTTCCTTGTTGAAGGGGGAAATAAAAAGCAATAATTTGTATTTGATATAAACTAGTGGTTGTAAAGGCACACCTTGAAGGAGTCGAAGAACTCTATTATGTCAGCGGCGGTGCCTATGTAGACAAGGAGCAACTGGGAGAGCTGATCCCTCGTCAGGTCTCCTTTGGGCAGCATCCAGCGACCCAAGATCAGCGCCAACATCAGGCATTGCTCTATCAAAGTCACCCACATCTCCGCGTCAATCTCAGGCAACATCAGTTTCACCTAAAATATCAAACCAAACCTAATAAAAGTAATTTAAAACGACGGAACAGTAAAGAAACAATATAAAAGAAAGAATATTATTTTAATTAGGTCGTCCATTATGGAAACATTCATCCATGAACTCAACAGTATCTTTATCGATTCTTCTCGCCTTCAGAGCATATGTTACGTAAGAATGTAAATATTTATACTCAATTAATATAATGTACAAACCCTAAACATCAAGTTTATTAAGAATTACACATTAAATATACACCTTTTCCTGTGATCTAGTTACATATTTAGTCTCATGGCGTGGAGGTTAGTTCGTGGAGGTTACTTTCTTCATTCACCTGCAAGGAAAAAAGACACTAAAATTACGTCAGTAAATGTTCTTCTGTAAAGGCTACATGGAATGCCGTCGAATGAATGTGTGATTCAAACAATGCGCCTTTGACATTTGCACACTTTGTTTTGTTCAATGTCGAATTAAACTATAAATAAGAAACTCAGTATGCACGTAATTACAATGAACGGAATCTATCAAAAATCAGCAATCATAAATAGAAGTGTCAAAACAATGTCAAGCTACGACGCAGTGAACTTGCGCATAAATTACTGCGTAAGTCAAATGCCACAGATTATAGATAGATGTATTACGTTACAATGGGCTGAGCCCGGTGGCAACATACATTTGATATTCCAATAAATAAATATAAGTTAAAGAAATAAAAATTATACTAATATAAACATTCAATATACAAATACTTTAACACTAATTCTAAGCCTCAATAAATTAAGTTAAACCATTTCCCTAATTCAGTTCCTAAATAATTTTACACTCTTCGGAAAAGTCGCTAGTAGACTTGCAGGCAAATCATTCCAGTCTTTTACGGTCCTATTTACGAAGGAGTATTTACCCACGTCCGTTCCTTGTCTTCTCTCATTAATTTTAAATGGATGATCATTTCTCGTTTCTCGCTACATATGTTGGTAAATGAATACCAGTTTTGATATGACTCCAGACCGGTTCTTCTGTACAGTGCACAAAGCCTGGCCCTCTTTCTCCTGCAGATTGCCATACACGTGCCTCTAGAAATATTTGCTTTTCCTGTCCGGTTTTGAAGCCTGTCCAACGCGTGTATCTGATCCCAACACACCGCCCCATACTCAAGGATAGGCCGAACCAAAGACCTATAAGCGATGTCTTTGGCCTTTCGTGTACTTTTCCGCAGTATTCTATTGACTTTCCCAGTTACTTAATTTATGTGTTCTCCCCAATTTAAATCTTTACTCTAATTTACGCCCAAATATTTACAAGTGTCTACTTGTATTATATTTTCATCCCCTAATTTATATTCAACTTGAAAAACGTTTCTCATTTTTGCAAATACAATCGACTTACTTTTTGCCGCGTTTACTTTCATCCCATTTTCGTCCGACCAACGATGAATTCTGTTTAGATCAGATTGAAGAATATTTCCATATTGGACGTTTCCAATTTTTCTGTAAATGATACAGTCATCGGAAAATATTCTTATCTGAGACTCTATACCTATCGCCAAATCATTTATAAATGCTAAAAACATTAGTGGCCCGACGACGCTTTCCTGGCGTGACTTCAACTGGCTCAGATATTATTGAAATGGTCATACTGAAAATTTGAAATTACATGTTTTTTTTGTGTTAAATCGAAAAAATTAGAATAAAAATTCGCCTCGAACTGGATAAATACACCGGATATAACTATAAATAAGAACCATCCAGATAATCCCATAAATACAACAACAAAAAATTAATGAAATCGGTCAAGCCATTTAGGAGGAGACTTACGAACACACGCACACTGTAATTTTATATATAAAGGCGTCCATGAATTTCAAGCCTACCGTTTTTATCCTACGAAGAGCTGTTTTCATTACTAGAACCAATAAACAGTAGCAATTTGGTTTAAAGAAAATTCCTGTTCATATTTATTATTTGGCAACGTTGCTACTATTTTTTTTTAAAAAAAACAATAAAATTAACAACTTCATATCTTTATTAATTTTATTGTCTAAGAAGACGAAACTCGTTACAATCAAAAGAGAAATGAATATATTTCTCATACAGTCTTTGATTTATTCTCCCTTTTCTGAACCACGCAGATATTATCCTTCACATCCGTATCACTTTACTGAGACAGAACCGTTGCTGCTGAAAACTATTCAATGTACGCCCTTGGCAAGCTTTCAGCTTCTGGCGCACACCAGCTACGGAGTGATTATCACGCTTGGTGATAAAGGAAAAGCTAAAGACTCCGACGAAAGTGAGCGCAACTATAAAACTGGCCATAAAGCCCTACAGGACGCATTAGCATAGTCAGGCAGGGCAGGCAGAGCAGGCAGGGCCGGGCAACAGGTGTCATGTTAATAAGCAGACGCTCAAACCAACAGACTAACTTATTGTAACATTTCAAATCTATTTTTCCGCTTGAAGCTTCCTAATTTAATTTGTTTCATGGAGAGAAAAATTCTTTACCTCTCCCTTATCTTATGATAGTATTATTATTTATGTCTTACTTATATCTCATTATTTGAGTATCTGATTTAATGCTTACTGTTGCTTCTTGCTTCTACCTATATTACATTCTCGAATATTCTTAACTACAAACTTGTTTTTATTTTTTCAATAGATGAGTGACAATTTAAGATTGAAATGAGTATGAAGGGTTTTAATGTTTTAAATTATTAAGTGAGAAACGGAATCCATTAAAAATAGTTATTTATTAATTTACAATATATAATCATTGAATCACTTTTAAGTTATAAAGCTGGCTTTTTTAACAATTAAGAATATAATATATTTACAAACATTATGGAGCAGAATACATACAAAAATACTACGCAGAATTGGCAGCACTAGGAAATCGGCCAAAGGTTACAAACACTTCTCAGCTTATCCTGGAACTTGCCACTGGAGTCAGGGGTGATGTACCACCCCCGTCGCTCGGCCCAACCGTATTTCCTCGTTGTTATAAGGAACACCTTGCTCACTTAATTTGTTTCTTTGGTGTCACGTTCTATAACAAGTCTTCCACCCGTTATTCAAATGTCGACGGCCAATTACAATAGCCAGTCTCTTACTGTTTTAATGACCACTGCTTAATGCTTAATATCCTGAACTCTAAATGCTTAACGTATTCATGCTCAATCCCCACTCTTAATGTCCTGGATCCTTAGTCACCTAACGAGTTTTTAATACATTGTCTCCACTTCATTATTTAATTTCCGTCGGTGGCGGGGTTCGATTCTATCCAATCAAAATTATTATAAGTCGTCTCTGGGAGAAGCAATTCACCCCACTATACCGATGTTTTGGGGAAAGCATAGTGCCCGTTCACAGCCCGATGTGACCGAATCTCAAAGACTTTAAAAAACTCAGGCCACGCCAACTTGCCAAGGTTTTATAACACTGTCTGTAACCTTCAAATTCTCTCACGCCGCGGGCCTTTGATTTCGTACCTCCAAATTCTGCATGTGGTTGTGCTTTACCATTAAAAGATAATCTCAAAGTTATTTAACGTTTTATTCGTCATTTAGTCTGCTGATGGCAGGCGGAACCTTAAATCCTTGTTATTCCTTCATATAACAACTATAAGTTCAATTTAAATCTTTCAGACCGTTTACTTATGAAATACAAACAAAGGCAGTGAGACAGGCTGGAATTTAAGTGGCATAACTTGATTACAAACAATGTACCGACAAAATAACAAAGGCTCAAGTCTTTAACATTTTGTATATCAACTCATGTGGTAACTTTGATTTAATTTTCAATAGATATTTAATTACATTTTTAATGCCACTTTCCTAGTAGAATATATATATTATTTATTAAGGAACATGTTACTCAACTGAGTAAATATTAGTTAAAAATCTTAAAATTAACAATAGCTCAATAATAAAGACATTTGACCTTTCCATTTCTGTGTGTGTAAATTACTCGCTTCTTTCTGGTTATTTTATATTCTACCAATAATACTATTTATTTAAAGTTTAATTATTAGTGGGCTACTTGTTATGTAAAGTTCCCTCGCATTAAATAAAAGTAAATCAAATTTAACATTACGTTTTAAACTTTATATACATTATGTGAGATTCTGACATTTACTGGCTTTTTTATTTCTATTTATATATTAATCTTTTTCATTTAAATTTTTTCCTAACGTATGCATTTTAATGGCCGAATTTTATCTTTCACTATTAAACTATTCATATTTTTCTTCAGTTATGGTGTATATATATATCATCAATATCATATTTTAAAATTTCTTTATTCTCACATGATAATTTTTCATTTCTGAATTAATATGTTTTTATTTATGAAGTAGAGTTCATTAATATGAATATATTGTTTCTTGAAAATATTGTGATTAATTTCGATATGATCTCTAACAAATCTCGTGTTGATATGCCATTGTTAAAATAGTAAAATATTCAATACTGTACTATTCACGATTTCTTTTTATAAATAGATCCGTTTGTGAAAGATATTTGATTAAATAAGACCAATCGATATTATTACCCAAAAATAAAATGAAACTTTAGTGTCAGTACAAAAGCATTGTCTCTTGTCTGGAATACTATTATTTTCTAAGATATATTTATATATAGGGTTTTTAAATAAGGGTGGGTCGATGTTGAACTGAAAGATGCTGTGTCTGAGATATTAACGAAATTCTTTGTTTATTTGAAGGATTCGTGGATGCCATTATAAATTGATAGTTAATAAACGATTTCCAACTTTAATTTATTCTGTTGTTCCGGCTCACTGTATAGAATAGTTGAATTTAGTATTCCGACTATGAACATGAAACGGTGTTTTCTGTGAGGAAGTCTGGTGCTCTCCGACTTCTGCGACACGAAGAATTCCCGGTGCAGACGTCAAATAAGTTAATTCACAGCGCGTTCCGGTGACACTCGAAATAACATCAAGGGTTTAAACTGCGGAGATAAGGGATGACGCTTTACGTCCGTATTACGGCCGGCTACGTAATAAATTCTTCCTCTCATCGCTCCCATAACAACTTCTGACATTTAACAGCAGAGAAAAGCAGAACTAGATCTACACGTGGATGTGTTTGTATATCTCAATGCATCACTGGTCTCTGTAATAAAACTGCGCTGATCCTACCAGAAATAGTAATGCTTACTTAGGCGTAAAAAGATATTTGAAATGGTTTACGGTATAATAAATTTCTCCTCGATTTAACACACGAATAAAATATAATAGAAGCGATATTACTTTTTTTGCTTTTAGAAATAGGAGACTTCTTCTTTGTTAACTGCCCCTTTATATGAATATAAAGAGATATTCAAAATGCGTCGTTTAATAAAAATATATTACTGAAGTATGTAATGTTAATGTGTGTAAAATTTATGGCTAACGTGCCTGTCAAAACAAGACTGGAATTTCAATGGGATGTAATAAAAAGAAACATCTAAAGTGACAAAATGACAATTATATTTCCTAAAAATCAAATGAACAAATTCTAAACATGGGAGGCTTAAACATCAGACCAGATGGCAAGTCTAAATGATATTTAGTGCTAAAGGCGGGGGAAGAAGTGTTATAGGATCATTCATAATCAGAGTTTGACAATTACCCTTCTATTTTATAATTAAAATTTCAAGGGTCAGTCAAATATAAACGGGAATTCTTTTTATTAATTTAACTGAGAACTATAGAATTTCAAAACATTTTTTTTATTTTTGTACGTAGTTTCCTTCTGCATTTTTCTCAGAGATTTGGAAGCTTCCTGATTCCGTCATCATAAAAAGCTGAACGTGAATCTTTAAACAGTTGAGCATAAAGAGTTGCACCTCTTCCTCGCTATTGAACCTCAGACCTCCTAAAGTTTTCTTCAACGGTCAAAATAGATTGGAGTCACACTGTTGGCCGTATCGTGGATGATCTTGCTGATCCCAGAAAATTTCCGCCAATTGAGCTCGTGGTGTACGTTTTCACATATATAAATTTATGTGAAAAACAATTTCCCCATAACATCTATTAATTATGTTTATATGTATGTAAGAATAATAATTAGAAAGCGGACTAGACTGCTTGCTAGATCAACGGCAAGCAAATAATGATCACGATTGCTTAATTTTAAATTAATAGTCAGGAAGAGAAACGAAAATCAGTACCACTTGAGGAATGGCAGGTCAGCCCTTAGACCTGAAAATTGTGTAAACATTTATGGCTAACGTGCCTGTCAAAACAAGCCTGGAATTTCAATGGGATGTAATAAAAAGAAACATTTGAAGTGACAAAATGACAATTATATTTTTAAAAAATCAAATGATCTAATTCTAAATATTGGAGGCTTAAAAATCAGACCAGATGGCAAGTCTAAATGATATTTAAAGTGTTAAAGGCCAGAGTTTGAGACTCTCAAAACATCTCATTGCGAAATAAACACGTGTTGCAACAATGAAGAAGGGAAGGATTCCGACCAGATCGTCCCCAGGAAAAAGGACACGAGCCATCGACGAAAAACAACACCGTGCCTCGGGGAAAGCCAACACATCCCACCAGGCAAACGAAGGCGAGGCATTAGTTAATATAAGAAGAAGATAAGATTTTCGGAGATTATTAGTGGAGAAGCCATTACGTTAATTACATCAGAAGATTACATTAGGTACTGCCATTACAGGGCATTCCATTAGATTAGTTCAAAAGACATAAGCATTACATGTTGACTTGGAGAAAATTCAGCTTCCAATAGCAGATTGTTGGAGTATTGACGCCGAAAAGACAGCCAGATCACAGATTGACCACAACCTGACCGAGGAAGAGATGTCCTATCATCACCAGCTTCTGGATCTACAAGCGATGATGCACCAGATTTACGTTTCTCACCCCTGGGTTATTTGAGAGATAGTAAAATTTTCGATGCCAAGTTTTATTCATACCCCACTAAATTCCTAGTAGATACTCTTGCTCTCCGGTGAGTTTAGTAAGCAGCCGGGCCAAAATTTAATGATCTTCGAAAATAAATGTTTTATTTTATTTATAATTCAAATTGTTTAAATTTAAAATAATAAAATTGCTCCTTTTTCTTTATTAACATTACAATTTTTATCATTAATAATTAATCACCCCAGTACGCCGTGTGAGATCTTGCATTGTCGTGAAGGAGGATGATGCTTCTGATTGGGAAACGCCTCTTTTGCTTCAACAAGTTCCTTTCTGATGACCTAATGCGCACTCCTGTGGCTTAGATCAACTGAAGAAGCAATTTCGTCACCAGCGAGGCACCGGTCTTACTCCAAAAGCTTCCGTACGGCATGGATGTTGTTTCCTGTGATGGAAGTTCGAGGACACCGATCGTGACTTTGATTTTCCACCATTTCCCGGCCTCCAAAAAACTGTTGTGCCACTCGTACACGTAGATTTGGAGAGGGAGTCATCCTCCTATTGTGCCCGTAATGGAATTAAAATTTATTAAGGTCTGATTCCTTCCATCGTCAAAAACTCTATAATAATCCTCCGTTGCGGAACGGAAGCATGAATCTCTTGTTTACTCATTGCTTTAGTATCTACCGAATGAGACTAACATTGGCTGTAGGCGCGATAGTGAAGTGGAGAGACCCACACGGAATTCATGATAAAGTGGTCTGGCCCCCCGACTCCCCTACTAGGCTTGATAAAAAAAGTCCCGTTTATATTTGACTGGCCCTCGTACATCTCAGAAATAAAACATTTAGAAGTCTGAGCAAGTTCAATGAAATCGTAGCTTTCACGATCATCCTCCAACATTGAAATTCTTTCAATGTTGGGTATTTAACACCACATCAGCGACATGCCTCACGACATGAACCTGGCTGATCAGATTATCTATAGTTAGCCGTCGTGTATGTATTATTGCAACTGGTTTCAAGTTGTTGTTCGATTTTAATTTCATAAGTTATTATCTTATATAGGCAAAATTAATTAATTGATGTTGTTTCATTTCTTTTTATTTCACGTAGCAATTTTGGGCAAATAATATTCTTACGTCAGAACCAGCCACGAACGCAGATAGGGACGAAGCAAATACCCATCGGCGGCTTTCCTTTAATAGGATTATATGTAGATGGCCTGGGGAAAGATAAACATTTGGCAAAACAGATCTCTGTTTCACGCACGCGAAAGTTTCTCTAAAATGTGGACTTGGAATCAACGTATATTGGAATTGCTAACAAAAAATTGAGATTTGTGGGGGCAAGGATTCGATTCTCATTGGCCAATATCATCCAGAGTTCAAAATCTCGTGGGCGGGAAATTGGGTCATTGAGTTGATGATCTGCAATAATGAGAGAAGCTCAGTAATGTGGTACGAGGGCAGAAGGAGCTGTTGGACAGTTACATAGTTTTCAGATTATTGTAGAACGAGAAAATTATTACAGTACTTTGTGAGACAGTGGAGGAACAAGCAGGAGGCAATGTAATAGTGTCCAGTAGAGACTTGGCAAAGGAATCAATAAGCGAAGAAGCCGAAAACGAAAATAAGTTGAAAGGATAGCAGCAATAGGCACGACCCCTTTCTTGGAACGTGGTGAATGTCCAAGAGACGGGAGATTACGACTTCTGGGAACCTGGGCAGCTGGATTACCTGATAAATTCCGAAGGGACCGGTAAAGTATTAGATATGTCCAACAAAGAAGTCGAAGTATTATAGATCTTCAATAGTTCCCATTTACAAATATTTGTAACCAGTTTTTTGAGCCCTCAATCCCTGAAGTGTAAATTGTATTTTTATAAGTGCTTCAGTAGAGTAATAAGATAATTTTTATTACTAATAATAAACTTATACGGCTGAATTATTTAATTTTTACCTTGCCCTATTACTCAATAAATAAACCAAATTGACTAGAAACCCATCGTATTAGATAGATTTACGGAAAGCATATGACAGTGTTCCTCTATCGAAATTATGGTCGGTGATTGAAAATCAGCAAATAAAAAGAACATATTAACGCCATAAAAAATTATATACAGGAAGTTTAAACAGAGTAAAAGTTGGAAACATAGAGTTATCATAATTCCACGTAAGTAAAGGATCGAGACAAGGGTGTTAAATACTTTAAATTTTGCTAATTATGAGGTTATATTCGCCGAAGATGAAGATGATGCATACTACATACTAAGAAAATTGAATGAGGAATATGTGAAATGGAGCTTACAAATAAATTTTGATTTAACCAAGAATATGGTAGTCGGAGGGACAGGAAGAGATTTATAAGTGGAAGACGGAAGTGTTGTAAAGTGCTTCACTACATATAAATACTTAGGGACAAATATTTCTAGTAAAGGATGAAGAGAGGAGGAAATTAAGCAGAGAATAGCAAAGGGCAGAGACAGTTACACTCAATTATATGGAATAAGCATATAACAAATAAAATGAAAAGGAGAATCTACAAAACGATAGTTCTGAAGTTTGGGAAAACTAAGAAAATTAAGGAACGTTAAGAGCGATAGAAATGGATTTCTGGAGACGCAGCTGTGGTGTGACAAGAACAGAAAGGATAAGAAATTAATACATTCGGGAAGAAATGGGGGTTACGTCAGTAAATATCTTAGATATAATGGAGGGTAGGAGGCTGAATTGGTATGGACATTTGAGACGAATGCGAGAGGAACGATGGCCATTAAGAATATTTCACGGGAAACCCCAAAACGAAAGAAAAAAGGAAGACCTAAACTTACATGGAAATATATATAAACCAAATTGAATAAGTAGGTAGGATCCTTAAGCCATAGCTCGGGGGCCCTTGGCCACCTTGAGCTACCTTCCGCATCCCCCCCTTTTCAATTCCCTTTCTATGCTATTAAAGGGGAGTTGCCTGTTTCAGGATCACCCTCATGTAGCCTGTTAATCCAACAAAAAAAGTAGGTCTTATTAAGTTCGTAGCTTCCGAAAAAACTACAAAGTAAAAATTTCCCCCAATCAAATAAATTCTTTAAGTCTGTTTCATAGACATAATGTAAACATATCGAGATTTACTGGTCCACATTATTCCTCTGTTCTTTCAGTATTTGTTCTTGTAAGATTTCATAGTACAAATTCATCTCATGTCATTTTTCCATGTTTTAAGTTGGTTAATACCAAAACTTGGTCATTGGAAATTATTTCTTACATACACTATTTTTCAACTGCAAATTTTAGTAAGAAGCCAAACTTTAAGATTTAGCAAAACCATAAATTTGATGCAGCATCGCTTCCCTGGTAATCTCGTCGCTCTTCCGGCCATTACGCCTTGCGCTCTTGGCAGGCGTGGTAATTATCGGAGCCTATTAAAACCGGAGACATAAAAATAAATTGCTTTAAAATTGCGAATCAAGGCCCTCCTGAGAAATTGCGGAGTAAATTTAAACACGGACTTTAAGATATTATAACGAAGGCTACCTGAGATTCTGAAAATTCTAAATGTTCTTTAAAAGTCAAAAAATCATCACCTACTTTATATGAGGCTCTTGTAATATCGGAGAATTTTCTTAAAAGGACGTTTGTTATAAGCTGACCAGAAAATTAATTGTTATGTTAGACAGTGACTCGAAAGTCGCTATTTTTTAAAGACCACAAAATAAATTTAATTCCTTACCAGATAACGCATAGCTTTAATATAAAAACAATAGAGGCAAATGACTACTAATGAAGATATAATAGCTAAGGTTCTTCTTTTTACAGAGACATTGTAATGGAATTTGTTTTCATAACTAATCGTAACGGAGTAAGCATTGAGTGTTGAAGGGCGCTTAATTTTTGTTACGAGGATTTTCTAAAATGAAAGATACGCCGTTATTTTTTAATAGATTCTAACTATTAAAAGCTACCTTTACAAAATATATTGCAAAATTATAGAAACACTTTTACCATAACCTATCTAATTTATTGTAACATCGTAGGAAAATTATTTTTAACAAGAGTTAAATGAAACATTTATGATCTGTTTCGAATATTTGATTAAGGCATTGTAGTATGACTACATGGGAAACTTATCTTTGCCTAAGACGGGAGGCGTGTCGTCTCTGGAGATGAGATGGCGGATATTGCACCGAAACTTACCTGATATGAAACAAGATATAAGGAGAGAGACGAGTCTTAAACGGCAGAGATTGATGGAAGTACTCTGGTTGGGACGTAAGATTTGTGTGGTGTGTCGATTGCGTTGGTTCATTCAAACTTGTTTAATATATTTGAGAAAGTTCATGTTAACATTATTCATTTGTTAGCATAGTAGAGAAAAATATAGAAATGTAATTTCTGATACGTGAAATATTATAACGTTATCAGCGTTTTATTTAAAATTGCATCGTTTTTTGTTTAACAGGCTACGTGAGGATGAGCCTGAAACAGGGAACTCCCCTTTAATAGCATACGAAGGGAATTGAAAATGGAGGATGTGGAGGGTAGAGCAACGTAGCCAAGGGTTGACTAGGACCTCCGGGCTATAGTTTAACGATCCTACCCAGTATTTCACCTAAAGAGATGCAAGGAAAACCCTAGAAAACTTGCATCAGGTAGGTCGGGCTATTGGGTACTATTCTCCACGCCCTTCCAAATGACAGGAGACGAGTTTACCCTACCTTCATCAATTTTGGGAGACAGTTGGCCGACTTAACCAATAGGATCAGCGTACAACTCTTACCGTGTGCCCAAGATCTTCGACCCCAGTACATACACCTCCCAAAATAGACGAAGGTGCCTCGGCATGTGAGAATCTTGTCAAAAGCAAGATAGAGTACAAAGGCATCCCCAAATGCAGGCCCCGCAGTCAATCTAGCGAGAAATACCTGCGACAGAAAACTCCCACAGGCATCCCATAATTGCATCGAGCCGGGCATAAGGATAAAATAAGTAAACTAGTAAGATATAAAAATATATAATGTTATTACAACATTCTGTAATGATATTCGATTAAGATATGAGTGTATTTATTATTAATATAGTAACATAGTATCCACGATATTTTTTCCTTTAATACACTTCCAGAATAGCAAAAGACTAGAATTTCCTGCTCCTAGAGAATGTTTTTGTTTACATGCTGCGACAATTATGTATGTTTTCGTATTTAAAAATTAGTACCAATTCAAAACGTCTGGGTTGACATGACTCTGTACTGGTTCAAAATGTCAATAGTTATTAAAACTTCGCTGAAAATCAAGTCAATTATGACGGTGGCAATCATAAAAAACAAACGTTATGACAAAAATACAGAACACTTACGCCGAAGAATTTATCCAAGTCACCAACTGCAATAGCACTGATGTTTATAGCAGGTCTCTGTTGTCTGCGCGCCATCTTATGTAACTCCAGCAGCCAAATAGATGGCACTGTCCCGGCCAAATATAGGAAGACGGACGGACAGAACCTGCAATCATACTTAAAAGAGCAATAGAACAAAAAAATTACACAAACTTTTTTAATTTTCTGGATAGTTTAAAATACGATTTACTACAAATAACCCACATATTTAAACATTTTTTCGTTACATAATACCACATTTTCTCATATTAGACTTATTTGCAGCTAATTGAAAGAAGAGGAATGGATCATACCACTAAATAAGCTTTTTTAATGCTGTATATTTCTTTTGTTACCCTGAATATGTCCTAACGGCATCTCAGAGTTGATGTTCTTTATGGATTTTTTATTGTACTGTTCCTTGAATTGAAGAAAATTTAAGACACAGGATCAGTATATTTCACTAGTTGTTTGGCACTCCGGCCAAGCAGGAGAAAACACGTATTTCTGCCAACTCAGGGCACCCGGTGCCTCAAATTCGGGTTTGAGGCCTTTGGGCAAGTGTGGTTTTTACACCTCACTAAACTAACTGATAGAATCATTAGAAGACCGTTTGCCGCGGCTAATACGGAAGCTATAGCCATCAAAACAAACTGTGGCCCTCAAAATCGAGAATTTGTCTTGCAAGTCGTCTATGCAGCTAATAATCATGCACTTTATTAAGGACAGACAGTAGTAATTTAGTACACTCATGGCGTCTTAATATGGTAAGATCTCCCCGTCCCAATTCTGTTAGGTAGGCAACCAGGCTTGACAAGAAGCTATTGCCAGTGAATTTTATTGACTTTTCCTATATTTCCGAGACTGCCTACGGCCTCAACGCCATCTAAACTGAAGTAGAGAAAAATCTAGAAAACAACATATCTCAACTAATTGGAACCGGCTGAAAAAACAGACCGCATTTCTTCAATTTACCAAAAATATAAGAACCATTTAACTTCCTTTAAATTCATTGCCCCTATTAAAATTAAGAATAGCTTTAAGAATATTTGTAACGTACCCATAACTGTTGCTACCGGCGAATCAACCTTTGCTAATTTTTTAAAAAATAATAAAAACTTTAAGATCCAAGTCAGCCATATATATGGTGTTCATAAAGTATTTTAGATTTTACAGGCGGACTTACAAAAAAGTTCTTGTCGCTGCTCGTAGACTTGCTACGTCGAAATACATTATGAATTCAGATAATAAAATAAAAGCCACGTGGAATGAAATATACAATTATTCTGGAAAAAGAAGATATGATGCGAATAAAATCTCTGTTCTTCACGACAATAAAATAGTTTCTGCTACAGAAGCAGCTTCCGCGTTTAACCACTATTTTTCCAATGTGCATAAACAATTTCTTCATAATGTTAAGATACCTAACGACGTTTCCGTTTATAGTCTTCTTCAAAACGCGAAAAAAGGGCCGAGCATTCCTTATTTTTATTACCTATAACTAAGGGCGAAGTATTAAATATAATTAAGAGTTTGAAATGTTCGAACTCTAACGATATATATGGGATTAGTAATAAACTTATTAAGAATTGCGCAGATGCCGTAGCAGAACCTATTCAACTCATAATTAACTCGTGTTTCCTAACAGGAAAATTTCCCGATTCCTTAAAAGTGGCTAAAGTAATTCCACTCTTTTAAAAAGGCGTGCGTACTGATATCTCCAATTATCGACCTATTTCTCTGCTCCCAATTTTCTCTAAAATAATGGAAAAGGCTATCTATTTGAGGGTTGTAAATTTCTTAGAAAAACATACAATCTTATCTCCGGAACAACACGGCTTTCTCAAAAATAAATCTACTAACAGTGCTATGAACGATTTCATACAGTCAATTCAAAATTATTTGGAAGGTAAAGTAAAAGTAACGGGAATATTTGCTGATCTATCCAAAGCATTCGACATGGTAGATCACAAAATCTTACTACACAAACTAGAGTTCTACGGAATCAGGGGAACCGCTATCTCACTTTTTAGCTCATATCTCACCAATCGAAAGCAAAAAGTCTCCATAGACGATAACGATGGCAATATTTATGTCTCTCAACTGAACACAATAACTTGTGGTGTCCCACAGGGGTCGATTCTAGGACCTCTTCTTTTTCTTTTGTATATTAATGATCTTCCAGATTGCATAAAACCAATAAAATCAGTTCTTTACGCCGATGACACCAACTTAGTAATAACAGGTAGTGACGACCAAATGCTTCAGGATAACGTCGATAACGCACTCAAATTTTTAAATACGTGGTTCAGTGCAAACAAATTGGTTCTGAACTTATCTAAAACTAAACTCGTTCAATTTTCATCCGGTAAGAACGTTCCTATATTGGCAACTCAAACTAATGACTACGCACCTTTTCTAGGTATTCAAGTTGACGGAAAGTTACGGTGGAATGAACATATTCAGACACTCTCTAGTAAACTCAGTTCAGTCTGTTACTCCCTTAGATTATTAATGCAACAAGTAGATACGTTAACGGGAAAATCTGTATATTATGCTTATTTCCACTCTAATATGGGGACTTGCTTCTCGGTCTACGGAAATTTTCAAATTACAGAAACGTGCGATCCGTATACTATGTAGCAAAAATTATAGAGAAAGGTGTAGGCCACTCTTAAAAGCTCTTGAAATTTTAACATTTCCTTGTACTTACATCTTTGAGACTCTCAAATATGTAAAACGTAATTTAAATCTATTTGATAGGAACGGAGATTTCCATAATTATGAGACCAGAAATCGCGCAGCTCTACGTACGGACAAACATCATCTCTCACTTGTTGCAAAAAGCATTCATTATTTGGGAATAAAGTTATTCAATTCCCTTCCTATTAGCATTAAAAGCATTAACAATTACAATGTATTTATGAGGAAATGCAAAATTTTTTGAATTAAAGGCGCGTATTGCTCTGTCAATGAATTTATAAATCGGCCTCAACCTAACGCTCTTTATTTCCCTAGAAAATACTGGTTCTATTGACTGCAATATAAAACCGTATTGTACATTTATGCCACTAATACTTCACGAGATGTCCAGTCACTGCCCTCAACTACGACATGTGTTCTTCAGGTGAAGAAGTGTATTGTGATGTGATGTGCAGTGTTACAAGTGAAATTAATAACTCTTATTTAATTATTTTCGTATAAATTCTAAGTTTTCTTGTTTCATGAAATTTTTTTTTGGGGTAACAGGCTACATGAGGGTGATCCTGAAACAGGCAACTCCCCTTTAATAGCATAGGAAGGGAATTGAAAAAGGGGGGATGCGGAAGGTAGAGCATTTTTTTAGTTAAGTTAATTATTGTATATCATTAATGTTTATGACTGTTAGTATTTACTATATTTATGTATATCTATCTCATGTTTTTTATATCAATTTGACTTGTCCTATTTCCTCATCTGAGGACTAACGGAACTAATAAATCTATCTATCTATTGGCCGCTGTACGTGAATAAAGAAATAAATTAAGCCTGAAAGGTGTTATTCCACATTTTTCATGAAATAAGCTTTGAAAATTATTCTTTTGGTTTTGGTTTATAATTTGTATATTATTTAAGCATTTCTGTATATTGAAATAAATGAATATTTAAATGATCTATCAAAGAGTAGGCACCAGTTTTATTTTCAAGTTCATTTTCATTAGCTCAGTAAAATCGCAATTATTTATTTTTTGATAAAACTATTTTCCATAAATTTATTTGTATTAATATCATTGACTTAGTTCAATTATGTATTTTTTGGTTAAGCTAGTTCTTGTATTATTCTGCTTATTAATTTTTTTAATATTGGGGCAGTATTTTTGTGGTTAGCCTTCGACATAACTCTAGGGACGGTCTTACTGAGAAACTATGTATAACAAAAAACGGAACATCCAACGACCGGTTTGTTATTTAATCTCATATACAAATAAACTCCAAACGTTTCTTGCTTGATATTTCAATTCCTTCATTTCACAACTGTGTTGTCTCATTTCAAGATAAAAGATGAATTAGTGACGAGAAAAATTAGAAAGGTCACAAAAGCAGTAGAGGTTGATTATCCGTCCCTTCAAATCAAAAATTTTCAACTTTATTTTTTACAATTTGGCAGTTATTTTAGTTTTTATCATACAAGGGTTAGATAGTAACAATAAAAATTTTGTCGGAACCACAATTTTGTATTATTTTTGTGCTATAATATTAAGATAACAAAAACAGTGTGGTGTCAAAACACACACACATAAACAATCACAATTTCAAAACATAAAAAGAACTAATTTTGTATTTGTTAAAATATTATTGTAAATAAATTTGTAAGAGACACACGAAATTTTCCCGAAAAGAAAAGGCTTTTCCAGTCGGCATAATTTTTTAAAGGTCCCCCACCCTATAAAGGAATGCGGATATATTATATTTACCTTGTCAGTAGTTCAATAACAAACCTAGGAGACAGTTCGTGCTTCACGTACAAATTTGTTAAAAATTATTGTGCTAGTTGTGCTTATGACAACTTTCTGGTTTACTTTTGGATAAGTGTATAAACTCTACGCATCTTATGTATTTTTATATATAGGCATATTTGGGGGCTTTGAAACTTTAACACCACTACAACTGCTTTTATTTCCGGAGTTTGAAACTCATTAGCCTCAACTATAGACAGATCAACAGTCACTCGTGGCTAATTTTATAGCAATTATCTGAGTATTAACGTCTGTAATTTACGAGAGTTTTCAATTGATCGTTTGTCATAGGTTTGCGGGTTTAATGGATGTTATATGAATTAAAGCAATTATAGTTATTTTATAGATTGTTTTCACACCTGAGGAGGTTCCAAATAAAGGAACGAAACGTCGTGACATAATTATTTAATAAATAATGTTCAATTCTGGTCGTAATATTTTGCCTACATTATTCAAGGTATAGTCAGAACAATTATAAAATTTGTTTAAAATTGTTATTCTTTATATATATTATATATTTTTGAAGAAATTACTAAATGCAAACAGTTGCTATATAAATGTTGTAAATATCCCTATCACTATCCAGTAAAATACTTACATTAGTTTGATCCCAGAGTAGGCGCCAATGGCTTACTTTTACGACGAAACCACGTCAGAATGACGTCATGATAGTTTTTATCTCAGGCACGTCAAAAATGAATTGTTTCCTACCAGTTATATGCCCATAATTTATTCACCGAATAACAAAATTAAATTCAAACGTAATTTAATAAGGTAAGAGGCATTTATTTGTACAAATATAATCCTTAGTTTAAGTAATTTCATTTGTTCTAATTTTGGCAAAAGACACGGAACTTCTGATTAAATATTCCTGAGTTACCTGGGTTTATGCAGCGGAAATCCACAAAATTGAAGAATTAAAAACTTGAATCACCACGGAACAGTTCCTGCGACTCTACACGTGGTTAATAAAGACTGGAGGGAAATGCAGAACAGACTTGATGTTCTTTGAGTAACTAATGATGTCTACTGAGATAATCCGAGATATAGTGACACAGCATATCGCACAGATTGTAAAGCTCATTGTTGTAAATTCAACAGCCAGGGCTTTAAATAGATATGTTAGGAACAGAGTTTGAAATTATATCATTTTAATTATGTTCGTTTAAATTTTTTATCTGATAAAGAATTGGATTATTACGTTTTTTCTCAATTCGCGTTTTAAAATTGTGAAGAAATGCGTCCTTGTTGGTAAACCATTTGTCTTTTATTTTGTTACGGCTTGATGTAACGTGTTGAATAGAAAGGTCTAGATTGCTTTGAAATTCTATGTCTCGCGTGCATATTTTGAATAAGAAATACATTTCTTGTAGACGGCGAGGCGCGCTTTGTGACTGCGAGGCTACAAGTCACAGAGCAGGAATGGCAGGCAGTATAATTAAAGCTTAGTAATACAGGAATTAGTGGTGGTCTCTGTGCAACACGAGCTCCAAAGCTTCCCAGAATCCTCTCATCGCAGACAGCCGCTGGGAGCTTTGAAACTTTAACACCACTACAACTGCTTTTATTTCCGGAGTTTGAAATTCATTAGCCTCAACTATAGGCAGATCAACAGTCACTCGTGGCTAATTTTATAGCAATTATCTGAGTATTAACGTCTGTAATTTACGAGAGTTTTCAATTGATCGTTTGTCATAGGTTTGCGGGTTTAATGGATGTTATATGAATTAAAGCAATTAAAAATGTAAATATTGTAATGAAATATGACAGAAGCTCAACCCTCTTCGTAATAAGTTTTTAGAGCATGTTATCACGAGAGCTTATCGTCAGGACCTTGCCAACGGAAAGATCGGATCTTCATAATAGAGATGGGCGATCTGATTGAGATTTCTGATTTCTGCGGAGTGAGCGATCATTGAATCAGGAATAAAAGAGCGGTAGCTCCCTCCTGTGATCCGAGAGTTTGAATCACTCGCTCAGGAATCAGAACACTGGGCCTGCGATCCCAGAGCTACCTAGTGTTTGAACTCGTCTTGGGAACTTTGATCCCAGAGAATGTAGTGAGTGAATTAGAATCTTTTTTTCTGGATACGGAATTATGAGACTATTGTTTTGATAAATTTAAATTTAGTGAAAGATGCACAAAATATTGTAACCGAACGTTAATATGAAATTCTCTTATCTGATAGTGCAAATATGATCGTATAATCCGTGCCACCTATTCTGGTTAAATCTTATCACACACTTTTTACTTTAGCCTCTCAAGATCGCTTCTCTCTATATTATGCTGTTATTAACATCATTACTAATTGTAATGACTGCTTAATTAGTATTTACTCTAAGTAAACTATTTATATTCATATGATTTTGTTTAACTTAATAAGATACAGAGAAGACAAGTGATATAATTTGTACCCGACAAATAGTATTGATAAATATTGCTAATATCTTATACTGTCTTATACTAGTGTCTCAACAACGTACTATCTGTGTGGTAAGGTAAATACTAAGATGCACTCAACTCCATGAATACTTCAACAGTGTAGAAGGAGTGTCTAAGTAAAAAGATAGTTAATCCATATTTGAACTTGTCTATATTTATTTATAATTGTTTAATGGAGGCCGGAAGTTTATTAAACATGCTAATATATATATGAATGAATCCCTGTTTCCCTTGGTCACGCCATAACTTAAGAGCGACTTCACCGATTTAATTCGTCTTTGTTTTAGAAGTTTTCTAATACTCTGTACAAGGTTGTTACGGATACACAATTGGAAAATCGGAAAATTTCATAAAACTTAACTACGAGAAGGCTGCCTTTCATCAGAGCGTTTGAATCTCCAAAAATAATGCGGGTTGCCTATACTTTTAGTCTCTCATGCTCCAAAACGGCTCAACGGACTTCAAGAAAATTTATTATAAACGTAATTTTGGCAGCATGAGAAAGAGCAATATCACTCGATCTATTGTTGTAAACGTGTGAAAGCGGGTCCCGTTGGAAACCAACTGCGACTTATAAGGCTTGCCGTGAAGCGATCATAAGCTCAACCACTGGACTAGACGGTCGTGTTTATACAGTATTGATAGATTGACATTCATTCGTATTCAATCACCGTTTATTTCGCAACAGCAAAACGTTGTGTGTTTCGTGTATTATGATGTATGTTCAGAGGTTTATCACTGTGTTATTTATTGCATGTGATAAAAAAATACCACTAGTGAGGTGCCAAAATTTCGGTTGGCATAGTGTAGCACAAGTGGAGTTCATAATCTTCGAGACAATGAGACTGAAGAAGGGCGTAGGCAGCGTTTGGAGGCAAACAGAATGGGAATTTTTTCAAACGAGATCTACCACGGCTCCGGAAGAAACCATACCCTAGGTTTCAGGCGAGAGGCGACAAAACAGACATAATGTACCGGGACAATATAAATAAATACCCGGGCAACGCCGAATCTCCATCTAGTAGCATTATAATGAACACCCTTTTGTATTACAGTCAGAGACTTTCCTTTCTTGTGTAAATTATTTTTATTTCTAGTATCAAATCTAGGCACATCTGAGTTTGTTATGAATGGGAGACTAACATCAGTGATTGAATATACTGGCAAGTAAGAGTAAGTATTCTCATTTTCTTGAAGAGTCTTCTGCGTGAATTTTTTGGTGAAACCTGAAATAATATTCTGACAATTTTTTTTCTGCACATAAAAAACTTTGTCTTTTCCTGAGCATTACCCCAGAATATTATACCATTTGTCATTAAAGAGTGAAAGTATGCAGAATAAACTAATTTTATTATGTTTGGTTCACTACCACTTGACATAATTCTCCTAGTTTTATTAGGAGAATATTTATGTCATCTATCCAATTATTTTGTCTACAGATATACCTAAAAAAATTGTACATTCAGTTGTTTGTTGTTAATGTTAAAGAGTTCAATGTAGCATTGTTTCTCTGAAACTAAACGAAATGAGTCTTATCACAATTGAATGGCAAACCATTAACTGAAAACCAGCGAAGCACCTGCGTTAGTGTATCATTGGCATCAATTTGCAGACTATATTGCTTACTCTCCTACAATAACTGCGACTTCAACTTCTGCAAGTCTACCAAGCGGCAGAAAACCGAAGCCAACCAATAATCCTTCAGCTGTCCAACATAGTTTCCTGACATTAAATTTCTAATAAATAAATTAAACGGCCAATAAGCCAGCATATAAATTTGTTACTATTTATTCATATAAGATGTAACGTCTCCCTTTTGAGACTCCGTCAGGCATAAAATACGAAACAGGAAGAATACCAGAAGATTTTAGTAAAAAGACTGGTGCTGATAGATGCGAACAGAACAGGACAATTAGTTTAGTATCTCATGCATGCAAAATATTAACGAAAATAGTATATAGGGAGAGGAACGTGAAACAGAACGCGTGTTAGAAGATCAGTTTGGTTTTCGGAAGAATGTAGGGACAAGAAAAGCAATATTGACTTTGCGACTAATCTTAGAAGACAGGGTAAGGAAAAACCGGCCTGCGTTCAAGGCATTTGTAAATTTAGAAAAAGCGTTTGATAACGTGAACTGGAACACACTATTATGGATTTTGAAGAGCACGGAAATAAAATATCGAGAATGGAGGCTTTTACATAACCTCTACAGAAGACAGGCAGCAGTAATTAGAATAGAAAGATCAAGAAAAGAAAGTCGTAATCAAGAAATGATGCAGTCTGTTGCCGATGCTGTTTAACTTATATATAGAACAGACGATGAAGAAGGTTAAAATGGAATATGGAAAAGGAATCATACTGCAAGGAGAAGAAATAAAATCCCTACCCTTTGCCGATGATATTGTAGTATTACAGGAGTCAGAAGAAGACTTGGAAACTATAATAAATGGGGCCCTGGAGACAGAGTTCATTACGAGGATTAATAGAAGGAAAACCAAGGTAATGGAGAGTCGTTTGGGAAACAGTGGAATGACAAAGGCGTGTTGGGAAGGGATATTTTGACGGAAGTTAAGGAATTCTGCTACTTGGGAAGTGTAATAACTAGGGATGGTAGAAGTATAGTAGATATAAAGAGTAGGATAGCACAGGCAAGGAAGGCTTTCGTGAAAAATAAATAATGACCGTCGCTGTAGGTGGTCCTCGACACTAAATTCTTCACATGTAAATACTTCAATACATTTAATAATCTTCTCGGCTGAGGGAGTCAAGAAGTAAATGACATGACTTGCTAAACTTTATGCGTGCCCAAGTCTCAAAAGGGAGACAAAACGTCGTAATTGAATAAATAGTAATAAATTTATTTGTTTACTTATTGGTCGTTTTTCATTTATTGAAATTCTTTCAACTGTGTTTATCACTATCCACTCGCTGAAAAAAATTCAAGGACGCAAGACAATGCAGGAATAGATAACAGCTCTAATCAACCACTCACCTGTATAGCAAAATTTGAAGAGATTTAATCTTTTCCTATCTGAACTAAAAACATCATACAAATATCATTCTCGCCGCTCCGTTGTAGACAGTAAAATAATGGTCAACATCGTAGGAGTCACATAGTACAGAAAAGTCATCTTCATTCAACAATGTAAGATGGTGTAATAAGAAAGAACTGAAAACAAACCTTAATTTGTCACCAGAAGTCTCCATCAGCCATCAGATCAAATCCACAATAATTCGACGCTGGTGTTATTTCTTCATTTAAAACCAAACAAAGGTGTATACTATCTTCATCCGCTATTTTACGCGAAAGGTTGATATTGAGCCACCCCAAACCAAGCGCAGATGCTACCCAGAGGACACACAGATGCAACATCGTTGTATCAGATTCCAAGGCAAGCACGACACCGATGAATGTGGTCCCTTCCGTTTACTTGCGGAGGTCAACAAACAAACGATTATCGAACACCTCGTCCACTGGCAACAATACATCCACCACCGAACTTTGTTTCTTTCCAGCTTGTAATGAGTGGATATGGCAATCACCATTTTATTTCGCCACTGGGTGAAGAAATACCCATATTGGAGAAAGCAGTCCAAGTAAACACCAAGGCGCCATAGAGGCGAGACATGGGGTTTCGGAATGCGCAAAAACACTGTTTCTGATACCTGAGTCCAGTTCTCAGACCGCGGGAATTTTGGAAGGCTAGAAATTAGAGAGAGTAACCGCGGTTCAAGCTGAATTTTGATTGGAGGCTTAGGGTCAGGTGATCCGCCATGCATCTCATGGTGGGATGAATGAAAGAGATGACCTGCGAGGATGGATGAGAGAAATTTGATCAGTCTGGCATGGACATTTGAAGAAGGAAGAAGTCTAGAGAGTGCGTGGTGTTTGATCCACGGCACGGCAGTCGTGGAGGAGAAATTAGATTAGTTGGACATGGAGAATTGAAAAAGTAGGATGTCAGGAGAGCGCGTGCTAGTTGAACCTCGACACTAGAGAAATTAGTCGGTCAGGAACGAGCTTTGAAGAATCAGGCGGAGAGAAAACGAGGAATTTTTCTAGCGTAATAGAAAGAAGGATGTCCCTACAACTAGACAAGCAGGTGGCGTCCTGTCCAAGTAATTTCCCAGGACCCAGGAACGAGCTCCAGAGGCGACCAGAATTCGTGGAAGACGGATCCCAAGATACCGGCGTGGGCAAAGGACGAAGCTGTTTACGACCCATAACAAATCTCAGATGTGTTAGTGCCAATATCGTAAAGTACGTGATGACGATTTTGTTGCTGCACGATAAGCCCATATAAAAATGACCCTTTAGTAGATAGTCTTATTTTATGCAATTGAGCTAGCCGTGGGAAATTTTTAAAAATTGGACCCTAAAGTTTGGTCATTATTGTTGTATTTTTTTGTTTTCTATAAATAAATTTATTAGTTTTTATTTAATCTAATCCAAAAATTCACTTTTATTTAAATTAACATCCAACCCCCCAGTTCATTATAAACTCTCAGTCCTATCTTCGTTTCTCCTTTGGTTCTACAGCCCATTGAAGGCCTTAGCCATATTACATAACACATTCCGAATTTGGAGTAATACGCGGTCAGCGTATCGATTCTCCAACAGTCTTAATCCCGGTCTCCGTGATCATCTCAGTCCTTTCACATCCCAAAAAAGTAACGCCTTCATTCCTCGATCGCGTTCATTATCTGGTTCAAGAGAAACGACTACTTATACAAATTTAATTTAGAAAGAAATACTACCGGATGCTTATCAACTGAATAGGGCGAATTTGAGATTCGTGGACTTGCTTAACAAGAACCACGAGTAAAATGAAGCTATCTAAACCTGCTTCAAAAGAAAACCTACTAGCTGCTAAAATGAATTGACGTAGACAGTGGTAGAAAATTCGATTTCCAGGTGACAGAACTATTCCCAACAAAGCCACAGAAGAGTAAAAACTCGTCTTAAAGGCCTAACGTGACGTGGCCCGGCAAACTGAATTCTCCCTGAGAGAAAACTAAGAAGCTTACCAGAGATAGACCTTGAATCCCAACTCTTAGTTATAACGGGTCTTCACACTCCACATCACAAGAAAAACTTTATTTTTTCTCCAAGTTACGTCAGCAAAACACGCCCCCATCTCCCTCAAGTACAACAACACCTGGATGAGACCCTCAAATTATCAATATTCTCCGCTCTTTAGACAGACAAAACAACTCAGCCACTAACGAAATCATTTCGTAGGAAAGGTTTTTTGTTTCTAACAAATATTCAATGCAATTCCATTGACTGGACCTAACCTCACAAATGGAAGATCGTCCATATAGCTTAGATGAAAAGAATCGTGAGGATCCATTTACCTTCTTGATCATACTTCTCAAAACCAACCGAATTCTTTAGATCTATTCAAGATTCCGAGAAAACTTTCAAATTATAATGGAAGTCAAGAATCACATCCAATGCCAGATATATCTATCAATGACGCTGCATAATTCATCCAGTCGATCCTTCTCTGTTAAATACGGGACCATGATATTTAATGCCCATTAATCTATTTGAATGTTTAAGCAGTTTACAATAAATGCCGTATTGTGAATTAAATTTTCATATTTTATTTGAGTGTCTTTTTATTGGCGTATGTTATTATTTTTGTGTTTTCTGATTTAAATAAAAAATTGTGTAATGATATATATCTAACGTGTCCTTTTTCCTATATACAATGGATACAGTAAATATAACTAAATCTGAGATAAAATAATTAACAATCAACAAATTCAGCTTTGAGAAGAAGACAATATAAATTTAAAATATATATTAATGGAACTTTATTTCCGTAAAACCAAACTTCAAACTCTGAACTCCTAAAACCTTTTAGCAGTTTTAACAAAAGGATCCGCTGAATTGAGGACATGGCATAAGTTAAACAACAAAACTCTACTTTTCCTCTATAATGAGATTCAACCGGTAAATGAAAACCATATCATAGTAAATAATCGTTTTCTTCTTAATTCTACTACCAATACCGGATATTTGATCGAATTTTTCGTCTTGAAACGAATAACAATTTGTCGCACAACGTTTATTTTTCATCCACTCATTGTGAGTCCCTTCTACGGCCGAAACTTTAAAAAGTATGTATATCCACCAAAGAACATGTACGAAAACTTCTGGTAATTCGACACAGATTGGCGATAAAAGAGAAACTGGGCCTTGAAATGAAGCTACCAACGTTTCGGTCTCTCCGTTTGTTCATATATATATATGCCAAACTAATCACGCATATTATGCTGAATTATTGTGTAATTGCAAGACTTCGTGAATAATACGAACCATTTCCATTCTTGCGACCTCTTGATCGTGAGCGTGAAGATACCTTCGAAGACTAGCATGACTATGGGAGCACATAAATACCAAAATCTAGGGTTCTGTTTGAAAACCGTCACCTGCCAAATGGCAAGAAGTCCGTGTGCTCCGAACACCAGACGTGTCAGGATAGCCTTCAAAGTCGCCAGGAGCTTCCCCATGACACTTGGTCTCTGGACTTCTCCACTGAGAATGTGACACTGCGTTTTGCTTGTCTGAGAGGGAGTTCGCGCATCCATTTATATGCAGCAAAGCGACCCAGATTTCAGGAACATCCATTAATCCACGCGCTGACATTCCTCTTCCTGTCACATTAATGGGCTAAGAGGGCTGAAGAACGAAATGGCCGAATGTTTGTTATTATATTCCTCGATTGATCCTATGCGTCCTATTGTGAGTGTCGTCTGCTATCTTTCAAAATATGACAAATGATATGAAAAATCAAATATAAGCAAAAATCACCTATCAGTAGATTTGACCAGTATTTATGGTACATGTTATACGAGTCGACAGTTAATGTGCATCACATAAAATGACCGCTTTTTGGGCCACTCATAATTTTTGGCCATAAATTCCAATTTATGTCTGTCTATTGATCATCTTATCATCTCTTTATGTTTTCCAACTTTTAATCTACTAGATACGAGTCCAAGCATTATTTGTACATTTACTTAATTGCCCCATACTTCATTGTCCACTTTCCTGATCCTTATATATACAGCACATTTAGTCGTCTGTCAGATCATAACAGCATATTAAATAAACTTTCTGCTGAAGTTACTCTGAGATACAAGTCACATAAATTGACAACTGGTATCAAGACTTGCATATCAAATAAATAATACCTGCTCTATTTTAACTTTTTTATCATCCTGTTCTACATCACTTAACTTTGTTTTTTAGTTTAAACATTTTTATGATAATTACTGGCTGTAGAGCAACGTCACCTTACACCACAATAGTAATCCTTTTACAGATTAGTTCATAGGATACTACTTCCAACTGTTGTCAATAACAATTTAGTAGAGTGAACCTTGTCACCAAGGTTTCATCCTCTTACTATTGCTTCATGATTTAATGTAGCATTGTCATGTGCAATTATTGTTGTCTGACCCTACAGCCATTTAATTAATACCAAGATGAGGATTTGTTTATAATTAATGCATACTTTTGATTTTCAGCACATACTATGGATTTTCACAATAGTTTTTATGACCTATACACTTATGTATTTTCTTTGACAAATACCAAACCTACATACTTTAAGAAATATCCTTTGTAACAAACAAAAATTAAATCTAAGTCTCAAATAACATTATGAGTATGTTTTTGACCAATGAAATATACAGGATGTTAAAAAAAGTGCTGAATGTTTTGAGAGGTGGTAACAATCATTGTGGCAGCACATACTTCCCAAGATCCACACATTTGTTCATAGGAGAGATTTAACCTGATGGCCATTCCTCACTTATAATAGGTGCTCAATATGATGTCCATCCATGACAGTGCCCTTTGGCGTAAGCAATCATACAGTCTTTGAAATACACCGAGTTGCAGTTGTAAGAACTGTCATACATTGAAGAAGTGATCCTGTAGTGTCGAGGTCTTCCACCCATGCTCCTTCACATAAGGTGTGTGGATCTTCCACGCATGGGGTGCTAGAGAGCCTGTGTCCTTAAGACATATGCACAACCAAACATCTTCAGCCACTACAGAATTCTGACCCGTGTTTATTGAACATTTTGATGGTTACTACCATCTCTCAAAATATTCAACACTTTTTTTAGCACAATGCACATTGAATTAATTTTGAATCAGCTATTCAAGATATGTTGATGTCACAATCAATGAAAGTCTCTCATTGCGCATTAACTGAATTCATGTCAGTTTCTGTCTCAGTGTTTACTTCCAAACAATTTTATTAACTTCTTTTGTAAAAGATGTCAAGAAATTATGGCAGATTTAAGTTGTCTTGAGAAATTTGAACTATTATTACTACAATGAACACTGAAAACAATGTGTGTGCAGTGTTTCAATTTCAGTAGTTGAAGATTATAGATAATGGAAATTACTTTTGAAAACTCGATATCTAATCAGAAACAGCAAAACATTACAATTTTGTCACATGAGTTTTGACCAAGCAGTAATCTTACATTGAAGACCTGTAATCAAAATTTGTTCAAAACATAATATATATTATCTAATAAAACACACCACAGTAAGTTTCTTATTTCTCTCCTAAGTAAATCAACTAATGTAATAATTGGTATTTCCTGTATTATTTCAACACAAAGTTTATTCACACAGTAAGTTTCTTATTTCTCTCCTAAGTAAATCAACTAATGTAATAATTGGTATTTCCTGTATTATTTCAACACAAAGTTTATTCACACAGTAAGTTTCTTATTTCTCTCCTAAGTAAATCAACTAATGTAATAATTGGTATTTCCTGTATTATTTCAACACAAAGTTTATTCAATCAAGGAAATTATTTTTGTGCTTATTTCTACCTACTTTTCGTTAATTTAAGAGATGATGCCACTGACAGATGGTCAACTCTCACATTGTGAGGTAAGAAATTTTAACAGTAACTATTCTTACATATTTGCTTTATATATTTTTTATGCAATGATTTAAACATTGTTCAATAAAATATATCTCTACTATATAAAAAATTATGTTGCAACATAAAAATCTGTGAATCACTCCCATTTATGAAAACTAAGACCTTCTATAATGGGATTCATTTTGGCTAAAGGGGAATTTGATCCCCCAAGTGTATACCTCAGGATTTTCCTTTCATTATATACAGATAAAAAGAATGTGAGGGGCATATACATGGAGGATAACTCCACCAGTTCCTTTGTTTTTATCTGTATGGATAGCATACAATTATGAACTATATAATTGTCACTTTTTCTAAACAGTTTTCACACTTGGTTAATTGAGACACTTGTGGTTGTCTTAGTCTTTTTAACATGTAAATTTAACTTGTTAGCATGTCATCATGGAAATGCTAAATACCAATAATTCCTAATCAAATGCATTTGCCAATGGTTTCCTTCATTTAGCAATAGTGTACTGAAAGAACTAACTGAATGATTGGATGATGTGGAACTGATGTCACATCACACACTAAAAATATTTAATCAAAATACAGACCACCAGACCCAGTAAATGATAAGTTTTTAACTTCATCTACAGAATTTATCATAAACAGGAGCAAAGGTATTCAATAAATGTTTAACAATGGAATTGTAACCACAATCAAAAACTGGGTTTATTTTACATATGTACATATTATTTATCAACGCCGTTTTCGTCCACCACCTTGTTTTATCCTATTGGAGCTTTTTCCACCCTTAGCAGGAGGCCTCTTTCCTGCACCTTGACCCTTCTTAGATGGCACTCCTGTACGCTTCTTCTTGCCATGCTGGCTCTTTTTAGGTTTCTTATCCTGCTTTTCCCGAAACCTCCTGAAAAAAAAAATGAAGTAAATTATGTATTAACCAAAATAATTTTTTGTAGCTCAGTATACAGACATGGAAAGACACAAATGTGTATTATTTACAATTCATTGTGTCCAGCATGTGCAATTTAAAAATATCTGTAGTTAATTTAACCAAGAAAAGTTTAATAATGATAAAGCTACAAAACCAGAGAATCAAGTGGAACATTAATTGCTATAAAATAAGAGTAATTAAGAAGAAATAATAGAAGTGAAACAAAACACCATACATAATTTTTTGTTAAGTACTTATCTCACACATTCTTGAGGATACAGTGGGAATGAATCACAAATTTAATTAATAAAAAATAATGGTAAAAATCATCTAGAGTAAAAGGTTTGGAGATAATTAAACATGTTTTACATTAAAAGGTCCTAGACATTTACAAGATAATTATATTTTACATTCAAAATCTGAACATATCCAGGTCTGTATATAAAGACAATTGAAGAAATTTATCATTTTAATAATGTAACTATTGCAAATGAATTTCAGAACGAAACATCCCACATTTAAATAAATTAGTAACAATCTTTAAAAGCATTAAAAGTGTCATTAACATTCAATGGGTACATGAATACAACAGGTTTTGACAGGTAATTTTATTCCAAACTAGTGATTTCTATGGTAAATAATACGATGAAAATGCAGGAAATTTGGGCTTCTTGTTACACAAGTGAGATATTATGCTGAAATACAATGGGGAAATGTACATAGTACAAGAATTATAAGCTTATTGGGGAGTAGGAAGAGAGGCTACATGATCATCCAGAAACTGGAAACCCCGCTTAATTGTAAAGGGGGTATATAGAAAAGAAGGAAGACAATCAAGGGACAGGTATTCACCTGAAAGAGATGCAGGGCAAAGTATAGAAAGCCTGCAACAGGTAGGTAGGGAAATTTGTATTTGTCTCACATCCTTCCAAATGACAGGAGAGAAATTTGGTATGGTATCACAGTATCCCTTCTCCATGCCTTGATCACTTTAGGAGGGAGTTGGCCAACTGATCCAATAGGATCAGCAGACAGCTCTTACCATATGCCCAAGGTCTGCAACCCAGAAACATACAACTCTCAAAAGTGACTGAGGTGCCTAATCATGTGATACCTTTAAAATCAGAGCAATAATGAGGCATCCCCAAAGGTAAGAACAATCATCACTATTGGAAGACACACCTGCGAGAGCTAAGATTAGCTCCCATGGGTTTCCGTAACTATGAGTATGTTAATTATATAAATATAAATTTATATATATATATATATATATATATATATTCATACATGCAAGAAATTTGAGCTGAAGAATAGTTGAGATGTACCACAGACATCATACCCACAAACCCATTATATTAATTTTTCTCTACACTGAATATATCCCTTAATTTTTTGCATTTATTCAGTCAAATATTTTTCATTCATTTCACAAGAGTCTCAATACAAGAAATGTTAAGGCAATATTATTCGTGGTGTATCCTAACTCATTAAGATCCAAAATTTGACATCTGATACAACCTAGGGCTAACAACCACTTTGGTACAGTAATACCCCACTCCCACTGAAACCCTCCGCAAGCTCCGCCCTATTGTGTCTCTCTCTCTCTCTCTACAGTTATGTGACGTCACACATCTATCCCATGAATTAATTCGAAAAATCTCACTCCACACACAATTGCCATGTGTATTAGGCCGAAAAAGCAGATTCCACCCACAATCCCCCCCCAGTATATTTGACCAAAAAAGCTCATTCCAACAACACATGAATTTAAGCCAAAATAATTAGCCATTCTTTTTTTGGCAATATTACATTATTACAAGTCTGTGCTAAAGTCAAGTGGGCTAGGGGAGGAGCGATGGAGGTGGACAAGGCAACGGTACCAAACTAGTCCAGTTCCCAACCTAGTTGTTACATGTTACCAATAATTGTCAATAATAATTAGGCTATGAAAATTATTTCACAATATTCAATACTAATACAATTAGTAGCCGTCAGCATTTTAGCTAATAGAATTGTATATTAACCCAATTGCCAAATAAATTATGATAAAAAAACATAAAATTGTTTATTTTCTTACTGTTGCTGTTCTTGGAATATTTCCCTGTTAACTGCCTTTTCAATATCTAGACGGGGTTGCTTATTTAAAATACTATTCAAAATATCTATATTTTTCTTCTTCTCTTCTTCTCGTCCTGGAGGGGGTAATTTTCTTTTCCTATTCTGAATCAAGCCATCAGCTGCTTTACCAGTCTTTTCCTTGGGAAGCTTTGATTGAAACTTCCCAACCGAAGCTGTAGATACTTTAGCTAGAGATACTGCAGTTGACAACTGAAAGAAAAACACACAATATAATTAGCACACACTTCAAATCATGCTGAAAGTAGAATTTTGATGAATAGGTTAATAATCATACACTAGAACACAGAAATAACATACAATGTAAAAATTTCAGATTCTCAAAAAATAAACCAATATAACCACACATTAAAGAGCGAAGGCTTTCCTGGTGAATTTGATTCAAATATAATTCTCGGATTTCAACCCAGATAAAAGTTTGTACACACAACCCAACAATTATATTTAAACACACATTAATAAAAAATGTTTAAATTTACCTCAGTAGTATCAAGTTTGTCAGCTGATGGTAAGCCAGTTCGTGGAACTTTTATGTTCTTTGTTACTGCCAAATTTCTCAACCTTTGGAATTCATTCTTTGCTACCTTTTCCACTTTTGCATTTGTTTTCTTGCTAAATTGATCCTCCATTGGATCAGCATTTTGTGGAACTTCAAGAAGCCAGTCTTGCTCTTTTTGGGCTGCAGAGCGTCTATAGCCATAGTTGGGAACCCATTTCTGAAAATGAATAGTAACAAGTGTAAGCATGTAACAAAATGATAAAGTGGCTAAAGGGGAATATAATCAGACTGTGACATTTCTAGTTGTGCGCCGTGTGGGGCATATGTGTGGGGAATATAACTCCACCAGTTCCCATAAAACTACATCAATTGCTAGTAAAATAACTACATAAATTTAAAGTTAATACAAAAATAGAAAGATTGTTAATGAGACTAATATTAATTTATCATACAATCTAATTTCACTACCAAACTAAAATGATACCCTACAATATTAATATACTTCTGATAATATATTTGGCTTGAAAGTGTAATGAAATTGTGAATTTTATTAACAATATTCACAATGCACAGATAAAGAGCTTTGTCCCACATTGAATTCCTTCAGACAATATTACCTTCACCTAAAAATATTTACGAAATTTTCGTTTAAAGAATACATGTAACCGAATATTACAATTTATGCAAGCATCTTACAAAGAAGACATTAACAGTGATATTAGGGTAACAATATAACTGATAACTCATTCTGATTATAGTGTTTAATCCAGTACCTGTAGCACATCATCCCATTGCAACTTTGATTTCTTAGTTTTCTTTATTCCTTTCTCCTTGGCAAATTTTTCCCACTTTGTTAATGGTTTGGGCTTTGGAATACGATCTTTCCTTGGTAGTGTGTATATTGGTTCAGGTAGTTTAGCAACAACTGCTTCATCAACACGTTCAGTTGGTAAATCCCATATTTTATTTATTAATAGCTGAGTATTATCTCTAGCTAGTTCTCTGAGAAAATTCTCCTTGTTTGTCCTGCAATTGTAAATTTGAAAAATATTAAGGCTAGTATTTGTAAATATGATTGAATAATATTTTAAAGAATAGAACTAGTTAAAACGGAATGTAATTTACTAAATACCTTAATGTATGAAGATTTATTTCATTACTGTCCGAGGCTAACAGAGTACCTAAATCATACTCCAATTCCAAATGTTTAGCCACATCAGTTGGCTTAAATGAATCCTTTTGTTTCGATGACTTTTGTAACACTTCATTAACTATATCCATGTTATTTCATATACATAAACAATTGTACGTTTAAATTACTCCATGTGGTTACAATTTTTGTCACTGAAGTTCTTAGACAAGAAGGTAAACGGAAATAGACACCTTGCACGTCAAATATCTTTGCATGAAAGTCAGAGTTTTTTCTTTTAATCATTCCGATAATTTAAAAAAAACTATTTACGGTGGTTGTTTTCTTAACTAAATTTATTTAAAATATTACAATTTTGATTGCGTATTAACATATAACCTTTTTCTAGTTGAACCAAATAAATAGATAGAGAGGCAATGCCAGGCCTAACCTACAGGCGGCCAAAGAGTATCTTAAATAGAAAATGATATATTTTTTTAACATTTAATGTAGAAATATGCTGATATAACTTTGCATCCAACTCGCAATACCGATTTCGAAACATGCTCAGTATTTTTAATATTCCCATTTGAATTGATTCTTTTGCCTTGTATATTTGGAAATACTAATATATGGGTTAAATAAATAATCCACTTAAAATGGGCCTACGAGCGAGTTACAAAGAGCATCTTAATTGGATAGAGAGGTAATAGAGGCGCTGTATGTGGAACTCGCTCGTAGGCCCATAAGAGCCCATGTTAAAACAGTCCTCTAAAATCCTTCTTATAGCAGCAAATGACAAATTTAAGTGTATTATTTATTTACACCATTTCCAATGGGAATATTAAAAATATTGAGCATGTTTCGAAAAGCCAAAATGTTGTTCTCAAAATAGTTTCTTAGTTTAAAATGTCTAAATATTTTAAGTGTTATATTGATATACCCGCTTATACTACACTTGTAAATCGAGCAATTTTTCCTGCGTTTAACACTTTTTTATGCTATTTTTGAATTGAATCTCAAAGTTCAAATTTATATCGTAGTTTGCTACTATAAAGACCTAGTATGCGAACAATTTTCAGATTATTATCTATATGCCCAACAGAGATATAGCGTCTCAAACTATGAAAAAAATAAAAAATCCATTTTTAAAGAGGTGTAATTTGTAAATGGAACGTCAGTTACCATTGATAATTTATATACAGTACCTACACCATTGTGTGTAAAAGCACGGAAATTATTGAAGTTCGCAAACTGTTTGTTCTTGGGGAAATAAGCCTACGAAAATGGAATATTCTTCATTTCAACAACTTCGTGGTACACAGGGTACATGAAAAAATAATATTGTGTTAGTAAGTATGAGTTTAACTTGTAGGCCAGAATGTACTGAACACGATCCAGTTTATTTGGAAAGGATACATCAACACAGTCATAGATAATTTAGAAATTCGTAGATACCTGCAAACGCGTGTGTGCTACAACAAAAGCGGCCGCCATTTTTGAACTGGACACAATATAAATGAAACAAAATTAGCTCTGAACATGAGGGAAAACACAAACAAAATATTATTTTTTTCGAAGATGGTGCGGCAACCAATTTCCTTTTTTCCTGGACCAATTGGCTTGGATTGACCCCTTAATGAAGAGAACTGAAAAAACGTACAAATGAGGAAAAATAAATTCAAATTAGATTAATAACAGGAATTCCAAATAGTTGTAAATAAATTCCACAAATTCTTCTTCTCCTTTATTGGTGTCAAAACTGTGTTTAGTTCCTGACTGCCTGCCTGTAATCTTTAATGACACATTCTTGATGTTTTGTAGTGATAAGTGAACCAAGGCTTTCCTGGTGTAGTTGATGCAGAAATAGTTCTTGGGTTTCCACCCGGGTACAGGTGCGATTAAAACGCTGTTTCGACGACGACCACATGCTCTGTCTAACTTTCTGATGAAGGGGCGGTGCCTCCGAAAAGTCAAGTGCTCTAGACCTCACAAGGTGTCTACCATCTATAAACCTCAGGTAAGTCACCTTCTTTCTATCTCTCTGTCATTTCCCTATTATATATATAATAAGGAAATTATATATATAATAAGGAAATGAAAGAGAGATAAAAAGTAGGTGACTTACCTGCTATGGACCCACGGACGAGATGCCCTCACAGACTTCCTCAATGACCTCAACACTAAATTCCCCGTCAAGTTTACTTGGAACTATTCCCCCACTAACATCACCTTTCTCGATGTGGAAATACAACTAAATTCAGGCCTCATTACCACCTCTGTCAACATAAAACCAACTAACACCCTTCAGTACCTCCACTTCTCCAGTTGCCACCCTGAGCTTACCAAACGATCCCTCCCCTACAATCTAGCCCATAGGGGAGCTCTCATATGTTCTACTTGGGACAGTCTGGCATCCTATACCGACCGCATTTTCAATGCTTTCCACAACAGAAATTACCCCAAAGACCTCCTCCAGAAGCAAATGGCCTTTGCCCTCTACACCACCCAAGTAGCCACTACCTACTTCCCCGGACTACGTAAATTCAACTCTTTCCTCTGCAACATTCTGGTCAAACCATACAAACCCCACAGTCCTCCCACCCACAATTGGCTGCAGACCATGTGGTAGAAACAGATGCCCAATACTCCCACCCACCACAACCTTCCAGAATCCCAACAACTGCACTACATGCAAAACTAGAGAAAACATAACCTGTCTGTCCTCCCACACCATCTACAAAATTAACTGCACACTCTGCCCAGCCTTCTACATTGGCCAGACAAAGAGACCCCTTCCAAAACGGATTGCCAACCACCGCAGTACAGTAAAACCATCGCCTGGTTATTTAAATATTGACACATGTGAGGATGGATGTGTTTGAATTTACATACATACATATACACCTTTCAATACTTCTCTTTTAAATTTCCGCTTCTCATGTAAAATTCTAACCTCTTCCCAAAGAATATCATGATTTAAAATGTGTGGATAAAGATGTTTTGGTCTTTACATTCTCCCTTAAACTATTTTTATGATAATAAAATCTTTTTTCTACTGACATAGACGTGTGCCCTATATACATTTTCTTACATTGCTTACATTTTAATTTGTAAATTACATTTTTCTCATTTTTACTTTCTCCTTATCCTTAATAGAATCAACATACATACTTATTTTAGCCATAGGTTTGAATACCAATTTCAATTAATTTATTCCATTATTATCCAAAATACTTTTTTTAATCTCTGATAACCCTTTAATATAGGAGATACCTTTAAATCTATGTATAATTTTATTTTCCTTCAAGTTTACATCATCATTTCTAACACACACATTCTTTTCTTTATCCTTGTCCTTATCAACTACTTTAAAATATCTATATAATCCCATCACTGGTTGATTTTTAAAACTATTCACATCACTACTAAGAAAACTTACATTTTACACATCAGTTACAATTTTATTTATCTTATTTTTAATACCTACATCCCAAGTTTTAATGCATATATTCTTAGGGTACCTATTTGCTGCCAATATGCTCATTATTTTGCCTTTTATCTCTTTTTAATAAACATTCATCCATGTTACTGCTCTATTAATTAAGTTATGCATTACATTATGTTTGTACAATTTTGGATGATTAGAGAAAAAATTCAAAATTCATTCCATAGCAATTTATTTTTTATTCTATTTTGTAAACAGATTACCATTACTTTTTACCACTATAATATCCAAGAAACTCAAACAATTTTTATTCTCCATTTCATATGTAAAGCTATTTATTCTCTTATGTATACTATTAAGTTTAATAAGAAATACATTGATCTCATCTTTTTTCATAATAGCAAAAATGTCATCAATGTATTTCACCAGGATAACTGGTTCAAAATCCATTTCAGCAACAAGAATAGTTAATTTATAAGACTGCAAAATTTACCGACATACAATAACCATAGCCAAACCATGACACAGTCTAATTATATTACTATCAAATATGAAGTACCCACTTTCACAACATAATATCAACTTTCCAATGTAAATTAAATCCTTCCCCCAAACTAAAAAAATTAAGTATTCCCTTAGGTGTATTTCTGGAGCTCACATTTATACCCAATTTGTACTATATAAATTCTCATAAGCTTCAACCTTATCATTTTATCTTACAATTTTATTTTCAACACTGAAATTGATTGAATTCATAGTAGTATTACAAAATTTATTTTTACCCCCACATTCATATGGGTTTACTACTTTAGTAAAGCATCTCCTATCAATTTTCTTCTTCATTTTTCTCTTGTACATATTATAAGTTATACTGCCAAAATAATCTACCATTCTATTAACAATAATCTTAGAAGATTGGTCTATTACTTTACATTATTTATCCAAAAATTTGTCAGTAGTTCTTTTGAGCCACAATTGTTGTTTTCTACAGTTTTTTTCAGATAATTATGACCAGGATATGGTCAAAAGCTTTTGTGTTTGATGGAAGTTTTGCTCAATAAATTAATAACATTTGTGAGGACTGAACTATGGTTATATTTTTGATTATAAAATGTCTTTATTTCATTTTTGTTTCACAGCTCCTCCATTTTCTGTATTTGTTGGTTTTCAAAAGTGTACTTGATTATAAATAATTGTGGCCTCATTGGCTATTAATAGCAAAATCTGAATGAAAATTATCTTTCTTGCCTGAAAATATGATTAACAAAGTGTCTCATAAAATCATTATAAATGATGAAGAAAGGGAAGAGGGGGGTAGGTTTACAGTGCATCTTATAGAGCTATAGAATTGTTTGTTTTACATGATTTACTTGTATAGGCCATGATATATAAGTACCACAAAATTGTTCTTACTGGGTTGAGAGTTCCCAAAAAATTCGTTTTTGTCTCTGAGCTATTAGGTAGGGTTTTTAATTTTATTCAATAGTGTAAATATTTTTGTAAATGAACAAAGAATGTGTTGCATTTGACACTATCTTATATAATGGATTATAGTGTATAAAGAATGGATTTAGGCTTTTGAATGACTATGTTGCAGTATTCATTGATACAGTTGTTAAAATTATTTTACTTAATCTATTACACAATCACAGAGTATTTTGATTGATGATTCCATTGGTTACATTATTTTATATTGTAATTTTAAATTGGTTAATACAGCCAATTTAATCTAGATTAGAAACGAAATGTTATTTTGTGGCTCTCATCAGTTGCAAGTATTGCATAAACTTTTTTGTAATACTTGCAACTGATAAGGTCTACAGAGAAATAAAGTAAATGCTTTGTTTTTAATCTTGGTAAAATTTTCAACTTATCTCTATTTTGACTTAACTTTCCATATAAATTGGGTAGGAAATATTGACAGAAAACAATCATACACTTACCTTAAATTGATAGCTGGCATGTAATATGAATTTTCAAGATTCTTCAGACAATCTCTGTATGAAGAGGGGAGTTAAACCACCCAAAAATTCATATTTTTCAAGTTCTCTGACAGTCAATGTCTACTATTAATTTAAGGCAAGTCATTGACAGTTTTCTGTTTCTCTTCCCTATCATATATATATATGGGGAAAGGACAGAGAGATAGAAAGAAGATGACTTACCTGAGGTTCATAGATGGTAGACAGCTTGTGAGGTTTAGAGAACTTGAATTTTCGGAGGCACCGCCCCCTTCATCAGAAAGTTAGGAATACATTTCCATTTGATAAATATATTTATTTCCGTACGTGCATTAAAGTACCTTCATCTGTTTATGCTCCGAAACGGCTGAACGGAATCCAATTAAAAAATTAGGGATTGAAACAGGAATTTTAACTTAAATTTTCGTGTGTGTTTCAATTCGATGTCTTGCACAGTTCAGAAGATATTAACGTAAATATTTATAAATCCATTGAATTCCCGCGCGAAAGCCGGCGTGAAAACTGCGAGATATAAGTCCAATTAATACCATCCATCCCACTAACTGTGTTATTATATGCGTAATTATGGCAGCATAAGAGAGAGGGTGAGGGGATGGCGATTTTTTTCACTCCATCTATTGTTGCAGTACGATTCGCGCCGTAATTAACCTATTGGTGGCAGAGCTAACTCCCTGAGAAATAATAACCTTCTTTGGATCGTCGATACGATGTATACGTAAATTGGTTTTATTTGTCGCGTCAGGTAAATTTTAATATTTAGTAATTTCTCATTTTTATTATTATTTTGGGGGGTTAAAGGCAACATAAGGATGATCCTGTACCAGGCAACTCTCCTTTAATAGCACCGCTGTTTTTTTTGGGGGGGGGGAGGGGTTAACAGGCTACATGAGGGTGATCCGGAAACAGGCAACTCCCCTTTAATAGCATAGGAAAGGGATTGAAAAGGGGGGATACGGAAGGTAGAGCAAGGTAGCCAAGGGTTAACTAGGGCACCGGGCTGTGGTTTAAGGATCCTAACCGGTGTTTCACCTAAAGAGATGCAGAGAAAACCCTAGAAAACCTGCATCAGGTAGGTCGGGCGTTGGGTACTATTCTCACGCCCTTTCGAATGACGGGAGACGAGTTTGCTGTGGGGTCGCAGCATTCCCTTCTCCATGTGTGCACCATCTTGAGGAGGCTGTTGCCATATGCCCAAGGCCTTCGACATGTACCTCCCAAAATAGGTGAAGGTGTCTCGGCATGTGAGAACTTTGATAAAAAGAAACCAGAGATTGTGCAAGGCATTCCCGACATTAATCAGGTGAGTCTCGTAGTCACTCTGGGGTGAAGCGCCTTTTTTTTGGTTAACAGGCTACATGAGGGTGATCCTGAAACAGGCAACTCCCCTTTAATAGCATAGAAAGGGAATTGAAAAGGCGGGATGCGGAAGGTAGAGCAAGGTAGCCAAGGGTTAACTAGGGCCCCCAGGCTATGGTTTAAGAATCCTACCCGGTGTTTCACCTAAAGAGATGCAGGGAAAACCCTAGAAAACCTGCATCAGGTAGGTCGGGCATTGGGTACTATTCTCACGCCCTTCCGAATGACGGGAGACGAGTCTGCTGTGGGGACGCAGCATTCCCTTCTCCGTGTCTCCACCAGTTTCAGTAGGCAGTTGGCCGACTGATCCAATGGGATCAGCGGACAGCTCTTGCCATATGCCCAAGGTCTTTGACCCCGGTACATATACCTCCTAAAATAGGTGAAGGTGTCTCGGCATATGAGAACTTTGATAAAAAGTACCCAGAGATAGTGCTAGGCATTCCCGACATGATCAGGTGAACCCCACAGTCACTCTGGGCTGAAGCACATGCGAGAAAACTCCCGCAGCGCCCTATGTTGTCAACTAGGGCCTTTGGGGGGGGGGGGGGTGTAACAGGCTACATGAGGGTGATCCTGAAACAGGCAACTCCCCTTTAATAGCATAGGAAGGGAATTGAAAAGGGTGGATGCGGAAGGTAGAGCAAGGTAGCCAAACGTATGATAGCGGGACGTGTTCAAAACCAACTGCGAGTTATAAGGTTTGCCCTGAAACGTTCATTAAATAGATGATACCGTAATTTTTACATATTCAATGCATTCAACTGTATCGAAATTCTGTACCTGTTGTTTCGTTTTTAGGGCAAAATAAAAAAGAACCTACTTCTGCGCGGGCATAGTTAGTAGGAAATACAATTATACAGAAAATATTGAATGATTCACGTGAAGTAATTGATCATAATCCACATAGCCGTAGTAGCAGAATTAGAGAAGTATCACGGAATAGGGGAACTGCTTAGCAAAATTTATATTTGTCTTGTGTAATAATTAATCAATCCACTTGTTAATCATATCAGCCTATTTTATCTTATACCTGTTACTTGCCATAATAGTAGTATTTGGAAAAATAATTATTTAAAATAATTAGTACTAAGGATTTTGAAGATGACAGGAATAAATATCGAAAAGGAAGAGTTATTCATATTATGTACACACATCGCATCGACGAGCCCAAGCGTGTTGACGGATAAATCGGCTGCGTTCGAGCCTAATTGAGTGCAGTGAATTTAGTGTTATGCACTAAAGTTATCAACAATTTTCATCCGAGTTGATGAAAAGTCGTGATATATAATCGCGGAATTCTGCCTTTGGTGACAGCTACGTGAGTAGAAAACACACACACTATAGTTATATTACACCAAACCACGTAAATAGAAACGGGTTAGTTTCTCTATTCAATGGAGAGCTATAAATTTTATCAGACATGAATGAGTACTGTAATACAAATGGCACAAACACCAAGTTTTTAAATCAACATGAGCAATGTCAGCATATTATGCAAGTACAAAATTGTTCAAGTCAAAACATTGAAAATAACCTGCCAATGGCACCAGTACTACAAAACACCAACATGACTATACCGCAAACTATTATGTATTATCAACCTACCCTGAATCAGCAACAATTGAATCCACAACAATTCAACTACCAATCAACAATCAACTCTCATCATGTAAACTCACAGAATATGGAACAAGACAATTTAACTCCGGACACACTTTCCGCTCTATCGGAAGATGAAAGCGAAGAAGATACATTCGCAACCACTCATCCATGGCAAATTATAAAAAAGAGAAAATTTCATCATACAAAAGCAGTAACAACTGCTGCTTCAGAACCTTCAATTCCTACAACAAACCGTTTTCATCCACTAACAAATGTACCCACCGAAAATAATAATCCTAACTCTAGCACTGCTCCCAAAGACCCAAAACCTCCTCCCATTTTTATTTATGGAGTAGTTGACTACAAAAAGATGATCGAGAACCTATCCAAAGTCACGGAAGATGACACGTACTACAGTAAAGCACTTACCAACGACACAATTAAACTAAATGCGCATACTGCTGATACCTATAGGAAACTTATCAGACATCTTAATGAAGAAAAAATAATACACCACACTTACCAAATGAAGCAAGAAAGAGCGTACAGAATAGTTATTAGAAATCTTCACCATTCAATTCCCATAGAATTAATTAAACAAGAAATAGAAGCAAAAGGACATACTGTTCGTAACATTATGAATATTCGGCATAGAACTAGCAAACAACCACTGATGTTATTTTTCGTAGACTTAGAGCCTAAGAAAAATAATAAAGAAATCTACAACCTAGAATTTATAGGCCATATGAGGATAAGCGTCGAACCCCCGCACAAAAAAAGAAACATTATACAATGCATGAGGTGTCAATGTTACGGACACTCTAAGTCATACTGTACACGACCATTCAGATGTGTTAAATGTGGGGGGAGCCACGATTCAAAAGTATGTAAGAAGCCTAAAGATACACCACCCAAATGTGCACTTTGCGGAAACAACCATCCATCTAACTACAAAGGCTGCGAAGTTTACAGAGAACTACAAAGCTCAAGAACTAAACCAAAAGGAATTACTTACCAGCATCTAAATCAACCTATACTCATTCAACCGACAAACCAACCAATGCAGCAACAAGGAACTAATTTACCTACATATACCGTAGCGGACGAAAATAGCAACATAAGTAATCAACTAAATACCTTCCTGTCAGAATTTAAAGCAATGTTTAATCAACTTATTAATCAGAACAGTATGATATTAAATATGTTATCAACGGTGATAAATAAATTAACTCATTAATGAATCTCTTGTCTTTACGTATTGCCTTATGGAACGCAAATGGTTTGATAAACCACAAAACAGAATTAATAAGCTTCCTTCAACTACATAAAATAGACATAATGCTCATATCAGAAACACATTTCACTGACCGAACAGTATTTAAAATACCATTATATACAACGCACCACACCATTCATCCTGATGGGACAGCGCATGGAGGCGCTGCGATATTAATACGCACTACGATCTCACACCATGAATTACCATCTATCCAAACAAATAAAATTCAAGGTACAGTAATACATGTTAATGCTAAACCCAGACCTTTCGCAGTGGCAGCGATCTATAGCCCACCCAGACATGCAATAAATACTGACGAATATGAAACCTTGTTCAACTCATTGGGGAATAGGTTTCTAGCCGGCGGCGATTGGAATGCAAAACGTTAATTGGGGATCAAGATGCACGACACCAAAAGGCAGAAATCTACTACGAGTGATCGTTAACAACAACCTCGCCCATTTGTCAACTGGAGAAACGACCTACTGCCCATCCGACCTCAATAAACTACCAGACCTGCTAGACTTCTTCGCAGTCAATGGAATTGCACCTGACTATTTCCATATTGAATCCAATTGGGACCTTTCATGCGACCACACTCCAATAATCCTTACCCTTAGTACTCATATAATTCTGAAAGGAAAACCACCTAGTCTTGTATCCCCAAAAACAGATTGGACAAATTTTCAGCAATACATTGAGGAAAAGCTAACTCTAAATATAAGAGTAAACGAACCTGAAGACATCGATAGTGCAGTAAAATATTTAACCAATACGATCCAAGAGGCAGCATGGAACAGTACACCTACATCAACTTTCAGAAAACTCGATCATGATAATAACGTGCCTTTACAAATCAGACAGCTCATTGCAGAGAAAAGACGTGCAAGGCGCATATGGCAAAGAACTCGGAGTCCTGTCGATAAAACTACTTACAACAAGTTAACAAGATTGTTAAAATCAACTCTACAGGATCTACGCAATTCAACATTTGAAAGATTTATAACCACTCTATCAAAGGACGATTACTCTGTGTGGAAAGCTACCAAAAAATTTAAAAAACCTATAAACCATATACCGCCGTTAAGGAAACAAGACGGAAACTGGGCACGGACTGATGAGGAGAAAGCAAATACTTTTGCAGAACATCTAGCAAAAACTTTCAGCTCTCCAGAACCCAACCCTAACGTTAATGATGCCAACATATACACGTATCTAGATGCACCTTGCCCGATGACTCTTCCTATCAAACGATTCTCGTCATTAGAAGTTCAACAAGAAATTAACTCATGCAATATCCATAAATCTCCTGGGTTTGACCTCATAACAGGACAAATCCTTAAGCAACTGCCACGGAAAGCAATAATACTATTAACCATCATTTATAATAGCATGTTAAGATCAACCTACTTTCCAAAATCTTGGAAATTCGCACAAATAATACTGATACCTAAACCTGGTAAACCACCAAACTGTCCCTCGTCATATCGGCCCATAAGCCTACTACCACAGCTATCCAAGATATTCGAAAGACTGCTGCTAAAAAGACTGGAGGCTGAGATAAAACTGGATGAGATACTACCAACTCATCAATTTGGATTCCGCTCACGCCACTCTACAATTCATCAGTGCCACAGAATTGTGAATAAAGTAATAGATAGCTTAGAAGAAAAAAAGGTCTGTGTTGCAGCTTTCCTAGACATTGCAGAAGCATTCGATCGAGTTTGGCACGTAGGTTTGTTATACAAACTAAAACTCCCACCAACTATTATTTCATCTTAAAATCCTATTTAAGTGATCGCTTTTTTCAAACTAAGTTTAACAACGATATTTCCAAAATTCATCCAATTGCCTCTGGAGTACCACAGGGTAGTGTCCTGGGACCACTTTTATATATTATATTTACAGCGGACATACCTGAAACAAACAACACAATACTTGCAACCTACGCTGATGACACCGCAATTTTATCTGCAGATGTTGACCCCCTTACAGCTGCTGCCGCTCTACAAAATCATTTAAATAACCTTGAAGAATGGCTAAACTTTTGGCGTATAAAAGTAAATCCAAATAAATCAGTGCAAGTAAATTTTACCACCAGGAAAACAAACTGTCCAAATGTCTCTATAAATAATACACCATTACCCATCACCAACGAAGTCAAATACCTTGGTTTACTATTGGACTCTAAGCTTACGTGGAAATCGCATTTAACATCCAAAAGGGATCACATCAAGAGCAAGCTTCGACAAATGCAATGGCTACTTGGCAGAAACTCCAAATTAAAATCAGAAAATAAAATACTCATATATAAATGTATTCTTAAACCCATATGGACATGTGGTATCCAACTATGGGGGTGCACCAAGCCTTCATATTCCAAAATTATCCAACGTCTTCAGTCAAAAATCCTTCGTATCATCTTAAACGCACCTTGGTTCGTCAGCAACAAAATAATACATGAAGACCTAGCCATATCTACCATAGAAGAGGAAATACATAGAATCAGCAGTAACTATCGTCAAAATCTCCCAGGACACCATAACGAAGAGGTCAGCCACCTAGCAAATGAGCTAACCTCTCGTCGCAGATTGAAGAGGAAGCGGCCAACAGATCTGTGAAGATTAATTTTATTATATTCATGTATCACGGAGCGTGATCATTGGACCACTTCTCCCCTCGTGTGTCATTCATCCATCCAATTTACTAAATGTTCTTTTGAACAGATTGTAAATATCTTAATATGTACAGAAGGCAATTGAAGAGCAAGAAAAGAAAGGAGTAAGACAAGGATGCAGTCTGTTGCCCATGTTCTTTAACTTATATATAGACATAGTGATTAAGTCAGTCAAAAATGAATACGGAAAGGTAATGAAAATACAAGAAGAAAAAAAACCTAAGGTTTGCTGATGGTTTGTGGTATTAGGAGAGTCAGAATAATACCTGGAATCCATAATAAATGGCATGAACGAGAATGAGAGATGCTACAGAATGGGGTGATACAGAAGAATGCTGAAAATCAGATGGGCGGATAAAGTATCCAACCGGGAAGTTCTTAACAGAATAGGAGAAGAGAGAACAATATGGAGAACGTTAACAATAATGGGATAGATTAATAAGCCACGATTTGAAACGTGTGGGTCTTGTAAAATTGTAAAAGTGTGTTGGGTTAGAACAGAAGAGAAATATGCTAAGCAATTTAAGAAGGATGTGGTAGCTATGTAGACATGAAAAGGCTTGCGCAGGATAGGTTTGCATTGAACAGAAATTAGTATTACATAATTAGAATGAATATCGCATACACAATCCCAAACAACATAACTAAATTAAATATATATTACTGTGAAAGACCTAAATTGATGAATATCAACATTTTCCGCCGAAAAATCGATATTCACCTAATCGCTTGCCCTAGATCCGAATTATTAGCGTAATATCAACAGTTCACAATTATACCGGTGAATGTCAACAATCACTATGCACTGGCGGCTAATGACGAATAAATCAAATTACTACCTATTTTAATTCAAACAAAATAAAAGTATAAGAATGTTATCGCCATAGCTGTGTGACATTCACATGCGGATAATTAATTTTGCGTCGCTGGAAGCTAAAAAACGTAAGTTGTTAGTGTTTTTTTTAATCAATCGATTGTCCCTCAAAGTGCATTAATTTTTTTAATAAAAAAATGCTTTCTTGTTTGAGGTGGTTACGATTTGTGAATAAATGTGACTGCTTGGATGAAAGGCACCAGCAATGTCCTCGTCATCCCCTATCAGCTTTCCTGTCTTCAAGGTTCCACGAAGGAATGCCTTCAAAATAAAGAAACCGTGCTTCCTGTGGATTAGGCTATTCAGCAAAAAAGAGCAGCTGCTTGAAAATCGAGGTAATCGAACATAAAATTGTAGGTACCGCCGCGAAAGAATTAGTTTTTTGTTGAGAAGACTGTTTTGACCGGTAAACCATTTCCACAGTAAGTCATTATCCAACCTTAACTCAGAGAAAAACTTTTGAGACTCGACAAAGCTATCATGTTGTCTATGAGTGAGGTAAAACTGGAAGTTTGATATCAAAAAATAGAATTAGGATTTTATCTTTGTTCGAAAAATAGAAAAGTAAAATAATGCTCAATGCATTTAAAGAGGTTAGAAATTCAGCCACAATCTAATAATAGGACTAGAGAGCAAAATAATATATATCCACGATATTAAACAGGCTAACCATACCTAAAAATGTTTATTCAAAGAATTTAAAAATACTGTCAGTCCCCTGAGTATAACCTGCTTAGTCAACAAAAATATTCCATTGTTCAACTTCAAAGATACACACTATTATAGCACACTTTCATCCGAAATATACATATAACCAATCAGAAAAATAACAAATGTCACTGGACTGAGTTACATTAGTTGTTTATTCTACAATAAAATAATTTTAGAAATTAAAACACAACCCCTTAAGGTTTAGGAGTAAAAAGAAAAAATTACTGCAAAATCACTGATTCTATTCTGTACATGAGTCCTTGAATCTTCTTTATGATAACAAATCCATTTTAAAATAATAATAATAATAAAACTAATTGTTGTATATCTTCTATAATCTTGCATATCTAACTTTTATGTAACTAATATTTATTTGTGGTATATTTATAAACTTGACTTATCGTACAGTGTACTTAGAGAATAATATCTTAATTTTGAACAATTTTATCTTCAGCTCTCTTCCCGGAAACTCGTAAAAGATTGTTTTATAGGTATAGGTTGCAGCTCATGTATCCACTGGATCAAACGGAACATTTCGTGACCAAAGTATTAAGCTAAAGAATTAATTAAAAATGAAGTATACTTTTTTCACACCTGTATAAAGTTTACAACACTTTCGGACTTATATAATGTATAAAAAAAAATATCCATATCAGAAATGAGTAATTATTCTTCTGTATTCTAGTCTTCGTCAGTAAGTAAACTATGCAAAAAAATTGTGGCAACGTCGGATTGAAAATGTAAGTATCGTCGCACGAAAGTGCGTAAAGTGAATATACAAGCTTTTACCGTTTGCGATGTGAGGTTTTTAAGAATACATACTGGCATCTTAAATACAGAAGTTTGACATTTTGTTATAAATGTTTCCAAAAGAACTTTACAAGATTTAATGTTTTCTTGTTTTTGTGAAACAAAACATTTTTTCTCGTAATTGTGAATAAAATTTTAATATTCAAGTACTTTATTCTTAAAATCATTTTACCCTATATATTATTCTTGTTTAAAAATGGTAGGAAACAGTTTTTTTTGACAAAATGGTCGCAGCTTCACGAAAACTAACCTCAAACCTTAAGCCCGGGCCTCTAATTTATCGTTCCGTCCGGAAACCACAACATTGCTGTAACAAAAATATTCTGTTAAAATAATTATTGTTCTCACAATTCTTCTAAAATTCGGTTAAGGGGCTGAATGATGCCTTTCCTAGGCTGGCAAATACATGGCCTAGGGCAACCGCCGGGGTCAACGTGGCGGCTGCGCGCTGGTCATGCACCTGCAATGACCTTGGCCGCCGTGTTGCGCTGTTGCCACACGCTCGTTTACTGTTCTAATAAACAACGTAGAGAATCTTAATGTATCGGAAAAGGCGAATTTGGAATTAAAAAGTCTAACATCGACGTTATTTATATTAACTTTTATCTATATACATTTTCTTTTATTAATTTATTTTAAGAATATTTGTCTTTAATTATGTCCCTTATTTTATTCATTTGTAACGTATGACGTATCCTATTTCCTCAATCGAGGACTAATGGAAACAACAATAAATCTAAATCTTTAAATGACATTCCCAATGATATACATTTAACTGAGTGCTTTTGTTTTTCAAAAAATTCATGGCATTATATGTGGTAACTATGCAGGGGACTTAAGTTGGACGTTGATTTTAATCTTTCCTCGGCTACATCGACTCATAATGGTATACTTAATTGTGAAAAAGTATCATTTATAAGATAGCAGTTGAAATCCGACAAAAAGGAATTTTTAAAAAGTAAAAAAAAGTACAACTTCGACATTTCTGTTCCACATCGTCCCTAATCTACTTAGCGTATTCCATCGTTTGTCTCCCTCTTCTTTTCTTACCCCACACCCTTCATAAATAAGTATACCACTCGACTCGAAAATTCAGTGCTCTTCGATTTAATAGTGAATATTGTTTTCGACAGAGACCTTCATGCTTTATTTGATAACGAAAACTGAAAAGAGGAAAACTTGGTTTTTCATTACGGGTTTCAACATATGCAAGGAAATTTAAAATGTCAAAAACCCCACCCTTTACTGGGAAAAAGCCTGTTTTCTGTAAATAGCTACCCAGCTATTAAGTTTTATTAGAATATTGAACGTCTGGATGTTTTCGATCAATGTATGATGACGATATACATGGTGGTCGAAACATTCAGTTGTCAATCATATTATACAAACATTTTTCTGACATAAAAATTTAATAATAAATAAATAAAAATACGGCCTAATAAGACGGTAAATAAATTTAATTAGTATTTATTTAATATAAATACAACGTTTCATCCAACTTTGTGGACTTTTTCATGAAACTATTTATAAAATCGGGGAGATTGTCCACGACACCAAATTACTCATAACGCAATTAGTTCATCAATTAAAAAGTGTAAGTCTGTTATTTATTTTACTGTATTGAAAATTACAGTTAATATTATTATGCATTCAAGATTAATATTGATTTCTGTGAATAGTTACCTGAAGAAGCCCGCAAAGTTGGATGAAACATTGTATTTTTATTAATTAAATAATTTATTAATTAACTTTTATGATGATTAATTTGGCCGTATTTTTATTTATTTACCATTGTATAATTGATTAGGGTCTGTATTTATGGTTCATTTCTTTCTTGTCATGTTCTTTTTAATATGAGGAGATCTCACTGTTCTTTATTTAAACTAATGTCGGCCGTGTTGGAATCATTAATACATTTTCTGCTTTATTCAGTGCTACGAAGATGTGTGTAGTTAAAATGCGTATTCATAGCCGTTGACTTTGAAGGAATAGTGTGATTTGGGTACTTAAATTTATTCTTTACAAATAACTTCAAATTTACAACCGCTTATTTTTTGTGTAGACGATAAAATATCTTCGCTAAGAACTCATATTAATCTACTTAAAGTCCGTTAGAAATGATGAGAAATCTGAATTTTAGGTAATTTCTTTCCAAATTTTCATCTAAGAAACATAATTTGTATTTAAACCAGTTCAGACGTGTTTTTAGGGGAATAGATGAGTCGGTTCTGGTGGCTGCTGTTATATGTTGAAATCTGTTCTTAGAAGAATAAAAAGTTTATTGTAGATAAGGGCGTTTTCCTAGAAGAAGAAGAAGAAGCAAAAACGGATTTGCTCACAGACGCCATGCGCAGCTAAGGTCATTACCAACGACCACATGAATCAGTTCAACGAGCGTCATGTCAGCAGCACAAGGCAGACTTCGCTGAAAACCATGCCCTGCCATTCAAATCAATTTTCCAGAAGAAGCACGAAGGGAAACAAAGAGCGACAGTGGAAAAGGAATGTTTCGGTTTATTAAATAGTTTTTTATTTTGTTAACAGGCTACATGAGGGTGATCGTGAAACAGGCAACTCCCCTTTAATAGCATAGGAAGGTAATTGAAAAGGGGGAATATGGAAGGTAGAGCAAGGTAGCCAAGGGTTGACTAGTTTAAATTGTAATATAGCACACCTGTATAGTATAGAGCAATTATCGCGTTCACATATCGAGGACTGGTATATTTAAAAAGATGTTCTTGTATTCAGCCTTAAGACTGGTCTTATGCAACCCTCCGTGATAATCTGTTTTACTCAAGCTTTTTCATTTCTGCATAGCTGGCATATCCTCCATAATCTGCTTAGCGTATTCTATCCTTGCCTTCCCTCTTCTGTTCCACCCCAACACTTTTCTCTAAGGCTACTTTTACAACACCATTATGTCTTAAAACGTGGCCTATTAATCAATCCCTTCTCTTGGTCAAAGTCCTCCATATTGTTCTCTCCTCCCCTATTCTATTTAGAACTTCATCGTTAGTTATTCTATCCACCCATATTATTTTCTGCATTCTCCACATTTCAAAAGCTTCTATTCTGTTCCTTTCCGCAACTCCTATCATCCACGTTTCGCACCTATATAACGCCACGCTCCATACGAATATTTTTAGTAACGATTTCCTAATATTCAGACTTATATTACCCGTAAGTAAATTCCTCTTTTTCGCGAAAGTCTTCCTTGCCTGTGCTATCCTACTCTTTATGTCTACTATACTTCTACCATCCCTAGTTATTACGCTTCCCAAGTAGCAGAATTCATTAACTTCCTTCAAATTTCCCTTTCCAAATTAACACCTTTTGTTATTCTACTGTTTCCCATACTAAACTCCATTAGCTCGGTTTTCCCTCTGTTAATCCTCATATTCAATTCTTTCTCCAGGACTACGTTCATGCCATTTATTATGGTTTCTAAGTCTTCTTATGACTCCCCTAATACAACAATATCGACGGCAAAATGTAGGATAATTATTTCTTCTCCTTTCTTATCCCTGTTCCGTTTTAACTTTCATTATCTCCTGTTCTATATATAAGTTTAACAGCATGGGCGACAGACTGCATCCTTCGCTTATTCCTTTCTTGATTTCTGCTTTCTTTTCTTGATCTTCTATTCTAATTACTGCTGACTACCTTCAGTAGAGGTTATGTATAAGCCTTTTTCTCGATATTTTATTCATGTGCTCTTCAAAACCTTAATGGTTTGTTGTAGTTCACATTATCAAATGCTTTTTCAATATCTACAAATTCCATGAACGTAGTAGGCCTGTTTTTCTTATCCTGTCTTCTGAAATTAGACGCAAAGTCAATATTTCTTCTCTTGTCCCTAAATTCTTCCTAAAACCAAACTGATCTTATCCTAACTCGCAATCCATTTGACGTTCCATCCTCCTATATATTATTTTCGTTAATATTTTGCATGCATGAGATACTAAACTAATTGTCCTGTCTGTTCGCATCTATCAGCCCCAGTTTTCTTCAGTATGGGTATAATTATGTTGTTACTAAAATCTTATGGTATTCTTCCTGTTATGTAGATTTCGCAAACAATTCTGAACAGCCATGATATTGCTTCTTCGCCCGGTGATCTTATCAACTCCTTTGAATGTTATTGATTCCTGTCGCTTTACAATTGCTCAGGTCTGTGAGCCATGGCCCTATCAAACTCCGACCTTAAAATTTTGTCCCCCAACTCTTCATCACCCACTTTCACATCTTGATCTAGATTTCTACTAGATATTCCTTACATCTTTCTGCTTTTATTTTCTTTATCCAGAGTTGGCTTCCCATCCGCTCTCCTGATTTTCTTGTTAATAATAGTTCCTGGTTATAATTTATTATTGGATTCCTGAGCAATATTAAATGTCTAAGCAGGACGGACGAAATGAGCTTTAAAAACTAGGATCAATGAACTACGAACTACCGCTAGATAAAAGAACAGTAGTAATTTAATAATGTACCGATTTTAACCATAATTTTATTTTTAAAACACCATAAATTGCCAGAATTATTTTTGAAATGATTCCCTTTAAAGTGAATAATTTCATCATCATTGTCCGTAATGATACCAAGATTTGAGTAACATTTATGATGTTTTACTGTCTTTTAATAACTTTGCAAAGGTGTTTTGGGCGCACAGTCAGTCATTGTACATTTTAGTCCGTTACCAGGTGAGGTCCACAAAAATCTGGAAGAAACGTTGTATGCTATTGATCGAATCGTTTCAGTTGAAAATAACCTATTACAAATCATGTATAGTTAATTATTCATAAATGTAATTATTTATTTTGATAAATGAAGACAGAAAAATGAACCATTTAGAGCCAAAAATAACTTATTAGTATAATTTGATCTGGTCCAGGATATTTCAAAAGCAATTAGTGTTAATTTTGTAAAAAGGAACGAGCAGTATATAATTTTTTGTAAATAACAACTCAAAGAAATGTACGGCAGAATATGCATACTGATCCATGTATTTAATCTACAAATAGGCAGATTCCCGGTGGCAGATACATGGAAATGACTTCACAATAATTAAAAAGCTGTGTAGAAGGGCCGTATTTAACATATAACTAAGCAATACAATTATATTACTTTAATATCAATCATGTATAAAACTAATAAATAAATATACATGGAGCTATCGTTTCCACGGCTGTTGTTATGCGGCTTATCTGTTCGACCCTTGTTGCTGGAAGTGAAGGCAATTAAACTAAGGTTTGTGTTAGTCCCGACAAGAAAAAGTCACGTGCTGTGAGACCAGTGATGTAAGGCTGAATCATTTTGTCCACGACGGCTGATCCATCATCGAGAAGCTGGAGAGTTTCCTCCTTTCATCACTACAATTTTCGGTCACATCGGATTAAAGGCTGAATAGTTATGAAATTTTAAATAGGATTATTCTTTTTCAACGTTACGTATTATGAGTACACAATTACTATGGTGTAAATATCCGTCTAAATAAACTATTTATAGAACTCGGGCAGTTTTTTAAAGTGCTACATCACCCAAAACCATTTTTACAAGGATAATTATGAATAACATCAATAATACTCCGCTATTCGTATATGCAACTGTTATAATTCCAACTACTTAATGTGCAATTGAGTCTAATTTTTAAAATCGAAAAAACTAAGAAACCAAGTTGACACAATGCATATTTCAGAAAATTAATTTTAGAAACACGTGGTGGCAGTGTTGTAGGATAGTTGTCTCATGGTGATAGAAGTCTTGGAAATGCCACCCCTTAAATATTTCTTTTTCATTAAATAATCCTTACATATTTGTCATTAGTACGCCCACTAATGAAATATGGTGCTGTATGCTGGGATCCGTACAGGATAGATCAAATAGAATCCTTAGAAAGGGTGCAAAGAAGGGCCGCAACATTCGTACAAATAGGACCTGGGCATGGGAACGAAAAGGTAAAGCGACTAGGGTGGGATACGCTACAGACAAGAGGAGAAAGAGCTAGGCTACAAATTTTCTACACAGCTTTTGCAGGTCAAAAACCTTGGTAGGGAATCCGAGATAGAATGAGGCACCAAAAACAGACGTTGGAAAATACTCATTCCTAAATAGGACAGTTAATGACTGGAACAACCTGCATGCAGGAGTGTTTGGGGAACTTCCTCTAACAGAAAGAAAATTTCGATTCAATCTAAGTTTAGTGTAGTGTAGTGCGGTATAGTGAAGTATCAGTGCTGCGAAATCTCTAAAAATATACTACAGTGAAATATATTTCCAGTTTTTTTTTTCAGGCAAAAACAATACTATTCTTTTTTTTTAAAAAAAATCATTCCTAATAATATGATTCCACACTTATTTATTTATATTGAATATAATTATACTTTCAACTATATACGACCAGTTTATTAATTATTTTTTAAGTTGTATGTATCTGCCACCGGGCATCTGCCCATTTGTATATTTAATAAATACATACATTACTTAAAATATCACAAGAAGTTTGCAAAGAGTACTCTTTTTATTGATTCGTCAAAAAAATTCAAGAACTGTAGCATAATGTGGCCGCCTCTATTTCAGTGCACTGTAAACGCACTATGGGTGCGCAGAAGTGGAAAGCAACAGTTTGTTGAGCTTTACGATTGGTGCAGTGGGTAGGGAGAATAAAACGGATTACTAAGCAATGAGGCTGTATTGGCGGAAGCGAGTACGTCACAAGTCGAGTAGTTAAAAGCCTTCTAAATAGAAGCAGATATTCACACTGTCAAAACAATTTTAGTAAATTAATTAATTTATGTACTGTAGAACATGAACTCATACGCATCAGCCGCCAGTGACACAACAGAAATGAGATTTGACTTGGACATTTGAATAGAACGCAATAAAATAATGGGACACTTAACAATGTAAATTAATAGGACCCCCACAAGCACCGGTAATATTTCTCCCTCTTGTCTTAATATCCGTATGGTTCGTCTTCCACTGATTCAGATCTGTTTGGGTTGACAGCTTGTTGCTTCCTCAGAGTTTCTCCGTGATGAATGCCGAATGTGAAATTCTCAGTTCAGCTGATATCACTTTTAGATCTCTTTTGAATATATATAAGACTAACCACCATTTTAATTTTAAGATTGATCTGTAGCACTCATTATATTATCATTTTTTCTATATGGTGTGGTGCGGCAATGGTTATTGGTTGGCAATTAAAACCGTTACGTTTACACCACATTTCATTTTAGGTTTAGGATTCACCTTTTTGATAATATTAAATCTGGTTCATTTTTATCGTAAATATACTATCCAAGTTTATGAAATAAACTATTTACAAAACATTTTAATTATTTATAATCTTTTTTTCTTTCTCCATGGCTCTACAGCCCATTGAGGGCCTGGGCCTACCGAGTCGACTGCGGACTGTCATCTTGCATGACACATTCCGAGTTTGGAGTGGCACGTGGTCAGCGTATCGATCCTCCAACAGTCTTAATCCCAGTGTTCTCGACCATGACAACACAAACATCCATGCCCATTCCAGGATTCGAACCCGGGACCTCTGGGTTGTGAGGCAGCAACTACACCACAGGAGGTCGGCAATCATCTTTTACTGAATAAAATAATAAAAGGACCTATTTGCAAACTGTACTATCCTCATTTTTAAACTTGCTCCGACTAACCGCATGAACTTACAGGCTGACCGTGATGGTTAGGAAAATTACACCAATTTACATGTCAACCTTAAACAGAGAAAACATATCGCGCCGTTAAATTTAAACCCATGGAAATTATGCAAAGAGAAGAAATAAGTTATGTACCCAAAATTTATAAATTATAGAAAAAAACTAAATTACTGCATCAACGTGATAACATTGGAAATTAATCTGGTTGGACTTTTACTATGGCTGAGCTGTTGGCTGCTCCGTCTCGGATGTTCATATGCGGTAGAGGAAGACGATGAAGCCAGGAATCCCGGAGCTGTGTCGTCACTGATGGCCTCTGGTCTCTCAGATCGCTGGAATCGGCAACTGATTGCCCATGGACCGCAGCCACACCTCTTGGTAGAGGTGGATGACTGGCGTCCATCTTGCTTTTCCTGACGGAAACGTTCTAGCGCCCAGGAGAATAATTGCAGACTCTGTATTTACTGTCCAAATGTCGGAGAGCTTTTCTCCTCTCGGCATGTCAGCTCGGACTGTTCTTCTCTGGTGCTCCATCAACTCTGTTCTCTCCCCACCGTTTTCGTTACACGTCATTTTCTCCTCCCATATTGACCACCAATCATATTTCTAAATTTGAGAAGAGCACGCCCCCAGTTTTGCGCAAATTTGGTCAATCCTCGCCATTTTGTTCCTTACCGGGGAGAAATAATTTTATACGGGGGGCACGTACTCCCAGGTATATGCAGGAATTCGCACCTCTTTGTCCTCGAAAAAAATCACACTTACCCTAGTAAAATCCTCAGACCGATGTTCCCACGCTATTTTTTTTCATCCCCCGAACATGGAACACACAACGTGTATTTCATGCCGTCAGCAGGATACTAAACACAGGAATGTATTTATTTTCATAACTACTTAATAACTAATATTTTAACGACTAGTAAATATCTATCTTAATAACTACTTAATATTTAATATGGTCTCCCCCTGCCGAAAAAAGGTCTTTCCGCTCAAAAATTCCCATCTGCATGTCGTCAAACATCTTGGTTAACTGATCCCTGCAAGCGTGCAGTCTGGTTCACTGAGAGAGTATGTGTAGATCACATCTGGCAGACCGTCCCTGATCACGCTGTATCCTCAAGGAGTACGAACCTTTGCGTTTTGAATCGTATTATATACAAACTCTGTAAGTTAGGCACTTTTTGGCCCATTATTTGGAAAGATATACATGCACTTGAACTGAGGAAGTGTGTAGGACTGTGCTAGGAAACAGAGGCAAAGAAACGTCAAACGTCGTAAATGTGTTTGTACAGTACATAGCCTTTACACGCCTCACACTGAAATATATTTTAGATACTTTCGACTGTGGTACTAACACAAATCTTCTGCATTCCTTGAACGACATTCAGCACGTAAAAAAACGGGAACGAACGGAAGATATTTCATTGCCTACACACAGCATATAATTTGAAGGCAAAATCCTTTATCTGAATATGTGTCTGGCAAACAAAACACGTTCAGAGTGACGTTTACGCTGTTGCAATTCGTTGACATTCAACAAGTGCTCGTTTCCTACCGTCAACAAAACAAAACCTGTAGAGATTTTCAGATCCGTAGTAATCGAATTACAAAGTATCATACGCATTGGAGAGTATAGTTATTTTATATATTTTTCATAAAATATATAAAAATACTTTGTGCAAATGATAATAATTATCTATGGCCAATGGTGTCTTCATACATGGCCGATACAAACTAATGATGCGAAGGTAAGTTCACCTACACGCTCTTCCGGACGCTGTGCATTTTGTATCTCATGTAATTGTTAAAATCTTGGACGAGAAGGAGAAGGAGGAGGTTGAAAGGAAATATTGAGCATCCGCATTTCTCATCCGTGACAGTGCTATAAAGGCTGTATGCGGGAGAGACAGTTTAAAATATACGAAAACGAAGCAGAAATTCAAACACCTAGAATACTATTATCGTAAAGTTTCTTAAAATTACGAAAATAACAATTCCTCCTAAATTAGTTCACGTGCTCTAGCACCTGATCACATATGCAACAGCCACCACTGCGTTTAAAATTAGTAGTAGATTTCCAGTTAAAAGTTGCGTAGTGATCGAATTATATTTTTCATTTATATAGAATAATATTAGATTAGTATCCCATGCTTGAAAAAAAATTAAGGAAACTAGTATATAGGAGAATGAAACGTCAAATAGAGTACGAGTTAGGAGAAGAACAATTTGTTTTAGAAAGAATATAGGGACAAGAGAAGCTATATTGACTTTGCGATTAATTTTAGAAGACTGGATACGATAAAACCGGCCTAAAAAAAGCGTTTGATTATGTGAACTGGAACACGCTATTAAGGATTTTGAAGACAACTAGAATAAAATATCGAGAAAGGAGGCTAATACATGACCTCTACAGAAGACAGGCAGCAGTAATTAGAATAGAAGACCAAGAAAAGAAAGCAGAAATCAAGAAAGGAGTATGACAAGTCTGTCGCCCATGCTGTTTAACTTATGTATAGAAAAGGCGATGAAGAAAGTGAAAACGAAATATGGAAAGAAACAGCAGTTTCTTTTTCAGTGTTCCTTGTGATAATAATTACTTAATTAGAGAAATCTATGAGTTAAGTCGAGCGGTGAAAGTCTATTGAGCCATTGAATGTTCGCAGGATTCTGGATTAACTCATTAGAGTTCAAGGTAACTTAAATATTTTTAACTATACTTCGTGATCACAGTTTTAACCGTATCAATTTTAAGGTCACTCAAAATGTCTGCGTTTCTTACAAAATATAGAGCCTCACATATAGCACTTTATGCTGAAATATTTCTAACATTTGGATGTAAGGAAACCGTTGCTACAAATGTTCGTATGGAGTGTTGCGTTATATGGGTGGGAAACGTGGACGATAGGAGTTGCAGAAAGGAAAGGAATAGAAGCCTTTAAAATGTGGTGTTTTAGGAGAATGCTGAAAATCAGATGGATGGATAGAGCAACTAACCAGGAAGTCAGGGGAAGAGCGAACAATATGGAGGACGTTCACCAAGGGAAGCGATAGATTGATAGGCAACGTTTTAAGACATGTGGGTCTTGTCAAATTAGTATTAGAGGGAAGTGTGTGGGGGTAAGAACAGATTAGGGCGGTCAAAGATGAAAAACGCTAAGCATTTTGGGAGGATGTAGGATGTGGTATTTAAGCGTAAATGTAAAAGCTTGCGCAAAATAGGTTAGCGTAGAGGGTTGCATCTAACCAGTCTAAGGACTGCAAACCACAACAACAACGTCGTGTGAATCTTGACCAGGACGGATTATTGCTTGCTCGGTGATGTTCATTCCCGCGACCACAGAAGATCCCAATGATACACCATTGTTGTTTTAAGACTATATATGTTGTGGGACGATTTTATAACATTATGCACTTTGCGTTTGTGCATTGTCGGCGGTGCTTTTGGCCGACTTGTGGGGATAACCATTGTTGCGTGCCGTGCGAAGTCCAGACTCAGTCTGGAGATAACAGTCTCGACGGAGAGAAGAAATGTGTGATTGTCATAGGTGATAAGTTGCAAATAAACTCCACCCGATTATCGTGATATCACGTGGCGATAACGACATTACTTTTAAAAATTATAGTAAGTGCAACCGAATATTCTCTCGTAGAATTATGGCTGAGTTTAAAACGTAATAGAATTGAGGAACATATTCCTCGATATTTTGGTTTCACTTGAAACTAACTAACTTTTTTATGGAAGTAAGCTACGATTCGCAGACTGACTAGGTCAAATGAAAATTGACGCTGGTTCATCACATTAAAGAAGTCGATTAGATTTAAATCTGTGAATCTCTGAGACTTGGTAATTTAACAATGCATTCGCTCAATGATGGCACGTGGATCGTTATGGTTAGTGGCTAATTTTAAGATTATTTAATTAAAAATAAAAATGTCAGTAAGTACACGTCAGGAGTTTTAGTTAGTCGTGTGTCAACACGATGCAAAGTGAACAACTCGGCCCATATTGTAGAAGGGATAGACAGGAGCTCACTTTAATTTCAAATTTTGTAAACGCAACTTGGTAGCCTAAAGCAATTCTGAAAATATAGGCACTTGTAAATATATTGCTATCAGTTCAAGATATGTTGTGCGTTAAGAAACGTATCTGTAAAATTTAATAGAAGATAAGTACAGGGTGAGTTAAAAAGACGTCACAGTCTTAATATACCGTTCATATGAACAAAATTAACGTTTTTAACAATGGCAGTAGTTTTACCTAAAACGACAATACTCCGCTTCTTCTTTCCCTACTGCGCATTTAATCATCCCATGTAGAATCTCACCAACTATAAAAATCTAGGCCTATAACAATTATTCGTATAAGTACAGGTCACAGTTGTAGAAATTCAATAATCAAAAACGTTCTACCACTCGAGTCGTATACAAAAATTATCCTAAATGTCCCAAAAGCTCTCCGAATAAAATCCGGGTATCGCCGGGCACCCAGTTAGTAGGAAAAGAAAATAACTTTGTCATGAATGTCATCAGTTTACCAAACTGTTTACAGTTTATAATTGTACTTACTAATAATATTTTGTTGTTGTTGTAGTGATATTCAGTCCTAAAACTGGTTTGATGCAACCCTCCATGCTCACCTATCTTGCGCAAGCCTTTTTCATTTCCTTTTAACTAGCACACCCAACATCCTCCCTAATCTGCTTAGCGTATTCCACCTTGGTATCCCTCATCTGTTCTTAACCCACACACTTCCCTCTAATGCTAATTTTAAAAGACCATCGTGTATTAAAACGTGGTCTATTAGTCTATCCCTTCTCTTAGTCAACGTCCTCCATATTGTTCGCTTTTCCCCTATTATGTTTAGAACTTCCACGTTAGTGATTCTATCCACCCATCTGATTTTCAGCATTCGCCTATAGCACCACATTTCAAAGGCTTCTATTCTTTTCCTTTCCCGAGCTCCTATCGTCCACATTTCGCACCCATATAACGCCACGCTCCATACAACATTTTTAGCAACGATTTCTTAATATTCACAATTATAGTACCCGTAAGTAAATCCCTCTATTTCGGGAAAGCTTTCCTTGCCTGTGCTATCCTAGTCTTTACGTCTACTATACTTCTACTATCCCTAGTTATTACGCTTCCCAAGTAGCAGAATTCCTTAAACTTCTTTCAAAATATCCGTTTCCAATCAAACGTCATACGACGTTACTGTAAAATAAAATATCGGGTGCTTCTTTCAACCGTTTAATTATTCGGTCACCTTTTCCCACAGTATAAAATTATACTATAGTAGTTTCTTTGCACATATTACTGTATTTTCTTTATGTTCCTCTCGGCAATTATTTGCAACTGAAATTCGTGAGGATATATAATGTTTGTTTGCCTCATTAATTGGATAATGTTTTGGAATTCATCCACTAATGAAAATACTAATTCTTTTAACTATATTAATTCCTTGAACCATTCTAACCTCTTATACTTTTTGTGACCCCTTAATTATCTACAAAAGCTCGTTGTTTAACATGTAATTAATTTTTAATTGCACTTCTTATCATGTGTTATTAGTAGGATGAGTGATCTGATCGAGGTCTGCGGAATGAGTGATAATTAATTCGAAAGGAAAGAGCGGTAGCTCTTTTGAGTCACTCCGCTCCTGTGATCCGAGAGCTTCCTCACTCACTCATGAATTAGATCGCGCGGACCGAGATCTCAGAGCTACCTACTCTTTGAATCACTCACTCATGAATCAGAATCTCTTCCTTTCTGTATAATTTATCGTGGGGCGATTAAATCAAGTGGCATTTGCACAAAATATTGTAAACGAACGTTAATATGTTTTTCTCTTAGCTGACTGACGAGAATATAATCGAATAAATCCGTTGTGTAATGGGTCCACGATAAATGTTATCTTTCAAGATCGCTTCACTCTATACTATATTTATATTAACACTACTAATTCATTTCATTTTCTTATATCAGAGTAGAATTAGAAGCATGCCCTCAATTACGAGAAATCATAATATTTATACAAAGGACGTATGTACAGGAACGATAAAAAACATTAAAGAGAGAAGATAAAAATACTGCTTAATACAGTCAGGAGAAATTTTAAAATTGCGAAACTTTAAAACTGATGATGTAGTCCACGAAATTTCTGTATGTTTTTAAACCGTTACACATTACACTACTTTTTATAAAGGGTAATCCACGTGGTCATAACTCCACTTTCGTAACATTGGAAGGGATTTGAAACAGTGGATGCGGAAGAGAGAACATTAACAAAATAATATAAGCGTAGTATGAATAGTAATTATGTCCCTCTTTAAAAAAATCGGAATCCATTCAAGACCACCCAATACCTCAATTGTTTTACTTTTATGATTATTTATTTATTACTAAATACGAAAATTGTTTTTTGTTAGTGAATTATATATATATATATTGTGATAAAAAGGGGGATTTTGTAAGGTTGTGGCGTTATGAGGCGCAGTTCGGCCAACAACAATGGCTAGTCGGCCGAAAGATGGTGGTTCCCCGCGGGGGAGGCCCGCCGAGCGTGTATAAAAAATGACGATGGTGAACCCCCGCGGGAAAAATGAGGGCGGGGAACCCCGAAATGTTGAGAAATAGGGGAATTCCCGTCGGAAGGTTTAAAAGGGAAGCCGATGGGTGGCTCGCGACCAGACCCGAGAAGACAGGCGAGTGGAGGAGAGGAGAAGGCAGGCGAGTGGATCAGACCCCAGAAGGGAGGCGAGTGGAGCAGAGCGCAGAAGGCAGGCGAGTGAACCAGAGAGCAGATATCCAGAGAGCAGATATCCAGAGGGCAGAAGGCGGGCGAGTGGAGCAGAGAAAGGACGTGGCTCGACCCCAGAAGGCAGACGAGTGGACGGACGTGAGCAGACGTGATCAAATTCTGCAAGACGCCAGAGAGACGCACAAACATTCGAGAGGTGGAAGTTTGTTGGCCCAGTAATTGTGGGTAAGCGATAAAAAAATTGTGAAACTTGCTCATTGCTCTGGATAAATAACATTCAATGATTTTTCTTTCTATTTTCAGCTAATTCATACTCCATCTCTTGAGAGACCCAAAATCCCCTGAGAGTAAGCCCGTGTCTTCACTTAAATTAATAAACAAAAGTATTAAAATTGATCATATTTGTACTTTAAATTAATAAATGTTTTTATACACAAAAACGTATATTACAGTATACAATGAGTTGAATCATCAACCGTGACATTACTGAGTGAGTGGTTCCTATCTGATCGCCTGTCTCTACTTATTATACAGACTAGTTTGAGACCATTCCGTACTTCCCTTCATATATGTATATTTTCAGTAACCAATTTCGAGTCACCTCTGCTATATTCAGAATGAAATTTACTCAACTGTATGACATTTGATATATATAAATTTCCTTAAGGCTCATGCCGATATAGTTATGAGGTTTGTGTTGCCATATTGCCAGGAGTTGATATTAATTTTTTTTACATATTTCCACAAGTTCTGACTTTTTGGTTCTACGTTTACTTGTTCCTTGCTTATCGTTAGTTTTTGCCACGACGTTCCCTCGTTCTTCATCACTTCCCCTACTATTTCATATGATGAAATCTATTATAATCGTTCATGTCGTTCTTCATAAACAGGCACAGATCTACAGTTTCTAATTTTTGTTTAGAATGGTATAACACAATTTATGAAGTTATTCGTTTCTTAAAGCGTTTATCTTTCTTCTTCCTTCACGGAAATTACATTATTTTTGTTTCTTTACTAATTAGTTTAGAAATAAATACTGTTATTGACTCTTTGTGCATACTGTAGTTTCTGTTGTCAGGGGAAAAAAGTACCCTTGTGCTGAAATGCATGCTGAGTAATGGTAACTTCGGTAGTGAAAGAAGAAGCGCGGATCTCGGAAATTAAAATTGGAATGGGGCGATTATGAAAATCGTGTAGCTGTGATAGCTCTGTATAAGGTTGCAAAATCTGCTCCAGATATTTTCCAAATTCTGAAAAAGCTTAAAAACAGCTGAATGTTTGTTTATCGAACCATCGAGCGATTTGTTGATACTGGTTCCATCAGAGCTCGGCCGCGAAGTGTGAGGACTCAAGCAGCTGCCAAAGCAGTGGCTGCTCGTATTTGTCCGCAAGCGAGCAGTGATGGATGGTGATCTTCAAATTTCAAAACGATCAATGTTCCGACAATTGAAGGACGACCTGGATGTTAGAGCGTACCGTCGGTCTACTGGACATTTTATGGATGCTCGACTGAGGAAGCAGAGGAAGCTGAGATGTAAAAGCCTTCTCCAGTAGTACACCAGTTTACCGACGAGAGAATCTTTAACATCGGAGACAGTTTCAACAGGGTGTATGCTTTGTCAACTGGTAAAGCTGGTGGAAAGGCTCCGAAAATTCAGAGACGTCATCATCCCTCATCAGTCATGGCTTGGTGGGGGTGAGTTTTTATAGCACCGCTACCCTGAATTTCTGTGAAAAGGTTGTCAAAACCAGTGCAAAAGTGTACGAAAATACTATATTCGACCAAATTATGAAAGGTATAAATTCCTCTCGAGTTTCCAACCGGGTCAAAGATTTTAACAGTGACGTTTCGATGGCTTGCTCTGCCATCATCTTCAGACTGAAGTGTCAAATTCGGTGAGTGTAGGCATTTATATAGTCTGAGGCAAGTCTGTGCAAGCACAAACCGCCTGTGATTGGCTAGATGTGGACGCGGGAGCGAAGGCGTCTCCCATTGGTCCACTTGTTTGGTCATGCTCTAGTCCCCCGTGGCTGCGGTCACGTGGCCCGTCTCCGCTGCATCTGGGGTCCCGTGACTCGGCTCCGCGTTCCTCCGGTGAAACAATGGGTTCCAAGCCAGGCTCAATTGGAATCCAGAATCTCTGTTCAGCAAATTCTCACTGGACCTGATGTTTATTGCCTCCAAAATAACGCTATCCCAATAGCAATTAGCTCGGTCCAGAATACGCGTCTTATCGAAAGCTATTTTATGGCCCGTGAACAAGGCATGTTCGGCAATAGCTGATTTATTGGGTTGTTTTAATCGTAGATGTCTACTATGCTCTTTTATTCTTTCATCTACGGTTCTGATTGTTTGTCCTATGTATTTACTGCCACAGTCGCAAGGTATTTCATAAATACCAGGGGTCTTTAGGCCTACATCGTCTTTTACATTCCTGAGCATGTCTTTGATTTTATGTTGTGTTAGAAACACCGTTTTTATATCATGCTTGGCCAGTATGCGACTAACTATGTTTGTGCATTTTCCGGCATATGGAATATACGCTCTTTTTCCGGTCGACTCCTCTTTTTTCTTCTTCCTGGTTCCGTGTATTACCCGTGAAATTTCACCAACGGTGTAACCGTTTCTTGATAAGGAACTTCGAAGGTGATCCATTTCGGCTGCCATGTGGTCCTTATCGGATATCATTCTCGCTCTATGTGTAAGAGTGGAAAGCACAGCCCTTTTGTGAGCCGGGTGGTGGAAACTGTTAGCGTGTAGGTAAAGGTCCGTACGAGTCGGCTTACGGTACACGCTGTGTCCCAGGCGTCCATCCGGTCTTCTGTGTATCAGGATGTCGAGAAAAGATAGCATCCCTTCCTTCTCAATCTCCATCGTGAATTTAATGTTCGGGTGGATACCGTTGAGGTGCAGTAGATTCTGCTTCAACCCACTCAGGAGTGTTTAGAGCGTAATGTGCCTGATTTCATCACGACTGTTGGTTGACCTTCCAGCAGTCCAGATCTCAGTCCCTTGGACTACAAACTTTGGTCAGTGCTCGCCTGTAATAAAACACATCCTTCAGTTGACAGTTTAAAACGTTCTTTGATGGCAGTAGCGGAGGATTTCCTGTGGATACTGTGCAATAGATGACTGGCCAGAAAGCGTCGGGGCCTGTGTGAGTGCAAAAGGCGGTCATTTTGAAACATTAAAGTACGAGGTCTTTCCCGGTGAATGGCATGTATAAACCCGAGAGGAATTTATACATTTTGAAACATGTTTGGTGTGAAATGTTGTCAATGTACGTACGTATAACTTACTGAAAGGTCATTGAATCTATCTGCCCGCCCTTTTTAATCTCAGATCTCTCTCCTAACCAAACACTGGTTGTTCAGATTACTTTGATCTGGTGAATGAATCTGTTGTAGGAGTGCGATGCAGGTAACGTGTATGACTTGACAGGTGCTTGCTTATATGTCCTTTGGAGTAAATTTAGTCGTGCTCACGCTCGCCGGCTCGAACAAGGACAGTTACGAAATTTCGAAGCTGGTGGCGATACGCATCCGTTGCGCAAGCGTGATGGTAAATACGAGTGTTACGTCACGCGACCTTGACGCTGCAGTGCACGTGCTGGCTGGCATTGCCCAATCCAGGACCTTGCGGCCATCTTGAGCAACTGCACTGGATTATGTTCCCATTCACTTCCTACTCGGGGCTCCCTTCCTCTGGATTATGCTCAAATTTCAATCTTTCAATATACTACTCTTCGTCAACAACCATTCATGTGTATCGTTTGTGAGTCCAAAAATTCGTCAAATTTAAATCATTTTATAACTTACAACGGCTCAAATCTTCCATTAATTGTTTTCTTCTGCCTTTGATAATGTACTGATTCTAAACAGCGCAATAACTGTCTTCTCCCCTTCTGGTTAAACATCTAGGATTTTGAAAAAGTCTTGAGATTAAGCATAAGGGACTATTATATTCGTTTGTTTCCTCTCACGTACTGTTCAAAAATATGATTTATTTTCATTTAATTGCGAAGAAGAAGAATTAATTAATTATATTTTAAATCAACATTTCTAGGTCCCTGTAAATACACACAAACATACAACTGTCGCAACATCTAATACCATTACCCTTATTTCTATTTACGGTATTAGTTTGTCTTTTAGCAGTCGCTAATGTATATATTTTCATAATCTAAGTCTAAGCTCCGATGTTAAATTATTTTTTTCTTTTTCAATTTGATCCAGATAATTTTCATGCTCTCCTTGTAGCCTTACATCAATGCTTTATTGTAAATAAATACAAATTTAATTAGCATTTAGTTATTATAAATACATCCATCTTTGAGGACATTTCAGGTAAATTATTAAATGATTAAATTAATTACATAGTGAGTAATGGTTACGACCGTAATGATGTCAGAAAATTGATTTTTGACTGTTTTATTGTCTTCCTTTTACAATTTATTTTATTTTGGCACTCTTATTTTTGAAATTACAGTCTGTTCATCAATTATTATTCTCCGGATCATATTAGACAGACACAAACTATTATATATTTGTGTCATCTCGCGTTGTTGCAGGATGCAACTCTCGGTTTTATACGACGCCAGCAGCCCAATGCCCAACAAGTACGTTTCAAATGTTCAATTGCCAATAACACTAATTTTTTCAAGGTTTCGTCATCATGACACTTCCCACGGCGCCTGGAAGATTAAAATGTCTTGCTCGCTAGGGGGCAAATTTATGTATCCGACTCACGTGCCCAAAAAACAGGCTGAACGGAAGGGTCAGTAAGAATATTGTATGTTTACACTAGACCTTGCCTGATAAAGTACGAGAAACGATACGTGCCCATACTAATTACTACAGGGAAAATACATAAGTAGCCGGAAATAAGTATGCACGGCTTTTGCCACGAATTCCGTGTACATTGAATTTGCCACAAATAATTACAGTTCTCCGTGTGTTTTTTAGTTATAGTGATTTGGATGGAGGAAATGCTATCCTACAATCACACAGTCTGAAATAACTCCACTAAATAATGGGCGATTACATAGGTTCGCAGCCTCATGTGCACGTTATGCTTGAGCTGCAAACAATTAAAATTTCTCAACCGATATGTCCGGAAGGTTGAAGTACATAACTTTATATTTTAGAAAAACATTTGACATAACCGTCTGATTTATACATATATTGTTATATTAATTTTCAATTTGAAACGTTATTTACAATTATTTTAAGCTCAATTAATTCAAACCTTCAGGTTTGCAGCCAAAGTCTCATTGTTCACATAGAATGTTAAAACTGACATCTGATTCACTACTTGCTGCGTCGATCAGCTGTTTGTGTTTATCAAAGTCTGAAGTTACGAAGCATGTTCTGGAGTAGATGGGTTTGTATTACCTTTGGACGTGGGTTAATTATGCGCAGATTGTAGCCTCGGATCACCAAGTACGTCATCACGATTATTTAGATCCGTCTCGGAAATATCCTACGCGATGCGATTACTCCCTATGTGCTGTCATTACATTATAGAATGCCCCTAAGATGGATTCCAAATGCAATGATTTTATGAATAACTGTAATTTTGAGCTGCGTTTATTGGCAGATAGAGACTTTATAACTTTGGTAGCGTTAACCGAAACTCACTGATATCTTTACTTTCCAAATTTACAGCCGATCAGTGTAGCAAAGTGACAGCATGGTTATGGAAAGTTGGAGGGAGTGCAGACTTCATGCCTTCATTAGCTCATGTCTTCTTCACAACGACTGACTTGTCTCCAGAACAAGGCCCGTCGTCATTTTGGCTAGCCCCGAATCTTCCAATCAAACAATTCTTTTCACATAACAATGTGTTCTCGCGTGAAAGGCAAATGATAAATCTATTTCAAGCAAACGTCTTTGATGTAGTGGCTGATGTTATCCTATTGGATAAATTAAATAGAATAGGTACAGATAAAAGAGTGGTAGACAATGTTTTAAGCGACAGATCGCAAATAGTTAAAATCGGAGAACAATTTTCTGAATCAGGCATTGTAACGTCGGGAATTCCTCAAGGTTCTGTAATCGGACCATTACTGTTTTCAATTTTTATTAATGACTTACAAAATTGTTTAAAATCAGGGGTCAGGCTTTTCGCTGACTGCATAATATACGAAAAGATAACGAACGAGCAAGACGCGATAGTATTACAAGAAGATCTAGATAAAGTCAATAGTTGGGCTCAGGAAAATAAAATGACAAATAATAGAAAGAAAAGCAATACAATCTCGTTTACAAAACGCACCTCGTTAAATGAGACAGAATATAGAATAGGCGGGGGACTACTTCCAAGGGTAACGAGCTGTTAATATCTGCTGGATATATTTCAACAACAGACTTGGGAGGGAGGAACAGGTGAAAGCATGGAATTCCCTTACATTTCATAATGAGGAACTTAAAAATACGTTGTTGGGATCCCTACAGAAAAAATCAAATCGAATCATTACAGAAAATTGAGAAAAGGGCTGCTAGTTTTGTAGGGCCGGGTCACCTAGGTTGGTAGATATTGTCACAAAGGAGGGAGAAAGCAAGGCTGCATTTGCTGTTCAAAGGTTATACGGGGCAAAAACCATGGATAGTAATTAGCTCCAAAATGCAAAAGCTAAGTTATATAGGCAAACGTGATCAGTTCAAAGTAAAATATAGAAAGCAGAAAACAGATGTTGGCAAATTCCCATTCCTAAATAGGATCATCAACGGCTAGAATAACTTACCTGTAAGAGTGTCTGGAGGAAATCCTCCCCAGGAAAATAAATTCAGGCTCAAAAAACGTCTGAAGTGGTTATTTTGAATAATATAAATCCACATTCGAATTTAAATGTTAAAGTCAAATTGAAGTGAAGTGTTATGTTAATATAATTCTTGTACTGTTTCTCTTTTTTTTCAGGGGTATAGAAATTTTAAAGGACTATGATTATTTTTTAGATTATTATTATTATTATTAATTTCATTTTGTATCTGCCACCGGGCTTGCGCCCAATTGTAGACCGGCAATAGAAATACAAAATTGCTGATACGTATTAATTATTGCGGCAGGGTAAGTACTCATCCTTAACTCACTCCTCTTTGATTGCTTGATCAATAATTGAACTGACGTGATACGGATAAGAAGTAGCCAGACACACCAACATTACTGTCTATTGATTACAATGCAAATGTTTTTACCAAGGATTAATTACACTATTCAGTGCATTAATACTATGTAGTTTTATTTTATGAAGAGAAATAACATTAAAGAGTAATAATGATCGAAGTCTATCCCGGTGAAATGAATGAATAAACGTCGCTGTTCTTCGCTATTACCCGGGCGGAAACCCGAGGATCATTTATTCATTAAAGGGCAATTCTTCTTGCACGGGATAGAAAGATACAGCGGAAATGAGATTTAATATGATGAACATTAAAAACGTTTAACCAGTGAAACTAAAATCAATCAGTTTCAATATCATTCTTAAAATATGTTAGTGATATGTGTTGAAATATTTTATTTTTCAAATCAGTGAAATATTTAATTTTATAATAATGAAAAGATTAAATATGTTATTATTTCTAAATGTATATCATATTACAATATACAAATTTACATGTAGCGCGATAGTTGGTATTTTATTAATTCTTAATGTAAAGTTAGCGAGAATTGGGAACTGGACACGGAGTCAGCATGCCGAGACCTTATGCCGTCACTAATCCCCAGGGATGGCATTTCGCCACGTAGAGATATGACCTATGAAATTTCCGTAACTATGCTCGTGCGGTAATCGAGAAGCAGGAAAACACCGAAATATTTAAATACCACGGACTTGTCTCAACCGATCGTGTTTAGTGATGTAGAAAGATCGATTTAAAAGGTCGAATTTTCGATGCTTCTTCACAGGGTCGTGATGCTATGTGAATTGCCATTCTGATCTTTGAAGTTGAAGGGGACTGGAGGGAACCGCCGTTTGGTCCTGGACGTCGAAGGAGATCAACTTGTAGGACGCTGAGAAGAGCGTCCTACCGAGAAGCTGGCAGAGATGCGACGTTACGTTCCAATAAATCAAGTTTTCCAAGTAAAGATCGAAGGTTTCCCGGTGAAGAGAAAAAGATGCGTTTCGCGGGTTTCCAACTGGGTATTCTCCGCACACAGCGACGATTTGACGGATAGAAACGCCATTAACTTCTAGGCTGAAGATGATGGAGTTTCTATCCGTCGAAACGTCACTGTGCATTGATTACCCAGATGGAAACCAGAGAAACTTTTTTTTTGTTTCCTATCTTCGACGCCTATGAAGGGTAACGTAACGTAACCTGAGATTATGAGAGATCTGATTGCTTCGTCGTAACTCCAAACTCTTAAAATATTTTCTAGTAAAGTACTTTAAATAAATTCCCCATTTCATTAACAACCTTGTATTTTTATTCCAACTAATCCCAATGTTAGATATCTTGAGAACGATTGCATTGAAACAAAAAAAGTTATCATTTAGACCAGGATTACGTATAAAGATATGCTTTGCAACTTGTGTTACATGTCAAGCGTTTTTAGGTAATAATGTTTCTCATCTTTCGAAGTTTATAAATATTTTTCGTCTCCTATAGCTATGAATTTTCACAGTAAAATCTGCAAAATCGGATATGGACAAACCTTCATTTCACTAATTTTAAATAAATGTATTAAATATACATTAAATATTATTAATTTTTATTATTTATCATTAAATATATAAATAAATATAAGTATAAATAAATAAATTCGTTAGTATACTTGCTTGTTTTATACAACTACGTTTATTTATAATTTTTATAACTTTTCAAAAAGTTAAAAGGCTGTGGTTGAATTTAACAGTATTGACAAGACATGAATTTCTATCAATTATTGCCCCGTTAATTCAGAATGTCTACCCAGAATGTTGCAATTAAAGTGCTGAAGGACAATAGAGTTATCCGACTAGACAAAACAACGCAGTGATTGCATGGAAGCTTATGTCTGACCCCAACTTAGTGATTAGTTGCGCATATTGGGTTCTAATATTTTAAAGAAAATGGTAACCTCATATTTTATACTGCCGCAGATACCTGAAAAAGTTAATGGTTCATTTCTTCTTTTACCAGAACATTAAAATGAAACTAATTTAAATATTTAATTTCAACCAATGAACCTTTCAAGGCAATTTTGAAGACTTTATTCGTGCTATTTTACATGATATGCGTAAGGCGATGATGAAACGTTCGTCAAATATATATTTAATATATAGAGAACGTAGGTTTTTCCCGGTGTAGCTACTGAATAAACAGTTGCCACAACAACTCACCTGAAGAAGATGACGCTGGCGAAAGTCGAAACGTAGTGATTGACAAACGTCTACTGGATGGAATATCGGGAACTCACTTTTCATTTTTTTAAATGTGATAACCGTTTTATAAATGGTGAACAACTGGTATTTTTTTACAGCTCTTCCTTGTTCAATCAATGTATTTCCTGTGCCATCAAATCTGTAATAACGTGCACAACGAATAAAGTAATCAAATCAATCTAACATAGTTTTATAAATAACATATAAAGAATGGCCAAAGTCAGGAATAATTTGATTCGAATACGTTTCATCCCCTAACTGTTGGGATCTCCTCAGTGCATTCTACATTTTGAAGAATGAACTGAGAAGGCCCCGAAAGTTGGCGGACAAAACGTATTAAAATTAAATTATTCTATTTCTGACTTTTGTCCAATCTTTGTATTCTATTTAATGTACATAATACCCATAATGACGCTACACTTACAAAAATGAATCCTGCGTTGGATTTTCAAAAATAAACTGATGATGGCAGGAGGACAAAAGAAATGTAAGGGAAATTTTGAGCTGTGAGGCTGGTTGAGTAAATGACCTATTAGTCTCTAAGACATTGATAAAGTGGCGTGTCCTAAGTCAATGTTTGTCGCCTGAAAATGGAACGTGTTCCTGTGTCGTCAGCCAAGAACTGTCCCGTGGGGCAAACGAACAGAAATGTAATTAAACTGAACGGGGCGTCCTGCTGTCTACTTCCCCACACGAAACTTTTCAAAACCTACGCAATTCTTTTAAAAAAATACCTTTATGACTTTTTTATTATTATTTATCTTTATTAAGTCTTTAAAGTTAGACAAACTTTCGACATCTGAAGTGTTCATATTAATCTACAGAAGAGACTACTCGATTGCTTCAACATGATTAATTACAAATTACATAAAGTTTCGGGGGAATGAATGGGTCAACCTTAGTTTTCATTACATGTAAGAATCTAATTCCTATTAAAACTGGCCCATTGAATAAACATATTGAACATTGCTAAATCGGTGTACGCACCATTGACGTGGCGGCGGTAACTTTGGATGACAGGTTAAGAGTGTGCTCACTCATGAAGAAATATCAGCGTCGAGTTGATTCTAAAATATTAACTATGTTAATTGTTTAACTTGCTCCCCGGTTTCATTTCTCGCTTTAAGCGTGTGATCGCTGTTATTATAAATGTATATTGCTTCCAATACCTTAATTTGTCCAGTGGGAGCTTCACTCGTCGGTATTTCACCCTAGATTGACAGCGGGGCTTACCTTTGGGGATGTCTCGAACTCTGTTTTTTTTTTCAAGGTTCTCATATGTCTAGGCACCTTCATCTATTTTAGGAGGTGTATGTACTGAGGACAAAGACCTTGGGCATCCGGTAAGAGTTGTCCGCTGATCCCATTGGATCAGTCGACCCAACTGCCTCCTAAAACTTGTTGAGACACGGATAAGGGAATGCTGCGAATCCACAGCACACTCATCTCCCGTCATTCGAAGGGCGTGAGAAGAGTACTCAAAACGTCCGAGCTACATTATGTATGTATTCTAAGATTTACCCTGCACCTCTTTGAGGTGTGTGATGACTTGGTGATTAATTATTTAATGATAAAAATTTCAATGATAAAAAAATTTTACTATTTCAAATTTTAAGAATTTGAATTAGAAATAAAATGAAACATTAATTTACAAACATCATTTAAAATTTTGGGCCGGCAGCTTGGCATCGAAAATTTAATAAGCACTCAAATAAGCAAGGGGCGAGAAGCATAAATCGGGTATATCACCGCTTGTAGATCTAGGAGCTGGTGAATGATACATGTCTTCTTCGGTCAGGTTGTGGTCTCGCTGTTTTCGGCGTCGTTACTGGTACAATCAGCTATTGGAAGCTGAATTTTATCCAAGACAACATACTGATATAATTTACTCTAATGATATAATGTAAAAATCTGATGTAATTGATGTTATGGCTTCTTCACTAATCAATCCGAAAATCTTTTTTTTGGTGGGTAACAGGCTGCATGAGGGTGATCCTGAAAAAAGCAACTCCCCTTTAATAACGTAGGAAGGGACTTGAAAACGGGGATGTGGACGGTAGAACAAGGTAGCCAAGGGTTGACTAGGGCCCCCTAAATGTGATGTAAGGGAATCCCTAGAAACCTGCATCAGGTAGGTCGTGCTAGTGGGTACTATTCCTGCGCCCTTGTGATGACGAGAGACTGGATTGTTGTGGGAACGCAACAAACCCGCCTCCGTGCCTCGATAAGTATTGAGAGGCAGTTGGCCAACTGGTCCAATGGGATCAGCGAACAACTCTCACCGTATGTCGAAGGTCTTTGACCCCCGTACATACACCTCTCAAACTGCTCAAGGTCGTCTCAGCCTGCAGGAGTCTTAAAGTAATTAGATTTGCCATGGACCGAGGGGCGCTAGGAAAGAGGAAAACCGGGAGTGAGGAACACAGCACAGATGGACTTGCTCTTACTCATTTCCTCTTTCTTATATTAACTTATGCCTCACCTTCGTTTGCTTGGCGGGGTGTGTTCGCTTTCTCCGAGGCTTGGCTTGTTTTTGATCGGTGGTTCGTGTCCTATTCTTCCGGGGATGACCTGAGATGCAGCCCCGTACCTTCTTCATTTATTGTAACACGTGTTTATATTGATACGGGATGTTTTCGCGATTCGCAAACTCAGGTATTTGTCCCAATTTCCAGGCCTAAGGGCTGACCTGCAATTCCTCAAGTGGCATTGATTTGAGTTTCTCTTTCTGGCTATCGAAATCACCTAAATTGGATGTTGACTTAACATTAAGCAAATGCGATCATTATTCGCTTGCCGTTGGCCTGGCAAACAACCTAGTCCGCTTCCTAGTAATTATCATCTATATAAATATATACAAAATTAATAAAAGTTATGGGAAAATTGTTTTTCATATATGTGTGTGGGGTGCAAACGCACACCATAGGTGAAATACCGGATAGAATCCTTAAATTATAGCCTGAGGGCCCTAGTCAACCCTTGGCTACCTTACTCTATCCTCCACATCCCCCTTTTCAATTCCTTTCCTATGTTATTAAAGGGGGGAGTTGCCTCTTTCAGGATCACATTCATGTAGCCTCTTACCCCCCGTCCTCCCCCAAAAAACCCCTTTATTTCATCCTTAGAACAAGTTGTCGGTTAATTAGACATTATAGTAGCTAAATATGAAAACCAACATTATAGTTTCGAATTTACTTAGTGATGAATAACATCGCTAAAATGTTGGCATGGATAGTGACGTCATATGGGTGCGAAACGTGGACGGTAGGAGTTGCATAAAGGAAAATAATAGAAGATTTTAAAATCAGATGTTATAGAAGAATGATGAAAATCAAATGGGTGGAACCAGGTGGTTCTAAGCAGATTATGAGAAGAGAGAAGAATATGGAGGACTTTGACTAAGAGAAGGGATAGATTACCAGGCCTTTTGGAGCATGAGAGTCTTGTAAAATCATCATTAGAGGGCTTCATGTGGGGTAATAACAGCAGAGGGAATGAAAAGGTTAGCATGGAGGGTTGCATCAGACCAGTCTAAGGACAGAATACTACAACAACATCATTTTCGAATAGGATGCTGGGGATACAATAATATTTGATTTTTAATTCCCATCAGAATAACTGTGGTTCTCTACGTGAATGCCACAAGCAATACATATTTGATATCAAGATTATATTCGAAAATTATTTGTATGGTAAGATCCTCGTGTTTTAGTGAATAAGATATTTTCACACTATTTCCCAATTCGAATATTCATCTTCCTTTCTTGTTCTTTTTTGAAGATCTGCATCATTAACAAAGCAAAATTATAAATAGAGATGCTATGATGCAGAGAGGTGACCGCATCGGGCTATTTTGTAATGTTTTTTGACGTTTTTATAAAACTATTTGATTGGCAACTTTGGTAAGTATACTTAAATTAACCAAAGGATCTGTAATTCAGGGCTTGTCTGAAACAATTGAGAGGAAGAAAACCAAAGAAGTCCTCTGATGTACGTTGTTTTCGTAGTTTTGGACTTTAGAAGACGAAAGCTCCTGGGTAAACGTTTGATGATGGTTAAATAAGATAGTTCACTGAAAGTTGGAGGACTTCTTTGGGTTTTCATCATTTCAACGATTGGCTTTTCCAAGATTTACATCGTCTTAATAAATCTCGCACTATTCTGTATTCAATACTGCCAACATTTGGCTTCTTTCTAACATTAATTTGTATTACTAAAAATATGTACGAAGGAAAACTATTTTTAGTGATAAAAATCTGTTCTAACTTGCATATAATATTTTCCGCTTCTAAAAATTAGTCACTTTTACATGTAGACGAGTGTCGCAACGTAGTGGTAACACTGTGGCTGTTGAAGTATTATTGATATTTTACATAATTATCGTCGCAATTTTTTTTCCTTTGAGTGACGTAACACGCAACTTTAAAAAGAGAAGCACCGCCACTGGCCATCGTCACATTTGATTTTCTTCTTTGTATTGGAGACATTAAAATCATTTACTTTCGAGTCAGAGCATCTTTTTTTTGGGTGAACAGGCTACATGAGGGTGATCCTGAAACACTCCCCTTTAATAGCATAGGAAGGGAATTGAAAAGGGGGGGATGCGGAAGGTAGAGAAGGTAGCCAAGGGTGGACTAGGGTCCCGGATCCTACCCGGTGTTTCACCTAAAGAGATGCAGGAAAAACCCTAGAAAACCTGCATCAGGTAGGCTACTATTTTCAAGCGCTTCCGGATGACGGGAGACGAGTTTGCTGCGGGGTCGCAGCATTCCCTTCTCTTTAGTTTTAGGAGGCAGTTGGTCGACGACTGATCCAATGGAACCAGCGGACAACTCTTGCCTTATGCCCAAGGTCTTCGACCCCAGTATATAAACCTCCCATGATAGATGAAGGTGTCTCGGCATGTGAGAACTTTGAAAAAACCCAGAGACAGTACGAGGAATTCCCGACATAATGAAGTGAGCCCCGCAGATCACCCTGGGAGTAAATGCCTGCGAGAGAAAACTCCCACAGGCACCTCACGAGTTCTGCAGTTATCAGCCTATAGCGAAGTTTGTTTCAGAGTCACGTGCAAGAAGAATGTTTAATTTATTGTAATAACTGTGAAATATAATTATTTGTGAAATAAATAAATAACACTTATAGCGCCAATGATTTCTTTATTTTATTTCATTTTATTTTTGCAACTCGTATTTACGAACCTTTATCTTGAAAGGTTGTTTTTTTACGTCTGATTTTGTAATAATAAGTAAAATTATCAACCACTTTCAGACTTCATTTTTAACAATTTCCAAAGAGGAAAAAACATCGTTTCGGTACTTACTCGTACCTTCGTCTAATTATCAATAATGCAAGTGTCAGTTTTTAATACACAATATTTATTAACACAAATACAAATTTTACAATATTTTGAGGCTACACGACAAATTTACACTCGTTTAGTTGCGATAGTCTGTAAGTGTTTTGAAATGTTACTTATTAAACCTTTATCTTCATACTCTCTATATTTAAATTGTAATTTATAAGTCTATATATTGTTTGCGTCATGACCATAATTTAGTTATTATATTATTTTCTCCAGATCCTCATCCATGATATTCGTAACTTATTGTATTATAGTTACATTTTGCTACGACTTAATAATATCTGTGACTCGTTCTCAATTTATTTCCTTTCCCTTTTAACACGCCTCGTGATTTAGTGTTTTATAGCTTCTTTGCACTCTTCATCGAACAAGTTTTTATTTACTATGCTTGTCCTTTCTCCATTCGGATTCAATGACCGACAAAATGAGATCTAACATACGATATCACTTACAAAATGGCTATCCTTAAAGACTAAAACCAACATAACTAATTGACGTAGTTACAAAATTTGGACCCCTATGAGGAATGGGGAATGGGACACTTAATTGTTTAACAATTTTTGTAAAATTAGGTAAAAAGAAAAATGACTTCATATAAGTATAAAACATTGGTTTATTCTATTACTTACTTAACCTAATATTTATATAACCTAAAACAATGAATTCATATTTTTGATGAATTTTTAAAAGAAATTTACGAATTTTCCGTTCTGCCTCAACTCCCGGGGCAGAACGAGATAAGATGTTTTGTATGTATATAATTAGTGAAAAAATATTAAATTAAATTTAATAAAAATCTTAGCACCTTTTGTGTTTTCTTTCCTATATTTATTTAGCACGCAGTTGATCGCTTTATAAATTTTCCCTTTCGCAAAGAGATTTTTATTGCAACTGCACATGCCAACATTTTTACCTATTTTTTGTTACTTTTCTTTCTTAATCTATTCTCTTTGGGACAGCATCCACTGACTCATTCTCATAAATTGAGTCTGCTAGTCTTTCATTTTTTTTCTTGAGGATCGCAAATTGAAATATACAGTATTATCCCGTTCCACCCCGCACGACAGTCACCGAGCTTTAATACAAGTAGATTTAAATCTTGTGCGTAGCATATATGCAGCTAAAAATACTTAGTTTACGAATATGTACCATTAAAGAGTTAAAAGCGAGGAGATTTGTAGATTACCTCGTGTCGAAATGCTGCAAATATTATAAATTCACAGATGTAATACGCAAGAAAAAGAGTTAGTTCACAAGGCGTAGTCAGAACTCCGCTATTGACTAAACTTCAGCAGTATCCAGTAAAAAAAGGGTATCCTGTTCTTTCGCGCAATCCAGTTCCGCCTCGACTTTCCCTATATGTAAAATACAAAACAGAGGTAGCTTTAAACATTTCAGGTGTAACAATACACAGAAATCACATCCAGGTAAAGAAAGAGGCCAGTAATTCATCTCAGTGCTGAAAAAAGAAGACGACGACGACACTAAAATTCGTGGATTACTGCAAAATTTGGATTTTGGAACGTGAATGGGCTTGTAATCTCCCTAAAAGCGTGAAAGTCATGTCCCGGACAATAGAAGGCAGTGCCTCAGGCGTTGATTCAGTTTGTGCGTGACATTCCACGAGGTTGCGAGATTTGAGAAAAAGAGGCCTTTTCATGCTGGATTTAAGGTTCAGCAACTAAGCTATTTCAACAATTAGAACTTTCCATACGAACGCAGTCCTGCCATTTTATAGAAAGTATTTAAGGATAAAGTTAACGTAAAAAAGCGAATATTTAATTTGTCAAATGCCGAGTAAAACGCTTAACAGAGGACTGGGAACGAATTATACTTTAAGATTGTGCCACTCGACTTGCTTTGTCATTTTTATGATAGGGAAAGACAGCGCAGAATCAGACTGACCGAGTAAAAGTGTTCATGTGAATATCTGATGCTGTTGGTGTGGTATTTAGTCCTAAGACTGGTCTGATGCAACACTCCATGCTAACCTATCTTGCCCAAGCCTCGTCTTTCCACATAACTACCACGTCCGACATCTTCCCTAATCTGCTTAGCGTATTCCATCATTTATCTCCCTCTTCTGTTCTTACCCCACACATTTACCTCTAATTCTAATTTTAAAAGACCCTCCTGTCTAAAAACGTGGCCTATTAATCTACCTCTTCTCTTGGTCAACGTTCTTAACATTGTCGACTCTTCCCATATTCTGTTCAGTACTTCGTTACTGATTCTATCCACCCATCGAATTTTCAGCATTCTCCTATAGTACTTCGATTTTTTCCTTTCTGTAACTTCTACCATCCACGTTTCGCACGAACATTTTAGCAACTATTTCCTAATATTCACACTTATATTACTGGTAAGTAAATTATTCTTAATCGCGAAAGCCTTCCTTGCCTGTGCTATCCTACTCTTTATGTCTACTACACTTCTACCATCCCTAATTATTACGCTTCCCAAGTAGCAGAATTCCTTAACTTCCTTGAAAATATCCCTTCCCAATCTAACAGCCTTTGTTTTTCCACTGTTTCCCAAACTAGACCTTGGCTTTCCATCTATTAATCCTCATATTGGATTCTTTCTCCATATTCATGTCATTTGTTATGGTTTCCATGTCTTTTTCTGACTCCCCTGATACTAAAATATTGTCGGCAAAGCATAGGGATTTTATTTCTTCTACTTGTAGTATGATTCCTTTTCCATATTCCGTTTTAACTTTCTTCATCGCCGGTTCTATATAAAAGTTAAACTTTATGGCTGACAAACTGCATCCTTGTATTACTCCATTCTTGATTTCTACTTTCTTTTCTTGGTCTTCATTTCTAATTACTGCAGTATGCCATGTGTAGAGGTTATGTATAAGCCTTCATTCTCGATATTTTATTCCTGTGTTCTTGCAAATCATTAATAGTTGGTTCCAGTTTATATTATCAACGCTTTTTATAAAACTACAAATGCCTGTTGTTTTTAACCTGTCTTCTAAGACGAAAAGGCAAAATTGCTTCTTTTGTTCCTACCAAACTGATCTTCTCCTAAGTCGCATTCTATTTGTCGTTCCACCTCCTATATACTATTTTCGTTAATATTTTGCATGCATGAGATTCTAAACTGCTTGTCCTGTGCTGTTCGCATCTATCAGCCTCATTCATTTTCGGTAGTAGTGTAATTATGTTTTTACTAAAATCTTCTTGTATTCTTCCTGTTTCGTAGATTTCACTAACTATTCTGAACAGCCATTAGATTTCTTCTGATAAGGACATTTAAAGGTAAATAATTGGATCGTATAGCCGATGTACGTCTCCTCTGTTATTTTTCTGATCCATTCGTTACAATTTGGGTGCATAGACGTTCTAAAATATACTAGGGGTGTTGAAGAGTCAGTGTAATGCTACAGAGATGGCACCACCAGTGTATATAGAGCAGTTTCTCTTAGGAGGGCCGCTCACAAGGTTTCGGTCAAATTTGTATGATAATAATATTTTCCCCTATGTTAATCAGTCACAGTAATAACCAAAACTATACCTTAATTTCCATTTCAAATTTATTCAGCAGGATCTTTCGGCATTGCCATAGTTATCTACAAAATTCAAATACAATTTGTTAATGGAATTTGTTTAAAATTATAACAATATAAAAGCAAATTTAGTTTGTTTCATGATTTAATGTTAAGAATATTGTACATACCTTCACGTATCCCATAAAAAATTGTAATGTTTGAAAACAAATTGTATTTGAATTTTGTAGATGGCTATCGCAACGCCGAAAGCTCCTGCTGAAATCAAAATTAAAGTATAGTTTTGGTTATTAATGTGACTGATTAACATGGGTAAATATTTTTATCATACTAAGTAAAATTTAGTCTTTTAAAAAAATTTATATAAATTCCCTATTTAAATTTGTGTGTTGATGCTTGTTCGAAAGAGTCCAATGATCTTTTCCTTTAAAAATGAGAAATAAATTGTCAACTCAATTTTACGTGACGATAAATTAGTACTTTATGAAAAATAAATAATTAATATTATTCTAGACAAATAAAATACTTAAGTGAAAATTGACCAAAATTTGAGGCGACAGCGGTCCTTTAACACAGAATTTATGAGAAAATTGCAGCATTACTCGTTAAAAATGGATGAAGGCATTTATCACGCAGTTTGTCTTAATATTTGCAGATCTTTAGGCTCGTCCATCTGGCAGTGGCGTCACTCCATGCCAAGTGGCCTAGAGGTTCCCATGCGACCATTTCCGATTTTCTTCAATATTGTGGCAGTTGTTAAGAGATTATCCCCTGAAAATTAGTTTTCAAGATAAGCCACATGAGAAGCTATCTTAATGAATCGGAATGTTTTAGATCCGTTAAGAGATAATGTACCAGGAGAATTCTTGAATCAGTTAAGGTGCCACCAGTCATTATGCTGGTTTACTTGAAGCCAAGGTGTAAAAAAAATACCTTCATTTTGTTTTTCGAATTTACAAGGAATCCTACTGGGATAAATAAAGTAGTTACAGCATTCATATTTTATCGTTCACATGTCTACATAAGTGTCTACTAGTCAGGCTGTTTACAGCTCCGAAATTCATAGCAGTTACAGCACTGGAAAAGAAACTCACGTCGCGAATATTTTGACTTCTGTTGACCTCATGGAAATAATAATAAACAGGAGATTGATCCAAACAAGTTTACTTTTACTTCATATGTAAGTCATGCACCTAAGAAAGTGAAATAGCATTTACGAACACGTTATTCTAGTGGTTATTGCACCATAACACGCGGTTAGACGTTTGTCGACAGCGCACTAAAGTTGACTTTGACCTGAAATTTTGACCTTATTCTTCGAAACACCAAAACTAAAATTTTTATATTACAAACCAATCCTGATCTTTCTAATGATGCCAACTAGAAAAATGTTGTCCTGATCAATTTATTTCTCTGGAAAAGCTCATTTTTGTGCGATTTTCACTTTGGCGCCAGGCTTGCTGCCAAGTATATTGTTCGTAAAGCTGTAAACCGTAGACATGTGAACTGAAAAATATGAATGCTGTAAGTACTTTCTTTATCCCAGTAGGATTCCTTGTAAATTCTAAAAAAAATAAGGCAAATTTTTTGACAACTTTGGGTTCAATACTGGCCAGTGATGATGTTTGCAAAAATTTGCGTTACCAATTACGAATTCTAAGCATGCGGTTTATCTTGAAAACTAATTCGTATAAATGCTCCAATATTGAAGCTCAAAAGTGAGCATTTTGAAACGACGTCGACTACGACTAGCCCGTATCTCAGCCAGAAGCATATTTCGAACAGAAAATTTGCATATATTCGTCTAAGGCTTCATAATGCAAACTGTCAAAATTTCATCAAAATCAGATCTGATCGTGTGGGGATCGTTCCTCAAATTGTGACACTTGTCATCTGGTCCACTGCGTCTATATTTTCTGTGACGTTCCTGAGATGAAACCGAGTTTTGAACAGAGTTCCCCATACCACATTAAAAGTCCACTTATCATCTCATTATAAAAATGTTATGTGGAATGCAGCAGAATATCACACCAGCAGCCAACGGAAACGAGGATTTTCTCAGTCCTGCACGCGACGGGTGGAAATATACAGACTGCATTAGTGAGGCTGATTCATCCGTCCAGTTAACTCTTGAAGATCCGTAGGAAACGGGAGTGACGGAGGTCGTTTCTGTGCAGGGGAGATGAGGCGCAGCTGTCGTGGCTTCCGCCGCAGCTGACGGAAGCCGCCATACTTCATCCTAGAGGAGGTCCTCCTGCTGAGAATTAATCTCTGCAGGCCCAACACATTTCCATCTGGGATACTCTCAATCCGTCCCTATTCAACACCATGAAATGTTTCAGCTTTAGAACCATTTGCCATCTAGCTGAGTGCCCGGCGTTGCTTAGGTATTTATTTATATTACGCAGGGAATTACATTAATTTACACATGATTTAACTGGACCATGAAACCATTGAAGTCACAGCTAGATATATGTTCATTTTAAGGTTGGCTTCAAATTAACCAGCATAATGACTGGTGGTACCTTAACTGATTCAAGAATTCTACAGGGGCATTATATCTTAACGGGTCTATTCCGTCCGATTCATTAAGAAAATAAAAAATATTCAAATCAATACACGCGGTAAACTAAAGACGTAGAAAAAGCGTTAATAAAAAAAAGCCCGGAGACTCGCGAGTCAACTTTTGTAAACAGAGTGAAACCGTGTTGAGGGAGGGTGGAAGGAACTCTTGGAAATGACATGAACCGGGAGTAAGTACTACACTCATTAAAGCTCCATCGCAGTCCGATGATTGACATAGGAACGGATACGGGACTAACAATCGTACAATAATTTGTATTTATCATGATTCCATTAGTGTACCGAGAACAATGCTGCCGTCCAAAGAAGAAATCGAGGGATAAAGTTTTTTGAGCTTAGACAGTTACATAAACCCCTTATCTCTTTGAAAATGGTTTTATCCCAACCAAGAAACATGAATTTGTCTTTATAAATTAGTTACAATACATTTATCCGTGAAATATTTTCCAACGTCGAAAATTTTTTACTTACTACCTTTTTACTTTGTACTTCATTATGAATTACCTAATATGAAAACACACAAATGCTGAACAAAGACATCACACACACATAAAATCAACTCATTTAATAATACTAAACTAATTATTATCTATAAAATAATACATTTTAAATGATAAAAGAATTTGAAAATGATAAATATATTAGTGAAACGGATTTTTCCCAATTGAGAAAGAAAAATATAACCTAACTTAAGGCTAAAAACTGAAGAAACATAAAAATAAAATAGTGATTTAAGATTTTAGTAATTCTATTTATTTATTACTTAAAGAGGCACGTCAAAAAATCACGTAACTTTATAATAATTATTTAAACTATTTATATAATGAAATTGAATCTCCGATACTTCCTTTAAAATTTAAACTCGTCTGTTCTGCTTTTTTAGACATTATAATATAATTTATATGCTCTAGTATGCTAAAATTATTTCTGATTGGTTAATATTTTGTATTAGTTATTACAAATTTTATAAGTTTCACTTCATTTGAGATTTTAAATTAGGTAAACTTTGAGTTAAATATCAGTTGTGAGAAAAAATTCGAGCTTGCTTCTTTATTAATTCATTAAGTAATATTTTACGTTAATTTACATTAAAAAAAGATTTATTGGCATACCGTAATTCTTTATTTGAGATTAAAAATCTCACTTAACTCATTTTCATGAATGATTTGAAATATGTACACTTCCTTAATAATTTGAGGTATTGATCAGAGAACACCATTTTATTCACAGTGTTACATAGTTTCCTGCTTGTACTATTGTGTTTTAAACATTTCTTGACATGTGTTTCACTCATATTTATTGATTTTACATTATTCACTTTCTCCACTAATGGTGCAAATCGTGGTATAATTTTATAATTTTGACTGTCTACAGAACTTCATTAACACATTTATTTAATTTCACGTGTAAGAAATAACCTATTCTCCAATTATGGAATTAAAAATATTATTGAACTTTGAACCACCTGGAGAAGTCCGGAAAGGAGGTATGAAGCTCTGTGATTTGCTTTCATGTATAAAAAAAGCCTCTAATTGAATAAATTCTTCCTGAATTACTGGTTATTGAATTTTTTTCATGATCTTAACCAAAAATTACAAGAAAGGGGATAAGGTAACGCTGTGTCTAATTAGATGGGAATGTTGCAGAAGATCCCAAGATTTACTGCATCCGTGGTCTGGTCCGCCTTATTTGGGAAGCCACACAATTATCGTTAATCTATGCATTTCTTGAGCCCGAAGACAAAAAAAGAGTATAAACCGTGTAGGGGAGACTGTGATCTGAGATGCAGATAGCATTATTAGATTAGGTGTCTCTTGATCAATCGCGGTGACGAAACAACCAGCAGGTCGACTCCGCCTCTTGACGTGAGGCGACTCATTACACACTTGCGACCTCGGATCAGGGGATCACCAAGGTCGACTCAGTGGGACGTGATGTGAAGAGTGTTGCCCCTCACGTCTATCACCAGCCCTTGAACGCAGCAATGTCAGAGTCGCACCACGACCTCTTCAAAGATGAGCTTGCGATTCGACCAGAGCGAATCACTGAGTCGTAGCTCTCCAGTAGTAACCCTCAACAATCACTAACGACCATTACTAAGTTGATTATATTCAAGACGTGACATAACTGACGCGAGACTTATGAAAACAACATACTTCGATAATGGATTATTCTTTTGACGTGTATATTTTTTAAAATCGGTAATTAGGGGGATAATATGCTTGCTGAACCCGCACGAAAACCCTGTGTAAAGGAAGGAAGGGCTAACTAATCAGTCTGTAGCTACGCTTCAATGGTTGATCGTCAATTAGAAGACGCCACACGAACGGCGGTTTGAGCGTTAATAGTGGTTTTTAAAATACTTTACTTATAAATCAATTTCGTTCTCGAGAAAGAAAAGAATTACCATTGTAGCGATTTAAAAAACAAAAAAACATCGGACGACACATGTCTAGAAGCCCGTCCAGAGCTAAATTTAGACTTGATGAAACCTTAAACTGTTTGAAATATTGTGTCCTTTATAAGTCAAGATATTCTATGTCGGTGACAAAGTATGGTTGTCGGATACCTAAAGGGCTAAATTGAAATTGAAATTACTTAAACATTGAGTGAAATAATAAATTTTAACTCAAAATGGAGCCCTACCTACCTGTCACAGGTTTTCCACCGTTTTCACTACATCAAATTTCGGGTAGGATCCATAAACTAGCGCCTATACTATTATTGGGGAAAGTTCACGATGCTTCTCAAGTGTGACGCGTATAAATATTCGTCGTATATTTAATTTAATTTATCTAAATTCATTTACATTATTAAGCATTCAGTATTAAATTTCCATAAAGAAAAAATCCTGAGATATTCGCAAGGCACCTTTTTTGGGTAAACCCGGCCAACAACACAGTCATAACTTGAAGACTGACATGCGGCTAAGGAGCTTTGTCTGAAAGGATTTTTGCGGCTCGGCGAAAAACTCAGGCCAGCGAAGGTCAGCAAGGTGGTTGATCCAAAGGATGGCTCCTCCCAAAGTTTGAATTTTTTGAAAAGGAAGGGTAGGGACGCCAACCCCAATGGAGGAACTGGGGAAGATAGAATGTGCGGGGAGACCAATGAGGTTTTTAGGAGAGGTGAATTCGAGGTGGAGAGGATAATTCGGAAAAGAGTCAGAGGTGTGAGTGGAGCTAGCGAAACGGAAAGTCGGACTGGTTGACTTCAAGGAGTCAGAGAGGTGAGGCGATCTGGCTGAGTCATGAGGAAACAAAGCTGGGGGCACGTTTCCTAAACCACATCAGAGGCCCCCGTTTCAAATACCATCCGGAAGCTGCCTTTGGTTGATTGCCGGTCAAGTACGGGAGGATGAATGCAAAGTAGGAAACAAAAGATAATCTCTCGCTTTGCTATATGTATAAATACGCCATACCGCCCTGAGTAAAGTAGATTAGATTTACTTAAGTCTCTTACTGTGATATTTCTTTGGTTAGGACTTAGTTTGGCAGTTCAAATTCATTAAAACTAATTAATTTTTAAGTATTGTAATTTGTTGAATTGTTTACGTTTGTTAGTAAAACTGTTTTAAATTGCAAATTTAGACATGTAAACTGTTTTACTACTGAATATTCTTTTTCACAACTGAAGAGAAGAAAACGATTATTGTATAGTTCTATCAACTCGATTGCATCTGGGCTGTACGAGCGGCAGGTTGCAAGGCGCCTACCAGACTAATAGAATTAGGGAGATAAGTGGTACACCCGGAAAAGTTCCGGGCCTTGCCCCACTGCCCAAACGTTCTACCCCGGAAGATTTCCGTGGTGAACTTGTTGTCAAGGGAAAATTTAGTCACCACTGATGGGGTTAACAGAAGCTTCAAATTGAAGCTCATAGACCACTAAACTGAATTTACTCCAGTGCTGATTTTTTCTAGTCTAATTACGTTTGTGGTCCTATAGCTGAAATTAGCTGCTAATAATGTGACTAGTAAATTCGATCCGGTCGCAATTTTTTCATTTTCATTTTTTAATTTATTTAATATATTACTTCAATGTAATATAAAAATTTCCCGATAAAATTACAAGAAAAATGATACCAAGGAATCTGTAATTTACTGAATATAACATATTAGTTATCCTTAGTACAAATTGATGCAAGTTTAGATTTGGGTTATTTATGTATTATGAAAGTGAACTATAGGTTGCATTATTTATCGAATTATAATACGAATGCAATTCCTCAACCATGATTAGCATTTTTCACCAAAATTTGTTATTTCCATAAACTATAGATTATTTGGTGCAATTATTCTTGTAACAGTGGTCACATTTTACGAATATTAATTGTTTTAAAACAAAGGGTCAGATAAAATAAATCGGAGTTTGACCTACAGAGCGTTATTAGTGAGTAATGGGGCGTGAATTATGTTCTGGGAAATATAGACGCCCTTCTACCTGCTGCTCCGACTGCCCAGGCGCAGTTGATAGTTGACTGTACTATAAAAACGTCTTAATTTAAATTATTTTAATATTTAATTTTATACGATTTAGTTACTATTATAATAGTCCCGTTTCGCATTTTTTAGAGAAAACAGGAGTTTGGAATCGAACGTAATACGTCATAGGGAAAAATGGTAATATGATCTCCGAACAGGTATCACCTTTTGGACTTTATAGAAGCTTACATACATTATTTAAATTAGCTGGTTCCATCATTGTCACTGCTGTCATCTTCCGACCATGTGAAATATGTATGTACCTAACCTGAGAATTGTATATTCAGAAACTGCACCGGAAAGCTATTCCTCAACGACAAGATCGTTTTGAGGGCAGACCTAGGACTCTTGCAAAATACTTACCAGAAGAAATTCCTACGCCACCAGAAATAAAATGTTACTTACTCCAATAAAAAAAATCAAAGAGAAATTATTTTCAGGTGGAATAAGTAAGTGAAATTGTTCATTTGTGGTAAAAACAGTTTCATACTTTATGTTTTGATTTTCGTATAACCGTTTTCTATTGTACATCCTTTAATACAGACTTTGAAATATTCTTCCCTTCATCATTTATTATGAAGAAAAAGTAATAAAATTGGTATAGAAAGAAAGTATAAATAAAACTAATAAATTAGCCACAATTATCAGGAAAAATGGGATATTTAATACAATTAAATTGGAGGATTACGTCTCATGACGTTACAAAAAAAATTATTTTCAGATGGAACGAGTTAGTGAAATTGTTCATATGTGGTATAAACAGTTTAATAATTTAGGTTTTGAATTTCGTAAACCGTTTGCCGTTGTAAATCCATAATTTAAACTTTTAAATATTCTTTCCTTCATAATTTATTATGAAAAAGGTAATAAAATTGGTATTAATCTGAGAGAAAGTATAAATTAAATTAATAAATTAGCCACAATTATCAGAAAAAACTGGATATTTAATACAATTAAATTGGAGAATTACAAGAAATAAATACGTTTCTAGGACCTCAACAATTAATATATTAATTAAAAATGAAACCTAAACTAATTTACAGAAAAATCATCTGTATTAAATTTAAATTTTGACCCTACGAAATGTAAAAAATTCAATTTACAGATTCCAAAACAAACATTTAATTTAAATATTTTTTGTTACAATGAATTGACTACTGCTCATACAAATTCAGTAGTTCTCTAATTTGATTGCATTAAACAACTTAATTTTTTGCCTTTATTTATTCATATTTTGACTTTCCTACTGACAATCCCATACTGTCTCGTCTTTTCTTTGGTCTTCTTAATGTATTTCTGCAGATATAATTTATTTTACAAAATGTTTTAGTGAATATTGGAAATACGTTGCGTGTCCGACGTAGACTTGTTGAAAGTCCGGAGACAATCGTGTGTGCCAGGGCGTGGGCAGACAGGCCGTGCCCAGGGGAGATGCTTTGTATCGTAATTTAAAAAGTAAACACGAAAGTGGGATGGGAAGTGTGGATGACTGGTTCTGACAACGCCCTAAAACATGACAAAGAAGTCGGCAGAAATGGAGGATTCCGCTTTACAAGATGATCTAAAAATTAGATTAGTATTTAAATTTATCTGATTCAGAAATTCAAATTTCTTACAAAATATAAAACTTTTTCAGTAACGTTAAATGTCCAACTTTTTTCCTTACAGAAACTCGATTTTAGGAAATTATTTTTCGATGGTTCTGATGATCGTTGGAAAGGGTTACGTATACTAATAACGCATATATGCAGCATTTGTGAACGCCAAGTGAGCTTGTTTCAAACCGATTCCTAATGGCAACGAGCCTGTAACAGGTTCCAGGTATGATAAGCTTGTCTCACTTCGTAAGAGTCTGATATATTTTACTGTAAAATGAGATTGCATAATTGCATTCATACAAATATAAAGACACAGGGCACGTGCCAAAAACGTGTTCTTTACCATGGTGGCCTCATATTACATTCTGAAACTTCTAAGTCAGTAATTGGTATTATCTGAAAAATAATTCTACCCTTATAATTATTCTGGATCTTTACCAACCAGTGTATTCCTTGTATTGATTAGTGTGAGTTTTATCGTTGGGTTCAGTTCGACTCCTGACACTGTATATCTAAAAACCTTTGTAATTGAGCGAGTATGTATGTCACAGCTATAGACGTCTAAACTACTGGTCCGAATTTGACCAAATTGGGCACACATGACCCTCAGGGCCCGAAGTTGCCCATGATCTTTAATTTTTTTCAAATATTCTCAAGTTTTATGCGTGAAAAAAGTGAGAAATAAAACGTAAAGATTTTCCTTTCAAAATCATTTTCCCATTCGAAATCTCCTGAAATGTATGCTGGTTCTTTTGTTATTGATGTATAATATTATATATTTTTTAAATTATAAACCCCTCCAACTAATTTACGTATATATCGTATCGACGATCCAATGAAGTTATATCAGAAAGACTGCATTCTTGTCTTACTCCTTTCTTGATTTCTCCTTTCTTTTCTTGCCTTCTGAAGAGGTTATGGATACCTCTTCCTTCTCGATATTTATTCATCTTCAAAATCCTTAATACTAAAATATTTTAAATAATTATTTCTCCAAATACTCCTATTATAGGAAGTAACATTTATGAAATAAAATTGGCTGATATCATTAACAATTGGATTAATTAATTACTACAACAATCGAATATGAATTTTACTAAGCAGCTCCCTCATCCCATGATACTTCTCTAAATCTGCTACTATGATTATGTGGATTCTGATCAATTATTTCATGTGAATCATTCAATATTTTCTGTACAATTGTATTTCCTACTAGCTATGCCCGCACGGAAATAGTACTGTTTATTTTTCCCTAAAAACGAAACAACAAGTACAGAATTTTGATAAAGTTGAATTCATTGAATATATGAAAAGTACGGAATCATCTATTTATGAACGCTTCAGGGCAAACCTCGGCCAATTGCCTCCTGAAATTGGTGGAGACACGGAGAAGGGAATGCTGCGTCCCCACAGCAGACTCATCTCCCGTCATTCGGAAGGGCGTGAGAATAGTACCCAATGCCCGACCTACCTGATGCAGGTTTTCTAGAGTTTTCCCTGCATCTCTTTAGTTGAAACATCATGAAGGATCCTTAAACCATAGCCCGGGGGGCCCTAGTTAACTCTTGGCTGCTTTGCTCTACCTCCCACATCGCCCCTTTTCAATTCCCTTCCGATGCTATTAAAGGGGAGTTTCCTGTTTCAGTAACACCCTCATGTAGCCTCTCTAGATCAGGGAATAATCACATCCCCCTTTTTCAATTCCCTTCCTATGCTATTAAAGGGGAGTTGCCTGTTCCAGGATCACCCTCATGTAGCCTGTTAACAAAAAAAACGTTCTAGACGCAATTCAGTGGATTTCTTTTGCCATAAACAATATAAAGGAAGAAACTGTATTGATCTGTTTTCCGAAATCGAATTTTCCCTTAGGAGCAACCTCGGTTTCCAGTGATGAAAACGCCGAAAATGAACCTAACGAACCTACCTACTTTGGTATTGAATGGTGACAGAATCCCATAGTGTCCGCTCATGGGGAGTTCCACTGTATTCTAGCTAGGAAAGTGTGAAGGCTCCCACATGTGTGGCGTATCTTTGAGGAGGACGTGCGGAAGTTCGAGTAGTGTTTCTGCAGCTCCGGAGGCCGCTGTTTCCGGGCCGCTCTGTTCACTGTTGATGTTCTCCAGATCTGTGGCAGGACAGGAAGCGGCTAGGAATTCTTGCTCTGAGGCTGGCCTTTGTGTCGGTCGGCTCGGCTCGGGTCGGGTGTGGGCGGATGCGATGCGTTGGGCCCGGAATTCGTTCAACAAAAAGCCTCCCGGAATCCAGGCACGCCAACAAAGGACACCACGGGAATCCTTCCACGCTCGTAAATCAGAAAGCGTCCATCTGTTTGTACATTTCGAGCTCCTCTTGAGGCTTCAATATTCAGGATAATACGAATGTGAAGCAGATGAATGGGCGTTGTCAAGGCCACGTATTCCCTTGCTGACAGCAAACTGTTTCAGAACACGTCTTGTTTCCATTCAATAATTCACAACAATGGGATGGACAGGAAACGCCATACGGTATGATACGAAAATTACAATTCTGTATCTAGAAAGTTTCAAGGGGAGAAGAAACTGGAAAGTGTGTATTTAAATAGTCAATTAAGACAAAATTCTACATCGCCCCCTATTTAATTCGTATGCTATTCAAGGGGACTTGCCAGTTTCTCGATCACGCTCATGTAGTCCCAACAAAACCATTTAAGCCTGTATTAACCAGTCAATTAATATACTGGACTATAACCTGCGTTAAAATACAGATTCTAAAAACATAATATATATTTGTGTAAGATGAAAACTCCTGCATAACGCCTTTGTTATTGTATTCAGGTCTGGGACTGGTCTATGCAACCCTCCGTGCTAACGTATTCTACGCAAGCCTTTTAATTTCTACATAACTACTAACATCTCAAATGGCTAATAATCTGCTAAGCGTATTCCATCCTAGGCCTCCCTCTTCTGTTTTTACCCCACACATTTCCCTCTAATGCTAATTTTACAAGCCCATCATCATATTTCGAAACGTGGCCCTTCTCTTGGTTAAAACCGTCCTTATTGTTGTCTTTTCTCTTACTCTGCTTAGAACATCCTGGCTGGTTATTCTGTTTTAGCCTATGAATGAACAAAGCGGAGTCGATACGCTGATCACGCACCACTCCATATTCAGAATGTGTCATGTATGACAGTCCGCAGTCGTCCTGGTAGGCAAAGGCCCGAATGCGGACTACAATGCCATAGAAAGAAGAAGAAGATGAACAAAACGACGGGTGACTGTTCGCTTACAATTTTACATTTATTGATAGGTCTACAATTTATTAAACATTATACCAGTTTAATTTGGATCATTAAAAGCTCTAACTTTCAATATATGCTAAAAAATGGTTTCAGAAAAGTTGCGCACAAAACGTGTTACAAACACTGAGAATTTCTTATAACATAATAAGTTTTTATAATACTGAAAAATAGTTAAAAACGTTAATTTATTACAGCCGAAATAAAAAATATATTAATTTAGTTAGTAAATTAATTATCTCTGGGTTTATCAAGGTTCTCACATGGTGAGGCACCTTCATATATTTTAGGAGGTGTATGTACTGGAGTAGAAGCCTTGGCCATGCGGTCTACATTCTCATTTGATTAGTCGGCCAACTGCATCCTGAAAGTGGTTGAGACACAGAAAACAGAAAGCTGCGACCCCATAGCAAACTCATCTCGATCATTCGGAAGGGCGTCAGAATAGTACCCAATTGTCGGACCTACCTGATGTAGGTTTTCTTTTTTTGTGTGAAACACCGGGTTGAATCCTTAAACTTTAGCTTTAGTCAACTCTTGGCTACCTTCCACATCCCCCCTTCCTATTCTCTTAAAGAGGAGTTGCTTGTTTGAGAATCACCCTTTTGTAGCCTGCTATCCAAAAAAATGTAAGTCGTTTTCGCACAATAATTAAATCGACTAAATTAACGATCAATTACAGGCTCATTCAAACCTGCAAATCTTACAACGATCCAAAAGAAATTGATAAGACAACGCACAATGGTATATTACCAACATTTAAATAGCAAAAGACCTGCAAGTTCCATCGATTATAGATGAAATTAAGCGTTTATTGTGCTAGAACTGAAATTCATCCTTACGCACTGGCCTGAGCTTTGTTTGAACACACAAGTGAAGAGTCACCATTAAAAGCGTTCAAGCCAGAGAGCTGTAAATTATTATTGGGGTAACTATTTAAATTATTTAATGAAATTACTTGCTTTAGGATATAGTATGTCAATATTATTTATATAACTTTAATCGAGGGCCTGCGTTCTGTTACAAATAAATAAATAAACTCAAGGGGACGATTTTTAAATATCAGGGTTAATTATTCATTGGGGTAACCACGTGCAGCAGAGATTTCGTTCACTTGACGAACCTGTTTTATTCTCTTCGTGTCTTGATGCAGGTTACAAGGCGACTTCCTTCGGGTTGAATTGTAGATTTTCCCTCTGTCGGCGGAAAGTGCGATGAACCAGGTACTGCCAATGACTGAGGAATACCCTGAATTTCCGCTTTCTTCCCTCTGATTTCCTTGTTCTCAAGCCCTTCTCACTAAATAGCAACAATTCACACCTCACTTTCAACTCTTCTTGCACACCAGCTTAGTCGTTCATTACAAAATCCGTTCGACTCTCTAGTTTTCTTCTCGCTTCCACGTCCTGATCAACTCTCAATCTCTACCTCCTCGCCCTCTCAACGTCTAGGACCATTTTCTTACTCTGCCTCCTCGCCTTCTCAAGGTTTTGCACCACAGTGAATATTTTTCGGCACCTCACCTACCAGCTCAAATCGTATGTCTCCCTTCCAAGGGAAATCGCTATCCCAAGTGATGTTTGTTCCGCCAATCCTCATGAGTCCTTCGTCCAGCGCGGGAAACTTTCCATGATACAGGGAACAGTGTCCTTCGGAAATTTTGAAGTGTGGATGCTCCTTCAGCAAAACAAGCTTAGTGTTATCTATCTGCAGACTGGCTGGCATGGTCCCCGTCCGCTAGTCTGGCGCCGGGTAATTCCACTTCTTACCTGCCTGTCACCAGTTGGCATATTATTGCTGAATTTTTACATCTTTTAAAATTCTTTAAGTTCGAACAAAATTAAGGAGGGATAGTACTGCGCTACAAACCCTAATGGACAACCTATCTAAAAAAATATTTGCTATAAGCCATTTTCTGTTTATTTTTGTGATGTAAGAGTTCAAATTAATAAGGTACGTATTGTTTTATTTTGACTAATTGTAAGTAATGCGGGGTTAATAAAAAATTACAGGCAAAGATTTTTTTGAATTAAAAACGACTTTCGTGAACGGACTTCCTCCGGTAATTTCTCGATTGTTGCTACAAGAATTGTGTAAACAGATTTTGAAAACGATACATGAAATAATTAATTTATAATAGATCATTTCCAAAATTTATTTGTACATTTTTTGAAGTAGCATTTGAAGAAATTACTCAAGGAAGTCCCAAATATGGTGACGAAATGTTATGTTTAATTAAATAAAAACTTTGCGATTGGTTGTTATTTTACTAGATTTAATACTTTAATTCTTCATCGCTGAATTAAAACACGTCCAACACTTGTAAATTAAAAAGAAATACCGGGAACAGACCAGTCATCCATTACGTACGTAGATTTTAATGAACTCCTTACGAGAACCAATTATATCAAATAATTAGCTTTTAAAGAAGGTCACGACAACGTGTAATAAGTAGTTGATCACATCAATACAGATTATAGTATAATCTTGTATTGGCCGTTAATTTTTTAAGGATGTGCTGAAAATTTTCCTTGTAATTAATTATGCTACGTTGGTGCCTCGCAACCCAGGGCTCCCGGGTTCGAATCCTGGCATGGGCTTGGATGTTTGTGTCGTCATGGTCAAGGAGACTGTGATTAAGACTGCTGGAGATTCGAAACGCTGACCACGTGTCGCTCTAAATTCGGAATGTGTCATCCAAGATAATCCGCATTCGCCTCGCTAGACCCACACCGTCAATGGGCTTTAGCGCCCAAGAATAAGAATTAATTAATATCTATTAGAAATGCCTTATTTCAGAGCTAATCGGATGAGCCTATCAGTGCTACACTACATGTCAAACAGCAACCTTCCCTACGGTTTAGTTCAAAGGCTCGATAACCACAATAAGTAAGCAATTTAAACGTTTTTAAAAATTTCTTCGCCGCTACATTTAGATTACGCTTAATGCGTTATATAATACAATTTTAATTGGTTTTAGATTCCCTCTGTATTTTCATAGTTTACATGCAACGAGGGGGGTGAATGAAAGTTAAATCTTAAAGAAAATGATTAATTGACTTTGTCAATTAAATTGAAAAGTAAACCAGAGTTTGATTATCGAACAGACTTTTCGTTTAAATAAATTATACTAGTTTCCCTTCTCAGTTGAAGTCTCCTGAGTCGGTTATTATTATCAAATGTATAGAATTACAAAGAAAGAATAGAAACAATTATTTGAAAGTTTCTGAATATATAATCTCTTATTGATACATCAGAAGAATCTCTTTTGTAACAATGTATTGTACATAGAGTTTAAATAAAGTATATCCGAATTTGTTTCAGTTGTTTTTATGTTCAACAGTTAAGATTTAGATTTTTTAGATTTATTATTATTCAATCCATTAGTCCTTGGTTGAGGAAATAGGATACGTCAAATATAATATTACAAGAAATATACAAAATTTTACAATTAAGAATTGAAGGACAAAAAGACCAAAGATAAAATTCAATCTTCAGTTTTCAGTCGACGGAGGAGGCAGCAGAAGATCGTCGAACATAAAAAGGAAATAAGTCAGCAGTTAAATTCTAGTAGAGTTAGTTCTAAAATAATTTTTCTGATCTTAATCGAAAGGTAGAAATTGTTTGTAAAATATGCTTTGTAGTATCTATGTGGAGGACCAGAGGTTGAAGCAAGGAACATTGTGGGAGAGTAATAGTTATCGCCGGGAAGGGGATGTGCGAATTTTATTGTTTGTTGTGTTACCTGTAGATAGTAAGTAAATGGAAGTTTTGCAGGGGACAAACTGTCTGTTTATATATTCAAAATTAAACATTAGTAACCGATTGTATTGTTATTTAATTACAATACGAATTGCTCATTAGGTTCGTCCCATGTAACACAAAATTAATTTTGTAAATCATATATATAGAAAGCTGATCATTTCTTTTAAAATTTAATGTAATGTTTTGTTTTTATTCTCCGTGGCTCTACAGCCCATTGAGGACCTGGGCCTACCGAGTCGACTGCGGACTGTCATCTTGCATGACACATTCCGAATTTGGAGTGACACGTGGTCAGCGTATCGATCCTCCAACAGTCTTAATCCCGGTCTTGTTGACCATGACAACACAAACATCCAAGCCCATGCCAGGATTCGAACGCGGGACCTTTGGGTTAGGAGGCAGCAACGCTAGCCATTACACCACAGGAGGTCGGCAATGTAATGTTACTTAGTATAAATTATTTCAATATTCCATAAATACTTAAGTGATACAATTATGAACGATTTTATAATGAAGAAGGAGTGTACATAGTTTATTCGGATAGTTATCTGTTATAAAGAAAGTTGAAACGGAATGTCGAAAAGGAATCATACTGCAAGGAGATGAAATAAAATCCGTACCCTTTGCCGATGATATTGTAGTATTACGGGAGTCAGAAGAAGACTTGGGAACCATAATAAATGGCATGAACGTGGTCCTGGATAAAGAGTTCTATATGAGGATAAACAGAGAGAAAACCAAGGCAATGGAGTGTAGATTGTTAGATTGGGAAGGGATATTTTGATGAAAGTTAAGTAATTCTGTTACTTGGGAAGCGTAATAACAAGGGATGGTAGAAGTATAGTAGACATAAAGAGTAGGATAGCTCAGGTAAGGAAGGCTTGCTCTAAAAAGAGGAATTTACTTACGGGTAATATAAGTGTGAAAATTAGGAAATCATTGCTAAAATGTTCGTATGAGATTGGGATTAAAACTGTGAGAGAATCGATATGCTGACCACGTGTCACTCCATATTCGGAATATAGCATGCAAGTTGACAGCCCTAGGCTCTCAATGGGCTGTAGAGCCATTGAAGGAGAAAAATGTTGGTATGGAGCGTGGCGTTATATGGGTGCGAAATGTGGACAATAGGAGCTGCAGAATCGAAAAGAATGTAAGCCTTTGAAATGTGGTGCTATGGAAGTATTCTGATGTATTGAAAAATTAGCATTAGAGAGACGTGTGTGGGCTAAGAACAGAAGAGAGAGGGGAATACGCTAAGCATATTAGGAAGGATGTATAACGAGAATATGAAAAGACTTGCGCAAAATAAGCGAGTTGCATGAGACGTTTTGGGACTGAACACTACAACGCATCTAATATAAATCAAACATTTTTAATGCACAATAGACGTAATTTTTATTACATATTGCGTAAGCGATATATATGGTTCCTCTGAAAGTTGTGAGACATCAGCCATAGATTACGTCACGCAACTTTGGCTCTGTGCTTAAGCCTCGCCGTCTCCATTAACCCGGCCATGCAACATATCTGATAAATCACTGTTTAATGGATGAAGTCTTTTTGTAATGACGCAATACTTAGTCATGTTTGTGTTTAATTGATCATCTCTGTTTTAACCTCCGTTTAATTGGTCATGAGAGAGTTTCATGTGGGAGTATAAATTGTAAAATTTTGTAATACAAAATTGAAATGAATCTAAGGTGCACTTACCACGTGAAACTAATAGAATGTATCAAGACGTCGCTATCGTTCATCCAGTTTTCCAAATAGAGGAAAAACTACGGCACGATGCTGAAGGTTTAAAAATCGATATATTGCATGGAAAGAAGAATATAAAATGCCAAGCACTGGAATAGATCATGAAAATCCACGAAATCCTCAGCTTAAGATATACGAGGCGAAAATATATAAAACGGACATCAGAAATGTCTACCCGAGAGGAAAGAAATGAAGTCAGTCACTGAATTGGAGGAGTATACAACTTATTTTACGTCATTGGAGTTTAACTTACATTAGTAAGTGGAACGTGCATCAATGAGCCAATTCAAATAATGAATAGAAACCACAAAATTTTATTCAATCATAAAATCAAAAACAAATTCGACCACTGATTTTCCCTTCTGTTGGAAGCAACCCCAAGCCTGCTAAGTGAAACCCTGAACCTGGAAATCTCAGGAGTTATCATCTAACAGCCCTGCCCCCTGTCTACCTGGGGGAAAAAATGTTGCCTAAGCTACTCCACATTCCGGATCTTGCATCACTTCATCCTGTAAACATGCAACACAGCAGACCCGTTAAAATTTTGGTCAAAAGGCAGGCCAACTGTCATTGAATGAGTGGGTACCCGGCGGTTCCGGGGTATTTACTTATATTAACCCTGTATTACACTTTTGCTTGTTGAATGTTTTTCTTATTCATATAAAAAACTTTTATATTTATGATATCAGTTAGTACACTAATTTTTCTAGTACATAAAATATTAAAATAATGAATTTACAAATTTAAAACAGTGTATATAATTCACCTGTAAACGAGAAGGTAGATTAGTCCTTCCTCGTTGATGCGACCTAAAATAATAATAATAAAAAAAGGTATTGCATTCGTCAATAGTTTCTTAGTCAACACGTGTTTAGACCGGTATTTTGATAGTCACCGGTTTGAACTTTATCTTTCGGGTAGGGGACCCGATCTAAACTGGTGGAATGTTAATTTCTTCAAAATCGGCATAAACACACACGATAAATTAATCTATTGGTGCATTTAATAACTACTAAAACTTTAAACAAAATGTGTAAAAAACGATACATTTTATTCTCTGGTACTTTAAGATAACATAGAATACTCTCGATACCCTAAAAGAGTCAAACACGCTATGATACTTTGAAAAAGACAAAACTAATCCCAGAACCTTAAGACAGTAAAAATAGTCTTGGTAAGATAATACTCAAAAATTTTCCAGGAATCCTAATACAGCTAAGATCCCCCGATATGTGATAAAGTATAAAACCCTCCCGATATTTTGAGTATGTGTGTGTGTGAGAGAGAGAGAGAGAGAGGGAGGAAGGAGAGGGGGAGGGAGAGGGGGAAAGGGAGAGGGAGAAGGAGAGAGAGAGTACTGGGTTGAGGTACAATTCAAGTTGCACGTTGAACGTCATAATTAAACTCCGCGACGTCCTTAGCTCCAAAATGCACACCTATGGATGCCACCCTCCAATGGCTAATGGGGTTGAAATTATACATACACAAAATCGGAAGAAACTATAAATCTCTCGGAGAAGAATTCTTTAGACACAATTATCAGCCGTTTAGTTAGGTTTTAAAATTTTAGAGCTGTCTTCCCCCCTCCCTCCCTCTCTACGGGCGGTAGTCGTGTCTAATGCCAAGAGAGTTTGTTTCCGGATCGCAAGAAGCATGTCAACAATTTTTTTGAATATATTTGGATGCGTAATATATATACACATACCCACATACAAAAAAATTCAATTTTATTGTAGATAGTCACTTTAAAACTCTCGGTTTCTGCCTGTAATTTCACCGTTTACCATTTTGAAACAAGAAAGTGAAACAATTGAGTGAAATTGATGCCAAAGGGGGAATAGTGAATTAGTCGACGTTTCCAACTGTAAAGACTGACAGAATTTGCTAATGCTCGAAACGTTGGCTTCCATACTCTGTCTTTGACAACACGTATCTCATTCACTACAATCCTTTTCTTGTTTCCTCTATTTTTTAAAAACATATTGAATATCACTATTAACGCTAACCAAATATAAAAAAACAGTCTCATCACAATTTAAAATCCAAATAATTTTCTCCGTATTTATGTGAAACGTCCACTTCTAAGTCTATTTTACCTAGTTTGTTCTCGATGCATTTCTCCTGAGTGCAACGTATGGATTGTAATTTTTTGGTTTGATGAATGTGTCGTGTTGTTTTTCTCTATTTCTGTCTGTTTCGGATATTATTTCCTCACAATTCTCCGCGCTTCACCTAATATGAAATCGAAAAATCGAACAAATATTTGGGTTAATATTATTAATCAAGGTTTCCATTACACACCATGATCTGAGTGGAATGAAACAGTTCCACATTTGTATGACTGAACCTTTTTTCTGTTTTATGCTTCGAACTCCACGTCCGAAAAGACGGAATGAGTTTTGCTCGTTCATTCTCTATTTCGTATATTTTTCTGCTTCTAATTCTGTTTCCTAACCACATCGTCTCTGCAATGATCTTCAATTTTTTTGTATTTATTGTTGGTCTACAATTGGGAGCAAGCCCGGTGGCAGATACAAAATGAAACTACTTAAACATAAATACTCTTCATCTTAAAAATAGTCATAGTCCTTGAAAATGTCTATACCCCTGAAAGAAAAACAGAGAAACTCTACAATAATTATATTAATATCACACTACACTTCAATTTGAATTTGAATTTAAATATGCATTTATATTATTCAAAATAACCACTTCACTTCATTGTCCTGAATCTATTTTCCTAAAGAGGATTTCCTCCAAACACTCCCACAGGTAAATGATTCCAGTCGTTGGTGGTCCTATTTAGGAATGGGAATTTGCCAACATCTGTTTTTTCCTTTCTACATTTTGCTTTGAACTAATGATTCCATCTACCTATATAACTGGGCTTTTGCATTTTGGAGCTAATTCCAATCCACGAATTTGCCCCATATAAGTTTTGAATAGAAAATGCAGCCTTACTTTGCGACAATATCTCCCATCCTAGTTGTTCTAATTTTCGTTCCTATGACCCGGCCCTATTCGCACAGAATTAGCAGCCCTTTTCTCAAATTTCTCTAATGATTCGATTTGATTTTTTTCTATAGGGATCCCAAAATTGGTCTAACTAAGGATAAATATGCAACCTCCTTTGATTTTGAACATCCCTTTTTTAAGTTCCTCATTATGAAATGTAAGGGAATTCCACGCTTTCACCTGTTTCTCCCACCCAACTCTGTTGTTGAAATATATCCCTGATATTAGCAGCTCGTTACTCTTGGAATTAGTTCCCCACCTATTCTATATCCTGTCTCATTTAACAAGGTGCATTTTGTAAACGAGATTGTACTGCTTTTCTTTCTATTAATTGTCATTTCCTGAGCCCAGCTATTGACTTTATGTAGATCTTCTTGTAATAATATCGCGTCTTGCTCGTTCGTTATCTTTTCGTATATTATGCAGTCAGCGAAAATCCTGACCCCTGATTTTAAATAATTTTGTAAGTCATTAATAAATGTTGAAAACTGTAATGGTCCGATAACAGAGCCTTGAGGAACTCCCGTCGTTACAATGCCGGAATCGAAAAATTGTTCTCTAATTTTGACTTTTTGCGATCTGACACTTAAAAATTTTTCTACCCATAGTACAACTCTTTTATCTACACCTGTTTAATTTAATTTATCCAATAGGATATGAAGGCTTTAGCGAAGTCTATGATAACCCCATTTATTCAACCCAAATTCTCTACTTCATCTGCTAACTCCTGAAATAGATTTGTCATTTGGCTTTCGCACGAGAAGCGTCCCAAAAAGCCATGCTGACCATTAAAAACAACCATTTTCTATCAAGTTCAGACTGCTAATAGGTGCTATATAACCTTACACTCTACTGAAGGAACACTGATGGGTCTATCGTTTTTGACGTCTGTTCTTTTACCAGATTTATAAATTGGTACAATGATAGATAGCAGTTTTCCAATCAGCCGGAAGAGCCAATCCCACCACTCAGGCGATGGAAAACTTGATTAAGATTATTCTAGTTCATTGTCATCATATTTCAAATGCAAAGCTTTATACCGGTCTGGGGCGTATGATGCAGAATGTATTTGAGGATTTAAGATGGCAGGTGTTGCCTAGCGTGGCGTGAGAATGGAGGACGTGCGATGATCAGGAGACTGTTTCCGCCACCCACACGCGTGCGCCCGAACAAAGACGCATTCCAGACACACCTGCCCGGTCGCCGGCGCGTGGTCCAGCTGCTGCGAGCCGAGCCGAGTCAAGGTCTCCTTTGTCCAGACGGTAACTCCACGAGCCAGTCTCACCTTCCCTTCCCTTCCCGAATCCTCAAAGGGCCTTCCTTATATGGCTACCATTACAGAGCTTTGTGTCATACCTGGTAAATACTCAACTAGTCGACTGATAAGTCATTCCTCAACTCATCACTAGACAACTTCTACTTCCTATAGATCAAAAATTTTCTATCAATTTTTCTTTCCTTGGTATTTTTAAATAAACATATCTATTAATTTACCAATAAATGGTCGTCTCCGTAGTTGAACTCCAGTTTACAAATGACAATCGGCCATCTTTATACATATTTTAGGAATGAACCATACATTGTATGCAGGGATCTGGGGCAGTTTTTGAAATGTAATACCTTTTATGTTTCTTTTCTTCTTTGAAACAAATATTGTTTAGCAATACAGTAACGAGTAGCTTCCCTTACAGTTAGAACCCAGAAAAAAAACGTAGTTTTTATAATTTGTCAACTAATATTGTTTTAGTAACTCAGATTAAAAGAAGCGTTTGTACAAAACAGTGTATTATAGAAACGATTCTCTTAAAAATTAAAGTGGAGAATATACGGTTTTGTATAAAAGACTGTAACTTTTTATGTACTTCTATTATAAAGTTTCTAAAAATTGCGGAAAATATATAACTGCGTGTTATCATTCATCCAACTTTCACGTCTGTGAGAGGAGTGACCCCAAATACCCAGGCTTTAGCTGGGGTGGAAGGAACATGCAAATTATGCTCCAAGGAAGACCTGGAATACTTCGCAATTTTAACAGAGAATTATCAACAAGGGAAACTCGAAGTTCAAAGAAATGGCATTAGTACGTCTACCAATGATATAAGGTGTATTATACCTTGCTGGGGTCCGTTTAGGACTAAATCATGTATAATATTTATAAATGTTGCAAAAATGGTCGCGAGAATCGTACGTATTTGATGTTAGGATGGGCGCTGGTAGGGTGGAGTACGGACAACAAGAAAACTGATAGGCTACTAGCTTTCTGTAAAGCATTTCAAAATCTAAAATCTCAGCAGAGGATTCGCGACACTACGAAAGAATCAACTCGTTAGAGAAGGACGGACCATCATTTCCGAAATAAAGTCTAGACAACAAGTAAAACAGATTTTTGCAAATAGTCAATCCTATAAATGACTAGTATAATTTACGTTGAAGGAAGTCCTGTAATTAAAATAAAATTTAGGCTCAACCTGAACTCCCTGTAGTGAATATAGGTTAGTGAAATGATAGTGCTTTGAAAAATCATTCAGGTCTAGAGACCGTAAACATTAAGCAAAAACGAAATTTTGTTATGTTCGTTTGTCTCCGTAAAGAATCTCTATTTTGGGACGTAGTTTCACTGTTCTAATAGGGAATATTTTTTTGACGATATGCATACACGAAAGTTATTCAACTGAACTAAGTACATAAGGAAAATACTATCTGCGAGTCTCTAAATAAAAATCTAATGTATTTCGACACAGAAGAAAATGTAAATTTCAAGAAAGCCTTGTTGACATAGGCACACACTCGAGAATATAAATCCGAAGCGCCATCACAAGGCTACTTCCTGCGTGTTGCTGATCAGACAGCAGAAGGCTCCACTTCAACAGTCCTCCACCTGTTACTCATAAATGCGAGGATAATAAAATAATTTCTTGCCGAGGGCTATAATTTGAATCAATTCGGGGCTTCCATCACAAAGTGTATTGTGAAAAAGTAAGGGTTCCAGGGAAGACGTTCTGCTCCACCGCTTTCACTTTCATCGTATACCTGACGCTCGGGAGGCTTTCAACTTTGAAGACTAAATTATATACTTATGAAACAAAGGAAAACCAAAGAAAATATGAAACCTATGACGGATGTAAAATTGGAAAGAAAGAAAGAAAGAAAAAGATTAATTGAATAGAAAATTTTTATCGCTTCAAGATTGTACAAGGAAAACAGTTTCTAGCACATTTACCTTAAAAAAGCAGTTTTTTGTTCTTGTTGTTGTATGATGGAACCCTCCATACTAACCTATCTTGCACAAGCCTCTTCATTTCCGCATAACAGGCCATCCCACATCCTCCCAAAACTCCTCAGCGTAATCCATTCTTGGCCTACTCTTCTGTTCTTACTCCACACACTTCCTTCTAATGCTACCTTTACAACACCCTTATGTCTTAAAACGTGGCCTATTAATCTATCCCTTCTCTTGGTCAACGTCCTCCATATTGTTCCCTCTTCTCCTATTCTGTTTAGAACTTCCTCGTTAGTGATTCTATCCACCCATCTGATTTACACCATTCGCCTATTTCACCACATTTCAAAGGCTTCTATTCTTTTCCTTTCCGCAACCCCTACCGTTCACCCATAAAACGTCACACTCCATACGAACATTTTAAGCAATGGTTTCCTAATATTCACGTTTATATTACCCGTAAGTTAATTTTTCTTTTTTCAGAAAGCCGTGCTTGCCTGTGCTATCTTACACTTTATATCTACTATATTTCTACTATCCCTAGTTATTATGATGCCAAAGTAGCGGAATTCCTTAACTTCCGTCAAAATATCCCTTCCCAATATAACAGACTTTGTTATTCCACTGTTTCCCAAACTACAATACATTACGTTGGTTTTCCCTCTATTAATCCTCATATTAAACTCTTTCTCCAGGACCTCGTTCATGCTCTTTATTACAGTTTCTGACTCCCGTAATACTACAATATCATCGGCAAAGCGTAGGGTTTTTATTTCTTCTCCTTGCAGCATGATTCCTTTTCCATATTCAGTTTTAACATTCTTCATCGCCTTTTCTATACATAAGTTAAACAGCATGGGCGACAGACTGCATCATTGTCTTACTCCTTTCTTGATTACGGTTTTCTTATCGTGATTTTCTATTATAATTTCTGCTGCCTGTATTCTGTAGAATATTTTTTTCGTGCCTTTCTTACGGTAGGAATTGTTTGAAGTTTTGCATGCTTTTGAAGTCACCTAGGAATTTGTTATTTTCTTATACCTGCCCATTATCAACAATTTTTGTGTCCTGTTTGGACTACGGCAATTGAAAAAATTATAATGAAACGAATGAGGTTAATGAAATATAGCAATAAGCTATATATTAAATGAAATAAATACGTTGTAATTTTTGGTTGAGTAGTGGCCAGTTGGCAGGTAAAGGAAGACTATTTTCAAAGAGTTACGGCATAGAAAATTTTAATCAACTTACGTTTAAAATCTGCGTTTGTTTCTTTTACATTCATCTGTATCTTCAAAGTTTCAATTTCAAAATTTTTTACTTACAGGGAGGTACCATGTTTACTTGCCAGTTGTAGTAATCAGTCGTAGAGTTGAGGATGTTTATAATACGTTTCCCTCCGCTTCATTGGGCTCCAATGCCGTTTATGGTCCAGTGCAGGATACAAGTGAATAAGAAGTACGTAGTAGTATGCGATTACGTCATTGGCAATCAGAGCTGCGCATGGTCTGCGGGACAAAGGAATTCCAGCGAAGAGTTGAACGTCCCTCTGGACAGGACCAACGCACCTGGACGGAACACTCGAGACTTTCGCGAACGCAGGCCCCAGGATGATATTAAAAACAACGATGATTTAATAAACCAGTTATATCAATGTCTTAAATAGAATTCAGATAATAATAGATACTATGGAAAACATATTATGTTCCTAACTGAATTTTTGAGAAATTAATCATTTTGATAACTTACTTCACGATATTCATCGGAATCAAGATAGTTTAATTACAGCGAGTTCATCTCATAAAAAATGAACTTAATAGACCTGGAAGATAGGCTACTTGTTCATGCTGTTTTCCAGACTTTGCTTTCCGGTGTGACTCAAAGAAAAACCTATGAGGTCGCGAGAGGAAACGATAAGAATAATCCGAAGGGAGCCAAAGTTGCTTGGAAATATATTAAGCGGCTGAAAAAAGGAATGACATTATCTGGATTCTATTTCACTTTAAGTGGATTAAAAGAAGCGAAAATACATTGGACAAATGAAAGTAAATAATTTTTATAAGATACTTTCATGGCCGTTACTGTGACCTTCTGTTGAAGAAATTATTCTTTCTTGGTAAATTATTATTTTTGTAATTGAAGGGGAAATCTCAACATAGATGTATCGTTGCTAAAACGTAGTTAAAAATTTAATTACAGAAAAAAATACTGTAACATTATGTTAACAAGATATTACCGGTACACTACGTTTATTTACATAATCCGTGACCTTAAGAGGATTGCTCTACAAATAAAGTGATATATATACATAAGAGCATATTTGAGATCGTCATCCCGCTGAAGAACAGTTTTAATATTAATTAATGAACAATTGGATTTTGTGTGTAACTTTTCAGACTTTAATCACGTGTTTTGCGTGTTGTGTATATGGGATGGCGCTTAATTTTTGTGACGATGAGTGTACTCACATCTCCCATAGTATTTGGTTTCTGAATCTAATATTGTTTCATTATTCAATCCAAACGGTGGCAGATGAGTTGACATATTCACTGTCACTAGGCTGATTCAAATAAGATCCAAGCGAGTTTTTAATGACCTCTTTGTCCGTCCATCTCTCTTTTTTTTTAAAGGTTCGCACATGCCGAGGCACCGTCATCTCTTTTAGGAGGTGTATGTATGGGGTCGAAGTTCTTGGGTACACGGTAAGAGTTGTCCGCTGATCCCATTTGATAAATCGGCCTGTTGCCTCTTAAAACTGGTAGAGACAAGGAGAAGGGCATGCTGAGATCCCACAGCAAACTTCTCTTCCGTCATTCGGAAGGGTGTGAGAATAGTCCCCAGTAACCCGACCTACCTGGTGCAGGTTTTCTAGGTTTTCCCTGTATCTCTTTAGGTGAAACACCGGGTAGGATCCTTAAACTATAGCCCCGGGACCTAAGCCAACACTTGACTATCTTCCTATACCTTCCACATCCCCCCTTTCGATGCCCTTCATTGTTATTAAAGGGGAGCTGCCTGGAATGTAACTAAAAGAAAGAACGCGATGCGATTATAATCGAAACGCTGATGACGTCATAATACGTCACGTATCCGAAATGAAACTTCTAATCATTTCTTCAGGGTTAATACGTGGTTTCTCTTACAATCAAATAACTACTATGCTACCAAATGAATAAAGTTTACTTGAATTTTCACAAGTTTGAAGGAACTAACAGAAATCGACACACTGTACAACCCGTTTGTGAAGAGGTTGTTATTGAATATCCACTGTTATAGGCTACCCAACCAAAGCATTTCCATCAATAGTTGCCGTTTAAGACTCGTCTCTCTCCATATATTTTTGGCTAGACCAGGATAAGCTTGGTGACAATCTGATATCCAGATACGACACAGATCACCGCCAAAGGCAATATCTTTTCTTCCTCTTTTTCCAAATATATGTTTCCTTTGTGTTCTGTAATGAATTCCGGGGGGAGGGCAATTAATTTATTTAAGAGGGATATTAATATATTAAAAATGAATTTTATAATAAAAACAAGAAATCAATTTGCTTTATCCAAAAACATATTTTACATCAATGTTACAATTTTGCTATCTTTTATCATAAAGCGTCAGGGTCGTTTATTATGGGCCTTCTCATAGAAACGCGAGAGTACAGACGCTTGAAGAATGAGATAGATAGGAAGTGTAAATCAGACAAAGATACTTGGCTACAAGAGAAATGCAAAACAGATGAAGATTTGATGGTTAAAGGGAAAATAGACGCAGCTTATAGGAAAATCAAAGAAACATTCGGCGAGAGGAAAAATATTAGCAATAACATCAGGAAAGCGGATGGGAAGCCGATTATAGATAGAGAAGAGAAAGCAGAAAGGTGGAAGGAATATCTAGAAGAGCTGTATCACGGTGGAAATTCATGATCAGTCAGTAATAGAAGAAGAGAAGGAGGTGGATGAAGAAAAGTTGCGGGACAGAATTTTAAGGTCGTAGTTTGGCAGGGCCATGGCTGACAGATCTGAGTTTTTGTAAAGCGCCAGGAAATGATAACATTCCAGCAGAGTTGATAAGAGCATCGGGCCAATAAGCAATATCATGCCTGTTCGGGATAGTTTGCGAAATATACGAAACAGGAAGAATACCAGTAGATTTTAGTAAAAACATAATTATATTCATACCGAAGAAGGCTGGGGCTACGAACAGCACAGAACAATTAGTTTAGTATCCCATGCATGCAAAATATTAACGAAAATAGTATATAGGAGAACGGAACGTCAAATAGAATGCGAGTTAGTTTTCAGGAAGAATATAGGGACAAGAGAAGCATTATTGACATTGCGATTAATTTTAGAAGACAGGATACGAAAAAACCGGCCTACGTTCATGGCATTTGTAGATTTAGAAAAAGCATTTGATAATGTGATCTGGAACACACTATTAAGGATTTTGAAGACAACTAGAATAAAATATGGAGATAGGAGGCTAATTCATAACCTATATAGAAGACAGGCAGCAGTAATTAGAAAAGAAGACCAAGAAAAGAAAGCCGTAATCAAGAAAGGAGTAAGAGAAGGATGCAGTCTGTCGCCCATGCTGTTTAACTTATATATGGAAGAGGCGACGAAAAAAGTTAAAACCGAATATGGAAAAGGAATGATACTGCAAGGAGAAGAAATAAAAACTTTACGCTTTGCCGACGATAAATTAGTAGACTTGTAAACCATAATAAATGGAGAAAGAGTTCAATATGAGGATTAATAGAGGCAAAACAAGGTAATAGTATTACTAAGGGTGTCAGATTGGGAAGGGATATTTTGACGGAAGTTAAGGATAACTAGGGATGGTAGAAGTATAGTAGACATAAAGAGTAGGATAGCACAGGCTAGGAAAACTTTCGCGGAAAAGAGGGATTTACTTACGGGTAATATAAGTGTGAATAATAGGGAGGCGTTGCTAAAAACGTTCGTATGGGGCGTGGTGTTATATGGGGCCGATAGGAATTGCGGAAAGGATAAGAAAAATTAACTTACGAGTAATATAAACGTGAATATTAGGAAACCATTGCTTAAAACGTTCGTGTAGAGTGTGACGTTATATGGGTGAACGGTAGGAGTTGCGGAAATGAATAGAATAGGAACCTTTGAAATGTGGTGCTTTAGGTGAATGGTGTAAATCAGATGGGTGGATAGAATAACTAACGAGGAAGTTATAAACAGAAATGGGGAAAAGCGAACAATATAGAGGACGTTGACTAAGAGAAGGGATAGTTGAATAGGTCACGTTTTAAGACACGAGGGTCTTGTAAAATTATCATTAGAGGGAAGTGTGTCGGGTAAGAACATACGAGGGAGGCAGGAGGATGGAATACGCTAAGCAGATTAGGGATTATGTGGGTTGTGCTAGGTAGAAGGAAATGAAAAGGCATGTGGAAGATAGTTAGCATGGAGGTCTGCATCAGACCAGTCTTCGGAGTGAATACCACAATAACAACAATATAGAACAAAATATTCTACACAAATATACTCGGACCTGGCAGTACAGAAACAGCAAAGAGTCACAGGGGAAATTATCGTGTTGGCTTAGTGAATATTCCAGCTCCTTCGTCCTAATTGGGTCGTCCTCTATCCAGATCACAGCCGCCGCCGCTACTATTCTTCCTGGTTCAGGAAGAATTTCCGTTTACCTTCCTGTGCATGAGCTGACTGTCCAAGGATGGCGATCATATGCTCGACATCTCCCTTGCCACAATTCCAACCACCGGTACAGCAACCTGTCTCGGAATCTCTCTCGAAATCTTTCTTGCCATCTCTCCCGCGCACCGCTCTCGAAATATCTGTCCAAATCTTCCCTAACATCTCTCTGCACGCCTTTTTAAAATGAATTACCCACTTCTTTGGTTCATATCATTCAGGTGGCAGGGATGGATATTGACAAATAACATTTATGGTTACACTCCGCCCACTCTCACGAAAATTGGGAAAATCCCCGGGCGCGACGTGAAGTCTGGTTTTATTGCCTCTGGCTCAAATGCTTTCTTTTGACTCCATACTGCCAAAAGACCGAGTAGATTTGTTTGACCGTTACAGTCTCAGGGATCTTGGCTTTAATTAATTATTTACGGGAGGGAAAGTTTATTCAATAATTAAACAAGGGGTTAAATTTTATACAGTTTAATTTGCCATATAAATCCCGGCCAAAGCTCACTCTTACGACGTTACATTCCATTAAATGTTGCTCACATTCATTCTCACTTAAATTATAACGCCTAACCTAACTATAAAAAAATATAACTCTTTCAAATTTACTGAATATAAAATTGTACCACTGAAATGACCGAAATGTAATTGCCGGTCATTGTAGCTAAAATCACACGAAATAAACTGAGAGGGAAGGGGAGGGCTTACTATATGAAGATCTCGTTGCGTTGTCCGTAGATTGTGCCCCGGCACATGCAGCAACAGGGGCGTGTTTCATCACTCACGCCTCTCTTCGCTGTATCACTGCGCGTTACACCTCCCCAAAAACCGCACCATACTCTATGTCTTCAAAAACACACACTATCCAAAGCACAGTGTCCTTTCTCGCCGCTCACATCAATCACCTCCTCCCGCCGCTAGCAATCCATCTCTTTCACTGCCCATAACTATACTATTGATATATTACAAAAACTACTGTCCTCCTCGTCGTTCAGATCAAATAATACCTCCCGCCACTAACAATCCATCTCCTTCGCTCTCCCAGATTTTAAAGCACTGTCTTAAAAAATGATTTCGAATCACAAATTCCCCCCACTTCCGGAGAGGTTTCAAATAAAAGCTGCGCAAGCCTTTCCACTGACCGCGAACCGCTCCCAGGCCAACGACCGTCCAGCCTGAAAATATTACCTGCTGTTGGGGTATCCCCGAACACAATGCCAAGGATCACGCCGATACCCGCGGATTGCGACAATAACCGACACGCAGTCACGAAAATTCACAACACGCCTGAAGATCGAAATCACTTATTACACTATAGGTCCATAAAGAACATTATGACTCGGCGACATGCAGGTAAGAAGTGGTTTTTCCCTGCGCCAGGCTGCCGGACGGGGGACATGCCTGTATGCAAATTTATAATACTAAGCTTGTTTTGCTCAAGGAACCGCGAAAGAGGGGAGGCAGCTTTAGAGTTGAAAGTGAATTGTTATTCTGCCGTGAGAAAGTGTCGACGACAAGGAGGGCTAAAGGGAAAAGGAGACAAATGGGTTTTCCTTAATCAGCGGCAAGACCGGGTTCATCGCACTTTCCTCCGGTGGAGGGAAAATCTTCAATTCAACCCGAAAATTTCCGGTCGCCTAGTAACCTGCATCAAGACACGAATGAAAACAAAACACGTCCCTTGGAGAAGGGATATACGAGTTTAGCTGGGAGGTGAGAAGTCAAAAAATATTCAGAATGGTTCTAGACGTTGAGAGGGTCAGTAAGTAGAGAGGGAGAGTTGATCAAGACGTTGAGAAGGCGAGGAGGCATCTGGAGAGTGCAACAAGAGTTGAAAGTGAGGTGTGAATTGTTGCTCTTTAGTGAGAAGGTATTGGGGAAAAAGAAGAGAAATTGATTTTTCCTCAATGACCCGCAGACCCAGGTATATACCACTTTCCGCCGGCGGAGGGAAAATCTACAATTCAACCTGAAGGAAAAAGGAAGTTCCAGTCGTCTAGTAACCTGCATCAACACACGAATAAAGATAAAACATGTTCGTCAAGTGAAATCTCTGCTGCACGTGGTTACCCCAATGAGTAATTAATCCTGATACTTAAAAATCGTCTCCTTGATTTCATTTATTTATAACGCGCAGGACCCCTATTGAGCTGATTGTTTTTATAAATAAAATTATTATATTATATCCTGAAGCGCACATAATTTAATTAAATACTTAAAATAATAAAACCCCAATATCATTTACAATATTGTTTAGTCGTAGATAGTATATTTCAAGTTAGTAAATGAGTGATGTCACGGGGTCTATATTTTTGGACTAGGCCTAACAGAAATGTCCAGCTAGCCGAGGAACGCTCAGCAATGAGATTAAAGTTGATCGATAAATTGTCACTCAAGTGAGAATGGAGATCAATTGATACCTATCGAATGGAGGAGAACTTCCACTAGTTGCTCCTCGGTCTTCTACTGAACCCCAAGTTTGAAAATATCAATCTACTGTCACACTTGAGGATAGTTATGCTATTTTTCAAAATAATGTGTTGTGGTTTGAAGAAGATACTCCGAAGAGTAACAAAGCTGCATTCACAAAATCTGTTATGTGGTCACAAAACATATATTTTCTTAACAGTGCGAATATTAACCAGAGAAATGATGTTCATAGTTTGCTCTTGAGGAGATGATTTTGTAAGAAAATGTTATTTCAATGAAAAAACTACAACTATCAGAGGTATTGCGCAAACCTTGCGAGTGATACAGAGTAATATTTCTGGTCCGATAATTTTTTATGTTTCATGAGATATTAACTGCGTCATAAGCGTCAGGCCTTTTGATAATATTTATGCAATTACTTATTTAAGTCTATTAAACGAGAGATCATTTCATTCTACAAATATACTGGTAACTCTAACCGAAAACTATATAACAAAAATTATTTTAACTTGCAATATACCTCTCAGCAAAGCAATTAATCGAGTGAAACTACTGTTTAGTGTAGCTAGATGTTCATAATCCGATTTTCAGAGTTTATGCTTTCTCCGTCTCCTCCTCTTTCTCTTTCTCTGTACATGTTAAATATTTTCTTTAATAAAATAAAAATTTCAGTCATTCGGTTAATAGTCGAAAATCAGCTCACACAACAGAAAACGATTATAATATCATTGTCTTCTAATCTTATAATTTATTTGACAAAAAAAGCAAAAGGCCAGTTATATAGGTAGATGGGATCAAAGTGAAATGTAGAAAGCAGAAAACAGATGTTGGCAAATTCTCATTCCTAAAAATGAACATCAACGTTTGTGGAAGTGTTTGGAGGAAATCCTCTTCAGGAAAATAAATTCAGGACAAATCTAAAAAAACGTGTGAAGTGAAGTGGGAATTTTGAATAATATAAATGCATATTCGAATTTAAAAATTAAAGTGAAGTGTTAAGATAATATAATTCTTGTAGTGTTTCTCTTTTTTCTCTCAGGGCTATAAAAATTTTAAAGGACTATGATTATTTTTCTTTAGATTAGGAGTATTTAAGGTTAAGGAATTTCATTTTGTATCTGCCACCGGGCTGAAGACTATCAATAAATACAATACATGACTCGCAGACAGCAAAATTGCGATAGTTTGTCTATAGAGACTGTTTTTCGTCTATTATCTCATTAAGTTACTCAACAGCGGTCCTTCTATCTGCGATATTATATTTTATAAAAATACCAACATTATAGGACATTTATTCTAGTAAGAGACAATGCTGATGGGAGTTATTGACTCAAGTTTAGTTGTAATAGATACTGAGTATAAATATTTATAATGTAATGGAAATATATTGAATTGTTATAATTTTCTCTGATAGTAATATAAAACTAGCGATTGAGGCTGAACTGTCCTAATAGCGCCTTCGTCTAGTCCAGAAATGTGAAGAGGCACTATTCAAGCTTCATTACTCACCAAGTGTAGATAAAACTCCGATTAATTTTCTGAAACATATTATTTCAGAACTTGTAATATATATAAAATCTACACAATGTTACAAGATAAAAGATAACAAACAATCTACAATTTACTGAACTGTAGTCCATCTTATTAACTGTGTTTGGAATAATTTGAAAGTGATATTATTCAAAGTCTAAATTTCTATTGTTTATTGTATTATTAAATAAATTAGATTGAATTGGATATTCAAAGGACTATGTTCTCATAATAAACTTTAATAAGCCAATAAGCCCAACATTAAAATTACTTGCAGTAGCTATCGGCTTTCGTCATCCTCATCTGCACCTATTTATAAAACCGTCAGTCATACACATAAAATTATACCATAACAATACTTAAAAGTCATATGTTTAGCATACCTCAACATTGTCGTTGCGTGAAATTGTATTATAATGATGTGTATTAAGTTTTAGATTATAACGATAATGTTCAGGTTTTGTACTCGATCACGCCTATTCTTCCTGTTACAGCACAGTTTCCATTTTTATCCTCGTCCCCTCTGACTTTGTTGTTGTTGTGGTATTCAGTGGAAAGACTGGTCTGATGCAAGCCTCCATGCTAATATATCATGCGCAAGCCTTTCCATTTCCTCATAAGCAGCACAACCCACATGCTCCCTGATATGCGTAGTGTATTTCATCCTTGGTCTCCCTCTTCTGTTCTTTCCCCATACACTTCCCTCTAATGCTAATTTTACAAGACCCTCGTGTCTTTAAACGTCCCCTATTTAATCTATTCCTTCTTTTGGTCAACGTCCTTCATATTGTTCGCTTTTTCCCCTATTCTGTTTATAACTTCCTTGTTAGTGATTCTATCCACCCATCTGATTTACACCATTCGCCTATAGTACCACATTTCAAAGGGTTCTATTATTTTCCTTTCTGCAACTCCTACCGTCCACGTTTCGCACCCATGTAACGCCACGCTCCATACCAAAATTATTAACAACGATTTTCTATTATTCACACTTATATTAACCGTAAGTAAATTCTTGTTTTTCGCACAAATGCCTTCCTTGCCTGCGCTATCCCACTCTTTATGTCTACTATACTTCTACCATCCCTAGTTATTATGCTTCCCAAGTAGGAGAATTCCTTAACTTCCGTGAAAATATCCCTTCCCAATCTGAAACCCTTTGTTATTCCACTGTTTCCCATACTATACTCCATTACCTTGGTTTTCCCTCTATTAATCCTCATATTGAACTCTTTCTCCAGGACTCAAGTCATGCCATTTGTTATTATTTCCACAAATTTTTCTGATTCCTTTAAAACTACAATATCGTCGGCAAAGAGTAAAGTTTTTATTTCTTCTTTCAGCAATATTATTCCTTTTCCATATTTTGTTTTAACATTCTTCATCGCCTGTCCAATAATATGATTATCGGATCGTCTCCTCAATCGGTCTCTAATCTCCTCTGATGAGCTGGTCTATTCTCCTAAATCTCTCTTGCCTAATTTCCAATCATCCGTCCAGAAAATCTCTCTGCAGGCCTTTTTAATACCTCTACCCCACTTCTTTAATTCATATCCCAAAGGTGTCGGGGTTGATCAGATTGATCGTTACTCTTCTCTGGAAAGAAAATTTTACCCCTCTCCCCCCCTCGGTTTTGGGGGAAAATCCACGAGCCTCTGTCTCCAAATTCCAGTGGCCGCAGGAAAATCCCATATTGCATCCGATTGTCTGGGTTTTATCATCCCCTGGCTCAAATATTGTCTCCTTGTTTTTACCCCGCACCGCTGTGATCCGAGCAGATGTGTTTGTCCGTTACAAGGTGCATAGTAATATAGGCTCCATATGAGTGCTTATCTACCGGTATTATTATCAGTTGAGATGAGAGTGTGAATAATAGCAAAATGGGTAGCAAGAGCACCGAGTACTGTGACGAGATAACGAATTTCATGATTTCATGAGGGAAATAAGAAAAAGGGAAGGATGCGTGTCATGGTCTTTATTTCTAGTAATTCAATGGAGATACATACACAGTAGTAGGGACATTTCAGTTACACGATATCTGATGTAGTGTAGCTACAGTCGGAAAGATGCCGTAAGGCGGAGAGTTATCGGAAGACCGGAAGTAGAGGCGGGCGTAACATCCCAATTACGGAGCGGAAGACGGGGCACTGCCCATTCTGCTGTCGGCTCTGAGCCGCTCTGAGTTATTGCTCTCCTACAAGGTCAACAATCCTCGGCTTCCGCTTTCCCTTAGTATATTGGCCGCTCAATGCCACCAAAAATATAAGCATTCCTTAATGGCAACTATAACACACATATTTGACTAAATTATTACATCTTAAGGATTGCCAGTAGAGGATGGTGTTTTTTTATAAGTCAACAAAATCTTTTACAGTCATTTAATTTTCTAATTGTACTTTTTTTTGGGGATATTTTAGCCTAAAGTATGGTCATATTCATCAGGATATCCTTGTTTAGTGACACCAATATTCTTTTAACGTATGAATTCTCCAAACATTATATTTAATAGAAAGTTGAATAATGTAACAGTACAATATTTAGATGTGTAAGAAAAGTAGATTCAACATTATTACTTGACTGTAATTTGTAAAAGATTATTAAAGTTTTGGACTCTACAATGAGCTTTGAACCTGTCATTATAACAATAAGGCTACACGATGTAATTCAACTTATTACACAAGTGATAATTTCATATAATACGTATAATAGAAAAAATAATTATTAACATTCACCTAACTATTTTAATATTATATTTATTGTTACTAAAATCTGTATAAAAAGATTAAAATCATTAACTTCTGCTATTAAAATCACAAATTAAATAATTTCCGACCAATTTTTACTGACAGTTTTTACTTTTTCTTTAAACGACGTTACGGCGCATATTCGCACCGCCTACAGGTTTACATTCAAATTATTGTTAAAATCCAATTACTAAAAACTATAAAATTGTTGTAATCGTTAATTTCTTTGTACCAAAGTGAGGTCCGAGGCAGCACTAAGAACTTATCCAGTCAACAGTTTGCTCAAAATAAAAAATAAAAACTGTTTGTAAAAATCGTTCGGAAATTATTTAATTTGTGACTACATAAAAAGAATTTTAAAAATTTAACATTGTGTATAATAATTTTTTCTTGGATGAAATTGATCTGTTTATCCATCATAATTATGTAGTTTTGCCTATAGTATTGTAAAATACATCTCTTGAATTGTTGCGATATTCTCTGGATTTTCATTTTCTTAAAAGGAGGTACTAGAGTATTGTATAGAATTTACTGATAATTTGAATATGAATTTCAGCTAGAGACTTATCTGAGACAGATATTACATAAAACATAATACAATGCATACTATACTTGTCAAAAATATATTATAATATAAAATAATAACTTAGAATATCTTTGAAATTAATTTTTGGCTGTAACATGTGGATAAGGCACACATGTTTAGAAATTGATCTGTTTAGGCAGCTGTAATTAGAATTGTAGATCATGAAAAAAATGCAGAAATCAAGAAAGGAGGAAGTCAAGGATGCAGTCTGTCGCACATGCTGTTTAACTTATATATACTCGTAGAACAGGCGATGAAGAAAGTTGAAACGGAATATGGAGAAGGAATCACAACTGAAAGGAGAAGAAGTTACAAGTCTACGTTTTGCCGATGATATTATAATATTAGAAGAGTGAGAAGACGATTTGGAAACCATAATAAATGGCACGATCGTAGTCCCGGAGAAAGAGTGAAATATCAGGATTAATAGTGGGAAAACCAAGGTAATGAAGTGTAGTATGTGAAACAGTGGAATAACAAAGAGTGTTAGATTCGGGAGGGATATTTTGACGTAAGTTAAGGAATTCTCCTACTTGGGATGCGTAATAATTAGGGATGGTAGAAGTATAGTAGACATAAAGAGTAGGATAGCACAGGCAAGGAAGGCTTTCACGAAAAAGACGGAGTTACAGGTAATATAAGTGTGAATATAAGGAAATCGTTACTAAAAATATTCGGATGGACCGTGATGTTATATAGGTGCGAAAAGTGGAGGATAGAAGTTGTGGAAAGAAAAAGAATAGAAGGCTGAGAAATGTGGTGCTATAGGCGAATGCTGAAAATCATATTGGTAAATAAAATTATTAACGAGTAAGTTCTGAGCAGAATAGGAGAAGAGTGACCAATATGGAGGACGTTGAGAAAGAGGAGGGATAGATTAATAGGCCACGTTTTGAGACATGAGGGAGAAGTTTTCGAAGTAAGAATGGAAGAGGGAGGCGAAGGATGGAATACGCTAAGTAAATTATGGATGACGTGGTAGTTATGAGGTAACGAACAGGATTTTGCCTGTTGAGATCTCTCTTTTAAGGGCAATTTCGATTTTCCCCTGCACTGATAACTCACAGTTTCTATTCTTAAATCAGCACTTATCATACCGTAAGTGACCTTCCTTTCACAAAATACTAGTCTCACCTGATAAGATGGTGTAGATTGTCAGGAACATAATATCGATTCCATAAACGTTATTGTACGTTGGTAATGTTGGTGTTGAAGTGCACGTCTTATTTGTCTTTTTTTTGGCCGACACTTGCTTGTGAAAGCAATTACGAAAACCAAGAAAGTGATGAGCTAGGGCACCTTCCTCAAGGCAACACAGTCCTTCATAGTTAGTGGATGTGTTAAGGTTAAGGCGAAGGTGATTACCATAAGTATAGACAGGAAACGCTGGCGGCGGGCGCTGTCCGTCTTGGAACTCGGTGGAGCGTGACAGGTTTCCGGCCCGTCAACCATCGACAGGAAGCTGCAATCCCACACAGACGCTCACAAAGGGGCTCTGGAAAACTGTAAAGCCCTGGAAGCACGCCTGCCACGTGTCAACCCGTCACCCCATTCATACCTGCCCTGACAACTCTTTCCAACACCACCGCTAAGCCGGAAACAGTCGCAGGAGGGGCTCGGGAAATTCAAACATGCTTAACTCAATGTTTCCGCTGAATTCGTGCACCTTCATTCATCATCCTCCTCATTCAGCGCTTCAAACACTTTCCCCGAAATGTATGGACGCTACACTCACAAAGACGTGCCACTCATCAACGTTTTATCTGGTATTGTTCAACACGTTGCCTCACTCTTTAGAAATGATTCTTCCAAATGGCTCATAAATCAACCAAAAAAACTTCTTTCTCGAACAGAAAAAATGATTTCTAATGAAGGGCTTTGGAACTGAATTAAGGGATCAGGATGGAAAAATATCTAACCCGGGACACTGTTCATTCCCCGTCCATTGTACAGATCTAATCTCAGACTCACCTCCAATCCACCGAATCATATTCAACAAATTCCTTCATCACTTATAAAATGCTACTTCTAGATTGCTCACAATCACATTTCCATGCTTCTATTGTTTTTAAGAAAAATTATTTATATTTTATAATAAATAAATAACCTAGTTACTCAAATAAAATTGTAATTAATAAGAAAAGTATATTACATCACTACGCTGCGTTACTTACATTGGAACATTTTCAGATGCGATTGAAAACTACCATAAATAAATCAAAGTGATACAAACTGGCAAAAAATTTTCAGTTTATATTTATTAAACTTAATTAGAGTAATTTCTGTTGCAATGAATGCACCGAAAAGTTGTGGGTTTTTAAATTATTGTTATTAAATTTAATTTCAGTCGTGAATTCCTAGGCTTCTTGTTTTTTAAAAGTCAGATCTATATCATTATTAATAGTTTTCCTTATATTTTATAACTTAATTTCTCCTTCACAATTCAATTCAAAATTAGAGAAATATATTATTAAAGCGTGTAGTTATACAAGGATTGTTTTATTTTCAATAAATTCCTACATATGCCCACTAGTGGCTTTTGGGTCATTTGACCCATATTTTGACTCAGGCGATTAATAAAAATTGTCAGATATATATAACTAGACACAAAATTGGAATGTGAAAGTATATTATTTTCAATTGAACAGCAGAAGAAAAACTTTCAAATGAAGCCATGAAGGGTATTTTACATTCCGATCGTTTAATATTATTTACATTACTTTAATATAATTGTTATAATGAATGCAACAAAAAGTGTTGACGTAAATAAACCTAAAAAAGTCCTCTAATTTAGACGACACGTTTTATCTTGTATGTCACGTGAATTAAATATAAAACAATTCCTTTCGACTCAAAATAGGTATCACCAGAAAATTCGCTTTCCAACGTCAAATCAACTTTTCGTCATGACATTTCTTACAGTAGTGTTTAATTTATGTGGCATGCGAAAAAAAGCGTTTCTTGAAAATTGGAGACTTTTTTGGTTTGTTTCTGCAAACACCTTTTCGTAATAATTCAATACGTACATTAAGAAAACGTTTATAGATATGTAATTTTCATATAATTATTTTATAATCGAAAATACGTGTAATGCAATTGACTATTTCACCTAGCATCACTTTTAGTCTATTCGGAAGTTTATTTTTGTGATTTTATGTTTCCTGAATATTGTTACAAAATTGATAATAATTTTTACTGTTGCTCGAAAACTTGCCGCGTATATAATTCAAAGCTCTCTTTCCTTTGCAAGATTTAAATATAATTCAATGACTATCAATCAAAATACCTACAAAATTTATATAATATTGGCTACTGTTTCGAGGAATAGAATCCTTAATTATATGTCCATCCATTCCACAAGAAGGTAATGGTTTATGATGTTGCAGACAAGGCCATCAGATTATCACATCGTAAGTAGCTTAAAGATAATTTAGATAAAGTTGTCGAAATTCTATCAATTAATTACTATTCAACATATTTTTCGAACAAACATCAGAATCAGATTTGATATTATTAAATACAATATTAATAATAGGCCCGGTAAAGAACACAGAAATGAAACATATTTTCATAACTTTCGCCTAATAATAATTGATCAATCTATTTAATTAGATTGTCATTGGAATTATAATTAATTATTCTAAATTTAGTTAATAATAATAAGGATGATACTAATAATGTTAAGAAATATAATATTGTTTAAGAAATTAACTTCTCGAATTGTAATGCCTCTCTTACATGCCAAACAAAGAGATCGTTAAAAACACGCATTGATAAATGTAAGAAGAATTTAAGTAGTCAAAATTGATCAGTTATGTCCAACCATATGTATCACCACAGTAAAAAACTTATTTGGTACAATGTAATAATTTGTAACATTTTATAGGGATTAGGATACGACCAGGATAGTTAAATGATGAGAATTTTTTAAATTTTATATTATATATTTTAAAAATCTACACAATAAGTAAAATAAATAAAAATACTTATCTTCCTGCTATTAAAAAATATTAAGTAATATGGAAAATGTATTCACAATTAAAATTGAAGTATAATAGCAAATTGACTGTTGTTCTCAGGGGATGGTGGGCTAAGTACCGGGTCTTTATGTTCTAAACATTATTCGGTGGTAGGAATTGCTTCTGTGGCTTTCAGTAGACGGCGTAGATGGATTTATGGTTGATTTTTCCTTACCAACGACGTAGATGGATCTGGCAGGAATCTTTGGAACCAATGAAGACATTGAAGTGGAACGTTCTGGAATTGACTGCTACCGCCGCCCTTTGAAGCCTACTGATCACCTCGTCCCTGCGACTCTTCAGGTGTTTCCGTTCGCTCAAGAACAGTTCTTCAACTCCCCGTTCAACGACAGCTCTACCACTTCAACACTTACCAATTAACTAACTCCTCAATCTTTTTCCAACCACGAATCCGCCTCTCTTCCCTTCTATCCTCGAAATATCGCCAACTGTATACAATACAAATTTATTTCGATTTTAGTTCCCAAATACGGGGTTCATACGTCTGCGCAAAATTCGTGAAAAGTCTCGCACCAGGGAAAGTCTGAGACGTGACTAAATGTAAAGTCCGAGGCTTCCATCCGACACACATATTTATGACTCCGAGGCCAGCTTCTTATTAATCCCTCAAAGTGCCACCTCAATAGATGTTTTGAATCCCGGCCGGAAACTAGCGAAAATCAAGGACCCCTCTGAAAAATTTAGTTAAAATTTATTTAATTAAAATAAACTAAAATGACACCTTAATAATTTATTAAGTAGGTGTACACTAGATATTTTAAATGAAGAACTTAGATATTCTCCCCGATTGATGAATGACATGTTACACATCGGTTCCACAGCAACATCATTAAATTTAAAATTTGATACTGATAATATAAATAAAATTTTTGATACTCTGTTAACAATGACTTGGACACTTTTATTTTTAATATACTGTAGTAATTTAATTTAAAACTTCAATGCGTTGTTAAGATATACATGCAAAATTACACTATTTTTGTAAAAAATTTACTGTTTATTGAGAGATTCATTTCAGTTAGAACAGGCAAGGTAATGTTCCTCATTTTAAAATTAATTTTAGGCGAAAGGATTGTGTACAAATTTGTAAGTAAAATTAAAATAATTTACTAATCACCACTTTTATTTTATCTTTATATATTTTTATACCAGAAGAGGTCCCAGTCCCAGAAGAGGAAGGAATGTTGTAAAAATACAGTAGAAACAAGATGACTGTTAAGACGGGATATATACAGTGATTTTCCCTACCCACCGCCGATATAAATCGTTTTTAGGGAAAGAAGAAGTTTATTCCACATTGAAATATCAATTTACTTATTTGCTTGCAACAGAGCAAATTCTTTGCTGATGCAATTGTGGGACGGCAGCATCATTAAAAGCAGTCGCTAATAGTCAGTATTGACCACTGCAATATCAGATAAATTGTGTTGACAAACATTAGCACAGGAGTTCATAAATACATGCCATACCTTGACCTTTATATCCCCACGAAATAGCTTTGAGGAAAAGATATAGCAGAAACAGAAATATGTTTCCATTATTTTTGTAATATTTAATTGAAAAGAGACTAACGTTTAAAATAAGTTGAAATTAATTTAATTTAAATGACAGCAAGGAGAATAAATAATAAGAAAGTTTACAATTTTTAGATTATATTTTAACAGCAACAGATGAAATAAAAAATCTACTTATCTCCCTGCACTTTTAAAAAGAATCATACATTTTGAAAAATGAATTTAATTTATAAATAAAAACTAAAATCAATTTGATTTTATGTCTCAAGGGATGGTGGGCTGGAATACCTGGTCAAACACTAATTGATCGTGGCAATCGCCTCTGTGGCTTTCAGTACACTTATGATTCTTTTAAAATGTTACCGACACCGGAACTCGTAGGTAGATTTCGACAGATCCTTTGGAACAATTGAAGACATTGAAGTGGCTGCTACCGCTTCCCATTGAAGTCTGCTGATCGCCTCGTCCCTGCGACTTCGCTGGTTTTTCAGTCCGATCAACAGTCACTCTCCTACTCACGTTCAACGTCCTTTCTCTCACTACATTACTTCCCAACTAACTACCTACTCAAACTTTTACGAGTAACGAAACCTGTGATTTCCCCTTCCCGATTGATATTTTGGCCATTAGGAAATATTATTTCATTTTATAGTCACCTGATACGGGGTTAACACGCCATCCCAAAAATTCGCACATTGACACGTACCAGAGGTTATTGAACCTTTTTTGGAAGCGTATGAAACGATGAAAAAAGATGGAGACCTAAGATTCATTCTACACATTTGTGACTTTTTGTGGTCAGCGGCTTCTTAGTCCCTCAAAGTTCTTCTCTTGAATAGATGTTTTGATGTTGTGAGGCCCGGACGGATCAAGGACCCTGACTATTTGCAGCTCGAAAAATGTTTAATTAAAATGAAAAGAACCCCTTTAATAATTTAGAAAACATGTGCTGACAACAAGACGAAAGAAACGAATCTCTCAACTTGAGAGGATGTTATATAAAACTCTCGTGGACAGCAATTTTGAAATCAAAGCTCCCGGGCGATTGTGTCTCGGACGTCTGCCAGCGTCGTGGCCCGGACTTTCGATGTCTGCGCTATATATACAGCGACGTAGTAGTACTTACACTTTTGCCACCTTTCGCAAGTGAAATACTCTATCGCCAGTGCCAAGAACTATTACTATTGGCATAAATGACGCCGGATTTAGAATGATGACACTGTCCAGTTGGGTCGTTCGCTAATAAAAGTAACCGGGTTACTTGCCTCGCTGCTAGTTCTTATAACAATCGCTCCGAAAGAAATTAATTACACAAACCGAACTGCGATTTCATTACTTCCGCTGTCATTTAAGAAGCTACAGATAATATTAGTACAGTTATTTATAATTTTAAATGTTTTAGTTTCCTTATTTTAATCAGTATAATTTCGTTGTTACAACTGTCACTGTTCTTGTATTAAAATACTATCAGTAGCATTTTGTAATCGATCGTGGATAAAATTATACCGTTGAATGGCCAATCCAACTAAGTCCAAGTCTGTATGGGTCAATCCTCTGACGGTTCACAGTTTTATTTCCAAATCAGGCAATGGAAGATTAGAAATATATCCTGGATCCATTTGCAAAAAAAGTCAAAAGTAACCTGCCTGACGATTACACGTATTCTTTCATCCATCGTATACTTTTATCTTTCGCTATTTTGTTTTCAAATGTGGTCGAGACATGGAGCCGGTAATGCTGCGTCCTCACTAAATAAATCTCCTGAAATCATCGGAAACGGATTGGGCAAATACCGAGAGCCAGACCTACTTAATGCAGGCATTCCCGGTGAATGAACTTTACTAAACTGTAGTCTGAGACCCTAATTAACACTAATCTTTATTGTTATCAATTTCTTTAGTAGCATATTATAGGGATCTGCTCACCATGTTGATGACAACAAGTAATTTACCACTGAAATGAAGAGGTCATGTATAGTAAACCATCACACACTTTTTGAAAAGATGTATGTATAATTTTGCTTATACGATCTCGGAAGATGAAATTTCGTAACGTTACTTCTTCCAACACAGAAGAGTAATTTACTTTTCAGGGTTTATACAAAACAACTTTCTGTAATTTCGTTGCGTTTTTTAAAAATTCTCTTACTGACACAGAGTAAAGAGAAATAATAATAGTAATAATATCATGTATTTTGACGTAGAAAAGGTTATTGTGGTTGTAGCGCGATATTTATTTTATTTAGTTGTAATGTAAAAATTAACAAGGGATTGGAAAGTTGAGCGGCGACTCGAAGGCGGCAGGGATAGGAGACTGTAATCCTAAGGGGTGCTGTCAGGTCACGTACAAAAATTACTTGCGCTATTCTTAGAAATCCCAAACATCAATGAAACAAACAATATTTTACAATTCCCACGTGGTGGCCTCGGCCAATGGGGTTTCGTGGATAGATAAATCGAATGAAAAAGATCGATTTATCGAGATGGAGGACACAGCGGAGAGGCTGTGCAGATTCACTAGGGCCCTAGACACTAAGAGAAGACGGTCGGAACTGTTGACTTTTGCTGGACTTTGCAGATGCATTCGGTTCCAGACATTAAGAGAAGACGGTCGGAACTGACTTTGCAGGTGCTGAAGAAGACAGAAGCTGTAAAAAGGTACGCTGCCAGGCTTTCCAATCCAGATCGTTTAAGGGGGTATCGCCCATGATATTAACCATGAGTTAAAGAGACCAGATTGCTTCACCGAACCCTTCATTTCCTTGTAAATATTTCCTACATAATGTATTCCCCGTTTAATTCCCTATGTAAATAAATTTCCTAAGATTTTTAAACACCTTTAATTAATTATCCCTCCTCTTAAGACTGGTCTGATGCAATTCTCCGTGCTAACCTATCTTGCCCAAGCCTTTTCATTTCCTCATGACTAACACATCCCAATTCCTTACTAATCTGCTCTGCGCATTCCACCCTTGCCTCACTATTCTCTCCTAATGCTAATTTTACAAGACCCTCATGTCTCAAAACATGGCCTATTTATCTATTCCTTCTCTTGGTCAGCGCCCTCCATATTGTTCGCTCTTCCCCTATTCTGTTCAGAACTTCCTCGTTAGTGATTCTATCCACCCATCTCATTCTCATATAGCACCACATTTAAAAGGCTTCTATTATTTTCCTTTTCGTAACTTCTATCGTCCACGTTTCGCACCTATATAACGAAAGCCTTCCTTGTCTGTGCTATCCTACTCTTTATGCCTACTGTAATTCTACCATTCTTAGTTATTATGGCCCAAGTAGCACAAACCCTTAACCTTCTTCAAAATATCCCTTCCCCTTTGTTATTTCAGTGTTTCCCATTCTCCACTACATTACCTTGGTTTCCCCTCTATTAATCCTCATATTGAAGTCTTTCTCCGGGACCACGTTCATGCCATTTATTATGGTTTCCAGGTCTTTTACGACTCTCCCATTACTACAATATCGTCGGCAACGCATAGGGTTTTATTTCTCGTTGCAATAAGTTTCTTTTTCCATATTCCGTTTTAACTTTCTTCATCACCTGTTCTATATATAAGTCAAACAGCATGGATGAAAGACTGCATCCTTGGCTTACTCCTTTCTTAATTTCTGCTTTCTTTTCTTGAATTATAATTACTGCCTTCTATCTCGATATTTTATTCCCGTGTTCTTCAAAATCTTTATAGAGTGTTCAACTTATAAATCTACAAATTCCACGAACGTAGGTCGGTTGTTTCTTATTCTGTCTTCTAAATTTAGACGCAAAGTAAATATTGCTTCTCTTGTCCCGTCATTCTTCATAAAACCATACTGTTCTTCTCTTAACTCTTATTTTTATTTCCGTTGATGCTTTGCATGCATGAGCTAGTAGCAGTAAAATTAATTTAGCAAAGGTACATCTCCGAGAATCTTTGCAGGTTGAAGAGAATTTTGTTTTAGGATCCATTGTTGGACCCTCGGAAAACTTTGATAGTGGACGGTTGGAGACGAATCAACCTTGAACCATGTCCGAAATCGATTGCTTTCGGTAGCATCGTTAATCGTCCAGGAGTGTTCGAGTGACGACGCGGGAAAATACGAAACGCAGCATAACGTCTTGTTAACTAAAACTATGTTAGATTGGAAATGGACCTTGTTCCTGAAATATACTTCTTTCGTAACCGAATGAAAAAAAGATAGATCGAACTCAGTAATTTTCATGAATTTCGACCATACTTGTCTACTGGTAATCCTGTTTTAATTTAATTTCCTCGCGACTGTTAAAAAAATTTGCTGATTTCATTTATGAAACATTTCGTTAAATTATAGATCCATTAGGTGGCCTTGAGGTTAAGAAATAGAAAGAGCAAGAATTGAAGAAAGGAAGCTGAACCCATTATTATTTCAGTGGCTTTTGCCACGGAAGGGAAGTACTGTCGTCGTCAAAATAGTAGAGCCCTGAGTTTGAAGCCTCACTGTTCCCATTTGGAATGACACGTTATTGTAAAAGGTCTCATTTTACGCGACATTTAATGCGCTATTTTTATATGTATTTGCAATATTTTATAAAGCATCCTAAACGTGCGTTCTGGCATAAACACTGAAAGAAGTCAGGTTATTTTTGTCTTTCTTTCACATAGCTCGACTTTGACAACTCAAAGATGTCAAACTATTCCTTCAAACGGTCTGAAAATTTAACAGATCACAGCGCAAACCCTTCCAAAGCTATCCGAAAAGTTGGAATGTTCTTTGTATCGCATGTATTTAAAAATTAATTAATTAGTGGACCTCTACTAACACTTGGACAGCGCATCACAGAATAGTGAAAGAAAGTCTTTCTTATAGTGGTTGAAAATAATAAATATTTCATTAATGTAGCAACGCTCCAAATGTTTATACGTTTTTTTAAAAAAATTGCAGTGAACTGGGAAAGGTTTATTGGAGCGGGAGGGTAAAGTAGGGTGGCATCACTGCCCCGCTGGCCTACCCTCGACCTTTCACCGTCGCTCTTCCTGGTTGTTTTCCTGGAAATGACATATTGCTCATACTACTGGAAAATGGCAAGAAAAAGTTTCAGTTGCTTACCTTCTTTGGAAGCTTTAAAAATGTATGCGTGTTTGTTTAGTCAGAGACTCGTCACTAAAACTTTTTAGGGGTCTGACATCATATGGAAGGAAGTCTTATCAATCATTAAGAATCATGTTTTTTCGAGATCACTAAGAGCTTTATTTGGAGACATGTGCGAGGGAGCACTAAGTAGACAACCTTTCATTTCTCTCTACACTTTTTAAAAAATCGTACAAAATTTAGGAATGTTGCTACATCAATGAAGCTTATATTTTATATTTATGACTTTCAATCACTACAAGAAAGGCTTTGTTCCACTCTTGTGCGATGCGCTGTCCAAGAGTTAGTAGAGGCCCACCAGTTAATTAATTTTTAAAAACTTGAGATACTTGCGGATTAGTTTGGAGCAATAGTTTTCAACGTCGAGCTATGTGAAAGAAAGAAAAAACCCTGACTTCTTTCAGTGTTAATGCCAAAACGCACGTCTAGGATGTTTTATAAAATATTTAAAATACATATCATAAATGGCATTAAATATATTGTAAACTAATTTTGAATGGTTAGTCAAGTTGGGGCATTTTTAAGTATTAAGCTATACTATACCAGTTTCTTTGTTAACGTTCTTTCACCTTCAGATAATATTGATTTTCTAATTTGCAATGGTGATGACGCCCAATCAAGTTGATATCTGATTAGGGTCTCGAGGGACGTTAGTGAGGGCCTACCTTTCTCTTGAAGTAATTAAGCAAATAAATGTACGCCCATCACAGCTATTGTCGGGGAAGGACTATCATTTAGTGGAACCTTGGGGAACCTGCGTCAGGTAGATCAGCTATATGATACAAAACCAACCGTAGTCCTCCAGGCGATACCATCAACATCCGCCAGCAGCAACAACACAATCTCTTACCCGGAATAGGATACCATCAGGAATGAAGGTCTGCTAACTGACAAATCCAACACCATAACGGCTATAGCCTGATGGTTACGGTTACGTCCGTTTATATTGCATGTAAAATTTATTGATCGGAAACATTCAGCCTTCGGTAAATTTCAAATATGTTAATTGCCGCGAATAAATAGCGCGTCTCGTAAAATAAAAGTTTCCTGCAATTGAAATGAATTTAGGGGGAAGTCCAGTTTAATTTCATCAGAGTGAGATAAAGACTGCAAATACTTATTGCAATATCACTGTCAGGTTACTCGTGAGAAAGCCTTGGACGGTGTCGGAGCCTAGCGGGAAATGTTTCAATTAGGAGCAACGTGCTACCTCGGATTTGCAGTTGTGAATGAATGAATGAGCGGGAGTAAGTAAATTTGATGAATGAATGCATTGAAAATTATTTATCATTGACTCGAAATAAATTCATAGCATTCAACAAATACATATTAGATTCCATTTGTGGAATGGCGATTAAAATCTCGCACACAGAGACTTTGGGAATGTTATTAAACGTAGTCTATTTTTAAAAAGACGATGCGCATAGAATTAAACTAAATGAGCAACGAACAGATATGGTGAAATACTGGTTCGGAAATAGAAATATTTGACTGCAAATGTGTGGTGTACATAATCTTCATCACTAAAACTGATCGCACTTTCCTGACTGAGAAAACTTCCATTAGGTAGTAATGGGAGGATATGTTTCCTTTCAGTCGAATAAACACTCAGAACCGCATTTAGGTTTTTGCGCTTACTATTTGTGAAGAGACGGCAAATAGAAGTGAAGCTTTATAAAAAAAGAATTACAGGAACAATATCTACAATACAGGAATCACAAGTTTGTGTCGCCTGCCCATAAATTGTCTTGAAATTAAATTCCACAGTGCCTAAACAATTTTCATAACTGAAATTAATCCACGCACAGAATATTTTCATTGAAATATATCAGAAGTAAGTGAAATATTACGCATTCTTTTCAAAGATCTGTTTAGCATATAAACTGATCATCTTGCTGCTGAAATATTCTCCTGAACCGTGCTGCATGTTATATGTTCCAAACGTTGAGTGGTATGTTTCAAAATAATTATTTACCTTTGTCCGTGGCCTTTGTTTATACATTTTGACTCCCCTCCCTCAATGCCTCTATTTCGTAACTTTAAACATACTGTTGCTCCTGTGGGATTTTAATAGATCTGACAGCCAGTTACCTCGTGAGAATGTATATCTCTCTACATAATGTAACTTATAAAGACACGGAACCTTAGATTAGTGCTTGACATTTGGGATGAATATAGTAATGGAATGCGTCCGCAGCGTCACAACAACAAAGTCAGTAACGCATTCGCCAGCTTACAATGAAAGTTTACAGCGCGAATAAAATACTATCACTTGTATAATGTAGAGGTTACGATTTACTTGCGCTACAAAATTGACTTCACCAACTATGGCCCATAAAATAAGTTAATTTATGTGGAGTACATTTATTAATGAATAATATTCATACTGCCTTTTGTAAACGAAATAAATTTAGCATAGATTATTTTCATCCGCATCATCTCCCTCCCCCTATCTCTCACATGATGTATTTCAAATTTTTTCCTCTCCTCCATAGTATTTCAAATTAAATTCCTATATTAATGTTCACCTTCTCTGTTTTTTATGTTCTTGGGTGTCAGTGAAGTTATATTTTGATTCCATTTGTTCTTGCGACGTGTCACCGCAAACGTTTCATATGACGTTCGAGCACATCTGTTATATTCGTAATTCGCCTTATCCGCTCATTACTTTTGCAACCCATTCATTCGTCAGGTTCATCTCTTGGTCTTATGCGTGTGTTGACATTTAATTACAGCAATAGTACCACACACAAATGTTTCCTTGTATCACCTTTCTAATGAATAATTACATGATTAGGCATAACTCCGACAAAGGTATTTCTAAGACTTACTAAATTGCGAGTGAATGTATTGTTTTAGTATCAGTTTTTATATAACTTACAACTGTTATTATAAACTTTTATTTGAGCGTTAGATAAAGCTATTTTGGAATGATAATTTTGGAGTCAAGAGAACAAAAAAGGTGAGAATGACAGAAAAGTCAAATTTTTAATATAAAAGAAACATTAGAATTCTAGCCACGTTTAAAAATGAATTTTTTGCCTACAGAAATATATGCACTGTAACGGTCACTTTTAGGGGTGCGGAGTCAAAAGAAAGGGGACAGCATTTGAGCCAGGGGCAGTATAACCAGACTTTACGTCGCGCCTTAGGTGTTTCCCAATTTTGGTAAGAGTTGGCTGCATTGGGTGGTGCGTTTTCCCCAAGTGTAACCATAAATGTGATTGGTCAATATTCATCCCTGGTACTTGAACTAAAGAAGTGGGGAAGACATTTTAAAAAGGCGTGCAGAGGGATTTTAGACAATATTTTGGAGAGAATTTCGGAGAGAGATTTTTCGAGAGCGGTGAGACGGGAGAGATGTGAGAGATTCCGAGAGAGGTTGCTGTCGTCGTGGTTGGACTTATGGCGAGGGAGATTTTGAAATTCTTCCGGAACCAGGAAGAATAGCAGCGACGGGGGCTGTGATCTGGAGAGGACGACCCAATTAGGAGGAAGGAGCTGGAATATGCACTAAGCCGAGACGGTAATTACCCCTGTAACTCTTTGCCGATTTTCTGAACTGCCAGGTCCGAGTAGATTTTAGTAAAATATTTTGTTCTATGAGAAAGACCATAATTTACGACTCTGAGATTAGAGATAGAATTGTTTAGTTTTAACGAATTTATTTGTATAATTTTTGTGTAGATGTAGATGTAGTTTTAATTTAAGAAAGAATAGCCTGCATAAAGATCGAAATATTAAAATTGTAATTATGGATGTAAATTTGTTGTTGATCAAGTAAATTGTTTTCTTATTTTTATTACAAACTCTTAGTATAAATCTATTAATATCCCACCTTAAATAAATAATATACCGCATATTCATTACAGTACAAATTATTTTTCACAAAGGTCTGTTTGATTGGCAAAATGGGGTGATGTTTATATATTATTTTCGTTTTAGGTTGATGCACCAGTTCTTGGCTTATTACATCTAAGATATTAGAACTCTCCCATTTTACTTCTTGCATTGTCTTAGTCTTTATAATAAATTAAACACGTCCATAATTAATACAGCAATATCCACCTATGTGAAATGTTATATTCATAATTTAAAAAAATTTAAAAAAGGAAGACTGTTATAAAATAAAAATATCTACTTAAATATAAACAACGAGAATTTTTTAAGTAGATATTTGACTCTGGAAGTGCATAAATTATTATAAAACCAGTACAATATTAATTAACCTCAAAACCTGAATGTAACAATAAGGTACTTTTAATTTAGTACCAACAGTAAAATAATTAAATTTTCATGTAACCCACCGGTTACAAAATATAATAAAGCAGACCATAGAAGATAGATTACAGTCTTTGCAAGTTAGCTGAGATATCCGCGGGATGAAAACCGTTTCATCCTCTTCCTTTCCAATTTAGGTTGTCTCTTCTCTTGTATTGTTCGACAAATTAATAACATAAAGTTTTCTTGGAGGTTCTTCAGGGTGATCTTTGACTAAGGTTTGCCCTAAATATAATCGGGACTGCCATCAATCAGCTTCAGTACCCCCAAAGTAATGCACTCGATATTAATCGCGGTCATTTTTAATGTATTATTTATTAACCTCATTCGTTCCTTCTCACGCTCCATTACGTCATAATAATTAGAGCTTTTCGCGAAACGTTTTAATCAAACATATCTGTGAACCATTGCTACAGACATGTATACGTCTTATTTTTTTAAAGTGTAATGTTTCCCGTTATTTTTTCGTCTTCACTAATATATATATATATAGTAACTAATGATCAATTAAGCTCATTTTTGGTGACGTTAAGTCATCGAATTCCTCAAGCATCGTGATTCCTTTGTTTCACTCAGGTTGGTAATGTTTATTGTTTACTTCCTGAAGTACTTATTTTGCTTCTACTTCGACTTAAAAGGATTGAAAATGTGTTTGTGCGTGTGGCAGGTGCACGCAGATGGCGACAGCAGCCGTTGTTTTATATATTTCTTTACTCTACACCGTAGACAATGACATTTTACATATTCTTAAATTTCAAAATAACTTTTTCAATTTATTCTTTGACCTACGTGAATATTCTGATTTGAGGAACAGCGTAGATGCTGCGGGAATCTTCTGACATCTTTCTTGTTATTAGAGTATATGACTACCAAATCATGAACTTATTTTATTTAATGTCTTACCATGAAGTGATACAAAATAATTTTTCTTATATTAGCCACTAAAACCGAATATTGAATTATTATTTTTATTCTATAATTACCTCATGGGATGAAATTCAAAATGAAAATAACACGTCCAAATTTAAAATTAAAACTAACACACTAAGACGGAATATTCAGAAAATTAAGCCTCATAAATCAGTAGGACCAGATGATGTTTCTGTAGAAGTGATTGTTAGGGGGAGAAGCTATGGTTACGTACCTAACACGACTATTTGAAATTTCGATTACTAACGTTCTATCCAACTGGAAAATCGCGACAGTAGTGCCAATATACAAATCGGGATCGAGGGCGGAAACTTGCAACTACAGACCGTCGGTAGTGTGCAAACAATTAGAACACTTGATAGTTGAACATTGGGAAGAGAGGGGATGGATATATCCTGAACAACATGGATATTCATGCGACAGCCAATTAGCAACGGCGTGTCAGAATCTTGTGGACATTGCCGATGATGGAGGAAGAATAGACGCCATAGTTATAGATTTCTCCAACGTTTTCCATGCAGTACCACGCAATATTTTGTTAGCTAAACTTAAGGACTCGGGATTAGATACTCGCTTAATTTAATGGATTAGGGATCGCATACTTAAATAGATTCTAAAATTAAAGTTTTCGCGGACGACTGCATAATTTACCAAATTATAGAGAATATAGAAGATGAAATCGCTCTTCAAACTGATTTAGGTATAGTATATCAATGGACAGAAATTAATAGGATGAAAAATAAATCCATCTAAGAGTAAAACAATTATTTTTACTAAAAAGAAAATGCCCATCCCTGGGGAATATAAAATAGGAAACGAAAATGTGCCGCTAATTTAAAAGTGTAAATGTCTAGGTATAACGTATAATAAGAAATTAAACTAGGGCGAACACGTAAACTTAGTATCGTAAAAGGGATAGAGTGAGTTACACTTCATAAGCAAGATATTGAAGGAAAGTACAAGACAGGCCAAACAAGGCAGTTGCTTACACTTCTCTAGTCAGACCTGTGATAGAATACGGAGCACATCAATGCCCTGGATAAAATTCAGAAACCGGCTGGGGTTTTGTGTAGCGGCGAAACTAAATGGGAACCACTCGGTGATAGGAGGAAAAGGTCTAGACTGTGGGAACTCTACAAAGCTTACACGGCCTGGTCAGAAACAAGGGAGCGGCTAAGTAAACCTAAAGTACACAATTACAAAATAAAGAAAAAGGACCAAAGAACGGATGTGGGCAAATATTCCTTCGTAATCAGGGTGATAAGGGACAGGAATGTTTGGCCCGCAAGGGTACTGAGGCTTTCCCTAACAATACAAATGTTTTCATAAAGAAGATAGAAACACTGAAAAGTTAGGTGCCTATTTTGTGAACAAAAGGAACGTGAAATATTTTAAAATTATATTTTTTTGCAATTTATCTTTGTTCTTTTAGTTTATCAATAATTTAACTTTGTACTTTAAATTTATCAACTAACTGCCACCGGGAAAATAATAAATACAATACAATAATAGACAGTGGAAGTAATTACATATTTTTTCTAGACAAGATGGCCTATTAGTTTTGTCCTAGTTTCTGGAAACCTTTTAATTTTCTTGGCAGTGGGTCGCGTGTGATGTTATTGAAATTTGAGATTGGTGTAGGCCTACCTGAGATGGCGGGGGCGGGGGCGGTTGCAGCTGCAGGAAGGGCGACATCCGCGCGGAACTGCGACCACGCATTCGGAAGCGGCGCCGGATGTCCGACGCCCAGCAGATGCTGTCTGAGCCTTGGTAAGTTTAGCATTTTCCGGCCTCACAGGAAATACTACGAGTCATTCATATTCAACTGATTACGAGCTGGAAACCTTTATTTATTAAAGAAGCCGTACGTTCGGGGAAGATGCGGAGGACCGGACTGGCATAAAAACGGGATACGACGGGATTTCCGAATTTCGGAAAGCGAACGCCTATCGTAGCACTTTCCCGCTCTTTTAGTGATAACAAATAATACGAACGTCAGGTAAACATCCGCCTCATTAACTGTAAACTAGCAACTTTCTTCAATAAAGACACCACACGAGTTATTTGATTGAATATTTAAAGTAAATTAACATTTATGAAATCAACTTTGCCTTTTCCACTTATAACCGTTATTGAACTAATATTTTAAATTAAATTATGTGTTTTTGAGTCTTTCAAAAATTTTAATACCCGAATAAATTTGATTAAATGTTTACCTGAAATACTTCAAAAATAATATAAAACCTCCAACTTATTGGTTGTGTTGATGTTTGTTCTTTAATTATTAAATATGATTATTACTTGATGACTAATTTATTCAAAAATATTTTGAAAGTTAAAAAATTAAATTTTAAACAAACCAAATGAACGGAAATGAGAAGGTTTATTAATTAGGTTGGGATATATTAGAAAAACGACGATAAAGTTTACGTATCGGGGCTCTTTTTAAAGCGTAAGCAGGCCAACAATCCTGGGAGGATATTGCACCAAAGGTTTTAAAAGTAAATTCTTACAGCAGAGGGGATCGTAATTGTAAAATTGGGCAGAGCAGCTTTAAAACTGATGTTGGGAAATATTCATTTTTAAACCGGACTATAAGGGATTGGAAAAATTTACCTACAGACGTTTCCTCCCGATAGCAAGGTTTTTCAGGGAGGAATCAGAAAGTGTAAGTGATCGTGAAGTGCAAGTGTAGTGCTACGAAATAACATCTGAACAATGGGTACTTTAATTTTATCTTTAAGACGTAACTTACGATTTACTATGTTTCTTTATATTATTATTATTTGTAACTATTCACATTCCTTATTTTAAGCTTATTTTTTGTAACTACCACCGAGTGTAACTCAATTGCAGTATCAATAAATTCATTCGTTCATTCAAAGCCAGTAAACGATCAGAAACCCTTATAAAAGTTATATAACCTTAACTTATATATATACATGGAACTTTTCATTAATAGATACATACTGATGCCCAAAAATCGCCCTCACATTTAAATCAACCCTTTACATAATAACAATAATAGATTGGGAAGGGATATTTTGAAGGTAGGTAAGGAATTCTGCTAGTTGGGCAGCATAATAATTAGGAATGGTAGAAGTATAGTAGACACAAAGAGTAGGATAGTTCAGGCAAGGAAGACTTAAAAAAAGAGGAATTTGCTTATGGCTAATATAAGTATGATTATTTGGAAATTATTACTAAAAATGATATAGGTGCGATAGGAGTTGCAGAAAGGAAATAATACAAGTCTTTGAAATGTGGTGTTGTAGAAGAATGCTGAAAATCAGATGGGTGCATAGAGTAACTAAAGAATAAGTTCTAAGCAGAATAGGCGAAGAACGAACTATATGGAAGACTTTGACCAAGAGAAGGGATAGATTAACAGGCCACATTTTGAGACACGAGGGTCTTGCATTAGAGGGAAGTGTTTGGGAGACAAAGGATGGAATATGCTAAGTAGATTAGGGAGGATGTGGTTGCTATTTAGAAATGAAAACGGAAGCACATAATTGGCTAGCTTGGAGAGTTGCATCAGACCAGTCTAAGGGATGAAAACTTCAACAATATGAAAATAATTCTTATACATGTATTCGCAACATCACTGATTCTAACGCGTTGAAGAAATTGAATTAACAATGTAGAAGTAAAAGGCTAAGGAAAACTCTCTCTGGTAGAATATTTCACTGACTCTGTCGTGATTATTCCTGCGGTCGTTTGTGTCGTCAAGCAATCCCGTTGCTGGTGATATTCAAGTGAAATATTCAGATTTGTACTCTAACAGCATGAATTAAAAAGTTATTTTTACTACGATCCTACGCCTATCTCAGTTGCTCTTCTACCTTTTGCGATGCACAGTCAAGAAATTTGCCTTCCAACAATCCCACTCTTGCCGGTTTTCTTTTCTCTTTTGCCTTGCGACTATCAATTTTCATCCAATAAGTATCGGTAGGAAAGAAATTTCCAAAACTTATTTTCAGCTATTTTTCAGAAATATCCAAATAATCTCATGCTTTTGAGATGCTTTATTTCTTTATATCAGAATGAGCCCTCTATATGTGTGTTATTAAATTTCATGTTTAAATTTATTCTGACGCATGATAACAAATTTACCAAACGTATAATAGACATCACAGGTCTGTTGAATTTTCTATGAAAACGGTATAATGATTAATAATTATTTAAAAACCGAACTTTTATTAAAACAACAACGTTCAAATGTCCCGGTGTTCGTGAATTGCCCAAATTTATTTTTATTTCTATGCAGCTGAGAGAGAAAGGCATTTTTCAATATGTGATAAATGTTTGGATTTATTTTTAATATTCAAAAACTCTACATTACATCATATTTTACATTGCGTCATTTAACTTTATTTGAGCTTCGATTAATTTGTGAATAATATTTGGCGCGGGCTGAATCTATCAACAAAGAAATCATCCTATCACACTTGTTCATAGAAATGGCGACAGGTTTTTTTAATATGTGGAAAAACCTTCGTCTACTGGCGTGTTTCTGTCTCTTGGTAATCCTATTAAAAATGCTATCTCCTCTTTCCTACTGGTCGCCCTTCACCCGCATTATGCGTCCTACCGTTCTAACCCACTTTTGCCCGTCTACATTATGAATGAGAATGGAAAAAAGTAATACTGCCTTGAATAGTAGTTACCGCTAGAACTTCTTTAAAGTAAGATCTAATTGAGGATATCAATCGAAATTTGAAATCCAAAGAAGTATATTATTACTTATGAAATAGTAACTGCTAGAAATTAAGGAAATCAGTTTCAGCTGATGCTAAAATAGGACATATGGTGTAAAAAAAATACTACTAAAAAATAAATAAATTATAATTCCTAAAGGAATAATTTTGTTCTACTTGATTAATAATTCTTTTACCCTTTTTGTTATTGAGGATCTTTTTCTTTTCTATCAAATTGATACTACTTCTTTCTAGATAAAAACGTTAATGTCCTTATTTTATATGAAAATTTCGTGAAATGCCTCTCATAAGAAAAATCAAGTAGAAACGGCTCGACGCTGGACCTAAAATACAAAAATTAATCCACCAATTTATTTGGTAGAAACCAGAGCACGTTCAGGATTATGATATCGAACTCGAATCCAATAAATATTTACCTTGCATTGCGAAACTTGATTAATGATTGCGGTCTGCTTGCAAATATAATATCATTAGTCAAGTTTTCATAGCATCAATCATGATAATTGCACATAATGACGGCAAATTATTAATTATCTTCGCTTTATCTGACGTTTGCGAAAATGTTATTTAGTTTGTTGCCCCCAAAGAACACTAAGGAGACACACCATTTTGTTTATATACAAATCTCATAAATTACTTACAGACGTACTTACGAAAACGTTGAAACAGTTATAGATCCACTTACACTCAAGTACATTACTACACATTTGAGCTCATGAATTTAAACTGCCCGAAATAGCTGAATTCCATTGCTTATTTTCAGCTACTAAAGTAATTCAAATTGACTGAGGAACAAGTTTCGACGAAAGTTTTTACTTCAGCACAAAAATGGCCTGTAAAGCAGGGAGTGAATAATAATTATTTTTTAACAGATAATTCTATATTAATTCCATGATATAAATAAATAAGACATCAAATTTATTTAAAATCAACTTTTAATTACAATTAATTATTTTAAAACATAATAAAAACAGCACGACTCGATCTTTTCTTTGGAACCTTTTCAGATGTAAGAGAAACATTTTTATAAATCTAAAGATCCAAAGACAACATCAACGAATGTGCAATATATCGTCTCCTTTCCTGGGACTTCATCAGGCAACTTTGAAGATTAAAAAAAAATTATAATCTAAAGGTGCCTGCTTGATGAAGTCCCACAAATGAGACGAAACGTCTGTACCATTCGTTTAATTGTTTAATGACAACTAAACTAACTCCAAAGAAGACAATTTTTACAAAAATGATATTATTAAAACAATTACCTCGTGAATTTAAAGAGACGCGTTTGTTTAGTGTTCACACATTGCAGATGAAATGACTGTTATATACGTACAACTGTTGAAATTAACCAAGGCAAATTTTTTGAACATTCAATTGTAGAAATACAACAAGGAATCATAAATTTTACTAACAATATTGGTACCATTCTACAAATTAATAGGCGAATTATTAGACCTAATGAGCAGCAGTTTTTGTCATCAATCTTGAAAATATACGATTTATAAATAATATTTACATTTTTCATGTAAAATTATAATATAAGTTACATATTGCCAATTTAAATTATGGGTGTTAAAATAAATTCGTTTTTTAACGACTGAATAATTTTGAACGTTGAACTCATTCATTATAGAGCGGTTCGGTGTAACAATATTTGCAATATAAGCAACTAAATATGTATTTAACATTACATTTGCCTAATGATATTTCTTTTTAATTTAAATTATTGGAACCTTTAAAAATTACTTGTATGTAAATCAATAGCTAACAAGGGAATACAACATAAAAGTCAATTTGTTATTATGCTTTCTAACAGGTAAATTATTAACTTCATACTTAATTTTAGTCAATCTAATTTTTATTTAGTATACCCGAAAGTAAAATGTGACGGTTGGATATTTATTGGAAGTATATTAACAACTATTTTCTTGGGTAACAGGCGACATGAGGGTGATCCTGAAACAGGCAAATCCCCTTTAATTGCATAGAAGTAGAGCAAGGGTTGTGTAAGGTCCCAAAGCTATAGTTTAAGGTGTTTCACCTAAATGAGATGCAGGAAAAACCATAGAAAACTTCCATCAGGTAAGTCGGGCTTTCGGGTACTATTCTCACGTCCTTCCGACTGACGGGAGAAGATTTTGCTGTGAGATCCCAGTATTACCTTCTCCGTGTGTTCCCCAGTTTTAGGAGGCAGCTGGCCGACTGATCCAATGGGATCTCCAGACAACTTTTACCGTATCTCCAATAATGAAGGTGCATCGGGATGTGAGACCCTTGCAATTCCAAAGAGAGTACGAGGCATCCCCATAGGTGAACCCCGCAATTAATCAGAGGGAGAAATACCTGCGAGAGAATTTCCCACAGGCTACCCTTGACCTATTTAGCAATTTTGTCAACATTTCTTTATGTTAATTTGACAGCCATATCTACTAGATTATAAACGTTTCTTGGTCAGAAAAGTAGCGGTTAGACATGTAATCAGAGGCTCTTCCCGGATAAGTGGACTTTTGATACCAATTGGTAATTATCTGATGTTTACAAAAAATGAAAAGACGCCAAATAAGTCAGCATAACGAACAATACTTATCGTATTCTGACTTATTGGCCGTCTTTTTATTTATTGTAAACTTTTAGTTTGAAAACTATTTTTTAGTTTGTCTGTGATGTTCCTAAAGAGTAAGAATAAGTCAGAGAAACTCCTGGATTCTGAGTGAGGTGCATATCCAAACATCATTTTCCTGAAATTAAGTGAGTTAAAAAATAAAGATACGGCCATATAACAGCATATAAATTTAATTATCATTTAATAAATATACATACAACGTTTCGTACAACTTTTTGAACTTCTTCAGGTAAATTTTTAAACGGATAAACTAATTACATTGTGAGGAATGTGGTGTCGCGGACTATCTTTCGCGATGGTTACAGCTGAAATAGATCATTGTAATTATTTTATTAATTTAAAAATTTAACTGAAGAAATCCACAAAGTTGGACGAAACGAGGTATTTATATTTATTAAATACTAATTAAATTTTTTGTTGACTTATTTGGGCAGTATTTTTATTTATTGAAGTTCATATTGTTGGATCCTTTATGACACACTGGAATTTCAATAGCAGTATCACTTTAATTTGGAGGGGGGAGAGGAGACATACTTAATCACTGATTGGTCTCTGGATGAACAACAGTTTTTTTTTTCGTCTGAAAGAGACAGAATTGGGATTTTTAAACAACAGACAAATAAAATGGTGCAGTCTAGATAATATACATTTAGGTCATAGTTTTCTGACTTAAATATTTACAATAAATAAAAAGTGCCAAAAACGTCAGCATTAAATATATAATTATTTATTAAAAAGCGACGTTTCATCTCAATTTTGATACTTATTCAAGCTTAAAATTTAGCAATATATCGTATTTATTCCTTGAGTTCCTCAGGCGAAAAGATTATTGAATTTACATGTGAATAATTTGGTGCTGCGCTGGACAATCTCCAGCGACGGTTTTTTTTACGGTCGTAACCTTCGCTGGAGATTGTCCAGCGCAGCACTAAATTATTCACATGTAAATTCAATAATCTTTTCGGCCGAGGAAGTAAAGGAGTAAATAGGATGTATTGCTAAATTTTAAGCTTGAAGAAGTCTCAAAACGGAGATGAAACGTCACCTTTGTTAAATAGTTAAATATTCAACGCTGACTTTTTTGGCCGTTTTCATTTATTGTAAATATACATTTAGGTGGGAAAATAAGTAAAATTCAAAATATTTATAGGGAAAATATTTGAAGGTGCTGGTCAATCATGACATTGAAAGGTCAAGTTACGTTTTGGCAGCTTCATCCCGGGGTGTAAGCCTGAGAGTTGTCCTGTCTCCTTGAGATATGTGGAAGACTAAGCCCGTCTTTCCTGTCTGAGTCGGAGTCGGAGACGTACGGGGATGGAGATAGGACTAGCAAGGCCAGAGGACACGGTTCGCGAATGCGTGTCATTGCCACCCACAGCGACCTCGGCCTGCGTTTCCTCACATCCTGCCACCACGCCACGGAACTTGCCAAAACAATACTGTGACCTTCCCAGCAACTGCACACACAGATTAGGGTTTGCCAACTCATCTATATCAGGCCCATCGTTTTCTTTGGTAATCCTCTTCTCTTCATAACAGGCGAAAGTATGCTAAGTAGGTGCATGCAGCTCTAAGCCATGAACCAATATTCAGTAAGGAAAACAGAGTGCATATGGCTTTCCCTCTAGCATACGACTTATAGCTAGAGTATCAATTCTTTTCATTTAATACTTTTTGTTATTTCTTTGATCTATCTATATGATTATTCTCTTACCTACTATTGGGAAAGGATATTTTTGCATCTTAAAACATTCCTAAAAGCGAACAGTAAATTTGCAGATTAAGTTTTAAGCTCTAGTTGATATTTATTACATCCTCATGGGTTTTCAATCGTTTTTACCAATATTTGAATTAGTTGAATATTTCAGAAACTGAGCTTTCAGCAAGTAAATTTTCAATATTAAGCTCTACAAAAAAGCGAAACCTTTTAAACTACCTAGCCTATTTATGTATGGAATTTTCCAACGTTAAAATTTACTCAATTAAAATGAATGATTAAAATTTCTTCCAACCTCCTGTGATGTAGCGTCGCTGTATCGTCTCACAGAGGTCCTGGGCTCGAATCCCATACGCTGAAACCCTACAGCTAACAAAACAAAGAATTCATTAATAATAAGACTGCTAAAATTTAAATAAGTATTGAATCAACCGAAAACAATTCAATAGTAAGCTTTCGATTATTTTGTCATTTTCAATCCGTTTAAAATTATGTGTTTACATAAAATTGTCGTCGTTTTATGTATACACATAGTTTTAAACGGGTTGAAAATGACAAAATTCTTGAAAGCTTCCTATTGAAATAAAACTTTTATTCTGAAGACTATTTTCGGTTGATTCAGCAGAATTAAAAATTGTATACTTAACCGTAAATTTAAAATAATATATTTCGCTAATGACTATACTGTAAATATAACTGAAAATAAAATTATAAAAAAATGAGTTCCCTCAATTGTAACATAAAAGCTGCTTATGGCTTAGTAGTTGATACTGTTAGAAATATAAAACAAGGAGAGAAACTCAATATAATTTTAAAAAATTGACCTCCTTTCTTGATACTTGCAAAAAATATTTATGATTAAATTTATAAATATTTATTTATTATTTAATAATTAGAGTTTAGACCATTATTGACGCATAAATATCACAATTAAATTCGGTCATATTAAATTTAAAATCTTTCAAATAGGGATAACAATATAAAATAGCATCAAAATTATTTATCACTTCATAAAAATACTGTTTAGTCGGTTTACTGAAAGCTAAAAGAATCCGTGCCCAGTCATGTAAAATTAGGAGAAAATATTCTTCGCTTCGACTAGGGTGGAACAATAATTAGACCCCGATACCTCCAGGGAGTTATAAAATATCCGCCTTCACCAGAATCAGTAAACGTACACATTATATCAAACTTTCACGAGGAAAATATTAATTTGTTAAAGAAATATATATTTTAAACCAAAAATACCATACAAAAGTACAATTTAAAATTTTTATACAACGATAGCAATTATAAATGATGATTAGTTTATGAGACGTTACGTATTAAACATAATGTACTTTTGCTTTATTACAAAAAACTATAATTAGTAAATTAATATTTAATAATATTAAAATCAGAGTCTGTTATAAAAAAATCTTCAGATTTTTTAATGCTTTGGTTTTAATTATGTTAAGTCAATTGCTATGAAAACAATAAGAAATAACAGTTCAAATACATGGCACAATTTTATTTGTTTACTTGTAAACGCTCATTATACACTCTGTTAATTCCACTTGTCATCAAAAAAGCCGAGATTTTTTCAATCATTCATAATTCTTCCAATTTATAAATAAATCCCTGAAATTCGGTTTTTATTATGCTCGAGATTATCTACCTGATGAGCGATACATGTAGCTGCATCAATTATTTTGTAATTTTAAAAAAGTTTCCAGGTGTATACTTTTGCAAATTAAACTATACAGACGTGTGCAATATTTGAGACGGAATAACAATTTTATTTATGTAGATAAACTGTGTTTAGGGAAGAGCCGTATGGAGTTTCTGAATGACTAGGTCAATTTGGTACCTCAGGGGTCATTTTGAATTCTATATTCTATATGACGAGACGACGCCAGAACAATTATTAATCAGTTTTTCCATTATTGACAACGGGCACTCCTATAACCTTTGGCCTCTTGTTTTTATGGTTGTAGGACAGATATCAGAATTTCCTGGTTCACACTGCCTCAGGATATTATTATGGTGCCATGGTTCCAAAAGTTTCGCAACCCGAAGCAATGCCTCCGTCGAACGTAACGTCCTTCGAAAGCTACGCAAGAGCGTCTGTGACGATGTGAGGAAACAGTCTCCACTCACTTTTCGTGAGATATAGAGATCTGTCATGAGCCACCTTGTGTTTCCAATCGAAAGCTTTGCAATAAATACGGTGTAAGGACATCCGTGGGAAATCTAAGACTTCTTTTCCTGATGAGTTCCACTTTTTTTTGTTCAGTTTTTCGTTTAAACGCTCTTTGCAATGTCATAATAATTTTGCTACTCTTATTATTGTAACAGGGAATTAAAATGTAACATGTGCTTGAACATGAAAGTGTTAAAGAAAATAGTTATTTTTTCAGAGTGGTTTTCGTATAATGTTTAAATAGAATATTTTATGGATCAATATAAATTTATACAAGTAAGTATTTTTGAGAACGGTCGAAGACTTTTCTTATCCTAAACAGTATCATTTATCAACTTTTTCTGAAGGCACAGAATTTACAACAAAAGAAAATGTTTTTCTGAGATGAAGGAGAAACACGTAATGCAATCTTTATTGAGCCACATCTCTGTTACAAATAAATGAATAAGGTTAAAAGAATTAATAGGCAGCATAACCGATGAGACGTGGTGTAATAATATAGTAAAAAAAGAAGTAAAACATTGTTGTTTTGTTGAAAATTTAATACATATTTGCAATCTCTTAAACCTTACTCGAATTATTCTGTTTATTCTTATCGTTTTGGGTTTAGTTTCAGAAACCTCATAGATCCTCTATTCTCTTTTTCACAATACTTAATTTATTGGAGGACGAACTATAGAATCCTCTCATATACAAAGCAACCATCCTGCAAAGATTGACTATGGAGACCACATTTACGTTTCTGCACATAAAAGACAGCTTAAAACACTTGATATCGTCCAAAACGAGACCTTAAAAACCATCACGAAGTCTGAGAATCGAAGGAAATGATGTCTCTCTAAGACTTCGAATGAAACACTCTGTCTTCTCATATGCAGTTAGAGTCAGTGTCGCATCGAACAAAATTATCAGGGACCAGATGATCACCCCCAACCATTTTACCCCATCGGATCCGTTTACATTCCATTCGCTAATCAAATCTCTTCTCTTGAAGGAAATAATGACCTACGAATCATTGACCCAAGCACTTCCATGTTCCTCCCTGTAAGTTATCACTTCTTACTATTGATACACTCCTAACCACTCCTGATTATAAGGACAAGGCTTCTGGACAAGTGCTTCTGGAAGGATAAGATTACAAATCTTCTTGATAAATATAACCATCCCCGAGTATTTTCCGTAGATGGTTCAAAGTCTAATGACGGGGCAGGATGTTCCATTATCTTAGCTAAATTTAGCGATTCAATGGCAATTAACAAGAATGCTTCAGCCACAATGGCTGAAACATATGCGCTACTTATATTGCAATGACTACTCATCAAATTTCATTTTTATTTGTACCGATTCTCTCATGGCGATGAACTCACTCTCCAATCACCGATATAGAAGTGGTCGCATCAACGAAATCAGAGGAGATTGAAGGAATTTCCAACGAGAAAGGAGGTAGGTCAATTATGTCAACACGGTAATTACCCCTGTAACGTTTTGCTGATTTCCTATACTGCCAGGTCCGAGTAGATTTTGTAAGAAATATTTTGCTGTATGAGAAGGCACATAACCTTGAGTTTAGAGATCAAGAATTGTTAGTTTTAATAAATTAATTTGTATCATTTTTATCTAAATGTATATGTAGTGTTTAAATGAGAAAGAATTGCCGGCTTTAAGTTTAAATATGAGAAAATTGCGATATTGATGTAAATTTGTTTAGGATGAAGTAAATTGTTTTCCTTTTTAAATATAAAAGATCATTCTTAGTATATTAAATTTAAGTAAAATAACTTATAACCCTCTCTATTCATGTCATCGTCTTGTCAGATACTTGAGTTGGAAAAAAATTATCCGAAATTTTGTTGTTCCGCTGATAACTTGTCATTTACAGAATTTATTGCAGAAAAGTAGGAAACGTTTACGAGCGAAAGTACGCAACCTCCCACTTCGTAAATTCGCCTTGAGGAACACAATGAATGGTCTCTTAATACGGCCCGTAACAAGTGAATGAATTGCCGCAGCGCCTTCGCCGCTCTCACGCACGAACGTACTTTCGCAAAAATCAAACAGCGGGTATTGCGCATGTATTAAAGGTTATAAGGTTGTTCCCTTTTTGCGTAACATGCGAGGCGAGCCGCCGGCCTTGTTGCACAAGGTACGCCACTGCAACCTGCGACGCGTCGGCGGATCTCCTTGCCTAATACGTTCCCGCGTTCCCGTGTTCCCCTGCACCACCCAATCGTCGTCTGCAGGCAGGTTGGGGCCCTCATCAAAATATCCCCATTGCAGCCCGATTGGCCGCCCAACGTATACCTTACTTGCCTTCTGGAAACTCTCAGCCACACAAATGAAACATATGAACTATAATGTAAATCAATAAATATAAAATATAAAACGTCCGTAACAAATTTTTACTAATTAGACAAAGAAATAACCAATTTAATATTGAAAGAGCCGCAACAAGGACAAACCGCATAAACCAGGTGATGAGATTAAATCAGACTCCGAGGTGACGAAAGGGTTGCAGGAAATGATATACAAGATTGTAAATATAATATATAAAACAAACTTAAACGCTAAGAAAGTATAAAAGGAAAGAAGCTAGTTTAACAATACTGGATGATTTTCATTCATTTATACCAGGGGTGTCAAACTGGCGGCCTGCAAGCCGCATACTAGAGATGGGCAAAACCGTTCTTTTCGGTAATCGGATCGGCACCACTCACTCAGTAGATGATTCACCGCTCATTGTTAAATTACAGCCCCAGATAAAAACAGCCCAGGCCAGAATGTCCTCTTAGACGGAAGTACTGTGGTCCGCGAATCCTTGCGGTCACGTGATAATCAACGGCTATAGAATAAACCCAAGATTTAGGTGGTGATGCGCCGGGAAGTCTTCGTTAAGTGTTCCATTAAATTACGTCGACTAATTTTGAGAGTTTTGAGCGAAGGATGAATGAGTGACCACACCCTGTATATTACCAACTTCATGCTATGATTAAATTAAACTATTAAATTGATCTTTTGATGTTTTTATGAACAAATACACCTGGCGTCCTAAAATGTCATAAATTACAATATCGCGGAAACGACCGATCCTCTAATATATATATGTATATGTACACATGATTTTTCTAGTGAATATATGAGTTCATAATTTTTTGATGGAAATTATATACACTTTTCGTTATTTACTAATAAAGAAATAAATTGTTATAAAAGTAAATGAGCGCCTCTAGGAAATTAATTTTAATAATCGAGGTATTTGGATGATCACTAATGGATTTGGCTTTTTCTTTTAAAGAGGAACAAAATTACTGGCAATATTCACATACATATGCTTATATTGTGATTGTTATGCCACTGAATAAAAATTATTACACAACTCTACAGAAGCCAGGGAAATAAATCAAAATGAATCCACTCAAAAAGTTAAATTCTTCATTTTTTTAATATAATAATCTTGTACACTCGCTCTTTGTATTAATATTAAGATGAATTTAACGTAAATAAGGACTTGATCCAAATTCTACTTCGATATTATAAGAAATGAAGTTAATTATTAAAAATGTTAGTAAAAGCATAATATAGTGGGACGCTAAAGTGAAAAGTGTAGGATTTTTTTTTTTTTTGGTAACAGGCTACATGAGGGTGATCCTGAAACAGGCAACTCCCCTTTAATAGCATAGGAAGGGAATTGAAAAAGGGATTCAGCCAGAATAGGTATTATATTTGCACAATCAGCTGAGAGAATTTAATATTAACGCTCAGTTACAATATTTTGTGCATATGCTATTTAATTTAATTTTACCCCCGCGAGAAAGAAAAAGATTCTGATTTCCGGGATCTGATTCGTGAGCGAGCGATTCAAACAATGGGATTGCAAACGCGGTGATCTGATTCGTGAGTGAGTGACTCAAGCACTGGGATCGCTGGCCCGTTGATCTGATTCGTGAGGGAATCAAACAATGGGATCGCAGGCTCAGCGATCTGATTCGTGAGTGAGTAGTTGCTCTCGGATCGCAGGAGCGGAGTGGATCATAAGAGCTACCGATCTTTTTTTTGCGATTCAATGATCACTCGCTCCGCAGAAAGAGCTAGCTTGTTGTTTGAATCAGATCTCGATCGGATCGCCCATCTGAACCGCATACGGCCCACGAAGAGATTTTCTTGCCCCCTGATTATCGGAAATGACAATATTTTACGTCAAAATTAGTTTATAGGAGATCTCTGGATAGTGCTGCTACTTAACGGCAGCTCTAATTAACATTTTAGAGGGAAGACAATACGACTTTGTCAGTTGTGCAAATGAGTTGTTTTGCTATATTTACTGCTCACAACATAACATGTGTGTGAAATGATGTAAAAGCTTAAATTTGTTAAACGCTTTCATTAAATTATACTCACCTCCAGAGTACGTTGATGTTAGTGCTGTTAGTTTCATTAGGTTATAAATTTTATGTTCTTACATTCAAAACTATTTGACTTGACTGGAATTTTAAGGATTCGTGGGTTGTATTTTTATAACTTACTTTAAAACTAATTGAAATCGCACATTCGTGAATTTTTTTTGTGAAAATGTCACTTTCAACGCCAAACAAGAAACGAAACATAGATGACCAGGGAAGAAAATTTCAAGAAGGCGGGAACTGAACTATTTTTCTGTTGAAATGAATATTAAAATCACGTGCTTAATTTGCAAAGAAACAATTAATGACACTAAAGAGCACAACATTAAACGACATTATATTACTAAGCACGAAAATCTTCCTTAGAAGGAAAAATAAGGGAAGAAAAATTAAAAGTAATGAAGAATTTTCTTAATAGCCAGCAAAAAGTGCTTACAAATATTACTTTATAAAACAAAATTAATGTTTATGCAAGAGAAATTAATAGTTACATATAAATATTATAAATTACCATTAAATTAAATTAATTACATAATGTTTTAATTATTCTGTCAATATTCCTGATTACTACAATTTATAATTTTAAGAAAATTTGTAAATGTAATGTTCCCGCGTTGCATGAAATGGCCCGTGTATTAATTGAGTTTGACACACCTGATTTATACTATTAGTCCTTGAATGATTGCGCCATTACATAAAGTTACAAAATAATCATTTTTAACTACAATTAATAACAATTTGAAGTTTATAAGAACAATTGACGCCTTATGAAACTCAAAACAACACTTTTATTCACAATCCGTATGACATAATTTAATAATGCAAAAATGTAGAAAAGAATGGATGTTTCGATCATCACTTGTGTTCCTAGTCAATATTTAGCTCTATACTGTCTTGCCTTATTATTAGGAAGCAAGACAAGTGAATATCGAATCTCCTACGCCCTTATTGTTAAAAAAATTGCCTCTTAGAACGGCCTTAAACAATTACGTTAATTATAATTTAAATTTCTTCACTGAAAAAATTGAGACACCATTTTGGCTGTCAAAAATAATAAAAAATATTAATTATCAAACAATTTCTTTAACGTTACTGTTGGTATAATTCGTATAGTATGCTCACAAATTAGTCACGCACCAAGTAAAAAATTATGGAGACAAGTATCACAAATCAATAAATGCGGAATTATACGCCTCACAAGACTTTAAGAAAACCTAACATTCGCACACTAAGAAGAATCGCAAACAAATGTCACTTCATGGAACTCAACGACGAGGATTCTGCCTTCCCGTAGAAACTCGAGGCAGCAAACAAAGAAGAGACAGAAAAGACTAAACGGAAGGTAAGAAGGTTATTTAATAAATACTTAAGAGAGTAACAGTTTTACAATACAAAAAAAAATTAATGAAGAGAAACGATAAAGAAACTCCTGCACTGGGTAAAATGCGTCTGTCAATAAAATGTTCATAACCTGCAGTTGTTAATGTTCTTTACCTCTTTACGAATAATCTTAAAGAGAAATTGAACGTGAGTGGCCCAACGCGTCTCATTTAAATGGCACATTTTTGTATATTTTTAGGTACTTAAAATATATTGTTACTTAAATGTAACGTTCATTAAATTTATATGTTTTTTTCCGCAAAACAGATGGTTCAATGAGTATATTTTTATGTGTAAAAGAGTTCAAAATTCGTACGTATGTGTATTTGTATGTATGTATGTATATTCCACATACAAATCTAAACGCATGGAGCAATTTAGACCAAATTTTACACACATATTCTTTAAGACCCAGAAATATGCACTGTCGGGGTAAGACACAGGCACTATCCATGGGGGTGGGGGTGGCGGGAGCGGAAAATTTGAAATATGAAAAATCGGCCGTATATACCAGGATACATACTAGGATGCATGCGTGTGGCGGCGCGCCGACGACGTTCGCGAGAAACAAAAAGCATGGTAGAAGTATAGTAGACATAAAGAGTAGAATAGCACAGGCAAGGAAGGCTTTCGCTAAAAAGAGGAATTTACTTACGGGAAATAAAAGTGTGAATATTAGGAAATCGTTGTTAATGTTTGTATGGAGCGTGGCGTTATATGGGTGCGAAACGTGGACGATAGGAGTTGCAGAAAGGAAAAGAATAGAAGCCTTTGAAATGTGGTGCTATAGGAGAATGCTGGAAATCAGATGGGTGGATAACGAGGAAGCTCTAAACAGAATAGGGGAAAAGCGAACAATATGAAGGACGTTGACTAAGAGAAGGGACAGATTAATAGACTACGTTTTAAGATACGGGGGTCTTGTAAAATTAGCATTAGAGGGAAGTGTGTGGGGTAAGAACAGAAGAGGGAGGCTAAGGATGGAATACGCTAATCAGATTAGGGACGATGTGGGTTGTGTTAGTTATAAGGTAATGAAAAGTCTTGCGCAAGGTAGGTTAGCATGGAGGTTTGCATCAAACCAGGCTTAGGACTGAATACCACAACAACAACAAGTAAAATATCTAAGAAGAAATAAAAGAGTAGAAAAATGTCGACCGGACCAGGGACTGGAACCCCAGACTTCCCTTTTTCCGGGCGGGCGCCCTGACCACTGAAATGATCCAAGGACCGATTCAACATCCCTCCATTCGCGTAAACCTGAGCCAGGCCCACCAACCAATTCACTAATCACATTCTTCACACCCTAATTCTAGTCTTTCTAAAAATCTTGAGCTTCGGGTGAAAACATTTCTACTTTCTTAGACGAATTCACTGCACCTGTGAGTAATTGACACCATGTCCATTCTTCACGTATTTCCTCGAATTAAGGTGTGAAGAATGTGATTAGTAAATTGGTAGGTGAGCCTGCTTATGGAGGGATATTGAATTGTTCATTGGACGTAGACTCTGATTACCTCAGTGTAGAGTATAGCCCGGAAAACGTGAGGTCCAGTCGACATTTTTCCATTCTTGTCTTTCTTCTATAATATATACATACGCACATGCTTGGCTTCGGGTGATAGCTTTTCTACTTCATTAGAGTAAAATATCTGTTATATTTAAGCATTCATATTCCGGATATTGCCGGGCACTAAGCTAGTATTATTTGAAAATCTCTCTGAATAATGAATACTTCTCCGGTAGAGGGCAAGGCGGTGCTGAGCGATTTATATACGCAATAGATGATATTTAATTATTGTATTTTACCATAATATAACAGTCAAATAAGACTAATGTCCTTATTAAAGAAAATAAAAAAGCTACCTTCTCAGTTAAATTATCCAGTATATTACCCATTTGTCAACCTTAAATTTCGAAACGTATGTACTCGTTTGAACGTATGAGGCGCTAAAAGCTTGAGAATGACTTGCATCGAGGTGAAGTGAGTATTGCATAGTTTGTGTGTTTCCTGTGCTCAACAACTGCGTCGTTAGCCTTCGGCTTTGGAGATGATGTAATCCTGAGCTGGTTGATAGCAATGATCAATGAACGTGGGCAAACAACGCCTATCAGACCTTATAGAGCAACTCATACCTCGCATAAATTAACGAATATATTTTACTGTTACTTCAAATATTGCTTAATGTAAACTAATTTATTTTATTGAAACTTGTGCTTTTGTTAATTTTGAAAATATTAAGGCGATACTTTTAGGTCCCGTCAGGACCAAGTAAGTGTCATATCTTAGGTAATAAATTGTTTGTTAATTTTTTTTACTTTGTTTTATAATATATATTTACACGATGTTAAAACATACCTTTTCTTCATAATATTTTGCAAAACAGTTCTATTTTATTTCATGCAAAGGAAACTTAGCAGTGTGAGCTCTGTGAATTAGGTCCTGATTCTATCTTGTCCTTTCTGAAAACCTCACATCGGCATCGTTAGTCTAAAGAAACCAGCCACTGAATACCTGTGTTTGAAATTCTGATGTCTGTTAGTACAAATTAATTTTCTTTTCTTCTCTTTTCCCTAGTTCCAACTGACTAGTCGTTTATTCTTTTTGTTTTATATGGACATATTTTCTTGCTATTGACCTCCTGAATTCCTTTTCTCTTCGTTAATATTTTTGTATATGACATAGCTATCTACAAATGAAATGTCCAAAATTCCTCAAAACCCACCTTTTTGACCGTCTCCCTAGACCATATGAAGTGCGCTAGGACAACTCTCCCCACATATTTATTATAGTCTTTACAATGGATGATTCCGTTCCATGAAAATTAGATAATGGACTTCGTGTCCTGCCATACGAAAAATGAAAGCCCGGTACCAAAATTTCTGGTATCATAATCACTCCTGCTTTGGTTCTTCAACTTCATATTTTTGGAAGACCTTTTCTGTTAAGGCGGATCGTTCCAAAAGCCATTCTTCCTTCGGGCTTCAATCTCTCCAGTAATTTAGGGGAAGTGAAATAGCTATCAAAATAAACTTCCTTGCCCTTTCTCCACAACTCCTTTGTCAAGTTCAACTCGTTCTCCTAATCCATAGTCTTCAAATTCATTTGCAACCTTCTCATATTTTCCTTGATACACAACGAATTATGAATATATCACTTATGATCAACAACATACCACAATTTATAACCCATTTTAATTGTTTTATTAAGGTTGTATTGTTTTAGAGAGCTGCGCCACTTAAGTAAAATTATACCGTCGTCTACACTTACTTCTTCATTACCTGGCGGTACTTAGAAGTCCCGTGAAATAAACTTAAATTTATTTTTCATCTTTATCAAAACGATAAGTTACGTTATAATATATACAAACCTTTGATACCAATGTGATGAGATATACAGAGAAAACTGCCACTTCCACTATATAATTGACAAGTAAACACGTATAATACCAAAAACTTCTTCTTCTTCTTCACTAGGCACTAGAGCTCGGTGTGAGCCTTGTCCTCCGCCACTATGCGCCACTAAACGTTTCTATTCTCTGTCATGGTCTTCCATCCTCGAATTCTTGTGACCATTAGATCCTCCTCCACCCCATCCTTCCATCTAGTTGTGGGGCGTCCTTTTCATCTTGTCGAGTAAAGTCTTACCTTCCACATTTTCTTTGGAAGTGTACTATCATCCATTCTTATAAGATGGCCCAGCCATCTTACTCTTTGAGATTTTATAAATTAACAATATCTTGGCCATTCATTGGATCATTCAGCTCGTGGTTACTACGTATTCTCCAATTGTTTTCATCTTCCTTAAAAAAAATCAGAAATAAAACAAAACCAAAGCACGAGGCATTATGAGTCAGAGAGAAACCGGGGGTAACGTGGGTAAATAGGATATGCAACAATAAGAAAAAGGAAATGTATAAGAAAAAACTCGAAGCAATTGAATGTTTAAATCAACAAAGTGAGACAAGAAAATTTTACAAATCAATGGAGATAATTAGAACTGAATTTAAACATAAAATATGTAATGTTAGAACGAAAGAAGGAAAACTGCTGGGAGAGGAGACTAAAATATTGAATAGATGGTTGGAACACTATAAAGAACTGCTCAAAAACAGATTAGATGATGAAAACTACATTAATGAAATAGAAGACACAGATGATAGTGCAAACAAAAATAATACGAATGAGATCGGTACTCAATCTCCTACACTGGAAGAAGTTGAAGGGCAATTGGAAATTTGAAAAACAACGTTAAATAACACTAAATTAAAATTGAAAGCTTACATTCGTTGCTGACGGGACTGGGAAATCACGTAAGGCCGAAAAACCATTCAAATAGTTATACTTCCTTTTATAGAGCAAATCAAAGATACGGGACTTTAAAGCTTCTACCCTTTGGTAGATGTAGAAATTCAGAGAATTTATTGTAATAAACTGATGGGGTCTGTCGTCATCTGAAATATGATTGAAAATTTGTGAAAATAAGACTGATTAAACGTATTAACAATTTTGGATGTTTCGTGAAGGTAGCTCAGATAAGGAAGAAAGCTCCGACGTTGGGAAGAAGACATTCAAGCGTTTAGTTCAGCTTACAGAATTATTTTGAAAATAAGAAGACAAATTTTTCATAAAAAAGAAACATTTTCTCCTCCTTAACATCACTAAGTACTCGAAGAAAATTTTCCTTGTTTTACAGAATGCCGTCATGGCTAAGAAATTTCCAATCGAGAAGTAATCATCGGTCGATTCATCTGAATCCACGAAGCTTTATAAGGAAAGAAAAAGTAACATATATATTTGCATCCACCAGGTGCAATTCCCAGCTTGTAATGGATGAGTGTCTACCATAGATGTGCGGCGTAGGTTTGAGAAAAGTAGCCATTGACATTCAGGACCGGTTGCTGGAAGCGAGCATTCGCGCGTCACGTGACCCCCTCTTCGAATCGCAAATTGGCATTGAGGTTCTTTGCCCTTGACTGACGCCAGAATTAACGAGGTCCGGTTTCCTGACTTCGACCTTTTCCGACGAGCGGTCCGGACCTGCAGCACCACAGTCGCACGCGTCCCGATTAGGCGAAAGGAAAAGCTCAACCACCTCCGCGTCGAAGCGTCATATTACTCACAAGTCACTCATTGACATCCTTACCAACGATGCTATGCTAATAGGTGATCAAAAATCAGAAGAACCAGACGAAAAAATTAAATCTTTGATTACGCTTGCAGGAAAGAAAGAACAGTAGTGATAAAGTGTCTCACAATAAGAGTGTTGTTGGAACTTTAAAGAAAACTGTAACAGCGGTGCTCGTTAGTGTTTCACAAATAATCATGCAGTGATAAATAATTTAGTATATCATGAAACGGAATTGAAGCCGTCGTTCAGTGTGTTGACGTGAGCAATGTTTTCAACAAATAGAACGGCTAAAGAGCCATAGGAAGGAGAAGAACGGTGCAACATGTCTCACAGCACGCAAATCTATCGTATAAATGCGCGAAAATCAGCATGAGGGGTTTATTTCACCCAAAGGGCACCAAAAACGACCGATCTCATGCCTTTGAACTTTATAATGATACGTGAAATCACAATTTTACGAGAATAAGTCATGGACGATCCGAGACCTTCAATCGAATAACACATGACCATTACGATTAATGTAATATGCGTGGAATAGTAGCCATTATTTGTTCCTCAAGAATCCGTTCAAGGAAACAAATCAGTGAACGATATTTTTAATAAGTAACAAAGAAGCATAGATTATTTTGTATAATTTCACAGAAGCTTCAACACAAACTACGTCAGTTTCTTTGGTACAAAATGAGTTATTAACTTGGAGATTTCATATCTAAACGTCATTCATGAGCACTACGATTTAAGTTTCATAAAAAAATAAGTTTTTTCGTTTTACCCATTTTGTGAAAATATTTTGCTTCTGTAAGGTTTTAATTAATTTTTTTACATTTAATATTCTCTGAGTAAATTGTGCTATATTTTTCGTTGTTAATTAATTTTACCGTAGAGTTTCCCTGATAACTGCGCAGTCTGTCGGGTATAGAAAGTTTTCAAATCTCAGTCTTATCTGTCTATACCAATAAATGAAACTGAAGTGTGTGCTTAACTGTATGTCAGTATGTTTGTCACCAATTGATTCCGAAACGGAGTTTCAATGAAAATTTGAGGGATTAAAAACAGGAAATTTAAATTTAATGTTTGTGCTTATTTAGCTTCGATAATAAATAATAATATAATATAAATTCTATAAGAAAGTTTCTTGGCAAACGTGCGTTTGCATTTCCAAAAAGTGAATACGGGTTTCCAATACCCTTGATTTGTTTATACTCCAAAAACGGCTTAACGGATTTCAATCAAAATTTCAGTGATTGAAACAGGAATTTTAACTTAAATTTTTATGTATGTTTCATTTTTATATATTGCAGAGTTCAGAAGAAATTAATGTAAATATTCATAAATCTATTGTATTGCCACATGAAAGGCGGCGTGAAAACCAACTGCGACTTTAAGCGTAGTTTTTGGCAGCAGGAGAGAGAGGCGTTGCAAACGTGTGAAAGCGGGACCTGTTCAAAACGAACTGCGAGTTATGCGTTTTGCCGTGAAGCGGTCATAAATAAACGATACCGTACTTTCGTTTTTAGGGCAAAATAAAAAGAACTATTTCCGCGCGAATGTAGTCGCGGGTATAGCTAGTATTAAAGTAAGATTAATACTTTTCATCGATCGAATTTAACTGTTCAAGGAACAAATCAGTTTCCTGCTACTTGATTAAGAGTTACAAGATTTACTTCATAAATTTTTAATTACTTAATTTTAAGGCGTTTATAAATTTTGAAAATTACATACTTTCCTTCTTATAACAAACTCTTAAAAACAAAAAATACCAATTATTTTTTAGATAGACTTCAAACCAAGATGGATGCACTGATTAGTGACCAGAATCTTCATTACAAGAAAAAAATAATGCTACTTTACCATATTGTAGGAGATTTAATAACAGAATTAAGAAACTATTGAAAAGTAACTAAATATAATCGTAAAATTTATTCAAGACCGTACGGCCTCATAAAACCATATAAAATAGGTTATTACATTAGACTAATTGTGAACGGTATCGGCGATTACCTGTAAAAATTATCAGATTTTCAATTTTTCTCTTAATAATGAGAATAACGTTGTTATAAAAACTTTTATTTGAATTAAAAAAGAAATTGAAAGAATTAAATTTAGATAAGGACGAACGAATGGTTAATAAATGTTATCCATTATAATTGGTTACCTAATGAACCATTCACACCGATCAGAAGTAAATTAATTTCTATCGAATCATATAAATTAATGTTAGAAAATGATTTCTTGCTTTTTAGAAAATAAGTGGTTTAAACAAAATTTTGGAGTTTGCCTTAGCGAGAATTTATCGGGTATAGTAAAAGTGTCATTATTTCGAATATTAGACCTAGAATAGTTTCCTTTTTGTTATAATGAAGAAATAGGAAACTGAATTGTTTTTGAAAAATTAAATTTCTACAATGATAAAATTACGTTTAGTATTGAAAAAATAAACCTATAGATGAAACTTTGAGCATGTTTAAAATAAGAACGAATACTTTAGTTAGAATGATTGACAATAAGAGTAAATTTTATTACTTCTGCCAACAATTAATTAGGCTGAATGCATACTTAAGAGGTATCACCAAAATTAATTGCACCAATAATTTCATCAATACAAACTGTTAGGCATTGCATTCTGATTGAGCGTTACGTATACCACTTCAATGTGTGTTTGGGTAATGTACGCTAAGACCTTGGCAAACATAGACACAATTGCATCAAAACGAGTAATATTTTCTTGCAATTACTCCATTAGAACTTGGTGTCGAACTTGTTTTGTATTGCAGCGTCAACTTGAACCGAACTTGCCAGGATTGCAAGCGTCACATCTCTGGGTGCATGTGAGCTGGAAAACCAGGTCGAGGTTTCTCTGTGTCACATCCAAGGATTCAGGAATATAAAGCAGAAAATGAAAACTTCTAAGACTGAAAACTGGGTACACCTTTTAAATTCACCTTGCAAAGAACATAAGTGAGTTTTAAATTGTGCTCTTGACATCAAATTTTAAAATGCTTTTAATCGTGTTTGTAATGGATCTTCCAGACATATAGCCATTACATAACCATTATAAAATTTCACTTTAGAAAAATGTGTTAGACTTTTACGATTAATGGAATCAGCTTTGACCTTTGCTAAAAGTCAGTTCGTCGTCACTTAAGGAAATGAAGCTCGCCAAAATGTTATAAGGAAAATCTGAGGAGTATTCTCCAAAAGATGACTATCACGTAGAGAATATCATCGTTAGGGATTGTGAAATTTAATTAGTATGTTGTGAAACTAGCATACTTTGAAATAAAATAAAAATAGAAAACAATTCAAAGCTTCACAAATAATGTATTCTATAGGCGTAAGTAGAATGAATTTTCGGATTCAGGGTCGTAGCTGAAAATAATTTCGTGACATCATTTGAAATAAATATTAATGATGTATAACAACATTTATTTTTCAAAGGAGTCAAGTATAATTAATTCAAAAACTTATTCAGATACGCGCTAAGAATACAAAAATTAGCCGAAAGTCAGAGAAAAGGAATTTTAGTTCAAAATATAACGTTTCATTCCCAACTATCGAGATCTCTTCAGTACTTTACTGAAAACTAAAAGTTTTAATTAAAGCACTGAGGACCTTGGAGGCGAAAAGGGTTATTTTGAATTACAATTCCTTCATTTAATTTTTTGTAATTTTTTACAATATTCAGTCATATTAATATAATTACTTTACTTATATATATTTTTATTTTAATAATATGATGTTTCGTCCACAAGTTTTGGACTTGGTCAGGTAAAGACTTCAGAATTGAATTTTGAATGGATACCCATACATTGTAGCACAGTAGGACCCTTCCCTAATTTTATTGAAATTTTTGGATTTTTGAATCATCTAAGGGTTTAGCAAGAACATTATGGCTCAGCGACAGGCAAGTAAGACGTCGTTTTTCCAGGCGTTAGGCTGCCGGACGGGGAACATGCCTGTCTGTGGACATATTAAACTCGTTTTTCTGAACGAACATTCACCCTTCAAAATTTCCGAAGAATACTTTTCCCTGTGTCATGTAAAATTTCCCGCGCTGGACGAACGACTCATGAGGATTGGCGGAACAAACATCACGTGGGATAGCGTTTACCCTTGGAGAAAGGTAATACGAGATTAGCTGGGAGGTGAGAAGCCGAAAAATATTCAGAATGGTTTTAGACGTTGGAAGAGCGAGGAGGTAGAGAGGGAGTGTTGTTAAAGATGTTGAGAAGGCGTGGTGGGACGGAGGAGAATTGATCAGGACGCGAAAGAGGGGAGGCAGCTTTAGAGTTGAAAGTGAATTGTTATTCTGCCGTGAGAAAGTGTCGAGGACAAGGAGGGCTAAAGGGAAAAGGAGACAAATGGGTTTTCCTGAATCAGCGGCAAGACCGGGTTCATCGCACTTTCCTCCGGTGGAGGGAAAATCTTCAATTCAACCCGAAAATTTCCGGTCGCCTAGTAACCTGCATCAAGACACGAATGAAAACAAAACACGTCCGTCATGTGAACGAAATCTATGCTGCACGTGGTTACCTCAATAAGTAAGTAACCCTGATATTTAAAAATCGTCCCCTTCAATTAATTTATTTGTTTTTAATAGCGTACAGGACCCCTATTAAATGACTGGTTTCTATAAATAAAATTATATTATATTCTAAAACGTAAGTAATTTCATTAAATAATAACCCAATAATCATTTACAACATCAGAGGTCCAAAAACAGAAAAGGTATTTCCTGTACTGCGTCAAGGGACGCTTACACTTGAAATGTGGAAGAAACGTCATATGAATAAAACTAAAAACTTGGTTCTTCCGTAAATTAATCGGTAATTTTAATATGTATATATGTTAATTCAATTTATCAGTTTTAAGAGAAAACTAGGGATTCATTTCAAACCCATACACACGCATACAAGCTTTATAATCAACAGTTTATTATAGACTTAATCGCGTTTCGGATACATAATTAAGAAATTTAACTTCATTTTAAAGCTTTACGAAACAACAAAAAACTTGATCACAGTGTACATAATTCATATTGTTTTTTGGAATTCAATCCTAAGGCTGGTCTGATACAACCCTATCCTGCGCAAACCTTTTCATGTACACATATCATCCACATCCTCCCTAATTTTATTAGCATAATGCATCCTCGGCCTCACCCCATTCTTGCATCACTTCCCTCTAATGCTAATTTTACAAAAATTTGGCCTATCAATCTAACCCTTCTTTTGGTCAAAGTCTACCAAATTGTTCTCCTTTCCCCTATTCTGCTTAGAACTTCCTCGTTTCTGATTCTATCCACCCATCTTATTTTCAGCATATTATAAACATTAAAAAGAGTATTTTATTAAAGTTCCAATATTTTAATAATAATTACGATTTTAATAATTTATTACATCACAATTCTTTCTTAATTAAAACTTCAAATATATTTACATAAAAAATGATACACGTTAATTCTTAAAACTAACAATTTTCTAACTCTATACGCAGGGTCGTATATTATGGGCCTTATCATAGATCAGAATATAGTCATATAAAATCTATTCGGACTTTGCAGTATAGGAAGCCAGCAAAAAGGGGTTACAGGTGTAATTTACCTTGTAAACATAGTGAATATTCCAGCTCCTTCCTCGTAGCAATTTTCTCTTCATAGTTGCCGCCGTTATTTGTCCCCGGGTCAGGACAATTTCCGGTTATCCTCCTTTTCTTGGACTACCTGTCCAATAATGTCCATCATCTGTGCAGCAATCTCTCCACCAAAATTACAATCATCTGTCCCGCAATCTCTCTGGAAATTCCTATCTTGCCATCTCTCTCGGAATGTCCCATAAAATCTCTCCCGTCTCACCGCTCTCGTAACCATCATCCAATTCTTCTCTCTGCAAGCCTTTTTCAAAAATCTACTCCCCACTTCTTTAGTTTACATCACCAAGACGGCAGAATGGATACTGACCAATGACATCTATGGTTACACCAGCCGATGCCACCAAATCACACAAAAATTGGGAAATACCCCAGGCGCGACGTGAAGCCTGGTATTTATTGCTCCTGGCTCAAATGTTGTCTCCTTTCGTTTGACTCCACACTGCCAAAATTACATGGAGATGTGCTTGACCGTTACATTCTAGACCACTCTTGTCAGACCAGGGGAAAATATTTGAGCCATCTTCCGTGGTCTTTTGGACTTGTTTACTCTATATTGCCTCAAAGGAAATTTAACCCACTATATTAATTTCGTTTACTATACATATTAATTTTTTATGACTCAAACATTTATTAAAAGATTTATCTTGTTTTGGGTAATATATTCCGAAATAACATGTAATATCTGACATTATCCTATTCATAAAATCACATTTAAGGTTATTCTTTTTTCCTCAAGATAGTTTCTTGACTTGCAGTGTTGTTCCTGCATAATTAAGAGTCTTAAGTTCTGTCCCTTCAGCATGGACAGTCACGAAAATTTAAATATATGTTTACATTACAGGAATAGACGCTATTTAGTTATTTCTGCTGTGATTTTATTAGACGGTATAACTAATAATATGACTGATGAGTAACTTATAAGTGCAAATACTACAATAATATGTATTTATAGAATAACATATTTATTTTTCTAACGAGCTGATGAAGCAAATCTTTTTGCCCAGTAAAATATATTTTCAGCAGGCTGGTCCTATATAAATTGTAGGAATATTGCGAGCGAATCTAGGTAAACGTTCTGTTGACCGTTTTGTGTAACAGGTGTCCGAATAGGTTGTGAAGAAGTTTACATATTGGGAAAACACATTCCTGGCGTGTTATACAGGTTCATTCCCTTGCTGGCGGTCAGCTTCCATTTACCGCCATGTTACGCCACGCTCCCCGTTTAAAGGTTAATATATTGGCCTTATTACTGCAACATGTGTGACAGCATCAATGTGAGAGGAATTTCATTCGGAAGTAAATCGCAAGCATTCAACATTATCACTGCTAAAAAGAGATTTTATTTGAACGTGGACATAAATTTAGAAAAGATCTGCTGTGACCCCTGGTCACTTTTCTCGGTTTCTCGTGAGTAATCCTTATCTTTCCTCTTCATCTAATGTAACTTTAAATCTTGAGCCATTAAACATAATCCGATTACCAGGCATTTCTTCAACTTAAACCTCAATTTTGATCTTTGCATCAAGACTTCAAGGTTCATTAATATACCAAGATGGTCCCTTTTTATAAAATATTTATTTTATATAATTTATTTATTGACAGTCATAGTAGCTTTCACGCTTTTGGACCATATTCATCTTTTTCTTCAACATTCTTTTTTTGTTGATTGTACATTACTCATTAAATTATTTAATATATTTACAATTTCTTTAGTAAGGATACTAATTTTTCCCAGTGTTAATCAGTCAAAATAATCAAAACTATCATTTAATTTTGATTTCAAATTTATTTTTGCTTTCGGCATTGCCATAGTCATCTACAAAATTAAATACAAATTTTTAGAAACAATACAAAACTTTTTTATAAAATGGACTTTTTTTAAAATTATGACAATATAAAACAAATTTGGGTTTTTTTGGTTAACAGGCAACTCCCCTTTAATAGCATAGGAAGGAAATTGAAAAGGGGGGATGCGGAAGGTAGAGCAAGGTAGCCAAGGGTTAACTAGGGCCCCCGGGCTATGGTTTAAGGGTCCTACCCGGTGTTTCACCTAAAGAGATGCAGGGAAAACCCTAGAAAACCTGCATCAGGTAGGTCGGGCATTGGGAACTATTCTCACGCCCTTCCGAATGACGGGAGACGAGTCTGCTGTGGGGTCGCAGCATTCCCTTCTCCATGTCTCCACCAGTTTCAGGAGGCAGTTGGCCGACTGATCCAATGTGATTAGCGGACAACTCTTGCCATATGCCCAAGGTCTTTGACCCCAGTACATATACCTCCTAAAATAGGTGAAGGTGTCTCGGCATGTGAGAACTTTGATATAAAATACCCAGAGAGAGAGTGCGAGGCATTCCCGACATGATCAGGTGAGCGCCGCAGTCACTCTGGGTTGAAGCGCTTGCGAGTAAACTCCCGCAGCGCCTGCTTATGATTTTGATGTTATATATACATATATATACTAAATTACATGAGAGTATGTACAGTATTTTTAACATAAAATTATTGAAAAAGAGTTCCAGAAGTTCAATAATTATTTTGCTCATGTGATAACCAAGGATAATCGGCAACGTACAACCACGAATTGTCGAAAATTTACATTGAAAATCGTATTTCAATGAGACCTGATCTTGTCACTTAGCCACTACAAAATTTTAAATGTCAACAGTGTCGATAATAATTGTAATATTCAAATCGACTCATCGAATATTTTAGAACGAGATTTGATAAGTTTAAGTCCATACCAACAAATTTTTAAAATATTACTAAAATTTTTATTTTACTCTAAAATTTTGTAGTGGTGTTTAGATATATCTTCACTTTTCTTTCTGCAATTCATGCTATTATTGTTTTTAAAAATGTATATAGATTATAAAATCTTTCTTTTAATTATATTATTTTCTTTATATAAAATTTTAACATTATCAATATCTATATTAGAGTTTCGGTTTAAATGGTGTGTGGCAAGGCTGCATTTGCTTTAGTATTGCTCTTAGCATTATTTCTATTCCTGAAGAAATTTTCAGGAGCTTAAGAAAATATTTATTAAACCTTGTGGTGCTTGTGTCAATTTAAACATCGAAATTTAATGCTTAACGTACAATGTACAAAAAAAGTTTTTAGAAACAGATGAATATGGCTCAAGAGCGTATAAGCTACTGTAACAGTCAGTGAAGATATGATAACAAATAAATATTTTATACAAGAAGACTATATTGGTATATCAATAAAACTTAATTATATTAGAGATGCTGTTTATTAAAATCAGTCAAATACTGCAAATATTTTAAACTGGACTCTGAAAATCTTAATTAATTATATATTATATTATTTAAAGTTCTTTGTCTTTCTCCTGTATTTAACTTTGGATTTAGATCTTTGCTTTGTTTTTCATTCTATTCTTAAACGCTGTTAGGGAAAAACGGTAAGTATGGTGAATACATCCAGATATATTTCAATGTAATAGTTATTTTTAGTTTAACATGGTCTGATACTAAGGTCGTTTTATTTAATATTAATCCTTCTGCTGTATTCAAAGCATTACAAAATGATTGATAGTAATAAGTGAAAACTTTTTTACTAGCATTCCTATGGTTGGTCGAAATTGGACCCTAATTTCTTAAAATTTTAAGTTTTTTATTGCAAAATAAAAAATAAAAATTATTAAAAGTTCTTCGAATGGCATTCATTGCGCATTTAAATGTATCTCTCAAATTAATTTAATCATTTTTATACTATTTAAATTTACAATTGGCCTATTGTTAAACATCCGCGAATAAATTTATCCGTTAATGCTCAATGTCGAGGCATATTGGAAGCAAATTCGAATAACTGAATGTACTCAATTTTTTGAAACTGCCAATAATAAATAATAAGCATTTATATACAATGTATGCACGTTTTATTTAATTTAGTTTAGTGTCTTAGTAATACTTGAGTGATGTCTGTTCTGAATGTGACTCTTTGAGCAGACATTAAGTAAGAACAACGGATGATTTTTATTTAATTTAATGTATTTATAACACATGTGGTGCATAAATATTACCTTGCTGCACTCTTTCTTCTTTAACTATGCTAAATCTCGAACTCCTCCGTGCACGTAATGTGCTTAGAAAGTGGTACAAATTAATATCACATTCTTATACGGTGTACGTTATAAAGAAAATCATTAATACGATGTTTGGTGTTCCTCAAAATGTACTTCATTCATATTACAACTTTTTCTAAAACTGGAAAACTTATTATTAACATCAAGTTCATTTTATAATTTGAACGGAGTAAATAGTACGGAACACGACATTACTTAAAAAAGATTGTTTAGTGCGTATGAGAACCTTGTATTAGGAATTAGAGAGGATATATATTACATTGGCCAATTGTAGGCCGGAAGCTTCCAAGTGAAATTAAATTTTATTTGCGTCGTAAGAAAAATTTTCTCTTTGGATCGGTAATCTTCTCACAAAAACAAACTTAGGAATATATCTAAAATTTATGTCTATATATATATATTTTTTAAAAATTTAAGAAGTATATAGATCTTTCTTTTCACATTAATAATGTTAACTCTTTCATTCCTTTTTATTAATTTCAGTACCAAGGAATTAATCATGTGAAAGCAGGATGTTTTGAGTGAGCGGAAATTTTCGGAGAAAGCGACAGTGCGTGTGTCCCTTTACACGGTGATTAATTTCCGGCCAGTAAGTGGGAGGGGGAAGAGGAGGGGGAGGGGAGTGGGGAGGGTGTCTTCTCCGTGAGTCACGCGTGACGCGTCTCTGATGACGTGTGACACGCGTGTAATGCGTGCGTCATACGCACTGGTGACTGGCGTCCCCACGCCCCGACAGTCGCTGTTAATAGCTATATTACTGGAGTTTATATTATATCAGTGAAATTCCTGTTATTAGAGACAATCATAGTCTATAATTAATTGGCACCCCAAAGAAATCTTTCCAAGCCGTATTGTTTTATCAGATCTTCCCATTTTCAAAACGAGCGAGACAGTTCTATTAGTTAACAAAGCTGTCTTATTATCATTTTGAAAAACTTAACGACGTTAAAAGAATTTCATTCCTCGCCACAATTATCTCATTAAAATATATATAAACATCAGATTAAGTTTCATTTTAGTTATAACAATAACAATTTTATAAAAAGTACAATTCCCTTCATATTCCGCCAGCTGTGATCTCACAGCATTTTCCCTTCATCCTCCTACTCCCATTCACCCTTCACCCTATACCCTTCTGTCTTTAGTTTCAGTTGATTAGTTTTATTATTGTTAAAAAAATATTTATAAAAAAATAGAAGAAATCTGTAACACAAATCTTGTAAGATATGAAAATAAGGCCTGTTATAGATATTCAAGAAAACAGGCTGTTAGTGTAATAAATAATTAATAACTGAATTGTGGCGTTTTGTCATCTAATCTAATAAATCTATTTCAAATACTATCATACTTCTGTTATTTATATATCCGTAGCTTATTTTATAGTTTTATTTAATGAAACAAAGGTCCTCCAACTATTTTCGCTACAACTAATATAATTTTTCTAGTTGTGGTGTTTGTTACATCGACCAAAATAAAAGCATACTGAATAGGATGTTTGATGATTACGTCTTATTTTAAACTTTCAACTAATCAACACTGACCTATTACTAGACCTATTACTAAGCACTGTTTTAAATTGAATCACCATTTTTATTCTGATAAGCCCACAATATTAGACAAGGAAACTCAGTTTCGTAAAATAATTATTTGAGGAGTGATGCATATTAGAAATCAACCAAATACTATGGTCTTAACTTTGAAGATGTGAAGAAAGTAGATGATATATTTTAAGTCCTTCGTATTTTTATCTATTTGAAGGTTGTTTGTTATATATGTTTTACGTTTATTGGAGAGTGGCATAATTTTCTTTCTGTGTAATTGTTTATCATCTGTAAACTAAATTCTTATGCTTTATATAGAGTATGTATGTATTTATAGGTTTCATATTACCAGGATGTTCGGTGTTATTTTGAATCTGGAAAAATATTTTACACAAATTATCAAAAGAAATATTAAAAATTAAAAAGATTTATATTATTTATGGCTTCAGGATGAACTTTTTACGTTTTTTCTACTCATTAGTAATGAAGTTTGTATATTTATTTACGAGAAAGATAAGATGTGAATAACTGTTGTTTTATTGAGGAGGGGGAGTGAATAAAACTCAATGTTATGAAATAAATTTGTTATCAGCTCGATATTCGTATCAAGCACTTGAACTGTCGTGATTCTTTGCTTGACAGAAAATATGTGGGCTGCGGAAACAAGTTCCGAAACGTTGCTATTAGGCAAATAACAGGGCCAAGAAGCAGGAATCAATCATAGAACCCACGCTCGGCTGAAAACTCTTTCTCAACAGGCGGATGTCGATAAGGCAGTGAAATCATTCCGCTCCACATCTATGGAGTCGTTATGAAATGAAGTCTGTAAGAATGTGTTCTAAATTCCTAGAAAGAGGGTTGAATTATTTGAATTCAATAAATTACAGAAACAGCCATTAGTGATAAAAAAACCCAATCATTGGGTTTGTAAAAATTCCTTATTTTCTTCTTTTGCAATGTTACTCCCGTGTCCGAATTGGTTGCATGCTATTATTAAAACTTGAGTAATGAAATGAAACTCTGATTTTTCCTTGTTAACAGCAATAATTTTATGAAGTCATTTCCCGATATATTCCAAAGTCTGAACGACGACGAATGTATTGAACTAATGCTTGTTTATTTCCTAGCCTTACATTATAACACGGAAGGAAGCATTAATAGATAAGGTACTAGTATAGCCATTGTATACTGCCGCACGAATATAGTCCAACTAACAGATAATACGATTTCAAAACAGAAGAAAACAATCACGTTTACAATATAGAATATGTATTACCATTTTTTATAATCAATGTTTTGTGGCCGTGAGCGCTGTCGTCACTCAATTCGCAATCTGCTAGCTTCGTCTTTTTCCTTGACTTCTGTTCTCTGACCACAATTGTTTCATATACTACTATTCTATGAAATGACTATGCATAGTAAATTAGAAAAGTCGCCTCAGTCTCCGCCTTCATACCGACGTAGCAAATGTTGCCTTTACCAGAACTTGTCTACGTCTTAAAATGGACTGTCATCAATTCTCGGAAGCCTTCGATTTCAATTCTGCAAATTAGCACTGCATTACGTTTGGTAGATCCAGTAAGACTGCTTGAGTCTGTTTTCTTAATTATTAAACTATTAGCCTTGTCCCAATCTGCATTCGTTCCTCGTGTTTCAAAAATTTTGTTTAAACGCTACGACCTCAGTGCAATAGTAAAATATAAATACATAGAGTGTGATTCAATAAGTATTGCCTCCTATTTTAAAATTTATACGGCATATACTCACAACATGAACGATTAACCTTTTACTTTTCAATTTAGTCTTCATGCTTTTCACACAGCTTTTTGTCAAACCTTTAACAAGGTGAAAAACGTGGCATTGCTTCCTAAGCCATCGTTGCACGGACGTTTTCAAAAATTTTAGCGTGTCCCATTGTTGATTAATCGTCATCACACTGCCTTTACTGATGGAGAGAGTGAGACAAAATTCATTACTTGTTACCCGGCGGCCCTCTAAAATGAGCTCATCGACTCTGCTTTGTTACAGCGACGAATTTATCGCCGAACAGTGCTGACATCCACTGTTGCATCTTCCTGCAAAATATTTTTCAGTCTTCCATAAATGTGAATGGGCGTTTCACCATCGGAATTCAAGAATTCAATCACAATGACAGCCATTTTGCAAGAGGGCGCATTGCTGCCACTCTTTGACTTAAGAAGTTGTTTCTGCTGTGGATTGTAGAATAATTTTCGAGGAATCACAAAAAATTCAAAACTTATATAAGGAGGGAAAAATGAGGCATTACTTATCAAACCACCCTCGTATAAAAGTAAGAAGCTTTCGGCTTTAATAGGCAAATTCATCTGCTGAGATTCTGGAGCGTAGTAGGTCTTGTTTACATTTGTAATATTGGAGCCGAGACTCTTTTACGTTTCGCAATATTTAGGCAAAAATTTTATTACTATGAATGCAACGAAATTATATTTGTAGAGACCTGTAAATTTTTTAACCAAATGCTGCTCTATCAGTTGATGTCCTTACTCTTTCCCTTCTCGCATCCATGTCTGTTCTCAATACAGTAGCAAAATGAACTATTGTGGACCGTAGTCTTTATTTCAGAATGTTTTGTAATATTTGTATTATATGAGCATGAAAATTAAATAATTCATTTTGATTGTTAACAGTAAGGTATAAACCGCATATTTATTTATTATTTTTTGTTGTTGTTTACTGAAACCATAATCTCGAAGAAAAATGTTTAAAAAAGTAACAAGTAATTAAAGGGTGGTTCTCGTCCTTTCTGCGAATATAGCTACAACTCTTATTTTGTAGTAAAAACCTTTCCAATCATTTCTCAATATTTTACTTTGCATTGCAGATGACTGAGTTCGTAACCGGGAAGCTGCACCACGAGATGCGGGATGCCAGCTTCCCCGATACAAGGATTCTCGTGTGTTTGAACAGATCGCTTTGACAAGGGGTACTTTGTGAGTCACCCCTTTGTAACTTTTCTCCTGCTAATAGACACAGAACATAGAGTAGAAGCGGCAGGCGAAGGGGCGCGGTGGCACCGGGCACTCAGGTCTCACAACGTTCATGTTTCTTACTAGGTAAACACTTCAGTATTGCTGGAAATCGCTCAGTTTTTAACTAGACAAACGTGTATCGTTTCCAAATCACGTTCTTCATTTTTGTTTTCCTCCGATTATTACAGTTTTTAACTGATCAGCTTTCTTGCGCAGAAGTGAAGCAATTGAAACATGACGTGATGCTGCGCCGCATTCGGATGCAGCACAAAGGAATGGGACAAAACACTTATTCCTTGCATAGCTCTTCACACTAAATTATTCATCAGTGTAAAGGCCTATTTATTTTGTGAAGGTGATTAATAAATTATTTGACATACTCATTTCCTTCTCTCCGAAAGCGTACCTTGTCTTCACGAAACCTATTCTATTTATTACTCTGCCCAAGTAGCAGAATTTCTTACCTTCCTTAAAAAATCCCTTCCCAATCTAACACCCTTTGTTATTCCACTGTTTCCCATATTACACCCCCTTACCTTGATTTTCCCTCTGTTAATCCTCATTTTGTACTCATCCACCAGGATCACGTTCATGTCATTTATTGTGTTTTCCAAGTCTTCTCCCCTAATACTACAATATCATCTGCAAACATTAGGGTTTTTGTTTATTCTCCTTGCAGTTTGATTCCCTTTTCATATTCGTTTTTAACTTTCTTCATCGTCTGTTCTATAAATAAGTTGCACAGCATGGACGACACACTGCATCCATGACTCTCTCCTTTCTTGCCCTTCAATTCTAATTACTTCTGACTGTCATCTGTAGAAGTTGCGGATAACTCTTCTTCGTCGATATATTATTCCTGTCATCTTCAAAATTCTTAGAAGTGTGTTCGAGTTCACATTATCAAAGGCTTTACCTAAATCTACATATGCAAGGACGTAGGACTGTTTTTTCTAATTCTGTCTTCTAAAGCTAGACGCAGGGTCAATATTGCATCTCTTCACAAAACCGAAGTGATCTTCTCGTAATACGCATTTTATTTCACTTTAGATTCCCCTATATACTATTTTGCATTTATGACATACTCAATGTAAGATATTTTCGTATGTATATCAGGTAAAATAATGGGGAATAACATAAATTAATAATAAAATATGAAATTTCTATGTTCGGTAGACAATTACATTACAATGACATTATTTATACCATATGTCCTACCAATTACTTTTTAAGGTGATGTATTTTCTTGAATTACACTAATCATATGTGGTGTTCGTTGTTTACACCATCAAAAATATTGTTGTACAATCAAACGAATAATAATAATAATAATGTATTTAATTTGAATAGAACTATAACTCAAATTAAGTTATAGTGGAAAACATATAAATTTACGATATCAATTTAATCATTAGCTCAGTCGGTAAAAGCAAAAATAATACTCTACGCAGCTTCTTAAATGGCTGCTCCCGGGAACGCGGGTGACGAACGATATAGTTGAAAATTAAAATCGCGAATCAGACGAGAATGGTTTGTGTGGAAAAGCCGGGTAAAATGCCGTTACCAGATGACGTCGTTCTTCGTTTTTGTTCGTATGCCGGTTGTTCCTTTGCTGGGTCACGTCTTCTTCATATTAAGATTCTCTAGCGCCTCTCCTTCAGATCAAATGTTATCTTTTTATTTTTTGTACTCCCACCAAATGAATCTCCTTTCTTAAATGTGCAGAAACTAAATTTTATACATGTCGCCTTGTTCTGCCACTGCTTCGTTTCTCCTTAGCGTCTCTCTCCGGCAGCCTCTCTGCAACAACTGTCTAATCTAACTCTTCCAGGCCATCAACAATGTTGCAGCCAACAATGTTGCAGACGGTGACGTTTTCCCGCTGACATTTCCCGCCTACTCAGCCCCACCAAGCCATTCTCGTCTTCCGTCCTGTATACGTAAATAACAAAAACTAAATTATTTTTGCTTTACCCGACTGTAAGAGTCATGAATCACTACACATAGTAAGAAAACTAAAAATGGCGGTGAAATGTGAAGCCTGTTTGAAAGATATTGAGAAAACGTCATTAATAATGAGAAAGGCCTACTTACAATAGAGAACCGTGTATGATTGAAATTACCAGATGTGTGTGTTATTAATATTTGTATAGTTTATGACTATATAATATAAATATATATAAATGCAAGTGGGAAGTACTCCATACGGAGTCTCTCGCATCCAAGCTTCCATCTCATTTATCTTTCCAATTTTCATCCCGCAAACATCTGTCCTCCACTGCTTGCACGACTCATTCACTTCATGTAAGTTTAGGTCTTCCTCTTTTCTTTCGTTTTGGATGTTGCCACTGAAATATCCTTAATGGCCACCGTCCCTCAAATGTCGTCTCAAATGTCCATACCAATTCAACCTCCTACCTTCTATTTAGTGATATAACCTTCATTACTTACCGAATGCATTCATTCTTATCCTTTCTGTTCTTGTCACACCACAGCTGCTGAAAAAATATTAAGTTGCGAAAAGAAACGAACTCACAGCAGACTGCGGCTTATATGATCCTTTTTGATAAAACAATGCATAAAACAAGACTAATCACTTTTCAGAAGAATAAACTCATTATACGTCACTTATCAAGGAAATTGGTCAGCTTTACTTGAAAATTCGAATGCACCGTCACATGTGAGAACTCTTAATGACGAATTGCACAGAGAACGAATCCGAGCAAGAAAAAATAATAAAATCGTTACATTCAACCGACAATAATTTAATTTCGGTTCGGAATTGTATCGTAATTCGTATTAGTCATATAAATGTATTAGCACATAATGTAAATATGCCAATTATTACAAAAAAGAAGTGATGCAGTATTTATTTTTGCCCATAAACTTCACAGCAATGGCTAGCGGGGCTGCCGCATCTATTCTATTCTATTTTATGTTCTGGGGGAATAGAGATGTCCCATAACCGCTCCTGACATCAGGCGCCTTGCCTAATTTAATTTTAGATTTGTATTATTGATACAGCAAATGAGCATCGTGACAAATTCAAATGATTTACGAAAATTAAATCAAAACTTTTGGAACAAATTTTATTCCAACGAAACAATGAAGTAACAGGTGTTATCAATAATATTTTGTTGGTGCATTCCCTAGTGTGGTTGCAGTTCGAAACTAATTTTTTTAATTCATATTGTGTCTGGTTCAAAAATGACCGACGCTTTTGTTGTCGCCGTTTTCCGTGGTCACATGTATCTACGATTTTTTAAATTATTGACAACTGTGTAGTTGCACTCTTTTTCAAATCAACTGAATCATGTTCAGTACATCAGGGCCTCCAAATTAAACCACTATTTTCGTGTTTAGTAATATTTTTCATGTACTCTGTGCAACACGAAGCTGTCCATTCCACAAGAAAAAAATTCTATTTTAGTATGCTTAGTTCATCAAGAAGAAACAGTTTGCGAACTTCAATATTTTTCGTGCTTTCACACATAATGGAGTAGTTGCTTTATATATATATAATCAGTGGTGAGTGACGTACCATTTACAATTTCAGCCTTTTACCATGGGTGTTTCAATTTTTTTCTTCAAAGATTGAGTTATCTGGTATGCAGATAAAAATCTGAAGTTCTAGATTTAATAGATTTTTATAGTTTCAACCTACTGAATGCATTTCAACTTTGATATTTTAATCAAATTAGGTTGAAGAATTTCTTAAATATGGCAAAAAACGTTTAATTTCCCCTTGTAGGGAATATTTATATAATACTTTCATTATTTAGACTCGCTAAACTAAGAAAACTATTTCGATGATAAAAATGATTGCATTATTGTGTTATGTGTTTCTCGAAAAGCGTAATGAAGTACAGATATAATAAAAATAAATTAAAATAAGCATAATATAAAATGGTATTATTTCCAAGAACTAAATTAACATTAGATTAACAATTAATTAATACGAAACTGTTAAATGTGTTTTAATCAATAATTAGTTTTTATGTTGATTTAACAGTCATTATATTTAATTTTGTTATTAAAAGTGCGTGTGGTCACCATGATGAATTCCAAGCGAGTCTGTTTCTTCAATATATTTTTTATTAGCTCCTAAACTTTACATTCTTTTGTAATGAATTCCTTGTTCCTGGGAGATTGTCAAAATATATGTACTTTTTTGTTTTGATCATATACGTTGTTCATTACTAGCCTTCATAAATGCATGTAACTGTGTCTTTATTTTGAAGTGATACAACTCCTGCAACTTGGTGAAACTCACTTTATGCTGACTATGATGTATTCTGACATTTTAACACAGTTCCTGATTGCGTTATCAAACAATAAAATGATCTAGTTCTTTTAATTTTGAAAATCATCCAGATATTATACGCTATAGTGTTACGTGTGACGCAGGCTTAAGACTCGTCTCTCTTCATATATACTTCGCCATCTTATCTCCAGAGACGACAAACTACCTCGCCAAATGTTATATCCTTACTTCATCGTACAGACAAAAATATGTTCCCTTTGTAGTCATACAACATGCACTTTCGAAGACATTTCAATTAACTTTTCCAGTAACGAACAACGTATATGATCAAAACAAAAGAGGACATAATATATTTAAACAATCTCCCAGAAGCAAGTAGTTCATTACAAAAGAATGCAAAGTTTAGGAGCAAATAAAAAATATATTAAAGAATCATACTCGCTTCGAATTCATCACGCTGACCACACGCACTTTTAATAACAAAATTAAATATAATGACTGTTAAATCAACATAAAAACTAATTATTGATTAAAACACATTTTACAGTTTCGTATTAATTAATTGTTAATCTAATGTTAATTTAGTTCATGGAAATAATACCATTTTATATTATGCTCATTTTAATTTATTTTTATTATATTTGTACTACATTACGCTTTTCGAGAACCACATAACACAATAATGCAATCATTTTTATCATCGAAATAGTTTTCTTAGTTTAGCGAGTCTAAATAATGAAAGTATTATATTAATATTCCCTACAAGGGGAAATTAAACGTTTTTTGCCATATTTACGAAATTCTTAAACCAAATTTGAGTAAATCTCAAAGTTGAAATGTATTCAGTATTTTGAAACTATAAAAATCAAGTAGAATCATTAGAGAAAGTTCAGAAAAGGGCTGCTAATTTTGTGCGAGTAGGGCTGGGTCATAGGAATGAAAAAGGAGAACAGCTAGGTTGTGAGATATTGTCATGAAGGGCTGCATTTGCTATTCAAAGCTTATACGGGACAAAAACCATGCATTTGAATTAGCTCGAAAATGCAAAAGCCCAGTTATATAGGTAGATGCGATCATCAATTCAAAGTAAAATGTAGAAAGCAAAAAAACAGATGTTGGAATTTATTATTCCTAAATAGGACCATCAACGACTGGGAGTATTTGGAGGAAATCCTCTTCAGGAAAATAAATTCAGGATAAATATAAAAAAACGTGTGAAGTGGATATTTTGAATAATATAAATGTATATTCGAATTTAAAAATTAAAGTAAAGTGAAGTGTTAAGATAATATAATTCTTGTAGTGTTTCTCTTTTTTTTTCAGGGCTATAGAAATTTTAAAGGACTGTGATTATTTTTCTTTAGTTTAAGGAATTTCGTTTTGTATCTGCCACCGGGCTTGCGCCCAACTGGAGAATAACAGTAAATACAAAGAAAACATAAACTTTTCACAGGAGCATTTTATTCATGCATTGGGCATAGATGACGATCAAGCCATGAACAAGTAGAGAAGAAGATATGTAAAATAGTTTGCAAAACAGTGCGAACCCCTTGTGTCAGCTCCTTCTTCAGAGCAACCCGTTCAAGTCGCCATGATAAACATCTCACGCGCCTTGGCAACGTAAGCAGAAACGCCACATTTGTGCATAAACGCGTCAGAAAGGAACAACAAGAAATTTGAGAACTTGTTTGTCAGGTTCACGTTGTCAGTAGAGATTAAAAAGAAAATAGGAGATAGTAAGTACAAGGAAAGGGAGGTAAAACTTTGACGACTCTGTACAATTATGAAGACAGAGTGAGGAGAATTATTCAGGAAGGGAAAGAAAACTAATCAACACGCGTGAATAACTTCCTTTACCTTTTTGAGAGTATTTATAACGCAACTGTTTTTTAATTACGATTACGCGTAAACTTATTTTTAAATAAAAGAGAAAATACCACATTAATTATTGTCAATTTACCCCATTAACATTATTATTTTATAGTTTTATTGAAACAAATGTTACTATAATAATCAGTGAGCACCAAACCTAAACTAAACTACAAAAATTCGTTAATATTTCCTTTCCAAGAGATTATTAACTCACACACTATTGGTCATGAAGAAACTGACTTAAGTTGTAACGTACGTCAATGTCACGCGACGTGACCCAAATGACGTATTATTATAAGAAGTTATGAGAAATTATAAATTCATTTTGGTAACGTTTATTACCATTTTACTATAAAAAATCATAATGTGGTATAACGACCATCATTTTCCTGGTTAAGATGCTATACTCTCTTATATTCGTAAAGACGGAACTGAAGGCTGTTCCATTTCTTATGCTCTCAAAAAGGCATTTTTTTTGTAAAAAGTAGACTAAACAGCATTTATCTGTAAAATATAGTGTTAACTTTCCTTGTGTACAACGGAGTATAATTTTCTGACGAAAAAAATGTTAATACCGTCATTGGGAGACTTGCCCTAACTTACTGTCAGTCATAAATAATATAAAAGTTATTTCATTTTCTATTTACTCCCTTATAATTTTATTAAATGCTTCAAGACCAATTGGAGTTCATATTTTATATAATGAAAATCGATGTATTATTCATACAAATTAAAACCCATGTCACGTGTTTGCCTGAGATTGTTGGTCCACAGGGAGTCGTTAAGAAGAAAAGTAGGGATCCTTTGCAGTTTCTCGAAGTAGCAGAATCTAGCCTTGACTCTTCAATCAATGCTAGTTCGGAACGTAGAAAGGAATGTGACGTGATGATTACCTCGAATAGTTGTACTGATGGACGGTTTTGGTAGTGTGAGTTGGTACGGCTGAGTCTGATCAGGTAAGAATCAAAAGGTTGAGGTTTTTAACATTTAAAACACAGACATGTAGTTTTAGATATGTGTATAATTACAGTAAATATTATACACTGTAAGAAGTAGGAAATTAAAGGAAGACTGTTAGGATAGAATCTAACAGGAAAGCCAACGATAGCCTGCAGCCAACATAAATTTGGTACATATGTTCCTTACGACCCAGTAAAAAACAAGGTAGGTGTAAGGAGTGACCGTGCATCAACGGCCAATAATTGCATAGAATAAATATTTTCTTTGCTAGATGAAAAAATATGATCAATGAAATTTATAATGTTTGGGTCTCTAAGTTCCAGGAATTTATTTGACTTACTAAGCGTACTAAAGTATTCTTTTACTCTCTCAATTTACCGGCTGTATTCATTAATCAATAATTTTTTTGACTCTCTAAAGGAATCGGGAGTTAATTTGACTCTCATAATGAACCGAGAGTATTTTCGTCTGCCATTATTATCTGGAGTGTACTTGTTTTTTTAGTCTAAATTTTAAGTTAATGTGTTTATTTTAAATATCATAAAGTTCTTTTAAGATTAAAGAGCGTGTCAAAATAAATCCTCAGAATCGCTTAACCCCCAGCTAGTTTAGTAATTAATTCGATGTCACCATTGAAGAAAATTTTGATTACTTGTGCAATTTTACCGAGAATGAGATCATCAGTCATTCCTTCAGAAGGGTGTGAACCATTTATCGCTTCATCACTTTTCTTCGTACGTGAAACAATCCACAACTTTACTGTTACCTGTGTTTCTTTTCCACTATTGCAAAGCAGTTTGTGCTCTATCAAGTCTTTCAAATATTTTTTTTCCAGTAAACAGAATGAAGTAACTGTCTCAAAATTGTTAATGGAACTAAAAATTGGTTACCAGTAATAATATTCTAATTTTAACTTTCTTGGGTAAATTAGTAGAAATCGTGACCGCGACTGGTCATGTCTCACGATTTCAATGAGTTTTTGACACAACATACATACGATATTAATTCAATTTATTTAATCCAAACCTCTCAAAGTACACAGGACAAAGAATAAGAAAAATCAAGTATATGATTATACAAAAACAGGTTACATTATAATTAATTTTGCTTTTCTATTTGCTTTGATGACCTTCTGTGGTGTAGTGGCTAGCCTCTAGTTGCTGCCCCAAAAAACAGAGGCCCCGGTCTTGGATGTTTGTGTCGTCATGGTCGAGAAGACCGGGATTAAGACTGTTGGTGGATCGATACGCTGGCCACGTGTCACTATAAATTCGGAATGTGTCATACAAGATGACAGTCCGCAGTCGACTCGGTAGGCCCAGGCCCTCAAAGGGCTGTAAAGCCATGGAGAAAGAAAGAAAAACTGGCTTTGGTACAACATGAGAAAGCCCGGTTACAACGAGTAAATCTCTGGATCTTCAGAAACCTGATTGCACTTCCTGTGTATCGTGGTTTATTTATTGCCGACCATTCCAAACAATACCTTTTGATGGTATCCATTAACGGTCCGAGGCGTATAGGGGTTGAATCTGCAATGTTCGTGATAGGAATAACTGCTCGCCTTTTGATGGAATCAGCAGCGCTCAGAGACCAAACCAAATATATATATGTATATATATATATATATATATATATATATATATATATCATCGACGTTGTTTTCATGTTGGCATCTTTGGTTGTTCACCAATTACGATCCTCATTTCTTCGAGATACGTTAATTGACAGCGAATGCTAACGCTTATTTATCTTGGCGTTTGATGGTCAATGCCATCGAGCTTTGTAACAATAAACGATAGCACAAATAAATTATCAGACATTAAGTAATTTAAGATAACGTCTGAAACATGAACAAATAAACAATGTTTTCTCGAGCGCCGATAATGAATTAAATTAAATGTTTAACTATAATGGCTAATCAATTTTCAAATGTATCAAAAAATAAAGCAAAAGTATTTCACTGTTAAATAAGTCCACTAAAATATAAAACCATATATGTCACTTCCTCATCTTACCCTCGCATATTACAGCAACTGTGAAACTGCGGAAGTGTCTATCCCTATTTTCCGTTACCAGCCTCTATTGGTGTAGCGAAATAAATAGGGATATTGCCCAAGCTAATTCGCCGGTTCGAGCGTGCAGATAGACGGTAAAGTCTAAGTGATGAAAAAAATCAACAACATAAAAAAATAAATATATTTACTCTGCAAATTTCTGATATTAATGATAACTGACGTTACCGGTAGGGCGCCACCATTTCGTTGAGTGGAATTAAATTCACACAAATAAAAAATAAAATAATAAAAATGAACGGGAAGGAATATAAAGAAAATAAATTACACAAATGTAACAAAAAAGAGAAACACAAATATAATTTAATCTTTGGATAAGGTCTTTGGCCGCAACTAATGTGTCGACTAACAAAGTTTTCGTTTATAAATATTTCGTTCCAATAACAGCCGCTACGATCACAAATGAAGATGAGATTTTTCTTATCTTACAAAGGTTGTATGCTGGATGATCCAGGAACCACTGCACGAGGACCTTCTCCTCTCCTCTCCTCTCTCTCCACTCATCCGTTCAAGCCGTTTCCGACGTAAGTTCGTAGTCGTCACCCGGAGCCAGCAGCGATACGAAGCCAATATCGTTCAGGATAAGTGAAAAGAAAACACTCAAGTAGGAATTAATATTCCATCCTGAACGTTTTGCGCACAACGAGCTATAGTCCTTTTAACTCAAATTATATGGTCGTTTGTGTTAAACTGCACTCAAAAAGGTCTCCCTTCCACGGTATCTCTCGGCCCAATAATGAAAGATCTTATCTATCCTCAACAAGTTCTTCAATTTTTCTCAAAGGAAGAAACTAAAACTCCTGCGATTAATATGCTTTGATATAAAAAAGCAAAAATTATTCTTTTTACTAATTTTATGGAATAAATATCTTTTAGATATCATAAAATAATATTTTTGTGATAAGGAACAAATATGAACAAAATAAGTACTATTATTTTTATTTATTTTAACTCTAATTTTTCGGGAACAGTAAACTGATAGCACAGCTCATCACCAACAAGTTTTTGGGGGGTTATCAGGCTACATGAGGATGATCCTGAAACAGGCAACTCCCCTTTAATAGCATAGGAAGGGAATTGAAAAGGGGGAATGCGGAAGATTAAGGTAGCCAAGGGTTGACTAGGGCCCCCGGGCTGTGGTTTAAGGATCCTACCCGGTGTTTCACATAAAGAAATGCAGGGAAAACGTGCATCAGGTAGGTCGGGCATTGGGTACTATTCTCACGCCCTTCCGAATGACGGGAGAATGCTGTGGGGTCGCAGCATTCTCTTCTCCGTGTCTCCATCAGTTTTACAAGGCAGGCTGACTGTTCCAATGGGATCCCCCGGACATATACCTCCCAAAATAGGTGAAGGTGTCTCGGCATGTGAGAACTTTTATAAAAACCCCAGAGAGAGTACGAGGCATTCCCGACATAATGAGGTGAGCCCCGCAGTCACTCTGAATCTTACGTAACGTAAGATGTCAATCGAAATATGTAGCAGCTGCGAGAAACATTACAATAAAATTACAAGAAACAAAATGTGTATACAAAAGTAACGGGACGTTACAATATATTTTAATTATCTTAAATAAATTAAATGAACTACTGTCCCAATACCGTTCAATTGACATCCACGGTTGAATACGACATACGCAAGAACTTCAACTTGAAGGTTTACGGAGGATTTTGTAGCGTTTGACAAATTTAAACAAAATACCTCTTTTATTGATTATATAGATTTAAATATAAATGTTGTATAATAATGCAGCTTAAAGGTTAACTATTTGATTTTTTGATCCATTACGTGTCAATAAGAATTAATACGATCTTATTGATCTTATGTATCAGGTTAATTTTAGACGGAATATGGCACCAATATCTAAAGATCCAGATTTGTAAATTTAATAACTTCTAAATCCAGGCCGATATAATAGGTTACTGGAAGCATTTTTAACATAATCTTTTAGGATATTTACTTGTGGGATGGGAGGTTGAATTTTATTTATTATAATATAATTAGCCCCACGTTGGTGGACATTTGTAATGTAAGTTATTGGGTGGGCTGCATTTAAATTAGTATATTTAATAATTATAATAATAGGATCAATTAATGATAGGGTTTTTAAATATGAAAAGACAAGACGAGATTAATTTAAAGATTCTGAATTTAATATGAAATAATGAAACATGCGCATTGATGGCTGTTACAAATTATTACAGAAAATATTACTGAAAACAATCAATTTTCATAGAAATTTTAAAATAAAGGTACTCTGTGGGGTGAACCGAGAGGCAATTTAGATTCTAATGGCAATGGACATGGCTAATGTGAACTCATTTAATGCAACTGCACGATTACCGCGAAGTTTCAGCATCTGCATTCTGGTCTGCGTCGATGATGATGATGACTGCATCGACGGACGACCTCTGTTTACCACCGTCCGGGCTGAATATCGTGGGGAAATCTGGCGGAGACTTCCTTATCTCCTTCCGGCGGCTAACAGTGTAGTTTTTCGGTCAGCATTTGCCGGTCTCTCTCCTTCTCTCAGAGGCTAACAATTTAACTTTTGAATCTACTCCTCTAAGTCTCCCAACATCTTCTGTTCTTCTTCTCCAAAATCCTTTCCCACGAAAGCTCGGTGAGAAGCTACATAATTCCAAACCACCAATAAAGCTGCATTCCACAAATAACTTCTATTGGCTTGCTCTTTAACAATTGCAGCTCAAAGGAACGATTTCAAAAGCTGGCCTAAATGCTGCATGTGTTTAGCGTTTCTCTGTGAGTTACCAAATTTTCCACGGAACTTACTTTTTTCACCAAAAGCAGCCCCTAATTATTCACGGCGATCTCTTTTCGTGAATTGTCTATATCCCACATTTATCCGGAAGGGTTAACCTTTTGTCGTGCAGACTTCAAGTGCCACCCATAATTAGGAACTCAGATGCGGGACTTAAAGTTTCATTTCACGTATTAATTACATTAAAAACTTGACGTTTCGAGCATACATTATGGCCCTTGTCAATAAATGAAACCAACTGAGGATATAAACACAAAAATCATACGATCAGAGAATAGCCAAAAGATAAAATTAACAAAGCCAATTTAATAAACCATCATATTATATGGCCGAAACGTCTAGTTTATGATAAAAATTGATAGCAAGTTTCGTATAAATGTCTGTTATACATGTCGTTAATTCTTCATTTGTATATGTTATTCACAGTAGTTAATTGTTCTTATAGTAATATTTTTAATTCTCTGTCTCAATTATCAATAATTTTGAAAACAGTGTATTAAGTCAAACTCGAATAAATAATTACGAGCAAAATTGGATGGTCTCGTCCTTAAGACCGAGTTAGATTCTAGAATCTACTATATGGTGATACTTTAATTAGGTAAGCAGGTGATATATGTGACATGTGCAAATGGGCTCACCTTGGTACTTCGTTTAAGCTTAAAAGTTGGACGTTTCTTACAAATAAAATAATTGTATTATTATTGATGCGAAAACCAAAAATAAAACTTGCTCATATTCGTATGCTATAGAACTAGCTGCAAACTAATTTTCCCCCTCATTCTTGTTTGGTACTTATATTGTACAGGATCCCGAGTTTGGACTTTGGGTACCCGGAAACGCCTCGGGTTCCGTGAGTCCTCGGTTGCAAGTGTCTGCATCCGGGAACGAAACGACGGCTCCCAGATGCTGTTTCGCAACGCGGGCCTCCCCGAGACCTTGAGCAATAATGCTATTCAACAGCTCAAAGTGAATTACGGCGCTTCGAGAACGGTGAAATGGTCGAGTGTGTGGACGAGCGACGAAAATCGCACACCTGGAGGGGAAAACTGGGAGCGGCGGCGCGTTCGTGAATATGAATATGCAAAACATAATGCCGATTTTATGCAAGCGACCCTTGTAACGCAATACCGACATCTCTCCAATGTTGCTAAATGTGTCACAAATGTCATTACGTTGACATGATTTTATCGGAGTTGCCAAATCGGCAAAGGAAAAATATATCAAAATAATTCAAGGTGATTTCAGGTTTGGGTATGATTTTAAAAGTTATTACCTTCAAAAAAACATTTATAAAAACAATTTATGATTATTTTACTATTCCATTAAACCATTATGACTTAATATTTGTAGATTATAGAAGCTGAAACATGTACTGTCCCCCACTGAATCAGCTGTGTTCATCCATACCAAAGCAAGAGTTCGAATCGGCCTTGCATGAAAGGATTTATAACACGGGAAATATTCGCATGACCACAAACTAGTAGTACTTGCGCACTTCCGCATATCTAATTTAACGTCACATACTCAGGGATTGTACTGTATGGAACTAGATGTCCTTCATATTTCACACTGTTGAGATCTGATTTAATCTTTGAGATGCTGTATGTCTGACGCAGTATTTCGCAATACGGGTTGATCACGTTTCTCTTTGGGTACTTTAACGGAAGCGTCACTTTGGAAAAATAAATTCCCTATGTTAACAGAAATATGTTACTTTTATGTGGTAAGTCGATAATTATCCATTTTCATTCAATTGGGCTGTTATTTTAAATATTGATAGTTAAAATTCCATTGACCACTCCTAAACCGTATACTTATTTTATTGATATCCTACGAGAATTGTTATAACCAATAATAAAAAATGATGTATGTTTGTTTGCATGTATTTATATCCTCTATAGAGAGTTGAGCAGACCTCCTGTGGTCTGCCTCACAACACAGACGTCCCGGGTTCGAATCCTGGCATGGGATTGGATGTTTGTGCCATCATGTTCACGGATGCTGGGATTAAGACTGCTGGAGAATCGATACGCTGACCACGTAACAATGCAAATTCAAAATACGCCATGTAACATTGCTTAGTTGACCCGGTAGGCCAAGGCCCTGAATGGGCTACAGAACGTAGGTGGATGAATGCACAGTCAAACGGGCGGAGAAATTTAAACAAACGTTGGTACGCATAGTCTGAAATCCCGAAGGATAAATACTACACTTACTTAATTTTATTATCCATTCATAGTTTATTAACTACATGCGACATGAAATAGCCACGTTCAAATTAGCCTTAACATTTATAATATTTTCGGCACAATTAATGCACAGTAAATTCCTATTAGCATTGCACCTGCAAGTCTAGATTGCTATTGACGTCATCGGAAGATACTTGTCCGCTGTCCGCGTGATATTTCCTACTGGATCCGTTTGACCAAGAAGAAAAGTAAACTCTAATTACGGAGTAATGAGTCATAATGTGCAGTGTCAAGTTCTCGGACTGTTCCAGTCAGCGCTGATATCATGGTCCGGGAACTTTTTAAATGATGAGTGAGCGTAAAGGGAAGACAGACAATTCAAAAGCACCTATGACATGTTGTGAATCAGCAGCGAAGCAGCTAAAATCAAGACGTTACTTCAAATATTATGGGTCATCAGCAAAATAAACAAATAATGTAAAAGTCTAATTTGTTAGAATGGAATCATTTTTGTAATCAAAGTAATATTATTTTAGTGTTTCTTGAATGTTGGATGAATCACGAGTCATATTAAAATTTCTCAAGAGTTGTTAACATATCATGCCCACAGAGTTCATTAATATTATTTATTCAATGTTGATTAGTTTCAGTAATTTTTATTAATTATGTAGGTTCTAGTAGAAAATAGAACTTAGTAAGTTCTGTTATTAGGGCATAGTTTTGTTAAAAGTTTCAATAAGGTCATAAACAGACAAAAAAAATTAGAGAAACATGAACATATTTTAAAATCAACCACATGATTCGACCCTCTTCAGGCTGAACTTAAAATGATTTTAGTTTAATTTAAACTTAGAGACATAAATAACTATCAATTTTGTTTATTTGGCTGGCGGATCATTTCCTATTATTTTACTGAAAATTTATCTTTTTCATTTGATTGGTATCATAATAAACTTTATGAATGAACATTTTGCAAAAATATTTTGTTAGAAAATTTTTTTTATTTTGAAGTATGATACTTGTGGTCTAGACGCTACACATGGAAGAAGCCGGAAGACTATAATAGTCAGAAAGAGATATAGGAATCAGATGCTGGACTGCAAAACCTTCTCAGAAGCAAATGTGAACTCCGACCATAATCTATTAATTATGAAATTCAAGCTGAAAATGAATAAACTCTAGAAACAAATTAAAACAGTGAGATGGGAATTAGGAAAACTGAAACAACAGAGTAGATTAATAGTGAAAACAGAAAGAAAAAATATAGAAGAAAAACGGGCACTCTTGAAGGAAGAAATGACTAGTGCAGCCGACGAAAAAATAGGACGAATAGCTCAGACCAATAGGAAAGCATGGATAACACAAGAAATGTTGAAAATGATTGATGAAAGGCGTAAATAAAAACGCGAGAGATGAAAATGGTAACAAACACTGCAGACACCTGGAGAATGAGATAGATAGAAAGTGCAAAGAAGCCAAAGAATTGGTTACAAGGGAAATGCAAAGCGGTTGAAGATTTCATGGTGAAAGGGAAAATAGACGCAGCTTATATCAAAAAAACATTCGGAGAAAGGAAAAATATTAGCAAGAACATCGAGAGCACCGATGGGAAGACAAATCTGGATAAACAAGAAAAGGCAGAAACATGGAAGGAATATCTAGAAGAACTGTATCACGGTGGAAATATAAGGTCACTCAGTAATAGAAGAAGAGGAGTTGGTGGATGATGAAGAGTTGGGGACCAAAATTATAAGGTCGGAGTTTGATAGGGCGCTGAAAGATCTCAGCAATTGTAAAGCGCCAGGAATTGATAACATTCCAGCGGAGTTGATAAGATTATCAGACCAAGAAGCAATATAACGAAATCTACGAAGCAGGAAGAAAACAGAACAATTTAGTAACAACATAATTATACCCATACCGAAGAAGACTGGTGTTAATAGATGCGAACAGCATGCAAAATATTAAAGAAAATAGTCTATAGGACGATGGAATGACAAATAGAATTTGAGTTAGGAGAAGATCAGTTTGTTTTTATGAAGAATTAGGGACAAGAGAAGCAATATTGACTATGAGACTAATTTTAGAAGACAGGATATAAAAAACAGGCCTAGGTTCATGGCATTTGTAGGTTTAGAAAAATGCTTTCGACGGGTGAACTGAAAATCATTATTAAGGATTTTGAAGAGGACAGAAATAAAATATCGAGAAAGAACCTCTATAGAAGGTGGTCAGCAGTAATTAGAATTGAAGATCAAGAAATGAAAGCAGAAATCAAGAATGGAGTTAGGCAATGATGCAGAACTTACGTTATATATCGAACAGGCGATGAAGAAAGCAAAAACGGAATATGAACATGTATCATACTGCAAGGAGAAAAAATATAAACACTACGCTTTGCCGACGCTATTGTAGTATTAGGGGAGTCAGAAGAAGATTTGGAAACTATAATAAATGACATGAACGTGGTACTGCAGAAAGAGCTCAAGGAGAGGATTAATAACTAATGGAGTGTAGTAATGGAAACAGTGTTACATTGGGAAGGAATATTTTGAAGGAATTCTTCTACTTGGGAAGCATAATAACTAGGGATGATAGAAGTATAGTACACATAAAGAATAGGATTGCACAGGCAAGGAAGGCTTTCGCGAAGGAATTTACTTACGAGTAATATAAGTGCGAATCTTAGGAAATCATTGCTAAAAATGTTCATATGGGTGGATGGAATCATTAAAGAGAAGGTTTATAGGGGAAGAGCGAACAATATGGAGGACGTTCACCAAGAAAAGGGGTTGATTAATAGGCCACGTTTTGAGACGTGAGGGTCTTGTGTTGGGGAAGTACAGAAGAGGGAGGCCAAGGGCGGAATACTCCATGCAGATTTTGGAGGACGTGGGATGTGGTAGTTATGTGGAAAAGAAAAGGCTTGCACAAGGTTGGTCAGCATGGAAGGTTGCATCTGACCTGTCTTAGGACTGAATACCACAGCAAAACATCTTTCCCTATTTCCTTATTTCAGGACTAAGGGATTATTTCTGTAAACCATGATCGGAGTCGTGGAAGGAGCTCCATTCGTTATGGAGAAGAATGAGTGTTTATATGTAAATCATTGAAACATAAGTAGGAGGACATGAAATTGTTGTATCAGTGTTGATAAATGAGACCACAATGAAGGAACATAGGACTAATTTTAAGTTATCCGCTCTCAATCATTCAGTCATCTCTAAAGGTATGTCGTTTAACAATAACAGTTTTAAATTTACTGATGTAACTTGACGTTAAAACCAACTATAGACTTGTTTCGGAAATGATTAAATTAAGAATAAATCAGAGTAACATAATTAACGTTGAAAGTAAATGCGATTCTTTTAGTAAAACTTACGATATTTTAGCTAGTAAGTTCTTTAGGTCAATATCTCTGGTTTATAAATACGTGGACTTTGGGTTAACCTTACCCAATTTTGTTCACATGTCAAGGTCTACCAATTAGTGGAGGAAACGTCTTAAGTTTATTAATACTTTTCTCTGTTTCTTTGTCCATCAATTATTGTTTTTATTAAAATTTATGATCACAAGTACTTTTTTCTTTCTTTCTCCAAGGTTCTACAACCCACTGAGCGCCTGGACCTACCGAGTCGACTGCGGACTGTCATTTTTATGACACATTCTGAATTTGGATTGACACGTGGCCAGCGTATAGATCCTCTAACAGTCTTAATCCCGGTCTTCGCGACCATGACAGCACAAAAATCCAAGCCCATGCCAGGATTCGAACCCGAGACCTCTGGGCTGTGAGGCAGCAACTAGAGGCTAGCCATTAGACCGATCACAAGTACTAATTAAATGAGACGAATTTGATGTTGATTATTAGGAAAAGAAATGTCAATGTTGTCCATCTGGATCCACCTCACGTCTGAAAAAAAATGGATCATCTTGTAAACTCCAATTTCGTACCTTTTATACTATCCTCCCACATCATTTCCTCATCTCACTCCAGCTTCCATTTCTGCTCTCTCCAAATTTCATTATTCACTCAATATACAATGCAAATCCATATAATACTTTCAGATTAAAAATTAATTACCTTGCAACTTGCTAAGTATATTCGGAACGTTTATAGAGACTGGCTATTTAGTTCGTTTAAAATAGATATTATTGATAATTCTGAACCTGTCTGAACATGCAAGTTCTAAATTTGTGGGTATTTTATTGCCGCATAGTTACATCTCACTATTATATGCGTTATAATCTAAATTTGTTTGTGATAGAAAGAAAGGAACATTTAACCTTATCCATGTAAGTTCGCCCTATCCTGACCCTGTTTTCCTTCCTGAGATGGCTGCCTTATCTATATTTACAGAATCTCGTGCCAGAAGCTACTACACTATGATGTCTTTATATGGGTGCAAGGCACTCCTTGGTAACACTTTGTGTGTCGTGACCAAATCAGGTTCCGTAAATGAAGCCTTTCATTCAGCAGGAGCACGCCTTGGCCCCAAGGACTCTGATTCCGTCAGCAATTGCTCATTCAACCGAACCGAGCTGTATTAAGATGAGGATATATCATGCTAGCTTGTCGATTATTAACCATTTGCACGCCTAACCTCCAAAAGCTTGAGTTTCTCTACAGCTGATTAAGTATTTACAGAAAAAAAAACAGTATTTTATTCTTAACGAAAATATGAAATTTTAAATTAATTTAATGATAATAATATACATTGCGTTTTCAGCGTATCATTAAATATTCAGTAAATATGAATGACGAATAAAGTCTTGGTGAGATTCTTAGAATTACTTCCAAAGTTCGGATGAGATCGTAACTGTGCGTTGGTGAAGGAAGGAAAGAGACCATTAATCATTAGGATTAAGTTCATTAGATTAGACTAATATGATGTAGTCTATATGATATTCAACCAATGATCTTGAAAATGGAATATCAATAGTACAACGCTTAGTTTACATCTTAAAAATGAAACCTTAATAATTTTTATTTATTTGTCTGAATACTTTAAACGAGTTTAGCACTGTTATGAGACTTAATAAATACTTTTATTTGATAATAAATGATAGCTTTTTTAATTCAAAGTATTAATTATCAATTTTATAAGCTGTTGTAGTGGTATTCAGTCCTAAGGCTGGTCTGATGCAACCCTCTATGTTAACCTATCTTGCGCAAGCCAATTAATTTCCTTATAACTAGCACAACCCACATCCTCCCTAATCTGCTTAGAGTATTCCACCCTTCCCTCCCTCTTCTGTTCTTACGCCACTCACTTCCCTCTAATGCTAATTTTAAAAGACCCTTATGTGCAGTGGAGTGTCTGCTGTGATACCAGCACCAAAGATCTTGTTTCTGGAATCGGGAAACTAAATCTTACTCTAAATCCAAACTAACGACTGTTCATTAACAAAAATGCAGTAGTCTTCTCAGTACCTCAGTCACAAAACCAACTGCGTCTCTAATTCAAAGTTATTACTCTCTAAGCCTCTCTCTCCTACCTTCTACTGACTCAAACTCCCCACTCTTCTTGATTGAGCGAATAGAGCGATTCCTTGACCACGCTTTTCTGTTTGTTGTTGCAGCATACTTCCTGGGAAACGCTAACCCGGTCACTTTTCCCCGAGACCACTAAACGTACTTATTGCCCTTCTTACCATGAAATCTCTTCTCCACGCACAGCTTCAAAGCAACGTGTACTTCCCTTCATATCAACGTAATTTTAAATTCTATTCACTTTATAATCAAATGAGAATCTTTTAAATAATTTCTAAAGATAGAACAAGTTTTCTTTAAATAAAAAATATAGATTCATAATTCACCACCTGTAATATTATTTCCTCCCACAATTAGAAACATAATTGATTCACAATCTTTTTGCAGCTGTTACATGTTTATTTCAATTATTATAAAGGCCACGATCATTCATACGACACTAAAGTTCAATTTTAGACTCTTTCAATGTTGATATCTAGTAGTAAAGGACTTTCTCAATTTATTTTATGTGATGAAATAAAATAAGTAGTCAATTTCCAGTCTACGTCCTTGAAATTTTTAATTGGGCCGAATAATTTCCATTTACAATTTCTTCAGATTATTTTCCAATAATTACATGAGATGAATATTTATTTTCCACAGTTGGGAGTATTCACGAGTATTTTTAGGTTGATATATAATTAGAACTGCGGAAGTTAGAAATTATGAGATTATTGTTACTTTTGTAATAAATGGGAAGAAGAAATGAAACACGTTCCGACAAATAATTTCTGGCCTATCACCACATCAGAGTTTTCTGCGTTAAGCAGGAAGCAAGAGGAGTCATTAATTAAGCTGGCACGTGGGAGGGATTATTGATTGGACCTCCATGACGCACGACTCACGTGTTCGCAACACACTGTTAACAAGGCGTACAAGCGGTGATTATTTCATTATTTGCACAGACGTTTCGCGATGTACTCACCAAGAGGCTGTTGCACAAGAATTATGAATTTGGCAGAGACAAACTGCGAACTAAGGAAAGGATACGAAAATAGTTCACATCGTTTCTTAACGAAATATAGTCGAAATGTTTTGTGTATTTGAAAAAATCCATAAAACCGAAGAAGAATTTGAACTAATTATGAAACTTAAGGAAATTTACATACGTATGTCGTTAGCAGGGAACCGGCTCATTTCGGGAATCTAGAATTTTTGTCTGCTTCTTATTTACGGATTCTGAAGAGAGGCGAAACTGGGGCCAGACTTCTTGATGCAAATTTTCGCAGGTGTGTGCGGGTAACGACCTCGATGGACCTTTGCGTCCACCTGCCTCTTTGTTGAGTCTTAAGGGACTCTAGTGAAAAGTCTTTAATAGCACTCGTGTCCAATCGTAATACCGAGGTGAATTAGCTCTTAAAATCTGGATTGAGACGACAAATCAAAATTTATATAATTACGTACACCTTTAGATTGAGAAGGGATATTTTGACGGAATTTAAGAAATTCTGCTACTCGGCAAGCGTAATAACTAGGGATTATAGAATCATAGTAGACCTAAACAGTAGGATAGCACAGGCAAGGAAAGCTTTCGCGAAAAGGAGGAATTTACTAGCGGGTAATAGAAGTGTGAATATTAGTAAATCGTTGCTAAAAACATTCGTATGGAGCGTGGCGTTATATGGGTGCGAAACGTGGACGGTAGGAGTTGGGGAAAGGAAAAGAATAGAAGCCTTTGAAATGTTGTGCTACAGGCGAACGTTGAAAATCAGTTGGGTTATAAATCACTAATGAGGGAGTTCTAAACAGAATAGGGGAAAAGCGAACAATATGGATGGAGAACATTGAAAAAGAGATGGGATTAAATTAATAGGCCAGGTTTTAAGAGACGATTGTCTTCTAAAATTTACATTAGAGGGAAGTGTGTGGGCTAAGAACAGAAGAGGGAGGCCAAGGACAGAAAACGCTAAACAGATTAGGGAGGATGTGGGTTGTGCTAGTTATGAGAAAATGAAAAGGCTTTCACAAGACATATTAGAATGGAGGGTTGCTTCAGACCAGTCTTAGCACTGAATACCACAACAGCAACGTACACCTTATAGTTTTAACTTTACTACGTTTAACCGGGTTAATTTATCACATTATCAAAATTGCGCGAAATTGATGTCAAATCTGATATTTTGCTGGTTGTTAAGAAAAACGTATTTAGTCTGTACAACCTTCGATAAGGATGTAAAATCAAATTTGAGCATAATGGCTACAAAAGGTTTTAATCAGTGTTAATTAATATTTGAAGGTAAAGTTTTTTTAGCCATAAGCGTCCACAAAAAATAGAACTTTAATTTAAAATAAAACTGCTCAAGTTAAAACACTACTAACACAGTAATTCAAATTAAAATCTAATTAACAGTCACAATACTTTTATTTATTTTATTAAAATAGTAGTTACTGTTAATACGCTTTAAATTAATTTATTATAAAAGTATTGACTGTTAATTGCTTTAAAGTACTGTGATGGTAAAAAAATAGAACTGAAAAAAATTGCAATAACAAGAGAAGACAAAACTTACAATTTTAAAAATGAATATTATTAACAAATTTACTAGTATAATTCTTCTTCCTTGTCTCTTGACGGCATAGACCTACTGGGTCCACTGCGGACTGCCAACTTGCATGTCACTTTCCGAATTATATGTGGTTAGTATGTCGAATCTCCGGCAGTCTTAATCCCAGTCTCATCCAACTTCCAAGCCCGTGTCAAGATTCGACCCGGGACCTCTGTGTTGTGAGGCAGCGACGCTAGCGTCTAGATCGGTTTATAATATCAAAAAATTTCTATCAACTGACACAGTCGATCTTCGATTGTCTCTCTCCGTGCATCAAATCCAACACAATACTTTGTCTGCAGTACGAAAGATCTTGTGTAAATAAACGACTACGCATCTATGGTCAAGAGACACTCGAGTCCATCTTGTCACACGTTAGATCATCCTTCAAAATATATTAAAAATCCGAATGGTTAATTTTAAATTTGTTCCATTTTCATAAAATATTGACACGTCTAAGTGCTTCATAGGGATAGGGATATAAGTTGTACTAGACTGTAGCCAATATTGTAAGTATCAACTATCAAAGTGAATCGGTATCGAGATTAAAAGTGATGTCTCTCCTATAGATAAATTTTAGTGGAGTACTGAACCAGTTTTTTATTCATATAGTTATCATATTATCTGAATTAATATAAATTAAACGCAAAGAATGGCCAAAAGTCAGAAATGGAAAAATTTAATTAGAATACGTTTCGTTCCTCAACTTAAGTGACCTCATTTGTTATTTAATAAAAATAATACAAAATTTTCATGTTGTTCCAACAACGTCCAGAGGCGAAAATAATTTTTTTCATTCCTGAAGCTAGACCCTCTTTGCGTTTTATTTATAATATTAAGTTAGAAAATATAATTACTTTGTTTATAATTTCTTAATGCTTGGCCTAACTGAGCATCTAATATTTTCTTAAATTATTTTGTGTCAAATTTTGGAGAATTTTAAGTACAAATTTTGTATCGGAATTTAATTATACTGTTGACCAACTTTAGTATCAATGTCATTTTTAAGTTACATTAAAATAAATAAATTATTGCAATGATATTCACACTCAATAAATTCAAAACATGGTTGTATATGTCAGAGAAATTGTTAAACTCTATTAGAATTTTTTTTAAATTGTAGATGTAACATTGCACGTAACCACATTAATAATATTAACTTTAAATCGTTGATTGAAACTGGTTATAAGATAAGGTTTGTGAGTGATTTTCCACTCTGGAACAACATAAATTAAATTGTGCCGTTTCGACGACCATATACACTGTCAACTTCCTTCACGGTTTATTACTGTTCCATATGGAAACACATAAAATACAACGGGAAAGGCGTCGGCTTTTTAGTTTTAAGATTTGCGAAGGTTAGTTGCAACAAATTTCAGCGCGATAAGATTATGAGTAGTTTTTGGGTAAGATTTATTTGAATTCCGATTATGTTGCCATTTGCTGTATGGAGGGAAGCATAGATGGCAGGAGCACCGAAGTGTTTTCCACCCGACCTCCTCCAAATGTCATGAAACTTTGTAAGGAAGTAAACCCAGACCCGAACTGAAGCTGTGAAAAATATTAGAGCTCATTGTAAACTGGTTCAGAAGTTACAAACCTATCTTCAAAGGACTGTCATCACGTTAACGCGCACGCGCCTCTGATGGGCCAACTTTGATCCCTTGTTAAATCAGTTATAGCGGTCATATAAGTGTAAAACGTGGCTTACATGTATACAAAATCTTGCCCAAAATGTAGTGGCACGATCAAAATAGTAGTACAGCTGTCCGTATTGATATTTGTTCAATCCAAAGCCGCCAAAAAATTTTGTCGTGACTAAATTTGAGGTAACTTTGGAGGCCAATTACTCAGCATCAAAACATCTATATATTCCACCATGTTGTGCAACCGAGGACAGAAAGCTTCATAGTAAGACGTGCAGATACAGAAAAACTATTATACTCATGTGTCTTGAGATATTTCTCATGACACTTGACCAAAAAATGTTTTACTGCAAAAGAAGCCAAATTTAAGACTAAAAGATGTCACAATACGTCACTTCCAATTTTCTTTCAAAAGACACCATTACAAAAAGCAGGGTTTTCTGTTCAAATAATCAGGTATTTCTACATTGGGCTATTCCGGTTTATAACAGCTATAGGCCTCTCAAACTAACGAGAGTTGCTGCGATGTTACGCACGAGACGTTAAAGGGGCTAAATTTTATCTCGTGTCAAATCACTTCTAGTGGCCAGATAATAGTGAAATTAACCTTAATATTATTATTATAAAGGCTTTAAAACTTCATATGTTAAATTTTTTGGCCTGCACAACAATTTACTTCCATTCGGTCCGGTCTTCTATTTTCTTTTTCCAGTTAAGTATTTTCATCTTTTCTAACTCTTCTTTATGTCGTCTTCCCATCTGTTTCTGGGACGTCCTCTACTTCTCGATCTAGTTGGTGTCCACTTGTGCATTCGCTTTACAAATCTTTCCTCTGCATCCTATATACATGACCGAACCATCTCAAACGTATGGCTTAGATTTAATTTATTATATTGTATTTTCTTATGAGATTGTTCAATCCGTCATTTCTCTTTATCCTCCATGTCCATTCCGTGTCTTTTATTGGTCCATAGATTTGCCTTAAAAATTTCCTTTACAAAGATTGCTGATTTTGAATATCTGTTTCTTTGAGCAGCCATGTTTCGCTTGCACACGTGACAATTGGTCTTATTGTAGTGTTTAATATTCTCACCTTCACTTTCCGTGATATTAGCGTATTTTTGAAGAGTTCTTTATTAGCATAATAAGCTTTGTTTCCTAACATTATTCCACGTTTAATCTCTTCTTCAAGTGAGGTTTCACTATTCACTATAGTTCCCAATTATTTAAATGATTTTAGCTGTTCTATGGGGTCATTGAATATTTTGATATTTTCTAAACTGTTTTGGTTTTTCGCGCACCTCAGATATTTTGTTTTATTCATGTTTATAATGAGTCCATATTGGATAGACTCATTTAAGAGTTTTTGGAAAGTTTCGGAAATTTATCTTAATGGTATATTTTGTACCGAAAAATATAGTTTTATGATCAAGGAAGTAGTACAGTTGGTCGTTATGGTATGTATCACTCCCAAAATCAACAAAAAGTTTTGTCGCGAAAATTCGGATCTCAGTTAGGAGGACAATAACTCAGAAGAAAATGTATAAATGTACATGACAGATACCATTTGAGCGTTACTAAAACAGAAACTCTGTTGTTCTTATATTTACAGAGATGTTGAACATGAAATAAGCCCAGAAAAAAGTTACATAAAAAATAACCACATTTATGGCAATATATCACAATGTATGTCACTCATAATTTGATTTTAAATGGTATAAAAATTTGGTGGTGGTTTGGGCATGGATCGATATCTGAACGGCCAACTGTACGACGTTTTTGATCATGCCACTTCATTGTGGGATACGAGTTGTGCTGATAAGCCAAGTTTCACGCTTATGTGGTCACTAGAATTGATTTGACAAGGGTTTAAAGTTGGTTCCATTTTACAGAGGGAGCGCTTAACGCTGCAAAATACGTTACATTCAGAGTCCTATAGTTGTCCTAATATTTTGGAACGTAACATAAAGAAACATTTTTCTTGTACATAAGAACCATTTCTTTATAATGATACTATTATAGGCAAAGTTTCACACTTATCTGGCGGCTAGAACTGATTTGACAAGGGATCAAAGTTGGTCCTTTCAGCGGCACACGTTCGCGCTAACGTGGTGACAGTCCTTTGAAGATGGGTTTGTAACTGTTGAACCAGTGTACTGTGGTGTTACTCTTGTTTACAACGACAATATATTTACAATAATAATGGAATTATAAAAGAAAGAATAGTTAACAGTAATATAATTAATTTAATTATGATAATAAGACTTAACTATTGTAATACAATATAAAATTATTTACAAAAGAATAATATAACTCAAACTAAAAGTTTCAATAAAATAAATTTACGTAAAAAATGAATTATCAATTTGGCTTTGTCGGTAAAGCAAAAAGAATTTATGCATCTCCTAAACGGCTGCTCTCGGGAACGCGGGTGAAAAACGATTTTAATGAAATAAAAACAATCGCGCTTCAAACGAGAATGGTTTTCAAGGAAAAACCGGGTAAAAATGCCGTTACCGGTTGTTATTGCCTGGTGACGTCCTTCGTTCCTATTCGTACGCCGGTGACTCTTCTGCTGTATCACGTCTTCTTCTGATTAAGATCCTCTAGCTCCTCTCCTTCAGATTAAATTCGCATCAAATGTTATCCTTATATTTTCAGTAATACCACCAAATGAATCTGCTTCCTCTCTCTGGCAGACTACCTACACCAACTGCCAACAATAACCCCCGGCAGACTCTGCTCCATCTGCTCAACTGTAAACTCCAGGCAATAATGTTATAATCGGCGAGGTTTCACCCCAACGTGACCTTGACCATCCTCACTTTAGTCCTGCTGTACGTGACTCGGTAGAATATTAAACTAAATTATTTTTTCTTTACCGATTCAATGTAGGGGACACGAGTCACCACAGGATAATGATTTTGCACAGTTTCAGTGGGGGTCTGGGTTTACTGCTTACAAAAGTTCATGAGATAAATCAGTGCTGACAAGGAATCCATAAACAATTGATTACTAGGAATACGAGAGAAAACTTGGGAAGCAATGTGCGAAGGAATTTGAAGTTGGACTTGTGATTCCAACAATTACGTAAGCACCATTCACCAGTGCAAGGAAATGCGCCGTTGGTAAGGCGGTGTTAGCAGCCTTCAAGACGGCCGTGAGTGGCAGATCCAATTACCAGCTGTCGCTAAGGCAGGAAGGAAGGCCTCGCCCAACTTACACCTGCTCCTGCCCCTGCCCCTGCTCCTGCTCCACTTCGGAGACAAACCTACGACGAACCTTATGCACAATGCATATTACTATACATACCAGCTGATTTCACAGCGGTATTCAAATTAGACAAAGAAAGGACTAAATTCTATAAATATAAAAGCATAAGTTCATTATTAGTATTGAAAAACATATTACAAATTAACTGCACAGGTAAATAATCTCTGTATGATATTATAAACTTTATCATCAATTGCACTTCCAGAAGGAAGAAAAAAGATAAGTATATTTTTAATTTTCTCATCGCTAATGTCTCTATAAGTTTTTGAATGAGGTTCCATACGCAAACAACTCCGTAAGTTACTAACTGAGATAACTTAGAATCTATACCAATAAATAAAATCGAAATGTCTTTCTGTCTGTCTCTCTGTCTGCCTGACCGTACGTTAGTCTGGAATAGACTCCAAAACGGCTCAACGGATTTAAATTAAAATTTAAGGTTTTAAAAACAGGAGATTTAACTTAAATATTCCAGTATATTTCATTTAAATACATTAAAAATGATAATAATATATATAATAATATAAATATTTCTTCGCATTCCTGTATTAAAGTCTGCTAAAAGTGTATGCGGGTTGCCTATACACTTTATCTGTTTATGCTCCAAAACAGCTCAACGGATTTCAATGAAAACTTCAGGGACTGAAACATGAATGTTAACTTAAATTTTCGTGTATGTTTCATTTCGATATCTTGCAGAGTCCAGAAAATATTATTGTAAATATTTATATATCCATTGAATTGCCGCGCCAAAGCCGGCGTGAAAACAAACTGCAAGTTAAAAATCCTATTAGGTGTTCCTGTTCCATTCATCTCACTTACTAGTTATTATAAGCGTAATTTTGGTAGCATGAGAGAGAGAAAGTGGGGGAGGGCGAATATTCTTACTCGATCTACAGTTGCAACGGGATTCGCACCGTAATTAGCCTATTGTTTGCAGAGAGCTAACTCACTGAGAAATAATAAACTTATTTGAATCGTCGATACGATGCATAAGTAAGTTTTAATATTTAGTAATTGCTCATTTTTATTGGCTCCGAAACGTGTGAAAGCGGGACCTGAGCAATACCATCCGTGAGTTATAAGGTTCGCCGTGAAGCTATCATAAATAAATGATACCGTACTTTTTATATATTCAATGAATTCAACTTTATCAAAATTGTTTCGCTTTTAGGGCGGAATAAAAAGAACTATTTCGGCGCGAACGAATTAAAATCAAAGAGTGGCCAAAAGTCAGAAATAGTAAATGTAATTATAATACGTTTCGGTCCCCAACTATAGGGACCTCCTAAGTTCTTTAATTAAAATAATACGAAAATTTCTTGTTGCTCCTGCAACATCCCCGGTCGAAAACTTGTCATTAATAAATTTTATATCCTGAATTCACAAAATGATAATTTTTTGTTTGTGATATTTTAAATTTTGATTCGTTTTGAAATGATATTTATGATTAGTAAATATAATCGAAGAGACTAAGTTAATATTATTAATCTGGTTAGGTACAGTGTTACATATTCAACAATTCAAAAAAAATCTTATTGTAGTTAAAAGTTTACCGATTTCTCTGACATATTCAACCATGTTTTGAATTTCATGTGAATATAATAATCATAATTTGTTTTAATATAGTTTAAAACTGACATAATTGACACTAAAGTTGATCAAAAGTATAACTAATTTCCAATTAAATTTGTTATTTAAATAGTCTATAATTTGACACAATATAATTTAAGAAAACATTAGATACCAAATTAGGACAAGCATCAAAGAATTATAAATAAAGTAATTATAATATCTGACTTGAAATTATATATAAAACACAAAGAGTGGCCAAACGACAGAAATAGAAAATTTTGTTTTTCAGCCACGGACTTTGCAGGAGCAACAAGAAAATTTTGTATTATTTTAATTTAAGAACTGAGGAGGTCCCTTAATTGGGGGACGAAACGTATTAAAATAAACTTTTTCCATTTCTGACTTTTGTCCATTTCTTGCCTTTTATTTATAACATTAAGTCAGATAATATAACTACTTAATGAATAAAAAACTTTCATTACTCCACATAAATTTATCTTTCAGAATCTTTAAATACCTATACCGATTGACTTCGAAAGTCGATAATTACAATATCGACGTACAGTCTAGTACAACTTACACGTGTCAACATTTTATGAAAATGGAGCAACAAATATCTCAATGTCGGAGTCCAGCGAACTATAATACTTAATAATATATAATATATAAAAATCATCGGTGAACTCCGAGGCCAGCGGTTCTGGAAAGACAAACACAACCATATAGAATAAGCAACAGTGAAGCTGTAACTGGAACTTAACTGAAAGATATATGGGAATTAAAGATCGGGAGATGCATAATACAATGATTCGCCTACGAATGTTTCATATGAAATTTATTATTCTCCATTAATATTCCAAAAGTTAATTTTCATCCATTAATTAGAGCTAACAAACTATTTTAATGGTAAGAAATGAATGCCCACTTCAGGCTGCTTTATGGTCACTTCGTTGAGAGTTAAGTTTTTACCCGGGTAATTACTGAAAATATCTTTAAAATACGGACGTGAGAGGTAAGTTAATACTTCATTTTAATTAATAAATTGCCACTGTGTTATTCGATGAGTATATTTTTCATAACCTGTTAAAACGTGCTTCAGTTTTTTTAAGCAAACCGAAATAGTATATAGCAGAATGGAACGTCAAATATAATGCGAGTTAGATGAGGATCAGTTTCGTTTCAGGAAGAATATAGGGACAAGAGAAGCAATATTGACTTTAAGATTAATTTTAGAAGACAGGATACAAAAAAACCGGCCTACGTTCATAGCATTTGTAGATTTAGAAAAACGTTTGATAATGTTAACTGGAACACACTATTAAGGACTTTGAAGAGCATTGGAATAAAACATCGAGAAAGGAGGCTTATACATAGCCTCTACAGAAGATGGGCAGCAGTAATTAGAATAGAAGGCCAAGAAAAGAAAGCCGTAATCAACATAAGAGTAAGACAGGAATGCAGTCTGTCGCCCATTCTTTTTAACTTATATACAGACAAGGCGATGAAGAAAGGTAAAACAGAATATGGGAAAGGAATCATACTGCAAGGAGAAGAAATAAAAACCTTACGCTTTGCCGACGATATTGTAGTATATTGGAGTCAAAAGAAGACTTGAAAACCATAATAAATGGCATGAACGAAGTATTGGAGAATAAGTTTAATATGAGGATTAATAGAGGGAAAACCAAGGCAATGGAGTGTAGTATGGGAAACAGTGGAATAACAAAGGGTGTAAGATTGGGAAGGAATATTTTAACGGCAGCTAAGGAGTTCTGCTACTTGGGAAAAGTAATAACTAGGGATCGTAGAAGTATAGTAGACATAAAAAGTAGGATATCACAGACAAGGAAGGCTTTCGCGGGTAATATAAGTGTGAATATTACGAAATCGTTGCTAAAAATGTTTGTATGGAGCGTGGCGTTAACTGGGTGCGAAACGTGGACGATAGGACTTGGGGGAAAATAAAAGAATAGAAGCCTTTGAAATGTGGTGCTATAAGCGGATGCTGAAAATTAGATGGGTGGATAGAATCAGAAACGAGGAAGTTCTAAACAGAATAGGGGAAAATAGAACAATATGGAGGATGTTGACGAAGAGAAGGGATAGGTTAATAGGCCACGTTTTAAGGCACGAGGGACTTGTAAAATTAGCATTAGAGGGAAGTGTGTGATGTAAAAACATAAGGGGGAGGCCCAGGATGGAATATGCTAAGCATATTAGGGAGGATGTGGTTTGTGATAGTTATAAGGTAATAAAAAGGGTTGTGCAAGTTAGGTGAGCATGGGGGCTGCATCAGACCAGTCTTAGGACTGAATACCACAACAACAAGCAACAATGTCACGATAGGTAAATAATAAAGCGCACTAATCTATACACCGTGACGATTTTCTCGTCCCAAATGACCTCGACTTAATAATTAAATATCGCCTTAATTTTTAATCGTTAACTTGAGGAACCTTTAAGGAAGGGAACACTCAGAATAGGTTTGGAAAACAATAAATAATTTTTTAACTACCAAAATAAATGTCGAATGTTCACTATCATTTCGCTTTCGTATAGCAAATAATAACAATCATACGAAGACATTAATAAAGGTTTACAGGGTTGTAGGGTATGATTTTGGAGCACCCTTTGTCCAAGACACCTGCTATATTGGATGTGATACACAAAATATCTGTTGATGATGTCCTGTGTTCTTTGCCTGGTTCTGCCCGAGCGAAAGTCATTTTAAAAATATAATACTATAACATACGGAAATATAATTGGTATAAATATGAATGAACGGATTATTGTAGCGTTCTCTAATTATTTAAAATAATTATCATTGAAGAATTTATAGTAATTGGAGTAAAAGAAACTCCCAAATCAACAAGAAGCTTACAATGACGTTTCGTCTTCCCGTTGCAAAATTAAAGATATATTTATTAAAGTTTGTGGGGAGACCATTCTGCAGCATTACATTATATTTTAAATTAAACATTTTTTAGAGCTTTGTGATATTTTCTGAATCTGAAACAATGAACAGGAGAAACGTCACAGCTTCTGCGCACATCGATATATCGATTACACGTACGTGGTACCGCCTCCAGTCGTCGGATGTCTCACATCAGGCGCCGACTTCAGTGCGAACGGATATTTTCAAACTCCGAAAAATAACACTTGAAATACAAACGGCCAGAGATTCCAGGATATACAAATTAATACCGAAAAACTATTTTTAAAAATATTAAAGAAGATACAAAATAAGAAACGTTAAAGTTACGAAGTTAAAAGAACATTTGTAAATATAATATATTTATGGAAAGTAAACTAGGGATGGTAAACAGAAACTACTTAAAAGTCTGAAATGTGCAAGAAATAATACGAGCTACATAATTAGTTTATCTGACATTTTAATAAATATTAAATGAGTTATAACAGCCTCTTTGATATATATTTTTTGTTTAAATAATTAACTGTGCTTCGTTTCGTATCTCATTTGTAACTTATTCAGGTGTAAAAAATTTCGGGCGAAGTAGTAATGGGGTGAGGTCCATCAAGAGATAAATTTTTATACCTGAAGAAGTTCCAAATGAGAGACAATAGTTCATTACTTAAATAAACTAAATCTGACAAAGAGGCTAATAATAAATTATAACTACCTAACATTATAAATTAATAATAATTTAGGTTCAAGAAATCTCCATAAATTAATTTATTAAACTTCTACTAACTAGTGTTCCAAATGAACAACTCTAAATGCCATAATTTACAAGTGGTAACTAGTGTTTTCGTTTAATCTATTTTACGTTTGAAGTGACTTTGATTTCGTATTATTTGTTTCCCAGAAATTCTTGGAAATAAATCCTGGAGTCGTTCTGCCACGTTGGTCGGCAACTTGCATTTCAACGGAGGCAAGGAAGTATAATGTGTTCTTCTCGCAATTCGATTCCAACAATATTTTATTTACAATAGTCATCTAACGAATTTAAAACTTTTATCTTATTTTAAGTGGTTAATGCACGCAGAGTAAATGAAGTACATAACATAATCATAACAATTCTGTACAATGAAAGCATTGCCTTCTAAATATAGTTTGGGGGAAACCTTATAAAGTCTGAAATTTAAACGAATAATTACATTGTAAGTCGTTTTGGTCTTTTTATTTATACGGAGCCTCGTGCAAGGGAGATGTGACTTATAAAGTCTTTTTACATATTTATTTAAAACTTATAATGTATTTTTCTTCTTCTTGCTTGACTCTGCAGCACACAAGTTCTACCGGATCGACTGAGGACTAACAACTTAAAATGTCACATTCCGAATTTGCAGTGAAACGTGGACAGCGTATCGATTCTCCAGCAGTCTTAATCCCGATCTCCGTGATCATGACAACACAAGCATCAAAACCTATGCCACGATTCTAAACTGGGACCTATGAGTTGTTAGTCACTAGAGGTGGCTATAATGTATTATTATTTTAAAAAAAAACCTTCATTAAATGTACAAATTATTTCACGCTAAACTAATTTGATACAATATTTTAATTACTGAATGGTTCGGATTTATTGTCATTTTACTGCTCTTTATAACATGGCACTGCGCAGAATGGATGGAATGTGCTCTCTTGTCCATAACAAAGAAGTGAGAGAGTTTGTTGAGATTTAGGGATTGGACTGAGGTGTAAATAGAAATACTGCGCATGCGCATTTCTCGTTCTAAGGGGGGATCCGATGGTGACAAGGCTTAGCACACAGCTGGTTGCACTAAAGCAGCGAGGGCGCCGCAAGACTCGTAAATGGAGTACAAGTTCATACTATAGAAAAAGCCGAGGTTCCTAAAATTAGGAATTAAGAGGTTAGCACACGAGGACACTATAAAGAGAATTCTAATCAGATAGAGAGGCAATATCATGATTGTCATCCCCACTCCTGTAGGCCCAAAAGAGCCTGTGTAAATAATCCCCCCTTTTAATTCCCTTCCTATCCTATTAAAGCGCAGTTGCCTGTTTCTGGATCATCCTCATTTAGTTTGCTAACACCCAAAAAATAGCGCTTTTTGAGTAGCGTTTGATAATGTCAACTGGAACACACTATTAAGGATTTTGAAGACAAGTGGAGTAAAATATCGAGAAACGAGGCTTATACATAACCTCCACACACGACAAGCAGCAGTAATTAGAATAGAAGACATAGAAAAGAAAGCCCTAATCAAGAAAGGAGTACTACAAGGATGCAGTCTGTCGCCCATGCTGTTTAACTTATATTTACAACAGGCGATGAAGAAAGCTAAAAGCGAATATGGAAAAGAAATAATACTGCAAGGAGAATAAATAAAAACCTTACGCTTTGCCGACGATATTGTAATATTAGGGCAGTCAGAAGAAGACTCGGAAACCATAATAAATGGCATAAACGTAGTCCTGAAGAAAGAGTCTAATATGAGGATTAATACAGGGAATACCATGGTAATGGAGTGTAGTATGGGAAACAGTGGAATAACAAAGTCTGTTAGATTGGAAAGGGGTATTTTGACGGAAGTTAAGGAATTCTGCTACTTGGGAAGCGTAATAACTAGGGATGGTAGAAGTATAGTAGACATAAAAAGTAGGATAGCACAGACAAGGAAGGTTTTCGCGGGTAATATAAGTGTGAATATTAGGAAATCGTTGCTAAAAATGTTCGTATGGAGCGTGCCGTTATATGGACGATAGGAGCTGCGGAAATGAAAAGAATAGAAGTATTTGAAATGTGGCGAATGCAGAAAATCAGATGGGTGGATAGAATAACGAGGAAGTTCTAAACAGAATAGGGGAAGAGCGTACGATATGGAGGACGTTGACCAAGAGAAGGAATAGATTAATAGGCCACGTTTTAAGACACGAGGGTCTTGTAAAATCGGCATTAGAGGGAAGTGTGTCGGTCGGGTAAGAACTGAAGAGGGAGTCAAGGCTGGAATACGCTAAGTAGATGTGGGTTGTGCTACTTATAAGGAAACGGTAAGCTTGCGCAATATAGGATTGAATGGATGGTTGCATCAGACCAGTGTTAGGACTGAATAACACCAAAAGACAAACTTCACCATATATTAGTATTTTCAAATATATAAGAGACTAATATTAATTTAAAAGGGAATAATTAAACAAGTGTTTTTTTTCTAAATCAGTATTGCGAGTAGAATGCGAAGTTATATCATCCTATTTCTCAATTAAATGTTAAAAATCTATAAAAAATATATTCGCAAATTTTGGAGGAGAATCAAAATTGTTTTTTCTTGGGTTTAAATTCTGATGATAAAGTATTTTCTGTATGTTGGGACCAAGTGGACTAGAAAAATGAAGCATTATCTCATTAGATTATTGAAATGTCACCTTTTTATTTCATCATAAAACATTTCAATATGTTACCATAAATAAAAAGACGGCCAAAAAAGTCAGCACAAAATGCATGACTATTTATTAAGAAAAGCGATGTTTTAACAGATAACTGTGTTATAATTTTTTGTTGAAAATAAATATTCAATATCTTTTCCATTATTTCTTTGTGATTTTTGAAATTATTAAGGTTTTATTCAGTTAGATAAAAAAATCCTGACTGACTATTAAAAAAGTTTTGATAATGCCGAAAGGTGAAATGAAAATTATAATTAAATATTTTGATTCAACAATGACGCTAATTACACAGTGATCTCACTTCTAAAACTGCATCTTATATTTTATATACTAATAACACTGATACACTATAAAAATATATTTGCAGGACTTTGCAGGGAGAATTACGAATTTATATCATTATATTTCTGAAAAAGGAGCTAAAAGTAATTAATTATTTCATTCGCAAATGTTACAGTAAATATACTCCGTTTTTCCTTGGGTCTACATTCTTATAGTGAGATATTCCCTGCATCTTTAAACTTAGTGGCTTTTTAACTGTATTAGTTTAGAGTAATATTGCCTTTTTGTGTTTTGGCTTCTGATGTATTATTTACAACCTGTATTTATTCTAGTATTAATGTATTTATCAATTATAAATAAAATAATGGTCAATGTCCTCAAAAAATGCGTCCAAGAAATAATTAAAAATTTTAAATGACCTTAAGAGACATTTTCGAAAGATGCTAATGTCGTATTGAATATTATAAAAAAGGTCTTATTTTCCGAATTCATATCTTAGGAAAAACAATTTCCACTCTCCTCCAACATTTGCGAATAGAAAATAATATATTTTTAACATTTAATTGAGAAATATACTGATATAGCTTCGCATCCAACTCGCAATACTGATTTCGAAACATGTTCAGTATGAATTAATATCTGCACCTAACATATTTTAAAAAACTAAGATTGTTTGTAAATATATAATCCACTTTAATTTGTCTTCTGCTGCTTTAAGAAGGATTTTAGAGGACTCAAAAATTGCTGTTTTTACATAAGATGACCATCACGCAATTTAATATACTCTTTGGGACACCAGCTGCCATTGCTTTTAACAAAGATGTTGTCCACCTATCTTCTTATTATAAATAAAATTCAATGTGTAATGTAATAAAGATTTTATTTGTTTGATCCTAATACAAATCTTATTGCACGGGAAAATTTTGACCAAGTTTGTACACGTGTTCCTTGCAAACCAGAAACAAAGTTTTCACCCCCATTCAGCATAGGAGGGAAGATGATATAGGGGCGGGAGGATGGTGGTGTGTTTGATAAAAAGAAGAAGAAAATAATCGAGATTCGTGTGAAAACGGATGTTATGTGATCTGCTGTGTTTAATTCTGGCATTCAACATTCCGGTTAAGTTGAATTTCAGTCCCAAAGAGGGGGATAGAAGATGATAAAATGAAGGATAATATAACTTCATATCCTAGTACAATAATAATTTCTTTCGTAATTTTAATATTCGGAATACACGTCTCTTTTACTTACGCAACTTTAAGCTCTAATATAATAAAGTACTCTAATTATAGCTGTAAGGCTAATAGAATGTGCGCATGACCAATGCTGAAGTTATGGACCTGCATGAATTACGACTGTCGGCACACAGCGACTGGTCTGAATATTCTAATTAGCTTCATCTTGTAAGATATCACCTTGCGTCAATTGAACAACTTGAACAACTAACAGAAAATTAGTATTTATTAATTTTGCAGCTTAATAATTTAAAACTTCTTTGTCTTATATTCTTCAATGTTTTATGTAATATTATTTGTTTATTTTATTAAAATTAAATAAAAAACTGGAAATTTGAATAATTTATATTTTGACGAAATATTATATTTTATAAATTTTTTGTACAACCTTATAATGTCTTGTTGAAGTCCCAAAATGTAAAGATGAACGTTATACTTATTATATAAAAGTTTGTGAATTGTTTTTTTATCTAATTTTATACCATTCTCTTGATAAGCAGGCTTAAGAAATGCAGTTTCTCTAAATATTGTTCATTTCTGTGTTAACTTAATGGTGCACAGAGCTTAAGGAAAAGTCTTCGCTGATGTATTGAAAGCCTAAAATTCGCAAACAGACTTTTGCCGTGACGTCAATGGGAATGATTTACAGTGAAAGCTTCTGATATTTTGTCGGATGTCAAACTTTCAGTCGGAGCTCCAATTCGCAATTCGGAGTGAGGACGTCACAAATACGTTCTAAATATTCGCCCTGCACAATTATTTTTTCGGTTAATTTCTTCAAGGAATTTATTAAATTTTGTTTAAAGATTGAATGTTATTTAGTATAATAAAATAATAATTTTTCTTTAATGAGTGATATTCTGTTTATATAACTAAAATAAACAGAATATCACTCATTATTTTAAACCAATAGATAATAATACACCTAAATTAAATAATACAAATGATAATGAAGTAGTTGGACAAGAAACCATAACACAGATACAATGTATTGCTCCTTAACATATATTGATACATTAACACCCAAATAATAAAAGTTTTTAAAAATGATGGTATTCATGAAATAAAATTCCAATAAAAACCTGAAACAAGATAAAAATTATTTAATCATCTTAAAGATAAAATTCCCGTAAAAGAACAATATAACGTAATATATATATAATTAATTGTAATGACTGTAATAAAAATTATATTGGATGCACAGGAACGAACCAGAATACTAGAAAATATAACCATAGAAATTCTAAAACAAATACAGCTTTGCCACTGCACCATTTAAACCTAAAACATAATAGAGATTATGATAATGTAAAAATTATAAATAAAGAAAATAATATAATTAAAAGAAATATTTAGGAATCTATATACATTTTTATGTCAATAATGGTAAGAATTCCAGAAAGGAAAGTGAAGATACACCTAAACACTATGCCAAAGTTATAGAGTAAATCAGAATTTAAAGTTAAAATTAAAAAAATTGGTGTTTTTGACTTTAACTTATCAAATATCGCTCTACGAGATTCGATAAGTTGATTTGAATATTACGATTATTATCGACACTTTTGACATTTAAATTTTTGACGTGGCTAAATTACAAGTTTAGGACCCACTGAAAAGATTTTCAATGTTAATTTTCGACGATTCATGGTTGTATGTTGCCGAATATACTTGGTGAATTTCAAAGTTCGAAAAATGCTCTGTGTAGGCCAGCACAGTCTGGAATCACGTAAATATCCATGAAGAAAATTATAAGTTTTTGTGTACATATTAAATTACATAGGGGTTTGTACAAAATTTTAAAACATTAAATCATTTGGTAAAACCTACTTTTGTTTTATGTCATAATTTTAAAAAAATTCCATAAAAATTGTAATGTTTTAAAAGAACGTATTTGATTTTGTAGATGACCATAGTAATTTATTTCTTCTAAATAAATTTTGAAATCAAAATTAAATTATAGATTTAAGTGACCGATTAAAATAATGGAAATTTTTTTCAGTTTTCTGGGAAGAAAATGCAGAAAATATTTAAAATAATTTTTTAGAGAAACGGTTCTTATTCTAGCATATGCATAATCATTTTCATTAATGTACTAACCGCAAAAGTCAAAAACATATATAACATAGCATATTAAACTAACTATTGAATTGTCTTTCACGTAACCAAGTTTAGAGATACAGTCAAGGTAATCATTGCCTTTTAAATTTGGTTTTTGGAAAATGAAACAAGTATTCTACATTGTGTAACTTTTTTATTGAATTAAACTTCTACTTTAACGTACATTTATAATAGAGTTGGGGATGTCGGAACGGAACGGGACACTTGTAGATTAACAATTTTTGTAAAATTATATAAAAATATAAATGTTTTCATGAAAATATAAAACATTAGTTTATTCTATTGTTTACTAAAACTTATATCAATATAACTTGTACAACAATAAATTATTTACGAATTTTTAAAAAGAAACTAACAAATTTCTAGTTCAGCCCCACCCTCCCAGGGCTGGACGGGATAGGATGTATATTTATATACAATTCGTGCAATAAAATTAAGTATTATTTAAGAAAACTCATAATATTTTGTGTTTTTCTTTCTCATGCTTATTTAGCGTACGGTTGATCGCTTTATCAATTTTTCCTTTCGCTAGGAGTTTTTCTTGCAGCATCACGTTCTTTGTTTGCATTTACACCTTCTTTCCGTTCCGTTTTTTTATTATTCTATTCTTTTTGGTTACAGAATCCTGTAACTGATTCTTAAGAAACACGTAAAATTTTGTCTTAAGTTTAAGGTTTCACACCGAGCCTTAATATAAGTAGATTTAAACCTTATACGCAACTTATATGCAGCTAAATAACCTTTTTTATGAATATATGTCCCATTAAAGAGTTATATTGCGTTGGGAGTGCCTCGTACTCTGTTTTTTTAAGATTCTCACACGCCGAGGCACCTTCAGCTATTTTGGGAGGTGTATGTACTGAGTTCGAAGACCTTGGGCATACGGTAAGAGTTACCAGCTGATCCCATTGGATCAGTCGGCCAACTGCCTCCTAAAACTGGGCAAGAAACGGAGAAGGGTATGCTGCGACTCCATAACAAACTCGTCCCGCCATTCAGAAGGGTGTGAGAATAGCGCCCAATAGTCCGACCTACCTGATGCAGGTTTTCTAGGATTTCCCTGCGTCTCTTTAGGTGAAACACCGGGTTCGGTTCTTAAACTATACCCCGGGGGCTCTAGTCAACACTTGGCTACATTTATCTACCTTCCACATCCCCCTTTTTCAATGCCCTTCCTATGCTATTAAAGGGAAGTTGTCTGTATCAGCATCACCTTCATGTAGCCTGCGAGAAGTTTTGTAGATTATCAAAATGCTGCAAAAGTTATAAATTCACAGATGTAAGACGCCAAAACAAAGGATCATTCACAAGGTGCAAGTCGGCTGCCAGGAATTTTTCCTTGACCACCTCCATTTACTAATCTCTAGCACTATCCCCACTATCCTGTTCCGCCCCGACTTCCCCTATAGATATTTTAATGAATGAATGAATATAGCCTTATGTTGTCCCATTCAGGGCAAAGGCCTCCAACAAGTAGGGGTAGCTTTTAGTAGTCTCACGCGGTGAGCTAATCCGTGTAAGTTGTCTTATTAGTTCACTACACTACACTGTCACTTAGTTGTAGTTCTAGTTCTTTCCATTTATATCTGTCTCTGGCTATTCTGTTCCATTTTCCTGCTTGGTTTTTGAATAGGTCCGTCCACTTGCGTCTTGGTCTCTTGCCTATGTAGGGGTCCCATGTGGTAGCTTGTAACGTCCATCTTTCGTCTTGTAGCCTCACAACGTGTCCTCCCCATTTCCATTTGGTCTTTGTAGCCTGTTGATCAACGTCTATTGTTGCTGACATCCTATGTATCAAGATGTCCGATACTCTTTCTTTCAGAGAAATGCCAAGGATCTTCCTGTGGCATACTTGTAGTGTTTCTCTCTTTTACTCTGAGAGCCCATGCTTTACACCCATACAATAATACTAGAAAAACGCAGTTTTCTAGTGTCTCCATTTTGAGCCTCCTATTTAGGGTTCTGTCCAACAATATGAACTTTAGGGACCAGAAAGTTTTCCAAACCGATGAAACTCTTCTCTTTATTTCTTTTTCCATTTTGTTGCTAAAGGAAATTATTTGTCCTAGACATATATATATATATATATATATATATATATATATATATAGTGATGTATACAGCAGCTTTGTTCCTTCAAGATATATTGGGATTTGTACTACGTTTGTCATCACTTGTGTTTTATGTTTATTCATTGATAGTCCTGCCAACTTTCTGTGTGAGTTTAACTCTTGAAGCATTGATTGTAACTTTCTTGGAGTTTTGGCGAATAGAACCATGTCGTCTGCTAACCTCAAGTTTGTTAGTCTCTTGCCATTAAGGCCTATTCCATGTTTCTTATTCCATTTTAATTTTCTGAATATGTCTTCCAGCATAAAGGTAAATAGCTGTGGGGAATTAGGGTCCCCTTGTCTGACTCCTCTTTCCACACGGAAATGTTGGCCTGTTTTTCAGTTTTTACTTTAGCATAACTTTTTTTTAAAGATTTTTCTTAATAACTGGATGTATTTTACTTCTACTCCTTGGTTGGTCAGTGCTTGAAGTATGTTTGGGTGTTCGATTGTATCAAAGGCTTTGCTGTAATCTACAAAAGCTAAGTGATTTTCTTGTGACTTTTCTATTATTTGACTGATGGTGTTGGATATGGTCCACTGTGCTGTAACCTGCCTGTTCTGAGGGTTGATTCTCGTCAAGTGTTTTTGTTATTCGCCTTGTTAATATTTTTGTGAATAGTTTATATAAGTTTGACATCAGGCTTATAGGTCTATAGTTGTTTAAGTCATCCTTCGTATCTTTTTTGTGAAGGATTATAATCGTGTTTATTTTCCATTGGTCGGGAATGATCTCCGTTTGTATGATTTTGTTGAAAACTTCTGTGACGATTGGTGTTAAGAGATCTGGAGCTTCTTTTAAGAGTTCATTGTATATATTATCTTCACCCGGTGTCTTTCCATTCTTAAGTTCATTAATTGCTGTTCTAACCTCACTATAACCGAATTTAATCAAAATATTAAAAAATTGTTTCTCAGTATTAATCGAATTAGATTTTTTTGTCTATGTATGTTAATGAGCATGAATGGATTTCGGAACCTGAAAATATAAAAACGTCAACATATTAGTTAAAAGTTAACAAAATACAATTAAGTTGATGTGAACTGTTTTCTTTTGTTGCAGAGAGGCAATGGCGGTTGATATTGTTGTCCTAATGTATGAAGGACATAAATTGACTTTGAAATTATTTAGTTTCGTAATTTTATGAACCTAAAAAATTGAAAAATATTATTTTCCACTAATAACGTAACCAGCTGGCTATCTGTGTGATAAGCACCGGATCACTCCCTGGAACGAGAAGTACGCATGCGCAGTATTCCGATTAACCCCTCCATCCTATCCGTAAATCTCTACAAACTGTCTCATTTACAAGTGGACAAGTGAGCACATTCAATGAATTCTGTGCGGTGCCATGATATAAACAGGAGCGCCATAAGCAAAGATATCAAAATAAATCTGAACCTTTCAGAAATTGAAATATTGCTCCAATTTAGTTTATGTAAAAATTGAATTCTTACATTTTGCGTAATGCTACATTTAAAAATTTACAATAAAATATCATTTTAAGGAGAGAAGCATTACAGTGGTGGCGTTTATAAGACTTGTGTAATACTATTAAATTTAGCAAACGACCCTGAATTCATTTCTGGAGCTTGTTACCAGTGGCGTAGCATGATTTTCCGCCCCCCGCATCGAAGGCTTAATTTGCCAACCCCTACTTTAGGAAAATGAATCATACTGCAAGGAGAAGAAATAAAAACCTTACGCTTTGTCGACGATATTATAGTATTAGGGGAGTCAGAGGAAGACTTGCAAACCATAATAAATGGCATGAACGGAGTCCTGGAGAAAGAGTTCAATATGAGGATTAATGGAAGGAAAACGAAGGTAATGGAGTGTAGTATAGGATATAGTGGAATAACAAAGGGTTTTAGATTGAAAAGGGACATTTTGACGGAAGTTAAGGAATTCTGCTACTTGGGAAGCGTAATAACTAGGGATGATAGAAGTATAGTTGACATAAAGAGTAGGACAGCACAGGCAAGGAAGGCTTTCGCGAAGAAGAGGAATTTACTTACGGGTAATATAAATGTGAAAGTTTGAAAATCGTCGCTAAAAATGTTCGTAAGGAACGTGGCGTTATATGGGTGCGAAACGTGGATGATAGTTGGGGAAAGGAAAATAATAGAAGCCTTTGAAATGTGGTGCTATAGGCGAATGCTGAAAATCAGATGGGTGGATAGAATCACTAAGGAGGAAGTTCTAAACAAAATAGGGGAAAAGCGAATAATAAGGAGGGCGTTGACTAAGAGAAAGTATAGATTAATAGGCCACGTTTTAAGAGACGAGGGTCTTGTAAAATTAGTATTAGAGGGATGTGTGTGGGGTAAGAACAGAAGAGGGATGTCAATGATCGAATTCGCTAAACAGATTAGGGAGAAAGTGCGTTGTCCTAGTTATAAGGAAATGAAAACTTGCGCATGATATGTTAACATGGAGGGTTGCATCAGTTTTAGGACTGAATAACACACGCAAAATCCTTCTTAAAGGACCTAAAGTTAAATTAAGTGGTTTGTTTATTTACTCCATATATTAGTTGTTTCAAATATATAAGGGACAAATATTAATTCAAATGGAATTTTAAAACAAGTGAGCATTTTTAGAAATCAGTATTGTGAGTTGGATGCGAAGTTATATCAGCTTATTTCTCAATTAAATGTTAAAAATATATAAATTTATATTCGCAAATGTTGCAGGACAATGATAATTGTTTTTTCTTGGGTTTAAATTCTAATGATACAGTATTTTCTCTATTTTCTATATATTATTACTTTGATTTTCAGATTTTGCTGCCCCATAAAGTGCCTCCCGGGACGGGTCGCCTCCCCTACCCTGCCCCGCCCTGCCCCCGTGCTTGTCACTGAAATAAACTTTATTTTAAACGAAGAACAAAGAAAAAAATTTTTGTGTTAAAAATATGGTGTTAAATTACGTTTTTGAGAATAAAAAATCATTCGATTCGATGTTGCCAGAACTAAAAATTTAGCACAGGCTGCAGAGTCTTCGTACCACTATCGCTGTCATCAAAATTTATATAGTTATCTTCGTAAAAATGGTTGTTTAGAGGTATAGCACGTAAATTAAAAAATTTCACGAGCCGAAACTGATTGCGGATTATAGAAATTCTCGGGGTACTATGCAAGCGTCGTGAAGAAAAGCAATTAATAGTATTTCATTTGTCTGTATTTGGTCCTATTATTATTTTTGTTTATTCAATATTAACCAGTTTGTTGCCACTGAGAGCATACAGCGAAAAAATAATATAATTATAGGACATCTCCGTAAAATGAAATTTTCAATACTCGTTACTCCCAATGTTTCTCAGGTGATTGTCAATCAGTTCAGGAACTATATATATATGGTTCGTGACTTGGGTTCGTGTGTCAACACGGAGAATCTGAGATATTGATTGCGTTGCCGGAACACTTTCGCGCAGAGAAACACGCAATCTTGGCTCAAGCGCTCCACTTGTGCAATTCCCCGCAAATGCGAGTAGTTTAAATGAGTCCTTTTAACAGGAAACCACTAATATCGGCCAGGCGACCTCGTTTTTATTGACGTCTCGTGACTTAGCCGCTCCCCGATAATATTTAAATGCTATTTAAACGTGGCGGGATACAGACCTGGTTGCGTCAAATATCAGAAATTGCACGAAATCCGACGCAACAAAGTTCACTCGCCGCTGAACGAATTTCAGTTTCATGAGAGTAATCAAAATCACCGCGATCCTAACCACGTATAAGATTTACCAACATCGAGAAGGCAGAAAATTGCAACATGACTTGATTCAGAGATACGTTTTTTCCTCGAAGCCTCGTATTAATTCCATATCGAATAACCAACCCGATTTACCGCCGATTTACGAGCAGGTTTTACTAATTCAATACTGCAACGGCCCATTTGAATAAAATACTGTTCTTCAATACTACTTTTTGTGGACGTTTCTTCTCCATCTCATGACTAAAACCCCCCATTTATCGTTCGTGCATTCGAAAAAACATTGTCTTTATCCCCGGCTGATTTCCTCATCTTTTCGTTGATTGAACTCGGTCCTCCCGTAGGATCTTAATACTGAGGTATTTGTTATCTTTACTTGCGAATCCAAAGTACATCAACAATTATTTATCTACACAGAAACACGTGAGTATTGCGACGAAATATCTGCATAGGAGTCACTGATTCGATAAGTGTAAGTAAACGCGGCTTCATTCTTGCTGATATCTTTTTTAAAAAATAATTTATGCTTCTAGATAATTTGATATCATGTACAATGTCTATAAGTTGCTTGTACTGATGTCGTGTAGAGGTGAAGGTTCAACAACGCCACCTAGTTTCTATGGAAGTCTATCGGCTAGCATAGTTTCAGTCTTCCGTTGTGCAGAAGTTGTAGTAATGATTCTAGTAGTGGACTGGGATGGGTTTCAGGCTTTGTATGATGTTTGCAAATTTTATATTTCCACGTATGAAATGTTCAGATGGGTATGTAAACTAAAGTTGCATAATTAGGTATTGAAATGATTCTACGATTACACCAGAGTGTTTAAATGTGGCAGTTCTCTGAAAATAGCTCTTTTAAATATTACCAGCTCAAAATTTTACGCTTTTAATTACCAAAGGAGAAATTTTACCGTAAGGTTATTAATTTACAGATGATGGTTTTGTATCAACACACTTCTTATGTAAAATATGAGAAGAAAAATTTCGGCCTAATAACGTTTCTAGATGAAATTATAAGACATTTCTATGGATGATGAAGTAAATTGATTTATGTTGTTTGTCCATTTTATTAATTCACTGTACTGAACAAGTAGCATATCAGTACTACTTAATAATGCAGACGGGGATATTTTTGTGTCCGATAATGGTCTAGGATTCTTGTCACACAGTAGGAGAGGCATATTTTACGTGGGATAGAAAAACTCCTTCCAAAATCGCTTTACATTGGAGAATTAGCGGACATGATGCAACTTTATTCCACATATTTGTGAGTTAACACATTTGCTGAATTTTCAAGGGGATCGGCATTGAAATTAAATATTTGGTGCCGCAACGTGGGGCGCCAATATTTTATATGCGACGTTACGTGTTTTTAAAAAAATATCCACATAATTCCTAAGCTTCAAATAATCAAAATAGATACTTATCTTCAATTGTAAACCATTGGCATGGGACTCGATGCTCTGGCTCTCCGTGGATTGTATTCAGTTAAACACATATTTTCCGTTATCTATTGAATAATCTGTATTTCGTGTAGGAGAACAATCTTTCCATGACTATAATTTTTTCGTAGCCTGAATAATATTTTTTTTCAGAACATAAGTATGTTTAATAAGAGTTCTAGATATGTGAGGTACATATTTGACCAAACAGTTACATTTCCGGCTGTTTTATTTTTCAAAAGCAACAAAACCATTGCAGCTTGTGAAGAAATACAACAGGGAAAAAGAAGAAATTGTAACAGATTTGCTCCATAATTACTAAAATGGCGGATATTGCTCTCAAGAATTTCAATCTTTGTTACAAAACGTTCTGAACGTATGAGAAAAATATTAGTACGTATATTAGAAGTATAATGATGATTAAACGTTGTTTCTGTGTTTAACTCAACAGAAACTACCGAAATTTCATGGACACGAATCGCGACTACGAAAAGTTATTTCATAATCTCAGTTATTCACAGAATTTCATCAACACAAAAGTCTAATCAAAGATAAACTTTATTCTTAAAATTGTAAACTGTATGACCTATAGAAGTTTATAAATATGTAACAAAACGTCGTGATTTGATTTCAATTTTTAAAATAATATACGCAAACTATAACTATGTAAATGTTTATTAGTAAATATTATTGCATTAATTACGTTATTTCATAAATACAAAATTCACATCAAAGACGAAATTAATTCTCAAATTTAACAGTTTAAGATATTTTGTATTTTAATCTGTATAAGTCATGAAACGCCGCGATTTGTTTTGAATTATAAAAGATTAAGGAAACAACTAATTAAATAAAGATTTTTTGTCTACTAGCAATTGCATTAATTTATAATAAATACAATGTCAAATATAAGAAAAAATTGTAGCGGTAACATGTCGATATGTCTTTTGAACAAAATTCAATCTAAAACAGGCGGTACAGGAATATACAATTGTTCATCAATTTACTTATATTTGTGATGTTTGAAATCTCATCTCAGACAAAATAAAATAGACTGTGAACGGTTTGGTTTGGTGAGTAACAGGCTACATGATGGTGATCCTGAAGCAGGCAACTCCCCTTTAGTAGCATAGGAAGGGAGTGGAAAAGGGGGATGGGGAAGGTAGAGCAAAGTAGCTAAGGGTTGACTAGGGCCCCGAGGCTATAGTGTAAGGATCCTACCCGGAGTTTCACCTAAAGATGATGAAGAGAAAACCTGCATAAGGTAGGTCGGGCTAGTGGGTACTACTCCTGCGCCCTTCTGATAACGGGAGACTGGATTGTTGTGGGAACGCAACAAACCTGCCTGAGTGCCTTGATCAGTATTGAGAGGCAGTTGGCCGACTGGTCCAATGGGATCAGCAAACAACTCTTACCGTATGCCGAAGGTCTTTGATCACCTCTCAAACTGCTCAAGGTTGTTTAAGCCTGCAGGAATCTTAAGTTAATTACCTTGGCCATGGACCAAGGAGGAAGTCAGCCCTGACGGACTTACCAGAACTCCACGTGACTTTCACTCATTTCCGTATGCATATCGACGACTGCGAACGCTCCAACGCGTCGTTTTTATATGGCGCAGGATGCGCGCCGCAGTCAAGAGATAAACATTTTTGTGTATTTTCTAATGTAATTAAAATATTTTGTTACTTAAATAAAACGTTAATTATATTTACAAGTTATTTAACACTAAACAGACCAAACAGATGGAGCAATTATCTTATTATCATAAATGAAATTAATTGTTTATGCGTAAGAAAGCTCTAATTTCGTAGAAGTGTATGTTCCGCATAGAATGGAGCGCAAATTTTTAAATATGCAAAATCGACTGATATTTCCGTCGAATAAATACTCTTCGGGGTGTAGTTCTTTTATCTATTTGTATCCATCTTACTATAATGACATGTAGAACAGGATGCATTATGCCCTTACGTAGCTTTTGTGAATGCGTGCGGCAGCAACAACGACGTTCGCGAGAAACAAGAAGTATCATAATGTCTGTTATATTAAGCATTAATATCCCGTGAATCGTCGGACACCCAGCTAGTAATTTATAACTTCGTAAGTACCGATTACATCCCATTACGTCCGTTATTTTCTGTGACCTGTACTCCATTAAAAGTTATAGAATATGTCATCTAAATTAGATTTCTTCCATGGCTCTGCAGCCCACACAGGGCCTTGGCCTACCGGGTCGACTGCGAGCTGTCATATTACATGACACTTTCCGAATAATAGAGTGCTATGCGGTTAGCGTATCTCCAGCGATCCCAATTCGGATTAGATCCCGATAATTATAACACTATTACTGGATATTAAAACATATTTTAAATTAGACTTTAGGTTCAACCCTGACCAACGGCGACTCGTGCTACCTCTGGTGGAGAATTGGGTAAGTATATGGGTGCTACTGGCTTTGGTTATTATATTGTATTTGACGTTTTGAAGGAAACTAATGATTAAAAATGAGTAAACCTTTGAGGAAAAAATTTTGGAAAAATATTTTGCGTTCCTCAGTGCCCCCATACTGTAATAAAAAATTCAGATTTGGAATTCTACAGCTTTCCGAATCACCAGTGGGAAACCGATCGGAAAAAATCATGTATTGCTCGTGTACATTGTACTTCGTAAGTATAAATCTTTTTATTCCATAATAATATAACATGTTTTTGAGAAATATCTAATATTTACTGAATTAAATTATTTTCCGATTAGACTCTGTAAAGCCCACTATTTACTCACCCCACTAAATATCGTTAGAATTTTGAACCATTTACAAACTTTATAGCAACTTTCGTCCATTATTTAAAGTTTTTTCCTGAAAACATTCACATCTACTTCCTGAAACCCACATATAATAATAATAGACATTATCAAGCAACATTAATTGATTTATTTACAAATTTAACAAACTTGTCACAACACGCAAAGCTATATAAATTTAAATTCTACCATCACTTTTATTACACACTTTACGGATAGAGCGGCGCTACCATCGCTTCAACACAGCATTAGGTTGGCGTATAGAGACCAGCGTTATAGCCTCGCATCACGGAGGTCCAGGATTCTAGTCCCTGCACGGGACGATTGTGTTTACCACAATCAAGAAACACGGGATTAAGGCTAAAAGAGATTGATCATACAGACGACGTGCCTCTCTAAAAATTCCAGAATTTAAGATGACATTTGTATCGGATGCCAAGGCTGTAATATTAATTTCTTAGGTGAGGTGAATTTTATTTATAATATAATGTAATTTTAATGTGATGTATTAGTTAATGGGGATTTATTATTGAAAATTAAAGGCTAAACTATCTTCAAAAAATTCTGAGTTTAATATGAATAAAATCTTTTATCACTAGTATAGATGGTATTTACAAATTATAAAACAAAATTATTAAAAACAATTAATTTGCATGAGATTTTTAAACCGGGTGGTCAGTGGGATGAATTAAGAATCTAATTGGATTTCTGATGGTATTAGGCTTGAAAAATGGAAACTATCTAATTAAAAAACTAAGATACCCTCGAAGTATCTTCATCTGTATCCCAGCCTGCATCGATGAATGATGGTTGATGCATCAGGAGATGATGTCTTTTAATCATCATCCGGGCTGGATCTCGTGGACTAATCTGGTGGAGACTCCCTTATCTCCTTCCAGAGGCTTAACAGTTAAGTTTTAGCGCAGCTTTAGCCGGCCTCTCTATATCAAATGTCTTCCGTCTCCGAACAAATTCTCTCTGCCACAACTTCTCTCCATCTCCCAACATCTTCTCAGTCCCGTCACCACTCACTTTCTCTCTCCAGTCTCCCAACCCTTCATGCACTATCCTGGGTCTGCCAACATCATCTGTCTCGCTTCTCTACATCAACTTCTCACGAAAGCTCTGTGGGAGGGTACATAATTTTAAACCACCAATCAGCTGCTATCCTCTAATGCTTATATTGGCTTGCTCTATGACATTGCAACCAATAGGAAAACTTTCACCCCCCCTTTATTTTGCTGGACCTAAATACTTCATATGTTCTGCGTTCATCCGTGAGATTTCAAATTCTCCACGGTCCTTTCGTTTAGGCGCCAAAAGCGCCTCCTAATTATTCACGGCGCTACTTTTTTTTCGTGAATGGGCTTTCTCTTGCACATTCAAAAGGAAGGGTCAAGCGCTTGTCCTGAGGAATGCGAGTTGCCTCCCACTGTTAGGAAACAGATGCACTGACTTAAAGGTTCAACTCGCGTATTTAATATATTATTGGTGATCCGAGGGCGCTGCGGGAGTTTTCTCGCAGGCGCTTCAGCCCAGAGTGACTGCGGGGCTCACCTGATCATGTCGGGAATGCCTCGCACTCTCACTGGGTACTTTTTATCAAAGTTCTCATATGCCGAGACACCTTCACCTATTTTAGGAGGTATATGTACCGGGGTCAAAGACCTTGGGCATATGGCAAGAGCTGTCCGCTGATCCCATTGGATCAGTTGGCCAACTGCCTCCTGAAACTGGTGGAGACACGGAGAAGGGAATGCTGCGTCCCCACAGCAAACTCGTCTCCCGTCATTCGGAAGGGCGTGAGAATAATACCCAATGCCCGACCTACCTGATGCAGGTTTTCTAGGGTTTTCCCTGCATCCCTTTAGGTGAAACACCGGGTAGGATCCTTAAACCATAGCCCGGGGGCCCTAGTTAACCCTTGGCTACCTTGCTCTACCTTCCGCATCCCCCCTTTTCAATTCCCTTCCTATGCTATTAAAGGGGAGTTGCCTGTTTCAGGATCACCCTCAAGTAGCCTGTTAACCAAAAAAAAATTAATATATTACAGGGCTCTCAGAGGACTATCGAACCAAGGAGGAAGAAAAATTCGACTGGAAGTCTCGGGGGGTGCTTCGGCGAAATCGGAGAAAAAATTTGTGGCATTTTCTGGGTGATGGTCAGAACTTGGGAATATCCCGTTTCCGTCTTTCTCTAAATGACGCTACGTATTAATCTGTTCAGTCCTGGAATTATTCCTAAATACCTTCCTTGTTGGTGAGCAGGTCTTGATTTCCTGTGTCCTTGTGGAGCTATCTGCAGCCGAGTAAGATGAAGTAAAGGCCCCGCCAGACGTGTCCCATCTCGGCGGCCTTGGCTGACGCCATCGCGCTGACTAATGTCGGGGACGTTGCGACACTCGAGGTTCGTGCTCTTTCACCCGCGAACGGGAGCGACAGCCTCCGTGTACGAGTATGTGGAAATAAGTCACAGTATGTCACCGCTCCGAGCTCCGAGCTCCCGATATGTAGCACAGCGATCATTACATAAGAATGCTCTCATCTACAAGCTAGCAGTTGGGATGGTTTCTCAACCTGCCTTCTGGAATAACAAGGTCCGCGCTGCTTGTGCGTGTGTGTACCAGGACAGGGTATCAGATCAACTCATTATCCCAATACTACATATTCAAGTCGAATATTGCAAGGCAACCTTGGCTTTTGTTCCATCGCAACGCTCTCACTTGCAACCCACTGTTTCTCAACGTGGAGTAACAAGAGCCGCGCTTGTCATTCGTGCCATAAAAACTACCGCAGAACTTAATTGTCACTTCCACAAATATGTAGGATATTGCGAAGTAAAATTATGCTTTTGTCTCTAAAGAATGACTTTCTCATCAGTTTCTGGAATGAGACGCACACAATACGCTATTGCTGCATGAGATTAGCCCTGAAAAATATTTTATTACTCAACTATCTATTATTGTAAGACTTAGGAAAGACGGAAACAGCTTTCGTTTTGTAAAAAATATAATATTTGAAAAATTAAGTCCCATTGAAGAAATTAAAAATTATAATGTTTGATAATTGAAAACCCATATATTGGCCTCAAAACAGATTTATTAATTTTCATGGTAGCTATCGACAATTGTCATTATTAATGTGTAAAAATCAATAAAAAATTGTAACAATTTTCTGTCAGTGAACTCTACATTTTAAATGTTTTTAGGGTTTCTTATGTAAATTATTGAATGAAATGACGCCCTTTGGGATATAATATAATAATTTTACTTATAAAATCAACAATCACTTTAATTAAAGGGAACGATTATTAATATCAAGGTTAATTACTTGTGGGGTACAACATGCAGCTGATTTTCGTTCACTTGATGAACCTAATTTTTTCTTCATTCGTGTCTCGATGCAGGTTACTTGGCGTCCGGAACTTCCTTCTTTCTTCCGGGTGAATTGTAAATTTTTCCTCTGCTGACGGAAAATGGGATGAACTTGGTACTGCCTGTGATTGAGGAAAACCCAGTTCTGATTATACTTATTCTCAATATCTTCTCACTAAAGAGCTACAAGTCACACCTCACTTTCAACTCTTGTTGCACTCTCGAGCTTCCTCCTCCCTTTCAACATTCGTTTCACTCTCCCGTTTTCACCTCCCTTCCACGTTCTGATCATCTATCCTCGCCTTCTTAATGTCCTGAACAAAATTAGATATTGGACCTACTGCGCTACAACATTAACAAGTATAAATTTTCAACCGAGTTTCTCTAAGTAAATTTAAAGTGCTTCTGATAATATAACCGAAAATAATTTACATAATGACTTTAATTCATTAATTGTCTTATATTTTTATTTAGTTCAGTATTTTGATGTTAATAAGTCATGCCTATACATAAAAAAGATTTACAACATTCTAGCATTTTTATATATGAAATACATAAATAAATCTATGCGTAATATATTTATTTATATGCCTGTAATATTATGTAATCGTCTAGTGGATTTTCTTTGCGTTAATTTATAAGAAGTTGATCAATATACTGAAATAGCGATTTTCTTTATTCGTCTCTCAACTGGTTTAATTAGCAATTAAGTTCTATTTCATGTTAATGGTTTAGTCGCATTAATTTTATTTTAATACTAGATGTGTGCCCAGATATACCCGGGTCCTTATTTGTATTAGTGCATACAGTATTTAATGTAATTTAAGAGGTATAGAGTGCATAAACCATGGGTTTAAGAACGATTTTACAAAGTCTTAATAATAGAGGGTTATTTGTCATTGAACTATGTGAATATCTTCTTATATGACAATTACATATATTCATGATTCCCAAACCCGTATTTTTTTTTCAATTTCTTCACGCAATTATGGAGATATCTCACCACTCACTCAGCTACAATGTCTACCCTTTTACATGAAACGCACTCAACCCAAAAGATAAACTAACCGTAAAATTGTGTTTTAAACAACCATGCAATTTTATTATGATGTCAAAAGCTTACAATTAAGAAAACATAAAATTGAAAATACGCAAATAGGAAATTCCCACTTATGCAATTGATTAAAAATCGATTAAATTATAATGATTAAAAAAATCTTCGTTCGCCTTAAGAGAATGATGAAATCTGCCGTACTTGAAAAGTGTGGAAAATTTAAGTATTTAAGAAAATCATTCGTATATATTATCATCATCCTTCTGAGTGCTCCAATTTTGATTTGTAATATTAAGTTTCAGTTCACAAAATAGGTTAATTTATATAATTTATAAAAATCAAAAGTAACACTAATTAATTTGAACTCAATTGTACTCACTTCAGTATTCTCTGAAACGTGATATCTTCGAGGGAATCCTTTTGAACATTTTATTATTTATTACATAATCAAATTAATATCTCATTTTATTAATATATACTTTACTTTATTATTTTAAAAAATTGTTTAGTAACTTGTTCTTTCCCTTCACATACCCGGAATTCCTGCTGATGAGCAGATATCTAAATCCAGAATTCCTGAATTGTTGTCAATAATTTATGAATCAACAGAGTTTTATTAACTAATTTTAATTATGTAATATTAAATTAAATAATAACAAAGAACATTCGTTAATTGAATTTTAAGCAACTGTCTTTAAAGTGTAATAATGTTAATTGATTTATTAGTTAAATTAAATACTAGGGACGATAATTGAGTAAGATATTTAAAAATCTCGATATTTCCTAATAGCTGATAGGTTGCGAGAGGATGGTCTGTTGATACGAGGCCATTTGTTTTATGCCGAGTGTAAATTTTTAATAAATGAAATAATATAGATAGAGAACGACAGCTAAATGCGTTCAATCTAAGCATAAGGATGAGGATTTAAACTTCATCTTGTGCTAGAAAGTGAAGGCAATTATAGTCTGTAGTTTTCTTACTTAATAATAATTATTTTTACGATTACTTGAAAACGTTTGACAAAGTTTGTATTTAGAGTTTAAACTTTCTGTGATGTGCATGGCTTTCTCGGAAAAAGAATTTCTACCTGTAAGCATGTCCCATCGTCTTCATATTGAAGAACGAAAGCCAGTGTTTTCAATCCCTCTTTGTCAGTATCTCTGCGAGTCACTAACTTTGTGCGAATGGCTTTTGAGAATTGATGAAAGTCTACTTTACGTGTATTTTGTCTACGTAGTAATTAAATTTCTTGTTTCAAACATTCAATTATTGATAGATCTTACCAAGTATTTTGAACATATTTTTATCTTCCGTTTACGTAAATGTGAAAAAAATACATTTTTACAATTATATTTCATGTAGAGTAATTACCATGTTTGGTAAATTGAAGGAAGAGCTCAGTGAGCCAAATTGATATGTATATAACATAACGCAACATGTAGTGCGTAGTTGCTGACTCGCAGAAGTCTTTTCTGGAAGCAGTACGTGCGTCTGGTGCGTCTCGTGTGTGTGTGTGTGTTAAGCCTTCCAACTGTGGCCACGGGCATCCTCGTACTCGCATTAAGCAACGCTGTTTAGAAACACGGGTCGTCCTCGCAGTGCAAGTAAAGAGTAACTCCACCAGGCGCCATTGCTAACTCTTGCTCACTTGTACACGTCACCTCGCAGAACTAAATAAATTTCCAATCTCGGTGTTGCTAAAAGGATCAGAGACTTGAACAAGATAGAGGAGATTGCTTATGTTGATGTTCTGAATCGCGTGAGAATCGGAAGTGGGACTGAGTCGGCGGAGAAATAAATTACTGAACCATAACCTCTACAGAAAGCAGTCAGCTGTAATTAGAATAGAAGATCAAGAAAAGAAAGCAGAAATCAAGAGGGAGTAAGACAAGGATACAGTCTGTCGCCCATGCTGCTTAACTTACATGTAAAACAACCGAATATGGAAAACGGATCATACCGCAAGAAGAAGAAAACATACCTACAGTATGCCGATGATATTATAGTATTAGGGTAGTCAGAAGAAACCTTGGAAACCATAATCAATGACATGAACGCGGTCCTGGAGAAAGAGTTCAAAATAAGTAATAACAGAGGGAAAACCAAGGTAATTGAGTGTAATTCGTAAACGGTGGAATAACAATGAGAGAATAGTGGTGTGAAACGAAATACTTTTAACGTCGTTACGATTTACAAAATGATAATAAGACACATTTGGTAACTAAATAGAACTGTCTCGCTCAAAATAGGATGATCTGATAAAACAATACGGTTTGCAAAGATTTCTTTGTGGTGACAATTAAATATAGACTATGATTGTTCCGGATATCACAATGTAGGCCACTCATTCCAGAATAATTATAATCTTATAAAATACAGTTGTACAGAAAAATGAGGAATATGGAGCATATCCTGGAGAAAGAGTACAACATGGGGATTAATAGAGGGAAAACCAAGGTCATGTAATGGAGTGTAGGATGAGAAACATGGAATAACAAAGAGAGTTAGATTGGGATGGGATACTTTGACAGTAGTTAAGGAATTCTGCTACTTGGGAAGCATAATAACTGGGGATGGTAGAAGTATAGTAGACATAAGGAATAGGATAGCACAGGCAAGGAAGGCTTTCGTGAAAAAGAAGAATTTACTTATGGGCAATAATAGTGTGAATGTTAGGAAATAGTTACTAAAAATGTTCGTACGGAGAGTGATGTTGTATAGGTGCGAAACGGGGACGATAGGAGTTGCAGAAAGCAAAAAACAGAAGTCTTTAAAATGTGGTACTGTAGGAGATTGTTGAAATCAGATGGGTGAGTAGAGTAACTAGCGAGGAAGTTCTTAACAGAATGAAGGAAAAGCGAAAAATATGGATGACGTTGACCAAGAGAAGAGATAAATGAATAGGCTACATTTTGAGACATGAGGGTCTTGTAAAATTAGTATTAGATGGAAGAACAAAAGAAGGTGGCCAAGGATGGAATACGCAAAGTAGAGGCTTGCATCAGACCAATCTTAGGACTGAATACCACAACAACCAACAAGTGGGGTTCATTAAAAGGCCAACAAACCGATGGATTCAATCTAAATACAACGCTGAGCGATTAAATAATTGGGTTCCTCGTGAAAATATATTTACGTACGTACTTGTATATCGTTTCGACTTCGCAATAGTCGAAAGAAATGTGTAACCTCATTCGACAGCGATCAGCTGTTTTCAAAAGATATTATAACTTGAGAACAAAAGCTAGTTGCCTCAAAATCGTTTGCATTCATCAACTGATTAGGAATTTTGTGTCAGCAACTTAGTGTTGTAAAACTATACATTGACTTTTCAGATTCATTTCTTACGTTCGAAAGAGTATTATGAATGTTTTTAAGAATGATAGTAGCGATACCCCATCTTGCCACTAAGGGGAAACTCTTCTCTTGTGTCAACACTCCTCTCCAGACTTCTCAATTGCGTCGACCCGATCTTTATCGTAGAAAAGATGAACTTCTTCATCTGAGCCAAGTTGTTGTGTACATCATGCAGCTACTATATAAGTCAATTATAGTGCTGTAGGAAATGAAAATCTAGGATGTCCATAATGTAGCGCACTTATCTCGTTTTGTTATATTATTGTTTTAATCTACATTAAACGTAAATTACTGCATTCAAATTACGTCTTTTAAAAGCGTCGCAAGGCATCGGTAAAGAATTGCGTGAAGAAACTTCCAGCTAAGAATAGCCATAGGTCGACTGTCCTGGAAATGCCACTACGCAGGCAGAGAGGGGGGGAGGAAGACTTCTCTATCAACCAATCCGGAAATTGGCAAAAGACTCGAATGGTGATAGTGAGACCAATTTCCACCAATTGCGTGAACTGTACGAAAAAAGAGAGAGGGGAGAACAGAGAGGCTAACATTGGCAAAGGAGGCTGAGAACATTTTGGGTAAAAATTGACGGAGCAAGGATCGTGGCAGATGGAGAAAAGAGCAGATGGATATAAACATTGCCGAATGAACCGGACTTTGCTTCCAGCCCCATGGCTAAGTTTGTTAGTTTTTACATAAAAATTTCCTTTCGAGTTTTCATACCGAAACACGATAATCTTATGTTAGCGCAGGTGGCAATATTTTATTATAGCTCGTTGTATATATTTTCTTTTGATTTAATTTTTGAATAAATGTATAATTGTGAAATTTTAATTTACTTTGAATTTAATTCGTGGCAGTTCTACCACGTGGCGCCCTTGAGATAATCTAAGTGAATAGTTTCCCCTTTATTTATTATATTTCCTCTCCTTATATGATAGGAGAGCCATACTTATTTATTCACCGTATAAGAAAATTAATTACAAACGTGAATAAATTGTATCGACATAATCTTGAGTTCAGGGATTTCTTTTTAATTTTTGGCACATGAAACTGATCTTTTTTACACGCAAAATGGCATCATGCAGTGGAAAAGCAATGTGGGTTCTCTCGTTAAATGAAACGAAATCTCCGACAAGACGTCAGAGGTCATTTTTATACGAATTAAATTACCCCCCTCCAAGGGAGCAATCAGTTAAATTGTGGTTGAAACAGTTTCAAGGGGCTCGGTATGTTTTCCATAAGGGAAGTTCAGGAGGATAAAGTGTTAATGATGAAAATAGAGTTGTGTTTGATTGTAGCCTAAACAAGAATTCTCTGGTGGAATGTTCATAAAGTTGTTCATGAAATTAAATTATTTTATTTCTGACTGTTGGCCATTCCTTGTATATTATTTAAAAAATAGAATTAGCACAGAAACAAATACTATGATTCCGCAAATAATTAATAATGTATTAAGAGTTATAATGAGCAAAATCGATATTCCCTGTAGCACCTAATACTGTTCCAATTTTAGAATTTTAACTGGCGACAGGCAGGTAAAAGTGGAATTTCCCGGCGCCAAGCTGCCAGACGGAGGACATGTCTGTTTGCGGATTTGTAGTGTTATGCTTAATTTTCTGAAGGATCATTCACCCTTCAAATTTTCCAAAGGATGCTGTTTTCTGTATCATGGAAACTTTCCCGCGCTGGACGAAGGATTGGAGGAACAAAAATCAGGTAGGATAGCGCTTTCCTTTGGAGAAGGGATATACGAGTTATCTGGGAGGCGAAAAGCCGAAAAATATTCAGAATGGTTCTGGACGTTGAAAGGATGAGGAGCTACTGATGGAGAGTTGTGCAAGACGTTGACAAGGCGATGAGACAGAGGAAGTGTGAATTGTTGGTCTTTAGTGAGAAGGTATTGAGAACAGCAAAGGCAGAGGGAATAAGGAGGAAAAACTGGGTTTTCCTCAATCACTGGCAGTACCAGGTTCATCCCACTTTCCACCGGCTTGGGAAAAAATCTACAATTCAACTCGAAGGAAGACGGAAGTTTCGGTCACTTAGGAACCTGCATCAAGACTCCAAATGAAGATAAAACAGGTTCGTCAAGTGAGCGAAATGTCTGTTACACGTGGTTACATCATCTCGAACTTAACCCTGAAATTTAAAAATCGTCTCCTTTAATTAATTTATTTGTTTGTAATAGCGCGCAGCACTTCTTTTTATGTAATGTTTTTAAATAAACTTATTATATTATTATAAAGCGCAAATAATTTTATTAAATAATTTAAATTGTGAAGTGATTAAATGTAATATACTTTCAAGGACTAAGTAAAATTCATTAAATTTTTTCCTTATCTCGTGCTCTGTATTATTAAATATATATCTTTGAGCGGCGAATAAAATATATAGACCTTGTGCACTGGTTGAATTACTTATATGTCCTATATTTTATAGTAACTTAGCAGATAAAAATTAAGTTACTTGCTAGTAAATTAAAGGTGATTTCATAGGAAGTAGACGCAATGATATACAAGATAACTTCTTGCTGTGTTTCTGTGAAAATCATAAGTGCTATCGATCCAGTTCATCTGATTATAAGTGGACATCCGACAATTCAGTAATTCTCCGGTTCCTCAAACTCTATATTCCGTGAATACGTAGACATCATAGTAACTGAAAGTTAGAGCAATGTGTCATGATCTCCATTAAAGAGCACCAATAGCGGCAATGGAACAAAAGTCAATGTTGTAATATATTGTTTGTATATCCAATCCATATGACAATACATTGACATACTGTGCGGTATTTAAAAGTGTGAAAATAATCAAGGAGGTGTAAAAATTGACGATTATACAAGTTGTACCAAAAATGGTAATCATTGTATAATTTTGACAATAACTTACTTAATCATTCTTAAACCTATATTTAATCATCGGATCACATCAAATTCATCATTAAATTCGTTTCAATTCAATTTTTTCATACATTCGTATTTAAAGCCTGTTCGTGATACAAAGGGTACATTTTATGTATATTTAAAAGGGTTCGAAGAATACAAAAGAAAACATTTTTCTCGTAGTTCCATGATATTATAAAGTCAGAGTTTTGAAACTCATCTCTGCAATGCTTATCGAACAGAACCTTATCAAATAAAAGTTTAGTAACAATCGATAACTAGAGATAAGAAACTATTTATTTCGAATGAAATTAAAAGTCAAGTTTCGAAACAATTATTGATTTTTTATTTTAACTTGAGTACAATAAAAATATAGGTAGCAAACATGCTTTATGAGGATAATGAAATTCTCGAGTTCATGAGGTATTTACAAACTTAAAGTAATACGAATTTTAACTAGATTCTCAGTTACAGTTTTACTTTGAAAATATTATATTTTCCAATTTGTTTTGGTTTTTCCTTATTAGCCCCTTCTTTAAACATATTTTTCCTCTAAAAACACAGATTGGTATTCTATATATTAAAACTGATCTAAAAGAGCAATCATTCATTGTTTTGTTATTTATTAATACCAAGTTCCTTTAAACAAATAACTATTATAATATTTCGTCGCCCAGGTTTCACTGCTGTTTACTGACAGAGGAAAAAAATCCTGCCATTGACATTCAGTCTATTGAGTAAAATTCTTTTTCAGTCGTTCAAGTGCAACTATTGTATTTGCCAAGAAATATATCCTGGCCAAATATTGTGGTAAGTAATATACACTCTGTGCCAACTATTGGTGAACTGGTAGTGAGAGCTGTGGTGATGTTGATATTACATTTCCGTGACGTCGAATATAGATAATCCTAACTACACGAAACTATCAGCACCCTGATTTCGAAGGATAAAAAAGTTTACTTTCCATGTGGTGGTGTTTTAAGAAAATGAAAACGATTTTAAAAATAATGTAAATTTATTTAAATAAAGAACATTGAAATTTTGTATGAGCACCGGCTAGCAAGAAATTGAGAACAGGGCTATCATGGACAAAGGTCTAAATGGGGGAACACCCAAAGAAATCACTCAGTCTAAAGCCCGGGAGAGAACCGTAAAGTTAGGTACTTTACCCGCCGTAGATTTCGTACGGACGATGTCATTGCTGGCCAGCTCGAGTCACAGCAATTGTCGTGCTGTTGTGGACACAGCGACGAAAATGATGCTATGAATTTATACTTATATTGGTCCTCTCCGTTTTCACGGTTCCAAGTTTGACTATGTCTGTTGTGATAGACTGTCTGGTTGCGGAGTTACATTCTTCCGCGGTTCCAAGATTGGGCTGTGTCTAGTTCTCTCCGTTTCTTGGTTCCGAAATGAACTGACCGAACTTTTTTTTGGCGGGCAAAAGGCTACATGAAGTAGGCAACTACTCTCTAATAGCATAGGAAGGGAATTGAAGAGAGGGGATGTTGGAGGTTGAGCAAGCTAGCCCAGGGTGGAATATGGCCCCCAGATCCTATACAGTGTTTCACCTCAAGGTAATGCAGGGAAGACCCTAAAAACCTGCATCAGGTAGGTCAGGCTATTGGGTACTACTCCTACGTCCTTTTGATAACGGGAGACGGATTGTTGTGGGAACGCAACAAACCCGCCTCCATTCCTCAATCAGTATTGAGGGGCAGTTAGCCGACTGGTCCAATGGGATCAACTCTTACTGTATGGCAAAGGGGTTTGAATCCCGTACATAGACCTCTCAAACTGGTCCCGGTCATCTCAGCTTGCAGGAGTATTAATTTCATTACCTAGGCCATGGACCAAGGAGGGAAAGAGGAAAACCAGGGAGGAGGAAGTCTGCCCTGATGGAATTACCAGAACTCCACCTGGCATTCACTCATTTCCCTATGAGTACCCGTTCACTCTCCCAACTTTTATGCACGATCTTCTTTTTATTTGCAAGTCGCGTCATAGAAACATCGACCGTTAGTTGTTTGGTCGGTAGCATGTGGTCATCGAAATAAAATGACCTGCTTCGGGCGTGTCTATCCGTATGTCCCTCTACTTAGCGGCTGATACTCTGCGTGGTCCCTGGCAAGTTCGGAACATTCTCTGTTTTTCGCCTGGCTAACATAGAAATCATTCGACCTAACATTTAATTAATCCGGGATATTCTCCACATGTTCTTAGCCAAAAGCAACCGAATTTTCTTATATTAAATAGAATCAAATACAAATATGTATACAAAATAAAATACAGACATCTCTGTAAATGCACAGAACACATTACAATATGTTGTTAATTTTCAATAGGATTAAAAATTATGCAATTAATTTTGAGTGAAATTTTTCCCTGTAATTGCGCAACGGCTAAAATTATCTGAATTACCAGGCGTTACTCCATTGTGTAAAATTAACGTGATTAATTGTGTCTGAACGCTTTTAGATAAGGGATTACAGATGAGATTGCATTTCATTGGTTTCCACATCACGTGATCCGGACGAGCCCATGATTCAATAAGGAATATCCTTATCTTAGTGGAGAATTAGAAGCTCTTTAACTGAGTAAGGACCTGGAAGATGCCTACAAGGCACTATCAGCACATGATGATGATGGCAAGGTCAGCCGTCGAGACTCAGTCGAGCTATTAAACGATCGCCCGGGAACTGATTATCAACATACTTCTTGAATATGTTATTTAAACAACACAGAGCAAACCTTCATCAATAGTTACATGCTTATAAAAGACTTCTGTATGATGTGGCCAGTAGTGAAAAAACAAGTTTTACAACTATATAGAAAGTTGTCCATAAAAGTTTCTGTAGACCAAAACCCATGAAATTTGTCACCTCTTTTCAGTTTATTTCTAAAAAGTAATGCATGAGGCAATGTTCAGTAATAAATAGTAGAGAATTCTATTATGCGTTGAAATGTGTATCTGGTTATGAAATTTGGTTGATCAGAGTTGTGGATATCCTTAATAAAAAGTGGAATATTATCGTATTTTGAAGAGAAAATGCAGTGGATCGTAATTCTATAGTTGATATCTCCAAAGTCCTCTTTTAAGAATTTCTCATTTGAATTTAAATATGCAAGGAACTAAACAAATCATAGTAAAGGAAATAGTTTGTTTTTTAAAGGAATCGTATATATAAATATATTATTTGTTAACGAGACTGTGTGGGGACTACAATCGATATAAAAAATGGCTTATAAGGGATAAAGATACCGGACGAAAGAGAAAGTTCCTGTTGTATAATTTGTAAGAGAAATTGATCTTAATGTGAAGGGGTGATGACTAATCTACGGTTGGAGATTGTATAAGGACGACGTGTAGTCATACGAAGTTAATGAAGTTTGTGAGATCCTTAGTAAGGAAAATAATCAATTTTAAGAGGAGTGAGATTTTATTTGAAGTACGTGATATATGGTAGTGTAGCTGTTCTGGTAAGGTTAGCATCCGACAAGATTGCGGAAATTTCAATTCAAGTGGAGATAGGGAACCCAAAGAAGCCAAAAATCATAGCCACGAGTTTTTCCCAATAGTCGTAGGACATCAGTTTTGAATCATAAAAATTTTTCCTTTGCTATGCAAAATTTAAAATCAGTGATATTTGAGTCAATTTAATTGGCTAAAATGTTTGTCCCTTTTTAATGTAATTGTACGTGCACGGAAGAGATTGTGAGGCCGACGGTTCAACTTCATAGGATAAGTTTCTATAATTATTAACTAAATTTAATATTAATTGTTTTGTAAATATAATCAGATAATTTTAGTGAGATGGAATAAAGAGCAAAAAAAGATTGTACATGTTTACTGTATAGTTAAAAAACGGATATTTTTTAGTGACTAATGTTTAATGTAGCCCATTAATAGGCATATATAAAATTCATGTATCCTGCAAAAATAGTGGAATATAAGATTAGTTACTTAAATGTTTAAGATCTTGCACAGATCGTTGGATACGCGACCGTAAAAAAGATAGAGAGGACGCGTACAAAGAAGGCTGCAACCGAAAGCATATAATATTTATATGTTGTAAATTGAAAGTTAAATGTAAACAATGGGGCAGCATAAAATAGACAACGATAGCCAATGGACATTGATTTATTTATGAAGTGTAAATGGAAGAACAATCTACAAGTGTTTGGGGTGCACGTGCGACATAATAAAGCACGATAAGCTATCAAATGTTAAAATGGGAAAGAAACATCTCTATATATAATGTCTACATAGAAATAATTAAGAATAATTAATGTAATTGAAGTGTTTATAGGAATCTTCAGCTGAAGAACAACGGTTGCGGTTTACTAGAGATGTGTTTTATTGCGACCCGATGACCATATTCATCAAAGCGCGGATAGCACTTTTATTAATTTGTTCAGGGGGCAATTGTAACGGAAAAACACATCTTCTCGGACCTTTGGTGGCGCAGAGTCAAAAGAAAGGAGACAGCATTTGAGCCAGGGGAAATAAAACCAGACATCAATGCGTGCCTGCGGAGTTCCCCAAGATATGGTGAGATTTAGCGGCATCGGGTGTTTCTTCCCAAAATACCTGGATGTAGAACAGTGATTTCCAGAGAAAACTAACAATAAATGTTATTGGTAAAAATCCATCCCTGCCATCTGGGTGATATGAACCAAACAAGTGTGGAGTTGATTTTAAAAAGGCGTGCAGAGTTTTTTGGGGGATTTTTAGAGAGCGGTGAGACGGGAAAGTTTTGGTGACACATTTTCTAGAGTTGGAGATTTGGTGAGAGATTTAGAGAACGATTGCTGGACAGATTACTTGGCATTTTGGCAAGGGAGCTTTCAAGCAGATGACGGACATTATTGGACAGGTATTCCAATGAGAGGAGATCAAACACGAATTCATCCTGCACCAAGAAGAATAATGGCGGCGGCGGCGGCTGTGATTTGTATCGAGTACAACTTAAATAGGAGGAAGACGAGGGAAAGTCCATTATAACGACAGGGTAATTACCCCTGTGACGTTTAGCTGATTTCCTTTACTGCAGGCCAGACTAGATTTTGTACGGTAATATTCTGGTCTATGAGAAGGCCTAAAATATACGACCATGAGTTTATAGATACGGAATTTATTTGTATAATTTTGATGTAAATATATATGTAGTGTTAAGAAAGTTTGAAAATAGCAACGTTGTAATATTGATGTAAATTTGTTTTGGATCAAGTACATTATTTTCTTTTTTATTTTAAATGAGCTTATTGTTAGCTGAAATAAACTGTGGAATGTGTGCCAGAACTCTAAGAACTGAACTATCTTGCAGTTCTTGTGGAAAATGGTACCACTTCAACTGCCAGAAGATAAAGAAAAATGCTATCGTGCAAGACAGCTGGACTTGCAAGATCTGCGTGGAATAAATTCTACAAGCCAAGGGAAGGAGTGAGGTAGCTGCTACGACTTCAGACGAGTTTGGAAGCATCGGAAGAGAGGGTGAGGCGGCTGCAGGAGGAAAACGAACGACTACTAAAATATTTCAAAGCGAAAGCAGTAAATAACGAGAGAATCGTAAATGACGGAGTTCCAGCACTGATAAATGAGGAAGTATCCTGTTTGATCATAGGGGACTCAATGGTACGACACGTGGGTAATGATAACCCCGGGTTTTAAGATGAAATGCTTTCCTGGTATTGTAGCGCAGTAGAACCCGGCCCAATTTTTATTCCTATTTATGTAATTTTAAGGTATGTAAAAATTTCGGCAAGAGCAAGTCGCTAGCCAGGAAAAAGGGGGTTTTCCGGGCGCCGAGTTGGTGGCTGGAAAGATGTACCTGAGTGTGGAGTTAACGGTAAGCTTGTTTTTTCGCTAAGAGAGCGTTCACCATTCAAATTTTCCGAGGGACACATACCTGTTTCATCATCAAAAATCTCGCGCGCGTGACGGATATGATTGGCAGACAACCGTCACGTGACAGAGTTTTATCCCTTGGAGGGGGCAGAGAATCGGAGGTGACCTAGGAAGGTAAAGGGCGGAGAAATAGTCAGTATAATGTATGGATTGACAGGTAGAGGAGAGTAGGAAGCGTTTATTCATCATTGGAGGAAGTAGCAGCATTGTGTAAGACTTCGAGAAAGCAGCGAAGAATTGAAGTGTTAGTATCCCAGGCAACAACAAAGGAAGAAGGAGGAAAAGGCTCGGTTTTCTTAAACTTACCAGCAGCTCCAGGATCATCCAGAACGAAGGAGAGAAGGAAGTCTAGACGCCCGTTAACCTGCACCAAGAGGTACAGGCGAACAATACAGGTTCGTTCAGTGAACGGAAACTACTGCACGTTGGCACCCAACTAATAATAACCCTGAAAACGTAAAAAATCATCCCCTTTTAATTCTTTATATTTGTACATGTTAACTTCTCGCTGGACCCATTTAAAATTATTGTTTTCTTTTAATAAATGTATATATAAAGCATCTAAAACTTATATTAATTAATTTCACCCTCCCCCATCATTTACATTATACGTACTGCAGAACTAAAGTATGAGGTCGAGAGGTCTGAAACAACGGCACCAAAGACAGTGATTGTTCACGTTGGCACACGACTACGTGCAGAGGAACATGTATGGGCTAGTGAGATGTTTGAAAAAGTATTATCCGGCGTCACATATTGTTATAAGCGGAGTAGTGCGAAGGCTCGATATGAACTGGAGGAAGATTGGCTATTTAAATGAGGCGTTTGAGTGGGTGGCCGAGTGCCTAGACGTCGGTTTCGTCGATCCTAACTCTGATGTGGGTCCACTTAAACAGGGGTAGCGTGGCGTCACTTGGAGGAGTATTCAGGCGAGTTGCAGCTAGCGAAAGACGGCATGGCTGATGGTGGCAACGAACTGTGGTGACCGGCGACGCCAGGAACAACGGGGAAGGCAAGATCAACGCGGACGGCGACGATGAATACGAGTGTCGAGAAGGTAAGTCGCTAGCGGTTCTGCAGGCAAAATGTCGCAGCATTGTAAACAAAAGCATGGTATTTTCAAACTTTATAGATATACATGAAACGGATATATTTATTGGAACGGAATCATGGCTTTCCAAGGAAATAGGTAGCGGAGAAATATTTAAAAAAGATTATGTAATAATTTATTGACGCTACCGGGGAGAAAGGGGAGGGGGAATTTTCATTGGAATCAAAATCGTATGAAGCAGTGGGGAAAACTTTGTAGTCGTGGATTATGAGGTAATAGGGGTGGACGTAGTATCTTAAAATTCCAGTAAAACCTTGCATATCATAGGGCTTTACAGAGCTCCAGATTATAGATTACTAAATCTCGTTCAAGCTGCTCTGGCGGAGGGAATATGCGTTATTGTTGCTGGTGATTTTAATTTACCGCTAGTGTATTGGAATGGTAGGATTAAAAATAATAATGAAGCACAATCAATAGTAAATAATTTTGTTTGGGATATGGGGTTTTTGCAAACGATAGACCGGCCTACGAGGTTAAAGTCTTTATTACATTTTTCTTAATCAATCCAGTGGAACTATTTACCAGCTCAGAAGTAGTACCTAGGGTTAGTGACCACTTGGCTGTTGTCCTTGAGAGGGGAGGGAAAATATGCGGACAAGGAAACTAGGGGGAAACCCGTATTGCAGTACCACAAAGCAGACCGGGAAGCTTTCAGATTTTACCTTAGTCAAAATTACGGGTCTTCGGCCAGTGAGTGCTGGGACACTTTCAGATCATTAATAAATGAATGTGTAAGAAAGTATGTTCCAATTAAATACCTAAAGCAAAACGCTGATCCGGAGAACTACAATTCCGAAATAAAGAAACTGAAGAGGAAGGTTCGGAAATAATATAGAAAACGGAAAGAACGCGAAACCAATAGAATAAAGTTGTGCGACTCAGTAATAATTTAACGAGGGCTGAAAGAGAAGCGCAAGAAAACTATATAAAAAATTAATTAGGAAACGAGTTGAATTTTTCAAATATGTTCGTAGACGGAAGAGGGATACAAGTTTGTCTCCTTCCCTAAAGGATGAGGAAAATACAATTATTTTAAGAAAGAAGGAAAAAGAAAATAAATTTGCAAAATATTTTGTATCAGTATTTGTGAAGAAGACAGATTTGCCAACATTTACAAATTAGAATAGTAGGACAGTTTTCAAAGTCATACCGGGGTCACTACGTAAACACATTATAAACATTAAGTCACACAAATCGGTTGTAACAGATGAAATTGCAGGAGAAGTACTCAAATTAGGAGGGGAAGCCATGATAACGTACCTCATGCGGTTATTTGAAATGTCAATTAACAATAATGAAGTCCCGGACGATTGGAGAAATGCGAACGTAGTAGCTATACACAAAGCGGGAAAGTAGTAACTAGAGGCCGCTTAGTCCCACTACAGTGGTATGCAAACTGTTGGAGAGATTGTTAGCGGATGGGGATGAAAGGGGGTGGTTACACAGTGGACAGAACGCTTTCAGGCCACGATATTTTTGCGAGAGTCACTTAGTGACAGTATGTCAAGATATATCTGATGTGATAGATGCGGGGGGAAGAATTGATGCTGTTGTAATTGACTTTTCAAAGGCTTTTGACATTTTCTTTTAGTGAAATTGGAAAAATCGGGCATTGACAAACGAGTTTTAAACTAGATTCGCGAGTTTCTGGATAACAGAAAGCTCAGTGTTTGGATAAATGGAGAAATATCTGAGCCAGTTGAAGTTACGTCAGGCGTGCCTCAGGGAAGCGTAATCGGGCCACTAATGTTTTTAACTTTTATAAATGCAATACATAGAGACAAAATTATGGAATGCCTTCAATTTTATAAAGTCCCAGCCTAATTAAGGAATATGATTGCGCAAACACCAACCAACAGCAAAGCAAGGGTTAAAATTAACAATCAGCTGAGTGAAGAGTTTGAAATAACCTCCGGTGTCAAACAAGGCGATTCCCTGTCAGCAACCTTATTTAATATAGTCAAAGATGTAATTATGAGAAGAATGGAATTCAAAGGAAATATTACCACACGTTTGAGACAATGCACAGTTTATGCAGATGATCTATTGACAACAACAAGAACGAATAAAGCATTAAAAAATACTCTTCTTGAACTCAAAACAATTTCCCTCGAATATGGGTTAATAATTAACACCAACAAAACAAAATTCTTAATATGTAAAAAAGGTGATATTACCCCAAGAAGTGTAACTATAGACGGTGAGAATTATCGAGAAGTAAAATCTTAAAAGTATATAGGCTCAGTGGTAAATGGAAGTAATAAAATCAAAGAGGAAATTAAAGAAAGAATTGCCGCAGGGAATAGAGCATACTTTGCAAATAAAGATTTATCTGCCGAGATAAGACTTTATAAAACCACAATAAGGCCAATAGTGATATATGCAGCAGAAACATGGACCCTCAATAAGGCAGAAATTCAAAAACTAATGGTTTTCGAAAGAAATATTCTGAGAAGGATATACGGACCCATTAAGCAAGCAGAAAATACCTGGAGACAAAGATATAACCATGAATTGGATATGTTAATAAAAGCGAATAACATAATAAATCAAATCAAAGCCTCCAGAATAAGCTGGCTGGGTCACGTATATAGAATGAATGATGATAGGCTGGTAAAGTAAGGTTACCAACGGAACCCGTTGACATTAAAAACAAGAGGAAGACCAAAATATAGATGGAGGGATGATGTTCTGCAAGATCTTAAGAAGATGAACATTAAGAATTGGACGGAGAATGTATAAAAAGAGTTGGAAGGCTATTATAGGGCAGGCCAAGACGATGAAATAAATTGTTGTAGCGCCTTCTATGTGTGTGTGTGAGAGAGAGAGAGAGAGGGGGAGAGGGAGAGAGAAATGATTTGGCGATAGGCATTGAGTCTCAGATAAGATTATTTGCCGATGACTATAATTTACAGAAAAATTGGAAACGTCTAAGATGCAAACATTCTTCAATCTGATCTAAACAGAATTCAACGTTGGTCGGACGAAAATGGGATGAAAGTAAACGCGGCAAAAAGTAAATCGATTGTATTTACAAAAATGAGAAATGTTTTTCAAGTTGAATATAAATTAGGGAATGAAAATAAATTACAAGTAGACACTTGCAAATATCTGGGCGTAATTTTGAGCAAAGACTTAAATTGGGGAGAACACATAAATTCAGTAACTGGGAAAGGGTGGAAGGTACTTCACTAAGTCAGTAGAATACTGCGGAAAAGTACCCGAAACACCAAAGGCATCGCTATAGGTCTTTGGTTCGGCCTATCCTTGAGAATGGGGCGGTGTGTTGGGATCAGATACGCGTGTTGGACAGGCTTCAAAACCGGACAGAAAAAGCAAATATTTCGAGGCACGTGTATGGTAATCTGCAGAATAAAGAGGGCCAGGCTTTGATCACTGTACGGAAGAACCGGCCTGGAGTCGTGTCAAAACTCTTATTTGTTTACCAACATATGTAGCGAGAAATGATCGTCCATTTAAAATTAATCGGAGAAGACAAGGAACGGACGTGGGTAAATACTCCTTCGTAAATAGGACCGTAAAAGACTGGAATGATTTGCCTGCAAGTCTACTAGCGACTTTGCTGAAGAGAGGGACATAATTAGGCACATGGTTTAACTTAATTTATTCAGGCTTATAATTAGTGTTTAAGTATTTGTATATTAAATGTTATATGTTTAGTATAATTTTTTAAAACTTATATTCCTTTATTGTAATATTAAATATATGTTGCCACCACCAGGGCACAACCCATTGTAACGTTATAAATCTATCTATACCACAGAAGAGCAGATTTATGTATGTATTAGGAATTGAAATATTATTAATTAAAAACCGTGCCTTTTTCATTTATTTATTAATATTGAAATTAAAATAATTAATATCCCTCTATTTTTTTCATGGTGTTACATGTGAATGCTGAAAGTCAGGTGGGTAAAACGAATCATAAACCATTAAGTCTATAATAAAAACTGTGAGGGTAGAACATTATCGTGGACATTGACTAAAAGACCTTCTTTTATTTAAACTTTAGAGTCGCAGCGACATCTAGGTCATTAGCAGCTACACATAACTTTGACATAGTGACAGAAAAAAGAACTAACCGACCATATTTTGTGGCACGAAAACGTGGTTAAATTAGCAATAGTGAGGGAAGTTTACGGGGTAGGAATAAAAGATAAAGACAAGGACTTGAATATGTTAGGTAAATCATGTTGGACGTGGCCAGCAATAACTGTGAAGAAATTCAAAGATTGGCAAAGGAAATATTAAGATGAAGAACTGTATAAAACCCGTCGGATTGCATAACACAACAACAGATCCTAAATATTAACGCACTGATACGTTTCTGTTAATTGAAATTATGTGAACGAAAATGAAAATGAAGTTTGATAATTGCATACGTTTACATGAATTACATTACATATGAAGCCACTAATAAATAACAAGTGCTTGCTTAACATTTTTTGCGGTGATATCCTCATCTTAATGCGAACGTCCAAGTGTCAGTATAAACCTCCGTTTTTTAATTCAGTAGTCTAAAAGTTTAGACGTATTTCTGCTTCATTCGGTTAGCTGATAAAATACTCCAATGTGTATTAGCGGAATCGTTCCTCTGACTATGCCCGGAAATTGGGAATTTAACGATTAATTAAATCACACTATAGACCCCCTGAGTTCCCGTGTGTTTACTTAGATATTCCAGTCCATAAAATTGAGTTTAAGTGTTAATTCATAATTATTCGCTGTAACCATATTGCAGAACTGCTGATTAATTTCAGGATATCTTACGACAATTTAGAGCATTAGCGGAACTTAAATGGAATAGGATTTAATAAAAGATGTTTGTGCTGCAAGTCAATTCTTTTTACCGGTTTAATAAAATATTCTGAAAATTGTTCCTTTTTCTTGGGGGGGGGGGGACAGGCTACATGACAGTGATCCAGAAACTGGCACTTCCTCTTTAATACCATCGGAAGCGAATTGAGGGAGAGGAAGGCAGTCAACGGTTGACTAAGGCTATAGTTTAAAAGTCCCACCCGGTATTCACGCGAAAGGGATGCAGGGCAAACCCTAGAAAACCTGAATGAGGTAGGTTTCAAATGAAGGATGTTTAAGAGGTTAACAAGCTACTTGAAGATGATCCTGAAACGGGGAGCTTCCCTTTAATAGCACAGGTAGGAAACTGAAAAGGGGAGATGTGGAAGCGTGAAGAAGAGGACAAAGGGTTGAATAAGTTCCCAGGGCAATTTCTTCCAGTCGTTTTCAAGGATGACGTTCCGGAGCCTGTGGGAGTTTTCTCTCGCAGGCATTTCTTCCCCAGATTGACTGCCGGGCTCACCTGACTCCGTCGGGAATACCTCGTACTCTCCCTGGTTTTTCCAAAGTTCTCACATGCCGATTCACCTTCACCTATTTAAGAGGGATGCTAAGACCTTGGCCATATGGTAAGAGTTGTTGGTTGTTCCCATTGGATCAGTCGGTCAACTGGCTCCAAAACCTGGCAAAGACACAGCAGGCTTGTCTCCCGTTTTTCGGAAGGGCGTGAGAATAGTACCCAATAAGACGGCATACCTGATGCAGATTTTCTAGGGTATCCCCTATATCTCTTTGGGTGAAACATCGGGTAGTACTCTTAAACTATAGCCCGGGGGCCGTAGTTAACCCTTGGCGGCCTTGCTCTACCTTCAGTAGCCCCCCCTTTAAATTTCCTTCCTATGCTATTAAAGGGGAGTTGTCTGTTTCAGGATCAGCATCAGGCAGCCAAGTAATAAAAAAGATTACTACCAATGTTTAAATTTGAGTCAAGTTGAATTTTAACACACCGTGTCTGAGACAGATCTGTTTCAGTCATCAGTTAGTTAATCATAGTCAAATTGAAATTATTCAGAAGGAACTGTTGTGGTTATTTATGGAAAGGAGTTACACACAGTAAGAGCTGACGATATCTGAGAAAATTCCACGAATGATTTGTAAACAGGGCAGCAATATGAACTCGACAGAATGCCGTGAAGAATATAAAAATTCAACTAATGACGTAAATAATGAATACAAATTAACGTAAAGTTATTAAATACAGAAACGATACCCACTTTATAGTATTACAAATTTAATGTCTGAAATGAAGGATCACGATGAAAGTTGATCGAGAGAACCGGGGAACATCCACCGCAGCTCAACTGAGTCGAGCATCAGACAAGCATCAGACTTTTCTATCCTTTAGCCCCAAACACATTCTTCGCAGCTTATTTCAGGACTCAGTGAAGAACGGATATTGCATGTAAAGTAATCAGAGGTGCAATGAATTAATTCAGGAAACAGAATAAATCCTTCCAGTGAAGCCAGACATATAGTTAATGAAACTGAAATGAGGAAATAGAATGGAAATTTTTTTACCAGGATGTCGATGTTTTTTCAACTAGATTCTTCGTTTCAGATGCGTACGTCTGTGCTTCGCCGGAATGATTTTTCTCTCTTTCCTGAAATTTATTCTCTTTTGCAGTAACCAACAGTACACCGAAAAGCTTTAATTTGTATTTTTTTGCAATTAATGAGTCACACTTATAATATTTCGCACTTTTTTGAATACGACTACTCGAAATGAACTGGCTGTTAATTTGGTTCACAGTTTATCAGAACTGTCAAATGGGTTTATATTGTGTGGCATTGCCTCTTAGTTACTGTGATCAGGTTTTAAAATGTCATAGTGTATGGATACTAATTTCCTGGTTTCATTTATGAGACACGTTTATGATATTCAATAAATAGATGCATGTGTTTATTTTTCTCAGGTTTGGTGTAGGTAAATTCATGAAACGATACAGTTAACATGAAGAACCGGTCAGTGGAAGATCCCTGAAACCCTAGAAGGACGATGCTCTCAGCTAGCACAGCACACGTGTAGCTTGCGTGTTATTTGGAATAAGACCGCAATGTGGCGTGTTAGGAGATTGCGACACGGGTTCAAGTATCGTCTGCCATTTCTGCATCAGGTTACCGTCCAAACTAAATCCGATCTGCATGAGCGTTGATACCATCACGTTTGGCTATCCAAGTCCCATGAGAAATTTTACTGTTGCGCTTTTTGTAAAAGAACTGGACAGCATTTAAAGGTTATTTACTTGAGTGTACACCAGAGTAATGATACCTCTCAATTTAATGCAAGCGGGACAGTAAATTTTGATGAACCGTTCATAATTTACGTTCTTAGTCTTTGGGTCAAGGCTTTGGTTAGTGGTACATTTCTTCATACGTGGTGAATCGTTGCGTAACTGATCTTGATGCAAGATTAGAGAGATTGGTTGGCAACACCGGAAGTTACCACAGAAACAAATCAAGGTCGTTTCCAATTAATTGCTCGGAACGAGCATTTCAAAGTAGAAATGCCCAAGAAACACCCAAAATGCGACACCTTTCAAGACATATCCAATTTCGCATCGTTGGGTCTTGAGATTATTGCTATTTCTGTCGCCTGGGATTAAAAAAAAAGAGAGAGAACGTTTTCACGATAACAAATTACGTATTTATCTGTCTACTATTCGAATGACATGTCGAAATACACCAATATTTTCGTATTTTCTTATCTTGATTCCGCGTAAATCTGTAGTGCGTTTTCTAACACGAGTTAGTGTAGTTCTTTTGTTTCTATCAAGTTACAAATTCTTTATCTTCTTCTGACTGATGATTTTGAAATAACGAAATCTTACCGAAAACCATCTGGAAGGACAGCTTAACAAATTTGCAATTTGTGTGAAGTTGATATCAGTTCCAAAAACATTTATTGAATCCTGATAGAAATTCCCCATTTGTCTAACATTTGACCTTGCTATTAACAAAGTTCAACCGAATTTTACAATTCTCAATTACATTATTCCTATTCGCGTTTTATATCGTTGCTATACAGATTAGCCTTATGCGGGAGAATTCCCCTTATTAATAGATATTTATATTTTGTTATAAATATTAACGTCTCAATTTAACTTTCATTAAAATTGACGACCGTGAAATTGTAAGTAAATTGCAATAAAACTCTTAAGTTGTATTAAAATTAACCTCTCTTACACTGTAAAAGGGTTTTAAGTTAGGTATTGTATTCATAAAGAAACTTCGGATCTTAATACTACGGTGTAAACAGCCTATAATTACTGAAATATTTTAGACTCAGTTTATTTATTTTATACTGAAAATATTTAATTTTAATCAATTGATACAGATAAATTACTGTATATATTAAGTTTTTAAATTAAGTTTTAATCTTATGAAATTAGAATTATGGCCAAATTGCAGAGTGCCTCGACTTAGCGACAGGTGGATCATCACTGGTCAGTTCATCGACTTCATGAATAAAAATGATAATTTTCCACTTCTTTTATTCCACCGTAATGTATGTACGCGCATTATTACCGAATGACAGCACCAAGTTCAATAATTCTTTTTTTGTTGCGTTCGGTATTATCATGACAAGTTTTGTATAAAAGAAAATTTTTAAAGAGTCGTACGGAAGAGTTTAAAAATCTCATAATATGAAAAACATCTACGGGAAAGCTGCCTTACACCCACACGCTTTAATCTCCAAATGTGAATGTGAGTTGCCTATAGTCTTGATCTATTTATGCTCCGAAACGGCTCAACGGATTTCAATGAAAATTTCAGGCATTGAAACAGGAATATTTACTTAAGGTTTCGTGTATGGTTCATTTCGATATCTTACAGAAGAAGACATAAATGTAAATATTTATAAATCCATTGAATTGCCGCGTGAAAGGTGGCGTGAAATTCAACTGCGAGTCAAAAGTCATAATAACCGTTCTAATACCATTCATCCTACCTACAGTGTTATTATAAGCGTGATTTTGGCAAATTGAGAGAGAGGGGGGAGGTTGAGCAATATCACTCCATCTATTGTTGTAAACATGAGAAAGCGGGACATGTTCAAAACCAAATGCGACTTGTAAGGTATTCCGTAAAGTGATTATAAGCGCGACCACTTGACTGTTCATACAGTATTGGTAGATTTACATTCATTTGTATTCAATTACTGTTTCTTTCGTAACGACAAAAATTAATTTTTCGTGTGTTTTGATGTGTTTAGAAGTTTATCGTCGTTATTTGTTGTTAGTGATAAGAAAATGCCACCAGTGAGTTCTCAAAATTTCGGTTGGCGTACGAGTAACGCACGTCGAGTTCGTACTCTTCGAGAGAATGAGACTGGAAAAGGGCGTAGGCGGCGTTTGGAGGCAAACAGAATGAGAATTTCTGAAGCGAGATCAACCAAGGATCCGAAAGAACCCATACCGTCGGGTTCATGGGAGAGGCGACAAAACAAACGGTCAAACGTACCAATTACCTATGAAAGTTTAGCGTATACCTTCCGTACGACTCCCCTGGGGGTGGGGGGTGGAATGTGTAATAACGACTCATATTTGAGTCGAAAAATAATTATTGAGATCAATTAATTTTATAGTTTTTCCCCGACAATATTTTTTGTATTATTTTATCTCCTTGCAGCATGTGAGGGGTGGGGGTGGAAATGACTATGAAAATAACAAGGAAATTGTCAATTTTGTGGGTCGCTGTGTTACATTGGCACCATTAATATGCTCTTTAAGTAAAAATACATCCCTTAAGTGGGGAAGGAATTTTATTTTGTCAGAGTACTGAAAATATTTTTAGTCCTGTTATTGTACTGGCAGTATTTTTGACTGTCGAAATACTAGGAGTATATTTGAAGTTCATATTGTGACGTTTTCATGACGGTTTAGTCATATGTTGACCAAGAATTAATTAATGTACCGGTATAATATAAATAAATACCCGGGTAACCTCGGGTCTCCAACTAGTATTTCAGTACTTACAATAATTTTTATGAGGAATGTATTATGTATTCTAACATATAACTGACAATCATTAACATACCGGTTGAGTTGTAGTGCAGCCTCTAGGAGTGGCATGGAAGGGGTTCAAACAAAGTTCCACATATAAACGTAATCGCGTAGGACAATTTATACTAGAAATGTTACATACAACCCAGAGACAAAAATTGTTTTTCTTATACGGGTGGTAAGAGAGGAATTTTTCAAACAGTGTGAAAGGTCACTTATTGTTATTGAATGAAAGTTTTTGGGGTAGCTCAGTTTGGAAATACGGTTTGATTCTTCACGTTGGTTATGATGAAATTCACATTCTTTAAGTTTAAATAGGGTAGGGGGCATGAAAACGTAATCGTTTCTTAAATATCATTCCATCGAGCTCGATCACGTGTTGACCGAGAAATTATTGTCGAATTCAAATTGATCTTGGTATCGGCAGGTATTTATTTTTATATTTTAGTAAAAGAATGTTGTTTCTCTAAATTAACCATTGGGCTTAACGAATTTTCAAATAAAATCGAGTGACATGTTATAGTGATTCTTCCAACATGATTCCATTCTATTACCCAATTGTAATTAATACATTTCAGTTCCTATGTTGACCACTAACAGGTTTTTTTGCAATTATATAAAAAAATTTGTTCGTTTAAGGTCATAGTTACTAATAAAATTTTGAATTAACTTGGCTGAGTTTGAACTTGAGAGCCTTTAAGAGTGATTCTCAAGGGAACGTTAAGACGTAACTCCATTTCCTATTAACGGTGCAACATTCTCCAAGGATTTTACAAAAATTGCCTATCTTGAAAATTTATCATCTATCCATTGTACGTCGTATCTCGTGTCTTGCCGAATTGCACAACATATGATGACTTTTTAATGAACTGATTCCTTTATCTCGCCGGATCGGTTTAGGGGAACTTTGGACGATGTGCGAAATTTCCTAAGCAAAATTGTTGTGAAACTAAAAACAACAGGTATTGTTCGACAATCAAAGCATTAACTTTATTTTACACACATAGAAACGTAAATTCATTTACAGGAATTTCTACCGTGTAATAAAACTATTCGTTAGGGACGCAAACTTGATTAAACGATTCAGCCACCAGAAAGTGAATATGTGCAATTATGTTTATAGACTGTTTTATAATTAGTTACCTCACGGTATCTCGTTACTTTAATTCGTTTAGAATGTAATATGTAACGCGCCATTAAGCATCCGTTTTGGTTCAAACGAGTTTAGGAAACTGCTCCGATATAATGGCGCGTGCATAAATACGACGGAAAATTAATAAAAAAATAATAGCTTTGAAGATCAAATTTCATGGCTCGTAAATTAACGTCAAATTAAACAAGATCTTCAACCTCTTATCTTCTCATAGTAATTTTAAATCTTTTTGGTGACGTTGCAGAGCAATGAAGCTATTGTAATGAGTAATACTTTCAATAAAGCTGGGTTCCAGGTGTTTGGATCTAAATATAAGTATTACACTATTAATGTTTACAAAGTGACTGATAATTAATAGTCGTTGTTGCCTACTTACATTAATCTTCTTTTGACGTTACTGAACGCTACTCATTTCATTTTGCAATTAATTATTCCAAGGGTTATTGCGTTAATTATTATTAAACATTTTAGCATCGTGTGCTGTTATGTTTTATTGTTAAAAATACTGTTGTGAATTGAAAGTGGCCGCCTTTCAGATTAATATAGATTTAAATGACTACGCCAAACCAAATTTTTCAGAAATATATAGTTTAATAAAACGAAAAGTATCATTGAAAGTAGATATTAGTAAATCAATCACATATCGGTTGACTCTGCCAAGGTTGGACTTTTAAATATTTTGCGTCTCTCGTCTTTCATTAAAATGTGGCACCTGAAGAAGTCCAAATGTGATCGTTTAATCTAATTAAAAACGGTGTCCGTAAAAACTGGTAGGTAATTTATTTATTTTAAAAATAGATATTTTCCCCACTCAAATTTATGAAATAAATTACAATCAGAATTATAACAGTTTATAAGTGCTGTTGAAGAAGATCCAAAATAAAAGTAATGACACGGCGTCCTAGTATTATTAAAATTTTCTGTTTGTAATTTTATTAAAATATTTAAGTGAAAAATTTGTGTAGTATATTAATTTATTTCAACGAATTCAGACAGAACAGAGGAAAAATGATCGCAATGGCACATATAAAAACACATTTAAATTATATTTATTTACAATTTTCAAAATTGTCAACTTCCTGCCTCATTATCTCATTGGAATTTAAGAATGCATGATCTATTAAGTTTTTGTCATAAATTTTGAATTATACGAAATGCAGTTATATAGAAGTATTTCTATAAAAGTTTCTGTGATATAGTTGTGTGGTTTACTTACGTTTTAACCTTCACAAATTTGTTGTAGATTTTTTCAAAGTATTAAAAAATTTAACGATTATAAATTAATGATTTGGTGTAGAAGCACTTAACGACTTACTCAGCGATTGTTTCATTTGCCTTCAGGGAATAATTTATTGATAAAAATTGTAAGCTCACTCAGTAAATAATATTATTGGCCTTCTTTAAAGACAATTCAGAATTTTAATTCAATTTCAAGAAATTGCACGAGAAAATAGAAATTTAAAGTAAAAATATTTAGCTAAAAAGTTATTTAAATTTTCAGGTTTTATTTAATTTTGTAAAATATACAAATAATACAAACCAACATTTTTAATGAATGTAATTATATTTAAATCTTGATGAAGAGTATAGATCTAAATATAATTTTATTTATTAACTGCATCCGATGACAGGTACAATTAGAACGTAATTTAAGAATACAGATTATTGCAGACCGTGAAACTGGTGAATGTGAATTTGTGGGAATTAAAATAGCTAAAGATTTATAACATTAAAACGTGACCAATTTTTCAGCGAAAAATTTGGTGTTCTCGCATCGTTTTTAACAAAACTACATAATTATTCGGTACTTTCAGAGCGTATATATTTAAAGTCGCAAAATTAACTGGGGAAATGAAAAAAAAAATTAGATGTAGAATGTAATATTTAATCTATACTGATGAGCGAGATGATTTGCTTAAGGTCTAATAATTTTACCATTAATGTAGAAAATAATGCTAATAATTTAATTAAAATTTATCATTCTGTATTTTAAAATTTTTGGTTTGTTGTTTTTCATTGTTATTTTGTACATTAACAATACGCTTCAGAGCTTTTAGTTGTGTCTGTCGGCCGATTTGCTTGCGATGAGTACGTCTAAATTTTAACACACATTACTATTTTTTGATTACGTAGCTAATAATCCAGTAATTATCTTATAGGGGAAATGGGAGCGGAAAGGGTTACTTATTGTTTAACAATTTTTATAAAATTATGGAAAAAGAAAAATCATTTCGTAATAGTTTAAAAATTTAGTTCATTTTATTATTTATATAAACCAATATCCATAAAACTTAAAACGGAGAATATAGATTTTTGATGAATTTCTGACAAGAAACGTACGAATTTCCCGTTCTAATCCAGACACCACTACAGTAAACAGTAAAATTAAATTTCGTTTAAGAATAATCTTAACACATTTCTTGTCTTCTTTCTTATACTTATTTAGCATACTGTTGATCGTTTTATCGACTTTTCCTTTCGCAAAGAGATTTTTCTTGCAACAGCTCGATGTTTGCTAACATTATTTCCTTCTTTCCGTCATTTTTCTTTCTTCATGTATTCTTGTTTGGGTACAGCATCCTGTAACTCATTCTTATTTCTCTTGAGGAAAACATTACAATTTGCGTTAAACAGTAGAAGCCCGTTCCGCCGACCCGTGACAATGTCCCAGCCTTATTTACTAACCTCCAACACGTTCCGTGCCTAGTTCCCCTAATTGTTTTATGTATATATACTACTATAAAATTATTTTGTCTTCTGAGATTTAAAACCACACATGATGAGGTCCCAATTTCAAGGTATATATCGTTACTAATATTTAGTAAAATATTATTATTAAATTTTCTTTCAGTCGCAATCACCACAGCCCGGGGATCCTAGTCAACCCTTGGCTACCTTGCTCTACCTTCCGCATCCCTCCTCTTTAATTCCCTTCCTATGCTATTAAAGGGGAGTTGCCTGTTTCAGGAACACAGTGTTAACCAAAAAAAGAAAAGAAAAAAAAGGAGTAATGTAATTAAAATCTTCTCTTTGAACCTTACTACTAAAGAGGCCCAAGAACTTTTCTCACAAGGGTTGTTTTCTCCAGAGAGTATGAAAAGCCTTCCGTACGCGGCCGTCAGCTCCCACAAGAAAATGCCATAGTTTTTATCTTATCTAATGAATTCAAATACCCCACATAGCAACAGTTTCAATGACACAGTTGCAATCGGGCGATTAAGTTGCGCAGCCGTTATGTTAATGCGTTTAGGTGTTAGTCAATTACGTCATTTATGTGTCATTGCCTAATTCTCCGTTGGGTGCACAGCGTGGCCTTCGCGCGTTGCTCCACGCGCCTTCATGACTGGACAACATTGTAAGGACAATGTCGTTTCCGTCATCACGTACTCATTCAACACACACACACAGCAAGTACGGCCAATAATACTGCAAGGTGAACTGAAAGCCGCAGGCAGCCCACACTTATGAGTACAATTATCGTTTCTGTCGTGTGCTATACTAAACGCGAATCACAGGTTTTAGATTAACGCGTTACATGTATACCGACCAATCACTACGATCTCTAAAAATTAATAGTAATCAGTTTTAAAAGAACCGTAAAACATGGGAGTCTGAATATGTTTTATTGACCTTACGACATATATATATATACTACATATGACTAGATATCGTACAGAATACGATAAATAGTAAAATCATGCACAACATATTTTAACGGATTTTTGTCTGAAAACACACACAAACAAAATCATAGGATAAATAAACATAATATGTCGACAGGTTCCAAGGCTAGTACATATGTGTTCAAGTGCTACAGCACAATAATTAATTTTGTAGGAACTATTGGTTTCGTAATTAATAGAAACTTTAAAATTATACTAGTGTTTATAAGACGAGAATCTTGTCTGGAATGAGAAATGCGCCCCCAGCCCCTGCTCCTCAAAAAATTGACAATTGTATGAGCTACAAATAAATCAGCACTGAACAGAGCTTGCATGCTGATACAGGTGTAGGCGGCCTCCGCAGGGTACAGTTTTAAATGTTTTTGACAAATTAGGAAAAAGATTACTGATTATCAAATTGTTGTTTTATTTTTGAATTAATAAATGGGTATTTAAAAGAAAAAGCATTTAGTTGGTGGCATTTCTAAAGCATTCGTGTTATTGTGGTATTTAGTCCTAAGATTGAACTGATGCAACCCTCCATGCTAACCTATCTTGAGCAAGCCTTTTCATTTCCGATTAATACATACACATCCATCCATAATAAGCTTAGCACATTCCATCCTTGGCTTCCTTCTTCTGTTTTACGCCACATACTTCCCGCCATTGCTAAGACCCTCATGTCTTAAAACGTGGCCTATTAATCTATCCCTTCCCTTGGTCAACGTCCTCCATATTGTTCTCTCTTCCCCTATTCTATTTAGAACTTCCTAGTTACTGATTCTATCCACCCTTCTGATTTTCAGCATTCTCTTATAACACCACATTTCAAAGGCTTCTATTTCACGTTTCGCACCCATATAATGTCACACTCTATAAGAATGTTTTCCTAATATTCACACTTATATTAGCCGTAGGTAAATTCTTATGTTTTGCTAAAGTCTTCATTGCCTACTCTTTATGTCTACTATACTTCTACGATCCCTATTTATTGAGCTGCCCAAGTAGCAGAATTACATAACTTTCTTCAAAATATCCCTTCCCAATCTAACACCCTTTGTTATTCCACTGTTTCCCACACTACACTCTATTACCTTGGTTTTCCTCATGTTGTATTTTTTCTCCAGGACCACGTTCATGCCATTTATATGTTTTCCAAGTCTTCTGACTCCCCTAATATTACAATATCATCGGCATAGGGTAGGATTTGTTATTTCTTCTCCTTTCAGTATGATTTCTTTCCAATTTTCTTTTTAACTTTCTTCATCGCTTTTTCTATATATCAGGTTAACAGCATGATCGACAGACTGCTTTCTTGATTGCTACCTAATTTTCTTCCCCTTCAATTCTAATTACTGCTGACTGCCTTTGGTAGAGGTTATCAATAAGCTTCCTTTCTCTATATTTTATCCATGTCCTCTCCAAAGTCCTTACTAGTGTTTTCCAGCTCACATTATCAAAGGGTTTTTCTAAAATTAGAAATGCCATGATCGTAGGCCTTGTTTTTTCTTATCCTGTCTTCTAACTGACGCCATTTCTAAAATATTGCTTCTCTTGTCCCTACATTCTTCCTAAAACCAAACTGATCAAATAACTCGAATTCTATTTGTCGTTAAATCATGCTATATGTTATATTTTAAAACAAAAATAATTTAACTCTGAGAAAATTACAGTGCAATACTGCATTCAATTGCCCCATAATGTGTTATTTCATCCTGAACTTAACTTTATTTATTTAAAATATGTAAGAAGTAAAATTAATTTGTTTTAGTGATTTGCCCATTTTGGTTTTAAATTTTTACAATTTTTGAAAAGTCCGTTCCTTTTACACATTATGTAGAGGAAATTAGAAATATTGTGTATACGGGTCGTTAACAACACTGTAGACGTTGTAGTGTTATTAATATTTTACGTAAGGGTAATATCCTTGTATGAATAGTTTTTTGGGTGATGTAGCACATCCGATCCGGCACTACGTAGCTTATGGAAATCATAGTACATTATATTTATCACTAAGAATTTGTAGGAATTAATCTGCTAATGAATCTTGTTAAAAAAGGATATTTTTCTATTGAACACCGTTGTTTGATCCTCTATCCTGCGTATTCATTTACTTCAAGATAAGGATTTATAACTCATTTCTTTGCTCTGATTTCACAAATTGTAACAATAAATTACCCATACATAATTTATACTGAAACGTAGATTAAAAGTAACGAACCATTCCATATTTCCGTTTATGCCGTTGTCCGATGGCGTGATTCTCTCAATATTACGTCACGATTGTGAATCAGACGACCCATTTACGAAGATAATTTCCGAGCATTTCAATTCCTCGTAATAAAACACATTTAGGATATCAAGTGTTGGTATCGGCAGTTGGCTTTCAAAATTGAAGAGATTAAATTCAGTATCAGACGTATTCATGAAAAACGTTTTGTTATAAGTATGTTTCGTCCTTTCCATTGTTAGAGTAAACACGAAGAAAAGGCGAGAAAGAAAAGAAATAGAAAAGGAAACAGAAGATATACAACAGAGAAAAAATATTAACAATAAAATTGAGACTCAAAAAGGACAAGCTCTTCCTTGTAGCGTCGAATCAAATTTATATGACATGGTCCACGCAGCTGCGCTGCAGCAAGAGTTCTTTGTCATTCATTCGCTAAACGTCAGAGTATTATAGAACAAACGTTGTTCCTTAGTGGATTTTTCTAAACGGCCGACGGTAAGGAGTAAAAATATAGCAAACATTTTGGTTTCGAAATCACGAAAACTGCAACAGCAACCCACAAAGCCGATGCTAAAATTTGCGTATAATTTTGCGCGGTTGACAGAGAAAAAGAAAAAATTGGTAAATTGTTCTCGAGTAAAACTTTGAACAAATGAGAAATATGGAGAAAGAAAACTCACGTAAATACAAAAGTACAGTTCAGTTCAATATTAAAATAAATTCCATGTGATGAAAGAAGTGGAAGAATATAATTGATTTTCAATGTTTTGCAATTAAACACGACTGACGTATGATCCTTAAGACACTTGAAAATTAGTGTTGTCTGATGTTTTTAAACAGAAAATTAGTTCCATCTTAAATTGAAAATCTGTTTTAAAGTTCATAATTTTTATCTGTACGATGATTATAATAATTTTACTGATAGGTAAATATTTTTCAATTAAATATTTTTATTAAATTATTAATTATTTATATTATTAAAATGTGGTTTGGTAAACATATGGGATGGAATACCTAAACGAAGAATATCACTGCTCATGGATCAAGAATTCCCAGAAAAATAGTACAGCTTTTAATAAAGTGAACACATAAATATACGAAATTCTAATTAGCATTTGGAGAAAAAAAATCTGAAGGTCTAACTGTGGTGTCAAAAATGGATGAATGTTGACAATCGAAACGTTTGAAGGTTGTCAACAGAAGTTCTTGTATTGTTACATGCTAAATGGACAGGTAAAATGATGGAACGAGATATTTCATAACGTTTCGCTGGATGAAGAACACTTTGCACCGTAATATTACGGGAACGTTAGCGGGGAAAATATGGAAAAGTCCGAAGGACTAGGTGGTGACGTCTTTTAGAGCTCCGTCAGACGTCTTATGTAATTCCCGAAATAATTTCTTAATATGAATAAAATAAAAGCATCCTGCATTGCTCCTGTTTCATGCGTTTAATTATTATTACTAAATGCTAGTTTTTTCTGGAAGATTATTGAATGTACATGTGAAGAATTTAGATCGCGGACCAGCTACAGCCCCTGACGGTTACGGCCGAAATGATCGATTGATCATTAAATTATCTTTTCGGCTGAGGGAGTCAAGGAGTAAATATGATGAATTGCTAAATTTTACGCCTGAGGAAGTTTCAAAAAAGGAGACGAAACGTCACTTTTGAATAAATGGTGATAAGATTATATGCTGACATATTGGCTGTCTTTTTAATTATGATCGCTCTCAATTCAGTAGCATCCAACTGGCCGTAGCCGTGACTGACGTCTTGCGACATTCATTTACAAGTTGCTATTTTCATTTCTGTCGAAACTTCGTAATTTCTTACGTTCAAAAAATGTTACTTTTTTACTTCTACAAGTGTCAAAACTTAAAAAAAAATTGCTCTTGGGACAATGCTCTGAATACATATATGCAACCTCTAAATTTAAACTCAAGTAATTAGATATAAAATTAATATACTTATGCCAAACCTTATAACATGCTCTGTTAGTGATATAAAGCTTGTAATAGTCCTATCACAAATTAAAAATTATTTTGAATGTGCCCGGCTCAATGTCATGAGAAATAAAACGTCGATGACGTCATAATACGTCACAAAGTCACGTAAACCAATTTTATGCTCTTTTCCCAGGGTCCTAAATCGTGGTTTTACTTAAAAATAAAATAACTTAGTAAATGTACAAGTGACTTAAGTATACATACATTTTTTAATATATATATATATATATATATATATATATATGGAACAAGTTTACACGTTTCCACGCCACAATACACAAGTTTACGAATCAATAAGAGTAAAATCTTACCACCCATTCGTCTCCATTCAAAATAATTCTCTCTGTATACCTTTCCTTACCTTGACCAATAGTTTCCTTCATAATATTTTCCATCCAGCACGCAAAGAAAAATCTCATCTTCATCTATCAGGACATATCCAGAGATGAATACGTCTCTCCTCTCTGCCGCCAAAAATGACAATCCTTCTTCCTCGTACTAGAAAAGGATATATTTATCTTATTTTTCCTTGTGATTATTTTTATATAGGTGGTTGAGAGTTGTGATGCTCCTTCGAAACTCCTTTGTGAAGTTTTGAACCAAACTCAGTAGCTACAACAACAAGATAACTGGATTTTTAATGACGCTGTAAGCAAACTCCTCTAAATTAAAATACCAACCAGCAGAGAAAAGGAAACAAATACCTCTTGCATTCCTTAAATCTTTTTTATTAGAGAATATTGATATTCAAAACACTCTAGAAGTCTAATTTAACATCATAGGCTACATACCGATGTACAGTAACCGGTGACTTAGTAAGAATTTTATAAAATTCCGCAGGGAAGGACGCCAAAGTTATTACAACCTTCATACAACAGGTTGCTTAATAACAATAAAGTGAAATTATGTGGTAATAACCATCAAATATTCTCAGTATTAACGTAAAGCTGTCGTTATAGCTCCACTTAGAGGTATTGCAAATGAAGCATGCGAGCACATAAATAATTAAAACCAACTGAGAAAAAGACAAGACCAGCTATCAATGTTGAGAAATGGCAGTACGTACCAGGATTTGAGTATTTGTGTGCCAATAGAAATGGAAGAAATGAATGTTAGCGATAAAATTTAATTCGGAAAGTCAATAATTTTGTTTTATTTCGTTGGTCTGAGGGCCACGAATAATATAGCTAGAGAGTACCTATTTAATGATTTAAAACTTAAAAACTGTAAGAAATCAGTTTCTAGTAGGCTGCCTCTGTGGTATAGTGACTAGCGCCACAGACTCACATGACAGAGGTCTCGAAATCGATTCTAGGCAAGGGACTGGGTGTTTCTATGTGTTCTCAAGTACCGTTATTGAGTTTAACAGAGAAAACGAAAATTAGATAGCCAAAGAGCAAGTCGCTAATGACCTCGTTGGTTGCTGCGGCTATAAACTGAATTTAAAAAGTTCTAGTAATAGTATAAGTGTGTCTGGTAAGAACTAAGACCCCTTTAGAAGTATAAGAAAGAAAAAACTAAGGAATTTTCAGAAGGCGAGTAAATGTAACTTACATACCATACCTAGAAGCCACTGTCTAAATAATAATATTGCTTTAGTGTGCAATTCCGTATCTCAACTTTATATGATACTGATACTCGAAAAGATAAATGGAGCGAAAGAAGAATAAAGGGCACTTTTAAGTTTCGCCAATCGTTTCTGTTTATCTGTCTCAGAATTCGAGAATGCGTGTCTCGTAGATACAAGGACAGTCGTGTGTTGAAACTGCGGAGTGTTAGGATCGATTTTGCGAAGATTTCGTCTTGACGGATGTAAGCACGTGACTTGATAGCACATGCTATCTATCATTGGCACACACTGCTATCAGGATATCTCTCGCAATAACTCGCTCGGAACGCATAATTCCTCTCAAGGCCATCACAAAGTCCTTCTTGCTTAGGATAAAGCCACAATAAAAAATAGAAACATTATGATCCTTCCTTAGAAACGCTATGAGGAGGTCGGATTCACCAAAAATCATTGATTAACATTCTCAATTGACACTTAGGAAACTTAGATAACTCATACTTTGCAATCTCAGTCTTTCACAACGTGAAAGCCCTTCCTATTTAACTCATATATAGAACAGGCAATGAAGAAAGATAAAAAGGAATATGGAAAATGAATCATACTGCAAGAAGAATAAATAAAAACTTTTCCGATGATATTGTAGAATTAGGGGAGTCAGAAGAAGACTGGGAAACTATAATAAATGGCTTGAACGTGGTAATGGATAAAGAGTTCAAAATGAGGATTAATAGATGGAAATCAAGGTAATGGAGTGTAGTATGGCAAACAGTGGAACAACAAGGTGTGGTAGATTGAGAAAGGATCTTTTGAAGGAAGTATAGGAATCCTGCTACTTGGGCAATACAATAACAAGGGTAGAAATATAGTAGACGTAAAGACTAGGATAGCACAGGCAAGGAAGGCTTTCCTGTAAAAGAGGAATTTACTTACGGGGAATATAAGTGTCAATATTAGGAAATCATTACTATAAATCTTCGTATGTAGCGTGGCTTTATATGGGTGCGAAACGTGGACGGTAGGAGTTGCAGAAAGGAAAATAATAGAAGCATTTGAAATGTGGTGCTAGAGGCGAATGATGGGTGGATAGAATCACTAACTAGGAAGATCTAAACAGAATAGGGGAAGAGCTAACAGTATGAAGGACGTTGACCAAGTGAAGGGATAGATTAACAAGCCACGTTTTGAGACATGAGGGTCTTGTAAAATTAGCATTAGAGGGAAGTGTGTGGGAATGAATAGAACAGGGAGGCCAAAGAGGCTAAGAAGATTAAGGAGGATGTAGGATAAGGTAGTAATGCGGAAATGAAAAGGCTTGTGCAAGATGGAGGCTTGCATCAGACCAGTCTTAGGACTGAATACCACAACAACAACACCAGAGAATAAGTAGAATAAGGTCTCATATACCTGTAGCCAAATTATTCACATAGTATAGTGTAATTACTTTTTAAGCTACATTTTCTGGTTTTCGTAGAGTCCTATCCCCAAACTGCTGTCTAATCGTTTTATCCTTCAAGTCACAACTGTTTAACAACGAAATAATTGATCATTTAGAATATCTTTAAATTAATAAATTTGCAATTGGTATTTCCTTGAGGCTTTAATCGTCTTAGGGTTTTAATTTAAGTGAACAACAATATAAGCTATTTAAATTTGATAGTTTATGTGACGTATAATAAAATAAATAAATAATAAAGAGGCATTACAAGTTTAATACCAAGTATACACTTTAATGAAGACTTTGGCAAATAATTCCAGATAGTAAAACAGTTAAAACAATATGTTTCGTCCGTAATTTGGGACTTGAATAGATGAACACATAAATAGCTGAAAAAGATGAGGCGAATAAATAAATATTTCTTCTGCTGCGGCTTTGATCACTCATTAACTTACATTAATTGGGCGCTTTAATTTAAAACATATTCCCGTACTGCGTTGATCTTCTCCGTCGACTATCAAATAACAACTCTAATCCAGTGTGGCGTCTCACAACCTTTATTCGGCTAGCGTGTTCGAGACCCGACACCTCAACCTGCGGTCGCTACTCCTCGCAGACCCAAATGCCACACTTCCGCTATCGTGGCTCGTCGTCGACTTTTAATATTTCTGTGCAATTTCACTGTTCCGCGCTCGTCTTCTGTCGGCGAGTCTCGAACGATCTACCAAACAAAATGTTTCGAGCGACTATACTGTTTAGGAACGGTGTCGTAAATTCATCTTACAATTTCTTGAGTAAAATTTAACACACATTGTCTCTCTTTCATACACGTTTGAACCGAAATAAAATCTCTTTTTGTTATGTTTTCAAAGATAATGTAGCCATTGAAGAGAAAAGTCGGTAAAAACTTGTCTGACTTAATGCCCTGTTTTATTTTTTGTCGTTTCATAAACATTATAACTCATATTTCCGAAAAATACGAATTATTGCAACTTCATAAACAAGAAATACTGCGTATAGCTTAGAATAATATTTCTCTGCTGAGTTTTAATCTGAAACATTGAAGAACCTTCCTAATTATTCAGATAACTTCCACTTATCGGGGGCCTGTCCATCATAAAAGATATCTTAATTTGGTCACGCATTTTTAAAAGAATGTCAATGTTTGTCAATATAATTCGAGTGGAACCGAAATAGATGGGATTATAAATATGATGAAGACAAATATTGTGAGAAACTTAAATTGTTTGTTAGTGTTAACAGCGTCTTTATTCAAAGTTTTAATATGACTCTTGAAATCACATTTGACCCTAGTTTGTATATCTGCGTATAAGTGAAGTCATCAGTACACGAGGAGAAACATCCGAGACACAACTATTCAATTAAAATTTGCATCTGTTTGTGAGTTAATAACTTATTTAAGTTATTATGAAAAAAATTAATTATTCAGAAAACAGGACAAAATGAACGCTATAAAAACGTTTTTGGAAACATTCTATATTTCATCATACGTTGAATACAGTAAGCAATTTCGGAAAGCAATAAGTTTATCAAAATGGTTTTAATTGTATTACTTAATTTTGTCTAGTGGCTAACTCACAATCTATTGGTTAGTTTGAAACTAATACAAACGTTTGTATATATATATATATATATATATATATATATCCTATCTAAATGGCCATTTATAACCGCAAAAGTAGCACGGATAATTAGTTTTATTGTTTACTCGAGCATCGATCAAATATTAACTAAAGTAGAATGTGAGAGAATTGGAACGGTCAAATAGGAATGCGAGTTAGGAGACGATCAATATGGTTTTAGGAAGCATATAGAACAAAGTGATGAATATTAACTTTCTGTAACTAATTTTAGTAGATCTCGGATAAATAAAAAAATCGGCCTATTATGGAATTTGTGATTTAGAAAAATCGTTTGATATTATGACTGGAACACACATTATGAATTTTGAAGAATACTGGGAAATAATATATTTCTACGAAAGGCTGGTTATACATATGCCCTTCTACAGAAGAACAGGCAGCATCATTACCATAGGAAAATTAAAAAGATAAACAGTAATCAGGCAAGGAGGTTAGCAAGGACTGCAATCTGGCGCCGGCAACAAGGTTATGAAGAATGTTAAAAAGGAATATGGAAAATGATTCATTCTGCAAGAAGAAGAAATAAAAACCTTATGCTTTGCTCACGATATTGTAGTATTTGGCGAGTCAGAAGAAGACTTGGAAACCATAATAAATGACATGACCGTAGTCTTGGAGAAAGATTTCAATATGAGGATTAATAGAGGGAAAACCAAGATAATGGAGTGTAGTTTGGGAAGCAGTGGAATGGCAAAGGGTGTTAGATTGGGAAAGGATATTTTGACGAAAGGTAAGGAATTCCTCTACTTGGGAAGATTAATAACTAGGGATGGTAGAAGTATAGTAGACATAAAAGAGAAGATAGCAACGGAAAGGAAGGCTTAGCTAAAAGAGGAAGTTATTTACTGGTAATATTAGTGTGAATCTAGGAAATCGTTGTTAAAAATTTTCGTATGGAGCGTGGCGTTATATGGGTGCGTAACGTGGACGATGGGAGAAGGAAAGGAATAGAAGACTTTGAAATGTGATGCTATAGGAGAATCCTGAAAATCAGATGGGTGGATTGAATTACTAACGAGGAACAATTGGGGAAGAGGGTAAGTATGGAGGATGGTTACGAAGAGAAGGGGTAGATTAATAGATAACGTTTTGAGACATGAGGATCTTGTAAAATTAGTATTAGAAGAAAGTGTGTGGGATAAGAATAAAAAAATGAGGCCAAGGGTGTAATACGCTTAGAAGATAAGGGAGGATGTGGTATGTGGTAGGTATGCGGAAATAAAACGTCTTGTGCAAGCCGCAAGATAGGTTAGCATGGAGGTTTGCGTCAGACCCGACTTAGGACTGAATGCCACAACATTAATTGATTTTTTTAATCATTTGAAATACGTTTATTGTAAATATTATTACTTATGACAATAAATATTTCAGTATATACAAATTTAAATTAAATAATACTAAATGAAAATAGCGTATATAATTACACGTTGTCACTTTACTAGATGGGTTTTGTGTGTGAGTCCCTGAGAGGCATACGACGTGGGTGGGTGAAGGTTGACAGGCAGTGAACTGATTATTGGAGGATACATGAGGATGTGGTCTGTGGACATGATGGTAAAGTGGGTTAGAATGTGCCTAAGTGATCAGGGAGAAGGATGAGGTCGATTGGGAGTTTTCTTTTGAGCCTAGGGATGCGTAGAGATGGAGGAGGATTGCCATGGAATTGCTGAAACGTGGGGTTTGGATGATTGAGGGCGCTTTTAATTAGGGAGATTATGAATTTGGAGATTTCGGTGTTTATTTTGGGAAGTTTGATGTTGTGGTGGATGACGGAATTTCTAAGGTACCAGGGAGAGTTTGTAATGATACGTAGGATTATATTTTGTTTAGTTTGAAGTTTGGCTGAATGGATTTTGGCTGTTGTTCCCCATAGGACCAGGTGGGTTGATGGTAAAAGGGGTTATAGGGTTCTGAATTTATGGTTGATTAATGCGAGGTTTCCACGAGAGTTTTGAATGAAACATGGCTCCTAGGTAGGTGGTTTCTGTTTTTGTAGGGATTAATGAATTGTTTAATGAGGGTTTTTTGTTAGTGTGAATGGGTCGTTTATTGATTTGGTTGGGGTTGATGCTGATTCCCCATTGTTGTGACCATTGTTCTAGGTTGTTTGGGCAGTTATTGGAGTGGTTGGAATATGGAGATGGGAGAGGAGATTTCATAGGAGATATCTATGTCGTCCGTGAATAGATTGTGCTAGTGCGGAGATGTTGTGGGATATCATGGGAGAAGATGCTGTATAGGAAAAGGTCAATGACACTTCCTTCAACAATTGTTCACTCGCATTTGTATCAGCCGCTATTTTCTGAACACAACCAGTATCTGTCAAAATTTCCTCCAATCTCCAGTAAGGTGCAGGCATCCGAATTGGAGAAATATTACAGTTCCTTATTAATTTTAGGTTACCTCTAACTAAAGATCCTAGTTCACAAAAAGTCTATAAAAACACCCAGATCTTCATTTGAAAATCTGTATAGTGAGGCTTACACCATTTCATTTCCAGATATAGCAACCTTCAGGTCAACATACCAGTATTGATCGTCTCATAACTTATTTCTTAGTCCATTTTTAAAATCATTGCTCCACCTGTATGCCTAGTGATGATAATGCTCTGAAACATAGTATAGCTATCCAAAGGCAATTCAAAGTCTGTTGACGAATCACCATCTATATTTTTAAAGATCAGTTTATTCGAGCTTTGACGGACTGAGTGATTGAGCAAAATGACACTGTGATGTATAATATGAAGCGAATTTTGCCACAAGACTCAGCTGGTTGGAAATAGCAGCAACATCTTCGGGTCACCTAACGGACGACGTTATAAGATTTACGAAATTAGTAGTCAAAGGAAAATCGCTGAGCGCTTGCCGGTGGTTTCCGATGGTGATACTGGGTATTAGCTGTGGCAAATCGGCAAGTACGACGTCTGTTGCTGTCCCAAAAATGACTGTCATTATCAGGCAGAAGAGACTGTTTATAGTAGTAATCTGGAATCGTGGTGACGAAACATAACTCTAGGCTATCAACTATAATGTATCAAGATTATACACCCTTCCGGCCCGGAATGTACGAATAAAAATTGAATAGTCATCTCTAGTCAACACTTGGTGACAATTATTCACTTTAATATGGTTACAAAATTATTTACATCTAATTGCTAAAAATATATTGACGTCTGTATTATTCTCGCATTGGATATTCGTGGTCATAAAGGTTAACTTTATAGTTGTTTGCAGGGTTTTATTTACTTTACAAGCCCATATATTTACAAATCTGCTTGTTACCCATGCTTCAAGGGGAACCGTCTTACTGTAAACAATTAGTTGTTGGCTCAAATAATTGTCTACAAAAAATAAAATAATATAGAGATTGCGTCTAATTTATTAAAGCGGCATTGTTTCAATACGAAGTTTACCGATCTATTACCTTTTATTGTATTGTCTCTAAGTAGATGATTATGTTCTCGTTTACTCTTGCCAACAAACCTTTCGTACAGGCTTTTTATTTTTAAAAATAAAAATTGTCATTATGAACGTCAAGTTAATCAAATTGTTAATTCCTCTTAATTACTTTCATATAATGGGGACGAAAGATTTGTCCTAAAAATGAAATCGAGTTTTAAAACGTTAACCATTTTGTGACAAGGTTTAAAATGTTCAAACGCAAGCTGCCAGTCTGAGTTTAGTGAGAAATGAACAATACCAAAGTTTTAAGCGTCCACTATTTTAATAATTGGTGTAGTTTCTGTATAAAATCAACTGGATGGTACCGTTAATACGCCACAACGTTTCGACAACTGTGGCCTTTGCCATCTTCATGTGAAGATCTCACGGTCAAGACACCGGTCCCCAACTTTATGATTTACAAACACGAATAGGCAGCCAGTCAGGTGGTAAGATACAGAAACCATTAGACTAGGACAGCATAAAAGGGACAGTGAGATCCCGGAACAGACGCTTCACCTGAAGATGGCAACGGAGACAGTTACCGAAATGTCGCGGCGTATTAACGATACAACCTGTTTGAATTCCCGAAAAGATTTTGTACGTCCAATATTTTGTTGCAAAGGGGTGATCTGTAATTTGACATTATTAAAAATCATCGCACAGCTCTTTGAAACAACTAATAATATTTTATAGTTATTGTTTGATCATTTTTTGTCAGATGTATGAAGAAGGTTTTGAAACACGCATGTTCCCAGGGCGGAGGGAGGGACACAGATCACATTGCATATATCACATATAAAATTTTAATCGACATCAGTACGACCTTTTTTCTTGTGAAAACCAAAGAAAGCGTGACGGCAGGCAGAAATTTGAATGACAGTCTCTGGAGCTCCCAATGAATTCTAAGCGATTTACGGACACATATTTATTACTACACTAGCTGGGTGCCCGGCGTATATATTAGTCCTCTGCAGTATTTAATTCGACAGTAATCTCTTTGTCAACACATGATTAAACAATCAGTTAGATCGTCACATTTTTTTTAATTTACCTTGTCAAGCCCTCATATCATAACAAGCGCAGGAATGTACTCTATAAAATAATTATTTTTATTGAGGAGGTAAGTTGGAATGCCGTCTAATGATCATGATATCCTATTGGATAAATCAGGTATATATAAAAGAGTGGTACTATGGGTAGAATCTTTTTAAGCTACAGATCGCAAAAAGTAAAAATCGGAGAAAACTATCGGATTAAGGCATTGTCAAGTCGGGAGTTTCTCAAGCCTCTGTAATCGGACCATTACTGTTTTTAAAATTTATTAATGACTTACCAAAGTATATAAAGTCAGGGGTCAAGCTTTTCATTGACGACTGCATCATCTACAGATAGATAACGAACGAGCAATACGCGATAGTATTACAATAAGATCTAGATAAAGGCAATAGCTCGGCTCAGGAAACTAAAATGAAAATTAATGGAAAGAAAAGCAGCTCAATCTCGTTTAAAACGCACCTTGTTAAAAAGAGACATTATAGAATAGGTGGGAACTACTTCCAAGGGTAACGAGCTGCAAATATCTCGGAACAGTGAATTTCATGGCCCGAAAAGCAAGGAATTCCTTACATTTCGTAATGAGGAAAATCAAAGGAGGTGGCATATTTATCCTTAGACCAATTTTGGAATAAGGGTGGCTAAAGAAAAAATCAAATAGAATCATTACAGAAAGTTGAGAAAAGGGCTGCTAATTTTGTTCGCGTACGGCCGGGTCATAGGAATGAAAAAGTAGAAGAACTAGGTTGGGAGATGTCACAAAGGACGGAGAAAGAAAAGCTGATTTTGCTATTTAATGTTTATACGAAGCAGAAACCACGGATTGTAATTAGCTCCAAACTGCAAAACCCCAGTTATATAGGTAGATGGGATCATTAATTCAAAGTAAAGTATAGAAAGCAAAAAATCATTCCTAAATAGGACCATCAACGACTGGAATAATTTACCTGTGGGAGTGTTTGGAGGAAATCCTCTTCAGGAAAATAAATTCCGGACAAATCTCAAAACACGTGTGAAGTAAAGTGATTATTTTGAATAATATAAATGCATATTCGAATTTAAATGTTAAAGACAAATTGAAGTGAAGGGTTAAGTTAACATAATCCTTGTAGCGTTTCTCTTTTTCCTTTCAGAGGTATAGAAATATATTATTTTTTAGATTTGGATTATTTATTTCATTTTGTATCTGCCACCGGGCTTGCACTCTATTGTAGACCAACAATAAATACAAAAAAGATACAAGTGTATAAATCGTAATTCAAACGATTGTTCTTTTTCACAAAATATTATTTCAAATACACTTCATGAAGTACCCATTAAATAATACACTAAGTAAGCACGCGATTGAAATACATATAATATATCAGAACACCGCAATCGGAAGCATAAAAACATTATCAAGCTACAGCGCAATGAGCTTGCGCATGTATTGATGCATAACTCCAATGCCACCGATTATTCAAAAGGTCAGTCTTCAAGTGACATCGCAAAAAAAATTAATTAAAAAGCATTCTGGTTGTTGATTGCAGCGCCACCTATGCTACGATCAGTCCAAGCGACCCCATGAATACAACAACAAAAAAATTCAACAAAATCGTTAGAGGAAGAGAACGCACACTCACATAGGAATTTATTTATAAAGTTTAGAAAAAAATTTTTCAAAACAATCACAAATATTTGATAAAGAAAAATTAATTTAGTACAATCGATGTTCCAGTGCATGTTTCCACTTTCACCCAGTTTTACTTCGTTCCTAGTAAATGAATATTTTTTCCAATAACAATTAGAATTTTACTCAAATAATTTTTCTATGAAGATGTCTAAATTAAATAACCAACTGAAAATTACCCTTATCCAGTGTAATTTATGAAAATTTGGAACATATTATATGGGAAATATTGTAGACTCTATGGACAACCAAGCTTTAAGGTATTTTAGACATAGAGAACAACAATTCCCTGAATAGAATTTAAATAACGACCTATTACAGATAAAGTTTCTATTCAATTCATACGTCCTCACGCTTAGGACTTGATCAGGTAATTTTTTCAGTATAGTAAATTTTTAAATTGTAGCGCAGTACGACCCCTCCCTAATTTTATTCGAATTTTTGGAATCTTGAACATAAGAACATTATGGCCCGGCACCAGGTTGTGAGGCCGGGGAATGCCTGTCTGCGGTTTTATAATACTAAGCTTGTTTTGCTGAAGGAATATTCACCCTTCAAAATTTCAGAAGGATACTGTTCCCTGTGTCATGGAAAGTTTCCCGCGCTGGACGGAAGACTCATGACGATTGTCGAAACAAACATCACGTAGGAGAAGGGATATACGAATTTAGTGGGAGGCGAGAAGCCAAAAATTACGCAGAAAAGTTTTAGACGTTGATAGGGCGAGGAGGTAGAGATCGAGAGTTGATTAAAACGCAGAGAAGGCGAAGAGGCATAGGAGGAGAGTTGTTCAAGACGTTGAGAAGACGACCTGGAAGGGAGAAGATAGCTCAGAGTGGAACGGTTGTTGGAAGGCTAGAGGAAGCTGGAAAGTGCAACATGAGTTGAAAGTTGGTGTGAATTGTTGCTCTTTAGTGAGATGGTATTGAGAACAAGGAAGTCCGAGGGAAGAAGGAGGAAAAACCAGGGTTTCCTCAATCAACCAGGTACATCCCACTTACCGCCAGCAGAGCAAAAATTTACAATTCAACCGGAAGGAAGGAGGAAGTTTCGGTCGCCTAGTAACCTGCATCAAGACTTGAATAAAGATAAAACAGGTTCGTCAAGTGAACGAAATCTCTGCTGCACGTAGCTACCCCTTAAGAAATTTACTCTGCAATTTAAAAATCGTCCCAATAAATTAATTTATTTGTAATAGCGCGCAGTGGTTGCCTTTTATAAAGAAAATTATTATATTTTATCCTAAAGCACAAGTAATTTTATTAAATAAGTTATATAAATCCCTATACTCATTTACAAAATATGTAGTTATAATTAAATTTTAACATACATGTAGTAGTTCAATTTCTTTTAAATGTACCGAACTGCCTGCCTGTACGAAGAGTTCCAACCGAAACGTCATATCAATGAAATGAAAACCTTGTTGACCGTCATTAGTAGTTATTTTAATTTCTTTTCCAAAAAGACGTTATGTAATATGTTGTATAACGTTACCTTAATTAGGGTTCATATAATAATTAAGAAAACTGTTTCCGAAGTTACATTGAATCAAAACATTTTTTAAAAGAATATAATGTATGGTATCAATTGTTTAATTTTGTGGTATCGTTTTCGAATTGAGTGTGTTCTCAATCACTACCCGTCGATGGAAGGAAAATAATTATTTTAATTGGAAAAATAAGACTAAGCTAAATTTCTATATATGGAATTAAATAATAAATTATACATAAAATTAAAACTTTCCGTTTCTTTTAAATTTTCCAAACCATTTAATATTAGTTTAATCTGTTTTTTTGGTAATTAGCCCTAAGAATGGTCTGATGCAACTCTCAATGAAAAACAATATTGCGAAGAGCTTTTCATTTACGTATATTTACAACAATTTACAGACTCCCAAATATGCTTAGTGCATTCCATCCTTCGCCTCCCTCTTGTTCTCACCCCACACATTTCCCTCTAATTCTAATTTTACAAGACCGTCATGCCTCAAAAAGTGGTCTATTAATCTATTCCTCCTCTTGCTCAACGTCCTCCATATTGTTCGCTCTTCCCCTATTCTGTTTAGAACCTCCTTGTGAGTGATTCTATACACCCATCTCGTTCTCCTATAGCACCACCTGTGAAAATCGTCTATTATTTTCCTTTCTGCAACTCCTACCGTTCACGTTTCGCACTCATATAACGCCACACTCCATACGAACATTATTAGCAACGATTTTCTATTATTCACACTTATATTACCCGTAAGTAAATTCGTCTTTTTGGCGAAAGCTTCTACCAACCCTAGTTATTACACTTTCCAAGTGGCAGAGTTCCTTATCTTCCGTCAAAATATCTCTTCCCAATCTAATACCCTTTCTTATTTTATCTTTTCCCATACTACACTCCATTACCTTGGTTTTCCCTCTATTAATCTTCGTATTGAACTCTTTCTCCAGAACCGCATTCATGCCATTTATTATGGTTTCCATGTCGTCTTCTGACTCCAGTAATACTACAATATCATAAGCAAAGCGTGTGGTTTTTATTTCTTCTCTTTTTAATATGATTCCTTTTCCATATCTCTATTTCACTTTCTTCACCTGTTATATATGTAAATTAAACATCATGGGCAACAGATTGCTTCCTTGTTTACTCCTTTTTTGATTTCTGCTTTCATTTCTTGATCAATTCTCAATACAGCAGACTGTCTTCTGTAGAGGTTATGTATAAGCATTCTTTCTCGATATTTTATTCCTGTGTTCTTCAAAATCCTTAATAGTGTGTTCCAGTTCAATTATCAAATGCTTTTTTCAAATTTTTTTCTTATCCAGTCGTTTAAAATTAGACGCAAAGTCAATATAGCTTCCCTTGTCCCCACATTCTTCCTAAAAACAAATTTATCGTCTCCTAACTCTCATTCTATTTGTCGTTCTAACCTATATGCTATTTTTGTTAATATTTTGCATGCATGAGATACTAAACTAAAGTAATTGCCCCAGTCTTCTTCGGTATGTGTATAAATATGTTGTTATTAAAATCTTCTGATATTCTTTCTTTTTCGTAGATTTGGTGCTTTACAATGCTCAGATCTTTCAGTGCCTTGTCTAACTCCGACCTTAAAATTTTGTCCCCCAACTCTTTATCATGCATCTGCTCTTCTTCTTCTATTACTGATTGATCTATATTTCCACCATGATACAGCTCTTCTAGATATTCCTTCCATCTTTCTGCTTTTCCTTCTTCATACAGAAATGGCTTCCCATTCGCTCTCCTGACGTTCCTCTCTCCAAATGTTTCTTTGATTTTCCTATAAACTGCGTCTATTTTCCCTTTCACCTTTAAATCTTCAACCGCTTTGCATTTCTCTTGTAACCAAGCCTCGTTGGCTGCTTTGCACTTCCTACCTATCCCATTCTTCAAGCGCATGTATACATTTTTACCGTTTACATCTCTCCCGTTTTTATATTTCATCAGTGGTCTGTTTTTCTTGTGTTGCTCATTTAATCTAAAAAGTGAATTATTTTTGGCATTTTAGTAAAATACTATTATTTTTTGCTAAACTTATGAAGTTAAGTAAGTAAACGACCGGTGACTTAGGTAGTATGTTAAATTGGTTTCATATGATAGTTTTCAGCGATTAGTTTAAAAATAGTTTTTATGTATTAAATATTTATCTTGATTGTAGTGGGAATAGCCCGGTGGCAATGCTTAAAATACATAAAACTAATAAACACAGAAACTAAAGTACAAAAGATACATAAAAGAAGAGGGCAATAAAGGAAAATACAATAAGATGAAAATAAACAAACTATATATTTCCCCTTAAGTAAATTTTTCTTTTTCGCGAAAGCCTTCCTTACCTGTGCTATCCTACTCTTTATGTCTACTATACTTCTACAATCCATATATTAAAACTTGTAATGGTGTCCCACCGTTCTCTATACTTTTTGCCTTGCACTTTACTAAACTGTAATTACTAAAATATTCCTTGTAATATATAAAACCCCATAACGTTTTTAAAATATTACTTAAATTACCATTTCACTCAATTTTCTTGATAATAAAAGGAACAATTATATAGGATGTATATTTTACTGACGTAAATGATCGATATTCGAAAAAAGAAATCGCAGAGGAAGCGGAACAAGTGACAGGATGCAAACGATTTGGTTTAATCTGTCGTGGTAAAAAATAATTTTTCATACTTTCCGGTATTGTAGCATGCACTTAAAATGAAATTAATATTTTGTTTCAAAATAAACATTTCTGGTTATTTATAGTAATGAACATGGTTATTGCTATTTAAGAACATTTGTGACGATGCTTAGATCGGGGAACCTTGACGACGCGAACCTTCCCCTGGAGCATAATGAGCAAAACAAACGATCCAGGAAATGGCGTTGCAGGCAGGCAGGCAGGCACCTTGCTGGTGGAACAGACATCCGGTAGCTTACGCCTCCACAATCTGGACCGGAAGTGCGTGGTCCACTCTCGCGCTGATACGGCATATCAGGGAGGAAGCCAGCTTTACTTCGCGACAAAAATACACTCACAACAGAATCTCTCTTATAACAATTTCTTTCACAGGCAAACTTTCTATATGGTTCATTCTACAGATTTATAACGTTTTTCATTTTATTTATTTATATAAAATATTCAAGTGTGTATCAACTTAATTTTACGTCAGGGCGATGAACGTGTTTTAACTCTTTCCCTGACTCTGACGAGTTATCTCGTCCTGAGCGGTCTAACAAAAGCTGACGCGGCCGAGTTAATTCGTCCCATGTCGATTTTACTTCTTCTTCCTTGACCTGGACGAGATATCTCGTCCCCTTCATAGAAGTTCGTAGTTTTGCCGTGAGAGTGCGTAATTGTTTTCACAACGCATTATTTACTCCAAACTTCATCATTTTTTCAATGTCTGAAAATGGAAAATCACGATTTTTTTGTCTTTTTGATGCTTTGAAATCTATGCTATTTTCGAGATATTATTTGCAATGAACAACGAAATATATTTGTAGCATTTTGCACTGTTTTTATGAATGTTTGGTGTAGCCGAACGGAGCTGTTAGGCGAGTTACTACTCTCAGGGCCTCGCGTTCGTATCTTGCTATCGAAAGGATGTTGCAATGTCTGTATTCAGTGAAGAAATTGATTTGAAATATTTTATAAAATCTTTATACCTTACTCCTCGGTGCCTCCGACCGGACCTCCTAAATGAATTACGTTCCAGCCTACTATTCCGGAACACATTGCAAACAAAAAAATACTTTTAGCTTATACTATATGTTAATATATTTTAATTTAGAGTTTATATAATTATTATTATTATTCAAACATTATCATGTGTTTTAAAGTGAAGAATTGTTGCGGTTATATTTATTGTGAAACATTAAACTTAAATTTTATGCAAAATTACGCGAATTTTTATAAAAATAGGTACAATAAAAAATATTTTTAAATGAATATTTTAAATATAAAGTCGAATGATCTGTTTAGAAACTGTCAAATGGATTCACATCTCTGACAAGTTTATTATTCCTTCTATTATTAGGAAGAGCCTTACAGGTTTGTTTTTCCCTAAAACATTTAAATTCTTCCGTTTATTATGTAATAATACATCAAATATGTGCTGAAAACAATGCAAACTCGACCTCTACAGCCAATCCGTCAGAATACCTTGCAGTCATTGTTGCTAATCTGACGTTATTGGAAACAACTAAAACGTACTGCGCGCTACTATTCTATAGTTTTCATGTTTCAGAGCGATGTGGACGATTTAATCCTGACGACTGTGTGAAAAATAATAGATTCACAAATGGCAGGGTTTAGGTCAATCTCAAAGAGTCTGGCAGATGATCTTGAAGGATCTGCCAGTCCACATTTCCACGTCTTCGTTTCCTGTCCAAATTTTTGAGTTAAACAGTCTCCCACCTTCTTGTTCTAGTTTTCAACAGGATCCCTAGGTAACGCGGAACCAGAGGAGAAAGTAGGATCCTCGGTTCGGGAAAACGGGAACGGCCTGACGGGGACACCAGGACAGGATATGACTATGGCATCATTAATATTATTCAGCAGTACACAACGGGCAAGAGGTTGAGTTAGAAACTTACTTGCCTTAGTTGAATATTAGTAAATAAACAAATTATTAAATCACCAGGTAATACATCAAATGTGTCTTCCGCTTAATACCTACCTACAAAAGTTGATGATTGATGGCTATTAATACTAAACAATTTTCTAGATATCTGCCTCAAATAATGAATTATACATAAAATTTTATCAGACTTTCCTGTTTTATATCTTATATATATATATATGATATAAAACAGGAAATTCTGATAAAATATATTTGATATAAAACAGGAAAGTCTGTTAAAATTTTATGTATATATATATATATATATAACCCCATGAAAAGTAAGAATATATATATATATTTCATATTCATGCGTATTTGTCAGATATTGCTAAAGGAATTAATAAATGCGTGCTAACAAACCAACCTTCCATCCTGTCTCCTTATTCCTCCATTAGATCAGAACAGACCAGATAAACTGGGAATACTGAATACTAAATGACGATGCGAATTGATGATTGCTAATTTATGGTCTACAAGTAATAAATACTCAGGATTGAAAAAGATGGAAACAGCTTCTAGGTACACGTATAGAGAAATGATATTTTTAAATGAGGTGTTTTTATATAACACATTAAATTTAAAATCAAAGAATTTTATATCGTTTATACAAATATAAGTGTCACAATAAAGCTAATTTGAAAGTATTATTACAGGCAGACATTATTTGCCGAGAAAGAAATCTACCCAATAGCATCATCAAACGAACCTGTGGGAGTTTTCTCTTGCGGGTATTCCTTGATAAATAGTGTTTCCCTTCGGAGATGTCTCCTTTTCAATTCCCTTCCTATGCAACTAAACGGGAGGTGTCTATTTCAGGATCACCCTCATATAGCCTGTTAACCCCCTCCCCTTCCAAAAAATCTTTATGTTTCAGGAGGTGTCCATACTCCTCTCCGGTCATTGGGAAGGGCGTCAGAATAGTATCCAATAGCCCGGCCAACGTGATGCAGTTTTTCTAGGGTTTTCCCTGCTTCTTTTAGGCGAATCGCTTAAACTAAATCCCGAGGGCTTCCACATCGCCCCTTTTAAATTCCCTTCCTCTATTTTTAAAGGGGAATTGCTTGTATGAGTGAAACCCTCATGCAGCCTGTTACCTAACACCATTTCCTACCCCCATGAAAAGTAAGAAAATCAGTCCAAAGTTTTCTCTACCTATTGGTAGATTTTCTTAAGTAAAAAATCATTACTCTCCAATCTTGCATAAAATAAAATATTCTGACTAAAATAAAGAGACGAATTGCGTGAAGCAAGAATTTTTTAATTTCTTTGGTGAGGTGGTAGTATATTTTAATTACATTTCACTCAAATTGGCAGACAGGAGGTTCAATTACACTCCCGAGTTCAGATTTAATTTCAAACAGTGCTTACGAAATTGTGAACGCTATTCAACCTTGTATATCAATTATTTGATATATTGTAAATTAATTAAATATATTAAAATATTAAAGCCACTCGTTTTCTTTGTTAATTTTTATGTCTATTTACTTATTAGCTACTTTAGTCATCAGACGTTCTTTTTTAGTTTTCATTGTTGTATAATTTTATTTGGCGCTCCCCAGCTATGCTCTGCCATTGCTCACGTGAACTAGTTAGAATGGTTTGGTTCATTTCAGTCTTCTGAATAGGTATTTATTTTCCTGGTGATAAAGAACTTCCATATGTTCATGCCGGTGTAATGTCATTTTGTGGTTGCTCTGGATTTTTTTTAATTCCTTGTTTACATCTGGTATGGCAAGGTCTTTATGGATGCCATTGTTTCTGATGTCTGTATTTACTTGATATTGTTTCCTCTTTTACATCCCAAAGGTTTTTAACCATTCTCCAGTGTTGGTTTAATAATGTCATTATACACAGAATGTTTGTTACATAAAGAAAGGCAGCAACGTCGTGCAATAACTGTCAATTTTTAATACGTTTAGTCCTTATTCTTTTATTTTCCCATGTTACTTTCACTTCAACATTGCATCTAGTGTCATACCTGGATATTTGGCTTTATTTATTGAGTGGTACTGTAACCACAATTAACTAAATTTAAATAAATTGTGCAGAATTTGGGCCTTATTACTAAACGATGCAATAATTTTTGTGATAAATAATGTAAAAAATATGTTAAATTTATGTGCAAGTAAGAATAAGAGTTCATGTAATCGCTGATGGTCGCGGAGTGTGGGGAGTCGTCGTTTTTGTGATGTAGTGTACAAATGTTTTCTAAATTATTAATGGGTCATTTATTTCATTTTAATATGTTAAATTTTAAATAATTTTTTCTGAGTTGTCAACGTTGAGGGTTCATTGCTCTTTAGATAGAAGGGAGGCCTGACTGGCATCAAAACATCTATTGGATTGGTCCTTTTGAGGTATTAAGAATCGTCGCCGCTCGCCTTAGAGTCAAATATTTGTGTCAGGTAGAAGCTTCGGTCTCAACATTTAGTCACGTTTGAGACTTTCCCATAGAAAGTTTAGTACCCTCTGGTGCCTGAGTTTTCACGAGTTTGGTGCAGACTTGTGAACCCCGATTTGTGAACTCAGAAATATAAAATGAATTTCTACTGGATAAATTCTTGGATATTTCGCCGGCAGGGGGGATGATTGGAGTTTTCGAAGTTATTGAGAGAAAGTTGTGGAGCGGGAAAGTTGTTATAAAGTAGTAGGCGAAGAGATTGAGGAGTTAGTTGTTGGGAATTATTTAAGCACTGAATCAACCATAAATCCCTCAATGCCGTATACTGAAAGCTACAGTAGCAATTGCCATAATCAATAAACCTACCATCAATTTGTTTCAATTTTAGTGTATGAAGTTAAATTCATTTTCTGAAATATATACGTTTTAATATTTTAATCTTTATTATTATTTATTCTACCTGTTCATTTAATTTAAATCAGAATTCAAATCCCCATAAAAAGTTACCTAGACGGCGGGATATTAAGAAAAATTTAAGTTTCAAATTAATAAACCTCTTCAGATAGTTAATATTGCCTTAAATAATGGACCATATTGTTTTTAATTGAAGTAACATTATAGTCAAAGACTGGTAATCGTTTACTTTAACGTTACGAGAGTAACGAAACTGTTTGCTATATTCCGCTGAGAATCAGATTTTACATTTGACCTTTGAGAACTTCAAATGTCTATTAATCGTTGACGTCATCCATTAAAACAGACGAGTTGAGTACCACCAGACTCACGCTGTCAATGAAAGCCGGGAATTTGAACCATTAACAAGGTTTTTACAACTGACGTTGTAGACATATTATTTTAGTCAAATATTTCAATATTATACGTCAGTTAATGTACAATAGAACAAATCATAGAGAATAGTTCGTGAGCGCCAAATAAAGTCATATATAACAATGAAAACTAAAACAGAACGTCTGTTGACTAATGCAGCTAATAAGTAACTAGACATAAACATTAACAAAGAAAAACGAGTGGCTTTAATATATTTAATTAACAAACAATATATTAAATAATTAGTATAGAAGCTTGAATAGCTTTAATAATTTCGTAAGCACTCATTGAAATTAAATCGGCACTCGGGTGTGTAACTCAACCTCCTTTGTGAAATTTAATTAAAATATACAGCTCTCGAAGCGCTGACTTCGGTGTAAATGAAACAACTTCTAATGTCATTAGTGTACAGTGTGGATCTACGAGGCAACTGCGCATCAACCAAGGGCATTCGGGAAAGATTACAAATTTCAAGGTGAAAGCTACACTCGTCTGTAAAATATAAGAACATCTCTTCCAGATAAGTACTGAATGCATGACGAAAAATGTAGAACTGGTGTGAAAGATACAGGCTCATGATAAAATATGCGGATTGAAGGAACTGATCCGTTAAATAAGGGTTTGAAGTGTCACCAGCTTTTCAAATGAACAGGATGAGTGAAATTCATGTGGTTCTATTAGACTGTGTGAAGGAGATGGTTTGCGGAAGTGAGTTTATTTGTGTTGAGTGTTGAGAGCGTGCATTGTTTTAAGGTCGCAGCCCCGTCCCGTTGCGTTGGGAGGATCTCTGGCCGGATCCGGAGCGACCCGATTCCCCGTAGTGGGTCAGCAAAGCGGAAGCTCAGTGTCGCAACACGCTGCACGCTGTTCCATCACACATAACCAGGCCAGGACGGAGGTGTGATGGTGCTGCCGCTACTCATCGACATCCCCAACTTAACACTAAATATGGCCCTAGAGCCAATGGATGGAGTCTTCCTTGTTACAGATCTATCAAATGATTGCATAGCGTTCAACGGTTATTTACGTATCTCCCACTTATAATACACAGGAATGTATGGATAGTACATAATTGAATTAACTGTATTTACATATATTTAAAAATATTTATTCAATAAAGTAGGTATATATCCGGAATTTATTTGTTGTTGTGGTGGTATTCAGTCCTAAGATTGGTCTGATACAACCCTCCATGCTAATCTATCTTGCGCAAGCCTTTTCATTTCCTCATAAATAGCACAACCCACATTCTACGTAATATTCTTAGCGTACACCATACTTGGCCTCCCTTTTCTGTTCTTACCCCACAAATGTTAATTTAGCAAGACCCTCACGTCTCAAGACATGGTCTATTAATCTATCCCTTCCCTTGGTCAACGTTCTCCATATTGTTCGCTTTTTTCTTATTCTATTTAGAACTTCCTTGTTAGTGATTTTATCCACCCATCTGATTTTCAAATATTCACACTTATATTACCAGTAAGTAAATTCTTCTTTTTCGTGAAGGCCTTCCTGCCTTGGCTATCCTACTCTTTATGTCTACCGTACTTCTACAATCCCTAGTTATTACGCTTCCGTCAAAATATCCCTTCCCTAATCTAACAGCCTTTGTTATTCCACTCCATTACGTTGGTTTTCACTCGTACAATCCTCATGTTGTACTCGTCCTCCAGGACCATGTTCATACCAATTATTATCGTTTCCAAGTCGACTTCTAACTCCTCAAATACTACAATATCGTCGGAAAAGAGTAGGGTTTTTATTTCTTCTCCTTCCAGTATAATTCCTTATCTACATTCCGTTTTAACTTTCTTCATCGCCCGTTCATTGGCTAAGGTAAACAGCATGGGCGACAGACTGCATCCTAGTCTCACTCCTTTTTTTGATTTCTGCTTACTTTTCTTACCCTACACTTCTCATTACTGCTGACTGCCTTTTGTAGAATTTATGGATAAGCCTTCTTTTTCGATTTTTTTGCCGTGTTCAAAACCCTGATTAGTAATTCCAGTTCACCATATCACAGTTTTTCTTATTCTGTCTTCTTAAATTAGACGCAAAGTCAATATTGCTTCACTTGTGCCTACTTTCTTCCTAAAACCAAACTGATCTTCATCTAAATATAATTCTATTTGTCATTAAAACCTCCTATATACTATTTTCGTTAGTATTTGGCATGCAATTTCTACAAAAAAAATTGAAAAACTATGATATTCTAAAATAAATAATAATATGAGCATAAACAAAATATCATTAATAAAAATATGAATAATAAAGTGGGTAATAGTTATCAACTCAATAAACTAATAAACATTAAATAATAAAAAGGATAACATCACTAATTATTTTAAACCAATTAATAAAGGCATTTTTATAATAGGCTGAAACAGACAACTCACCTTTAATTGCATGGGAAGGGAATTGATATAGTGGGAATGTAGACAGTTAGCAAGGTAACCAAGGGTTGACTAGAGCCCCCGGGCTATAGTTTAAGGATCCTACCGGTGTTTCACTTAAAAGAGATGCAGGGAAAACCCAAGATAACCTGCATCAGATAGGTCGGGCATTGGGTACTAATCTCACGCCATTCCGAATGACGATGTATAGGTTTGCTGTGGGGTCGCAGCATACTCCTCTCCGTATCTCTACATTTTTAGGAGGCAGCTGATTGACTGTTGCAATGGGATTAGCTGACAACTCCTACCGGTATGCCGAAAGGTCTTCGACCCCAGTACATACATCTCCTAAAATAGTTGAAAAGAAAATCACGACATATATAAAAATTAAGTTTCGAAACATGCATTCCACGTATATAATAATAAATTAATATATTTCATACATAAATTTTTTAGGAATAACAAAATGAAGATATGTGCAATAGATTACTGATTTTAAATACAATAATAATCAAAATCACTAGAAATTAAAACGGTCAAAAAGTCAGCATTAAATATGTAACAATTTATATATTTAATGCTGACTTTCAGCCGATTTTATTTATCGTAAATATTAAAGTCCGAAAACTATGATGTAATCAAAATTTCTATTTTATAATAATACTTGAATTAATTTGGTAAATAAATATGGAATGTGCCAAAGGCTCCCATATAAATTTTTAATAATTGCTCAAACCAAAATTAATATAATATTATAGTCACCAATTTTTTGGCGTTTAAATGTATGAGAAACCATCCTAAAAACCCAATGCAAAATGTGTAAATTTATCTATCCATCCAAAGTAAATAATACAACCATAAAGTTTAATCATATTGTTAACCCTGTCTCACTTTATCCCCACTCGATGCCCGTTTTATAAAAGCCGTTTCGTAGACAAGATCTGTCGTGTAAGATGGATGACTACCGAATTTCATTGCAGTCATGTCGTGTCCGCAATATTTGGCTTTTGTACGAGTAATAACCTTAAATAATGATTGCGTGAGTTGGCACGTTTAAGTGCATGTATCTACGTATGCGTGGTGCAACATGATGGGCTCTGAAAAATAGTGAGCTGTAATTGCTGCCTTTGCTATCAGCACCATTAACAAGTGAAGTCTGCGTCTTTCGAAATATATTTCCCTATCCGCTGCGCGACGAAAAAAAATAAACCTACGTCATAATCAGTATAGAAATGATACAAATGTTTCGGAAAGTCACTTTATCCAGACCCCGTAGGACCACAAGAATATTCCACTAATTATTAGAGCAGGAAGTAAGGCCTACTCTATCTCGTACTAGTCTTTAAAAGGAGTTTCCTCTCGCAGGTATTTCTTACCAGATTGACTTTGGTGCTCACGGAGCGCCTGGGGTGTTTCCCAGCTATGCTGAGATTTGGTGGCCTCGAGTGGCGTTTTCCCCAAAAACCTTCAGGGAGAGGGGCAAACCGTGACTCCGAGAGAAGAGTAACCATAAATGTTATTGGTTGGTAACCATCCCTGCCAACTTGATAATATGAACTTAAGAAGTGGGGAATAGGTATTAATAAGGCTTGCAGAGAGATTTTTTTGGAAGAGATTTCGAGAGAGATTTGCGGGACAGCTGATCACAGATTTCGGGACGGATGATTGGAATTTTGGCAAGGGAGACTGTGGAGACGAGAGCGGCGATCAGAGGTGATTAGAGGCAGGTTGTGGAAACGGGCAGGTGATCCACATTATCGGACAGGCAGTCCAAGGAGACGAGGATAAACGGAAAATCTTCCTGAACCAGGAAGAACAGCAACGGTAGCTCTGATTTGGCTCGAGCACCTCTCAAACTGAGAGGAACTTGGAACGAGGAAGACGCTGGAAGGTCCATTATGACGACAGGCTAATTAATTACTGCTGATTTACAATACTTCCAGGTCCCAGTATATTTTGTATGTAATATTTTGATCAATGAGAAGATAAATTTATTTGTATCATTATATATATACACACACATATATATATATATATATATATATATATATATATATAGTTTAATTAAGAAAGAATTGAGGTCTTAAAGCTAGAAAATTTCAAAATTGTAATATTGATGTAAATTTAAATAGGATAAATTAATTTTTTTGCTTTTCATTATAAATGCTCATTATTAATATATTAATATTCTACTAAAATAAATAATAACCCCCCTTTATTCATTTCAGCATGCCGAGACACCTTCACGTATTTTAGAAGGTGTATGTACTGAGGTCAAAGACCATGGGTGTACGGTAAGAGTTGTCCGCCGATCCCATTGGATCAGTCAGCCAACTGCCTCCTTAAACTTGTGGAGACACGGAGAAGGAAATGCTGCGCCCCGTCATTCGGAAGAGTCTGATAATAATAGCCAACCTGATGTTAAGGGTTTTGCCTGCATCTCTTTTAGATGTAACACCGAGTAGGATCCTTAAATTTACCCGGGGGCCCTAGTCAACCCTTGACTATCTTGCCCTACCTTTCATCCCACCCCCTTTTCAACGTCCTTCGTATGCTATTAAAAGGGAGTTGCCTGTTTCAGGATCACCCTTATGTAGTCTGTTACTAAAACAAATTATGTGATTATAAACAAAACGCCGAAGACGTCATAATACGACACGTATCCGAAATCTCTCTCTCTCTCTCTTTCGGCACTACAGCCCTTTGTGATCCTTGGCCTCCTCTACAATCGGCCTCCAATCTCTTCGATCATGAGCTCTTCTCTTTCATCCACTTATTCCCATCTTTCTCAAGTCTGAGATTACATCATCCATCCACGTACCTATATCTTCGTCTTGCATGATTTCACTATTCTCTTTGTTATCCGTTCTTCTGTCATTCTCTCCACATGACCCATCCAGTCGATCCTCCGCGCCTTCACAAATCTAACCACATCCTTTCCTTGAATTAGCTCGTCTAACTCCGCCTTATACTTTGTTCTCCGTCCTTCCTCTGTCTTAACTGGTCCTTAATATACGTCGTTCAAACACTCTGAGGGTATCTACATCTGAATTCTTTAGGGTCCAAGTCACCACCGGTCGTACCGTAAAATTTCAGGTTTGTTTTTCTTGTGATCAATCGATTAGTAAATAACTTCTTATTTACGTAATATGCTCGATTACCAGGCTGGAATATATTCCTAATCTCTCTAGTAATGGAGTTGTCATTGTACAGCATTACCCACAGGTATTTGAAAGCAGATACTCCTTCCCAATTACTAACTCCTGAGGACTTCTTTTCCTCTCTGCCCTGGACATTCTCATATACTTAGTCTTTCTCTCATTTACTGAAAGTCCTATTTAGAAAGATTCTCTCTTCATTTCACTATACATTTGTGTAAGGAAGCTTACTGTCCAGCTTATAATTGCCACATCACCCGCATAAGCACAGATTTGGCTTGACTTAACAAATATTGTCCCTCTTCGGTCAATTAAGTTTGAAATAACCGAAATAAAATTTCTTTTTTCTCAGTGTTAACTCATGGTTTCCCTTGCAACCGAATAAACTACTATGCTACCAAATGAATAAACTTTACATTAATTTTCAAAAAATATAGTAAACAACTTTAATTTTTCCTACAAAGTTGACAAAATTTACGATTCAAATGTTTTTACTCTTGGTGAAGTGATATTTACCCAGTATACATTGTTATATGCTTCATCAATTTCCGCGAACATATTATATTTATAAATCGTCTCCCTCCTTATATTATGAATTCAAAATCATAAAACCTCGCTTTGATAACCTGCATCAGATGTCCAGACACGACACATATCTCCGCCAAAGATGATAACCTTTTTTCTTCCGTCTTAGACAAAGAGATGTTTACTTTCTAGTCATACTGCAGTAACATACCAATTCCCTAGATCGCTGCGATTATTTACTTCATGCTTTACGTATCATAAAATTCTTCTTCCCTCTATTAACCAATTCAAATAAGTAATGACCTTCATGATGAAGAAACATGCAGCAAACGTCTTTGGCTGTTTCATAAGCCCCTAGTACTTCTTAGATATGCAACCTGCAGGGTTACTAATATTAACACACGTCATCAATTAGCCATTCTGAAATAAGTTTCATATTAGTACAGCCTGTAATTTATTCTTAATCATAGCGCATAATTAAAATAATTTATAACGGCCACTAGAAGGTAATGGGTTGCAATATAAAAGAACATGAAGCTAATTACAATCGTATAGCATGCAAACAGAATCTGATTATTATACACTGCTACAAATTTAATCACAGTTCTGATCTTTAATTCACCACAATAGTAAAGAAGGAATCTCATTACAGTAATAAAACTATTTAATAAATGATATCTATTAAAATCCGATCCAACTCAGTCAGAGTCAAGCTTGACACCGAAAATGCTCAACAATTTTTTGTTATTTTATTGGAAATGCTTTTGGTGTCATTTATCCCTTATTTATAGGTCTTCGCTTTACTTGTCATTATATCTTTAAATGCTTCTTGGGAAAGACGTCGAAGCGTCTGGGTATGTCTAATTTTTTTCTTCATACTTTTTTATATATCAAAGTAAGTTTGAGAATTAAGGTGGTATAAGTCAGTATTAAAACTGGGATTGTTTAAATGAGAAGTGATCAGCGGGTTGCATATTCCAGACGTACTAGGAGAGTTTGATTCCAGTCAAGACGAGACGATTATGTTTGTTTATGATACTGTATTAGAAGATTAACACGTTGATTACAAAAAAATTCAATCTTTTCCTCGTAATAATTATGAAAAATGTGTAATAGGGGAAGTCGGGGCGGAACGGAACACTTAATGTTCAACATTTTTTGTAAACCTTCCTAAAACTAAAAATCGCTTCATAAAGGTATAAAACATTCGTTTATTCTATTACTTACTTAATATAATATTAACATAACTTAAAAAGAACGAATGTTGATTTTTGGTGAATTTTTGGAAAGAACCTTTAAATTTCCCCGGGGCAGAACGGAACAGCATGATTTGTAATTACATTTTGAACAATAAAATTAAATCTAAATGAAGAACGACTTTTGCGTTTTCTATCTTATATTTATTTTTTGTTCTGTTCATGGCATTATCAATTTTTCCTTTCGCAAAGAGATTGTTATTGCACAGTCTTTGCTAACCATTTTTTTCCGTTCGTTTTCTTTCTTATTCTATTATTTTTGGGTGCAGCATCCTATAAATCATTCCCTTAAGTTAAGTCTGCCAGTTTTTACTTTTTTTTTCGTGAGGATCATAGTACAATTTTGCTTATACAGTAGTATTCTGTATCCTAGTCTCAGCCTTAGTACAAGTAGATTTAAATCTTATGCGTAACTTATATGCAGCTGAAGACTCCTAGTTCAAAAATATATTTATTATTATTACTACTTATCTGCTATTGGACAGCTATATATAAAGTAAGCACAAAATTACAAATACAATTAATAACTTATACAATATATACTAAGAAACAATTTTGTACTGTCTTACGAAATTTTGACCTGTAAGAAAAAGAGAAGTCAGGAGTCACACAGAACTCATTTCACCATTTCAATGCTTTCTTTAGGAAATAATTTAGTACTTCACTGACTATAAGAAATATATTGTAGAAGATCCGGCGTACCTCCGTATTCGAGGATTTTAATGCTTTTTGGGCGCCAGGTATTTTTTAATAAAAATGCCAAAAAGTGGATTTTAATAACTTTAATCCATTTCAGAACATGAGAAAAATTATCACTACAGGGCGTGGTCTTTCTCCGTCCGCAACTGCCGACACATCCTTCTCCTTTCCCTACCCCATGACGACTGCTCGAGTCTCGCCAGACTCCATTGTTGGCCCGAGTTGCGACAATTGCAACTCGCAAGCTGGCCCGCATTGTTGCGTGTAACTTTTCATGTTACAATATGTATGTATAACTGTTCCTTTGTCTACCGCTAAACTGATTAGCGCTACCCGTAAAAGTCGTCAGTATTTCTGCAGGCATGAAATTCCAATCGCGTATCGATCTATCTACAAATGAAAGTTTTCCTACGTCTTTTTGAACGTGTGATCATTTTTAGAGATATCAGTCGGCTCTGTAAGATGATTTGTTATTTCTTTCCAGGCCCTGTGGTTCACCCGTATAAGATTTATATATTGCGCACAAACTCGAATGTTTCCTCCTAGTACCAATAGCTTCCACAATCTCATGAGGATTGTTCGCGAATCCACCCACAATCATTTTTCAGACCATTTTTGTATTTTTTCCAAAGCTGGAATGTGTCAATTTCTATATGGGTCCCAGCATGATACCCCATATTCTGAAATCGACCTGACCAGGGTTTTGATTTTTCTCGTAGTTTTCCTCAAGACCTTGTTTACAAATTGCCCCAATTTCAAACTTTACTAATCGTGATCCCAAGATATTTGCAGTTGTTTGACTCCGTTACTACTTCGTTCCCTATTTTATACCGAACTGGGAAGACATTTATTATTTTTAAAAAAAGATTGCCTTACACTTCGTTGCATTTATTTGCAATTTTACTTCTAACTGGCCATTGGTCAATTTAGTCTAAGTCAGCCTGCAGAATCTTTTCATCCTCCACGTTTACAATTCCTCTATATACCATACAATCGTCGGCAAACAGTTAAATCTACGATTTTATACCGATTATTAAGTCATTTCTGAATGCAATGAAAATAAAGATATTTCCCTTCTGGGCCCCTCACGTGATTTTGTCCGAGTCAGACAAATTATCATTCACGCGAACTCTGAGTGAACGCTCTTTTAAAAATTCCCGAATCCACTTCAATAACCGAAAATCTATACCAGTGTTTTTTTAACTTACCGGCACGACATCGAATGCTTTAGAAAAGTCTATAACTATAGCATCTATTCTCCCTCCTTTGTCAACCCCGTCCGACAGATCTTGGCAGACCGTAACATTTATAAATTAATACTGTTACCATTAAACTGTTAAAAGCTGGAGATTTAAATAAAAATCCAGCTTTATTAAACAGTTCTCGATTTTTTTATTTGCAAAACATTGCAAACGCCCATATATTAAAACAACTGGCAAATTTATCTGTAAAAAACAAAGACAAGATAGAAAGTCAACATACGTACTTTACAATATATATATATATATAATATATATATATATAATTAATATACACATTTTAGAGGTTTCCAAAGAACCCCTGATGACTGACCATCTTTTCTTACAGGCTCGAATCTTCGTAACTTCATTGTTCCTATGTAAAATCTCGCATCCGATCCGCCTGTGTTTGAATATTTTTGTTTAATTTTCTGAATATTGTATCCTAAAAGACGAATTAAATTGAGGAGGGTTACTCTGTTTTGCAGATTCAATACTTTGGTTCACCGGGAAAATAGATTGTAAAAATTCATAAAAATTACTAAACCCAGTAACCATTTCATCTATACACTTATAAGAAATAATACAAAAGCTTTACACGTATATTTTTGGTGACTTCTAATTTATGAATAATTTGTAAATAAAATTTATTTTGTCGATTAGAATGACGATTAATAATAATGCTAAAAATCTAGTCCTCGCGAGAGTGGTTTGATTATTTTTATTCAAAATATATAGTTTCCTATGGCTTTCCCAGAGACTATGCCGAAGAAAATAATATGAATATTCCGAAAGGGTTGCGAAATTCACCCAAGACGTTCACTATCCGCACGAAATCTACGGTTTGTGCCGTGAAATATATTGTGGAATTTTCTCTACTTGTGAAGAGGGAATTTAGGGAGGCTGACTGCTGACTAAATAACGAAATAGTATACCGTGCACCATATTAACTACGATTTACAGTTTTACTGCTATAAAGTGACTACTCAAAATAAAATAGATCATATTTGTTCTGTTCTGAAATGAAAATTTCTGAGCTTGTTGAGTGTTTTCTGCAGCTTGATTCTTTAGTAACAAAAGGGAGGGAATACATGTTTAGCTATCTTGTAGCACTTTTACAAAGAAAGATACATTTTCATGTTGAAAGTTTATTGAATCACACACCATATGTTTGCTGTTTTGCAAATGAAAAGTCAAGGAATGATTAGTAAAGGTTGATTTTCATTTGTTATTCAATTCACAATCTCATTAAGAACCATATTATTTTTGTGTTTAAATAGCTAAGAGATTTGCGAATTACCTTCTGTCGAAAATCTGCAAAAATTATAGTCTCGTGAAGAGAAGAGTTCATTCACAAAGTGCTGTTAGAAATTGGTCAAGTTGGTTGCCAAGACTTCTTCCTTGACCAGTTGCAATGTTCCACCCCTATTTACTAACACCCAGCACTATCCAGTAAAAAAGGGATTTCCTATTCTACCCCATTATCCCGTTTTGCTCAGACCTCACCTATGTGGAATTATAATTCGGGAGCAATAAAAAAATATGTTAGTTCAGAGTCAGCCATAAATCCGCCCTTCATTGATAAAAAATTATTAATTTAAAGGTGCGCCATCCGTGGCTCAGTGAATTAGTTCAAAAACACGCATTAAATTATGTTTTACGTAATTAAACACAATTCTGAGTTGATGTAACACTGGGGAGCACCAGTAGAAAATTATCCGTTTCAAAGAATGTTTACGTTTCTGTCCGTAGGACTGAGGCATAAAATAAAGATGCGTACGTGCTTTCGTGCAAAAATAAAGAGCACTCATTTTGTAATACGTCGTTATCACGTTCGTCCTTATCAGGCGCGTCAACACTGGAAAGGTCATCACGCGTCAATATATTCGCTCACTCAGCGCATAACACGTAGCAATCTGTGTTCTGCATACCATGCACTTCCCTTCCTCGATATGTATCTTTACTCTGCCAAAAAGTCAACAAAGGCGTACCGTTATTTTTATTTTTTTGCCAGACTCTTTTCTTTCTCAGTGACCGCTATTACATCTGTTATAGTGAGACTATATTATACTGTTATCTGTTTCAACTCATATTTTATCACCATTATTTGGTCACCCAAAACTGCTCTAAATAATATATTTTTCCCCTCTAAAAAACACCGACCGGTGTTCTACATATTACAACGGATCTAAAAGACCAACCATTAATTCTTTTGTTATTTCATAGTATTAGGTACTTATGTACTAAATTTTGTCCAACGATACTATTTATGTTTCAATAATGTTTGGTTTCACTTTTCTCTCGCCTTCCGAGATTACATGCTGGTGTAGTTTGGCTTCGTGTTTCCCTGCAAACCTCTTTATTTCTTCCTGGACGGTTATCAATGGAATCTCTGTGGATGTCAGCGTTACGGACGTACCATGGCACGGAAAACATTATTTTGAAGGGCTTTGTATGTTGTTGATGTGATTGTTTTTGGCACTACCCCAAATCTGTATACCATACAGCCAATATAGGTAGATTATAAATATTGATGATAGGGCTACACTTTGATGAATACTGCTTCCTTAAATCCCAGGGCCAAATTGCATTCATATTCCAATAAAGAAATGCACCGTTTCATACGTAGTAATATTACTAATTCGTTAAAAATTTCGCTACGAAAAATATTTTTAATACAATTAACGAATAAATTTGAAATATGAAGACCACGAAATTTACTCCAATATGATTTAGGTATTATTATTTTTCGGAATATATAGCTGTAGTTTATTTTATCCAATCACTTTACAAGCAAGTTGCAACTTAAATAAAACTAAATCCTCAAAAGACTATTGATCAACTACAGTTGTAAATCGACAGAATCAGTTGCCTATAGTATTGAAAGCTGCTATATATATATATATATATATATTTCCTTACATTCAATTTAAACTTGATGAGATTATACATTAGAAATACATTTTTATATATCTGTATAAATTGTGTAGTATGACTCAAACGACTACAAAGAGACCAAGTACGAGGAAGAAAGTATATCACCTCGTCTCTGGACATCAGGCGGCGGCAATTGTAATGAATTTTACCTGTTTTGAGACAAAAATATATGGAGAGAGACGAGTCTTAAACGGCAGAAATTGATGGAGATTCTTTGGTCGGGAAACCTGTAACAGTGAATATTCAATAACAATCACTTCACTAAGGGTAAAACCGCTGGATTTGTCGATTTGTGTTGGTTCATTCAAACTCGATTAGTATATTTGTGAAAATTCATGTAAACTTTATTCAGTTGGTAGCATAGTAGTTTATTTTGTTGCAAAGTGAAACCACGATTGTGAACCCCGTGAAAAAGATTAGAAATTATTTTTCGGATACGTGACTTATTATGACGTCATCAGATTTTTCTTTCTAATAACAACGGACCGGGATTAACTATAGTTAAAGTAACAAATTAAATAATTTCCGACCGATTTTTACAGACAGTTATTATTTTTATTTAAACGAAGTTTTGGCGCATATTTGCGCCTTTCTCATGTTTATAATCTTATCGAAAACTACAAAATTGTTGTAAACGTTAATTTCTTTGACCAAAGTGAGGTCCGAGGCGGCAGCACTAAGAATGTATCTAGTCAACAGTAAACGTCGTTTAAATAAAAAATAAAAACTGTCTGTAAAAATCACTCGGAAATTATTTAATTTGTTATTTAATAGCAGACGTTAATCGATTTAATTAGAGTTAAAGTAATTTTTATTTGGGGTAGGATTATTGCAACTACAAGATTATTTAATTTTTAATAATCGCCAGTTCATTAATTTATCTGATACGTGTCGTTTTAACTATTAACGTAACTTGATGTCCCAAATTAGGTATGACACGTCGTGAAAGAGTATTTTTATTGTGTTAATTGCTTTGTAAATTAGATAATTGTTATTATTTTTTATTTATGAGTATTTTATTATTTATTGTATTCATACTTGTTACTTTTTTAAATTTGCATCTGTATTTCTTTTGCTGATCATTTATTTATTAGCAATAGAAACCGATGCAATATAATGCAACTGCTACTTGACTTACGTTGTGAAATAATTTTTCGCTCTTCTCCTTACTTTATTGTTTGCACAATAGACACGTTGCGGTGAATCCTTCCTTAAGATAGTTAATCAGGTCGTCAAGGCTTTTGCAGTTAACATATTAAAATAGGACGATCAAAGAGAAGTTTTTAGGCCACTTCTACTGTTTCCGGAAGAATTGAGTTCTAGCCTGATTTCTCTAAGACAGGCATTAGTCCATCTTAGGACCTCCTTCCAATTTTGCCAGACTTAATACTGAAATGAATAATTATTATAAAGATGTGAATAATATTAATTTATTTATTGCAAAATACATTAATTGGATAAATTTTTAACTTACCTATACTTTTTCAACGATAAATCATATTTATTTACAATATTTATACACACTAAATATCTTATAAACTAAATACATGAGTTCTCGTTTAAATGAGCCTCCTCATAAAACAGAATCACCAACACAAATCCTACTCGGAATTGGCAGTACCAGGAAATCGGTAAAGGGTTACAAACAGTAATATTTACCGTGTCGTCTCAGCTTTCCTGGAACTTGTCGCCGGACCAATCTCGTCTTCCGTGTTGTACAAAGGTGAGGACTTTGGAGATCAGGATTGGATCACTCCTTCCTCCAATTTTTTAAATCTCCAAGGACAGGACAATCTCCATTTTCTTATCACTCCCTCTTAAAGTTCAATCTTCATCTCCAATCGTAATCTGCTTAATGTTTCAATCATAACGTCTCAATCATTAAACTCGACATCCTTAATCCTAATATTCACGACCTTAATGTCTCGAAATCTATTTTTCTTGGGTTTTTAATAATTTATGCCACTTCCTTATTTCATATTCCATCGGTGGCGGGGCCCGATATTGTCCAATAAAAATTAGTAACTCTCCTCTCTGGGAGGAGCCATTTACCCCACTCTATCGACGTTCTTGGGGCGTAAAACCATCTTCCTCACCACCCGATGTCGCCAAATCTCGCGGGACTTGGGATAAACCCCAGTCGAGCAATCGTGCCTGGCTTTTATTACCCTAGTCTGTAACCTGCACTTTCATCAAGCCGGTTGCCTTTGATTCCGTACCGCCAAATTCCGCCAATAGTTGTGTTTTATCATTAAAATTCATTGACCTAATTATTGATATACACTACCCAATTAAAATCATAACAGAGTAAGCTTTGTTTCCATAAAAATTTCTATAGAGACACTACTACAGCACTACAATACTATAATACAGTCAATTTTTAACTTCAGGAACAGCTTGAGGTCGTTTTCCAAAAGTTAAGACGTTTTCTTAATATTTTTGTATATTATGAATAACGATAAAACGATATTGATGAATAACCGAAATTTTCCCTCTTATGCAGAAGAAAAATAATTTATTTTCCAACGTCTACATCAAGTTTAATTTATTCGCTCGTCATTTTTACCACTATAGTGGATTTCCTAAAGCCTTAGTCCTCTTTGGGACAAACATGTGGTTTATAAATTTGTTGCACTACGGTTCGAAGGAATTTGCATGTTTTTTCCAAATGTATAATTCACTGTTATTCACAATTCAGAATGAAGCCTATATATTTACAGTTGCTTACTTGAGTTACTTTCCCCTCATTTATATTACAATTTAATTTATGTCTCTGGAAGTAATTTATTTTGTTATTTCCCCTTCTAGCAATTTATCTTCATTCAGTTGTGCTGTTTTGCAATTACAACTTCTTACCGTCTACTTAAAAAAACAGAATCTGTATTGTGATCGCTACAGAAGTATTAATTGTAATTAAGAATAATTATTTCTCTGCTAAGTAGGACAAAATGAAATTAGAAAGTGCGTTGTGTCGGCATTTGTAATAAATCATACTGATTAACTTAGTATTCAGGTATAAGAGTTATTTTGTCAATTATCAAGGAGGTTTGTGTATTGGAGGAATGAGAAACAATGGATTGCTGACAATGCGTGATGAGATAAGATGGCAGCAGATTCACCTGCGGGCAGTGACCTTGAAGCCCTGCAGCCTTCAAGGTTGTCTGGCCGTTGACTCTGCCTGACTGCCTGCCTGACTATTCCTATAGACTTGTCAGGAACTCAGAAATTAACGCTAATGCGTCAATATAAAACACGTCAAATGTTCATTCTCAAAGTGATGAATGTATATTAAAATGGCGAATGAATGTTGAGAACAAGTCGAGGTCGTTGATTCGTTGAAATGTTTCTGTGGTGCAGAAGAGAAAGTGTTTGGACAGATTCGAAATCCATAAGAGCATCCGCAGTCTTTAAGAAAGCGACAATATGTGTCAATTAAACAGCCTCATGGGAATGGGAAATTACACATTAAGTGAAAGTTAAATGACTGTTGGAACAGGATGAATTCCAATTTAGTAGATGGTAGAATCGATTCAGACACCGCGACAAGATTACTTGAAACGAGTTTCGGGAATTTCGTAAAAACTTTGCCGTACAACCCCCTTGCGTCATAATAAATTGAGAAATAAAAATAGAAAATAATTTATGAAAAGTGCTTAAAACAGAAAAAATCTATGTTAAATTGTTGAAGCATAAATAAAACTATAGTAGAGTGAATGTTAAAGAGCGAATAAATTTTTTAAAAAATTAAAGATGCAAAACGAAGTTTACTACAAACAAACTTTAAATTATTAAAATTTACTGTCTGTTATGTCGGATACAGTATTTATTGCTGCCTATCTCTCTGTAATAAGCCTTACTTTAACATATTTATTTACATGTCATTTATTGTTCTCATCTTAATGGCCCAACAACAGTTATAAAAAAATGATCTTTTCAGCCTCAATTTTTGGGATGCGCTGAAGTGCAAGTTCGTCCTCTTGCAAAACGAAGGCATTTTTTATTGATGTAGGGGTTCGATGTGTTTGATGAAAGGCGGAAAGCAGGAAGCATCTGTAAGGTCTACTTTTCTGCTGGATATCTATGTGTGAGGGTTGCTGTGAAAATTCCTTGTCCAAACCAAAATTTATTAACCTTTTGGTCAGCGAGCCGCTTAGTTCCTGTGAGAAATATAAAAGCGGAATACGAGGATCATCCTGGAGGCGCGACCCAGGTTGACATTGGGAGAAGACGACATTCACGGGCATTCGACAGCAACAGTAATTTATACGGATTGTCAATGCCGTTATTTGGATTTCCTGGTAATATATATACATTACTATAGTAGGCCACAGTACTACAGATTAAATTAGGTTTCAAAGCGGAGTAAAACACATGTAGTGGATATTAGATATGAAGTAGACAGATGTGTACTATACGTTAAGATATTAGTTATTAAAATATATTGATTCCTTTTTTAGTATGCGACTGACCGCATGGAATGCACTTTGTATTTAATAGATAACGTGAGAACATCAGTCTGATGACTTTAGCAGAGTAAGTGTGATTTTCAGAGACAAAGAGGTGTGAATTCCTGCGTATACCTGGGTGGATGTGACACCGCATAAAATATTTCTCACCCGCCAAAGGACAAAATGGCGAGGATTGACCAAATTCGTGGGCAATATGGGACGTGTTCTTCCCAAATTTAGAAATATGATTATTGGTCAAGATGGGAAGAGAAAATGACGTGGGAAGAAAAAGGTGGGGAAAAAACAGAGTTGATGTATAGAACCAGAGAAGAGGGCAATCCGAGTTGAAAAGACGAGTGGAGAAGAGTTGTCCCCGACGTTTTGGATAGTAAGTCCAAGAACTGCAATTATTCTCCTGAACTGTAGAAATTTTTCCGACAATAGAAGCAAGGTGCAAGCAGTCCACGGATAATCAGTTGCCGATTCCAGCGATCTTGAGAGATCAGAGGCCATCAGCGTGACACAGCACCGGGGGTCCTGGCTTCATCGTCTTCCTCCACCACTTCCCAGCATCCGAGACGAAGCAGTCAACAGCCCAACCAATTAATCACCAATACTCTCACATTAACACGGTAATTCAATATTTTAAAAATAATTTCTAAATTCTAGGTAAATAAATTATTTATTTTCTCTGAATAATATCTATGGGGTTAAATAACGGTGCGGTGTGTTTTCTCTATTTAAGATTCAACATGTAATGGGCGTAATTTTCCTAACTACCATTCATGCGGGTAGTCGGAGCAAATTTAAAAATGAGTGTAGTTAATTTTGCAAATAGGTCTTATTATTATTTTTAGTAAAAAATTATTATAAATAATTTTAGTATATTGTAAATAGAAAATTGCATAAACTTGGATAGCATATTTATGAAAAAAATAACCAGATTTTAATATTATCATATAATTTAACCCTAAACCTAAAATTAAATGTGGTTTATTCGTTTAACGTTGAATTGCCAACCAAAAGTTCTCACACGACCATCACAAAAGTTAATAAAGCAAAAACCAATAACACTGAAACATTTAAGAATAGACTCAATATTAAAATTTGTTTTCGTGAGGTGGAAGAAGTTAAATACTTCTCTTTATCGAAATTCTAAAAATCAAAGTATTTTCGTCATTCATATTGGTTGTCAATCACCAGAGAGAATTACTTAGTTACTAGAAATTTTACAGCGTGCTACAGTAAGTTGAAATAACCAATTAATGAAATAAAAATTTAGAATAGGACACAAGCCTTAAAAGAGGGAAAAACCAATTTGTGTCTGTATAGATTGCATTGTTTTGTGAGACTTGAGAAAATTTAGCGGTAGAAATAATTCTGAAGTTATCTGCGTGATGTAACAACCATTAAAAACTAAATATATTTAATGATTTCTGAAGCATTCCTTGCTGAAACGTAAAGTAATATATCAAGAATTTTTCATTTAAGATGACTGTTTTTTCTTATCGGTCCCAATTGAAATAATAAAATTAAGTGATATATATTTTTAAATAATCTATGAATAGAAGAAATTCTTTCAAGAAAGCTCAGCCAAAGATGCCTTCATGCTATTGAATTAAAGTGTGGGAATTAATAAATCTAGATCGGACTGGAAATAGAACCACAATTCGATTCCTCGACGCGCATAAAGGGGAAAGGGTAACAAAATCCACGGGTAACTTGATATTTAATAGAAGTAACGCATATTTAATATGATAACAACTGAAAAAGGACAACCCGTAATCAGCGGAGTCCCGTGAACAATTTCCGGTTCGATCACTATTTTTGAGACTCGTATCAAAAATTTAATTTTGTAAACCGAAGCTTTCGGTAAATATTTCCATATTCATCTGAAAATAAAACAAATATTTCAATTTAAGAAAAAACTGCACAATTACATTACATTACTATATAATATAAATTTGAAAATATTTATAATAATAAATTAATGTAAATATTTGTATGTATGGGGTTTTTGGGTAATTTTAAATGAGTATTTTAAATTTAACTTTTGTACGGATGAATATGGTAATATCAGAATTATCGGATATCAGAATTAATTTCTTCCGTTAAACATTTTAATTACTTTTACTCTTTAAGTAATGACTGACAAAATATCTTTACGGCTAAATTTAATATATAAATTACTTTATTTGCCATCAATTAATTGCCTTCCTTTTTAAATAAGATGAATAAATGAAAAGATAATGGAAATGAAAGAAAAGATAGAAAATTAGAAGTTACGAGAGAAAGGAATAAAGATGGGAGTTACCAGGAGTTAGAAGAAGTAGGAGATGATATAGGAAAAGGTAAAGAAAATGAGAAAGAGTTGAAATTTAAAAAAATAAGCAATTATAAATTTAGAAAAAAGAAAACAGAAAAAGTAGAAAAGATTCTAAAAGAACTTAGTTTCAAAAAACTAACTATGGCACATAAACTAAACAATAAATTAAAGAAATTGTTACATTCAATGAAAGATAAAATGAACATTACGGAAGAAAAATACATCATGTATGAAGTAGCTTATAAAGATTCTGTAAGAGTTTATATAGGACACACAGGAATGAAAATGGACAGTACTTGAAAGAAAAAGCAAAAAAGTGGTACAGCATTGTCTTAACATAGTAAAAAAAGAGAGACATGAAATACATAGGCGAAACATTTAAATTATACACGGAGAAAGAAATGCTCTGAAAAGAAAGATTTTGTAAGGGACGTGTATTTTAGATAATGAAAGTAGAACTATGAATGAAATTGGGAACACTACGAAATTTATATGAAAGGGTTGTAAAATGAATGTATATTTAAAAAATGTAAAATGATTGTAAATTGATGTAGACGTATATAATAAAATATAATATAAATAAGAAAAATGTCAATTACATATGTTAGAATAGTACGTAAATACTCATCATAGTATAAATAGTAATTATTATTAAAATAAATAATATTAATGAAGAATGAATGTAAATTAAAAGATTTAATATATATATATATATTAAGTAATTATGACTTAAAGATGAATATCTTTCAAAGAAAATAGTATAAGTAATTCTGGACGTAAACAAAGTAAATAGTAATATATAAAAATGTGACACGAATGGACTTACCAGGAACGAGATCCAGAGGCGACCAGAATACATGGAAGACGGGCCTCAAGATACCTGCGTGGGGGTAGGACGAAGCTGTTTACGACCCACAGGTGTGTTAGAGCCAATATCAAAAACTGAACGATGACGATTTTGCTGCTGCACGATAAACCCACAAAAAATGACCCTTAATTAGATATTTTTACTAAATGTTATTGATCCAGCTGTGGTAAATTTTTTAATTGGACCCTAAGTTGCTTTCTTTTGTTTCTGTGAATAAATTTAATTTATTTGTGTTTAATCTTACCCATTAATTTATTTTGATTTAAATTAAAATCCAAACCTCATTATAGTACCTTTAATTTTTTCTAGGTCTGATCGCACAAGCTTTACGTAATGAGAGATTGCGACTGTTATAAACTACAGGTGACAGTTTTCGCGCAGCTGTGCTTGTGCAATTCTCCAATCTTAGCAGAGTTTCTTGAGGAAGAGTGCTGCCTGCCATCTAAGTCCAGCTGACTGCCAACTAGTTTAATGACCTAGACCACGTACACACTTGACCAAGCCTTTGGCAATCCTCTGAAGCTTAGCTAGAGGAACTCTGGCCCCGATTATTTTTTAAAAAAGGAAATCATATATTTTTTATTTGCTTAATTTTTGAACGTGCAACTTAACTAATTTAGGAATCATTACCTAGTAATTTTGTCTATAGACCCCATTTCAAAATGAGAATTTTTTACGTTTATCTTATCTGTAGCTTCGGGATGTGATTCGACAAATCCTAGCTTTCAATAGGGAATTTAATTAAGGCTTGATATAGACAACGTCTGACTGTGAAATTACTATTTAGGAAGGTGCATAATATTTGTTCGATTTAAAAAAAACGAATGGACGATGGCTGATTTTAAAGCAATTATCGATATTTTTTTATAAAATAGCAGAACATTATTTTGCGGATATTTTATTATCAACCTTCGCCGTGACGCAAAACCAGTTTTGTATGCCTTTGCGAAAGACAGATGCCGCCTGTGATGGAAACTAAGAATCACATTATCATCGTTGAAGACGTAAATAATAATCGTTTGGCGCCAAATACGGACTGGAGGAAGAGTGGTCTAATTGTTCCCGAGCCAATGATGCGATCAGATTTTGAGTTTTTCTGGCGGTGTGTTGGTCGGGAGTTGTCATAAATCCAAATTATTCCAAAAACGTCTAGAGACAAACTTTCTGTTCTCAGAAATTATGTTATTTCAAGGTTGGAATGCGTTCCAGTACTAGATTCGGAAACTGAATATCTTGTGAGATTGTCAAATTCAATTGTTTATCAAATTATATCAAAATTGAAGAAAACAACTCAGCAATGTTTCTGACTTTAATTAAGCTCTTGTTCTCCGTTCTGGGAAATCTTTATTTTATGTATAATACTAGATCTAGTATTTGTATATATTATAATGTACTATACTGTTTCAATTAATAAATGGGGACTTTCGAAATAAAAGCAGCAAATGTACTGACTTAACAAAATACAATATATTCAAAAACAGGAAATAATTTTATAAAATTATAATTTGTGAAATTAAACAATCAAAATTGGGGATTGGGTTCAATATAAAACATTGCCACGGCTTTACTCAATCTCATGGGAATCCTTCTCATCAATGAGCTAAGATGGGGAGAAAAAGTACTGTGAAAATTTGAAGTGCCAAAAGTTTTAAAGGGGGTAGCGACTTGGGTCATTGTTGACTGTCGGAACAAAGTCAGACTACTGGATTTCCAGTATTAATAAGACTTCACTTCATATCTAACGTGAAATTAGAAGAAATTAGATGTCTTTTGGATTCCCTATCTTTAAAAACGGCAGATGTTTTAAGTTACAAGTTTTCTCTTTTACCTAGACGTTATTATTTACAATTTATTGTTGCGTTTTTTTCCTCTTGAGCAATTGGTCTCAGAATGACGTTAAAATTTTCCGCGAATAATTTTTGTGCCGACTTTGGCTTGAACATATTTCAGAACGGCCAGCTGCAATACTAATTAATCACACCACTACATTCTGGGCTAGAAGGTGCATCAATAAGCCAAATTACACACTTATCTGTCAACTAAAACTGATCAAAGTTGGCCCTTTCAGCGGCGCGTACGAGTTAACGAGGTGACAGCCAGATCATTGAAGATGATCTTATAACTTCTGAACCAGTCTACAATAATATTTAATATTTTTCACTGTTTCAGTTGGGATCTGGGTTTACGTCCTTACATGAGATTTAGAGAGGGTCGAGTGGGAGCCATAAGTTGTTTGTGATATTCACAAACCGTGTTCCGCAAGCATTTGCAATGATTCTCTCTATACTATGGATTATAATATCACTTAATGACGGAAACTCCGTTTGCATCTAATGGGAGAAAATCGAATCACAACGTTGCGAAACAAAGAAACCCTATTCCATGTTTCCCGCTACAATAGGAAACATGAGTAACAATGACCCAGAATCCTGTAGGAGTGATATAGAGATTGCCATAGTACACAATTATACAGTTAATATTTTTTTAACTTGACCAACTTTGATAAAAAAAGCCAATCTTATACACCCACGTTTGTGGAATTTAATTCAATAGTACATAGTAGCAGCCTGTCAGGATCATCTGGTGCAGCGGTTATTAACCGGAGGTCCACAGGATCATTTTAGTGGCCACTTCAATCCAAATTATTATTTAAAATTTTGTGCGATAACATGGCTAGTGAACACAAAACACTTTTATTACATAGTGAAGTGAGATGGCTGTCCAGAGGAAAAGCACTATTATAACTTTTTGAACTTCGAAAAAGTTGTTTGTCGTTTTGAAGGCACAAAATAACTCAGGACAACATTTTGTTGAAGATTAAACTGGCATATCTGGCAGATATTGTAATAAAGTGCAATGAACTTATCGTTACAAGGAGAAACTATTATAAATTTTAAAACAAGAGGTAAAATTAGATCATTTGATAAAAAAATACGATGTTAGATTTCATGAGTTGAATGTAACGATCTTAATTGGTTTCCTGCCATTTATGAATGTTTGAATGAATTAAATTTTAAAGTAGACGAAGAAGTTTCCAAAATATTATTAGAACATCTATAAAACTTGAAATCAACTCTTTTGCAATATTTTCCGAAAACCAGTATGGACGATTCCTTTAACAGCTAAACCTGTCGGTTTAGGTACCAGTGACAGTGAAAATCTAATTTATTTAATCAGTGAAAGAAAAGTACACTGATCATTCTTACGTGAATACTGGGCTAGTTCAAAAGAGTAGCCCAATATTTCAAAACAAGTTTTACTTCCGTTTCCTACAACCCAGTTATGCGAAGCTGGATTTATGCTGCAGTGAAGTCAAAGTGCAGAAACACGCCCGACGCCACACAAGATATTAAATTCAATTTACAAACAATTGTGCCTGATTTCAATAAGATATGCAATTCAAGGACCTAAAATCATCAAAGTACTCTATTTATTTATATATATTATATTACATGTCTATTTAAAAATAATTACTAAAGTTATGATGATAATTTTCTCTTATTTATATCAGGTACTTCATAAACCAAATATATTTCAATTTTGATTTCCAAACTTTATTCTGAAGGAGATTTTATCTACAAAAATTATAATATTTGACATAACAATTTTTTGAATTATATATGTACATAAATGTGGAACTTTGTTTAAATTTACGATTATATGATGTAATGTTTAAAAATATTATACATACATGTATTTCTAAAAATAAAATTTCTTATTTTCTTCATGGATTAGTATGTGATTTCAGAAATCACCCATCCTAAAAAATAAGCCAAGTGTTCCGTTAGAATGACCGATTTACCAAGTGTTCCATTGAAGAAAAAGTTTGGGAAACCCTGCTATATAGGTCTCTTCACCCTTTACTTTTGTTACTATTGAAAGCTACTGGGGTTCAAGATGCCTATACGAGTTTTCGCTCGCAGGCATTTCTTCCCAGATTGATTGCTGGGCTCTCCACATTCCGTCAGGAGTTCCTCGTATTCTCTCTGTTTCTTTGTTTCAAAGTTTTTCAAATGCCGAGGCACCTCTGTTTCAGGAGGGGCATGTACAGGGATCGAAGATCTTGGGCATACGGTAAGAGTTGTACGCTGAGCCTATTGGATAAGTCGGCTAATTGCCTTCTAAAACTGGTGGAGACACGGAGAAGGGAATGCTGCGACCCCACAGCAGACTCTTCTCCCGGCATTCGGAAAAGCGCATCCGACATTACTCAATTTGGTGGCACAAAGTCGCACACCTACAATCAGGTAAGGCTAGGGGAGCAAGCTGCATGCCTCATGTCGTACAGTGTTGCCTTTCAATGGAATTGCACGTTTACTTTAGATGTTCTCCGGTAGGAGACCGTGCGCATACGGCGCGAGTTATCCCCTTGCCGTGGTATGCGCTTCGGTTTGTTGCCTCCCCATCAACAAAACATTACTCCTGGTATAGAATAGCACAGACAAGGAAGGCTTTCGCGAAAAATAGGAATTTACTTACGAGTAATATAAGTGTGAAAATGTTCGTGTGGAGCGTGGCGTTATGTGGGTGCGAAATGTGGACGATTGGCGTTGCGGAAAGGAAATGGAATAGTATAGAAGCCTTTGAAATGCGGTGCTATAGGAGAATGCTGAAAATCAGATGGGTGGATAGGATCACTTGACATAATAGGGGAAAAGCGAACAATATGGAGGACGTTGACCAAGAGAAGGGATAGATTAATAGGCCACGTTTTGAGACATGAGGGTCTTGTAAAATTAGCATTAGAGGGAAGTGTGTAAGAACAGGAGAGGGAGGCCAGAGATTGAATACGCAAAGCAGATTAGGAAAATGGAAAGGCTTGCGCAAGAAACTTTAGCATGGAGTGTTGCATCAGACCAGTCTTAGGACTGCACACCACAACAACATATCTTTGTTTATGTTGTTTTCAAATCATACTTAATATACAACTGATGAGGGAAGATGAAATTTTTTCTAGTTCATTAACATATTGAACTGGTAATTTTATTCGAATTAAATTCTTTATCAATGACTTGTGGGTCATTTCTGAATTTCAATGTTAGTTACAAGAATGCGTGTTGCTCTTTTATGTAAAGCCTCCTCGCGGAAGTTGAGAGAACACGGATACTGAAGAAATAATGTTTACGTAATTGTTGTTTTGATGGTCAAGACATTTTTTTGAAAAACAAAGACTAACTCACTTCTTTTGAAATTGAGTATACTACTGGTGGATGATATCCAAGTACGTATAATTAATAATAGGAATACCGTCCATTGAGTTGTCAGCATCCGTCAAAGGCTTGCCTATGATGCAGGAGTAACTGCTTGTGCGTAAATGTTGCTGGCTGTTAAAATGATACAAGACAATAGTGATAATAGTTATTGCAATTGTTGTATGTACAATGGATTTAATATTGTGTTCTGTAAAGTAAATTTGTTTATCTAGTGTGTGTTTCTGTAAGGAGGATATTTTTAATCGTTTTCACCTCAGTTCAATTAATGAAATTTTCATCAAGGCGTACAACATTCCGTCCAAATGTTAAAGGATTTGAAGTACCAAAAACTGGAAATAAGCGACGCCGTCTTGTTCAATTTCATCATCATCATCATCATCATTAACTGGTCATCAAGTCACTGGACTGGCCCCAATTGCTTAATAGCCCGTTCTGTAGACCCAAATAAGTTGGGTAAGCGGAAGAGGAGCCTCAGAGATGGGCTCCATCCTACTTCGCAAGTATCCCGCTAGCTTCATTAGACGCTGGCTGACTTCAGACAATTACCAGCTTCTTGCTAGGTTTCCCTTGCGATGGCTTTCAACTTAACAACACGCCTTACCACGTATTGGTTTTCAATTTAGTCAAAGTTGCAAACAACATAATAAATGTTTAGTTTAAAGTGACGCACTAAAGAAAAGAATAATTTATGTATATTTTGATTATTTAATGAAGAAATTAAGTCAAATTAAAGATTAAAATAATTGTTTATAGAAACTTGTCACGCTTCAGTAATTATCTTCATATTTCAGATTCCTTCATCAAATAATTGAATGATAAGCAATGATAAGGCCAAATCTCTTTAAGGAACATTTCAAATTTATTTTGGACCACTATAAACAGATTAGTTATCGCTCGTAATGGTCTAAAATTTGTATTTGATATTTAACAGCCACTTATATCGACAAATTTTAATCCCAGATGCTGACCAGATCAGAGAGGGAGAACTCGCCTACTCGGAAACAGCCAATAAGTTACTGTTCACGTTCCTAGCTTATTACAAATAATTCAACTCTTAAAGCATTATTTCAAATTTATTTTGGACCACTGTAAACGAATTAGTTATCGCTCGCAGTGGTCTAAAAATTCGTTTTTTATATTTAACAGCCACTTATATTACCTTCCCCATCCCCCCTTTTCAATTCCCTTCCTATGATTTGAAGGGGAGTTGCCTGTTTCAATATCACCCTCATGTAGCCTGTTAAAAAAATTGACAAATTTTAGTCTCAGGAGCTCACCAGATCAGTGGGGGAAACTCGTCTACTCGGAAAGAGTCATTAAGTTACTGTTCACGTTCCTAGCTCATTACAAACAATTAGAATAGATATAAATGTTCCACATTCTCTTGGAACTACAACCATAGCCTATTAGATATTCTTCTTAAATGTCTCTGAGTGCAAGATGGTTGTATGGAAGTCCTTAATAAACTTTTAGTGTTAGTTACTTCTAATTTGTTAACTCTTTTTGGGACACCGTCTATTCACACATCGTGACAACATTTAATTGAAGAGAACACTGCAAAAATTACTATTCGTAATATATATTATACAAATCACATTTCATCATTTGACGCACATAGCGAACTTCATCTGAGGAGACCAGTCACGAGTTGATGTATCGCAACCGTCAACCTGTTGGAAAGCCGCGAATATTTCATCTGGCAATCAGACTGGAGAACCCAATGACATCAACATTGCACGTCGCAGAAGAAAACTAGGCATTCAATTTGGAATTTCTTTTTAACAATTTTTGGGTTAACGCAGCTCATTATCAACTTCTATTTAAGTCCTCAACTTCGTATGATGTCGGCGTCAAAATAGTAGAGCCTCACTGTGTCATTTCGAAATAACCTACGTTGTTGTGAAACGTCTCATTTTTCGCAGAATTTAATTTCATGTCATGATATGTACATAAAATTTTATAAAAGCATTTTATACTTGCGTTAAGACGAAAACGCTCATGGGTTTTGTATTTCTTTCATATAGCTCGACTTCGACAACTTATAGATTTCAAACTGTTGCTTGAAATGATCTCAAAATTTAGCAAAAGTCAGTGCCAGCGCTTCCAAACCATCGCGTGACGGACGTTTTTTTAAATTAATTAATTAGTGAACCTCTACTAACTTTTGGTCAGCGCATCACAGAAGAGTTAGTAGTGGTCCCCTAATAAATTAAGGAACCCTGACTTTCCTTTCAGTTATTTCGCCAAAACACAAGTATAAAATGCTTTAAAAGCATCCCCCCTACTCAGGCGCTGCGGGAGTTTACTCGCAGGCGCTTCACCCCAGAGTGACTGCGGGGCTCACAGGATTACTTCGGGAATGTTTAGAACACTCTCTGTTTTTTTTTTATCAAAGTTCTCACATGCCGAGACACCTTCACCTATTTTACGAGGTATATGTACTGGGGTCGAAGACCTTGGGCATATGGCAAGAGTTGTCCGCTGATCCCATTGGATCATTCGGCCAACTGCCTCCTGAAACTGGTGGAGACACGGAGAAGGGAATGCTGCGGCCCCACAGCAAACCCGTCTCCCGTCATTCGGAAGGGCGTGAGATTAGTACCCATTACCCGACCTACCTGATGCAGGTTTTCTAGGATTTTTCCTGCTTCTCTTTAGGTGAAATACCGGGTAGGATCCTTAAATCATAGCCCGGGGGCCCTAGTCAGCCCTTGGCTACCTTGCGCTATCTTCCGCATCCCCCCTTTTCAATTCATTTCCTTTTGTATTAAAGGGGAGTTGCCTGTTTCAGGATCACCCTCATGTATCCTGTTAACCCCGAAAAAATTATTTACTTATCATAAAATGTCATTAAATTCTGTGAAAGTGAGACCTGTTACAATAACGTAGGTCAATCCGAATGGGCACAGAGAGGCTTCAAACTCAGGGCTCTACTACTTTGACGACGACAGTAAGTAAAGTTTCTATTATTATTATTATTAGGAAATGCACAAGAGCACCTGAATTATTTATCCTCAGTATTCCCGTCAAATGATTCAGTACGCTTTATCAGCGTCTGAAAGTCACCTGATGATGTCTGAGTCACACGCGTCACTCCTACAGAGTTAACATTTTAGTCCATGAAATTCCTTGACATATCTCGCCACAATTCTGATTGGAAAAGGCTTTTCTCTCTCTTCCTTCTCAAGATAAGAGTTCTGTCCTGGCTGTGAAGGACATAACCGTCATGGACCGCCACGTGTCTCACTGACCAGGATTACGCGGCGTAGGTGTGGGAGATATGTTCCTTGGCCTGGGTCAACGTCCGCGGCGCTCGCTTCCGGTACCGCGAGACTTGGCAACGTCGCGCCTCTTGCGCAAGCGTCGCTGGACGCGCAGAATGCGGAACACTGGCCAAGGAAGTTTCTAAATCAGAGAAGTCACTCACAGCTTCCCATCTAGTTTATTACACCCACATATACCATAAACCGTTCATTCACAGAACGCAACCGCTGAAAAATCTATACTTAAATCATCAAAATAGGTTTCATTCGCATGTCTGAAATGGTAATGTTCACAGGCGAATGCAGTAACTCCTCCATCTTTGTGATTACGGTTCCCGGCGACTTAAATAAAAAAAAATTGTATTAAATAATAGTACGGAATAGTAAGTACAGAAACTAAAGGAGAGTCTCCTCAACTTAGTGAACCATTGAATCCCATTCTTTGAGGGTCATAGCATCCGAGAACATGGAAGAGCCTTTGGTAGGGCTATCCATATTTAAAATTGACTCATTCTAAACACGAGTAAAACAAAATATGTAAGCACAAAAAATATCAAAATAAACAATGACCCCACAAAACAGCTAAAATTATTTAAATAACTCACTTGAACAGATTAAACATAGAATCATGTTAGGAAACAAAGCTTATTATGTTAATAAAGAGCTCTTCAAAAGCAAGCTAATATCACGGAAAGCAAAGCTATAGAATATTAAAGACTACAATAAGACCAATTATCACGTGTGCAAGCGAAACATGGCTGCTACTTTCTGAAAGGAAAATTTTAAGCCAAATCTATGGATTAATAAAAGACAGGTGGGAAATAGGGGATAAGGAGAAATGGCGAATTGAATAATGTCATAACAAAATACAATGTAATTAATTATATCAAAACCCAACGTCTGAGGTCATGGTTCGGTCACGTAAAGTTAATACACAAGTGGACAACAACTGGATCAAGAAGTAGAGGACGTCCCGAAAACATAGCAAGACGACATAAAAAAGACTTAGAAGAGATGAAAATACGCAACTGGAGAAAGAAAATAGAGGGGCGAACCGAATGGAAGGAAATTGTTGTGCAGGCCAAAACATTCAACATGTGAAGTTGTAGAACCTTTATAAAAAACGACATCAAAGCATTTACTTATTTAATCCGGAATGTGATCCGTATTTCTTACCCTATCCACCAAAGTATCCGACAGACAAAAAGATAATTCTTGAAGTGAAACCATTTTTTGGGAGGTTAACATGCTACATGAGCGTGATCCTGAAACAGGCAACTCCCCTTTAATAGCATACGAAGGGAATAGAACAGCGGGGATGCGAATGTAGAGCAAGGTAGCCAAGGGTTGACTAGGGCCCCCGGGCTGTTGCTTAAGGAACCTACCCTAGAAAACCTGCATCAGGTAGGTCGGGCATTGGGAACTATTCTCACGCCCTTCCGAATGACGGGAGACGAGTTTGCTGTGGGGTCGCATATTGACGAAATATAAAAAGAGAAAAAAAAACATTTAGTCTGTTCGCCAGAATCGATTCAGTATTCCATATAAAAGGCAGTGAAAGACGGAGGATTAGGGGAGTTGAGAAATTGTTTTTTGAGGAGAGTGAGGCGTGCTTGTGAAGGCGATGCTGTGGTGCAAGTAGTCGGTAGATTATAGCCATAATGACCATGGTAAGGACGGGTTCGATGCCACGGGTGTAGCCTTCAGAAGTTCGAGGAGGCTGGAGGAATTCCGCCCATTCATTGAGGCTCCGTTGCCTTTCGTCAAATCCTTCTCAAACGCATAGTTCAACCTGCAAGCAGCGAAGTAGAAGAACTTCAAGAAACACGACAAGTGAATGTCTCTGGAGGAGGAGGAGTTGCAGAACGAGAAAGTGGAGGAGAAACAGAACTGGGCGTCGTGGCTACTCGCGAATCTGCGAAAAAGACATTACGCAGGAAATCCGTGAAGATTTCGTGCTCAGCATCACTGGAAAGAAGCCCACCACGTGCGTATTGTCCAACCACTATGCGACGCACAGACTGCTTACACCTGGCGGACAAGGTGATGGTCATCCTGTTCAAGAGCACCTACGACGAGCGCCTGAAGAATTCGCTGGAAAGCACGCACCCGGACCTCATCAACCAGCTTCATGAGCAGCCATGGTTACACTCACAACCCGTACAATGGCGTTGTATGGTCAGCATGGTTATCGCGAAGGCTTCTCGTGCGAAAGACAAATGATTAATCTATTTTAGGAGTTGGCAGATGAAGTAGATAATGGGAGTAGAATAGATGGGGTTATCACAGACTCCACTAAAGTCTTTGATGTAGTGCCACATCATATGCTATTGGATTACAAAGAGTAGTAGGGTACAAAAAAAATTAAGCGATAGATCGCAAAAAGTCAAAATTGGAGAACAATTTTCAGATTCAGGCATTGTAACGTCGTGAGTTCCTCAAGGCTCTTCAATCGGACCATTACTGCTTTTAATATTTAATAATAACTTACCAAACTATTTACAATCATCTACAGAAAGATGACGAACGAGCAATACGCTATAGTATTACAAGAAGATCTAGATAAAGTCAGTAGCTGGGCTCAGGAAAATAAAATGAGAATTAATGGAAGAAAAGCAGCTCAATTTCGTTTACAAAACGCACCTTGTTAAATGAGACAGAATATAGAATAGGCGGGGAACTACTTCCAAGGGTAACGAGTTGCAAATATCTGGGGATATATTTCAACAACAGACTTGGGTGGGAGGAACAGGTGAAAGCGTCGAATTCCCTTACATTTCATAATGAGGAACTTTAAAAAGGGACGTTCAAAATCAAAGGAGGTGGCATATTTATCCTTAGTTAGCCAATTTTGGAATACAGGGCGGCTTGTTGGGATCCCTACAGAAAAAAAAAATAGAATATTGAGAAAACGGCTGCTAATTTTGTGTGAGTAGGACAGGGTCAAAGGAACGAAACGGTATAACAAGTAAGTTGGGAGATACTGTCAAAAAAGAGGGGGAAGGCAAGGCTGCATTTGCTATTCAAGCTTATACGCCGAAAAAAACATGGATTGGAATTAGCTACAAAATACAAAAGCGCAGATATATAGGTAGATGGGATCATCAATTCAAAGTAAAATGTAGAAATCAAAAACATATTTGGTAAATTCTCATTCCTAAATAGGACCATCAACGACTGGAATAATTTACCTGTGGGAGTGTTTGGAGGAAACTCTCTTCAGGAAAATAAATTCAGGACAAATCTCAAAAAAACGTGTGAAGTTAAGTGGTTATCCTCAATAATATAAATGCATATTCGAATTTAAATGTTAAAGTCAGTCAAACTGTAGTGAAGTGTTAATCTAATATAATTCTTGTAGTTTTCTCTTTGTCTTCTCACGGGAACTGAATGACTATGATTATTTTTTAGATTAGGAGTATTTATGTTTAAGTAAATTCCCTTAGTATCTGCCACCGGGCGTGCTCCTAATTGTAGACCAACAATAAATACCAAATAGTCGTAAGTGCATTCTACGTAAAACTTGAGTTGAAACAACACAAAAAATGAATACAAACTTATTGCTGTCGGTAAACGCCACAAGTCAATGGTTAAATTCTCATAAGAACTGAACGCGACCATTCCGTAGACACAAAGACTATACAAAGTACCACCTAGGAGGGGTTTACTTACCCTAGACAGAAATTCTCGGAAGCTGTGAGCCATCTTCGTCGCTGAAAGACTTTTGGATAGCCCATCATTTTTAATTAAATGAAACATGTTTCAATAATAAGTTGGATGCGTATGAAAACATTAAATACAATAATTTTTAAAATTATTAAAATTCGCCGTGAATTTGATTCATATACAATTCTCGGGTCTACCTGACGACGATGGCGGAGCTTGCCGTCGAAACGTCGAGGAAACAAACTTTTACTGGAGTTGAAACCCGATAATTGTAAATGTTTCAAAGCTATTCTTCAATTATCAACAAATATAATTACAGTATTCAAATACAACAGCTCTAATGGAAGGGACAAGAGATAAATTTAAGCATAGAGGCGACATTTTAATTTCAAATGATTAAACGATTTAGATAATTTGTCTTCATACTTGTAAGAAAGCAACGATGTGTTCTATAAACAAAAGTCCACGTTTCCAAGTTATTTTCAAGCACTGTGATGATGAAATAATTTTTTCCGGTGCTCATCCTTCATTAATATACGATTTTACTGTGTCAATGTCTAATAATATTTTTGTGCATGCAAAGAATTTAGCTTTCTAGTCACTTTTCAATAGGAGTCTCATTTCCGAATGGATTAGTGAATGAGGTAAGTAGAAAATGGCGCTGTACGTGACACGAGAGATCCGTTGCAAATGAGGAAGGAAGGGAAGGGAAGGGAAGCGAAGGTAAGGAAAGAAGACGTTGCATGCCTTTCCCAAAGCTGTCTGGCAATGACTTCCCGAGGTCGAAGACCTGTACCCTAACGAAGAGAGACCGTTGCTTGCGTTCGAGGTGCGCGCAATTCTCTGATTCAGGAGTGGCTAACGGGAATTCTTTCACGGTGGCTGACGAAGAATGTACAATACCTTAACCGCCGCACGAGAAAAACTCTTTCCGGAAACTGCTTAGTTCGCTACTTGAGAAATACGTCCAAAAGATGTGACTATTATAAACATTCTGTATCCAGTGGAAAGTAGCTCCGACGGATACGTATGATAAATATCGCACATAACCTTTCATTTGACCCATCTAAATAAATTACTTAGAATTGATTTACGTTTCACGTGTTAGGGAATCCGAAATCGATGTAATGTAAATTCCTGTCAATCTGTCACGCTGACTTTGTTCGCCTTTCACGTGACAACGGATTACAATGAAACGTTTTGCCGTTCGTCATTTAATTTACAGACGTCATCTGCAGACAAGTAGACATTCTGCTGTCGTCGTCAAAATAGTAGAGCCTTGAGTTTGAAGCCTCACTCTGCCCATTCAACCAACGTTATTGTCAAAGGCCTCAGAATTTAATGCAATTATACGGTATGTAAATGAAAGATTTTTAAAAACATTTTATACATGCGTTTTGCCGTAAAATTGAAACAAGAGACGTTTTTGTCATTATTTCATGTAGCTCGACTTTGACAACCTATAGATTTCAAACTATTGCTTCAAATGGTCTTAAAATTTAACAAATCGCAGTGCAAACCCTTTAAAACCTATCCGCAGAGTTTGAAACATCTGTCTTTCTCACTTTATTTAAAATTAATTTATTAGTGGACCTCTACTAACAGCGCATTGCTGAAGAGTGGGACAAAGCTTCTCTTATAGTGGTCCAAATTCGTGAATATAAAATAGTAAGCTCCATTGATGTAGCAACGCTCCAAAATGTTGTACGGGTTTTAAAAAGTGAAACCTGACGGCAACAATCAAGTTCCTCTAGCAGACGCTACGACAACAGGCCCACACATTCGCCAGGACTTGACTGATTTAAAATGCCCTCATAACTAATGGAAACCATATTAAATGGCATGAACGGAGTCCTGGAGAAAGTACAATATGAGAATTAATAGAAACAGTGGAATAACAAAGGGTGTTCGATTGGGAAGGGATATTTTGAAGGAAGTTAAGAAATTCTGCTACTTGGGAAGCGTAATAATTGGGATGGTAGAAGTATAGTAGACATAAAGAGTAGGATAGCACAGGCAAGGAAGGCTTTCGCAAAAAAGAAAGATCTACGTACGTGTAATATAAGTGTGTATATTAGCAAATCGTTTCTAAAAATGTTCCAATGGAGTGTGGCGTTATATGGATGTGAAACGTGGATGATAGGAGTTGGGGAAAGGAAAAGAATAGAAATCTTTGAAATGTGGTGCTATATGTGGGATGTGGTAGTTATGCGGAAACGAAAAGGCTTGAGCAAGATAGGTTTGCCTGGAGGGTTGCACCAGGCCTTTCTTAGGACTAAATACCACAAAAACATTTACTTTGGGTAATTAATAATATTTTTTATAATACATGATTAACTTTACAATTTAAACAATGTAAATGGACTTCTCGTCTGAAATTCAAAAAAAGGATGCAATGCGCCACTTTCAGTCGTCCAAAGGCTCACGGCCACCTCTGTTCTAAGACCTTAAAAGTTGGTTAGAGTTACACAATAAAAACGAACGAACTGATTTTGTAGGTCTTTGTATTATTGACTATTAGTCACAGCATGGACGTAGCAATATCAAACCACCATCCGCAATAAACTCAGTAAGGATAGTTCAAAAACCTAATTTTTAAGTTCTTTTATTTAAAAACTTTTTTCTTTGAAGAGCATAATTGCCATCGAACACATGAAAAGAAAAGCTTCTGGCATAAATATTTTTAATAATAAAATAAAAACGCGGCCAAATAAGCCAGAAAATGAATTTAATTAGTATTTAATGAATAATTTATCGTGAATTATATTACAATTTCTGAAATTCTTCTAAAATTCCAAATTCTCTAATTTTAAGAATTTAAAGCTAGGTTAAATTCTCTTAAAATTATAAATTTGGAATTTTAGAATAACTTCAGAAAATGTAATATTATTCCCAGTAAATATGGGCGTAATGAACACCAAGCAATTAAATCTTGGTTATATTTCTCTTAAAAATTAGTAAATTCAAGATTACAAGAATTTTTGATGATTTGCAGAAGATGTAATTTAATTTCCATACACTTATTGATTAAACACTAATTAAATTTATTTACTAGCTTATTTAACCGTTTTGGTTATTATTTATAATTCTAATTAAAGTAAGTAAATGATGTTTGACTAATTTCTTTTTCCTATGCGGTAATCCTAATGGTTTCTCAATCAGTCTCAGTAATTTTCAATTATTGAATAACTACTAATTTGTTAAAACCTTCAATAATTTTGTCATAAGCACGCCTATTAAAAGAAAATAATTTTTAAAGTAAATAATAACGTTATAAGTTACGACAACATACGTATAAAATTTTGCATAAATAAAATAATTAAATTAACCTGACTTAATATTATAAAGAAAATAGAAATAATGACCATAAGTCAGAAATAAAAGAATTCATTTGGAATTGCTGTAACTGAATATATTTTAAAAAGACTATAAGGATTAAATTTAAAAGTTTCCATAATGCACGAGTAAATTTACCATAATAATGACTCATATAAAATTTAATTTTTAATAAATCATTAAATTTTATTTAATATTAATTAATTAAAAATTAAGTTTTTATGTTGACAAATTGTTTAACTTCTTCGGTTATTAATTTCATTTGACTCAATTTCACTTCATTACAATCGATTATATTTAATCTCCCCGTTGGTCTTAAAATCCATTTCCGTCTCTTGTCCGCAAAGTTCAGAGGCATTTCAAATTCGTCTACGACAGTTGCCCTGATGCCACCATTACAATTGTAGGAAAATCTGAAAACTCTTATTTTATTTGTGTACACGAGGAATTAATAAAGATGAACCTAGTAAAGAAATAAATAGGTATGAGCAAACTGCATCTATTCATCTGAAATGACTTAGTTATTTAAACACAAACGCCAGAGAAAAAAACGTTTTCCTACGAATAAAATATTCTTGTGCTTTTTTTTAATCTTCTCTGAGAACAACTGTGTTTTGAAGCAAGTATATGGAATACAATTTGAGTACATTGCTTGTGAGGAAACGTTGTTGCTATCAAGCGCCTGCTTGAGCAACCTCGTCCTTGAATGATACAAGTCTCAACGACACGGAAATTGATTACTTCAATTGTTGATGAGGTCACGTGTTTCTTTAATGAATACTTTGTGGATGGAGCATTGATTTGTCAACCTGCAAGGGGAAATAAAATTAATTTAAGATGAAAAAATCCTCCACTTCGAGATTATTTAGATAGTTTAAATTAATGATGTTACATATTTAATAGAAGAGACCCGTAAAATAGAAAGAACGCTTCGGAATTATGGATTATAATTGATGCCATAAAATTATTCACCACTTAAGAAACGTAAATGTTTTACAATTCATGGTCACTCAAATCATGTATAATTTATTAGTCTACTTGATCGATGATTTCTAATAAACGTCTGATAAGCAGAAAACCGAAGCAAATAAGAATAAAATCTGACGCTTGATAATAATAGACTGCATTTTATTAACGTTTGATTCGCTGCCGCCTTCTTCATAAAATGTCGTGAAGATCAGTGAAGACCACAATATCTCCATATAGTTACTTTCTAATGAGAGCAGATTCGATTATGAAGCTCTCAAATTCATGCGACGTTTTCACATATTATTGTTCATGCAACCGCACTGCAGTAAGGGTTTGTTGTCATTAATCTCTGCCTCTTTCTCTGCTCTAATCCGCTGAAAACCTGAACGGCTCCCATTTGAAAAACATTACAGATAACTCAGCGATATGCTGGTCTGATCTTCAACACATCCAATATGTACTCAAAAGAAATTGGTCAAGTTAAGCTTGAAGATAAGACAATACAACCATCTACGGATACTTAAATTTCAATGGATTGACCAGAATTTAAAGTGGGATGTGCATAAAGTACACATACTTAATAAACTCAGTAAAATCTGCCACTTATTAAGAATACTGAGTACAGTACGTTACTTTAATGCATTAGGAACAGTATACAATGCACCTGTCGATTCAATCTTAGCCTTTGGAATACCATTTTGGGCCCTTTTCCACAGCAAAATTTTCATCACGCAAAAGAGAATAATAAAAATGATAAAAGGAGTTCCCCGATCAACTACAACCAGACCATTATTTAAAGAATTTAAAAACTTCCAGTACCCTGTATGTATATATTGAAGACAGCCTGTTTTGTCAACAAAAATATTCAATTGTTTAATTTAAACGAAAGACACACTCGTTCATCCATCTGATGGCCAACCTCCATCAACTTTAATATGTTCCTGTATGCTTTTTAACTTTAAATTTTAAAGAATTCGTGTACTCTATATTATGTGTAATATTAATTTATCACAATACTTGACTTGTCATATTCTTGTATCTCAGAACTTCCTAGTTGGTCATTCTACCCACTCATCTTATTTTCAGCATTCTCCTATTGCACCACATTTCAAAGGCTTCTATTCATTTCATTTCCGCAATTTCCTTTCGTCTACGTTTAGCACCCATATAACGCCACGCTCCATATGAATATTTTTAGCAACGATTTTCTAATACACTTATATTACCAGTAAGTAAATTCCTCTTTTCCACGAAAGCCTTCCTTGCCTGTGCTATCCTACTCTTTATGTCTACTATACTTCTAGCATCCCTAGTTATTACGCTTCCCATGCAGCAGAATTCCTTAACTTCTGTCAAAATATCCCTTTCCAAAATAACACCCTTTGTTATTCCACTGTTTCCCATACTACACACCATCACATTGGCTTTCCCTCTATTAATCGTCATATTGAACTCTTTCTTGAGGACTACGTTCATACCACTTATTATGGTTTCCAAGTCTTCGTCTGACTCCCCTAATACCATAATGTGGTAGGCAAAGTGTAAGGTATTTATTTCTTCTCCTTACAGCATGATTCCTTTTTCATATTCCGTTTCAATTTTCTTTATCTCCTGTTCTATATATATGTTAAACAGCATGGGCGACAGACTGCATCCTCGTCTTATTCGTTTCTTTAAACGGCTTTCTTTTCTTGATCTTCTATTCTAATCACTGCTGCCTGTCGTCTGTAGAGGTTATGTATAAGCCACCTTTCTCGACATTTTATCTCGGTGGTCTTCAAAATTCTTAATAGTGTGTTCCGGTTCACATTATCAAACGCTTTTCCTAAATCTCCAACTGTCATGAAGTTCTTTTTTCATATCCTGTCTTCTGAAAGTAATCGCAAAGTCAATATTGCTTATCTTGTTCCTACATTCCTCCTAAAACCAAATTGATCTCCTAAGTCGAATTCCATTTGCCGTTCCATCCTCCTATATACTATTTTCGTTAATATTTTATGTTGGGATACTGAAGTAATTATCCTGTGCTATTCGCATATATCAGCCCCAGTCGTCTTTAGTTTGGGTATAATTATGTTTTTACGAATATTTTCTGGTATTCTTCTTATTTCATAGATTTTGCAAGATCCGGGTAGTGCGTGATATTATTTGATGATATATTCTGGAAACAGATTTGCGGAAACAGTTAAGGCTGCTTAAAACTGGTTAGGGTGAATAATCAACGGCGGTAGGTATGCAAATTATTTAAGGACCTAGGGAGCAGAAAGTATAACGTTGTTAAAATACGATGCCCAGTAGTCAACTCCTTTGTAATTGTAGTGGGGATGGATCGGAAGTCACTTTACGGCTACTTAATATTGTAATACCACCCGTAAACATATAATGTTCAATTCAGGATACTCAACCAAACAAGTTAAGGGTTCATAATTGCATGTGTGGTAAGACGACCTTGGCGCTTTTTGTACATTACATTTGCAGTGGTAGGAGATTCTTTTCATCGAATGTCCAATACCCACCACCATCTTGTCTCTTCATCTACTACGCACGTCGGAGGCTTTTATCCTGATGGTTCCCGTATTGACAAAGGGAAGTAATTTGTAAGCAGAAAAATGTCCTTTATATTTTGTGCCCTTGCCGGGAAAGCTTCGAAACAACCCGAAATGTTGAGCCGGAACTGAACTTACAAAACAGACAGGGAGCAAGCATTCCGATATCGCGTGACCCTCGGATCAAAGGCGTCCAGATACGATACTGCCGGACCAAGTGCGAATGGAGAATGTAAACCAGTTCTGACCGTCCCGTCATTTGCGTGACGCAATGTGTACGAGTATATCTGCTCATATCCTCCATCACACTTGCTAACGACCTGACCTCGCCTGCCTTTTCTTTGAAAGCCATTTGCGACCTCAGTCACCTTTCTTTTCAGCCTTGCAAACAGTCTGCTCACTCTCTATTCATTAATACTTTCTTACATTACAAATTCAAATTCTGACGATCAATTGGAAATGAGAAATGAGAGATCTTGTGGGGCATAGAGCGACATCCACACCATCACTAGGTTCCTGAAACATAAAAAACAATGAAGCAATACAGATATGACTTTATCTTCCATCTCTTAGTTGATTAAGAGTGAACTCTTACTTAAAGTGGTGTCGCTGTTGTAAGCGGAGTAGAAATCTTGAGATGAAGGACCGTTCTATTTCTAAAGAGACTCTAATGACCGTTAAAAGATTTACCTAATAGGACATCCAGCTTCTGACTCGGTTACTGATGCACTTACAGCAATTTTTCTCGGTTTGATAGAAACTATGAATGTAAACTTACAATGAACGGGGCCTTTCGTTGTAAATGAAACATAAATTGTTAGATTTAGGAATCCTACTTGAGAATCAATACAAGCATTTCTAATTCCTTTGAATGAATTCCATCACTTTTAATCAATTTAATTCTTCACGAATTTCCTAGAAATTAGAAAGTGAAGAATGCGATTAGCGAATTGTAGGTGAGCCTAACTGAGGTTTGTGGGAATATTGAATCGGTCCTTCAACGTCTACTAGGATTAGGTCAGTGGTAGGGCAACCGCCCGTCCAGGGTTCGAGTCCCTGGTCTGGTCGACATTTTTCCATTCTTCTCTTTCTTCTGAATTAGCTATACGCTCCTCCTTGAACTTTAATAGAAGCAATTCTACTTTCTTTGACTTGAATAAAACATTATTCTCCATTTTGAATATAAGTAACCCTCATGTACTTCATTCTACTCATCTTGCAATTCATACCAATTACTAAACAAATAAAATCCAGTAATTAAAATTAAAATTTTTCAAAGCTCAATTCATAACTTCAAATATCTATAAAATATATAGCCTATGTTGAACCTTGATAACTGAGAAATACTAACATAAAGGAAGTATCGAAACCTGTTCAAATTCGGTTTCATGTTATTGGCCAGCAGACATATTTACGACAGTCACGTAGAATTATACCGCATTCCTAGGCAAAAGTGGTGCAGGGAAAACCCTAGATATACCTGCATCAGGTAGGTCGGGCATTTGTTACTACTCTCACGCCCTTCTGATGACGTGACACTATATTGTTGCGGAGACGCACAAACCCGACCCCATGCCTCGATTTAATTTGGGGGCAGCTGGACGACTGGTCCAATGGGACCAGGAAATAAGTATGCACAAGGTCTGTGACACCAACGCATGCACCCTACTTGTAGAAGGGGTGTTTTTTTAATTTAAAATGGTAATTAAGAAACTGGAAAATTTAATTACACAAAAATATTTAACAGAGAAAACATTAATGAGGGAAGAATTTACAAAGTAATTTAAGGTTCAGCGAAGCAATCAGATCAATATTATCTCAGGTTCAATGCCGTGGGCGATACCTCCAAAACGTCATGGATTGGAAGATTGGCAGCGTACCTCGTTACAGGGTGGTGTCGATTGTCCGCCAGCTTCTTTATATGGCGCCTTCTTCTTCGTCACAAGTTGCCCTCCTTCTGCATATGCGTCCAGGACCAAGCATCTATTCGCGTCCGTTTTTTCCAGGTATGCGCAATTAAATAGTATTAAAAGGACCTAACTGAGAAAGTCCGGTACACATATTTTTATTTAATCGAATAATTAATGATGAAAATAAAATTCATTTGAATAAAATGAAACAAATATTGATAATACGGTATTTTGTCCTTTTGTCATTTAATGTAGGTGTATTTTCGGAAATAATTGATGATTTTGTGAAACCAGATAGTGCATTAAATGGAAAATCAAATTCTGGACAACTTTGCTTCTATGACAAATTAGTGTACGAGCGATCATGTTGTTGATATTGGCAGCTATAACTTGTATAATGTAGAAACGTGACCCGACGTGAAGTCAGAAATATGTGTGAGCTGAAATCACAGAAACGTGAAGATCCGTGACTTCTCAGGTAGCGACTGCATCGTGACGGCGGTGTGGCGGTTCCCCATAAGACAGCATTGTTGGGAGCCTCGCACATCGGTGGGTTGAATGGAATGCCACCCATGGGTAAATTAGTGAAAGTCAGGTGGAGTTGTGATAAGTCCGCCAGGGCTGACTTCCTCCTTCCTGGTTTTCCTCTTTCCCTCCCCACTTTGGACCATCTATTTATAAAATATTTTTAAATTTTGGTTAGGTCACAACTTTTCTGTTAGGTAACTCAGGGAAGAAAATAATTGGTATACATCAGTTAAAAGTGTTTAGTTTATACGATCTTAGAAATAAGCAATTAGGAACCCAACCTTATTTAACATATTCAGGAAGCAGTTTTTATAGTATTTTCAAACTAATGAGTCAAATTACATCAGTAAAGATAATTTTTTATTCTAGTATGATTAAAATAATTTGTACAGCAATAAACATTAAAAACGTATCAATAATTCTAAAATATTGGAAAAAAGGAATCCAATAATTTGGTAAAAATATAGATGTGTTATATTAATACATCGTTGGTCAACAATATAACTTTCATTTATAACAAAGTGATATCAGATTATTGATTTATTGAATATAACTTTCGTCCAGACACATCATTAATAATTTTACAGAACGTTAGAAAAGTCTTAAAATAAAATGTTAATAAAATAGGATATTATAAGAAAACTTTTAAAAGTTCGATTTTTTGTAAATGTTTATTAATAAAAATTAGTATAAAATTAGTATATATATGAATATCTCATAAAGATAATTTACGTCATATTTGGGGTAATAAATGACTTAAATATCCGTAAATTTTAATGTTTTTTCACCGTGAACCTTCTCGTTGGAAAATTATTTTCCATAACTTTCTAAAACACATCAAACTCTCACTTTCCAACATTTTTATAGTATCATTTATGGAGGAGATTAAGATTATCGAAAAAATTTAACAACTTAATGTATATAAGAGGTGTGAACGTAGTTTTAAAGCCCAAGGAAAAAAGAAAATAATCGAATTAGCCTTTCTTAGAATGGCAATAGTGAGGATAAAATAAATAAATAGTAATGATAAGATTAACGTTAAAAGGGAGTGCTATAAAATGAAATTCAGTACACAACTTATATAGTATAGTCAATACACGTTGTACGTAGCCATAAGACAAAATAAGAGAAAAATTATATATTTATAAAATATAATCGTAATTTAAATTCATATTAGTTTCTGAACTGTAATACATTGTTCATTCACTTAATATTAAAACCAAGACAGTTTCTTTTCCCAATATGAACAGTTTTATAATTCAGGATATATGATCTTCTAGTTTTAAAAATTAATCTCCAAATTTTTTGTTGAGATAGATTATTTTATAAATATTATTAACCTTATTTAGTAAAATCTCTAATAATTTTATTTCTCAGGTGACTAAATTAATAGAGTAGTCTTTATATGCCTGTTGAAAGTCTGCATCAGAACCCATATTTGTTGTATTTTAATTAAAGTTGACTTAAATGCTTGTGTATTTTTTAGGCTGTCCAATTTTGCACATTTTCTATTTCGCCGTTTAGGTAAGTTAGCAATGGATTTTCCTTCACTTCAGCCTACATTTACAACTTGAACAGAAGAAGATCACTTGCGAGGTCAGAGGAGCTGTTTTGCTTTCGAAGTTCCAACTACCTGATCCATGAGGGGGAAGTGTCCGAATTTGTCCGCTGGAAGCACGACGTCCTTTCCGGAGCAAGATCTTGTTACTCTGTGACTCGCTGCCCTGAAATCTCTCAGTAGCTCAAGACATACGATTGTGCCTGACGGACTTGTTATATACATCAATATAATTCATTAACTCGAAACAAATACAACCAAGTTACACAAGTATTCGTTGAATCTGTCTCGGCAACAAAGGCTCCTACAGATATTTCTCAATCTCAGTAATGGCAGCATAACGGTAATTTGTATTGGTGATGAAATTTTAAACCTTTCTTGTTGAAAACACCCCATATAATTGAATCAGATTCCGTAGCTGGCGCCGCAGAAGTAATAGCTTTGCACGAAGGCGGTTCAATTGATTCAAGAACTTGGCAAAAATAGATTATGCCTCGTTTGCACTTCTCGAAATTGTTTTGGTCAGTGTACCCATGCATTTTAAATCGTGGATCTAGCGCGTATTCCATTCATGGATATTTATGAAATATTGGAGGTGTTTTTGTGGAAGTCAATGGAAAACCATCTAAATAATCAAAGTAGTTTAATACATAATTAATTATATACTATTAAATGAGTGCAGCGTTCAAATAAAAAAGTAACTTCCCCAAGCATTTCATCCATCAGTTTATGTAACGCTTCCCTCCCCCTCGGATCTTTTTACGTCGCAATGCCGGCCCGGGCCTCACTGCATATGCAGAATTAATATATATTTCTGTATAATAAACTAAACAGCAATCGCGAGCCGCGAGACCCCGAGGGAAATGATGGCGGCCAGCGTCGAGCCAAGACACGTGAATTGTTGAGCCAGGAATGAGACTTTTAGGGGTCTTGGCTTTAATTAATTATTTTTGGGAGGATTGGTTAATTCAATGATCAAACAAGGGGTTAAAATTATAAACAATTTAATTTATTATTTAATTCCCGGCCAAAGCTCACTCCGACTCCACAATCATTAGATGTTGCTTACATTCATACTCACGCTCACATTAGCTCTTACTTAAGCTCTAATACCTAACTTAAAATATTATTACAAAGAATTTGAAAATTCATCTAAATATGAGAATGTTCACCGTCACGTCCGAAATGTTATATTACCGGTCGTTGCTCACACGCAATAGAAAAGGGGAAGGGGAGGGCTTACTCTGTCAGCCAAAGATGTCCACTCATTCCCAGCTCTTCGTGCTGGTGTCTCTGCTCTCCAAAACTGTACTCTTCAACAATCACTGTCTTCCTCACCATTCACAGCAACACAATCTCCATCTCCTTTGCTGCCTCAATCTGAACTCTCATATTCTCCGAAAACACCTGTCCATCTCGCCGTCCTCAGCAAAAATCACCATCTCCAAAACTCCTCCCGCCGCTAACGATCCGTCTCCTTCGCTGCCTCCATCTGTACTTGCTATATTTTGCGCATCAAAAATTCCCCCCACTTCCGGAGGGGTTTCCAATAAAGTTTACGGTCCACCATGTCTACAAACCGTTTACAGGTCAACGACCGTCCTGCTTCAAAATATCTGACCTGCTGTTAATAGATCAGTCGTACACAATAGGCCCTTACCCGTGGGTTGCTTCAACGACCGACCGCGCACAAATCTAAGTGACGAACGTTATAACAGGCCTGAAGGGCGAAATCACTTATTAAAATATATTGCGATATAGAGAGAGGTATGGAGTGCTGTGTAAACTCTGGAAACTCGGGGGTATGCGGAGGAGAAGAGTGCTCCTTTGAACGACTCTTCCCAAGGAACGGGGAAAGAGCGGCTCCGACTCATCTCTTGTTGCGTTCCCACAGCAATCCAATCTCCAGTCATCAGAAGGGCGCCCGACCAACCTGGGGTTCCCTACATCACTTTTAGGTGAAATACCGGGTAGGATCCTTACACTACAGCCCTTGGCTTCCTTGCCCCACCTTCCGCTTTTCAATTCACTTCCTATGTAATTAAAGGGTAGTTGCCTGCTTCAGGATCAGCTTCATGTAGCCTGTTAGCCACCTCGCACACTTTGGGACCTCACGTGAAAGGACGAGACGTGACGGCAGTCTGTTAACCTCTGGTATCAGCGGCTGAATGTGGTTGAATTCGGTGAACACGTTGAGTGTGAGGTGGGAGCGAGTTGTCAAGCTCGTATAGGTATGAATGGTTTGTGAGCGTGGAATGTCTGCGGTAGGAAGAGAGAAGCGCTTGGGGCGTGGCGCCGCAGTTACATCAGATCAACAACCTGTTCGGCTTTCTCTCTCCACGGCGCTGTCCGGCGCGGCAGTCGCTCGCTTTGTTATTGCATCAGGAGCTCCCCTCGGGTCATCGACACCTCGTTGCGACACATAAATCAGGTTATATCATCGCCCGCCTTATCTGCCGCTGAAGCGGCCAGCATCTTGTGAAATTCTTGTCAGATTCTGACGACGACTAATCTCCGCTTGCGTAGCGAGAGACGCCGTCCCGGCCATTACGCAGGGAGGAGATCTCCATACGGTTACACCTCATTCTGACCTCCGTGAAGAAATTATGCATAATGAACGTCTCATTGACGGCAACCTAATAACTCTTATAAGAATATTAAATCAATTAACATCTAATATTAAAATGAAACAATTTTTTCAGACAGTTTATTTTTATTTTTAATAAAACGTTTCGGCCCATATTCGCACTATTTCCAGATTTTTCTCTTCACAATCTGTGATATACATATTTTAATTTTAATAAACGTATACACAGCCAAATTTTAAATTTAAAGTTTTTTAATATTAACAATAGGAAAAATACAAAATTAAAAAGAAATGTTCCATAATGTTATTAAAAGAAATTAATTGTGCTCAATTTCATTGTGGAAAATGTTACATAGGACAAACTAAACGAGCTCTAGGAACTAGCACAAAAATAATTTTAAAACCGTAAACCATAATGTTATTACGTTACTCAAATTAAAGGAATCCCATGAATTCGATTGGGATAATGTGAAAAATTTACATTTGAAGAAAATTTATATGAGAGAAATATTTTGGAAATGTTATTTATCAAAACAACCACGAACACCCTAAATGCCCATAACGAAATCTTAAAATTAAGTAACATTTATAGTCCATTGTTTAGTAATTTTTAATAGTTGTTAATATTTGTAATATTTACTGTTTAACTGTATTTTTTCTAAATTAAAAAAATTCTATATTTTTTAATAGTCAGTCATTGTTGTACTTCATTATTCTTGTACCTATTAGTGTCTTGTTTTAAATTTTCGTAAAGTAGTTATTTCCGATTAGTGAGAGAAGCCGACGCTAGACGGTGATGTAAATTCACAATATTAAAAATTGGATGTAAAAATAATTTGGTTAGTTGCTAATTAGTCAAGTCCCTCTATATATTTGGCTATGTATAAGTTTAAATTCAAATGAAATATGTATTTCACCGATTGTGAAAAGAGAAACGTGAAGACGGTGGGAATATACGCCGAAACGATATTTGATTAAAAGACAAAAATGAAACAATCTCAAAAAAACCGGTCGAAAATGATTTCGTCTTATAAGAATAATAGTCTTCAATTGTTTCTTTTTGCTGTCCCCGCGTAAATTAGTCAAGGATCTTTACAACTGGCTTAGTAATAATTTTTCTAAACCGAATTCGTTTGTAAATATTTCAATGCCTAGCCTATAGTTGTTCTCTGGTCATTTTATACAAAACATACAATTCAGGGAGGCAGTGGAATTTAACTAAGAAGAAGATAGCAGTGCTATAAACCGTTTTGAACCATAATTCTCTTGCGTGGACGTGTGGGGGGAGGCTTGGTTGCCACATAGCAAAGCAAGGTCACGCGGTATAATTTGTTGTAAACGCTGCCTGACCCGCCTAATATTTTAAGAGTTGTGATTGGCTCATTCAAGATCGCAAACGTCGTGGAAACTAAGTCACCGAACTTTTTCTTTAAAACTCACTATATCCGTCAAAACTTCGACGTTTACGGAGATATCCGCAGCGGAATCCCGAGAGGCATTTCTTATTTTTGTGCACCTGATAATACGAATAGTAATTTAAAAATGCAAAAAATACAATGTGACAAATTATAGGTTTCGCATTTTAAGAAGACGCGTGTCTTTTACCGACAAGAGGGTGCTTCATACGTTTTCGAAAAACGGACCGAAAACTTTCGCGTATTGTTACGGTTAACCACATCTGCTCGGACTTTGGCCATGCGAAGTCAAAGAAAGGAGATAGTATTTACGCCATGGGTAATAAAACCAGACATCATGACGCGCCTGGGGTGTTTCCCGAATATGGTGGGATTTGGCGGCATCGGGTGGTGATTTTCCCCAAAAACCTTGGAGGAGAGCGGTAAACTGCTACTCCCAGAGAAGAGTAACCATAAATGTGATTGGATATCCATCCCTGCCACCTTCGGGATATGAACTAAATAAGTGTGGAGTATGTATTAAAAAGGCTTGTATGGAGATTTTTGACAGAGATTTCGAAACAAATGATTGGAATTGAGGTAAGGGAGATTGTGGAGACGAGAGCTGTGAGCAGATGAGGTTAGAGCCAGGTTGTGGAGACGAGCAGATGATCGACATTATTGGACAGGTTGTCCAAAGAGACGAGGATAAACTGGAAATTATCCTGAACCAGAAAGAATATTAAAAAGAAATGGCTTTCCCGGTGGATTTGTTTCAAATAAATTTTCTCGGGTTTCAACCCGGGTCGAAGTTTGCTTACACAAGATTTCAACAGCAAGCTCCGCCATCGTCGTCATGTAGACTGGCGGATTTTGCAGTCGAAACGTTGTGTAAACAAACTTTGACCCGGTTTGAAACCCGAGAATTGTGTTCGATACATGAGGAATAGCATGAAGTACGACCCTAATAAGAGGAAATTGCAACGAGGAAACAGTTTGAAGTTCCACTATGACGACACCGTAAATACCCCTGTTACTTTTTGCTGATTTCCTATACTGCCACGTCCCAGTAGATATTGTGTGAAATATTTTGGTCTATGAGAAGGCCCATAACATACGACATAAATTAATTTGTATCATTTTTTATGGAAATATATATGTAGTGTTAAGATAAGAAAGAATTGCCGGCTCTAAGTTTAACAAATAAGAAAATTGTAATGTTGATATAAGTTTGTTTGAGATAAAGTAAATAGTTTTGTTTTTATTAGAAAAATTCATTCTTAACATATTAATGTTGCACTAAAATAAAATATAACCCTTCCATTGATCTCAATGTAATAGCAATGGATTTTAACTTCCTACTTGCGCTACCGCTATACACTTTGCGAAACATTAATTCATAGTCACATTTGTATTTACGACAAACGTACCTGACAATAGCTTGAAATTTTCTGGCTTTAACTGCACCAGTTCCGTCGAAATTATTTAACTCAAAACTTGAGCAGGCCTCACATAAAGTTCGAAACGCTTAAACACTTTTCCAAACTAAAGGAAATTAAGTCTGTTAGTAAAGAATTTAGGTATTAAATTTTAAAGGAAGCATAAAACTTTGAACATTGAAGCGTGAATAAAAATTTGGTTTGACTTAATTAGCAAAAATATTTAACGCTCGTTAACAGGGGCAGTGTGCGGAATTCGCTCTGTGACACAAAGATGATGAAAGGAATTTCCAACGTTGAAGACAATCTGGCGGGGGCCGATTGTGGAACATGTAAAAGATACTTACAGTTTAAATACCAGACTCCCAGCCGAAATATAAAAAATAAGTAGTTTCCAACTCCGAAAATAGAAAAATGGCAGTTACATTTGATTAGAATTGGTCGGACATGTTGGCAGAAATATGAGAAGTTCAGATTTGGGCCTATGGAAAATAATGGTTGGAGACGGATGGATGGAAAAGTAAAACAAGACTTAGGCAGGACTGACAGGAAACAAAAAAAGACGTAGCCAGCACATAACGAAAATTTGTTTAGAGGGTGAACGTTCGGTCTCGTGTATCAGTAACCTAAATAACTTATATAAGGTTAAGGAATTAAAGCAGCTCATTTGCAGCCTGTTCGTGGACTGGCAACAAATTTAAATATTTAATATGCCGTTTCCTCACTCAGAGCGACACACGCTAAATAAATATTGAGCAAGTTTTGGTTGACATTTGCTTTGAACCTTTATCGTCAACAAATGTGGAAGGTCTCAAAAACTCGCGTAGTTCATTTGCCGATGATGGGGATTCTACCTAATTTTATTCTGATTTCACAGATTAAGTATTATATATTTCTTGTACATATTGAATTATCTTCGGGATGTTCAGATTATATACAAACACACACACACACACACACACATATATATATATATATATATATATATATATATATATATATTAACTCTAATATTTTAATATATTTATAAAATTCACGGGAATTTTATATTTAAATGTGTGGGTGCCAAAATATATCAACTTTGAAACTTAAACAGTTTTATTGTAAACAAAATTGAAAAATTCAACAACAATACAATATTTAAATTCAATAAATTTTATTTGCGTTATTTGTATGAGGCTTTAGTAAATTTCAATCCTCTTTTACTTAGGACTGTATACGTGTTTATACGCATAGAAGAGCGAGGGATTATTGCCTTTTCGTTCCTTACTTTACATTCATCCTCCCCTAGTTTCCTTGTTGACCGGCAGTCTTAGATTTAACGTAAAAGCAGCTTTCGGGTCAGCATAGAAGCGGCAGGACTGTATTGTGCTGTTGTTTCCTTGTGCTACTTGCAGCCAGATCGCCTCTTCTCTCAGACTCGAAGCCAGCCAGTCCAACTTACCGTTTCCTCGTGCTGAAGTCTCACCACCAACTCTCTTTTTCGAATGCCTTTTTCGAGGTCCTCTCCACCACGTACTCACCTCTGATTGGTCTGCCGGCATTTTCTATCTCCCCCCAGATTATCCAATGGGGTTGGCGTCCCTACCCTTCCCTTTCCAAAAATTCAAAATTTGGGAGGTTTCACTCTAACAATCATTTGGGTCAACCAACTTGCTGACCTCGGCTGACCTGGGGTTTTCAGACAAAGATTTCGTCTGTCACGCTTTAAGTTATATGGCTGTGTTTATCTTGCCGGGGTTTTCCATGTCTTGCAAATATCTCGGGGCTGTTCTCTACGGAATTTTTTTATAAAACGATTAATATTGTAAAATTAATTTATATGAATAAAACAAAATATAGACGAAATTTTTTACGCGTTACAATATATATATATATATATATATATATATATATATGTGTGTGTGTGTGTGTGTGTTTGTTCGTGCATGAAACCTGAAATTTTAAGATGCGGTATTTACACAAAGTTCCTTTCATGTCATGGAGCAGTGCATCATTATGAAATGCTTTGACTTTGTGACTCCAAGCATTACGTCTAGTTAAACAAAATGAATTTTCCGTTACGTTCACGCGAGTGTTGAAAACAAATTGAGCTCTCCAACACATCGGTATGTCATTTATAGAACCATCTAGTCTGGAAAAAAAAAGAGGACCAGGAAACTATTTTTGGAAAGGTGCGTAACACACGTTTGGGAACAGGGGCCAAAGGAAAATTTCAGATCTTATGTGTATTTTAAAATCAAGGTTTTATATTCTCTTACGGAAAACATGTAGTCATGTTGAATTTTTCATCAGCTTTCGCTTTCGTTATATGTACCGATCGAGTCACATTTCTTCATGTATTTCTAGATTATACTGCATTGATCCAGCTGGTGCCATTGCCCCGCTAAGTAAATGGTCAACCCCTAGAGGCTAACGGCACGTGGATTAACATCAGTTTATATCTAATATGTGTGTGAGTGCGTGACATTATTCAGAGAATCGCAGAAATGAGTAGCAGTTGTCTTTCTCCCTTTCATAGCGAAGATATTGTGTACAATATTCTCTTATGGCACAACCCAGTGGCTTACTCTTCAATTCCAGTACCTTTAAAGTTATGTATTTTACGAACTGTTTTTAATTTTTAACTACATAATGCACAAGATTTTATCAGTATTTCAAGTGTTAATCATACATTCATAAATATGTATCAGGTTCACGTTCCCGTTCCCGTTTTTTGTATTCGCCTTTGACTTTTGCATATTAGATGACGCACGTTTATTTGGCGACGCCAGTGACGCAATCGTCACTCGGGGAGCAGGGAGCAGGGACCAGACCCTCGGGTCAGCTGGTGCACCTCCGGGATTGCGACAAACCTCTGAACCCCAGCAGGTCGCGTGTTGCAACCAACAGCAGCTCAGATATTCATTTCTCATATCGCTGTTTTCAACTCCCACCGCCCGCTGTCCGCTTCGATCTGCGTAATTAAAATGAACTAGGGTACTGACAGGATAAAATTAAAACTTTTCCCAGCCTTCATAAGATAAGTATGAAAAACCATTACATTGAAATAATTTCAAATTTACAATCTCTAAAATTGTTCAATTTAAAATAAATAAATGATCCCAATTGTCACAGGTAAGATTTATTTTTCTTTCTGCTTAATTATTCTGAAGTGAATTCATTTCAGCAAGATACAGATTTTTAGTTTGTGTTCAATTTTTCTCCCTTTTGATTATAGAAGTCATTACATACTCTTAAAGTATTTTGTTATTTTACTTGAATGACGGAGGTATACAGAGAAACCTACCACTAACCAGTCACACGAAATATTACCTTTGCGAACTAAATCATCAAACCCAGAAAAGTTAGCAATCTATTTCGTTTGTAACATATCCTTATATTAATGAAAAACGCGACATTTCGTATAACATTATACATAAATAAATTTCAAGTTGGGGTGTTAGATTGGAAAGGGATATTTTGACGGAAGCGAAAGAATTCTGCTGCGTGGGAAGCGTAATAACTAGGGATAGTAGAAGTATAGTAGACATGAAACCTAGGATAGGACAAGTAAAGAAGGCTTTCACGAAGAGGAATTTACTTACGGTTAATGTAAGTGTTAATGTTAGGAAACCGTTGCTAAAAATTTCGCATGGTGCGTGGCGTTATATGGGTGCGAAATGTGTTGCTATAGGCGAATGTCTGAAAGCGTGACCTATTAATGAATTCCTTCTCCTCGCTTTTCCCCTATTCTGTATAGAACTTCCTCGGTAGTGTTTCTATCCACCCATCTGATTTTCAGCATTCACCTAAAACACCACATTACAAAGGCTTCTATTCTTTTCCTCTCTGTAACTCCTTTCGTCCACGTTTCGCACCCATACATCGCCACGCTCCATACAAACATTTTTAGCAACGACTTCCTAATATTCAAACTTATATTACCCATTAGTAAATTCCTCTTTTTCTCGAAAGCCTTCCTTGCCTGCGCTATCCTACTCTTTGTGTCAGCTTATTACGCTTCTCAAGTAGCAGAATTCCTTAACTCCCGTCATAGTATCCCTTCCAAATCTAAAAACTGTGTTAATCTACTGTTTCCCATACTACACTACATTACCTTGGATTTTCCCTGTATTCATCTTCATACTGAACTCTTTCTCCAGAACCGCATTCATGCCATTTATTATGGTTTCCAAGTCTTGTTCTGACTCCCCTAATACTACCATATCATGTTCACCAATGGATCATCAAAAACTCAAGCTATCCACAAAGTTGTTTCACCTCTTACGGCCGAGGTTTACGCGCTGTTGATGTCAACTAAGCACTGCTTGGAAAATACTGCTGCAAATACATTAATATTCTGTGATTCATTAAATGCATAAAAGCGATAAAAACAGTGACTTTTACCTTAATAATCGTAGCAATATCAGAGACAATATTTGTATTCCTAATAATAACAACCCTCATATTCCAGTATGGTGGATCCCTGACCATAGTGAAATTGTAGGAAATGAGGTAGCTGACCATCTAGCTAAACTCACTGCAAACTCAAGCCACAATTTTATATCCGACCATACAAACACCGTAGATGATATTTGGAGGATTTACAACACTAAATTCCTGAACCACTGGAACATTAGCAGAAGATCTTTTAGCAACGGACCATTCCACCGAAACCTCAACAATTATCAATATTTACTCTTTCCCAAGCATCTAACAAGAAAGGAGCAAATAGTAATTTTTTCACCAAATTTTATCATTGGTTTCTTGTTTTAGAGAACCTCCACCACAATGTAGCTCGTGCAGGCTGAACGTAACTATTGACCACAAGTATCAAGTATCACAAACAGAGGACTGATATCATCGGATTGCATGGACCTAAATACATCACATATTCGGAAGAAGCAATAAATACAACTTTAAATTTTTTTAAAGATATCAATATTTATGAAAAAATATAATTTAATTTTTCACCTTATGTTCATATGCTCTAATGTAACTTCTGTGGTAATGACATTTATGTTGGTCGCTAATGACTTTATTGTTGACGCGACCTAAAATAAATTAAATAAAAAATATATATCATAGGCAAAGCGTAGGTCGAGCATCCCTCTTAAATTAGTACGCAAGAGTAAGCATGATGTAAATTACTCTAAATTATGTGAAACAAAGACAGTTCCCATACGAAATATTAATTTTAAAATTAAGTATTAATGATTTAATTTTATTCGCGAATGATATTTTGCAATAATTTTATTAAATAAAATCTTAAAGCAAGCGTAATGCTTTACTAAATAGAGCTTAGAAAGTCGTCGAAGTTTTTTCTCAAGACAGAAGATAGTGTGATTGGTACATAGGAGGAGGCAGTCGTATGCAAACTGTTGTAGCAGGATATGGAGAGTTAAAAGCTTTTGCAACTCGCAAGTGGCAAGTCGCTCGCGTGAGTGAGAGATGAGGTTATGTGGTCAGCCCAGGGAACCGCCGTGAAAGGAACAGGTGTTTCACGCTCTTTCAACACAGCTTCTTCGTAACATTTCATGTGACAGCGGCCTCCAACCATTATTCCCATTCGTCTTCATTTCTCGAAATCAATTGAATTTTATATGTTATAATGCAATTTCAATCATAAAACAAATACAAGCCCTCCGCGAAAATACTGTGATTTGCAACAATTCTTTCTGAGAAATATTAACAGAATTTTTATTACAACTAACGTTTTTACAATTATGAACTTCCGATACGACAGAAGAGAAAATTTCCGTGCCTTTAGTTCGTCATGAATAAACAGACCAGGAACATGGTTATTCATTTTTAGTTATCAACCTATTTTCTACGGCTATGAGTCTATACCTTATATTGATTTGTCTGATGCAACATTCCACGTAACCTATCCTGCGCCTGCGTTTCTATTTACTATCACATCCCACATCCCCCTAATCTGATTAGCGTGTTCAATCTTATTACCCCACATAATTCCCTCTAATGTTTATTTTTACAAGACCCCCGTGACTCAAAACGTAGCCTATTAATCTATCCCTTCTCTTGGCCAAAGTCCTCCATATTCCTCACTCTTCCCCTATTCTTCTTAGAACTTCCTCGTTAGTGACTATCCACCCATCTAATTTTCCGCATTCCTCTATAGCGCCTCATTTCAGAACCTTCTATTCTTTTCTTTTCAGAAACTCCTACCGTCCACGTTTCACACCCATATAACGCAACACTCCATATGAAAATTTTTTGTAATGATTTCCTAACATTCACATTTATATTACCCGTAAGTAAATTCCTCTTTTGGGTGAAAGCCTTACTTGCTTTTGTCATGATACTCTTTATGTCTACTATACTTCTACCAATCCCAGTTATTATTCTACCCAAGTAGCAGAATTCCTTAACTTCTTTCAAAATATCCCTTCCCAATCTGACACCCTTCATGATTCCACTGTTTCCCATTACCTTGGTTTTCTCTCTATTAATCCTCACATTGAACTCTCTCTCCAGTACCACGTTCGTGCAATTAATTATGGTTTCCAAGTTTTCTTCTTACTCCCCTTATACTACAATATCATCGGCAAACCTTAGGGTTTTTATTTCTTCTCCTTGCAGTATGATTCGTTTTCCATATTCCGTTTAAACTTTCTTCATCGTCTGTTCTATATATTAGTTAAAGAGCACGGTCGACGAACTGAATCCTTCTCTCACGCATTTCATGGCTTTTGCTTTCTTTTTTTTAACCTTCTATTCTAATTACAGCTGTCTGTCTTCTGTAGAGGTTATGGGTAACCGTTCTTTCTTGATATTTTAATTTCTGTTCTCTTCAAAATCCTTATTAGAATGTTCTGCTTTAATATTGGTTTATGGTTAGTATAGTATTCACGTCTAATCCTAATTTATTATTACCATCGAGCTTAAAGAAAATGAATCATTATTTGGCGGGACCAACCCACAACATTATACTATAAAGAATATTTTTTAGAATTAACGTTCAAGTAATAAAATAACTAATAAACAGATCAATATTTCCTCATATATATATATATATATATATATAGGACAAAATTAGTAAATGCATGCTACAAATTTAAAAGAAATAAACAAAAGCGCAGACATTTACGTAAAAGACTTAATATCTTTTCCATTATGTTTGACCTACCAATTGTCCATTCTTTTTCTTTACTTTCCATACTTTCCTGTTATAGTATTTCATTTCGCATGTAATTAGCGATCCACTCCGACATTCTGCTAGCATTACGAAAAACAAATTAATAATAAATTAATCAGATTTAATAGTATAATTAAAATATAACGAACGGTCAAATGTTAGAAAAAAGAATTTAATTTGAATTAAAACGTTTCGTCCTCATTTTTTGGGACCGTGGACGAAATCTGATAATATTTTAATTTATGAACTGAAGAAGTCCCGAAAGCTGGGAACGAAAAGTTTTAAATCAAATTAAATTCTTTTTTACCTGACTTTTGACCATTATGTATTTTATTTAAAAACTAATTTATCAACACACCTTGAAATTAATTTTTTTGAAAGTTTTTCTCTTCGGTTTGATATTGCAGACGGCTGTAATCAACTGTCTCACAAAAAGAGCACTTTAAATTTCTGAACCAATTGAAAACTAACTCATTGCCTTCCAATACACCGTACTTTGATTACCACATAATAAATATTTTATATCTATTTTATTTAAATAAGTTTTTAATAAGTTATATGAATGCTGAACCATGAAATTTATTATCTATTTATAAACTGTTATAAAGTTTGTATCTATAGTATTTAGTGTACAGATTGATGTGTCGATAAAAAACATATAATCAATTAACTGACTGTTGAATAAATTTTTTATTGATAACATTTTTCTTTACTAACAATTTGTATCGTACAATTATATTTACAAGAACTTTTGGCAAATGATTGTTATTACACAGAGATGAATATGGATTTTGCTGAAACTCTTGTAAATATAATTGCGCTGTGCAAATTGTTTGTTACTATGGATATAATAAATTTTTGTGAACTTTACATATGCTTAAGCATTCATATCCTTTTTTGTATCCAACTCTATAGGAAATAATCATGTTATAAAAATTTAAAAGAACGAAACTTTTGAATAGTTATGCTAGGAAAAAGAATTTTTCCTAAAGAAAAATTTGACCCCTTCGTAAAAAGTCTTTAATTCGTCACAAAAAGCTGATATTACAGACTTCATTTTCAAAATAAATTAATTTTATTTGATAGTGTAAAAGTGTTTTATTTTCCTCAGTCTTCAGGTTCCACTTTTTAACCGGATGAACTGCAATTCTATTAAAAGCGATTCTTGTAACACGGTAAGATTATTTATACCTTGAATAAACTTGAATTTGACTGAGGCTAGTTATTGTTAAAACAATTTCTCGTATAAACTAGCTCTAATTGTCAAAATCAACTTTTTTCCGGATAATGAGCAATGTGGGAGCTGTATTTAATTATTAAAACTTCAATCGTAATCAATTTAATAAAATATTTTTAATTTCCTCCCGTTATTTAATTTATGATGATAAATTACCGTGAATATTCTTATATTTATCGTAGTATATTGAATTTAACCGAAATATGGACTGATTTACCTTCCTTTGAAAGTTATTTGACGCTCTCATACTATTTGCGTTTATTAATGTACAGCCGTGTTGCTCCATTGTAGCTGTTGTGAGAGTTATTCCGGTGATCATAAATGCAGATAATCATCTATCGATTGCAATTCGTTCGTAACGAAGTACCTAACGCAGATAAAGGATAAAGCGTTTTAATAAGCGAGGAAAGTGGAACCAATTTCACCGTGACCATTGTTCAGCTATTCATGTCATGCAGTCGTTACCTTTTGCAATAAAAAGAGAACTTAAGGACCACAAATCTTGGCATCTCAACAAGAAACGTTGAATCTGCAAAAATCGAAATAAGAAAACAAAGTGTACTACACCGTCAAATCAACACGTCGTTATAAAATTGATATTTATATATTAAATTTTCCTGTTACGCGTAATGAAAGGGACGACGATAAACTGAAATAAATAACTGGTAACGCAAATGCTACTAATTTTCAAGACATTTTTAAGTAAGCAAAGACATTAAAAGTAGTTGGATTCTGAATTTTATGATACTTAAACACTCTGTGCATTCAAATATTTCCCTGCTTTAAAATTAAATTTTATATAAAAAGAAGAATTTTTAACAGAAATTGTAAAATTTTTGATTTTTCCAAGTTCTCTTTTCGTCTGCAGGAAATATTCGATTATCGCGCAATAACTGGGGAGGTATTATAAAGAATTAAGTGTTTGTCACGCACTCGCTGTAGTCACTATCGTCTACAGTCTGCCGTCCGATGCTTTCGTCCATTTCCGGGACTGTTGACGTTTCGGAAATTGTGACGTTTCCATCGTCGTTGTGTAGCGGAACTGTCTACACGTAGGATTATTTCTTTATTCTGCCCTCCCCTTTATGACCCAAATTCACTCAACCAATATTCAAATACTTCCGTAGTCATCCCTGAATTAATATTATTAGGGTACTCTGTTACATATTTTTCAAAATATATTAATGTTTTAATATTTTAATTATTTATTGTGGTGCGGCAATTGCTCTTAGTTGGCAATTAAACATTAAACGAGAACACCACATTTAATTTTAGGTTTAGGGTTCAACGTTTGATAATATTAAAATATGGTTCAATTTTACCGAAAATATAGTAACCAAGTTTATGAAATCAACTATTTACAATACATTAAAATTAATTATAGTAATAAAAAACAACAATAGTATTGTTTTCAAACTTACTCATCTGCTCGGACTTTGGCGGTTGAGGAGTCAAAAAAATGAGACACTATTTGAGCCAGGGGCAATAAAACCCATAATTTACGGCTCGCCTGGGGTGAGATTTGGGGCAAACTGTTATTCTCAGAGAAGAGTAGCCTTAAATGTGATTGGTTCATATCCATTCCTGCCACCTTCGGGATATGAACTGAAGAAGTGGGGGAGAGGTATTAAAAATTCTTGCAGGGAGATTTCGCGAGGGACGATTTGACTACACGCATGAACTTACAGGATTACCGTGGTGTTAGGAAAATTACACCAATAACATGTCGAATTTTAAATAGAGGAACAATACCGCGCCGTTAAATTTAACCCCATAAAAATTTGCAAAGAAAAGAAATAATTTATGTACCCAGAATTCTAAATAATATATAAAATCTAAATTAGCGTATCAACGTGAGAACATTGGTGATTAATCTGGTTGGGCTGTTATTATGGCTGAGGTGTTGGCTACTCCCTCCCGGACGCTGGTATGCGGTGGAATAAGACGATGAAGCAAGGACCTCCGGTGCTGTGTGGTCGCCGATGACCTCTGATCTCTCAGATCGCCGGAATCGACAACTGACTGCCCACGGACTGCTTGCACCTTGCTTCTCCTGACGGCAAAGATCTACCGCCCAGGAGATTAATTGCGGGCTCTGGACTTACTCTCCAAACTTCGGAGAGAGCTCTTCTCCTCTCGGCTTGTTAGCTCGTACTGTGTTCTTCTCTGTTCTCTACACCAACTCTGTCTTTTCCCCCACCTTTTTCGTCACACGTCATTTTCTCTTCCCATCTGGACCACCAATCATGTTTAAAAATTCGGGGAAGAACACGCCCCGCCCCTATTGCCCGAGAAATTTGTTTCGTTAATCCTTACCACTTTGTCCCTTGGCGGGGAGAAATGTGTTATACGGGGACACGTCAACCCAGGTATACGCAGGAATTCACACCTCTTTGTCCTCGAAAAAATCACACTTACCCTGCTAAAATCCTCAGACATGTTATCACGTTATTTTTGTCAACCCCCCGAACATGGAACAAAAAACGTGAATTCCATGCTGTCAGCCGGATACTAAAATCACTATCTAGCTGAACAACTACTTAATAACTAATATTTTAACGTCTAGTACACATCTATCTTCATAATACTTAATATCTAATATTCAGTACTTATGGTTTACAACAGTATTAATAGTTATATTTACTCACATCGTACCATTATAAGTAATGAAACCAGCCAAATTTAACAGAACTATATGTTACCAAGCCGACCCCCTGTGGTGTAGTGGCTAGCCTCTAGTTGCTGCCTCACATCCCAGAGGTCCGGGGTTTGAATCCTGGCATGGGCTTGGATGTTTGTATCGTCATGGTCGAAAAGACCGGGATTAAGACTGTCGGAGGATCGGTACACTGATCACCTGTCACTCCAAATTCGGATTGTGACATGCAAGATGACAGTCCGCAGTCGACCCGGTAGGCCCAGGCCCTCAATGGGCTGTAGAGCCATGGAGAAAGAAAGAAAAATATGTTACCAAACTAATAATTAAAAAAATTAAGAATGTAAAAAATGGCATGACCTGTCCTTTTTTTGCGACTTTTTCAGGTGCAAATAAGAAAAGGTACGATGCATCTTGCCATTTTATTTTATTAATATGGCCTAATTTTTTATTATATCAAAATTTATTTCTTTCCATTTTGGTTCGTTTATTTACTTCTTATTAAGTTAACAAAAAATACTGAGCAAACTTGATTTTAATAGTTAACAAAACCCTTCCGGAGGTTTCTGAAATCTTTATTAAAGTCTTCAACTGCAGAAAAAGAACACTAGTTGGAGCTTTTGAATACGGAGCCGCAGAATTACTAGAACCTAAATTTGTTCTAGTATGCAAAGATTAATAATTTCATCATTTAGAAATAAAAATACACTTGCCTTGTGCTGTTTACAGAATCTCTTGCTACATAGAACAAACTAAAAATTCAATTCAATGTCGTTTCAAAGACCTCCATTGATAAACCATATATCATCTCAAAACACGTAATCAAGTCTAAATATTTTTTATTAACATAATGGAACGTTTTTTATGTAAGATCTGTGGGATATGAAACGATGGAACTAATGTTTAAACGAATACAATCATAGTTATGACCCATAAGCTGTCTTACATTTTTTAATGTCTTCTTCACGTCGCTTATTATGTGGCATTATTTACCCGAAAGTTATGTTACATTTAAAATTTTCCATATTTGAGGACGGTATCAAAGTTAGCAGAAACGTTAAGTCTACTGTTTTATATTATTATTTAAGCCTTTTTTTGACTGAATTTATGGCGACTTTATATTTTTCTGCTTTTAAAACAGTGATAATTTAAGTATTTGCCAGCTGCTAACGGTGGTCATCTTCCTATTATTTTCTATATTATATATATATGTTACCAAGCCGACCCCCTGTGGTGTAGTGGCTAGCCCCTAGTTGCTGCTATAGTTGCTTTATATATATATATATATATATATATATATATATATATATATATAGAGAGAGAGAGAGAGAGAGAGAGAGAGAGAGAGAGCAATTAATCACCCGTTTTAAGTAATGGGTGTTTGAACGTATTTAAATTCTTTGCTTACGTTGTTTATTTTTCAATTTTTCAAGAAAGTATTTTTGAATTATTAACGACGTATTTGGTCTGAATGTTTGGTCGTTTCAATATTTATTTTAATTTTTGAAACATCGAGACTTCGTATTTAGCCAGCCATAACGTCACTCTTCTATCTACTATCTTGAAATGAATAGGGGATATTATTTTATTTTAGTGCAATATTAATATATTCATAATGAGATTTTATAATAAAGGAAAGAATTTAATTTATCCTAAACAAATTTACATCAATATTACAATGTTGCTTATTGAAACACAATATAATTACTTTCTTAAAACTAACATTTTCGATCTATTAAATTAAGGGTCGTATGATATGGGCTTTGTCATAGAGCAAAATACTTCATACAAAATCTACTTGGACCAGGCAGTATAGGAAATCAGCAAAAAGTTCAAGGAGTAATTACAATGGCATCACAGTGGCTCTTCCAGCGTCTTCCTTGTTGCAATATCCTCATGTTCCATTCAAATCAGAGCCACCGTTACCGCCATTCTTCCCGGCTCAGGACATATTCCAATTTATCCTCCTTTCCTCCGGTTACCTGTCCGATAATGTGGATCATCTCCTCGTCTTTTCAATCTGCTTCTAGTCTCATCTGCTCACGGCTCCATAATCTCCTTTACCTAAATTCCAATCATCTGTCTGGAAATCTCTCTAAAAATCTCTGCAAGCCTTTTTAATACCTCTTCCCCACTTCTTTAACTCATATTTGATGGTGGTAGGGATTAATATTAACCAATCACATTTGTGGTTACTCTTCTCTAGGAGTAACAGTTTTCCCCTCTCCCCCAAGGTTTTGGGGAGACACACCACCCAATACCCCCAAATCGCACCATAGTTGGGAAAAACCCCAGGTGAGACGTAATTTCTGGGTTTTATTACCCCTGGATCAAATAGTGTCTCCTTTCTTTTGACTCCTCAATGTCCGAGCAGATGTGTTTGATCGTTACAATATATTAATTAATATTTTAAAAACAACCATACTACGACCGTAAAACTGTATGTAGTATTTTACTTTGGTGTGAATAAATATATGTGACAACGTACGAGGAAGAAGGAATATCACCTTTGGCGGAGAGGTGTGTCGTTTCTGGAGATCAGATGTCGGATATTGTAACGAAGCTTATTTGAAGCGAAACAAAAATATGTACAGAGAGACGAGTCTCAAAAAGGGCTGAGACTGATGGAAATATTTTGGTTGGGAAGCCTATAACAGTGGATATTCAATAACAATCACTTCACTAAGGGTAAAAACGTTTGATTTGTATAATGTGTCGATTTCTGTTAGTTCATTCAAACTTGTGAAAATTCAAGTAAACTTTATTCATTTGGTAGCATACTAGTTTGTTTAGTTGCAATTGAAACCCCGTATTAACCCTGAAGAAATATTAGATATTTTGTTTCGTATACGTGACGTATTATGATTTCATCGGTGTTTTGTTTATAATATCATCGTGCCTGGCATAAGGATACTGTAAGAAACTATATAGCTGCCAGTTATAAAAATTATTACAACTAACCGTTTGCTGCCCTAACGGAAATTTTCTGAATTTAATTTATGATCTCTACTCTCTACCATTCTTTTACAGGTTAATCCGTGGTAACATTTAAACGTTTGGAGCAACTCAAAAGAGGCCTTAAACGTTTCTCTGCACATCCTATTCGTTAAGTTATTAAACAATTGAATATCGATAATAATTTCCTAAGCAGCACGCTTTAATAAAAATATTTAAGCAGTCTTAACTTTTGATACTAATTAAGTTGAATCTATATCAAGCGGATAAATTTTCAACTACTTCGCAGTGCCAATTTTTCCCCTTTAATAGTTTCAGTTATAAGTTATAGCGCAGTAGGACCCTTCTTTAATTTTATTCGAATTTTTGGATTTTGGAATGATCTAAAGATGCAGCAAGAACATTATGGCTCGGCGACAGGCAGGTAAGAAGTGGTTTTCCCGGCGCCAGGCAGCCAGGGGGGTATGCCCGTTTGTGGATTTATAACACTAAGCTTGTTGTACTGAAGGAACATTCACCCATCAATATTTCCGAAGGACACTGCTCCCTGTTTCATGGAAAATTTACCGCGCTGGACGGCGCAAGAGGACTGGCGGAACAAACATCACGTGGGATAGCGTTTTCCTTTGGAGAAGGGATAAACAAATTTAGCTGAGGGGCAAGGAGCTGAAAGATAGGCTGCATGTTTATAGTTGTTTAGATAGCGAGGAGGTAGAAATGAAGAGTTTTGCAATACGTTGAGAAGGCGACGAGGAAGAGGAGGTGTGAATTGTTGCTCTTTAGTGAGAAGAGATTGAGAAAAAGGAAGTCAGAGGGAAAAAGGAGGAAAAATTGGGTTTTCCTCAATCACCGGCAGTACCAGGTTCATCCCACTTTCCGCCGGCGGAGCGAAAATCTACAATTCAACCCGAAGGAAGGAGGAAGTTTCGGTTGCCTAGTAACCTGCACCAAGACACGAATGTAGTGAACGTCAAGTGAACAAAATCTCTGCTGCACGGGTTAACCCCAATAAGTAATTAACCCTGATATTATAAAAATCTTACCACAGAATAAATTTATTTGTTTTTAATAGAGCGCAAGACCCCTATTAATTGACTGCTTTTTATAAATAAAATTATTATATTATATCCTAAAGCGCAAGTAATTTGATCTAATAATTTAAATAACACCCTCCATAATCTTTTACAGTATGTCAATAATGTTGTTTTTTTGTGAGTTATTTTCAGTTGTTGATACCAGCAACACATACGCCCAGATTTAGCCTGGCGAGCTGTCGAAACACTCATATCCTGCGTGAATGCGAAGGTTTCGTAAGTACAGCATTGTGCGATTTGTTGCCTCACCTCTTCTAAGGCGGATGATCCATTGAGTCATTTTTAGATTATTCGTAAGGCTGCGGATGCTGCCTCAAACTATTTTAAGCAGTGTATGAAGTAACTTTCACTGCTATTTGGAGACGAGTAGACACTGGTTACAGTTGCAAAATAAGGTCGTCCGACATAAATTCTGGACTTTTATAATTAATTCAAACTGCGACGTGTAATAAAAATGCAATAAATTATATTTTGGTAATAATTTTTGAATGAATAATTATATTTTGTTTCTGAACTGTGTATATTTTAAACGAAATGTATGTAGGAGACGAAACTCCTTATTTGCGCAGAAAAATAATGCTATTAATCAAATCTACTGAAGATAAATAATTTATTAGTGGTCAAAGAAACGAAAAATGGACATTACCACTATATTATTTTGAAAATACATAACTGTATATATAATATGTAAGCAAGTTAAGATGGAATATGGAAAAGGAATCAAACTGCGAGAAGACGAAATAAAAACCTGACGCTTTGCCGACGATATTGTAGTATTAGAAGAATCAGAAGAAGACTTGTAAACCATAATAAATGTCATGAATGTAGTCCTGGAGAAAGAGTTCAATATGAGGAGTAATAGAGGGAAAACCAAGGTAATGGAGTGTAGTTTGGGAAACAGTGGAATAACAAAGAGTGTTAGATTGGGAAGGGATATTTTGACGGAAGTTAAGGAATTCTGTTACTTGGGGAAGCATATTAACTCTTGATGGTAGAAGTGTAGTAGGATAGCACAGGCAGTTCCACCTTAAGTACTTTGAAGACGACAGGAATAAAATATCGAGAAGGAAGAGTTATACATAATCTCCAGAGAAAGCTGTTAGCTAATATGAAATTAAAGGGCAAGAAAAGAAAATAGAAATCAAGAAAGGCGTAAGACAAGAATGCAATCTGTCGCTCATGCCCTTTAACTTATATATAGAACAGGCGATTAAGAAAGTTAAAAAAGAATATGGAAAGGAAATGAAACTACAACGAGAAGAAATAAAAACTGTTAAGTTTGCAGATAATATTGTAGTATTAAGGCGAGTGAGAAGAAGAGTGGGAAAACATAATAAATTGCATCAACTTCATTTTAGAGGAAGAGGCAAAATCCAGGGTAATGGAGTGTAGTATGAAAAGTAGTGGAACAAGAAAGGTTGTTAGATTGGGAAGGGATATTTTGAATGAGATTAACGAATTTTGCTACTTGGGCAGCATAATAAGTAGGGATGGTGGAAGTATAGTAGACATAAAGAGTAGGATAGCACAGGCAAGGAAGGCTTTCGCGAAAAGAAGGATTTACTTACGAGTAATATAAGTGTGAATATTAGAAAATTGTTTCTAAAATGTTTGTATGGAGCGTGGCGTTATATGGGTGCAAAACATGGACGATAGGAGTTGCGGAGAGGAAAATAATAGAAGCTTTTGAAATGTGGTAGTATAGGAGAATGCTGAAATTCAAATGGGTGGATAGAGTAACTAAGGAGGAAGTTCTAAACAGAATAGGGGAAAAGCGAACAATATGGAGGACGTTCATTAAGAGAAGGGATAGATAAATAGGCCAAGTTTTAAGACACGAGGGTCTGGTAAAATTAGCATTAGAGGGAAGCGTGTGGGGGAAGAACTGAAGAAGGAGGCCAAGGATGGAAATTGCTAAGCAATTTTGGGGGATCGTTAAGTGTGTTGGTTTTAAGGAAATGAGAAGGCTGGCGTAAGATAGGTTAGAATGGATGGTTGCATCAGACCAGTCTTAGGACTGAATACCACAACAAATAATATGTAAATAAATAAATGTATAAAAATATATTATGTCTGTAGTCGCCAATGGCCAGACAGTCGATGCGACCTTTAAAAATAAATTTAAAAAATATAATGCTATTAAGTATCTTTAGGCATTGCTGTTGACCAATAATCTGTCTAGATTGAACATCTCGGACACGCATGAGCCCTGACCGCGTAATCCATCAAGCAAGGCATTCTAATTATGTTCCGCCTACGTGTAATGGGAAATGAGAACACACTCAATACCTGCGATACTTCAGAACGTCTGATCAAATACACGTGCGGAAGAGAAGAGTACGATACGGTGAATCATACTTTTCAAGAGAAAAGATAAATATTTGCTTGCCCTGTTAAAACCTGTATTCGGGGTCATTCATTACGTTGGGACGATTTGTTTCGAATTATGTCACCACAAATTCCGAGCATCCTTTAGTCACACAACCACTTAACAATACATCATGGTCAAGAAGTCGGTCATGAATTAGTTAATTACAAAAATAAATACTTGTACATTAATATATTAACAAACAACCCCAATGGACTACATTTCTACCTAATACGTAGACCTCAACCGTGAGTACTACAAATAAACTGAAACAACCATGTAACGAAGATATACATAACAGAAAACCAAATATGTTACTTGAGAATGTTGCTTTGATTATTTCTATCTGTTTTAACAATAATTAATGATCAATTGGATTTAATGTGTACGATTTCAGGCATTAATCTCACATTATATTTAATTTCAGTACCACTCATTGTTACAGTATTACTATCAAAATTGTGACTCTTTGAGTTTGTAACGTTTTTAAGTGGTTTTGATTTTACGTTAATTAGTAATTAATAAGAAACATTACAATTGATAAAATATTTAGTTAAGTAAAAGATTATAAAATTTAGATAATGAATTTAACTTATAAATTAAAATAAAACAAATTGATTCAGTCTCTCAGGGGAATTTGGTCTCAAATATCTGGTTTTTATATTCCGAACACTAACTGTGTTCTTCAATGGATACTGTAGCGTTTTGTTGATAGTTTTGAGGGGTGTCTGGTTTCATTTAGTACGTTTCCGTCGATGACACCGGACCTCGTAGGTAGATCGTCTCTGTTACCACCAGGTGTTTCCGTCCGCTGAACAACTTACCCACCTTTCTTCATCCCAACTCCAACAAATGTTATCTTTAAATTTCTCTTCTCCTCTCCTTAATATCTTCACCATACCTTCGACCCACTGCGCTTTCTGAACTCTTCATCCCAACATCTCAACACATTAACAACAATTTCTCAACAAATTTCTTAACAAGAACTACTGTCCGCCGCTTAAATCATGAAATTAAATTTAAAACTCTCATCCACTTCAACCACTTCTTAATGACAACTACCTCCCTCAACCTTTTCCACTAATCTTGAAACTTCTCTGGATGTGTATTACCCACGACTTTAGCCACTAGTAATTCATATTACATTTCCGAGTTACTGCACTTTCTGTGGGGAAGTTTAAACGTGTCAAAATGTTGAGATCAAAGCTTTATCACTCGATAGATTTAGGATCCTCAACTGGCCAATGGCTTATAAATGTTTTTTTTCTGCCCGTGGCGTGCATTTTATTCCTCCGCGAGTTATGCTTCTAAGATAAATTTATTTAAATTAAAATGAAGCAAAGTAATCCCTTGAATAATTTAGTAAACATGTGTACACTTCAACTTGATATATTTACTGAAAAATGAAATCTTTACAGGGAATTTTACGTTTCAAATTATGCTTATCTAATTTATTGTTAGGAACTTTACAATTAACTTATAAACATTAAATAAATATATTTTATATCAATGTATTTCAATTTTAAGAATTAATTTAAAACGCACATTCTTTATTGAAGGGAGAATGATAAAATATTTTATCAGAAGGTCTAGTGGGTGAGTTGTTAGGAATTTAATTTTGTGAATCTTTATGTTGATATATTTCTTGATATAATCTATTGGATAAAATATAGCTATTAAAATGTCTGATACTAATTTATAGTTATTATTATGGATACTTGGGTGATAAAGGCAAATCGCTTTGGCAACTAAATAGCACGTCTTGAAAACATTTCAGACAACGTACTGACGTCTACTTTCTATTTTGCATGCGAAATGGACCTTGGGCTATAATTATTAAACAAATTGATTGGGGACTTCACATTAGTTAAACTGCAAACACAAAGAAATCTATATATAAATTAACTGTGTAAATAAATATTTGGATTCAGTGGAAGTTGGAGCGATATCTGCGACTGTTTGTTGTGAGAAGTTGGAGAAATATTAACTTTGGCAGAGAAACAAAAGAAGATAAGTTTACCGGGTGTGCTTTATTCAGTCTAAATAACACTGTAAAAGTTATATAAAGAATTATCCAATAAAGAGACAAAATTAGGTTATAAAATAAATACTATACAACGTTTCTACAAACTTCGTTGCTCGGCTTTGGTGCTTGGCATGTAGCATTTAAACCGATTAATAAAGTGTCACTTTATATAATTTTTTTATTCAACCAATTTCGCAAGTTTATAGAATCGAGGAACTAATCCGTGGAGAACTGAAGTAAATTTCAATACTATTGAAGGCGGAATATAATGAACCTAAATAATATGTTACATCGGCGTCTACTAAGCATTTATTTTTGTAAACTTTTATTTATGATTTACGTGTATTTTATATTATCTTTTACTCGTTCAAAACGTATGTAACAAATGAAATCCCTTATAAAAATTAAATGCAAGAAGTAAGAAAAAATTAATTTTAACAACAATTATTGTTAAGTTCTGACAATACAAGTAAATAATTTTGAAATATGTAGCTTATTTAAGATAATTGCAGAAATGAAAACTTCAATTTATTCTATATTGGCTCTTGGTAGATACTGGGTCGGAACATTCATAGGTGTAAGCGTAATGACGGATTAAATGTTAATTACAAAACCAAATTACATAACCTAGGAAGATAATCACTGTATTCGGTTTTTACGTCTTACTATTTTTGCTTCCATTCAAAACTGAATGTTTTAGTTTGTGGAACTTTAAATTATATTATTCTTCTCATTTAATATTTAGATGTCCTTGAAATAACTGTATAGACAATACAGATTAATGTAAACATTTCCAGACTTGTTATAATATTATTATTGTTTATAACATTATATATACTAGCTGAGTGCCCAGCGTTGCCCGGAAGTTCATTTGTATTATCCCACTGCAGTATTTAATTCGACAGTAATCTCTTTGTCAACACGCGATTAAACCATCAGATAGATCGTCACGTTTAAAAAATTTTATCTTGTTACTCCCCCCTTTTTTTGGTTAACAGGCTACATAAAGGTGATCCTGAAACACGCAAATCCCCTTTAATAGCATAGGAAGGGAATTGAAGAGGAAGGTAGGGCAAGGTAGCCAAGGGTTAACTAGGGCCCCCGGGCTATGGTTTAAGGATCCTACCCCGTGTTTCATCTAAAGAGATGAAGGGAAAACCCTAGAAAACCTGCATCAGATAAGTAAAACGTCAATATATATTACGCATTTCCTGTCAATTACTAAAATTGACGGAGATTTCTATTCGTTGCGTAAATCTGATTTTAGTAACGAATGAATTCCGATAAGATTGTAGTGATAAAATGTGTCAGCGTCTGAGCTCAAGTATCTCTCTTCCTTTCCTCATTAAATGGAATTTATAGAGCTTCTTATATTTTCATGCATACGAGTAAATAATGAATGCAATTTATCATATAAATAAAACGTTTCCAGTCGATTGAATTGACCAGCAGACTATTAAAATCATTTTTATTATTATTATTATCCCAGCTTGTCCATTAACAGTCATTCGTTAGGAGTTATATCACGTGTTATTCCTTTTCAGTTCTAATATAAACAATTATCGGGAAACTCCGGCCACCCAGCTTGTAAAAACAAAATATAGTTTATGACCAATCGCAGACAATTTTTGTTGTATAATTTGTTTTTAACTTTAAGAAAATATTTCATTATTAATTATTGAAAATTAATGCATATCAGCTTGGCCTATAATACAATGTGAGAATCCTAATACGAATAAAATTAAATTCGTGTTAGCAACAAGACGTGGCGTCACTGATAAATAAAGCTGAATCACATCAATTCTCCGTAACGAAGTGTATTAAAGCTACTCAAATCGAAAATTTAACGTTTAGCCTTAAAATTTGGTTTTAAAAGCCTGTTCAATTATAATTCTAACAAAAAATATTACCTACGGTTTTGATAACATTTTGATATTTCCTTATCTTCGAATTACTTAGTATTGCTTGCGAAACTTAAACTATGAATAATGGTCACTGTACAAAATCTTCGATAGAATAGGGTTAATTATTTCAATTACTCACTTGAAATTATTTCTCCAGGTTTTTTAAATGTCATCATAAAAAATTCAAAATGCACACACAGCCTTAGATTCTCAATAGTTATTACATAAATTATTCCAACAGTTTTGAATTATAATTAATTCTTAAACAACATTGCCCTTTGTATTTATGACCGTGCTATACGTCCTGAAGATCGTATTCCATATAATTAGGCAAAAATGAAAGCAGAATCATGGGCTGGGGTTTTGTGAAATAACGAATTTTGCTCAACTGTTTGAAGATAAACGAAGATATACCAATTTACGTTTTCAAAAGAATTTTTCGTTTTTTTATCAAGGCCTTTCCCTGGTGCTTGTATTCCAGTACAAAGTAAACATTGCAGCCATATTGCTCTTAATACAATATGGCGTATTTACCAGTATTCTGTGGCAACGCTCCAAGATATCACAAACTTTGGCATGCCTACCTTCGCATATCTTTACGACTACAATTCCTTTCAAATTTCAGTTTCTCGACCCACTGGTGTTTTTACTCGAATTTTTAAGAATATTTATACTCCTTTCTGACTTGCTGTAATAATTATTACTTGAGAGGAAAGTTGAATTTAATTTACTTACAATATATTAATGTATTAGTGAAGATTTATTAGTGGAAAGGAGTGACTAATTTAACTTTAAAATTCTGAATTTAATACAAATAAAATAATTTAGCAAGAGCATAGATGTATTCACAAGTTGTCAAAGAAAAAATTATTGAAACAATTTGTATGAGCTTTTAAGACCAGGGTACTGTTAAGTCTGTGGAGCTCAGAGACGCGACACGGATATTCTTAAAATAGACGCGAGTTTGTAGGTGACTTATAGTTCGACTGTCTGACTCGACTGCTTGTCACTTTTGTAACAGGCAAGTGAGAGGTTAGGTTCGGTCAGGCACCTAGCAGCAGGACACAGACGTACAACATTTTGCCTTCATAAAAACCCGCTAATTAATTATTGTATTATAAAACAGGATACATAAATAAAAATAATATTATTTGTAAGATAATTGAATTCTTCTCCTTCTGAAGCTATACAGTCCAAGTATATTTTAGTTTTATCAATTTATAAATAATCCATAGTGAGTTATACAGAAACCAAATTAAAGTTATTTATTCAAATTTTTATTGTAGTTTTCGGGGAGTCAGAAGAAGACTTGGAAACCCTAAGAAATACATGAACGTGGTCCTTGAGAAAGAGTTCGATATGAGGATTAATAGAGGCAAAACCAATGTAATGGAGTGTAGTATGGGAAACAGTAGAATAACAGAGTGTTTGATTGGGAAGGGATATTTTGAAGGAAGTTAATTAATTCTGTTACTTGAGAAGCGTAATAACTAGGGATGGTAGAAGCATAGTAGGATAGCACAGGCACTATATCTTTCCCTTGCATAAAATCGTCCACCTCAGTGTTGTACAATCTGCGCCATATTCCGTCTTTCTTCACTGACCCGTGGATTCTCTATAACACCTTTCTCTCAAAGATTCTTAGGGATTTCTCGCTCTCTGAGGTCATTGTCCATGTTTCTGACCCATGGTCTAACCACCGTTTCGTAGAAAGATAATTGAATAAGTATTAAAAAATTCTAAAAGAAATAATACGGAAACGGACGTTGGAAATACTCATTACGTAACTGGAATCTGTACGTACAATGTCTTCTTCTACTTATCTTCTTTCACTCCGCTGAAATTCGATCAATAATTAATAAAATACTTGACTCGGTATTCAAAAAGAATGTTCATACCAAAGAATATTTTACTATTCCAGTTTTATTCCAATTTACATGTTAAAAATTACACTATATTAATAACAAAAACTCGGTTAAATAATTTTTACATATTATTATTACAATTACGATTCCTTTTATAATGTCTATAAATTAGAGCTTCAGTAAAGTAATATTTGACTGGTATTTTACTGAGGAAAAAAGAATGTCACAGTTTTTGTAGAGAAAAATAAATATATCTTTAAATCACAAAGCCTAGTAGGAAATGTCTATAAATTCGTAAGAATCCATTTATTTTACTTTTCGTTATTTAATGTTTACTGCATGGTAAATGAATAAGTAACGTATTTTTCAGTTATATCGGAATAAAAGATATTTTTTAACTTAACCTCATATTTTTCATTACTACTGGTCACACAAAAATAACCTTAAAGGAAATCAATTCCCTCCCTATTTATTTCACCAGCATGAAATTTTGCTACGTTGCCAATACACGGCCACGTATATAATATAGAGAGAGGAGGCAAATGTTCTGAACAGCTCAATGTGAAAACGGTAAAGAAACAGTAAATTATAGGACTTTATTGAGATATACCACATTTAAGTTTCATTTAAAACTAAAATACCGTAAAAATTTGGGCTTTCGCTCATTTAATCAACTTAAAACAACGAATTCTTTTTGAGGATGCTAAAACAAGTATATTTCGGTTTTATCAATTTATAAATAATCCATAGTGAGTTAAACAGAAACTAAATTATAATTATTTAACCCAATTTGTATTGTAGTATTTGGGGAGTCAGAAAAAAAACTTGCAAACCTTAATAAATGCATGAACGTGGTCCTTGAGAAAGAGGATTAATAGAGGCAAACCAAGGTCTATCAGACCAGTCTTAGGACTGACTATCACAACAACAACAACATACTAAATTTGTATTTAGCAGTAGAATCCAGAAATAAAATGTTGTTAATTGCATCAAAAATATGTAATCGATATTAATTAAGCACTTATCTATGGTTATAGTAATCAGGTTAAGTACCATAATCATAATTTTATATGAATAAATTAGTCTTTATAACCATGTAGCGGATAACATATTAAATAATTATATAAAAAGAATTTTTCACAACGTCACTTAGTTGCTATCAGACTAACTCTCACATCCTTCAGTATCTCAGTCCTCTGAACTGTATTATACGGTATTATTAACACTTATTTTTCGATTAATTCAAGTATTTGCAAAAGTCACTACAGGCTTTGACATTAAGTAAGTCAATTACAAAATCAAATTATAGATTTTTTGTTTACTAAAATTATTTATCAGAACCCATCTTCATTTTAAAACGTCATGTATTGAAGAGAAATGTATGTATATAATACAGTTTCTATTCTGGGAACGAGCCATCCATTACTTTCCGTAGATCGAATAAGTGCTCGAGCATTGTTTCTTATCTCGAAAACTATATTCGTGTTCCACTGTACAGTCCTACGAATCAGTACAAAAAATGATTCTTCTTTTAAACAGAAATTATTCCTTTTGAAACCGACCGTACTCTATTGTCAAACAAAATATTGTTCTTTGCAACAAATTCACTGGACTCACATATTATATTATGGTTTTATCATTAGATCAACGTTATCATGTATTTAGAAGTGTAGCGGAGAAAACTGCATTTATTTTCTAGTGGAGCAACTAAGCCACTTAAAATGTTTTGCCACGCGGTCAGAACGTGGAGTAGAAATTTTACTGCTCAAGCAACTAAATAAATATAAACTCAAGAGCCTGAATGAGACACAACCAAATTAATTAATACACTATAAATGTTTTGTTACAGAAACGCAATTCCTTGTGCAAAAGAAGAAATGTGAATATTTGAATAATGAAAATCATGGTATTAAAATGATAGTGTTTTTGAAAATATTCGAAGACTGTTAATGTTGGTAAAGCTTATCAGGTGTGAACAAGAATAGCTACACTGAAACTATTGCTCTGGGAGATTTTAATATAACATTCGAGACGAATTGGGGAATATTATTCATTTAAATGCAATATTAATGTATTAAGAATGAAGTTTTATAATAAAAAGGAAAATAATTTACTTTGTCTCAAACAAATTTACTTCAATATTACAATTTTCTCATTTATAAACTTTAAGCTGACAATTACTCTTTCTTTTTCATACATAATTTATATTTACAATAAAAAATTATACTATTAATTTTTAAGTGCAATTCTTATCTCTAAACTCAAGTGGTCTTTTTAACGTTAATTAAATAATTCATGCAGTATAGGAAATCACCTAAAAGTTACAGGGGTTACTACCCTGACGACATAATGGACCTTCCAGCGTCTCACTCGTTGCAATTTCCTCCTATTTGTGTAGTACTAAATCCAAATGAGAGCCGCCGCTGCTATTCTTCTTGGTTCATGAAGAATTTACGTTTATCCGCGTTCTATTGACTTCGGATCTACTTGTCCGAAAATGCCGATCGTCTTCTCGTCTACACAACCTCTCTCTAATCTCCTCTGATCCCCGCTCTCGTGTCCACAAACTTCCTTGCCTAAATTACAGTCTTCTGTTTCGAAATATCTAACAAAAATCTCTCTGTAAACCTTTTTAATACCTACTCCCTACTTCTTCAGTTCATATCCCAAAGGTGGCACGGATGGATATTAACCAACCATATTTATGGTTACTCTTTTCTGGGAGTGATAGTTTGCCCCTCTCCCCTTGATTTTTGGGGAAAAACACCACCCAATGCCGCCAAATCACATTATAGCCGGGAAACACCCTAGGCACGCCGTGATGTCTGAGTTTTATGATCCCTGGCTGAAATACTGTCTTCTTTCTTTTGGCTCCGCACCGCCAAAGTACGAGCAGATATGTTTTTCTGCAAAATCAGTAAGAAAAGTGTTTTTATTGCTAAGCAATTTAGTTTTCAGAACATATTTCATAAAAACCTTTGCTAAAACGTTTCACAGCGTGGTCTTAACACCTTCTTGCTCTTTGGTTCATGAAGTATTCATACAGTATTAGGTGACTTAACACCTTCTTGCATAAATAATTTCAATATTATGTAGTTAAATTAAAGAAAAGTGTTTCTGCTGTGAATAATTGAGAGCGGAACGTCGTGCGAATATGTAATTATTATTATTATTAGCTCCTCGGGTGTACTGAATGTCTGGATGTTCATAAGCGAGGTTACTTCTTGGGGAATATTTTTTTTCGTTGCAAGCAGTGGCGTATTATAGGTCAAGTCGGGACCCTTGAGCTCGGCCGCAATTTAGTTCGACGTCGTCTTCGCATGAACGCGTCCTACAGGTAATAATAAATTTCAATTAAAAACACTAATTATAGAAAATTCTACTAATTGAATCTTGAGACAGAATGAGAATTACAATGTAACAAAATTAATTGTTTTCATTACGAAGCATTGATTGAATAATATGCTGTAGTCAGGGCAAAGTTTAAAATACACATTGAAAATTATTTATCGTTATGAATAAGAACATATATTACACTGTATTCGAATCAAAAGAATTTGAATAACGTCATTGGAGTTACATACATTTGAAATTAAATATTAAACACCCCTAATTTTCTTGAGATATATTTTTATTATTGCGGAATGTGGAAAAGTTTGGGTGTTCTAGAAATCTAATTAATTCAAGTTATGTATGAGTTGGTTTGTTATGGACTATTGACCATTTTAAACTAATAACAAAGTCACGAAAATATATATCTTAAAAAAAATTTCTGTAATTTATAATAAACATAGGGGGTATTTATTATTTAATTAATTAAGTGAAAAGATTTTATGATAATATCAATAAAACAAATTAGTTTGACAAAAAGAAACCTAATTTCAATAATAATTACAATTTTAAATATTTCAATTTTTATGCCGACACTTATTTTCAATAAAAACTACATATATATTTACAAAAATGATTTATATTAAACTTAAACAATTCTAACAAATTTAAGACTAATCTCAGGGTCACATTTATGGGCCTTCTCATAGAACAGAACTATATACAGTAATCCACTCGGAACGGGCAGCAAACAGAAAATTACAAAGAGTCAAAGATGCAGTAGTTTACCTAATCGGCTTAGTACAGGTTCCAGCTCCTTCCTCGCCCTGTCTCCATATCGTCACCGCTCTCCAACAATCTCATCCAAAATCTATCTCAATATTCCTTCTCATCACTCTCGTACCATCTGGGCCAATTCTCATCTCACCGCTCTTGACCACCAATCCGTCCACAATCTGTCGCAAACAATCTGGTACCAAAAATGTCTCCGCCTGCCCACTTCTTTAGTTTGTATCACCAAGGTGGCAGGGATGGATCTCCTCCAATAATATCCATGGTTACACTTGGGGAAAACACGCCACCCGGTGCCTATTCTCACAAAATTTTGGGAAACTCCCGAGCCGAGACGCCGCGCCTAGGTTTTATCGTCCAAGTGTCAACCGCTGCCTCCTTCCGCCGCCAAAGCCCAATCAGATGTATTTGTCGTTACAAATTGTTTAAGTATTGTAATTATTTTTTTAAAGATAGATTCTTGGGATGCAGTGAATAAATAAACCTGGTTTCAATATTTTATTTATCCACATATAGAAAAGAGAAGTTTTTTTTGAGTTTATATACAATAAATTTCATACCTATGCCAAATTATCATTAAATATTATTTTTTAAATTGAAGGTGATAACTCAAAATTTTGTGATTTTGAGATATGCGAGTAAAATGAATGTTCTGAAAGTCTTCTATGACTATAATATTTTCTGAGTTACTTGATGTGAAAAAGGTGTTAATTCATCAAATGTAGGAAATGGTGTACAAGAAGTGTTTCTCATAGTTTGCAGTTGGCACCTTCCTGTACGTGATCGTAGTAATAATAAGGCAAAATCAAAATTCCACCTCTGGACAGAAAACGAAAGTCACAGGGGTTCTGAAGAAGCAAGTTGTTTGATGACTTTTATAGAAACAGACCCAAATAGTTATAGGAATCTTATTCCTTGGAATATCTGTGTACCTGGCGAAAATAAAATCTTTTTTGTCTCCACCATTTGATTCTGGAGTGTTTTTTGGCTTTATACTATAAAACACAAGATTCAAGAAGCAGTACATACTTTTATGGATGTGGATAAATATTTTACTGCGTTTGAAAATAAAATTCGTAAACATGGCATTATCTACAACATTTTGGTGAGATGGCCTTATAAAAAATGCCTGAAGGAATACTACAAGGATTTCAGCTCAGATTTTATAACAGGATGACTGTTAACAAAAGAAATCCAGCATATTCATCCAGTTTTTTTTGGGAATTCCTTCCGACTCTGCAAAAGGAACATTTTTTTATATCAATTTTTATCATGAATAAAATATGTTCTTTTATTTCTACCAAATACAGGGTGTTTCAAAAAGAATATACAAATGCATTTATTTATTAAACTTTTAGACATACGAATATGAAACTTAACACACATCTAGCGGCTATTAATATAAACTAGACTATGTATTCGTTTCTCCAATAGCCGAGTCGAGGCGCAGTGATCGATAATTTTGATTAAATAATACTTTGTAATACGTACATCCTTTTTGAAACACCCTGTACTTGAGATAAAATGAAGTTACACTTGTTTTAAATAAAATGGTGTAGATAATTTGTGAATTGTATTACTTTAAAAGTACTATTCTAATTAGAGAATAATCCAATTATTACTTATACAACCAGTTAAATTTTTATTGCTAAGCAATTCAGTTTTCAAAACACACTTCATAAAAACCTTTCCTAAAACGTTTCCCAACGTGGTGTTAATACCTTCTTGCTCTTCGGTTCATGAAGTATTCATACAGCATTAGGTGTTAACTCAGTGACTTAGCACTTCCTGCGTAAATAATTTAAATATTTTGTAGTTAAAATTAAAATTATAAACAGAGATAGTGCACCAATCTCATCAGATGATAAATACAAAAAGGGATATTTGGAAAAATATAACTGTTTTCAGATCAATTAAAAGTTCCGAGCACATTTACTAAAATTCTAATATCTCGTACGGGCATATTTTGAGTTAATACCTTCTTGCACTAAGCTCTTCAATTGAAGACGAGATTAGAGCAAATTCAATATTCTCACTAAGAGGTTCCTCCTGTAGTAGTGGCTGTGTTAACTGAAGAGAATTTCATACCTTCATACAGTGATAATTTCCCGTTCACTGAAAGTAGACTGGATTGCTATCGGCGCTGGTACCAGGAAGTTCCTTCATGACCAATTGCTGTTCTCAGTGACTTCAGCTTCGCTTCTCATTTCCTCCTTCATTCCTTTCTTTCTGGAGTCAGAGCTGCGTCACTTTCACAAGATGTCCCCTAAAATAAAATTGCTTTATCTCTGTACGCTGAACCGAACCTGTTTCCCTCGAAGGTTGTATGGTGACTCGTGTCATTAGACTGATGACACTCGTCACGTGACAAATTTCGCCTATTATTTTGTAAGTTTTTAACACCGCTTCAGCACAAGTGACGTGGTCTTTTGGCTATCCCTAGGTTACGGCCTATAGCCTCTTAATCTCTAGTCAATGGAACGTACATCGCCTTCACGGTGCTTCGGTTTGTTGCTTACCTTGCGCTTTGGTTGGATTTCCTCCTTTACCATTTGGTATACTGGGACGTTTTATTGGTTTGACACCCTTTAGAAATTATAAAGTTCAACTTTACTGTATTTCGAAAACGTTGGGATGAACCATAGAACCCAAGGTAAAAAAATAACGAGGAGTTTTCCTCATGGTGGCGGATAAGAGTACGGACTAGCAATGGTCGCTGCCTTCTTAAGCGAAGCATGCATCGTGTGACCAATCCTTGCAAATACCAGACTGAATCCAGTTATCGGAAAATGATTGTCCACATCCTGCAAAATCGACTTATTCATCTTTAACAGTAGGTTTTTGAGAGATACTTGTGGGTCAAATTTTAAACCCTTTCTGGCCTTCACATTATCCTTTCATTAATGGTTTCTCCTGTCACTTCTTTTGTGTATCGCATAGTGGCTTCATTTGATATCATTTCAGTCTTTGCCTTCGCTTTTCTCCATTCCATTTGTTCTTTTTCTTCTAATCCATTCTTAAACAGTGGAGAGATTATTTCTGACTTCTTTGAAAGCCTTTTCTTTTTTTTATCTTCCTTTTCCTTGAGTTTAGGAAGTGGTAAAATGGCAATTTAAGCTTTCCACCTGTAGAGTGGCTGTTTTCTTGTTGAAAACCTATGACAACTGGTTCATAATTTGTGGCGTTCAAAGAATCAGCCAAAGTTTCATTTGACAGTTTCTTAAATTGAGCCGTAATAGAACTTGCGGGTCCTTAGATGCATCTGAAATATGCTATGTTTGGTATTGAAGTTGAGCTGCAACTTTATTTTGTGTTTGGTACCTAGAAGACATAAAATTGTTGTAAAAATATGAAAAGAACTCCAGAATAAAAAACCAAAAACGTCTTGCCTATTCTGTATAATTTATTCATTATACTACGTCACGTCAATTAGAAGCTTTCGGTAACTGGGGCCATAGTAATCTATTTTGGACATTTTCGGTATTTTATTCTGGAGTTGAACATGTGACGAACAAATACAGCTGCTCGGGCTTTGGCGGCGGAATCAAAACAAAGGAGACAGCGGTTGACACTTGGGCTATAAAACCTAGACTCGACGTCTCGACTCGGGAGTTTCCCAGAATTGTGTGAGAATCGGCGACCGGGTGGCGTGTGGTCCCCAAGTGTAACCAGGGATATTATTGGAGGAGATCCAACCCTGCTACCTTGGTGATAGATGACGCAGAAGCGGGGAAGAAGTTTTAAAGAGGCAGGCGGAGACAATTTTGGAAGAGATTGGTGATAGAGAATGGAATGAACAGATTGTTGGAGAGATGTTGAGATTGTGGTGATTGATTGGTGGAGAGACAGATTGGTAGAAAGTGAATTAGAGAGATTGGTGGTGGAGAGGGGCGAGATGGAATTTTGAGACAGATTTTGGAGGAGATTGTTGGAGAGCGGTGACGATCTGGATAAATGACGACGAAGGAACTGGAACCTGCACTAAGACGATTAGGTAAACTACTGCATCTGTAACTTTTTTGCAATTTTCTGTTTGTTGCCAGATCCGAGTGGTTTAGTGTAATAAAATATCTGTTCTATGAGAAGGCCAATAAATTGCGACCTTGAGATGAGTCTTCAAATTGTGTTTAAGTTTAATATAAGTCATTTTGTAAATATATGTGTAGTAACTATTGAAAATAAGGGCTGGCATAATTATTGAAACTATTAAAAATTTGTAATTATTATTGTAAATATGTTCTGTTTTGTTAAAGTAAATTGTTCTATAGTTTTTATTATAAAAAATTACCATTTGTTTAATTAATAATTTATATGACCCCCTACATTCATTATAAACAACTGTCCTTACCTATCTTTAAAGTATACGAAAGGAACATGATTTCATTATTTCTAAAGTTAAAATAAGCATTAACAAAAGAACCGTGGAATAAAACGTGATGAATGGCCATTCAAGAACAGATGTTTATGCGGCAAAGATTAGGCCTATGCAGTGCTGCGTACTCTTGGCCTCAAACGTAGTCCTTTACGAAATCGTCACTGCACCGTGCAGACACTAAACCCCGAACTGGCCTAAAACTGTAGCTAAATAATTGTTCTTTGAAATGATATGTCACATTATAATTCATTATTAAGTGCCTCGAAATTCTTACGTTTTAAACTCTAATTATTACATACAGAAATAACAAAAGTGTATTTTACTTCGTGAAATCCAAAAAAATTGCAGCAAATAGATTTAATTACGGTCAGCACTAAAGTAGTGCCACAAAGTTTCCGTTAAGTGCTGCCAACACTATGAAAACTCAGTGCGTAATGTTACCTTCCCTTACCTTACGTCCCAACCGCAGAAAAAACCTATGAATAGTATTCGGCGTATCGTCAGAGCTGCGGTCTTGGAGAAGCGTCGATATTCACGTCACATCTGCCGGAAGGACGCGTCGACGGAACCGGCTGTGACGTCACGACAGCCTTGCGGCTCGCCGAATCCCCGCCCCGCCCCGCGCTTGCGTAAGTCGCCCGCCAAAAAATCCGCGGCGAAGTTGCGAAATGTAGGTTAGGTCGCCGCCGCCAGGGTCGCACGTCTGAGTAACCGCTATTAATACGCGCTAAGGTCACCAAACAGCATCATAGAAATTCATTTTCCGTTCTTCCCTGAGCAGGTAATATTCCTCGCTCTTGTCAGTACGTCGTGTTTCTTTTTAATATTTGTCATGCCGCCATCTACATGAATAAAACTTTCAAGTATCTGCTCGTATGTAATTACCTCAAAAACGACTAAAGAAATTACAATCAATTTTCAAATTACTATCCCTGTTCCTCAAGTTACAAAAAAAGGCTGTATGTTTTCCTGAATTTCAAGTCAAGAATTGAAATTTAGAAAGCAGTTCAGACCATATCTGATTCAATGTCAACACATGACTGCAGTGACACTGGATGATGCAGAAGAATGTTGAAAATTAATATTTCAGCCATAGTATTAAGATTAGAGCGACCCTCGGGAGGTATCTAACAAAGAATAGACATCAATTCAAATGGACAGTAAACATTTACGACATTGTAAATACTTGGTATATTGAACTTTAAGGAGAGATTCCGTCTTCATCGCGGAGAAAGGCTTCGGTATCGGCGTGAACAGAGCGAGGACATTTGTAGTCTTCCGAGAGCTGGTCAGGTTGATTTGTCCCTGGCATTTATCCGTCACCTTTCGCACTTGATAAAACCCGCAACATTACGTACTTACTGCAACGAATGCCAAAGATCCCACACACGGACAGCAACAACCAGTTGAAATGGTTTTGGGACAAGAATGTGGGGATAGTCACTGAAAGATGTAACGTAAAAGAGAAAAATAAAACAAAAATGTTTATTATTCCAAAATAAAGATATTAATTTATTTCAAACAACCATTGTAAAATAAATTTGTTTGGGCATATAATGGCTTTTAATACATATAAATCAGAAATTTCGAGGAGAACATTGGAAAAAGGTGTATTGGACATTTGAAAATATTTTAAATACTGTCGTCGTCAAAATAGTAGAGTTCTGAGATTGAAGCCTCGCTGTGCCCATTCCCTGGACCTACGTTATTCTAAAACGCAGAATTGAATGCTATTTTATGAAAAGTAAACAATTTTTTAAGCATTTTATGCTTGCGTTTTGGCGAAAAAACAAACAAAAGACAGGTTTTTTTCTTTTTATAGCTCAACTTGACAATTCATAGATTTGAAACTGTTGTTTTAAATGGTCTGAAAGTTAAACAAAAGATAGTGCAAACCCTTTAAAACCTATCCACAAAATTTTAATTTTCTGTGTGTCTTACGTTTTTTAAAACTAATTAATTAGTGGAACTCTACTAACTCTTGGACAGCGCATCGCAGAAGAGTGGGACAAAGTTTTTCTTGTAGCGATTGAAAGTCATAAATATAAACTTCATTGATATTTTAAGTTTTTTTAAAAGTGCTGGGAGAAAGGAAACTTGTATTGGAGCGGGAGGGTAAAGTAGGGTGGCACCCCTGCAGGCTGACCAGGGCCCGTCATTTCTCCGCCGTTTCTCCTGGTTGTTTTCCTTTAAATGACATTACTCATACTGCTGTTGTCTACGTTAGTGCTCGTACATCTCTCGAAATAAAGCTCTTAGTGATCGCGAAAAAATATGATCTTAATTACCGTTGATTATTTTCGATCGTCTGTAGAAAGTAACGGTGACAAACGCTATGCTGTTTATTCCAACGTCAGTGGGTGTTTAAGAGTTTCTGTAATCGCAATAAAACGACTTGTGGACGAGAATAAGAAAAATGTCAATTCTACATTGCTGCCCCCAAAAAGAAGGCGGACAAGTACTGAGTTAGGAGGACGTCCCAATATTCAAATAGACGATTTTACAGTTGGAATTTTAGGAAGAAAAGTTCACGTATTGTATTTGAAATTATTAGTAGTGTGGTGTGCAATGATCCCGTTGCACATCTTCAATATTCTTGCTCAGAACAGATTAAGGGGCCTCACGTGATATTAAAGCGTGGTGTTCTCGTTAATTTTAATAGCTTACGGAACATTACAGATATTGGTGACTATTTTCAGGTCATCAGTAGTGAAAGATCATTGCTACAAACAACAAACACTCAGGAAAAAGTACCGTCTGGTGTATACGGCATAGGCTGTAGCCCTTCTATCTACTAACCCTAAACCAAAAGTGAGACTTAAGTTTAATTTGGTAAGAATGAGAGCTGATCACCCTCGCCCCTTCATAACAATTGTCTCGGTTCTTTCGAGTTCTAAATAGTATGGCTAGTATTCCTGATAGTTGGTGATAGTCTACTTCCCCCACCCACACTTCCGAATAATTTATAGTTTTCTACTAATTCAATACATTTACGATTCCGCTTTCTTCTGCAAAGGTTTACAGTCTAATCCTGCTTTGTTAATCAAATATAGAAATTTACTATATTTAAGTAATGTTTTCAGAAGCATTTCCGGGATTCCTATTCAGAGGTTATTAAGATTCTCTTATTTATACACCTGAGTTATTGAGAACAATACGATTTATTTGATTCATCCACCTTTGCTAATCCTTCACAAATGACAACGATACCTCTTTTTATACTGTGTCTTTATCTTTGTTTTTAATATTAAGTCATACTTCTGGAGAATATTTTCATATGCTTTTAACGTACCTCCCAGGTCTCATCTGATCACCGGAAAAAATCACAGTATTGGTCTTCCTACAACGTGTTACAAATGTGAATCTTATTAGCTGCACAGCTTCTTCAACTTGAATTTAATAACAGGTGTGATTTTTCAATGTCCTTGCCTTTTATCCTGTGTAGTGACATCATCTCTCTCCTCTTAGCGTCATTTAGTTCACGCATGTGAGGCAATGTTCTAAACTCTCCCTCTATGCCATCGCCTTCAATAACAGGAAGGACGTGGGCCAAGAATCAAGAGACTGACATACCTGACGCAGGTTTTCTTGTAGATGAATACAGAGGAGGAAGCAGGCCCTTGGCTACCTTTTCCTCCTTTCCACATCCCTTATATCCAGAGGAAAGGAGAAACCACAACTTGGATAACTTTCACATAGCCCGTTTCTTAAAAATTGTGCATTAAAAACTAATCCCACAATTTCCAGCACTTGAAGCACTCAAGGAAACACAGATTTCCATTTCCAATATCGGACTTATCGATTATCAGAGTAAGGGGAGCAGGACTTGAACAGCCTCCGCAATATAGGTTTTGCAACAGGACATGCATAACATTTCATCGTGAAATTTGGTGTACATAATTATCAAAGAAATAGAACATTGTTACGAAAATTAAAGCTATGAATTTTATAATACGAGCACAATGAAAAAATGCATTTCACCTGAACGAACTGATTTTTGTACATATATATGTATATATAACAATATACATATACATATATTTCAAGAACCTTACAAGATAAAATTTTAGGAACGTTTGAGCTATGATATTATGATATGTAGCATCCTTTTAGCTGATTTATTTCATTATTTTGGTAACGTTTAAAGGTATTAACTCATACTATTATTGCAGAAATGAAGTGCTTTTTTATATTTAACAATGATTTAAATAATAATGCAGTTACTACAAGTTTGCACATATTGAAAACATAAACGACCACAAACATTGTTTCTCTATACTTTTACTCCTTTTCTAAAAAAAAGTACTTAATTGTGTCAAGGGAGTCAGAAGAAGACTTGGAAACCATAATAATTGGCATAAAATATTTCAATGTGAGGATTAATAGAGGGAAAACCAAGGTAATGGAGTGTAGTTTGGGAGACAGCGGAATAACAAAGGCTGTTAGATTGGGGAAGGGATATTTTGACGGAAGTTAAGGAATTCTGCTACTTGGGAAGCGTAATAACTAGGGATGGTAGAAGTATAATATACATAAAGAGTAGGATAGCACAGGCATGGAAGACTTTCACGAAAAAGAAGGAATTTACTTACGGGTAATATAAGTGTGAAAATTAGGAAATCGTTGCTAAAAATGTTCGTATGAAGCATGGCGTTATATGGACGATAGGAGCTGCGGAAAGGAAAAGAATAGAAGCATTTGAAACGTGGCGAATACTGAAAAACAGATGGGTGGATAGAATAAGGAGGAAGTTCTAAACATAATAGGGGAAGAGCGAACAATTTGGAGGACGTTGACCAAGAGAAGGGATCGATTAATAGACCACGTTTTAAGACATGAGGGTCTAGTAAAATTAGCATTAGAGGGAAGTGTGTGGGGTAAGAACAGAAGAGGGAGGCTAAAGGTGGAATTCGTTAAGCAGATTGGGGCTGTTAATGGAGGACGTTTACCAAGAAAGGGATATATTAATAGGCCACGTTTTGGTAAATGAAGGTCTTGTAAATTTAGCATAGAGGGATATTTGTGGTGTAAGAACAGAAGAGGGAAGACAAGGATGGAGTACACTAAGCAAAGCAGATAATGGAGGAAGATAATGTGGTAGTTATTCGATAATGAAAAGGCTTGCGCAAGATATGTTAGCTTGGAGGGTTGCATCATAGCAGCCTTAGGGCTGAATACCACAAAAACAACTTAAATGTGCCATGAAACTTTTTTTAGGGCAATTGTACTAATCAATTGAATTAATATTATATATTGCATCATTCTAATTTTCGTAACATTCAAATTATTTGACATAGTTGTCTAAAATATTCCACAGTAAAATGTTATGCAATACCTGAAAAAGATTATTTGAAGTCTATGTTGCAAAGTCTTCACTACCAAATCTGTTCACGTTCAGACCCCTTAAAAATTAGTTAAAACAAAGATATATTAATTTACTCCAAGGTTTGAGGCTAGGATTGTATAAGTTTTCTTGGATACGGTTGAAGTAAAAAAATGATTAGTTGTAAGGGATTATTAAATTTGTTTTACTGAGTTCTGGAAATATAAATCTTGAGCTGCTATGGTGTGTTCGTGTTACCATCAACTTAAATGGAAATCGGAGAATAGGTAAGCCGCGCACTGTCATTAATTTCCTTGAACGTTCCTCGTCCTCATTAAAGGATATTGTATGACTAAAATGCAAAATATTCTTCCCGTGATTAGGTGTGAAATAGAGCGTCACCGGATGACGAGGGTGATGTATGATTTCCGCAGCGTTCACGCATCCGCCTGGTGCTCCATGTTTCCAAAAATACTCAAACGAGTGCAGCGAAAATGTTTTGACTTGAGTTCCGTCGTTTTCTCCAACACTCAGACTAATTTATAGGTGGCACTCGTGCTCTAGCAACTCGCTTTAAATCGTTTGGCCCGTATATTTCAGGATGTCCGTATTTTGAAGACTCAACAGCGGGGTTTGTTAGTATTCTATAGACACGTTCAGTCTGTTACTCCTCATCGTATTGTTTTGAGAAAGACAAAATATGGCCGCATTAAATAGAACAGAAAAGATCTATGCGAAATTGAGTAATGTTTATCACATACCACGGACTAGAAACTAACCATACGAGTATAATTTTACTTCATTACTCTTCCATTCTGTATTGAAGAAAGCAATTTTTCTTCCTTTATAAAGGTCCACGTTCAGTCCCTATCTTCAATGACTATTAATAATATAACAGATCGAAGTGTATCGACAAAATATATCATTTTCTATTAAATATAATTTAATTTTCTTTATAAGTAAAAAAGTCGCCAATAGTAAAATACTTTCAAAATATGGAGAATAAAAAGTCCAAAAAATTGTTACACAAAATTTAGTTATTGGTTCCATTATTCGTCTATTGAGGAGGTAGGACGAGTAAAAAAAATACATAATTAACAAGCACAATAATAAAGCATATAACTCTAAAATATTACAGAAATGTAGCAAATGTATATTTGCACAATAAACAAATAAATTAACAAATGTACAATACTAAATGAAGAAAGACAGATATTAAATAAATAAATTTAAATAAAATCCAAATAACATATATACAAATAAATAATGTACATGTATCGTATGTAAAGGATTCTTATTCATACCTAAACGTGAAGTAAAGAAATCGCTACATAAAATGATAAAATCTTTGAAATTAATTTTAATTGTCAATTATTATTTGCTTGATTATACGGAAGCACACACATACAGGGGTTGGACAAAATAAAACGGACGCTGTGTAATAGTGTACGGCATGTTTCAGGTTGGCACCACTGTTGTAGTGACGGGTGCATTAATGATTAATGTAAAAATTTTCAATGTTATAAAGAGAAGAAACAATTTTATTAAATTAAATTAGGAGAATATTGAATTAGAAATATAAAAAAATCATTGATTTAAAAACATTTACGATTTTGGGCCGGCTGTTTACTAAACTGACCGGAGTGGAAGAGAATCTATAATAGGCATAGGTGGGTATAACGAAAGCTTGGCATCGAAAATGTACTATTACTCAAACAAGCCAGGGGCGAGAAACATAAATCGTGTCGCTTGTAGACCAGGATCTGGTGATGATACGGCGTGGCGTCTCTTCCTCAGGTTTGGTCTCGTTGACTTCTCGGAGTCGAAGCTGAATTTCCTCCACTAATAATAATATTGTAATGCCTTGTGATGGCATTATTGATGTAATTAATGTTATTCTGTTGCGTCCACTCCGCATAATAATGATCTCCTAATGTCCCAAAATCTTTTTTGGGGGGGTAACAGGCTACATTAGAGTGATCCTGAAGAAGGCAACTCCCCTTTAATAGCATAGGAAGGGACTTGAAAAGGGGGGATGCGGAAGGTAGAGCAAAGTAGCCCAGGGTTGACTAGGGCGCCCAGGCTGCAGTGTAAGGATTCTACCAGGTGTTTCACCTAAAGGTGATGCAGGGAAAAAACCTAGAAAACCTGCATCAGGTAGGTCGGGCTAGTGGGTACTACTCCTGCGCCCTTCTGATGACGGGAGACTGGACTGCTGTGGGAACGCAACAAACTCGCCTCCGTGCTTTGATCAGTATTGAGAGGCAGTTAGCCGACTGGTCCAATGGGATCAGCGAACAACTCTTACCGTATGCCGAAGGTCTTCGACCCCCGTACATACACCTCTCAAACTGCCCAAGTTCGTCTCAGCCTGCAGGAGTCTTAAATTAGTTACCTTGGCCATGGACCAAGGGGGGAGGGAAAGAGGAAATCCAGGAAGGAGGAAGTCAACCTCCACCTGGCTCTCACTCATTTCCCATCAGAATATCCTCCTGCTGTACCAAAATCTGCTTTCTATCTTCTTATATTGTTTTATGGCCTGCCTTTTTCTGCCTGACAGGGTGTGTTTTTCTCCGAGGCCTTGAACTGGTTTGTAGTTCGTGTCCTATTCTTCCGGTGATGGCCTGGTCTTTATTGTTGCAACGGGATGTTTGTGAGTCGCTAACTCAGGTCTTTGTCCCAAGGACTGACCTGCCATTCCTCAAGTGGTACAGATTTGTGTTTCTATTTCTGGCCATCGATATCGATTGGATATTAATTTAATATTTAGCAAACGCGATCGTTTACTTGCTTACCGTTGGCCTGGCAAGCAGCCTAGCCCGCTTCCTAACAACTATCATCTATATACATGTATATACAAAATAAGTAAAATTCATTATGGGGACATTATTTCGCAGTATATTATATGCTTTGTTCTGCGATGTTTAACATCAGTGATGGGTGAAATGCATGATCTATTAGACTTCGAAAGAGGACAGATCGTTGGTGCGCTGTTAGCGGAGGCATCTGTGACGAAAACGGGTCAACTGTTTAACGTTTCACGAACGACAGTAGCCACAGTAATGACAGCATTCACAATACACGGTAAAATTTCATCAGCGAAGAGGAATTGTGGACGAAAGCTGAAGTTAAATGACAGAGACACACGAACATTAAAAAGGATTACGACTAGACAACATAAAACTTCCGCGGCAAAAGTGACTGTAGAACTTGAGCAATACTGTTCCGGCGAAAAAACAGTGCGGCTGGAGCCATACACACAGCCAAAGATGTTGAGGCGCGGTTTGGAGAGCATCAGAATGCCATATAACGTCTTCCCTGGTCTTCACAATCGCGCCAGACCTCAACATCATTGAACCGTTATGGGAAGTTTTAGAGTAGAGAGTGAGGATAAGATTTCCATCTCCAACATCGTTGCCGCAATTGTTTTGCTACAAGAGCGGGAGAACATTCCGTTCGAAACCATTCAACCACTGTACGGATCTATTCAGCGACGAATTGCAGCTGTTTTCAAAGCAAATGTTGGTCTAACTCCTTTATATATGGCTTACTAAGCCGAAAACTCCTGAAAAAATATGACTGGGCATCCAGTCTTTAATATGAATTTAAGAAGATAAATTATCACACACACACACTCACTTTTTTCACCACAGTATAATAGCTAATCTTTTATAGAAACACAATCGCATATATGAAACCCTTCTACTCTTGTCCATAGTGGCGGAAGACGTTCCCTGTTGTGGATTATTTTATTTACGAACAAAGTACGGTTCACGAGGGATGACGCTCTGAGCTTTCAGCACCAGAGTGTGAAGGAATGATGAAAATCCCCATACAGGTGCAGAATGAGACATCAACGTCATTTCTCCATCAACGTGTGGACAGCCGTTCTTGGTGATAGATTACTGGGACCATACATATTATCACGTAATTGTTGGAGGATCTTTTATGATAGAAAAAATTACAAATGTCATAATGCAAGATGGCGCTCCAGATCATTTCCTCGGCAATGTACGTGTACATCTGGTTTAGAAGGCCTCGCACTTTGGCCTCCACGTTCCCCGGACTTGCATCCTCTAGATTTTTGGGTATGAGGGCACTTGAAGCCTTTCAGACAATGATGTCCACGTGAAGAACCTCCTACAACGAGTATCAATACAAGTCTACACACCTCACAAAGTATGAGTTTCCCGGCCCATGTTTATTGGACTTTTATTTCTTGGTTTAATGGTTACAACATCCTGTCGAAATATTCGACACTTGTTTTAAAACGTTGTATGTGTGTTCTGTGAAGAAGAAAGGAGCCACCCACGATGTAGGGGCTACTTCCTGAGTAACCGGTTCTCTGCATTTGTAGTAGTGTGAATGATGTTAGGCTAGGCCGAGCACAACCTGTACCTCACACCTCCACGGGAACAAGTATTCTTATTATGTACCCGTCCCCATGTTTTATGTCTCTCTGTTTTATCAGTAACACTCCCACATCTTCGCAAGAAAGGGGATGGAAAGGCTATCAGTAACTACATTATTTAACTTCAGGCTCTATTTACGTTTTATCTCGGCATTGAACTCATCACAGGATGTCTGTAATACAATAGGTCCAGGTTTTTTTAAGACGAAATACTAACGTCTGCTTAACTTTTAAAAGTCCTAATGATTTTAGAGGTGTAACCATAAATTAGTTGCCATTAAACAATCACGCCAATATGGAAATTGAAAATATTAATCTTTTCTATTTCATAAAATTATTGCCTAAAGATAATATTTAAAGAATTATGATATGAAAAGTTGATTATAATCATATTTTTAAAGGTATATATTTAGCGAAATATACGAAACAGGAAGAATACCAGAAGATTTTACCGAAGAGGACTGGGGCTGACAATTAGTTTAGTATCTCAAGGGAGGGAAATATTAACGAAAATAGTATGCAGAAGGGTGGAACATCAAATAGAATGCGAGTTAGGAAAAGATCAATGTGGTTTTAGGAAGAATGTAGAGTATAGAGAAGTAATATTGACTTGCCGGCTGATTTTAGTAGATAGAATATAAAAAAATCGGCCTACGTTTATGGCATTTGTAGATTTAAAAGAGGCATCTGATAACGTGAACCTGAAAACACTATTAAGGATTTTGAAGAGCACTGGAGTAAACTATCGAGAAAGAAGGCTTACACATAACCTATACAGAAGGCAGTTTGCTGTAATTACAATATAAGATCAAGAAAATAAATCTGAAATCAAGAAAGGAGTACGACAAGGACACAGTCTGTCGTCCATGCTGTTTAACTTATATACAGAACAAGCGACGAAAAACGTTTAAACTGAATATGGAAAAAGAATCGTACTGCAAGACGAAGAAATAGAAACGCTACGCTTTTCCTAAGATATTGTAGTATTAGGGAAGTCAGAAGAAGACTTGAAAAATAAATGGCATGAACGTGATCCTGGAGGAAGAGTTCAATATGATGATTAATAACCAAGGTAATGGAGTGTAGTATAAGAATTAGTGAAATAACAAAGGTTGTTAGATCGGGAAGGGATATTTTGAAGGAAGCTAAGGAATTCTGCTTCTTGGGAATCGTAATAACTAGAGATGGTAGAAGTATAGTTGACGTAAAAAGTAGGACAGTACAGGCAAAGAAGGATTTCGTTAAAAAGAGGAATTCACTAACGGGTAATAAAAGTGTAAAATTAGGAAATCGTTGCTCAAAATGTTGGTATGGAGCGTGGCGATATATGGGTGCGAAACGTGGACGATAGGAATTGCAGGAAGGAATCGAATAGAAGCCTTTGAAATGTGCTGCTGTAGGAGAATGCTGAAAATCAGATGGGTGGATAGAGGAACTAACGAGGAAGTTCTATACAGAATAATAGAAGAGAGATTAATATGTAGGACGTAGAACAAGAGAAGGGATAGATTAATAGGTCACGTTTTAATATATGAGGGTCTTGTAAAATTAGCATTATAGGAATGTGTTTGGGGTAAGAACACAAGAGGGAGGGCAAGGATGCAATACGCTAAGCGTATTAGAGAAGAAGTGGTTGAGCTAGTTATGCGGAAGTTAGGATAGCATGGACGCTTGCATCAGACCAGTCTTAGGACTGAATACCAAACAACAACATATTTTTGTAACTATTTTTATAATAAAAAAGGTCCGCCAAAAAAGTCTGTTTCTTCTTAGCCTTCAAAACCGACGTTTTGTCAAGGAACCGTTAAACGATATACACAGTTATATACTTACAAACCAAAATACATTGATTTCTTTTTTAAACATACTGTACTTCCAGCCCGACATACATCTACCTATGTTTTTACAACTCCTCTAAGCTGTCAGAAGAGGAAATTAGTTGGAATGTCTTCAAAATAGGCCGTTGTTTTGGCGCTGATCTCGTAGGACCTGCCAGGAATTGTTTTAAATTATGTAAGAGAAAAATAATGAGGGAGCTGAAACCAAGTTAGGAGGAAGGGTAACACACCATTCGGTCAAACTACAACTCTACAAGCTTCGCCATCGAAAATTGCTGCTGTGGAAACGTACCTTCTATTGTAAACATTTCTTCTTCATTTCTTGTGTCAAACTGTCCAACAATGTCGCATATTAAACTTCCAGTATTGTTCATCCCCCTCCTAAAAATTTGATTTAAATTCCCTTCCCCACCCCCCACCACCACACTAAAAACATACTCCTCCGAAACTGATTACAACGTTATCTGTCAGTGTGTGTTGTGTCGAGTCACTTAAACGTTTCATTAACTGCTATATATCGAATTAGAAACTAGGCAAAATTACTATGGAAAAGGAAGAACAAACCAGCAACAGAGATATAAAGCGGCACCAACCTTGTCAATATTGTTTCGAGTATGGATAATTTGTGCAAAATTAAAACCATTCTATTCGAAAAATTATTTTGTTAATAGCAGCGTAATAGGCCTAGTATAATTAATAAATATCCAATACATACCTATCAGCTAGGTTTCGTTAGAAAATATTTCATGAACATTAGAGGTTATGAAAGAAAGCGGTGGAATAACTTCGAAAATATTTTCCGTGTTTTGTATTGTGTCCCTTAAGATACGACCTTCAAGTGTGGTATTACGCAGTGATAGGTTGTGTTGCAATTTAACGACTCAGTTGCATTGGGTGAACAGGCGATTACAATATTTTATTGTAAATAAAAATTTTGTGTCACAATTATTTAATGTATTGAGTTTTTTTAATTAAAAGAAAACTTTATCTGTACAGTGTACAATTTAGTTATGATAATATTATTTACTGACATAACTTGACACATGAATGGGAAAACTGCTCAATAGCAGGCCCCAGCATATGATTATTTACAGGAATTTATAGAAAATTTTAATTAATGAAATGATTATTGTAGTATTTATGATTAGTTGAAGTTCTGGTTTCACTGCTCCAAAAGGTCTGTTGGACGTTTTCTTTTTAATCTTCTATGGTGCTTGGGTTGAGGAACGTTGTTTGCTGTATCACTTATTAATAGGTTGCTGTGGCCTGTCATAGAAGTGTGGAGCTTGAGATAATTGGAGTTAATGGATTGGAGAACTGTGGGAATGTTTAAATCGCTGTGTAAGATGCTGTTTCTTATGTACCATGGTGCATTTAATATTATTCTTATTATTCTGTTCTGGGATGTTTGAATTCTTTTGATTTGAGATGCAGCCGCAGAACCCCATAATCCACAGCCATATAGCCATATTGGCCGTATTATTGTCATATATACGAGTTTCTTTATTTTCATTGATAGTGTTGAGTTTCCAACTAATAAAAATTTTAGTTGTTTTAATCTGTACCTAACTTTTTGAATCACTAATGAGATGTGTGGGGCCCATGTTAATTTAGAGTCAAGTGTCAAGCCGAGGTATTGTACTTCAGTAGCATATGGTATATTTTCACCAAATAAGGTAATCGGATAGTTTGAAATGTTCCTCTTATACGTAAATTTAATTTTTTTACACTTTTGAAGTGATAGCTTTATTTGCCACATTTTACACCAGTCTTGACGAGGTGCACATATTCCTGCGCTTTTGAGGCAGCTTCTCGGTATGAACCCTTGACTAGGATAGCAACATCGTCTGCTACCTTTACGTCGACTGACACTGGAAAGTCCGAGGAAAATATTAAATATAGGTAAGTACCTATAATACTACCTTGGGGGACACCAGAGAGAATCAGTGAAGTCGTTGATGTGCTATTCCCACTTTAAACGGAGTATGTTCTTTCATGCCACACTCTATCAAATGCTTGATACGTATCGAGGAATAGGGCTAAACAGGTGGTACCTTCTTCATACGAGTCCAGAATTTCACTCACTACCCTGTGCAGTTGTTGGGGGCACGAGTGAGCTTTACGGAAGCCGAATTGAGTATCCGGGAGTATTTTGTCAAGATAAGTTCGGAGGTGTGGCATCAGCAGTTTCTCAAATATTTTGGAAAAAATTGAAAGTAGACTTATCGGCCTGTAACTGTTGGGATCATCCCTCGGTTTGTTTGTTTTATGAATCATAGTTATCGTGGCATGCTTCCAGATTTTTGGAAAGTATGTTGTTCGGAGTATACTATTAAAAATTTGTGTTAGTAACACAATTGCTTTTCAGGGAAGCGCTTTGAGCAAAGGCTGAGTAATCTGGTCGTATCCTGGGGCCTTTCTTATTGGTGTTCTGTTGATGGCGTTTATTACTTGAGCTGGGGTAAAATAAGTAGCGAAAGGTGACAACTGGAGAGGTTCCATTAGTTTGTTAATAATATTCTGTTCGAAAGTTGGGCACGTTGACGGGTTCGGTGTGAATTGTTTTTGCAGCATGACGTTGAATAACTCCTCCTTTTCTTTTTCTTGCGTCACATAGCGTAGCGCAGATTTAATTGGAGGGATTTTGTTGAAGTCTCTGGTAAGATATTTAGTTTTCTTCCATAATGAACCGTCACTAGGGTCTAAGGTTGTGAGCATCTGTTCTGTGGCTGCTCTTCTTTCTTCTCTCAGTGCATTCGACAAGTCACGGGTTGCTTTGTTGTACGCTGATTTATGATCTGGGTATCGAGTTCTAAACCAAAGTTTACGGCATTGGATTTTGATTTCATAAAGTTTTTCGATCAGTGCAGAGTTTTTAATGTTTTTAAATCTTGATAATTTGTTTTTTCCAATTGTGTTACTTGCAGTTTTAGCAGCAGTTTGTATATTTCTTGTTAAGGTAGTCACAGCAATATCGATGTCTTTTCTTGTCTTCAGGGGTACGCCGAGATCTATAAGATCACCTATGTTTCTGGTGTATAGGCCCCAATCAAACGGAAACTGAATTAAGGAACAAAATGAAGTCCTTAGAGTAGGTGTAGAATTTATTTTTAAAACCACTGGGAAATGGTCAGAGTTCATTTCGTATACTACTTCAGGAACTGAACACAATGAAGAGATGCTTTTACCGATGAAAAAATCCAATATATCTGGTGTGTGACCCGAGTCTGAGAAGTAAGTAGGCTCCGTCGTGTGCAATATTTCGAGTGTGCGACTGTGGACAACATCGTGTAGCACATATCCTCTCGGGTTGTTGTAGTTTGAACCCCACATAGTGTGTTTGCAGTTGAAATCTCCGCCGATTAAAAAATGGTTCCCCATATTTGTAAATAAATTATCAAATTCCTGGGAAGTCAATTTGTTTTCCGGAGCGGAATAAAACGCCCCTACATTATAGGAACGGCCAGAGATCTTTATGCTTACGCAGGCGACTTGGAGTGTGGGCTGACATAGAGATGGAAGTTGAGTGTGATCCAGAGATGATTTGATAAGTATTGCTGCACCACCCTTTCTTGAGCCACTAGGGTGGTCAGCTCTGTACAAAGTATAGTTTGGTACATAAAATTTTATTTGTTCTGCAAGTTTTGTTTCAGAAAGAAGAAGCAAGTCAATGTTATACATCTGTAAGAAGTGAACTAATAGATGATACTTGTTGTTTAATCCTCTAGCATTCCAAGTGCTCACTTGTATGGGGACTTGTATTCGTTGATTCATTTACGATTTAATAACGCTGGTAAAACTTGAGTGATCGTTACTATCAATGGTTGAATTAGGTTAATCAATGAGTCAATTTTATCCATCAATTTCAATAAGGTTTGGCTGGTATCTTTTGGTGGACTGTCTGAAGCGACTTCAGCGTACGAACGGTTTCGTGAGTTAGATTCATCTAAATTTGGTTGCAGATTTATTGGACGATTGTAAGTGGTTTCATGCACTTGCATTATGGGTTTTCTTGGAAAAATTTGCGAAAATGATTATAACTTCTTGTAGTGAGGGCATCCTTTGTAATTCGCCGTGTGATTCCCTTTGCAGTTTGTGCAAGTTGCAGGTATGTTTAGAGGCTTAGTACAATTTGATGTGCTATGGAGTTCTTCGCATTTTACGCATCTTGGGGCCTTGTGGCAATAATTTTTCGTGTGTCCAAATTCTTGGCAGTTTAAACATTGTATTACTGATCTCTTGGGCTTTGGTGGTTCCACCTTAATCACTCCATAATAGAGTCTATTTAACTTGTAAATTTCATAGTTAATGGGGCTAGGCTTTAGATCAAGGAAAAATAAAGACAGTGGTTTCTTTGTGGCCGGATGATAGACAGGGGTCATTTGGACAGGCGAGTATCCCAATCCCTTAAGTTCCTCCATTATACTTTGAGTGTCACAGGTATAATGTAGCCCTCTTATGACTACTCTAAAATTTCGTTCGCACTTTAGTTGGAATGTATGAAACTGAGCATTAGCATTTTCTAGATACTTCGTTATCACTCTGTAACCGTGTACTGAATTAGCATTAATTTTAACTTTGTTTTACATAGTTGAATGTTTGAACGGACCTGGATCCAATTTGTTTAGGTCAGCTAGTAAGGCATTCATATTGCTAACATTCGATATGAAGATTGGAGGAGGTTTGATTTGATTTTGCTGGATAGATTGATTTATGTGTTCATCAGAGTTCATTGACTCAATTGTGCTAAGTGGTGCAAATGGTTTTGGCGTGATAAATGTGGATACATCTGCAAACTTTGTTCGCTTCGGGTTTGACCCATCAATTGCTCTATCAGGAGGCTCACCCATCGGAGCAGATTACTAAATAAATGCAACGGAACTTGAAGCTCACCTACTATTCATGTCAGAATTCCACGCTTTAACGACACGATAAGGCTGTTTTGCAATTTGAATACACCAGCAATGACCGTTGGTGCACAACAATAACACTTCACTTTCCGGGGTTGAGACCGACGATTGTAGCTTCGTCGACCTGGCTTACTTGACCGCTTCGTACAGACGTAAACAATGACAGACACTGAACACGTCCGTATAGTACAAGTGCTTCCTCGGAACTAATATATTGATACTTTGTTTTGATATTTTCACCTAGAATTTCGTTACCATATGTAAAATAAGAGACATAATAATAAATAAAAGTCCCTCATAACTATTTGTACAAAATTTGTCAACATACTCCAGTATTTCTGATAAAATGTTTTTCACAAACCCTTGGTTTCTGTTTAGAAGTACTATTTGAAATGGTACAGTAAGGTTCACTCTAGAGGGAACCATAGCAGTAACAATGTCGTAAGGAGGAACACGTTATCTGATTATTTAAATAATCAGTTCTACTTTTCAAAAGGGAGTCGACTTGACCATGAAGCTGTTCCTTGTACCGCCGAATCAAATTCATGGGATTTTGTCACGCGTTCTTACCCACACAGCTGCACTGCAGTTACGGGTTGTTTTTTACTTGCCACTAGTGGTAACGTTTATCTATTTCTCTGCTCTTATTCGTTGAAGGCCAGAGGGGCTCCTATGTGAAAACCATTATAATGTTTGCTGACTATAGTTTAAGGGACCTACCCGACAGTTTGCCTAAATGTGATTCTTTCCTCACTTTTCCCGTATATATGAGGGGCATTCCCGCGTTCCTTTTTTCATTTAATAACATTGTATTGTAATTAATGATTTAGTCCTTCGTGTTATGAATTTTAGTTACTGAATATGTTTGCGGGTGGTCATTATGGCCAGTGGGTGGATAAGGACTCATTGTGTGCGACGGATCCCCAAAAGCATGTCAAATGTTTTGATGTTAGAGGATCATTGACATGGAGCAGCAATGAGAGAAAATGGTAAATTTTGCGATGCGAAAAAGAGTACAGATTGAGGCAGCGAAGGAAATGGTTGTTATCGGCGGGAGGATGATTGCTGTGAGCGGCGAGTGAGGACAGTGTGCTTTTGTAAAGAGATTTAGTATGGTTTTGGAGAGAGAAGGAGATGGTTGTAGGCGGTGAAATAAGATTGTTGCTGTGAGCGGCGAGAAAGGACAGTTGGTAGTTAGATTTCAGGATAAACTGGTAAGGACCAGCACCTGACCCCGTGTATGCCGTGAGGCTTTACAAGGCGAATGCACGTATATTGGTGTACAGAGACCATCTGTTGATATCCGACCGAGTGAAGTAAGCCAGGGATTGCTCCGAGGCACTTCTTCTCCCGACCGGCACGCGAGTTGCGGATTATGTTGCTCATGTTGCTTACGGCTCCGACATCCTAGTTTTTGACCTGTTGGAAATGCACTCCGCCCGTAACGGCGAGAGTGACGCTGCCTTACCCAGGGCTGGTGGCTTCAATTGCCGGGCCTGGTCCGCCCCCTAATCTTAGGTTACACATACCCAGTCACCGAATGGCTAGCACCACACAGTGGATTTTTGAGCGCATACCACTGCCCGACAGAGTCCAATCCAATTGTGAGCAGGGCTGCCGCTTAGTAGATCAACAGCTGGGCTAAAGCTCACACCTGTCTACCTGTATTTTTCACTGAAGGCGCAGGTCAACCTCGTGCCGCGCTTTGAGCCAGCCCAGGGAGCCTCTTTCTCCCATAAGGGCCCTGTCACGCAGTCCCGATAGGAACGAGTACTCCCCTAAGACTGGCCGGGTTCAACCTTAACGGTAGCGCTGGCGCTTCTAGTCAAGCGTAGCCTTTCGCCTTGATAAAGGCGTGTGGCTGCAACCTGATAAAGGAGAGTACCACGGTGAGAGAGGACAGTGTGACTTTGGGAGACGGAATTGAAAAGCAGATCTATGTGAGGAGAGATAGTACAGACGTGGATGTATCAGATGTTCTGAGCGGCGAGTGAAAGAGGGAGAACAGTGCCGTTGTGGTGTAGTGGAGTTGAGTGACGGCCAACGAAATCGCGAAGCTCTTCCGATTTGGAGCGCGGGTCCACGCGCGGATGACCAGCGGAGAGATTTTACCAGCCGAAGCAATGGACGTCGTCGCCGCTGCAACGATATCTTCATACAGTAAGCCATCCCCTTCCCTTTTATTTTACTTCATGTGGTTGTAGCTGAAATGACCGGCAATAGCATTTCAGTACTTTAGGACGTGTCGTTGAACAATTTAATACTTAGAAAATTTGAAACCTTTGTAATTATTTTGTATAGTATAAGTGAGTATGAATGTGAGCGTGAGTGGGTAAAAGCAACATTTAATGATTTGAAGCCGTGAGACTGAGCTTTGCCCGTAATTCATTTGTAAATAAAATTGTTTAAAATTTTAACTCCTTGTTTAATTAAAAACAAACCTTCCCCTCCCTTAATAATTAATTAACGCGAAGACCCCTGTGAGTCTCACGCTCGGCCCAAAACTCATGTGTCTTGGCTCGACGCTGGATCACGCGGTTTGCGATTGCCGTTGTCTTTTATTATAGACAGATATATATATATATATATTAGTTGTGTGTATGTTGTGGCGTCCGGGCTGGTATTCTATAAGAGCGGATCCGAGGGAGAGGAAGAGGAAGTGAGTTACAGTATATATGAGATGGGGACGTGGAAGTAAGAGCAATGTGGCAAAGTATTTTTAAGATGGCAGCCTACACGAGGTATCAACGTGGTAGCAACTCATATTTAATAGCAAAAGAAATAATGTATGCATAAGGAAGTGCAACATATTTAAGTGTTAGCTAGGACCCCGGGAAATAGTTTAAGGACACTACCTTAAAGTGATGCCAGACGAACCCTAAAAGACCTATATCATGTATTTAGAGCTATCGATCCTTGTTTCAAGCCCTAGCGATGAGGGGAGAGAAGTTTTCAGTTAGGATGCAGCATTCTCCTCTCCATGCCTCGGCGAGCTTAGGAGGCCGATGGCCGAGCAACCTTTTCAGCGATAATGGATGTATACTCAAAATCGTTTGCGAATTCAAAACTGCTATTTACTGAAATCTCCGAGTCTCTTCCTGTGTTTCCTTCTCAGTAATACCTGTATTGCTTCATCAGTGTTCTAACTCAACAATTACTCAACATGCTGCATTTTCCTGTTACACATTAGCTTCACAATCACTTTACTCCTCGTTTACCCATTTTTCATCCTGCCATTCGAATCTTTCCTTTTAGCAACATTACTTTTAAAACAAATTACTGTATTTTACTTTTGTCAATTTTAAGGTTTCTGGAAACACAATCTTAGCTCTGTGCAGCAACTATAGGGACAGATCGCGACTTCGTTTAGAAATAAATTTAAATCAGGACGAACACTTGTCCTTACGCTGGTATACGGCAGCTTGAAAACCTCTTCATCTTTATCGTTGTGCTTCGTTTTACAGGGATACCAAATACAACATTCACAATATTTATTCCGTAAAAATCTTAGCAGCAACAATTAATCCCAAATTTTATAGCAGACACCATTATTCGTATAAAGGTCATATGTTTAAAAACCTTATGGAATCGGACGCTTTGAAGTATCCTCCTCTATAATGCAAGGTCTATTTCAGGAAGTCTGACGCCATTTTACGTTCCTGTTGTTTACAACTCCTACACTGGTAATCTCGATTCATCCTCAAAGAACTAATTTGACATAAACAAGAATCCAACTAATTTTAAATATGACCTTCACTTTGACTTCCCACGGATGATTTAATCAATTTTGAACACAGATATTGCAAACAATACTACTCTTGTTTCACAACCACAGTTTCAATATACGTAAAATAGCAATAAAATGAGTAAAATGTCGCCTGCATGTCTATAAATTTTGGTAGCGTAACAAAGGATTTCATCTGCATGAGATGTTACGACAAAAAAAGATTGAGGTAAATGTTGGTATTTTTTTAACTACTTGATAACTGTGATCGCCCTTCAATTGTACTATTACACAGTGACGAGTTCCATGAGCAGGTGAATGTATTGGTCTTAAAAAGCTATAATAATATGCAAAATAAAACACATTATCCAAAACTGTACCTCATATCATTTTTTAAAAAGTATTTCCTATAGAATTGGTTGTTTTCGAGTAAAAATAAATCACAGAATAAAAACAAGATTTTTTCTTCAAGAAATACAAATTTACTCTGATTGATATATGAGATTTAATGTTTTTGAATTTCTTTCCAAAAGTAATGTTTTATTAGTCACTGATTCAATAATCAATCAAATAATTTTTTTGAATTAAAATTGGAGAATTGGGGCTTTCCGCTAATATTTCAATATTTGTCAATAAAGAGAACCAAATATCGTAAATTTTAAAAGACATTAACAATTTCACAAGAACACATACATAACATTCTACAAAATCATTTTCCAACAATAACATTTTTATTATACCTATATTTGACAATATGTAATTATATATATATATATATATCGCAATTTTAAATTTGGTGAATGTATATCGGCTGAAGTAGCAACATGAAATATTAATAAGATTTTAAATAATTAACGGAAGAGGTCCCAAAAGTTTTGGATGAAACGATTTAATTCCCCAAAGGGAGTTTTCATTAGTCACTGATAGAAAATACAAACTATTTAATAATATTCTTAGAAACACATTTTAATTTTGAGAAGCGGAGCTTTCAGCCAATATTTCTAAATTCGTCTGTAAAAAGGGCAAAGTAATAAAAATTTTAAAAGATATTAACAATTCCACAGGAATGCATATATAAAATTCTCCAAAATTATACTTACATTTGATAATCGGAAAGGAATCATACTGCAAGGAGAAGAAATAAAAGCCTTACAATTTGCCTAAGATATTGTAGTATTAGGAGAGTGAGAAGAAGACTTGGAAACCATAATGTAAAATAATGAACGTGGTCCTGCAGGAAGAGTTCAATGTGAAGATTAATAGAGGGATGATCAAGGTAATGGAGAGTAGTAGGGGAAAAAGTGGAATAACAAAGGGTATTATATTTGGAAGGGATATTTTGACGGAACTTAAGGAATTCTGCTACTTTGGAAGCGTAATAACTAGGGATGGAAAAATATAGTCGACAAAAGGAGTAGGATAGCACAGGCAAGGAATATTTTCTAGAAAAAGAGGAATTTACTTACGGGTAGTATGAGTGTGAATATTAGGAAATCGTTGCTAAATGTGTACGTATGGAGCGTGGCGTTATATGGGTGCGAAACCTGGACGATAGGAGTTGCGGAAAGAAAAGGAATAGAAACCTTTGAAATGTTGTGCTATAGGAAAATGCAAAAAAACAGATGGGTGGATAAAATCAGTAACGAGGAAATTCTAAATAGAATAGGGGAAGAGCGAACATTATGAAGGACGTTGGCCAAGAGAAGGGATAGATTAATAGGCCACGTTTTGAGATCACGAGGATGTTTTAAAATTAGCATTAGAGGGAAGTGTGTGGGGTAAGATGAGAAGAGGGAGGCCAGGATGGAATAGGCTAAGCAGATTAGTTAAGTTAGTTAAGCGGAAATGAAAAATTTTGCGCAATGTAGGTTAGCAGATAGGGTTGCATCAGACCAGTATTAGGACAGAAATATTTATTATAAATATATTATACATTTGTTTGCAAAAAGTTATTATATCGCCGAATATTAATTTTGGTAAATATAATATATATTTTTGTGTGTGATGTTTGTGGAATTGTGAATATGTTGTTAAAAAATTATATAGTTTATGTTTGAATATAACAATGTGGCCAAAAGCGGCTGTTATTAAAACCATTTTTTAAGTGTTAATTTGTTTGATTTTTTTAAATGCAATGTTAGAAAGAATCTTGAGAAACACATACTACGGTACAGAAAATTAACAACTCTTACAGGTCTGCTTATGATGACAGTTGCGTGACCCAAACTGTAGTTGACGCTGAATGGGACGTATTTTCCCAACAGTGAAAGTGAAAACGGAATAATGCCTCCTAAGTCTCGCCGAAAGCGTAGTAAAGAAATGTCTTGAGCAGTGCTGAAGTATAGAGATCCAGTGATCCGTTTTTATTTGTCAAGCTATGGATTCCGTTCCTATTGGAGAATGATCACAATTCGGTTGGTTTTCCTCGCGTAATGTGAAGCGTCAGTTTCTCCTCAACAGGTGATTTCATCATAGAAATGTTGGTAATGTCGTAGATGAGCGTGACAGTAACACTCGTGATAATGGGCCTGCAGCTCATGGAGAATCATAGAGCAGCAGAAACAACGAGTTACCTAACTATGCATTAGAATACGTGCTTTGTAAGTCGCCTAGAGCGAAACAGTAGTCAGCACTTGCACAACGGAGTTTCGAAAGCATAGTAAGTCAAACTTGACCTTTGCGAGGAAGGAACGTCAGCGTGAGTCTCAGGAAATGAACAGCTACGCGGAAACTCGCATATTTCATGCGCTTCAGTCGACACATCTAAATCAACACCACTACCGTATCTTTCCTTTTAATCACTGGAAAATAAGAAAAGAGGATCCCTGTCCAGCATCAAACACACTAAATATTTTAATTTCATTCATTCCCAATCATCTCGGTTAGACCACGAAAGACAAACCAGTGAAGCAGGTAAAAATTATCAAGATCAACAACATAAGTGAAATTAAATCATCATTCCATGCAGCAGATAATAAAACTCGTCATTCCTTCTTTCTTCCTTCCTCCCTTCCTTTCTTTCTTCGTTATTTCATTTATTTTATTCCGCATTTCATACTGCCTTAGTTTCTGTTTATCCTCATCCTTGATATATTTATTCACGTTTCCGTTCCTCCCGTTATCCGCGAGGGCGTCCCACCACTGAGCTAATCCGAGTCGACGTCCAAGGACCGATTCAACATCCCTCCATTCCCGTAAACCTATGCACAATTCACGAATCACATTCCTCGCACCGCAATTCTAGGAAATCCGTAAAGAATGGACATTGTGTAAATTGATAATAGTTGCATGGAATTTAAGTCGAAAGAAGTTGAAATGCTTCAACCGAAGCTTCTTCCTTTGACTTGAATTCCGTGCAACTTTGATTAATTTACGCAATGTCCATTATTCATGTAGGTGAGTCTGGATTAGGTTTACGGTAATGGAGGGATGTTGAATCGATCCTTGGACATCGACTCGGCTTAGCTCAGTGGTAGAACGCCCGCGCGGAGAACGGGAGGAAGAAAAACTTGAATTCAATGCACCTTTGATTAATTTCCCACGCAATGTCCATTCTTCGCGGTTTTCCTAGCATTTGAGTGTGAAGAATGTGGTTGTTGGATTGTAGGTTCTTTGACGTCAGCTCGGATTAGGTCAATGGCTGGGGACCGCCCGGAGAACGGGAAGTCTTGGGTTCGGGTTCCTGGTACGGTCGACATTTTTCCATTGTATTTCTTCTAAATTAGCTATACGCTCCCCCTGCTCTTCGGTTGAAGCATTTCTACTTACTTTACCTTGTTTTCCTTCCTTTCATTTATCCCATTTCATTTTCTGACTTCCTTCTTTGATTCCTTCCTACCCTTGTTCCCTTCTCCCAACTTTTCTTCCTTTCTTGTTTAATCCATATTTTCTTTTCTCCCTCCTTCAATTCTTCATCCTTCCTTCCATTATTAATTACTTCCTTTCCTCCTTTAATTTTTCTGTCCTTACTGTAAATTTATTCTTACTTTCATTTTCTTTCTTTCTCACTACCTTTCATAAAAACTTCATTTCTTCCATTCCTTAATAATTTATTTTCTCTCTCTTCCTTCCTACCATCCTTTCTTTCTTCCATATCCTTACTTTCTTATTTTCTTTATTTAATCTATTATAGCTTCCTCCTTTTCTCTGTTTCATTCTTTCACTCTTCCTCCAGTACGGTATTTATTTTGCCCATCCATTCTTTCATTTTTATCTTTCTTTAATTTCGTTTCTACCTATTTCCCTTCTTTCCTTCCCCCTTTTTTGTAACTTTATTTATTTATTTCGTTCTTCCTTACAATTTCTTTTATTTTCCGCCCATCATTCAAAAGGAACACTCTTTTTATTTTTTTTATTTCATTTCTTACTTCTTCCGTTTTTATTTTTTTGTCATTCTATCTTCCTTCTTTTAACCTCTCATATCTTCTCTCTTCCTTATTTTCTCTGTTTTATTCTTTCTTCTTTCATACCTTCTTTTCATTCGTTTTTCAATTATTTATCTCTCTCTCTCTTGTTTCCTGCATACTTCCATATTTTCCTTCCTTTGAATTTTTATACATTTCTTCATTTCATCCGTTTCTATATTTCTACCTATTTTTCTTCCTTCCCTTTTATTGTTTCCTTCCTTACTGATTTCCTTTCATTTCGACACTTTTCTTACTTTCGTTATACTTACTACCTAATGTTCTCATTTTACTCCTTTTTTGCTGTCTTTCTTTCATCTGCTCTGAGTGTTAATCTTTCTTTTATTTTGTTTCTTCGGCTGTATGTGCCCATATTTCACTGTAATGATAGAAATAAAATACGTTTAAGCTTGTAATTTTAGGAAAAGGTGTAAAAATAATATTTACATGGATTTTTTAAATAGCAGAATGTTTCCTATTCCTTTTCGTCCGTACCGCGAGTGTTGAATTTGAAGCCAAATATAGACTCTCTTTGTTTCAACCACTTTGGTAACATTTGTTCAACCAAATATGTGAACAGTTGTTTGCGGCTAAAATGGTAAATTTTGATATATTTGATACGGAAGTGTGTAATGCGTTGCGACACAAGAAAACCTGCCTAGTAGTCAATGAGGTTGCGCAAATCGAAATATCTATCACAATGACACGTCGTTATCTCATCGCTTCGTAAAAGCCTGCGATAAACTTGCTGAATGAAATGCAAAATTGTTTCGCTGTGAAACACTGCCCTTGAAATTTGCGCTGATACTTAAAAGTTTGCGACACATGAAGAGATAACTCGGGAGAACCGAGGCTTCAAGCTTCACGACGCGCGACACTTTACTATATTTCATATGAAAAGGTATCTACTTTTGTTAGGATCTTTATTATGTACTATGCCTATTCCTATTATTTAGACATAGGCCAGAAGCTCGCACCAGTTCACCAGCATTCGTATGAATTTCCTACCCTGATTAAGTATTTTAGGAATACATATGCCATTTTTCTCTTATCACAATTTCATCTTATAAAACACCAGAAAAACTGATGAAGCTGAAGTAATCATCATAAGTGAACAAAATTAAGAAGGTCGTCCACGATTTAACAGTAGAAATACTGAATGCAAGCCTGCCAACAGATTTACAAGCTAAGTAAAAAAATTACACAAATAAATACCAATATCTCAGAAAAAAGACGAAACATTGTGTGTTATAAGTTATTTTTGTCTATTATTAGGGTAATTCTCATCGAAGATGAAATGTTTTTCACGGTGTATATTCTGAATAAATAGTTCTTTCCACCTTGGTTCCTTGAGGAACGTGGCAGAGTACACCGTCGAAACGTAGTGGCTAAAGCTTCATTTAACCCAGGCTAACTTTTTATGTAATTTATATAATTACGGCATAGACGATATATATTTGGTTCTCAAAGCGACGTAATTATTATTATATAATATATATTATACTATTTCCCCTCTGATTTGAGTTTTAAAGTTAGAAGTACCATATACCACCATAAAATTACAATATTGAAAGAAAATGTTGGAAATTATTTTTTTAATTTATAGTTTAACAATTAATTGATTATTTACAGATTCGTTTTCTATTTATCAAACAGAATTTGCGACGGAATTAACAAAATCTCAAAAGGATTTTACCCTGAAGTGGGATGAAATTATTATTTTACGTCACCCGTACTTATTTCATGACAGCTATTATTTTTTAAGTAAATATTTTTATTAATATTATTTGTCTGTGTGTAGTTCCACATTTATTTTGTTCGGCTATTTCTTTATTGGCCTTAAAATAATTATTTTAATAGCATACTCCGTAAAAATTAAACAGCATTCTTACTAATGTGAAATCCGTTTAATTTATTATTTACAGATGCGTTTTCTATTTATCATACAGAATTAGCTACGGAATTAACAAAATCTTAAAAGGAATGTACCCTGAAAGGGTATGAAATTTTTATTTTACACCATCCGTATTTATTTCATGATAGGTATTATTTTTAGTAATAATTTTTATTAATATTATTTGTCTGTGTGTTTCCACATTTATTTTACTCGGCTATTGCTTAATCAGTCTTAAAATAATGATTGTAATAGTATACTCTGTAAACTTTAAACCCGAGAATTGTACTTGAATTAAACATTTTTCTGACTAATTTGAAGTCCGTTTTTTGTGTTCCATTGTTATTCTATTCAATGCTATAAATTATTATGAAAATAATTTTCGACCGTTTCTTTTTCAGACAGTTATTGTTAATCAAACAACGTTTCTGCGCATTCGCACCTTCTTCAGGTTTTTTCTTTTCACAATCAAATTATTGTTAAAACCTGAAGAAGGTGAAAACGTTGGTTCATTAAAAATAAAAAAACTCTCGGAAAAACCGGTCGAAAATTATTTTAATTTAACATTTAATTCATTTAATAGCAATAAATTAATGATGTGTAATTATTATACGTTAGGTACTCTTCTTAAATTTATTGTACAGAAAAGCTTGTGTTTTAGGTTAACGTACGAAAGCACGTACCTACTTGTCATTTCATTTACGACGTAACCTATTTCTTGAATAAGAATAATTTTCATGGACTACTACAATACTCTTTTCAGAGTGTAGCAGACAGGCGAGAATTAATGTATCAATTTGCCAACTATTTAAAAAATAATAACTTGTGATAAACGTAATATTGGTCGTGTCATAGGGGTTTCGCTGTTGCAAGTGTAGAGCACGTCCGACTTCGTCCTTGCCGAACTGGGAAAGAACTGCGCAATATTGCCTCGGTCGTCCCATTTCTACCAAATACAGTCATGAAAATTCATATAACGCCGTAATTGACGAGAAATAATTCTACGTTTCAGTTTCTACTATTTTGTGTATTTCAAAGACCATGCGCCCATGTCTAGAAATATTGCAACACTGGTGCTAAATCTGGGAGATCAATACACACGGCGACGTGCGCAAGTCTGAAGACCTCTGCGCAACATCCGCGCGCTTCTGCGCAACGCTTAACAATGCTCATTGTTTACAAATTAAACCTCAAAAAAGGTTCGCTTGATTTCGGGAATGGATTAAAAAAAATACGATGTAATCAAACTTTGCATTTGTCATAACATTTACATTTATGAGAAATTTTCCAGTTCCTGATGTTCTTCATCTTCCAGTAAGAACGAGAAACAACACGTTACAATTCGAGTAGAATTTTGTATTTTATATGACATCAACAAGTCTAATCTACCAGTACAACTTTTTCACCGTTCTAAGTAAATATATATATATATATATATATATATATATATATATATATATATATATATAGCATTATTCCGAGGCACAATATTTCTAATGTTCACAGTTGTCAATTGTTAGATTTACAACACTCTGATTTCAAAGATTCTCCGTGCCATATGGTCAGGCTTCCTAACTCTCCTACGAATTTTACTATGAAAAGATTTGGTTGTTCGAATAAGGCTTTCTTCCCCAAAAACTGAGTTTTAATGTACATTATTCCTATTAATAAATGAAGAGAGGCAATAAAAATGTATAAATTTCATATAACTTATACTTTCCCTGTGGAATATTTTAGTAAAAGATTCTCAATTAATCAGTGAATTGAGCGTTTGAACTTAACGTTTCGATGAAATTCTAATCTGCCAGCCAGATGACGACGGATATGAATTTCACCGAAACGTTATGTTCAACGCTCACTTCACTCGGTTGATTAATTAAGAATCTTTTATTATGTATAAATTTATTTATTGTTCTGCAGAAAATTATTATAGAATTGATTGAAGTTTTTGATGGAAAATTAAATCTAAAAAAGTCTGTGTTCAAAATGCGGTGCGTTGTAATCTATGGTATGAGATTTTCTTGATGTTTTCATTGCAGATGAATGTGGATGAATTGTGGAAAGTCTCTGTTCTTTATGACGTATGGTAATTTGAAATAAAGAACACGATTACATGCAGACTTTATTTGATTTTCGTAGTTAAAAGTGGATTTCTTTTCCAAAATCAAGCTCTCAGTGTTTTGTGTACATTTTCAGCATTCTCCTATAGCACCAAATTTCAAACGCTTCTATTCTTTTCCTGTCTTCAACTCCTACCTACCGTCCACGTTTAGCAGCATTGTAACTCCAAACTCTATATGAACATCTTTAGTAATGACTTCCTAAAATTCATTTTTGTATTAGCCATAAATAAATTCTTCATTTTTGGGAAAATTTTTACTGCCTGCGCTATCCTACTCTTAATGTCTACTATACTTCTACCATCCCTAGTCATTATGCTGCCCAAGTAGCAGAATTCCTTAACTTCCTTCAAATACCCCTTTCCAGTTTCACAACCTTTGTTATTCCACGATTATTATGTGGATATTAATACAAAAAAGATTATATTTTCTCTGAAGTTACAAAACTAATATCACGGTCTTCAGTTTCTGCAACCTTTATTCAATCCGTCCAGTTTGTTTAACTGCTCCGTAATCGTTTACCTCATTAACTGTAATAGCTGACGAATATAATAAAGGGTTTTGTAATTTGAAGTGATAATATTAATATTCGAATTTATTCTTTCGATTTTGTTTCAGGAAATGTCATGGGTATTCCTGTATTGTCAGTCTTCCTTTTATGCTCACTCATCATTTATAAGTTCCCGGACCGTGATATCAGCGCTGACTGGAGAGTCCAGGAACTTGTGATTAACGGCCTGAGAAATGTATCTATGTTGTAATTAACTTCGTGTGGTGTAGTGGTCAGCGTCACATCGAATCCAGGCACGGACGTGGATTTTTTTTTCTCTACCGCGGCCAAGAAAACTGTGGTCAAGGCTGAAGCGGCGGAATCGACACAAAGACCTCCTGCCATGTTATATGACCTCCTCTGCTTGTGGAGTAAACGTACGTAAGTGAAATAGAAGATGTCTGGAGTGGGCCGCGTGTTGCGAGAGCCGCGATGTCTGGAATTACAGAAGTGTCGCATGCTGCGAAACAGGAGATTCGGCAGATGCGACCCAGACAGGTGAGCCTCCACCTGGAGTCTGTTTGCACAGGCAAGCGATGTCAAACACGAGCACCAACCCTGCAGACCTCTGCGTATCGAATTTTAGGCTCAATAGCTGGACCATTGTATTGAATCCGTCGAAGGTCTGAAAGGACAACGCGTGCCCTATTCTTACAAGCCTTACGCCTACAGAAGACAATCACAATATATTGCTATGTCATTATAAAAGAAAATTCAAACTTGTTACACACTTTAGGTTTTTATGATGGAACAATTTCACTTTTATTATTAAATTTAATCATTGAAACTGTTGAATAGTTCTACAATATTGGCGTAACACCTGAAAAACCTACAAATAAACACTTTCCGCGCTGGTAACGCGGCGGCAACAATTGCTGGCGTCTGTCGGTAAGTCTCAAAAGTAGCCGACAAAAGCAGCATTTATCTTTGTATTCATCTTATTTTTTACTGTTTTACTATAGTTGGTACTCGTTTATAAAAATGTTTTATTTATCGATAAGTTGCCATTGTGTTTATCACACATAAACATTTGAAAATTAGTAAAAGAAAGGTTGTTATTGCTGTTTTCGTATTCAGTCCTAAGACTGGTCTGATGTTTACCTATCTTGATAAGTATAACTACCACATCTACCAAATCTCCTTAGCGTATTCCATCCTTCGTCTCTCTTTTCTGTTCTTACCCCACACACTTCCCTCTAATGATAACTTAACAAGACCCTCATTATTAAAACGTGTCCTATTAATTCTTATTGCTACTTCTTCCCCTGCATAGAACTCCCCCATTAGTGATTCTATCCACCCATCTGGTTCTCCTATGACATCACATTTGAAAGCCTTATATTATTTTCCCTTCTGCAACTCCTACCGTCCACGTTTCGCATCCATATAACGCCATACCAAAATTTTTAGAAACGATTTCCAAATATTCACTCTTATATTAACCGTAAGTAAATTCCTTATGTTTCGAAAACCTTCCTTGCCAGTGTTATCCTACTCTTTATGTCTATTATACTTCTACCTTCCCTGGTTATTATGCACCAGTAACATAATTCTTTAAATTCTTTCAAAATCTGACACACTTTGTTATTCCACTATTTCACATACTACACTCCATTACCTCGGTTTTCCCTCTAGTAATCCTCACCTTTTACTCTTCCTTCAGGACCACGTTTCTGCCTTTTATTATGGTTTCCAAGACTTCTTCTGACTCCCCTAATACTACAATATTATATTGATGTATGATTCCTTTTCTATATTCCGTTTTAAGTTTCTTCTCCGCTTGTTGTATAAATAAGTTGAAGAGTATGGGCGACAGACTGCATCCTTGTCATAAAACGGTACAATAGACCAAAGCCTGGATTTTAATTCTGAGTTAACGGTACGAAGGAATACGTAGTATTTAATAATAATAACAGTCATTAACTGCAGAACTGTTTAAAAGTAGATAAATTAATAATATTAGTTTTTTAGTGGGAAACACGTCGGTATGTATAATTTATTTGGCTTCTTTCTGTATGTAGAACTGTTATTTTACTTTAACCTTATTTAAAATGTTCAATATTCTTGAAACGAATAAATTGATCAATTGATTTTTCAGTATTTTAGCTAAGTGTTTTAACTATTCCTACATTTATATCGCACGCAAGTGACCGTTTTTACATTTTTATTAGAGATAATAAGGTAATTTACTCGTAGCTAGAGTTGGAACCCAGAAACCGCTAGAAGGGAGACCATTGACATGAATTTCACATTGTCATTTAAACCGGTGTGACACAACACCCTATTAAGCGCAGCAAGAACTTGCATAATCGCAACATAGAAGTTTCCTTGAATGAAACGTTTGAGGTTGCTGCAACGACCTTTCCTGGTAAATGAAATCATTAAACTTTAAGTAAATTTGAAGACTTTCGACCCTCAAGTAAAAGCACGTGTAATGGTTGTAACATTATTTGTAATTATATTGAGGACGCACGTATCTGTACCTATAAATAAAATTGAAGTGTGTCAGTCTAGAATAGGCTCCGAAACGGCTGAACGGATTTTAATGTAAATTTGAGGGTTAAAAACAGAAGAGTTAACTTAAATATTCATTAACCTATGGTTGACAAAGAGTTAACTCCCTGAGAAATAATAAACTTCTCTGGATCGTCGATTCGTTGTATACTTAAATTGGTTTTATTTGACGCGTCAGGTAAATTTAATATTTTGTAATTACTCTTTTTTATGGCTTAACAGGCAACTCCCCTTTAATAGAATAGGAAGGAATTGAAAAGAAGGGATTTTTTGGGATTTACAGGCAACATGAGGGTGATCCTGAAACAGGCAACTTGACTCCGAAACGTGTGAAGAGTGGGACCTGTTCTAAACCAACTGCGAGTTATAAGGTTTTCCCTGAAGCGATCATTAATATATGATACCATAGTTTTTATATATTCAATGAATTAAACTCTATCAAAATTCAATAACTGTTGTTTCGTTTTTAGGTAAAAGAAAAGAAATATTTCAGCGCGAACGAAGTCGCGGGGGTTAGCGAATCTATAATACGTTTCGAGACTAAGCTTACACAACATTGACAACTTCCCGCGACTTTGTTCGCGTGTCTTTTGTATATTTCTGAAAGCAAAGAAAAATAGATAAACCGACTTCGTCACTGACTCTTTCGATAAGCTTTATTTCAATGTAAACTTTCATAACAATTTTTTTCTAGCCTTCAAATTAACTTGACTTGGTTTCACTTTTTTGAAACTCAAGGATCTTAGAGAGAAGGATCATTCCGCGTTGAACATCAATTGGTATGTACCCTTTTCATGAACTAACATAAGATTATACGTCCTTCCAAACAAAGAGTGTTTTATTTTGCTACTATATGATTTTTGTTCTCAAAAGATCCCGAGTAAAACTCGGGCAAAACCATAGTAATACAGTGATATTGTTCGGCGAACCGTGTTTATGGACAAAGCGATACTTGGAAGAGTGCGAGCGCAACTCAGTCACGTTCCGTGACGCCATCTCACAATTTTAGCCCAGGAAACACGAACACGCATTGCACTCTTTACTCACCTGCAGTAAGCGATTCGTTTAAGATGGAGGCGTAACCCTGGGGTCTCTTCCCGGAGAAACGACGCAAAGAATTTCAACTCATTACCTATCACCGACCGGCACATGGTACGTGACTTCTTTCCTCCCGACGGAGACTGAGGCTTCCGAAAATTTAATTAACTTTCTTCACCACCTATCACTTTTCTTTTAACACCAATTTATTTAATTATTTTGGCAATGTAACACCCATATAGATTTCAGTATTATATATATTCTTGCGCTTTAGGATAAAATATAATAATTTCATTTATAAAAAACAACAATCACTGAAAGGGGTCCTGCGCGCTAACAAACAAATTTATTCAAGGAGATAATTTTCAATTATCAGGGTTAATTACTTATTAGGATTTCGTTCACTCGACGAACCTGTTTTTATCTTCATTCGTGTCTTGATTCAGCTTACTAGGCGACCAGAACTTCCTTCTTTCTTCGGGCTGAATTGGAAATTTTTACTCTGCCGGCGGAAAGTGGGATGAACATAGTACTGCACGTGATTGAGGAAAACCCATTTTTTTCTCCTTCTTTCCTCTGACCTTCTTACTAAAGAGCAACAATTCACACCTCACTTTCTACTTTTGTTGCACTCTCCAGCTTTCTCCTCTCTTCACGGCCTGATCAACTCACCTCCTTTCCACGTCGCATTTTCAACGTCTTGAACTACTCTTTATCTCTACCTCCTAGCCCTCTAAACGTCTAGAACCATTATGAATATTTTTCGGCTTCTCGCCTCCCAGCTAAACTCGTATATCCCTTCTCCAACGGAAAACACTATCCCATGTGAAGTATGTTCCGAAAATCCTCATGAGTCATTTGTCCAGCGTGGGAAATTTTCCATGACACTGGGAACACTGTCCTTAGGAAAACTTGAAGGGTGAATGGTACTTCAGCAAAACAAGCTTAATAAGGCACGTTCCCCGTCCGGCAACATAGCGCCAAGAGAGAAACCACTTCTTCCCTGCCTGTTGCCGAGCCATAATATTCTTGCTGAACCTTTAGATCATTCAAAAATCCAAAATTTCTAATGAAATTAAGGAGAGGCCCTACTGCGCTTCAATATATTATAGAAATTTTAACGGGGAAAAAATTGGCATTGCCAAGTAGTTGAGAATTTATCTCCCACCTTTAGATGCAATTTTATTAAAATCGAAAGTTAAGACTGCTTAAATATTTTACCAGAGTGTTACTGAGGAAATTCTTATCGATCGTCAATTTTTAAGTGGAAAATAAATTAACTTAACGGTGGCCTGGAGCCGGGAAATTCCACATCTGTCGCCAGTTTGAATGTTCTTGCTTAAGTTTTAAATTCTTTAAACTTCTGACAGTTTGAATAAAATTTGGTTACTAACATAACACGGCTTGGAAATTGTACAAAAAAATTATTTATATAACATCAATATTTGCGAGATTTTAATATAAGAATTTAGAATTGTTTGGAAGGTATTTAATATACTCTGAAGTCGTTGAAATCAGAGGGAGTCCCAGACTCAGTAAGAAACGTCGTGCTACTTTTTATGTTATTAAATTAAGCCAAAGGAAGCATAAGTGCTTCGATTGAAGCGTATAGCTAATTAGAATCCAGGATCTCCCGCTTTCCGGGCGGGTACTCTACCACTGAGCTAATCCGATTCGACGTCCCGAGGACCGATTCAACATCCCTCCATTCTCGTTAACTTAAGCTAACCTAACCTACAGATAATTAATCACGTTCTTGACATCCTATTTTTTAGGAATTCAGCGAAGACTGGATATCGTGTAAATTGATAAAAGGCGCACGTAATTCAATTATTAATTAATTTATTACATATTCTGCGGTTTCTGTTAATTTGTAATTATATTCAAGTAACCATAGGCGCATTGTTTGGCAGTATTACTTTTCGGAATCTGAAAATTCTTTGTATAGTGAAAGCGCCTAAATATAGCTAATTGTCGCGAAAGGCCGTCATTAAAATATGTAATATGACTATGGTAGCAACCCAGAAGTAGAACAAGAATATCATTGCCCAAGCGCACCGGAAACAGGCACTCACGGGTTATCTACGGAAGTGAGGTAGTTAACGAACTCCCGCAAAAAAGGTTATGAAACAATTTGAACGCTCCAATGCAAGGAAAACTGCCACAAATTGACGTTTGCCAATCGTTGTAGTTCATAACCGTAAATTAAATTTCAATTTTATTACTAGGGGTTATAATTTACATTTTTCCTAATTACACATTATACGTCATTAGATACAACTATGGTAACCTTCAATTAATAAAATTAAGAAATATACAATTATCTAGAATGGAACAGAAAACCTCCAAGGATAACAATAAATATTTACACACGCATGAAAAATATTGCTACAATACTTTTAAAAAAGACCCTCATTTAATTAAGTTATTATTCAGCTATAATACCTGACTGTTTCGAAATAATAAATGGTAGAAAGTCCTATGAGTGAGAATAATAAATAAATTTCGGCAACTACTCTCGTGCGACATGCACGCAAAATTTCTTCTCAAATTTACTGTTTTTTGAAACCCCCAGATGAGGTCCAAAACTAATGGACGAAACGAAGTGCATTGGACCATTATCAATAAATTTATTAATTATTCTTACTTATAGGCATTTTTACCGTTTATTTGAGTAATTATCGATGCAACTTATATTTTATAATAGAATAATTAAAGGATAACTCTCAAAAGCATGAGCAGACAGGCAGACAATTTTCTTTTTGTATTCCATCTTAACTTTTGGAAAAAATTAAATAATATATTTGTGGGATACACGGGGAATTTATTCAATATAAAATAATAAATTATTTACGAATTTCGGAGGTACGGCAAAGCAATCAGATCTCTTAATAATCGCAGGTAAATCTGTCGACGATATCCTTCTCAGACGTCAAGGATTGGGAAACCCGTCACCGTACCAGTTGGATCGTAGTGTCGCCTCTACAAACTTTTCCGGAGGACGCTCTCCACAGTGTTGAGGATTGATTGTTTGTTGGTTCCCCCTGTCCTTTATTCGAAACCTCCAAGAAGACAACGGGGAATATCCAATTGCCAAAAAACCCGAGCGGATAGGAATCCTGCCCATGGGAAAAACTGAAGAAAATTTTTCTCGCGAAACAACTACCTCCTTGTGTACAACTCCAATGAGCGGAGGTACCAATTTCCCGAAAGGACGGCATTGGTCGGCCGCGCACATTGCTCCTTTCGGTTCAGGGTCGCCCCGCAGGGAGAAGTTGCAATTCCCAATAAATGACCCTTGAAGCTAGTCTGCTCATTCCGGAAAACCAGACGAGCTTTCAAGCTAGGTCTACATCCTGCTATTAACAGCGTGATCAATGCTGTCACATGCTTATGGCCAGGCGGTTTCATCATCGGATAACTAGTGCTAAGGCCGGTACGGCCCAGTAGACCCCAGACCCAGTGCCAGCAAATGCCAACACTAAGCCAGGAACCCCTGACTCCATACCAGCCCGCACACTCCCGACACCTTAGTCACGAATGACTCGATGACTGCCTTGAGTCAACGTCAGCTACTGGCGCCGGCAGGACGGGAAGCCTACTTTCCAGATTGACCCCGTGGAGAACCACACGACCCCCCTTCATCGCACCAGAAAATTCTGTGGTTTAACACGGGCGCCAAGAGAAGGCATTCCCCTGGTCTTGAAGGAGCAGAGGCTATGACATCGCTTGCATCCTCTTTACCACCAAACCTTGCCCTGAGAACAGACCCCATTGGTTCAGTGAAGGTGGTATTGTAGCACCCAAAGGGTTGACTACTGAACGACAGAAGTAACAAGACTCGATGATATGACCACCAAACACGGCAATAGCCATAATCAGTGGCCAATGCCATAGTGAGTCATAGTTTACCGTTCAGCGTCGATGATGGACTTCCTTCAAACGTCCAGGATCAAACGTCGGTTCCCTTCCATTTACTTCATTATGCACACAGCCGTGTGGCAGATGCATCGAAAAATTGACCTTTTAGATATATGTTCCTTAGACCAGGGAATCCCATTGGTTGAGGCAACCACGAAGTATTTAAACATCTCTCTGCTTCTCGCCTCACGCTAGCATGATTACGGAAATTCTACAGGTCATATTCTAACAAGCCGAAATGCCATACCTGGAGATTAGTGGCGGCATATGTTCTCGACAAGCTGACGCCACTTCCAGTTTTCAATCCTCACTAACTTCATATCAATAATTTAAGAAATGCCAACTATCACACTATAAAAAGATAGATACGAAAAATAATGTTTCATATACAAACATACAAGGATTTTTCAGAAAAAAATAAATTTAGCTATTTTAAAAATTAGGAGAATGACTATGAAACCATTGTGAATAGAATATTCGTACACAGATAAAGAGAAAATGTAAGTATTGCTGTTCTTCATATACGATGAATACTATTATATTAAAGACTTAGGTAGAGCCCAAGGCGGTGGTGGTTCGAGCTTAAAGCTGAGAAATAATTAGACATATGAATTTCTTTGCTTTAATATGCGTATGCTCGATGGCAGTTCCAAGAAATAAACATACTAATTTAAAAAAGGAGTAGTTAAAAGATGTAAAATAATAAAGATGAATTCACGGAAACAAAATGAAGCTTTTACTACTTGTGTCCGGCTTTTACGTTCTAATCCATTTATCACTATCAGCTCATTAACGTTTACACTTCCTTATTTTTCCTTAGAAAATTTTAGTATCACGAGGAAATGCCTGAAAACCTGTATGGAAAAATCTTTATAGCCGTTGCAAGATACGAACGCTCTCCTACATCCGGTTGAACGTTTCTCTACATATTTTGGAACTATGAGCCATACTATTAACGCTTGCCTCATTATTGGTCTGAATTCATCGCAGAGAGTATTTTCTAAAATCTCCCAATATAATTGTCAATTATCTCTTGGCGTTGTCCCTGATTTTGTTTCAGTAATCTTATCTACTCTCGTTTCGAAAAAAATAATTTCTATAATATTTTATTTATCTTTACAGAATTAAATTAAAATTTTAAAACAATAAAATAATGTAATATTGCCAAAAAGCAGTAATAATTAATTAAAAGTGACTTAAAATGTTAATATGAAATAGTGTTCGGGAGATTTATTGTAGTGGGGATAGACATGAGCTCGCCTAAACTACAATTTTTGAAAACGCAACTTCGTAGTGTAAAGTTATTTTAAAAACATTGGCGCTAGGAAATATATCACAGTCGGTTCAGAATATGTTGTACTTCAAGAGACTCATCCGTAAATATAATAGATAATCAGTATTGGGGGCGGGGGTGGAAAAGACGTTGTCACAGTTTCCATATCCCGTTTTTTAAATACATTTAATGATTTAAACAATGATAGCAGCGTCCGGGCTGTCCGTCGAATGTGAAGTTCTTCCTCAAACGACAATACTCCCTTTCTCATTCAAATTTCCCTACATTCAGTGTAGAATCTCACGAAATGATTACAAAAATAATAATAGTGAAACACAGCGTTTTAAGAGTAACCATTTTTGATACCTTGTCATCAGTAATATATTGTAAAGAAACAGGGTAAATTTATTCCAAATATCTTATATACCAAAATAATTTACGTAAAATATACGTTTTAGAGAATATAGGCAAATCATTTGGTATGCATTTGCTTGGAACTTATTTTAACGCGTTTCTTTACAGTATACAACCTTTACGAACGACTAAAATTAAGTTTCTTTCAAATTGGTAGCATTTATTTTAGGCTGAGAAAGTGTCATTTAAAATATTATATTATTTACTCTTACATCCAGTTTGTCTACTTTAACTGTTTAATGATCTATTTTTGTGTATCCCTATTTATTTAAATGTCCGACGATTTCATATTATCATGTTTAACGTTCTGCAAAGGAACAGTCTAGAACTGAAAGTTTTATGTTTGGGCCTTTATTTTTTGTCAATATTAATCTTAAGTAAATTTTATTATTTATTGTTATGAAATTAATTAGTACCTGTAAATTTGAATAAACGTATTTTTCATATGAAGAATTAACGACCCGTTTAACAGACGTCTCCAATTATCGCCCTATTTCCCTCTTAACAATATTCTAAAAAATTCTTGATAAAGCAATACATATGAGAATTGCTGATTTTCTTAAAAAATTTAGAGTTATTTGTACATCGCAAGCATGGTTTTATTAGTCCAAATTCAAAGTATTCATGACGCACTCGATGGAAGACTTAGAGTGACTGCTGACCTCTCGAAAGAGTTTGATTTAGTAGATCATAATATTCTACTCAGAAAATTAGATTTTTATAGAATCAGACGAGTTCCCTTTTTTTTATTGACATCGTATTTGCAAAACAAACGCCAAAAAGTTGCGATTGAAGACTCGGATGGAAATGTGTATCTTGCAGAATGGGAAACAATTACCTGCGGCGCCCCTCAGGGCTCAATTTTGAGACCTTTACTTTTCATCATTTACATTAACGATTTACGTTATTATTTATATCCCTTAAATCAGTCCTCTACATGGGCTGACGACACAAATTTGGTTTTCACGGGCAGCCACTGACTCGGAAACTTTTGCGAGAAAGTTGATACTGCGATGTGCCGTCTCAATCTTTGGCTCACTGCAAACAAATTTTCTTTTAACCTAAAGAAAACGAAAATCGTTAACTTTACAGCAAACACAAACGGTTTATCTCCTAACTTGGAAAACATTTCAGAGCACGCGCCTTTTCTTGGTCTGCTGATTGACAATAATTTGAAATGGAATCACCACATTAAAAAACTATCGGGAAAACTCAGCAAAATTTGCTTTACATTACGAGTGTTAGCTCGGGAAGCCGACATAGCTACATCAAAAATAATGTTTCATGGAAATTGTCATGTGTTACGGCATTGGAAACTGGGGTCATTCGCATCACGCACTTCAAATCTTTAAAGTACAAAGGAACATCAGAAACGCTTTCAATTCGACAAGATGGATTTGTATTCTCGAGAGATTGCGCAGGTTACAGGTTCCATCATACATAAGGAGAATTGTGACGAATTATCTCTCCCACAGAACTCTTCTCTACGATACGGAAACCGGCGTGGAAAAGTACGTAATCACAGGTGGCGTCCCACAAGGATCGGTACTAGGACCACTGTTGTGGAACATTATGTTTGATGATGTATTAAGACTTGAGATTCCCACGAAAAGCATAATTATTGGCTTCGCAGACGAAATAGTCGTCGTCGCAAAGCACAAATAGTTCAGATAGCCCATGAGGCTATTGCGTGATTGGGTGAATGGCGGAAGAAAAAACAGAGGCAGTTTTTGTCACTGGGAGAAAATACAGAGAATCCATTACCCTTACGGTCGGAAACTGTGGAATCTATTCGAAATCGTCTATCAGCTATCTTGGTATAATGATAGATGATAGGATGTCTTTTAAACACCATCTTGATTATGTAAGACGTAAAGTAGCTGGGACAGTATTTGCACTGACAAGAATTATGCCAAATGTTGCAGGTTAAAGGCAATACCGGTGACTTCTTTTCGCGAATGTTGTGCGAACAGTCATCTTGTATGGTGCCTCGATATGGTGTACCGCAATGACAGGAGAAAGGTTAGTTCCGTCCACAGGCTTTACCTGTGCCTACAGGACGATAGTCTGTGTGGTGACAGGAATGCCTCCGGTAGACACTCTGGCCTATGAGTGCCGAAGACTACAAACAAACACTGGTCTGGAAGGCAAGAGAGTTGAGAGACTCATAACATATGAAGAATGGCAACGCCGCTGGGCTGAGTCCAATAAGGGCCGATGGACCCATAGGTTACTAAGACTGGATTGATCGGCAACACGGAGACGTGAGTTATTACCTCACTCAATTGTTGACCGGTCACAGCTGCTTCAGGACATACTTCTACAGGTTTGCCATAGATAATTCACCTCCTGCATGCCCTGAATGTGGACTTAATGAGACACCAGAACACGTGTTTCTCAGTTGCTCGAGATTTTCATATGAGAGACGAGCATTAGAAAGCGATATTGGAACTTCAATAACACCAGATAATTTAATACCCAATACGCTGCTTTCACTTAATACCTGGAATAAAGTAAGCGCATATGCCTCTACAGTAATTCAAAGATTAAGAAATTACGAAAAAGAGAGAAATAATAATGTTTAAAGGAGACAGAGAGAGCTTGACGCTACGACTGCTTCCTGTGAAGTAATGTCTAACGACGGTCCCACAGGAAGATACACACAGTCATCGTTGGAAAGGGAGGTGTTTTTAGTGTTAGCATCCCACATTGCTATCCAGTGCTAACCATGTTTCCTATTGCAGCGGGAAACTAGGAACAGGTTTTCTTTGTTTTACAACGTTGTTGAATCGGTTCCGAAACAAATAAAGGTGTGAGAAGTGATTCCACTTTCTCCCGTTAGATGTGAACATAATTTTCGTGTCCCGCGGAACACTGGTGCTGGTTGTTGCGCGGCAAGGAGTTCCTCCGGCAACGCAGCCGTGCCGCTGCGCAGCCGCACGTTAAAAACCGGATGTGCGCATCGGCAACGGCGCGCAGCCGCACGCAGCTGGCTGTGCGAGTAAGCAGTAGCACCAGCAGTCCAGCAGTCTAGCAGTCTTCCTCAGGCTTGCACAGGGACCTCGCGTTGCACTCCGACATGAACACCGACATTGATCCGGAAATGATAATATCATTAGTCAAAAAGGCTCCGGTTCTGTGGGACAGGAATCAGCAAGATTACAAATCTCGAGTGTGCACGAAAGACGCGTGGAGAGGCGTCTGTGCCAAATTAATGCCCGACTTCAACAATATGAGTGAAGTGTATAAGGAAAATTACGGTAAGTGGGGATTTATTCATTTCTAATACAACTAACTTCGAACTTTCTCGTTGGATGAACTGTAAGTATCGCTTGGAGGCAAATTCGTGGTCGCGAAATAGTTGTATGCGACTTGCGACTTCCGAATTTCAATTTTACATTGTTTCACAAATCTATTTAGTATGAGACTATTTACTTAGGAGCCGCTCTCGGGAAATCGTTAAGAAATCTGACGCGAATTCACGCGACCTGTTTGATCCGTAAATTTTCCCAGTCGGAGTAAACACATACTGGATTGACTGTTTTCACTCCGATATTAGACTCTAATAACCTCTAAATATTCCGCCTCCTTTACAAATATTTCAGCTTTCCGGTTTTCCCCCCAGAAGGGTAATTAAAAAATCTGGTTTCTTAATCACTCACATTCAGTTATTCCAATTTAGCCACGTTATATTTTTAACACATTTCCAGCATGCACCGTATACATTAATTTTCCTCCGATTACTTTAAAACTGTTCTTTGACATCTAAAAAGATAGAATTTCACCATTTATGTGAGGTCCAAAGGTTCTTACCAAACGTACACGTTGTTGTGACTTACATTTTTCATATCAGAAGAGCATAAAGAATTTTTATTTATATATTGTCGAAGTACGAATTTGAGGAGCCTTTTCCATTCTCACCGTCGGCGTTTGCCTTTGCCAATTATAACGACTGCGATCCTTTGTTGAGAGCTGCGGAGCGAGGAGCGCCACAGGCTCTAAGGATTGCATGAAGAATAGGACAGTCAATGTGAAAAAATTTCTCTCTCCTCTCATTCTGGCTTCCTGGTAAGTTCCTCTATCCATCCATCTGATTTTCAGCATTCTCTTACAGCACCACATTTCAAAGGCTTCTATTCTTTTCATTTCTGCAACTCCTACCGTCCACGTTTCGCACCCACATAACGCCACACTCCATAAGAGCATTTTTAGTAATGAATTCCTAATATTCATACTTATAGTAGCCGTAAATAAGTTTCTCTTTTTCTCGAAAACCTTCCTTGCCTGTGCTATCCTACTCCTTGTGTCTACTATACTTATACCATCACTAGTTATTATGCTGCGCAAGTAACAACATTCATTAATCGCCTTCCCAATTTAATAACCTTTCTTATTTCACCACTTCTCATACAACACTCCATCACCTTGGTTTTCCCTCTTCCTCCAGTTGATTTATTATGTTTACCGACCCTTCTTCTCACTCCCCCTAATACTGCAATATTATCTACAAACTTTACAGTTTATATTTCATCTCCTTGTAGTTTGATTCCCTTCCCGTATTCATTTTTAGCTTTCTTAATTACCTGTTCTATATCTAAGTTAAAGGGCATGGGCGACAGATTGCATTCTTGTCGTACGCATTTCTTGGTTTCTGCTTTCTTTTCTTGCCCTTTAATTTTATATTAGCTGACAGCCTTCTGTGGAGGTTATGGTTAACTCTTCTTTCTCGATATTTTATTCCTGCCGTCTTCAGAATCTACACTTACACTAAACTAAAACGTACTGTACTAATTTCGTCTCAGAAAAACTTTACAGTTACGAGGAATGTTTCAAAAACTTCTGCACTTTATTTGTTCTAATCCGTATCAGTCCAGTTTAAAAACTAATATTTTCCGAGATCAGTTTTAAAACTGCTCTGCTCTATTTTAAAATTACTATCCCTTCTACAGAAATAATTTTTTTCTACTTAACCTGAAGCAATATCTTCCCAGGATTTTTGTCTTGCATGTTTTAAAATGAACCCTGGGGCGTATATTTTTCCCTCGTTTTCTGATGTTCAACAACCTAACTGTTGAACTTAATTTCAGTGTCCAGGATGTCACTTAGCAACTATTCTTGTTACCGCTCCCCTTTGTACTCTTTCCTGTGTCTTGATCTGATATTTTCTGAACGGATCTCAACAAAGACAGCCATACACCAATGGAGGTCGCATAGGTTCAACTGTTTCAGAGATATCCCTTTTGAAAATTCATAATTCAAATTGCTGTGACTTCCAAGCTTTCCTAGTCAAACATTTTGATGTTCCCAGACCGTATTACTCCTCAGATATATACCGAAGTGTTTATAGTTACTTTCTTGTATTACATTCCCACATTTTCTCTTCCTTTACTCTTAAAGGTGAGTTGCCTGTTTCAGGATCATTCCTCATGTAGCAAGTTATCTAAAAATAATAGCTTGCTGATCCTATTGGACCAGCTGCCGCCTAAATCTTGTGGAGACAGGGAGAAGAGAAATCTGCGACCCCACACCAAACTCGTCTCCCGTCATGGGAATAGTATCCAAAATCCCGACCTTCCTGATGCAGGTTTTCTAGGGTTTTCCCTGCATCTCTTTAGTGTGAAACATCGGGTAGGATCCTTAAACTATAGTCCTGGGGCCCGAGTCAAACCTGGGCTACCTTGCTGTACCATTCCCGTCACTCCTTTTCGATTCCCATGTTATTAAGAAGGATTTGCAGTTTCTGGATCACTCTCATAACCCAAAAATAGTACTACTTCACATTGACTCCTACAGAAGCGTATTTCCTTGTCGTTATTACAGTTACTATTAATTATATTATAAACTGCTCAACTTCGTACTTTATCGAAATCATGTTGCATCAAACTCACTTTTCATTCTTCGATTTATTACGAGAATTAACGTCAAAAACTACTAATAATAAGGAACCAATTATGATTTTTTTTCGGGATTCCCGATTTAACATTCCCAATGGAACACAATTCACTGCCGTCTTTAACTATCTGTTGTATGTCTCGGGACAATTCTCTAATCAATGAAACCAGTCGGTTATCGATGCCAATTCTGCACATCTGCATGAGCTACAAGGTCGAAGGCTTTTCCAAAATCTATGATTACGGAGTCTTCTCTTCCTCGTTTAACAACCTCATCGGCTAACTTAGCATCAGAGGGAAGTGTGTGGAGTAAAAGCAAAGACGGAGGCAAGGAATGGAATACGCTAAGCAGATTAGGGAGGATGTGGTAGCTATATTTAAATGAAAATTGTTGCACTGATAAGGTTAGTATGGATGTATTAGACCATTCAATGGACTGAAAACTACTACAACAACAAGTATAAGATATGAGTACAATAAAATAGTTATATATATTTATAATTAAACAAATAAAATAGCCAATAAGTTAGCAATATTAACAATAATCTACATTGAAACACAGAAAATGGCTTTTGGCTTTTATCAGGTGACCAACTATTGTTTTTTATGTTGTTTTTCATGTTGATAAATCTAGATCTTTTATATTATACTTGAATAATCACTAAATAAATTTTGTTACCTTACTTCGATAAAGTACATTTTAAAATAAATAAAAAGATGGCCAATAAGTCAGCATATAATTTTATTACTATTAAATTAATACAAATACGACTTTTCGTTTCCCTTTTGTCACTTCATCAGACATAATATTTTCGCAATTCATGTTTTTCACTTCTTGACTCCCTCGGCCGAAATGGTTATTCCTCTCATGAAAGGAATTTTGTGTAAATACTTCAATACTTTTAATAAACATTTCGGCCGAGGGAGTCAAGGGGTGAAGGACATGAATTGCGAAAATTTATGGATGATGAAGTCTCAAAAGGGAGACGAAACGCCGTATTTATGTTAATTGAATAGTAATAAAATTATATGCTGACAATTTGGCTTTTTTATACATACCGTAGACTTAAAATCAGAAAACTATGTTTTAAATAAAATTATATTTTTAACACATTCAATCTTTAGTAAATTGTATTGTTGAAAAATTTCCGAAGCACTTTACTTATTTTATTGTTATAAAAACAGCTCATTATTACATAATAATTATTTTATACAGCTGCTTCTAAAACAGTTTCAACTAGTTATAGCAATATTGACGGAGAGTATAAAACTGTCCAATTTTTATTATCGCTCGAAACTAAGGTTAACAGTTGATTTAAATAAGAAATGCAGGCTGAAAATGAAGAAACTCAAGAAAAAAATTAAAACAAAAAGATGGGAATTAGGAAAACTGAAACGACAGGAGTTGCTTCAGAGTTGCAAAGAAGATATCAAGAGTGGAGTAATAGAGAAAGTAGAAAGAATCAACATAGAAGAGAAATGGGCATTCTTGAAGGAAGAAATTACTACAGAAACCGACGAATAAATGGGAAGAATAGCTCAGACCAATAGGAAAGGATGGACAAATAAATAATGAAAATGATTACTGAAAGGCGTAAATATAAAAACGCGAGTGATAAAAATGTTAAAGAGCAGTTAATACGCCTGATGATAGAGATAGATATGAAGTGCAAAACAGCTAAAGGCTACAAGAGAGGCTTGGCTACAAAAGAAATGCAAAGCGGTTGAATATTTCATGGTGAAAGGGAGAATAGACGCAGCTTAGAGTTGGGAAAAACTCTAGCAAAAAAATCAGGAGGGCCAACTCTGGGTAAAGACAGAAGGGAGAAAATTGGAAAGAATATCTAGAAGAGCTGTATCACGATGGAAATCAAGATCAGTCAGTAATAGACGAAGAAGAGGTGGATGATGGGTTAGGGGACGAAATTTTATGGCGGGAGTTTGACAGTGCTCTGACAGACATGAGCCATTGTAGAGCGTCAGGAATTGATAACATCCCAGAAAAGTTGATTAGATCATCGGACGAAGAAGCAATATCATAGAGGGAAAACCAAGGTAATGGAAACAGTGGAATAAAGAAGGGTGTTAGATTGGGAAGGGATTTTATGACGGAAGTGAAGGAATTCTGCTACTTGGGAAGCGTAATAACTAGGAATGGTAGAAGTATAGTAGACTTAAAAAGTAGAATAGCACAGGCTAGGAAGGCTTACACGAAAAAGAGGGATTGTCTTACGGGTAAAAAATGTGTGAATATTAGGAAATTGATGATAAAAATGTTCATATGGAGCGTGGCGTTATATGGATGTGAAACGTGGACGATAGGAGTTGGGGAAGCGATGAGAAAATTTGGTGTGGTTGGTGGAAATTACTATTTGCTCCTTTCTTGTTAGATGCTTGGGAAAGAGTAACTCTTGATAATTGTTGAAGTTTCGGTGGAATGGTCCGTTGTTAAAAGATCTTCTGCTTATGTACAGTGGTCCAGGAATTAAGTGTTGTAAATCCTCCAAGTATCATCAACGGTGCATGTATGGTCGGATATAAAACTGTGGCTTGAGTTTGCAGTGAGTTTAGCTAGATGGTCAGCTACCTCATTTCCTACACTTTCACTGTGGTCAGGGATCCACCATACGGTAATATGATGGTTGTTATTATTATAAATACAAATATGGTCTCTGATATTGTTACGATTATTAAGGTAAAAGTCAGTGTTTTTTATCACTTTTATAGCACTTAATGAATCACAGAAAATTAATGCATTTGCAGCAGGATTTTCCAAGCAGTGCTTAGTTGACATCAACAGTGCGTAAATCTCAGCCATAAGAGGTGAAGCAACTTTGTGGATAGCTTGAGTTTTTGATGATCCATTGGTGAACATGATATGGTAGTATTAGGGAAGTCAGAACAAGACTTGGAAACCATAATAAATGGCATGAATGCGTTTCTGGAGAAAGAGTTGAGTTTGAAGAATAATAGGAGGAAAAAACCAAGGTAATGGAGTGTAGTATGGGAAAAGTGGAATAACAAAGGGTGTTAGACTGGAAAGGGATATTTTGACGGCAGTTAAGGAAATCTGCTACTTGGAAAGCGTAATAACTAGGGATAGGAGAAGTATAGTAGACATAAAGAGTAGGAAAGCACAGGCAAGTAAAGTTTTCGCGGAAAAGAAGAATTTACTTCGGGGTAATATAAGTACGAGTATAAGTAAATCTTTGTTAAATATGTTGGTATGGAGAGTGGCGTTGTATGGGGGTGAAACGTGGACTGTAGGAGTTGCAGAAAGGAAAAGAATAGAAGCATTTGAAATGTGGTGCCTTAGGAGAATTCTGAAAATCATTTTGGTGGATATAATCACTAACGAGGAAGTTCTAAACAGAATAGGGGTAGAGAGAACAATTTGGATAACTTTGACGAATAAAATTAATAGGTCACGTTATGAGAAACGAGACTCTTGTATAATTAGTATTAGAGGGAAGTGTGTGGTAAGAATAGAAGAGTGAGATAGGATGGAATACGCTAACTGGATTAGGGAGGATGTGGGATGTGTTAGTTATGCATAAAGGTAAAGGCTTGCGCAAGATAGGTTAGCATGGAGGCTTGCATTAGACCAGCCTTAGGACTGTATACCACAAAAACAACATATATAATTTATAATGAATAATTTATTGTCTAAAAATTCAAGGAATATTATGCCCTGAAACTCGTCACATAAGCCTATAAAAGTGACTCTTATTTCCGTAGTTCATGAATTTCAGTTTTCCGGAAGTTGTGGCAGTAATATGAACATTTAATTAATGACCTGAAGACGTCACTAAAGTTGGGGACAACACACTTTAATACAAAATTAAAAACTTCTTATTTTAGTCTTTTGGCCATTGTTTATATTTTATTTATAACTATCTGGGTGCCCGGGGATGCCCGCTATAATTTATAATTCGACAGACATGTTATTAAACCATCAGAAAACTTCCTACAATACATCAAATTTTCACGGTAATCGAATGAATGGTATAGGGCAGATGTGGGGTATTTTTCTTCCACTAGAGGCCACATTTTAATTATGTAGGAATAAAGGAGGTCTCATAAGTTGATATATCTATAAACGAGACTTTTAATAAAATTATTATAGTATTTGCATTGTTTACACACGGCACAGAAGAACCTTAAGTGATTTATTCATTATTAAACATAAAATGTTTCAATGTAAAATACCTAATTTTCACATTTTTAACTATTTTTAATAAGCAACTATATATTTAAATAACACAGCTGAAGTCGATAAAATTTTAATTCTAAACCACGTATTTTGTCTATAAAATGTGTTTTAAGTACCGATATCGAATTAATTTCTTCACATGAAAATAATTCCTCGGTTTGGGATTTCTCTGATCGGGTTCGGACGTGTTATCGACGAAAACTTAGGTTTCACTGTGCTAACTTTAATGAATACCGCACAACAAACTCACGGAAGCCGCATGTGACCACCTGTGATATAGGAAATCATAAGGAACAAACATTAATTCGCAGAGAACACAATTAACGTGGGACGTTTTTTGGGCTGAGAGTGGGAGGAAGTGGACTCTGAATCAACAGAACATTTTTTGGGATGAACAGCGCTACACACAAAACATTGCACGACAATCGGATGAATGTTTAGAGATTGCCTAAGGGGAATCCTTAGAACACTTTATAACGGACAGTGTGTTTGTGCAATTCTGGGTATGTAACTCAAAAGTCGGGTACCTAACATAGTCTTATATTTATATTGTATTGTATTTATTATTACTACAGGTGGGCATTTGTCCGGTGGCGGTGTTGATGAAATTCAAGTACAAAGATGAAACTAACAAAAAGATAAATTACAGAAAAAATTAAAAAATATTTCACGTCCTTTTTTTGTACGAATTAAGCAGCTATCTTTTCAGTATTTCTAACTTCTTTTTGAAAATATTTGTATTGTTAGAGAAAGCCTCAAGTACATTTTCAGGCAAAGCATTACGGTCCCCTTATCACCCTGTTTACGAATGAATATCTGCCCACATCCGCTCTTTGGTCCCTTTCCTTTATTTTGTAATTATGGCCGATTTTAGAGAAAAATTTAGGTATACTTAGCCACCCCATTATTTCTGACCAGGCCGTGTAAGCTTTGTAGAGTTCCCCAAGTCTAGCCTTTTCCTCCTATCACCGAATGGTTCCCATTTAGTTTCGTACCCACACAAAACCCCAGTCTGTTTCTGAATTTTATCCCCGTATTCTATCATAGGCCTACAATTTTCTCCTTGGCTCTACAGCCCATTGAGGGCCTGGGCCTACGGAGTCGACTGAGGACTGTCTTCTTGCATGACACATTCCGAGTTTGGAGTGACACGTGGTCAGCGTATCGATCCTCCGACAGTACCATAGGTCTTAATAGAGAAGTGTAATCATTGCCTTGGCCCGGTTTGTACTTTCCTTCAATACCCTGTTTATGAAGTGTGACTCACTCCATGCCTTCCGCGCTACTAAGTTTACGTGTTCGCCCCAGTTTAATTTATTATTAAAAGTTACACCTAGTTTTCACACGTTTCAACGAGTGGCACGGTTTCTTTTCCTATTTTATATTCCCTGGGGTTTACCTTGTTTTTTAGTTTAACTCTTAGATGAATTTATTCTCATCTTATTAATTTCTGTCCATTGATATATCTTATCTAAATCTGATAGATATTAAGTCAGGAAATATTTTAGTTAGCCTAACTATACACAGGTCCTAAATAATTGTACATAATCTAAGTTGTTTATGTTCATCCCAAAGCTATGTCATCATGAATTATTGTCTAGAATTATTCTCATGAAAATATTTACTCAATTACCTTGTAATTAATATTTTAATTTTTTAGAGAAACACGTAATGAAGAAATGGAGAAACATAAAGGATAACTACATAAAATCCCGGAAGAAATGGAAGAGAACCAGCCGAAAGAAATATATTTTCCATAAGCACCTGTCCTTCTTGGACACAACCCTGGACGCACATGAGTTGATAACGCCCTGCTCCGCGTCTTCAGATAACGACGACAGTGAGCTTCCATTGTCTACACTAATTGAAGATGTGAGGGACGACATTGACGCTGACAGTTGCACCGACATCAAACCGAATCTTTCATTCATCGTGACGAAGGAGGAGAAAGCGGACATCTCGGAAGAGTGTATGCTTCCGGACACTTTGTCTTCACCTGCCGTGTACGTGGAGGAAAACGCTTACAGCGACAACTTCAGTAACCAACCACACGCTTCAGTTACGAACACGTCTGTTGAAGAGAACCGGCACTTGCTATTCTTTAAAAGCGTGCTTCCTTCTCTGAAAGACTTCAGTGACGATGACACTTTGGCATTCCAAGCCGCGGTTATATCAGCAATCCGTGACATCAAGAGGGTGTCCAAAGAAGTCTAAAAGCGGTCTTAATCAACAATGATACGTTCAGTCGGAAAAGAACTTTTTTTTGGAGATGTTAACGTATTTATTTAAGCAGACTGAGGAATATAACACTCGAGTTGCTTTTTACTCTGTAAACTTGAATCTAAGCAATGTTAATTTAATTAAATAATTTTAGACATTGTTGTTCTAAATTCTTTAGAAATTATACTTTATCATGTAACATAATAGAAAAATAATTATGTGAAACGATGTTATAGAAATTTTATATGCACAACAAAGTACAATAAAATTGGAAATTAGACCTACATTTAAATTAGTTTTATTGCGGACAATCAATGATAATATTTTATGAAATTGGAAATGACTGCAAATTTCACGTGCATCACTATTGTAAGTTTCTCCTTGAACAAAGGCGTTCTCCTCATTAGGATGTTTAAGCTCATCTTCCCATGTCTCGCTCATCTCCCCCCCCCCTCTTTTGAACAAGCTTAACCTGACACTAACGATCAGACCACCCGACTCGGAAGATCCTTTAACATTTCTAGAGCATCCCACATCCCTTTTACTCACCACAGCTTGCTTTAAATTACTGCATTACAGTTCAGCGAATGGATAATGATTTCAAGGGCGATGGAAGTTTTACCTTACATGACTAAATATTTTTTTCTTCTAATATATTGACCCATTTTAATGTGGCGTAGTCAAATCATAAGTTGTAAACGTAAAGAAGTAATCAAATAAGGTACCCTGGTACTCATTTATAATACCATGGAAATGAACGTATACAACTGAAAGAATAAATATTGAAATCTTTATTGTGTACCTCCTTCCTAAAAATCTAATAAAAACTGATTAAAAATTGTCAAAGCAATGAAGTGAATATTAGTTATTTTAGTGCAATATTAATACTGAACTTTTATAATAAAATAGAAAACAATTTACTTTATCCTAAATAAATTTACACCAAGATTACAATTTTCTCATATTTAAACTATTTAAACAATTCTTTCTTATTTAAACACTACGTATATATGTATACATAAAAAATGATACAAACTAATTTCTTAAAACTAAGAACTCTCGCTCTCTAAACTCAGGGTTGTATGATACGGACCTTCTCATGGAACAAAATATTTCATACAAAATCTACTGGGGCCTGAAAGTATTAGGAAATCAGAAAAAATTTACAGGGGTAATTACCATAATGAACCTTCCGGCTTCTTCCTCGTTGCAATTTCCTCCTAATTAGGGTGGTACTCGATCCATATCAGAGCCGCCGATGATATTCTTCCTGGTTTAGGAAACTTTCCAGTTTATCCTCGTCTCCTTGGACTCCTGGTGAATAATGTCCATCATCTGCTCGTCTCCCCCAACCTACCACTAATCTCATCTGATCACCGCTCTCGTATCCACAACCATCCTTGCCTAAATTCCAATCGCTCCTCGCGAAATCTCCCTGCAAGCCTTTTTAATACCTCTTCCCCACTTCTTCAGTTCATATCCCGAAGGTGGCAGGGATGGATATTAACCAATAACATTTATGGCTACTCTTCTCTGGGAGTAACAGTTTGCCCCAAGGATTTTGGGGGGAAACACCACCCGACGCAGTCAAATCTCACCATAGTTGGGAAACACTTCAGGCGCGTCGTGATATCTGAGCTTTATTACCCCTGACTCAAATACTGCCTCCTTTCTTTTGAATCCGCACCGCCAAAATCCGAGCAGATTTGTTTGGCCGTTTCAACATTTTGCTGACTAAATAGTAAACTATATTCTTAATAATATAAATAGCTTATAATTACTACAACAGCTAATTTAACCACAGCTTAATTTTAATTATTTTAAAAACAACGTGTCGTTCCCTTCTTTTGAATGTTCTCAGGTATAATAACATTTTTATACTGAATTTATGTCATGGATTTAATACGAAGAACATTTTTAGCTTGGTCCATGTACTCACATTAGGCTGAACATTATTTATTCACTTTAGATTTATTATATAAAACTAAATTTAGAAAATGAGAAAGGAAAAATGTCGACCGGAGGTAATAATAGATCCCAGGATCTCACAGTTCCGAGTGAGGCTCTTAATCAAAGGAAGTCCAGATCTGATGCAAAACTCCTCCATTTTCGTAAACCTGAAGGTCGGCTTCTCTACAATTTACTAATCTCGTTCTTCCACAGTCTCCACCCCTAAGGTGATAGTTGTGTCTTACCTCCACAGTGTTGCCTGTCACATCGCCAGGAACATGCGAACAAACTTTGAAAGAAATCACTTCACCCGTTTAATATGGTAATTGCAACTGTGGTTTAACCTGTTACGACCAGCTATGACGCCCTGAAGTACAACTAACGTCGAATGTTCAATTTCAGAATTCATGGCAGCGTCTCTTATAGCACCGGTTTCGATTCAAATTCCGATTGTTTCCTTGTTATTATTATTGGTTACGTTCCTCCACCACCAACCCTACAATTACTCCCGTCCCATACTGAATGTGGTTGAAATTAAATACAAAGAACAACAGGAGAAATGCTATGAATCTCATTGCCCTGAAAAATCTGTATTCGACGAAAATATAAGCTAGTTTTACATATTTTAAATTTTCCCCTCTGTCGGTATTAGTCGGGTCACACGCCGAAAGTGTTTGTTTCCGGGTCTCAAGGAATATGAGCACAATTTTTTTCGAAATTACTCCACGTGATTATATTTTTATGCGCAACATACATACGAAATATCTGTTTCTTAGAAACAAACAGAGAACTTTATTTATAATAATACGGATCGTCGAAATAATTTGTAAATTTAATAAACGTTTTATTCAAGTAATAATACAATCTTAGTAATTAACAAATATACAAAAATGTTTTAAGCCACATGCTCCTCAGACAAGAAGCAATAAACATAGGACAAACGCGGACATTAGATGGAAGATGCATCAAAGAAGGAGTTCTGGAAAGTCCGTCAGCTCCTCCTACTCGTTTTTCCTATCCTCCCTGCCCCTACCCTGGCCTCAGGCCAAGCTTTGAAATTAAGTCTCCCACAAGCTGAGACGATATTGAGCAGTTTGAGGGGTGCATGTATGGGTGTTACAGACCGTCGGCGAAGGGGAAGAGATCCCATTGGACCAGTCGGCCAGCAGTCCTTAAAATTTGATCGAGGTATGGAGTCGGGTTTGCTACGTTCCCACAACAATCCAGTCTCCCGTCATAGAAAGGGCGTGGGAGTAGTGCAAAGGGCCAGTATCCTTACACTACAGCCCCTTGCTCTACCTTACACATCCTCCCATTTTCCATTCTTTCCTACGGTATGATAGGGGACAGCCTATATTTCTAAAAAAATAAGAAAGAAAAAGCAGTAACAGTTATGGCTGCCAGATAGGAAACCCAGATATTTACAAGGAAATCCCGAGTTCCCTTTCTTCCCCTTTGCCCTAGGTCAAGATTTTAAATTAAGAAGTCTCTTATAAAATAAGACTATCTTGAGAGGTTTTGAGGAGTGCAAAAGTCGCAGACGTTGGTCATACGGCAAGACTTCTGCCGTCCAAAATAGAAAGGCAGTAAGAAAAAATTTTTGACTTTTAAAAATGTTCCCCGGAAAAAGTATCATAATTAATTTACAAAGACCAATTCATGTATCTTGGTACGGATCAAACCATTTTCAAATATATTAGGGGTTAATGTAAATGCTGAAGCTCAAAAAACTGATATCCCTTGATTTCTCAAAATATTTTTTTAGACTTACTGTCTTTCTCCTTTGGACGACAGAGTTATTCTGTGATACCAGTGGACGAATCGGCTAGCTGCCCCTCAAATATGGTTGTGGAGTGCAGAAGGGTTGATTTCTTCCCCATAACATACGTATTTTCCCGGTATTGGAAAGGCGTGGGAGTAATACCTACTGCTCAACGTACCTAATGCAGATTTCTCTAAGGAGGTCCCTGCATCAATTTTATATGAATAGCCAAGTAGGATACTTTAACTACAGCCCGGAAGCCATAGTCAAACCTTGGCTATCTTGCTCTACCTTTCACATCCCCAGTTTCCCTATGGTCCTATAGGGGAAAAGCGACCAAAGCAGATAACCCTCGCGTAGAAAGGACCTTACACTCAAATTTACTTTTGAGAAGAACGACAATAATGGTTTGGATAAAGAAACGAGACTGATTTAAAACCTATGGGAATCGTATTACAATACAATTTATTAGGTTGTTAAGTTATATAAACGATACATCCGTTTTTCCCGACCTCAGTCTGAACTCGTGATGTTTCGAGACCATTGATGTCAAGGAAGACAGATGACTAACCGGAAGCTTACAGCACATAGGTCCCAGACGAGATGCAGAAGGTTGTGGTTTTTCTACGTAATCCAGTGTGTGAGCCTGAAGGGACCTAAATGAGGAAGAGCGTCCCGGCGAGTGTTATTCCGTTGGACGAATATGGTGCGGCTGCGAGCTTATCAGCGCAGCCTTGCGCAAGGGAAGGGACGGGACGGGACGGGAAGGGAAGGGAAGGGTAGGCCGCTGCGCAACATGTTTATCCAGATAAAAGAGGCTATTTGCAGGACTTCTCCTTACGTAATGCGGGATTGCTGGCGCAACTGTTTACGTGCCATAAAAACGACTCGCTTCCTACGGGTCTTCGATCGCCTCTGCACTTTCCTGCCTGCGCATATTAAAAAAATACAGAGATTGTAGGGGAAAGAACCAGGGACCCGGATGTGTTTAATTTACTAACATACTGCTTTGAAAGGTTCCTGAGGTCCATAGTAGTCTCGTTGAAGACCGTAATTGCTTCACTCTCTTGTCGTGAATGAGATTTCAAGGCAAGTCTAATGTGGCTTACGACTATGGCTATTTACAATGGTAACAACTCTTAAGATGGTTAACCTGTGCTTCACTACATTACTATTATATAATAGTATGTGACTCATTATTTAACTTTCAACAGTTTCTCGTTATGTTCGTGGTCAGTTAACTAATTTCATCACTAGGAAAGATTTGCAAAGCTACTGTATAATATATGGTGACACCTGCATTCACTTTTTATATTATCATAATATTGTTGTTGTTGTGGTGGTATTCAGTCCTGAGACTGATCTGATGCAAATCTCCAGTCTAACCTATCTTGCGCAAGCCTTTTCATTGCCACATATCTACCACATCACATATCCTCCCTCATCTGTTCTTACCCCACACTCTTCCCTCTAATGCTACTTTTACAAGACCCTCATGTCTTAAAACGTGGCCTCTTAATCTATACCTTTTCATAGTCAACGTCCTCCATATTATTCGCTAGTCCCCTATTGTGTTAAGAGCTTCCTCGTTAGTGATTCTATCCACCCATCTAACTTTCAGGATTTTCCTATAGCATCACATTTCAAAGGCTTCTTTTCCTTTCTGAAACTCCTATCGTCCCCGTTCCGCCCCCATAGAAAGCTATTCTCCATACGAAAATATTTACCAACCAATTCCAAACAGTCACACTTATATTATCCGTAAATAAATTCCTCCTCTTAGCTAAAGCCTTCCTTGCCTGTGCTATCCTATACTTAGTGTCTACTATATTTCTCCTATCCCAAGTTATTGTGCTTCCTAAGTAGCAGAATTCCTTAACTTCCGTCAAAATATCCCTTCCCAATCTAACACCCTTTGTTATTCCACTGTTTCCCTTACTACACTCTATTACCTAGGTTTTCATTCTATTAATCGTCATATTGAAATCTTTTTCCAGGACCCCGTTCATGCCATTTATTATGGTTTCCAATCCTCCTTCTGACTTCCCTAATACTACAATATCATTGGCAAAGCGTAGGGTTTTTATCTCTTCTCCTTACAGTATGATTCCCTTTCCATATTCCGTTTTAACTTCTTCGTCGCCTGTTCTATAGATGTTAAACAGCATCGGCGATAGACTGCATCCTTTCCTTACTCCTTTCTTGATTTCTGCTTTCTTCTCTTCATCTTCAATTTTAATTGCTGCTGCCTGTCTTATTTGGAGGTTATGTATAATGTTTATTTCTCTATATTTCAATCCTATGCTCTTCTAAATCCTTAATAGCGTGTTCCTGTCCAACGCTTTTTCTAAATATACAAATGCCATGAATTTAGGCCAGGACATTACTAGCCAGTCTTTTGTATTACTTCTCTGGTCCCTACATTCTTCCTAAAACCAAAGTGATGTTCTCCTAACTCGCATTCTATTTGACGTTCCATCGTCCTATATACTATTTTCATTAATATTTGGCATGCATAAGAGACTAAACTAATTGCCCTGTGCTGTTCTCATCTTTGAGCCCCAGTTTTCGTAGGTATCGATATAATTATGTTCTTGCTAAAAAAACTTCTGGTACTTTTCCTGTTTCGTAGATTTCACAAACTATCCTGAACAACCATGATATTGCTTGTTCCCTCATCAACTCCGCTTTACAATTACTCAGGTCTATCAGCCATGGCCCTGTCAAACTCTGACCTAAAAATTTTTGTCTCCCAACTCTTCATTATCCACCTCCCCTTCTTATTCTCCTTCTTCTATTACTGACATCTACATTTCCAACTTGATTCAGCTCTTGTAGATATTCCTTCCTTCTTTTTTTTTCTTTATCCAGAATTGGCTTCCCACCCACTCTCCTGATTTTCTTGCTTATATTTTTCTTCTCTCCAAATTATTCTTTGGTTTTCCTAGGTTAGAGTATTATATTGTTTAATAATGACGGTATTCTTGTTATTTTTAAATCTTGTAATAATTTTAACCTGATCAATAATATATTAAAGGTAAAATTAACATTTCGGATTAGCATAGTCTTAAATTAACTGATTGGACTATAACGCTTGTTACTCTGACGATCGTTAATTAACTCGTTTTAATTAACACAAATAATTGTAAATTAAGCGTTCAAAATTAATCAGTCGTGTCCTAACAAATTTGATGGGCAAATATTAAAATTTTAGGCACAAAATATAATTATTTTTCTAGATTGATTCGTGAAATGCTGTGTATTATATCTATAAATGTGAGGGATGATAATAATAATTTAAACAAAATTTATGATTTCTCATCGTTATGAACTGTCTGCTTGGCTTTGATATTGACGGTGATCAAAAGGGTTGATCCAAACTTCTACTGTTTTCTATATTTTTATAGTTTCCAAAAATTTTATCAAATTGTCTGTTATGCTGGTCGTAAATTTTTATGTTACATGATTATATGAGTTGACGCGTCTACTCAAAATTGAATGTCTCAAATGTGTTTTAAATTAGAAATATATTCTTGCAGGGAAGTCATTTAATGTCCTTGTAATTTGTCTTATATATCAGTCATTGCAATATTTACAGGAAAGTTAATTTATTATATAATTTTTGGAATTTTTTAAAATATGTGATAAAGAATTAGTTGTTTTTATATATAATATCAATGTTATGCGGTTCGAACAAATCAAAGAATTTAAAATGTATACTCTTAATGAGTGGAAAATCTTATCTTTATTTTTGGAAAGAAATAACGTGATATACTTTATAAATATTTAGTGTAATAGATAATTACAAATATATCAATACATTTAGGTACAAGACTTTATTTCCGTCGTCTCTAGACGCAATAAAGGAAGAGGCTCAGTAAAAATAACAGGAAAATCTTGCAATAGTGCGGAAACAGATGAAAGGCTTAAACGTCACGAAGTAAAAAACAGTTTGTAATAGACGGGAAATGAAAGTTGTTCCTCTGTTTCAATAACATCCAGTAGCCAAATTGGTAAGAAAATTCTACTTATCGACGCTAGTTGTTGGTCTAATAACTTGATTATGTACAACAATAAACTATACTAGGAAAAACCCATAAAGTTATATAAATTGGGTCAAATACCAAAATTTTCCGAATTTTGATTTTAGTGTTTATTAAAAGTGAATTTTTCAACACCCGACGAAAGCAACGAGATTACTAATACGTCTGGTACTTAATTATCACATTTTTTCTGTTTCTCTATTTTCTAATACTAAACTTTGAATTTGCGAATAGTTTTCACAACTTTATGAACCTGTACTCTTTATCTTTGTATTTCATCTAAAATATGAAGTCAGATTAATTTAACTATTTGATTTATACATATTTCAATTGACTACCAATTCAGAGACGAAATAAGTATTCATTCAATTCCTATAGCACTTCGTTCTCACATTCGAGACTTCATCAGGTAAATTTCTACATAATTTTACTGCATAAAATTTTTAAAAAAGAATTGGGAAATATAATGTAACAGTAATTTCTTAAAACATCAATTATTAGAATGTTTAATAAATTAAGTCTAAATAAAATTTTTCAACGAAATTAATTTAAAAAATTGGAACTGTGAGTTATTAATTTTCAACTATATATTTTTCCATTATGTTTTATAAATAAATAAATTTATTATAACGTAAGTAATTAAGAAACTGTAAATTTGAATAATTTATTCTTTACAGAAATAAAGTTATATTTTCTAAATTTGTTTTTGTAGAAATTTCATGAAGAAATTCAGTTGAATAAGTCGGAGATGTGAGGACGAAGCGTTGTACAGTTTGTATAAAATAATGGTTCTTGACTGTGAATTGGTCGTTTAGTTTAAGTTTATATAATTAATTTTAAAAAGGGGCGTTAAGTGATAAATATATGTATATTATAGTTAAAGAAACCTTTTCTCTAAATCTCTAAATTGAGGTTTCCTTTGCATTACCAATACTGTTGACAAGCTTTGCAAATCATCCCTCTACAATATAATGTCCAGTTCTTGATGACGGAATTTGCTGACCTCTTACTTTTATTACAATTTTTTAAGATGTCTCAAGCTATAGAAAAGGCTACAGTAAGAATAAAATACCTCTCTACTAAATGCTTATTCCTATGAATTATTATAATCATTGTACCAATAGAGATTACAAGGTCTTATATGCCATATTGGATTTAATTACAATTATTATTCACGTTATTTACTAAATTTAAATATATAGAGAGCCACTAAGTGTGACGGACAAGCGTTTATTACTGTTAATTACAATTTTACAGCGTCGTCAAAGTTCCTTGACGATTAAACTGTTATAAAGACTAATGCAGCGCAGGAAATTTTGCGAGTTCATGAAGACCAATTCCGATTCACGCCTGGCATTATCAAATTCGTTGCAACACAGCAATTAAAACAGTAACAAATTCAGTATCGTCGGTTGCGTTAATTGGCGGAAAAAAATAAATGTTTAATGAATATGTAGGAAGTGTACATGTTTCATGGCGTCACAAATAGATAAGAAAACATAAACCACGATTCATCCTACCAGATGTCAACAGCCGGATCATTGCAGAATTAATCTGGACTTAATTGGAGAGTAATAAAATCTAATGTTTCTGGAATTGACATTATCAGTGCTGCTTAGAAATCCGGTCCACTTATAACTGAAGACTAAACACGTCGCTGAGAGGGACGAGTTCAGATGCGGAAACAAGGTTGGGCGCGGGGACATTACGTGGCGATAAACGAGAATATCGTGGACATTTGTTTCAAATAAGTTATTTTATACAAATACACATCTTATATTAATATTAATAAAATGATAAACAGCCTATATATCAGAAAAAAGTATTAACAGTAGTTCGTTCACGACGTTCCGTTCCTAAATTTTAAAACCTCATCTTTTACGATTATAATAAAATTGAATATTTACAATATATATGTATAATACAATAATGTTATAAATTGAAAAATTATTAACGGAAAAAAGAAATTGAAATGGATAAAACTTTTGTTGTGCATGTCGCACAAGCAACGAGGCTGAAATGAAACTTACAAAGAATAACTCATAAGCGTATTGTTAGTTCCAGAATTACAATGGACAACTTTAACAATGAGTTAATTCTGTATAGAAAATTATCATAAGTTGTGCAAAACACCAAAATGTACATTTCTAATAATCCTGATGTTATTTTTAGTGAATCTGCCAAAGGAATTTGACTAAATAGTTTTATAAAGTTGAAACCTTATTATCAGACAAATAAATACATAGAACTTGCAATAAAAATTAAATCCATTACTTTAATTATTGATCAATTAGAAATTAACTTGAAAAGACTTGTGGACAATAGCACTTTTTAACTCCTAGTTTTTAACTTCTGATAATATTGCCAGAGCCTATGCTCTAGCATATAATTTATCTTTCAGAATTATCGTTTCTTCTACTAGCAGCCCTCTTCATAACATTTCTATATTTTTATATAATTCTCTTAATAAGGAAAATAATTTTACAGTCAAAACGTCTTTTAAGTTTTTGGACCATTTAAACGTCACTAATGATCATGTTTTCTTATCATTAGATGAAGAGTTCTTACTTAATTTTTACCCCAAGCTTTAAAAATAGATGGGATAACTACTTTTCGAAATTGACAAAAATTATTTTATCAAAAATTCTTATCTTAATAAATGTAATTATAAATTCCACTTATTTTTCGTTCAAGAACATTTACTATCACGAAATCATTGGTTCTACCTTGGGAATTTTTCTTTGTCGTTATTCGCGCAAATTATGAGAGATTTGGAAGCCTTATGTATTACATCTTTAGATTTAAAACCACTGAGATATTTCAAGAATGATGACTTTTTAGTATCATCCTCAGATTCCACATAAACCATTTGCTCAATACTTTTAATAATTACAACACTGAAAGAAACTTTAAAATTGAATTGAAAAAGATCACTCTGTCAATTTTCTTGATGTTTTGGTTATTGCTTCTGTCAATAAGATAGTTACCAATTGCTATAAAAATATCTACTTACTCAGGATTAATTCTTAATTACATGTCATATCAGCCATTATTGCATAAGATACTATGCTTTATAATTTAGTAAATATGGACGTCAAATTATAACGTCAGCGCTATCATAAATTTAATCTGGGAAAAATAAATATTGTGTTCTTCTTAATATTTATCCTTTGCATTTCGCTTACAAATACATTAAAATTGGGTCGACTAAGATTAATATGAAATTAATAATTTACCCGTAAAATTACGCAGTAAGAAATAATACAAACTTATGACATGATTTAATGAATTATGATATCCAAATTATCTTAAAATCTTGCAATAATTTAAGCTATGTTAAAATATTAAAAATAAAATTAATAATTTCGGTATCTGTTTATATTGTAATTACAGTTATATTGGCCAAACTATGCCCACATTTAATATCCGCATTTATGGGACTTGGAAAAATATAAAATTCAATGTGAAAAATTATTCAGTTTTGTGGAAGAATGCATATTGAAACAACCATAAGATTTATTAGAAAAATATTATAATTTCAGATGTAAAATATAATATTTATTTTAGACTCATGGGTGAGACGCATCACATCAGACCAATTCGGCTATTATTATTATTATTATTATTATTAAAAGACAAGTAATTTAAATAAATTTAAATCGCTACTTTTATAAAATTAATGTTTCATTGAAAGATAGAAAAACTACGTTCAGAATCACAAAGGGGTCAGGTTGGCATGAATGCTGGAATTTTCGTTCAAATACACTCATTTTTCTAGTAATCATGAAAAGAAATATCAATTGTACACGTACTTTATAATCTACTGCGATAAAAGGAAACAGATTTCGTGATTGATCTCGCTTAAATGGCTAGCATCATCGCTGCTTCTCTACTCAGAGCTTCCGGGTTCGAATCCTGGCACGGTCTTGGATGTTTGTGCCGTAAATTGCTGTAGAATCTATACGCTGACCATGTGTCACTCCAAATTCAGAATCTATACAGTGAAACCAAGGCCACCTACGGGCTGTAGAGCCAGGGGGTAATGATACTGTAACTAACCGGAAGTTGAGGCACGATGGCGTTCCTCACTATGTCGCGAACCCCCAAGAATGTTCTGGAGCCAGCAGCCACGTGACACGCGACCATAAAGAGTAATTTGAGCAGACCTGCGACTTCGTTCGCTCGGAAATAGCTCTTTTTATTTTGTCCTAAAACAAAACAACAGGTCCAGAATGTTTAGAAAGTTGAATTCATTGAATATATAAAAAGTACGGTATCATTCTATGATCGTTTCATTGCAAACCTTATAACTTGCAGTTGGTTTTGAACAGGTCCCGCTTTCACACATTTTGGAGCCAATTCATTACGAACTTCCAGGCAGACAGCAACCTCAATTATATTTATTGGGATAAATTATATTTATTTTATTTGCTTTTAAAAATGAGCAATTAATAAACTTTAAAATTTACCTGGCACATAAAAACAATTTACGTATTTCTCAGGGAGTTAGCTCTCTGCCATTAATAGATTCATTACGACGCAAATACTGCTGCAACAATAGATGGAGTGAAAATATTCGATATCCCTCTCTCTCTCTCATACTTCCAAAATTACGCTTATAATAACATAGTAAGTAGGATGAATGGTATAGGAAAACCTAATAGGCCTTCTAACTCGCAGTTGGTTTTTACGCCACTTTCCGCGTGGCAATTCAATGGATGTATAAATATTTACATTAATATCTTCTGAACTCTGCAAGATTTCTAAATGAAATATAGACTAAAATTTAAGTTAAAATTGTTGTTTCAACCCCTGAACTTTTCATTGAAATCCGTTAAGCCGTTTCGGAGCATAAATAATAGCATAAACTGTTTGAAGATTTGAAAGCGAGTGTGCTAAGAAACCTTTCCCGTAAAATGTTTTATATCAATACTTATATTATATTAATATCTTCTGCAATATATCGAAATGAAACATGCATGACCTCCTGTTTTTTGACCTTCAAATTTTCATTGAAACCCGTTGAGTCATTTCGGAATCTATTCGAGACAAACTTCCAGACAGACACTTCACTTTGATTTACTGGTACAGATATCGTCGGCCTATCTATTCTATGTGTATAATTCTTGCTGTAACTGAATTCTCATTAAAGACTCATCAACAACTAATGCCACTATAAACTATCTAGAAGAAATTCTAGATGTTCTAGATAATAAAGAATCTTAGATTTACAAAAAGCCTTTTATTGTGTTAATAAGATTATTCTATTGGATAAATTATGGCATTATGGAGTCAGGGTTATTTCTCTCAATCTAATAGAATCCTACCTGCCCTTTATTATATATTGCGTATTTCAAGGATATAAACATCAAGGATATTTACATCTTTAGTAAAAAACACTGTTATATGCATATGACGCCACAGTACTCTTCCGTGAGAAGAACTATTAAAGTTTGGAAATGGGCTTAAATACACGTACAAACAGTGTCATACAATACTTTAATGAAAACAGATTGAAGGTGAACACAAATAAATGTATTGTAGTAAGACTTAAATACAAGGGGAGCTCAAAATCATGAAAAACAGATTAAAATAATATGAAATCATGTATAACATAAGAATCAACTGTTAAATTTTTAAGATTAATCCTTGACAGTAGACTGAGCAGGGATACGCATGTAGATAACCTTTGTAACAAATCATCAAAAACAGTTCTTTTGATGCACTGCTTCTGTAATAATAGTACACTTTAGATAACTTATCATGCCCTTTTCGAGCCTATACTAAGCTATGGTATAGAAGTATGGAGTAACACTACAAAACACAATATAAATAATTATTAATAATTTGCAAAGTTGAAACCATACAGATAATATTTTACAGAACTAGAAATATTAACTGTAATAATCTTATGTGTGTATAAAATTATAATATTAACATTAACAACTGGAAAACCTCGTAAAAGAAAGATTCATGTATGTGACACAAGAAATACATGTGGTACCATTGAGAACAAGTATGTCTGGCAAAGAACCTCATAATTCTGGGATAAAACTAGTAAACACTTTGCATGTGCACGTTCAGCTACCCCTAAGCCAGGCGAAATTAAAAAACTGGCCTACTCAAAACTTATTCTATTCAATCAATGAATTCTACACTCATACAGGTGGAAATTTAAATATATAATAATTATATATTAAAAGTAAGAACAGGAGAGGGATGCAAAGGATGGAATACGCTAAGAAGATTTGTGAGGATGTGGGTGTTGATAGTTATAAGGAAATGAAAATGCTTGTGCAAGATAGGTTAGCATGGAGGGTTGCATCAGACCAGTCTTAGGACTTAAGACCACAACAACAACATTAACATCCCTATTTTAAATATGTTTACTTGTATTATTTGATCTTGTAGTTCTTGTAAAAGTTTAGAAATTGCATTGTTCAACTTTTTAGTTATAGGACTAGTATGCAGACTGACGTTTTACAGAAGATTGTAGTACTCATGTATCAAACAATTGATGTTGGAAATAAAAAATATTCCATTCTAATTCCTGTGTATGATTACCCAACAGCAGCTTAACATAATAAGTGTTTGGTACAATTTCATCTCCCACATATTTTAATGTATAATTTTGGCTTCAACATTTTGTCATAGATTATATGGTGAACTTATTTATTAGCTGATTTGAATTCTGTGTACGTTATTTTTTTCTTTACTTTTTTATTTGTGATTTGCAGCGTCTGATGTAAGGAACGGGTAGCCGAAAGACTTATCAAAAGCTGATCACAATCTCAGAAATATTCATATCGAGAGTGCCTGAAAGTATGCTTTAGGTATTGTCTCGAAAAATAGATGAGAGTAGCGAGTAAACCCTGTGAACAGAAGGAAACTAAGCAGGATTAGACTAGAGGTTGTAATGGTTACTACCATTACAAATTAATTTTGCAATGCCTATTCCAATAGCATCTTTGTGATGTCATGATACATGTATTTGGAGTTATTAAATATTATTCTGTATTTTTGGTATAACTAAACAAAAATTATTATTGTTTAATTCATATATTTTTTTAAATTATTCATCTTTTTTCTGTGCTGCATCAACTGCGTAAATTTTAAATATTGGCAATAAATATTTCCAACGCAGTATTCAAAGAGTTTCTAAATCGATAATTAGTTATGCTTAGGAAGAAAGATAAGAAAAGAACAGAGCATTGTTGGGGGAGAGAAGGAGCGCTACATAGTTATCTACGGATTTAAAAGTATTTCGGAATTGTTTTCATGGTGGAAGGCCACAGAAAAGCGGTCTCGAGGTTTTTATTTTACTGCTGATATCCTGATCCGCCTTTTGATCTGATTGCGGCCGCCGCTGTCCGTGAGGGCCAAAGCAAAGGATCACTCGTTTCATCTTGGTGCGCGTCATCCCGCTGCTAATCAGAAGATATAACGAACCAAATGTAAGATGTCTTAATTACTCCTGTATTACGAATTACAAAACGGTAAGAAGATTAATTCATTTGTGTAAATACTTGGCGAATCACAAAACATTAAGAAGATCTATTCGGACTGTTAATTCATTTCTATAAATATTTGTCATATTTTGTGTTTGAAAACTAATATTTCATTTCAATTCACTATTACACCATCTAATAGTGAATAGAGTTTAATTTCTTCTTCATTCATTCTTTTGTTGAATTTTTCATAAATTTTAAATATTTTGTAAAAAGGAAATAATATATGGTTAATATTTGTATTCAATACTTCCTGATTGTACTCCATTTGTACCTCCTATTGTGGCACCCCATACTTAAAACGAGCTAGCCTGGGCTAGGCAGAGAAGGTGAAGACGTTAAAAGGTGCAAAAAGATTTTCTTTCAACGGACTTCTGAGCTTAAAGATCTATAGAACCCAGAGTTAACTCTTCTAGAAGAGATCCGGACGCATCGCCCTGGAGAGAGAGAGAAAGAGAGAGTCAATGGCCTGGGATGCGACCCTTTCGTTGTGCGTCACCCGGATCCCGTAGGAAGTCGTATTCACAAGAGGAAGCTGAAGCTTGTTAGACGCCGACCCCATGTGGAGGGTGACTGGTGCCTGGTGCCTGGAGCTTGATGACTGGTGACTGGTGACTGCCCCCACGACCGGATGGATGGCAGACGTTCACGGAAATGTAGAGCGTAGGTCTTTGCGCCTGTGACCCCATGCTAATATGCTTAAGATAAACTGTTTTATACGGAGAATAGCCGCACGTTTCAAGCAAATATAAACAATATGCATGCCTGAAATGCGAGCCACTTACGAGGACATACAATGAGTAATAAACGTCCGCTTTTTCATTAACTCTTCGTCGCAAGCGTTTACCACTCACTCTTTACACAAGAAGTAATTTACAGGTTTAAAGAAAATAAATTGGCTCTTTCTGCTCTGCATGAATTGACCCATGACGTCTGCATGTTCACCGAGATCGTTTTATTCACACTGACTTCAATAATAAATGTAGACAATGGTACAAAAATATGTGGTCGAATTGCAATGGAATAAATATTATGAAACGGAAGCTGAAAATGAAGAAACTCAAGAAAAAAAATAAAACCAAAAGATGGGAATTGTAAAAAATTAAACAACAGGAGGTGATTCCGAGTTTCAAACATGATATCAAGAGTAGAATAATAGAGAAAGGAGAAAGATAACTCTTGAAGGAAGAAATGACTCGAGAAGCCGACGAAAAAATAGGAAGAATAGGTCAGATTAATAGGAAAGCATGGATAACACATGAAATAATAAAAATGAAGAAAGGCACAAATATAAAAACGTGAGAGATGAAAATGGTAAAGTACAGACGCTTAAAAAATGAGATAAATAGGAAGTGCAAAGCAGTCAAAGAGTCTTCACTCCAAGAGAAATGCAAAGTGGTTGAAGATTTCTTGGTGAAAGAGGAAAATCAAAATAACATTCGGAGACAGGAAAAATATTAGCAAAAACATCAGGACAGGATGGAGGCCAATCCTGAATAAAGAAGAAAAGACAGAAAGATGAAAGAAATGTCTAGACCAGATGTGTCACGGTGGAAATATAGATCAGTCAGTAATAGAAGAAGAGGCGGTGGATGATGAAGAGCTGGAGGATAAAATTTTAAGGTTGGAGTTTGACAGGGCCATGGCTGACAGATCTGAGCAAGTGTAAAGCGCCAGGAATTGATAACATTCCAGCGGAGCTGATATGATCATCGGGCGAAGAAGCAATCTCATGGCTGTTCAGAATAGTTACAATACCAGAAATTTTTATTTAAAGAAAACAACAATTATGCCTATTCCGAAGTAGAATGTGGCTGATAGATGCGAACAACACAGTTCAAATAGTTTAGTATCTATAGATTGGGATGATATTTTGACGAAAGTTAAGTAATTGGGAAGCGTAGTAACTGGTTGGCAGAAATGTTGTAGATCTAAAGTGTAGGATAGCACAGGCAAGGAAGGCTTTCGCGAAAAAGAGGAATTAACTTACGGGTAAAATAAGTGTGAATATTAGGAAATCGTTGCTAAAAATTTTCGTATGGTGCGTGGCGTTATATGAATGTGAAACGTGGACGATAGGAGTTGCGGGAAGGAAAAGAATAGAAGCCTTTGACATGTGGTGCTATAGGCGAATGCTGAAAATCAGATGGGTGGATAGAATATTTACGATGAAGTTCTAACCAGAATAGGATAAGAACAAACAATATGGAGAACGCTGACCAAGATAAGGGATAGATTAATAGGCCACGTTTTAATTCACGAGGGTCTCGTAAGATTAGCATTAGAGGGGAGTGTGTGGGGTTAGGAACAGAAGAGGGAGGCCAAGGATGAAATACAGTAACAGCTAGGGAGGATGTGGGTTGTGCTAGCTATGAGGAAATGAAAATGCTTGCGCATGGAGGGTTGCATCATGCCAGTCTTAGGACTGAATACCACAACATCAATTATGATTTATATAGTGTACAAACGTGTGCTTTGTTACTGTTACAGCAGAAACATATACACTGTTTGCTAAATGCGTTACATATTCTGCCTTATTTACATTTAAAACTAATTCTATGTTTAGTTTGGATGCATTGATAAAATAAAACGGCTGAACTTTGTGTCTTCATTGTATAATTCTTCTAGCATAACATAACAGTCGTATTGCCTGGATCCTTTAGTGAATCAGTGCTTAGAGGATATGGAACGAGACAAATAGTTTTAAATTAATTTATTACAATATTAGTAATGTTATTAATTGTTTCGACGACTTTAATTTCGAACAGGTAACGTATACGTCAGTCAGAAACATGTTTACACAATGCGCAATCTTAATTAGAGTGGTATCTATAATTCATGGTTGCTAAAATATTTAAATATATATGATATGAAAATTTAATGTGATGAACTACATATTTTCCGAGGTCATGCTGCTTGCTAACTGATAATAAATGCTTGCCGCTGTTAATAATCTTCGCACTGGACAATTATCAACCGGCCAAAATTGTTTAAATTCACAGTTTTACAAGGGAACTCATTTCCTGACACATAAAATTACAGCCGGCTTTTGATTCACAGATGACATATTTTATGGAATGATCTGTTTCAGTCAAATAAACATCTAAATTCTCTTCACAATTTTAAATCCAACAAAGGCTATTGTTCCAAATATTTAAATTGATTTTGCCTGATGCATGTTTCAATGTTATTTACTAAAATTCAATATTTTAAAAATGAAATAGTTTCATTTCTTCTCCAAAAGATTTACTCATATAAATTCATTGGGGATATAATGCAAAAACAATCATATTGAATAAAGTCCTGTGTGTCATTGCTTCATTTTTTACCATTACATCCCAAAGTAATTTTTATTTTATTTTGATAATAATACAGGATCACCCTCGCCTATCTCACCAGATGGGGTGCCTGTGGGAGTTTTGTCGCAGGAGCTTCACCCCAGAGTGACTGCGGGGCTCATCTGATTACTTCGGGAATGCCTCGCACTCTCTGGTTTTTTTTTATCAAAGTTCTCACATGCCGAGACACCTTCACCTGTTTTGGGAGGTATATTTACTGGGGTCGAAGACCTTTGGCACATGGCAAGAGTTGTCCGTCGACCCCATTGGACAAGTTGGCCAACTGCCTCCTAAAACTGGTGGATACACGAAGTAAGGAATGCTGCGATCCACCCAGAAAACTCGTCTCCCGTCATTCGGAAGGGCGTGAGAATAGTACCCAAGGTCCGACCTACGAGATGTATGTTTTCTTGGGTTTTCCGTGCATCTGTTAAGGTGTTACACCGGGTAGGATCCTTAAACCATAGCCCGGGGGCCCTAGTTAACCCTTGGCTACCTTGCTCTACCTTCCGCATCCCCACTGTCAATTCCCTTCCTATGCTATTAAAGGGAAGTTGCCTGTTTCAGGATCATACTCATGTAGCCTGTTAACCCCAACCCCACCCCCTCCCAAAAAAATCAGTTTACGAAAGAGATGCCTGTGGAAGTTTCTCTCGCAGGTATTTCTCTCCAGAGTGACTGCGGGGCTCACCTGACTCAGTCGGGAATGCCTCATACTCTCTCTGGGTTTTTCAAAGTTCTCACATGTCAAGACACCTTCACCTGTTTTGGGAGGTATATGTACTGGGGTCGAGGACCTTGGGCATAAGGCCAGAGTTGTCCACTGATCTCATTGGATCAGTCGGACAACTGCCTCCTAAAACTGGTGGAGTCACGGAGAAAGGAATGCTGGGACCCCACATCAAACTCGACACCCGTCATTCGAAGGGCGTGAGAATAGTACCCATGCCCGACTTACCTGATGCAGGCTTTCTAGGATTTTCCCTGCCTCTCTTTAGGTGAAACATCAGGTAGGATCCTTAAAAACTATAGCCCGGAGGCTGTAGTCAACACTTGGCTACTTTACTCTACTTCCATACTCCCCCCCCCCTTTTATTTCCCTTCCTATGCTCTGTTAACCCCCCAAAAAAATCAGTAAACGATTTTAAACTTCTGACTCTACATAATTAATCACAAAATCATTTGCGTTGAGTCACGTTTTTATATATTTGCTGTAAATATAAAAATATTAATTGTTTGGTGACCGTGTGTGATCGGTAACAGCACGATTGGACTGAAAAATGATTAAGATTGTATTAAATTACTTTAACTACTTATTTACCCTTTTTTCGGACAATTTTTGTGTGTCCGGTTACAAAAGTTATGGTTTTGTAAATTTTGCGATAAAAATGAAGTAATATTGGTTACATCCGATGTCAAGCGCCAAAGTCACAATTAAGTATCTGTAATTAACTTCATTTGAACGCATTGACGTGAACTGAAACTGCTCAGTCAGTATTTTGCCTCTTATGTCTGATTAATCTTTCATTTTCTTTTGTTCCACGTTTACGTGCATGGATTTAATCTCTGGGCAACATCTGAAGTAAAGCGAAAATGTAAGAACACTAATACCATGTATAGGGTTTCGTTTTCGCCATGGTGAATGATGGACTTCGTTCAGTTTTCACCACATGATTGTCAGTGGACACACTTCACCTATCGTGTATCACTACGGTGGTGTGTGACCACGAAACGTCGTGCTCCATCGCCACCCAATAAAGCATGTTCTTGTTAAATACATTACATTCAAACCTCAAGGCCTCGACCTGTTCTTCATCAGGTATGATTTCTTAGTGAACGCACGAGCCTACATTATTCAAATTCGCGGTTTTTAAAGACAGGAAACTGTTATCATTTTGGTTGGACTTTCCTTCATAGACACTAAACCTGGCGTCTAATATGTTATCGAACGTTGTAAGAAATAATTGTCAGTTACGACTTGCCGGGACTTTTCGTTGCTACGCCAAGGAGAAAATTGTTGAGTTAATCGTTAAAACTCGAGTATTTGTCAGTGAAGTTTAGTTAAATTCGGAAACACCCGAATCTTTAACTAAAGGTCGACGTCAAATAAGGGCAAGGGGGCCAAAAACGAACTTGACAGCTGCTACTTGACGACTTTGAAGTAACGACAGCGATGGCATGTGTTGGATTATTAAATTGTCATGAGGACGTTTCAAACTCAAACCGATATTGCATACGTTCTAAATGAATAAAAGTAATTGAAAGCAAAGGAACTGAAGGTGTAACTGAAATCAAGTAAGGTGAACTGTGTTGTTGTGTTATGCAATAATAAGCTTGGTCTGATGCACCACCCACACCAGCCTATCTCAGACAAACCTTTTCTTTTCCACATTACTATCACATCCCACATCCTCCCTAATCTGCTCAGCATATACCATCATTGGCCTCCCTCTCCTGTCCTTACCCTACACACTTAACTCTAATGCTAATTTTACAAGACCCTCAATTCTCAAATGTGGCCTATTAATGTATTCCTTCTCTTGGACAACGTCCTCCATATTATTTGCTCTTCCCCTATTCTGTTCAGAACTTCCTCGTTAGTTACTCTAGCCACGAATCTGATATATATATATATATATATATATATATATATATATATATATATAGCAGCACATTTCCTTTCTGCAACTCCTAACCTCCACGTTTCGCATGCATATAACGCCACGCTCCATACCAACATTTTTAGCAACGATTTCATAATATCCACACTTAAATTATACCCGTGAGTAAATTCCTCAATACACTAGGAAGGTTTGTTTCACATTATGCCTCACATGAAGTTTGAAAATAAGTACCTCCACAGTTTGTTGTTGATGAAAAGGTCAAAAATGCGCTTGGGAAGACAATTATAAGCAACATTATCTTTTATACACGCGTACTGTACTTATTTTCTTGAAAGATAGAATCAATGTACAGAAAATACTTTTTAATACTTTCTTTTACTTCGTCTCATTTCATGGCACACTTCCGACTTCTGAAAAAAAATTACATAAAACATTTCTCACGAAGTTTGCGGCCATGGTTCTCTCTTGTGATAACTCTTTCATCCTTTAAATTGTGTCTACAACGCTATCTCCATCTCTTTCAAGTACAAAATTATGTAATACAATGCAAGTATTCTCAAAAATGACAGAATAGTGTCCTTCCGTATCATTAACTTATAGCACCACAATATTCAGCCACCAATTGAGAGCATCGGAGGATTTTCTGCGAAAGAACGATTAATACATTAAAAATTGCGCGAGGAAAAGTTTGAAGTTCTGCGAAGTATTTTTTTCTGTGCGTGGTCAGTGCTACATCCTTCCTCGGACAGCGAGTACTATATTTCTCCAGACAATAAGGAAGAAAGCTTTTACTTAAAATGGGTGTCAATCTCTTAAATAAATGGCATCCGTTCGTAATTCAAGAAAAATTTACTTCCATCAAGTTGGAAGCTACGCATAGATAATTGGAAACAGCAAACTATGCTACTAACGAAAAACATATGTGAGGACACTCGGTCACATCCGAAGGCTAAAACGATTCTTATTGGTTGCAGTTCTGTTAACACTAACAAATGGGTTTTATTTGAAATAAAAGCCAATTGGCTATTGGAAAACGGAGGAGGAAAGTTCTAGGTCATCCGAGGCGAAATGGAGAGAAATTTGAGGTAGAGAGTCTTAATGCGGGCCACTGTCGAGATGAGTGTAACTCCTGAGATGTAGAAGTTTTGGCAGACGTTTACACTCTTTTGGCCCAAGGCGTCATCCGTGCAGCCAGACCATCCCGATGAAGTTAACGAGAATCGTCTTAACCGACACCTCTGAGTTCGTTAACTCGAAGCAGACCACCACAAAAGAAAACAGCTGCACTCTTCTACCGTTATCGTTGACGTAAGTTCCCACTGCCAGACCTATTTGCCATCAAAACTTTGCGTTTTTGTTTCAACCCACAGGTGAACCTGATTTTGATGAGTTTCAGTATGTACATTATTAGCCCAATCAACTCTGATTTAAATTCCACGTATGCAAATACATTGTGCTCTCAACTCAATATGAATTTATTTTTACACTTAAATGTTTATAAAAAGTAAACTAATGAAGGAAAGTCACTCTCCCAATGTCACAAGAAATCAAGCAAGCCAACACAAGTGCCCTCTGTCCACGTCAACGGATTCAAAAGGCCGGTTCCGAATGACGTGAACGTCACGTCATCCGAGCTGAATGGGTTAATGCCCTACCGTTTTTAGTTGTAAATCATTTTATTCAAGTGTCTTATTGTTTGCATATGGAATATTAATTTTATATAATAAATTCAAATACTTTTTTAAAAATATTTTCGTTTTTCTTTGAACCCTACATGAATTTATCATTTTGGGCATTTAAGCTGAATGCTGATTATCACAATTGTTTCCCAAGATTATTAATTAATTATTCAAAATTAATAAATTAATCCCCCTCTCATTTCATATTTTATTACAATTGGCTTCCAACAAACGTGGGGCTATATTAAATAATAATTAATAATAAATTAGCCCCTCCTTCCTATTCATTACAACCGTCCGACTTACCGCCGTCAGATTGTTTCCCCAGATGGGTGCAATCCGGGAGAAAAACAGATAATGTGAAACATTCTATTCTATATATAGATCATTACAGTTATAATGCCAAACATTTGACCTACTTGTTTCCTTGCACTTTTGATAGAAATGCTCACTCCAACTTCGATTTCCATACATTGAGTGGAACTAGGATAAAAGTCAACCTGCAACTGTCCTGAATAAGTTGACGAATAAGTTGTTTCACTCCAGAAAATCCTTTATTATTAATAATAGAATAACTAGGAAGAATACGTTACAAAATTCTGTTGGAGTACATCTGAAATCCAAGAGTGATGACACACACAGTGATCTGAAGCCAACTTTATTAGCAGAGACTGAGCGTGAATTGGGCAAGCTTCTGGACGAGTTGAGCCGAGAACCAGGATGAAGTGTCGTAACTGAGGGCAGTCTCTCACTGCGATATTGCGACAATTGGCTCTTGAATGAAGGCGCGAATGAGAACGTAATCTTATCTGAGCAGGTCAAGAACACTCTTGTGTCAGCTAGGTGAGGAGGATCGCGTGCTGCGTGTAACACTTTATATTTACATCAGGCTGGAACTAAACCACCGACTTGTGGCTACGCTTAAGCGAAAAATTTTATGATTTGTTTGTCAATAGTGGAAATAAATAACACAGGTTTACTATATTACAGTAATATAGTCTGGATTTCAGTGATATTCTTCTAAGTAGCAGCGATAGCTAGAACATGAAGTCGTAATTCAATATATAAAATCACAGATAATCGAAGGCAGTGTCTTGCATCTCAGGTATGTATACTCATGAACATATCAACTAAACTCAATTTCTGGCTTAGAAGTGACTTTCAACACGTTTAGGATTTGGTCCTTCAAAGATATTGGGTGAGCAGCGACGTCAGTCCATTAAACTATTCTAATAAAGTGCGTTCATTTCTCTCTCCGTTAGAATACAAGCCACTAATTATCCCTACATATTTAATACAAACTAAATTAGTATTTTGAAGTGTACTGGAATAAAATATCGACAAAGAAAACTTATACATAACCCCTACAAGAGACAGGAAGCTGCAATTAGAACAGAGGATCAAGAAAAGAAATCCGTAATCAAAAAAGGAGTAAGACAAGGATGCAGTCCGTCACCCACGCTGTTTAACTTATATATAGAAGAAGCAATGAAGAAAGTTAAAACGGAATATGTAAAAGGAATCATACTTCAAGGAGAAGAAATAAAGACTCTACGCTTTGCCAACGATGTTGTAGTATTAGAGGAGTCAGAAAAACACTTGGAAACAATAATAACTGGCATGAATGGAGTCCTGGAGAAAGAGTTCAATATGAGGATTAATAGAGGGAAATCAAGGTAATGGAGCGTATTTTAGGAAATAGTAGAATTACAAAGGGTGTTAGCTTGAGAAGGGATATTTTGATGGAAGTTAAGGAATTTAAGAAATACTTGGGAAGCGTAATAACTAGGGATGGTAGAAGTATAGCAGACATAAAGAGTAGGATAGCACAGACAAAAGGAATTTAATTACGGATAACATAAGCGTGAATATTAGCAAATCGTTGCAAAAAAAATCGTATGGAGCATGGATGCGAAACGTGGATGATAAGAGTTGCGGAGAGGAAAAGAATAGAAGTTTTTGAAATGTGGTGCTATAGGAGAATGCTGAAAATCAGATGGGTGGATTGAATCACAAACGAAGAAGTTATTAACACAAAAGGAGAAGAGCGTTGACCAAGAGATGGGATATATTAATAGTCCACGTTTTAAGGTATGAGGGTATTGTAAATTTAGCATTTGCGGGAAGTGTGTGGGCTAAAATCAGAAGAGGGAGTGAGGGATGGAATACCCTAAGCAGATTACGAAGGATGTGTTATTTGGTAGATATGTGGAAATGTAAAAGTCTTGCTCAGAATAAGTTAACATGGAGGGTTGCATCAGTACAACAAAAAACAAAAAAAAATATCTTTAATTTTCACTTGATACGTTGCCTGACCATTTCCTAGAATAGAATTGTTTTCAGGTAACAACCCACACGTTACTTTTTCTTTGGATAAGTAAATAAATAATTTACTAATTGATAAATAAAAGTGAAACTAGTAAATCAAGTCACGTAAATGATATTCTTTTTAATGTTCTAATTCATAATTTTAACTAACATATTGTTTTAAAAGACGATTACTGTATTAAACTGGAAATCGAGAATGGCGCTACAATATTAAAGCAATTAATGGTATAAGGGCCTATAAGTCAGAATAATTATTAAACTTATTGGCATCGATGCATTATACGACGTTTCGTCCCTTAGTTTGCGACCTCGTCTGGTGTTTTAACTATTAAAATGCAAAAGAGATGTTTACAATAGAATATGTATCATTCAATTACTCATAAAATGGAAACAAGAAATTTAAACGGCAGAATTTTTGACGTGCGTGTGAGACGAGCGTAGAAGCCACAATGACGTCGTGTAATGAACTGAGGTCAATAAATTTAATAATTTTCCTGTTATCATTTATTATTTCAAAACAGCCAGATAGTATTAGAGCAAGCATGGATAATTGATAAATTTTTCAGGTTTGTTACTGCCGTGCGCGTGTCACTCGTCACGATAGGCGCTCATTATTTCCAGGTTTCCTACAAGAGTTGGGTGGTAGGTCCCATTCATTTCAACTGCGTGCTCCAAACAGGGAGAAAAGAGCGGCATGCTACAAACAACTTCCAAATAATAATAATAAGAAAAAGTTAGACATTCTCTTCGCCACGGGTGGTATTTCCGTGAGAACATTTCGTAAGATGAAAGGCAATTATTGAAGACGATGAGAAATGGCCCCCGTCTATTGTCGGAGCTACTGGTTTTGTTCTCATTAATATGAGCATGGCCACATCCAGCATCCCATTATTTCCACAAAGGCAGAAATTAAGTAATGCACACTGAAGAATTTGTGTTTGTCATGATATATATATATATATATATATATATATATAAATGTTTACGTTTAATTAATTACTTTACCAGACAAAAATAATAAGAGAGGAGAGTTGGAGAGTTACACAACCACCTGGGTCTAGGGCGTGTTTGCGTGAAGTAAAAGTCATTTTTCAGTCCACTGTATTCCTTTGCCAACGACGTTGAGCTGAATTATAAAATCTCCGTATAATTTAATTTAATTTTGAAATGTGGACGACACTATTGCGATCTGAAAAAGTAAGATGCAGGCCTATATCCAGTGACGACAGGTGTATACGTGCTCATGTTCTACAGCACATGAATTAATTTTTTTTAGTAATTCTCAAAAATAATAGTATTTTCTGATTCGATTTCAAGGTCTTTAAACTTCCCATCTACCACAGCGTTCCCTCTCATATACATCTGGGTTACATTCTTTATAGCACGAGAATTCTGTAGGCGCATGCGCAGTATTTCCATTTCATTTCCCTGCTCGACCAAGATTTAGGAATTATATGAGCTGCAAAAAGCATAGCGAGTGTGCTGACATTAACCTACAGTATTAAGAGATTACTGTTTATGTACTTGTATAATTGTATAATTCGTCAACGGTTACTTGCATGTAAAAACATTTCATTTGCGGCGTTTCGAAGAATTTGATAACTCTGAGAAAATTATGTCATGATCCTGCATACAATATTGGCATGAAGTGTGGCTTATTTCTAAAACGAACTGTCGTTATTTAAATTATGTAAGAAGTAAACATACTTTTATGTTAACAATTTGTAGACGGTTCCGGTACAGGTTGTTCAATGTTGTTTCTCTGGCGCTCCGCAGATGACTTTGAATTATTCTTTGCAGACAAGAATGAATGCACTTCCTTTTCCACAGTTTGAGAAATCACCGTTTCCGGCGTAGTAGTAGTAGTTTGTGACTATTTCCCTTCTGCTACTTTGCGCTGTTTGTTTACTTAATTTCTTTTATGTTTTATATGTCCTGAGAAGCGTACATCTTGTGGTGATGGTTTAGAGCAGGAGTTCTTAACCATTTTGTACCATAGAACGAACATTAAAATATCAATAGGACAGCGGGAACGTCCTATTTTTACAAATTTTTGCCCGTTAAAAATAATAAGCAATCAATAAATAAAAAATAGTATTTTAATTAATGTTTATTTGCCTAAAAAGTAATTTAAAGATCAATTAAAACCACCAATTTACAGATTAAATGGAAGATTTATTCAATTACTGATACTTCTCATCCTGACATTTGGTACTACAAAAGTACAAATAAATCTTTTCAGGTTTATGAGCACAAAAATTAAAACATGTTAAGTAATAATAGTTGTATTTATCTGACTTGTAAACAGCGTAGGTAGTCGTAAATAAAATTAAATTTAATAAGAAAAACTCTGCGTTCCTTTCATTGAAGCCTCTTCAGATGCAATAATAAATTACTACAAATAAATTCATGAGAATTTTTAATGTGCCCAACGCACGGGCGTTATGTTACCAAACGTAAAATCAACAAACTTATGTTTTAATATTAATTATAAAACATGCTGAAATTTCGTTAAAAAATCGAACATTAAAAAATAAAGGGTTATAAATTTTTACTGAATTTTAAGGTATCATTATGTACATTTACTGTGTTTACTGTTTTTAATAAATTAAATATCGCATACTTTTAACTAATTTTTATTCAGAATTTAATTTTAACATCCCAATTAAATTCATGGCTTTATTCTCATTTGCAGAGTGACAATACAGTGATTTAATTTTTTGTGGTCATAAACCTAAAGAAATATATTTGTATCTGATGAAGTCCAAAATGTAATTGAATAAAACTTCTTTATATAAATATTAATGTTAAATAATATGGTTTAGAGTGTGATGATGAAGTAATTACGTTGTATATTAAACGCGTCAGTACTAAGTTTGTCGTCACGATCTGATAGAGACGTCAACGATACTCCTTCATTATGCTTAGTAAACCTTCTTCTTGCATAATATAATTGGCGAGTAGTTGACGGATAACAATATAAAAAATGGTAAGCTATCTGGGGATATTACTTTTTATTACGATTTTATTTCAAATTTTTGTCATGTTTCTGAGGTGGGTAGACATGCTGTATTTTCAAAATACTAATAGTATAAAGATTTATCTGGTTTCTTCTTTTGTATTACAAATCCACGCGGAGGTATGATTGGAAGTGGTAACAAAGCATCCTAAGAGAAGGAATTCATAAATGTGAATATAATTATATATATTTATGAAGTTACTGATAACATTCTGCATCTAGCTAAAAGTATGCAATGAGATCCCTCGATTTATTTCCCAATTTTTTTCCAGGTTTGCAGAATATTAATCTTCATATTGAATTCCAGGATCACGTTCAAGCCATTTATTATGTTTTCCAAGTCTTCTTCTGACTCCCCTAATACTACAATATCATCTTTAAAGCGTACGGTTTTCATTTATTCTCCTTGCAGTATGATTCATTTTCCATATTCCATTTTACCTTTCTTCATCCCCTGTTCTATATACAAGTTAAACATCGAGGGCGGCAGACTGTATCATTGTCTTAACTCCATACTTGATTACGGCTTTCTTTTCTTCATCTTCTATTCTAATTACTGCTGCCTGTCACCTGTAGAGCTTATGTATAAGCTTCCTTTCCGCTGCTCTTGTATTTCTGTTACTCATAAATCTAGATATCATTAAAGCACACAGAGATCTTCTTAATAAATTGCTGCCAATTTTCTTTGTAAAATTAACTGTTCTAATAGTGGTTACTGTTACGAAAGGACATTACATGCACGAATTAAAGAATAAAGGTGAATAATTACGGCCAATTTAGTCAAAATTGAAACAATACTTATTAGCTATATGTAATACGACACGACGTTTCGTTCTTATCGTTCGAACTTTTCAGCAATCTAAAAAAAAGTATAATTGAATGATAACTGAAATAATAATATGTTTATGTCATAGCACATAAGTAACGTCGAGTTGACACATCAAAAATAAACCAAAAGATTTAAATGACACAAATGGTATATATTAAATTTTATCGGTTGATTAGTGAAATCCTGTACGTCAGATATAATTCTTCCCGTTTAAATGTCAAAAATGAAACGAACACCTTAACAAAATATACGATTGTCTACTTTAAATTTTGGTTACAGCCACTACGTAGAGTAGGTTATCTTAAAAATAATAACAATTTACTTTTAGAAATATAATTTACAGCAGGATCCTTCAGATCACTTCATATATTTTTCAAAAACTGTGGGCTTGTTATTTGGCTCCCACTATATTCAGTAATGTGGTAAATAGACGAGTCCTTGAAGTTCAAGCAATATTTTTGCGATTAAATGGACGTATAGACATCGTTGAAGTGGTATGAATTAAATTATTAAAATGTATGTAGGAAGAAGTCCAATACAAAGTGTCAAGTTAGCCTTAAATCGGTTAAGAAATTAATCAATCGTGAAGTAAAGGTGGAAGAAGGAAGTCCATTTCACGTTTCAAGGTAGCTCTGTTCTGCGAATCCAGTCAAGCGAGCTGCTCATTGTTGTGTAGACGGAAACGTCAAGTTCTCGTCGTTGAGGCTGACCGTACTAGATTTTCCCACGATCTCCCCTCAGCCAACGACTTCGGTCCCTAAGTCCTTTTCCAACGATGAATAGTCAATAGTCACTCCTCACAATTTTCTTCCTTTCATTGCTAACCTCTTCCGGCCTTTAATTCGATAACTCAAAGGACAAACATGTATATAGAAACCTGATGAAACAATTCACACTCGACCTTAAGGCGGAAATAACCACGCACAGAACCCGAAACGTAATGTTAGTTGTGCTTTCAAATAGGAAAATGAAACAAACAGTGAAGTGAAGAGTATGTATTATTATTCTAGAGTCTTTTCATTCAAAAAATGCCACCATGTAAACAAACTTCTAATTTATTGTTATAAAATTCGTTTTGTGTATGTAGGGATCAGGGTGCGGAACGGTATAGCAGGGTAGAACGTGATACACTTCCTTTTACTGGATAATGCTGGAAGTTAGTAACATTGTAACTGGTCAAGGAAGAAGTCCTGGCAGCCGACCTGACCACGTTCTGACTGAGCCTTGTGAATTAACTCTTGTTAGGATGTATTACCTCTGGAAATTTTAATGTTTTAATATCATTTCGACAGAAGATAATCCACAAAACTCCTCGTTTTTAACCCTTTAATTGTATATATCCATAAACCAGGTGCCTTCATCTGCATGGAAGTTACGAATAAGGTTTAAATCTGCTTGTATTAAGGCCCGGTGAAAAAATCTTAAACTGAAACTAGTGTGCGGGACGGAACGGGATACTACTATATAATGCAAAATGTAATGCGTTGCCCATGAAAAAAAAAGAAGAAAAACTGGCACATTCACCTTATAAGATTCAGTTACAGGATTATGTACCCAAAAAGAATATATTAAGAAATAAAATGAACGGGAAAAAGGTTAAATGCTAAAAAAGGCTGTGCAGTTTAAATAAAATCTTTTGAAAAAGGAAAAATTGATAAAACGATCAATCTATACCCTTTTGTGTTTATTTACACAAAAGGGTTGAGGTGTTTCTTAGATTAAATTTTATTGTACTAATTTTAATTTTAATTATTCTGTCCTGTTCTGCCCAGGAGGGTGGAGCATAACGGAAAATTTGTTAATTTAGTAAAAATTCATTAAAAAATATAAATTTGTAGTTTTAAGTTATATTAATATTTGATTAAGTAAACAATAGAATAAACTAATGTTTTATACATTTATAAAGTGATTTTTCTTATTACATAATTTTACAAAAATTGTTGTTCAATTAGTGTCTCATTCCGCCTCGACATGTTCCAAATACAAATTTAATACGCGTGGACCAAACTTTTGATGGAAACTAGATACACATATTCTTCATGTTCCACAAAGTAATAAATAAGGCACAATTGTTAAGTAATGTTATTTCGTGAATGTGTTCTTGAATCTTTCGAGGAAAAATTTATTCGTGTTCATTTGTCGTTTATTATATGAACTTTCCAAAATAACAACTCTACCTTCTGCATTATCTCAAGAATTTTGTCAGCATAATTGCTGGTCACTCTTTAAGCAGAAAGAACTTGAATAATTTTCCTTAATTTGGATTTCGCCAGACCTTGAGCTATCAGAGCTATTTTTTTTCTCGAGTAAGAAACAAGGATTAAACCCGTTCACCGTGGTATAAACACACGCCACGCATATCTCAATGGGCGCATTGCAGCAACAAACTCTGGGGGTTATATAAAATAGTGGCCGCTTATGGACGGCGTCCAAGTCACTATGATTGTGAATTAAAGTTCTATAATTTCCCATAGATTTTCTAGATTCTGTTTAAATGTAAGCAACGGGGAAAGTGAAATTGATTCTTATTACCTGCGTGGAAATAAGTTAATGCGTAAAACTACTTGGAACTATGCGCGGAAATATCCTCCCGAAAAGGTTCTTCAAAAATAATTTGATATACAGCGTGCATCAAAATGGACTTTACAATTGGTAAAGTATTTAATTTGGAACGAACCCCTTAGTCGAGACGGGGCTTAAACAGCGTCATTTTAGGTTTCACGTCTCCCACCTACTGATTCCAACTAGAGATGAACGAGATTTAATTCAAAGTGCTAACTGCCTCTGCAGAGTGGGTGATCATTCATTCGGAAGAAACGAACGGTGGCTATTTTCATTCAGTCCGCTCTGGTGATCATAGAGCTGCCTCCTGTTTGAATCACTCACTCACGGATCAGATCCCGCGAACCCAGGTCCAAGAGCTAACTACTTGAATCTCACTCTTAAAACAAGATCTGCTTCTTTCTGGCTCAGATATCGCAGGGCGATAGTTTTGGCAAAATTAAATTAGGAGGTATATGCTCAAAATATTGTAACCAACGTTAATATGATTTTCATTTATCTGATTGTCCGGAATATAATCGTATACATTCCTTCTGCAATCTATTGGTCAAAGTATATTCCATAAATTCTATCATATACATTTCACTTTAATCTCTCAAGATTGCTTCATTCTATACTATGCTTTTATTAACATTACTAATTCACTTCATTTTCTTATATCAGTGTAGAATTCGGAGGATTTCCTTAATCACACAAATTCATCATAAAACATTATTGAGATCAAATAAAAATACGGCTCAATACAGCCAAGAAAAATTGATTATTGGGAAGCTTTCAGACTGATGACAGTCCACGGCATTTCATATTATAAAACGGTTACTCTTTATATTACATCTTATTGAGCGGCGAATAATTACTGAACGAGTGGTTCCGATCAGATCACGAAAAGGAACTGTTTGGTCCATCTCTAATTCCAACGAAATCCTACTGCAATTTCAGTCTAAATTACAGGGAAAATATCCTAAGCGAAAAATTAAATTTGAATTCGATACATTCAATTGTATTTTTAAGATTGAGCTATAGAAAGTTTCTGTACACACTAAGATGTTAGTCAGCATTAAGGGAAAAAGTATTCCAAACTAGTTATTTTTCGCCACAGAAGGAAGACGTACCCCAGTATATAGAAATAATAAATTTTAAGCTGGATATCAATATATTCAAGCTGTGCAATGTTTTCATTGTAGATAACCAGATTAATTATAAAGGAAACGTGTAGCGAATTAAAGTCCAGGTAAAGACTGGTAATGAGCCATCTATTTCGGTGCATAATTCAAATAAATTACTTTTGTAATAAGGAAAATGCAGTCGTGAACACTTTCTGACTTGATTTCATTCTCTCGCTTAGCATAATCGATCATTAAGCCAGAGATTGTTTGCTTGTTCTTCTTGCCTAAATTAGTATTTCGAAAAGATTCCATACATGTGTATCTGCTTCTATTAAGCACAGCAACTGTTCCTCAAATTACGAGTCGCGGTCCACACAAGGTTTCAACTAATTTTCCCGACAAATGGATGACGCGTTTTAATAGTTCTTGGGATAACGACGTATAGAAACTCGGAAGTAATATACTCTCTTATTGTTTATGAGTAAAGTTAGAAATAAAAACCCCAAAAGGACTTCAATCTTCCGCATTTTCCTCATAAATTGGAAAACTCAATTTACGATCGCTGCAACTATGTCAAATACGAATGCTTTCAACTTCTTTTTTTGTTATGATGGCAATGTATGCACGTTCACGACATTTAACTCGTAACAAGTATTTCTTATCCACTTTAAACTTTCATGTGCGAATGATAAAAGTAACTCATCGTCGCAACCCATGAAGGTCACATTTTTTTTACTTCCTTATTCGGTCATCGAAATTTACGATTCCCAACGTGAAGCGACAACTCTGGCTTCTTAACTGGTGAAACCGGAACGGGATTCATACCCAACACGGAGACGCATCATTCCTTTAAAAATTGGAATGCGGTTAAACTTTACCTCAACGTGCCTCCTGAATTCTAATCATTTTGAAACGGCTACTGAACAAAGTCAAAATTCAAACGCACGTGCCTTTGACGGCTGCGTCAGGCTTTCACCTTTTAGAGGATCACTCACGTGTTTCACCACTTAAGACAACCCCTGTACATTATTATTTCTCAACATCTCTTGTCGTCCCTTTCTATTTATTGGTTTTAATAAGAGAAACCAACCAGAGCGGTCTCACCGTTACGTTAAAATTGTTAAAATATTTTAATTAATATTTATTATACTTCAAACTTTATAAATAAGCGTATATTGTTACCACAAATGTAATAAAAAAATTAACAAAGAAGAAATAATAACGAAAATACAAAGTACTTCAATAATTTACATTACAGTGCTATGGTAAAACGTTAAAAAAACATATTAACAATTAACGACGCAAAACTATCCATTTAACGAAACGTCGTAGATGAAACAAATAAATATAAATTTTTTTCTGACAAATTGGCTGTATTGTTAATTTATAGGCAATTGTCAGATTATTTGTTCATTAAATTTACTGACACATTAGTGTATTGTTTATTTATTGAATTAACAAATTTTAATTTTATGGACATTTTTTCAAAATTAATAACCAACTTACAATTATAAAAACATAATGCTGTATATGGTAAAATTAATTGTTGTGAGCAAAATTGTGAAATATTTTATGTATGGCAAACTAAACGTGCTGTTGAAACTAGAATAAAAGAACACAAAAATAATCATAACGTTATAAATTAGAAGAAAATCATGAACTTGGTTGGGCAAATGTTGAAATTGAATATTTTGAACAGCATTTATTTTACCACGATATACCAAAAAATTTATTTATTAAAGCATAAGATAAGACTCTAAATTCAAATAATAATATCTTATAATTGAGTAATATTTACATTAATTAAATTCTAATTTTTTATATATTTCTCACAAAAGTTTAAATATTTTGTATTTATTTTAAATTTATGTATTTCAATAATTTTTAAACTAATATTTTTTACTAACAGATCTCAATATAATATTGTCACAAATATAAAAATTACAGCTAAAGTAACTGGTTTTCGTATCCAACTGTATTATGCTTAAAATATATTCATATATCATTGAACTAAATCAGTGACACTTGAAAATATAAAATTTCCGTGTAATACGAGTGAAATTTAATGTGATATAATTTTGTGGAGGTATTGGAGGTGAACTAATACAAGTCCGGTCTAATTTATACTTGTAATTGTAATACAAATATTAATAATGTTCACTTCTCCACAGGCTGTATTCCTAAATACAGCAAGTTTAGCACGTTTTGTTGAAAGTGTTTCTTCTACTCTGATTGGATCCTCCCATTAGTAGGTGACTGACGAGAAAAACCTTTTCTTATAGTTTTTAATTATTAAGTTTAATTGTTCTCATTTTAAAGAAGAACAAATTATGAAATGGATGGTTTCTTGATTGCTGTACTTTTTTAACTGTTTCATTTTATTTAAAATGATATCAATGAAGGAAATTTATACTCATTAGGCACCTTGTAATGCGATGAACTATTGCCTCTCATCCTTAATCATTACCCAAGGTGTTTTGCACGTTACATTAAAAAAGGTCTTTTTTTAATTTTTCGATAATGGTTAGGTAGTTTTGTTGTATGCACCAGTATTACATTGTCTAGGCATAAAATGAGAATAACCTCGTAACTGTCAATAAGTATGCATGATTCTTGCATCTTCTGCACTTCGTAATTTCTTCTTGACTTTCTCTCTTCTGTTTCTCTATTGTTATCCTTTTCCTTTTCTTGGTTCTTCTTATCTTTTACTGGACAATAGAATTACCTAAATTTATCTATTACAATATTCATTAAGGGGCACTCTACTTTTGTTAGGAGAAGTGTATTTTTCGCCAATACTTGTTTATCATGTAATGGTTACATATAATATGAACTTCTTATTTGAATGTTACAGCTTTACTATTATAGGATAAATTAAATGGTAACTGTTAAGTGGAACACTACGCTTCCATCTGTTTTATAAGTATTACCTACAACTAGTATTTATTTTTATTGCTGAACGTTTCATGGAAAATTGAAAGTAGAAATTTGTTTGTGATAATTCCATTACGCTTTTTAAAATATATTTGAATGATGCATTCGAAAATTGGAGAAAGAAATCTCACACCATGGGAATACCCATAAATGGTAGAACCCTGTATACTTTGAATTTTGCTGATGATGAGGTTATATTCGCCAAAGATGAAGATGATGCATACTACATACTAAGAAAATTGAATGTGGAATATGTGAAATGGGGTTTACAAATAAATTTTTATAAAACCCAGTATATGGTAGTTGGAGGGAGAGGAGGAGATGTAGACGGAAGTGTATTAAAGTGAAGTACCACATATAAATACTTAGGGACAAATATTTTTAGTAAAAGAAGGGAGCGAGGAGGAAAATAGAAAGGGCAGAGACAGTTACACTCAATTATATGGAATGAACAAATAACAAATAAGGTGAAAAGGAGAATCTACAAAACGATAGTGGAGAGTATTGCACTATATGGTTCTGAGGTTTGGGAAATAACTAAGGAAAATGAAGGAAAGATAAGAGCGATGGAAATGGATTTCTGGAGACTCAGCTGTGGTGTGACAAGAACAGAAGGATAATAAATTAATGCATTAGGGAAGAATTGGGGGTTACATCAGTAAATACCTTAGATATAATGGAGGGTAGGAGGTTGAATTGATATGGACATTTGAGACGAATGCCAGAGGAACGATGGCCATAAGAATGTTTCACTGGCAACCCCCAAAATGAAAGAAAAAAGGAAGACCTAAACTTACTTGGAATGGAGTGATGCAAGCAATGGAGGACAGATGTATGCGAGATGAAAGTGGAAAGATAAAAGGAAGTTTGGATACGAGAGACGCCTTGGTGTACTTCCCACTCGCATTTATATTCTCATGTATATTTATATCCATTAGAACTGGTGGAGACATGGAGAAGGGAATGCTGTGACCCCACAGTAAACTCGTCTCCCGTCATTCGGAAGGGCGTGAGAATAGTACCCAATGCCCGACCTACCTGATGCAGGTTTTCTCGGCATCTCTTTAGGTGAAACACCGGGTAGGATCCTTAAGGAATAGCCCACGGGCCGTAGTCAACCCCTTGGCCACCTTGCTTTACCTTCCGCATCCCCCCTTTCCAATTCAATTTTTATTATTAATAAAGTAAAAGCCTAATACTTCACGGCAACTGAAGAGTGATCAATTTTAAAATATCATATCCACTTTATAAAATAGTTTCTATAAACGAAGAATCTATAATAATGGTTTTCAAATTTAGTTAGAAATTATTTGTATTTGCTTTGAGGATCGAAACTAAAATTGTTCCCAGAAGACACGTCAAGGAGCCGGAAGCGGGTAATTCTAACCATAGAGGAAATCCCGGCGCTTAATCAATTTCCAAGTTGCGCTCTCTTGAGTTACGCAAGACCGAGAGCCTGTGGCAAGGCTAACCCACTCCAGGAACTGTTCTGTTCACGGAGAAGGGCGATGACATCAGACATCAACAATCCACATGAGATCGACAGTTGCTGCCAACGGTGCGCAAATGTGATCATTTAATATAAAGTCTTTGAAATAAGAAGGAAGATGGGCGCGCGGGCTGTTTCGTTGACAACAACACGACTAATGAATGGTAACAGTTGTAAGAACTTCAAAGACTCATTAATTCCTACAATAACCATCTCATTAACTAAAAATTTCTATAATAGTTCTACATTTAAATACACGTGCTCAATCTCTTGTTAACAATCATATGCTGGGGCCTGCTATGGAGCAATTTCTCCATTACATGTGTCAAGTTATGTTACTAAGAATATTATCATAACTAAATTGTACATCGTACAGATAAATTTTTATTAAATCAAAAAAAAAGTAATTTAATAACTAATATAAACCCTCAAGAATCCCACGTTACAACATGGATAGTAAAAAAACACCATGAGGTATACTCAACTTTTACAATAAATCAGTCAGAACGAAATGCACAGATACGCAAAATGAAACACTAAAATAATACACGGATAAATTAGAAATATGAAGTAAATGTTTTGTATGTGAAAAGGAAAGTTGAATTTGGAAGGTAAAGGGAACAATACTCAAGTGATAGGAAACTAATGCTATTGAATTGTAAAAATAATATCAGTAAGAGAGAAAAAAATATATAAAATAATATTTTTATATTGTTTATGTTTAGTTTCAATTGTGTGAATTAGAAATTATTCTACAAGTCAATATAATATATATTCTGGTCCAGCGTCATTTTAGTCTTCTGATGACCTGGTACTGTGATCGGAGATTATTTGTACGTTTTATTTTACTCTCATGAATAACTGTAATGATTCTGAGTAGTGTTTTAGAAATTTAATTGTGATCACTTTAATGCTAATACTATTATAAACAAAAGCCCTTCAGGCGGAGTCGTAAATGTGCCTCAAAGTTACTGACACACGGCTCCATACTTTCCCAATGTTACTTGGGTGTCATTGTAGTGGTACGTTTGCGTGAATCGAGAGAAAGTTATTGGTAAGGGAGCAATAAAGTATTTGTATAATCATTTCTGTCCATGTTTTCCTGAACCGTAACATTCCTCTGATGTAACCTCGTGGACCGTTGTGGTAGGACAAAGCGGCCAGGGCCGTTACCTCGGTTCGCAGACATTCTAGGTTCAAACCCAGGCGCGAACATGCCTTTCTCAGCTTCAGCTTCAGCACCATCATCTTCCGATGAATTGCACAACTCCCGCTGGCACGTGGCATGGTCGAGCGACGCAATGGATCCTCTCATCCAAGTGGCGCGCCGGAAGGCAACGGGAAACCACGCACCGTCGTAATCATTTCCCAAGAACTCGAATAGAGAACTTTCCACAAACAAGGAGGGATGACTTACTATAATAATAATAAATATAACACTCTACAGTTCAACGTAACCGGAGCAGACTAATCAACTAAATTACATGGGACAATAATCAGTTAAATCCTTCCTGACAGAGTCCCAGTGTAGCCTCAAGAGGACGAGATAGATAAAAATGGGAAAGCAGGAGAAGTGAATCATCAGTTGTACTGTGTTTCTTTTTGCGAAGATATGGGCAAATGACGAAATTTAACTGAGTTTGGACGCGGGATGATCGCAGCCACTCGAAACGTTGGAGCCAGGTATCAGCAAAACGGCTACACTTGTACAGTGTTCGATAACAGCAGTTATTAATGTTTAAAGAGATAACCCGGGTGTCAAGCATCAGGTTTGTGTCTGCTCAATGCTCGACCTGAAATGAGGCTTGCCACAGTTATCCAGTACAACAGAAGAACAACAGTGCATGAAATAGCTAAGAATCTTAATCAAGGACTCACTGTGAACGTATCTAAACGAACTGTTTGCGACACGAACCACCGTATGGGCTATGGAAGCTGGCGATCTGTTCGAAAGTTTCTACTATCTGTCTAATTAAGAGCAGACGTCTTCAGTCCACAAAGAAACGTGTAATGATCATTTATTGTGAAAGGGGATGATGGAAGCTTGAATTTAAATTACTAATATTATTATAATATGATATGCCCCACGTTGGGCGCCATTTGTAATGAATATTTATTTGTGGGATAGGGAATTTAATTTATTTACTTTAATTATAATATAAAGTATTAATGGAGATTTATGATTAAAATGAAAAGACTAATTTAACTTTAAAATTCTGAATTTGACAAATAAAATATTTCAGAAAGAGCATAAATGTTATTTACAAATTATAAACGAAAAAATTATTAAAACAATTGATTTTTATGAAACTTCGAAATCATAGTACTCAATGTGGTGAATTGGGAAGCAATTTATATTTATAATGGCAGTAGGCCTGGCAAATGTGAACTCCTTTCTAATTCAATACAACGATACCGGCGACGGTTCTGCGTCTACATCCCGGTCTGCATCGATGATGATGACTGCATTGGCGGGTGACCTCTGTTCATCACCGTCCGGGCTCAATGTCGTGGACAAATCTGGCGGAGACTCCCTTCTCTCCTTCCAGTGGCTAACATTTTAGTTTTAGATCAGTATTAGGCAGTCTCTGTCCTCTCGGTGGCTAACAATTTAACTATTGCATCAACTGTCTTCCGTATCTCAGCAACTTCTGTCTCCCGTCTGCCAACACCTTCCCTCTCGTCTCCCAAAACATTCTGTTCATCTACTCTCTCCTTCGAATCTCAATATATTCTCCAAAATCCCTTCCCACGAAAGCTCGGTGGGAATCTACATAATTTCTAACCATCAATAATCTGTTATCCTCAAATGACTTTTATTGTCTTGCTCTTTAACAATTACAGCCAATAGGAACAAAATTCAACTTCTTGGCCAAATTAGTGCATGTGTTTTGCGTTCCTCCGTGAGACGTCTGCTTTCGTCAGAAGCAGTTCCCTATTTATTCACGGCGTCCCCTTTCTTCGTGAATGGGTTCTCTCCCACATTCAACCGGAAGGGTCATCCTTTTGTCCTAAAGAATTCGAGTGCCACGCACACAGCCTGGAAAACAGATGCACAAACTTAATGTTCCACTTCGCGTATTTAATACATTACAATCACAAGGATTGGACAGTAGAAATCTTAAAAGGGTCATGTGGCCTGATGAATCGCAATTTCAATTGTATCATGCAAACGTGAGGGTTCGAATATGGAGAATAAAACACAAAAGCGTGGACACCAATTGCATTGCCACAATACTTCAAGGTGGTGGTGGCAATATTATGATTTGGGGAGGTTTTATTAGCATAATATGGGGCCCTTGATTCCTGTGAAACAACGTCTAAGGGTATTTAAGTATTATCCCACATCAAGTATACCCTCAGATGATTCGAAAAGCATGACGGAGACTAATCCTTGCTTCATTGGCCGGCATAATCACCAGATCTCAATCCAATTGATAATTGGTGGGACGAGATTGAAGGGCATAAAGCAGCTTTATTCAGTACGATCAAATACTAAGGAAAGAGCAGTTCAATAGATATGATCTCAAATTCCTCCAAACTCACACGAGCATCTAACAGAATCCATACCCAGAATAATTCAAGCAGTATAAAAGCAAAACGTAGGTCAACATTGTATTGAGGGAGTGGACATAATAATTTCGTCACTTAGTGTACATAGGTTAAAGGATTTAAGTGATTATTGTTTTGCTTCAATACCTATTGCTTCTACTGAAAACTAAGTTTCCAGCTCTGTATTGGACACTGTCGCAATTCCATCATCCTCAGAAATAATTCTCTATATTACACATGTTAAACTAATGACGTGTAGGTATAGATGCAGAACTGAAATTTTCACATCTTATTTTTAACCTTACCGTATAAGTTTAAAAATTAAAATTGAAATATGTATTCCACAGATTGTGTGGAAAAAATCTGAAGAAGGTGGGAATATGCACCTAACCGTTGTGGAAAAAATCTGAAGAAGGTGGGAATATGCACCTAACCGTTGTTTCATTAAAAATAAAGACTGTTTGAAAAAAAACTGTCAAAAATTATTTTGTTTTAATAGCATAAGTTAATTTATTTAATTTTTCTAATTATTAGTACGGATGTGGAAGGCTTTTCCAGAATGGAAAAATATGTATTGGGCCCGAAATCGATCCCGGGACTTCCACTTGGTACTGTTTTTGATATTTTCTACGGTGACAGGAATGCTTGAAATGACCCTCTGATTTGATGCAAGCGACATAAAATTTTACGGCTTAACAGAAAACGTGAGCCTTTATCAGGGTACTTTGTGAACGATCAACAGAAATAACTTTACAATTTTTTTAAGAAAAGACACTATTTTTAATTCACTAAAGGAACATGATATATGGTAATAATAAAAAAACAGTTTCTACTTTTACCAAATAAGAAGGCAGCTACGCTGCTACAGGGTCGAGGAACCAAACTTGAGGATGTCCAGATAACCCGTGGGCGGAGCAGCGCAACAAGAGCAAACAACATGTGTCCTATCCCCTGATCTGCTGAGCTCATTCCTGAAAAATTATACTTCTGTTTACGTGTTTTGTACTATATGGCTGCTGCTTCAAAAGCATTTCTGTGGGTTCCTTTCCTGCGACTCACCAACAAAAGTGGTCTCCGTGCCTTGCCAATACTTCCTTCCGGTTCAATCTTAACATAAATATGAAGTGAACTGAAATAAAGTTAAGTGGCTCCCTTCAACATACCAAATCATAATACAATTTAAATATTCAATCCTAGTTGACGTGCAGTATTAAACCATAACAATTGCCTTTTCTTTCATTGTACAAATATTACTGAGGAGAATGGATTATTATTATTATTATTAGAAGAAAGACAAGAATGGGAAAATGTCAACCGGATCAGGGAATCGAACCCAGGACCTTGCGATTCCCTAGTCCGGTTGACATTTTTCTATTCTTATCTTTCTTCTAAAATTAACTATATGCTTTACTGGGCTTCAATTGAGCATTCCCACTACCTTGGATTATTATTCTTACCGTTAAGTGAGACTAACAGCGATTGACACTATAAGCATTTCACTGAGCTATATTCCCAGTTATAGACTTTTAAATTTATTCGACTGCACCAAAGTTGAAATATGAAGCGGAAATTAATTGAATCGCTGATCCCTTATCCCATTAATACACTGACCACTTATCTCTCCAAAATTGGGAATGTGCCACGCCATATGACAGTCCTCAGCCGCCCCGGTTGGCCCAGGCCCTCAATGGGCTGTAGAGCCAGAGGAAGAAGATCCCTTATCCGTCTTATGACTGGACTTTTGGAAGTTCTCAATTCCTTCCGGAGTATTCGTATTATGACAGCGGTAGTTTCCCGTTCCTCACGCCCACTTTGATTAGATTGCTGAGCTGCGCGAACGTGGCAGAAGGAGCTCTGCCCCTGATGCAATGAAAGACGTATCCACACGTGGTATATTTGACTGGTCTGTTGCAACCCTCCATGCTAACCTATTCTGCGCAAAACATTTCATTTCTACATGACTACCACATCCTAATCAGCTTAGCGTATTCCACCCATGTCCTCCATATTCTGTTCTTACTCTACACATTTCCCACTAATGCCAATTTTTGCAAGAGCCTCATGTCTCAAAACGAGGCCAAATAATCTATCCCTTCTCTTGGTCCAAGTTCTCCATATTATTCTCTCTTCTCTCACTCTGCTTAGAACGTCCACGTTAGGTACTCTGTCTACCCATCTGATTTTCAGCATTCTTCTACAGCAACATATTTCAACAGCTTCTATTCTTTTCCTGTCTGCAATTACTCGTCCACGTTTCGCATCCATAAAACGCCACACTCCATTTTGAATAATGATTTCCTAATATTCATACTTATACTACATGTAAATAAATTCCTCTTTTTAATGCGATATCCTTCCTAGCCTATGCTATCCTATCCTTTGTGTCTACTATACATCTACCATCATCATCATCTCATCATCAGTTGGCTCTACAGTCCAAGCAGGACCTTCGCCTCCTCCAACAACTTCCTCCCGCTTGATCTGTCCAAGGATACTTCCTTCCATCCTTGTATCTTCGGCCTTCTTAAGCCCGTCTGTACATCGTCCTACCACCTCGTCCTCGGTCTTCCCCCTGTTCGTAATCCATCCACTTTTCCAAATACAACCTGCTTAAACTTTCGCTCTTCCCTCGTGTTATTGACATGCCCCAACCATCCTAATCTACATATTCTTTTATATGTAATCATGTTCATGTCTTGATACATATCTTTCAGTTCATCATTGTATATTATTCTCTATTGTCCATATATATTAATACCTCTGTACATCCTTCTTATTGTTTTCTATGAAATATGCTCAGTTACATTCTGAGTAAGCGTCCATGATTCCGCCCCATGCACTATTATAGGTTTTATTAGTGTCTTAAACAGCCTTATTTTAGTTTTCCTGGGGACAGTTTCATTTTTTAGACGAGGAAGTAGGGCATAGTAGGCTCTTGGGCTTTTGTTATTCTTCTTTATATTTCAAATTCAATTTTATTCTTTGATGTTAACAAGCTCTTATTGTTTCTGCTTTTCCTCGTCCCCCTCCTTGCCACTGTCATAAGCTGTGCTTTAGTTTCATTAATCCCATTTCAGATGCATACTTTTCTATTCTTAAAAAGTTTCCTTCACATCATCCATTCGCCTTCCTGCTATCACGATGTCGTCTGGTATGTTCTATATAACAACGTTCCTCGCATGTCCAGGTTGGCTTTTCGTATCACAATAGTGGGGATAAAGCCTGTTTCGAGTTGTATTTCTTCTGAGATATTCATGATTTTAACCCTTACTATACATCTACCATCCCTAGTTATTACGCTGCCCAAGTAGCAGAATTCCTTAACCTCCTTCAAAATATCCCTTCCCAATCTAACAACCTTTGTTATCCCACTGTTTTCCATACTACACTCCATTACCTTGGTTTTCCCTCTATTAATCCTCATGTTTTACTCTTCCTTCATGACTGCGTTCATACTTTTTATTGTGTTTTCCAAGTATTCTTCTGAGTCCCGTAATACTACAATATCTCTACCAAACCTTAGTAGTTTTACTTTTTCTCCTTGCATTTTGATTCCAGTTTTTTTATTATTTCTTCTTCGCCTGTTCTATATATAAGTTAAATTTCGTGGGTGACAGACTGCATCCTTGTCGTACTGCTTTCTTTATTTCTGCTTTGTTTTCTTGTCCTTCAATTATAATTACTGCTGACTGACTGCAGTAGAGGTTATGTGTAAGCCTTCTGTTTCGATATTTTATTCATGTCCTTAGTAGTGTGTTCCAGTTTACATTATGAAAGGCTTTTTCTAAATCTACTAATACCATGAAGATAGGCCTGTTTCTCCTTATTGTCTTCTAAAATTATGCGCAGAGTCAATATTGATTTTCTTTTCCTTACATTCTTCCTAAAACTGTGCCCATGATGGCAGAAATGATCACGCTAGACTCATATGGACCCTTCTATTCACCCCAAAATGCGCATTGCTACACGGATAGGAAGAATATTATTGTAGCATTACAATCACTGAACAAATATATATCTGTCAACGGAAGCCTAATTGCAAGGAAACACAACTTTTGCGCGTTGCTTTCTTCAGTTTAGCCATAATATAGTATTTTTTCAGTCAATGTGGCTGAAAGTTGATTCCCTCTTTCTTTCCGACTATTCGAACACGGCTTTTGGCTTCACGTTACAAGTTACCTGAGTCATAATAAACCACACAGTAAATGGTTTTCATCAAAGGGCGGCGTTCCTAACGGCTGTCTTTGTCCCGACCCCTATGTACCAGCAACAGGCACAACTTACTGTCTTTTTTTTGTGCTCCAAGAACCCCGCTGACATTCAAGCCCCCTCCCAGTTTCTCCAGAAAATCTCAATGGCTGTAACACATCAGCAGCTTCTCAAGCCTTTGTCTCTTTACGAAAGGGAAAATTTTCCCTATGCTTTCTTGACATCAAATGTAATATGACGTTCTTTGTTGTGCGGTGTAAGACGCTTAAACAGCTGGTCGCTATCAGTTGAATTCCGCATGAAATATATACTTACTACTTTCCTTCGTTCGGGGTAGATGCGAAATTTTTATTAATATGTAATGATTTCGGTTGCTTTTCTTGTTAAGGCATATTTAATAGTATGGTGAGAGTAATAAGCAGTAAGTAGAGCAAAGCATAGTCACTATTACGGAGAGTCCATTTGATGGGAAGTTTCATTCATCAACAAAACACGCTGTTCGAGTCCCGCCAACAAGAGTAACATTAAGTGATTATCTTACATACAACGCTGAATTGTATCAAAATTTGGTCAAAATCAGGCTTGAGTGCATAATATATTTCTGCATCCAATCCTTCTCAGGAAATTGAAGAAAAAGGAGCTGTAAAACCATTCCTCCACCACGTCGTGCTAAAATTATGTATAAATCCCTGGTCTAGCTATTAGAGTGGCGAAGTCCTCTTAGCGACGAGTTTCATACCGAAAAAAATAAAGCGTATTCGTTATTCATTATTATTTAATCAACGCAAATTTATAAATTATAAATATTTATTTAAAAAAACATTTCACTTAGTGCTTAACATGTCACGTTTATTCTAACTTAATACACATCAATCACGCCTCCTCGCCAAAGGGATTCCTCACCAGTTCTACTCTCTTTGCTTCCAGCGATACACACCAACAACTCCTCTTATTATCATTACGCGAATACACAAATGTTACAAATGTTTATTATATTATCTGATAGTTTGTTGTTTTGCAATAAATTAATTATTTACATTTTTATCGATTCCCTCACCTACGGAAAGAGGCTTTATTCAATTACGGGTACGTCAAGAATATGTTAATCCGAATAATTAATTTAGTACCATCAGCCCACGCCGTATATGATGAATAATATACTAAATGAAATAAATTTATGACCAGAAACGAGATTTTGTTCTTGTGCTATTCAACCCTTGATATGATAAAAATCTTCATTCTAATCTATCATGTGCAAGTCTTTTCATATCCGCATAACTACCACGTCCCACATCCTCCCTAATCTGCTTAGCGTATTCTATCCTTGACCTCTTCTGTTCTTCCCCCACACAGTTACCTCTAATGCTAATTTTACAAGACCCTCGTGTCTTAAAACATGGCCTATTAATCTATCCCTTCTCTTTATCAACGTCGCTCTTCCCTTATTCTGTTAAAAACTTCCTCGTTAATGATTCTATCCACCCATCTGATTTTCAGCATCCTCCTATAGCACCACCTTTCAAAGGTTTCTATTCTTTTCCTTTCTGCAACTCCTATCGTCCATGTTTCACACACATATAACGCCACACTCCATACCAACATTTTTCTTCTTCAATTGCTCTACATCTCATTGAGGACCTAGGCCTACCGAGTCGTCTTCGGACTTTCAACTTGCATGACATATTCCGAATATGAAGTGGCACGTGGTCAGCGAATCGATTCTCCCACAGTTCTAATCCCAATCTCATACGAACATTTTAGCAACGATTTCCCGTATGTAAATCCGCGAAAGCCTTCCTTACCTGTACTATTCTATTCTTTATGTCTACTATACTTCTACCGTCCCTAGTTATTACGCTTCCCAAGTAGTAGAATTCCTTAACTTGCGTCAAAATATACCTTCCCAATCTAACACCCTTTGTTATTCCACTGTTTCCCATACTACACTACGTTAATTTGGTTATCACTCTATTAATTCTCATATTGAACGCTTTCTCCACGACCCCGTTCATGCTATTTATTATGGTTTCCAAGTCTTCTTCTGGTTCCCTTAATACAACAATATCATAGGCAAAGCGTAGGGTTTTTATTTTTTCTCCTTGCAGTGTGATTCGTTTTCCATTTTCCGTTTTAACTTTCTTCATCGCCTGTTCTATATATAAGACAAGACGAGTATAAGGCTGAATACTTGCCTTACTCCTTTCTTGATTTTTTTTCTTGATCTTCTATTCTAATGCACAAGAGATTGAAATAATATACAGAAAAGTAGAGAGAAATTTCCAATACATCACAAAACACTAGAATTCAAACCGTGTTGTTAATGGCTTGATATTACATTAATGTGGTAGACGATCCAGAAGAAACTGAGAATTTTCAACGAAACGTCGAAAGAACTAAAGAAAAACTTTGTTTGCATCTGGTAATTAATTTAATTTCTAAAAACAAACATTAAATAATTTTCTATTAATAATATATTATTTATTGTAAATGGTTGGTCCTTTGTATTTATCAGAACATATCAGTTCATATTATTGAATTAAATTTTGATCTGATATTTTGTCACTTTATTCTAACACCCATCAATCTGAATATTACAAGAGAATTCCATAACGTAATAAGCTGACTGATGGATCCGGGGTGTAGTGGTGGGGGGACGTTTCCCCTCCACGAGGAAGGCAATGTAATTTTTCAAAAAACTACACCTATTTGTTGGAGAATTTATGTTATTAAATAAAAAGAAATTTTTGTGATTTAGTAATTTGTTTTTTATTATTAGTCGTATCTGAAAATTGAGGTATTAAAATAAGTATAGATAAAAAATACAACCAATTGTTCAGAGTTTATATTTTTTTAATCATTTTTAGTCTTATCAATTTAAAATTTATATTATTAAGAACTGTATGACGCAAAATTACCCGCTTTTGTTCATAAGCTTATCAATTTAAAATTTATATTATTAAGCTTATGAACAAAAGCGGATAATTTTGCGTCATACAGTTCGTCCAGCAACTGTTACGACCGAAATAGTAATTTAACAATGCGTTTCCATTTAAGAAATACCTGATAAAGAACACAAATATGGACGAACCGTTAAACGTAATTAAATAAATTTTATTAAAGCTGACAAATTTTTTCGATTTCTTATTTATAACTGATGATGTCAGGTTATTGATGTATTGAATTTAGGTAAATATTTAAATGAATTCATATACAGTGAATTGTTTCATAGTTGAAGATACAAAAGTTGATTAGAAATTAACTGAACAAAATCATCTGTTGGTCTTTGTTTTCTTGTTTTCGACTTTTGAAAATATTTCAATGATAAATGTATTGTAATTAATTTATAGAGACAAATTCATATTTCTTGGTACGGCTGAAATCATTTTCAAAGATATATATGGGGTGTATGTAAATGTCTAAACTCAAAAAAACTTTATCCCTTGATTTCTAAACAGCATTTTTTTACGTACTGCCTTTCTACTTTGGACGGCAGCATATTATAGCTACATTTACAACCTTTTAGATCATAATCCATTATTATAAGAAATTTTCGGGTAACAATTGTATGAAACTGTGCACGTGATATTTATTCTTATCATGTAATACTAATAAATCTTAATTCAATAATAATTATTATGTATTTTACATATATATATATAACAAAAATGGAACAGACATAATATAAAATAGACTAAAGTGGTTTAGATTTTGATTAATTAATTATTATACTAATCGAATATATTTGATAAAAATGTCCCCTCCCTCCAAGATAATTCACTGCGTCAGCTATTTCCTAAAACTAGGCAGTTCTTCTTTGGCGTGATGACAGTGACAAATCCTCCTTACATTTTCGTTTTGTTTTACAGTAATTAAATACAGAATCAATGAGCACAATATGCAAGGTTCAAATTAATACTTGAGTCTCGTGATTAAAGTTTCTGGGACCTTTTATTAAATTGTGCAGTATAATTAAGTAATATCACACGTTTTCCCAGCTGTCAAGTTTTCGTAAATGTACTTGACCGAGTACAGATTGCACCACTTCTACTAAGATCGCATCTTACCAACCGTAACAACAAAAAGTTGCTGAAACTAGAGACGGTCAACTTCACTTATCCGATTGGGAATTAATAACATCTTGAGTTCCTCAAGGACCAATTCTTGGGCCTGTAATTTTTATTCTATACATAAACGATCTTTCAGGATACGTACATCTTCTAAAATCGATTCTCTACGTGGATGACAATAATATGGTTATTGCAGATAAAAACTTCGATAATCTGATTAAGAAAGTAGACAGCGCTCTGGACGGTCTAAATTTTTGGTTTAACGTGAATAAATTATCCCTCAACATAGTTAGCCTAAGTTAGTGCATTTTAGTGCTGATGCTAGTAATAGACCTGCAGACAAATTTTCAGCCACTTCTTCAGCCTTTCCTGGGCCTTCGGATTGATGATAAATTAACAGTGGAATGATCATATAGATCAGCTTACTGGAGTTGAGCTTGTTATTCTCTCACAACACTAATGCAACACGTTGACAAAAAGTACGTTTTACTTCGCGTATTTTCATTCAATTATGGGAAAACTCTAAACAGAATAGGGAAACGAAACAATATGAAGGACGTTGACTAAGAGAAGGGCTAGATTACTAGACCACGTTTTAAGACACGAGGGTCTTGTAAAATTAGCATTAGAGGGAAGTGTGTGGGGGAATAACCGAAGAGGGAGGCAAAGGATGGAAACGCTAAGCAGATTACGGACGATGTGAGGTATGCTAGTTATAAGGCTTGCGCAAGATAGATTAGCATGGAGGGTTAAATCAAAGCACAACATGAGCTATGGCATCTCTAATTGGGGAAACTGCTCCAGGAGAAATGAAATATTTAAGTTGCAAAAGCGTACCGTTAGAATACTTTCTAGTCCGAATTTTCTTCAAAAGTTTGCAAATATTACTTTACGAAGCGTATATATTCATGAAATCGTAAAGTTTGTAAAGCAGAATATAATTTGTTTCAAACGAATGGCGAATTTCATGAATACGCGACCAGAAATCGTTCACCTCTAAGGGATAATTTTGCACAACAGCCTTCCTCCAGAGGTTGAAAACAATAACTACAAAAGTTTTGTCAATACGAGTAAAACTAATCTATAAAATGGCGCTTCTTACACTGTACAGGAATTTCTTAAACGTCCCCCTAATATTTAAAATTAAGGTTCCTGCAATAGTGTTGATTGTGTTGCCTTGTAAAATCACCCACTACATAGATTTTAACTTTCTGTACTGTTTCTTCCACTCTTTTTTCCTTTTTTCTTTTCATGTGTTGCATGGAGTTACTACGGAAGGTCAGATTCCTGGCCGCGCAGCTCCAAGTAGTGAAAACTCCATTGCGTGTGTTTGTCCTTTCTTGCGTGCGTGTAGTTTTTAATTACTTCATTCTTTATTTGAATATAATTTGTAATTAGTTATGCGCCTTATTTTGTTGTTATTTATACTGTATGACGTATCTATTTCCTGAATGGAGGACTAATGGAAAGAGCTGAGGTGTAGTATAGAATGTAATCGTTGGATTGAGTGAGTGAAGGTTTGACGCAGTGGAGTAATAACGTGTAGGTAGATGCTGCGTCGCCGTGGAGATAACGCTATCGCCAATTGCGCAGTTGCGTTAGCCTTGGGGTGGCAGCTGCGCACTCGCATTCTATTAATTCTATGCCAACTGTCGGCGTACGTGAGAAGCCAACGCGGCGTTTCGGAAAGAGGGGCCACGAACGAACGCAGCTGCCAAACGCAACGGCTTCGGCTTCCCTCCGCGATTACGTGGCCCGCTAGCTTTGTGCTCTTCAAATAGGCGACGTGACGTCATCGTGCCACAGCTTCAGATTAGTGCTTGCATCGGAACTGCCATGTAATAGCCCCTGCTCAAAGCAATATAGGCTCATTGGAATGGAAAACATACATTCGGCGGGCGTCTGAAAACTCTGTAAATACCACTGGCGCCTACGGTAGTAACCCACTGTCAGTAATAACCGCTGAAAGAACACACACGAAGTCAAATCTGCCAGGCGTTTGCTACAACAAAGAAAACAGAAAAACATTCAAACATTTTAATTTTTTATCATAATGAATTTAGCAATCAGAATACAATTCTACAATCTAAAATGTTGGCAACTACTAATAATAACATTTACAGGCAGATATTCAATGATATCACCTGTATAATTTAAATAAACATTGAATCGTTTAACTGAAAACAGTTCCCTAGGCCACACCTTTTTAAGTCTTTGATTTATCACTGGTTCAAGGAGTATGTCTACAAGTGGGTTTGCATGATTGCCCAACACTGCATGATGCTTGATGGCTTTCTTATGGATGACTTCTTATACCGTTGTAACATTTGAATCTGTATGCAGTTATGTGCCATGGGGTGAAGGATCTTGGATTGGCAACTTTGAATAATTGTTATCTTTGATATTGCTGCACATCCACATACCTCAATCCCATAGGTCCATATTGTTTTGATTGCAGCTTTATATATCAGGGTTACATTGTCTAAAGATAACCGTGATTTCCTTCCTATGAGCCATAGTAGTTCTCTTGTCATTTTTCGCGAATTGTTTTCTCTTTTTAACTATATGATTTTTCCAAGTCAATTTATAATCTAAGTGTAGTCCTAAATATTTTACTGTTTTTGTTTGTAGAATGTGTAAATTATTTATTGTGACTAGGGGGGGGGGGGGTGCAAGTTTCTTTCCGGAAACTGAAAGTGACATGTGCAGATTTATTCTCATCACCTTTTATTTTCCATTTTTCTAGCCCTTTGTGTAATATTTGAGGCTCCTCGTGTCAGGAGAGAATGCCTCTATCATCGCGAATATTGTACCTTATACCAGTGGTATATCTGACATGCAGGAGTGGCCCAAGGACACTGCCCTGTGGTACTCCAGATTTGATCGGAAAGAAGACATATTTTTCTGTCGTTCAAATATCAATTTAGGAGATTTAAGTATGGTGGTGGAAAGATAGTCTCGATTTTATAAATTAATCTTTATCGAAAGCCCGTCCGATGTTGAGTAATACTCCGCGACAATATTGTTTATTTTCAAAAACTTCATTTATGGTTTGGGAAATCCGGTGATAATATTTAATATGAAAATTTTAAATTTAATTATTCTAAACGAAATTATATCATAAGATTTTTTATTTATTTGAAGTCGCGCCAACAGCGACTACTCTACCATTTACGCATCTTATCTTACTTGATTTGCGAACACAAAGACGCAGACGAACACCCAAGTCCTTGCCGGGAATCGAGTCCGGGACATCTGTGGTACGTGGCAGTGAGGCTACCCACTAGACCTATGTCAGAAGTTTTTACATTAATATTTCTCTCGCTATGGAATAATCCAGTGATATATTATGATTAATAGAATAGAAGATCAAGAAAAGCAGGCAGAAATCAAGAAAGGAGTAAGACAAGGACGCAGTCTGTCAACTATGCTGTTCAACTTATATGTAGAACAGGCGATGAAGCAAGTCAAAACAACATAGAAAAGGAATTATACTGCAAGGAGAAGAAATAAAAACCTTACGCTTTGTCGATGATATTGTAGTCTTAGGGGAGTCAGAAGAAGACTTAAAAACCATAAGAAATGACATGAACGGGGTCCTGGAGAAAGAGTTTAATATGAGGATTAATAGAGGAAAAACCAAGGCGTGTCAGATTGGGAAGGGATAATTTGACTGAAGTTAAGGAATTCTGCTACTTGGGAAGCGTAATAACTATGAATGGTAGAAGTATAGTAGGCATAAAGAGTAGGATAGCACAGGAAAGGAAGGCTTTCGTGAAAAAGAGGACTTTACTTACAAGTAATATAGTGTGAATATTAGGAAATCGTTGCTAAAAATGTTTGTATGGAGCGTGGCATCATATGGGTGCGAAACGTTGACGATAGGAGTTGCAGAAAGGAAAAGAATAGAAGCTCTTGAAATGTGGTGCTATAGGCGAATGCTGAAAATCAGATGGGTGGATAAAATCATTAACAAGGAAGTTCTAAACATAATAGGGGAAAGCGAACAATATGAGGACGTTGACTAAGAGAGGAGATACATTAATAGGCCACGTTTTAAGGCATGAGGGTCTTGTAAAATTAGCATTAGAGGGAAGTGTGTGGGCTAAGAACAGAAGAGGGAGGTCAAGGTTGACATACGCTAAAGCAGATTTGGGAGGATGTGGTAGTTGTGAGTTAATGAAAAGGCTTGCTCAAGACTGGCTTGCATGGAGGGTTGAATGATACCAGACTTAGGACTGACTATCAGAACAACAATATGATGCAACATTTTCATTTACTTGGCTACCGTGCTCTACTTTCCACATCCCCCTTTCTCAATTCCTTCCTATGCTATTAAAGGGGAGTTGCCTGTTTCAAGATCACCCTCATGTAGCCTGTTACCCCAAAACAAAACAAAAACATAACGTTTTTCTTCTTTTCAATTTATGACAAAACAGAATATTATAAATAAATAAATGAACTGCGTATAAATTCGGTCATTAATTGTTTTATAATGATCTAAAGATGGGCAGCGATCTTTCTTCGTTTTTCAGAATAAATAATAATTAGTTTCATGAACCTTAATGTCAGTAGATTAAGACTGACCCGTTTCATCCTTAAAAATAAATCTCACGTTATGCTTCAGACATCTGAGAGGTCATGTGCTTCCCAGAAACTTACAGTTAGTGCGTGATATAAAGGAAACAATGCAACATGATGACACAGGATCTGTTTTTTGCGAATCTTCCTGAGGCACAGGACGTGACGGGAACTCAGGAAAATTTAGTAACCCTCTTACCCTCTAATTTAGAAAGAAGAATAAATGTAAGAATAAAAAATTTGTTTATTTCTGAACTGTTTCAGGTCTTCTTGTCTTTATTACAAAACGTACTCGATTCCTTTTAAGGTCGCAGTCATTCCATAACAAGGTGTCTGATTTTCAATTTCGGGAAAATTTCGTGCAATAATAATTTTTGTGGAATGATGAAATTTATTTATATATTTATGTATTATTATAATATATATAATTGTAATGATAGTTATTGGGTGAGGTTAATTTAATTTATGATATTTAATAATTATAATATAATGGGATCAATTAATGATAGGGTTTTTAAATATGTAATGACAAGATTAACTTTAAGATTCTCAATTTAATAATATAAAATAATTAAATATGAGCATTAATGGTAGTTACAAATTATTCAAGAAATATAATACTAAAAAGTATAAATTAACATTGAGATTTTTAAATCAGGGTATTCTGTGGGGTGAACCGAGAAGCAATCTAGATTCTTATGGCAATATACCTGGCTAATGTGAACTCATATTTAATGCAATTGCACAATTACCGCGAAGTTTCTGCATCTGCATTCTGGTCTGCGTCGATGATGACGATGGCCGCATCGGCGAATGACCTCTGTTCATCACCGTCCGGGCTGAATCTCGTGGGCGCGTGGAATATCTGGCGGAGACTCCCTTATGTCCTTCCGGCGGCTAACAGTTTAGTTTTTGCCGCCCTCTCCTTCTCTCAGCGGCTAGAAATTTAACTTTTGCATCAACTCCTTTAAGTCTCCAAACATCTTCTCCAAAATTCCTTCCCACGAAAGCTCGGTGGGAAGCTACATAATTCCAAACCACCAATAAGCTTTAATCCTCAAGTAACTTCCATTGGCTTGCTCTTTAACAATTGCAGTCAATAGTTAAATTACTGGGCCAAAATGCTGCATTTGTTAATCGGTTCTCCGTGAGATTCCAAATTTTCCACGGAACTTTCGTTTTCACCAAAAGCAGCCCCTAATTTCACGGTGATCCCTTTTTCGTTAATGGACCATCTCCCACATTCAATCTTTTGTCCCAAAGACTTTGATTGCCACCCACAGCTAATGCAGGACTTAAAGTTTCATTTCGCGTATTTAATACTTTACATTCCTTTGTTTCGGATCTGGAAATGATTTTTCCTCTATTATAATAGACCCAATTTTCAACTATTAATTTATTTCGAAGAAAAAGTTTACTGTATATTGCCTAATTGTAATTGATAATATTTAGTACAGTTTATATTGAATGACTACAATAAAAATTCTTTACATAATATACTTTATATGATCAAAAGTAACTATAAATTATGGGCACTCGTGGTTTGTACTTTATACTTATACTTTCGTGTACTTACTCCATCTTTGTAAATTCCGAAGTAAATCGTCGACGTATTTCATCAAATCACAACACGAAATTTTTTCAATTGTCCAGGGTAAGAGTTTGAAATAACATTCGATCAAATCAGAACTATTCTAGTGTCATTTAAAGTAAGAAGTACCTTGTGAAATCGTGTTGAAAACCACTTCCATGAGCTCAGCTTCCTTCATACCGTTCGTTGTCTGTCACAGCTACAATTCCTCTTAAATATTGAATACAGTGCGTCACGAGTATCGTGTTCCGTGACGTTCCGTACTTGCGTCATTCCCCAACGTCACTTTGAAGTAGCAGAACAGTTCAATAACGTAATAAGCCGAGTCGTGACTAAGGTAGGCAGGTAGCAGATAATTCCAGTGACGTAATCACTGTCTGCAGCATCTACAAATTGCTTTTCTTATCTCACAACTGGGGCTGGCAGAATTAACGTTAGTTCTCACGTAGCCTCGTAACATATAAATTACCGTATTCGCCTTATTTATCCATTCGCATTATTCTTTAACTGTGCATTATTAATAAACGGTACGTCAGATATCTTCTTCTAATAAGTAATTTGGAAATATTAATTATACTAGTATATAATTTTTATATTTATTGCCTCCCTTTAAAAAGTATACTCACTGTTTATAATTTTGATTTTAATATGTTTTTCATTAGTCACAAGAACTTTCTACACCTTCCAGACCATGCTGAAGAGTAATGAGTGGTTATAGCTCAAGCTAGTTCCTTGTGATCCATTAATATTTTAAATTATGTCGTAGAATGAGACTATTAAATAATTAAATAGGAAGTAGTAACCAATACAGTGTCGATTTTTTTATCATTCTTGACAGATTGTCATAATCATCCAATTAAAAACTAAAACATCATTTACATATGAGTTTAATGTATTTATGTATACACATATTATTAAATGTGTATATATTTTCTATGCACTAAAATATATTATAAATAAAATACGTTCAAAAGTCAAAAATAGAAGAATTTAATTTGAATTAAAACATTTCGTCCCCAACTTTCAAGACCTTCTCAGTTCATAAATTAAAATCTTATAAAATTTCGTGTTTTTGCCCCGGATGCTATAATATTTTAACTAATGAACTGAGGAGATACCGAAAGTCACGGACGAAACGTTTTAATTCAAGTTAAATGCTTCTATTTCTGACTTTTGACCATTATTTGTATGTTATTTATAATATGAATACAATAATGTAATTACTTTTATTTATAAAATATTTTATACTGAGACTTTTTTGGCTCCTGACATTTCAGATGTACTTTTATAACTCATATTTAAAACTCTAAAATTTTGTACTATTACGAATCGATCATATATTTGGTATACAAACTTTAATTAATAATCACTTAATGGTTTAATTAAGTCTTGAGGATCGTGTAACATCGTCTATGCCCCAAGGGAAAAATAATAAATATTAATTACGGGAAAAGTAAAATCAGTAAATTTTATATTTATAAAAAATAATGTTTCATTGTTAAGTCCTTTATTTTCTACTGACTACTTCAGAGATTATTGTTTAAAATGTAATGGAGCTGTTATCCTTATTAAGTAGTGATCGTGGCTTCTAAATTTTAGATACGTTGTATCCCACTTGAATATTATAATTATTTATTGGCTTAGTTCCGAATCAATATTGTTAAGGTACTGAGGGTGGAAACAATGAGTTGATTTGTCGACACCTGAGGCAGTAATAGCGAAGGGGCCGCTATTTTTTCTTGTATTTTACCATAAAGAAGTGATTGCTGTAGGTGGTCAGCACTTTGTAGGTGAGGGGCGCCGTACTGATAACTGTTAAGTCCTTTTCAAATGGTAACCTCTATGGAGTTCAGCTAATGAGAGCAGAAAATGGACAAAAGTTGACTCGTAGTCTTATTTCTCCCTCAACAAACGCTATCCTAATGTGTGTGGACAATAGTATTCCACAATGTTGACAGCATTTTGTGGGATACCACAGGGAATAGCTTCAAGAAGAAATCTGTTCCCATTTCAAAAAGGCTACAGTTCCTCCTAATTCTGTTGTTGGCTTGTATATAGTGTGTATGAGTGTGTAATAAAAATCCTAATAAACAAATTGTTCCATCGAAACAAAATAACCCAATAGTACAAAATATTCTAATATGTGGCGTGGCGTCGAACCTATTTCTGCACTTTTACTACATTGCAGCATAATAAGAAAATACAGCTACGCATAATTAGGTTGTAGAAAACGGAAGTGAAACAATAAGAGCATGTTTTAAAATATGTTCAGAAAAACTCACACAGAAATCACATAAAGAATTATCATTGTATTTTTGTTTCACTGATTAAACCAATTAGATTTCCATAGTCACTTGTACCTAAACCTACAGGATTAGTTGTCACAAAAGAATGGATTATGAATTTTCGGAAAATATTGCAAAATGGTTGATTTCAAGTTATGTAGATGTTCTAATAACATTTTGGAAACTTCTTCATCTACTTTAAAATATGATTCATTCAAACATTCATGTGTGGCAGAAAACCAATTACGATCGTTATATTCAGCTCATGAAATCGAAAATTGTATTTCTTTTTATCAAGAGATCCAATTTTTTCTCTTGTATTAAAATTTATAATACTTTCGTCTTGTAATGATAAGTTCATTGCGCTTTGTAAAAGTATCTGCCAGGTAATACGAGTTTAATCAACTATTAAGGATTTGGTAAAACTTCAACAAAATGCTGTCCGGAAATTCTTTTTGTGCCTTCTAGAAGTCCAACAACTCATTACTCATCAGAAAGTTTTAATGGTGCTTTTCCTCTGAATAGCCATCGCAATTCAGTATATACTCAAAAATTATTTCGTTCTGCCATGTTATCGCACAAAATTTTAAATAATCTGGATTGAAGTGGCCAGTAAAATATTCCTGCGGACCTTCAGTAGAAAAATGCTACACTGAATGGTTCTGACAGTCTGAAATTATGTGCAGTTGAATTCAATTACACAAACAAAGCTGTAAATGGTTGGCTTATTTTTTTGGCCGTAGCTGCTCATTGTCAAGTTAAATAAAATATTAACTGTATAATTCTCGGCTATGGAAATCTACCTCACTCGACAGGATTCTGCTTTACTGAATACATCCACACGTGTTCACTGTTACTCGTTTTTCCTATTGTAGAATGAAACATGGAATAGGGTTTCTTTGTTCTCAACGTTGTGATTCGATTTTCCCCCGTTCGATGGCAAACGGAGTTTTTGTCTCACGAATTGATTGCTATTATAACCTGATATTGTAATGCATAGTGTAGATAGAATCATTCCAAATTTTTGCGGAACACCTATTCAGGTCCCGTGGAACACAGTTTGGGAAACCCGGACCTAGAGTATTGAACGAGTACAAAGGGAATGAAAAGAAAATTTGCATTTTAAGAAGCAGACGATTGATAAAGAAATATTTGTACACTGATCTGTTTATTTTTCACCCGGAAACTATTATCTTCATGCGACTGATGTTTGTATTTGTGATAAGGCGAATGTATTTAGAAATTCAGCCGGTGGCAATCTTCCTTCCTGTGAGTGGTTTTCCCTGGAACTGTGGCGCGCCTTGCAGTCTGCCTGCCAGGCCAACAATGGGGGCGCAGTCACGTCATCACGTCATCACGTCATCGCCGTGACTCAACACACATCCAGGACCTCCTCGATGCCAGGCCCGTGGCGCGATTGGGGGGCGAGATTCTGGAGCATTAGGCATGAGTGTAAGACACGTAAGCACACAAAACTTCGACCAGCTTCCCAAGTTGGCAGAGTCCATCACCCATCACTCGTCAGTGGTAGCTGGAGCCATTTCACAACAGCTTGAGCTTTACAAACCACATCCTGGTTATCAAATAGAGAAAAAATAATAATAAATTTGAGGAGTATTTATATCAAGGATGATAACAATTTTGCGGTTAATCAGAGAACTGTTTTCAAAACTAATTAATCACTACTTGTTTGCTAACTCAGGAAACTAAGTTTTGCAAATATTTAATTAATATTTAGTGCTGAACAATTCTCCTAACTGATTTTGGAAATCTTCTCTATTCCATTCCGGTACATTCTAACAAATATTTTAATTCATACTAATTGTTGTGATGGTGGTGGTATTCAGTCCTAAGACTGGTCTGATGCAACCCTCCATGCTAACCTATCTTGCGCAAGCCTTTTCAAGCCACATCCTCCCTATTCTGCTTTTCGTGTTCCATCCTTTGCCTCTTCTTCTGTTCTTACCCGACACACTTCCGTTTAATGCTAATTTTACAAGACCCTCGTGTCTTAAAACGTGGCCTATTAATCTATCCCTTCTCTTAGTCAATGTCCTCCATATTGTTCTCTATTCCCCTATTCTGTTTAGAACTTCCTCGTTTGTGATTCTATCCACCCATCTGATTTTCAGCATTCGCCTATAGCACCACATTTCAAAGGCTTCTATTCTTTTCCTTTCCTCAACTCTTATCGTCCACGTTTCGCACCCATATAACGCCACGTTCCATACGAACATTTTTAGCAACGATTTCCTAATATTCACACATTTTTTACCCGTAAGTCAATCCCTCTTTTTCGAAAAATCCTAATTTACCTGTGCTATCCTACTGTTTATCTACTGAACTTCTACCATCCCTAGTTATTACGCTTCTCAAGTAGCAGAATTCCTTAACTTCCGTCAAAATATCCCTTCCCAATCTAACACTCTTTGTTATTCCACTGTTTCCCATACTACACTCCATTACCTTGGTTTTGCCTCTATTAATCCTCATATATAAGGATGCAGTCTGTCGCCCATGCTCTGTAACTTATGTTTAGAAAAGGCGATGAAGAAAGTTAAAACGGAATATGGAAAAGGAATCATACTAATTATTTCAGTTTATTTCATAAATTCGACTGTCTGTTCTTTATTATAGAAAGGATCCAAAAGCAATAAGCTATTAAATTAAATTTCACTAGATGCTCCACTTCCGATCAAGATGTTAAATAACGAAGATCGTATTGAACACGTAGATTAAAATCAGAGAACGTAGTAAAGAAGGTAAGTCGGAGATAAAGATGGCATGAAAACTTGCAGTTAAAATCAAGAAGTTCACTAAAAGAATGTATTTACGACATTCACTTGCAATAATCATGTAATTAAGTGTTATAAATACAGCTCGAGAACTTAACTTTACTTTTCGCTTTAATATTTTCTATGCAAAATTTCAGAAACCGCTATAGATATTGGATCAATCACTGCATCCTTGATATTAATAATATTAATTTATTTGTGACTGTGATTTAATATATGGTCACTAGAACAAAGAATGTGTTTCACGGGGAAGTTCTACGTTCTACTTGCGTTCCTTTAAATTACGAAAAACTTTTCTCTGAGATATATAAATTTACCAACAAGGGCTGCTCGATACGTTTCATTTGAAATCTCATTCACAACTTGTTTTATTCCATTTCATCATCAGCCCGATCTTATTGAAAACCCGTATATAATCAACAAATTGCTAGACATAAGTTTCATCACATGAGTAAAAGAATAAAAGAATTCTTTCAAACATTTCAACAAAGTGGATACTCCGGGAAGTACTAATATTTATTTAATGTCCAGAGAAGAATTTTGAAATATATCCCGATTAATTCTTAGCTAATCTCTCTCCACTTGTCTCAATAACCCGTTAATAAGTAGTAAGAATTTTATTTACTTAATACAATCAAATTCCCAAATAGATATGGTTATACAGTGCGCACGAGAAAAAATAGAGCATTGTTCGATCGGGAGGAGTCGCATGATTTCGGGAAAATCTCATCGGTAGAAAGTAAGACCTCTGGCGGCGGCAGCTTTGAACTCTATCCTTACGTGGTGACATGAGACAAGCATGATAGAAACCCAACACAGAGTGATGTCAGTGTTACGTTCAACGTCATTTCAGTCCCGATGTGGACGTCCACGTTCGATTGCAACATTGGGCCCTTCTCTTCAAGCCGGAGTAGGACGGCAACGGGAAACCACCGCCGTAAAATTCCCCAGGAAAAGGAAAGGATCCCCGATATTTCTGAAACGGAATACAGAACTTCCTAAAACCGTCTCTCGGGACTGCGCACCAAACAGCGACATTCCTAGCAAAAATCTTCCATTGGATAAAATAAAGTCACCCTATACAGAATCCTACATTCACAAATTTCCCGACGACATTTCACACACTATTTTGTGGTATTAACTGCGACCATAATCAGCTGGTTATAAACAAACTCATGTATATTTAATTATGTATCTGCCACCGGGCTTGCGCCCAATTGTAGATTATTAGCAAATACAATACAATACAAGAAAGGGATTAAAACAAAAAGAAGGAAATTAGAAAAACTGCAACAACGAGTTGTGCTTCAGAGTTTAAAAGAAGATATCAAGACTAGATTAATAGAGAAAGAAAAAAGAAACAATATAGAAGAGAAATGTTCATTTTTTTGAAGGATGGAAAGACTAGAGCAGCAGAAAAGAAAATAGAAAGCATAGCTCAGACAAATAGGAAAGCATCGATAACTCCAGAAATAATAAAAATAATCGATGAAAGGAATAAATATAAAACGCGAGAGATTAAAATGGTAAAGAACTGTACAGTCGCTTAAAGTATGAGATAGATAAAAACTGCAAATCAGCCAAAAATGCTTGGCTACAAGAGAAATGCAAAGTGGTTTAATATTTCATACTGAAAGGGAAAATAGACGCAGCTTGTAAGAAAAACAAAGAAATATTCGGAGAGAGGAAAAATATTAGCACAAACAACAGGAGAGTGGATGGGAAGCCAATTCTGGATAAAGAAAAAAAAGCATGAAGATGAAGGAATATCTAGAAGAGTTGGGAGACAAAATTTTATGGTCAGAGTTTGACAGGGCCATAGCTGACAGACCTGAGCAATTGTAAAGCGCCACGGATTAATATTTTACCAGCGGAGTTAATTAGATCACAGGGCGAACAAGCAATATCATGGCTGTTCAGGATAGTTTGAAAAATCTACGAAATGGGAAGAATACCTTAAGATTTTAGTAAAATCATAGTTATGCCCATACGAAGAATCCTGGTGTTGATAGATGCGAACAGAGCACTACACTTAAGTTTATCATCTCATGAATGCAAAATATTAACTAAAAAGTATATAGGAGAATGGAACGTCAAATAGATTGTGAGTTAGGAGAACATCAATTTGATTTTGGAAAGAATGTAGGGACAAGAGAAGCAATATTGACTTTACGTCTAATTTTAGAAGCAGGATAAAAAACAGGCCTACGTTCATGGAATTTGCAGATTTAGAAATAAGCATTTGATAATGTAAACTGGAACACACTATTAGGAGATGAAAAGCACTGGAATAAAGTATGAAGGAAGGAGGCTTGTACATAACCTCTACAGAAGACAGGCAACTGTAATTAGATCCAAAGATCAAGAAAAGAAAGTCATAATCAAGAAATGAGTAAGACAAGGATGCAGTTTATCGCCTATGCTGTTTAACATATGTATAACAGGCGATGAAGAAAGTTAAAAATGAATATGTAAAGTAATCATACTGCCGCAAGAAGAAATAAAACCCTACGCTTTGCCGATGATATAGCATTAAGGGAGTCAGAAGAAGACTTGGAAACCATAATAAATGGCATGAACGGGATCCTGGAGAAAGAGTTCAATGTAAGCATTAATTGAGGGAAACCAAGGTAATGGAGTGTAGTATAAGAAACAGTGGAATAACAAATGCTGTTTGATTGGGAAGGGATATTTTGACGGAAGTTAAGGAATTCTGCTACTTAGAAAGCACAATAACTTGGGATAGGAGAAATATAGTAGACACTAAGTATAGGATAGCACAGGCAAGGAAGACTTTAACTAAGAGGAGGAATTTATTTACGGATAATATAAGTGTGACTTCATTGAGGGAAACCAAGGTAATGGAGTGTAGTATAAGAAACAGTGGAATAACAAATGCTGTTTGATTGGGAAGGGATATTTTGACGGAAGTTAAGAAATTCTGCTACTAGGGATGGTAGAAGTATAGTAGACAAAAAGAGTAGGATAGCACAGGCAAGGAAGGCTTTCGCGGAAAAGAGGAATTAACTTACGGTAATATGTGTGAATATTAGGAAATCATTGCTAAAATTGTTCTTATGTAGTGTGACGTTATATTTGTGCGAAACGTGGACGATAGGACTTGCACACAGAAAAATAGAAGCCTCTGAAATGTGGTGCTATAGGAGAATGCTGAAAATCAGATGGGTGAATAGAATCACTAACGAGAAAGCTCTTAATACAATAGGGGAAGAACGAACAATATGAAGGACGTTGACCAATAGTAGGGATAGACTAATAGGCCACGTTTCGAGACATGAGGGTCTTGTAAAAATAGCATTAGAGGGAAGTGTGTGGGGTAAGAACAGATGAGTGAGGGGAAGGATGGAATGCGCTAAGCATAATATGTAGGGTTTGGGATGTGGTAGCTATGTATAAGTGATAGGTTATCGTGGACTCTAAGGTCTGATTACCCCACAAAAAGGTATTTATATAACATTTATAGTGTAGGTAAAAGGGCCCAGGGTATAACTTAATTTTAATGTCACTTTACTATTTGTACTAAACAAATTATTGATTGCATTGTTCATTAGAAATTTGAAGTATTGTCATGACTAATTTGAGACGTACTTTAAAGTTATTTTATGCTATTATTCATTCAGCGAAAAAGTGTCCGGCCACGTTGTTGATGAAGTTTCCGACGCAGAGGCTCGCATATGCCTATGGAGGCTTTTCCCCTCACAGGGAAGGCTTCTGGGATTAACGCTTCGCGGAAGCACGTCATACGCCTTTAAATTACGATGACTAATGATTCCAAGTCCTTTCTTTCGGCCTCGTGCGTAGCAACACTCATCTCGACTCCGTCCCGGCCTCACACTTATATTCATTCCTGAATATTTTCACTATCCACGTACTCTAAAGTAATAATTTGAGGTTAATTACTAACAATATTGGGTTGCTGTACTGAAAATTGTAAGTTTTTCTATAATTCTGATGTTAACTATCTGGTTGGTTGTTGTGCGAGACGTTTCCCAGCGACTGCTCACCCACTGCCACTGAGTCGATCAACCGAGTTGTAATTCGACAAGAGGAAGAATGCTGTTCAAGGTCAAAGACAGTAATGCAGGAAACACATCACGGCTAACAATTTTTTTTGTGCTGATCTCGTACCTATAATCAAGGTATAGAAGTTTTTCAATACACTATTCACAACTTACGTAGTTGCATAATTTTGTTTAATACTCTTGTACTCATTTGAGGACTTTTGTTAATTTCTGTTTCGGCACATCGGTTGATTCACCCAGTAGAAATGAATATTTCCTGCCGTAGTATTTGCATACCTTTACATAGGAATCCCTGTTGGGCCGGCTTCTTCCTCAGAACACTTCTCCATTACGCCGGATCCTCAGACATATTCTCGGTTTCCCAAGGCCAACCTTTTGAAACCAGTTTGGTGTCATTCGGTTACGTGAGCCGCAGTGTCGCACGCGTTGTTTCGAAATTCATTCGGAGCAATCCTCACACAGCCGAGCTAACTTCCACCTGCGTTGTCCCATTCTTCATCTCTAATTATTCTCTGGCGTCAATTCAATCTTTTCATGTTATTCATTTATTTAGGCATCGCTGTGATGTAACAACTGACTTGACACGCACTATTGCGTCGTATTGGACGTAGAAATATTTCAAACTGCAATCTATTATCTGTACCTTGTAAAATATAAAACTCAACAGCACTATTTTCGTCTTCATTTTTTATGTTTCGAGATCGTTGTTTCATATCATTAACTAACAATATTATGGTACGGTGGGCTCACATTAACCAATAAAATAAGTGTTAAACGTTTTAGATTTATCTAAGAATATTTATAATTACAGAAATATTTAATATAATTACTAATCGATTTGCTAATATTAAACAACTTCTTTTGTTGAAGAGGCTTTCATCATGGCCACAAAACCATTTATTTTTCAAAACAGTTCTCGTCAAATTCCTGAAAGCCTATTTGAACCGTTCAAAACATTTGCGGAACAACGATCAATTTTAAAACATTTGACAGAAATTAAAAAAAAACTTGATTTCAAATGTCTCAATTTTAATAAAAATCAAATTTATAAATTCTTAATTTTAAGATATGTTTTTATAAAACCAATTATATGACGGCCAAATTAATTGAAACATTATAACAATTTTTCAGCATTATACTTTATAGTAATGCAATTATTATTATATGTAAAGTATGTATAATACATAAAGGATTTATTAAAATAAAAAATAAATTAAATGACTTTTATGTTGTATAATTCCAAAGTAATTGTAAGATTTCAATTAATTTGGTCAGTTCATTTATATATTAAAAAAATGTAATCGACTTAATAAAATGTTATTTCGGTTATTATTAAAATTGAGACTGATGTTAAACCAACTATTTATTTATATATATCTAAATTACGATTGCTGATTAAATACAATACAATCTTTGAATACATTCGACATTTCCTAAATGTAATATTATATATCGTCCGACAATTGTAAATAATAAATATATGTATTTTTCATTAACAAAAATTTGGAAATTTAACCCGATATTATTATAATCATTTACATCTAAACCTAGACGTCCATGTTTTAATGGTCAATTTAGCTTGAAACTGAAGTTTATTAATTCAATAAACGGTTGAGAAATTACAACTTTTTATTTTCTGTAACTGACATAATTCTATTGATAATGCGAATATATATATATATATATCAGTACTAATAAATTAGGATTACTTACTAAATAAGTATTCATTTATGAAATGAGAGCTTTTGCTTTCAAATAAAAGCTCTCGTTTCAACGATGTTTACAATTCCCGTTCTCTTTGTAAATTAATTTGCCTATAAAAGTGACCGATCAATATTGCTATTTGTTTCATAAATTTTCACTGGCAAATACGAATTGTTCATAAGGACTACTGTTCACAGAGTTGAATTGTTTTTATTACACTACAAATGACCTGTATGATATTTATAAATAAGAGTGAAAATGATTTTTCTGACAATGAGAAATGTTTGGCATTGACTGAAAGTATTAATATGGCAGCTCCGGAATAGTTAATATATGTTTTGAAATAATTTGAAATATTCTTGGGACATAGTCACAAAATAATAATCTCTGTTTTTCTGGTTATTGTAAGTCTATTTCCACTATCAATATTTTTTAATTAAAATAAACAGTCGAACATATGTATATAATTAAAATGAATCATATTTCCTCATATTAATTTTTTCAGATAATAGTCTTTTTCAGACGACTAATATCGGTCTATTTATGGGAATGAAGTGAATCCCCCACCAGATCAATGTTTATTTGGAACACCGTCGTTATTTTGATCTTGTCAGTATCGTTCACAGTTTGATCTTTGACAGCAGGCTTTATCAGAAAAGCTATGGCACTTCAAAGACAATGAACTGTTGCTTAATTCCATATGAAAATAAAAATCTTCCTGAACGACAGGATGTGCAGTCCTAGTTTGTGACGGATTCGTGGTTAGTTTGTTGGAGCAAAGAGTACGCGATGGCGTAATTGAGGAATATTTTTCCTGCGGACTCTGTTGTACTCTGGCCAGCATAACACTAGCTTTATCGGGCAAGATAAGTGGTCTGTTCGGGATTGAGTAACGGGAGACGTTGTTTGGAGCAGCTCACTGCAGAACCAGGCACAAAGCTCACACTCACATTGCGAAACGACACAATAAATATCACATTCAAACGAATGGAAAACGTTCTGCATCATTTAATTAAATTTATGTCTATAACGTGATTCACTGATATATTTCCTCTATTTCCTATTTTTTTTATTCATATGAAAACTTTTATCATAAAGACTATCAGTTTGTACAATAAATAATCCAGTTCATACAATATTAAAATAATGAATACAAAATTAAATTTGAGTAACCTGTAGACATGGAGGTACGTTAATCCAATTTTCTGATTTATGCGTACGAGTAAACGAAATTTCGTATTGCCAGACAGTTTTTCTACTCAAAAAATTATTTACCTCTCTTACGTTTCGGTAAATATTAGATACCTCCACATTCTGTGTAGCAAACAAAATATATCTCATAATATTATACACGTATCCTCAGCCTGGTTGTGAATATAACTTGTTAGGTTTGGGCGATAACGGAACAAAAATCTTTCCATTTAATTATTTTATTCTCATTATAATTTTTTACACTTTACATTGTTTATATTTGTCCGAATTAATTGAATTATAAATAACTGAACCAGCGAAATTTGTTAAAATTAGTTAAAATAAAATAAAAATCAGCTATAACGTAGGCCTATTAATAAAATGGAATTCCTTCTATCTGAGAAATACTTCAGGTGCAATTTTAAATACATGAAATGTTGTGGTTGCTGTAGTATTCAGTCCTCAGACTGGTCTAATGCAACCCTCCATGCTTGCGCAAACCTTTCCACTTCCTACCTAATCTGGTTAGCGCATTCGATCCTTGACCTCTCTCATACATTCTTCCCCCACACACTTCCCTCTGGTGCTAAATTTACAAGACCTCATGTCTTAAAACGTGGCCTATTAATCTCTCCCTTCGCTTGGTCAACGTCATCCATATTGTTCGCTGTTCGCCTATTCCGTTCCGCGTTTGTGATTCAATCCACCCAAGACTTCTATGCTTGTCCTTTCCACAACTCCTACCGTCAACTTTTGGAACCCATATAACACAAAACACCATAAGAGCATATTTAGTGATAATTTCCTATCATAAATATTTATATGAGCCGTGTATAAAAATTCTCCTTTTTTACAAAAGACTTTCTTCTCTGAGCAATGCTAGTCTTTAAGTCAACTATTCTCCTATTATCTCTAGTTATTATGCTGCCCAAGTAGCAGAATTCTTTAACTTCCTTCATAATATCACTTCCCAATCTAACATCCTGTGCTATTCCACAATTCTCCGTACTACACTCCACCACATTGGTTTTCTCTCTATTAATCCTCATGTATAAATTCTTCTCGAGTTTCCAACCGGGTCAAAGATTTTAACAGTGACGTTTCGATGGCTTGCTCTGCCATCATCTTCAGACTGAAGTGTCAAATTCGGTGAGTGTAGGCATTTATATAGTCTGAGGCAAGTCTGTGCAAGCACAAACCGCCTGTGATTGGCTAGATGTGGACGCGGGAGCGAAGGCGTCTCCCATTGGTCCACTTGCTTAGTCATGCTCTAGTCCCCCGTGGCTGCGGTCACGTGGCCCGTCTCCGCTGCATCTGGGGTCCCGTGACTCAGCTCCGCGTTCCTCCGGTGAAACAATGGGTTCCAAGCCAGGCTCAATTGAAATCCAGAATCTCTATTCAGTAAATTCTCACTGGACCTGATGTTTATTGCCTCCAAAATAACGCTATCCCAATAGCAATTAGCTGGGTCCAGAATACGCGTCTTATCAAAAGCTATTTTATGGCCCGTGAACAAGGCATGTTCGGCAATAGCTGACTTATTGGGTTGTTTTAATCGTAGATGTCTATTATGCTCTTTTATTCTTTCATCTACGGTTCTGATTGTTTGCCCTATGTATTTACTGCCACAGTCGCAAGGTATTTCATAAATACCAGGGGTCTTTAGGCCTACATCGTCTTTTACATTCCTGAGCATGTCTTTGATATTACTTTATTATTAATCCTCATGTTAGACTCCTCCAGAATCACGTTCATGCCATTCAAGTCTTTCTATGATCCCCTAATACTACAACGTCCTCTGCAAAACTTATAGCTTTTATTTCTCTCCTTTCATGTTGATTACCTTTACATATTCCTTCTTAACTTTCTTCATCGCCTATTATACATATAAGTTAAAAAGCGAGGGTGACAGACTGCATCCTCGTCTTACTCCGTTCCTGATTACTGCTTTCTTTTCTTGCCCTTCAATTCTAATTACTGCTTTCTGCAGAGATTATACATAAACCTCTATCGTCCTGTCATCTTCAAAATCCTTAATAGTTTTTACCAGTTTATATTATCAAAGTAATTTTCTCAATCTACTAACACCATGAACATAAGTCTGTTTTTCTTATCCTGTATTCTAAATTTAGACGCAGAGTCAGTATTGCTTCTCTTAACCCCACATTCTTCCTAAAATCATAATGATATTCTCCTGATAAACACTTTACGATGCATATAAATCCAAATTAATTATTTCAATTTAGTTATCTGTAAACGACATTTAGCCTCAAGACAGTTAAAGCAAATAGGATTAATATCGCTAAAAAGCCTCACTAAATATATATATATATATATATATATATATATATCAATTTTATTAAAATTTATCTTCAGTATTCAGTATCTGTAATTAGTTATAATAAAATTAAAAAATAGGGATATTGTCAGCAGGTAAATTACTTACTATTTCGTTTATTTTGGAATGACGGGGATCAAAACCGGGGCCTCTCATATGGACAACGGACGCTCTACTACAGAAATAAAACCACCATATAAAACTGTTATGTTACATAAATAATTTGGAAGCGAAGAAGAAAAGATTGGAGATGCAAGTGATCGAAAGCGGGGTTCTTTCACATGAAAAGAAAACGTTTACTACTGAGCTACATCCCCGACTGAACTAAAATAAAAAATATTAGTGAAAATATTCTTTTACTTTGGAAAATATCATATACAAACTATCAGTAAATAAATTTGGACGAATAAAGGAAAAATATTGCAAATGCAGGTAATCAAACCAGGATCGTTTCACATGCAAAGTAACGACCTACTAATATGCAAGACAGGTCTTAAATCATGAGACAAATTACGTTCAGTTAAATATAAAATTTTACCTATCAATATATCATTCATATTTTCCGGATATTAATATGGACGCGTAAGTGCAAATATTAAGAATACCGAGGATCGAACACAGGGCCCTTCAGATGGAGAACGAACATGCCCGAATCGTGTTAAATCAAAACTTAAATATTAATTACTAAAATAAAAAAAATTATACCTACGAATAAGAACATTTTCAGGAAATAAATTTGGAATCCCCAGGCCCTTTCACAGAAAAAAAGCTAACGATCTACCACTGAGCTACTTTCCCGAACGGTGTTAATTCAAATCTTAAATTGTAATCAGTTAAGTCAAATACAATATTTTAGCTAACCCTATCACATATACTTTCGACAAATAATTTTTGGAGCGCTAGGGAAAAATTGGAGATGCCGGGGATCGAACCCGGGGCCTTTCACATGCAAAGCGAACGCTCTACCACTGAGCTACATCCCCCATCGGTCTTAGTTGAAATCTGAAATTGTTATCTGTTAAGTCAAATAGAATATTTTACCAAACAATATATTTGTCACATTTTAAGGAAAAAAAATTGGCAGTGTAAGGTAAAAATTAGATATGCCGTGAATGGAAGGCTGGATCCTTAACATTCAATGCGAACGGTGTACCACTGAGCTACATATTTTAATTATATTAAATGAAGAGTTTTTTGCTGAGATATTTGTCTGTGTTTTTATTTATTCTCAGTACTATTTTTGTACTAGCCGATAAAAACGTAGAAAGTTTTCGTGAATTGTAGCAACGGGGAAAGTTGGTTGTGGCGCCTAAACTCATCAACCTTTTATATTCCTTATCTCCGCCGTATCTTAAATCATAGCTTGCATCGTAACAGTCTAAGATAAAAGTCTTATAATGTCAAAGTGTCACTGGCCTCCCGATAATTAAACGAGAAAGGTACAGAGCTGGTAAATCAACTGATTAAATTGTGTTATTTAATACGGTTTACTCTTATAAAATCATAGATATTTTTTTCCTTCATCTATATATATTTATTATAGTGTTATGTGAATTTAAAATGTTGGAATACGTAGACTCTAAAACGGAATCTCTTCTAAATTTCAAATATTTATTTCTCGTCATGAATCTCACAAAAATAACATACAATAAGGTGACTGGAAGTCCTTGTAAAAGACACATTTGTTCTCTGTAACATGCGCTGTTGTAACATTTTCAGCCTAAAAACGTTTCCCATTGATCTGCCCAAGGCTTAATGGATTTGTCGTGCTCCATGTGGAGACACGCCACAAAGTCAGTCATGGAAATATATTTACCGTTAAACCCATTTTCCTCAGATCTTTAGCAGATTTTATTCTATGTATTATTAACTTTCAAATATTTGATTTTAGCATAATAAAGAAATAAAGTACTAGATACAATTTCCTTGTCATGACGTCATTTAGAGCATACTTTTCACTTTTTACAAAAATCCGAACAGTATTTATTACTTCTCGTTTTAATTTTTCTCACAACAGCTCTTCTTCAGAATGGCAAGTTCAGTGTAAAACAAATCATTACTTTTTGGTGATAAAATAGTTAATATATTGACTTAAAGCATGGGTGAAAGAAAAGTATATGCATTACCTACAATGCGTTTGTTGTTATTTAAAGTAGAAACTATTTCCCAGGAAATTATTTGGAAAACGAAATACTTGATTTGTGAATGGATAAAAATATTTATAGTCGTTGAATGTTGCAGCATAAAAATGTTATAATTCTGTGACTTTATGAAATTAATTATATGAACACACCAGGCAAGTTAGTCAGAAATATATTTAAATATAATAAAAAATAGATTATTAATAAAACTAGCACGAAGTATCGTTCCTTTCTATGGAACCTCATCAGTGGAAAATACAAATGTTTATATGAATATCATAATCTTTAAGATTTTCAAACACGATAATTTTGAAGCAATTAAGTGAAAGATTATTGACCCAATTTATAAAAACATTAATAGAAAACGACGAATCGCTGTGCTATTTACACTAATATTCTTTCTTTCTTATTTTTCATACGTTTAATTTATTTCCGACAAATTTGCGTAATGCATTTATTTTCTTCAATAAGTCAGATGTATACATATATAATTGTTTGTTTTAAATTGCAGTTCTAAAACCACCTGACTCGTAACTGTTTGACTCCAAGCAATTCTTTACTCAACTAAAGTCACTATGAAAAATAATATTTTCGTCTGTATATTATTTCTAAATGATAAATTTTATTTTGGAAGATAAGAATGGAAACATGTCAACCGGATCGGATAATCGAAGCTGGGACCTCCCGCTTACCGTGCGGTTGCTCTAACAATGTGAGTTAGTCCAGTTCGACTGTCAGATCCGACGCCTCATTCCTCCACTCTTGTAAACCAAACTCGATTCACTTACAATTTACTAATCACATTCTTCACAACCTTGGCTAGGTAATCAGTGAAAAATACATTTCAGTTCACATTTCATTTAGTGATTTAGGAGATTTCAGACCAAGGTAATTTAATTTGCTGCCATTATTTATCTGACATCTGCCATCTTCAGACGCCATGACAATCGTTCAAAAAAAAAGATTTTATCATCAAGGGAAAAGACTTTGTTCGCTTTACAGGAAAACGTCGCAGCAGTTAACAGTATCCACCATTGGAAAACTTAAACTTCTGTCAGCCCAATTTACAATTATGGCAATATCTATCTGAAAAATATTTTTGGTTATGGAAATATTATTAAAATAGTATTTATAAGAGAATGTCGTTTGGTGTGGTTAATGATATTTAAATTTATTTTTTTATTCTCAACTGACAACAATGGACAAATTTCGTTTTAAATGTTCCCACAACATGATAACTTCAGTGCAAAAGGAATCAGTACTTTTGGATTAAAATTGGAGTAAACAGTAGACCCTCTGTTTTTGGAAATAAAGTATTTGAGTCATAAACTGTACCAGTATCTGTGTGCTGTGCTTTTTTATGTATATGTTAATTTTTTATGTACATGTTAATTATGTATAATCCGCAATAGACTCGTAATAAAATAGAATTAATAATATTGCAAACTTTTTTCTGATAATTTACCGACACCCAAGAAAATTATTATTTCTGTATATCTATATTATTTATAAATCTTGGCCAAGTAACGTATGATATGGTAACTGACACGTTGGTGGATCAAAACGTAATTTCCTCCATCGTAATTAATTTATTTTTGTTACAGCTACTGGAATATGTATGCATGATGTCTCCCAAATCCACTGATATATTTCTTTATTTTTCAGTGTGACGGCTTAAAACCATGGATCTCAAGGTCCAACTCAGAATCGTCATTGAACATTTTTCGAGAAGTTTGGTAACGGACAATCCGACGTTGGGTTGAAACCTGCACCGACGTATCCACCATACCTATCACAGTTGCCAGTCGAGGACGTGCTGCTGAAGGGAACTGACTCGTCACAGTTCATTGAATTTCTCATATAGCTCTACCCTAGGAAATATAGCTCACTGAAAAACCACACAGTGTGTGCGAAGTGAGTCCCCAAACAATTGTCTGTCGAGAATCGAAAGAAGCTAGTGAAGTGAAGTGAATCTGGGTGCATTTAAAGCGGATGAATTGAAATTATTAAAAAAATTCACACTTTAGATGAGACGTGGGTGTTGAGGAACTGTGTGAAATGAATTTGGACACATTTGAAGCGGATCAACTTGACTTCTTCAAAAGTTTGGACACTAGAGGTGTGTCCTGGGCGTTGTTGAAGTGTTTGAAGGGAATTTGGACAGTTTTGAAGCGGATCAACTGGACTTCTTCAAAAGTTTGGACACTAGAGGCGTGTCCTGGTCGTTGTTGAAGTGTTTGAAGGGAATTTGGACGCTTTTGAAGTGGATCAACTGGACTCATACAGAAATTAGGACACCGGAGATTTGACCTGGTTGATGAGGAACTGTGTGAAATGAATCTCGACACATTTGAAACGGATCAACTGAAATTCTTAAACGATTTGGACACTAAATATGTGATCTGGGTGTTGAGGAACTGTGTGAAATGAATTTGGACGGACTTGAAGCGGTTCAACTTGACTTATTTAAAATTTTGGACACGAGATGTGTCCTGGGTGTTGTGGAAATGTGTGACGTGAATCTGGTCACATTTGAAGCGGATCAACTGGACTTGTTCAAAAATTTGGAGACTGGAGATGTGACCTGGGTGTACCTTTATAAACCAGAGAGTACAGTGAGATCCGTACAATGGTGGTTCTCCACACCCAAAAACGTTAAGTACTATCACATCAGCAAAGGACGTTATGGAACGCAAAGGCTTGTTGATTATCTGGAGCATCGTGCCATAGGCAACAGAGAAACGTACTTAAATACACTTACGAAACTGAAGGAGGAAATATCAGAGAAGACTATTATGTCATCACGCTTCACTCACACATCACTTTTCACAACCCAACCTACTGCAAACATGGGCTGGTCAGTGGTGCCTGGTTTTTATCCGCCTCACTTCTGTTTGGATCTATGAAAGATAACCTACGTGGTTACAGATTCTGTCACTTGTATGAGGTTATACACCTTATAATTAAGAGGTAAATAGACAAAACTTTTCCTAGCTGGTTTTTATGCTTGAATTCACCGTTGGAACAAATATTCGCAATTGAATGGTGGTTGTGTTGGTTGATACTGTTGTGTAGAGTATCTTTCAGTCTTCTAACTGTGCTGATTCCGTTGTTGTTATATATTAATTATTATTTTTTATGAGCGAGACGCCTGCTGGAAGTGCAGGAGGAAGCCGTAGTAAGAGCAGTCCGTGTCTCCCGAGGCGCCGCCACGTGGATGCTCCTAGCCATTAGGCGTGACAGGTGCACAATGCGTCTTTTGTGTTTGGGCTCCATTTTTGTCCTGCTAATCTCTTCCGGCCCAGGCGATGGAAACGGGGGAGACCATGGTGGCGATATGGGCCTAACGGTCCGCAACTGTACTTTATCGCGCTAAAAGAAAGTTAAAGAAAGTGCCTCAGTTGCGCAGTCGTTCCTTGCACCCGACCGGGGAAATTGCATGCAACACAATGGAGTACTCCTTTCGAACTCTCTTCTCCGGCATGTGGGCCTTCAGCAAGGAAATGTTCTCACATATCTTCTTTACACGAGATACATTCTATTATAGACGAGAAACAATGAAGATTTCCGTCGATGACTAAATTAGAATTGGATTTTGACGTTGAAAATAATATCCAAGTGGGAACTAATAGCGTTTGAAACACCGTACTTATAAAAAATAGTTAAAATGACCAAATTTTACTGATAGAAGCACAGATAAAGTAATGATAATGTATACCTATGTAGCAATTCCATTTGAACTTCCCTATAGTTTAAAAGCCAAAGAATACAGTAATTTAAGAATTTTGTCTTTTGGTTCTTTAATTATCGTATTATTTGGCTCTACTGTAATATCTTTGGAATTAAATAATTTTTGTACTTCGTTATTTAGTTCTACCTGAAGACGGTCCAGATCGGGACCGAAACATTTAGTTGATTTTAAATTATAGTCTGTTATCTTTCACTATATTTTGTCTGTTTTTGATCTTATTTAAACTTTAAATTTACAGACATTAATAATTATTAATTTCCCTATAGTTTACTGAAATCACGTACTCCTTTTCTAATATCCTAAACATTACTTCAAATCAGATTGGCTCGTAGATTCCGGATTTATTTTAATATATGAGACTGAACTGGGGATGATTATATCAATAGGAGTAATGCGGAAATAATTAAAACTTTATCATTATAACAAAAACGTATATTTAACCTTTACGAACATTCGCAAAAATCGAAAAAATGATCCAGAATCTAGAAATAACAGTAAATATGTAATAATAAAATAAAATCTATTTACGGGAATAGAGTTTAAATAATCACACAAAAACAGACAGATAATGATGAAAAGAACGGTAAAGAGTGGCTGAAAATCCAAAAATGCGTGACAACAATGTAAATGCGGTTCCTCTCTTAAGAAACTGTAAACTGGTTTAATTCAAAAGAGTAATGTTGAGAATCTGCAAACAAATGTCTCAATGGCAAACGAACAATTATACTTGCAGCATCAAACACTTCCTTATCATTATGACACGCTGTAAAGGATTCTGCCTGGTTACATTTCGTCATTCGTTAACACTGTTGCTCACATGCTGTTTTAGTATTCAGAATGTCACGTAATTTAAATAATGTAAAGAATATTTAAATGGTTAAAGTTATGTTTCTTTAATCAGAATTTTGGATAATCGTTTATCTAAATTTGTTGAGACATAGAGAAGGTAATGCTGCGTCTCCACAGTGTAAAAGACAACTCCAGTTAACGGCAGGACGTGCGACGTGCATCGTGATCCCGACCTACGAGATGTAGATTTTCTTGCACCAATTTTAAATTAATGGCATTGCTTACACTTGGCTGCCTTGCTATCCCTTCCACATACCGTTGTCAAATCCCTTCCTATGCTATTGAAGAAAGGTTGCCACATAAACCATGATCACGGTTGAATTTGAAGATATTTTGGGTGTAATGGCTCAGTTTGAATGACATATCAGTCCTGCCGTGACATTTACCAGAGTAATTTCATCGGCGTTTTAAATCGTTTCTGTTTCTGCTGTCCTGTGCAAGCCACGCGGCACACAGAATTCTACAAAATAACCTTCTGCAATTTAGTTTGAAGCAAGAGTTTCGCCAACAGGAAGCTCGAGCCTTCTGATTGCGTTATGTAGCCGAGTTATCTCCGCGTTTCCAAACCAACACAGGGGACGAAATGCAAAGAGTCATTTAACTTAGAAGTAGCGAGTCATTTGAATTACATCATCGTCCGTCTGGTAATTCTTTATCTTCGCAACATTCGTGACAAATGGACGTAAACGGTTAGTGATATTTAATTTTTCAAAGAAGAACGTTTTGCAGTGATGTCGTTAATTTTCTCGCAGTGAGCTGCGACGTGTACCTGGAGTAGGAAAATAGTCATGAGAAAATGGTTTATTTTTGATTGTATGGTTGACCTCGTTTCGAGATACTGTAGGCTGTGAATCATCCTTGTAAAATATCACACAATTGCTGAGATTTATTTTATACCACTTAAACGTTGTTGATAATTTATTGAGGTGCAACCTCATGCTCATTGGTCCTTCTCAATATACCCTCAATCAAACAGGAAGTCCATCGTTTTATTAATGGTTGTAGCGACGAAATTAGGAAGGTACGAATTATCTACAACCGTTTCCAAGTATGGGTCTGGCAAACAAAGACAAGGTCAGCCCACCCCGGAAATGGGAACTCACCTAGTCCTGCGTTGTCTAATCAAGCGTGAGTCAGTTCAGTGATCATAACGGGAACCATTTAAGTCTTTTGTACTGAAAAAAATTACCCGGCTAACTTAATGTAACTTTTACAATAAATCAAAGTCATCAAAATTTATAATATATTTCGTGCCAGAAGAATTCAACATATTGATATACTTTTATTCCGAAGATGGCGATATGAAACCAAATTAAATTGCAAAGTAGGTGTAGACGACGTACCGCAGGAAAATAAATGCAAGTATTTAGGAATTTATTTGAGTTCAAATATGGAGTGAGAGGCTCGTGTAAAATCACATAACACGAAAAGTGTTGTTTTCTCTTCACTTTGTTAAGGGAATATTAAATAAAGGGAGCGGGAAATCAAAGGAATTGGCATATAAAATGCTCCACTACAGAGTATGGCGCATGCTGTTGGGATCCCCATAGGAAAGCCCACTTGGATGTGTTAGAGAAAGTCCATAGAAAAACAGCAAAATTTTTAGTACTGGGACGAGGCAGGCCGAGGGCGCGAAATAGTGAATGCTTTGGGTTGGGAATCGTTAGAGAGAAGGAGGAAAAATAACAGACTGTGTCCTTTTCAAATCTTATGTTGGTGGTAAAGCATGGGGAGAAATACGCGAGAAATTAAAGAGTCAAAATATAGGTAGGGGGATCACAAATTTAAAATTAGAAGAAGACCGCAGAAAAAAGGCGTTTTTAAATAGAAACACAGAAGATTGGAATAAGTTACCTGCAGCGTCGTTCGAGGTAAAACCTCATAGTATTAGGCCATTTCGGGAGGAGATTAAAAGACATAAATTCGGGGACAGACATTAATCCTAAAGTATTAATTTTTTACTTTATAATTTTGAGGGAATTGAATTTTCTCAATTAAGTGAAATAATAAAAATAGTAACTGTTAGAATATAAGTTATCTATAGTCAGTAGTTTTTAGAACTTAATGTGCTTTTTCGTTGTTGTAACTGCCACCGGACGTATGTCCCATTGTAGTTTCATTAATCCATTCACACACATACGTTTACAGTAAGCAGAGTGTTACTTGTGGGAATAAGAGAATCTTTGGCTAGAGTATGATCTTTGTTCTGGTTTCTTGTGATTGATTCTTAATGGATTGAATACAAAATAATCTAACGTCTAAAGGAGTTTCGTTTGTCTGAAACGGTATTAGAGAACTCCCATAGAACATCCTAAGAAGGTAATGACGCTGGCGTGTCAAAATATATCAGTTATTATTTGTTACTGGGCTACAGCATGAAGTAACTAATTAATAAAAGTTTGTGGAGAAACAACAGCACAGAATATGTAACCCAATGTTGGACCCGCGCCCACAATCCTGATTTACTGATTTATCACGCATACAAGCCATGTTTGATACGATCATCGTAGAAGCAACCACGCCTTTCTCGTTATGAAAAATGAATTTTCACAAATGTATACCTTCTCATGGTGTAAACTAAAAAAGCACGGGGACTAGGAGACAGACATTTAGGCGAAATTAGATCTGCCGATTTGCATTATCACGAGTTTGTTCCTTCGTCATGAACGTGAATTTACACTCACCATTGTCGGAACCCTTGGGCTTCGTCAAGTCACAGCAACCCTGGATACAACAATGTTCCAATCATAAACCAGATAGCTCTTTTGCTGTTTCAACGCGAATGTTTTATCAGAATGTAACATAAAAAAAATGTAACCATATCTGGTGTAATAGCTCATTTTCTCTAATTTCGGTGGACACGTTCAATCCTACTAATGCACTATTGTGGCTATATGTGGTTCGTCCATGACCACATTTAATCACGATTCCTGCATATTTAACATCATGAAGGTATGGTGTCACTGTTGAAAAATCTATATCTTCCGAGCCAAGTTAGTTCATATCGAATTCGCAGCCCATTAAAGTGCACTCTATTTCAAAGACGGAAGAATTATCTCCAATTGAATGGCAAAGGATATGAAACTGAACATAGAAGATCGGAATGGAAAACTATTGACTGGACCGGGTCTCGTACCATGAGACTTTTTTTAATCGAGGGTAGGGGAAAATCTTCCAAAGACGTCGTGAAACCCGAGTTTCACGGTGTGTGGGATTTTTACCCACTAAAAACCATCTCCCCATGAGACTTCCTGTTTTCCGGGGGGGGGGTGCTCTACTATCTGAGCTAACCTAAGTCAAACTCATAATCTGTCATATTCTAACGAAACTTATTTTGTTGCTGGCATCGTTGAAATTTTACAAGCATATTTTTGTTGTTAGTTCTTGCAAACACTGATCATAAAATCTTGAATATAACATTGAAATTAACGTCTGTTAAAATTAATACTAAAAAGTATGAACATACATGTAGAAAACCTTTAGAATAAGAAACATATACAAGAAAGTTTAAAAATGTCTTTATTCAAGGTCGAATTAACTTAGACTGGAAATTAAAGCAATAATCTGGCAACACAGTTGAATTCAGAAAATAATCAACGAACTTTAAATAAGACATTATGTAACTTGTTAAGACTTTCAGAATCACGGTCGATATAAACAGCATTTGAATAAATGTTTTACATAAAACAGTTCAGAAAGTATGCTGCACAATAGGGAGATTCCCTGGCTAATAGAGAGGAGGTGAGAAAATGAAAACTGTGATTAAATTTAGTACAATGGTTAGTGGGATAGCAGTGTTTACAGGTGGATAGTTTAAAATGAAATTTATATTCACAATTCATTTTATTTTGGCAGCTTTAATAAAAGACACGATTAGAACAATCAGTTTTGTAAACATCATTAATTGTGGAAAACATAATTGTAGGATCATTGTATAAATCATAAGAACCATAAGACATAAATGTTGCATTTAAAAAAAATGGCCAGGGATACTGTTAACATTAAGAACGACACTGACAATCTTGTACAACAAATTAACAAGTTCTTTTGATTATTTTCAGTACATAATTTATGGTTCAGATTTTGCTACAATTTACGGTCCACGTTATTTGCCGTTAGATAATGACGCTAATCCGCGACGAAACGTCCGGCATTTTGAAATTTCCTTTCTATTTGTTTCCAAAGATTGTCCGCATATAAGGCAATACTTTTATTATTAGAACACCGTTATAATTCTTCTAGTAACAGTTCGTGAGGATGGGACGAAGAAAATTTCCTTAAATAACACAAGAAATATACGAATACTTTACACATTAAGGTAATCGAGTATGATATATTGCATTCCTAGGTTGTTGTAAGTTACATGAGCAAAAAATTACTTTAATTCTTTATTCTAAAGAAAAAGTACAGACGTCCAAATATTTATGTTAAAATTATTACGCAGTATTAAATAAAATTTCGTACGGGTAATTTTTAATCTAAGCAAAGTTTGTTTTTCTGATTGCTTATAATGGAAAAATCGCGCAATGATACAAGCTTCATTATTCGTGTACTATATACGAATAATAATATGTAATGCTCTGTACATCCTGTACACAGCCCAAGTTTCAAGATTGTGGAATATGTGTCATGTCAATTAATTTTTTAATAAAAATGAGTGAGTTCAGTGTTATTTATCGAGTTTTAATGCAATGTGTGAACCAAAGCTCTACAAAAACAAATTACAGAAGAACTATTTGAAAATTGTAATTACTGAAGTATCATACTTCGTCACTAATATGTTTTAATGCATACGGAAAGACTTTTTTGTTTTAGAATAATATTATTGAATATTAAGTTCAAGTCGATCTTCACTAGAAAACTATAGATTTCAGCTTCCTGGTTGTCAATTATCAGGTACCAAGGTAAATATTCCTGGTTCTGGTAAGTGTACTCGCGGTTATTAACCTCTTTCTTACTTAATGGTACAGTTAACTTCACGCTTTGAGGTTTTACATCCTTTCCTCAGAAGTGAGACCAACGTACAGACGTCTGTATTTCAAAATTATTAATAGCCTTCCTTAAACTCATTCATTAAATAAAGAGGAAATGCATGAATGGTTAAATCAAGACGTCGCGACTGTGAAATAAATTACTACAGCTGGAGAGCGGATCATTATATCCTAATACTTCCTGCAACATTCAGTTTAGAAGACTTTACTTAAAATTTTAAGAAATCATAATTATAAAATCTGTGTGTATAACAATGTTTGTTACTCATATAAATTGCTCATATTGTCCATATAAAAATTAAAATCATCTATAATATTCACAGAGACGAATACATTTGTCGTAAATCATACGAATTTACTACATTAGAATTTTGGCGGCTGTTTTTAAAGTAAATTAAGTTTTAATTTTACGCCGGTGCAGCGTTACAGTTGCAATTTTGAGCATCCGTTTTATATTCCAGATTCAAATGTGAAGCATCGCCACATTGTGTTTTACTTTTGTATGGGCGTTTCGAAATATTAAAAACAATTAAACGAATCACCACCGAATGTGAAGACAGATCAGTGATTTGATTCTTGAATGAAAGGAATGTTATCCCAGCAAACATTCATAGACTTTTTTTAATGTATAAGGGTCAATAAAAAGTGATGGAATGGTGAGGGGTGGATTCCACAGTTTAACGAAAGTCGTGAAAATGAACAGGATGAGTCCCGGTGGGACAAATTCAGAATCGAATTAATTGGTTGATGCCCACGCGGTTTTATCTGTTTCTTCATTTGTCACGAAATTCCTTGGTGGAAAACACTTCAACGGTGATGATATATATTCATTTATTTTAGGTAGCGTCAACTATGAAGTCATTGGCAACCAACATATAAGAATAGAACATAGTATTGTGATAAATATCTTACATAAGGATAGCAATTTAGTTAAGTAAAATTTTTTCATAAAAATTCCAAAGTTCTTTAAATTTCTTCTTCCAGAGATGTAATATACTTAGGTCCATACGATCCAAAACTACACGAAAAAGAGGAATTTACTTACGGGTAATATAAGTGTGAATATTAGGAAATCGTTGCTAAAAATGTTTGTATGGAGCGCGGCGTTATATGGGTGCGAAACGTGGACGATAGGAATTGGGGAAATGAAATGAATAGAAGCCTTTGAAATGTGGTGCTATAGGCGAATTCTGAAAATCAGATGGGTGGATAGAATCACTAACGGGGAAGTCCTTAACAGAATAGGGGAAGAGCGAACAATATGGAGGACGTTGACTTAGAGAAGGGATAGATTAATAGGCCATGTTTTAAGGCACGGGGGTCTTGTAAAATTAGCATTAGAGGGAAGTGTTTTTGGGTAATGACAGAAGAGGGAGGTTAAGTATGGAATACCCCGTAGCAGATTACAGAGGATGTTGGATGCGCTAGTTATAAGGAAATGAAAAGGCTTGCGCAAGAAAAGTTAGCATGGAGGGTTGCATCAAACCAGTCTAAGGATTGAATACCACAACAACAACAATATGCCCCAAGTTGGTGGACATTTGTAAAGAATATTTATTGGGGGGGAGGGAGTAAATCTAATTTATGATATTCAATAATTATTATAATTTGATATAATGGGATCAGTTAATGATAGACTATTTAAATATAATAAAACAAGATAAACTTTAAGATTATGAATTTAATAATATAAAATGATTAAACGTAAACATTGATGGTAGTTACAAATTATTAAAAAATATCACTAAAAGCAATAAATATGTATTGAGACTGTAAAATCAAGGTACTTTGTGGGGTTAACTGAGGTGCAATTTAGATTCTAATGGCAATAGACCTAGAAAATATGATCTCATATTTAATGCAGTTGCACGATTACCGTGAAGTTTCTGCATTTGCATCCTGGTCTACGTCGATGATGATGGCTGCATCGACGGATGATCTCTGTTCATCACCTTCCGCGCTGAATGTCGTGGGTAAATCTGGCGGAGACTCTCTTATCTCCTTCCGGCGGCTAACAGTTTAGTTTTTCGGTCAGCATTTGCCGGCCTCTCTCCTTCTCTCAGCGGCTAACAATTCAACTTTTGCATCAACTCCTTTAAGTCTCTCAACATCTTCTGTTCATCTTCTCCAAAATTCCTTCCCACGAAAACTCTGTGGGAAGCTACATAATTCCAAACCACCAATAAGCTGTAATCCTCAAGTAACTTATATTGGCTTGCTCTTTACGAGTTGCAGCCAATAGGAAAGTTTTCAACTGCTGGGCCTAAATACCGCATGTGTTTTGCGTTCCTCTGTGAGGTTCAAAATTTTCCACGAAACTTTCATTTTCACCAAAAGCAGCCCCAAATTATTCACGTCGATCCCTTTTTCGTGAATGGGGCCTCTTCCACATTCAGCCGGAAGGGTCAAACTAAAGACTTTGAGGGCCACCTACAGCTAGGAAACGCAGATGCAGGACTTAAAGTTTCATTTCGCGTATTTAATACATTACAAGCTAGAAGGTTAGCCGCCTTATTTCCTAAAATTTTAATGTTGTACAAGTTCCAGAAGCCGTCCGCTCATGTAGCGTCAACATTGTAACGCTTCCGAGTTAAGTGACTGATTCCTTTGAGTTCATTTTCGGACTAAAACAGTCATTTTAACAGAAAAATTCATTAATGATAAATTACATATATTTAAAACAATACACATAAACATAATAATAGAAGCAAAAATATTCACTCAGCTTTGAGTATGACCAGGATTAAAATTTTTGTCATTAATTCTATAATTAAATTCCATGAAAAACAAAATAATTCCCAACGCTTTTTTATTCGCCGTGGAATGACATTTTTGTAGTTATTTTATAAATTTTTCTTTAGGAATAGTTTAAATTAGGGCTCAAAATGAAATACTTCGTTCAATTTCAGAGGTTTACTAATTTTTTTAATAGAATTAAAAAGGTTATATCAGTAAGGGACAACTTAACACCTTCTTGTACAACCCTTAGCAATTTGTTTTTAATTTATTGACTTTTTGGTCTTGAAATAGATTGTTGCGTTCGATTATAAGTTTGTGTTCTTGAAATAGTACTGTATTTGTTTTATAAAACAAAAGTTATGAAATCCCTTCCAATATCTCTTCAATAAGTTATTACGAAATTTCCTAAACTTGGTTCTCCTTTACCAACAAACAAAGAGTTACTTTTAAAAAAAAACTCGTTTTATAGTCGCACTGACATCAAAGGTCATTAGCGGCTATCTAATTGAGTAACTGATTTGCTGTTTAATCCTGTTTCCCTGGTCCATGCCCGGAATCGATCCAAGGACCTCTGTGACGCTAGCCGCTAGACCACAGAGGCGGCCAAGAGTTACTTTAAAGGACACATTTTTGGACAAATGTTTCATTCATACTGGTGACAAATTAAGACTTTTGTTCCTCAGGGTTCCATTTTGGGTCCATTGTTATTCTTAATATATACAAATGACTTACCTATGGCCACATATTCTTCCTCTAAAACTATACTATTTGCAGATGATTTTGGTAACAAGTAAGGAAAACAGCTTTCTGGTTTTCAGTTAATGGCTTGTCAGTCAATAGTCATAAGCAATTCTACATTGAACCCTGTAACATTAACAACAAATAATTGTGAAATAAGTGAAATGAGTGCACAATATTTTTAGATATATCTGTAGACAACAAATTTAATTCGAAAGATCACTTCTAAGAACACTAAGCTGGGTAACCTTTGCAGTTAGAAATATGTCAAGTTGTAGTGACCCAAATAAAAGAAAATTAGTCGGTATAATATTCTAGGGTAATGCATCTACAGAAAAAAGTTGTCAGAATATTATGTCAGGTTCCACCAAAAATAATGCAGGGGGCTCTTCAAGAAAATTGGAATATTTACTCCATTATATTCAATCACTGATGTTAGTCACTCATTCACAGCAAACTCAGACGTGCCGCTTTGATACCAAAAATAAAAATAATTTACACAAGATAGTAAAGTCTCTAACTATAATACAAAAGGGTGTCCATTATAATGCTATTAGCATATTTAATCAACTTTCGGCGCCCGTTAAACAGTTAAAAATAAATAGAGACAAGTTCAAACATGAACTAACTACATTTTACTTAGCCACTCCTTCTACTCTGTTGAAGAACTTATGGAGTTGAGTGTATCTTAGTAATGACCTTACCATAGATATAGTACATTTTTGAGACACTACAATAAGACACCAGTATTTAACAATATATATATATATATATATATATATGAGGTACAAATTATATTTATTGACTTCTCTGTAGAAGTTAAACAAATCTTACTGTAAGTTATCATAATCATATGAATGTAAATTGTAATATAGCGTTAATAGTAATTATAATGATATTACTTTATGTACAATCCTTCCACATCCCTGAAGTTCTAAGTCTCTATGGGGTCAATGCAATATGATTTAATATTAATAAGAATACCATTTTTTTCCAGATTTGTCTATAATATACACCAAGAAATAAACTTGAAGTGTCTGTCTGACTCTTTCTCTGGAATAGGCTCCAAAACGGCTCAACAGATACCATTGACAAATTTTCTTGCATATTTAATTCAAATATATTGTAGAAGATATTAGTATAATATTAATATAAATAAAAATATTAATTCTACGGGAAGATTTCTTGGAATTGCCGCGTCGTGAAAACCAACTGCGAGTTATAATTCCTATTACGCGTTCCTACATCATTCATCCTACTTAATATCTATTGTTGCAATAAGCTGATAAAAAATTAACTTCTTTGGATCGTCGATACGATGTATACATAAAATTGGTTTTATTTTTCGTAAGGTAAATTTTAAAATTTAGTTATTCCTAAGATGAAAATAAAAAGAAAGCTATTGAGTTTGGCGTCGAAACTGGTGTAATGCTGTGTTACATTATGATCTTTAATATGTGGTTTAAGTAAACAATTAACATTAAGTGGGGGAGGTTTTTATTGTTAGAATACTGAAAATATATTTACTATTACTATTGTACCGGGGATATTTTGGACACTCTCGAGAGACTGGGAGTATATTTGAGGTTCATATTGTGACGTTTTCGATGTCGGTTTAGTTATGTGTTGTCCAAGAATGAAATAATGGACCGGGATAATATAAATAAATACCCGGGCAACGTCGGGTCCTCAGCTATAATGCAGCTTTTCCAGACCGACATGCGCCATGTTTGTAATAAAAACAATGATATATGTATGTTCACATATTTGAATTTTAGTATATTCTTAATTTAAATTTAGGAGAGCGTATAAATTGGAAGAATAATTATTTCACAGATTCTTTTAATTATTATTATAATTATTGCAAACTTTTGTCCGAAGATATTACCGTTTATCTGACATGTTATATACATAGAATATTCTTAAAAAGCTAAAGAAATACACCGTGGAAAAGAGAAATGCCTAGCATAAAAGTGGACGAAATATCAGTTAAAATGGTGAAAATGTGTATAAAATACGTATGCACGCGAATTTCTGTGACGTCACCAAGTAATATAAGAAAGAGATAACACAGACGAGTATCATTGGAATAGTCGGGCAGCTGCCTCCTAAAATGTTCGAGATATGCCAAAGGGAATGCTGCAACCCTCAGTCCAGTCATTGGAAGGGTGTAGGACAGTTATCAAAAGCCCGCCCTACCTGATGCAGGTTACATTAGTTTTTAGGAAAATGCCCGGTATAAACTCTAGACAATCCCTTCCACATCTCCCGTTTCAAATCTCTTCCCACGCTACTAAACGGCAACTGCCAAGACCTTAATTTAGTCTGCAACTGAAAAAGGAACTCAGCCATATTTAATAGCACCAATGTGGGCATAGTTTTTCAACATAAATACATTTTCCGGGCTAATATGAATAAATACCGGGGCAACGCTAGATATTCAGCTAAAACGTAATATTCATAATATTAGATAATTTTAGATTTTAATGGTATAATGCACAAAAAGAAAATATATAGCATGTAAGTTAGAAAAATTAAGGTGCAGTAAATAAAAGAAATTAAATATCGTGAGTTAAAATATGCTGTTAAAATCTTGCAGCCCTTAAAATAATTTGTTTCAAACTTATTTTACTTAAAAATAAATAAAATCCGGAGAGTAATGAAGTGCGTGTAATAGTTTCTAATAAATTACTGGTGTGTTTCCGAATGAATCACAGTGAATAAGAAGGCTATGACGGAGCCAAGTAATTTCACTCAGCTAATATTAAACAGCTTTGTATTATTAAATTACCCCTCCTTTTCTGGCAACTTAGGAGGGATACACTTCAGACACAAAAAACTACTTACTGCTTCAGTAAATTGTAATAAAATTACAAAGAATGTCAATCATTGCACATATATCACTGTATCTGTCGTCGTGTATGTGTTTATACGTTCTTGGTTGTATTCAAAGGAGAAGAAATATGACATAGTGAAGTAGAGGTTTTATTGCGGGTCTCCGCGCGTGGCGGAGGGGAAAAAATTTACAGTCCCCCGATATTCGCGTATTCGCCAGATCTGATCCCACTTGAGCGCAGAACAAAAGAAGTGTGCAATGCGGCGCAACGCTCGCAGCGTGACGTCACCACGTATCTGGCGAAACACGGCCCATTGTCGGTGCCAAAGCTCTGATATCTCGAAACGTCTCCTGCAAACACCACCATGCTCCGCTGTAAATAAAACAACTGTATTCTTACGAAACAAATTAAAGAAACTTGGGTCAACGCTCTTCAATATTTGGTAACTCCTGCGGTGTTGGCAACGGGTAATCATATTTGCAAGACATACTCATGCTTTTTCCATAATAAGAGAAAATATTTCTATCATCAGAAAATAAATGAGAACTCATGGTCTGACGCAACCCTCCATGCTAACTTATCTTGTGTAAGCATTTTCATACACATATTACTAGCACAACCTACATCCTAATCTGCTTAGCGTATTCCATCCTTGTGTTCCTCATTTGTTCTTACCCCACACACATCCCTCTAATACTAATTTAGAAGACCTCATGTATTAAAACGTGGTCTATTAATCTATACCTTATGTTAGTCATCGTCCTCCATATTGTTTGCTTTTCACCTATTCTGTTTAGAAGTTCCTCGCTGATTTTCAGCATTCGTCTATAGCTCCACATTTCAAATGCCTCTATTCTTTTCCTATCGTCCATGTTTCGCACCCATAAAACGCCACGATCCATACAAATATTTTTAGCAACGATTACCTTATATTACCCGTAAGTAAATTCCTCGTTTACGCGAAAGCCTTCCTTGCCTGTGCTATCCTACTCTTTATGACTACTTTACTTCAACCATCCCTAGTTATTACGCTTCCCAAATAGCAGAATTCCTTAACTTCCGTCAAAATATCCCTTCCGAATCTAACACCCTTTGTTATTCTACTGTTTCCCAAACTACACTCCATTACCTTGGTTTACCCTCTATTAATCCTCGAATTGAACTTTTTCTCCACAACTCTGGTCATGCCGTTTATTATTGTTTCCAAGTCTTCTTCTGGCTCTCCTAATATTACAATATCGTCGGCAAAGCGTAAGGTTTTTATTTCCTTTCCTTACATTATGATTCATTTCCCGTATTCCGCTTTAACCTTCTTCATAGCTTGTTCTATATATAAGTTAAACAGCATGGGCGCCAGACTGCATCCTTGTCTCACTACTTTCTTGATTACGGCTTTCTTTTCTTGTTCTTCTATTCTAATTACTGCTGCCTGTCTTCTGTACAGATTATGCATAAGCCTCCTTTCTCGATATTTTATTCCAGAGCTCTTCAAAATCCTCAATAGTATGTTCCAGTTTACATAATCAAAGGCTTTTTCTAAATCTACAAATGCCATAAACGCAGGCCGGCTTTTTCTAATCCTGTCTTCTAAAATAAGCCGCAAAGCCAATATTGCTTCTCTTGTCCCTATATTCTTCCTAAAACCAAATTGATCTTCTCCTAACTCACATTCTATTTAACGTTCCGTTCTCCTATATACTATTTTCGTTAACATTTTGTATGCATGGGATACTAAAGTAATTGTCCTTAGCTGTTCGCATCTGCCCCAGCTTTCTTCGGTATGGGTATAATTACATTTTTACAAAATCTTCTGGTATTCTTCGTGTTTCGTAGATTTCGCTAAATATATACCTTTAAAAATTTTATTATAATCAACTTTTTATATTATCATTCTTAAATCAAAATATTATCGTAGATTTCGCAAACTATTCCGAACAGTCATGATATTGCTTCTTCGCCCGATGATCTTATCATCTCTGCTGGAATGTTATAAATTTCTGGCGCTTTACCATTACTCAGGTCTTTTAACGCCCTGTCAAACTATGGCCTTACAATTTTGTCCCCCAGCTCTTCATCATCCACCTCCTCTTCTTCTTCTATTATTGACTGATCTAGATTTACACCGTGATATAATCAACTTTTTATATTATCATTCCTAAATCAAAATATTCTTCTTCTAGATACTCTTTCCACCTTCCTGCTTTCTTTTTCTTTATCCATAATTGGCTTCCCATCCACTCTCCTGATGTTCTTGCTAATATCCTTCCTCTCGCCGACTTTCCTATAAGCTGCTTCTATTTTCCCTTTCACCATGAAATATTCATCCGCATTGCATTTCTGTTGTAGCCAAGTCGATTTGGCTGATTTGCACTTCCTATCTATCTCATTCTTCGGGCATCTGTACTACTCTTAACCATTTGTATCTCTCGCGTTTTTATATTTACGCCTTTCATCAATCATTAAAGTTAAAACAGGATAAAAAAAAAGGTTTTGTGGCGGCTGCTACAGCACATAATTTAGGAGGAATTATTATTTTCTTCATTTTAAGAACCTTTACAATAATTGTGTTTTTACAGTGAGAATTTCTGCTTGGACTTGCAGGGTGCTCTCGCTCTCGCTCCCGCTAACAGCCATTAGCCATGGTCAGAGCTACAGAACGCGCAGTACACAAAATCTGTGAGAAACGAGAAATACGCACAACCAGCACTCGGTTTCATTCCCCCGTGTCATCCGCAAGCCTCAACAAATTGCTTCTTCATTGTGCTGTGAAACAAGTAGCTCACAGAAGTCCCGTGTTGTGGTAAAGAGATGCGGCACCTTAAAGGGGACTGCACAAGCAGCAAAATCAAATTGAAACAATTCAGAAATTAAAAATCTTATTTTAAAGTAGTTTATATTTCACATATCTCCATATGTACTCAATTTTTATTGGATTTTTAATGGAATAAAACGCCCTCATAGCTGCCAGAGACCAGCTACGGGTCGAATAAAGCTTTTGTCGGCAGATGACTACGGCTATTTTAACTGAAAGCTTCCGAGTTTAAATCATATGATGTTGCTGAAATCAATTATGCTACAGAAATTCTACGGACGCTATTTTATTGGATTAAAATGCCTATCAGAATTTATATTTTAAAAACGAAAATAGTATTCGTAGTTTGTACTTTGCATGTTTTATTTTTAAAAATCATTAGCAAATAATATTTTAATGAAAAAACATGTAAGGGACGGCCATTCGAGAACATATTATTTTGATAAAATCTACCTCACGACCCCGCATTCATACGTGAGTTAGTATTGAACATAACAACATTTAAATAAGTATGCACTAAAATACTTTAGAATTACACATTTGTATTAACTTGGTATTTAATTATTCTGCCTTTAAAAATTATACACTTCTGGAAACTATGTGGACGGAATTATAAATATTGCGAGTGTCTTCACTTGCTGCAGAGTGTTGGTAACACTGTCATTATTGTTGGAGAACTAACTTAAGTAGTTGTCGTAGTTTAACTTTAAATTCGGTTGAATTGCTTTTTATCGATAGTGTTATTTATCTGAGATGAGTGATGAGGATTTAATTTTAAAGATAAACGCCGTTGACAATTTATTTAAAAAGTCATTTTCCTTAATAATCTTTCAGGCAAGTTAGAAATTAAATAAATGGACAGGGATACGCCTGACGCTAACACAAAACAGAAAGAAAAAATAGTAGGGAATCGAGAAAACACAAGATACTTTCATAAGAAATTTATAACTGTAACTGGATTTGGGGTTGTAACGTTAGAAATTCTCTCTTCTGCTTTTCCTGCCTTATTTTAGGCAACGACAGATCCTCTTTTTTTAAAGAATTAGCAAACTACTGAACATCCTAGTAACAACACCTATGACTTCAATTAAACCTGAGAGGTGATTCTCAACCCTGAGAATAATTATTTTATTTTTGAGGAATTCTATGATTGAGATCGCATGGCAGCCCTAACAAAATTATATAGAACAGAGATTAATATTATAAACGGAAGGATTTAACATGAAGGCGATTGAAAATTTCGCCAGCAGGAAAGGAAGAAAGAATGGACTTCTATTTAAACTTTAAGATGAGTAATTATTGCTACTATTATTATTAGTATTTTCCACAGTTATCCTTGTAAATCTTCTTGATGTTGCTTGGGATAATGTCGCACATTACTTAAAAAAACTCACGAGCCTCCACTATATATATATAAACGTAGAACGGAAAAATGGAAACTATCGTATAACGGGGAAACTTACTACCAACCATGATATAAAAAAAACACTTATGACGTTTACATTATTATAAATTTTTTTGAAACAAAGTTAAAAGAAAGTGATTCTGAAAAAGGCAACTCCCATTTAATAGCATAGGAATGAAATTGAAAAGGGGGAATGTGGATGATAGAGCAAGATAGCCAAGCGGCAATTAGATCCTACTCGGTAATTCACCTAAAAGAGATGCACGAAAAACCCTAGGAAACCTGCATCAGGTAGGTAAGGCTATTAGGTACTATTCACACACCCTTCCAAACGACGGGAGAGGAGTTTACTGTGGGGTCGCAGCATTCCCTTCTCCATGTCTTTGCGAGTTTTAGGAGATCAATGGCCGACTGATCCATTCAGAGCAGCAGACTACTCTTACCGTATTCCGAAATTCCCAGACTCCAGAACATAACCCCATAAAAGTGACGAAGATACTTCGGCATGTGAGAACCTTGAGAAAAACATTTTTTTTCACTAATTACACTAATAGCCTGTTTTCTTGAGTATCTATAACAGGCCTTATTTTCATTTCTTACAATGTTTGTGTTACAGATTTATTCTATTTTATTTTAAAAATAATTATTTTCTGAACAATAATAAAACTAATAAACTAAAACTAAAGACAGAAGGGTATAGGGTGAATGGAAGTGGGAGGATTGAAGGGAAAGTGCTGTGAGATCACAGCTGGCGGAATATGGAAGGGAAGAAAGAGCGGGCGCTCTAATTTGAAGGGAGAGGAAAACTATGTTAAGTCATAGCTGCTTCCATCTTCTTTTACATTACATTACAGACTGAGATTTTTTAACACTTTTTATAATACTTTTATATATATATACATCAAATATGGAAGTATATTTTTTGCAGGGGGTCTGTAGAGCAGACTGTGTATTATGCAGACGCTCTCCCTGCATAAGTTCTACCAGTAAAGATGCGTGGAGACGCAGGAGGTCAGCCATTGCTCTATTCTTGTCTCCTGGGCTTCCTTTTGGAGGCAGGAGACAGTCTTTCAATGTTCGCTTCCTCCACCCTTCCTGCATCTCCACTTCTCTAGCACAGGTTGTACTTCCAGCTCCGGAATTCCGGTTTCCCTCATTTTCCGGCGTCCAGGATATGAGGGTTTAAGCTGGCTTCGTCAAGTGTATTTTTTTTTCATTTCTACCGCCAAATTGATACGAAGATGTCGGGAGTGTATATCCTTGTCTGTTCATATCTGTTTTACTCTCCGGTTCCTGGGATTACCGGTCCAGGAGAGTGGTGTTGTCAGTCACAACATCTTTGAGGGACCCAAAGAAGTGTCGAATTGTTTGAAGCAGTTACAACCGTCTTCCTCTCTACCCGCTTTTCAGAGAAAATCGATTTTTTTTCCTTTATGACTATGGAGCTTCCATCTAAGATTGTGTGAGATTCTACAGAGATTGTTTGCAATTATATCTTCTTAGCTCAATCCGGGATATCTGGTTTGTTATATTTTCGAGCACTGTTATTAAATACGGATCCCTGATTACAACTTTTAGATCCATGTCCTTTAAGGCATTCCGTTCATCTTGATTTATGTCATATCCAGGGCAATCAAACACTACATGTTGAGGAGAGGCTTGCACAGGGTGTCCTTGTTTCTTTTTATCCTACTAAGGTACAGCCCATATGGTCCATGGCCTGAGAGGAAGTGCATCAACCCTTTTATTGGTTGGAGGTGACACATGGCTAGTCGTTCTCTAACATCTGGTAGAAGGCCATGGACTCTTCTGCCAGTGCTAGATTCATCCCATCGTTTTTGCCAAATATCAAGGATAATTTCAACAATTTCTCTCTTGCATCTAGCTTCTCTGCCTAATATATCATTTATTTTTCGTTGATTGTTCCTTTTCAGCCAAAATTGAGCACCTCTCTTTCTCACCTCTAGGTCCAGAGGGACTATACCCAGCAGAACTGTTAGTGCGTCTGTCGATGTAGTACTGTATGCCCCAGATATTCTGATCAAGGTTCTTCTCTGAATTTGGAGGATTTTCCTACTTGGGTTTGCCAGTTTCAATCTGTGTGCCCATGAGCTAGCAGCATATCCCGTTATCGCTGCTAGAATGGTCTCATGATATAGTTTGAATATGAACATAGGAAGTTGAAATTTGGCTGTTGCTATGCTTGTGATTTTGTTCATTATTTTTGAACTTTTCATCTTAACTTCTTCTATGTGTAGGCGAAAGTTTCTGCCCTCATCCAACCACACCCCGAGGTATCTTAGGGTCTTAGATCTCTTAATCGAGTCGTTGTTAATTTTTATAACGGGATTCCGCTGAAGTGTGCCTTTCAATACCAGATATCTCGTTTTGGGCCTGGAGATTTCAAGCTTATTTTGGTTACACCACGAGTTAACTTGCTGCAAGCAAAGCATTGAATTAGTTCTTGAGTCGCCTTCAACAACTATCATAATATCGTCAGCATAAGTCACTACCTCCGCGTTCTTGGTCATTTGTGAAAGACTTGTTAGCAGGTTCTCCATACACAAGTCCCAAAATATGGGACCGCACACGGATCCTTGAGAAAAACAGAGAGGGTACGAAGCATCCCCAAAGGTAAGACCCGCAATTAATCTGGGGGAGAAATACGTGCGAGAGAAGGATCAAATGTCTATGGCTGACTAATATTATTATTGAAAACGATAGTAAATAGCAAAATTAAATTTTTATATTGCTAGAATAATAACAATAATTTTGTCCCCACTTCTCCGCCGACTCGTGACGCGTGTTATGCCGTTCGCGGAAACTAAGGAGCAGCGGTTCATATGCTGACAACGATCGAACGACGCACAGCAAGAATAGGAGACTGGGAGAGCGAGTCGAAGTCACTGCGGCCAGGACGATATATATGCCGCTCCTGATTCATCTTGATGATTACATTCTATTGTCGGACAGCGTAAATATACTACTCATGGCTGCCTAGTGTGGTTCTTACGCAATCCTTCCTTCCAAAGCGAACGCCTTCAGTATTCTTTAAAAAAATATATAAATAATTACGTAAAAACATCGGAACAGTTCGAGTCAATTAAACTAGCAAGGTATAAATAAAACAATATAATTCTGGAAAACTATCAGATCTCATGTTATGTAAACGTTTTACTCTCATTGGCCCGATACGTAAACGTTGCTAGATGAGTCATGGAAATCAACGTCTACGGTCGTCGACGTATCTTTCCGGTTGCGTCGGAATCGGTTATGAAGTGAATGATTTAGTTTTACACTCTGATTAACAGCATCAATGCTCACTATCTATAAGTTATATCCCCTAAATTTACTCTCTGATAACTTCCTTTCTGCTTGTCAGCTTCAACCGCTTACCCTCGCTATATGCTGAGGCGTCCTTCAGTTCTGGGGTGTTATTAAGCCTTAGACTTCCCTCACCTTCCCTGGCTAATATAAGCGGTTTAACGAACAGGCGGGTTTCTTCCTAAATCCTCAAGCCAACTTCCTGTCTACAAGAGGCCTCGTCCACTGCTCAAACCACGTGTTCTTTACACTAAAATATTCGTTTTTTGTGTTATTCAGTCCTAAGACTTGTCTGATGCAACCCTCCCTGCTAACCTACCTTGCGCAAACCTTTATACTTGCGCATACTACTACATCCTACCTTTTGTTCTTACCCCACTCACTTACAAGACCCTCACGTCTCAAAACGTGGCCTATTAATCGATCTCTACTCTGAGTCAATGTCCTCCATATTGTTCGCTCTTCCCCTAATGTGTTTTAAGAACGTCCTCGTTAGTAAATCTATTCAAACATCTTATTTTCAACATTCTCCAATAGCACCACATTTCAAAGTGTTCTATTATTTTCCTTTCTGCAACTACTATCGTGCACCTATCGCACTCATATAAAGCACATTTTTAGCAACGATTTCATAATATTAATACTTATATTTACCGTAAATAAATTTCTCCTTTAAGTGAAAGCATTCCTTGCCTGTGCTATCCTACTCTTTATTTCTACAACCCCTAGTTATTACGCTGCCTAATGCAGAATTCCTTAACTTCCGTCAAAATATCCCTTCCCAATCCAACGACCTTTGTTATTCCTCTGTTCCCATACTACACTCCATTACAGTGGTTTTCCCTCTACTAATCCTTATATTGAACTCTTTCTCCAGGACCCCGTTCATGCCATTTATTATAGTTTGAATGTCTTTTTCTGACTCGCCTCGTACTACAATATACATACATATGCGTAGTGTTTTTATTTCTTCTACATGCAGTATGATTCCTTTTCAATATTCAGTTTTAGTTTCTTCATCGCCCGTTCTATACATAAGTTAAGTAGCATTGGTGACAGACTTCATTCTTTACTTGCTCCTTTCTCGATTTCTGCTTTCTTTTCTTGCTCTTCAATTCTTATCACTATTGGCTGCCATATGTAGATTACGTATATACCCCCTTTTTAAATATTTTATCCCAGTTGTCGTAAAAATCCTTAATAGCGTGTTCCAGTCCACGTTATCAAACGCTTTTGCTAAATCTACAAATGCCATGAACAAGGCCGGTTTTCCTGTCATCTAAAATTAGCCGCAAAGTCAATATTGCTTCTCTTGTCCCTATATTCATACTAAAATCAAATTGATCATCTCCTAAGTCGCATTCTATTTGTCGTTCCATCGTCCTATATAATATTTTCGTTAATATTTTGCACACATGATAGACTATACTAATTGTTTTGTGGTGTACGCATCTATCAGCCCCAGTATTCTTCGGTATGGGTATAATTATGATTTTACTAAATTACTTTGGTATTGTTCGTGTTTCGTAGATTTCGCAAAATATCCTGTACAGCCATGATATTGCTTCTTCGCCCGATGATTTTATCAACTCAAAAATTTTCGTAAGGATAAAGAAAAACTAAGAGTTCATAATCGTTTACGAAAATACATCTTAAAAATTTTTCAACACATTAAAATTTGTCATTTTTTAATTAAGCTCTTAGTGTAGAAGTCATGTTAAAAACGTACTTTTTATTGAAATATATAAATCAAGGCAGGAGCAATACATGCTTTATTGTTGATGTATTTGTGACATAAAATATAGTTGGTTGTTGCTCGTGTAGTAGTTATAATAATTCTCTTGTTTGTTCCTGGAAGGAAATAGTCCAAGTGACGCAGAACGATTGCATGCAGTGAGGGCAATAGCCATCACCTGTGAAATACTATTTTGGTTGGCGCGACTCCTGCCTGGTACTATTGCAGCAATTCTGATTAGCGTTCGCGAAGTCACTCTGAAACCATTGCTAACTGCGAAAGACGTCATTCCAGAGGACAGCTGAATCCGAGCTGAGTTGAAATCAACAAGCTACGTTTCACCTAGTTAAACAACTTTGAAAACTCATTTTATATTTCATTTCTTCATTTGTTGTCAGATACTTACAAGAGTATTACCCGATTAATACCTGATAAGTAAAAATTAAGAAAACGCCTCATAAAACGAGTTTTGCTCATGATGATATTGATACAAAATTGTATTGTTCTTGTTGTGGTATTCATTTCTACATAACTACATCTTCCCCAATCTTCTTAACCTATTACAACCTTAGTCTCCCTGTTCTGGTTTACGTCACACACTTCTCTACGATGTCTGAAAACGTGGTCTATTAATCTATACCTTTTATGGTCAAAGTCCTCCTGTTCCGCTTGGAACAAAATTTTATTAAAATATTAAATTGTGATTACAAATTCTCATTCAGGTTCCCAGTAAGGCGACAAATATTTCCTCCTATATTCAGTAGTAGCATAAATATACGGCGACCACCAAACCAAATTGAAAGAATTTAAATCAATAAAAGGGATTATTCCATCAAAACAGTCATCCTTAAATTATGTTCATTTTGTTTTAATGGGTAATAAAAACTCCTTTACGGTCACTGGTACGCAAGTTATTATATTTTAAAAGAGGTAGCTTTCGGTAGTTATACTGCCATGTTCATCCTATTATGATCCTATTAGGATGAATATGGCATCATAACTGCCGAAAGCTACCTCTTTAAAAATATAACTTGCAAAACAGTGACCGTAAAGGAGTTTTCATAACCCATTACATCAACATTTAAACGGTCAAAGAACGCAATGCGTTCATTTTGTATAATTTTATAAAAATATCAAAATTTTAATTGTTTCCCTGTTTGACAAATAGATTTATTCGCTGTAATTATAATTTTTAAGGAACCAAATTGGATAACCGTTTTAATTTATTAATATTATCTAAAAATCGAAGAATTAACACAGTCGAAAGTAAATAATAGCTTATTGCAGAAATTCAGAATAATTACCTTTATGTTTATTTGGTCTAGAACTGCGTAATTTGTGTAGAAATAACAGTATAGGTAACGGTTTGTTGACCAGAAGGCAATAAATCCCACTCCATGCCTCGACCAGATTTAGAGGGCAGCCGGTCGACTGGTCCTGTAGGAACAGCTGACAACTCTTACCAAATGCCCAAAATAATAGTAATGTACTATGCAGCATGCCAATGATATGGTAGTATTACGAGACTCAGAATAACAACTGGAAACCATAATAAATGTTCGTATAGGTGCGAAACATGGACAGCAGGAGTTGCAGAAAGGAAAATAAGTTTTTGACGTGTGGTTCTGTAGGAGAATGGCAAAAATCAAATGTGTGGATAGAGTAACTAGCCAGGAAGTTCAAAGCAGAATAAAAAAAGAGAGAAAAAATGAAGGACTTCGACCAAGAGAATGGATGGGTTAATAGGCTACGTTTTGAGACACATTAGAGGGAAGTGTGTGGGGTAAGAACAGAAGAGGGAGACCAAGGATGGAATACGTGGAGTGGATTAGAGAGGATGTATATTGTGATACTTTTGTAGAAATGAAAAGGCTTTCACAGAATAGGTTAGCATTAATGGTTGCATCAGATCAGCCTATGAACTGAGTACTAGATCAACAACTGAAACTTATTTTCGTGAGCAAACCCAGATTAATCTAGAACGTTGGCGTTACTGTTTCAAACTTACAATAGTTTAGAACCAATGTCTATGCTATTGTATTGTATTAAATACACTAAATTAAATTTTGAGCATCTGCGTTTCCTAACTGTGGGTAACTCTCAAAGTCTTTAAGACAAACGTGTGACCCTTCCGGCTGAATGTGGTAGAGGGCCCATTCATGTGAATAATGGGGGGCTGCTTTTGGTGAAAACGAAAGTTTCATGGAAAAATTGGAATCTCACGGTTAGGCCCACCAGTTTAATTTTTTCCTACTCGCTGCAATTGTTAAAGAGCAAGCCAATAGAATTTATTTGAGGATTACAGGCTATTGGTGGTTTGGAATTTTGTAGCTACCCACCGAGCTTTCATGGGAACGGATTTTGGAGAAGAAGAATAGAAGATGTTGGGAGACTTAAAGGTGTTGATGTAAAAGTTAAATTGTTAGCCACTGAGAGAAGGAGAGAGGCCGGCAAATGGTGGCCGAAAAACGAAAAGGTTAGCCGCCTGAAGCAGATAAGGGAGTCTCCGCCAGAGATACAGCCCGGACGGTGATGAACAGAGGTCATCCGCCAATGCAACCATCATCATCGACGCAGACCAGAATGCAGATGCAGAAACTTCGCGGTAATCGTACAATTGCATTAAATGTGAGTTCACATTAGACAGACCTATTGCCATTAGAATCTAAAGTGCTTCTAGTTTCACCCCATCCAGTACCTTGATTTTAAATCTCAATGCAAATTTATTGAGTTTAGTAATATTTTCTTTTTTATTTTGTAACTACCATTAATGCTCATGTTAACGTATTTTATGTTATTAAATTAATATACTTAAAGTTAATCTTGTCTTGTCATTTCCCATTTAAAAACCTTATAATTAACGGATCCCATTATATTATAACAGTTATTACGTATGATAAATTAAATTCACCCATCCAATAATTAGCATTACAAATGTCCTCTAACATGGGGCATATCATATTATAATAATACATAAATTAATAAATAAAATTCAACCTCCTATCCCTCAAGTAATATCATTACATTATACATTCACAAATTTAGTGTTTGGGGTGTTTATAAATGTTCATAAGAAGGCTGATTATTTCCCTGCAATGAAACTATTTACTTCTCCGGGAATGAGGAAAAAATCGACGCATATATTTTTTTCTCAATTTAATACGGACATGTGGAGTTTATTGGCAGTCCTGATATGAGCGGAACAAGGATCTGAAGCTGTTACTTTGCGTTGGGGATCCTGTTGCACATCACTGACCTGGAAAGCCGGCCCACTTTGCTGTGGGAACGGTATATGAGCGCAGCACGCGTGAATCAGTCGCCACGTTGCGCCTGCCTGCCTGCCTGCCGTGTTCCGGATTCCGCGTGCACTTCCCCAGATTAGACGGAAAATCCGCTTCGTTCCAGACCACTCGTTTCTGTCCTTTATAATAACCCCCGACTCCACCCCCACTGACTCGCCGATGGCTTCATCCAATGAACTGGAATTTTACTAGTAAACCATTCTAAAACTCCTGAAACTAAATAGGAAACTGTAGAGTGGTAAAATAGAAGTGAGAAAGAGAGGTGCTCAATTTTGGCTAAAAAGAAATAATTAAGAGAAGAACAAGGATATATTAGGCAGAGAAGCCAGGTGCAAGAGAGAAATTGTTAAAATTATCCCTGACACGATGGGATGAATCTAACACGGGCAGATTAGCCATGTGTCACCTCCAATCAACAAAAGCGTTGATATTCTTCATCTCAGCCCATGGACCATATGTGCTGTACCTTAGTAGGATAAAAGGAAACAAGGACTCCCTATGCAAGTGCGAAGAACTACTCTCTACTCAACACTTAGTGTTCGATTGCCCTGGATATGATATAAATCAAGAACAACGGAACGCCTTAAAGGAAGCGGATCTAAAAACTGTAATCAGGGATCCGTATTTAATAAGTGTTAGAAAATATAACTAACCAGATATCCCGGATTGAGCTACGAATATATAATTGCAAATTATCACTGTAGGAGCCAAATGTAGAATTTAACACCTCCGTAGATGAAAACTGAATAGATATAAAAACGCAGAATTAATATTGTCTCTCCTGGACCGGTAATCCCAGGAACCGGGGAGAAACGTAGGCATTGGTCATGTAACAGACAGGAAAAAAAATTCCCGTCATTCTCACATCAAAAAATTACACATTACGAAGCCAGTCTAAACCGTCATCTCCTGGACGCCGCAAAATGAGGGAAACCAGAATCCCGGACCTGGAAACACAACCTGTGCTAGAGAAGTGGAAACGCAGGAAGGGTGGAGGAAGCAAAACATTGAAAGGGGAGCCCAGGAGACAAGTATTGGGCGATGGCTAATCTCCACGCAGTATTACTGGTAGAACTTATGCAGGGAGAAAATTATGCATAATACACAGTCTGCTCTATAGACCCTCTGCTGGCAAGCGCTTCCAAATTTGATGTAAAAATAAATAAATAAAAATAGCAGAACAAAAAAAACAATAATAATAAATAAAAAAGTGTAATATCTTAGTTTGTATATTCCACTCAATGTATAAAAAGGAAGGAAGCGGCTACAACTTACCACGGATTTCCTCTCCCTTCATATTAGAGTGCCCGTTCTTTCTTCCCTTCCATATTCATCAACCCGTGATCCAACAGAAAATTCCCTACTCCCCTAATCCCCTTCACCCCATACCCCTCTAATCGTATTTCTAAGTTTTAGTTAATTATTAAGTATTACTGTAAACAAATAGTAAGAGAAGAATTTTTGCAACAAAATTTTCTAATTGAAGATAATGTCTGTTATAGTTGTACTAGAAAATAGGATAATTATGTTCACTCGATTCGGCTTCCGTAAAGCTCACTCGTGCCCCTAACCACTGCACTGGGTTGTGAGTGAAATTCTGGACCCGTATCAAGAAAGTACCACCTGTTTGGCCCTATTCCTCGATACGTATCAATCATTTGATAGAGTATGGCATGAAGATCTGCTAGCCAAAATAAAGGACTATCTACCGGACACATATTTCAGAATAGTTCAATTCTACCTAAAGAAAAAAAGAACATACTCCGTTAAAAGTGTCAATAGCAGCGCATCAACGACTTCACTGATTCTCTCTGGTGTTCCCCAAGGTAGTATTATTGGTCCTTATCAATATTTAATTTTCTCCTCAGACTTCCCAGTGTCAGATGACGTAAAGGTGGCCCAGTTTGCAGACGATATTGCTATCCTAGTCAAGGGTTCATGCCGAGAAGCTGCCTCAAAAGTGCAGGAATGCGTGCACGAAGACTGGTGTAAAATAGTTAATTTTACGTATAAGAGGAACATTTCAAACTACCCTATTACCTCATTTGGTGAAAATATACCACATGCTACTGAAGTACAATACCTCGGCTTGACACTCGATACTAATTTAATATGGGCCCCACACATCTCATTAGTGATTCTAAAAGTTAGGAACAGATTGGAACAACCAAAATTTTTATCATCAGGAAACTCAACACTACCAATCAAATTAAAGAGACAACAATACGGGCAATATGGCTATACGGTTGTGGATTATGTGATTCTGCGGCTGCATCTCAAGTCAAAAGAATGCAGACAGCCCAGAACAGAATACTAAGAAACATCTCAGATGCACCATGGCACGTTAGAAACAGCATCTTACACAACGATTTAAACAATCCTGCAGTTCTACAATCCATCAACTCCAATTATCTTAAGCTGCACACTTCAATGATAGGCCACAGCAACCTATTAATAAGTGATACTGCAAACAACATTCCTCAACCCAAGCACCACAGGAGACTGATAAGAAAACGTCCTACAGACTTTCTGGAGTAGTGAAACCAGAACTTCAAATAGTTATTAATTCCTACAATAATCATCTCATTAACTAAAAGTTTCTATAATAGTTCTACATTTAAACACGTGCTCAATCTCTTGTTAACAATCATATGCTGGGGCCTGCTATTGAGCAGTTTCCCCATTACATGTGTCAAGAATATTATCATAACTAAATTGTATATCGTACAGATAAAGTTTCTATTAAATCAAAGAAAAATTATGTTCTGAATAATTAATAATTTTTTTAAATGTAGAATGATAATGCCTGCGTTGCATAGAGAAGCAAGCGTAGATAGAGTACAGATTAGGGTGGATGAATGTCTAGCAGTAATCTTATTCAAAAGGCGAAAATAAAGTCAAGATTTGCTTATTATTTAATAAGGACCTGTCTGTGTATAGGTGCAGAACCTTACGACTTCTCCAAGTTATCTTAGCAAATGTGGTCATTCATTTTAAATTATACAAAGCGGAAAAGCGGAGACTTCTTACATCGATTACATTTATTGACCGTCTGTTTCTTGTGGTCGACGTAACTTCGTGAAGCCTTCCTCGTGTTCTTAGAAAATATGCAACCTACTTTTCTTTGAAATATTTCACCTTGAATGTGCAGTACTATAGAATGTAACACGTCCCTAGTTCTGAGAAGCGTTTCATCGTTACGATAGCACGACCAAGTGATAAGCCAGAAGCAGTTGCCTGAGGCTGATTGCATCTCTTTTTCTTACTGACGACGGTTTTTTTTGGAAACTTCTGACGATAGCCTTATATACGGATCTGAGACTTGACGCAAGGATACTTTCTCCTTGGCGATTAAACCCGGACGTTCAAACACATTCGATCGAGTTAAAACATTACCGTGAAACAGGTTCATTAAATTTTCTCTGAAATTTATTCATCATAAATATATATATTTATATTCGGCTCGAAACAGTCCTTCAATATTTGACAACAGAAAATCAGGTATTGAGGCAGAAAAACTCTGGCAACATTCCTTTGATATTAACCAAAAGGAAGAACGGAGACTGGCTGTTTTCTAATAAATACACGCACATTAATTTTAGCAATAGAGTTAAATTGCTGAATTATAACTTTTATTGAGGCTTAGTTTGGTCTCAGTAAGCTTTAGACGTGGGTAAAAAAACCGAGAAACGATTCAAAAAGTCGATTCTTATAAAAGAACCTTTCTCTAAAACGACTAAGTAAAAAGAGCTGAGGCTCACTTTTCGATTCGTAGAGTAGTGAGCGAATACCTCGAGTCGTCGAGTTTTGCTTGAGCGAGCATCCAGACTGAGTCGACTCCCAGAGTCGTGAGTCGTCTACTTGGGTCGTCGGGTTGAAGTAAGATTCGACTCAGGTTCTGAATCCAAAAAGAATAAGAGCGGCACTCTCCAACAGCTAATAAACAATAACACTCAGAATACATTTTGAAATCGATAGGCTTAGCCCCTTTTATAACAGGCAGTATCGTAAAATCTTAATTAATACTTAAATGATCATGACTGAAACTTAATTTTGATTTTTTATTCTTACGACTTCTCTACATGCATAGTTAACATATTATTCCCAGCGTTCTTTTGTCTTTTCAATGTGTACATAGTTTTACAATAAATAAAAAGACGGCATATAAATTTATCTCTATTTATTCAAAAGCAACGTTTCGTCTCCTTTTTGAGATTTCCTCAGGAGTAAAATTTGGAAATTCATCATATGTACTCCTTGATTCCCTCAGCTAAAAAGATTATTGAATGTACATGTGAAGAATTTAGTATCGCGGACCATCTCCAGCGACGGTTACGGCCGAAAACATTTTACGCCTGAGGAAGACTCGAAATGGAGACGGAACGTTGCTTTTGAATAAATAGTGATAAAATGATATGTTAACTTGTATACAGAACAGACGATGAAGAGAGTGAAAACGGAATATGGAAAAGGAACCATACTGCAAGTAGAAAAAATCCTACGATTTTCCGATGATATTGTAGTATTATGGGAGTCAGAAGAAGACTTGGAAGCATAATAAATGGCATGAACGGGGTCATGCGGATATTAATAGAGGAAAAACCAAGGTAATTGACTGTAGTTTGGGAAACAGTGGAATAACAAAGACTTTTAGATTGGGAAGGTATATTTTGATGCTACCTGGAAAGCGTAATAACTAGGGACTGTACAAGTATAGTAGAGGGAGCGTGGCGTTATTTGAGTGTGAAACGCGAATGATAGGAGTTGCGGAAAGGAAAAGAATAGAAGCCTTTGAAATGTGGTGCTATAGAATAATGGTGAAAATCAGATGGGTGAATAGAATCACTAACGAGGAAGTTCTAAACAGAATAGGGGAAGAGCGAACAATATGGAGGACGTTGATCAAGAGAAGGGATAGATTAGTAGGCCACGTTTTAAGAACTGAGGGTCTTGTAAAATTAGCGTTAGAGGGAAGTGTGTGGGATAAGAACAGAAGAGGGAGGCCAAGTATGGAATACGGTAAACAGATTAGGGACGATATAGGATGTGCTTGTTATGAAGAAATGAAGAGGCTTGCGCACGACAGGTTAGCATTGCGGGTTGCATCAGACCACTCTTAGGACTGAATACCACAACAACAAATTTATATGCTCACTATTGCCATGTTTTTATTTATTTTACATTTTAACGTCGGAAAACTATATTGTAAATAGTTTTGTTCTACCTCTTGAATAATGTTTTTATGTTCTCAAATGTACAACAAGCTGCCACATAAAGAAACACGTATCCCCTTGTGTGGTGGGATGGGAGAAAAAAAAACCTTATCTTTATGTTTTAGCGTTAAAAAGACTTTGTATTCCCGCAACGTTGGTTCCTTGTGAGTATATATTTCAAAGTCTAACCAATCATAACGGAAAAAATGAGTCGGTTCACATCCCAAATATTTTCCCAAAAGTAAACAGCAGTTTTGTAGAAGAACTATAGAAATAAGTTTATAGTTTATTTATAAATAAATTATGGTCTTAATATTGCATATTTTGTTCTATAGTTTTTGTGTATAATTCGTACCCCGTTACCCCTCTTACTTAAGATATTAATTCTCAATCTTGGTAAAAGAATCGGATTGGATTCGGAGAGCTGAAGAGTAATTTAATCAGTGAATCGATTCTGAACGACTCAACATAATAATAATAATAAACATATTCCGTATTTCCTGTAAAGAAGCTAAGCTTCAAGGATGTGGAATGAGACAGGATGTACATTTATGACATTATTTTATTATATAAAAGATAAATATACTTATAATAAATTTTTGTAACCAAATAGAGAGGCGATTCCAACATTATAAACTAATTACTCGTCTCCGATTCTTCTATAAACTCCTTTACTGAATAGAAGGAGTGGCTAAGCAAAAATGACGATAATTCAGCCTTAAATTTACCTTGGTTATCGGACGACTGTTTAATTCTATGCGGCAGTTGAAGCTGTTGAAGATGGATAATACACGCCTTTCTGTGCAATTGACAATGTTTTACATTTTTTGTACAGATTATTTTAATTCCTTGTATTGAAGGGATGAATATCAGAATAGAAAGAATAGATCTACCCATCCTTAGTAAGCTTAGCGGTTAAATCTTTAATAGGTGTTACAGTGTATGATAGAAAAGAGGGAGGAATACGTAAAATCCGGAGACATAGAAAAGGCGGAAGAAGACCCCGAAAATCCTCATTTTGTCGTATAGGATTCTGGAGACAAGATCTCGTAACCCCCTTTAGAAGGCTGTATACTTGAAAATGACTCACTTTCGTGCTGCTCACTGCGATCACTTATACATCACCACTAGATAATCTTATCGTGTTTATAAAAGCCAAAAGTATCAAAAATGTGACAAAGGGAGCAAAATTACAGTAAAAGACTTCGTCTACTAGATTTTGTCAGACGTCCTTCAACACTCCCGATGGTTTCAAAGCTATCATTTTGGTTTCCGTTTGCTAACAAATGTTGTTGGTATTGATTTGGTTTTCTAAAATACGCCACTTTTATAAACACGCAAAAATACGGCTCATTGGATACGTTTTCTATTTCTTTACTTTTGTTAGGAAATACTTTCATCTATTTATAAACTCGTTTGCGGAAATATAAATTTATACAGAGTGATTCTACGGCTCTGGAACTTCTAGAGGTGATTCACCTTACTGAAACATACGTTTTTTTGTATAATCGGGAGTAAAGCGTTGAGGCACAAATACCAAAATTGAAAAAAGAAGCACATATTTTTTTACAAAGTAATTCTTTCCAGAAATGTTTACTGTAAGTGCTGAAAAATCCGGCTACGGCTGTAATAAAACAAGGGTGCTGTAATTGGCTGGCAATTGCGTGGGTAGAGGGCAGGAGTGTGCCTGGCCATCCGTGATATGATGCATCTGCGGGAAAACCTCATTTCCAACTCTGCTTCCGGCCGTGATTGGAAGGTTTGACAAATGGTTGAAAGGCAGACAAGCACTTGATGTACAGCACTGGTCATGGAAACTGCAGAGAAAACGTATAGAATAATACGTGTAATATACATACTGACGAAACGGTTTTTATTTATCTATGAAGTAAAGTTGGAACTGCTCCTGAAGCTCACGAAGCCAGAATTAGATCTTCCTATTATATTCCGTTGCTGTTGTGGTGTTCAGTCCTTACACTGGTCTGATGCAACCCTCCATCCTAACCAATCTTGCGCAAGCCTTTACATATCCGCATAACTACCACTACCCACATCCTCCTTAAGCTGTTTAGTTTATTCCACTCTTAGCCTCTCTCTAACCCCACACACTTCCCTCTATGTTAATCTATCCCTTCTCTTGGTCAACGTCTTCTATTAACAGCAATAAAAGTAAATCAATTGTTTTTAGCAGACGGAGTAGCGAATGTCATAGATGGAGACAGAGTACATCAAGACGTAAGTTATAAATATTTGGGAATTCAATTAGACAGCAGCCTTCGGTGGGACTCACAAGTAAATCAAGCCACGCGAAAAGCGTAGAAATAGTTTCACTTCATTTCTAGGATTTTAAAAAAGAGTAGTGTAAATGCAAAAGAACTGGCATACAAAACGTTAGTTCCCCTTCAAATGGAATATGGAGCCATTTACAGAAAATTTCAGATTGAAGCCCTAGAAAGAGTGCAAAAGAAAGCAGCAAAATTTGTTAGATGGGGATCTGAGCACGGTTATGAAAAAGTTATTTCTATAGGGTGGGAAATTTTAGAAAAAAAGGAGACAGAAAGCTACGCTGTTTGTATTGCACAAAGTGTTCGTGGGAAACAATGCATGGGAGGACATTAATGTTAGCCTAAGAGAACCGAATTATTTGAATAGATCAGACCATCGTTATAAATTTAATACCAGGCTACAGAGAACAGATATTGGTAAATATTATTTCCTGGACAGAACCATTAATAACTGGAACAGCCTGCCTGCTGCAGTCTTTGGGACAAATTCTCACCTGACATACAGCTTTCGACATAATGTAAATAAGTTACAGTAATCAAAATATTCATCCCCCTACTTAGACGTTAAGGCTATATATTTAATGTAATTGCCACCAGGCTATACCTAATTGCAATTTGGAAATACATACTTACATTATGATCGCTCTTCTCCTAATCTGATTAGAACTACCAAGTTAGTGATTCTATCCACCCTGTGATTTTCAGCATTCTACTATAGCACCACATTTCAAAGGCTCCTATTCTTTTCCTTTCTGCAACGAGCATTTTTAGCAACGACTTCCAAATATTCACATTTATATTACCCGTAACTAAATTCCTCTTTTTTCACGAAAGCCTTCCTTGCCTGTGCTATCCTACTGTGGTGTTTACTCTTTGTTTACACCGCAAAAATATTATTATAACAAGGAATTGTTAAATAATAAAAAGAGTATATTTAATTTGAATATATTGCATTTAATTATGATAATAATAAAAATCGAAATCGTGGTATTACAATATAAAATTTCCAAAAGAAATGTAACTCAAATTAAGTTTTTATAAAAATATTAATTTACGAGTAAAATGTATTATCAAATTGGCTCAGTCAGTAAAGCAAAAAGAATCTATGCAGCTTCTAAACGGCTGCTCCCGGCAACGCGGGTGACAAACGATATAAGTGAAATAAAAACAATCGCGAATCAACGAGAATGGTTTAAGTGGAAACCGGGTAATCATGCCGTTACCAGATGTTCTGCCTGGTGACGTCGTTCTTGGTTTGCCGTTGCCGGATGTTCCTTTGCTGGACGCGTCTCCTCTAGCGCCTCTTCTTCAGGTTAAATCTCCATCAAATGTTATCTTTTTGTTTTCCGTACTCCCATCAAATGAATCTTCTTTCTCAAAACATGCCGAATTTAACTTTTACGCATGTTGCTTATTCAGCCACTGCCCTCTCTTCCGGTCTTTCTCAGGACAGCTCCCGGGACCAACTGTCCAAATACAATGCACTCCAGGCAATAAATAATGTAGTAAACGGCGACGTTTCCTGCCTACTCGACCTTGCCCAAACCACCCTCGCTTTTCGTCCTGCTGTACGCAAATACCAAAAACTAAATTATTTTTGCTTTACCGCTTCAATGTAGGGGCCATGAGCACCACACTACTCTTTATGTCTACTATACTTCTACCATCCCTAGGTATTACGCTTCCTTCTTAACTTCCTTCAAAATATTCCTTCCCAATCTAACACCCTTATTTCTTAAATTTCGAAAAACTGGCGCGTTGATAAAACATTTGCCTTCAATGAAGAAGATGAGACTGTGCTTGATTGCTATTTTGAGTAGCTCGACGGTTTTTCACTTTAAACAAAGTATCGAAGTTACTAAACAACCAGTGAGAAAGGTGCACTCAGCTGAATTAAGACTACATTGAGAAATAAAGATACATATTACAAAAATAAATTTTATTATCTTTCTTAGGCCCGGTACTTCTAAAACAACCCTCGAATAAGGAAATATTAGGGGAGCAGAATGCAAGAGATAATTTATTCTTAGTTCGTGTCTATAATACCACTACGGTATAAATTATGGTCTCAGTCATACAATAATGTTTGATGTTGTGGTATTCAGTCCTAAAACTAGACTGAATGAACCAATCATGCTAACCTATCCCGCGAAAGCCTTTTCATTTCTACATACATACCACACCTACATCCTCCATAACATACTTAGCGTATTCTAACCAAGGCGTCCCTCTTCTGTTATTATTACCTCACACACTTCCCTCTAATGCTAATTTTACAAGATTCTCATGTCTCAAAATGTGGCCAATTAATCTATCCGTTCTCTTGGTCAACGTCCACCATATTGATCGCTCCTCCCTTTCTCCGATTGCACAACATTTCAAAGGCTTCTATTCTTTTCCTTTCTTCAACTCCTATCGTCCACGTTTGGCAACCATATAACGCCACACTTCATACGATCATTTTTAGCAATGATTTCCTAATACTCACACTTTTATTACCCGAGAGTAGATTCTTCTTTTGTGTGAAAGTTTTCCTTGCCCGTGCTATCCCACTCTTTATGTCTACTATCTTCTACCATCCCTAGTTATTATGGTGCCCAAGTAGCAGAATTCCTTAACCATCTTCAAAATACCCCTTTCCAATGTAACACTTTAGTATTCCACTGTTTCCCATACTACACTCCATTACCTTGGTTTTTTCTCTATTAATCTTCATGTTGTACTTTTCCTCCAGGATCACATTCATGCCATTTATTATGGTTTCATAGTCTTCTGCTGAATTCCCTAATACTACAATATCATTAGAAAACCTTATTACTTCTGCTTGCAGTATCACTCCTTTTCCATATGCATTTTTAACTTTGATCAACTCCTGTTATATATATATATATATATATATATATATATATATATATATATATGGCGACATACTGCATCTATGCCTTACTCATTTATTGATTTCTACTTTCTTTTCTTCGTATTCAAATCCAATTACTGCTGACTTCGTTCTGTAGAGGCCTTCTTTCTTGATATTTTATTCCTATCCTCTTCAAAATCTTTAACACTGTGTCCAGTTCACATTATCAAAGGCTTTTTCTGAATCTACAAATGTCATGAACGTAGGCCTGTTATTTCTTTAACAATCGCAATTATCTAATTCCACTTCTGTGTTATATTTTAGGGTTTCAGGAACGTTTTATTCATGGTTTATTTAAAAGATATATCCAGGGGTGAAAGCCTAAAAATTTGTTGAGGGAATTCATAATCATAATTTCCTTTTTATATTGTAAATAATCGCAAATTTGTAAGTAATCACAAAAATATAAAAATAATAGAAAATCACATCTCTTTTCCCTATTCTGCTTAAAACTTTCAGCATTCTCGTACAGCACCACATTTCGAAAGGTTCTATTCTTTACTTGTCTTCAACTCCTATCGTCCGAGTTTCGCACTCAAATAACGCCACACGTACAATAACATACATAAATAATTAGATTACAGTTCACAACGTTTCTTCCAAAACTTTGAAATTTTGTACCTACATGTACGTAACTCGTAGCACGTAACTCACCTGAAGTGGTCCACAAGAACTGTGGATGAAACGTCGTTGTCTAGTAGTCCAACTATTTAAATATATTATTGTCTGACTCCAGAAAGAAGAATCTGAATTTTAAATTTGACAATATTAAATGGGTAGAACTTACAATGTCTGTGTATCATAAATTCTGCATACATGAAAACCAATGATATGTTTAGTACGAACTGTTGTCCTGGATAGTAACTATACGCCAATTGGTAAAATCGATAATTGTGATCCACGAAGCCTGTAAACCTCTAAAGAAAGGTTCGTTGATGAAACTGAAATAATTTTAAGTTTTCACAAACACGAGAAAGACATTTAAATCATAACATCATTGACTACTGATAATGTAGTTCAACCAAATAAGTATGAACGATTATTACGGCATAGCATATAGTGCAGCTATCCTTTGTATAAAGGCCAAACGTGTTCCAACACCGCAGCCTGAGGTTCATGCCGCTCAATATGTGAACGATTAATGCTAAAAGGAGTTGTCTCCACTTTTCTGAAAGGTGCTAGCTTAAACTCAGACTATACAAGTTATTTTGAGAAGACTAAACAAGCACGACTTCGATCTACGGTAAACATGTATACCACAAACTACACTCGTGTCCAGGACTTGCGGACTGTGAATTAGGTTAGCGGGCGATGATGTGTCTGTAATAACGAATAGTTTTAAGTAAATACATTGCCACAGAGAGATACGGGACGCAGGGACGGTAACGTTGCAATGTTATTCCGGGACGGCATAGCAGAGTGTTTGGAAATCGATGGAGCAACGTTTGCTAGGCTCCGTTTGAGCGGCAAACAATTCCTACTTGAATATAGCGTGACGGAAATGTGCTCCACGCTGCTCTTCGCTTCTCATTCGACATTATTTCTAGCTGAACTTCATCTAGATATCGTCAGTCAAACAATAGACGCGATATAATATTTTATGTAAAATATGAGCTCACACAAGCATCTGTCTAATCGGTACATAGATTTCAAATATATTAGCTACCAAGAACCTCCTTCTGTAAACCTGGTAGGGTCCAGTTGACATTACAGGCCCAACCGCGACGTTTCGGAAGTATTGGAGTGGAAAAAGTCTAAGAAATTAATTTAATTATTGTAAACTTAATATACAACCCAAAAATATTTCAAGTCCCTATGGGTCTGATGTTTAAAATATGTACATACAGAACAAAAAAATACTTCTAATTCATTCACAAAGATAATCACGTTTATTTGACTGAAGCGCCCTAATCTACCGCGAAAAGGGGGTATTTGTAATAAGATCTGTTTTAAGCATTAAATTTGACTGTAACAGATCGAAATATTCATGGCGCTGGTTTACCGGCAACGAAGAAGACAGTCCACCAGATCAATACTGAGCCAATATAGAACACCACAAATAGGCCTCACACTTCCTGCGCATTATCTGGGAAACAACGCAAACAATCATTCCTGAATTGTTATAAACTCAGTAGTCGATCCTAATAGTTTCAGCGTTATGACCAGTTACAAACTTTTTATTAGTCATGCAGTCACACGAAACGTTGAAACGATATTCTCGCGTTACTCTACGTTATTTCACGTTATTTCGCGTCTCTTCTCGTGTCTAACCTTCCAGAAACCCAGCACAAGAATTTCCTATTCATTTATTTTCTTCTCACGCCTCTCACTTTTATCCCTCTTTCCTCCTTCATTCTAATTTAATTTATAAATAAATTTTATCAGAGGGTCAGGATGGATATGATCTGGAACAGACTAGGAATCGGGCCCAGGACCTCCACTTGCTTCCTATACGTGCAAGATTTCTCGGTTCATAGCGAAAAACTGCACACAGGCTCATCTAAAATTTGCTATAGCCTGTTTCAAAGTATTAAGCTGAAGGCGGATAGTACTTTGGAAGGGTGTGGCCTTGAATCAGTCAATCACAATGTATGAAATATATGGCGGGCCAAGCATCACTGCGTTTGTCGAACAATCGTGGTGTTGTTTTACGTTTTTTAGTGAGCTGTATAAATATATAGACGTCGAAACAGAACAGTCCGGACACGCGAGAAGACTTAAAAAGCACTGTAAATAACATTACTTACGAACTAATTTTAGGGATGAAATGAAGAATGGATGCTTTGCGAAAATGATTTTCGCTACAAAAATTAACCAAAGAATCAGGATGTAAAAAAATTTGACCGACCGAGAATTGAACCTAGCACTTCAGCAGCAATTGGAAAAATCGTTTGCCTGACGGAGAGTCGAACTGGGTGGGGTTCCCGGCTTTGATTCCCTCTCTTCGAAATTATTTAACTCAGTGCTGAGCACCGATTCAAAGCTTTTCTTTTATTCTTGAAGATTAAATTTATATTTTAAAACTGGAAAATGAAACAGCTGAAAAGAAATTAACCAGATAATAAATCGACCCCAATCATAAAATTTAAGAATTATTTCACATTGCCTAACATTCATATGACAACTTACATATGTAACTTACGTTACTTTCCTTCACGCCATCTCCAGTAACTAAAACTAACGACAACTTACATTATTTAAAATTACTTTACGTTTTTCTCGAATACATTTATGTAATTGTATGTTTGTTTTTCTTACAACACATTATAACTAGTCACTTCTCGTGGCTTTATGTTACGTAAAGTTACTCCATGTTACATCAAATTTAGGACAATTCACGTTAAGTTATGTTGCCTTAAGTAAGATTTTTCAATTTCAAAAGTTAACCTGCTTTCTGTTTTAATAATTATAAATCGAGGTTTTGAAATCTCAAGCTAAGCTTTGGTTCCAAAAAGTTGTCCGTAATTGTATCATTAAATCAGAACTCGAATAAAATCGGTTTCTTCCTGTTTAAATTCTGAGTGTACTGCATTTAATAATTATCCCAAAGTGTTATGCGTGTTTGAAAATATTTTTCACAAAAAATACGTTACATACTAATTGTAATTGAATTAGTAAATAATAAATATAAAAAAATTAATCAAAAAATTGGCGTTCATAACATCATTTGAGGACACTTCAGTATTTTTGCAAAAGGTTAGAAATATTTCATCCACATTTTAAGCTTGATTTTTAATTTGTTTAAGTTTCATTTTGTTTTCAACTTTCCTAATATCCCACGCCTTCCTTAAACAATCTATCCCTTCTCTTAGTCATCTTCCTCCATATTTTTCGCTCTCTCCTATTCCATTTAGAACTTCCTCGTTCGTGATTCTATCCACTCATCGGATTTTCAGCATTCTCATATAACACCGCATTTCAAAGGCTTCTTTTATTTTCCTTTCTGCAACTCGTATTGTTCACTTTTTGCACCCATTTTTAGCAATGAATTTCTAATATTCCTACTTATATTACTCGTAAATAAATTTCTCTTTTTAGCGAAAGCCTTCCTTGCCTCTTTGCCTCTTTATGTCTATTATACTTCAACCATCCCTCGTTATTACGCTTCCCAAGTAGCAGAATTCCTTAACTTCCTTCAAAATATCCCTTCCCAATGTATTTAAGATAAGGATGCATTATGTCAAAGTTTTATAACATTCTGATTTAAATCATTACTCAACTGAGTACAGTACCACAATATTTTAATGTCTTTATTATGAAACTCTGTGGGAATTTCACATCATTTACCCGGATGGAACTGTAGACAATTTTGGGAAAAACTAGCTATACTACCCGGCTCTCATGAAATAAATAAATAATACAACTACCAATACGTAAGAAAATAATTAATATTAATTTATGTAAAACAGTGGTCAGTACACATCGTTTCGTCCTAAATTTTGGAACTTCATAGGGTGTGATTTAAAGTGGAATCATGTCGCATGTCCTTTTCGCTTGCAGGTTGTAATTTTCATCAGTTTTAATTAATTGATTCCGGTTAAATCACACCAGATGAAGTCCAAATTTAGGAACGAAACGTCGTGTACTAACTACTGTTTAATACGGATTTAAATTAATGATGTAAAAATTATCAATTTTCGGAATATTCCAGACTTGAATAACTATTTTCTCGTCTTTAATATATGATGATTGTAACGACAAGTCGTCGCGGGATTAACGAAGTCCAAAGAATTCTTCTTAGGTTTAATTGAGGGTACTGAGACTGAAATTCTCAAGGTCCAGACTCGGCGGCGCCAGAATGTACTTATTTAAGTTGTGTGTTGTTAAACCACTAGCATCACAGCCCACGCTCAATTTCAGCTCCTAAAATACACTCGCAATTAAGGAGCCGATCTGCTCGTCTCAGGAACAATTCCTCCACGGACTTCCACAGTACGGCGCAACTGACATGCATTTATCGTTGCTATTAATTCCAGTTTCTCTGTAGCTAAGAACAAATGACACATATTTAGTATTTTATTTTGGCATGGCACGAGACGAATCATTTGCTCTTCTTGATGTGGTTGTAACTCTCCCAGATGTCACCCTGAGCCGTATGTTGGAAACAACTGTAGCGCAAATGAGTGTAATTAAATTTTTCCGCTCCGTGCAAACCAGTATTTCATTCCATATGCCAGAAAGTTTCACTACAACAATTATCTTGCAACGACAGATGTAAAACGTATTACTTTGTTCCGTGACCGAATGTTGTTCTGAATGAACGACTTAACGTGCAGTTTGCCAGCTCTACGACATTTAAACTAACCTAACCGTTTTCTAATTGTTTCTTTACTCACACACCACGGTGTAAACACGTAACTCAATGACAGAAGGAGGACAGTAGCAACCGTCGGATTTACTCTTGCCACAGTCTGAAATTATGATTCACACTAAGCTTTGAAGTCTCGCAGTTGTATTCCTTACTTTCATAATGTAGCCATTAACTTCTACGTTTCTTCAAACTTTTCAAATATAAAAAATATAATGGGTGGATGAATCACAAACGAGGAACAAGATAGGGGAAAAGCGACAAATATGGAGGACGTTTACTAAGAGAAGGGATGAATTAATAGGCCACGTTTTAAGACACGAGGGTCTTGTAAAATTAGCATTAGAGGGAAGTGTGTGGAGTAAGAACAGAAATGGGAGGCTACGGATGGAATACGATAAGCAGATTAGGGAGGTAGTGAAAATGAAAAAGCTTGCGCAAGATAGGTTAGCATGGAGGGTTGCATCAGACCAGTCTTAGGACTGAATACCACAACACGCAAAATATAATGAAACATGCTCTCTCGGTGGCAACTGCACCGTTTTCAAATATCCTTCTTAAAAAAATACGCATTGATTGAGTAAGAATAGGGAACGGAATTACAACAATTTAAATAAATATATGTAACGACCAAAGCTGAGAATCATAAAAATTTAATTTGACTTAAAGCGTTTCGTCCCCAATTTTCGAAAGTTCTTCAGTTTATTAATTAAAATAATATAAAATTTTGTGTGACTGCCGCAAAGTCCCAGGCCAATCTTTGATTTTATTTAGTCGGAATAATTTAATTACTTTATCTATAAAATAATTTAACGTTGATGTTTGAACTCTTCATGTTTTATGTGATTATTAGTACACGGTGAAGAAAAATAATATTCAATTTGATTCACTCAATTCTATAGGAATGATTTTGGTATAGTTGATAAACTTTTCCAAAATTTAGAGAAATGTGTAGTAAGGCTACAAAGGAAAGATATATTTGCCCACCTTAGGCGGGAAGTTGTGTCGTCTGTGGAGATGAGATGGTGGATATTGTAAGGAAGCTTAACTGATTTGTAAAAAAAGCATGCGGAGAAAGACAAGTCTTAAACGATTGATGGAAATTCCTTGGTTGGGAAACCTTTAACACTGAATATTCAATAACAATCACTTCACTGAGGCTAAAAACGTTTGATTCGAATAGTGTGTCGATTTTTGTTGATTCATTCATACTTGTTTAATAGATTTGTGAAAATATATGTTAACTTCAATCATTTGGTAACATAGTAGTTTATTTGGTTGCAAGTGAAACTACTTATTAATCCCGAGAAAGAAATTAGAAATTTTATTTCGGATACGTGAGGAATATGACGTCGCCTGCGTTTTGTTTATAATCGCATCTTCCTATTTTGAAACAGGCTACGGGAGGGTGATCCTGAAACAGATAACTCCCCTTTAATAGCATAGGAAGGGTTGAAAGGTGGGGGTTTGTGGAATATAGAGCAAGGTAGCCAAGGGTTGAATAAGGCCCCGGGGTTATAGATTAATTAACCTACCCGGATTTTCACATAAAGAGATGCAGGGAAACACCCAGAAAACCTGCATCAGGTAGGTCAAGCTATTGGGTACTATTCTCAGGCCCTTCCGAATGACGGGTAACGAGTTTGCAGTGGGTAAGCAGCATTCCCTTCTTCGCGTCTTCACAAGTTTCAGGAGGCAGTAGGCCGACTGATCCTATGGGATCAGCGGAAAACTCTTACCGTATGCCCAAGAACGTTGACTCCAGTACATACACCTCCTGAAATAGGTGAAGGTGCCTCGGCATATGAAAACTTCGAAAAAAAATAACAGAGAGTATGAGGCATTCTCGACGTAGTCATGTGAGTCTCGCAGTCAATCTGGGAAAAAATACCTGCAAGAGAATATTCCCACAGGCTTCCCTTCATAATCGCTTCTTATTTTTGGTTATCAGGCTATACATGAGGGTGATTCTGAAACAGGCGGCAACTTCCCTTCCATAACATGGAAAGAAAATTGAAAAGAAGGGATGTGGAAGGTAAAGCAAGGTATACAAGGGTTGACTAGGATCCCCGGTCTAATGTATAAGGATTCTACCCGATGTTTCACGTAAAGCAGGTGTGTCAAACTTAATTAATACATGGGCCCTTTCATGCATCTGGTAAGATTCATGCGGGTCACATCACATTTACAAAATTACTTAAAATTATAAATTGTAGTGAAGATTCAGGAATATGGACAGAATAAATTAATTTAATAGTAATAATTTTTAATATTGATATGTAGCGATTAATTCCTAATATTCACATTACCCGTAAGTAAATTCCTCTTTTTAGCGAAAACCTTCCTTGCCTGTGCTATCCTACTCTTTGTGTCTACTATACTTCTACCATCACTAGTTATTACGCTTCCCGAGTAGCAGAACTACTTAACTTCCGTCACAATATCTCTTTCCAATCTAGCATCCTTTGTTACTACCCTCCATAACTTTGTTTTTCCCTCTATTAATCCTCATTTTGAATTCTTTCTCCAGGACCACGTCCTAGCCATTTATTATGGTTTCTATGTCGTCTTCTGACTCCCTTAATAGTACAATATCATTGGCAAAGCATAAGATTTTTATTTATTTATTACATTATTATAATATACTATTTATTATTATATTATTTATTTAAATTGAATTACAGCTAATTACTTGATTTTATGAATTTTGCTACCATATAACAATTTACATAATTTAAAAATTAGGGGATTCGACGAATAAATAATAAATAAAAATATCCCAGTACTAATTTACTTGTCTAAATTAAAAAAAATCATCCTGTTTAATAAATCTTCTTAAGTATCATTTTTACGGTGATATTTCCTCCTGGACGAATAATATTTTTCTTTCATACTGTGGATTAATTCACTATTAATTCTTTCATATACATTTCAAATCAATGTAAATAAAGTAGTTTTGGCCCGTAGTATACAAATTTTAAAGCACTGTTCTGGAAATAGCTGTAGTGTGCAACTTAAAACAGACCACATATAGACAGTTGACCTGGAAAAGTAAACGGTACCTGCAATTCTGTACGTTTTACGTTGATATGATACGCCATTTGCATTTAACAGTATTTCTAATTGATGGGTGTTGCTTTCGCTTACAGTTCGTATGGTAAACTGCTTTGATAGCATCCCGCTGACAACTCGACCGATAGTCACATGAAGTAACACCAAAAAAAATCTAATCAAATTTTAAAATGGAACACTACTGCAATAAATAATTATTGACGTGCTGTATAAATCACAATCGGAAAAGAGAACTTTTATACTACTCTGATGAGATTGTTAACGTGCAATGGATTTTTATAGGAACTTTTGCATGTCAAGACTGTATTACATGTTTAAAAGAGGTTAAAGTAACTAATATCGAGACTGCAGTTCAAAAATAAATGTTTTCTATTTTATTTATTTATTCAGATTATTTCACCATTAGTCTATCATGAAAATATGTGTAACAACACTGCAAGGCAAAAACATTATTTAATTTAAGGATAATTGTTCCACTTACTAATAACAATTTAATTTCTTCATCTTAAATGCTATTCATTCACATATATTACCAAATTCTGATGTAATCATTAAATCCTATTTACCGTGTAATAATTTTGGTGGGTGAGAGGTTTATTTATTATTATGATTAATTAAACTCCTAAGTTGGGCGATAATTGTAAAGAATATAAGGGAGAGGTTTATTAAACTATCATTTAATATTGAGACATAATGTGAAGGAGGATATATAATAATAATAACATATGAATTCAAAATCAAATACACATTTATTTTCTAAGAGCAAAATTTTAAAAATGAAATCCAAAAGAAAAAATGCAAAATTAATTTACATAAAAGAGTAAAGCATTGATAACTTTATAAGCTACATGAAACTCATATAAATCAGGGGCACCTGTGAGATGAACCTAGAGGAAGAAACGTTTTATATGCCAAATAGGTCTGGCATTGTGAAATCTCGAAAATAAAATTTAACGATACCGTTGAGTACTGCAGCTGCATTCTTTGACGGCGCTTTGCAACTTCGTCTGTAGTCGAAGGATCTGACTGTATGGCGGACACCTTCGGTCCAAAATAGTAGACACTCTTACTAAAATTCTACATCTGCTGAGCCCGCAAGAGCTCTCCATATAGCTGTGAACAGCGGCTCTCCATTTAATCTTTGCCAATGGCTAGCAATTTTGTGTCCTCTCAAAATCTGTTTCCACGTATACTCGGTAGGTTTCCAAAATCCTCCTCGTTTATTTCCAGTGGCGAATCGGCTGCAATTTCACATACTATTTTAACAATTGCAGCCAATAAGAAAATGTTTAGTTGCAGGATGTGAACAAGGGTCATCGCACATGTTCTCTATTAGTTCTGTACATTAGCCGTTCCTAATTTGCTACGCGTTCTTTCCGGCTTGACGGAAGGAACTATTTCTTGGGATGGCACTTATTGTCTGTGGTAACCCCTTATAATGTTGTGTGAAAGGAAGGGTGTGAGCGATTCACACGCGCGCACACACACACAATAAGTCGCAGGCCTTAGCTTCGCGCAGTTTTACTATATTTCAACCATATGCTCGCTGAGCATCCAGGATTGCAATAAATGCTCTTAATCGCAAAAGCTGGCTTCAGGGTCTAAACATTCGTGCAATCACCAACTATATTCTGCCTCCACCTTTACCAATAATGCATTCGAAATCGAAATTCCTGCATTCTTGTATTTATTGACGCAGAGAAAGCCTTCAACAAAGTCCATCATACATCCCTCTTATCCAAAATAAAATACGAACTTAACAACACATTCTTCAGTGTCCTTTCGAATAATCTTACTAACCTCTCGTACTCAGTCAAAATTAACAAACATTTTTTCAAAACCTTCCCCCATCTCCTCTGGCATCCCACAAGGTAGAGTTTTAGCCCCCTTCCTGTTTAACATTTACTCTCACGACATCCTCCGTCATCCATCCACTAAAAAAAATATTTTTTGCCGATGACATAGCTATCCTCTATCATCCACCAAACCTCTTCCTTCACCTCGGGTTTTCGCACCGTCCAAATACCTCTAAACGACCAGGAAATCTGGGCAAAAAACTGGAGGGTCAGCATAAACCCTTCCAAATCTGCAATAGTTCCATTCACCGTCAAAACCAAGCATCCCCTTACTCATTCATTCTATCTTTTTAGCTCCCAAATCCTAAAAAATACTACATCACTTACCTTGGACTTATTCTAGACTCCAAAATTTTCTAGAAACCCCATCTTACCCATCTTTCATCCAAAATTAACACTAAAATAAAACTACTCTATCCACTCCTCAACAGAAACTGACCAATTTCCATCTCAACCAAAAGACTCATTTACCTCTCCCTAATCCTCCCCATATGGTCATACGCATGCTCCATTTGGGAATCAACTGCCAACTCAAATTCAAATAAAATACAAACCAAGCAAAACAGAATCCTTAGAATCATTTCCAACTCCCCGTGGTACTTTCGAAACTCAGTCATTCACAATGACATCCAAATTGCACTCATCTCCACCACAATAAAATCATGCATATCGTCCTTAATCAAAAGCTCAATCAATCATTCCAATTCACAGGAACCCACTTCCTCCTCCACACAACCGCAGACTCAAACGAAAACTACCAATCGACTTCATCCTTCCACTCTCTCACTCCTGTATAATCTAACAATAATTTCTGTCACAGTAAGCAGGCACCTCATTCTCCGCTTTTCAAATAACTATTCCTTTATTTCCCTTAATCTGACTCCCCCTACTACTCTAAACTCTATTAATATTAACCGCCACACTAAGTAAATCAAATATTAACTGCAATAGTATGATTCTGTTCACAGTTCTGTCGTTTCTCTCGCTTTTAAATTGATTATCAATGGACTTTACAATATATTCAAGTAATCATGTTAATTATTTATATAGTGAAGAAATATTGAATACCTTGTAATAATAACTGTACTATTTTCTGATAAAATTTTCCGCAATAAAAATTAACAAAGATGGGAAATTGGTCTAACGCTTCACCAGACAACAAGTAGTCTTTCATGGTGTAAAAATTCGCAACATCGTCCTTTACGCGATGCCCTGCGCGTGCACAAAAACAACGCTAGACACTGGTGTTAGCAAGGGTCGGCTGAACCTCAATGAAATTTTCCAGCATTACTTCTCCGTCTCCACAAGCTGGGCAGACAAAACGCAGACGCCACTGCCTGACCTCATATGCGAAGCTACACAAATTAGCTTAGATAAATGTTCAACCAATTCAGAGCTACGCCCAGTTGCAGCAAAAAATATTTATTTCACGTACAGTTCAATGCAAATAGTGTCGTAAACCGTACCACAGAAGGCTTAACAGAATAGCAAGTACTGTTTTTGGGTCAGCGGTTACGTATTCTACTTTTTTGCGATAGTAGATCAACCTACAATTTGCAGAAATTCGCCCTTGTTCGTAAACTGAAAAGACTCCAGATTTTTCCAGAAATTGTGTCATACTTGATGTTAAATTCGTTAATTTTAATAATTTCACATTCACATCAGTGTAACGAACATTTTCATAGAGATCGGTTCGTTAAATAATTTAAACATTGTTGCTAAATTTAACGTAAGGGACAGGGAATGCTTTCGGCAAACGGAAAACCCTAAAATAACTTGGTGGACCCTCGTTGTTGTACAAAAAAAAAATTCCCACCGGAGGGCATCCGCCACACTGTTCCCGAAAATAGAAGACGCGTTGTGTTCCAGTAACAAAAACTTCAGACCCCCAGCTATTTTATAGGCGTGGCGGACCCAATTAAGAAATGCCGTCATGAATTATGGATCCGGTTCTCGACGAAACGCGTCTGATAAAATTTTTAATCAACCCTGAATTATTAATTTAATATATGTTTTTACAAAAATTTTCAATCTCAAGCTGTTTACCGAGTGACCAAATTAACAAACACTAATTATCTGAACTGTTTAAATGAACAAAAAGCCAATAAAAAAATTTTTTCAATTGAAACTCAGCCATGAAGGTTGTGAAATTAGATCAGTAGATAAGAGCAGAAAAAATCTCGATTGAACCAGGAATTCAGCTCAGGACCTTTACTTTCCAGTGGGACACTGCCGTCTGAACTACCCAGACTTTTAATTCGGAATAAAAACTAACAAGATTCTCGACAATGAAACGTAAACGGATAAGATTCTCTGTATCCGTTTACGTTTCATTGTCGATTCCTTTATTAAACTCAATATTTTTCTTATTTTATGTATTGGTCCTGTAATGTTAGTCATTCATTCTTAAATCCCGTATACTTTTTCATTTAAAGCATTTAATCCTCAGTTTCCACAGTTTTCAATGCCATTCCTTTCAAGCATTTTCAAAATTAAGCTGTTTACCGAGTTACCAAATTAACAAACACTAATTATCTGAATTGTTTTAATGAACAAAATGGCAATAACAAAAAAAAGGTTTCAAGTGAAGCTCAGCCGTGAAGTTTGTGAAATTAGATCAGAAGATAAGGGCGGAAAAATACTCGATTGAACCGAGAATCGAACTCTGGGCCTCCACTAACCGGTGAGAAACTGATGTCTAAGCTATCGCAGTCTTCTAATTCTTAATAAAAACTAACAATATTCCCTATATTCGTTTAATTTTCATTGTCAATCTCTTTATTATACTCAGTATTTTTTTATTTTATGTTTTGGTCCTATATTTCTTAAGTTTCGCGTTCTTTTTTGTTTAAAGCATTTAATCCTCAGTTTCCACAGTTTTTAATGCCATTCCTAAGGAAGCATTTTCAAAATGAATCTGTTTACCGAGTTACCAAATTAACAAACACTAATTATCTGAATTGTTTTAATGATCAAAATGCCAATAACAAAAAAAAGGTTTCAATTGAAGCTCAGCGGTGAAGGTTGTGATATTAGATCAGAAGATAAGGACGAAAAAAATCTTCATTGAACCAGGAATCACACTCTGGATTTTCACTTACCAGGGGGACACTGCCGTCTGAACTATTTTCTTCTTTTGTTTTGGTCCTGTAATGTTAGTAAGTCCTTCTTAAATTTCGCATTCTTTTTTATTTAAAACCTGTAATCTACAGTTTTCGTAGATTCCTTATCAAGCATTGTTAATGTGAACGTCCAGACTGTATTGAGAATAATATTTCAAAATAGCATAGGAATGTATAAGAAATCTGATGATAACCTTGTTTAGTCACTAATAATAATAAGTTGAGGGTAGCATGAAACGTTGGTTAACGTCAATTTATCTATTAACTGATTGTATTGATTGTGAATTGTTTTAAAATTTATATAATATAAAACGATATATGCATGTCTGTATGTTAGTCTGAATATATAATTTATAGAAATTTAAACGCGTAGGCAAATTGCAGCAAAACTAGGTATACATATACTTAGTAACCCTGAGAGAAACACAGATGAGGTGAGAAACAGCCTAAAAGTCTAAAGATTTATAGTTCGAATTATTCGAATGTATCAGTACGCGCAGATCTTTGCGGCCTCTAAGGAATGACACATACAGAACACAAGGAAATAAGACATATTTAATTGCACACAATATGATGACTATTACTTTACATTCTGCTGCTCTCATATTAACTCAATTATATAAGAACACCAAGAATCATGGGAGGTTAATAAGAAATAATGCGAAACATGACTGAATACAATTCAGTGAAATTCAGCTGTTCTTAATTAATGCATTATCGTACTTTACGAAATCAGTAACATGCTAATTCAAAAGTGCTTGCAGTTTATTTTATAACAGTAATTAGAAAAATAGTAATGTCAACCGTCTGAGTCATGTTGCAGATTTGTTAACAAACTTTTAAATAATATCTTTGTAACCAAAATATTTAAGTTAACAGACTAAAGTTAAATATATGTTGGCCGTAATTTGATAATAAATCATCTCATTTATATTCTAAACGTCGTCACATACTATTAAATAATATATAAACCTTAAAAAATTAAAATCTTTGTCTCATACACTTTAAGTAAAGAGGTACATTTTATAAATACTCGTTATTCTCGCATTGTTTCGAAATTACTAGCCTCCTCCTTACGGGTATCAGGAGCACTGTTCACTCTTTTAAAGTGCCCAGTGTATTTTTGCTGCCTTAAGGTAAAGGGGCAATTTTTTGTTTCTTTAACGTACCACGTGTATTCTTGACTCCTTCGAGTATTTAATTCCATTAAAGCACCGCAGTTTTTAGACTGTTCTTATTTAATATACCAGGATCATTCTTGTCTCGGTTAAGGTCATCATCCTGGTTAATTTGAAGCAAACCATATCGGGAAAGGGATAATGGTAAAAAAACAGTAACGTTCTCTATTACAGTTGAAAGTATAAACGAATACACGGGCATCGCTGGGCACTCAAGTAGTATTAAATAAATAGTGCTTAGAGGGAAAAAAACATAAAAACCCTTGAAAAAATATTCATCTTGTTACTCAAGAGGTCATTTTCAATCTCAATTACAATTATTAATTTAATCCTCGCCCGGATTTACACTTCAAGCAATCAATTCTTCTAACGTGTCGCAAGACGTGTCTTCGTCTGTTTCACGCCACGAATTTTAGTACCAACGGCTTTTATCTGTAATACTTCAATGACCATTATTTAGTGGAAACAGAATTATAATCGATTATTTATCGAATAGGAAAACGATTACTCGCAGGGGAAATTTTAAGGCACTAAGAATATATTATTACTAAAATAAAACAAACTTTTACTGTGAGAGTCTCCAGGTATTGACCGCGGGGCTCACCTGACAGCGTTGGGATTGCCTCGTACTCTCTCTGATATGCCGAGGCACCTTCATCTATTTTAGGAGGTGTATGGACTGGGATTGAAGACCTTGGGCATACCGTAGGAGTTGTGAGCCGATCCTATTGGATCAGTCGGCCAACTGCCTCCTAAAACTGGTGGAGACACGGAGAAGGGAATGCAGCGAACCCACAGCAAACTCTTCTCTCGTCATTCAGAAGGGCGTGTGAATAGTACCCAATAACCCGACGTACCTGATGCAGGTTTTCCTGCATATCCTTGTGTAGGATCCTTGAACTATAGCCCGGGGCCCTAGTCAACCCTTGGCTACATTCCACATCCCTCCCCCCTTTTAATTCCCTTCCTATGCTACCTATATTGCTCATAAATTATAAGCCATTGTTATCAATTTTAAATTTCCAGAACTCAGCTGGTTTCATTTGGAAAAATAGATGATTATTATTTATCATAAATACCAATTATTTAATATCCGCTTTCATCATTTTCTTGGAGCAATCCGAGAGACTAATCTAGTATTTGTTTGGAGCCCTAAAATTGCAGATGTCTGTGGGAGTTTTCTCTCCTAGGTTTTTTTCTCCCCAGACCGACTGCAGAGCTCACCTTTGGGAATGCCTCGTACTCTCTCTGGGTTTTTCAAGGTTCTCGCATATCGAGACACCATCATCTATTTTAGGAGGTGTATGTACTGCGGTCGAAGACCTTGGGCATACGGTAAGAGTTGTCCGCTGATCCGATTTGGATCAGTCACGTGGAAGGGAATGCTGCGACCCCACAGCAAACTCATCTCCCGTCGTTCGGAAGGGCGTGTGAATAGTACCCAATAGCCCGACCTACCTGATGCAGGTTTTCCCTGCATCGCTTTGGGTGAAACACCGGTGGGATACTTAAACTATAGCCCGGGGGCCTCAGTCAACCCTTATATACCTTGCTCTACGTTCCTATGCTATTAAAGGGGAGTTGTCTGTTTCAGGATCAGCCTCGTGTAGCCTTTTTCCAAAAAAGAAAAACAACTTTCTCGTGGATTGCAAAAATCAAATGTTCGAACGGAATGATGAGAAGTACGAAAGGAATTTAACTACTGTTATTAAGAATTATAATTAATTAAGGAACGGAACGGTATTATATGAAGGGCACAATATTTTACAATTTAATCCACTAACCAATACGATTAAATGCAGTAAAACAATACTGAGAGTCACATTAAATGTTGATCTACATTATTAGAATGGCGTGTTTCGCGAAATGGAATATTAGATTCTTGTTTGGGATGATATTTTTATTTTAACTTAATAAACAGTGATATGAGTTAGCAACCATACTGTGAAGTATGGTCTACATATGAGTACTCTAGAAGCTCCAATGGACAGCAAACTTGAACTCGTTAGAATCGGAACGGTTCATCCGAAGACAGGTTACAAAACATTCCTTTTTTTAAATATGCATTTGAAGTAAACCTTGACATAATGGAAACCCCAGTTAACTAATGGAGGCCAGATAATTAGCTATCTGCAACTGCCAGCATTAATGTCAAGTGAATACCAATTACGTCAACCGTTAAGTTTTTTGCTTGTGATTATCATGAACAAGTTATTGAAACAAAATAGAAGTGTAAAAGGACTTGAAATTTTTTTAGAAATATTCTTCCGTTACATGAATTTCTTTTGCAGAGCGACCCATAAAGCATGATACCGTGATAAATGGCGGCTTGAACGTCAGATGTGCAAGTTCACGGTCTTTTGTGGAGTACGGTGAGCTGAGTTCGTCGTCCTTGGTCGTTGACCCCAATGTCCTGTGCAATGCATCGGCTTATTGTTACCTTATCGAACAATTAAAATAGTCTCTCCCACCACACCGCCGAACTTCCTGCAGGAATCCCGGTTACTAACGCTATGCCCTCAATGTTCAGGAATTCCCTTGACTTATATCTGCACACGCTGGACCCACTAATGAAACGCGTATCCTTTTAAAACATACTATAGATATATTTATTAAGCCATTAGATTCATCACTTTGTGTAAACAAAACTGAATGACGAAATAAATTGTTCTTTCATTTGGATAACAACTATTCACTACTGGATTTGGTCACTCGTGATCGTTTGTATGAATTATCCGTTAGAGACTCACAAATTAGACTAAATTATTTTGAAGGTTAAATTCAACATTTCTATCACTTGGCATTTGCGTTGCATATCTGTAACAATATGACACAGGCCAGGTAAGAGAACATTCGAGTTACGTAACATTGTTTTATATTAATATTGCATTGAGGAAGAGTCGCTCAATTTTAGTGATGAGGATTATACATTTATTCTGTACTAACTATGCCCGAGACTTCGTTCGCGCGGAAATAGTTCTTTTTATTTTACCCTAAAAACGAAACAACAGGTAAGTTACAGTATTTTGATAAAGTTTAATTCATTGAAGATATAAAAAGTACGGTATAATTTATTTATGCTCGCTTCATGGCAAACCTTATAACTCGCAGATGGTTTTGAACATACATTTCAGAGCCGATAAAAATGAGCAATTACTAAATATTAAAGTTTACCTGACGCGAAAAGAAAAACAATTTACGTATACATCGTATCTGCGGCCACAAGAAGTTCATTATTTCTCAGGGAATTATCTCTCTGCCAAAAGTAGCTTGATTACGGCGCGAATCCTGCTGCAACAATAGATGGATTGATCGCCCTCTCCCCTCTTTCTCTCATTTATGCTGCAAAAATTATACTAATAATACCACCGTAAGGAACTCGCAGTTGGTTTTCACGCCACCTTTCGCGCGTAAATACAATGGATTTATAAATATTAACATTAATATCTTTTGAACTCTGCAAGATATCGAAATGAAACGTACACGAAAATTAATTTAAAATTACCGTTTCAATCCCTTAAATTTTTATTGGAATCCATTAATCCGTTCCGAGCATAAACAGATCAAGAGTATAGGCAACCCGCATAGACTTCATAGATAAATGCACGTATATATATATATATATATATATATATATATATATAAAGGGTGACTGCTATTTCATCGTACAAACTTTGACGGCTGGGACAGGACTCTGTAACAATCACAATCACATTTTGTATAATTGTCTTATTGTTCATTTCTATCTTCTCTCCCACCTCCTCGGCTTCCTGTTCCCTTCAACCTCCGAGCAAACACTCCGGCCTCTATGCTTCCTAATCCATTTCAGACCTTGAACCACTCTCTAGCTTCCTATTCCATTTCAACGTCTTGTTCCACTCTGCTCATTTATCGTGTTCTCACCTCCCACCTTAACTCTTATCTTCCCCTTCTCGAAAGTAAAGTGCTACCCCACGTGACGTGTGTTCGCCAATCTTTATACGTCCTTCGTCCAGCGCGGAACAAAGAGATTAGTGTCCGTGGGAGATTTTTTTGAACAGACACGTTTTCAACCCGCCACCCTGGCGCTGGGGAAAACCCACAACTTGCCTGCCTGTCTCCGAGTTAGTATATTCTTGTTGGATTTCGAAAATTTAAAATCAAAAACATGCGAATAAAATTAGGGAAGGGTCGTACTGCGCTACAATGTATTCTTATTTATAAGTGAACTAAGGTTTTCCCGGTGTAGTTGATGCAGAAAAATTTTTCGGGTTTCCACTCGGGTACAGGTGCGATTAAAACGCTACGTTTCGATGACCACGTGCTCTGACGTCATCTGCAGCCTGAAGATGACGACAGAGCACGTGGTCGTCGAAACGTAGCGTTTTAACCGCACCTGTACACGAGTGGAAATCCGAGAACTATTTCTGTATTCTTATTAATATTATGAACGAGTGTTTACTTTTTAAGGCAGAATCGTGCGATGAGATTATGAATTATTATTACTACTAAGTCTCCTTTGACAGAAGGAGTAGACGGTAAATAGCCTAAGTTTGTGTCCTTATCATTATTTGAACATAATGATCACATCTTCCGAATTGTTGGTTGTTGAAATCTCCCTGGGGTTTGTTACATATATAAGTGGTTCTAAAGTCGTAATCTCGCGTATGTGAAATAGGATCCCTTTGAGGAAACGGTGGCATTGCGAGTGTTTATGTCTGGAGATGCTCGTGTAAAAATACGCGAACCTTTATAAGGGAAGGCAGCGCACGTGCTGTCGCGGTGACGTCACGAGTCTGCATGTGGCAGCCGTACAAGATCGGGGAAGCACTTGGATCCGCCTCAAGCCTCAACCGTAATTACGGCCAACGTCATATCCCGCAGGGCAATGGCCTTTCAACTCTCAACCAACGGTTTCGGCCACCTTTGGGCCAGCTGCAGCAGGGTGACGTTTCCTTCACGAACCGAATATGGAACACGGCGTGTGTAGTCCTATCTCAGTTCACCGGAAACAATTTCTAGAAAGTTGGGCCTGCGAGTTCATCCTCCCCTCATTTATCCTGTCACTGTTGACGCTTTGAAGGTCACTTTCTTTTAGTTCCAGTGAAGTACTTTTTTCCATTTAAAGCAATTTACCTAATGTATAACGAAATACTTCTAGTAAAACATTCTGTTAGGCATATTATAATAGGAAATTACTGTAATTATAGGTACCTAGTTTTTAATTTAAAATGTTTTATTCATTCCACTCCTGCATATTAATGGTAACGAACAGAAATAGGTTATGGAATCGTTTAGAAACATCCCTTTGTATCAGAATGTTTTTACCAAACAATTCGACATCAAACACCGGGTTCCATTAATAAATAGAGGTTTAAATAAGACAAAAAACTAACCAATAACAGATAATACCTATTATCAACAGATGAACTGTTTTCATTAGTCTCTTAAATACTTCAATAGCCCGGTTGAATGTTTATGAATTTTCAGACTTAAAATAAGTGTTGAATTTCAATACAGATATAATATTACACGCTATTTGCAGTCTAAACGTTATCATATTTTACATTCTAGTGTATCCATACTAACAATATGGCATGATATTATGCTACAATATTTTACATTAATTAATTATTATATTCTGATGTTTCCCACTTAACGTTTCTCTTTTATAATTTTTTAATATTTGTTGAAAATAACTTAGTTTTTAGAGGAAAACAGTTTAATTTACATTTTTGATTAAATGTGTTTTCAAAATACTTAAATGTAAATTACGTAAGTTTTTCGCGTCTTATTTGGAATGAAAATTTGCCATCATCTGTTTTTTTATTACATCATTTTATTTTGAAGTTAAGGTCTCATCTTCTTATATAACGAGTATTTAATGATTCTACTCCATTCCATGTGGAAATTAATTTACCACTCTGGTCTCCCGATTCGACGCCCGTCGATTTCAATTTATGGGGACATTTGAAGAAATGACGTTAATGCCACTCCAGTAGGCTCCGATGAAAAAAAGTCGTTGCTCGATTATCTGTAGCTGCTGCACGTGTGCGTGAAATTCCTGGTATCTTTGAAAGTGTTAGTCAATGACTGCACCGACGCTATCAATGCTGATGGACGCAATTTTGAGCACTTATTGTAAATTAATTTCAACTTGTAAACGAGGTTATGAAAATAAAACACTTTCCCTGTTATTTGTTCTTTCCTTTGCTTCTGCTTCGACGCTTCACGTATAATTTGTTACTCGAGAGTTGAAAGGGTGTTGAGCATTGTTGCTCTTGAGATCGAAGGAAGAGCGAACACGGCCAGAACTTCAAGTGGTGGTAACTGTGTGTTGAAGTGTAGTAGGAGGAAAACTGAGGTTTCTTCAATCGTCGGCCCACAGTCTTCTTCCGTCAACAGAGGGAAAATCCACTGCCGATCTACAAGAGTGTCAGTGGAATAAGGAAAACTACCATGCAGAACATGCGGAATTACTGAGAAGAGACTGGTTCGTCACGAACGTGAAATTCCTGCTGCACGTTGTTACCCCAATATTTAACCCTGAGAAACACTTTGAAATTAAAACAATCGTCCCCTTTAATTAATATGTATAATCGTAACAGTGCGCAAGGGCAATGAAAGAAATTGTTTTTATAAATAAAATTGTTATAATAATTTAAAGCACAAATAATTTAGTTAAATAATTTTAAATAACAACCCCCCTTTTATTATTCACAAAATTCAACCGAAAATATCCAAAAACGACCAAGACAGAAACAAATTCAAATAAACTAAAATAAGAAATGGCGACATGTGATTTTTTTTACTTTTTCTGCTACATTAACCCATACAACAATTTTCACGACGCTAACATATAAAATACAATATTGCAACATCGGCTGTGTCATCAATATTTTGTAACAAATGATCGAACCTAATTATATTTCTAACTCCGCATGCATAGCTGCCAGTATTGTATAATTTTTAAAAGCAGAATAATTTAATACGAAGATAACGTATATTTATATAGCAAAAGCATTTACTTTCCCATTTTTTTTAAATTCAGTTAAATTTAGGAACAAGTCACGACAGATGGCAATATTGTATGCAGTATTGTAAGTTCAAAATACCGCTCCTTAATTTTTTTTCTTGAAACTAATCTTTGTTTCTGATTTTTAAAAGGAAAATACTACGCAAAATTACCTAAACTATTTTTGTTTTGGAAATATAAAACTACAGTAGAAGAAAGACAAGAATGGAAAAAATGTTGATCGGACCCCCGACTCGAAGTCAGTACCTCCAGCATTTCTTCTTCATTTGACTTGAATTTCATGCTGCATTGATCAGTTCACACAGTGTCCATACCTCACTGAAATCCTAAAAATTAGGTTGTGAACAATGCGATAAGTAAATTGTACGTGAGCCTAGCTTAGGTTTTCAGGAATTCTTGGAAGTTGAATCGGTCCTCGGGATGTCGACTCGGGCTAGTTCAGTGGTAGTACCCGCCCGGAAACGAGAGGTCCTGGGTCCGTCAACATGTCTCCATTCTTGTATTTCTTTTAAATTAACTATTAGCTCTTAGCTGACCTTCAATTGAAGCATTTTTACTTACTTTTGACTTTAATAAAAATTTCTTTAAAAGAACAATTTTAATTATTGAATGGTTCAAATTTATTTTGATTTCGGTGCTTATAGCGCCAATTTACGGTCCAGCTCGCTGATCCGTAGCACCGAAAGGATGCAGTTTGTTGAGCTTTACGGGTAGTGCAGATGGGTGAAACAGAGTCCTGCGTATTTCTCATTCTAGATTAAGATCCGTTGCTGAGAAAGGGTTAGAACACTGGTATCTAGCGGGCAGTTTGGAGTAATCACACCGTTGATAAACAATTATGATGAAGTTCAAAAGCAACATTTCGTCTCCTTTTTGAGACTTCATCAGGCTTACTACAAACATAATATTACAAGAAATGAAATATGGGTTGTATGTTACAATTTTTTAATTTTATATGAAAAACATTGTTCAACCAATTTATATATAAGTTTAAAAATTGTAACATAGAACCCATATTTCATTTCTTGTAATGTTATGTTTGTAGTACGCCTGAGAAAGTCTCAAAAAGGAGATGAAACGTCGCTTCTGAATAAATAGTGATAAATTTGCCGTCTTTTTATTTACTGTCAATTTTAAACTTAGTAAACTATGTTTTATTTATTATGAAGGTTCTTAAAATTTCGATAACGTACTTCTTCTCAAATTCATTGATGTGCTGCAGCACATGATCACATGTATCAGCCACTACTGAGAATAAAAAGTATATTTACTATGGTATCCAATATTCAAATACCTTTGAATATCTTTGATTTCTTTCGTTGTAACATTTTAAGTCGATTTAACATATTTGTTATAAAAGCTAGCCACTAAGAGTTTTGTCAATTCCTCGGATTCATTTCCACTATTATTGTCAACGAGCGAAGTCAACTGCACTGTTCATTCCTTGTCGTGAACAATGTGGCCAAACGATGATTCAACGGTCTGCATATGTATATTTTCACATGACCCTCACAAAGTTTTTGCAGAATCACTCCTGAAGGGATAGGATGTTATGACTTGAGATCTGAGTCACATATGAGAAAAAAGAAAGTAAGGAAACACGTCATCTCATAGGAACGTTTACATCTTAAGACGACTGATAATTTTAAGTTCACGCAATGGACTGTGAGTATATCATCCGAGAGTATTGATAACCGAGCTGCTGTTTGTAAACTCGAACGTATCACGACATGGAATCACCAGATAGGGATAGTTTCGTAAGAACAGGCTCTGCCTGTGGCAATTACTTAGTGATACTTCTTCTAACCGATTATAAATTACATTGTTAGTGAATAGGGTTTCATGTAACGACTTAAGGATACTCGTATAAGACTAGTTCCTTAATTTTTTATCAGTCTAGGTATCATTAAATCAGTTCATGACGTCATGATCTGTACAACAGAAGAGATTATATTCTCCTAGAATATTATTATGAAATTTCTCAGTTTTGATTGATAAATCTTTTCGTTTGTAGCTAAGTTTTCTTACGTTGAATAATTTTGCCGAGGAGAATACCTTCCACGTGGAGGACGAGGCCGGGTAAGGCTTCGCTGAGTTAATCCAGGAATGTCTGGGGCGAACACGAGAAATGTAGCTACTAGCAGTAAGCAGACAGGGAGGTTGACAAACATAACGTTGCTGGCAATTTTTTTGGCACTAAGTAGAGTAGCGCATCCGGGGATTATATTTCAACAACTAACGGGCACCGGCTATTGGTGTCGTTGTCTGTCCCACAACTGACCGGTGTCCACTATTGTGTACAGGCCTGGACTTACGAGGTGTTTCCTGTCCAAGACTGCACTCAAATGGAAATCCTACTCTCCATTCATGAGGTCCTCGCTGATTTTAATCTCAACAGACCCTAGACCGTTAGGTTCCAACGCGACACTTCATTGTTTAAGTACTTTGGTGTTGAAATGTTAATCTTTTGTCACTTTTAGAAACTGTTCTTTGGTGCTACAAAGAGGGTCGTGTTTATAAACCACAATATATTAATGGAAATTCCTTCTCTAAGCGTTATAACTGGAACTGATACGAACAGCAAAGGACAATTTGGTATACCATGCATGCAAAAATATTAACGAAAATAGTGTATAGGAGGATGGAACGTCAAATAGAATACAAGTTAGGAGTAGGTCAATTTGGTTTTAGGAAGACTGTAGGGACAAAAGAGGTAATTTTGACTTTGGGACTAATTATAGAAGACAGGATAAAAAAATCCGGCCTACGTTCATGGAATTTATAGATTGAGTAGAAGCGTTTGATAATGTGAAATGGAACACACTATTAGGCATTTTGAAGAGAAGGGGAATAAAATATCGAGGAAGGAAGCTTATACATAACCTCTACAGAAGACAGGTAGCAGTAATTAGAATAGAAAATCAAGAAAAGACAGCCGAAATCATGACAGGAGTAAGAAGGGATGCAGTCTGTCCCCCATCCTGTTTAACTTGTATATAGGACGGGTGATGAAGAAAGTTAAAACGGAATATGGAAAAGGAATCATACTGCATGAAAAAGAAATAAAAACCCCAGGCTTTGCCGATGGTATTGTAGTAGTAGGGGAGTCAGAAAAAGACTTTCAAGACATAATAAATGGCATGAACAAGGTCCAGGAGAAAGAGTTCAATATGAGGATTAGTAGAGGGAAAACCAAGGTAATGGAGTGTAGTATGGGAAACAGTGGAATAACAAAGGGTGTTGGATTCGGAAGAGATATTTCGACGGAAGAGGAATTCTGCCACTTGGGAAGCGTATTAACTAGAGATTTGAGACATAAAGAGTAGGATAGCACAGGCAAGGAAGGCTTTCGCGTATACGAGGAATTTACTTACGGGTAATATAAGTGTGAATATAAGGTAATTGTTGCTAAAATATTCGTATGGAGCGTGGCGTTATATACCTGCGAAACGTGGACGATAGGAGTTTCTGCAAGGAAAAGAATAGAAGCCTTTGAAATGTGGTGCAATAGGAGAATTATAAAAATCAGATGGGTGGATAGGATCACTAACGAGAAAGTTCTAAGCAGAATGGGGGAAGAGCGAAAAATTTAGAAGCGTTGTCCAAGAGAATGGAAAGGTATGAGGTTCTTGTTAAAATTATCATTATAGGGAAGTGTGTGGTGTAAGAACAGAAGAGGAAGGCAAATGATGGAATTCGCTAAGCAGATTAGGGAGATGTGGGATGTACTAGTTATGCTTAAATTAATAAGCTTGCTCAAGATAAGTTAGGATGGAGGGTTGCAGGAGACCATTAATGGGACTGAATACCACATCAGCAACATGACCATATCCTCCACCTAAACATTTTAGCAAATATTTGGAAATTTGCCTACTGCGATTAGAAAAATAAATGGAACTAATCAATTTCTTTGTAAAGTATTCTGGATTTTACACTGTCTCAATGTATTAAATATACCAAATTTGTTTAGTTGAAGTACCGGTAAATCTTGACTCGATTAATCGCTCCAGTTATGATGGTAGGGGGCGCGGAAGTTTAAAAATGTGTCATTCTTGATGCTGATTTAATCACGCGTTGGCCAAGAGATTTCTCTCAATACCCGGGAGACGTCGGGCACTCAATTTTTCTAATATTGAATTGCTTAGATTTTACAGCGGTGATATGAATTTCTTTTCTGGTCTAATATAAGATTGGGACTAGTAAATACCGGAGCAACTCCACTTAAATGTCTTAAGTACTGTTTTACCAGTAATAACAGTGGCTAACGAGACCGGAGCTTATATTAGTCAAATTACTGAGAAATAACGCATACTGAAGTAGGATTTCAGTTTTCATATTTTTAAATTACACATATACTGATGCTTGTCATCCACAAATAAAATAAATAGGGGTAGCCGGGATATAACGGGATACCCTATTTTCTTTTACTGGACAGTGCTGGAGGTTCATAAATGGGGGTTGAACATTGTAACATTCAAGGAAGAAGACCTGGCAGCCGACGTGAACAAGTTTTGAATGAACCTTTGTTTTAACGTCTTACATCTGTGACTATAATTTTTGCAGTATTTTGAGAGAAGGTAATTTATAAAATTCCTCGATTTAATTCTTTAATATGGAAACTAAATCTACTTGTATTAAGGCTCGGCGAATACCCTTGAACTGAGACTAGGGTGCGGGCGGAACGGGATACAACTGTACACGGGGAAAATGTTACGTAATCCTCAAGAAAAAAAGGAAAATCTGGCGGACTCAACTAATGAGAGATATAGGATGCTGCACCCAGAAAGAAAAGGTTAAGAAATAAAACGAACGGGGAAAATGTTGCCAAAGACTGTGCAGTTGCGATCAACCGTACGCAAAATAATTATAAGAAAGAAAACACTAAATGTGCTAAAAGTTTTCTTAAATTTAATATAATTTTACAATAATGTATCTGAGGAAATCAGTAGAAGACTTCAACTAGCTAATAGAAGGATCTTCAAAGAATTTATTTAAATTTTGTTAAAATACTGATTTTTCCTTAGCATGACAATAGTTTTCCCTAGGTTTATCAGTCACATTAATAACCAAAACTATACTTTAATTTTGATTTAAAATTTATTCAGCAGGAGCTTTCGGCATTGCCAAAGTCATCCTCGTGTAATTTAGTATATATATATAATTTCTAAATTTCTTCATGGATTGCATATGATCCCAGACTGTGCTGGCCTACACAGCACAGATCATTTATCGAACTTCGGAGTTGCAGAAGTTCAATAATTATTTTGGTCATGTGTTAACTAATCACAATCGGCAACAACAAGCACGAGTTATCGAAAATTTACATTTAAAATCTTTTCCCAGTGAGTCCAGGTCTTGTAAATTTAGATACGTCGAAAATAGAAGTTATTATAGTCTCCAAAGACAATTAAAATCAAAATTACTCTCCCGTAAAACCAAATGTGTATTGTATATTACATTAGGTGTACATTAATGTACCTCCTACGGTGTAATGGCGAAAGTTGCTGCCTCGCAAGTCAGGGGTCCCGGGTTCGAATCCTGGCATGGGCTTGGATGTTTGTGTCGTCATGGTCGCGAGGGCCGGGATTAAGGCTGCTGGGGAATTGATACACTGACTACATATCACCCCAAATTCGGAATGTGTCACGCCATATGACAGTCCGTAGCCGCCTCAGTAGGTCTAGGCCCTCAAGAGGACTGTTGAGCCATTGGAAGAAGAAGTACATTAACTTATGCATCTGAGACTTGGTCTCTTACAGAAACTGACAAGCTGAGGCTAGCCACATTTGAAATGAAAATTCTTTGGAGCATATATGGATCTGAACTGTATCAATTGTTAAATAGGCAGATATTATACAAGTAAGAAAAGTTTCCAGGTTGAGTAGGGTGGGCTATGTTGAGAAAATGAATGAGATACCATAAAGCAACCTGGAGTACAAAGAGTGGGACGCCCAAGACCTCGTTGGGTGGACTGTGTTATGAATGACACCATGAGACTGGGTATCAAGAGCTGCTTTGAATAAAGCAAATGACAGAGACCAATGGAGGAAACCGAGGCCCGTTCTGGACTGAAGAGCTACAGATAACTAATTTTATTGCAATAATTGTATATACAAAATATCCTATCCCATTCTGCCCCGGGAGGTGCGAAATTAGTGTTTATTTTTAAAAATTCAGCAAAAGTCTAAATTTCTTGTTTTAAGATTTCTTGATATTAGATTAAGTAGGCAATAGAATAAAATAATTTTTTATATTTTATTGAAGTCATTTTTGATTTCCAATAATTTTACAAAAAATTTTAAACAATAAGCGTCCCGTTCCGCCCCGACTTCCGCATAGTGATTAATACTGTTGTATGCATCAACTTGAAATGCAACATATTTAAGCTGACTTGAGATAGAACTTGTAATAGCAGTACTTTTTAGTGTTGCCTGAAGATATTTTTTTATTTTTGTAACAGTGGTAGATTTACAGATATTGTTCTTAAAAATGTTTTGTGTTATTGCCGATCGGATTGGTGTTACACATGTGAAACCTTGGAACCGTGGGTGGGAAGGACGCCTCTGTAAATAGCTGGAAGAGTGATGGTAATCCTGGCTGGGCGCACGTGTATGCAGCCTAACAAAGACCTTCAAAATGCTTGCGCAACAGAATCAGATGCCTCCAGCGCCCATCAAGGGAAATCAGCCTGGAAGACGGCTCCGCTAAGGCTTCGTCTGGCCAGCCTGCAACAACTACTCCTCACTACTCCTTATTACATATTGCACTACGTATCAAGACAATTTGAAAGGAAAATGCTGACGGATTCTCCCCCTTCTTTCCCTCTCTTTTTTTAGATCAATTTTCCCTTACATTTTACGTTTGTTGCTTGACTTATAAATTTGTAACGATGGCATGAAATGAACCTTGAATATTAAATACTGTCGGCCAAAAGACTATAAGAAGAGTTTCGAATTTAAATATAGAGGGTAACACCTAACCGTTTCCATAACGGATGTTACGTCATAGCTTACCACGTCAGTGGCCGAGCATTATTCAGAAACAAGCACGTCAAATCGCATATTTAAACATGAAGTACATGTTAATCTCTTTCGAAGACGAAGTGTCCCACATAGACTAATCACATGCCGAGGCACCTCGGTATTTTTTGTAGAGGTGTGTGCTCAGGGGTCATAGACCTTGGACATACGCTGAGAACTGTCATTTGGTCCTATTGGATCAGTCGGTCAGCTGCCTCCTAAACTGATCAAAGTACTGAGAGGGGAATGCCACAACCTCATACCAGCTCCTCTCCTGTCATCCAGAGGGGCGTGAGACAAGTACCCAACAGCCCGACTCACCTGATACAGATTTTATAGGGTTTACCTGCATCTCCTTCACGTGAATACTGGGTAGTATTCTTAAACTATAGCCCAAGGCCCCTATCCAACCTTCCTTTCCCCTAAGCATCCCCCCTTTTCAATTATGAAAGGGGTGTTGCCAGTTTCTGTTTAAGGCTGCTGGGGAATTGATTCACTGACCACGTATTCGGAATGTGTCACGCCAGATGACAGTCCGCTGCCACCTCGGTAGGCCTAGGCCCTCAAGAGGGCTGTTGAGTCGTTGGAAGAAGAAGACGTTACCAGTTTCTGTAACACCATCATGTAGCCTGTTAACAAGAAAAGGAAAATTAGCTGTACACGAATCCGAGGTATCGGAAAGTGAATACTGCGATTCCCCCTTAAAACTTCACTCCAGTCATTGGTAGGTCATGGGACATATATCTGATTCAGGTTTTGTAGGGTTTGCCCTGCATCAATTTCAGGTGAAAACTGTAATTGCGTGGATTCTTCCGCATCACCCCTTTGAAACCCCCTCCTATTTATATTATATGAGCTTCCTTCATGTTGCTTGTCACCGTAAGAAAAACATTTCTCCCAGGTTCCAGTAGTTAAATAAATGTTCCCATAAGCCATGGCGCTAAGTCATGTCTGAATTGTGTTTGACCCTGGATAGCGAACCCTGGTCTCACGATTTAAAACAGTTTATAACATGTTTCCAAATCTGTTTGAGGCATGTAGTCGCGAATGCTGCATCCGCTCAGAGAACTTCGCATTCAGTGGTCGTAGTTGCGTGAGACAAATGCCGAGATCTCTAATTATCTAAAGGTGGGTTCCCTGTATAACATAAAAGCGAATGAAGTGTGGGTTCGTTAACCTATTTGATCCATGGCTTCTTATATCTTATCCTATAAAAAAAGAAGTTAACAAAACGTGAATTACTCTCACATGACTTTTTTAAAATTATAATATAGTAATATAAATACTGAATTACTGAGAGGGAAAAGTAAAAGAACAATTTATTCATTCAAACTATTTATTTATTAATTATTATTTTTATTTATTCTTTACGTCTAAAGAAATACGTCATAAAGCATGTGTTGTTGTGGTATTCAGTCCTATGACGTCTGATGCAACCGTCCAGCTAACCTATATTGCGGATTTCCTTATAACTAACACAGCCCACACCCTCCCTAATCTGCTTATCGTATTCCATCCTTGATCTCCCTGTTCTGTTCTTACCCCACACACTTCCCTCTAATACTAATTTTACAAGACCATCGTGTCTTAAAACGTGGCCTATTAATCCATCCCTTCTCTTAGTCAACGTCCTCCATATTGTTTGTTTTTCCCCTATTCTGTTTAGAACTTCCTCGTTTGTGATTCTTCATAAGACATACGTCACAATATGTAGTCTTTCATTAAGAGCTTTTGGTGATCACCCGAAATTTTCCCACGTCCCCTGATAATAATTTATTTTTGTGTGTCTACACGGTTAAATTTCTGTCTCTCGTAATTTTCACGAGGACAATTGGAGATGTATGGAGTTTTTAAACCATGTCAGTCGGTATGTACATTGAGAAATTTAATATTATTTTATTTAAGAATAAATGGTTGTGTTGAGGACACAAACAGGCAATGAGTATACGAAAATGTTGGCACAAACCGAATAAAAATAATATTTTTATTTTACTTTACTTCGAAATACAACTATCTACTCATATCATTCGTATGCTTTACTTGTTTATCCCTCACTCCTGCAAAATAAAACATCCAATATCGTATTCTTTTCTGTATTAAGATCTATGAGTAACATAATTACATAAATTTATGACTTTTCATCTTAGTAATACTTTTTACATCGTTCTTACGAAGATGTTTCTGTGACTTTATAAACTCAAAGTCAACTGGCATTTACAAATATATTCGTGTAATTCCTGCAGCGCTAAAACGATATCAACCCTACTAGAATTACTCTATCCTAAATTCCAGAGTTGATCTGTTATTCTTAATTCTTAGATAGATATTATTTTTTTGTAAAGCCTGAAATTCAAAGGATATTTTCCATTATTATATATATAATATCCATGAGCAAATACTCTTTGTGAAACGCTCAGTTAACCACAGAAACGCTAGGCTTTAGCTTCCTCAAAGAAACCACTGAACAGAGAGTACAATTCAAATCAGTTTTCCATAATAACTATTACGTTATATTACTTAATATTTAGTTGAACGTGATTGAAGTACTTCGAAGTAGTCATTTAATACTTTCTTTGCATATGGTAAGCTACAAATTACCATACATTATAATACCATACATACTTAATTTTTCTTTAAGATGCCTATAAGCGTAACATATTGAAGAAGACGCAAGTGTACTACACGAATGTGGTGACTCATAACCCCTACATTGAACGGGTAAAGCAAAAATAATTTAGTTTCTGTTATATGCGTACAGCAGGACGAAAAACGAGGGTAGTTTGGTTGGGGCCGAGTAGGTGGGAAACGTCGCCTTTACAACATTATTTATTGACTGGAGTGCATTGTATTCGTCACACTTGGTCCCGGGAGCTGTCCCGAGAAAGGCGGGACGAGAGAGAGTGGCTGAAGAAGGAACATGCGTAAAAGTTAAGTTCGGCATGTTATGAGAAAGAAGATTCATTTGATGGGAGTACGGAAAACAAATAGATAACATTTGATGGAGATTTAATATGAAGAAGAGGCGCTAGAGGAGACGTGTCCAGCAAAGGAACCTCCGGCAATGGCAAACCAGGAACGACGTCACCAGGCCCTTGTTAACATCTGGTAACGGCATTTTTTCCCGGCTTTTCCAAATAAACCATTCTCGTTGATTCGCGATTTTTATTACAATTATATCGTTCGTCACCCGCGTTCCCGGGAGCAGCCATTTAGAAGCTGCATAGATTCTTTTTGCTTTACCGACTGAGCCAATTTGATTATAAATTTTATTAGTAAATTTATATTTTTATTAAAACTTAATTTGAGTTAAATTTCTTTTGGAAATTTTATCATGTAATATCATCATAATTAAATGGAATATATTCTAATTAAATATACTCTTTTTATTATTTAACAATTCCTAGTTATAATAAAATTTTTGCGGTGAAAATGAAGATCAAACACCACACGAAGTACTTTTTGAGCCATCGTTTTCTTCCATTAAACCTAGGCAAATATAATATGTCATAACTGAATTCTTGTTGTTGTTGTTGTGGTATTTAATCCAAGGACTGATCTCATGCAACCCTCCATGCTAATCTATCTTGAGCAAGCCTTTTCATTTCCACATAACTAGCAGATCCAGCGTCCTCCTTAATCTACTTAGCCAATTCCATCCTTCGCGTCCCTCTTTTTTTACCCCCTAACACTATAATGCTATTTTTACAAGACCCTCATGTCTTAACACATGGCCTGTAATCTATCCCTTCTGTTGGTCAACGTCCTCCATATTGTTCGCCCTTCCCCTATCCTGTTTAGAAATTTCTCGTTAGTAATGTATCCACCCATATAATTTTCAGCATTCACATATAACACCACATTTCAAAGGATTCTATTGTTTTCTTTTCCGCAACTCCTATCATCCACCTTTCACATCCACATAACACAATGTTCTATAAGAACATTTTTAGCAACGATTTCCAAATATTCACACTTATATTACCCGTAAGTAAATTCCTCTTTTTCGCGAAAGCCTTCCTTGCCTGTGCTATCCTACTCTTTATGTCTACTATACTTCTACCAATTCTAGTTATTACGTTTCCCAAGTAGCAGAATTTCTTAACTTCCGTCAAAATATCCCTTCCCAACGAACACCTTTTGTTATTACATTGTTTCCCTTAATACACTCCATTACCTTGGTTTTCCCTCTACTAATCCTCATATTGAACTCTTTCTCCAGGACCCCGTTCATGCCATTTATTATGGTTTCAAAGTCTTCTTCGAAGTCCCCCAATACTACAATATCATCGGCAAAGCGTGGGGTTTTTATTTCTTCTCCTTGATGTGCGAATTTTCATATTCCTCTTTTAAACAGCATTGGCGACAGACTGCATCCTTGTCTTTCTCCTTTCTTGATTACGGTTTTCTTTTCTTGATCTTCTATTCTAATTACTGCTGTCTGCCTTCGATAGAGGTAGGCCGGATTTTTCTTATCCTGTCTTCTAAAATTATTCTTAAAGTCAGCATTGCATTTCTTGTCCCTACATTCTTCCCAAAACCAAACTGATCTCCTAACTCGCGCTCTATTTGACGTTTCATTTTCCTATATACTAATTTCGTTAATATTTTGCATGCATGAGATTCTAAACTATTTGTCCTGTGCTGCTCGCTTCTATGAATCCCAGTCTTCTTTGGTATGGGTATAATTTTGCATCCATGAGATGCTAAACTAATTATCCTGTGCTGTTCGCTCTATCAGCCCCAGTCCTCATAGGTATGGGTGTAATTTTGTTTTTACTAAAATCTACTTGTAAGTGAATATTGTCGTTTAAATGACGATTTCATAGCAGTGAAAACTTAAAGAAAATGATTATGGGAAGAATATTATTTAGAAAATGTCAGTTTTTATTTTACGGGAAATTAAATTGTAAACTGTCAAGAAAATAAATAGCACTCGATCTTTTAATTTTATTTCTACTTCAATAACATTATTTTCTTTTAAGCGCTCTTAGCGTGTGCGTACTGTTAAAACGATTCAAGAGACGCTTTTTGTTCGGTATATAACAGTTAATCCAATCTAAAAAATTGAATTATGGCAAAGGCAAATAGGTAGGGCCACAAAGTATTAAAGTTCCTTTTCCATTTTCTGCTTACGACAGAGGTTCTTTCCCCTCAAGCTCGAGGGCGAACAAGGCTGAGTCATGCTTCAGTACTTCAGAGGACGCAGGGGAACAAAGGGAATTCATTACTTCCGCTAACAAAAATATTCTTTTAATAAAACCAATATATTAGAGTATTATTTTGGAACGCGAGAAAAATGCGTCTCTCAATGAATTATGACGGGCGTTAACGTCATCAACATAATTCACCTCTAAGGTACTGGAATTATAATTCAGATTACTAAAATTATGATGATCATAGTTTCTAAAATTAAAGAACGGAAGAAAGTTTTTTAAATTTATTCAGGGGAATAAAAATTTGAGCGTTACTCTTAAAAATATGTTTTCTATTCAGTATAAAAACAGTATCCAAATTAATGTTACAAATGTATTTAAGTCATAATGAGAATTTAAAATAGGGTTCTTGATGATATATAAAATGCATGCAAGAGAAAATAAAATATTAAGACTTAAGTATGACTTAAATTAACGATTTTGTTAAAATGTTAACAATGCAAATATATATCTTTTTACGTATGAAATATTTTCTGGTAGTAATTCTTTCAACAAAAAAAACAAACGTAGAAAGTTACAAACCAAGATAGTCCGTTTGTTTTAATGTCTGTATGTTTAAATATTTTTAATAAAAATTTTAACGAGTGCACCAGTTACAAAGAAGTCTTGACATATATTCCAAAAATTCCGGCGAAGAACACGAAGGGGGAAAGAGGTTGACGTCAGATGGAGGGAAGTAAGGGAGGGGAGAGAGAGAATACAACGAAATACGCCACATTTAATTTCGCACATTATGTCAACTATTTGCTTTTCGCTGCTGTCAGATTTAATCCATTATATCCTGCAATATCAGAACATGGGTGACAGAATACGTAAAATTTTGTAAAATGCGTAACGTTGTATATTTCCACTCTATTAATAGCTACCTGTTAACATAACCTATTTCACGGAACCACGGCTTTCAAACTCAACTGTTATCTATTTATACCCTGCAATTCAAACTGTAGAAAATTTCAAATTGTGATAAAATGACAATCAGTATGTTTATTTAGTCATTACAGTTTAATATGATTGCCGTCAATTTGCAAAGACTGTCGAAATAATTTCAACTGAGAATCTTATGTTACGCAGGTTCTGCTTAATTTTGTCTATCTAATAATATTTAGGTACGAAAAAAAATATTATTCGTTATAATTTAATAAATCTGACGCTATCTGTAGTATTGTGAAGTAATTTCAAGAGAGAGTCTCAAATATTACCCATTACACTGGATAAACATTTTCTCTATTCAAGATTTGGCGTGTTTTGTTATTTTTTTACATCTCTTTTTATACAGTAAACTATACCTGAGGGTTAAAATTTATGAACGCGCCGGATTTTAAAGTTGACCACGCGTTTTAAATTTCGTGTTCTTCAAAAACAGGCAGATACAAAAAGGTATCCGGGCAACGACGAGAATCCTGATAGTATTCAAATTAAAATTAGACACAATAATTATGATTATTTTATAAATATATATATAACGAAGCCTCGAATTTAACAGGATTATATTTTATTGATGGATTTCGGCAGTGACCAGCAATGTGTCATGGTAGTAGTTTCCAATGATAACATGTATATACAATTAAATGTATTTTGTAAAAAAAAATAATCTTACCAGTAGCTTCTGCTTCGACTGCAATACATGTAATTTGTTGCAGTCGTTAATCAAGATGATACAAACTGCGTGTCCTGATTATCCTCCTGCCTCTCTTTGAATTTCGGTTAATTATCCGCTTACATGCAAGTAGGAAGATGCGAGTACACGTAATCCCGTGACGCATAGGCGATCCCCACTCTACTTGTTGTACGGTAGAAACGGGTCCGACCAGACGTAGATTTGCGACATACTCTCGATGGAAGCGGAGACGGAATTCCGGATGACGTATTACACACGTGGCTGCCAAAAGGATTTCTCTGTTAAGCCGGTTACAGAATCAAGTTTTTCCTTAGTGAATCTCTTCTGCGGTCACTTAGAGCAATTTCTAACATACAGGCTTTAAACATCCTCAACAAAACAGACAGTGCAGTCTTAATTTGGAAATGTCAATGGCCTCCAAAGTACTCGTTCGAGAGTTCTCACTTTTATAGACAGACAAATTTTCTTCTCAATCTACTGTGATAGATTTTTTTATTTCCCGATCGGCTTACAAAAAAGATCATCTGACTGTAACCTAGACGGTGAAATAAAATCACGTGGGCTGTTTAATAATTACTGTCTTGCAATATATTTATGACCTCCAAACATTGCTAAGTCACTGTAAATAAAACTACTCGGGTGTGATGTCATCATATTTATTATTTGCAACAACTAACGAGATATTTATGTCACGCACAAGTCGGACCCGTAATTAAACATTACAAAATGATTCCTATTATCTGATGGGTTCCTGTGGCTTCACGAAAGAATTATATCCAACTGGTTATATGACCTCAAGTAACTGAAATTCTCGAGTGCCTTGAAGTTTACCGGTTAAGAATACAATTTAAAAAAACTTAACGACAAGAAAGGAAAACATTACAATAATTTCATATATATAAAAGAACTGGAAATGTATTCTGAGTAATTCTACTCCTTCATTGGCTCTGTAGTCCATAAAGGGCCTTGGCCTACCAGGACGACTGCGGACTGTCATCTTACATGACACATTCCGAATATGGAGTGATACGTGATCAGCGTATCGACTCTCCATCAGTCTTAACCCAAGTATTCTGAGAAATACGTCTTCAATATTAAAATTAATTAGACGTTCCGGCCCTCAAATTTAAAAGTAATTTTCTGCGTTTAGATTTTAATAAATGAAAGTAGCACTCCCGTGAATATTTACTCTAATACTGTATGACTGATATTTTATAACAGCCAAATTGTACGAAGCAATATTTATTAAGGTGTCCTTCCTATTGGAACTTCTTCAGGTGTGAATAATCATAAGTAAAACAAAAAAGTTAGGTTAAACTAATGTATTCTTTGAAATATAGTCATAGAAAATCATCACATTTGATCTTTTATTGATCAGTAATTTTAATAACCTAAACTTTTCACCCGTCTCAATGAATAGAATTGTGAATTTCATAAAGCAATTTGTTGGTAGCTTTTTTTTCAATTTATAGTCAATTTTTTAAAATTAAGATCTAAAATAGATATATAATTTATAACTTGATATTTAAATTTAATTTTATAAATTATATGTAATACTTATGAAGAAGCAACATCACAGTAATGTATAATTTCCAACATTCATCATAATATTAGCATTCTAGTAACTTACATGTACTAATTTATTATTTCAAATCTAGAGCATGCGGCTGGATATCGCAAGGTCCTGGGTTCGATTCCCTGGTCCGGTTGGCATTATTCCATTCTTGTCTTTCTTCTAGTATTTCAATTTTCATTGTCAAGATCTGATTTAAGGTATTATATTTCCCTACGTTATCTTCAGCCAAAAAAGGCGTTAGTTTTGCCTTTCAGTCTTGAAATGACGATATACAAAGTTTGTCTATTTAGGCCGAAGTGTTCAAAATTATTTAAAATTAAATTTAAAAATAAAAATGTCATCCTATTGTTAACATTTATTGAAGGAAGGAAATTATTTTCAATAGGCTTGGATATATTTAATATAATAAATCATATTCTAGTTATAATGAGTTGCTTTTAATTTCTTTGTAGAAAGGTATAGAGAGTCGTGGGTTATATAACACAATTGTTTGTGTTATGTTCAAACCCATGAAATGAAGTGCAGAAGTTATGTGAAAGTTAAATACTTGTCTCATTGTTGTCCTTAGGACAAAATTTTTGAAATTTAAATACATAAATAATAAACATTGAAATGTATAATCTGAATACTTTGTAACAATAGCCTGATAAAGAAAAAGAAATGTACTGAAGCGTCGTTGGTGTTTTAAATTAATTTAAAAAAAAATAAATGTCTGTTATTGGTCATGTAGTGATACTATTTTCAAATAATTGCATTTATTATTTATATTGTGTATTGCATTGTTTGACCATTTAATATTAACTGTTGGTAATGAAATAGAAAACCTTTTGACGGTTACAAGATTTGTAAATGATTATTTTATTACGTTATTAAACTGCCATATTCATCCTAAAAACAAACGACTATACAAAAATCAACAATTAACGATGTGATACAATTCTATTCCTAATTGTTTAAAAAACAACAGAAAATAGGTACGTTAAGTTTCATTATTAATAGTTAATTGAATAATTTTGGTACCGTCGTTTGTATTTAGGATGAATATGGCAGTTTAACTACCGGAAGCTACCAACGTAATAAAAAAAAATTCTTAGCAAAACTTGTGACCGTCCAAATATATTTTTTATTTTATTAGAAATATTTGTAGTTATAATGTGATAGTCATTGATTGAGTGATTGAAATTATTTAATTTGTGTGACTAAGGTATGGATGTTAGAACATTTTGGTCCGTGTTTTCATATACCAACGTAGTCTGAAGGCTGAATGAAATATACAGATCAAAACTATTCTTGTATTGTAAATTATTACTCAACTTGAGACGAAAACTATTGCTAAAGGGAATTCCTGAGCATGAATGGTTGAAATGAAACAAATTTCAAAACAACGGCCAGCTTTCAAGGATTAGAAGCAGCATATTTAGCTAAATTGCGAAAGTGGGTTCTCTGGCAAATATTTTAAGTAGACAGGACTCCTAGGGAAGGGAACGGAAAAAACAACCGTTATAAGTGGAAAACATCTTCTGCAAGATACAAAGAAGGAAATGAGAACAGTTAATAGTTGCTACAACAAGGAAATGAAATATTTTGCAACACTTAACTTTTCAGTAAACACTGACGTTTATCAACATTCACTTCATTACTAACCTTTAAGGGCATTTAAATACACTGAAATAAGTTATTACTAATGCAAACTCTGTATTTGGGTGCTATTATATTTTCCAATATTTTATTTGAATTCTCCATAGCTCATGTGCCCCGAGAATCGCCGATAGAGGTTAACGGATATTCCCCTTAAGGAATAGTAACATAATTCGTGATTTAGAGTGAATATGTACCCAAACAAGGCTGCTTAAAACCACGGGACATTATTATTTGTACAGTTGGAAATACTGCTTACCTTTTTGATTCAACCAGAAAAGTTTCGTATCGCTTTTGACGTCGTTACTAATACACTGTAGTTACACATTCATTCTCTAAACGAATATTTATTCTGCATCATGGAACTGAACCACAATTACTGATTTAGTAATTTATGTGTGATTTGAGTATAGTTCTGTAACCATACTTACAGAAGAAAAAAACAATTCATATTGAGATGTAACGTCTTAATGAAAGTCCTCCCAGGAAAAGAATAGATTAATTTAAAATTAAAAATAAAGAGTGGCCAAAAGTGAGGAATAGAAAAATTTAATTTGAATTAAAACGTTTCACCCCAACTTTCGAGACATCTTCAGTTCATTAATTAAAATTTTACCAAAATTTCAGACTTTTGGCCTTTCTATGTATTTTATCTTTTTCTAACTCTTGATCATTCTTTGTATTTTATTTATAATATTAAATCAGATTAATTATTTTATTTAAAAGTACCTACATGTCGGCCCCTGGTGTTTCAGTGGCAACACGGAATTTAATAATATAGTGAACTGAAGAGGTTCCAAAAGTTGGGGACGAAACACATTAGTTCCTATTAAATTCTTATATTTTTGACTGTTGGTCATTCTTTACATTTTTTTAAATATTAAAATCAGATCACTTTAATTATCTTATTAATTTAAAATCGTTGAGAAACTGTAAGTACCTAGTAACAATTTCAGCAAAATTAGAAAGTAGGTTCCATAATTAATTTTCAGAATTATAAGTCCATTAGCTCAGAGTTCGATCCGTGGGCAGGTATAACCGTTCACCAAACTACGCTTAATTCAAGAAAATGGTATTTATAATAGATTATATTAAGTTACAACTCTGAAAGTCATTTAATGTAATTGAATGACCCTCACTTTATGAGTTCGTAGGTGGTATTAAATATGTTATTGTAGATATCGCAGAACCACTCAGGTCCATTAGCGTTTATGATAGAAACGTAGACTGGCCAAGGAAACTGGAACGTTATTTCATCCTTCCCAGTCCCCTGTTTTTGGTTCTTATCGCCGGAGACCAGTTTCACTCTTTGGTGGTATTAATGTTACTTCATACGGTTGTGTTCGAAAGAGAAAGGGAGCCCATAAAACGGGTCTTCAGATAAAATTCATTAGGACGAAGACTGCGTCTGGACTGGGATAATTTTCCTTACGTAAAGCGGGATTAACTTGCGAAATACACCGGTGGCCTGAGTATATTTGGGTTGCGACAGCAACTTGATACCAAAATTTATCTCTATACTTAAATTTTAAACGTAGGGTATTTCAATAACAATCAAAAATTAAAACATGTATTTTTACTTGAAATTTTTATTTATATCATTCCGCTGTAGGTGTGTATGTAATTCTTCTCATGTTAAACGACTTTCTTTTTTTATATTCTTGGAATCACCTGGATGGTTCTTAGCTATAGTTGGATCCGGTAGGGGGGACGCTATTGACGTGATCCAGGATATATTTTTTAATTCTTCGACCAAAATGTTATGTTGATTTCTCACATACAAAAGTATATAATCCCAAATCGTTTGAGTAATCTGTGGCATTCGACAAACGCATCAATACATACGCAAGTTCATTGCGTAGTAGATTGGCATTGTTTTGGCATTTCAGATTGATGAGATCCGATGTATTCCGTGTACGAGTTAGGTGACCATCAAACAAAACTCACAACAAAGTCCAACCACAATTAAATATTCAATCACACATGCGTGCGTACTGAGTGGGAACAAATTAAGTGAATTTGAAATAATATTTTATGCAAAAGACTTATACACATTTTCACTCGGTGGCATTCCATATAACTTCCTAAATAACACGTTTCGATGATAAGGAGGGGGGGGGGCGTGAAGAAGGAAATTTAAAAAAATGTGACGCTCTATCCTATGTTTTAATCACGTTTTGACTAAGAGATTACAGTCAAATTAAATACTTCAGTGGAGCAACGTCGGACACCAAATTAGTAGCCAAACTTTAAATAGAAGGTATTTGTAATATTTTTATTTGTTGTCAGTTTCCGGTGTAAATTCTGAAGAAAAAAAAGACCGCAACGCATATTCGTCGAATTCATAACTAGACGACAGTGAGATCACAGTTTTCTAGTAGAAATGTAGTGGTACCGCAGTGAAAAATGGTAAATCGTTATACTAGATTCAACTTAAAATCTATTATTTATGATTGCCAAACCACAATCGAATCACTTGGGGTCTTTATTGGTGGGCCATCCTGTGCGATGTTCCACTAACTTCAATTCAAATTATAATTCCGGACTCCGCCAGCGTTTGCTTAATACTGCATTTAAATTGCAAAAATATCTTTACGAGAGTGATTAATAACAATCACCATATGCTGGATACCAGCCCACAGCAAAATCTTAGAAAACGAGTTAGGTGACCATCAAACAAAACTCACAACAAATTCCAACCACAATTAAATATTCAATCACACATGCTCCGCAGAAAGATATTTAACACTAAATTCCTCGACCACTGGAGACTCAACAAAAGATCAAGTCACAGCGGATCCTTTCATATACACCTGAACAACCATCACCATCAACTCTTTCCCAAGGATCTCAGAATAAAGCATCAAGTAGTCTTTTCCAGGAATGAGGCCAACCATTTTTTTTCAGAGATCCTCCATTCCACTGTAACCATTGAAAGATACACCTAACAACGGACCACATCATTTTCCGCTGCCCAAATTATAACTCTCAGATAAGAAATGTAATAGGATCGTATGGACCAAAGAACGTCACATCGGAAGATACAATAAGGAGATTATTATAATATTTAAAAGTAATGAACATGTATGACAAAATGCAACTCAAGAAAATTGTAAACCTTATTTGATAAATTAATCTCAAAGTTTTTTCTCTTCGTACGTGTTAATATACAGTTGACGTGACCTAAAATAAAACAATACAAAATCAAAACAGAAGGTTCTATTTATGTTGCAATAGATATTAAAACGATAAATCCACATAATACTTTTAACGAATTTATTTGATTTCTCCCCAGTCTTCTGTTATTTTCAATATATAATAATGATAAATCAACAAATCTCTCTCAAAATCGCATCAAAGATATAACATCATTAAAATTCATTTTGAAAGCTAATAGTAATAATTCCCACACTTCGTTAACATAATAATTGCATTATAGTATTCAAAGATTACTATATGGAATATGTGCGAAAAATTTATTTATATAAGAGTAAGATTAAATACATGCATTAAAATATTATTTTCCTTAACAAGGACAGTAGTATAAGATACGAATTTCACTTTCCCAACTCGGAGTACTTGAGCTTCTACTACAAAAGCGAACTAAATATAGACACGAAATTTTCTCGAATTTGTGATGAAAGTAACTTTCCGAGAACTGGTTGCCTTGCTTGCGTTCGTTTAGTGCAAGAGTCGTGGGACTTTATAAAATGGGAACATATGGAGCGAGACTACGAAAGGTCAATACAAACTTTGTCGCAATGCATGTTGTAACGTGGGATGGAATGTGAGCTAATAACTGCCACAGATGTCAAGAGGCTAGCGAAGATGGATCGATTTCCCTTTGAGGTGTGCACAGAAATGTAATTATTAAAATATGAGTCAGAAGGAGACGTTAACTTTAAAGCCATTCTATAAACTCAACAACAAAAATTATGTGGAACTACAAAAATGTTTATAATTTCTTTTTTTGTTTGGTTTTGTCCTCTTGTCTGTCCCACAATGAGCAAACAACACACTATTCAAACATATTCCCACGTCTACAATATTGATTAAAGTCGTCTTCCTCGCTTTAGTCTTCATTAATATGCCGAATATTGTGTTTAGTAACCCTTCGCGCAACAATTCTATTTTTGTCCTGCTTATATATTTCATCGTCGATTATGTTCAAACCTTCCTCATTCCGTATTTTACCCAGACTTTTACGTTCAAGTTAAATGCTTGTCTTTGGCTCCTCTAAAAATCATAAATCATGGCCGGAAAATATTGAGCCATGTGCATGCAATTTACAAACAGAATCTATATTGCAGTTTATCATAGAAAACTGATCTTTTCAAATAACTTCGGAGAAGTATTTGGAATTAAATCGTTAAGAAAACTGAATAATTTAGTTTCGTTGACAACTGATGACTATAACGTTAGTATCATTTAAAAAATTGTATTTAAGGGACGTAATATTTAACACAATTTTTAAATGAAGTTGGCTGATATCGCCGTAGGAATAAATTAATCAGGCACGATTTTTCAATCCGACGACGTTAATGCCCTTGTTGGAAATTCCAGACAAATTATTGTAGGAGCTTGTCCTAAAAACTTAAAACTAAGAAAAAAGAGATAATTGACAGTCATCATTAAAACGTCATTTCAATAATAATTTTCAGTGAATATTTTCCAAGATGAAGGCCACATAAAAAATATATATTAACTGAAATATAAATTTTTTGATAGGAATAAATAAATAAAAATACAGCCAAATAAGTCAGTAAAATGATTTAATTAGTATTTCGTTAATATAAATACAACGTTTCAATTGTGATTAATTTAGTGATGCGGACTAGCTCCCGTGACTGATACGGCTGAAAACAAATTAATCATAATATATTTAGTTCATCCATTTAAAAATTGCCTGAAGATGTCCAAAAAGCTGGATGAAACGTTGTATTTATGTTAATTAAATACTATTTAATTTTATTTACTGACTTATTTGACCGTATTTTCATTTATTTATTATTAAACTTAAAATCATAAAAAAGTTGTTTTAAATAGATACTGTTTTATGAAAAAAATTATTAATAATATTTAGGTAATCCATTAGTCCTTTTCTAACAGTAAGGAATAAATTAAATTCATAACAATATATTTAATTAATAAAACTAATAAGTAATTTCACTGAAACAATTTTATAATTATTAAATAAAAAACTTTAAATAATTCAAATGAGAAAGTTAATTAACACAGAACATTATAAATAAGTAAATAAGACAAAGTCGTTAAAATTAGAGCATGAATTATTTAAATGACAAATTTGATTTTTTTAGGAATACACTCAACATATTTGATAAATGATAAACTTGGCAACTGAAGTGGATGCCAAAGAATACAAACTATTTTATTGTAGACTGCAGACTCATTAATTAGAAATGCCCCGTAAGGAATGTCACATTAAAAGTATGAAAGTTATTACAATAGAAACGAAGGATTAAGTAAGGGTTACGTAGGAACCCCTCGCTATAGTTTATGAATTCCTCTTCTTCTTCTTTGGCTCTACAGCCCATTGAGAGCCTGGGCCTACCGGGTCGACTTCTGACTGTCATGTTTGTGAATCCTACCAGGCACAAATTTAATTCAATGAAAGTTATATAGAACCCTGGTTCATGTAGCCTGGGCTCTCTGTACGTGTCCCACGCCTTTCCGATAACTGTACGAATACAGAATTAACTCTTATATTCATGAATCAAGAAATAATGGAACACTTTTTAAAAGTATATTTCTGTTTGTCTGCTGTAGTCTCGTGAAGATTATTTTAATTCACAGAATTGTTAAGCTTGAAGAGGGTGCAAGGAGGTACCGAAACTTCGGTTGGTGCAATATAAAAAATTGTCTGTTAAAAGTCGTTACATTAATTTCTCTTAAATACGATGATTTTTTAATGGTAACTCAATAGAAGTTTTGAATTCCCACAGTAGAAACCCAATTTGCATTTTTTACACGGCCATTTCTTTCTCTGAGAGGTTAATTCCTTGCACTACAATACGCACACCTTCTTGACGTATCATATACATTGCTTGGTGAAATCATTTATCTGGCGGAACAGTATTTAAAAATGACTAATATTCCCCGAAAGGAGATTGCATAACACCTAACAACCAGCAACTAACATCAAACCAAAATATTTTAAACTTTATCCTGCTCCACCTTACTGCTTATTGTTACATGTATTTCCAATGATTTAAGTTTTATTAAATTGATAAAAAGTATGTATTATATGTTTAAGGCGGACGGGGGACGCGCCAGTCTGAGGGTTTATAATATTAAGCTTATTTTGTTGAAGGAACATTCACCCTTCAAAATTTCCAAAGGTCACTGTTTCCTGTGTAATGGAAAATTTCCCGCGCTGTACGAAGGACTCGCGAGGATTGGCGGAACAAACATTACGTAGGATAACGTTTTCCATTAGAGAAGGGATATACGAGTTAAGACGTGAGGTGAGAAAACAAAAAATAGGCAGAATGTTTATAGACGTTGAAAGGGCGAGAAGACCGTGAAAGGGAGAAGAAGCTGGAGAGTGTAACAAGAGTACAAAGTGAATTGTTGCTCTTTAGTTAGAAGGTATTCAGAACAAGCAACGCTAGAGGGAAGGTTAAGGAGGAGAAACTAAGTTTTCCTCATTCACCGGCGGTAGCAGGTTCATCCCACTTTCCGCCGCAGAGGGAAAATCTACAATTCAATCCGAAGGAAAAAGGACGATCATATCGCCTACTAACCTGCATCAAAACATGAATGAAGAAAAAAGGTTCGTCAAGTGAACGAAAACTCTGCTGCACGTGGTTACCCCAATGAGTAATTAACCCTGATGTTTAAAACCGTCTCCTTGAATTAATTTATTTATGTGTAATAGCGCGCAGGACCCCTTTTAAAGTGATTGTTTTTTATAAATAAAATTATTATATCATATCCGAAAGCGAAAGTAATTTTATTAAATAACTTACATAAAAACCCTATACTCACTCGTATAGTATTAAGAAATAAGAGAAGCGGTTGATAAATCGTTGACGAAGAACTCTTACTTCACTAATAAGTGGTTCTTGAGTTGATCTGATTTGGAAAAATTGTAAATTAGGAATGGATGTCTCCGTGTCTGAACTCTGTGGATGTAGAGTGATTTTTAGCTGTCGTGAAGTGAACTGCAAGATGGCGGCACACAGTGGTCGTGCGTTGCACTGGCTTTCGTAAACACAGTGTCCACGTGCTGAGTGCATGTGTATCAACAGAGAAGAGCGGACTTGGTTCCGCGTGAGCAATCGCCGCTCGATATCGCTGATTAAGCCGGAAGTTGCGTCAGAGCATGATTCAGGGCGTCATCGGGCAAGTGTCCGAGCGATGGCGCCGTCCACTCTGCAAATCATCCCTTCCCCCCCTCCCCCCGTCACGATGGCCGCAGATCAACAATATTATATTTTTTAATTATCATTAGTACATATTCCCAAAATGTTATTAATAAAAATCTTTCCATAACCAAGCAATGACACGTCATCTACTATAATAAGGAGCGTTTTGAGGAATACACGACATTGGATGGTATATTGCAACCATGACGTACGAGTATCGAGGGTTCACGAGGAAACTACTCTTTTTTTGTTGGACCTTACGTCATGGGTAATAAAGGCAGAAAAATGAGGAAATACAGACCCAACAGGAAGAAATAATGAAGAGTAGAAATTGCTGTAAACAAAATGAATGCATAATCTGTACAACTAAAACATCACGATACTCTTCCCTTTTTCCTCGTTCATAAAATAAGCTGTCAATCTTTTACTGGAAGGAAACTTACATCCCAATTACACCGTTTATGCGAAATGAAAAAACATTACACCTTTATAAACAAAGAAAAACATATGACTTTATTCAGAGCTAATTCGTATGAATCAAATACTACAAAGGAAACTAAAATAAAATAATCATATCTTTGCCTAGTACGAGGATCTTTGGTGGCGGAGAGGAGAGAGGTATTCATCTCTGAATATGTTCTGTCAACTGGAGATGAGAATTTCATGTACGCTGATGGAAGGTATTATGAAGGAAACTGTTGGTTAAGGAGAGATTCGAAGAGATAATTAGTTTGATTGGAGACAAATGAGTATTTATTTCATAAATTGTAATAAATGGTTGATACGTAAACTTGTGTATTGTGACGTGGAAAAGTGTCATTTTGATGTATTTGTATGTAAACTTTATTCATTTACACATTTACTAAATTATTTTATTGAAGCAAAACTGGTTTTTGAACCCTGAGGGAAAGAGCAGAAGTTTTTAAAACCTGACATTTTGTGACGCATTAGGGTCATCAACATTTTGTTTCTCATATCAATGAGCCGGACATGTTTAAAGTTAAAGAAATCTTGATTTGGGATAGTATTATTACACAAGGTGGATGAAATGTTTCAACTAGATTTATGAATGCATAGAAAATATTTATTTGGTCACTATTCATATTTATTAAAATTTAATACTAATAAAGCTGCTAACGTTCACGCATATCAGAATTAAGCACAATGTAATTACTAATTCTAGCACAAGTAAAACTGTACATTAAGCATCGTTTATTTTACTTATCCGTATATGAAGAGCACTTTTTCGTTTACAGCAGTTTTCTTACCTACAATTCCTTTCGTAATTATCAATTCGATGAAATTCATTCCCAGTCTAAAATAATAAACCATTTTCATTTATAAAAATTTCCTCCCAAATTCCCATGCAATTAATTCGTTTCAAAACTACTTCAAAAAGAATTTTAGACGCTTAATAGCTCTGTTGAGAAGTTATTTTTAGCAATATTTTGGATAACTCGTTAGGAAATTTCCTTTTGGCAAATTTCGACATATTCGCTTTATTCTTTTGGCAACTTCACTTTGAGCCTCTCACTTCCCCATGTCTAAACATTGATATTTTTATTTAGCTGTAACTCAGAGTATTTATATAAATACTACCAACCCTACGTTTCCGTCGGCTAAAACGAAAACTCCCAATTGACCTCATCCTTCCCCCTGATCACTCATACCTTACCATTATGTCCGCAGACCACATCCTCATATATCCGCCTGTCAAACCTCACCCTTCCACGTCGTATGCCTCTCAGGTACTCACAAAAATAAATAAACCTAACCCATTAATTAAATGTATTAACCTACCTTCACATTAACATGTAAATTATATACTCTATTTTAATTTTAATATTGAATATACTGAATCATTACTGTCCAAACAGATAATATGTACGGTAAAAGTTATTTATATGAATAGAAAATACCTTACGTTGACAAAACGAATGTTTTTTTGACTGAGAATCACTCTACAGGTTTACTAAATTTCGATTAGAGAAAAAAGTCTACGGATTATTGACTGCTTAATTTAGGGTAAATTTATGATCTCAGGTTCATCTCTGAATACCTAGGAAGCAATTATAGGAATTTTATAACCTACCATTTGACTTATAACAATAATCAACCTATGAGCTTCTTTCTGAGAAGAGGAGAAAGTTTGAATCGGATACCATTAAGTTTTTTTACAATAATTCTTTGATAATAATAACATTAATTAATTTTTGGAGATAGTATTTTTTTCATATCCTTCTATTTATCAGAAAAACATATAATCCTTACTTTTCAGCCTGACAGTTTTAATAATCTGCGGTATTGAACTAATGCGTCAATACATGAACAAGTTCATTGCGTCGTAGCTTGGCATTGTTTTAACTTTTCGTTTTTGGACTGCTGACCTCTGATATATGCCATGTATTGTAACTGTGTTCACGCTCAGTCTATAATTTACCGATTAATTCTACATTGAACAAATTAAGAGTATTTAAAAAATATTTTCTACAAATGTGAAAGTTGTATAGCTTGAATTAGTTTATACACATGTTCACTCGACGGCATACCATCTATCCTCCTAAATAAAACATTTTATTTTCTGCGTTCATTTGTGTGATTACGGTGATAGGGGATGTTAAAAGGTAGATTTTCAAAAATGTGACGATTTATCTGATAGTTTAATCACGTGTTGACAAACATTAATGCTGAAATAAAGACTGTGGCAATGCTTGGCACCCGGCTAATATACCTATTTCATCGAAGATACAACATATATGTATATAATCGATGAACTCTAAATAGATGATTATATTTATGACAGTTAGGGGGTCGTACAAGGAAAACAAACGCTGTTCTGCAAATACAAATCCGTTGACTTCTTCGTACATTTTATCGGTTTAAACACACTGTACTCATTATATATATGTAAATATATATTACAGAATATTATTACATACCGTTCAATATAACACTGTCAAAATTAAAAGCAAAGGGAACCGTACAGATGTTGGAAATTTTTCATTTGTAAATGGAATGAAACGCGATTGGAATTCCTTTCCTTCATAATTATTTATCTGTTTTCCTAAAAACGTTGACCAGTTTCGGGGAAGGCTAAAAAAACTATTATTATTATTATTAAAATTTTAATTAGTCAGCGTAAATAAGCAGGAAGCTAAAATTATTTAAATGAATAATAATAAAAGTGCAATGCACTGAAAACCGGGTGGATTCTTCACAGGCGAAATACATTTACAGAATATATAGTTTAGTGTTAATGATCTATAATTATTACATCAGGGAAATACAAAATTTTTGATGTTAAGAAAAATATGTCAGAAAATTGTGTCAGGTTTCACTAAAACAACTTGCAACTCTTACTTGCCAGTATACTCAATCATTGATGCTGTTTGTGACTAATAACAGTCATCTATTCACAAAAAACTTTGATGTGCATAGCTTTCATACCAAAAATAATTTACAAAAAGGAAGGGAAAACTATGACTATAACACAAAAGTGTGTTCATTATAATGCTATTAGCATATTTAATAAACTTCCAGTATCCCTTAAACAACTAAAAATAAAACAAACAAGTTCAAATAAGTACAGATCTTAACACAGAGATTGTTAACTCACTTATTTCTTGGTATACGTTATTACCAATATTTATCAATATTAGATATCAGGTACAAATTGTATGTCTAGTCTCCTTTGTAGAACTTAAGTATATCTTATCGTAAGTAATATGAATGTAAACAGAAACAGAGTTAACAGTAAATTAGGAATCATATACATCTCTGATTGGTCCACATCCTTGAAGGTTTGCTTCTTTATGGGATTGTTAGAATATGATTTAATACTAACACTAACATAATTTATAATAATGAGTACTATAGGAGTTAAAACAGTTAATACCATTATAATAATTAACGTTTGTAAATGTGTGCTCGTTTATGGGGTATGGAGAGTAATATACTAGTTTACAATAATGTCTTTGACTTGAAACTTGAGCTAAACGAACGAAAATTTGACAAAATTTATAGTTCTAGCATACTTCAATATAGTTTTCAACTTCGAGATTGTTTCTTATTACACGCATGCATGCCGCTGCTATTAATTTCGTTTCCAACCATCGTGCAGTGAGAATGAAATAATGGCGAACGTTTCGAAGTCCATAAAAATGTCTATGTAGGTGAAAGGTGGTGGTTGAGGTCCAACGATCACTGCATATCTGAGACTAAAGTGGGATTCAGAGATTTGTATTCACGTTCTGTCGCAATACGACGGACAGCAAAGTGCAATGCTTGCAAAAGTGACTGTGGCATTCGTTGAACGTCAGGGATGTCATCACGGCGAAAATAAAAGTCAAAACAACTAAGAAATATATTTTTATTTATTATAACAGACCTTGTCATAAATTTTTCTTTTAATATGAAGAATCGTGACTATATTTCAATAACTAAGTTGAAGTAAACTTCACATATCAGTATTAGGTTTCCCTTAAAACAAAATAATAAGTTAGTTTTATGTCATCGCAGATCTTTCAACCTTCGATCAACCCACCATAACTACCATCAGTGAAACGGCATTCAAATATACAGTAGATAAAAAGACGGCCAATAAGTCAGCATATAAATGTATCACTATTTATTCAAAAGTGACGTTCGTCTCCTCTTTGAGACTTCCTCAGGCGTAAGATATTAATAATTAAATTTTTATTGGAATTTATGGTTAAAAAAATTTATAAACAATTTTAGCATTGACACACTTAATATAAATATTTTCCATAAAATTTTTAATCTTAATTTCGAACAAAGTGTTATAATGTTTAGAAAAAAGTTGTAAAATTTAGAAATTAAAGATTTACATGTCTACATAGAGAAAAAAAATGTTAAATTGCCTCCTGAACCTTAACATAAAGAATTTTTTTACGAAACAATATAGTACTTTAAGAAAACTTCATTCTGAAATGAAAAGTAATTATTTAAAGAAATTTCCTGGTTGTTTAACCAAACGTTTCCACGTTTTCATTCAAATCGCAATGTTTTTGAAAAAATCTGGTCTAAAAATTTGAATAAGAACAATATTCCTTAAGAGGTAATACATATTGTTTCTTTGGGAAGTAAATTTTTTTCCCACAAATCCCAATAAGAATTTAATTATTAATTTATTACGTCCGAGGAAGTCTCAAAAAGGAGACGAACCGTCACTTTTGAATAAATAGTGATAAATTTATATGCTGGCTTATTGGCCGACTCTTTAATAATTAAAGAATTATTTGTGGCAGTAATAATTTACTTAAGTGTGCTATCGTCATGACTCCAGTTACGATTTACCATGCAATCAAACAGATCCATATTAAAATTCATTTATTTTAAAACGGCCATGACGATTGAAATAAATATCTCTGGTATTTTTATTCGTAGATAATAAAAAAACTTTAATGCTAAATTACGAAACGTGAAAAATTGACAAAATAATAATAATAATCCATAATGACAACCTCTCGTATTATTGGTTAAGTGAGTTTAATAGTGATTTAAAAATTACAATTTTATGTTGATTAAGTTAAAATTAAAATCTATTCTTGGGGCAAAATAAAATCTGCAGCGGGTCGAGTGTAACTGTTTTCACAGTTTGAAACCAAACCATCAACCGTAGTTCACAATCTTAAATCGTGTACACAGAAAATAAGACTTAAATGACGTCATTTACTGTCGAAGCACATAGTGTCGTAAAATACAACTTAGTTCGAGGATTAACGTTTCCAGAATCGCAGCAGTTAAACTCTCCTTTACATCTTTTACAATGTCAAACGAAAAAATGTCAAGTGTCAAGCAAGCGTTATCATGAAACAAATTTTTAATATTCCATAAAAATGTTATGATTGCCAGTGGAACCATATGTGAGATAAAGGTTCGTGGATAAGTGGTATTCCTCAAAAACATGCAAAACAAAGAAATCCTATAAATTAAACAACTGATGACCGTTTATAGACCTTTACCATAAAATTACAAGTAAATTTTATAATGAAAGTCTGTAAAAGGTCATTAATTGTTTAATTGTATACAACAGACGTTGAATTTAAACCTTTAGCAATCCTATAAAAATATTTTATAGTGTATACTGGTATAAATATTCTGGGTAATTGGGAAAAATATTAATTAATCTTTCTGGGTAACAGCCTGCATGAGGGTGATCCTGGTAGCTATCCTTTAATACCATAGGAAGGGAATATGAAAGGAGGGATGCGGAAGTGAGAGTAAGGCAGCCAAGGACTATCTACTGTCGTCGTCAAAATAGTAAAACCCTGTGTTTGAAGCTTCGCTGTGTCCATTCGGAATGACTTACGTTATTGAGAAAAGTCTCCGTTTAAGCAAAATTTAATTCCATTTTATGATATGCAAAAGTAAAATTTTTATTATAATTTTTTACAAGCATTTTTGCGGAAAAACTGAAAGAAGTCAGGGTTTTTTGCCTTTCTTTCATATAACTCGACTTTGACAACGCACAGATTTCATACTATTCCTTCAGCCGTTCTGAAAATTTAAAAAAAGATAGAGCAAACCCTTCCAAACCTGTCCGAAAATGTTAATTATCTGCGTTTCTCAATATGTTTTATATTAATTAATTAGTGGACCTCTACTAACCCTTCGACAGCGCATCACAGAAGAGTGGGACAAAGCTTTTCTTGTAGTAGTTGTAAGTCATAAATATAAAATATAAGCTTCATTGATGAAGCAACGTTCCTATATTTGTACGACTGTTTAAAAAGTGTAGGAAACAGGTAAGGTTAAATAGAGCGGGAGGATAAAGTAGGGTGGCACCCCTACCCGCTAGTTGGGCCCCGACCATTCTTCACAGTTTTCCAGGTTGTGTTCCTTTAAATTACATTGCTCATACCGCTGTTGTCTACGTTAGTGCTCGCACATGTCTCCAAATAAAGCTCTTAGTGATCGCGAAAAAAACATGATCCTAAATGCCGTTGACTATTTTCGATCGTCCTGCTTATTCCAACATCAGTGAGTGTTTAGAATTTTCTATAAGTACAATAAAACGACTTGTGGCCGAGAATAAGAAAAGTGTCAAGTATACATTACCGCCCGAAAAAAGAAGACGCACAAGTACTGAGTTGAGAGGACGTCCCAATATTGAAATAGATGATTTTACAGTTAGAATTGTGCGAAGGAAAGTTCACTGATTTTATTTGGAGAAAACGTTTCCAACAATGTTATAATTGAAAAAAGAATTGTAAAAGAGCTGCATCTATATTCCAAAAATGAGTTTATCAACTTTGACAAGATACATTAGAAAAAAAGAAAATTCAGTAATTATTAATATAATAAGCATTCGTGTATGCTTTAGAAGTAGTATATTTAAGTTCGTACTGACGAGTGTCTGACTAAGGAAACACAGTTTTAAGGCTGCCAAAGATGGTCAGCTACTGGAACTTTTTCTTGTCAGTATTAAGCAGTGTGAGTCGTGTCATTTCCAGGAAAACAAACAAGACAAGCGGCGAAGAAACGTCGCAGTCAGTCCATTTGGCAGCTGGCAGGGATGTCACCCTACTTTACCCTTGGAGTTTAGGCAATGGAGATTGAGGAGACGAGCAGATGATTAACATTATCGGACAGATAGTCCAATGAGACGAGGATAAACGAAAATTAGTCCTGAACCAGGAAGAACAGCTGCGGCCGCTCTGATTTGGATCGACCCAAATAGGAGGAAATTGCAACGAAGAAGACGCTGTAAGGTCCAATATGTGAACATGGTAATTACCCCTGTAACTTTTTGCTGATTTCCTCTACTGCCTGCTCTCATAGATTTTATGTGAAATATTCTGATCTATGAGAAGGGCCATAACAAACGACCTTGGGTTTAGAGATCGAGAGTTGTTTGTTTTAAGAAATTAATTCGTATGATTTTTTATGTAAATATATACGTAATGTTTAAATAAAAAATAATTGCCAGCTTAAAGTTTAAATATGTGAGAATTGTAATATTAATGTAAATTTGTTTTGGATAAAAATAACATCTCCCCCCCCCCCATAAATCTTGAATTTTATTATTCCTTAGAAATCAAAGTTACAATGTGAGTAACTTTACGCTTATTACGAAACTATATAGGGTCTAAGCCTACCTCCTGTGGTGTAATGGCTAGTGTTGCTGCCTCCTAACCCAGAGGTCCCGCGTTAGAATCCTGGCATGGAAGGATGAATATAGGGTCTAATGCTGGAACTATATCGTCCGGCATATTACTTGTAGACTAGCTGTCACCGTCTCTTAACTGTAAATGTCTTGAGTGAATTTAATTACAAGGGATCTAAAAAATCATAAAGTAAAAAATGAACAGAGAAATATTTACAATGTCATTAGTTTAGATATAAACATTATCTTATTATGCTACCTGGTTTTTTTATTTTTTTGTGTTGAAATAATCGGAAAGGCAATCTTGCAATTCCGCCTTGTTATGGGAGTGTGTCTGCAGATCGAAGGCTTTATCTGTCAATCCTATTTGAAAACTCGGGTAACAAGCCCTTGAATCAGATTGAGACCAAAGATCTGGTCCAAGATTTGTTTCTTCATCCAGTGAGGGGAGATGTGCTCGTCATAGACCACAATTCCTCCTTTCCCCTAAAATCCCTCTCTCTTATAACAAACAAGTACCCCGCCCTATTCCTTCCCTACAAAGTCAAATTTTGATCTTTACGTATATATGTGTTGAATGTGAAACCTAAGTAACATAAGTATCAACGGGATTTATACTATCGTATACAATTTTCATTTTATCATTGAATTTAAAATACCCGTTTGATGGAAATTTGTGTAGTCCGGTAAGCTCGGTTTAGTACGAAAGACCGTCAGTCTTTAATGTCTTTAATAACCGTTTCTTCTACACTAAACCTCAGGTACGTTCGTTAGTTCAAGATTTTGACCTAGAAACTTAAGAAGCACTCTAACAATATGCGAAAATTAATTACATAAATTGATTCTTACTTCGGAATATGGATTAACGCTAGTTTTCAAACACTAAGAGCGTAGGCAGTTCCCGCGAGTTGATAATTTAAAACACCATTAATAAATTCTGTTAATTTTGAAGCTAAGGTACGTTTAGTTCATAATTTTGCAATATTCATCTCTGTAAAAAATTATGACAATTTTTATTAGAAATCTTCATTTTTTAAAAGATTATATTTTTTATAAAAATGAGTATCGTAAAATTATTGGCAGATATCTTATTGGTTTAAAAATTAAAAATGAATTAGTAATTAGATGTTTTAAATTATTTACCGAGACATTAAAAACCTGCGTAAACCAAATTATAAAATCAGTTACATTAAATTGTAATCCTAAATTAAACAAATAATTTACAGTGTATATAGTCTGTAAGGTAATTTTTAACTGTTTTTTCAAAATCTATGGCTCCGGAGTTTTTTTGCAATTATTCAATACATTTTACAGTAATATGTGAGAATATTAATATATATAATATGATATTTTTCAGGGATGCTACGGAATAGGCGAGAGTTTTTCACACTCCGATCTGGCGTTTGGTGACAACTGATCACGTTCGCACACATAAACTGAATAATTATAAAGTACCTCCCATCATTTGGAAAGGCTAATTTGGAGTTCCTGTGGGAGCTTTTTCTTGCAGGTATTTCTCCCTAGATTTTTTTCGGAGCTTACCTTTGGGGATGCCTCGTACTCTCTTTAAGGTTCTCACATGGCTAGGTACCTTCAACTATTTTATGAGGTGTGCGCTCTGGGTTCGAAGGCCTTGGGCAACGGCAAGAGTTTACTCTTGATCCCAATGGGTTAGTCGAGACACGGAGAAGGGAATGCTGTGACCCCATAACAAACTCATCTCCCGTCATTGGGAAGGGCGTGAGAATACTGCCCTATACATATAATATTAAAAGTAGAATATTTTCATAGTTAATTATAAATATTACGATGCTTTTTAATTGATGAACTTTTATTAGTGTCTTTTAAAACGTAATGTTAATAATTAAATCATAAATTCCAGTGCTGGGAATGGTTTTAATCTTGTTACATTTGTTTGTTTCTGAGATCAGATATTAACAGTGCAATAATGTTAAAAAAAATTTGATTACACACGATAACCCCAAACGAGTGTCGTCAGAGAAAATCACAAAGAACTGAAGATGAAAGTATTGAATCAAAAATGCAGGAAAGACTCCTTGTGTTACTTTGTGCAATAATCGTATTATTAAACAATTTAATTTGAATAATTTATACAAAGGTGAATTAAAACGACCATTTTACAGAGACAATATAAGTTTTATTCAATTCCTACGACGTGTCATCCTCCAATTTGAGACTTTATCATGTAAGAATATTTTTTTTCCTTTCGTACTGCAAAAATGATAAATATTTATGGTAACAATACTTCACTGAAAAATAAATTACTCAATTTGAATTAATAGAAATCAATACTTTTGAGTGTAAAATAAAATAAAATTTTATAGATTTAACGTGGTTTATATTTTGGAAATACTCAATTTGAACACTTTATTTTTCAATGATACTTTCAGTTTTCTAATTTTTTGTTCAATTTTTTTGACTTAAGTTTGAAGAAATTTATTTAAACCTGATAAAGTTACAAATGCAAGGACAACATGTAGTAGTGATTGATAAAACATCTATTATGTCTGTGAATGTGTAGTTTAACTTTCTTTTCTTTATTTTTGATAAACAGTCGTCACGTGAAATATTAATTTGAATAATTTTCCTATAGCAAACTCGTCTCCCGTCATTCGGAAGGGCGTCAGAATAGTACCTAATAGTTCGACCTACCTGAAGCAGGTTTTCAAGGGTTTTCCTTGCCATCCCTTTTAGGTGAAACACCTGATAGCTACAGCCCAGGTGTCTTAGGCAACTCTTGGCTTCATTTGTCTACCTTCCTTACACTCTCCCTTTTCAATTCTATTCCTATGCTATTAAAGGGGAGTTACCTGTTTCAGGATCACCCTTATGTAGCTTGTTACCCCCTTTTTTAGCTCTGTCAGTCCCTGCAGTAAATAGCCCTTTTTTTGGTCAGTTAGAGTATTTTCTCATATTACTAATATAGTGGTTATTCAAATGTTCCAGTTTTAAAACCGCTAATAAAGTTAGCGGAGCCCAGTGGCTCACTTTTACTAATTTTATATAATCATATTTTCAGCTATAAAACACATAGAAACAGTAATAAACACTCAAAATATTAAACAAACTTTAGTGAAACGTTATCTTGAATAGAGTCATTGTGAGCTTAGTGTGATTTTGGTTCAAATAATACATATATAATAAATAATGTATATACTTCACCTATTACGATCCATCTAGAAAATATATATCGGATTTGTTTACTATTATGAAATTCCCCTTCGTTTTTATTGAAGTAAAATGAAGAGAATGTTGTCGCTTTGTAACAAGCAATCTCGTTACGATTTAGATAACGCGGAATTTCGTTGTAAATAGACTTCTATTAAGCAGCATGACTACACCCGACATTTTTACTATTACTGGCAGATATGTTCGACGAAAAGGAGGTCAGTAAACGGACCTTAAGGCGCCTTTGCAATCTGTGAAAGAGAGAGCTACAAATGTTCACCGTTACGCCCTACGCCTTAAATTATCAGCTACTTCATTATCCGAAGCGAAGGATCCAGAAAGGGAGGTGTGTCCCGAGGAACAATAACAGACTGATAAGCTGTTCCTTTCTAGACGTCGCGGACGTATTTACTGGGTAGCAATTTGTCTTGAGGTTATCAGAACCGGCGTTAGAAAGTTTAACGGAAGAAAATGTTACGCACCCTGTCACTGGTGTTATCCAAATATTTACTGCTTGTAAACACAGCCAGTAATCTCGGACCCGTCGGGGAATTGCGAAACGGCGCTACATTTACTTTAATATTCTTTTCTGCCAGCTCTAAAACTGGAAGAGCATTTAAGCTCATATTAGGACTTTTGGCAGTATTTACATGTCTCTGTGGTGTAGTGGCTAGTGTCACTGCCTAATACCGTAGGACTCCCGGGTTCTATTTCTGGCAACGGCTTGAATCTTTGGGTTCCCAAAACGATAATCCTTACAATAAAGATAAGATCCCCACCGTAAACTAGTCACTAATGATCTTGGCTGTTGATGCGACTTAACTTCAAAACTAAACAAAAAAAAACATTTACTTATATCATTTTTTGTAACGTTGTCTCGATATTTTGTTGGATGAGCGATCTTCTATTAGTTATTATATTGTTGTTCTTGATGTGGTGGTGGGAATCGTTCCTAAGAATGGTCTGATACAACCCTCCATGCTAACACAGTGTGCACAAGCCTTTACATTTCCACACAACTAGCAGATCCCACATCCTCCCTAAATTACTTAACGTATTCCATCCTTGGGCCTCCCTCTTCTGTTCTTACCCCACACACTTTTCTCTAATGCTAATTTTACAAGACCCTCATGTCTTAAAACGTGGCCTATTAATCTATCCCTTCTCTTGATCAACGTCCTTCATATTGTTCGCTCTTCCCCTATTCTGTTTAGAACTTCCTCGTTGGTGATTCTATCCTGATATTCAGTATTCGCCTATAGCACCGCATTTCAAAGGCTTCTATTCTTTTCTGTTCCACGTTAGGCAACCATATAACGCCATGCTCCATACACACATTTCAGCAACGATTTCCTAATATTCACACTTATATTACCTTTGACTTCTTCCTTCCTTGATTACGGCTTTCTTTTCTTGATATTCTATTCTAATTACTGCTGCCTGTCTTCTGTAGAGGTTATATATAAGCCTCCTTTCTCGTTATTTTATTCCGGTGCTCTTCAAAATCCTTAATAGTGTGTTCCAGTTCACATTATCAAAGACTTTTTCTAAATCTAAATGCCAGAACGTAGGCCGGTTTTTTCTTATTCTGTCTTCTAAAATTAGTCGCAAAGTCAATATTGCTTCTCTTTTCCCTACATTCTTCCTAAAACCAAACTGATCTTCTCCTAACTCGCATTCTATTTGACGTTCCATCCTCCTATATACTATTTTCGTTAATATTTTGCAAGCATGGGGTTTTAAACTAATTGTCCTGTGCTGTTCGCATCTATTACGTAAAAACATAAGATTAATATTTTTCCATAATAATTTTTTGTGCCGTTGAGAGTTTAGACCACCAGTATGATACTATTGTTCTTCTCTAAACCGTTATTTGCTTTATCTGAAACTCGTCGCTAACCTCAGACCTCGTGCCGATCCCCACAGATTTATTTGTTCTTAGTGGATATTAAAAAGGCCTTCTAATTTAGGTGAAATGATGCAATTATATTGTTTCAAATATTACTCTGCATAGATATTTTAAAAATTTCGTTCCATAACTCAATTTTCTAGTCCACTACAAAGAGAGTCCTAAAAAACTCGTTTATTACTTTCTGTTCTACATCCTGCAGTCAATGTGGTGCATAATTTTTTTTATCGTTTCGTAGGTTACATTATACGATTTTATACAAATTATTGGCCTTTACAAAAGACAAAATCTATATTTGTGAGTAATTGTCATATTATTAAATAATAAAAATTATGTTTAATGAAGTTTAAATGGTCATAAATTTCTCATCAATTTAAATAATGATTCAAGCTAAAGTGATTGCTTTTCTTAACCAGTACAATTTTCTGAAGACCATAAACTTTATGCTCATACCAACACCTTCAGGGATTAAATAAAAAAGACCACTGCCTATGCAGTCAACCTTTTTTCCCCTTTAGCAGTGATTTTTTGTAGGCAATGGCCCTGTTATGAAATATGCCATATTATTTTTAATTCTAGCTTTTATTGTAAAAAATATTATATAAAGTACGAATTAACAAACAGTATAACTGATAATCAAAAAAATTGAACACGAATTTAAAACTAAATAATCTGAAATGAATATGTGGGGTTTCGTAATTGTTTTACATAATGAATATTATATATAAATGGAAATGAATTAAATTTGCAATTATTTATTGGTGTGATACAATAATTTACTGTCCAAATTCTTTTTATGAAGCCACTTTTTTCAGGATGAACAATACACAATTTATACAAAATTTACGCAGTTAAATGACTTACAAACCAACATTTAGAACAATGAGATATATTATTGGGTCACATGTAAGGGTTTTCTCGTAGAAGCAGATTTAAAATCACAACCCCTAACTCGGAATAGGCAGTAGGAGGAAATCGGAAGAAAGGTTACAAACAAGGCAATTACCGTTTTCTGCTTTATCTGAAACTCGTCCCTGGTCCTCAGATTTCGTGCCGGTCCCCACGGATTCCTTTAGACTTCAGTTTTGTAAAATGAACACCTTGCTTACTTAATATTCATATACGTTGCCACGATCAAGAGTATTCCACCTTGGATCACCTACTTCACGATCATTCAATAGATCTAAATAGTCTATCAATCAAATTCTAAGTCTCCCTCCATCTACCATCATAACCATTCAGCCCATTTTGCCTCAAAATCAGATTGCGTCCGTTTTTAATAACTTTTCCTGACTTCATTATTTAATTATCCATGGTGACAGTCGAAAGCATTTGTCTCTAGAATTTGAGCGGAGCCATTCACCCCACTTACTACCGATGTTTGGGGAAAATACCAGGCCTCGTCACAGCTGAGAGTCTCGGAGTCTAGCCGTTTTTAGAAATTCCGGGCTATCTCGGTTTGCAGCCTTCTTCATCTTCTCTCGAGTCGACTGCCTTTGACTTTGTTCCGCCAATACGTTTCGACCAACACTTGAGGTTCTTGTCATTATTCATATCAGATTATAAATACAAGAACAAAGTTAAAACGAAAATGAAAGAATAATTAAAAGATGAATCTAACAAAGGCAATTTAGTAATCATTATATAATTTAATTGAGAACTATCATGTTTTATATTAACAGAAAATACATTGGTTTTAATATATAACCTTAATATTTGCTGAAATTTATTTCAGTATCCAAAATCAGCATTATCAAAATTTAAAAAATTATTTTGTGTTGGTCGAAATGTTTTAAATTCTTGTTCAAATTTTTTGGTAATTGTAATACTGGTTAAGTCTTAATTTATGTATGTTTTTACATACGTTAATTGTTCTTATAAATAATTATTGTATTTTATACTGCCAAAATATTTGTCCCTCGTAGTGAAAGAACCTAAGTTTCACGAGCTATTCACCTTAGGGGTGTGTGACCTCGGTTGTATTATTTTTTGTGGTCCAAATTTATGATCTAATCAATAATTTTATGTCTACTGAATGCTTAATCTATTCAGTACTGTCTTATTTCCCCTTCCTTTTCACTGTTGAAATATATGAAGAATAAGTGAGAAAAAATTTCAATCTTAAAGCTATCAACGCTACTACTGTATCAAATAAGCGACCCGAGTAGAAATTCCAGCACAGTACGAGAATTCTCCATTCTTTGTAGAATAAGCACAGGCTCACCGATTCTAAGAGAGCGGCGGCAATTGTGTTCGATTCCCGTTTCGGTCGAAATTTTTCCATCCTGATTCTTAATTTAAGTTTAACTAAGTACGTGCCTGGACTTTTCTTGCTACCATCTAATATCATTCAGTGGCTGTACGAAAATTTATAATCGCCAATAAGCGGCATTATCTATTGACAGGACAAGTAGAGCGCTCTCTTTCAAAGAAAGATTGGAATAATTGCTGGCATTTTGTATCACTGAGACGTAATGCGCAACCGGTCCATTTTTTTTTCACTTTGTACTTAATCTGGAAAGGTATAACGACAAGCCTGTAAGTATTGACGAATATTTTGAAACAAGTTTACACTCAGAGTCGTGTTTTGGGGGCATCGTTCTGCGTGGATTTCCCCGGGCCAGAGTTAATAGCAGAGTGTCGTCTGGAAAGCAGAGATACTACGCTGCGTTGCGCAACTCTCGTCTGTCTCTGCTAAACCTTCGGCCCCGCTGCCCTATCGTGTTTTTTTAAAATGCTCCAATATTGAGCAAGAGCGGAAAAGTCTGTTTGGTCCACATAATGCACGGAAAGGTACTACGAAACGTGCGTCATTCTCGGTACGTGCAGACGATGCAGCGCCATCTTCGCTTCGCCTTGCGCAACGCTATACGCGTCAGCGAGAAGAAGAGCGCAGAGCCGGGAATTGCGCACAATTCGCACAGGCAGCCCACTCTATTCCATTCTGAGTGAAAAAAGCGAGGCCGTTATCTATGAATTTCCCTCTGTTCCTCGGCGTTCTACAGCACTTTCTTCCCTTTCTTCTTTTTATTTATTTAATATGACGCGCAAAATATTGTATAATTGTAAATAAGTATTATTTTGCTAAATAAATAATTATTATTATTTACAATCTTACTCTAAGACAATAATAGTAAAGTATTGTCCTGGGTATTTTGTAACAAAGATTATGTTTACCTTCTAATAATATACCTCGTGAAAAGATAAGTAAATTGAGCAGACTGTCTTTTAAGTTAAAATGAAATATATTTAACTACAATTTAACAATTTGTAATGCAAGAAACGTAAATCCAATAACCAGTAAAGGATGGAAAGAACTAAACTTCGTACGCAAGTTTTATAGAAAATTTTCAGAAGGGCTATGGCATATGTCAACTGCACAATCAATAGAATTGCCATGCATCGGAATTAAACGAAAAATAGGACAGAAAATATTATTTCAATAGGTTTCGTCCTTAATTTAAGACTTTATTGCGTGTGCATTTTAGAACTTGGAGTGTTATAATACTAATATTTTAAAATTTTTTAAATTGTCGTAATTTTATAGAGTACATGTTTAGATATATATTTTTTAAATTTTAGATTTATACTTATCCAAATTGCACCCAATAAGATCTAAATTAAGGACGAAACTGTGAGAAATTATATCTTTATCCGTTAATTTGTCAGTAATTATTTTTATAGCTTTAGCTACTTTCATTAACTCGTTGAAAAATTGCGTGTAATATATATCCTAAGCGGAATGGAAACATTATAAAATTTTATCGTAGAAGAGGGAGGGGTAAAAAATAAGTCTATTTGTAATTAAAGTATCTTTGGTTACAGCAACCCAAATTTGGCTACAGTAAATTCTTTGATATTTGACCCTCGGCCGTCTTCTCTTCACGTAATTCATCCCGCTCAGATGTCGTCTACGTTTGTTATTTTCATCCTATTTCTTTTATCCTCTTCCTCACGGACAAATGAAAAGTCGAGCAGTAATTATCTTCTTATGATACTTTATCCGTATCCTCATAGTTTACTTTTACTGTTTCAAATCGTAAATTCTGGTTTATAACCGAACTATTTGCATGGCTAATTAACTGGACATCGAACTACGTCATGCTGATAATTGTGATAAAATTATATTGATGAAAATGATTATGAGGATTTTTTCAGGTAACAGGCTACATGAATGTGATCCTGAACCGGGCAAGTCTCCTTTAATAGCATAGGATGAGAATTGTAAAGGGGGGATGTGGGAAGGCAGAGCAAGGTAGCCAACAGTTGATCAAGGCCCCCGGGATATAGTTTAAGGACAAATACTAAAGATGTTTTGTATTTTGACCAAGGGACATGAATATGAATATGAAAAAAAAACGTTTAGTCATAATTTTAAGAGCTGCAATTTATAGAAAACAATATATTTGAGTGAGGGGAACTTTTACGTTGTATGAGAGAGTAGGCGAAGGTCTCTAACAATGGGATTCACGCAGTTAAACGAAGGTGTTTTTCAGCTATCCACGTGTTCGTTATCTTATATTTGGCTATTAGAACACAAATCTATTCATGACTCGAAATCAAAAGTCAATAAGTTAATTGTTCCTATTACAAAAGTTTTCGTCACTAATTAACTAGTTTCCCCGAAACTGTATGGGATGTAATCAAGTAACACTGTCAAGGACGATTTCTTACAACGCATTTTGCAACATTTAGTTTTCGCAGTAGTTGCGCGTTTCGTAAGCGGAAACGTTTGGAATAAACTTGCCGTGGTGTGAAAGAGTGTTGAATTAAAAGCATTCACACAATTAAATTAGCATCGAGTATATCAACTTGTCCTTTCAGAAGACGACTTTAGATCACAAGTGTGACTACATAACTACTTGGACCTCTTTTTGATTTGATAATTAAATTCCTTTGAATATTTAACGTTAGTTTCCAGACACCTGTTACAAAAAATTTAAAAACAATAATTATTTGTATTTGACTCAATTAGTCTTCCAAGATTTCTTTAATTGGTCATTATTTACAATTACATTACTGTAGTATTTATACTAGCAGCTCTACGGCCGCTAAACATGAACCGTGTAGTATATTCTACATATCATTCGTAGAGTCGAATAAACAAACGGATTTTCTAAACGAAAATTTATATCATTTCTTTTTAAAAAAATTATTTTGTAAAACTATTCAATTCTATTCTTATAATTAACAATCTAATTTTCGTACTCAATATTTATATATATATATATATATATATATATATATATATATATATAATCTTAAATCATCTATAACATTCAAATATTAGTACTATTATTTAGTGTATGTATAATTTATGTTTTTAAATTATAATAACATATCAAATACCAGTTATGCTGCAATTATGGAAAATTTTTAACTAAATTACCATTTATATTTTAAAATTTCATTCGTTAAATTTTTTTAAAAATATCGTCTTGAATTTTAATAAATAACTATTACAAATTATGTTCTTATTAGAGTTCATATCTATGTCTATACCAATAATTAAAACTGAAGTGCCTGTCTGTATGTTTGTATCTAATAGACTCCGAAACGGCTCAGCGGAATTAAATTAAAATACGAGGGTTTAAAAACAGGAAATTTAACTTAAATATTTATGCAAATTTCATTTCGATAATGTTATTAATATAATATAAATATTAATTATAAGGGAAGGTTTCTTGGCTTACGAGCATTCGAATCTCCAATTGTGAATGCGGGTTGCCTATAATCTTCATCTTTTAATTCTCCGAAACGGCTTCAATGAAAATTTCACGGATTGAAGCAGGAATTTTAACTTAAATTTTCGTGTATGTTTCATTTCGATATCTTGCAGAATTCCGAAGATATCAATATTTATAAATCCATGAAATACTTCGCGAAAGGAGTCTTGAAAATCAACTGTGAGTTAAAAGTCCTATTAGGCGCTCCTATACAATTCATCCCACTTACTGCGTTAATATAAGCGTAATTTTGGCATCGTGGGAGAGAGGGGGCAGGGGGCGAGCATTCTCACTCCATCTATTGTTATAAACGTGTGAAAGCGGTACCTGCTCAAAACCAATTGTGAGTTATAAGGTTTGCCGTGAAACGATCATAAATAAATGATACAATTCTTTCGTTTTTGAGCCAAAATAAATAGAGTTATCTCCACGCTAACGTTGTTGCTACGTAAACCATAGATATCTTTGAACCCAGTGTAACTGATTATACGACAGCCACTAGAATTATATCAAATATTCAGATGATAGGTATTCAAAAATTATGCTCCTGTAGTACAAAAGATTTTTAAAATTGTAAGGTAATTTAAAATGTAAAAAAATAACATATAAAATGAAAATACTAGGATATAAATATTTCAGATGATTATGACCGAGTAATATATATATATATATATATATATATATTAAGACCAAAATTTAGTATTATTTATTAATTATACAATTTTTACTATCAAATACTTTATAACTTACCATCTGCATTTGAAAGTTATTATTTAAATTTAAATTAAACGACCAATTCACTCGCTTACAGTGGTTCGTCCTCACATTTGGGAATTCATCACGTAATTTTCTTCAGAATATTAGTACAGAATATTTCATAAAATATTTTGGTACAATATTTCGCTAAATGTATTATTTAAATTTCCAATTTATTTTAGGAGGAACTCAATATTATAAATTCATTAACCAATATGTAAATTTAAAGAATAAATTTTCACGAAATATTAGTAATATCCTGAAGAAATTTACCCGATGAAGTCCCAAACGTGAGGACGAAAGTTAGAATTATTTAATTAAATATTCTATAGTTTTTATATTGTTATAAAACACGATATTCTCTTAATATAATTCATGTTTCAGTGCCATATTTCGTAAAGCAGTACAAACTCATAATATTACACATGTCTGATTGTTTATAGTACTTTTCTTGTCAACGTTATAATGTCACCTTATAATCTATTTCCCCGCCGAACAGAAGATAAATAAATAAGTAATGGAACAACTATTTTGATATTCCACAGCGTATACGGATCTCCGACGAGGATCCCTGAAAGAAATGGAGTTGAATAAATTAGTAATACTAATATTTAAGGACAGGCCGAAGAGAAAATTCTTGTGACCTGGGAAGCCTTGGCTGCAACCAAGAAAGAAGCTGCCACGACATATCTGCATCAGACCGTCCTTGTAACAATTCTCTACCTTTCTGAAGGAACATCGGACTTACGAAATTCTGTTTGTTTTCTTTCGCGGTCAAGTTTACTGAAATCTTTCTGCAAGTTATGAGAAAAACTGAGGGACATTTGCGTTGCAACTTTAACTCACTGAGACTTTTTTATTCTCGCGTCCTTTTTCTGTTATTGAAGGCTAATATTTTTTATCTTACAATATTTTATAAATAATTGCTATAAATAGTCTTAAATAATATATATATATACATAAAAAATTGTTTAAATATTAATATTTAAAAATAACCAATGTAAAGGTAGCAATATTGATGACTCGATTCTTAATATATATATATATATATATATATATAGATGGATACCTTATATTTACATACTTCTTCTTGTCTGTAAACATACTCTTACCTGATGTGGTCCACGTTGTATTATAAATATATGCGCAATTAATTTTGAAAGACTTCTTGGTAATTTCCGTGACATTATTGAGCATCGTCCAGGTCTCTATAACTATTATAAATAATTAATTATGATTGTAAGAATTATATGTATAATAATTTTTCCTGAGAACTGCTTAGAATCCAGTAATTTTAGCTCCTTGCTTAACGGTAATATAAATTATTGACTATCACGACTATTTTTGTACTATTCTTAAGAAAATGGTCAGACTAAATTATATAAATATTTATTTTGTTATTATATGGAGGAACTATAAATGTTAAATCAATAGTCATTCTTTACCTTAAGACAATGTGGTGGACTGTACTAAACTTGATTTTGACTTATTAGACAAGTATATTTGGTTCTTAAAAAAAATGTGTTTTTTATTAATAAGATAAATTTAACGACCGTTTTATTATACTTTATTATAATTCAAAAAGTATTTTATTAATCAATAATTAGCAATGTATCCGTATTGTATTGAAACGAACAGGGGATAGTATTTATATTAATGTGAAATATTTATATATTAAGAACTAAATTCATTTATAATAACAAAAACTTACTTTATACTTAATAACTTATAAAGGGTTCTTAATAATTCTTCCGCACTTCCTTAGTTCAAATTTCGAAGGGGGTGGGGTTTGATATCCACCAATCATATTTATTGTCTCTCCTTTCTGGGAGGAATCGTTTGCCCCTCTCCACCAACGTTTTTTTGTCACCACATTCCAGAGGCCGTGGGACAAACCCCCATAGCGCTAAAGTGTCTGACTTTTGTTGCCCTTTTTTGCCATATAATATCGCTTGCCGTTGACTCGGCACCTCCGAAGTCCGAATAGATGTGTTTTACCGTTACAATATAATCTGATATGATTCTATTATTACAAAATATTTCACCAAAATATACAAATTATACAGAACATTATTTTATTAGGCTTAATACACAAATAGAATACACAATACACAATAGAAAACAAAGGAATATTTATAAAGGAATAATACTGCGTTTCATACTTCAAATTTATTTTTAAAAATTAACAACAAAATATACCCAAGAAACAACAATTTTCGTTACAAGTTGTGTAAAAAAAGAATTATCATTTTTCTTATAATTTTTTATGTAATTGCATAAAATTAATCAGTTAAATTAAAAGAGCAAAATATTTTCAGCTGTTGTATATTTCCAGTAATTTGTCCTCCAGTTTATTTTCAACTTCATAATTTTTCTGCTTTGTAAACCTAATATTCTTACTTTTGGATGCATTTATTTTCGTCTTATTTTGCTGAGACCAGTTCAGTATTGTTTCTAAGTCTGATTGAATTGTATCGATGTCGTTGGACTGTGTAAATGTACCTGTGATCAGTGAATAACTTTGTATTGGACGGAGTACCGGCAGCCACATGGTTTACATATGTTAAAAATTTTATAGACCCTGTAACGCTTCCCTGAGGCACGCCAGAAGTTCGGAATTTAATATAACTTTGAGATTTCGTCCCCTCAATAAGTTCTGAACCCAGTATCTTCGATAGAAATTTCTGAATTAGTTTGTGTACAAGAGTTAGTCATTTTAATATTATATGTATTAAGCTCTATTGCTTCTAAGCGTCTGATGTGTTGCGTGTTCGAATTTCTTACGTTACCTTTCAGTTTTACACACTTGATTATATATATTGCCTTTATGACGAATTATATTCCACAGTAGAAGACTATGATAAAGTAAACCTAGACATATATGGTATAGTCATTAAGTAGGGTTCTCATTGTCTGAGAAAACAAAATTGCACGTAATTTGCGCAGCCCGTGTAGCAGCTAAGTGACGTTCGCAGTTGTCGTTGACCCCACCAGTTGGCCAAGTCTTTAATAGAGCACCAATGTTGTGATTTTCTCCTACGACAGGAAATTCCCAATTGCGTCGTCCCCTCTTGAAGCCGGAAGGCTTGTGTAACTCTCAGTGTCAGCGCGTTTCCTCAAAGCTCCGTTTAGCAAGAAGTACGACCCGGCTCCATTTGCAAATAGACTAGCCACACTTTACTGTCGAGATCACGTGGTTTACTTTCATACTAAAATCTCTTCAGCTTCAAATACACTTAAATCATTCACGGATAAGTAAAATAAAATTCTAATAATCACAAATTTAGGCGCTTTTACAAAATACTGTTTTACCTAACAGTCAGAAGAAATTCCAATATTTATTAACCTCATGAATTGTTACCTCACAAATAATAAAACTTCCTATTAATCCCATCTTTTTAAATTAATCGCTGAAGAATTGAGAACTTGGCCATAAAAAAACTTTAAACGCGTAATATTATAATAAAGTTTCTTGATCATTTTCTTAACTCAAATAATAGTATGATAAATCATAAAACAAAATGAGAGGATTCTTCTGCCAAATCCCGAAGAATACTGGGGTTAATAACGGCCAAATAAGTCAGAATTAAGGGCCTGTCTTATAATTAAAAAATTATTTATCATAAAATTAATTCCGCTTGAAATTCCTACTTTCTTGAATTATCCGATTCATTAAGCTATATTAAATCATTTGAGTGTAATATATCAACGGCCTCATTTCAATAAATTTGATGTTCGTTAGCATAGGAACCTAATAAGTAACGTTCATAACTTTTAGAGAAACATTTCCAGATCACAACTTGAAGCGGGTACAGATAAGTATCGAAACGTTACGAAGGTAAATAAAAATTGTATAATTAATTATTACTTGAACAATAAAAGACAGGAGATTAATTACTGCCAGATAAGTCAGAATTGTAGTAAGCAATATTTGTTAACTAGAATATAACAAAACGTTTCGTTCCTATAATTGGAACGTCTTCAGGTGTGAACAATCATAAGTAAAACCAAAAACGTTATAATCGAAACTCCAAATTAATTAAATATTTGTTGTCATAAATTGCACTCAGGTTTCATATATAACTGAAACAACAAACTGTGTACGAGGCTTGTTGTGGATTCGTCTTTCAGTTATTAATTAATTTAGAGTATCGATTATAACCTTTTTTGATTTCATTCATTATTATTTACATCTGAAGAAGTCCTAATGATAGGAACGAAACGTTGAGTTATGTTCTAGTTAATAAATATTGCTTCCTAATTGGCCGTCATTAACCTCCTGTATTTCATTGTTCAAGTAATAACTTATCGTATAATTTTTATTTACAACCTCAACGTTTCGGTATATTTATGTACCTTCTTCAAGCTGTTTTCTGAAACTGCTTCTATGTTATACGTTACTTATTAGGATCCTGCGGTAAGGAAAATCAAATTTATTGAAATGATTGCGTTTACTTACTACACAAAAATGATTTTATATAGCTTAATGAATCAAATAATTCAAGAAGTAGAAATCTCAAGTGGAATTAATTCTATGATAAATAATTTTTTAATTATAAGACAGGTTTTAATGGTCGTTGAAAATATTTCATTATTAAAAACGGTTAAAATAAAATATCATTTAACTATGCCATAAAATAATATAATTCATTTGGTTCGTTAAAACACTGAACACACAACTTGTCTTTGAAAAGTTCTGTATCTCCAGTTATCTGCTAATAATATAACTCTCTTTATCAATGCCTATGGGCAATATTGCATCATGCGTTGTATTCCGACTTAACGTAAATCGCTAAGCAATTTACCGAATAATCAATCACCTTCCGGATCTCTTCTTCTTCACTTGTTTCGTTATAGGTTGATTTCCAGAGCAATCTTCATTTCCTGTCATTCAAGTGCTGTTCGCGTACCGGTAACGTCCGCCACACTTGCCCCGCTTCCTGTTCCCTCACACCTATTTGCATATCTGTCATAGCCGTTTCCTTATTCGTTTGCGCAACGTTCCCCTGTGTATTTTCAGCGAATTGATTACGCAAGTTTTCCCCTACTCACTACTGTGATGGCCCCTTAAATTATTAACACGCAACGTAATATTAAATTATCACCTCCATATTGATTCGACTTCATTTCACAGTTAAGTAGAGGGTCAAGTTATATTTATTTTTCTTGATTCCATGTATGCTCTTTCAAGGGACACGGGAACTGAAATTGGAAATTCCTGTAAATGAATTGTTACTTATCTGAAATTTTAATTATGTGTTAACGCATATGGGTAGCAATGTACAAAATTTTGTTTTTCTAAACTTGTTTTTGTTGAGATACTTCGAAAATTGTTTTCAAGATTTGCCAGTGTTAAAATTTTCCTTGCGTTACGTACTTAAATATTTTTTAGCTTTTTTACATTAATATGTAGTGCTGACCATTTTTATTGTCAATACTATTTTTGAAATTGAATAAAACTGTGGTGATAAAGTAATTTTTCTTTTACTAAGAGCTTCATAGAGTTACTTAAAAATTAGCACTTTTCGGCAATCTGAAAATTGTTTTCACCAAAACTACTTAAACCATTAAAAAACTAACACTTGCATTTGAAGGTATTAGCATGTAGATTATGTAAAAAATTAATGAAGACAATATCTTAATGTTTGTGACGCATAGAAGGTGTCGTACCAGAAATCGTGGAGCTAAGAAAACCACTTTTTTCAGAAAACAGTAATAATTTATTAAATTAGAATCAAAAATATTAATTATAATTGTTCTTCAGCATATGCTACACCTTCCGTCTTTTGTTTGGAGCTTCTTTTTTCACTTTACTGAATTTATATGCTTATTAATATGACAATTAGAAATTCGATTTTTTTTCTTCAGATTTTGGCCGAAATTTCAGTCCGCGTGTCCCGTACGGAAGCTGACCATCTTGATAACATCGGTACTGATAACAGATCATAAATAAATTGGTACATAAAACTAAAGTATAAGCTTCAAGAAGTAGGATAAAAATTAGTACTTAAAAAAGAAAGAACCGTTACATAAATTGACAGTCTCGTGTTTCAGAACTATTTGGAAAGACGAAGAAGAATCCATATATAATGAACAATTTAACTAAATTAAATTTAACACATAAAAATTTATTATACTTTTAAAATACGAATCATTTTGGATGGATAGGGGAATACATCTTAAAGTTTTACGAGCAAATTAATAACACTAGACGAAAAGTACGTAATGTAACATATCAAGAAAAAGAATAATAATTCAAGATCTTTAAATTAAAATGTCCCTTATGCGTCCTTATATACTATTCATCCGATTCCGATGTCACTTTCGTGAGTTGTTGTAGTCACACCAGCAGGTCTCTCGAAGAGTAATGACTATCCTCCTTCTCTTTGACTCCAAAACTGACAGAGGACTTTCCTTCATTTCAGCCTACATTTATAAATACATTAGGAAAAGACCACTCGTATCGTCATATGCCTGTTAGCCAACGAATGTTTCCAACTGCCTAGTCCGCTTAGAACAAGTCCGCAAGAAACACGCCGCCCTCGCAAAACAGTTGCTAAGTTTTCTGAATCAGTGCAATCATTTTAAATTGGTGGAGCGCAAAGTACTTTTCAAAAAATGAGTGTATCTAATATAAACCCCATAAAACTTTCATATGTTTGTGTCAATTACTTCAGGAAAAAGATACCCTTCATCTCCATAATTTAAAATATACGAACTGAAATATATTTCACTACCTTAAGTACCGGAGTATATCCTGATTATTTTATCTACCTTCAGCTGCAGGGTCTATTATTTTAATATTCCGAATTTATTTATCTGAACAATTTTAACTCCTTTAAAGTAACGCGTATACTTTTTATTCTCTTAATGCAACGTGAATTTCCTAGGGTCTCTTAATGTAGCATGTTAATTTAATGTACGAGGATAATTATTGTGTTATGTTACTGTCATACCGGATAAATTTGAATATAATACCAACTCGTCATAGCTCGGAGTGTGTCTAACGAGGAGTCAGAAAATGTAACAATGTACCAATTAAATCACGTGTTGACCATGACATTTGTGTGGAAGTAATTAATTTATCGTCTTAATAGAAACACTGAGTACTATGCTGAAATGGAAAAGGAATCATACTGCAAGAAGAAGTAATGAAAACCCCCACGCTTTGCCGACGATATTGTAGTATTAGGGCAGTCATAAGACAATTTGGAAATCATAATAAATGGCATGAAAGTGGTCATGGAGAAAGAGTTCAATATGAGGATTAATAGAGGGAAAACCAAGGTAATGGAGAGTAGTATGGAAACAGTGGAATAACAAAGGGTGTTAGATTGAGAAGGGATACTTTGAAGGAATTAAGGAATTCTACTGCTTGGGAAGCGCAATAACTAGGGATGGTAGAAGTATAGTAAACATAAAGTTTAGGATAGCACAGGCAAGGAAGGCTTTCGCGAAAAAGAGGAATTTACTTACGGGTTACGTAAGTGTGACTATTAGGAAATCGTTGCTAAAGGAAAAGAATAGAATACTTTGAAATGTGGTGCTATAGGGGAATGCTGAAAATCAGATGGGTGGATAGAATCGCTAACGATAAAGTTGTACATGGAAGAGGGGAAGAGCGAACAATATGTAGGATGTTGACCAAGAGAAGAGATAGAATTAATAGGCCACGTTTTCAGACAAGAGGGTTTTGTAGAATTAGCATTAGAGGGAAGTGTGTGGGGTAAGAACAGAAGAGGGAGGTGAAGGATGGAATTCGCTAAGCATATTAGGGAGGATGTGGGATGTGGTCGTAATGCGGAAATAAATAGTCTTGCGTAAGATATGTTAGCATAGAGAGTTGTATGAGAGCATTCTTAATACCACAACAACAATAAGTACATTTTCTAGGTCAATTCAAAGTACCGGTAGTTTTGAAGAGATTGATGGTTTTAATAAAATTTTTGCTGTTCAATTAAATATCAAGTAATACTTTTGGTGCAACAGGAAATGTCTACATTTTTATACAATTTTTAGTAATAATTCTAAACGTTATTATAAAGTGTCCATAGAAGTAACGAATTTATGATTCCTTAGGTACAGGAGATTTCATATATAAAATTCGTGATGCTCTCCATTAATTCAAAATATATTCTATTAAAATATAAAATTTCTGTGTTAAATTTAAACTAATTAGACATTAAAAAATAATTTAAAATTTCATTACTAATTATTTTAACTTTTGCAACAAAATAAACTAATTATTTAAAAATATATCCAATTTACAAGATTCATCAATATAATCTGAAAGTTAATTAATTGTTATAAAAATATTAGTACTAGTTTTAAGCTATTTTAGACTGATTAGAGACCTACGGCGTTATAAGATATAAATACTAAATTTAAAAATCAGTCATAATTTTTAATCATAGAAATAAAAAATTGATCAATAAGGTGTTGATTATCAAGAAGGAAAGTTTATTATTAGATATGTAAATGATGGGTAGTTTATATTAATTAAAATTTTGCACCAACATGAAGGGTAAAAATTTGTAAAAAAAAAAAAAGATCTGATGGAGGACGAGTAGCTTTAAGCTATTCTATTTTTTCAATATAAAGTAGGAATACATCTCAAATATATGCATAGACTGAAATCAATAATGTAAGTTATTTAAAAATAGCGGTTCAAAAGTTTGTAGAATACATTTTTGCTAGTATTCTAATCACTAGTTTATTTATGTATTAAAATTTATGTTACAAGGAAAATGGGGTGAAGTTAAGCTCGCGTATAATATTACCCCTCTTAAATTTATGTTCTTCAAACAGTGCAGCAGCTAAAGATTTGTTTAACATTTTATATTTTAACAGTACACGAAATAAATCGTAACCTACGCAAAATAGAACACTGGGCTAAATAGTGACTTGTTCTTAAATACCTCTCGTTTGGCAGAAGTGATGCCACACTCAGTTCCAAGGTGCAACGCAACTACTGTGGCAATTGTGAACCCTGACTGAGAAATAGAGTTTCACAAGATTTTTCAACATCAACTACGAAAATTGAAATGTCACTATGTTTACAAATTTCGTACCTCGAAATATTTGCAATAGGAACTTTACTGACACCAGGACTTTTGCTCTGTGAAACGGCGACTATGACTAAGTAACGTTTACCCAGTCATGAATATGAATAACTTGCTGCTCAAAATTGTTAAAACGCTCTTACAAATTTTGACACATAAATCCGCAGGTCTACCATTACTAATATTGGAATTATAGTTTAATGTTTATTAATTCTTCTTAAATTTCAAAATCGCTCCGACGATGCTCTGAGGCGCGACGTTATCTGTGCAGAAGTTGGCAAAGGCACAAAACTCCATCTCTAGACTAATACATCAATTACCCTAATTGCCTCCCAATTCTCTATCACACTCATTGCCGCATCTTGGATTAAAACAATAAAATTATCTACGGTCATGACTTTTTAGATATTTTAAGCGACAACAATTCAGTACATTATTATAATGAAAATAAAACTGAAAGAAACCACATATAATCATTTTTTTCCTTTTTACAAATATTTGGACATGGCGCGTAGCTCCTGATAATTTTACCTAAAATAAGATCCTGACTCAGCTTAACGAGATTTTAAAAAATGGTGCTTTGTCTTCTGCGTAAATGTATCATCAAATCATTTTTTTTACTTCTGGCAGATTATGAATTCGTTCTAGTTTATAAAACGGAGAAAATGAATTAAACGAGATATTTGTAATTGTGGTTATTGAAACACATATCCGGAAAACTCTCTGTTGTCAGTTTTATTTGTTACATCTTAATACGATTACAAGCCCCGGGCCCTAAAAATAAGATGTGTGGATACAATTGTTTTGGTGAAAGAATTGTAGGGGGAGTGTTAGGAAAGCTTTCCCAGCTGCTCCTGTTTTTAGAGGGAACGCTTCCGGTCCTGAAAGGGTGTAAACAACTCAAGAATGTGCAGTTAGAGGGAGACTTGAAGGAATGTTTTGCCCAATATTGTGGACCAATTATCTTCCTGTAACACATTATATACCTAGAGTTATCAACATCTATAATTGTAAATTTTTTAGATTTCTCTGAATTAAACTTACAATATAATTGAAAATTAAATTTTTTGTCATTAATTCGACTGAATTTTATAATTACTCTGGAATGAGCCGCTTGAGACCAAGGGTCACTAATATCAAAATACTCAGAAGGTATCTTTTAACAACCTATGAACGTTTGCCAATGTCGTTCTGGTTCAACCTGTATATTTATCAACGTTCATAGCGTTAAACTACAGGGTTATTACAAAGACAAACAAATTTATAAAACTTCTTTCTGACAAACGGCAGACTATAGAAACGTAATACTAATATTCATGGACAGAAAAAATTCAAATTTTGAACAGTTGTGGATTTCTTAAGTAAAGTGTATGAAGACGCTCGACATCTTCATTTGAAGTGCGTGAACGTCCCGTGCTTTTCCGTTTGCAGACGCAACCGTCGTCTACGAATTTTCTTTGCCACTGGTAAACCTGATTACGACGAGGTGGATGTTTCCTAAACTAGAGGCAAAATGCACGTTGCACATCAACAATTGGCACTAATTTTGTTAATTGTGGCACACAAAATTATAGTGGCTTTCAGCTTATGTTCATGAAAATTATGGATACATAATTTTGTAATTTGGATATATTTTTAAATGGTTACTTTATTTTGTAGACCAGTATGGCGAAATTGTCGGCCAAAAGCTGTTTTTTTACAAAATTTAAAAAAATTAGTAATGAAGTTTTCAATGATTTTAAGACTGTCTAATTAGTTTAAATTGTAAACTATTATTATATATCAATATTTATATTTAAATTTTTACATTGAAAACAAATATCAAGTAAATTTGTATAAAAATTGTTAATTAAAAGATCTAAATGTATCGGTAATTAGAATTTTGTATGTGTCGCTAATGACTACTTTGTTGATGCCACTATAAATTTTTTTTAAAATTATAGTTCCTCACCATCTTTGCTGTATGATGTCCCAGCCTCGAACTATTTCCCATGCCTTTTGTCGCAGATTTTATTTAAACACGTTTATGGACTTGTCTAAGATTTTGTTCGAGTTTGACATTCCCGTGAGTTTTCTTACATATTGTGTGTTATTTGTTGTTGCTTTATTAATATAACCTGAATTTCTGTATGTCATAATTTTAAGCTTCTATTTCGTTAGTGTGGGTATTATTTATTTAAATTGAGAGCATAACTTTTTATTTAAAAGTAACTTCTACCCGGACTATTCAGGAACGTTGGAATTATATTTCTATCTTTCGTAGTATGGAAGAAATAAATATTTGAAATCTGGAATACAGGCTGTATATAGAGTGAATCCGAAACGGTAAAAGAATATTCAAGCTTCAAAGATTTGGACTTCCCGAAAATGTATTCTTTTTTATCTCAATCGTGCAACTTTGATTGTACTAATCCTTCACTTTTTCTAATAATTGTATTAAATTTATGAGGTTGATATTTAAAAGGAAATAAAATTAATATATTGAGACATGCTAAATGTACACTGATTTAACCACTATTGTGCAACTGTTAGAAAGCAGCCTCTTCTTCATAAAGTGTTGAAGCAATGTGTTGAAGTAAGACGAGAACTTTTCACTTGAAATTAAGTTTTAGAATCAGTCTGTTATTTATTGACTGTTTTCGTTCATTAATCTGAAATTCTATAAAGTGTTATTAAAGGTCATTCTCCTTTCGTTTCTTAAACTTGTGTCCAGAGTCAAGTAGATTAATAATGTATTTAGTTAATAGTAACCATTTCGTTTAAGGCGGATAAACGTGTTTCTTATCGTTACAATTGAGTCACTGAGCCGGTGCTATATTCTAAGGTTAAGTAACTCATGTTTAATAATTCCATTGCCACTGAAAAGACCAACCCGTTTTTCTTGATCTCGCCTCCCTTGTTTCCACTTAACACGTTTCGCGTCAGCTGTAACACTTATTCAATTTTGTCGGTTACCTCAGGTTCGGACTGGTTTGTCTCCAGTATAGAGCTCCAAGTTTGATCTTATCTCGACGGTATCTGTCGTGATTTGTTACACTTCCCGTTCATCAGAGTGGAATCGTCAATGTCTCGGGATCTGTCACTGAATAATCTGTCTCCAATCGTCTACAGCAAGACTCTTATTTGTTGTAGTAATAGTATTGTTCGGGAGATTTAGCTAGTCATGTGTCAACACGATACGCAGTGGACAACTACGCCCATATTGCAGTGGGGGAAGACATGAGCTCACTTTTATTCCAAACTTGCAAAACGCAACTTTGTAGTGTTAAAGCTATTCTGAAAACATTTGGCGCTGGGAAATATATTACTGTCAGTTCAGGTTATGTTGTAGTGGTATTCAGTCCTAAGACCGGTCCGATGCAACCCTCCATGTTAATCTATCTTGCACATGCCTTTTCATTTCCTCATAACTACCACAACCCTCGTCCTCCCTAATTTACTTAGCGCATTTCATCCTTGGCCTCCCGCTTCTGTTCTTACCCCAAAAAATTCCCTCTAATACTAATTCTACAAGACCTCCTTGTCTCAAAACGTGGCCTATTAATGTATCCCTTCTCTTGGTCAACGTCCTCCATATTGTTCGCTCTTCCCCTATTCTATTTAGAACTTTATCGTTTGCGATTCTATCCACCCATCTGATTTTCAGCATTCTCCTATAGCACCACATTTCAAACGATTCTATTCTTTTCCTTTCCGCAACTCCTATAGTCCATGTTTTGCACCCATATAACGCCAGACTCTATACGAACATTTTTAGCAACGATTTCCAGATATTCACACTCATATAACCCGTAAGTAAATTCCTACTTTTCGCGAAAGCCTTCCTTGCCTGTGCTATCCTACTCTTTAAGTCTACTATACTTCTACTATCCCTAGTTATTACGCTTCCCAAGCAGTAGAATTCCTTAATTCCTTCAAAATATCCCTTCTCAATCTAACAGCCTTTGTTATTCCACTGTTTCCATACTACTCTCCATTACTTTGGTTTTCCCTCTATTAATCCTCAAATTGAACTCTTTCTCCATGACCACGTTCATGCAATTTATTATGGTTTCCAAATCGTCTTATGACTGCCCTAATACTACAATATCGTCGGCAAAGCGTGAGGATTTTCATTTATTCTCCTTGCAGTATGATTGCCTTACCATATCCCATTTTAACATTCTTCATTGCCTGTTCTATTTATAAGTTAAACACGATATATTTCACATCTAGAAACTCAACCGTAAAATGCAATAGTTAATAAGTATTATAAATATATTTATGTCAGTTCGGGATATGTTGTACGTCAAGAAACTCATCCACAAACTGTAGTAGCTTATAAGTATAGGGTAAGTTAAAAAGACGTTGTTGCTGTATCCATTTCCAGTTTGTGTGAATACAATTAATGTTTTTAACAATCCCAGTAGCTTTCCGGCAGTTTGTTGAAGGGGAAATTCCTCCTCAAACGACAATACTTCCTTCTCCTTTCCGTACTGTTCTAAATGAACAAGCCACGTAGAACCTCACCAACTGTATTCATATATATGTTACGGGGTTTATCCATCAAAACAGGCGGAAGGAAAATGGCTAAATTAAATTGGTCTGACGGGAAGTTTCCATCAGATTAAGAAACTCCGAACGGAGAAATTTAAATTTGAATCCGATGAGAGGGAGGGGGGAGGGGAGGACAACGCCGGGAACTCAGCAAGTAACATATGAAAATAGGAACAATCACTGCACGTTGGTCATCATAATTGGACTCTCGATTGATCTCTCGACAGTATTTATAAAGTTGTTACCAACTCTACAGTTACACTTTAACTTCTTTTTTTGCACCGTACTGACTGCTGCTAAAAACAATACATGACTTAGTGACTCCGTCTTAATAAAATGCGAGCGCTAGAATTTATTCACTACGAGACCAAGAAACCGCACTTTAAAACTTTAACCGAGATTTGCAAATTTAAAGAATGTCTTATCGCTCCAGGGCTTCCACGTTTGCCGAAAGTGGAACATATTGACCAATTAACAGCCGCTGTAAAGTCAAGTAAACCTGTATTGGGTTCTTATGAAACGTCGCATTACGTGTGTGTCAAGTTGTTAAGCCGCCATAATAAGAAATTTCACGTCCATTGTCTGTTTACCGGCAGAATTTGGTGCGGCCCGCTTAGTTGCCGGGTGAGTCTTGCGTTTGCCCTTTGTGGTTTTGCAAGACGCATGCACACATTGCAGAACATCTTCAAGTGTTGCTGCCGGCCTCAATTCTCACTCGTCCAGAACTCGTACACTCATTCACAGTCCACATTATAGTCCCAAGTCCCACTGTCAAGCCATTACGGAATAGGACAACCCTGAAATTATTGCATGTGAATAAATGTGTTTTGAGAGGAAATGGAAACTGGGAGAGAAGACGCAAACTATTTCAATTTCTCTCTTCGTTTTGATGTTATTATAGCTAATAACACTGTCATTCATTATATAGCTACTGTCGTCGACAAAATAGTACAGCCCTGAGTTTGAACCCTCACTGTGCCCATTCAGAATGTCCAACGTTATTTATGTACATGAAAGATTTTTAAAAGCATTGTATACATGCGTTTTGGTGAAAAAACAAAAGCGGCAGTTTTTTGTCTTTCTTTAATATAACAAGTCATATATTTAAAACTATTGCTTCAAATGGTCTGAAAATTTAAAAAATCACAGTGCAAACCCTTTCAATCATCTGTGTTTCTTACTTTTTTTAAATTAATATATTATTAGATCTCTACTAACTGTTGGACAGCGCACCGCAGAAGAGTGGGACAAAACTTTTCTTATAGTGTTTTAAAGCCGTAAATATAAAATATAAGCTTCATTAATGTATCAACAATCCAAAATTGTGTACGATTTTTTAAAAAGTGTAGTTAGAAAGAAAAGGTTTATAGGACCGGGAGGCTAAAGAAGTGTGGCTCCCCTGTCCGCTGGCCGAGGCCCGACCTTTCTCCACAGTTCTTCATGGTTGTTCACGAATTTTATTTGGAAAAAACTTTACCCTCCCGCTTCCAATAAACCTTTCCTTTCTCCCAGAACTTTTTAAAAAGTCGTACATAATTTCGTATTGTTGCTACATCTGAGGCTTATATTTTATATTTATGAATTTCAATCATGCGAAGCGCTGTTGAAGAGTTAGTAGTGGTGCACTAATTAATTCATTAAAAGAAACGTAAGACACACTGATATTCTGTACGAATTTTTTTAAAAAGTGTAGGGAGAACAGAAAGTTAAATTGTACCGGGAGGCTAAAGTAGGGTGGTTGAGACACGGGGAAGGGAATGCTGCGCCCCACAGCAAACTCATTTACTTTCATTCGGAAGGTTGTGAGAATAGTAGCCAATAGCACGACCTACTTGATGCAGGTTTTCTAGGGTTTTCCATGCATCTCTTTTAGGTGAAACGCCGAGTAGGATCCTTAAAATATAGCCCGAGGGCCCTGGTCAACCCTTAGCTATATTGCTCTATCTTACACACTCCCCATATTCAATTTCCTTCCTATGCTATTAGACGGGAGTTGCCTATTTCAGTATCACCCTCATGTAGCCTGTTATCCAAAAAGACATTTTATCAAGTTAATCAAACAGAAATATGTACAATGTGTAATCTGAGCAAATACGAAACACTCCAACATATTTTAATAGAATGTCCTATATATAGCACACAGAGAGCGAAATATTTTGTCAGAACTCAACCGAAAAATATACTCAAATGTCAACGCGCTAATTTGATTACTGGTATGCCTTTGCAATGGGCGAGTAAAACCAGCTTATTAAAGGATTTAAATTAAATAATTATTATGTCATTCTAAATTTTATAATAAATCTATACTGAAATTCGTTGTGATTGAATTATTTTAATACTGTTATTAAGGTTTACCAGATACGTGGGATCAAAGATATTGTAATCAAGCTACGAATAATACAATTTGTACTTTTCTCTAAGGAATTGCCCCTAAAAAATTAATACATGTGTTTATAAGGAGCGAAAGCATGAAAAGTGAACTAATTTTTTTAATAATATTTTATTTTAATAATATATCGATTTTATTTTTTTACAATTTTGAAATATTTCCAACACCGCACTTTGTCATTATTCTATCAGCAATGGTAGATGATTAATTTATTTGAAAGTGTATTAATATAATTCTGAGGATTTAAAAGTTTCAGCTTTTAAAATATCATCATTTTTTGTCCATGACGCTTCCGAATTCGGTCACTTCTTTGTTTAAAATTACATGAAAAGCGTTCTCTCACAATCATTTGAAATCATTAACTACATTCATTACAGTTAATTGCTAAAACCACTGGATTGGATATTCTGAGGCCTCCTGTTCATTAAAAAGAATGACTTAAAAAGATCAATGGGCCCAGAATACATCCTTGAGAAACACCCATTTGCATTTATTTTTCACAGTTAATTGACAACAAATAAGCTGCAAATCAATACATAAAATTATCAAATGGAAGGTTGGGTACTTATTCAGACGTCTCGTGTTTGTTATAGTTTCAGAGTTTCTACTATTAGGAAGAATGGACATAGAATAGAACCGTGCGGAAAATCGACAATCGTAAAATGAATTGTTTCCTGCTATTTGAGCAGAAGGAGTAAATTTCAGTGAAAAATAAATAAAATAATTAATTATCAATGCAATGCAAATTCCTTGGAGTGGTAACAGAAAATCTTTTCCGGATACTGTTTTTCGGATTAGTGATCCTAACATGGTTTCTGGAAGCGTAATTGTGATTCTAGTTGTCAAATTGACAGTTAATTAGACATTTCACGAGATATTTCCAAACTGTAGACAATGTATTACATCGCAGTGTTTATATGTATCATGGGCATTTTGCCACGGAATTTTTATTGCTTTCCAGGGTTCTTTTACGAAATTAGACAGAACAGCCTCATAACAAATTCCTTAGATAAAGATGTGCTATTATTAGATTTAAAATCCTAAATACCACACCTTTCCGGATCTGGGTGGATATTGCAAAAGAGGAGGATCAATGGGGCATATCGATTCCGGGGGCTATGGCAGACGATGGATTTCGAAACGTCGATGGCTTCATCCTACATATTTTTTTAATAGCCGTGTACTGTCTGTGCAGAGTGATTAGCTGACACCAAACTCTGAAGTTCCACGTGGCCGATTTTGACCTCAGTCTTATCCTCGGCTTCCTCGTAACTTAAATCCCATATTCGTTGAAGCATTACTATAAGTCTTTTCAAATAGGAGCCGAACTGACCTTGAATCTCTTCCTTGTCCCAGCGAATCAAATTCATGCGACATAGTCACATATCCACGAAACTGTGCCGCCCTTTGTGGCAATGTTTGTCTATTTATCCTCTCTTATACATTTAAAGGTTCGTATGTGAACATGAAATATCTGATAAAGTGTTAAATCGTCAAATGAGGTAGTATTTTACAGAATGTCACCAAGGGGTACATTTTCTTATTCGGGATAAAACAGATTTATTAAGACTACGGTCGTTGTCAAAATAGTACAGCCCTGGATTTCATGCCTCACTGTGCCGATTTGGAATGGCCTCATTTTACGAAAAATTTAATGCTATTTTATGATATGTAAATAAAAAAATTTGAAGCTTGCGTTTTGGTAAAAAAACTGAAAAATGTCAGGGATTTTTTGTCTTTTTTTATTTAGCTCGACTTTGAAAATTTATATATCTGAAACTGTTGCTTTAAATTGTCTGAAAATTTAGCAAAATACAGTGCAAACCTATCGGCAAAGTTTGAATATCAGTGTGTCTACTAACTCTTCGACAGCGCATCGCTTGGATGAAATTCATAAATATAAAATATAAGCTTCATTGATGTAGCAACAATACGAAACTTTGTACGATTTTTAAAAAATTTCTGGGAGAAAGGAAAGGTTTATTGGAGCGGGAGGGTAGAGTTTTCTCCAAATAACATTCGTGAACAACCAGGAAGAACGGTGGAGAAAGGTCGGGCCTAGGCCAGCGGGCATGGTTGCCACCCTACTTTAGCCTCCCGGTCAAATAAACCTTTTCTTTTTTACTACACTTTTTAAAACATCGTACAAAATTTGGGATTGTTGCTACATCAATGAAGCTTTTATGTTATATTTACGACTTTCAACCACTATAAGAAAATTTTTGTCCCACTCTTCTGCGATGCGCTGTCCACTAATATTATTAATTTAAAATAAAGTAAGAAACACAGACGATTCAAACTTTGCGGAAATGTTTGGAAGGGTTTTTACTGTATTTTTTAAATATTTTAGAGCATTTAAAGAAACAGTGTTAAATATATGAGTTGTCAAATTCTAGCTGAAAGAAAGACAAAAAACCTAACTTCTTTCAGTTTTTTCACCAAACCGCACGTATAAAGTGCTTTTAAATTTTTTAACACTGGTGAAGTGTTGGCCTGCCTAAGAATTTCATGCCATTGTTTCCTATCGTTTGGTTTATTCTTCCAATTCCTGATCCCGATACTTCTTCCTACTGGATTTTCCCTGAAGATACGTTTTACTTCGTTATTTTGGTCCATCTGGGCCACTTGACCAGCCCATTTAAAGCTATTGATTTTTATTTTTCGCATCAAGTCAATGTCTTTGTACTGGACATGGATCTCAAAATTGAACCTTTTCCTCCACAATCCATTATCATTAATTGATCCAAATATCCTTCTTACTATTTTATGCTCAAATGCATTTAATCTATTTCCGTTCTGTTTTGTCAATGACCATGTATCGGATGCATACAATAAAGCTGATATTATTAATGCTTTGTAAATTTTAATTTTTGTTATAAGCGTTAACATTCTAGAGTTAAAAATCCTTGTAATCTATAATATGCTCTATTCGATAAAACGAGTCTTCCGCCGATTTTCTCATCCAGTGTGTTATTGTTTCTTATTACGGATCCAAGGTACACAAATTTATCGACAATTTTAAGTTTAAATGTCCCCATTTGGATATTTCGCCCAAATCTTTCTCTTCTGGCTTTGAGTTGGAGACAATCATTAATTTGGTCTTCTTTTGGTTTATTTTTAACCCAAATGTAGCCGACGTTTTCTCAAGAATCAAGAATGATTCCTCCAGTCTTTTATACGTCCTACTGACTATTACTAAATCGTCAGGATAGGCCATCAGCTGGACAGATTTGTTCATAATAGTACTAGGTACATCGTTATTAACATATTAGTATTATCTAATATAAAACATACTTAAGACATGACTTCGTCTTCGAATCTTGGCTTCTTGCATACATTACGGTTGATTTTTTGTATCTCAATATTTCTCGCCCGCTTGGCATCGCTTCTACTACTTGGCATATTCTTAAATCTTCTGGTTGTGTTCAGGGTCACTCGAAAATTTGCCGACAAAGGAACTTAATGTCGTTTGAGCGTCCTTGAAAATCCTACGATATCGATCATGGCATAAAGTCCTGTCTAGTAGTTTTTACAGGTAACTGAAAAGAATAGCTCGTAAATTTCGGAGTGCTGATGAATATTTACTTTCACTTAACTCTCCACTTTGGTTTTACTTATACAATTATTATTATCACATTAATATTTACTGATTCTGACATGTCCAGTACTGTAATATATCTTCATTGTGATGTACAATAAAATCAAAATTATAAGGTAACCCTTTCTTCTACAATTTTAAATTCGAAAAAAATTCATTCTCTTCCGAAGGCTGAAACAATTTAATCGAATGCAAAAAAAAGCAGAATACTAAATGACAATTTCTAAATCACACTGTACAAGTAAGCCGTGAAGTTCAATTAAATTTATTTAAGACCGCGTTAGGTAATCGGGTAGAGTGAGTCACGAAGTTAAGCAACTTAAAAGCAAAAAAAATTGATATAATTTTTACAAAGGCTTTGGGTGAATTTAATTAAGCACGGAAGCAACGTTCATCAAATCGAATTTAACAGCGATAAAGGGAGACTTGCGAAACACTGGCAACGCTTTGGTGCAACCAATGTTTAATAAATTAGCGACATCGCTTTGAGATACAGAGCAATGGTTACCAACTTACCTAATGAGAGAGTGCTTCAACTAGAGCTTTCGAGATTTCGTAATCGAAGTTATACAAAGGGAGTTCAGAAGCATTGATTGCAGCAACGATTGAAGATTTGTTTTACATTTGTCAAAGAGAAAAGTATATCCGTAAAATACAAACTGCGTAATTAACTGTATGTACCTCTTTCTTTGTGAATAAAAGTAGTTTCGACCTCCTGCTAGCTTTCAGGAGCACTTATGTAAACGGACTGGAAGATATTTTCGTTCATCATTGTGAAGCAAAAACTGTTTCATCTTTCGTAAATCCTCATCATTGAGTTAAATTTGAGTAGCGGTATACGTTTTTAGATGTGTTAATTTTCAATCAGGAACACTATCTTACCGATCTTCTTCTCTGGCACAACAGCCCGATTCAGGCCAAGACCGTCTTCAGAACTTTCTTCCACATCCATGGCTACCATCTTCAAATTTTTGACACCCATCCGTTGATGTTCCTTGTGTACACCATCTATTCATCTTAAAGCGGGCCTTCCTCTCTTTCTCGTAGGATGTTCTTCGTTGACATATATTTCCCTCCTCCATTCTGTATATGGGGCCTAGCCATCTCATCCTTTCAGCTTCCATTATTTTTACTATCTCAAGTTTTTATACTGATCATACAGTTCTGATTTATAATTCTCCAAATTCCTCCAGCCTAGTTGGTCCATATATTTTTAGTTTGTTTTCCGTGCCTTAGATAATGTCCAGCTTTCGGCTCCTAATAACATAACAGGTCTGATTATGGTTTTTTAAAGCTTCATTTTGGTCTTAATGCTGAGAAGATGGGATTTCAGTTGCAATTTCACCCCATGATAACACTTATTTTCCATTGTAATTCGACAATTAATTTCTGCTGATATATCATTATTTTGTGTTATCAGGCTTCCTAGATATTTGAATTTAGTTATCCTTTCAAGTCTGTGATCATTAATTTCCAAGTACCTGTCCTTTCTTGGTCGGTCCGCTACTTCCATATACTTGATTTTTTGCTCATTCACAGTTAATCCAAATTCTTTGGTAGTCGATTCCATATTTTGGAATGCCTTTATTAGTTATCTAATATTTATAAAATCTGCAAAAGCCATTATTTGTATAGATTTATTAAAAATGGTGCCTCTGGTATCTATATTGGATTTTCTTATGGTTCATTCTAGGGCAATATTAAAGAGTAGGCAATTCAGGGCCGGATTCAGATGAAAAGAGGACCTAGGCTATTCCACTTTCCATTTTTAAGTTTGTAAATTACATGAGACATAATATGCTACATCATTACTGTGATATATATATATATATATATATATATATATGTGTGTGTGTGTGTGTGTGTGTGTGTTAAATGAAACATGTTGTGATTGGTACTAACCTTTATAAAAAGAATGTGGCACGGATAATAAATAAAAAAAGTCAAGAACACTTATTTCAACATTTATTCTTAGCACCATATATTGTATTTCTAATAATAACTAATCAAAGATAACACAACATTTACAAAGAAACAAAATTCATATGATGAAAATCTTTGACTACGAAAATAAAATACGGAATAAAAATTATAATATTTTCTATCAAATTAAATTAAACATATTAATACATTGAAGATTAAATTAAATTCAATTAAGATAAATTTATTTCATAATAATTTGCATTTTAAGTATGAATTATTATGATTTTTAAGTCTTAAACTAAAACAAAAATGGAACTTTATTCAAACAAAATCCAGATAACAAAAATAATATCAAATTGTATATCATATTAAATTTTATGTTAATAGTTACTTTATTTAATAACTGATTCAATGCAAGGATACATTTAAAACGAAATAGTAGATTAGAAGATTTTCTTTCTAAACTTTTTCACGCAGAATTCTTCTATAAGTGCATCATAATCTATTTTTCTGAAACTCTCATTTTCGATGCACAAAATACTCAATAAAGACAACCTCGCCTCTTAATTGATTTTTGCATATTTTTAAGTCTTGAAAAAGACTGATTCGACATTAGGGAAGGTCACTTTATTATTTTCTTTGAATATTATTTTATACAAGTCTGTATGCGACAATGTGGAATTTTTTGAAGTCTTATGCGTTTGTCTCGTGTATGTGTGGAAGTGAAATAGTTCTTCAGTAAGATTTTGGTTGGCGTCTTGCAATAACAGCTCAACACCTCTTTGATAATGTAAGATCGACAAGAAAGGAAAATATTTTCACTACATCATCATAAACAGAAGCTCTTCTTCCTAAATTTGATTCTAGTGCATCTAATACAGGCATAAATGATTTACTCGTAAATTTATCTCTTGAGAGTTTGTCTAAGGCTTCAGGGTCTGTTGAATTTCGTAATTCCCTTGCCGTTTACTTCTTATTATCCTTCTGGCTGTTCTACATTTAGTATTTGGCAACGTGTTTCTTGCTTGTTGCTCAAGTGCAATATATAAAATATTCCCTAATTTCACGTAAAATATCCTAAATTGGCCTGTACCAATCTGCACAACTACTAAGTAAAATGTTAGGGTTTTGAAGAATTTTATTTAATCTTGAAAAATTTTTCAGTGTTTTAGTGCCCACTGTTTTTAGAATAGTGTAATTTTAATTTTGTTAATGTAGGCGTCTCTTGATCTTGATCTCCAATTATTGTAAAGATTCTTTTTATTAATATTGGCTGGCACACTTGTAAAATTTCCTCGGTTTATAGAATCCAGGCCCGGAGCTCTATTATTTTTCAGTTTCCTAATTGCCTGATTTATATCGAACCGATCTAAGTTATTAAAAATGATGAAGTTCGAACGTGAGTTTGAACTTTCTCGAAGTGTGTCCGGACCATATGGATGTTGACATTTTAAACTTACTGAATTTCCGAAAGTAATACACGTATTCCTGTATGAACTAGTGCACTGGTGGAAAATACAGACTTCACGTAAGAACAATGTGGGGGGGGGGGGAATTTAAAGACAAAATTGAAGATGAATATGACACAGATCCTTAAAAAAATTAACAAAATTGATAGTTAAGAATTTGTGTAAATTGAGACTGATTTAAACCCCAAGAGAATCGTATTACATTAATAGTGTAGTAACTAAATTTGAACCTCGAAGGTATAGCATTAATTTAAATAATTAACTGTAAAAATGAATGTTTTAAAAATAGGAAAAAAATTAAATCATTAATAATTAATAAATAAATATTGAAATTAAAAAAGGAGAAACTATTTTATTCATTTAAAAATTGGGTTGGCTACTTATCAAGTCAACGAAGAACAAGAATTCTTATCTTTGGATTCGGTGGGCATAAAACAAAAGTTGACATCGAAGTTTTATTTTAACACTTAGACAACCATGGGTGAGAAACGTGAATATTTGTACCTGTCAACTTGCAGATCAGTAGGTCCAAGATGTTGCAGCTCGTGGATCCTCGGTCAACTACAGTAACCGGAATCAGCTACTCGTTGATGTTGTTTCGGACGCACAAAATCGGCTATTTATAGGTGAAATCATTCCCAAATCATCGGCAAAGATTGCTCCAATTTCAAGTCTAAACTCTACTAGCACTTCTTCTGCGAAACTAGCAATACTGCACGATCGATTCTACTAATGACTGAAAGAATCTAATGGTGTTCTGTCGACGTCAAAAAAAGTAGAGCCCTGAGCTTGAAGACTCCTGTGCCCATTCGGATTGACGTACGTTATTGTGAAAGGTCTCATTTTATGCAGAATTTAATGACATTTTATGAAATATATATAAAAAATTTAAATTCATTTTATACGAGCGTTCTGGTGAGAAAAAAAAACAGAAAAATATCAAGTGAGTATTGTATTTCTTTCATATAACTCGACTTTGACAACTCGTAGATTTCAAACTGTTGCTTTACATGATCTAAAAATTTAGCAAAAGACCATGAAAGCCCTTCCAAACCTATCCACAAGTTTGAATCATCTCTTTGTCTTACATTTTTAATGAATTAATTAGTAGACTTCTATTAACTCTTGGACAGCACATAGCAGAAGAGTGGAACACAGCTTTTCTTATAGTATTTTAAAGTCGTAAATATAAAATATAAGATTCATTGTTGTATCAAAGCTACGAAATTTTGTACGGCTTTTTAAAAAATGTGGGAAAAAGGAAAGGTTTATTGTAGCCCACTTGCCTGGCTCCGACCTTTCTCCGCTGCTTTTCTTTGTTGTTTTCCTGGAAATAATATATATTGATCATACTTCTTAATACTGGCAAGAAAAGGTTCCAGTTACTGACCTACTTTAGCAGCTTTAAAAATGTGTTTCTTCAGCCTGAGACTCGTCAGAAAAAGCACAACTTCTGAAGCCTACGCATATGCTTATTATATCTATAATTACTGAATATTTGCTTCTTTTCTCATGTATTTTGTCAAAGGTGATGAACCCATTTTCGGAAAATCGGATCAGCTCTCTTCCAATATTTCTTTCAATTTTAACATTTTCGGAAAAAATTTTCTCAAAATAAAATCCGTGAAATCCAACTGTAAAATTCTCTCTTTCAATATTATGACGTTCTCTCAACTCGGTACTTGTCCGTCTTTTTTTTTCGGGTGGTAATGTAGAATTGACTTTTTTTCTTAATCTCTGCCACAAATCGTTTTATTGTACTCACAGAAACTTCTAAACACTCACTGACTTTGGAGTAAACACGATAGCGTTTGTGACCACTACTTTCTGCAGGCAATCGAAAATAATCAACGGCGTTAAGGATAATATATTGTTCGCGATCACTAAGAGCTTTATTTGGAGGCATGTGCGAGCACTAACGAAGACAACAGCAGTATGATTAATGAGGAAAACAACCTGTAAAAGCGGCGAAGAATGGCCAGGACTGGCCAGCGGACAGGGGTGCCACCTTACTTTACCCTCCCGCTCCAATAAACCTTTCCGTTCTCCCTACAGTTTTTAAAAAATCGTACAAAAATTTGGTTACGTCAATGAAACTTATATTTTACATTTATGACTTTCAACCGCTACAAGAAAAACTTTGTCCCACTCTTCTGCGGTGCGCTGTCCAAGAGTTAGTTGATCCACTAATTAATTAATTTTCAGACCATTTAAAGCAACAGTTTTAAATATACGAGTTGTAAAATTCGAGCTTTATAAAAAAAGACAAACAACGTGACTTTTTTCAGTTTTTTCGCCAAATGCTTTTACAAAAAATTTATTTACATAAAATGGCATTAAATTTTGCGATAAATGAGACCTTTTATAATAACGTAGGTTAATCCGAATGGGCACAGTGAGGCTTAAAACTCAGGGCTCAACTATTTCTACGACGCCAATTGTGTAATGGCTTTCCTCTCAGCAGTTCAGTATTTTATAGCTTTTGAACCGGCTACATTTTCTGGCGGGGGTTGAATATGTGATCTTACCAGCCAATTTTGGCTGGTCAACTGTCCAGCTTGTGACCCTTCCGGATAATAGTACCTCAGCATATAAGGGTGAGAAGGGTGATTTTCCCACAGAACATAGATGTTCTGTTGGGTTTGCCGGACCTATTGTTTACTTTTCCTCTGCACGTCAAGTTTTAAGACTCGGACCCTTCCATATCCTGATCTTTTACCCTAATATAGTTCGTTCCGCTGGTCCTCTCCCCGTAAGTGTGTCGAAGGGATAATTTTTAGTGTTTGATGAAAGAACACGTGCAGTTTTCCATTGATTCACACTTCTTATTTAGAAGTGTCAAACTCTGTCGTTTTCTCTACGTTCCAGTGCCTGCCCGGTCAATCTTCTTCACAAAATCTTTGAGCCAATGGCAATAATATTCAATAATCCCGTCCCTTGTCTGGCTACATATTTTACTTTAATTGGACGTTAATATGAACCAATCGCGTTCATTAATGCTCTTCAGTAGGCTTGGTAAGTAACATAAGATGTACATACATTCACATGAACACAATTAAAAACAAAATAAATAATATTATATTTAGTATGTGTATACAAGTTAGTATAACGAGGTTGGGTTTTATTATGAATACTAAAATGAGTCTTTAAGCACATTATAATTTATTAGTTTTTCCCCAAATATACCTCAGTCATGGAGAAATATTACAGAATGCAGTTAAAAAAATTAAAACGAGAATTCCCGTCGTTAGTACTTTACTCCAAACAGTAGCACTTTTACGTTTGGCCCTTATACATGCTTTGTAAACAAAGGATTAGCAAAACACCGTTGTAACAGTCAGGTATATCTCCGGTTGATGTCCAGGCACCCGTTAGTCCGTTACCATCCACTAGATCAAGGGACTGTAAACTGCTCCCCTAATGGTACCGCTACTTCATTTTACTAAATCTGACTTCGTGGCGTGCAAATTCATGAAATTTGAACACTTTTACTGTTTTAACTTACTACAGTCCTGTTCATTTAATTATTTACTTTCGCTCTGTGCATGACAGTGAATAGATCAAAAACAAATATGAAATGGAAACCTTTCAGGGTTGTTAATTGTAAATTTTAATCTTTCGATGCTTGTAACAATTCTGTATACAGGTTAATTAAATGTAACAGAATAATAAAGTCACTAATTTCTTCATCTCCATCTACTTATAGACTATTACTAAGTACGATCTAGTTACTTCGTGACAGTCAGATCAGAAAAAGCCATTTAGTCACAACAAAAAATCATATTTCACTTGAATGTGAGTCACTGAAGAAATGGTCTTATTGCCTTCGCAGTTAAAATCATAAAGGTTGTCTAAGATAACATTAATATTATCGTTTCTTTATTATGAGAACAAACGCGACAACTTTCTTTGTAGTAAATTAAAAATAGCCAACGCTAAGGAAACCCACTTGATATATTTATAAAATCAATTGAGAATACCTGAGGAAATAATGAATACTCAATATTGATTATTTTTCTTTTTGTCAGAATATAATTTTATCCTTCGACTTAGGTTCGTGCTATTCGAATGTATGAAGTGTATTAATAATGAAATTGTCTCAGGAAAGCTTCCCCCTCCCCCTCCTCCTTCCTATTATGTCACAACGTGCAAGGCAAAGAGGAAAAACAGAATCCTTCATTCATTATGTTGCAACCCTCTGTAATATGAGTTGTTATGAAACCACTCGTCCTTTTTTCCAGCATAGCGACCTCGTCTTTCTCGGCTCATAGAACTTAATTTCCATTTGAGAACCATAAACTCTCTTACTTCACGACAATCCTCAGTAATAAAATTATCTGTTTTCTTCTTAATAACTCTCGAGTTACAATAACCGAGGTTGTGATAATTGGGAAATAGTATATTAATAAAATTCTCCTAACTTCTTTAAAGTTATTACCACTATTTTTTTTGTTCTGGTATTCATTCCTAAGACGGGTCTGATGCAGCCCTTCATGCTAAATCATCTAGAGCAAGCCTTTTTATTTCTGCAATATTACCACAGCCCACTACCTCCCAAATCTACTTAGCGTATTCTATCCTGTGCCCCCCTCTTCAGTTCTTATCCCTCCCATATGATAATTTTACAAGACCCTCATGTCTATAATCTAGCCCCTCCCTTAGTCAACGTCCTACATATTGTTCGCTCTTCCCCTATTCTGCTTCGAACTTCCTCGTTAGTGATTCTATCCACCCATCTGATTTTCAGCGTTTTCCTATAGCACCACACAAAGGCTTCTATTCTTCTCTTCTCTGCAACTCCTACCGTCCGCGTTTTGCAACACACGCATCACTCCATAAGAACAGTTTTAGTAATGATTTCCTAATATTCACACTGATATTATCCGTAAGTAAATTCCTCCCCTTTTGCGAAAGGCTTGTCTGTGCTATCCTACACTTTATGTCTACTAAACTTCTACCATCCCTAGTTATTATGCTTCCCAATCATTTTTATTATTTATTGTATTATCCATCCTTTGCTATTGGTATGAGCTGACATTTCTTTCCTAAAGAGTACCCATTTCTCTGCTATATTGCTTCTTTCACCTTTCTCTATTAATCTACTCTTGATATCTTCATTAAAACTGTAAAACACCATCTGTGGTTTCATTTTCCTAATTCTCATCTCTTTGTTTTAATTCCTTTCTTGAGTTCCTTCATTTTCAGCCTGCATTTCATAATCAACAGATTATGGTCAGAGTTCCCATCTGCCCGAGTGTACGTTTTGCAGTCCAGTACCTGATTCTTATGTCTCTGTCTCACCATTATGTAGTCCAATTGGTACCTTCCTGCGTCCCCTGGTTTCTTTCAAGTGTAGTCTTGCTCCATGATTCTTGAGCCAGGTATTCGTCACTACTAATCTGTGCTCAATGCAAATTCTACTAGCCTATCTCCCCTTTGATTCCTTTCACCACGTCCATACCCTCCAACTACATAACTTTCTCTTCCCTTTCCTATTACTGCGTTCCAATCACCTATTATTATCAATTCCTGGTTTCCATTCACATACTTCATTATTGCTTCAATTTTTTCGTAGATTTTCTCAATGTCCTCTTCCTCTGCGCACTTGTGGGCATATAAACTTGAATTATTGTCGTTGGCTGTGATTTTGTTTTTAACGTTATGTAACTAATCTTTCACTATGTAGTTTATAATAACGTATTCGTTTCCATAACCTTTTATTCATTACAAGACCTACCCCTGCATTCGCTTTGGTGCTAGTCATCCAACCAAAAATCTTGTTCTTTCTCCCATCTAACTTCACCTATTCCTACTATATATAACTTTAACCTTTCCATTTCCCTTTTTAAATTTTATAAAGTACCATCACGGTTTAAATTTCTAACATTCCACGCTCCAATTCGTAGAACATCACTCTTTTTCTTTCTGATGGCATCGTTCCGAGTAGTCCCCACCTGGAGATATGAATGGGGGACTATTTTAGCTCAGGAATATTTTACCCAAGAGGCTGCCATCATATTGTTATGCATTGAGTGTTGCATGTACGCGGGAAAATAAAGACACGGTTGTAGTTTCCCCTTGCTTTCAACCGTGCAACAGTAACACAACTATTACAGCTGTTGCCGTAATGATTCTGTTTCTGATTCTGTTGGCTAACTATCCTCGTTCCTGAAATCAGTAATAGTGAGGCCTGTTTCCCCTGTCACTATACTAGTTTTCGTCCGCCCCATAAAATCAGTACAATCCATACATGGGTAATAGTCCCCAATTCGCCACTAGGGGAGACGTCTTATGCAATATCAGCATCCCCACACGGTTATTCTTTCATACATACCAACATATTTATATACTCATATACACCCACACACTTCGCAGAACAATTCAAAATGATGCCCAACACAACGGTCCCGAAGCACAATTTCTCTTTCCGCATTAACGTCACTACAATCTGTTCAACACTTACGACCTAAAAAATGTATTAGAACGTTTGTTACTGCAAATAAAATTATTATTATTCATAAATCTCAAACTTTTATCTTTGCCTAAATAACCAATACAGATTAATTAACCACTTTATCAGAAAATGTATATTTTATGGTTCATCACCGCGTTTAGATTTACTTCACCGCATTTCCGCAGGTGAAGTGTAATGCTTCATAGCATCGTGAATGTGTATTTACCGTTCCACATGGAAGGATATATTAAATGTTTTACCTTGCAGAAGAACCCTATTAGGAACCTTTTCAATTTCTTTGTCATTTGCACCAAAGGAAAAGTAGAATAAATTAGTCTGTTAGATGTTATAACAGCCTTTATTTTCTTTTTAATTTAACTTAATCTCTACTAAAACAAATAAATTACAATCTAAAGAAAATCTTAAACTGACTCACGGCACAGATTACTTATCCTAAGTTTAAATGATTTTGTAAAATATTTATTTACGAATCAATCGGATATAAAATCGCATGAATCTTTATACCTTGTATAAATAATGTAACAAACGTTCATGCGAGACTCAAAACCCTAATTTTTATGTATTTAGACAGTCCATTACGTGTAACTGGAATTCTAACAGGAAAAAAATAATCTATTTTCTGGGAAAACGGGCAGAAGCGCATGTATTCTTTTCGGGTTGGTACTCGAATTAGACAACAGATACATAAAGAAACGTAGTACTAATCTGTAGACTTAACCCGATGAAAATATTGAGGAATACGGGATGTAAAGGAGAAGCGAAAGTCAGCACGAATATGTTTTAATAGAATGTTTTCTAGACAATTTAGTCATAAAAAATATTAAATGATTTGATTAATTATATTAACATTAAATTAATTACATTTACATTGAGAAATTAAAGTAAAGATGTTATGATTGTAAGTTCAAACACTGTTAGAAAAGGACGCAAAGTAGCACCGAAACGACCAGTTGTGTTTAATTCTTTTCCTTGTTGTTTGTTATTATATTGTAATTTCTCTTCAAACATAGATCGTTCAATTTATTATTAAAGACATGATGTATTAAAAATTAATTGTATTTTTTATTTATTATCTCATTTAAAAAGCTGTTTATCACTTAATGAGAGCATTAAGAATTATCTTATATAAGAATAAAAAATTAAGTGTCGCAGTGGTGTTAAAAGAAGTAAATTAGCTTTGTATCAAGGACTTTGTAAAATTTCATATCATGATATTTTTGTGCAAATGTGTCAATAATTTGTTACCATCCTATTTTAATAATAATTTAGATTATAAGAATGATAAAAACTCATATAATGTTAGAAGTAAAATAGAATTAGAAATTACTAAAGCTAGGTTAGATTTTAAACAAAATAGTACATTTGTTAAAGGCATAAAATAATTTAACGAATTGTCAATAGAAATTAGAGAATGTAAGACTGTTAGTAAGTTTAATAATTATTTAATTAAACATCTGAGTATCTGAAATGTAAACTGTAGTAGTTAGTAGCATTTATTTGCTGAATAAATTCTTTATTATTATTATGTCATAAATAGTCACACAATGTTTAAAGTTGTTGGATGTTTCATTGAAGAGTAAAGTTGACTAATTATCGACCATGAACGTCGTTGCGCCATGACAGTACACTCACGTGAATCTGGGACGGTATAACATGAATATAAGTCGAGAAACGATTATAGCTTTGATGAATCATTGTGTACGTGAAGTGCCAAACTCGAGGATGGAAAAATTTCGATTAGACCGGGAATTGAACGCAGGTCCTCCGCTTTCCGGGCAGAAATCCTACCAGCGCAGCTATCCACTTTGACTCCGTGCCCGGAGAAAACCTTTCCACTGTATGTGCATGGAAACTAGAGAAGTACATTCTTCACGACCTGTAAATATCCAAGAATCAATTAATAAAGATTCTTTGAGGATTAGTAAACTACAACAAAGGATCATTTAATATAAAAAAATATACTATTCGTCAACTGTAGATAAACTGATGATGTTTCCGACACTGAGTGCATTTGAATAGGAGTTGTTGATCTTCGTATGACACTTAGACGATAGACGTAGAAGCGCGAACCCAGTAAAACATACTTTTATCCTATGATTTCATCACTCCGTATGAGTTAAAATTAAGAACTAATTCACAACTAATTGTTTTCAAGAAATGATCAACAATATTTAGTAATTCACCATTTGAAACATGGTTCATAGTGACACCTACTGTTAAAATCATTCTAATTTACATCGGTGAATTAAAGGAATATTACTTTTCAATTAGTTAAAAAAATCTTGAGTCAACATTATCAAATACAGTTTTTTCACTAGAGGTTTCGTTTCTCTTTTTTTTATCTGACAAGCATCAAATAAGCACATACATAGGCACAGCTATTGCACACGATTTAGGACAAAATTTCTGAGGTAATGGTTTGAATGGAGCCGTAACGGTGGTGGTTTCGTCAATGCAGCCGCACTGTGGCGACATCTCCTACTGCGCAAGGACCCAAACTGCAGATACGGCGTTTGCAGAAGGCGCGTCTCCAAGTGTTTGCCCTGATAAGAAAGCGTCCGGATTCCAAGCACGTCTTGGGACATCTGCAGGAGTAGGAAATTCCTATTGAAGCGTACAGCTCCTATTTCCAAACAGTACAGTCTCCCTGTCGGAGTCAAGGTGGAGCGCCGGATGGTCACCCTCCTCATTCAACCACTCTGGCTGGTGGACACATCTCTCAATGAACTTTAAACCAGCTTCCGTCGTTAGCTCTGCGACTATCAGGCCATCAACTAACCAAAACTTGGCAATTTCATCATTAGTCAGCAAGGTTCTACGGAAATGTTTTGTTTTAAATTAATGTTATTAAGGTCGATAATACCAGATTTCGCAACTTCAATGTATGATTTCAGGATTAATTTAAATTCTTAAAAGTGTGGAAGATGAAAAATTAATTTAATCTATTCGTACTTTTCCATTACGCTTTAATTTTAATAAATTAGATGTCAACCCTTTCTTTATATTTTACCTAGAGGATTATATTAGTCACCTTAGTCACATTCTTCAATAGTCCTCATAAATTTTATCACATTGGCTAGTAACAGAATCTTATTTGTAATTCATAAAAACTAATTTTTTAGTTTTTTCGACTCTGTGGCCATCCTCTACAAACGACCAGAACAATTTCACGGGGCATAGATATTTTCTACATCATAACTACATCATTTCACATCCGTTAGCACTAATAGGTACGAATTCTCCCTCCCCGTTCACACAATAAAAGTCGTTACGACTTCCGTTGATATAATTGTATCGGTTGACGTACTTAAATAATTATCAATTTTTAATACTCACTAGATGCCATCCTTGCGTTATTTAAGCACACTTTACTCGCGTACCTTGTAGTCCTAATAGCCCCAGTTCCCTGCACGTCCTCTCTCCTAACGTCAGAACGCGGTTAATTTTAACACCCTAATTTTAAAAACTATAATATCAAACTGATCAGAAAAAAATTGTTTTATAATCTCCTTTATCTCCACTTCTGCAATCTTTTAAGCTGGTAACTTACTTTTAAGAATCACCATTCGAGTTTGTATTCTTTCGTCCAGTTAGCCACCTGCAACAAGTACTAATTGGCGGCAATTTTCGTCGTGTAAAGTCTCGCGGTTTTCAATTTTTTTCCCATCTATTGTTTTTGTATTGGTCCCAGTTTCAGTTTCTTATTTGAAACTCGCAGTTCTACCTTTTACCAGTACGTTTAATACTACTTTGTTCCTAGATGACCGTTCAGCATCCGATATTCCTTCTAAATTGTCAGCAATTTGTGGGGGTTTGTTGAAGCACGTGGCCAATGAGCTGGTTCCCTTTACCCATCTTCTATTTTTGGGAAATTTAGAAAGGAAGTGGTCATTGGCTTGTATTAACTGTCTACGAATATGTCTGAGTTATTTAGGGAACCGTATAATATTATGAAATGGACGCTGAAAATGAAGAAACAAAAATATGGGAAGTAGAAAAACTGCAACTACAGGGGGTGCTTCTGAGTTTCAAAGAAGATATCAAGAGTAGATTAATAGAGACAGGAGAAATAAACAATACAGAAGAGAAATGAGCTCTCTTAAAGGAAGGAATAACTAGATCAGCAGTAGAAAAAATTGTATGAATAGCTCAGACCAATAGGAAAGTATGGATAACACAAGAAATAATAAAAATGATTGATGAAATGCGTTAATTTTAAAACGCGAGAGATGTAAATGGTAAAGAGCAGTACAGACTTTTGAATAATGAGCAGATAAGAAGTGCAAATCAGCCAAAGAGACTTGGCTACAAGAAAAATGCAAAGCGGTTAAATATTTCGAAGATGACTGGGGCTGATAGATGCAGACAACACACGATAATTAGTTTAGTATCTCATGCATGCAAAATATTAACGAAAATAGTATATAGGAGGATATACAACAAATAGAATGCGAGTTAGGAGAAGATCAGTTTGGTTTTAGGAATAATGTAGGGACAAGAGAAGCAATATTGACTTTGCGAGGACAGGATAAGAAAAAACCGACCTACGTCCATAGAAGACAGCCAGCAGTAATTAGAATAGAATATAAAGAAAGGTTAATCAAGCAAGGAGTAAGACAAGGATGCAGTCTGTCGTCCATGTATATATAGAACAGGCAAGAAAAAATTAAAACGGAATATGGAAAAGGAATCATACTGAAAGGCAAATAAATAAAAACCCTATGCTTTCCCGATGATTTTGTGGTATTAGGGGAGTCAGAAGAAGACTTGGAAACCATAATAAATGGCATGAACGGGGTCCTGGAGAAAGATTTCAATATGAGGATTAATAGAGGGAAAACCAAGGTAATGGAGTGTATTAAGGGAAACAATGTAATAACAAAAGGTGTTCGTTGGGAAGGGATATTTTGACGGAAGTTAAGAAATTCTGCTACTTGGGAAACGTAATAACTAGAGTTGGTAGAAGTATAGTAGACATAAAGAGTAGGATAGCACAGGCAAGGAAGGCTTTCGCGAAAAATAGGAATTTACTTACGGATAATATAAGTGTTAATATTAGGAAATCGTTGCTAAAAATGTTCTTATGGAGTGTAGAGTTATCTGGGAGCGAAACGTGGACGACGATAGGAGTTGCAGAAAGGAAAATAATAGGCGCCTTTGAAATGTGGTGCTATAGGCGAATGCTGAAAATCATATGGGTGGACAGAATCACTAACGAGGAATTTTTAAATAGAATAGAAGAGCGAACAATATGGAGGACGTTGACCAATAGAAGGGATAGATTAATAATAAGCAATGTGTTAAGACGTGAGGGTCTGGTAAAATTAGTATTAGAGGGAATTGTGTAAGAACAGAAGAAGGAGACTACGGATGGAATACGCTATTCAGAGGATGTGGGACGTCTAGTTATGAAGTAATGAAAAGGCTTGCGCAAGATAGGATAGGATGGAGGGTTGCATCAAACCAGTCTTAGGACTGAATACTACAAAACACAGTAATATCGAAATAATGCCACACGGACTAGATTAAATCCCGAAAGCCTCCAGTTACGAGTTCCGTGCCCTATAAAGTAGTCACCTCATTAAGTACAATACAACAGACTTCAAACTTTATAAGCAATAAAAAGAATTTGGAGAACTGGAAGTACTTTTATCATATTCCGATCTGAGACTAAGTAAATTCAGTGCGATGAAATAAACTAATTTAACTCCTTAAATTTATCGTATCATCTCATCAGAATTGTCTTATTTTTCTAACATTGTGCAATAACTATCCATCTCCAGACACGCAACTTGAAGAAACTTGACTGGACAATCTGTTGCATTCGTTTCCGGGAAACATGTTTATTCAGAGTGGTGCAACAGAGTTCTAATATGAGATTGCAATTTCAGTTCCCAAGTAACAAAATTATTATTTTTTAAGAAACTGAACGGATACAAATCATGAAACGTGACCATTCGACGAATGAGCAATGGTGCGATTATTAATGGCGTTGCTCAATGATGACGTGAATTTTCGGATAGTGTACACTTTGTGATGTTCTCAGATATTCACGTCGTTAGCTTCTTATTGAGACATCTCCTCCCTCGTCTTGAAGGAATATTATGGTTCCTTAATCTTTGGGACTGTTTGATGCATACCCTTCCACGTAATATGCTCGACGGCAGCTTGATTGCCTCTGCTTTTGAGCGATGGTGTAACAGGAACCTTCATTACTCATTCTTAAGCACGCCGGAATCCGGAGCCTCGTGATCATACTACCTCCTTCCGCTTCTGCAAGGATTTTCCTGAATAATTTTAAGGCGGAGAGATCCTTTGTCTTTGTCATCCTTCTCCGCCTGCCTATAGTCCATAGTGCAGGGAGCCATTAGGATGATTTAATTTTAAAAAATTATAATCATATTCACTTCGCTTATGCCATAGCCAGACGCAGCCTGCTGGGCGGGATACACCCTCTAGGCCACACAGACCGTCAATTGGAACTATTGGATTACGTTCCAGTAGAATAAATTGTGTGGAGATCCAGCAGACTAAAAATAACGAGTGAAGATCGTATTGCAACATTGCCATACGATAAGAACAGTTGCATCATGTAGTGCCGGATTGTAGCCTTTGGACTGGTTTACAGTCAAAATATTTAAATTTCTCGTGCCATACGAACCAACTTCGTAATAGAAGCGTGTAAGAGATGCTTCGGTGACGTCATTCTCTCTGTATCTACATAGGGACAACTATTAGCAAGATGCTGTACTTTATCGGAATTTGAATTCACCAGAAGAAGAATCAGAAGATCACGTCCACAGACATGTAAATTATTTACAGTTTTCCTCAACCGTTTCAGAACGTTCAATATTTTCATAACTTCAATAAAAAGCCTTTTCTCGCCAGTAATCGCGTTATGTTACTTCCATTAATTAAAATAAATAGAATAATAAACTATAACTACATATATTAATGCATCTATTAATGGAGCTATGCAAATTATGGGTTTTATTAGAATAAAATGTGAATTATTCTATTCCCAAGTAACTACAAAGTATTATATGTATCGTTGGTGAATCGATATTAATGTTTGAATCTGTAGCTTTTTCACAATTCACTAATAAATTTTTGAAGAAAATTAGTTATGTACAACATAATTTCCTTAGAATTATGTCCTATAGAATGAATTTTCCGGACCCATAATTACAAAAAGAATTACTACACCATTTGAATTCCCAACTTTGGATTCTTAACGTCTTTCTAATAATTGAATTCATTTTTAAGTTAGTTAATAGTGGTATGATTATGTAGATTTAATTGATAAATTAAACTTTAAGAGTTCCGTCTACATTTAAAAATTGTTTGCGGTGAATCATTGATAACGTTTAGGAAGTTGATTTGATATTTTGCGAATTATTTAAGTCGCTTACGAATATGATTTTGATCCATGAGTGATGCATAAAAAACATTTGACTGAATATTACAAATGTAATTTGTATCTATTTAAGATATATAATTTTGTGTCTTTATTTCAGTTAAATAAAATGGACAATAGCGTAGTAAAGAAATAAATGGGAATTGTAAGAACACATATACTTATCGAATGATTCGATGTCTGACATAAATATACTTTACATAATAGCGGTAAAGTCTTGTTTAAAAATTTTAAAATACGTTTGTGTTAATACATATTAAGGAAAGCCAATTTTGCTATGCAATGTGGTATTTCAGATCATTAAAAGATATCTGTAACGTTCTCGCCATTAATAATATTCAAAGGAAACATACTTTTTATTATTCCAGGAATATATATACTGTATATAATTTTCGCGTCAGTTAAATTTTAACGTTTAGTTATTGTTCGTGTTTTTGTGGTGTTATTCAGACCTAAGACTGGTCTGAAGCAATCCTCCATGCTAACCTATCTTTCACAAGCCTTTTTATATCCGCATAAGCATCACATCCCTAATTTACTTAGCGTATTCCATCCTTGCTTCCTCTTCTGTTCTTACCCCACACAATTCCTTCTAATGCTAATTTTACAAGACCCTCATGTCTCATGGCCTGTTAATCTATCTCTTCTATTGGTCAAAATCCTCCGTGTCTTTCGCTTTTCCCCTATTCTGTTCCTACTGCAGGAGAATAAATAAAAACCATACGCTTTTCCAATGATGTTTTAGTACTCGAGGAAGAAGACTTGGAAACCATAATAAATGGCATGAACAAGGTCCCTGAGAAAGAGTTCAATATGAGGATTAATAGAAGGAAAATCAAGGTAATGGAGTGTAGTATGGGAAACAGTGGAATAACAAAGGGTGTTGGATTGGGAAGGGATATTCTGACGGAAGTTTTAAGGATTTTTGATACTTGGGCTACATAATAACTAGGGATGGTAGAAGTATAGTAGACATAAAGAGTAGGATAGCACAAGAAAGGAAGGCTTTCGCGAAAAAGAGAAATTTATTTACGGATAATATAAGAGTTAAAATTATGAAATTTTTGCTAAAAAGGTTTGTATGGAGTGTGGCGTTATATGCGTACTATACGTGGACGATAGGAGTTGCGGAAAGGAATAGAATAAAAGGCTTTGAAATATGGTGCTATAGAAGAATGCTGAAAATCACATGGGTGGATAGAATCACTAACGAGGAATCAGAGCAGCTGTCTTCCAGTGAATATTATTAGTAAAGCTTATATTTCATATTCACGACTTACAACCACTACAAGAAAAGCTTTGTCTCACTCTTCTGCGATGCGCTGTCCAAGGTTAGAAGAGGTCCAATAATAATAATAAATTAATTTTAAATACTCAGATGATTCAAACTGTTCAGATGGATTTGGAGGGGTTTGCACTGTGATTTGTTAAATTTTCAGACCATTTGAAGCAATAGTTTGTAATATATGAGTTGTCAAAGTCGAGCTATATGAAAGAAGGACAAATAACCGCCAAAACGCACGTATAAAACGCTTTTAAAAAATTTTCATATACTTATCACATAACGCGAATGAATTCTGCGTAAAATGAAACTTTTCACAATAACGTACGTCATTCCGAATGGGCACAATGAGGTTTCAAACTCAAGGCTCTTCTAATTTGACTGTTGTAGAACGTATAAAACGATTGTTTACACGCTCTTGTAGCTAAAAGTAATCCCTCTGGAGTATAAGTATGAATGTAATGTTCCCTCAAGTACTGTAACAAACTTATGTTTAATTACATTCCTGCCTTATTATTTACGTGAACCCGAGCAACGCCGAGCATTTCAGCTAGTTTCTTCTTTACTTAAGAGAATCCTTATATAATGACACGATATTCTTCCTTCCTCATTAATTATCCAATATGAAGCAATACATTCTGAGAAAGAAGAATGTATTGTCATCGTTGACGGCGTTGTGCAACATTTCAGTACGGTAGGGCGGCCGACTCAACCCCACGCAACGCTCTGCCATTTTGGCCTGACACGGTATCGCAATCTCCTTAAGTTACAACATCATAGCAACGTGCTTCAGGATTTGAAACATTACAGCCGGGCTCAAATCCGATGTAATGAATATGCAAGTGACCGTAGTGTGTCATAGTATTAACAGACATCTCTCCTCTGATCGGTCTAGAAATAGGTTGCGCAACAATGTCACTAGTTGCTCACAACTTCGTAACGTGCGGGCCTCGTCAGTCCGGCACAATATACGTGACTCTCCACATCAGTGTCTGCTCTCTGTGCAACCAGGTAACATAAGTCAAGAACATCGGATAAGTTCCTGGACACAGCAACCGTCATCCTGACCTCCACGCGATCCGAAACAGGTAAATTAACATTAATGCTTAATCACATTGATCTATGTACTAAATACCCGTGGTTAATAGGAATGGTCAGTTTCCTACCCGGCAGTGCCGTGCGGGACAATTTTTGAAAATAATCCTAGTTTTTGAAATTTTGCTCTTCATTAACAACTTTCATAGTGAATTAAAAAGACTTCACATTAAATCTTTTTTTCTTATTCAGAAAAACAAAACAACTTTAAATTTTAAATGACTTATAACAGCCTCTTTGTCAGTTTTTATTTTCTTTAAATAATGAACAAAACAACGTTTCGTCTCTCATTTGAGACTTCTTCAGGTATACTAGAATGAAAGTTTTAAATTCCATGTTTTACACCGGAAGAAGTATCAAATGAGAGACGAAACGTAGTATAGTTTATTATTTGAATAAAATAAAAAATAGCAAAGAGGCTGTTATAATTTATCTAGCATTTATTTTAATGTCTGATAAACTGTTTATTTAAAATTTTAGCTGAGACTGGTGTGCAGCCCCCTTTTTAATTCGTTCGCAAATTCGACAGCTTTATCTTCTGCAATCGTTTATTTAATTTAGTGATCGAAACATCCTTCGTCTGTACGCCATAATCATTTTACATTGTCCAAATATTAATTTTATTGGTTGAAACCTATAGCTCAAAGACTATTCTCAAGCCTCATAACATTGGCATTCAATATAAATCCAAAAATTCACTGTCCATTTTTATTAAGTATAATAAAGACCCTGACAATCCAAATGACAAACATGGCATTGGATACAAATTTTCTTGTAATGATAGACACGTCTTTCACAAACGTCGGGCCGAACGAACCATTAAAACCAAAATTAGAGAACACATGTCAAATTATATGCTGTTAACTGAGGAACAGTCTGTGATAATTAACCAAAGTAAGAGAATACAAAAAATGTTGAAAATGAATCTAGATATACACATTTTATTTATTGCTTCTGAAGTGTGAAGGCTGGTTTGAACAAGAGTGTAAGAAGATGATGGAAAATAGAAATGAGGCACACAAAAGAATGTTTGTTTTTTTTGTGGGGGGGGGGGGATAACAGGCTACATGAGGGTGATTCTGAAACAGGCAACTCCCCTTTATTAGCATAGGAAGGGAATTGAAAAGGAGGGGTATTGAAGATAGACAAGGTAGCCAAGGGTTGATTAGGACCCCCAGGCTGTAGTTTAAGTATCCTACCCGGTGTTTCATCTAAAATAAATGCAGGTAAAACCCTAGAAAATCTGCATCAGGTAGGTCGATCCTTTTGTTAGTATTCTCACGCCCTTCCGAATGACGGGGGACGAGTTTACTGTGAGGCAACTATTCAAATTAATATTCCACGTAACAACTGTTTATCTAAAATAACAAAAATTAAATAAAAGAACAAATTTAAAGAGACAATAAATGATTTACCAATTACTACTACGTTTCGTCCTATAACTTCGTCAGGTTCGAATAAATTTCTTCAGATATTGGTCAACATAAAAATTGTACAGTAAAAAATTAGAAAATTTTAAGTAACAATATTTCATTGAAAAATAAATTATTCAAATTGAATATTTCAAAAATTATAAACCACTTGAAATATTTCAAAATTAATTTTAATTCAGACTGATATTTATTAATTTCATTGAATTTAAATGGAATAATTGATTTTTCAGCGAAATATTGTTATTAATATAAATTTTCCAATTTTTGAAGTAAAAAACAATAAAAAATTTATTTGTACCTGATGAAGTCTCAAATTTGAGAATGAAACGTCGTGGTAGTTGAATAAAACTTGTATTGCGTCTGTAAAGTGGTCCTTTTAATTCATCTTGATATAAATTATTAAAATGAAATTGTGAAATAATACGATTATTGCACAAAGTGACATAAGGGGTCTTTAAGGCATTAATGATGAAATACTTTCATCAAGTTGTTTGTTATTTTCTCTGACGTCATGCATTTGGGGTTATCAAGTGAAATCTTAATTATTGTACTGTTAATATCTGATCTCAGAAACAGACAAATGTAACTAGAATAAAGCCATTTCCGCACTGTAATTTATAATTCAATTATTAACATTACGTTTTAAAAGTCACTAATTAAAATTAATTACGCGCACTTCCTACTTGAAATATTATATTTTATGAGTAAAATAGACCTGATCACAGAGTTAATTCATCAAAATGTCTGATAGAAGGTAAATGAAATTATTAGGATTTTTTAGACTGACTTGAATCATAGACGAACACCGTTCAAATTTAATATTTTTCTCATCTATATTAAACTGGTAACCAATATTTATTCATGTCCGAATACTAATTTATTTAAAACAAATACCAAGTCATAATTTACGTAAATAAATATGTGTTTAAAAATGCATCAAAATGACCTTTTCACATCAAAAAATATAAAATTTATCCACTTGACACAAAGTTTTATCTCCCCGTTTGGGACTTCATTATGTCAAGTTTTTGAAATCTGTAAGTGCGTAATTAAACATTAAAGGTCCAAACATAAAAATTTACGTCTTGGACTGTATCCTTGGAAAATTACATGCTAACTGTATAAACTGAATAAATCTTATATTTGGTGTGATTTATTTTTTTATCAAATAAAAGGACAGACGTCAAGTGAAATATCATATGTAAGTTTCGGTAATAGCATGTCGATTGTTTTATGCATCGATATTTATGGAAGTCATGAGTAACATTATGGGAATGTTATAATTCACAATCAAATTAGACAAAATATATTGTAAGCCAATTTATTTTCAATATACTGTATATTTATTAAATTGTAATTCACTGTCAATGTAAGTACCCAATCAAATCATTTTTATCATTTAGAGACAAAATTCGTATTATTTTCATTACGTCCAGTATTTTTACTAATATTGCAGCTTTACTTTTTAGCTTGCATCTCGCAGAAGCTGAGAAATATAAAAATCACGGACTGTTTTAAGATAAGCTGTTTAAAACTGCAAATTTTCTGTTGAAATACTCCCATAAATGACGTACCGGAAAAATAAATTTTCACCCCTTTGTTTTTAATTATTTAAGATATAGTTTTTTAACGAGAAATCCTCAAAATAGTGACTATTGAGAAGTCACCATGTGTAATTTAAAGTTAAAAACTATTTAAAAAAGAAATGAGCCATGCATAAAATACTTTCGTGGCCGTTGGGTTGAGTTTAAATTAAAGCAATTATTCTCTCTTAGAATTAAAACCCGAGTGGGAGGTCCCAGGTTCCATTCCCGGGTCCGATCGACATATTTCCATTATCTTCTTTAAGAAGCTGTAAAAAATTAATTAAAAATTAGAACTGAACATTTCTGCATATTAAAATCCATTACAAAGTACCATACTTCCTTTATCTTTTTCAATTACATTACGTGAATATAACTCGTATGGGTCGCTACTACTTCTTTTTGCTGTCGGAACAGTTGATATGTTTATAAATATGCATTTATTAAATGGACTAGACTCTGACGTATTTTATGGTACTAAAGATTTGTTTTACTGAAGAATCAGGATGGGAGAAAATTCTACCGGACCGGGAATCGAACCGGTCAAGATTTTGCCACCCTGATTCCTTAATTTAGCTTCATCGCTTAACTTCGTTTGGAAAGCAGCTTTTCTGTTCTAGGATACCCTCGTAGAAATATTAGTATGGTTAAGCTGTAAATATTTTTCAATGTGATGTAGTAACTTACCAACGAAAAGGATAGAAACTTTGTATAAACACTTTGAAAATGTACCTTCGAACGATCCTGACACATAGATTAATTTCGTTTTAAGAATTTCCATGGATCCAAATACTTTAAGCTCCTTAGTATCAACCTAAACTATATTCCGATAGGTGAAATCATTATTTTCATTGGTAAACAGAACTGAATGAGTAAAATTTCGTAGTGCAAGAAAAACACCGTCTGGCGCCGACAGTACCAAATCAACTGACGTACAGTAACAATAAAATTTCTTGGAAATTGTCATAATAGAACAGTCTACTCCCATTTTTCTTCACGAAACTATTCATTATGTATAACAAATTTGAATAGCATTATACTACTTGTAAAAATTGTACCGATCTAATGATTAGTTATAAACGAGCGCAATTATAAACATGTCTTTAGAAAAATTAATGCATTCTGTGAGACAATTCTTATTATTAAGAAAAAACTAACAACTTTCGTGAAGAATGTTCTCTTTGATTATTAGTCATAACTGTTTTTAATGATATAATTTTACAATCTGCTTCAACAATAAAGCATTTAGTAAATTATTGACTTCCTTCAATATCAATTACCTTTCAACATAGCCTATGAAGACTACGATTTCTGTCGAAAAATGAGTTTTTTCTTTTGTTTTGGTTAACAAGCTATATGGGGGTGATCCCCTTTAATAACACAGGAAGGGAATTGAAAAGAGAAGATGTGAAAGGTAGAGCAACGTAGCCTAGGGGTGACTTATCGATCAAATTATATATAGCGTATCGTTTCTCTGTTGAAAATACAAAAATGGAGTAAAAATTTACTGAACAATACCATCAGCCGTTGTTATATTGGTATTATCCGTTTAGTTTGCCTACACGCAGAAAACCTTTTAGGTTCTTAATATCCATTAAATTGATAAATCATACATATATCAAATCTCTTACGCAACCAAAGAATTATCTTTTACTTAACACTTTTTGTATTTTTGGATAACAATGGTTATATTTGATTTGGAAAAGTGAACGTGACGCTAATTTTAATCACGTATAATTAAAAGCCATTATTATCTATTAAATATGCAATACAAAATAACAGCATTTATAAAATAAAAGAGATTGAAATTATTTATAGTTGAATAAATAATTATACTAATCAAATATAAAATTTACAAAACTTCTCCCCACACACAAAAAAATTACTCCCTGAATCCACTACTGCATTCAAGAAATAATACCATTTAGTCACAAGAATTATAAAACAAATAGTTTTCTCATTTAAAACTAGATCGAGAAATATTTAATTTATGTTTAATTCCTCAATTCAAATAAAACGAAATCGTTTAAAAAAATGAATGTTTCCCTTAACACGTTATTTGCAACACATATATGTCATTTCCTGAAAAACTAATCACATTTTCTGATAAAGATAACCGCCGTCGTCCGCCTGATTCAAACATTGGTAATATGTACAGATGATATGATCAAGCAATAGACTTCCTCCAAAGACTTTATGTATAATGTAAATATTGGAAATAAATTAAGTAAGGAATTAATTGTTTAAATTTTACTAACATTACATACGCACCAAATCATAAAATATTAAAATAAAACAACGCAGCGAATTCGAGTTAACCCTTGAACCATTTATATTACCCAACGCTACATTTCTTTAAATTTGAGTGTGGCATAAATAGTAATAGAAACTACCAATATTTTGTTGGAAGCTGTTAAGAAGAAAAGGAGTGATGATCAAATGCAGTTTTTAAAAATTATAATTCCGTAATGCTGGAGTTGTCTCAGTAAGCAATGGAGAATTATTCATCAAACGGTTTTCTAATTGTTTTGTTCTGTAAGATTAAATATACACTATATTACAGTTACAGATTTTCTGTTTTCACGCTAAAAGCGAACAGTAAATCATAGTAATTAAGTAAAAATGGGTAACTTTGTCGTTAAATTGGCGCCACGCAGTTCCTCAATTGTCAGTTTATTTCTGAGTACAAGCATAGATTCTAAATGTATAATTTTGAATTAAAACAGGTCACTATGTATAGTAATTTGATATGTCGTGAATTAAAAGATTAAATGACTTACATTGGGTATACTCGAAATAATTACTTAATAATAACCTGTATCAGTATAACAACGCTAGTTCTTCAGTATGAGTAACTGATCTTTTGGCGCCGTAATTAACATTAACGCGCGATACGTAAAACAAAGATTAACCACAGTTTTGGAAGTCTTTTTAAGCACACATTTTCTTTCAATATTGCACTTTCATCCAAGTCAACGAACTAAGAAGTAAGTCAGAGAAAGCGAAACAATGAAAGCGAAGTGTCCTCTGCGCCTCTGCGCGTGTGTTTATCTCTTTCAGTGATTTTCTATTCACATTTCAAACGCTGATAAGGCACGACACAGTTTGCAAGTATCTCGGACTTTTGTAGCGAAACTTCTCATCTCGATACAAAACTTGAGTTCTCAGTTTTTGTTTATAGTGCTTGTATTTTAATTTTCACAAATATTTAGGCCCATTATCAGCCGATGATTAAATAATTGTGCGAATTCATCGGGCAATGTAACGAGGAAGGTGGGAGAGATTCACTGGAAATGTATCAATTTACTACATAGCGAAAAGTAATAGTGCATCAGCACATGCAGGTAATGTTTGGGATTGTATTAGTTCTTGCAGTATTGCGTCATGTTCTATTTAACGAATATAGAATAGCGTGGTGCCGAAAAGTATAATATTTCATCAGTCCTCGATGTTGCTGAGTTGAACTAATAATACATTAGACGCGTATGTATATTCACCACATTATTCGTCTAGTTTCATTGCGGAAATAAATTCTGAATGATGATTTCAATTACGTACATCGACGCTCTCATATCAACGCTTACCACGGGCTTACTGCCTCGGCCAAGCGCTGCTGTCAGGGCGGAAGGGAAAAAGTAGTTCCATAGCCTTTCAAGTTTATATTTCTACACGTATATGGCTAACAGAATAAAGAAAATTAATTTATTTGATGTGTTGAACTTTCGAGGCAACCTGTTTTTCAAAATCATGTGTAATAGTAAAGTAAAACATACACCGCGGAGTGATACACGAGGCGACTGCGCTGTACTTGATACCTCGCAACCTTCACTCGGCGCTCAGTTGCACAATGGCGTGCCTTCTATTAACTTCGGATTGCCGTGAAGGCTGTTTCTGAGCGGGGACCGGCCCAAAAATTGGCCAGTCCAGGTTACGGAGACGTTGTCTCAAGGGCCAGACGAACATCCCTCGTACCGACGGTCAAGTTTTGGAACGATATCCACTCAGGAACAGGCTTTCCAAACGTAAGTTATGTTTAATATATATCAGTACTGACATTTTCTTCGAATTTAGGCTTTAATATGGCCCGGAATATATTATTAAAGGAACAATTCGTTTAATTCTGACGAATTGTTCAGTCAAAACGTTAAGCTACTGATGCAGCAATATTACACTTGTTTGTTTATAATATTGCGTCATGTATATACGAGGACCGCTTTTAATGATTCATTTCTCTTACAGAAAAGGAATAAAACTGCCGTTCCGAACCCGATGTGTCGCACTTCGGATGCCGACCTGGTTACCGAAATAGAATTTGGATATTATATATCCACGTGCTCTAAGTAGCGAAGAGGATAGTAAGCAGGAAGACAAGGCTGGATAACACCTTTCAGTGCTGGTGCTTTACAATTTGCGGCCCTAAAGTTGTAAAGTTTTTCGAAGTGTTCGCAAGTGATATATTTAGTTTCGTGAGATAGTGAAGAGTGAGTGTGGAGCCGTAAACTTTTTTCCTCGTCAGTGTACTCGTTTAAGTGAACTTCCAATGCAAGAGGCGAACCTCCACGCCTTTAACCTCCCGCCGTTGAGGTTTAAGGACCAAGAATCACCCCCTCAATCCCGGCAACATGTCGATTCCGACTGCGATTTGCTCAAGAAATCGGACGGCGGGCTTACCCCGGGCCACCTCAGCCCGAACCTCCAGCCCGCGTCTCTGCCCACGCTTCCGCAATTCCCTCCGGCCTCCCTCGTGGGCGACAAGTACCTGATGTTGGAGCAAGTAGAAGGCACAACGCTTTGCCGGTGTATCAACGTTCACACGCACGAGGAATTCGTATGCAAGGTGGGTTCAATTTGTTTTTTTAATGTAGTTGTTTCATGGCAACGCGTGTTCGATACGATATTACATAAACGCATCCGCGACGCAGCGGAGTGTCTGCAACGGCTTGCCCAACTGCGCATTGCAAGAAAGGAAATAAACGAACTAAGCAACGCTTCCCACAGAGTAAACTACTCACTTGCGACACGTTACGTCGCGCGGTTAAAGGAAGTGTGGCTATTAAGAATGGCAGTCGCGATTACTCCAGTTGTCGGCGCTTCACGTCGAGACTGTGAGGATCGCCCTCGCTCGTAAATGAAAATTTCGCGGATGGCTAGCAACAGATGAGCAGTGAGTGACCTTGATGTTGCATTTGAACCCGAAGCCGCTGCTCCGGGTTGGCGCTGCCTGCCGAGAGCGTGGCGTTAGCGCAAGTCTTGTGAAATACCAGCTAAAAACAGCTGCAGATACGCCGACTGGCGACGTAACGGATATACTTCCTCAATATGCCGTATTATACAGAATATATGCATTTATGTATAGCTATTCGTTGAATGAACTGTCGCGTCTGAGTTGTATACCAATTGAGTCTTCAATATTGCAATGAAATTTTTACGTGGTATAAGTATTTTCATGACGTCTCGCTGGCAACGGATTAGCGTGGACATCAATGCTGTTTACTTTTAAACCCTTATTTTGTATATGCTTTCTTGGCTTCCAGTTTTTCATTGATATTCGTAGCGTTACCCAAGAGTACGCGTCGTTAAGGCTTAAGATCTGACCTTACAGCGTACTGGGAATTTCAATAAGATGCTGATATAATAATTTTAATTTAGTGAGGGCGTTATTAGTGCGATCATCGACGAACTCTGTAGTTTATATATTTTTGAGTCTGTATTGTGTAGCTGTTATTGTTAGGGAGGGATGAAGAAGGCATGGTTTGTTTGACAGGTGGTGCCTCTGGAGTTCGGGAGCCTGCTGACTGCGCACTATCGAGTGGACGAGCACCCGCACGTGAACTGCTTGCAGGAGGTGCTGCTGGGCCCGCGCTTCCAATACCTGTTGTTCCCGCGGGCGCACGGGGATCTGCACTCGCACGTGCGCCTGCGCAAGCGCCTTCGCGAGTCGGAGGCGCGCCGCCTCTTCCAGCAGATGGCGGACACGGTGCGCGCCTGCCACGACGCAGGCATCGTGCTGCGCGACCTCAAGCTGCGCAAGTTCGTCTTCGCGGACGCAGCCAGGTACGGACAGCCATTACTTTGATCCTGATATTTGATCCTTTCACTGCCCCCCCCCCCCCATTCGGAGGACGATGTCGACACTTGGAGGTTTTTAGCACAGGGCCGCGATAGAAGGCGATGGCGCCGACCTTCACCTGGAAGCGCTGACGCAAGATCCCACGTAGTCCCCCCTCCCCCCACCCCAATTCTTCTTGGTTACCTTTCCATCCCTAGACTTTTTCTGGTTCTGTCCTTAAGGTTTCCATGAAGCTGATAACCTTCCACCGTGATCATTGATGTATATTCCCAACATTGGGTTTACGGTTCCCTGCAACTGTAAAAGACCCAAAAGCACCTGTCACTAATGCAGATAGTATTCCCTATTTTCAACGTAGTTGAACTTTACGTTCGATTAGAACCTTTTCTAAAATTAGGTTACGTTCTTGTTGACTGTCAACGAACGGGGTCGCACGCAGAATTGGCTCAAGTTACAACTCTTTTTCTGTGGCATGAAAACCACTCAGATTCTTGCTAGATTGGTTTGGACGTCGGACGACGAGCGTCGTTTACGGCCGGAACTCTAGTTTTCTTAAATTAAGCTGGCGGTTGCGTCTAGACGCCAGCGCTCCAAATAGCCCTTTCCACATTTGGCGCCGACCTTGGCGCGAGTCCACGAATGCGCGTTTCCTGGCCGCGTTTTGAGCCCGTTCCTGCGATTTCATTTGAAGGCCGGGCGGGGCGGTTTCGCAAATGCGACATTGCCGCGTCGTCGGGCTGCTGAAGATACCGCGTGAATGAACTGGCCTTAGCGTGCGCCATTATCAGCCGTTCCAAGGCGAGCCGCCTCTCAAGGTGTCTGAATACTGGGGAATGAGGTCTCGCCAACTTAGCCAACTTCAGGTGCTTCCATATTCCTGCTACTACTTTTCTTTCCCTTCCGACCGTTTATCTCGTTGTGATATCATCACTCACGTCTCATTACTCCTTACACTTTGTGTTGTGCGATGCTGACCCCAAGCTGATAGTCCAAATAGAGCCGATTGCAATAATTCTACTCAGGAGTCATACACTCGTGCAGCTAATCTGCCGTCAGCAAGTCAGTTTTCTTGAGCTTCGACATAAACCCCCTTATCTCTTTCAAAATGGTTTTAGAACTACCAAGAAATATGAGTTTGTCTTTACAACTTAATTATAATGCATTTATCCGTGAAATATTTTCAAGTCTACTTGGACGGCAATAATGCATTACGGTTCTCTTAGACTTGCAAGTTTTTTGATTATAATCTGTAATTTTCGATTGCACGACTCCTTCAGTCGTGATGTACGAATGCCGAGGCGGCGGGTGATATGTGAACAGACCCGGGGGGAGGGGGTCTTAACCCAGATGCATTGGTTACGGCACCTGCTAGGCCGCGTGGGGAAATAGGTCCTTGCATAAGCCTTGGAAACGCGTACGCCGGCGTGGGCGGAACGCGCTTCGAAAGCGGACTTCTTCGCACCGCGCGCAGAAGAAAGCGGCGCATCCTGGAGTGCGGTTTACTTTCTCCGCAGCTTTCTTGTTGCCTCTCTCGGGCTGTGAACTTGAAAGTCCGTGCTGTAGGTCGGGTCAGTCACCCCGGTCTGGCGCAACGGAACGCCGAGAAAGCAGATTGGAAAGGCGGGCAGGTGGGGCAACGCCGTCCGTGCCTCTTCGGAGACGCGTGCTTTTCTAACGGCCGTTTCGAAATGACAAGGCGTGAAATACCACTTGCCTCCTGTTACTTGGGCAACTCCTTTTCCGGAGGACACCTTCCTATCGATGTAGTTACCGGGGATCGTTCCGAACCGCGTGACCCTCGTTGGGAAACTGTCGTTTCGACAGATAGATGAAGGAAGGTAGTTCGATTGTCTTGTGTAACAGGATCCTGTCATCTCGTTGCCGCGTCGCGTCATACTTGGTTGCGTTGAAATTGTTGTACCCGAACTCCTGAGCGTAGTTCAGAACGATCACGAATGATTGGCAGTATGGATGCCATGATTAGGAGGCGCGTTTCGGATAGACTACTTCAGGTGGCGTAGGAAGAGTTTACAATTATAGCACGACGCTCTGAAATATTGTTAGCATATTTCCTACATGTCACCTTCAGTGAGTTAAGCTTTCTTCTTTTACAAGAATTAATTATGGCTTATTCATTATTTTCATGGAACCAAATTTCCTTAGTTCATGGAATAGTGTTTCAGTGATTTAGTATATTTCAGTTTTTCAAAGTATTTATTTTATTTCAGAACTCATTTGAAGTTGGAAACGCTGGAAGATGCTGTGGTCCTGGAAGATCCTGAAGATGACCTCCTTCAAGACAAACGAGGCTGTCCGGCTTATGTCAGCCCCGAAATTCTGAGGAGTCACACGCAGTATTCTGGTCGTGCTGCTGATATGTGGAGTTTGGGCGTCATACTCTACACGATGCTTGTCGGCAGGTAAATTATTTCTCTATATCGTAGACGGAATTGACTCTTTTGTCTAGAGACTTTGTTAAATTATTATCTGCTCGTTTCAGTTAATAAAAATGACTTTTTACTATTTCAGGTATCCGTTTAACGACAGTGAACATGCCAGTTTGTTCGCGAAAATAAGCCGGGGGCATTTCAACATTCCTGACCAACTCTCTTCACGGGCGAAATGCTTGATCAGAAGTCTTCTGAGACGTGAACCGAGCGAGAGACTGACTGCGGAAGATGTGTTGCTGCATCCTTGGTTGGCACGTGAAGAACAGTTGGATAGTACCACACGCCTCGACCAAATCGTACCCGTTTACAGGGCTAAATAACTTCTACCCTAGAATCGCTCGCCCACGAATCACTTCCTCGCCGTAAGTTTGTAGCGTGCTCTTCTGACCGATCGCCCGAAAGAGTCTTGAGGCACGACCGTTTTTGTTCCGTGTCAATTTGTCGGAAACTTCTGCGTGGGACCTTTCCAGCATTTGTTTCAAATATTCACCTCCCACTCTTTCAAAGTCACAGAGTAAATATTATCTGCATTTTTCAAAATGTTTCAATGGCATACGGCATTAATAATTTGCGACGTACTGTCGACAGCTTAACGAATCTGTGTTCGCGTGTGTGTAATCCTACCTGTGGGTATTTTGAGCTTAGAAACTTATCTTTCTTCTTTCTTTGTATTGTGCCAGTCCTAATGCTGCAACCCTCCTCAGCTCCCCTGGTGTGGGAGCAAACCGTTGCTGCAAGAGATCTCATTGGCATGCTTAGCAAATCTTCCAGATGGCATTTTCAGTGTATGTCTGTGGTACAAAAGTGTGATATTGAATGCATCACGATTATAAAATAAAAACTTTGATTTACTTATCTGATGGACTTATTTTGTTTTTGAGTATCTAGGTTTGAAAGACTGTGAGAGAACTGTGGTGGCAATTAATATTGCGCAGTCCAACGGGGAACATAATTCTTGAAAGCTCTCAAATTAATCATTGGACAAATACTTTGTATTTAGAAGAGAAATTATTGCATGTTTGTAAAATATTGTAATAAAGACTGATTTTTTGAGGCATTGGTAGCACCAGGATGCAAAACCACCAAAGAATGTATAATTACAAATGACACTTTCTTGAAACAGATGTGGAGTTTGAAGTGATTTCTCCACCTAGTACAAATCTGTCAGGTATTTTCTCGGAGAAACTTTTTTTTTTTTAAATTTATTTCGGCTGTGTTCGCGGTCCTTTCCTATGAATCGCGTAAGCTGCCTGATTGCATCCTGGTCTGCGTCGGTGAGATTGACATGCTCCGTAATTTGGGGCGATTCCCTCAGGAAGGTGTAATGTCAAATGTCACACTAGAACTGATTTATGTATATATAATTTTTTCTTGCTTTGTACATAGTTTTCCCCTGTAAATATTTGTTAGATTCTGTTGAAAATTAATGCCAATAAACCATGATTAAAAATGCTTATGGTTCCAATGTTGTTGCCATTGAATAAAATAAATGGTGTGAATATTTCCTGTTTATTTTGTTTACATTTGTTTATCCCAAATCTATTCTGATAATCTGCTAGTTGATTAAAAATAAAGGAAAATTTATTTGGCCCTAATGTAATGTTGAATAGTTTACACAACAAAGTACTGGGATGTTTCAGTTGGATATAAATTGTTCTGCCCAGATAAAAATACATTGCTACGTCTGGTGGCACACTAACCTTTGAAATTTAATTTGATGAACTTGTGAGTTAGAGGTGAAATTGGTAAACATTCAGCTGAAGTATAACTATGAATATCTTGTACTCCAAGAATGTAATTGTATCTAGTGAAATATTGCACTTGTACCCCCATGCAACAAAATAATGAAAAAAAAAACTACTTGGGGGATAGCCAGTACTTGCACCCCATTGATACAAGAATCAGATTTGAAAGCTGTTAAATTTAAGTATGCTAAATGGAATTCTTGGGTCTACAGAATGTTTTATCATAGCTTTGATTGCACCAGCTGCATGGGAGTGTTCTCTGGGATTAGTTTGCCCACTATTATGGACCCTGTCATGTAAGTTTCCTGAAATCACATTTAGTGGGTTGCATGCAAGTCTAGAACATTTCCTCCTAATGACTTGGAGATGATAATGGACAGGCAGGAAATGGAAGATTTGACTAGCCAGTGAACAGGTAGAACATGTGTCAGCATGTAGGTGTTCGAGTGAAAGCGTGTGATGTCAAGTTGCAATTATGATTCAGTTTTCCATCAGCTGTAGCTTTTGAGAGGCTGGCAGAAAATAAAATCGGACGATACATAGTTTCTTATAGACTGACGGACTTGCATGCTGTAACTGTGGTCCCATATTGCTGAGCCTAGTTTGTTCTGCATAGAGCCCACAAGAGTTAGTATGCTTCCTGGGCTCTTGCCACAGTACATCTTGCACATGCCTCAAACTGTAGGGATCAGAAGTTACTCTGGATTTTAGGATTTAGTTTAACCATGATGTTGTCTACTTTAATCTTCAGATGAACTTCACATACTTTTCCAGTCTTGAATTGGTCAGGTGAACTTTAGAATCATAGCGGAAAAGTGTAATTTTGAACACAGAATCACTACATGTAGTCAATGATTTATCCAACATGGGACAAAAGTTGTATTCATTAAACTGGTTTTCACTTTAAAATTTTCGCCACAATATAAATAAAATCTGACAAACATTATAGCCCTCAAATACTGATTAAGAGTAAGAAAAATTTGAGGTTGTATGATTAACCCATTTATTGATAGAATGAGCAAAACCATTATGTACAGAAATATAACTTAACAGTTAAATAAGACATTTTAAATCTTTATATCTACAACACAAAAAATGATTTAATGTCAATTTTTTCTAAAACCGACGTTAATTTCTTGCTCCAAGTGCCTCTCTTTCTTTATACTTTTTCATACGACACTCCAATTCTGGCCTAAAGTGTCTGATAAGGCCCTAAAAAATAAAAGACAATTGTGTTAAAATCACAGTATGAAGAACACATTTTATATATGTAATTAGAATGACTCACCTGAACAGGCCATGCTGCACCATCTCCTAAAGCACAAATGGTGTGACCTTCAATTTGCTTACTTAACTCCCACAGCATGTCTATTTCGCCAGGTTCTGCATTACCAACTATAAAACGGTGGATAATTTTATTCATCCAGTTGATTCCTTCCCTGCAAGGTGTACACTGGCCACAAGACTCGTGTTTGTAAAACTCTATCAATCTCGCAATCGCTTTGACGATGTCCGTCTGCTTGTTCATCACGATAAGTGCCGCGGTACCCAAGCTGGTGTGACAAGCTACAAGCCCGTCGAAGTCCATAATGGCTTTTTCGCAAACTCTGAAAGCAACAAAATTTCTCATATTTAAAAAGACTAACATCTTAAAATCAAGTTACTAAATTAAGAGGCAACAATTTTGGTGTCATAATGCAAAGAACTAATATCGTAACGGAATACTTTTTATTCTTTGCCCGATTACATTGCCAAGAAGTCTCTGCAGCTATGTTGAATTTCAGCAATCATTTAGTAGTGGTATTTAAAAAAATTAGTCTCTTACTGATGGTTTAATCATGTGTGGACAAAGAGATTACTGGCAAATAAAATACTCTAGCAGGCTAAGACTAATGAATCACCGAGCACCCAGTTAGTATTACATAGATCTGTTTCTGAAAATTATTAATCAGCATGATTAAAACTGAATACAACAACGATATTACAATACCTATATATTTTCAGTTTTAAAATAGATAATCATGAACAGAAGTCATCTTGTGATTAGACAATAGTAATAAATTTATGTGGTCATATTTTTATTTATTGAGAAAGCATTTTATATTGGAAATACAAATTCATAAAAAAGATATACATACACTGATGAAAAAGCTTAATAGTAAATTATTATTCTCATAATAAAACTGAAATAAACTTACTCTTTAGGAATTAGAGGTGTTGATGAGCCTCCAGGTATTACAGCCAAAAGATTGTCCCATCCGCCCAAAACACCACCAGCATGACAATTTATAAGATCCTTCAATGGAATGGACATTTCCTCTTCCACTGTACACGGATTTTTCACATGACCAGAGATGTTAAATAGTTTTGTGCCAGAGTTTCTAGGTCGCCCAAAACTAACAAACCATGAACCCCCTCTTCGGCATATAGTCTACAAACCAAAATTGTGATAATTAAGAACATGCAAAATATACAAAGTTTCATGATAGCATGCATAATTAATCAAACAACAGTGACCACCATTTACGCAAATGATACTACATAGAAATTCCAAATATGAACAGATAAATGGATTGTTGGGTACAAACTATTCACATTTAAAGTATATCAAAATAAAGTACATAATTATATAATAAATATATTATGTAAATAAAAGCAGTAATCAGAATACACTTACTGGAGCTACAGAAACAGTTTCTACATTTGCAACAGTAGTAGGGCATCCAAATGCTCCAACATCAGCAGGGAATGGAGGCTTAAGCCTCGGCTTTCCTTGCTTCCCCTCTAATGACTCAATAAGTGCAGTTTCTTCACCACATATGTAGGCTCCAGCACCTCGGTGCATAAATACATCAAAATCATAGCCAGAACAACAGGCATTTTTACCAATAAGCCCAGCTTGATATGCCTACATCAGAAATTTTTGGATCAATTAGAATATATATACTTTAATATTTTTGTCATATTGGCATATACCAGGTTCTTAAATGTATCCATACTGAGAAGTTCCACTAAACAAAGTTGAATTAAAATGCTAAACAATTACCTCACATATTGCAACTTGCATATTAGATGCTTCATTGTAGAACTCTCCTCTGATATAAATATAAGCAGCCTGGGCTCCCATAGCCCTTCCGGCTATGAGACAACCTTCTACCAGCTTATGAGGATCATGCCTCATTATTTCCCTGTCTTTGCATGTTCCAGGCTCTCCTTCGTCAGCATTAACCACCAAGTATTTGGGCCTGAAAATAATGATGCTCCAACTATTATTTTTGTTAAGTGGCAATATTTCAAACAAAATTAAAACTTTGATATTATCATTCATATAGGAATTGCATACTATAGAAGAGAGAAATAATACTAAATTATAGAATCTATTAATGACAATGATGAAAGAATCAAACTTGAAATTGTCAAGTTTCTACCGGAATGTTAACTGATAAAATGTATCAGAGTTGGCCAAAATGCATATCTGAGGTTGGAAAGAAAAAACAAATACAAAGACTTCAATTCAATCATAAAATATTATCTTGTACTCAGCACTGATTAAATTAATAAAGCATTTGAAACAAATCACTAAGCTGTAAGCTACTTTCTGAAATAAAGTGTAATTTTGAAAATACAATTAAATTTGCAAATTAACTATCTAGAGATAAATACAAAGATTAAAACAAGAATATAGCTATTAAAATGAAATACCTGCCATCTGATGGCTTGTTCATAAATCCCCATTTCATTCCTGATGGAAAGCCTGCACCCCCACGTCCTCTTAGACCTGATGTTTTTATTTCATCTGCATAAAAATGTTTGCTAGTCAGAAATTAGACATTATGCACAACAAATAAAATTTAGCAGAGAAAAGTTCTCTATTAATGTATAATTCTGAAGACATAAAATCAAGGGATTATATCAATTAAGGCTTATTAGACAGGGCCCACTGTTTTATGGATTGTAACAGCTTCCTCTCCTAAATCTGTGATTTAGAACCACATTAATACAAGATTTGTATTTGATATTCATTCATAATTTTTATACAAATGGATGAAAATTTGACTTTTTCATATACATACACAGATTAGGCAACATTGGTTACTTGGAGACAGGTAAAAAACTACAGAAATTGAGAGTACCAACAAAAGAAGTCAAAGGAGCAAATATATACCTTCTAAACATGAACAAATACTAAACTTTAGTGGAAAATAATGAGCTATTAAGCTATCACATCTGTACAGAAATCAAGCAGTAACTGAGAAAGATGCTAAAATGATCAACCACAACAACAGTGTTTCTAAACATGGGAAAAAATTCAGAAATCAAATAACTTTTGCCTTCACTCATGCAGTCAAAAATATAAACTATATTTAGAATATGACATCATCCTTGGTTTGAGCTGCACACAAGTTTTTTCTATAAAACTACATTTGATAACTACATTTTATAAAAGCAATTATATCACAGACAAGTATAGAGAGAATGCAAAAGGGTGCGGCTCATTTTGAGGGGGGGGGGGTGACTTCTTATTTTTTATATAGTTGGAGTATGATACTTAGCATAATGTGTTACACGCACATTAACAAAAAAATGTTTAAAATTATTTAGAAATGGGGAAATTATCACAGATGAATTTCTTATACCTAGTGAAACAACACCGAATTGAAAATCATGAATTAAGTCAAAAAGTATTTATTTGAGGACCATTTTCTGGCATGTGGAGCATGCATGGAATGGATACATAAGCAGTATACACATGCTAAAATCAGATAGCAATGATTGTTAAAAATGGTTTATGTCTATAAATAAGATAATTGATTTTCCTCACTTAAAATCCAATCTGGTCCTTTGCACAAAATTTCTTTTGTTTTGTACCAATCTCCTCTTTTCAACGCTCCTTTCAATCTCCAGTCATGTCTACCATATAAATTAGTAAAAATACGGTCCTCATCACAAAGGCCACCATATCTTTCCTGAAAAGAAAGTTTACAAGTTATCAGAAAGATACTCAGGTGCAGAAGATCTTAAGACTTTCTTTTACTGTGCAATCTTTTGAACATAATTTTGTCTGAATTTCTAATATCACTTACCACTTGAGTCAAATAATGGAACAACAACAAAATATTGTCTCTCGAAATCTTAAATCCAATTTTAATGTAATTTCAATACAAAATATTAAATTGAAGTTTTTAAGCACTTAAGAAACACAACACAAGTACTATGAACTGTAAATAAAAATATCTATCATGAACTATACAATAGTGTAACCCAAAATACTAATTAAGATTTATGAGATTTAAACTGCCTGGAAAAAAATAAAGGATAGAATATTTAATAAGTTAAACAACATTATTTATATGAAATCTACGGATTATATCATATGAATATTTAGATGTGCTAAACACACTAGTATGACAGCTGGATAGTTATTTTTATTATTATATCAAAGTAAACTTGATTTACATTGACATTTAAAACAGACAAATGAGAAAATATACAGAAGTTGAAGAAACAAAATTAAAACTGAAATTCAATGGCTATACCTTGGTTGGTGGTGCATTTGTTGTATTGTGTCGTATAGAAGTGGTGCTCACTAAAGGGGCACATGTTCCTGAAATATAAAAAATTACTATACACTCAGAAAACTATCTCTACATACGAAGAAGGTAAGGCTAATATGATATTTTTTTAAATATACAGTTAAGAAAAAGATACTGGCATAGTTAACCTTAACTTCAAACGATCAAAGTTCATTCTATTCCTTCAGGAGATACATTAATAGATGCAAAATGAACAAACAGGGCATTTTGTGTAAATGCAGATGAAAATGGCATTTTCTCATTCCCTCTTTTCTATTAATGTACATTTGCCTATGTGCCAATATGTTTATATGCAAACTCCTATATTACAATAAGTAAGAACAAACGTTTTAGGTTCTTGATACCCTTAATACATATCGCAAGACAAAACATTGGGCTATTTGACTCGTTGGCTAGCAGACCACTGGAAATGTCTTCCTAACTTTCTGATGAAGGGGGCGGTGCCTCTGAAAATGCAAGTACTATGAACCTCACAAGGTGTCTACCATCTATGAACCTAAGGTAAGCCACCTACTTTCTATCTCTCTGTCCTTTCCCTATTAATTGATCATGAACATTAACCCTTTGTTGTTGTATTAAATTTGGACATGGGTGTCATACTGGTCTTCCTGGTTTTGAAGACTCTTTCACAAAAATCACGTACAAGTTATCCGATCAATTTTCGAAGAAACACATAATTTGACATAGGTGTCCAATTTTCTTTTCTAGATGATGTAGCTATTTATTGCACAGATCTCTAATCCCCAGAATTAACTGCCATTTACAAGACTTTCTCAAAAAAACAATAGGAACTTGATAATTGGTCAGCTTTTTGCAAGGCAAGCGTGGAACAACAGCGTTTATTTATATTGATTTTCAATATCTTTGATTTGTTAGGGCAAAGTTTCGATTCATGACAAGGCCGCTTAGACACTCTAGAGCTTTCAGAGAAGTTATGATATTATACTTGAATGAATAGTCAAGATTCACATATTTCCTTGATATGGAGGCTGAGAGCAGATATACGACCAAAATGGTAAAAAACCTTTGGTAGCTGAGAGTAGGCAAATTATCACAAAGGATTAAGTCTAGGAATTGATTATTAACCCATGAAACATTTTCTGTGCTAAATGTGTCTAATGTTGTAATATTTTTAAGGAGTCCCTGTAATGCAGCTGTAGCTTTGCAACAAATAGCTTCAGAAACATGGCGTTTGACAATTTCACAATCCGTATGATAATTAAATATTCTAGCAGTAATTGTTAACTGAGTTCAACACTGGGTAAATTAATTGGTAAAATCTTACAAAATGTTGTTTGAAACCTTGCCATCTAAAATACATTTGTTTAACTCTTACTATGCCTAAATTGACATATTAACTGATTAACAATAGTTATTTGAACTTATACTTCGAAACTGAATTAATCATATTGGACGTATATTTTGGTATTACGGGAATGTAAGAAGTTTAAGGTGGAACTGGGGAGTTATATCCCTAACACATGATTGGTGCACAACTAGAGCCTGTCTGTTAAAATGTCTATAATGAAGGGAAAATACTGATGTATATGTTTGGGGTTCATGTTTAAGCTGTTTAAGGTTTATACATTTTCAAAATAAATACAATACAATAATTTGAGTGGGCACCGATTTATAAATATTATTCCGTTCAACTTATTTTAAGCTCATATGGATTACATACCAAAGAATTACTTTTCCATCACTTAATTGAAGTCAACGGAAAGTACAACTATGGGTAATTTCAAAGATTTAAACTTCATAAATATAATTTAATCCCTATTGCTCAAATTTTATTTAGTAAACCAAAAAAATAATACCATAAAAATAAATGTAACCACTTTTAACTTAGAAGTAGGCCTACATTTCAGTAGAAATGTACTATGTTATGTAACTGACAACACAGCTGCATATAAATATGTTGTGAAAAATTGCAATGGTTAGATCCATACGTTACTACAATTGATATAATTAGATCAGAACACAAGCAAGAACTTCAATTATTACGAGAACGATGTTTTTAAGGTTGTCAAATAAAAATAAGTACATATTTTTTATTAAGATTCAATACGAGAACGGTTTGCCACTAATGTATTAATGATATTTTTCATCCAATACTTAGCAATATTTAAACATTTTAATGAAATTGCAGCCTTACCCACGGAGGTTTTAAATGCCTGCTGCCACCGTACAATGGCCCCAGCCATTTTCGCAGTTTCAAAGTAATCAAGAGTAAAGATACTACACCCCTCAGACGATATAACAAAAGAGCCTCGTTGTTCATATTTAATGTAAATATATAGTTACATTTCACTCTGCCAAATTTGCTTTTAACAAGACGATTTCTATCCTGCGCCAATTTTCATTAATATATAATTAATTTTGTAATTTAATTGGATACATATTTATGTAGTTAGTATTAAGTCGTCTATATTCCCGTGGCAACTTTCTCTCTATTGCATAAATATAACCATTTTGCATTCAAGAAGCATATTTCTTTTGAATTAGTAAAATGTCACTGTTGTACTACTGGTTGTGACACATGAGCTGCCGCAAAGTTAGTAATATTCCCGGTGTCACCATTACAAAGTAAGATCCCAAATATCTGTCGACAAACCAGCTACGCCAATGCAGTTAGAAATTCAGAACTCAAAACTATGAATGCAGCTGATAAAAATATCTTAAAATTATGAGCAAATTTAAACCGCGTTTTCACCGTTAATCCAGCACAACTGCCTAAACTTGGATAATATGACAATAGTAATCAGCAAACAAAATAGAGAATAAATTCCTCAGAATAGCACAGAGGAACGCCAACGACCTCTCAAAACATAGAGAAGAAATAATACTCTGTTTAAAACAAAACTTCATTAATATTCTGTTAATAAACGAAACATATTTTTAAAAAATAATCCTTAATTTATACCATAGGCAATGACGGCTTGTGCATATAAGCTACAAAACATAAATTAAATCAAGAATAATTATTTTCTTCGTAATTTTAAGAATCTTTTCAACAATTGTGTTTTAACAATGTAAATATCGACTCGAAGACTTCTGCTTTATAGCGCGTTCGTTTCCTCTAATGCAAACAGCTGGCCAAGTGCTAGTCTCCTGACCACTGATTCTCTCTGGAAATAGAAATTATTCTTTTCCACACCCCTGCAGCACCCGTAAAGCCCATAAAAACAGTTAAATTCTGGTGCTACATACCCGATAAGCAGATAGAAACCTTAACGTAACCGAGACGGAAAGGATCCCACGTCACGCTACTATTTTGATTTATTTTGACTAATTAAAAAATTCTTTTTACTTTATTTTGGTTGTATATATCAATTAATCAAAGGTTACTTTAATCAAAGAACATTAGAAGACCACTGCATCCACTCTTTTCAACAACATCAAATAAAAAATGTTGCCAATGTCTTAAAGCTGTCACTAACATATTGAATATTCTCTCTAATTAATCTATTAACATCCATAAAACTGATACTCGCTAGTTATTACATTATGTCCGTTCATTTTCTCCTGCTGATAATGATGGAATTTTATTAAAATCTCAAATTTATGTGAAGTGACACAAGTGAGTCAGAACAACAATACAGATCGTTGTCCAATTATTGTTTCTCTGTATGTCGTAGGCAAGTTATTTGTTGGTGAATTTGTCAACATTGTGTGCAGGTTGAGGAATAAAGAAAAGTTGTTTCGTGCCATTCCAACACAAAGTACCCTGCTTATCTATGTTAGTTAAGGAGTAGTAAATTTATGAGTAAGAAAAGTCCTGTAAATTTTAAGTCTGAATGAAGACAAATAAGCAAAAATATAAAACCATAGGTCTACACACATAAATAAAAGCAAACATACATATATATTATATCAGAAGTCGAGTTGTCAATTGCTTCTCTTCAGTTTAATGTATTTCATGTTTTTGTTCAGAGCACCAATATCTCTGTGGTGGATACCAATTATGTATTGCAGATGAATTGGAGGAGAATATTAATTAATGAAATTAATAATTGGGTTTAAATATATACATTTATTAATTGTAAACACAATAATTTTAATATGAGTCGTGCGTGTATATATTATGTACAAAAATAATTAATTAAAATGGGATTGTATTAAAGATCACAGGGTATTAATGGTTTGGGTGACCACGTGTAGCAGATTTTTTTTTTGTTCGTTGACGAACCTGAGTTGTTAAGACCGTTCTTCCCTGCTTCCTGGACTGATCAAAGCATGGTCCACCTCTCCGCTGCCACCTCACACATCTGCTCTCGCCGTAACTTCTCTGCTGCCAATCTCCTCTCTCCACCTCCTTGTATCACCAGAAATCTGTCCACCACTCTCCTTCAATATCCTCTCGCCATCAACTTGTATCACGTTTAACTCAAAAGTTACTTAATTCACAATTTGCTCTGCTCGTAACACAGGGATGCACACCCTCCTTACTCGTCCAACTCGCTCTCTAAAAACACATCTTCACTCAACCATGTCCTTCGCCGCTCTCCAAGTACAACCTTCACGGGAGCTCATCCGCTCCGTGTCCATCCCATCGCCCGTCTCACTCAACCGTCCAACCCGCTCTCCAAGAACCCAAAGTCCTAAGAACTGTCATTGTTTTTCAAAACCTCAGCATGAAGTTACTCCTCTGTTGTCGGCTTCTTTTGAGACTTGCGACAGGAAGGTATTGTTGATGGCGCGCCACGAGCATCGATAATTTCCTTGTAAAACGTTTCCGTAAATAATAAAAAAAATTGGGTACGGGTTTTACTGCGCTACAATATATATGCAATAAGTAAATTCAATAAAAGTAAGCTTTAAAACGTAAGTAATCGTCCAAAGACGATTCTCTAGAAGTTCAAAGGTGTATTTTGTTTGATTAGCTTCTGTCTTGCTTCTCCTGAATCAAATATGAGCCATGATCTTTTAAGTCTTCTCTGTGTTTTAGGAGGGTAGATTATTTCGGCTTTTAACCTATTTTGGTGTCCTTCCTTTCGCTCAAGGTAGTTGTGTCGTTCGTCTTTTGATTTCCACAGTGATGAATGGGATCTTGAGATCGTTGTGTAATGTGAAATTGGAAACAAATCATGGTGCGTTGGTAATTGTGCGGAGTATTTTTGACTGTATCCTTTGAATGATATTTTTATTTGATGGCTTGGTGCATCCCCACAATTCTATGCCGTAAATCCATATGGGCTTAATGATTAATTTGTATAATAAAATTTTATTGTCTAAAGATAATTTTGATTTTCTTCCCATAGACAAGACATTTCCCTTAATTTTAGATTTATTTGCTGTCGATTTTTTTGGTAATGTTTTTTCCAGTTTATTTTTGGTCTAGATGTAAACCCTCATACTTAGCTTCGTTCTTTATTGGAATTTGAATGTTCTTGAAGTAGACCGGAGATACGTCTCGCAGTGAACGTAAAATGGTCCAGGTGTTTTTTCAGGTTTTGTGTTACAACGACCGGGTCAGCATTTATAGATAATAAGGCTGTATCATCTGCAAATGTTGTAATGGAAGTATTGTCCGTAGTTGGTAGATCTGAAGTAGAGACCAGGTAGAGCAAAGGACCCAACACACTAAGCTGAGGCACCCCTGATTGTACGCGTTGGTAATTAGAGTAGCTAGAGTTGAATTTTACTTGGAAGAGTCGTTCAGTCAAGTTCTCAGCAGGTGGTAGTATGAATTAGGGAAGGCTTTTTCGATCTTGTCACCTTATCAAAAGCCTGGGTGACATCTAGGGAGACGGCGTTACATAATTTCTTTTCTTCAAGGCCTTTGGTGATGCTATTTATGATTCTATGTGACTGCTGTATTGTCGAATGTTTTTCACGGAAGCCGAATTGGTGGTCTGGTATAATTGATAATAGCTCCAGGTCTGTTTTGATTATTTTTATTGGAAGTCTTTCGAAAGTTTTGGATAAGATAGGAAGGAGACTGATTGGTCTATATGAGCTTGTTTTGTTTACTGGCTTTCCTGGTTTGGGTATCATGATGATTTGGGCACGTTTCTAGCTGGTAGACAGCCTTAACGTATATATGATTGTTATTAGAATCAGTGATTTTCTTGGAAGTTCCCTGAGTATTTTTACAGTAATTAGATATATTTATGCAGGAATTGAACAGTTTACCATAGGAGCACCTGTATATGACCTTTAGTTTTTGATGATAGCCTACGCCTACTATAGACTTGCTGGCACATGAAAGAGATAGAAACTAACAACTACAAAGAAAATATGTAGAAGGAACAACTGTTAGGCTAGGTTTACACGGCCAGTGATGTCAGTGGCGTGTCAACATACGTCAGTGCTGCACTGACAACTGCCTATACATCGCTGACACGAGAGCACTGCCTCACTTTTCTTGGAGCGTGTCAACAGTATGTCAGTCATGACTGACGTTCCCCCTCCACCGACCTAGACGCTGCCCTCATGGGAGGCCAGTTAGTGGCAGTTACGGTTGTCAATTATCGATTGTGAACGGTGAGGCAGGGCTGAGTATCGATTGCGCAATGGAAAACAGTTTGTATTTTTCATTTTCAATACGCGTGCAGTTTGTTATAGTGTGCGATTGGAGTAGGTGAATCTTTGTTGTGAACAGCGGTTAGAATTTTGGTTCAGAAGCATTTAGGATAGAGTTCGTTTGTTGCACCTAATCGCCTATAAATTTTTAGGTTAACTTTCCAAAAATAATTATTGTCCACCCTCCAACGGCACAAACTTCAACTAGAAAAAAATACGCAAAATAATTATGTATAGCTATAAACATTCTACTATCACACGTAATGAAAAATAATTCATTTCGTTTTGTTCAGTAATTGACACCTTCAAGGGGAATAAAACAAGTAATAGAAACCGAGCCAATTTAACAATGAAAACCAGCTTCAAAGTACATGTGCTGTTTTTATTATTGCTTGATTTCTGTAGTAATAATATAAAGCAATATTACTAAACAACAATTTTCATTTTTATGTATCTATAGTACAGTAGCGTGATACTGAGTTTGACTTTTTCAGGAACCCTTCCTCGTTACGTCTATTCTATCACAAATACATTATGCGTACGCGAAAACACAAAGGGGAAAAATATTCAACTTGATATAAACAATATATCGACTCTATGCAACATCAACAATCCAACCGGTCGTAGTTGCCAAAAAATAGCAGAGAAGTATAAACATGCATCAGAGTTCTCTGCCCGTTCTGTAGTGAGGGCAGCACTTGCACAGAATTGTCAGTGAAGAAGTGGGCAGTTATCTGCCTAAGATGTGAACGGTAGGCAGTGCACAGCCAACCCAACTTCGACGAACATCACTGCCCGTGTAAACCTAGCTTTAGACTAAAACTTCTGTGGAAACAACAATGGGATGCCAAAATAGTTAAATATTAATATTGTTACATAATTGTCATTGTGGCAACACTGTGAAAGGGGGAAAAACCTTGTTCTGTTGTTTCTCTTATATATCGATGTGTAGTGATTCTGTTAAGTTTCATGTTTGCTGAATGTGAATTAAAAAACCTTTAAAAGCTAATGACAGGGGTTCTTACTCATAAAACCCTACAAAAAATCCATATGACAATTATGTCATGTTAAAGTGGCGCTTCTAAAGCTCAGCGACAAAAGAGTAGACCTGGGCCAGGTCACCAAATTCTTAGGAGCTACCTAAACAATCTAGGCTTATGAGAAGTTTACCCTACCTCTCCAGAAATGGAAGGCATTGGGTAGAGCAAGTAAAGATGGAGATGAACAGAATAAGTAAGAAGAAAAATTAGTTAGGACCAATAGTTTTAAAGTGGTTATAGAATATATACTAAAAGCTTTAAATTTCCAGCTGTTTGTCTAATAGACTTTCATTTCTTCTCCTTTGCGAACTCACAGAAATCCTAACTTTAGTAATACCTGATATGTAATCCTGTTCCTGTTAGAGCCAGATTCCATGTCTCTTCTTCTACTAGCATCAGAATGCCAACATTTATATGACTTTTTCTTCTTATTGTATAGTAACTTCTTTTTTACTTTTATATATTTAGAAGACTTAAGTACTTTTCCTCATCTGTTGTTTATGTAATTTAACTAATATACACTACAGATAATAATATAGATATTTGATATATTATACAATTGCTGATAGATAGGTTTATTATGGAATTGCATTTTCTTCTTACATGCTAACCTTTAGCCTCTGTTATACTATTTATAGCTTACTTTGTTTATTGTCTACTACTAACCAGGACCTACTTTATTGGACCACAAAATCTCAACTCCTTTCTCTGTATGGTCTAAACTAGATTGCAGGACAACCTAGATATTAAAAATACATCAGACATCTTTATCCACCCTAGTAGAACCCACCTTCACACTCCCCTGTCTAGACAAGTTACAATTATTCAATTTATTACAATCTTCCTCACATGGCCACCAAAAAAATCTACTCCCATTTTGTCAACTGCAGACATTTCCTTCTTTCTACATCAGGTAAAAAAATACTTCCAAAATGCTAGCCACAATAACTGACAAGCTGGATAGTAATCAGCATGTCATTTTTTAAAGACCTGAGCCCCTTTGCTCAAGACAGAACAGGACTATACAGTGTCCAATTCAAACTCTGGCTTAGACAGCAGCATTCAAAACCCTTCTTTTGAAAGATGAACAATGGAAAGGTTATGAGAAATAACAGTATAATTCGTAGATATGAACATATACATATGCATATAAATATACTATATGTAAATAAATGCATAAACTTTTGCATTTATAGGCAGAAGTCTCAGCTGTAGGATGTGTTGGAAGATAAGATTCCAAGGATGGAGTTCAGCATCTAATGAAAATGAAGGTTAATGTATTGTTCAATCTGAAGCACTGGTTGAAATTGACCAATTTCTTTTGTATCATGCACTTGATACGGTCTACCAATTGGTAGAGGAAACATTGTGTTTTCAGATAAGTATTATATGTTTTCTGTTTAGATTTAGGCCCTTTTATTTCAAAATATATAGGCATCATATATACTGATCACCTAATAACAAAAGTAAAATATATTTGGGAAACAGTCTGAGTAATTGCAACAGTAATTACATCAAATTATAATATGACTCTGTAGAAAAAGGAGCAGTAAATATTAATATCTTAATTTATTTTAAGTATTATTTCTACCCAATTTCAAGAATTTGGAACCACAGCATTATATAATGTGTTTGTAAACAATTATTTTCTTTGAACCACAACAGTCAGTTGCCTATGTAATTACTTGGTTAATAATGTTACAAAATTGTTTTACAATCCAAAAATTTTCACTTACAGATGGTGAATGAGCTACTCTTTCTTAGGTTTGAACTGGAATTGAAAGAAAAATCCTGTAAATATTAATAATAACTGTTTATGTGGATAATAAGTTCAATTATTTCATTATGAAATCTTATATCTGGATAATCAAACTTCATGGATTAGGAAAGGAGTACAGATATCATGTAAACATAAATGGAGAAACTATTTAACCTTCAGCCACAAAACGGCCAGTTATAAACAAACAATTAATTACAAAACAGATTGGAGAATCTTATTAATGTCATAAAAACAGGTAAAAAAGTCTGTAATTTGATAAAGAAATCAGTGGTTACAAAAATAATTTTTCCAGGGTTTGGAAGGCTATTAAAACTGAAATGAACAAAAGTTTAAATGAACTAGCTTTGTCATAGTGTTTCCAGATCAATAATTTTAATAACTACTTTTTAAGTATATTAGAAGATACAACAGAATCCTAGTCTCTATACTTATATTAGATGTAAGCAAATTTGCTGTTTCTTTTCTTCAGCTATCTGATTTTTTATATCTACTTTTGCTTCTCCCAGCAATAGTTAATCTACTGTCCAAATAACAAAATTAATGTACTTCCATCAAATTTTACTTCATAATCTGATACCATTTTCATCACCTCTTTTACTATACTCCATTACTTTAGTTTTGTATCTATTAACACTATTTAAATTAAAAGAGATGATAATTATTGGGAATTATTAAAATTTATGTACATACTGTGACTCAATCTCACACTTGAAGCACATCTTTTCGACAGGACCTATGGAATGTGACTGAATACTAATACAGTAACACCTACTTCCAGTTAGGCACTTGTAGATACTAATATATAGCAAATTTAAGAGATGGGAATTAAACTGATCTTTAGTTTCCATTTTATACTTGATCCCTTCCAAGATCTGCACATTATATATGCGTCAGGTTAATTAGAACAATTAATGAGGACAGTACAGAAAGATAGAAAGTAGGTGACTTACCTGAGGTTCACAGGTAGCAAGAACCTTGCAAGGCTTGGAATTCTTTGTATTTTCGGAGGCACCGCCCCCCTTCATCAGAAAGTTATGAAGATATTTCCAGTGATCAGATAACAAATAGATAACCAGGGAATAAAAATATCACATGCGACAGTATGTTTTTATTACTGATAGCATGGTGTACTTACCATGATTGAGAGTGAGTGGACACTGGTACAATAGTATATAGATAATTATTGTGTATTGTACTGTGAAGTTGAGTTCCAACAGGAACTTTTGTGTGTTCTTTTGCAATTACATTATAATTGATAAATAAATTAAATTTTAATTAAAAATAATAATATTAAGCTCTTAAAATGCCCAAAAGAAAAATATTTACAGATGAATTAAAAAAGAGATAATTTGTTTTTAAAAAAATGAATGGACATATTGACAAAGTAATATAGGAACAGTGCTCATCAGAATTTTTAGTGGCCCATGGCGGTCGTTGAGACATAAAAAATCATTGAAATGTGCAAAACGTAGGGATAATTTATAATTTAATAGTGACAGGAAATTCATCTAAGGTATCATCATATTTCAATGATTCTAATCCAAGAGATAACGAATTTTGGCCAGAATGAAATGTCAAGCAGTCATTGTTAATGTAATAGAGCCTACGCTATTTCAGCAACTTTGTAAAAATTTAAACAATGTAAATTTTGTGACAATATCGACTAATTGTTCAAACTGGAAAGAAATCAAAAGTTGTGCCGTATTTTATACCTGATTGTAGAGTAAAAGTTAAACTTTAGAGTTTCTATCAGTACCCTGAGAAATTGCAGCAATACTGACAGATCTTTTAATGTCAGTTACGACAAATAATTTAACTGACAAAATTATTGGATTTTGTGGAGATAACTGCAATACTAATTTCAGATGTGTCAAACGCAAACGGGAATAACAACACAACTCAATTATTATTTGAATACTTTATGAACTGCATTCCTTACAAGTTGCTCACCCTGCAGCCTACTCAATACTGATGCTTTCTGACAACTGTTACCAACCTTACCACCCTCCCTTTTTAAGATTGAACAGAGAACAACAATCTGTAATTACAAACATAGGACTTTATACCCTGTCTGTGATACTTAATAAAGTCTCGTATCTCCTTTTTAATTTACAGATTTAATCTATCAACTGGTTTGATGGTCCTCTTTGGCCTGGAATTTACATTCCATTCTTCTTGGTTTGGGACACATTTTCATCGATTCCATGTTGGTCTCTTCATCCTTTTCAACTACAATCCTCTTCAGTTCTTCATCTTCCTTTGTATGGCCCCCACAGGATGTGTTTCTTGTAAACTCTGAGGATTCAGATACTAATGGTGGTTGAACTGCATCTGCTATTCCAGTTTACCTTGATTAGGGTTCAGTTTCTTTATTATAGAAATCACCTTGTTTTAACAATTGATCAACAACTGGCCCATTTTGATGGTTCACAAATGAATGTTCTACACCCTAATTTCTTTTTTATAGTTGTCCTTGTCCATGTTGGTTTCATTGGATTCTTGTAGTCTCTCATATATAACTTCTCTCCCTCTTTAAAATCAACATTTCCATGAAAATATTTCTTTTGATCTTCCCTGTATCTATCTGCCTGTGTTTTGTTAATAAACGATAATCTGGTTCGCACCTATCTTCCAAAAATTCCATATGCTAGTGTTTCACCTGTTGAAGCATGTGGTACTAACATTTCTGGCAATCCAAATGTGCTGAAGATTTCTCTCAACTTTGTTATAGTATTTTCTGAATTTGTATTTTGAGATTTCAAATATTTCAGTGCCATTTTGAATATGCGTCTATTAATAGAAAATAAACTTTGCCTTGTATGAGGCCTAAAAATCAACGTGAACACTCTCAAACACCTTTTTCGCTTCTGGAAACTTTTTTAGGCTGGATTTCTCTGGATTTTTCGCAAACGTCCTACAAAGATTACAATTTCTGACAAGTTTCTCTATGTCGCTGTCCGTTTTCGGCCACCAGTAATACTGCCTAGCAATTGCTTTTAATGTGTTCATTCCTAAATGAGCTCCATGATTTCTCGTAACAGAAGATTTCGCATTTTATATGGAATCAAAACTCGATAGCCCCATAATATGATTCCTTTTTCGATGCTCAATTCATTGGCACGACGGTGATAATGTTTCAATTCATCAACTTCTTCAATTGGTCACCCATCATGTGTATACCTTACTCATTTCTGGATCCACACGTATTTCTTTTTTTATGTCGTTTGCTCTCACTGGTAACTTGTCATCACAAATGAATTGCAGATAGTCGTTGTCCTTTAAACCTTCCCGCCATTGTAACATCCTAATTTACCATCAAAAAAATTGGAAAAATTTTGTAATGTATCATTTAGTTCCTCGTCATTGGTTTGTATATTATTGATGAAACTTATCGAAAACCCAAGTTTGTTCATCAAGTCCTTGAACCGTGTTCAACATTGATGAATGTGCTTTCCACTGCAATATTCTCGTACTGTATTCTTGCTTCTATTTGTCCTAACGGTATAATGATAGTTCCATCGTAGTTTCAATTTTACACTTTTGCTTTGTAATTTTACTTGTTGCAGTATTCCTCTATACACATGCTTTGGTATTTTTGATTTACCGGCACCCGAATCAATTTCGACTTTACATGGTACATTGTTTATCAAAACTTCTATAATAGGTGGTTTAACGACGCCTTTTTTTCAATACTATACATGTCAACATATTAGTCACTCACATTTTGCTCATTGTTCTCGGCGCTTTGAATATAATTAAATTGTTTGAAAATATCTTTCTTCTTCCTTCAAACTTTCGCCAAATGTCATTTAGTTTTACAAATTTTAGATATTTATTCTTTATATTGACATTTTTAAAATTAATGTTGAATGCCCCCTCAATGGTTGCATTGTTTCTGTCCCTTTGGCGCACTGGCCTTCGATGTAATTTAATTGTATTTTATGCACTGACGTATTTGTCTGTCTCGAAAAAATAACAGCTTCTTCTTTCTTCTTAGCCACGTCCAAAATGCTTTCTAAAGTTGTCGAATGTTCTTCCTCACAAACTCGATCTAACAATGGTCCTCGTCCTAATCCCGTAACAAATTTATCTTTGAGCACACTTTCCAGCAATATTCCAAATTTATCTTTGAGCACACTTTCCAGCAATATTCCAAATTTGCAGTTCACAGCTTTACTTTTTAGCCTCGCAAACCACCGATTAACCGTTTCTTGATCTCCTTGATGTAAATTGTAAAACTCGAGTCTTTCTTTGTACACAGAAACTTAGGAGCGAAATGGTTTTTCAAAATCATACCTAATTCTTAGTATATTTCATCTTGCGGAGAAACGGGATCGCACAAATCATTTAAGATTTTATACGTTTCAGAACCGACTAGCCTGATTAACGTTGCTACTTTTTTCTCATTAGGTAAGTCATTAGCGATGAAATATTGCGTCAGGCGAGCTTCGTACAACTCCCAATTTTCTCCAATTTTAAATTCTGCCATAGAACCGATTGTCGAATGTAATCTAACCTGTGTGATCGGTGTTGCGTTTCTGTCTTTCCACTTCTCGTTGTAACTTGCTAAATTCTTCTTTAGATGACATTTTTTCAACTTAACCTATAATGTACGCCGATAACACTGTTTTCCACACGCCTTGCTGGATTAGTGTTTTTAAATTATTTACTTATTTTCCTCGTCGCCAACTTACAGTAGGTATTCGCTGTGATGCTCACATCCTACAAGACTGTCTTCAAACGATGTTCTATCCGTTGAAGTAGAAGCTTTAGTGGTCAAAATTGGTTATGGGAAAACACTTTTGGTAGAGCAGAATTTTTTACTTGGATTAACAATAAACAATTAACGTAGCCTGTAATTGAAGCTTGAAACTTAAATTCATGGAAATAACCCAATTAGCTTAGATGAACTATTTGATGAAGTCGTGGCTGTAAATTTTTTTTGGTTGGCATTTGGAAAAATTCAAGTTATCAAAAGAAATGGGATAAACTATCTAGTTATTTTAAAGAAAAGAACATTTAATTGTCCACTTTTCTCAAATTATAGGCACTTGTGGACCGCTAAAAGAATATTTTCAATCAGGAATAATACATGGTCTGAAGAAAGGGGCAAAATGGCTGAATGGGCAATAAAAGCTCTATTGCGCTGCAAAGCCAATAATGTAAATTTTTCGACTCGATTAAAAACATGAAGGACTTTTTAAAACAGGCTCACAGTAGTGATAAATATTATCAATAAAAAGTTTTGTTGAATTAACTCTCACCTGAAGATGTGGGCTAACATAAAAAATGTCTTAAGTGTTTTTTAATTTTTTCTTTCTCCGCATAATATGACGCAAATGCGTAATTATGATTTGGATTATGTAAATAATGTCTGCACACTATTATAAATTATTATATTGCCTTTTTTCATATTTGACATCGAAATATGATTTATATTTAACTCGAAATCAAATAATTTCGAGTTTCTTCCCTTCAGTTTATGTATATTTTGGAGCAAAAACATCCTCCTCTCCAACTCTCGGTACTTTTAACGCCTCCCTTCTAGAAAAAATCGGAAGCCCGTGTTATGAGTTTTGAACAAATTCTCAAATCTGTCCCGGTTTGAAAAAATATATATTATGGCAAGTCTACCTTTAAATAGCATAGGAAGGGATGGAAATAAGGCATGTGGAAGGTAGGCAGTGCAAGGTAACCAAGGGTTGACGAAGGATTCTAGCTGGCGTTCACCTTAACACGATGCAGGGAAACCCCTAGAGAGGTAGGGCAGGCTTTGGTACTTCTTCCTAGCCCATCCAATAATGAGAGACAATATATAACCCGACTGCATGCCTCAACTAGGTTTCAGCGGCACCTGGCTGACTCGTGCAATGGGATCAGCAAACAACTCTGCTCGTAGTCATACCACTACTCCTTGCCTCTACAGTCCTTGAAGGGCCTTGGCCTCTCACACAATGTTCTCCCATTCTTCTCCGTCCACCGTCTTTGACCTCCATCTCCTTACTCCCATTTTCCTTAGGTCCTTGTCGAGTTAAATCAGAAAATTGAAATGTATGCTGTAGTTTGTGGATCTAGAGATTGTGATGATCACTCCCTTGATAATTAATTTCATCGTCTCTTATTTCAGTTAAATGGTTTTGTTTGAAATTTTGGTATTATTTCTGGTAAAAATACCTTTCGAGGAATAATTCATCATCGACGTAGAGCTCAGCTTCCGAGGAAACGACGGTTTCTTTACAATATATGTTGTTGTGGTATTCAGTCCTAAGACTGGTCTGATGCAACCCTCCGTGCTAACCTATCTTGGGCAAGCCTTTTCATTTCCTCATAACTAGCACGTCACACATCATCCCTAATCTACTTAGCGTATTCTATCCTTGGCCTCCCTCTTCTGTTCTTACCCCACACTCCACTCTAATAATAATTTTACAAGACCCTCATGCCTTAAAACGGGGCCTTTAAATTATCCCTTCTATTGGCCAATGTCCTCCACATTGTTCGCTATTCTCCTATTCTGTTTACAGCTTCCTCGTTAGTGATTTTATCCACTCATCTGATTTTCAGCATTCTCCTATAGCACCACATTTCGAAGGCTATTATTCGTTCCCTTTCCCCACGTCCTATTGTACATTTTCCATTAGAACATTTTTAGCAACGATTTCTTAATATTCAGACTTATATTACCCGTAAGTAAATTCCTCTTTTTCGTGAAAGCCTTCCTTGCCTGTGCTATCCTACTCTTTATGTCTACTATATTTCTACCATCCCTAGTTATTACGCTTCTCAAGTAGCAGATTTCTCTAACTTCCGTCAAAATATCCCAATCTTCGTTATTCCAATGTTTCCCAAATTTCACTCCATTACCTTGGTTTTCCCTCTATTAATCCTTATATTGAACTCTTTCTCCACGACCCCGTTCATGCCATTTATTACGGTTTCCAATTCTCCTTCTGACTTCTCTAATACTACAATGACGACGGCAAAACGTAAGGTTTTTATTTCTTCTCCTTGCAGTATGATTCTTTTTCCATATTCCGTTTTAACATTCTTCATTGCCTGTTCTATATAATATATACATATACCAAAAGTGGAATGTTTAAATTTCTTTCAATGATTTAAAAAATGAACAGCGCAGTTTCCCCTTCAAATACGCGCGTTGCGTTTAGAACAGTAAACATACTAGTACGAGTAGAATTTCTCATATCCTGTACGGATGTAAAACTGTTCGTTTCTCAAACTTTGTTTCCTTATCGAAATCAACGCAAAATGTACATTCTTTTACTGATATAACAGATTAAATTGATACAAAAGAACAATATGCACAATTTAAGAGCTTGATAAGCTTTCTTCGAGTGCGTGATTCAGCTGTTAATTTATATCTCTCAGACGAATAACTTTGGATTATTTCTCTCTGATATAACAGATGGCTCACAACATGCAAAAATCCCCTGTACTATCTATACGTAAATCTGAAGTATCGTAACGGACGTTGTTATAATAAATTCATCATTGATGTTATAAAGCGCAAATTCGCAAAAATTATAGTCTTAATGGAAGGGAGAATTAAATGTTTAAAAGATGCAGGGTTATTCACGGCAAAAGTATAGCAATAGAAAAGATCGAACTAAGCTAGATAATAAAAAGATGCAACAGTACCCTAATGTATCTAAATAGAACAGTGAAACATATAGAATTCATTTGGTACAATGAAATTCATGAGCGTCATTGACAAAATGGACGGTAAAGTGACCGAAATTTCAAGGTATGAGAAACAAGAAGTGTCAGGAAAAATAGAAAAGATCGGTATGAGGAATGATTTCTTGAAAATACAAATAGAAATTAGAGGCCTAGGAGACCGTAGAATATTAAAGTCAGTAATATTGTCATGAGAGGGAAGCCGATGGACGAACTGTAGACTCAAAGGGATGGCGATTTTACAGGACAACAAGGAAATCGAGAAGTAGACGGAGAAAATTGAATGTAAAAAAACCTCAGAAAGAGGCTGTTTTTGTGTATTCACTCCTAAGATTGGTCTGATGCAACCCTCCATCCTAACTTATCTTGCGCAAGTCTTTCCATTTCTGTGTAACTAGCTCATCCCACACACTCCCTCAATTGCTTATCGTATTTCATCCTTGGCCTCCCTCTTCTGTTCTTAGCCCACACACTTCTCCCTAACGCTAATTTAAGAATTTTAAAACATGGCCTATTAATCTATCCCTTCTCTTGGTCAACGTCCTCCATATTGTTCCCTATTCTCCTATTCTGTTTAGAATTACCTTGCCAGTGATTCTATCCACCCATCTGATTTTCAGGATTCTGCAATAGCACCACATTTCAAAGGTTTTATTCTTTTCCTTTCAGCAACTCCTATACGAACGTTTTTATCTTTGATTTCCTAATATACACATTTATATTACCCATAAGTAAATTCCTCTTTTTTCGCGAAAGCCATCCATGCCTGTGCTATCCTACTCTTTATGTCTACTATACTTCTACCATCCCTTGTTATTACGCTTCCCAAGTAGCAGAATTAATTAACTTCCGTCAGAATATCCCTTCCCAATCTAACACCATTTGGTATTTCATGCTTCCCATACAACACTCCTTTACCTTAGTTTTCCCTGTATTAATCCTCATATTGAACTCTTTCTCAAGGACCCCGTTCATGCCATTTATTATGGTTTCCAAGTCTCCTTCGTACTCTCCTAATACTACAATATCATCGGCAAAGCGTAGACTTTTTATTTCTTCTCCTTGCAGTATGATTCCTTTTCCATATTCAGTTTTAACTTGCTTCATCGCCTGTTACGTATATAAGTTAACAGCTTGGGCGACAGACTGTATCCTTGTCTAACTTCGTTCTTGATTTCTGCTTTATTTTCTTGATCTTCTATTTAAATTACTGCTGACATCCTTCTGTAGAGGTTATGGACAAGCCTCCTTTCTCGATATTTTATTCCAATGCTCTTCAAATTCCTTAATAGTGTGTTCCAGTTCATGTTATTAAACCCTTTTTTAAAATCTACAAATGCCAGGAACGTAAACCGTTTTTTTTATTCTGTCTTCTAAAATAAGCCGTAAAATCAATATTCCTTCTCTTGTCCCTACATGCTTCGTAAAATCAAATTGATCTTCTCCCAACTCGCATTTTATTTGAAGAAACAGGATAGTTAAGGATAAATTATGTCGTTTAATAGCGGAGAAAGAGGTAGCAGATTGTTAACGGTGTCGTTGGCTATAATTTAATGAACCTAACGGGAATTTACCTAAACATGATGTTAGAAAAATTCTAGAGAAACCTACATCAACAAGCTACTTGTCTCACGCTCTCCGAAGAGGGGTTTGCTGTGATGATGCAGCATTCGCGACTCCATACGTCGACCAGATTAATTTTCACTTCGAAATATTGGAGTCGTTTTTCGATCACGAGTAATTGAAACGGGTTATTTTAGATTTTTAAATACCAATCACATACAAAATACGATTATGCTTGCCAAATGCGATATCTTTTATTATTATTATTGACTACAATTTATTTAAATTCTATCTATTATAGTACAGAATAATTTTTTTTTGTGATATTCAACTTAATTCTTACCAATGCTCCTGTGAGCATTCTCTAAATTAAATTATCATATGGCATTCTGTAGTTCTTAAAATATGAGAAATGTCTTTTTCATTAAATCGGCGTGTGTGACGTGAGATGAATAGGGGATATTATTTATTTTAGTGCAATATTAATTATTAATAATGAACTTTTATAATAAAAAAGAAAACAATTTACTTTATCCCAAACAAATTTACATCCACAAAGAATTCTCAGAAATCTATATTTTACGTGCCAACAAATATTAAAGAGTGCAATAACATACTAACATTTAAAAGAAAATTGAAGAAATACATCTCTGAAAATATTAATTCTATGTAAATAGTGTGTATAGATTATTTAATTAAACATATAAGTGTAAAAATTTGTTATTGGTATTATAAACTTATTCTTCATAATAATATTTTCCATGTTTTGTAGAAAGTTTTAATAACAACTGAGTAGATATAAGTATTTTTATATAATTATCATTATTTGTCCTTATTTAACTATACTTTCTTTTTTTTTAATGTAAATATTGTCATTATGTATGTAACAATGTATTATCATTTGTACAAAAATAGCCAATAAAGGTCAATCAATCAATATTACAAGCTTCTCATTTCTAAACTTTAAGCCGGCTATTTTTTCTTATTAAAACACTATATATATATATATATATTTATATTTATATAAATAGTGATACAAATTAATTTCTTAAAACTAACAATTCGAGAGCTCTAAACTAAGGGTCGTATGATATGGGCCTTCTCATAGATCAGAATAATACCACACAAAATATACTTGGACCTGACAGTATAGGAAATAAGCAAAAAGTTTCAGGGGTAATTACGTCGTCATAATGGACCTTCCAGCGTCATCATTGTTACAATTTCCTCCTATTTGTGTTGTAATCGATCCAAATCAGCGTCACCATTGCTATTCTTCCTGGTACAGGACAATTTCCAGTTTATCCTCGTCTCCTTGGACTACTTGTCCAATAATGTGTATAATCTACTCGTTTCCTCAATGTGCCTCTCATCTCATCCGATCCACCGCTCTCGTCTCCACAATCTGCCTTGCCTAAATTACCTCTTCCCCACTTCTTTAGTTCATATGCCGAAGATAGCAGGGATGAATATTAACCAATCACATTTATGTTTCTTTTCTCTGGGAGTAACAGGTTGCCCCTCTGCCGCAAGGCTTTTGAGGGGAAACACCACCCGATGCTGCCTAATCTCACCATAGTTGGGAAAGACCCCAGGCGCGCCGTGATATCTGGGTATTATTACCCCTGGTTCTAATACTGTCGCCTTTCTTTTGAATCTGCACCGCCAAAGTCCTAGCAGATGTGTTTGACCGTTACAGACGCTGATTATGACATTCATGGGATGTTTAACTGCAACAGTTGCAAATAATTCCACTCTTTTATTGAAAGTGTCATAAGGACTTTCTATAATCTAATGAAGCTGCTACAGATACAAATTTTACATAGCCACGTTTAATATTGTCATACATGTGACGCTGAAGTAAGGGGTAAGTTTGTATAGATACATACAATTATTTAATCGCCCAAATTATTAGGTATAAACTTAATATGCAGATTTTTTTGATAATTAAACCTTCAATTTTTGAAATGCATATAAATAGTTAAAAAAAGAAAAGCAATTCTAGTAAAGCTTTTGACAGTTACATTTACATGCATGAAAGTTATATTTAAATGGTCCAAAGGGAATATACTATACTAGGGTTTTACACAGTGCCTCAGACCAAAACGTATTTTCCCGGGTCTCGGTAGAGTTCATGAATATGAAAGGGGAAATTTGCGTAGATCAGGACCAGACCGGTCATGTGCCACGATAGTACATTTACCTCTGGTCACAGAGCATGTTATAGATACTCTGGTTGCTAAGGATGTTTGGTCTGTAACTACGTATAATCTCGACTCCTCCAAGTCAAACCAATTTGATAAAATCTATGTAAACATTCCATGAATTCTTAGTTTTAAGAAATACAATAACACATATTCATGCTAATTTGTGTGTGAGAAACAAAGCTTTGACATGAGATTAATAAATCAACAATTTGTTTTAATAAAGATTTGTTGTTAATTATAGGAGATGAAATACACGATGCATCTTCAACAATATAACGCAGACAGCATGGTCCTTTCCTGATTTGAAGTTAGGTCTAATATCTCTCTACGTGACTTAATGAGCCACACCTGTTGTCGAGAGCGATAAAGACGCAGACTTTGTCCCTGAATCGTTTGACGTCTTAACGACAAAAGTATAAGAGACAGGAACGTTTCGTTAAGAATAAAACTAAGTTAAACGATGTACACTATATTAATTACTAGCTAACCCTCGCGAATTCGTTCGCGCCGAAATAGTCCTTTTTAGATTGCCCTAAAAACGAAATAACAGTTCAGAATTATGATTAAGTTGAATTCAATGAATATATAAAAAGTACGGTATCATCTATTTATGATCGCTGCATGGCAAACCTTATAACTCGCAAATGGCTTAGAACAGGTCACGCTATCACACGTTTCGGAGCAAATAAAAATAGGGGGAGTTTTCTCTCGCAGGTATTTCTTCCCCAAATTGACTGCGGGGCTCACCTGACTGTTGGGAATGCCTCGTACTCTCTGTTTTTTTCCTGCTGAGACATGTTCACCTATTTTAGAATGTGTATGCACTAGGGTCTAAGCCCATTGGCATACGGTAATAGTTATTCGCTGATCCCATTGGATCAGTCGGCCAACTGCGTCCTTAAACTGGTGGAGACTCGGGGAAGGAAATGCTGCGACTCGCCTCTCACCATTCTGAAGGGCGTGAGAATAGTATTCAATGCCCAACCTGCCGGGTAGGATCCTTAAACTACACCGCGGGGGCCCTAGTCAACCCTTGGCTACCTTGTTCTGCTTCCACATCCTCCCTTTTTAACTCCCTTCCTATGCTAATAAAGGGGAGTTGCCTGTTTCAGGATCGCCCTTATGTAGCCTGTTACCCAAAACAAATAATTAAAAATGAGCTATTCGGCCTGCAATTCAATGGATTTATAAATATTGATATAAATATTTACTGAACTCTGCAAGATATCGAAATGAAACATTCACGAAAATTTAATTTAAACTTTATATTTCAATCCTTGATATTGTCATTGAAATCCGTTGAGCCGATTCGAAGCATAAACAGATCAAGAGCATAGGCAACCAGCATTCATATTCTGATTTTAATGAATTTTAAGAAAATAAACCTTCACGTAGAATTAATATATATTTTTTATATCATAGTATATTAATATCATTATCGAAACAAAATACTCACTAAAGTTTAAGTTGAATTGAATTTTTTTCAATCCCTAATTTTAATTATATCCGTCGAGCCATTCCAGAGCATATTCGAGACAAACCCACGGACAAACACTTCAATTTTATTTTTTGGTATAGATTAATTTTTTGGGTGGAAAATGAGGGCGGAGGTGGGGGGATGTTTGTAGTTTATGGCTTTAAATAGAGTTTCTTAATTGTAAATAACATTTATGAATTGTGAAACTGCAACATTAGTTATTTTTATCCTATTTAACAACAGATAATTATTCGACATTTTGTTATATAACTTTTAATCTTAGCTAAATTTTTAATAATTTAAAGAACTATTGTTCTATATAAGGTTCAGAATTTTACTACATATTGTGTATTCTAATTTTAGGTTTCCGACCTCATGTGGTGTAGTGGCTATTGTCGCTGTCTCACAACACAGAGGTTCCGGATTCGAATCCTGCCATGGGCTTGGAATATTTGTGTCGTCATGGGGTTAAGACTGCTGGAGAGTCGATATGCTGACCAAGTTCGGAATGTGTCATGTAAGATGACAGTCAGCAGTCGACCCGGTAGGCCAAGGTCCTGAATGGGCTGCAGAGGCAGCGAAGAACAAGAAGAATTTTCGGTTTGACGCACAGAATCTTAAAAATAGTTGATGACGAATAAATACTCATTGAAAAATGTATGGCAAAGTGTTTCAACGGAAAAACGGGGAAGTGAAGGAATAAGAGCAAGTTAAATAAGTAATGAGCCTATAATTCTAATATCCAAAAATAAATTATGATTTAAAAGGCTAATATCACGAAAAATATTAGGGAAAAGTAGTACAACTCAAAGCATCCACTACCCATACTAATAGTAGTTTCTCATTTGAAATTAGCTTCAACAGCCGAAACGATGTGATAAGAATCTTCATAAATTTTAATTTTCACAAACGTGTTAATATATATTCAGGATCAAATAAAGTATTCATGATACGATGAATAATGTTTCACTTAAAACAAACTACACATCGAATACTGGCTCTACGTATTTTTATACGGGTTTACGACCCGTTGACCTTGAAACGTTATTAAACAAGAGTAAGTAATGACCGAAAATGTGTTTGTTCAATTGCATATTAATACTGTGCATATTAATACTGTGCACAAGTAATAGGTTACAATATACTTTATACTTATGACCTTTAGGTATTGGCGTAATGAGAAATTACTACTTTTGATGAAATAAAAACGTGGACTGCAAGTCGTTTATAATCTTAATGAATTCCGATTATCGTCACACTGTTATCGGAGATAAGTGGTTTGAGAATGTAGAGAACAACTCAATTATCGGGAATGTATTTGAGCATAAAAATGACAGAGTCGAATGTATTATTTAATCAAATCAATTAGATCCATGTTCGGGGTTCATAGATTATATCAAGATTTCACGGTTGCAGTCCATAGATTATTTCTAGATTAACAGTAATTCCTGAACGTGCTACGATGACATTAAGATGAAATAAATACCTACAAATGAAATACCTCACAATTGATCTTATTGTCTGTGTGCCATCTATTCTATCTATATTTTCAGTTTTACACACCCCATGGCTTCACGGACATTTAGTGTAATCTGTGATCAGAATTATCATTTTTCTCATTTAAAAATATTATCTTGCTTTTTATAGTGTGAAAAATACAGTGAAAATTCGTGACATATTAAAAAATGTAAATGTTACCATGGAAATAATCACGTGAAAAGTACTATTAACTATTTTTGGGATATTAAAAATTTAATTGGTCAGTGTACATATTCTGCTGGGTACAATATATATAGTGTTTAATATGGTATTGATTTTCGGTGGTCGGTATTCGTAAGAGGTATGTCAACAAATTATCTACACGTTGTGTTTTTGTGGTAATTAGCACATCCCACATCCTCCCTAATCCATTCTTGGCCTCTCTCTTCTGTTCTTACCCCACACACTTCCTTTAATGCTAATTTTGCAAACCCTCATGTCTTAAAACGTTGCCTATTAATCTATCCCTTCTCTTGGCCAATGTCCTCCATATTGTTCCCTATTACTCCAGACTCCATACCAACATTTTTATCAACGATTTCCAAATATTCACTCTTATATTGCACGTATTTAAATTCCTCTTTTTCATGAATGCCTACCTTGCGTGTGCTATCCTACTCTTTATGTCTACTATACTTCTACCATCCATAGTTATTACGCTTCCCAAGTAGCAGAATTAATTAACTTCCGTCAAAATGTCCCTTCCCAATCTAATACCCTTAGTTATTCCACTGTTTCCCATACTACACTCCATTACCTTGATTTTCCCTCTATTAATCCTCTTATTGAACTGTTTCTCCAGGACCCCGTTCATGCCATTTATTATGGTTTTCAAGTCTTCTTCTGACTCCCCAAATACTGCAATATCATCGGCAAAGCGTAGGGTTATCAGAAAGACAAAAGTTATATAAACAGTAACTTTTATAAGATGCTTTTTTTTGGAAGAGGACATTATATTGAAAAATAATAATAATATTGTTCTTGCCTGGAAAATAAAACAGTGTAATTATACCGGAAAATAGAGGTGAAGTTCGGAAATGGCACTTCACTTAAATTTAAATTTTGTATCGATTTTACGAAGCACTTCAGAGTTCATATTTGGTCAAAATTTATGTTTAGTTACAAAACTTGCTCCATACATTCTTATAGGTAAATGGTTTGAATCGTTTATTTCGTAATGAAAGAATAAGTATCAGTTGTTTTTAGTGTTTATGAGTGTTCTCATCCGACGTTAATGAATCTGTGGATATGCGTACATGAACCAAGCGCGGTGTCAGCACTTTCTATAGTGACTCTGCACGAAACATTTTATTATAAGATCATTTCGCAATCAACCTACGGGACTGGATGATATTTCCAATGTGAATTCTTTAGATATGAAATGTTTTCTAGTTTAACGTCATAGAAAAACGAGCGTTGAGCAAGTGATATTATTATTATTCGTATCGTGTTGTGTCGTTGCAGTTCCAGGAAGATGACTTCACCTTAGGTAGTCCACAGTACCGGCCAGAGGTGGTGCAGGTTATCTGGACGAGAGAGACTATGTCCAAAGAGCGCCCACGATTACTAAGACGGTGGTGGGCAAAGGGCGTCCAGCTGAGTCGCTATCTGAGGTCCAAAGTGTGATCTTCGGGACCGTATAGCCACTTCGCTTCCAAGGCTCCAGCAACAGTCAACGCCGATTTCCAGGTGAGTCCCAATCTCTCGTCCGATTTCCTGTCATGTGTTCACCGGTTACGTCTAGAATCGAACGGATCAACGCCATCACCGAGTAGATAGTAGGAACCGTTCCCACAGCTCTTCACATTTAGTCTCTTCTCCACAAATAGACATTAAAATATTTTATTTATTATTTTGAAGGAGGACCTAAATGATATTTTTCTTAACAAAACAGGCAGGATTTAGCGAAGTTTACAGGACTGTTATTTCAATTCTATCGTATTTCAGACTATACAACATCTAAAGAAGGTCATATGAACTTAATGTCATAAATATCGTCTGTCTACTGTACTCACAACTCATATATATTTGTTTTTATTTATTTATGGTACCATCGTTAATACATAATCACAATAATAAAAAGTTCGAACGTATAAGAAGACAATATTTAATGAAAAAATTAAGAAGAAAATTTAAAACTGTCTGACGTTTCGAGGCGCATTAACGTTATTTCTAACGGCGTTTATTCACAGCATGAAAATTAAAGCAAAGGTCTAAACCTTCGATGATAACGTCATATATAATGTTAAAACTTTCAGTATTATCCTTAATACAACATTACGGAAATTAGTCTTTTACAACAATAATGTTCCCTGTCTAAAATATTGATGTTGTCAAAATCGAAAAAGTGATGAAATTGAATGTGATGACTGGAGTTGTGGTTTAGTGTTCAAAATTTAAAATAGATCTATGTTTTTTAGTTATTGTATTAAAAGTCCCTTTTATTTGGCCGATGTAACAAAGGCCACAGTTCAAACAACTAATTTTTAAACAACATTGTTAAGACGAACCCAGGGAAAGATTCAACAAAAATTAATACATGTATTACATTAAATGGAAAAGGACCTCAATATGGCAAGATAATGATTTCGTTATATATATTACTTCTTAAAACTTTGTTCTAGTTGAGACTGGAATTAATCTTTACGAATCTATGCTGTACATGTTTTGGAATAAATTCAAGATAGAGGTTGGCCAGTAAAATATTTTTGACATTATTACGATTTTCAAAATGATACACTTATCAGATAAAGAGACATTTTTATCAAATAATTAGTGAGCTATGGATTGCTTCTGTGTAACGGAATGGTGAGATAAAAAATTAGGAACGCGAGCTTGTAAAGTTGGTACCAAATTAAACTTTAAAATCATGATAGCTCTTGGCCTCTATTTTCACACTCAAAATTAAATTATGATTGTGAATTGAAATTATTGAACACAGTTAACATTTCATTCACAGAACCTTAAGAAATAATAGAAAAAGTATCAATACCTAACAGGTTTGAAGTTAAGCTTGCCGGGACATTAATTGTCAAAGTCCATAATTGCAACAACATGAGATAAAGATTTATGAAAGTTAAGCATGTGGAATGAAGTCATATGAGGATATATTTAAATTTTTTGGTAAATTCCGTATCCAACTTTAAGTTTTTTGTCCATGCTTAATCCCCGTAAGATCCCCGGTGTCGAAACGTCAGGCACTTCTAAATTTTCTGTAAAATTGGATGCCATTAACGATTGTCTCTTTATACGGTCGAATTGATTATTAATAACTGACGCTGATTTCTATCATATATTTTACATTTCCTCACTTCCACGTAAATGTACTATCATGACGCGTCCCAATGTTGCACATTGATGTTGAAATTTGATACAGAAGGTTCTTAAGACTTTAATTAAAGGATCATAATGGAAAAGTCTGGTACAGACGGGAATTTCTCCATTCTGATCATTTAATTACGTGTAATGGCTTGCTTCATTCGAAAGTATTTATTCTGTTCTTGGTACTTAAGACTTTCATTAAGTGGCTGTGGGCTATGAGAAAATCATTGATTGTTTATTATTGGTCGGTAAGGATTATATATCGACGTCTGTTTGAACCGAGCTTTTCATGTTTTGTACGTATTAGGTTTTTTGTGCTTGTAAGGTGTTCTACAATTATTAAAGGAATATAAATATTTAATTTTGATACTTAATTCGTCTCAATTATTTCAAAACTTCATTAAATGAACGGAGCTTGAGGCCTAAATCATACCGTAATCACCCAAATAAAGAAAAAAATGGTTTAAAACCAATTTTAAATTTGAAACCCCTATATTCTTTAGCCAGCTTTAAAACTTCATTTTTAATAAATTCAAACTTTTAAATTAAACGACCTGTAATTTCGTTTACATGCTTTTTAATAGCATTTTTTCTTAATTTTTCTCGCGTGGAAATTAATAAAGAAATTGGCTAATGAAGTTTTGTTATTTTTGAGTCTTATTAAAAACCCAATGTTATCTAACACATAAGGTGTTATGATACTGATTGTTAGTCGAATGCAAGTTCGATTTAAACGATCGGACTTTCATTTTGTGAATACCTTTGGTACCAGATATAACAGTAAAATACTCAACGAAGGGAAGTCTCTAACTATAATAGAAAAGGGCGTTCAATATAATGCTACTAGCATATCGAATAAACTTCCAGACTCCATTAACAATTAAACATCAGTACAAACAAGTTCAAACATGAACTAACTAACTTTTTACTTAGGCACTCCTTCAACTTTGTTGAAGAATTCATGGAGTTGAGTGTATCTTAGTATAGACCTTACCAGAGATATAGAACATTGTCCATGCAAAAAGTATAATACACTTATTATAAGATATTAGTATTATTTATCGGGTACAAATTATACATCTTGTCTTCTCTGTAGTACTTAAACATGTCTTCTTGTAAGTTAAACATAATCATGTGAATGTAAATAGTAACATAGACTTAATAGAAATTAATCAATCATAAGAATCTATGTACAATCTCTGACTCGTTCCACATCCCTGAAGTTGAACTTCTCTACGGGATCAATGGAATAATATTAATACTAATACTTTAGTGCGATGTGGAAAGGGCAAGAGATTATACATGTAATTTTGTTTAGTTTGTTGAATCAGAAATCTTAATTATTTATTCTATAAGCTGTTTCTTTAGAATACATTTAGTACAGCTCAATTGTATAATATCCTCAGGAGTTCTCTCCAGTGATGACGCTCTTGTTACTATACTTCGAATACATATCATCAACTTATTTTTCTTGGTTCAGCTTGTCTCTTTACATACCACTTTGCTAGTACGTCGGTTCCACATCTCTATAGATCACTTTTGGTCAATTTAACGCTAAACGATTTTTTTCGTGCTCATTACCATTTCAGCGAGGCTTCATTTTACTCGCCATGATATGTGCAATACATTTTCAGGGACCCTTGCCTGCGATTACTCTCTTAAGCGAAACTTCGCTCTTAGAAATTTGGAGTTTTGAAATTTATTTTTAAAAGAATGTTACAAACGAAGTAGATACTCTAACTCAAGTTTCTATATTTGCTATTGTATCCATCGTTCATCGGCCTTTCAAGTATCAACATTTCGTGGGTATCAATTAACCGACTCGAGGATTCAAATTCAATCAATTCGCCATGAATCAGAAATAAAGTTCGTGAGTTTTAGGTAAAGAGTGACATTTAACACTTTTACAGTGATTTTTTACATGCCATAAAACATTAATACGAATTGTGGAAAAATTACATTTTTTCCTTCTATCAAAACTCCAATAGGGAAAGTCGAGACGGAACAAAACACTTATTATTTAACGATTTTGGTAAGATTCTAGAAAAAAAATTAATTTATTCTATTACTTATTTAATCTAATAACAATATAACTTAAAACAACGAATTTAGATTTTTGATGAATTTTTAAAAAGAAACTTTTAAATTTCCCGTTCTGCCTCACCCCCGAGGTAGGATGTTTTGTGTATACAATTAATGCAATAAAATTTAATTTGATTTAAGAAAACCTTTATACTTATTTAATATACGGTTGACCGCTTTATCAATTTTTTATTTCGAAAAACGATTTTTTTGTTACTACACAGTCTTTGGTAAAATTGCTATTCTTTTTGGGTATAGCATCTTAAGGTGAGTCTGCCCGTTTTTTTTTCTTGACGAACACACAAAATTTTATCTTATACAGTATTATCCCGTTCCGCCCCGCACGCTAGTCTCAGTTTAAGGTTTTTCACCGAGCCTTAATACAAGAAGATTTAAACCTAATGCGTAACATATATTATGTATGTATTTATTAAATCTACAAATGGGCAGATGCCCGGTGGCAGATACATAGAACTTAAACAATAATTTATAATCTGGTCGCAAGGATCATACTTAACCTATAATTGAATGTATAATTATATTCAATATAAATAAATAAGTGTGGAATCATATTATTAGAAGATGAATTTTTGAAAAGAATAATATTGTTTTTTACTGAAAAAAAACCCACTGGAAATATATTTCACTGTAGTATATTTTTAGAGATTTCACAGCACTGATCATTTCACTACACTGCACTACACTACACTCAACTTAGATTAAGTCTAATTTTCTTTCTGTTAGAGGAAGTTCCCCAAACACTCCTGCAGGCAGATTGTTCCAGTCATTAATTGTCCTATTTAGGAATGAGTATTTTCCAACGTCTGTTTTTTGGTGCGTTGCTTGTAATTTAAACAAGTGATCACTCCTCATTCTATCTCGGATTCCCTGCCAAGGTTTTTGACCTGCAAAGGCTCTGTAGAAAATGTGTAGCCTAGCTCTTTCTCTTCTTGTCTGTAGAAGACCTTTTCGTTCCCATGCCCAGGTCCTATTTGTACGAATTTTGCGGTCTTTCTTTGCATCCTTTCTAAGGATTATGTTGGACCTATCCTGTACGGATCCCAGCATGCTGCGTACTAATGACAAATATGCCATCTCTTTAGATTTCGCATTCCCCTTGTTGAGTGTTCTCATTACAAAGTGCAAGGCGTTCCACGCTTTCCTTGTAGCATAGTTTACCTACTCCAGCTTACTGTTAAGGTATTTACAGTTTGTCTCCTCGATCACTGTTTCCCCATCTATTTTATATATCAAGGCATATTGAACTCGCATTTTAGTAAAACTAATCGCCTTACTTTTACTATTGATGATTTTGATTTAATTTCGCTTAGCCCATGTACTTAGAGTATCTAAGTCAGTTTGGAGAGCAGCTGCGTCTTGTTCCCCAGTTATTTCCCTGTAAATTACACAGTCATCTGCAAAAAGTCGGACCTTAGCAGCTAAAGACACATTGTTTTCGAATATATACCATAAAAGAAATAAAAGCGAGGAGTTTTTTTAGATTACCTTGTGTCTAAATGTTGCCACAGATGTAAGACGCCAAAACAAGAGTTCATTCACAAGGTGGAGACAGAACTTGGTCAAGTCGGCTTCCGGGATTTCTTCCTTCACCAGGGACAATGTTTCACCCCTATTTACTAATCGTCATCAAGATCCAGTAAAAGAATGGGGTATCCTGTTCTACCCCGCTATCATGTTCCGCCTCGACTTCCCCTACAAGTGACGCAAGTTTTACGAAGTTCTCGGAAAATTGTGTTAGCTGTTCTGTTTAATTTAGAAAATAACGGGATTTAAGGGTGACAGTCTGCTGTCGTTGTACGTGCTTGTGCTGTAGTAATGATGAAAGGTAAACACTTTGTCCTGTTTGGAGTAGTTAACATTCGTTGTACTCTTACTTAGAAATGGAAATGATCTATCTATTATATGCAGATAAGATCTCGTTCCCTCGGCGAATGTTAGTCACGATTGTCAGAGCTGTTAGCAGGGGCTCAGTAGCGAATTATCATTGACAAGCACGTGCTTATCAGCTCGTATCAAGCCACTGATTCTTTCGAAGATTGTAACAGTCTTATTAATCTCACATGCCACACTCTACGTTCAGTTCCAGGGTAAGTTTCAGGAACGTCACAGTAAGCATTTCTTTTCGTCTGTGATTTTAATTCATAAGTCCAAAAAAATAGGGGCAAGCTAATGTGAAGGTTCACTTTATTTTTTCTAATAATTGTAACACAGCTTAAGTCGATACTTATAAATAATTAGAATCCATAATTTTGATTTATTAAGAACTGAACCACCTTTTCAGAGTTTAGCTTGTTTCTTTAATTTCCTAGCACATTTGTTCTACATCTCTAACGGTCACTGAAGGTGTCGTTGGTATAATGTTTAATTTAAACTTGAAAAATGTTTGATTTAAAATAGAAAAAAATTTCAATTATGTTAGCTACAAATATCACATTATAAATTTAAATGTAGTGCTAATAACCCAAATATAAAATTTCTATAAGTACTTTTATAGAATTTGAAAGAATATTCGTATCAATGCAATATGCGTCTTGAATCTTGAATCGTGAATATTGTTTTCGACGTATGCGAATTTAGTCAGGTCTTTTACACTTACTTAATATTTAACTTTTCAATTACATGTATAATTTTTATTTGTAATTAAATATTTAGAAATACACAACTCCTTGTATACTTTTCGTCTGTAGTGTATTAGGCCTAAATATACAAAGAAAATACGATAATATGTTTTAAATAGATTATAAAAACATTTAGTTCTTAACTAAACCACATTTATTTATCCCATTAACCGATTTTAATAATAATAGATTTTATCTCCTGTTATAGTTGTACGTAGTTTTAAATTAAGTCATATTTAATAAAACGAATACCATTTTTAATTTTTTCCTAATATTGCATGACTTCAGTTTATGTATCTTATACAATACCTTATTACATTTATAGCGCACAATTTAGGTCCTTTGGAAGTTTGTTAAGCAACAGTTATTCAAGCACTAATTTTTTAACTAGAGAATCGTTCCTATACTAGTCAGATTTTGTCCTTGTGTTGTGCGCATGTATGGTTTTACTGTCATTAATGTTCCTGGAATAGAGAAATCAAAGTCAGTAACAGCTGAAGAATAATAATTTACGAATAGAAAAATGCAAAATTGTTAAAAGAAATTTGGAAATGTACTCTGTCATTTTAGTTAACACTATCCATATTTAAATTTAAAAATAATTATAATTCATTTGATGACAGAGGATGGAAGCCAGTAACGATTTCACTAATAATTGATTTACATTTTTTGCTAATTCCATTAATCATCGGGTGAGGAAATAGGATTCGTCCCTACATGAAATTACAAATTGTTACTCCAAACTGTGCTATGTTAGACTAGAACGCAAATTTTTCCCTCTACAATATAACGAAGAATAATGTATAATATTTACACTTAATTTATTATATTAATAAAAATACGATTAATATTTTTTACTTCAAGTCTGATTTTTAAAATTTTGTAAAGATAATTAAAGGCCACTAAAAATGTTTTATTCATCTACAATGACGTTTCGTCCAAAAATTTGAGACTTTATCACGTTAACAATTTTTTCGGGTATCAAACATCAGATTATTTTCTTAATTATTGTACGAGGTGTTAACCTGGAGAAATTTATCTCCTTTTCATATGATAACGTCACAAGTTTGCGGACGAAACGTTTTAACCGTCTTCAAAATGGCTATTTAATTTATCTTTATATAAAAATACGATTAAATAGTTAGCTACCATTGAACGCAGAAAAATTGGTAGTACATTAATGACAAAAAATATAATATTTACAAAGTCCTCATGAAATTTATATTAATAAATACTTCCTTAAGACCGAATGATCCCTGTTTTAATTGTGTTTTTAAAATATTTAGTCTCTTTTTTATTTATCGACTTCAAAGTAACAGTACGGTAGTTTTTCACTGATAAGTGGAATATATTCTTGAAAGTTATTTGAATTAAATTATTGAAATATGTATTCACAAGAGCATGTTTTATTATGTGTGAAAGTATCTCATTTATTTCCAAATCGAATAAGAATTGAGTTAGATGTCGGGGGATCCAACGAAGTGAGTAAGTCGCAATTATTATCAGTTTATCCATTTGAATATTGCATATAGATATATTCGCATAAAAATTCTCCCATATTGCTGTATAAAATCTTCTACTTTTATCTTGCTTACTGTCAGGGGCTTTTTCGTTGGTTCACTTACGGCACTTTTCCGGATTCTTTATCTTGATGTTATTGTTTATTCTCTGATACGAAATATTTAACATCATCTAACATTTCGACGTACAATGTATAAGAACTGACCTTGTGGAAGCTCTTGGACAAGATAAACAAACCTCTTCGTGATGATAACATCCTGGGAATAAGAGATGTACAACACAAAATCCCAGTCTTCAAGGATCAATTTGTTTGGAAAAAAACGTTAGTTTTAAACGAACGAAGCCTTAACTATCAGATAATGATCAAGATAATTCGTTTCTATATTTTTAATATAGATATTTCCACGTGTTTTCGTTCAAGGACAAACACATTTCTGTTCAGATTCGCTCAGCGTAAGAAATATTATCGTTTTTTCCAGTTAGGGAAATAACATACATTTTATTATTTGTAAATAAGAGGAATCAGACTTGAAATGTTATACAGCGGAAATGATTGTGGAACCTTAACTGCTAGGGTCATTAAATGCACTCAGAAAAAGAAGAATTAAGCTTAAAAATCACAAAAAATGTAGCATTTTAAATAAATCTATTAGATTAACTGGCAAAGTTATATATAGTTTTATATGTTTTCTAGTCCTCTTGCAATCGCCGTTAAGGTACACAGCTACTAAGAAATTTTAACAACGTACATGTGTAGAAATGTTCAAATTTTGGTTTTTGTTAACTTGTTTTCAATTGAGATATTTTGAAAATTATTTTCAAAACTTGGCAGTTTTGAAAATGTTTATTGCGTTACTTACTTGAATATATTTTAGCTTTTTTAAATATGTATATGTAGAACTGATCATTGTTCTCAATTGTCAGTATTATTTTTGAAATTGAATGAAATTGAGGGGAGAAAATATTTTTTAAAACTTCATACGGGTATTTAAAGATTGGCTCTTTTCAGAGCTTTGAAAACACTTTTCACCTAAAATACTGGAACAATTAAAAAAAGTATACTTGTTTTTGAAGGTATTAGCATGTAGATTATGTACAAAAGGAATGAAGGCAAAATTTATATATTTATGACGCATAGAAGGCTTTTGGTATTAAAAATCATTTTTCTGAAAAACAGTAATAATTTGTTTAATTACAATCAAAAATATTAATTAAAATTGTCCTGCAGCATATGTACTACGTTCCTTCTTTTGTTTGGCAGCTTCTTTTTTTCAGTTTACTGAATTTATAGGCATATTAATAGGAAAAAATTAATAAATGGTTTTTTTCTTCAGATTTTGGCCGAAATTTCTATCCCCGTGTTACTTAATGACGCTAATCCCCATCAACGCGTTCGGGATTTTTGAGTTTTTCATATATTATTCTGCTTATTACGTCGAACTTTACATTATTTTCAGTTTTGACTGTTGGTATACGATCACTATGTATATTTTTCTAAAGCATTAGCTTAATAATGGTGTTTTCTAAGAAATAAGAGCGTGTAAAGTGGGCGAGTTTAATATTGTATCAGAGCTGTTATAAAATAAATAAAAAGCGGCTAATTAGTCATAAAATAATTTAATTAATACAAATACAACGTTTCATCCAACTTTACATCATTTCGACCACAATCGACGCAGGAGATTGTCCAACGCCACCAAATTCTTCTAGTATCTTCATCCATTTAATAATGTCTGTCATTTATTTTACTTTATATTAAATATTACGCATCATATTTTAACAAAATTTTATGTATTAGTTATTCATTTTATTTTTATGATTTTTTGGTGTATAGTCCACAAAGTTGGATGAAACGTATTTGTATTAATTAAATAGTAATTAAATTATATGATTATTGGCTGTCTTTTTATTTATTTTCAAAGTAATGAAGTGATGTTTGGAACTGTGCTAAATTTTAAGTAAGCCTTATTTTTAAATACCGACGTTCGAGTAGGTCACACGAACTGTACAGTTGAATTGTATACTAATAAATACAATTGATTTAATTTTTTCTTAAAAAACACGTGTAGATTTGAAACGCACTCCAATAATTCACAATTCGAAATTCTTTTCTGCTACTTGAGAACGGAATTGACTTTCAGCATCAGTGTCTGAGGTTGCGTAATAATCACAGTTCATGTTATCTCCGTGGGACTATAATCAACGTTCAATCACAGCGAAACCCCTGCCTGGATCCACGTGGTTCGTATCTAATTTTTTCGTACAGCTGCACTCGAAACGTAGCCTTTCCCACCGTTCCCTTCTTTTATTTCGTTATCCCATTGATCATAAAAATGCACTGTTAACCAAATGTGTTGCTGTTTGTTTCAGATAGAACACTATGTCTAAGAGCAAAGAACTCGTTCGCATCGAGCGGGAGGAACTCAGCGAGGAACGTCGGGAACAAGCTCGATTGGAGCTCCGAGAGACTCCAGAGACTGTCCAGGAAGCCATCCAGGCCCTGCGCAAACTGCTCAAAGGTAGGGAGATGAGGCACATGACGTCTTCACGCACAGTACAGGGTCAACGGAATAATCAGAACATACCAATCAGCCCCTCTAGCAGTAATTTATTCATCTAGATTTAATCAGTGTGAATGAAATAATTCATCTCAAGTATCCAATCGACTTATCAGTCACTTTTTTTTTGTAACGTCATAAACATTTCATATTCATTAAACACGACTGGTTTTCCAATATATCATACATGTATCCGCCCTAGGACCGTAAGCGTACCGACACAAGCAAAACAAATAAATTAGTATAGCAAAACGCCCATAGTTGTCGGTACGGTCTGTGCGTGGCACGCGACGTTACCAAACCGGCTTGTACAGACGACCGACCCGGTTGGTACCCAGTTATGAAACTATTTCTTTGTTTTCCTTTGAAGGAATCGGTGCTCGTATTTGTATTTGACTGTATTGACGCCAAACGAAAATATTCTCCCTCAGTTTTTCGTTCTGTTAGAGATCCGTGAATCCAGTAGCGTCTCACAGAAATTTTATCGTTTCAAGTGTTGCAAATTCTCGTAAAGCTAAGTTATTAACAGGCTTATTTTAGTAAATTTACAACACTATATGTTGACAATCCTCACGCTGTTCACAAGTTGTACTTACCTCATAGACTACTCTGCATAAATGACGATACAGTGACCGAAGCAGAAAGACCACTCAACGGGTATGGTAAGGTTATCATGCGCGCTTTATACGGGTATGATACGTTGCTGATCCGTAGCAGTGGGCAAAGTAGTGACCGAAGCGGTCGTTTTCGTTCCTGGTACGACCCTAGTATGGTACGTTCTAGTGTGTAAGTCTGAAAAATCTTATATAGCTGGAAAAGGAACGTTTTTTGGGTTAACAGGCTACATGAGGATGATCCTGAAACAGGCAACTCCCCTTTAATAGCATAGGAAAGGAATTGAAAAGGGGGGATGCGGAACTTTGAGGAAGGTAGCCAAGGGTTGACTAGGGCTCCCGGACTATAGTGTTTCACCTAAAGAGATGCAAGGAAAACCCTAGAAAACCTGCATCAGGTAGGTGCGAACTCTAATTAAGAACCACGAAAACACATCCGACTACGACAATTTATTTGTATCTGAAGTCGCAAAGGAAAAAAAAAAGTTCACGAATAATAAAATAGCAGCGACAGACATAATTATACTTGCTAGGAAAATTTATTTCTCGACTCGAGAGATTCGTGACGCCATAAAAATACAAAAAGATGACAACAAATTTTGTCAAAGTTTCTGACTACGACCTGCGAACACTTTGATATTCGTACATCAGGACCACACAGGAAATTTCCTGTTAGGTTAAATTATAAATCACTCGGACTCGGAGTGACTTAATGCACCGAACTGCCTTCATAAACAAACGGTTGGAGTGGTTTCGTCACTTTAGGCTAATTTTTGGAAAAAAACTCAATTCTCGAGTCAAAAGATAGCAGACGTGCAGTTCATTAACATAGGCCAATATCTAAAAAAAAGGTCTGTTCGATTCCTTTTCTATGCTATTAAAGCTTATCTCTTTCAGAATCAGTAGCCTGTTGCCCAAAAAAGTCAGTATGTTTAAACGTCATAGGATGTCAAAATCACATAGCACTTCATGGACTCGTTCCGTAATTACAGATAATAAAGATTTTAGCAGATATTAAAAAATATTGATATTATAAAGGCCACATCAATTGGTATGAATGTCTCTTTTTTTTAAAAAGTACAGATATATAATCATTTAAACACATACTTATTATAAACACCTATTTTTATTAATAATAATAATTACAATTCGGCCTCCGAAATATTTGTAATGAGAAACAGTTACCCATAAACTTTAAAAATAACTGACGTTTCGATGCGAATTATCACCTTTATCAAACGGTGATTACATGTGGACTGGACATTAATGTAAAGATCTAAACCGAAAGTTAAATAAAGAAATTGCAGTCTCCAGCAGAACAATGTTATAAGTACTAATACATGCAATAAATTCATCGGCTTACTATAAATAATGACGCTAATGTCTTTGTAATTATTTCTCATTAGATATATATTATAAGATAGAACATTTTGTTATTAAATTTAACATACTTTAATTTCTACGATAAACTTTTTGATGGCTATGTAAAAAATATCTTCAAATCCAATATTAACGTTATTATGGTATCGAATTTTGTGGTTGAAACAACGGGTCAACTGGAAACCGTCATATTATTTATATTTTGATCGTACAAACAGTAAGTGATCAAACATTTCTGGTCAAGAAATTCAGTATAGCACGCAGTATCACTTTGTATCTATTGTCCTTATACCCGGATCATTGAAATGGCACTAAAAATAAACTGATAGTATGAAAAAAATATATATTCCAAAAATCAACGTGTATAGTAACGCACTTGGTTTACCGGCAATAAATCAATTTTCCTATACACTATGTTGGTAGCTGCAGCTGCCATGAAGAAGGACGCAAAGATTTGTTGTTGACAATGATGCAGTTACTTTTTCTATCGAGTATTTTCATGGACTATGTCAAGGTCCTCCGCTTTAAAAGCAAACTTACGTCATTCAATACCTTCCTGTCTTCATCTTCTTCTGTCGTAACCTCCGACGTGATTTAATGATTGCTTACTGGACATTACAAAATACATACTGAAAAAAATATATTTTAACGCTTCATGATATATATTTTTAACTTTATTTTTTGTCTCGGTCATCTACAACTTGGTTTACTACATTGTAAATGATTGGGGGGGATTATTATTAATTATTTTATGAATTTAAATAATTTTTTATATACATTTATTTAAAGGAAAAAATGGGATACTTTGCGAAGATTACCGGTACAAATATAAATAATTAAAGGAGACGATTTTAAAGTACTCTGGGTGAAATTATTAGTTGGGTAACCACGTTCAGCAGTTTCGTTCACTGAAAGAACCTGTTTTGTTCGCCTGTGCGTCTAGGTGCGGATTATCGGATTAACTTGCTTTTCTCGTTGTTCCTGGAGCTGCTGGTTAATTGAAGAAAACTCGAACCTTTTCCTCCTTCTACCTTCGTTGTTTTCCTCGGATAATAACACTTCAATCCTTCGCTGCTATCTCGAAGTCTCACTCCATGCTGCTGATTCCTCCATTGATCAATACACGCTTCATACGCTCCTCTAGCTGTCAATCATTATACTAACCATTCTTCCGCCCTTCACCTTCGCAGGTCAATCCCTATCTGCCCCCTCCAAGGGATAAAACTCTCTCACATGACGATTGTCTGCCAATCATCGTGAGATCTCCGTCAAGCGCAGGAGATTTTTTTGATGATACGAGTATGTGTCCCCAGGAAATTCCGAAAGATGAACGCTCTCTCAGCCAAAAACAAGTCTTCTCGGCACCAGGAAAAACCCCTTTTACCTGGCCAGCGACATGTTCTTACTGAAATTTTTATATAATTTAAAATTCCATAAATAGGAATAAAAATTGGGCAGGGTTCTACTGCGCTACAAAATGTCACAAAAGATATATTTGCTTACATTTCAGCGGACAAATCTCTACGCTATGACGACGACGAGTTCAACCTCATCAGATTCCTGAGGCCAACCAAGTACTATCCGGAAAGCGCACTGGCCTTGGTATGTTTATTTTATGCAAGTTTTTTATTTTATTTCATGTTGTTGTAATTTTCTAGTTTAAGGATCCTTTTCGGTGTTTCATTTATAGAGATGCAGGGAAAGCCCTAAAAAACCTGCATCAGTTAAGTCTACGATGCAATCTGTCTTATAAAGGCCAAACGTGTCATGAGTGCGTGAAGTAGGGGAGGGGGGGGGGCGGTCTTTTGCTTCTCCCTCTCGTTCAAATCAGAACTCCTACGATAATGATTACTTGTCCAATTAAGTTCTCACACTTAACTTGTGCCCCACATCTTGAATACAACTCACGTGTATTTGCAATCATCTCCGCGGTGAAATAATGGTAAACGGCGCTTCATTATCACTTTCAAGGTCGAGGGAGGTGGACAGACACTCCTCTCGACAAACATGTTCCCGAAATGTGATAACAGCTGGAGATAAATGACTGGCGTTATAATCACATTGTTTAGAACGGTATTTAAAACAAACCTTGTGATTAGAACAACAGGAGCTGAAACGTGCACAAAAGCCGCTGTTTGGTCCAAACAAGGAGAAACACTGCACCTGTTGCAAGCAGATATGATGTTTAATATACTAAAAAAGTACGCGAATATCTGAGAAGAGACAAAGTTTTGAATCCTCTTCAGTAGTGGCACGTGGGTTTTATTCAACTTATGTGCTTCATCATTCCGAGAAACAACTTTTTTACGAATGTAACTATGTAAAATATGAAAAATAATACAACAGCGATAGTGTTTCCACCACTTGGCGAACAATGACCCGAACCGTAGTATGTTACATTTCTAAATCCTATATAATAAAATTTAAAAGCAGAATAATTTTAAACAAAGTTAACAGATTTTTTTAAACAAGATAGTCATTTTTCATTGTTGTTTTTTAAACAGCAAATTTTAGGAGCAAGACTCCCATTATATACATTATAGTGCAGTAATTTTCTCAGCATGATGCAAGTATTCGAAATATCGCAGCTTAAACATTTTTTTATTTAAATAAACTTTGATAGTAAGTTTTCAAATATTATGCAAAATGTAAGAATATTGATTTTGAAATTAGATTTTCAATTACTAAATTGAATTCTCTGATCATGTCATCCCCTTGCGCTGCCGCCATAGCTAGTATTGTCCATAGTATGGAAATGAGCCATTTTGTTCATAGGGCACGAAGGGTTGAGAGAAATACTGCGCATTTCTCATTTTTATGCAGCAACCATGTGTTCATAAGCACAGCTAGCTGCTTTAAATTCACACCGTTTAAGTGTTTATTTTTTTATTGAATCTCATATATATTTTCTCATTATGTTTTGTGCTCGACCTGTATTTATTAGATCTGGTTCATATATTACCTTCTTATTAATTTTTAGTTGGTTTTGCTTGTGAAATCTCATAAAATGAAGACGAAAAATTTAGCATCATATTAAAATTTAATAATTAATTTTATGGCATGAATTGTGTCAAACTATCTCCCAATTATTAATAGTTCTTACAGTTACGAAAAAAAATATAATAAAAGTATGTGGTGTAGCACATTAGCACAGGCACCAACCCGCCATTGGCCTTTTTATACGTGTTTAAAGAAATAAATAACCATTCTACGTGGACTCCTTTCACGAGGGAGAGAATAGAGAGGAAAGCTCTACCAAACCTTTGAAACCGATTCAGGTGATGAAGTGGTAAAACACTTCAGTAAGCTAGATTGCGGATAATGTCAAATTGTATCAAGTAGTTTCATAATTTGCTTTATGATTTTTCCAATATATATTACTTGTAATGCATATTTATTATACTTTACACACACACACACACACACATATATATATATATATATATATATATGACAAAAACGTCTGCATTATATGATAATTAACTAATATAAACAGACAAAATTGAAATAAATTACACCTGGTTTGTGCTATTTGTCGTCCTTCAAGCATTTATTTTTTTTCATTACCTGGTGAAAGCAACAAGGATTGTGTCATTAATTTTATATTTTTATTGGCTACTTCATCATCTATCTGTTAATTTGAATGATATAATTGGTGAACATATCAAAATTAAACTTTATCAGATGGCAAATTACTTTTCTTCGACTTTACTGATATCTTTGGATCATCGATCATATTTCCATGATCTAATTTTTTGTCCCAAGCATCTAGTCTATAGTAACCGTACTGTAAATTTCTAAGTACGTTCGTACAATGGAACGTAATGCTTTCTTCCAGGGATAGTTTATATCTCAGACCGATTTTGCATTGAATGAAACATTAATTCTGTTTCCGCAATATCGTAGCGAGACTAGTTAAACCGCTTACAAGCTTTTTCATTGAGGCGCTTACCAAGTTTATCTGACAAAGGTCAAGAGATTTATGTTTCACCTCTTTCGGCTTGTCATTCGTCTCCCCATAAATTCAGCTTAAAATAGCTCACTAATGAAAAAGAAACGTCCAACATAAATCGTTAGTCGTGTAAGACACGATATAGATGAAACGAAAAGAAATATTTACTCATGATTACTCGAATTATTTTTAAATAATCTGTATTATGATGCTTTCAAAACTGATATTTAATTTTTCTCATTTTCCAACACTTTTTTTCTTGAAACGAACTGGCGTGGCATAATGTAGTTACTATATCACTCACCGACATCGATTTGTGATGTAGTCATTACTTAAACGTTATCGTTCTCCAGACAGCGAGCCACTAACCTAGACCTAGAGATTGCTTTCAAGAGGTTTCACTATCTTCTATGAATGAGACAGAACTTACTGATATTATCTTCTGTATTATATTTGACCCAGTGACTTGGTTTACAGAATACCATCTTTCAAACAACGATAAAGAGATAACTGCATAGATTATAAATATATAACAAATGTTGTAAACATTGAAGATAGTACAGGGTAAGTCAGCCATAATTGCTACTTCGAATCTGTTTAAAGGAATGAACTTGTCATAAAATTCCGATGTTATTTGATACATCACATGACCCCCTTTCCATTTAAAAAATTGACTTAGATTCAAGACGATACCATGTTGGGTGTATACCGTGAAAGAAGATAGACCACCTCACACATACTTAAGTGGAATATCACGTTCCCAGAGGTTTCGAAATAACAGGGTGTACTGCGACTTTTCACTCACCCGGTTTAATGTTATTTTAGTCTTTACATAAAGTAATACAATTTTTTATATCGTATGAAGTTGCAAGAGATTTATTCTTCCAAGATTCAAAATGTTTTATTTTATCAAAAAATATAATTCAAGAAATTCCATCATTCAATAACTCTGGAAAAGTAAATAGTTTTTGATAAATTCATTAAAGACGAAATTTTTCGTCGATTTTATTTAATACACAACTTGAAATCTGAAAAAAACTCTCCTAGTTAAAACCAAAGTGTTGTCGACAAAATTAAAAATTATGATTTTGACAGACTGTATCTGCCCGGAAAGCACAAGGTTGACTAATACGTCTATGTACAAACCAGATTAGTGATTTGCACATAATCGGGTGAGAAGCAGAGCAACGATTGAAACAATCCCTCCATTGTATTATCACTTACATTCTACTCAATGTAATCTATAGTTCAGCAAAAATAAAGCTTTTTTTGTTATTATTTCGTTTCGTTTCTTGCTTTGCACCAGGCATATTCCCCCAATGTCTTTTATTTGTCTTTGTTCTCCCTTACTCAGTCCCCTCAAATAATCTTTAAAGGTTGCTCTTTTTACTCATGCCTTACGTCGATCAGTTCTCAGAAATCAAATAATTACATTTTACTTATTATTATATTCTTCTTCCTGTACAATTTTTCTCGTTGCCTTGAGTAACTCTGGTGGACAACTAATTTCAGATGAGACGAGCGGCAGAGTTCAAGATCAAGAACGCAAATCTGCTGAAGGACATAATTCCATTAGACGAGAAGGACGCCTTCATGAACCACAGCGTTGTGAACGTGTTGATAGATCGAGATCAGCATGGTAGAAGAATCCTCATCGTCAACGTTGGAGGTGAGGGAATAGACCAACGTCAACCGTGAATGTGAGCTGTTGGTGTCAGTAGGACGTGATGAAGGAAACCCAAACAAAATGCTCACGTTTAAAAACTATTAATCTTAATTTCCATTTATTAAAAATAGATTTCCCTATATACAACAACTCTTGGTTGAGTTTTGCATTGGTACATCGCTTTCTGCTTACGTTCTCAGTATCGAAAACATATTTTCCATTAGAGTGTAAGCAACGCGTTCTATACCCACTAATTCCATTTACCATTTTCTCCTCATTGAAATGGTTAGGAAGATACTCGTAGAGTAGTGCGAGTGGATTATAATGTTCATGGTTCTCATATATTCAAGAAATTAGTTAAGAACAAATCCCTCCGCATCAAAATATTATTTATGGATTCAGATGCAGTTCGTATTGTAATTAAACAGAATAAATTTTCATAAGGCGTTGTAATTTCCGATGAAAGCAAAGAAAAGTAAGTGCCTATTTTGTTTTCTGCGTGCAGGTACCTGGGACACGAAAGCCGTGACTGCGGACCAGCTGTTCAAACTGTTCTACCTCGTCCATATCGGTGCCATGTTGGAACCTCAGACTCAGGTGGCTGGTGTGGTGGTCGTCATGGACTTTAATGGACTCACCATGAAACAGGTCGGCGCCTTCAGCCCCGGTTTCTCCATGCGACTGCTCTCATTCATTCAGGTACGGCTTCATTCTCAAATATTCATCACCATTATATTCTTCAAATTTACCTAGTTTCTCGATAAGAAAGACAACATAAAATTCGTCTGACGAAACATATTTACGTATTTTTGACACGTTACGTCTGAAGTCAATCGCATTGGGTTATACTTTTAAATCGGCCCGTAGTAAGTTTGGGAGTGAAGGTTGGATCAAGACTATGATCTGTTGACGAAGGATAACCAACTAGATGCGGTCTTAGTCACTGAGAAGAACGATTGGACTAAGTGCTCTGTGTCAAATTTATCCGACTCAGTTTCCATAATTTCCAATTCTTGGCTTGGTTATATTTAATACGAGCTAAGAAAAATGTGTTTGGATAAAAGTACATTTGTGTGATATTTGAAAAAGTACAGTCACTTTAAGGTGACAAAATGTTACTGCGAAAAAAAATAAAGAGAATGGACAAATGTCTATAATTATGAGTACTGTAGAAGTAGTTGCTGTTATATAAATACGCTTTATGTGTACACTAGGCTGATATGAACCTAATTGGAACTGACAACGTCCTTACAACACGCAAGACCTCTGGTGTAACAGGAATGCACTATAACCCACACCGAATTTTTGTGTTATGTTGGGTCCAATGGCGATAACCAAGACGATAACGAAGCTCATTATAGCTGAGAACCTTGCCCTCCGTAGGCGATATGACCAACAGAGGGCGCCGCACGCAAAAAAAGGTCGACATCGTCCCTTATTGAGAAATTGTTTTGCTCAAGACTTGTTCAACAAAAACTAGAAAAGTGTTTTAGTTATCATCACTGATATTTCCAAACGCTCGTTCTATTGAAGGTTGACATCAATTATTGTAGAGAAAGTAGTTGAACGTACTGCTTTTTTTAGGAACAAATCTAAATTATAATTCCATTAGGAGCTTTCATATTATGTATTTTTCGAAATGAACGCCGTGGAGAAATATACATATGTTGCAGGTTTATCTGCACTGCAATTTTACCTTAAATGGTAATTAGCATTCCATAGAATTTGTATTTGGTGTACAGTTTTATTCCTGATAATCACTGTCAGCACATGTTATTCTAAAATTAATGTAAATGAAATACTGTGGGAGTCTTGTGCTCGCCGAAAGAGTACAAATATAGGTTACACAGAAGGCAAGAATATGTCTCTGACCTAATGTGATGCACTTCTGATTGCACTTTTTCCATTGCGAAATAGCCTATTAGATTTTTGGTATGTCTAAATAGGTACAGACAATTCATCTTTTGTTGTTTACAACACAGATATCAACAAATTCAACAAACACAATTTACAAGCTAACTCTCAATATGGTTTCAGGAAGTAATATTCACCAGATAATGTTATTTTTTTCTCTAACTCTCAAATTGGAATTAGGAAGCCAATTTTAAAATGTCCATTTGGAATTTTCTGTGATACTTCCAAAGCATATCATTGTGCTGTTAATAAAATTGACATACCAGAGGCTTAATGAAACCTCAAAGTTATGTGAAACAAAAGAAAGAGTTGACTGAACAATTAATTTTGATTAGGCTCATAAATGTAAGGGCACCACAAGGTTCTATTCTGGGTCCATTACTCATCTTGATAAACATGGTGTTTATAAAATACAGGGCATAATTGTCTGGTCTGTATTATCAGTATGCAGACAAAAAAATGTTCATTATAACATTTTTTATATATTTTTATTTAATGCTTACAGTCTGTCATAAAGTGACATTTAGTAATTTGTATGATTTTCAAAACACAAGACATGTTGAAAAACATTCCAATGAAAGTCTTTCAAGGTGAAGTTAAAATATAAAAGTTTGACACTGTGGAATTTGTTTCTTCACTTAACTTGAATCTTGTTAATAGGTCAAAAGGTTTGAAATTTTTGAACTGAGGGTCCTTGTCACTGGAGTTCAAGAGTCACTTCACTAGTTTGTGTTAGTGCTCACTGTTGTTTTGTATTTCTTCAGTAAGGGTTGAAATACTCAAATCTTTTCGGATGACCTCGTTCGGAACAAACCATGGGGAATTTACCAAGGATTGCAGTACTTTTGATTGGAATCACTTGATAATTCTTATGTTTGATCTACAAGCTGTTACCCAAAGTTGTATCCTGTATAGCCATATTGGTCAGATAGTAGTTTTATATAGCAGTAATTTAGTTTCTAGAGAAAGTTGTGATTTTCGTTCCATGAGCCAATAATATTTCTGGAATTTTAGGCCAAATTGTTTACGTTTGGAGAATATTTGCTGTTTCCATTTAAGTCATCTATCCAGATGAATTCCCAGGTACTTTACAGTTGATCACTCAGAAAACAAGCATTTCTGGACACATGTTGTAATGAACTCGTTTGGAAATCGTGAATACATATTTCTGAAATTATGCCCTTTATTTTTTAAACACCCTGTATAAATGATTAACCAAAAATGATAAACTCCAGAAGTTTTATTAAAATAAACTTTCTGTAAATATTATTACTGTACAAATTTGAAATGTCTTATGTGTTTAATAATAATTTATTCATTTTCTAGGATGCAATGCCTCTTAGGCTTAAGGAGGTCCACATTGTAAAACAACCATTCATTTTTAATATGATTTTCACCATGTTTAAGCCATTTATCAGAGAAAAACTTAGAGGAAGGGTATGTCTTCAAAACAAATTATACTAAGAAATTTGATTTGAATAACATTCTGAAATGTAACTTAAATATGGAATTACTAATTCTCAGAGTTAATTTAAATATATATAGATTAAATCAAGTTATGAATAATTATTTTTAATTAAGAAAAATAGCCAATTCACTCTTCATAAAATGAAGAAATAGTCTGAAATATTTCATATTGTCTGAATGCTATTTATTTCTAATTTTATTTTTAAAAAATCCTCACAATGCTAATGACAATATTTAATGAAAAGAATTATTAATATTTCTGCAGATGTTTTTCCATGGTAATAAAATGGAATCACTTCATAAGCATCTTGATCCCGACTATTTACCAGCAGATTATGGTGGCAAGAAACCTAAAATTGACTACTCAAGCAAAGACTGGTATCCTGTCTTGGAAGGTCTGAATAATGAAGTTAGAAGTAAGTATAATCCTTGTAGAAAACATTTTTGATCCTAATATCTGTCTTTTTGGTGTAATTTATGTTTGTAAAAACAAAATTTGTCAATATGATAGTTATGAATCCTGGGAGTTTTCTCATTAGATTGCATACATATGTAACTTTTTAATACATGTCATCTTCAATTTTTCCTCAATTTTTTACCACTCATGTGTAAAGAGTTGTCAATAGAAACTGGCTGATTTAAAATTAGTTGAAATTATGGAAAATATTCATCATCTATAAAAATTAAAACTGTAACATCAAAACCTTAGTTGAATACATTGAAAAATTAATCAACACACATTGTTTGCTTAATACTAAGATGATAATGCCTAAGTTTTTAGTTGGGTATAAATGAATAATTTATAATATTAAGAAAGTAATAAAATTTCTGACTTAATATTAATTTTATTAATAATAATTTATATTATAAAATGAATAAACATTTGCAAATGTGGATAGTATTGTGATTATTATGAATTTGTTATAAAGAAATTAATACATTTGAACGAACTAAAAAAGTAATACGTTTGTAATGTTTTTACAGCTTGGAATTCATATGGATTGGTGGAAGGGAGTACGTGAAAACATCTGCAGAACTTTCCTAACTTTCCATATTATGAGAACTCACTGTGTGCTGTTCACTACTCCAAAATACTCTATTTCATCTATTGAAAATGTTATTATTGCCTGAAATGATGCAAACTCTTATTATGGAAGGTTATTTTGTGTAACATTTGAAAATTAAATAAATTGTGTCTGTATTTTTTTAAAAGTAAAGCTTTTATTTTTCATATATTTAGAAATGTTTATGAGACAAAAACTTCAGTTTAACAGTCACATATCATCAATATTCAACTATGTATAAAATATGGCAATCTAAAGTAATTATATATAATGTATTGCCAAAACTCTTCATCAACATGATATATTTCCAAAGGTTACTAAAAGTAATAATTGAAATGCAGTTTTAAACTATAATTGTTTTGAGACCAAAAATTTAGCAAATTACAATCATAAAACATATTTTCTTCATTGATATATTAGGACAATTACGGCTGAACTAATTGTGTTGTGGTAATTATGCAAGTATTCTTAAATATAGGTTTATTCAGAAGAACTATAGAAATATTTTACTTCAACTAAATAATTATTCATTTATATATTGTTAAGTATAATATCAGCCATAAATATACTAAAAGTATATTCTTGAACCATAACTATTTTCAACTAATAAGTATAATTATCAGATCGAAAATGAACATTCATTCAATTTTCAGAACATCACATGTATTTTTTATATATTGAAGAATCACTTTATCTGACAGAATCTGATCCTGTAACTTTGCATAAGCTCATTATCCTCTAATGGGCTGGCATCTTAGGCCTGTTATGGTAAACAGTGAGACCTTTCTATATATATAATTCAAATTAATTTTTTATTGAGTAGTCGTTGGAAATAAGTGACAAGAAAAGAAAACGCTCAACAAAAGGGTTCCTTATAGAGAGATTATTTTAACTAAGCACATCTTTTCTATCAGCCAGCTAAGTAATATATATATATAATTAATAAGGACAGGAAAGAGAGATAGAGAGTTAGTGGCACCTGAGATTCACAGATAGCAGGTACCATGTAGGGTTTGAAGTTCTTACATTTTTAGAGACACCACCACCCCCTTCAATTAGAATGTTAGGAAGACATTTCCAAAGATGAGCAACCAATAACCGAGCAGACAAAATTTTGTGTGCGGACCCCACCAGGCACCAACTTTCTCTTCCAATGAGGGTCTGGCAAAGAATTGATTGGGCTGGGGAAACATCCCCATTTTAACACATAAACACTCATTCAAACACATCTAACCTCAAAGAGCTCTGTCTACATGTAATTACTAACACATATACAACGACATATGATGACATACACACACATACAAAGGTATTAAGACATTATGGATTTAACACACAAATACTCCAATGGAAATACATGTGCTCGTACTGTTATGGGTGGTCAGTTTTGGGTGGGGGGGGGGGGGCACTGGAAATCTCTTCCTAACATTCTGATGAAAGGGGGTGCCTCCAAATGTTTAAGAACTTTATTAATTGTTTATATATATATATATATATATATATATATATATATATAATAGGGAAAGGACGGAGAGATAGAAAGTAGGTGACTTACCTGAGATTCATAGATGGCAGACACCTTGTGAGGCTTACAAGTACTCTAATTCTCACAAGGTGTCTGCCATCGATGAACCTCAGGTAAGTCACCTACTTTCTATCTTTCTGTCCTTTCCCTATTAATTGTTTTAATTAACATGACAATGTCATTTCCTGACTCATATATATATATTTGTAACGTGACGAAGTCACAGGTTTTTGGATATTAGGATAGTAAGTAAGGATAGTAAATGAGGGAGAAAGATAGGAAATACGCTTTGAAACATATGTTACAAATTGAGAGACCTTATTTATAGGTTATTAGGCATTTCAATCACTCATCGACTGCCAATAAATGAATATTACAGTCTGCTTGACGTAATGATAAATGTAAGAGTAGGAAAGAAAAATAATAAATTCTTCTTACTTTATCCAAATAACTGATTTCATGAATTAAGCTTTGACTGGTTTGTCATTTTGTATGAAAGTCTCATTTGGGTTCAATTCAGAAGGCCATTTGTTTATAGATTACCTTGTCGGTTGCTAATGAATGGAACACGAAAAAAGCATTTCAAAGATGTATGCCAAAGATAGTTTATATATATGGTTAAAGGAATTACTAAAACTGAAGGTTAATACAAAAATCATATTTGATTAGAGCATAATTTAAAAAACCAGAGAAGTGTCAAACTAGTGATTACTAGGAGTCACTGAAAATGGCTTCTTAACAAGTAAGGCAAAATTTTTAAAATGTAGTGAAAAATATGAGACAGTGGGCGGAACGAGAAGAGGCCATTATAGTTACCAATAATAATTTCATTTGATGAATGGAGGAGGAAGTTTAAGAAAACAGCGTATATTAGTAGAAAACAATAGAAAAAAGACTATGCGCTATAATTAAAAGAAAAGTGCATCCAAGGAATGGGAAGTACTTCAGTTACGGATAGAAATATCCGACGAGAAAGAATATATTTACAAAATTCATACCATGGTGATTTGTATTAAGCAATAGGTCTTGCATGATATACTAATGAAAAAACAAAAACAAAATGAGCTTCTCTTCCGGATATTGTTTCCTTATAGGTGAGTCATGGGAACTGTATTGTTTCTTATCTGATCACCCTCAAAAACAATCTCACTGACGGAAATAGCCACGTCATTTGAAGTTGCACCACTTAGGCCCACTCTATTCAAACAATTGCTCACGAAGTTACGTACAGAAGGGAGACGAAAAATAACGTTTGCGAAAAGAGATCACATTACATCTATTTTTGGATAGGGATTTATTTAGACCCAGTGGAAATATTTATATAAATTTATTTAAGAAACAATACAATATTTTAATGCTAATAAAGCTGCAACCTATAAATACATTCAACATTTTTAATATGTTTATACTGTTATGTCTTTTTTTATTTCCATGATGTAGCCAGGGATTCAGGATTGTAACTGGAAAAATTAAAATTTTACTTGCCGAATATTCGTGTTTCGCTTCTGTATTTCATAAAACCCTTATGTCGGTCAACGTTACTGCGGTGCGTTCGCTCTCTGATAAAATTTAGCCTTCCCCTGTTCCCTAAAACCTCGGCAGTCTCTACAGTATTATGTTATCAACACTAAATTAAAACTGCACTACATTAAGCATTCCTCTGTACGTCAAAGTTTTAATTTCACTAATTAATTACACTGTTGATTATGGCGTCATTAAAATGTGTGTTGTGTTTCTGTTGCTGCTGCCAAGGCTTGTTCAAAACTTCACTAAGGAGTCTTGAACTGAAGTCAGATCTGTATAATAATCAACTCCATTTATGAAATTCTGTACGTGACGTAAATAATTTGAAAAGACACCACGAGACGATTTTCGGATCTTAAATGTTTTTCTTTTGAACAACAAATCTGTGAAGAATATTTTTACAAAAGTAGTTTGATGCTGCGAAAGTCAGGATGAACTTGTAGGTGATCCAAGGAATTCCTTAATCTTAACTGGACTTTATTCTTTGTAGAGAATAAATGACGCATTAACTCAGTCGAGCTGTGATCGACGAAAGTGATCAAACTTATTTAATACAGCTTGCTAACTTAAGTTTATTAATAATAGACAAAAGTATGCAAACAAAACAAAATTCCGATGTAGAAAGAATACAAAATTATCTATCCATGCATTGTATATTTAAGGGGTTTAGTTCAGTAACTGGCTTAAGAATTTAAAAAATCAAACCAAAATGTTACCTAAGATAAATATGTAGAATCATTGAATGTTCCGGACTACTTCATGTTGTGGTATTCAGTCATAAGACTAGTCTGATGCAACCCTCTATGCTAACCTAACTTGCGCAAACCTTTTTATTTTCTCATAACTGCCACATTCTCCCTAATCTACTTAGCGTACTCCATTATTGGCCTCCATCTTCTGTTCTTGCACCACACACCTCCCTCTAATGCTAATTTTACAAGATTTTCATGACTTGAAACGTGGTCTATTAATCGATCCCTTCTCTTAGTCAACGTCCTCCATATCGTTCACTTTTCCTCTTTTCTGTTTAGAACTTCCTCTCTTGTGATTCTATTCACCCATCTGATTTTTAACATTTGCCTATAGCACCACATTTCAAAAGCTTCTATTCTCTTCCTTTCTGCAACTCCTATCGTCCACATTTCGCACCCATATAACGCCACATTTCATACTAACATTTTTAGCATCGATTCTCAAATATTCACACTTATATTACCCGTAATTTCCTATTTTTTTTGAAAGGCTTCCTATTCTTTATGTCTACTATACTTCTACTGTCCCTAGTTAACACGCCATAACCTCCTTCATGTATCCCATCCTAATCTAATACTCTTGTTATTCCACTATTTTCCGTACTACACTTAATCACCTTGGTTTTCCCTCTATTAATCTTCATATTTAACTCTTTCTCCTGGACCACGTTCATGCCATTTATTATGGTTTCCATGTCTTCTTCTGACTCCCTTAATATTACAATATCATCGGAAAAGCATAGGGTTTTTATTTCTTCTCCTTGCAGTATGATTCCTTTCCCATATTCTATTTCAACTTTCTTCATCGCCTGTTCTATATATAAGTTAAACAGCATGAGCGACAGACTGCATCCTTGTCTTGCACCTTTTGTGATTTCTGCTTTCCTTTCTTGATCATCTATTCTAATTACTGCCGACTACCTTCTGTAGAGGTTATAAATAAGCCTTCTTTCTGAATATTTTATTCCTGTCCTCTTCAAAGTCATTAATAGTGTGTTCCAGTTCATATTAACTAAGGATGTTCTAAATCTACATATGCCATAACCGTAGGCCGCTTTTCATATCCTGTCTTCTAAAATTAGACGCTTAGTCAATATTGCTTCTGTTGTACTTATATTCTTCCTAGAAGCAGACGGATCGTCTCCTAACTTGAAGTCTATTTGTCGTTTCATCCTCCTATATACTATTTTCGTTAATATTTTGCATGCATGGGATAATAATTGCCCTCTGCTATTCGCATCCTCCTCGGTATGGGAATTATTATGTTGTTAGTAAAATCTTCTAGTATTTTTATGAAATTATTTGAGAATGTTGGAAGTGCTGGGGTCTGTAAACGTCCTATCAAACTCCGACCTTAAAATTTTGTCCCGCAACTCTTCATCATCCACCTCCTCCTCTTCCTCTGTTACTGACTCATCTAGATTTACACCGTGATACAGATTTTCTAGATATTGTTTCTATCTTTCTGCCTTTTCTTATTTATCCATAATTGGTTTCTCTTCCGCTCTCCTGATGTTCTTGCCAATATTTTTTCTCTTACCGAATGTTTCCTTGATTTTCCTATAAGCTGTGTCTGTTTTCCCTTTCACCACGAAATCTTCAACCGCTTTGCATTTCTCTTGTAGCCAAGTCCCTTTCGCTGCTTTGCACTTCCTTTCTATCCCCTACTTCAGGCGTCTGTACTGCTCTTAACCGTTTTTATATGTTGCGTTTTTATATTGACGCCTTTCGTCAATCATTTTATTATGTTTTGTATTATCCGTGCATTCCTATTGGTCTGAGCTTACCTTTTTATTTTTTCCTAGACATTTCTTCTTTTACGAGTGCCCATTTCTCTTCTATATTGTTTCTTTCTCCTTTCTCTATAAATCTACTCTTGATATCTTCATTGAAACTCCGAAGCACCTCCTGTTGTATTAGTATTTCTATTTCCCATATTTTTGTTTTAATTCCCTTCTTGAGTGTCTTCGTTTTCAGCCAGCATTTCATAATCAAGATATTATAGTCCGAGTTTATTCTTATCCATAAATATCCAGAAAAGAAAACGAGACATGTCAACGAACATTGTAATATTAATTTATTTATAGGCCAGTTATGGAAATTTCCCGTAAAAGTATTAAAGCTTTATACGGAGAGTGTCAACATTCTTTGAGGAATACTGTTATAATAGTTTGGTGACGATTTCTTTCAACATAGATAAGAAGTCTTATTTTGCTAATATCTTTATTTTGTAGTCAATATTGATGATATAGATTAGTTTTATCACCGACCTCCAGCAGTGTAGCTGACTCGTATTACAGACGTCCTGGGTTCGAATCCCGGCAGTGGTTGAAACTGAAGAAAAATCATTACATCTATGACGTACCACTCCAAATTCGGAATATGTCGTGGAAGATGACAGCCCGTAGTCGTCTCGGTACATCAAAATCGATCAGAGCAAAGAAAGTAACATTTTATTTGACCAATTTTCATATTTACTTCATTTCATTTCAGGGTACAGAAAAGGTCAACCTTATTAGACTAAAAGTAAAGTTTTAATAATTACATAGTTTTCTTCACACTTGAATCCGCTATCCTCAAAAGATTGAAGTCATTGCGTGGTCAACTATTTATTCTATCTTTTAAGACTTAATTTCATGCATGATGGTGTTCTGTGCTTTAACAAAAATCTTGTAAGAAAAAGGTGAATAGCCATGAATGGTCCGGAAACAGCCCACATATGAACTCCATAGAAAATCGAAAAAGGAATCACCCTGCAAGGAGAAGAAACAAAAACCCTACGCTTTGCCGATGATATTGTAGTACTACGGGAGTCAGAAGAAGACTTGGAAACCAAAATAAATGGCATGAACATGGTCCTGGAGATAGAGTACAACCTGAGGATTAATAGAGGGAAAACCAAGGTAATGGAGTGTAGTGAGTGAAACAGTGGAATAACAAAGGGTGTTAGTTTGGGAAGGGATATTTTGAAGGAAGTTAAGGAATTCTGCTACTTGGGGAAAATAATAACTAGAGTAAGAGTGCACAGACAGGGAAGGCTTTCGCAAAAAAAGAGGAATTTACTTACGGCTAATATAAGTGGGAATATTGGGAAATCATTGCTAAAAAAATTCACATCGATGCGAAACGTGGACGGTAGGAGTTGCAGAAAGGAAAAGAATAGACGCTTTTGAAATCTGGTGCTATAGAAGAATGCTGAAATCAGATGGGTGAATAGAATCACTAATCAGGAAGTTCTAAGCAGGATAGGGGAGGAGCGAACAATGTGGACGACGTTGACTGTTTTAAGACAGTAGTCTCCTGTAAATTCAGCCAAGGATAGAAGACGCTAAGAAGATTAGGAAGGATGTGTAGCTAGCGTGTAGGGTTGCATCAGACCAGTCTTAGGACTGAATACCATAACAACAGAAAATCCATCGGTTATGTAATTATAAAGAGAAAGTTGAGGAATATGAACATTACCAGAAGAGTGCAACTCCTTGAAAATCTTTTATCATTATGAAGAAATCAAAGATTTTTGTCAAAGTTTTGCCTAAAAGTGTTAATAAATAATAAAGACGCGCACAAAATATTGTAATTTGCAGAGTAATTGTATTAATATTCATTTTGAAAACAAAATTATAGTATTCTGTACTTTAAGGAAGTGTAGTTATTTGATTTTCTTGCAATCTGTAATTTCCAATGGACTCCGAAAGGTTCTCAAATGCAAAATTACATATGTTCTCCATGCTTACGGAGCGTTTTGAGATGGGATAGATTTATAGGCCACGTTTTGAGATACGAGGGTGTTGTAAAATTAGTATTAGGGGGAAGTGTGTGGCTAACGGATTAGGGGTGAATTGGTGGTTATGTAGAAATGAAAATGCTTGCGCAGCGTAGGATAGCATGGAGGGCTGCATCAGAACAGTCTTAGGACTGAGTGCCACAACAAACAACACGACTTACTTGCTCGTCTCTTCAGTCTGTGTTACATCAGTTACAGTTAGCTAAACTTTCATCACAAGGTCACTACAAATTGTTCTATATATATTGCTTCAGTAAAAATATTGTTGCATGTAAAACAAAATTTAGTGGTTAAAAACGCAAAGTGTAATGTTAAGTGTAAAGGACGCACGCACACATACTAATTTACTGGGTTGACTTACTGTATCTAATTTGTGAGAAAATTACAGTCGTGTGGATGCTGAGCAAGGCTGAACTATTCTGAACGGCCTTGAGCACGCAGAAACTTAGCATTGGTATTACTTTTTTGGTCCAACCAAGTCTATGTGCGTCTTTCTCTCACCCAACTCCTACTTCTTCTCGTTTGTTATATACCATTACTTTAATGTTTTTATTATTATAACTAATTAGGTGTCCGTGAACTTTAAAAAAATGTATTCCACAGCTGTCGGCACTCAAAAAATATATCGTGGAACCGCAATATACGTAAAGGTCTGTTGCGGAAAGTGTGTAAAAGAGTAACTAAATATAGTAAATTATATTTGAATTTTCAAAAAAAGGTTTATATGACTTACGAATGAAGTCAATTTGATCATATTGCAATCGTCTGATAACACAATTTGAAGCAAACCGAAGAAAAAATATACATCAGATCAATAAAATAAAAATACTGTAGAAGTATTTTCACCTAAAAACGAGCTACACATTTTGTGAGCGGGCTGCTCGTCATTTTTTAATATATATATATATATATATATATAAATAATGAGTGTATGTGTTATCGCTATTTTATTTCGTCACTGAGAGAAGAATTCCGCATATTGGAGACACGTCAAGGCGCCAGAGAGGCGAGACATCGGGTTTCTGAACGTGACAGACTGACCGTTTGGCGACTTAAAAATCTGGTACCTCAGTCCAGTTTCTTGACCCCAGGGAATTTTGGAAGGCACGGCCCTTCCAGAAATTAGGGAGAAAAACCGCGGGCCAAGCTGGACTTTAATTGGAGGCTGAGGGTCAGGTGATCTGCCATGCATCTCACGGTGGGGTAAATGAACGAGATGATTCGGGCAGTTGGGCATGGAGAATTGAACAAGTATGACGTCAGGAGAGTGCGTGCCAGTTGAGCCACGATACTAGAGAATTAGTCAGTCAGGAGCGAGTTTTTAAGTAATCAGGTGGAGAGAAAACGAGAAATCTTGCTGGAGAAATAGAAGGAAGGATGTTCCTACAACGAGGCGAACTGCAAGCAGGCGGAGTCCTGTCCAAGTAATTTCCCAGAGCCCAGGAACGAGCTCCAGAGGCGACCAGAATTCGTGGAAGTCGGACCTCAAGATACCGACGTGGGCAAAGGACGAAGCACAATAAATCTCAGGTGTGTTAGTGCCAATATCGATAAGTGCGTGATGACGATTTTGTTGCTGCACGATAAGCCCACAAAAAAACTCTAGATTGAATCTTACTAAATGGAATTGAACTAGCCACGGTAATTTTTTTAATTGGGCTCTAAAGTTTAGTAATTATTGTTGTTTCCTTTGGTTTTTTGTAAATAATTTTTATTTTATTTTATCTAACCCAATAATTTATTTTGATTTAAATTAAAAGCCAACGTCCTAGTTCATTATAATTTATAAACATTTTATTTGACCAATTTTCACATTTAGTTAATGTCTTTTAACTACGGTATCGAATCTTATCTCAGGTTCTTGGTGTGCACATAATGTGATACTTAAACGTAACTTTGTTTCAATATTTAATTGAAGAAGGAAACAGAAATAATTCCAAACAATATTTTTAGTTAATTTAGTTTCCATCTGAACGGAAGTTACCTGCCACATGACCATCAAAGATTGTCTATTAAAAAATCCAACGTCTCTCTCTCATCAAAGATATTACATGGCCAATATCGATTTCTCTTTCCAGAAACATTAAACAAGGCTTTAAAATGAATGGAAATTGAAAAGTCGCAAAACATATACCAGCTGTGTTCCCACCGTTGCCAGGTAATTTATTTATATTAGCCCGCTGCAGTAATTAATTCGACAGTAATCTCTTGGTACACACATGATTAAAACTTCAGATAGATTGACGCATTTGTCAAAATTATAATCGAAATCACACAAATGATCACTGAAAGTGTAAATTTTTATATTTAGGTTAGATGGAATGCAACCAAAGGAAAATGTCGTAATTCAAACAATGCGCCTTTTTCATTTGCACATGTCATTTGGTTAATGCCGAATTAAGCCGTAAGTAGTTCACTCAGTATGCACGCAAGTACAATACACTGCATATATCAGAAGTCAGCAACACGAAATCGAAATGAAGCTACGATGCAATGAACTTGCGCATATAGTGATGCGCATGCACTGATCCCACACATTATTCAAACGGTCAGGGGCTTTGTTTTTTTATGTGAAAAATCAAAAAAATATATTTAAAAAATTGGTCGGTAAATTAATAAAAAATTCTGGAAGTCGACAAATGCGAGTCCTGCTGTAGCCTAACTAAGATCGGTAAAGTCGTTTAGGAGAGATTTACGAACACACGCACAACGGAATATTTTTTTTATAAATAAAGATATTGTTGTGTGTGTAAGAACCTGTCGGTGTTCTATAGGAACACGTTACAATACAACAGCAAATGCAAAAAAAAATTAAATATTTTTGCTTTATTTCATTTATGTATATAAATTATTTTCACTTATACATTTTAATTTTAAGTACGTGGTACCCAATTGGGTATATTCTTGTTATTTACTTCAATGACGTGTTTGCTATCTTTCTATATCAATAAATAAAATTGAAGTGTCTGTCTGTCTATCTGCATGACTGTCTGTATGTTTGCCTCGAATAGGCTCCGAAACGGCAGAATGGATTTCAATGGAAATTTGAGGGTTTAAAGAAAGATATAACCTAAATATTCGTGTATATTTAATTTCGATATATTGCAGAAGATATTAATATAATATAAATTTTAATTCTAGGGGAAAAATTCTTGGAATTGCCGCAGTGTGTATACCAACTGCGAGTTATAAGTCCTATTACGAGTTCCTATATCATTCATCCCACTTACTATCTATCGTTGTAGTAGGCTGAGAAAAAATGAACTTCTTTGGATCGTCGATACGACGCATACATAAATTGGTTTTACTCCTCGCGTCGGGTAAATTTTAAAATTTAGTAATTGCTAATATGAAAATAAAAAGGAAACTATCGAGTTTGGTGTCGAAACTGATGGAATGCAAGTCGCATTACCTTATCACCTTTAATATGGAATATAATAAAAACTTTAACCATTAAGTGGGGGAAATTTTTTATTGTTAGAATACTTAAAATATAATTATTCCTGCTATTATACCGGGGGTATTTGAGGTTCATATTGTGACGTTTTCGATTAATCAAGTGTTGACCAAGAGTTAAATAATGTACCAAGATAATATAAATAAATACCCGGGCCACGTCGGGTCCACTGCTATTATATAATAATTATTTCGGTTTTCTATTTCATAATAGCTGATCAATAAATAAATCAATCAAGAGAGCTTAACTGAAGGCAAAATTAATCCGTTCAAAATATCGTGTATTTCAGGATATCTTAAGTTTTTATATAACTGTAATGACAACATCGTTTCAAGATTTTGTTGAAAATCCATTGAGAAACAATCATGAAATGTATGGCACAAATCATTGCAGCTAGTTTATTCCTCTGAAGTAATATGTGTTATTTTCACAGAAAATCAGTGCTAAATTTTTATTTTACGTGTTTGACGAAGAATGATATTTATGACGATTGATTGATAAATATATTTATTAATCAAAACAGGCACAATCTTATCTTATCTTATCTACCGTCGATAGATATAGTTAGATTGTAATGAATCTTTGATATTACACAAATTTTGACATCTCTGAAATGTATGTCAAAGAATTTTCTTGTTTAATAATGAAGGAACCGGAGGCCTGTTCAATTTTTTTAGATCAATCGTACCAGAATCCATCCCTAAGGTGTGAAATGTAATAATTTGTTATACTGTATAATGACTGTAGCTAATGAACCCTACGTCGTGTCCATGCAATGACGTTGCACATCTTACTGTTATTTTTGAATTGAGGCCAATTCAAACGATTCTCTTTCTAAGTTCATGTGCTGTTCTTTTGGAACCCGGAGAAGATCAGTGGCCCCAGAACTATGATAAGTATATATAATTACATTATTAACAGTGCCTGGTGAGCCCAGAAAGAAATTTCCTTGGCAATTACAGTTGTGTCTTTATGAATATATACTAAAAGTGCTCTTTGAAAGGGGATAAATTTTATTGCCGTTAACGACTATAACTTTTTCCCATGCATTTTTTTTTTTACAATTGGACTATTATTGGTTATTAAAATAAATGAATTCCGCCAACACACAGAGTTGAATATAAAAAAAGAAAAGAAAAATAATACGATTGATTGCAATTCCGATAGTCTTAGACCACTATATACTGTCCAATGAAACTTTTCACCCCGTTTCTTAACATAAAAAATTGGATTTCTGCTGTTAAAATATATCAAGTTTTTTTTGGGTAATAAGTTACATGAGTGTGATCCTGAAACAGGCAACTCCCATTTAACAGCATAGGAAGGAAATTTAAAAGGAGGTGGGAGGGAGGGGGGTGGAATGTAGAGCAAGTTAGTCAAGAGTTGACTACGGCCCCCGGGTTGTAGTTTAAGGATCCTACCTCGTGATTCACCAAAAAGAGATACAGTAAACCTGCATGAGATAGGTCAGGTTTTGGGTACTATTCTCACGGCCTTCCGAATGACGGGAAATGTGTTTGCCGAAGGGTCACAGCATTTCCTTCTCCGTGTCTCCACCAGTTTAAGGAGGCAGCTAGCCGACTAATCCCAATGGGATTATCGGACAACTCTTGCCGTAAGCCCAAGGTCATCGACCCCAGTACATAGACCTCCTAAAATTGATGAAGGTACTTCGGCATGTGAGAACCTTCAAAGCACAAGAGAGTACCGTAATCAATCTGGGGAGAAACGCCTGCTAGAAGATGCTCCCACAGGTATCTTGCCAGTATATTAAGATCTTTTTGTGGCTAACCCTTATGTAGTCGCGTGGGTCCTGTGAGACCCCAAAGCAATATATTTATTTTAACGGACTGAATATTACAATAAAATTGAATTAACTCGGCGTAAAAGTTGAAGTACACATTATTGAAGATATCAGTATTCATTTTAGTTTGCAAATAACAAAAGCATTAATGTTAAAATAGTTCTAGTGGCCAGCGCCTTGGTCGTCATTTGTATCTACACCACCATTCGTCAAGTTATAAAATGCCAATATTTCAGGTATAATTTTTTCACCTGAATCTTGCTCAATGAAATTATCGTGGTGAATTTTTTATAATATTAATAAGGTTTGTTTGTTTTCGGTGCATACGATAGCAAAAGTATGGATTCTGTGAAACTAAAAATGCTTGTCTGTGGACGTCGTTCTTTCTTTTGCTTGCACCTCCCTTTTGTTTTTACGTAATGTTCCTACAAGCGTTAGACGCAATCATGGTCATTTTCACTTTCATGATCTGCCCATCCCTCACTTTATGAATCCATATCACCGTTAATAATTTCACTATCATCTTCATTTACAAGTCGTTCAAATTCAGCAAATGAGAGAGGCATTTTGCTAACACAACAGCGGTGCTCTAAAATAAACTAAAATATTCTGAACGAAGGAAAGGGAATCCTATAGTTGCAAACAACGTACAAAGACACTGGGTAATAGAAAACAGCCGTTAAATTCCAGCAAAAGAACAAAATCAGCGTAACTAGTAGCGTGGAGCCTAGCTGGCCCCAAACGTGCAAGGTGTAGGAAAATTTAATTATTTATTTTAATAAAGAAAGTAAATCCAGATTCATTTATTAGAAGTTCTAAAAACATATTGATGGCGGAATTAATATAAGGAGAGAGCCATGTAAACGTAATGTTAAAAATTATGCTGGTTTGAACGATGAGTGGGGCCTGCAACGCCCCACGCGACTACTTCAGGGTTAACAGGCTACATTTCAGGCTATGTTTTCAGGATGGAAATTATATCAATACATGCTTTTCCTGAAAAAACTGGTAGATACCATACTCAGTGGCTCTTATTAAAAACTTGTTTACTCGCCCTTTCGTAGATGCTAAGTCACTGATTGGAGAAAATTGGTGACAAGTAATAAAGAAGAGAAGAATATGAATTTTGATTAATCCGTTAGGCATTTAAACTTTTTAAAATATATTTGAATGACGCACTCAAAAATTGGAGAAAGAAGTCCCACACAATGGGAATACTCATAAATAGTGACACCCTGTATACTTTGAATTTTGCTGATGATGGGGTTATATTCGCTGAAGATGAAGATGAAGCATACTACATACTAAGAAAATTGAATGAGAAATATGTGAAATGGGGCTTACAAATACATTTTGATAAAAGCGAGTATATGGTAGTCGGAGGGACAGGAAGAAATTTATAAATCGAAGACGGAATTGTAATAAAGTGCGGATATAGGGGGAGATATAATTAATAATTAAATAAACGATAATATTTTGTAACAAAAACTATAAAACATTTTAGTTTAATAAAAAAATATTTAGAATTTTTATGTTTCAATATTTATGCCGGCACTGCTTCAATCCATAAAAAACACATATTTACAAAAATTATACAAATTAATTACTTAAACTTAAACAATTCTAACTCTAATCTCAGGGTCGCATTTATGGGCCTTCTCATAGAACACTAATCCACTCGGACTCTGGCAGTAACAGGAAATTAGCAAAGAGTTACAGATGCAGTTTACCTAATCGACGCCGCGTCTAGGTTTTATTGCCCAAGTGTCAACAACTATCTCCATTCTTTTGATTCCGCGCCGCCAAAGCCCTAGCAGATGTATTTGTCCGTTACAGATACTTAGGGACAAATATTTGTAGTAACGGAAGAAGCGAGGAAAAAATCAAGCAGAGAATAGCCAAGGGCAGAGTTGAAACAAGACAGTTGCACTCAATTATATGGAACAAAAATATAACAAGAAAGGGGAAAAGAAGAATCTATAAAACGACAGTGTAGAGTATTGCACTATATGGTTCTGAGGTTTGGGAAATAACTAAGAAAAATGAAAGAAAGTTAAAAGCTATGGAGCCGCAGCTGTGGTGTGACAAGAACAGAAAGGATAATAAATGGATTCGGGAAGAAATGTGGGTTGCATCAGTAAATATCTTAGATACAATAGAAGGTAGGAGGTTGAATTGGTATGGACATTTGAGACGAATGCCAGAGGAACGAAAGAAAAAAAAGGAAGACCTAAAGTCATATGGAATGAAAGAGGGATGCAAATAATGGAGGACAGATGAATTATGCGAAATACCATCGCTATCCTTTATAGACGATTTATCTCCCATTTATTGCATTACCCTGACCATTATTCGTCAAGAACTATTCAATGATGAAGTAAAAGTACTTCCTGTTTCGAGAAAAGAAACAAGTTTTCGACATCACTGGGAAATGAATTGTGAAACCAAAGAGCTGCATGGAGAACAAAAAATCTTTTGAAGGTTGATGTAAATGAGTGTTGGTTATATACGGATAAATTACGCTTTTGTGCCGGTGTTTTTCATCTTCAAATCACGGTGTTTAATGGATTGCGCGTATAGTTAAACGTTGGCATGCCTGCAAGGAGTCGCATTTTCTCCTCTGCGTATGATCAACAAATGGTGTTATTTTGCTATGATTGCATTAGAGGAATATAAAATAGTTTACGTGTAAAAAAATACCGAAATGAAAGTATTTATTCCAGTAATACGTTGCTGTTGCATACTTACGAGTCTCCAACTACGTCTGATGATTACATTCACATTTTATGGATATTTTGCAAATCATGGAACTCTGTTTAGCACCATTGAACTTTGCCCAGTGAAATACGATGAAATTAATTATAACAGATTAAAATCGTGAGGACTATAACCGTAGTGTTCTGTTTTATTTTATTTATAACATTTGAGGTAATTAAGTATCGTACTTCTGATATCATTGTTATTTTTATTAAAAACGTATAAAAACCCTTTACACACTCACTAAAATTTTATGCATACAATTTAAACAACAAAATTTTCTAATTTTGGCCAGATCGTATTTATGGTGTTCTATAATATATTTGAATATTTACTGTATAATTAAATTTATGGTAATTATATGTGATAAAAATGTAATGAATAGGACACTTACAATGTTAAAATATATTGAAAATTATTCTAGGTGCCCGGCGATTCCCGGATATTAATTATTAAAAATAACAAACGTGATACATTTTGTTTCTCGCGAACGTCGTCGTCGCCACCGCACGCATACACGCAGGATGCTTAAGGGCATAATGTATCCTGTTTTTAGATTTAGGTTTATTGTTGTTTCTATTAGTCCTCGATTGAGGAAAGAGGATACGTCATACATTACAAGTATCGAACAAAATAAGGTACATAATTAATTACAAATAATATTAAAATAAATTAATAATAATAAATAAAATTATTAATAAAAGTCTAAAGTCAGTATAAACACTACACGCATACAAGAGATCACAAGCACACACTGAGAAACACGCTATGGAGTTTTGACTACTTGGAGCTCTGCGACCAGGAAACTGTCCTTCCCTCTGTCGTAGCTCCAGGCAATACATCAAACAAACAAACAAAAGAGCAGAAAAAACTGTGCAGAAAGTTAAAAAATATGTGGTGTGTTATTTTACAAGGCAGCTTATTCAACACTTTATCAGGAACCTTGATTTTAAATACTAGAAAGACGATTATGAAAATCCTGTACCGAGTAAAACGCTTTATCTGTAAGGTTATATCTAACCGAAATTTTTGTTGGATACGATGAGAAGAATAACCAGTAGCAATAATTTAAATTTAAATCTAATCCTCGGGTTAGTATTCTCGCTATGGTTGGATTACATTAATTGCTGTTATAATTTCTGTGGGAGTTCTCTGACGTAGGTATTTCTCTCCAGAATTGGTGCGGGGCTCACCTTTGGGAATCCTTCGTACTCTCTCTGAGTCAACCCTTGGCTACCTTGCTCTACGTTCCACATCCCCACTTTTCAATTCCTTCCTATGCTATTAAAGAGGAGTTGCCTGTTTCAGGATCACCCTCACGTAGCATGTTAACCAAATAATAAAAAAGCTCACAGCCATTTAAATTTTGTTCAAGACAAGGTAAGACTAAGATAAAACTAAATTTTTCGCTTATTATGTATGCCTTAGATAAATGTGATCCTACCAAATATCGAAAGCTCAAGTATTTAAATCGTATGAATAAAATATTAAATCTGTTTAAAAGTGTTCTTTCTTATTTGTACAAATTGTATCACACTCTACATTTAAATGTTAATTTTACTATTCAACTCGGGTATAGAAGTAAAGACAAACTTAATTAATCAATTACTTTAATATAAAGTATCAACAGCATCGTCTCAAATAGTTTATTTCACAACGGGGAAGAAATAAAATGTTTAGACAATGTTCAAATTGTTTTTTAGAAATAAAATTAATGTTAAGATCAACATTTCACCTCGAGACAACTTTACTTAATGAACTTGCGTTTCGAAATTCTTACAAAAAATTAAAATTAATTCCTACTGCACAGAGGGTAAGGGATTCGGTTTGGATTTCCGGCTCTGTAGAATGATTTTCATCTTACTTCATAATTAAGAATTAAGACCCAGCTTCACAGCTGAACTTAATATTCAAAGCTTCTGATGTTTAATATATATTACTTAATCATCATAAATGGAGGCATTTCGCTGTGGCATACAGAAGTTGAAGCATGAAGATTTCTGGTTATATCCCATTGTTTAACTGAGTGAAAGGAATTCAATATTATTAGATGGCAACATGTCGAGATACTTTCAGATCTCGTGATTCTTGCGAGATTGTTCCAGTGACATCTGCGGTAATTCAAAAAACGCTTTATTTCTCATTTCTGTTGTAGCGCAGTAGGACTCCTCCCTGATTTTATTCACATTGTTTAGAGTTTAAAAGATTGAAATTTAAAAGGAATATTCAAACTCGGAGAGACACACGTCAGCCATGGGAATTCAATGCGTCAAGGGGTCGGGTCGAAAACGTGTATATCTGCAACTATAAGTGATTAGGGTTGTTTTGCTGAAGGGACGTTCACTCTGCAAAATTTCCCAAGGACACTATTCTCATCGTCAGCGCAAATATTCACGCGCTGGACGAAGGACGAATAAAGATTGGTGAACACAAGTCACGTTGGGTGGCACTTCCTCTTGGAGAAGGGGAAAAGATAGTCAGACTTGATCAATACGGTGAAAGGGCGAGGAAGCCGGGAGGCAGTCAAGGTTGAAAGGATCAGGAAGCAGAATAAGTAGGAAATGTACAATTAATAAGTTAGTGCAGATCCAGAGTTGAAAGGAAGGCGAGCAGAGGAGGTGAGCATTGTTACTTTTGAATTATAAGAAAGCACGGGCAAGGAACGCCAGAACTTCGGACATGCTTGTAAGTTGAAAGAAAGTGGTAGTAACTATGTCTTGGAGTGAAGAAGGAGAAAAACTCAATTTTTCCTGAATCGTCGGGCAGTATCAGATCCAGAGCCTTTTTCAGTCAACAGAGGGCAGGTTCACAAACTGACCTGCAAGTTGAAGGAAGTGAGAGCGTGGAATAAGGAAAATCTACTACTAAGAAGAAACAACTGAGAAGATGTAACAGGTTTGTCACGAACGTAAAATATCTGCTACACGTTGTTACATCGTAATTAACCTTAAAACCCTTTTATATTTAAATAGTAATTCTCCTTAATATGTATATTTTGTAATAGTGCGCAGGACCCACTAAATAACATTATTACTATTTAAAACACAAATAATTTCTTAAATAACTTTAAATAATGCCCCCTATTATCTTTAACCTGTTTTATCCGTAACAGGCTTTCTCATTTCATTCTTTTCCTTTCCAAAAAATTGGTTTTAAGCATTCACTTTGTATTATTTGTTGTTATTTTGTTGTGGCATTCAGTCTTAAGACTGGTCTGATGCAACCATCCATGCTATCCTATCATCCAAAAGACGTTTCATTTCCGCATAACTAGCACATCACACATCCTCCCTATGCTTAGCATATTCCATACTTGACCTCTAACTTCTGTTATTACCCCACACACACTTCCCTTTAATGCTAATTGTAGAAGACCCCATCCTCTTAGTCAACGTCCTCAATATTGTTCTCTTTTCCCCCATTATGTTAAAACTTCCTCGTTACTGATTCTATCCCATCTGATTCTCAGCATTCTCCTACAGCACCATATTTCAAGGCTTCTATTCTTTTCCTTTCTGCAACTTTTTGCACGAACATTTTTAGCTACAATTTCCTAATATTCATACATATTACCCGTAAGTAAATTCCTCTTTTTCGCGACAGTCTTCTGTACCTGTGCTTTCCTACTCTTTATGTCTATGTCTACTAAACCTCTGACATCCCTATTTATTACGTTTCCCAAGTAGCAGAATTCCTTAACTTCCCAATGTAAAACCCTTTTTTATTCCACTGTTTCCTATACTAACTCAATTACCTTGGTTTGCCTCTATTAATCCTCATATTGAAATATTTCTCCAGGACCACGTTCATGCCACTTATTATAGTTTCCAAGTCTTCTTCTGACTCTCCTAATACTACAATGTCATCGATAAAGAGTATTGTTTTTATTTCTTCTCCTTGCAGGATGATTCATTTTCCATACTCAGTTTTAACTTGGTTCATCGCCCGTTCTATTTATAAGTGAAATTGCATGGCAGACAGACTGCTTCCTTAACTTGCTCCTCTCTTGATTATGACTTTCTTTCTTGATCTTCAATTATAATTACAGCTGCCTGTCTTCTGTAGAAGTTATGTATTAGCCTTCTTTCTCGATATGTTATTCCAGTGCTCTTCAAAATCCTTAATAGTGTGTTCCTGTTCATATTATCAAATGCTTGTTCTAATTCTACAAATGCCATGAACGTAGGTTGGTTTTTCTTATCCTGTCTTCTAAAATTAGTCGCAAAGCCAATATAGCTTCTATTGCCCCTAAATTCTTCCTAAAACCAAAATTATCTCCGAACTCCCGTTTTATTTGACGTTTCATCCTCCTATATACTATTTTCGTTAATATTCCGCACGCATATATTATTTATGAACTAACATTGTGTGACTCTGAAGTAAAGAAACCAAGTTTCGACGCCTTATTCAAAGAATGCATCATTATTGCGTGTGCGTGTGAATGGCAATGCATTAGGATTGCAGATTTCTTGCAAGTCAAACCGAGACACTACTGCACAATATTAGACCATTTAGCGTTTTTTCGATCCCAGAGATTTTGGTTCGTTTGGCCTGCCGTGTATTTTGCACATTATTTTTCAAATTTATATTACTTGTGAAATAAAATCAACTAATATAGCATTAATTATTTATCCATTGGAACAAGAACAGTGAGTAATAAATGAAAATGTAGACATGGAAATATAAATAATTTTAAACAATAATTTGTAAGTATTAAATAATATTTGGACATTGCAAGGCAACTTTATTTTCAAATTCATAAGAATGCGGATGGAAACAATTTGAATCGTAGTTCACAATGCACTGTAGAGTAGTTTCAACTACATCTATGGAAAGTCTCTTTATTTCATTACCATTGCCGAAAATATCCTCTCCACTTTCTTTATATCGTTCCGGAACTTAGATTTAGATTTATTGTTGTTTCCATTAGTCCTCAATTGAGGAAATAGGATACGTCATACATTAAAAATTAAAAATGAACAAAATAAAGTACATAATTAAAGACAAATAATCTTAAAATAAATTAATAAAAGAAAATGTATATAGACAAAAGTTAATATAAACACAACACGGACACACGATGTCACACACTCACTGGGAAACACAAACAAGCACACACTGAGAAACACGCAATGGAGTTTTATGATCAGTTTTTTACATCCTAATTTAGAGACAGTAATTATTTTTTATTAAATTTTAATACAAGAAATTTATTTAGCAATTAGATATGCCAATTATTAAAATGTATTAATTTGTATTTAAATGTTTACCTATTTTACAATATCTGGCCATTTTCCTATTTTTCTGCAAGCTGAACCAGGAGAAAACAGAGTATATTTTATGGAATTGTCCATTGTTTCAAGTAATCCGTCAAATTTTCATAAAACTTTGGTACTTTATTAAATCCATCCATCTGCACAATTTAAATGACTCCAGTTAATTTGCACTGGTTAAACATTGATTTAACTTGGATAGGTAAAAATTAAACTTTCTGCAATGGACAGTCGGGAGTTGATCATTAGTCTTTAGCTGATTGCGTTGTTTTAAAGTTGTAACTTGTTTGTAAAGAAATTGGATAAAATAAACTATGGCAATAATTGACCAATATTTAAGTAAATCTAAAACGTCCACAATCGACGTATTTCTACATTACACTTTTTAAAAAAATAATGCAACGGAAAAAATTGATGTTACTATACGCTAACAAAGGAACAAGATAAAATATAGGTAATTTTTAAGTTCGTTCTATTGCTGGTAATACCAATAGCCGTCTCATTTTTGTATATAATACATTTTTATGAGCACTCTATATTTACAAAATCCCAGACACCTTTCGGTTATGACTATAAACATTGAAAAGTAATTAAATATTTCTAAAATGGCTTGATGAAAAACCTCACAAGATGGCTGGTCATCTGCATAAATTTTGTAAACTGGAATTTTTGGACGTTCCGAAATTTTGTTCGGGGCATGATACTTAAAGAGCAACGACCAAATACTGATTAATCAGGACGTCTAGCAACCTATCTAGAAAAGTAAACAGAAATGTGAAAACTAGTGAGAGGGAATAGTTTAATAATCTAGATTTCGTTGTTGCAGACAGCATATTTCATGGGTGAATTTCATGCGGCTCCATGAGTTTCATGCGCGGCCTTCTACAAAGATGGAACAGTAAAACCTCGGGGTTAAAACCGCGGGGTTAACCACTGGGTACTGGAAGAACTGTCGGAATTGACATTTTTGAATACTTCAGAGAGTATGTCATTGATTACAATTAATTTCCAGCAATTTAATAGGTAGCTGCACCGATGACGATCTTCCAAGAAAGATAAATATTTAGGTTCCGTCATAAATAAAAATGCGGCTATTTTAGTTAGTGGCAGATAGCATCTTAAATCCATTTTTGACGTTAAAAAGGATCCTATATAAATCTGGAAAGATGCTGTACATTTTCCATGCCTATGAGAAAATACACACCATTTCTGCTTTGGAAGTAAATACTGTTGTTTTGCCTTACATGAAAAATATTAAAAATAGTTTAAGAACACAAATTTTATATGCTCATTTAAACGAAGGGTTATCCAAATATTAAATAACTTTGAAGAAAAGAAAGCGAATATCCCATTAGATTTAAAAATTATTTCACGTATTATTGCTGTGTTAATATTATTATTTTACACTAGCTATTTATTTTGCCCTAAAAACGAAAGTACGGTATCATTTATTTATGATAGTTTCACGGCAAGCCTTACAACCTGCAGTTGGTTTTCAACAGAAGAATGCTCGCCATCTCTGCCTCTCATGCTGCGAAAATTACGCTTATAATAACACAGTAAGTGTAATGAGTGGTATAGGAACGCCTAATAGGACTTTTAACTCGCAGGTGGTTTACTCACCACTTTTCGCGCGGCAATTCAATGGATTTATAAATATTTACTCTGAATGATATCGAAATGAAACATACACACGACAATTTAAGTTAAAATTCATGTTTCAATCCCTGAAATTTTCATTGAAATACGTTGAGCCGTTTCGGAGCATAAACAGATTTGGAGATTCTAACGCACGTATCCCAAGAAACATTTCCGTAGAATTTATATTTATATTATATTATAATAATACCACTATCGAAATCAAATAATCACGTAAATTTTAGTTTAATTTACTGTTTTCCAACCCTCAAATTTTCATTGAAATCAGTTCGGAAACAATTCGAATCATACATACGGACAGACAGTCAGTCAGACAATCACTTCGATTTTTTTATTGGTTAGAGTATATATTTCTTTGTAATGTTACAAATCTATTAAAAATACTACTACTGCTATGATTATTACTTCTACTTATTCTATATAGTATTTCTATTATATTTCTTTATTACTAAATTAATTTATGTAAAAATGCATTACTTTTTTATTTAAATATGTAGTTTTATTAAACAAATAACTGATTATTAATGTTATAACAGGTTATTACCATTATGTGAATACAAAAATATTTGTTTTCGAAACTTTTTATGTAAAAAAAATAAATCAGTTCATTTTTTTGTAAAATCTGTATACAACGGAACAAATTGATAAAACTATGATAACTTTATAAATGTTACATTTATAGCAATATCAACTTATGCGGCCTACTTTTCCTACTGCCTAAATTAAATGTGGCCTCTAATGATAAAAGGGTTCCCCACCTCTGGCATATCTGGTCTGAAGTCTGGTAAACGTAGACATAGCGCTAAGGAGACTTCGTATCTTGCCCGGGCGCTGGCAGATGTCCATTGTTGTGGAACATCAAGGCCGGTTCAAGGACAGGTGATTGATCTTGAGTACAACAGACTTCCAGATAGCCGATGTATACCTAGACTAATACAATAGTGAGTAGTCACTATATATATATATATATATATATATATATATATTACTCTGGTAATAATTTAACCACGAATTTTATGTAGTCACACCATTTCACGTTATACTGTAACAATTCAAGATCAACCAAATCATACTTGACATTAAAAAAATAATTTTACTATCAATTGCGAGTTGGCCAAGACTAGTTGATATTATTTAGCAAGTGTTCCATCAGTTGCTGGATGGTGGATATGTGCTCATGTGCTACAGCACAGGAATTAATTTAGGAGGAATTATTTGTTTTGTAATTTTAAGAAACCCTAAAATAATAGTATTTTAAGAGTGTGAATTTATGCTTCGATTTCGAAGACTTTAAACTGTCCGCTTTTCAATGCGCTCTCTCCCGTATATATCTTGACTACATTCTTTATAGCACGAGAATCTTGTCTGGAATGAGAAATACGCATGCGCAGTATCGCCATTTCAGTCCCCTGCTCGTCTAAGATCCGGCAAAATATGAGTTACCAAACGCATAGCGCCGTCAGAGCTGTAGACAGCCTCATCAGGATACAGCTTTAAATGTTTTGTGACGAATTAATAAAAAGATTAATGTTTATGCACTTGTAATGGCTTATTTGGTTTAATCATAGTTTATTAAAATTAAAAAACGTTTAACAGGCTGGATTTCGAAGGCTTCCATAATTCTGAGTAAATTACCGTACGATCCTGCATTCAATATTCCCATAATATGTGACTTTTTCCTAAAATTAACTTTATTTATTTAAAATATGTAATAAGTAAATATACTGTGGTCTTAGGAATTTACGCCAATATGGTTTTATGTTTTTACCATTTTAAAATTTCGTTTCTATTACACGTGATGGAGACGAAATTGCAAATGTAGCATATTACAGGTCGTGGCGTGTTAACAACACTGTAGACGTTGTAGTATTATTAAAATCTTTTTTTTTCTCCATGGCTCTAGAGCCCATTGAGGGCCTGGGGCTACCGAGTGGACTGCGGACTGTCATCTTGCATGACACATTCCGAATTTGGAGTCACGTTGTCAGCGTATCGATCCTCCAACAGTCTTAATCCCGGTCTTCTCGACCATGATAACACAAACAGCCAACCCGGGACCTCTGGGTTGTGAGGCAGCAACTAGAGGCTAGCCACTACACCACATGAGGTCGGCATTAATATCTTTACCCTCCTGTTTTGGGCAGTTGTAGCACGTAACTTTAAATACTCATGAGACGCCACTGGTTCAATAAAGGTCGTTGCCATTGGCATTGTCAGAAACGTATTATCTTGTGTTCGTGTCAGGTAGATCTTTCCGGAAGAAGACGGTTGCAGGTTCGTTGCCGTTTACAGGAAGGACCATGGATAACGCTGTTGTTATACGTTGAATATTCAGTCTTGGAAGATCGTGTGAAGGATGGATGAGGAAGAGCATGTCCTGTTGCACAGTCTCTCATAAGTAATAAGAGTATACATACAGCTACAAACGATTTAAAACTTACATCCTTCGTAACCCGATGATCGACGTCTAAAACATAACGCGACCAGCGCACGCTTTGGAAAAAGGAAGATCCGCGAGCCTAGCCCCCCAAGAGAGCGTAAGAAACAGCCCCCCCGGAGTGAATCTGAATTGTCTAAAGGGAAATACTCTCCTCCCGCCGGAGGATCACTGCACCGGAATTTTTATTTTAAGGAATCATCTTACTCTTCCCATTATTATACTGTGGTTCCTAACCTTTTATTGAACGTTACTTCTCTTCAACCTAAATTTTTATACAAAATTTTTCTCATTCTCTCTGTGGATGAAATTTTGAATTAAAAGTTTTCCATTCCTCATATCTCTGAGGGTGACATACAAGTTTACGCATAATTAATGAAGAGCCTGATAGCCTTGTTTTACCGGAAACTAGCCTAAAAATATGATTTTCTAAAGTTGAGTGAAACATTACTTCTCAACAACTGTTATAGCGTTAGTAAATAAAAGCAATTGGTACATGCGTTTAGATTTAGCCTTTCGTTTAATATTGAAAAATTTCAAAGAATTTTTAAAAATATAAAATGACTGTTTGTAGTTTATAAATGTAGTTTTTGTTTAGCAATAAAATATTAGTTTAATATGGAAACATTATGGAAAAATTAATCTCAATTCATTAACGATGTTTTTTTTTCTTTTTTCAAATTAACGAAATATAAGAAACGTTAAATGAGCTAAGGTCGACGTTTCAATCAGGCACAAAGCGCAGATGACAATGTACACACAGGTCGTTGTGTTGTTCAATACTATTTTATTCATAAAAATGCCTATTAATAGTCGTTAAATATATCTTATTATTGTTATAAACATAAATACTAAGATGAATATGGCTTATTGCGCTGAGTTGCCGAGAGAAATATATGACAGACATTGTATTGTATAACATTATGCCAATAAACGAAGACTGAAATTGGGTATCCAATCTGTAATATCAAAAATAAGTACTATAAATAACAGAAGAAAAAATTACAGAACATAAATAATATCAGAATGTTGTGTTCCAAACATAACGTTTATGATTGGCATCATGTTCTTTAAATCTGTTTTTTAAAGCTCGTTTTGTCTGTGGAGAATTTTTACTGATAAACTCTTGGTACACATTCAATTTATTTGGTAACATTACATGAATACACAACATTAACTTTGGGGTTAGAGGTCAACGTAGTGAAAATATATAATTTGATTCATTTCGATCCTTAATATATTCTCCATAATTTATATGTTGTTGTGGTATTCAGTCCTAGGACAGGTCTGATGCAACCCTCCATGCTAACCTATCTTGCACATGCCTTTTAATTTCATTATAACTATCTCAACCCACATCCTCCATAATCTGCTTAGAGTATTCCATCCTTGGCCTCCCTATTCTGTTCTTACCCCACACACTTCCCAATAATGCTTATTTTACAAGACCCTCGTGTCTTAAAATAATTTATACAGTCATACTGTTTACAACAATTGTTACTGAAAAACAATAAATAAAAGAAACTGTGGTGTTTGGTCTTCGTTTACACCGCAAAAATATTATTATTACTAGGAATTGTTAAATAATAAAAAGAGTATATTTAATTTGAATATATTCCATTTAATTATAATAATATTACATTATAAAATTTCCAAAAGAAATATAACTCAAATTAAGTTTTAATAAAAATATAAATTTACGAGTAAAATGTATAATCAAATTGGCTCAGTCGGTAAAGCAAAAAGAATCTATGCAGCTTCTAAAAGGCTGCTCTCGGGAACGCGGATGACGAACGATATAATTGTAATAAAAATCACGAATCAACGAGAATGGTTTAAGTGGAAACCGGGTAAAAATTGCCGTTACCAGATGTTAACAAAGGCCTGGTGACGTCGTTCCTGGTTTGCCGTTGCCGGATGTTCCTTTGCTGGACACGTCTCCTCTAGCACCTCTTCTTCAGTTTAAATCTCCATCAAGTGTTATCTTTTTGTTTTCAGTACTACAAATGAATCTTCTTTCTCGAACATGCCGAAATTAACTTTTACGCATGTTGTTTCCTCAGCCACTGCTCTCTCATTCCGACTTTCTCAGGACAGCTCCCTGGACCGACTGTGTCGAATACAATGCACTCCAGGCAATAAATAATGTTGTAAACGGCGACGTTTCCCGCCTACTCGGCCTCACCAAACCACCCTCGTTTTTCGTCCTGCTGTACGCAAATACCAAAAACTAAATTATTTTCGCTTTACCGCTTAAATGTAGGGGTCATGAGTCACCACAAAACCTATATACACTATTTACGATATTTATACATTGACTTGCTCCGACTAGCCGCATGGACTAACAGGTTGACGGTGGTAAATAGAAAAATTACACCAAATTAAACATTTCAATAAGTAAAATAACATACCGTGACGTTAAATTTAAAACCCAATTAAATTATACGAAAAAATATTTTAACTACCCTGAATTTTAAAAGTATCTCAAAACTAAACCTCCGTAATTACAGCGTCAACGTGAGAACATTGGGTGTATAATGTGGTTGGGCTGTTACTATGCCATGACTTGTTGGTTGCTCTGACTCGTATGGTCGTGAGTTGGTGACGGTAGATGACGACACCAGGATTCGGGTGTAGTCGGTACCTGGGTCCCAGACTACAGGAATCACCAACTAACTGTCGAGGAAGAGGTGGATCGCTGGCTTCAACCTCGAATCCTTTGATAGCAAATCACTACTGTCCAGGAGAATGTTTGCAGGCTCTGAACTGAGACTGTCCAAACTCCAGAGAGAACTCTTCTCTTCTTCGCTTCTCTACTCCGCCTGTGTTCTCCTCTCCTTTCCATTACCAAACCATTTCTTGGTCTCATCTGGACCACCAATAACAATTTGAAATTTTGGAAGGAACACGCCCCCAATTCTCCACGAATTTAGTGAATCCTCGCCCTTTATTCCTGGGCGGGGAGAAAAATTATGCCGTTCCTTCAACGTTTACGAAAAACTTCGCACCTCTTTGTCATAGCAGATTTCACACATATGTTGCTAAAAGTCCAACTCTCCCTCGGGTCAACGTTACCACGTTATCTTGCCCATCCCCTCGGATAATGGAACACGCGACCAGCCTGATACTAAAAAGAAACTAACTACTTACATGTGATTTACTACAATTCAAACTTCAGTATTGGTTTGCCATTTATCCATTAGTTTAGCTAAAATATATATAATACGATGACGATCTACGCCGTGCCTTAACATTCGTCTTTTAAGAAACTAAAGATCTATGTTTCGTACTGAAGACTCGATTCATTTTAGTTTTAGAAGTGATAATTAACATAATTGATTTTTAAAACTTGTTCTTTCACCCACCATGAGGCTGTTTTATGAAAATTACCTAGTTCCATAGTATATTCGTAGGATCCCAGACTTTTCGTTTACGACCAGCATTGGTTTAACCAGTCATTTTCGAATATTATACTGTATACAAATAATATCACTTTTGTATATACATTATTATTAAGTTTGTTGGTAGCGAATCAGTAGACCTGCCATACTATTGCGAACTACGAGTGTAAGCAATCAGAATAAAAGAAGGGGTCCCTACTTCAGCTTGAATTTTACAAGACGTTTCGTCAGCATGATTGTTCAAGTAAACAGACGAGGGGCGCCGTACTGCCTAATACACGTCTATATGAAATGTATATCATAAATCATTCTGATATACGAATGTAGGGCATATCATAGATCCAGCCATCCAACTATCCATCCAAACAAAGCTATGAAACCCATAATATTTATAGATTTTTGTCGTTGATGCTCTTTTTCCATAGTTTCTCAGCGGGTTCATCGAGTGTCGAAATCCGTTTTCATCATTTCTGAACGACCCTCAGTACAAACAAGTTGATGCACAACGGGAAGGAAGAGAAATATGATTAATATGAAATACATAAATTTGTTTGAAACCTGAACCCATTTCATTTTCCATGATTGTATCTATTCATTTGTCCGATATTATGTTTAATTGTGTTTTTAATTAGTAGTGTTAATAAATTTATTCTGTTGTTGTTGCTGTGATATTCAGCAACCCACCATGCTAACCTATCTAGCACAAGCCTTTTCATTTCCGCATAATTATAACGTCACATATCCTCCCTAAACTGCCTAGCGTATTCCTCCCTTTTGTTCTTATACCACACATTTCCCTCTAATGCTAATTTTACGAGACCCTCATGTCTTAAAACGTGGCCAATTCTCTTGGTCATCGTCCCCCATATTATTCGCTCTTTTCCTATTCTGTTTATAACTTGTTACTGATTCTATCCATCCATTTGGTTTTCAGCTTTCTCCCATTGCACCACACGCTAAACGCTTCTATTCTTTTCGTTTCTGCAACTCCTACCGTCCACGTTTCGCACACATTTAACGCTACACTCCATACGAACATTTATCACACTTATATTACCCGTAATTAAATTCCTCTTTTTCGCGAATGCCTTCCTTGCCTGTGCTATACTACTCTTTAAGTCTACTATACTTCTGCCATCCCTAGTTATTACGCTTCCCAAGTAGCAGAATTCCTTACCTTCCATCAAAATATCCCTTCCCAATGTAAAACCATTTTTTATTCCACTGTTTCCTTTACTACACTCCATTACCTTGGATTTTCCCTCTATTAATCCTCATATTGAACTCTTTCTGCAGGATCACGTTCACGCCATTATTATGGTTTCCAAGTCTTCTTCTGACTCCCGCTTACTACAATGTCATCGGCAAAGTGTAGGGTTTTTATTTGTTTTCCTTGCAGTTTGATTCAGTTCTATATATAAGTTAACGAGCATGGGCGACAGACTGCATCCGTGCTTACTCCTTTCTTGGTTTCTGCTTTCTTTTCTTGATCTACAATTCTAATTACTGCTTCGTGGGTAACTCTTCTTTCTCGATATTTAACTCCTGTCCTCTTCAAACTGCTTTTATTCTAAGTTTCATATTTCAAAACTGCTTTGTCGGTTGCGGTGACTAAAGTATTAAGGACAATTGCCTGATTCAATTAGCTTAAGACATATGGTAGACGTGAGTTTAAATCGTTTGTACGGTGGATCTTACGTGTTTTTGTAGTAGAACTAATTAGTGCCAAGTATGCATTTTTTCTCCGGAGTGTTCGCAGTGGCGCAACTTGCTCTAAGTTGTCTTTATTTTGGACGCTGAGCACGAAGTGTGAATTGCACATTATCTCGTCGCTTTCGCTTTCCTGGGGCGCGTCGCCTCGCACTTCACCTAAGAGAGCCCTCCAGCTCCAGCTCCAGCTCCAGGCCCTCTGGCTTTCATAACAGCGAGGATCTCGCAAGGTTCCAGGAGTGAAGAGTTTCGCAGGGTCCCTCGTAACTTCACCACTCATCACTACGTCGTAGCAGCTTTCCTCAACTTGTCCTACTCAAGTTTTAACTCTTTCTGCAATTTATTATCTACACGTTATCAGGTGCCGACACATTAGAGTGCTTTAATATCGATATTAAACGTTGAAAACAACAGCAACGCCGATATAAGGACTCACATTTTTATAAAAGCTTAGTTGTTCCAGATTTTATTTAAAACTGTCATTAAGCGAAAGGACCTTTTTTATTATTTGGTAAAGATGACGTAATTACAATCAGTTGAAATTAATATATGACATTACCGTAATTTCATAACGATAATACTCAAGGTTAACAATGGCAGAGAACTATAAAAATCGTTAATAATGAATGAAGTTATTTAGTTTCAGTTATTACTTCATAAATAAAGAAAATATTTCAATGATGTTTCATGTCTCTATTTAATACTTTTGCGAATGTGACATATGTATACTAATTAAAGGTTGTATTCTTACGACTGATTTATGTTATATTTGAATACCAATTTCAATTTTTCAGATTGAAAACAAAAAAACAACGTTTCCGTACGTACAATTTAAAAAGAAGGATATTTTTGTACCAATTTCAAACTTTCAGATTGAAAACAAAAAAACGTTTCTGTACGTACAATTTAAAAAGAAGGATATTTTTGTACCAATTTCAAACTTTCAGATTGAAAAAATAACAACGTTTCCGTACGTACAATTTAAAAAGAAGAATATTTTTGTACGTTCTTCAGTTTTTTATCCAGTGATGAAGTGAAACTTGAAGGTGATAGAAAAGTGATTGTTCTCAGTTGTGTATCTTTTTCTTTAATACTATATTGCTACCAAGAAAATGTTAAATGTTGTTTTCTTGTTATCACGAGATTTATCAATATTTCTCCACAGGACAAAAACCTGATGAAGGTACAAAAATATCATTTTAAATTGTTTTTCAGAATGACGTCCGAAATTGGTCAAAACTTTATTTTATCAAAGTTAAAGATTCGATTCAATTAATTTAATATTGATTAATGGCCAATTAAATCAGAATAGTATTAATTAAATGAGTTGATTAAGGTTATATTTAATATTTAACAAAGCACGCAACATTTCATCTTCTTCACGTGTTACAATGCAATGTAATTCATTAAAATGCAACATCCAGATAAAGATTAAAATTAAAAATATAATTTTACTACTGTTTTTTAATTTTAATATTAATAAAATTAATATTGTAACACCTAAAGAGATAAATTTCGGGATGACAGGTTGAATGGTTTTATCATTTACTAAATATAACTTTATTAACCAACTTCTTTAATTTTTTTCTAACCCAATTCCCTTTCCTCTCAGTTATTCGGAAGGCCGTGATAAAAGTACCCAAGTGCCCGACCTACCTGATGCAGGTTTTCTAGGGTGAATGTCAGGTAGGATCCTTAAAATGTAGCACGGGGACCTTACTTAATTCAATATTGATATTCATACTGTACAAAAGTCTGCTTAACTCATACAAAGTACGAAACAGAAATGTCCTCTTCTTCTGAAACGTTCACGGCGTAAATATGAGGAATATAAGTCCTTACAAACAAATGAAAGTATGTAATACAGACGAGCAGCTCGCCAAATATCAATTAAAAACAAATATCTATTGCAAAGACCCTCCTGGCAAAGAAAAATATTGAAAGCAAAGTTCATTTTACCCAGTAAAATATTTAATCAAATAACAGTGTTGAACGGCGTGGGTCAGTTGTCTAACATTCGAATGATTATGTAAAGAGCGTTACTGCACGTGATACTTCCCCCAGGTGGTTTCCGTGAACTCTACTTTAGATCGGTAACCTGCCATATCCGGCCATTGTGAAGACCTGCAGACATCTTGACAATAATCATAAAACCCCAAAGGAAAACAGCTTCATTCTTACACGCTAATGTTCGGCAGTAGCAAGTGGAGAAATACTCTTAATAGTGAACGAAAGACACGAACAAAATAATATCATGATAATTTATTTCCACTTTTACATCCTGCTGTAGCGTTTCTTCCGTGCACAATATACTATTATCTAGAAATTGAGAAGGATAAATATATTGTGAAACTTTGTTTACTGGGTCTTGGGATAAAAGGAAAATGTTATGTTGTTGGTGATTATGGGCAGGAGTATCTTTAACTTTATGGAATGTATCTGCATATTATAGAAAACATATATTAATTAAAATATAGCCATAAATTATTGGTTTCCTACTTCGATTAAACACACCAAACTCCTCTCCTGTCATTCGGAAGGCCGTGATAAAAGTACCCTAGAGCCAGAACTACCTCTTTGAGGTGAAATGCAGCCCAGGGACCCTACTTAATCATTGGCTGCCTTGCTCTACCTATCGTATCGTATTAAATGGGAGTTGAGATTTATTGAATTGGACTCGTCTAGCCTATCACTATATATAGTAACGAAACTCTTTTTTCATCGTCGTAATTTAGTTCAGACCTTACGGTTTGCCACTTGGCAGGCAGGGAGAAGCGAAAACCAAAACTACAATACAAAAATTAGCAAAGGTTTATTTACGCGAAGAAAAGAAAGAAAAATCTTTTAAAATTTCATAGAAAATAGTGTAAAACAGGAACACAATTTCAGACTCGGCACCGCTGTTTCCTTCTGAGGGCAGCCCTGGACCCAGAACTACTCACGACCGTCCAGGTCAACATCCAAATCCAAAAGGTAGGTCCTTGTCGTCGTCTTTCTCGCCACACGCTCGCTCCCCTCCACCTTTCCTCCTACATCATGGAGTACCTCAGTTTCCAACCGACAGAAATATATCCCCATCTAATATCGTGGCGACGGACATGCAGATTCGAGGTTCGTAGGAAGGAAAAAACGGCGGACAATGAGGGCTAGGTCGACGTGTGACAGGAGTGTAACTTCACATCATATATATATAGATATAGGAAAAAGACACGGACGAGTGACGCAAGTATAACTTCACATCCTATATCTATATATTATTGTTGTTTTCTTCGAAGCAATACGAAAACATGAATAAAGTTATATTTAAATATCACGTTCTTCAAGATGCAATTAAAGGGCAGCATTAAGCAAATTGCAGAACCGACACTAGCAACAGATAACTATAAAATCGCAAACTTTACAGTCGTTGAGGTTGATTACATTGCGGAGTGCCAAGAAATAAAAAGCGTGGGTATATTACCATATATATATATATATATTGTGTGTGTGTGTTTCGCGTCTCGCCTTTGGAATCAATTCACCATTTCTTTGTAATGATAAATAATTACAATGAATTGCACAATTTTATTGATTCAAAAATGATGTTAGGTTTATCAATGGTGGATAGTGAAGCGTAGCAGAATGAAAGATACAAACTGATTTAAAATAAAACTTCTTCGATATAATTTTTTGTAGAAAATTTTGAGTATAAGAGACTACTCTGATGAACGGAACAGTTGTTGACTTACGCTATGCGGCAATATATAATTTAAACCTCATATAAAATATCAAATGAAAATGAATCGAGAAAAATCTGTTCCATATGTTGATTTACACTTGTCCTTTACTAGAACTAATTAGATCTCGCGGTAGAATATGGAATAGTAGATTTGTGCCGTACCATTCTGGCTATATCTCGTTCTCTCTGGCTATCAATCTTTAAAAAATCTAACTACTCTTCTATCTCTCTCATATCTATGTGTTGCCTTACCTTACTATTCTCTCTGCTTTATTATCTCACAAAATGACTCACTTCCAGGCCTATTGTATCAGTGATGGGCAAGATAATTTAGGGAATAGTTCTATTATTGTTTGTTCATTGTTTTTGACGAGTTGTTTAAATAGTTCAACTGAACTGACTGGCTCAATTTTTTTAAGAGTATGTTGATAGTTAACACATTCAAACCAAGTTGTCACGCTGAAAAATATTTATTTTTTAAATTCATTCCAAACTTATATTGCAACACACAAAAGTAATAGGTAAAAGGAATAAGGAGCTATCATACCTTGAAACATACAAGAAATGTGTCCCAGAAATATTTTATTTACGAGGATGCTATCAATTAGACTGAAGAAGGGATGTTACTTATGTTATTATAAACAAAATTTAATTGGGATTTTGCAATTTTTTAATTAATCACACATATATATATATATATATAACATAAATTCATACTTGGGTCCTGTATAATACCAACAAGGTGGAATTTAGGGGAAATTAAATGTTGAGTTAGGAACTGGTTATCTCAGGGTGTTCTTATATGAGATTTATTAGGTTTAGTTACTATGTGGCAAAACGGGCGTATCATAGATTTCGCTTATTAAGACATATCGGTTTTTTGTTCTTTGCTCCTTTCGGAACCTTCTCGTACAGGTATCAGGGATGACGTCCGGAAATTCCTCTTGGATTACAGGGTGTGATTTCAGCAGGCGGAAAACTGGAGCATTTTGCATCGTCGAGTGACGAACAATATCAGTCTCGGCGAAAATTTTCACGTCTCAGTAGTGAGTTTTGGCTGGTATATCATCATTTTGATATGCAGAATTGTGCTTTTGTCAAATTATTGAAAGCGTCTTCTTTTCTCCAGAATAGCTTTCGACCAGGCTTCCACTTCTCTTCTCTTTCTACTTCTCTCCCACTTCAAACGTCCACTGACTGCATTTTGCTCTCTATAAGTCCTCTTCTTTCCTCTGCCTACTTCCTCTTCCTTTCAGCTTTCCAGCAACACTTCACCTCCTTGTCACCTCCCAGCCAATTTCTACTTCCACCCTTCTCTATTGAAAAACGCAATACCACGTGGCGTATCTTCGCCAACCGCCGGATCCGCACTTACAGAGGAAGGAGTAAGCCTCGGGAAACTTTCATGGGTCATCGTACTCTGGCGGACAAACATATTCAAACCCTCCGCCTAGCTTGCTGGCACGTATCTACTTAACAGACTACCACCTAGACTTTCTGCATCTTCTCTGTCTGTCTCCAAATATTTTCATTCAACTTTCTGAATTTAATTTGTCCCAAAATAGGAATTAAATTAGGGAGGCTTCTTCTGTCCTACAAGACGTGCCCACGTTAATGTAGTAAATATTACGGTGAGCTTGAAATTTTTTAAGTTTTGGTTGGGCCCTCCACTAAAAGGATATAATTTGCCTTTATCTTAAACATCTGTTTCTTAATGACACGTTTGTGACATGTTAACATTCACGCAAACGAGACGACAAAGTGATGATAAAACAAAGAAACGTGTAACCAATAAAAGAGAAAGGAACAATAGTAACTTACTATGCAAAACTTGTAACAAACAAAATGACCACTCCAAAATTTTTGATACTCAAAAGTATCCTATAAATATTATTGATTCTTAAAAGTATAGCAAGAAAAAAGATCGAGTTGTAAAAGTATTTGTATCAAACTCGGAATACAGATATCAGTAAAGTATAAATACTTTGTGTCCCTATTTGTAGGCTTCTCAGCTAACCCTGGCCTCTTTTGTTAACCACCAGATATCTGAAGTACGGGAAACATGCTCGTAAAAACACCAGAATGTCCTCAAAAGTATATGGATACTTGATGTAACAAAATTTAAGTTTTAATACTTAAATGTGTGGATTAATAAAAGCGCGCCCCATTTTAAGTTTTCTGCACATTACAACTTACTTTATTGTTCATTTTTTACATTATGTGAAAGAGAACAGAAAAATATGTTGCTATGAAGATTAGAAAGCTATAATAATTCAAAAGAAAACTGTCACGGGGCCAGATAATAATTTTTCATTTTGACTTCTCTTCAATAATATTTATAGGTTCTGCCAAATATTTTTCATCGTACATCACAATCGGGAAAATAATACTTATATGTAATTATTTATAAGAAATTAAACTAAAAGAGTCACAATATTATTCCTATTTATTTATTTTGAATTTTTAGAGAGATTTCGACACCATTTAAATATTTTAATTACGTCTTCTTGTGACTTATTGCAGTAAATTAGTACAATATGGTGAATGATTTTAGTTGAATTTGTCCAACTTATTTACTCAGTCAGCAATCATCCATTATGATATGGGATATAATTGGGTTAGTTAATCAGTGTAATATTGAAATATTTAGATGGCTAATTCGATTTCTAATTCAAAACAAATATACTGGTTAAATTAACATTTGCATTGTTTAAATGCGCATTCCGATTAAAATTTTTAATTCATTTTCTTTGTACAGGTTGCACTCCTCCCAATCTTTTGTTTCTTATAAATTTATAGACATTCATCTGAGTTTCTCTTTCTCTATATTTTCTGCTTCGCGGAATATTGCCTCAAGACCGTTCGAAGCCTTCCAGCTAACTTTCTTTCGACAACGCCGTTTGTAAATAGTGACCTTCATTTTAAAGTCGTTAGTTTACTAGTCACACTAACTGTTTGCTTTCAAAACAATTGAGTTACATGTTGAAATATGTCAGGATAAATTCACACAAAATATTAATGCAGTAGCGCATGATAAACAAGTTTAGTGAATTGAGGTTGTTGATACTGCAAATATATTGAAAGATTGTGACTGTGACAGTTTTGGAAAAATTGTCAATGTGGTGGACGCAGCGTTGATGGGAAACTCAATGGAATGCACAGATCTCAGTGGTGTTCGGAAATCTTGTAAACGCTTTTCTGTCGGGCTTTTGTGGGGAAGTATCATTCCTGTGGTGGATTCACGATTACCACTCAGTGGATCGAAGCGGATAGTAGTTCTCCGAAGAAGGAAAGATAAATGATGCCCAAGTGTCTTGGATTTGTTCATTGTGTAATTTTCGTAGGAAAAACAAACAATTCAAATTTAAAGCTCACCGTAATATTTACTATGTTAACGTGCACATCTCGTGTACCGTAGAAGATTTCATCTCGATTTAATTCGTACTTTAGAACGAGTTAAATTCAGGCAATTGAATTAGATTATTCGGAGACAGTCAGAGAAGATGCATAAAGTCCAGGATTAGAAAGTCGCCAGTCTGTCGCGAAGATCCATACCTGCTGCTTAGGTGCAGGGATTAAATATGTTTGTCCACCAGGGGATGATGACCAATGAAATTTTACCGAGGGCCACCCCTTTCTACTTAAGTGCGAACCCACCACGTCACGTGGGGCGGTGTTTTTTTCCATAGAGAAGGGAAATGGACCGATTGGAAGCGAGCCGTTAAGGCTAAACGTTCTGAGATGGTAGAGAAAAAAATTCCTATTACGGTCTTTAGTTTTTCTATTAAACACCGCTAATTGCTCTACGATATTTCTTCTTAATGCATCATATTTGCAATAATCAAATCCAAATGATTATTTCCTGTTCCTGAATCTTCTTAATAGCATTGTTGACGAATATTTGCTTGTAATAAAGAAGTCATAGAGTAGTTTGTTATATCATTTTTAACCTTACTCAGAGTATAGTGTAGCCTATTGTAATTTAAGTTATGTGCCCAGTCAAGGACAAAAAGTGATTAAAGACTACAGGCTTATTTCGGCCCGAGCAAGGACGTTTCTAACCTTGATGAAAGAAGTTCATCTGTTGAAAGAATAAGCCAGCCAAATTCAAGCACTCTACATTAATTCATTATCTCGCCTAGAAGTTCCTTTAAATAAATTAATCAAGTCACGAAATATATATCATATTTGTCTGTGCTGCAGGGCCCAAGATTCTCTGACGAAAGTAATATCTCATAGCAGTTTTAAAAGTATAAATCAGATTTAAGTTTTATATTATTCAATAATAAGTATTTTTATGCATAATTTTAAAAAAAATGAATACGGCCCAAAATTTACGTTTCTAGAGTGCTGAAGGTATCGTATTTATGCTTGTATAAGTCGCACGTTTCTACTAAGAATGTGCACAGGAAATGGCGTGCGGCTTGCAGTCAAAAATGGGATGTTTAATACAGTAAACAATAACTAGTATAAAACACTAATATCTAAAGACCTTAAAACTTATTCAATTTGTTAGTCATTTAAATAGTTAATTAAGACCATTCATCAACCCTTGAAACTTAGTCACTACCATTGTCGTTGTCAAATCATTCGCAGAAGAAGAAAAAAATGACAGCTAACAAAAGCTCCAGAATTTTCCTGGTGTTATTGAGGCTTTACAAATGTATAACACTGCCACATTTTCCAAGAAAAAAGTTGCTTTGAGTCTACAATAGGACTTTAGAAAATGGAGTAATTAATGTCTAATTGGTAAGTAATCTTACTTTCTCATTTCTCAGGCTGAGAAAAAAATATAGGGCAAGAATGTGAATTTGAAGATGAAAAATATCAGTCAAGAGAGTCAAAAATATTAATTACAATTGTCCGTACGCACATGTCACACCTTTCTTCTTTTGTTTGTCAGTTTCGTTTTTCTGTTTACTGAATTTATAAGCAAATTAATATGAAAAATTAGAAAATAGATTTTGATCTGTTGCTATTTCTTCTAGGGTCTATATCACTTAGTATAAATGCTCATTGTTTGTAATCGTAGCTGACCTACTTCGCTAATGGAGAAAACAAAACATAATCCTGCGCACCGTTACAAACTCTCCCTGGAACCTTAAAAATTCCGTCATCCACCATAACATCAGACGTCCCAAAGTAAACTCCTTATTCACCAAATCCATAACCTCACTAATTAAAAGCGACCTCAACCACCCGAACCCCATGATCCAACAACTGCATGACAATCCTCCCTCATCTCTATGCTTCCGTAGACTCAAAATAAAACTACCAATCGACATCGCCCTTCCCCCTGAACATTCAGGCACATCTTTACCCTCCTCACCATTATTCCCGTAGACCACATCCTCATATATTCTCCCATAATCAACACACCGCGTGTCAAATCTCACCCACTCACGTCATATGCCTTTCATACGCAAGGGAAAAAAATAAACAACCTAACCCATCTGATAAAGTAGTTTAATCGATGGAATAACCTTTCTTCATGTATAGACGTGAATTTATACCTTCCTCCATGACTCTACAGCCCATTGAGGGCCTGGGCCTACCGAATCGACTGCGGACTGTCATCTTGCATGACACATTCCAAATTTAGAGCGACACGTGGTCAGCGTATCATTCCTCCAACAGTCTTAATCCCGGTCTTTGCGACCATAACGACACAAACATCCAAGCCCATGCCAGGATTCGAACCCGGGACCTCTGGGTTGTGAGGCAGCAACTAGAGGCTAGCCACTACACCACAGGAGGTCGGCAGTCGTGAATTTATAAATTATTATAATTTTGTAAATACACTATATTAATCTTGTATATACTGGAACAATTATTCTACCAAACTAATAATCGTAAGATAAAAGTTTTTATATGAAATAAACGAAAAAATGTAGAAATATATCATCGTCATTATGAACGGTTAGGAGGTGTACATGGGCCAAATTTAGATTTGATGATGGTGACAATTATGATTTTCAGATATGTAAAGGAGTAAACTGAAATACAATTTAGTAGTACGTTATATTGATTATGAAATAATAAATCTTTAACTGAAAATCAACTTTTTAGGGAAATGCTTAAAGGACACGGGGACTGAAATTGCACCCAGAATCTGAAAAATATATTTTCTAATTTTTCATATTAATATGCTTATAAATTCAGTAAACAGAAAAACAAAACTGCCAAACAAAAGAAGAAAGGTGTGACATATGCTGAAGGAATTAATATTTTTGATTCTAAATTATTCCTTTTTCAGAAAAATGCATTTTTTCAGCTTCATGATTTCTGGTTCGAAAAAACTTTTTTGCGTCATAAATATTAAGATATTGTCTTCTTTATTTTTGTACATAATCTGCATGCTAATACCCTCAAATTAAGTAGTTTAGGTGCTGAAAAGCACCAATTTTAAGTAATCGTATGAAGCTCTCAGCAAAAAATTATTTACTCCACACAATTTTAATCAATTCCAAAATTAAAACTGACAATTGATAACAATAGTCAGCCATACACATTAATGTAAGAAAGATAAAATATATTCAGGTACGTAACGCTAAGAACATTTTCAAAACTACCAAATTTTGAGAATAATTTTTAAAATATCCCAACAAAAAAGACGTTTACAAAAATAATTTTTTACATTGCTACGCACGTGTATTTTTAACACACAGTTGAGATTTCAGCTCAGTAGCAATTCATTTAATAAATCAGCTTGTGTAGCTTATATGTAAATCCGGCTTGTGTACAAGTAATATTTTTTGCGGTGAGGTAAGAATATAAAGAAATGAGATTTCTGTGTTTGGAAAGTGGGGAGTAATTAAAAGCGATAGCATAGCAAGGTAAGACGCGTGATGCGATAACGGTGAGTGGGCAGGGGGTCGGGGGCCGGGGGCCGGGGGCCCGAGACCCGCGTGGAGGGGGCCCACAAGCGTCAGTCGTCGGAATGTCCGCCATCAGCAAGCTGCGGCCGCCGACGGTGGCGCTGGGCGCGTACACGCTGGCCTTCGAGTGCTGGCAGCTGGGCGACGAGTACGAGCAGCGCGCCGCCCAAGAGCTGAGGGAGACGCCCGACGTCGTGCCTCAGGCGCTCCAGGAGCTCAGGCAGCTCATCGCAGGTACCCGAACATCAAGCATCAACCCGCACAAATTATATTGCACTGATATTCCAATAACACTGTCAATTTACAAGAACAACCTACAACTTTTAAGCAATATTGTTTGAAAAAGGTAACTCTAATTCTGTAATAACGTCAATGAGAGTCGAATAAAAATTTGGAGAATATTTTTTAGCTCCCCTTTATTATCATTTCAATGTGGAGTTGACTAAATATAAAGTGCCTTTGTGATTGACAATAGCCTTTGCTTCCTGTATCATAATTTTCTACACCTGAATTGGTTGTGGACAGATGTCAGACGGTTATACCTAAAATTTAAAAAATCTTAAATTTCCACCAAATGAATACTAGAGGTTGTGATTCGTTGTATATTAGTAAAAGTAGCAGCTTTCATTGATTAAGGTCCTCTTGTGAATACTGAGTACTGAAGTATAGAATGCGCCTGTTGAAAGACGGGCAGTGATTACACGTATGTAAAATTTTGCCACCTACTTGGTTTAACTTCAGTGAAAATGATATCTTACATTTATATATAATTATTGGTAGGGTCATAATAAATGGCATGAACGGAGTCCTGGAGAAAGCGTTCAATATGAGGATTAATAGAGCGAAAACCAAGGTAATGATGTGTAGTTTGGGAAACTGTGGAATAACAAAGGCTGTTAGGTTGGCAAAGGATATTTTAACGGAAGTTAAGGAATTATACTACTTGGGAAGCGTAATAACTACAGTAAGATAGCACAGGCAAGGAAGGCTTTCGTGAAAAAAAGAAATTTACTTACGGGTAATATAAGTATGAATATTAGGAAATCGTTGCTAAAAATGTTTGTATGAAGCGTGGCGTTATATGAGTGCGAAACGTGGACGATAGGAGTTGGGGAAAGGAAAAGAATAAAAACTTTTGAAATGTAATGCTATAGGCGAATGCTGAAAATCAGATGGGTGGATAGAATCACAAACGGGGAAGTTCTAAACAGAATAGGGGAAGAGCGACGTTGATAAAGAGAAGGGATAGATTAACAGGTCACGTTTTAAGACTTGAGGGTCTTGTAAAATTAGCATTAGAGAGAAGTGTGCGGGCTTCGAACAGAAGAGGGAGGCCTAGGATGGAAATGCCAAGCAGATTAGTGACGTGGGATGTGCTTGTGATGAGTAAATAAAAAGGCTTGCGCAAGATAGGATGGCATGGAGGGTTGCGACAGACCAGTCTTATGCCTGAGTACCACAACACACAGTTATTTTGCAGATACTGATTTATATTGGGCAGACTAAGCGCGCACTTAACATTAGATTAAATACTAATTACAGATTAACGATTGGAAAAGATTCAGTTACTACCGAATACATTCATTGTTTAAATCGTGACTTTAACTGGAGTGTTATTAGCATCCTTGTCGTTGAGCAGTTTTATTCATAGTTCAATAATCTCCGAAATGATTAACATTAGAAATAATAACAATTATACTCTTTATGTTCAAAATGACACAGTAGCAAAATATAATCTGTGATCACCATCTTGGCACCTGATATCCCTGTTTTCGATCTCGCGCCTTACTGATGTAGTTGAGAAGGTAACTTCTTATGATAAATTCGCCATATCGTCAGTGTCTGTAAGATTGTTCAATTATTCGAAGAACGCAGTGCAGATCATTCCCAAGGCTGTCGGGAATCACTCCATTTATCATACATTATTCTGTCTGGTCCACACACAACCTTGCCTGAGATTCGTGATTTGCGACTCTTGTGAAGGTTGACAATACCTCTAACGAAGCCGATCACAAAAGGAAAAGTACTATGAAAGAGCGATCTGTCAGTGGATTCGATGATTCTGGGTTCAATTTGGGTCGCTGAAATAACATATTTAAGCAACCCTCGTGTCGCGACGGTTCTTAAATTCTAACAGATACTCGCCATTCAATATCGACAAATTTGTTGCGTTCTAAAACCCTGTTTTAGTTTAACTCGTGCTTTAACCGACGCCAGTTCACTTGAATCACTCGCGACGTGTAAACAACCTCAAGACCAGTCAACTCGGACGCGAAACAACTTTTCGCTCTGCTAGTAGAGGAACTACATAGGAGAAACAGGATACGTTAAAATTAATAAGTGTATAAAAATGAAGAATTTTTGGAGAGTTCCGAGGAAAAATCTTTCAAGGTAAGGGTTTTAGATATAATGCCATTACAGGCATACGGGGTTTATTCGATAATGCTTGAAGGACTGAATTGGACGGTATTGTAATGAAGAAGAAACTTTGATCAAAGTTCTAGTCTCTAATAGACTTTCCTAATTCTCCCAAGTCCATCCTGAATTAGTCAGAAAACTAGCTGAAGCACCCGGCATTACTCGGGTTCTCAGATAATAATAGAGCAGGAATGTAATTAAAAGATAAATTATTACAGTGCTCAAAACCAACCTATTTTCAATCCCAGGTTGTGTAAACGGCGAAAAATAATCCAAATGGTAGCTTTTTTTAGAGAGAGGTGTCATTTTGACCCATTTCCGGTGGTCTGAAAAGAAACGATCATATGACCAAAATTGTAAAGAATATTTTCCAATAGACAATTTCTCATCAAAATTTTTCTAAAATCTTTAGTTTTCAAACTACGGGGAACTTAAGTTAGAAGGGTTCCAAATTTGACATTTTTTATTGTGTTGTAGCTGAGGAAAGGGAGGTGTGTTGGTCCACTTGAAAATAAAGATCTGCTGATCAGTCTTGGTGAGACTCGTTCCTTCAAGTTGATTACGGATTGGGAAAAATGGACGTTTTTTGATATTGCGGATTTTTATCACATATATAAAATATTGTTGTTATTAAAGTTTATTTAATTTAATACTTTTACCTGTTATGAATGTCACCCTAAAGTGAACAATATTTCGTTTGCTTTCACAAATGAGCAATTACTAACAATGAAAATTAATCTGATATGAAAAAGAAAACGAATTAACGTATACATCGTATCGACGATCCAAATGAGTTTATTTCTGAGGAAGTTAGCAGGCTCCCAACGATAGGTTAGTTACAACGTAAATTTTTAAAATTAAAAAAATATTACGGATCAGGAATGTATGCAACCCGCTTACAGATTAGTAGATTTCAGTGCGTGTATGGGACACGAAACCTTTTACTTAAAATGTTTTTCACTTTTTTCCCATATAAGACCAGTAGTTTTAAAACAAATTAAAGATCATGGGCCTGAGGAAAAGTGCCAAATTTGGTCAAATTCGGAGCAGTAGTTTGGACGCCTGTAGCTGGGAAATACATACTAACGCACTGACAAAGGTTTATAGATGTATGGATTGTGTTGCAAATGACCCTACAATATTCAAATACACCGTTTGTTATGAAGGTGCCCAGTACTTTTAATAAAAATTTCTTAGTTTTCCTAACCAGTTGTGTAATTGACTAGAAAATAGTGATGCTTCGACTTTAAATACACTTGACTAACACATCTGCTAAACAAGGTTAATTAAAAGGATTAAACTACCTACATTATATGAACTATTTTAATTTTGTATTCACTTTTTAATTTAGTATTCCTTATTTTAATTTTGTATATATTGGAACATTTATTGTACAAACTAAATATTTATGATAAAAGTTTTTTATAAAAAGATACACTTGATGTCAAATAATTATAAATAAAATACTAGTGTCAATCATATGAGCCTAGATTTATTCTATTGCTGCAGAAAGTGAGGTTGTGGGGGAAGAACACAGGAACCAAGTACAACTGCAGTTCGACAATTCTACAGCCTACTACTGTAGACCAACACGCGTCTCGAATGTCGACCAAATTTTGTTTTCAATAATTATAATTCGCTTACCTTCAAATAGTTGCAGAAGAGAAAACCGTCGTCTATGTATCTAGCTTGAACTCCGTTTTAAATTAATTTTTCCCTATTATCTGACAAGTGTCTCGTGAGAAGGATACTTAGATCATCAGTAATTAGGAGTGTGCTAGAGAAAGACGTACAGAGCCCTTATTTTTTTTACTTTCTGTAGTAGTTGGCCCCGTGTTGGCAAAAATGATAGTCATTTATAAGGATACGGACGTTATGGACTTTACTAGAAAAGGAAAGCGGCTCAGTGGCCTAATCAGAAGTCATTTGCATGGCAGAATCACAGTTTAATTTTACACCATCTTTCCTCCACCGTAAAACGAGCATTTTTATATTAGTTTCCTTTTACGACACACAGTGGCGACATCGAGTTCCACGTGTGTGTGTGTCCGGAAAAACAAGACACAATTTTCATGCATATTTTTCATCTCACAATACAGTTAACTTTCCTCAATAAACTGTACAAAAGCCGTCGCACTTAACCGCGTATATAACATCACAGTTTTCGCAAACAAATCAGCTGCATATCAGAATTATTCACGACAAACAATTCTCACCATATTTATATTTTACATTTACTGAGGTGATAACTAGAAAATATTATTATTATAATTATATATTATGTATCGTAAATTGTTCATTTCGGTTGTAGTAATTTTTACCTTACTGTTGTATTTTCAGTCTTACCACTGGTCTGATGTACCATAACTGTGCTTACCTATTTGGCGCAAGCCTTTTCATTTTCGAATACCTACCACAACTCACATTCTCCCTAATATACTTAGCACATTCCATCCTTACTCCCTCTTCTGTTCTTATCCCAAACAATTCCCTCTAATGCTAATTTTACAAGACCCTCATGTCTCAAAACGTGGCCTATTAATCTATCCCTTCTCTTGGTCAACGTCCTCCATATTGTTCGCTCTTCCCCTATTCTGCTCAAAACTTCCTCGTTGGTGATTCTATCCACCCATCTGATTTTCAGCGTTCTCCTATAGCACCACATTTCAAACGCTTCTATTCTTATCCTTTCTGCAACTCCTACCGTCAGCGTTTCGCACCTATATATCGCCATATTCCACACCAACATTTTTAGCTTTGATTTCCTAATATTAAAGTCTTCCTTACCTCTGCTATCCTACTCTTTTTTGCTGCCCAAGTAGCGGAATTCCTCAACTTCCTTCAAAATATCCCTTCGCAATCTAATGCCCTTTGTAATTCATTTTTTTTGTATAAAACTATTATTTTGGAATATAAAGATGTTGATGTTAACATTATTAGACGAAATAAATGTATTCTTTTCTATAGACTGATAAAAAATATGGGACAGCATAATATTTTTCTTACTTCAAGTTTAATAATAAATTAATAAAATCGGGCCTAATAAGTCAGCAAATAAATTTACAACCGTAACAGTCGTAAATTACTAATAATGTAATTAGTTTATCCATTCAAAAACTTACCTGAAGTTGGATGAAACATTGTATTTACATTAATTAAATACTAAATAAATTTATTTACTGACTTATTTGGTCGTATTTTATTTATTTATGGAGCAGTGTAATTAAGAATAATACTATAAATACCAGTCTTCGTAAATTAATAGAGAAAACTTAGTTGATGTTGAACGTTCTTCGTAGCGTCCGTAATTTTTCTTTGATATGGAAGACGCTGTGACTCGTCGTCCTTCAACTATTAAATTTCCTAATATTTACGTTTGCTTGCAGCACTCAGAATCGTAATACGATATTACACACCGACTCTGACCTTGCTCGTTTATACTTTTTATGAGAAATCTAACCTGATGATAGCTCTGCGTACTTTAAAGATAAAACACTTATTCTCAGATAATTGGTAAAGTAAATTGTTTTATAAAGCCAAGATTTTCAAACCAGTTAATGCTATGAATACAGCTTCAATCACGTCTGCTGTATTATTTACATAAATAATAATATTTTAGTGGTGTGACGGGAGCAAAATTACAAAATTTGAAAGTAAATTACAGAATAGAACTTAGTAAATTGCTAAAAGTATATAGTGATACGAAAAATTACTTTTCGGGTAAAAGTGACACAAACTAGCTGAATATAGGTAACTAATTAAAGAAATTCTACAACTACGCAGTTGAAAGGATTAGTTAGATTTTTATTGTAAGTGTTCAGTGCTTGTTAATAACTTAATATTTTAATTCTCCTTATAATTGTCTAATTTCGAAAAAAATAGTGTCAGTGAACCATTAGGGTCATCGAAACAGGTCGTCAATCCCTTAAAACAATAGGGTAATGTTTTTACCTACATAATAAATATTTTTTAAGGTTTTCCCTGCGTCACCTTTAGGTGAATCACCGGGTAGGATCCTTAAACTGGGGGGAACCTAGTCAGCCATTGGCTACCTTCCTCTACCTTCCACAATATTTTTAATTTCCTTCCTATGCTATTAAAGGCTAGTTATCTGTTTCCGAATGACCGTCGTGTAGGCAGTTATCGAAAAAAGATAGTATTTTATCAATAATTATCACAGTGGCAAAGTAATTTATCTTATTATTAATGGTTTTGGCTATTTATGGCAGTAACACCCTGTAAATTGTGGTTTACTATAGCAGAGTACGACAAGGCTGCAGTCTGTCACCTACGCTGTTTAACTTATATATAAAACAGGCGATGAGGAAAGTAAAAACTAAATATGGAAAATGAATCATACTGCAAGGAGAATAAATGAAATCGCGATGTTCCTGTACTTTAGGGGAGTCAGCAGAAGACTTGGAAATCATAATAAATGGCATGAACATGGTACCAGAGAAAAAGTTCAATATGAGGCTTAGTAGAGGATAAAACAAGGTAATGGAGTGTAGTTAGGGAAACAGTGGAATAACAAAGGCTGTTAGATTGGGACGGGATATTTTGACGGAAGTTAAGGAATTATGCTACTTGGGCAGCGTAAAAACTAGGGATGGTAGAAGTATAGTAGACATGAAGAGTAGGAAAGCACAGGAAATGAAGGCTTGCACGAAAAAGGGGAATTTACCAACGGGTAAATAAGTATGAATATTAGGAAATCGTAGCTAAAATGTTGGAATGGAGTGTGGCGTTATATGGGTGTGAAACGTGGACAATAGGAGTTGCAGAAAGGAAAAGAATAGAAGCCCTTGAACTGTTGTGAATGCTGAAAATAAGATAGGTAGATAGAAACACTAACGAGGAAGTTCAAAAGAGAATAGTGGAAGAGCGAATAACATGGAGAACGTTGACCAAGAGAAGGAATAGATTAATGGTCCACGTTCTAAGACATGAGGATCTTGTAAAATTAGCATTAGGGGGAAGTGTGTGGGGTGAGAACAGAGTAGGAAAGCAAGGATGGAATCCGCTAAGCAAATCAGGGAGGGTTTGAAGCGTGGTAGTTAATCGAAATGATAAGGCTTGCGCATGTCAGGAAAGCATTGAGGGTTGCATAGACCAGTCTTAGGACTGAATACGACAACAACAATTTGTAGTAACGAGTTGGGATGTGTGTGTGTAATATCTCTATGGGAATGCTAAATTGTATTTCGTCAATCTGATAAAAGTTTTTATACAAATAAATAAAAAACTGTGTTTCAGGAAATATAAAGAATACTCGAAACCTTCGACGTCTTGATAATCTCTAGTATGCATTATCTGCGAAAACTTCTTCGAACGTCAGTTTTTCAATTCATTTAACGAACACGTTTTAACGGCAAGCGTGAACTGTTGGTTCTTTTCATCACGTTCTTTGTCTCCTCTTATTTGAACGGAGAATTTTACGACTACCATGAAAACGAATCCGATTCATTCCATCATCGTAAACACGTATTCCGTGTAAGTAAATATATTTACGAAAATGAAACATAAATCATCATGAAATTGACAAAAAATATAAAATATTCAGCCATTCACGTTATTTTAAAAGGTAAATTATATAATGTGTCACCTAACATTATATTTTAGTTTAGTTATTTTATTCTTGAACATTAGACAGATTTTTATGATTCTTATGTAAAACGAAGTTATTTCCTTTTAGGAATTATTATTGCAGTGTTCGTTTAAATAATCAATGGTCAAAATCTGTTGTTGTATAAATTTGTAAATTTAAAAAAATGTTGTCACGGACATACTTTAATTAGCCGCAGTTTTCCAAACAATCAGCCGCTATTTACTTATTGGTTATTTAATTTAATCGTTTGTTATGCCAACATAAGGATGTTCATGTCGTCGAAAAGTTGTAAACGCGTATGAAGGTGGCGCAGCGTGAGAAGAGGTACAGCCCAGTTATCTGTTCCTGTTCCCACAGTATTGATCTGGTGCAGGCGCAGGAGATGATGTCATGTTCAAAGAGGTTCTTCGTTACTTTTCTCCCATAATCTCCCATAATACAACTTATATTCGACTATATATATACATGTTCAGACCTTGTACATTATTCTAAAACCCATGCTCCTTTTAAATCTCAACAACACGGCACTAGATAACAGCTTTGTGTTCAATGGGTGAACAGCATTTGCTTCAATAGAAATGACACTTTGAGAAAGAAAAATGCCCTAAATGTCAATTTTATAAGAATTGGTATTGTTACGAATAATTTTTTCTCTAGCTCGAAACCTTTTATTTTCCATTACATACATACAATAATTTGCCACTCTAATAGCGTAGGAAGGAAATTTGAAAGAGGAAGTGCAGAAGGGAGAGAAACAGCCCCAGAATTGTAGCTAAAGGAAACTACCGGACATCCTTGTAAAAGTGAAGCAGGGTTGTTGTTGTTGTGGTATGCAGACCTAAGACTGGTCTGATGCACCTTCCTATCTTGAGTAAGGCCTTTACATTTCCTTATAACAAGCACAACCCACATCCTCCCTAATCTGCTTAGCAGATTCCATCCTTGGCCTCCCTCATCTGTTATTACCCCACACACTTCCCTCTAATTCTAATTTTACGAGACCCTCGTGTCTTAAACGTGGCCTTCTCTTCGTCAATTTCCTCCATATTGTTCGCTCTTCCCCTATTCTGTTTATAACTTCCTCGTTCGTGATTCTATCCACCCATCTGATTTTCAGCATTCGCCTATAGCATCACATTTCAAAAGTTTCTATTATTTTCCTTTCCCCAACTCTTATCGTCCACGTTTCGCACCCATATAACGCCACGCTCCATACGAACATTTTTAGCAACGAGTTCCTAATATTCACACTTGTATTACCCGTAAGTAAATTCCTCTTTTTCACGAAAGCCTTCATTGCCTGTGCTATCCTTCTCCTTATGTCTACTATACTTCTACCATTCCTAGTTATGATGCTGCCCAAGTAGCAGAATTGCGTAACTTTCGTTAAAATATCCCTTCCCACCATTTGTTATTCCACTGTTTCCCATACTACACTCGATTACCTTGGTTTTCCCTCTATTAATCTTCATATTAAACTCTTTCTTCAGGAATCCGTTCATTATGGTTTCCAAGTCGCTTTCACGCTAATACTACAATGTCATGTGCAAAGCGTAGTGCGTAGCCTGTTAACCCCACCAAAAAATTTCCTCTCCTTGCAGTATGATTGCTTTTCGATATTCAGTTTTAACTTACGGTTTTCTTCTCTTCGTCTCCTATTCTAATTACTGCTGCTTGTAGAGGTTATGTTGTAATAAGTGACTTTGCCTTTCAGGCGTGTTATAATTTTCCATGAAGCTGAGATAAGTGCACGGTCGTTCGTTGCAGAAATCTACGGGTAAGAACCATGGTGTTTGGCAGGTCAGATGTTTTGATCGTAGACGGTCGTTGACCTGGAGCGGTCTGAAGGAAGCTGGATTTTGAAAACCTCAGGAAGTGGGGGCAGACCTGGGACCTATATAATAGAGTGGACTGGTGTGGTTATTATTATTATTGATTTTTGAGGTGAACGGCGGTGTAGTGGTGGAGTTTTTTTCTGAGAACGGCGAGATGGACAGGAGTTTTTGGAGAATAGGATTGCAGATTGAGGCAGCAAAGGACGTAGAGATTGCCGTGAGCGGAAAGTGAGGAAAGTTTGTTTTGGTTGGAGAGCAGAGACACCAGTCCGAAGAGCTGGGAATGAGTGGACCCAGGCGGAATGTGGATATCTTGGCTGCCGCACTGGGAGCTGTACACTATTTTCGTTAATATGTTGCATGCATGAGATACTAAAGTAATTGTCCTGTGATGTTCGCATCTATCAGCCCCAGTCTGCTTCGGTAGGGGTATAATTATGTTTTTACTAAAATATTCTGATATTCTTCCTGTTACGTAGATTTTGCAAACTATCCTGAACAGCTATGATATTGCTTCTTCGCCCGATGATCTCATGAACTTCACTGGAATGTTATAAATTCCTGGCGCTTTACAATTTCTCTTAAAATTTTGTTTCCCAAGTCTTCTTCATCCACTTTCTCTTCTTCTATTACTGACCGATCTAGATTTTCATCGTGATACAGCTCTTCTAGATATTCCTTCCATTTTTCTGCTTGTTCTTCATTACCCAGAATTGGTTTTCCATCCGCTCTCCTGATCTTGCTAGTATTTTTCCTCTCGTCGAATGTTTCTTTGATTTTCCTATAAGCTGAGTCTATTTTTCCTTTCACCATGAAATCTTCAACCGCTTTGCATTTCTGTTGTACTCAAGCCTCTTTTGCTAATTTTCACTTCTTATCTACCTCAATCTTCAAGCGTCTGTACTACTACTTACCATTTCCAACTCTTGCGTTTTAATATTTACGCCCTTCATCAATCATTTTTATTATTTAGTGTGTTATCCATGCTTTCCTATTGGTCTGAGCTATTCTTCCTAGTTTTTCTTCTGTTGTTCTAGTAATTTCTCCCTTGAAGAGTGCCCATTTCTCTTCTTTATAGTTTCTTTCTCTTTTCTCTATCAATCTACTCTTGATATCTTCTTTTAAACTCTGAAGTACCTCCTTTTGTTGCTGTTTCTCTAATTCCTATCTTGAGTTTTATTCAGGGTAAACTCTATAAAAACGAGTTCCGGATCCTTGCACTTCCCCCACGCTTTCCGATGAAGAGTCGTCAGATAATACAGTTTATGAGGAAAAATTATTGGAATGTAATCGACATGTTAAGTTGACATTTGATGAGAGTCCAGTGTCCAAATAACTATCCATGTCAAAATAACGCCTTTTTCCTATTAAAATGCGTAATGATGCAAAAATTAATGACGCACTTTGTCTTAAAAAATATGTATTTCTGAGTAGTAACTATGTTATTTAAGCTTCAGATGAAAATATAAAATTCAATTTAAAAGATACAAAAACTTGTACTGAACCGATGCCAATTTATGGGTTACTTAATCAAATTATTTTTGCATACATAAAAGTGATTAAAAAGGGGCTTAATGCAAAAAAACGAGTCGACATATATATATATATATATATATATATACTGTACATGATTAAGGAGTATTAGTTTTAATAATTTTATAATGAAATCTCTAAGGGTATGATATAATAACTTTATTTATATAAAAAACCATTATTTTAAAAGGGGTCCTTCGCGATATGACAAATAAATTCTAGGGGACGATTTTTAAACCTCAGTGTTAATTATTCTCTAGGAAGGCCACGTGCAGTAGAGATTCCTTCACTTGACGAACTTGTCTTGTTTCCATTCGCTTCTTGATGCAGGTTACTAGGCGATCGAAACTTCCTTATTTCCTTTGGTTGAATTGTAGGCCTTCCATCTGCAAGTGGAAAGTGGGATGAACTCGTACTGCTGGTAATTGAGGAAAACTCGGTTTTTCCTCCATTTTCCCTCTAGCCTTCCTTGTTCTCAATTTATAGCTAAAGAGCAACAATTTACGACTCACTTTCAACTTTAATTACACACTCCAGCTTATTCCTCCGTTCCAAAATCTGTTCCATTCTCTAGCTTTCTCCACCCTTCCACGTCCTGATCAATTGTCCATCTTTATCCCCCGCCTTCTCAACGTCTTGTACTACACTGTATATTTTTCGGCTTTCCCCCTCCAAACAAACCTCCGTGTATCCCTTCTACAAAGGAAAACGCTATCCCTCGTGACGTTTTTTCCGCCAGTCCTCGTAAGTTCTCCGTCCGGCGCGGGAAATTTTCCATGACACAGGGAACACAGTCCTTCGGTCATTTTGAAGGTGAATGCTCTTTCAGCCAAAAACCAGCTTAACGTTGTAAAATACACATACAGGTAAATCTCCCGACCACCAGCCTGGCGCCAGGAGAAGCCCTCCTTATCTGGCTGTCGCCAGTTGGCAGTTCTTGCTAAAATTTTATATCATTCAAAAATCCATAAATTCGCACTAAAATTGGAGAGGGTCTTACTGCTCTACCATACAGGAAGATTCGCTACTATCCGACAAACTTACAGGGGGTGTAGGTGGTATAGAGTCGACTCGAACTCACATAGGTATGCACGGTTGCCGTAGTTGCGAGCAGAAAAAAGAACAGAAACAGCAATACATTAATGAGACTGAAAATATTTTATGAAAATGTTGTACTACAACAGGTGTTCGTAATTACGAGCAGAAGTCGTCAGGAAGGCTTGACAGCGGCGCTGCATGGAATTACTTTCGTTCTGGAATATTCCTCCCAGCAGTCTTGAGGTATGGAATGTCGTGTGAACAGCGATCCTGCTGGAAGTCTTTATTTGCGATCAGTTTCTCGATGCAGTTTGATGAATGTGTGTTAAAACGAAGAACTAGTCGACATGCTGATTGTTGATAGAGCTGCGGATGTGTTGCTGTTTCTGTTCTTTATCTCTGCTTCTTTGCAGCATAGATCGCTAATACGGCATTTGCGACCCTGCCAGCCTATGTGATTCCGTGTGTCTCTAAATCCCCTGCAAGTTTGCCGGTCTGCTAGCGCATCTCCCTGTATATAATCGTTTGCAATATGTTCCTGAAATCATAATTCAACAGGAATCATATATGTTATGAGATTATTTTAAAAAAAACATTATAATTAGAATTTTTAAACTATATCTTAGTAGTATAATTTCAGCTTTTCTGATTTTAATTTCATTTCCAATTTTTAAGAAAATATATGAATGCCATTTATAAAAAAATTAGGACTTCAGGATTACGTTATAAATGGCTATGACATCTTAAGGTAAGAGGTATCATTCGAGGAATTTTTTACCTGATCAACACAAAAATATATAATCAAGATAGTAAATAAATGCATTTATATACAATCAAATAACAGCCAATTTGTTAGAATTTAAATTATATTTCTTAAAATAATTCAGTCACGGTCTTGAACCACTTTTGAGTAGATGTTGCGTTCAAACATAACCTAGTTCGAATGATCAAAGTCCACGTCATAATTTCAAAATATCAACGAAATAAATTCTACTGGATGCATTGCATCACGTGTCTCCTGGTTGCATCCATAAATAAGTGGAAAAATTCCGACTTACCTGTTTCATCAGAATTTTGCCTACACACTTCCACGACCTTCTCTCAGGTCTGCATACTAACTCGTTTACTTTATCCGTTCTGCACTGATTACTAAATGTCTTTCATTATATTACACGATTCTCTTTTAATTCTATATTTAACTTCTACTTCCACTCGCCCGTCTTCATTAATGCGGCACGAATTTTGTACATTTTTCTACCGTTTCTTAGTTTTAGTTATATTTTTCGTACTTTTGTCTGTCAATGATTTCTGCAAACATCAGCATACATTTTAGCTATCGTTGTAGTTATTTCACTTTGTTGTTCAGCGTCATTTTAAATACGAAATTGATATGTGACCTAAATTAATTAGTCTACAGACATTTTTCAACGTGCGTATCTCGCTACATGTTTGCTCAAATCAATTTTTATTACGTATGATGAGTTCGTAAATTTTTTTAAAGACATTCATTAACTTGTAATTGACTTTAAAAAGGTGAATTAGTTGAAATAAACATCGGATATTTTTTACACTATCCAACACATTATATTCAACCTTTCGTCCACCATATTGGGCCGTCTTCAGGTATAGGCATACACAATCTAATTCTTGTGAAATCAAATTTTGAATGGATGAAAATATATGTATGAACAAATATCAGAGGTCCAAAAAGTGAAATTTTGGTTTCTTCACACAACGTATTCTTGTCACTAACTGACTTCGAACGTAATCGTCACTGGACGCTGTCCAGGAGCAATTTTATTTCTTTTTGGACTTCTGCTGATTATTTACAATTTTACTTCATAAGATATTTTCCTCCTTAATCAAAAACTCCATCAATCACTCAATTGACACTATAGCCCTCTTCCACCTCCACCTCTTCCACACAACCGCAGACTCAGACGAAAACTACCAACGACTGTAATATCCTTGTATGTAAGTTATCGTAATAAAAATAAGAAAAAGATATTTGATTGTTCGTGTCTTTTGAAAAGACGAAATGTAATGCTTATAATAGTATACATTATTTTATTTTATTTTTATTATTGCGAAAACTTTTATCCGAAGATAGTACAGTTTTTATTGCAGGTTATATAGATATTTATTCACTGAATAAATAATTGACATGAATGCTTCAAGAAATTGTTGAGTCCATTGACAATTTAAAAGCGAAAGAACCGACAAAGCTGTGAACATATTTATGTTATTGTAGTTGATAATATTTGATTGGCTTAGTGTTTTCGGTGAATATTAATAATAGTATATGATTTTAAAAATGTTGAAAAGTTTCATTAAGAAATTTGGAAAATTTACTGTGGACAAAAAATTTTCGAATTCCTTAAAAGAGGTTTTATAATGTTTATATTGAAATAAGGAAAAGGTTTAGTATGAAAATAATGGATTCATTTACAAGCCTGCTGGGGAAAAATGGGCAGGGGGAGCAAATAACGGAAATTATCATTTTGTTTTAAAGATGTATGTTCATTTATAGGAGTAAAAGTTAGTAAATGTATTGCTTACCTATATAAAGAATGTTTTTTAGATTGTAGATACTAATGAAATGAAATAAAATCGAACAATAAGGAAAGATTAAATTTGAGTTCAGAGTTAGACAAGTTTGATTAGTGACGTGATCTGAACTTCCTGAATAGGTCTTCCGGTAAATACATAATACATATAATTATCTGTGTCCTTAGCTATTATACAACTAGCTATGCCCATGACTTTGTTCGCGCGGATATAACTTTTGTTTTTTCCCTAAAAACGAAACTATGGAATCATTTATTTATGATCACTTCACGGCAAACCCAATAACTCGCAGTTAGTTTTGAACAGGTCTCTCTTTCACATAACAATAGATGCAGTGAGAATGCTCGCCCCCTCTCTCACTCATTAGGCGAAAATTACGCTTATAATAAATCAGTAAGTTGGATGAATGGTATAGAAACGCCTAGTAGGACTTATAACTCGAAGTTCGTTTTCACGTCACCTTCCGCGCGGCAATACAATGATTTTGTTAATATTTCCTCTGCAAGATATCGTAATGAAATATACACGAAAATTTAAATAAAAATTCCTGTTTCAATCCCTGAATTTTTCATTGAAATCCGCTAAGCCGTTTCGGAGCATAGATCAGGAGAATAGGTAATTCGCATTCGCTTTTGGAGATTCTAATGCACGTAAGCCAAGAAACCTTCCCGTACAATTAATATTTATATTTTATTAATATCATTATCGAAATAAAATAAGCACTAATATTTAAGTTAAATTTCATTTTTTCAAACCTTTAAATTTTCATTTAAATCCGATGACCGTTACGGAGCATATTAGAGACAAGCATACGGACTGGGAGACACTTTAATTTTATATATAGGTATAGAGTATAGATGACCAAAGCTCATATAGGTGTTATTGTCAAGTGTGTGTGATTTAAGGAATTTAAGTAAATTAACAATGGCGAGTTTGTAAGGCAAATGCTCTTGAAGAATCTGATTGAAGAATAATTCAAGGATTTCTTCTTTTAACGTATTAGTTTCTCTAATTATAAATTTGGTTTGCTCTCATTTCACAATTATAATATATGATGCAGTTGAGGACGAAACATCGTATTATTATTTTTTGTTTTTATGTTATTAAATTATTTCTGACAAATTGGACCGCTTTAATTCATGTATAACTATAGGTAAGGTAGCCCTTGAAATGAATTATTCTAATACAATATTACTATATTAAAAATAAACATTTAAAAAAATAAGAAAACAATTTACTTGATCAAAAACAAATTTACATCAATATTACAATGTTAATATTTTCAAACTTTAATGGGGCAATTCTTTCTTAGTTGACACTACATATATATTTACATAAAAATGATACAAATAAATTCCTTAAAACTAACAATTCTCCATCTCTAAATTCAGGGTCGTATTATATGGGCCTTCTCATAGATCAGAATATTACCACACAAAATATACTCGGACCTGACAGTATGGAAAATCAGCAAAAAGTCACAGGGTTAATTACCGTGTCGTCATAATGGACCTGCCAGCGCCTTCCTACTATTTGGGTCGTGCTCCATCCAAATCACAGCCACCCCCGCTATTTTTCCAGTTCAGGAAGAATTTCCGTTTATCCTCGTCTCCTTGAACTACCTGTCCGACAATGCCGATCTTCTGTTCGAAATCTCCCTTGCCAAAATTACAACCAACAGTCCAACAATCTCTCTCGAAATCTCTCACCAAATCTCCCGCTCTCGAAAATCTGCCCATAAATCTCTCTGCAAGCCTTTTTCAAACCTACTCCCCACTTCTTTAGTTCATTGATATTCACCAGTAATATTTATGGTTACTCTTGGGGGAAAAGCACCACCCGATGCCACCAAATGTAGCCAAAATTGGGAAACACCCCTGGCGCGCCGTGATATCTCAGTTTTAATGCCCCCTGGCTCAAATACTGTCTCTTTTCTTTTGACTCCGTACCGCCAAAGTCCGAGGAGATGTGTTTGACAGTTACAACCTATATATAAATATTAAATAGAGCATAGGGTGAAGAAGTTGAAAACTCTTCATACGGTAATGATAAAATGAAATGCAGAAGATTGTTTTAAATGAGTTATTCTTATTGGAAATCCTTAACACTGCTGACTAATTCGAAATACCGTAATCCGCAGGATTTAAAATTCGCGAAGGCCGAACAGGAGTAGGAAATGTGAAAGCACGGAAGCAAGTACAGCGCACGGCGAAAATGTTCAAAATTAGTCTTCCGTATTTAATTATCTGTATTAAATGTGTACATGAGATAGATAGTAACTTACAGGTGATTTCATTACTTTACAATGAGCTTAAAGATATTGACGTAATGGATTACAGCAGAGGAAGAGAGAACAAGGCACTTCGCTTAAGTGCAATTTGAGCGTACAAGGTGAATCAACTTGCAGAACCGGTTTGGCCGTCATTTCCCCAGTTCCTGGAGAATTGCTCTGAATCACTTTCTTGACATATAACATACTTATATAATCACCCGCTGTAGGACCTTATGAAAACCTGATTGTGGAGTTGTGTTTCCTGGTTTTGAACCTAGTTTACAATGGCTTTTCAATGATCATGATCTGTTTTCAGGCCTATAAATGAGGTAACTTATAAATAATGGATAGTAGAAGTATAAATTCAATATTTTGGAAAGTACAAAACTGTGTTCGTCTTCAGAGGAAGAACAGTATAGAAGAAGCAGAGTTGTGGCGTAGGTGACCGAAATCGTCATCCACCACAATTTTCAGACAATTTGGATGAAAATAGAAAAGGAAGTGTATTAAAATTGTTAACTGAAACTATAAATGTGAATTATAGATAAAATCTGGAACTATCTTCTATAGAAAGTCAGTAAAATAAAATTTTGCAACTCTGTTGTGGTATTCAGTCCTAAGACTGGTCTGATGCAACCCTCCGTGCTAACCTACCTTGCGGAAGCCTTTTCATTTCCTTCCCAAACTACTTAGCGTAGACCATATTTGGCCTCCCTCTTCTGTTCTTACTCCATACACTTCCATCTAATGCTAAATTTTTTCAGACCAACATATATTAAAAAATGACCTATTAATCTATCTCTTCTTTTGGCCAACGTCCTACATATTGTTCGCTTTCTCCCTATTCTGTTTAGAACTTCCACTTTTGTGATTCAATCCACCCATCTGATTTTCAGCATTCGCCTATAGCACCACATTGCAAAGCCTTCTATTCGTTTCCTTTTCCCCAACTCCTATTGTCCGTGTTCCATAAGAACATTTTTAAGAACGATTTCCTCATATTCAGACTTATATTACCCATAAGTAAATTCCTCTTTTTCGCTAAAGTTTTCTTGCCTGTGCTATTCTACTCCTTGTCTACTATACTTCTACCATCCCTAGTTATTTCGCTTCCCAAGTAGCAGAATTCCTTAACTATCGTCAAAATATCCCTTCCCAATCTAACACCGTTTGCTATTCCACTGTTACTCATACCACACTCCATTACCTTGCTTTTCCCTCTATTAATCCTCATATTGAACTCTTTCTCCAAGTTTCCAATTCTTCTTCTGACTGCCTCAATACTATAATATCATCAGCGTAGGGATTTTATTTCTTCCAGGACCACGTTCATGCTATATATTATGGTTTCCAAGTCTTCTTCTGACTCCCCTAATACTACAATGTCATAGGCAAAGTATAGGGTTTTTATTTATTTTCCTTGCAGTTTGATTCATATTCCATGTTCGGTTATAACATTCTTCACCCCCCCTCCGTTCTATTTATAAGTGAAACAGCATTTGCGAATAACTCTGCAAAACGTTTCCACAGCAAATCATTCCTCGACGCCAGCTGTGTCAAAATCAACTGATACAGGGACCATTTCACGCGGGCCACATCAGATTTACAAGTTTTCTTAAAATTATTAATTATAGTAAGGAATATGGACAATTTAATTAAAATACATTTAAATTAATGAATTGAATTATAGTATTGATATTTAACTGGAATAAAATATGGAGAAAGGAGGGTAATACATAACCTGTATAGAAGAAAGGCAGCAGTAATTACAATAGAAGACCAATACAAGAAAGTCGTAATAAAGAAAGGAGTAAGACAAGGATGCAGTCTGTCGCCCATGCAAGAACAGGAGATGAAGAAAGTTAAAACGGAATATGGAAAAGGAATCATACTGCAAGGAGAATAAATAAAAACCTTACGCTTTGCTGACGATATTGCAGTATTAGGGGAGTCAGAAGAAGTCTTGGAAACCATAATAAATGGCATGAACGGAGTTCTTGAGAAATGTTCAATATGAGCATTAATAGAGGCAAATCCAAGCTAATCGAGTATAGTATGGGAAACAGTGGAATAACAAAGGGCGTTTCATTGAGAAGGGATATTTTGATCAAAATGAAATGAATTCTGCTATTTGGGAAGCGTAATAACTAGGGATGGTGAATGTATAGTAGACATAAAGAGTAGGATAGCACAGGCAAGGAAGGCTTTCACAAAAAAAGAGGAATTTAGTTACGGGTAATATAAGTGTGAATATTAGAAACTGATTGCTAAAAATGTTCGTATGGAGCGTAGCGTTATGTGGGTGCGAAACGTGGGGAAAGGAAAAGAATAGAAGTCTTTGAAATGTGGTGCTATAGGCGAATGCTGAAAATCAGATGGGTGGATAGAATCACGAACGAGGAAGTTCTAAACGTAATAGGGGGAAAGCGAACAATATGGAGGACGTTGACCAAGAGAAGGGATCGATTTATAGGCCAAGTTTTAAGACAGGAGGGTCTTGTAAAATTAGCATTAGAGGGAAGTGTGTGGGGTAAGAACAGAATAGGGAAGCACAGATGGAATACGCTCAGCGGATAGGGTGAATATGTGTTGTACTAGTTATAAAGAAAAGGCTTGCGCAAGATAGGAAAGTTGCATAAGACCAGTATTAGGGCTGAAAACCACAACATTTATATATTAATTGTTTTTATTTAAATAATAATTTAATTTAAATTTTATAAAGTAAAATTATATTTTTTACCGAAAACTAGCCAGATTTCGTTCTACTAGTTTTCCATTATCTGGATTCAAAGACTGAGAACAGACAGTCTTCATTATGACAGATAGAGGTTCATCTGTTAATATTGATCTGTGGGCCGTTTTATTTAATTTCGTGAATTAAAATAGTTGCTTACATAAGTATGTACTCCTAAAAATTATATTTTGTTTATTCCTGCTCCTCTATACTTCTCTTTTAAAACAGAAGCATTCTGAAAATAAGCTTGACTCCAGTTAAAGTGAAGCGGGAGCATTTTAAACTTCAAAGGAAAAAGGGTCCAGTAAATAGTGTATTTTTAAAAAATCATTATAAAATTTATGGAGTTCGTTTTTTATTTCTTCAGTTTTACCACTATATTGTAAAACGAGCTTCTTTGAATTTGTGACTTTAACTGCTAAAAGTTTTTGTACAAAACTTGCCATTGCATCTTACATATATTATTGCCTTGCAATGTATTATTAAGGTAATTCAGATGACCTGTGATATGTGTTGATCTTTTACGAACAAAGGATCTTTTATACTTGATATGTTTTCGCTTTTTGATTATCTCAAGAAATGAAATTATTTCATACAACGAACTGCTGTGTAATAAGGATGGTCTTTGACTTCGGACTCTGAATGTTGAAGGAACGAAGTAAATTGTCGAATAAATGCTCTAGATCTAATTAAATTAAGTGTCTTTGTTACTGTTTAATTTTTAATATTTTTAAACAAAGAACTTATTCGTGAAGAAGGCAATGTAAATTCTTTATTTTCGGTTTATTTGGATGTATGATGTAATTTTATATCAGCCTTGACGCAAATCATTTCCTTTCAACCGTCATCGATTTATCGCCGTCAGTTATTACAGAAACAAGCCTATCAACAGCAATATTATAATTTCCCTAAACATTCCAATATGTTTTCACCCGTTCTAGGTCCATAAAGAGGGATAATTTCCAACAATTCTTCAGTGATCTTCATGTGTAACTTGTTACAATAGCACAATAAGTCCGATGAATTGTATAGAAACGCATAATAGGGCTTATAACTCGCAATTGGTTTTCACGCCGCCTTTCGCGCGGCAATTCAATGGATTTATAAATATTTATATTAATATCTTACAGACAGACACTTAGTTTTATTTATTGGCATAGGTAATCAGTTTGACACGCAAAAGTTCACTTCTAACAGTAATAACATGTTACACAAATCACACAATTCTAAAATATTGAACACGACTTATTAGTATTGTATCACATATTCGGTTCTGGCCGAAATGTCAAATATATATATATATTATTTACTGTTAGAACATAGTCCGGGGTACAAAATTTCCACAAAACCTGTATTATGTAATTAAAATAAAGTTAACACCAGAAGAAAAGTCCCAAAATTGTGCACGAAACAATGTAACTATTGTGTTGAATATATAAATTCTGACTTATTGGTCGTTGTGTGAAGATTATTTGTAAAAAGCATTATTTCTCCAAGTATACGAATTAGACCAATTAGAAAAACTAACGAGGGGGCACGTAATTGTGGTATGAATCTGAATATTTGGGTTATATGCATTTCTGGGATACTCTTATTTACGTGTTTCTGAAACTGTTGCCAAAACTATTACTATTGGATCTACACATTTGAGAGATTAAAAGTTTTTTGGAAAGCTGTGGAAAGACGAACAACGTTTTTCACGATCAGTTGGATGTATACAAAGAAGAGTTTTTTTTGTATACCGTGATCCTTTCGACTCTAAGGTCATCTCCAAAAAAGGACTTAACGTTGGAAATTACATGTTCGCAATGAAGACGCTGCGTGATTACAAGCTTGCACCGAAATCGTCCTTTTGGAAGACTCAAAGTCGTGAGATTTGCTTAGAAATCTGGTTGAAGGTACTCGAACCGTCTAGACACCGGGGACATTGAAGATATAAATTTTGGATGAACTTGCAACATTTTGTAGATATATTATGTAGCCTGCACAAAATAAACTCTTGACGACAATTTAGCAATTTTTAAATAATTAATAAATGATGTAGGGCTACTATAAGCATGAAAATGATTTGTAATATTTAATGGTTTTCACAACGTCATGTTAAACTGAACGTTGGCTATTATTAAAATTTATTTTTTTAACAGCTGAGGAACAGATTAGTAGTTTACCGTCACGATAAGGAAAGGTTTAAAACGTTCTTTATTATGTGAATGTTGTCTTACAAATATTACTTTTTTCTAGAGACTAGTATTCTAAACGTAACTATTGTTCTTGGAAATGACTGTCAAATATGTGTTTGAAACGTGCTAGTTACTATCGTTCCAGTTTAGATTATCGATGGCGGAAACCAGTATTCGCGCACGTGCAATTTACAGAGGTTTTGCAAGTCAATCTGCGCAGAAAAATGCTTAGAAAGAAAATAAACTAGTCGGGTTACTTCTACGGTGTTGTCCAGCAGTTTGATCTATTACTTTCCTTCTGGGTTTCGGTTCCTTCGACCCAAACTTGCTGTTTAAAATCCTTATCTCTGGGTCGCTTAGTTCGAGCACGATTTAATGAAATGTTTCATATGCTTAAAGTAAAGCATGGGTTACGATGTATGGTCGAAGCTCGAGAATATTACTCACTCGATTACTTTTCATTCATTCAGCTTATTTGCTGAAACAAAGTCCACGTCCAATATAATGCAGTTTTACTTATTGTGACGTTACCCAATGTTTCTTATTTTCCCGAGTCGTCACTCGAACACTCCTCGGCCATTAACAATGGGACCGTCACAATTCCCGACCCCAAACCAAGTTTGAATAAGTAATTCAGTTTTCACAGTCCTCTAATTTATTCCATGGCAGAACAAGGCATTCTCTTCACAAGTCGCCAACGTTCACATTTCACCCCACTAAATATTTTCTGGGAAGTAGCTTTGTCTCTTACAATCACATATTTACAAATAAGGCAATTAAATTACATATTAATATATCTTATACGATGCTAGTGTAATAGTAAAAAATAACAAAGACACACTAGACGAGGCAAGTAACAATAATTTAACTAACCTGCTAACATGGTTTAATGTGAACGGACTAACAAATAACCGTGGAAAAACACATTCCATGCAATTTCACACACACAACACAACTTTACAATCTATAACACTTAAATACGACAACAAAAATGTAAATGAAACTTCCTCTGTTAAATTCTTAGGTCTCTTAGTAAATAATAAATTAAATTGGACTGATCAGATTAATCAATTACTTAAGAAACTCAGCTCAGCTACATATGTTGTAAGAGCGATGTCCACCTTCAGTCATCTAAAAACAAGATAATTAGTATACTTTGCATATTTCCATTCTGTTTTATCATATGGTATTATATTTTGGGGCAATTCAGCCGGCATAGATAAGATTTTTATTAGTCAAAAACGTGTTATTAGAGCAATATGTCAGGTTTCTTCACGAACTTCTTGCAGAACTCTGTTCAAAAAGTTGGGTATTTTCACTTTGACGTGCCAATACATTTATTCATTGATGTTATTTGTAATGACAAATTGGCATTATTTTTAAATAATTCTGATTTTCATCCCTTCAATACAAGGAACAAAAATAACATGTACAAAAAATGTAAAACATTGTCAATTGCACAGAAAGGTGCGCATTATTGTGGGATATCCATCTTCAACAGCTTCAACTGCCGCATACAATTAAACAGTTGTCCGATAACAAGGTCAATTTATGTCTGAATTATTCTCATTTTTGCTTAGCCACTCCTTCTATTCAGTAAAGGAATTTATAGAAGAATCGGAGACGAGTAATTAGTTTATAATGTTGCGATCAAATTTTTATTTGGTTACAAAAATTTGTTATAAGTATATTTATATTTTATATAATAAAATAATGTAATAAATGTACACCCTGACTCATTCCACATCCTTGAAGCTTAGCTTCTTTACAGGATCTACGGAATATGATTATTATTATATTAATATTGCAGCAGCAACATGACATTGTGTAATATTTTAACTGAGTAGGTCCGTAAAGTTTGGGGACGAAATGCATTCTAATTAAATGGCATATATTTCTGCTCCTCGCTACAACATTAGTGCATCTATGGAATGTAAAGCCTTACTAGAGAAAAACTTAAACTCCGTCTGGAATTGATTCCAAGACCTTAGTTTACGTCTAGAAAAAGACGGCACATATCAAAATATACATTTAAAAATGGATACTTATACATATAAGATGATCACGAAAGACAATTAATGATATTATAATCAAAGATTTGTTTACAACTTAAAAACAGCAGCTTGAGAAAACCTTTGACAGTAAACAGTAAAATAACAAGTGTAGATGTGGCCCTATCGAGACATCTATTTAGGAATAAACAAGATTAGGGGTTTAGAACGTATTAGAAATTTATATTACATTTTGGGTTTAGACCTTTAAAGAAAAGTCGTGGATAGTCTCTCAACATATATCACCTACTTATAGGTACTGTAAATATTTATATATGAAAGCGACTTGGCTCAGGATCTAAATGATTTCGAGTTACTAAGGGATAGAAGTTTGTAATGGTAACTGTCGATAATTACTACAGAGAAAGTGTCATTTGAAATCGGTTGAAAAGTATGCAAGAACTAGCTGACCTAGGCCCACTTTCGTTTCTCACCCTCGGGCAACATTTTCTGTGAAATTCCGGGCAATCAAATCGGCGACCTTCCTCAAACTAGTAGTTACATTTTTTGTTTTATTCTTGGGAAGTCCAAGACAAGCCACTGGTCCGTGTTGTGCGTAATTCGAACCGAGGGTCATATATTTAAGGTGTACGACTTACATTGTATGTAACATAAAATTAATTCGTTATTAAACAGTAATAAAAAATTGGAATTCTTTCTTCAAAATATAAAAATCTACTTAACACCTCTTTGACTTTTTTTAAAAAAATATTTCTGTTTGGTCACATCTTACTTTTATTATATCTCTCTGAAATCTATTTTATTCTGAGCCAATTATTCCTCTTGAGTCTCTGTTTGTAGTGAGCTTACATTTTTTGATTTCAGGACCGCGTTATTAACGGAGATTAAAATACCGCTCGTAATAATATAATTTTATAGCTCATAAATTAACTAATAAAGTGACTCAATGCGTAGCTTTTTCGTAATATCCTTCAATGTATGTATTTTTAATTGAGATATTTCTGTCGTTTAAAAGTGCAAGTCATTATTGACCTTCTACAATACGTTGTTACATATGAAAAATGTTATGCTTAAATGTTCATATAACTACTAAATATAAACTAACAGCTTGAAACATTTGGTTTTTTTTTCATCGGGGCTTAATCAAATGGGGTTTATTTTTCTATAATTGATTGAATATTAAATAATCATATTTTAATTATAACAATAAGTTAATGAGATACTTTATTAATTTATTACAAAATTTACGGGGCTCTTTACAATTTATTTTTTTGGGCTCACTCAGTGGAAAAAAGTTAGCAAAGTTTGAGACTGTATATAACTAAAAGGGATTTATGTTGGCGGGATACGTGCAGAGCAGAATGGCAGATTCACATAGCCTGTTTTAGTGGTAGTCTGATCGGGGAAGGCGTGAAAGCGGTAGTTGCCTCCTCGTTCATTCCAAGTATAAATCCAGGCGTGACCCTTCGTCTCCAGCTTACCGACTATCGGCCTGGCCTTTCAATGGCATATGCCCAGGTTTATGTGGCATATACAGGGGGTTGATTTTATAACACATTTTTCCTCGAACACAATTGAAGAACTGCTCTGCTAACCTCCTACTTCTCAACTTGTTTAAAGAACTGCTCCGCTAACCTCCTACTTCTCAACTTGTTTACCTCTCACGTGGTATATTTCACCCAATCCACCTCTTCGTTTCAACCCTCTCCCTTAGGGTCATCCAGGTGGTGGGGTAAAACATCTGGGAAAATGCCAGTGCGATTGATCTAAGTCTGCGGGGGAAATTTTCTTAATCCGAGCTGAGCCACACTGTCGCGTCCCTAAGGTTTATGGACTCCAGCAGTCTTCGCTTTGCCCAACACAAAGAAAATTCATTGTTCGTTGATTTTATAACACCAAATAATTGGTCGGCGAGTCTCTGCGCTACAAGATTTTCTTCGTGCATGAATTCGATGAGCCGTCGGATCGCATTATCATTTGAACAGAAGTCTTCACGAGGATAGTCCATAATGGTCCGTCTTCTGATATCAGAATACTTCCTACACTCACATATGATGTGTTGGACAGTAAAACTCCGGTCCCATGCCTTACAAATGGGCTTTTCAGATCTATAAAAAATATAACCATGAGTTAACACAAGTATCAAATGATCCGATTCAAGAGACTACTATTTGTTGTCTTCTTGGTACGTTGTGAAGGTGATGAAGGCTTTAAAACGATTAAGACTATTAATGTATTCCATAGTCAGCAGAGGTGAATACTGGAGTATCCATGAAGGTTGTTTCCTTGGCCATGGCAGCCAAGACATCCGCTGCTTCATTTCCTGAATTTTCCGCATGAGCAAGGATCCATACCAACTTAATACTTTCACCATGTGTTTTACTGACCTCCAGGTTACATCGAATTGAGTTAAGAATACCATTCATCCCCTTTTGATGTTTTATTAGAGTACTTGACTGGAGTCTGATAATATTAAATTATCAAATAGTGACTCCAAACATTACTCAGTAGCTGACGCTGTGGTAAATATTTCAGCTTTAGTACAAGACGCTATGTTATTAATTTGAACCTTTATCAAGTTATTCGGTAGGATTACCGAGCAGGCTGTGCCACGTGTAGTTTTAGATGCATCAACAAATATAAATGTGGGATATCCTGACTTTGACTGTTTCATTTAAGAAAGAAGGAGCACCGTTCCCTACAAGATTGGTTCTCTGGATTTGGACAAGAGAGGTGTTTATTTGGAAATTGGAGGATTTCCAGGGTGGGATGGGTGAAACAGAATTTTGACCAATAGTAGGTAAATTAAGCTTTAACTTTGGAAATATTTCTTCAGGAGCAGCGTGGATGGGAAGGAGTCGTTTGGGATTACCTAGTAATGAGGGTTTGGTTGGTATGTTTATTTCCTGATACTAATGTTATTTGCCAGAAGTGACTTCAGGGTGTATTTTATGGTTGTTAGTTTTCTTCTAAAGACGAGTGACATGTTCTTACCCTCCTTTAGTAATCTAACCAGCGGGGTTGTTTTTATACGTCCCGTTGTAACTCTCATGGCTTCATTGTGGATTATATCTAGAAACGCGTATTCTAAACGTAACTATTGTTTTTGGAAATTACCGTCAAATATGTGTTTGAAATACGCTAGTTACTATCGTTCCAGTACAGATTATCGACGGCGGAAACCTGTATTCCCGCACGTGCAATTTACAGAGGTTTTGTAATTCAAACTGCGCAGAAAAATGTTTAGAAAGAAAAGAAACTAGTCAGGTTACTTCTACTACTTCTCTTCTGAGATGTGGATCAGTCGACCCAAACTTGATGTTTGAATTTCGTATCTCAGGATCGCTTAGTTGGAGTATGATTTAACGAAAGGCTTCATATGCTTAAAGTAAAGCATGGGTTACGATGTATAGTCGAACCTCGAGAATATTAATCACTTGATTTCTTTTCATTCATTCAACGTATTTGCTGAAACAAAGACTTCGTAGTTTTACTTATTGTGACGTTACCCAATGTTTCGTATTTTCCCGAGTCGTCACTCGAACACTCCTCGGCCATTAACAATGGCACCGTCACAATTCCCAACCGCAAACGAATCTTGAATAACATCCACTTTTCACAGTCCTCTGATTTATTCCACAGCAGAACAAAGCGTCCTCTTGAAATGTCGCCAACGTCCGCATTTCATCCCGCTTAATATTTTCTGGGAAGTAGCTTTGTCTCTTACAATCACATATTTATAAATAAGGTAATTAAAGTATATATTAATTATGCAGCAGCAACATGAAATTATACAATGTGTGGACGAAACGTATTCTAGTTAAATCGCGTATATTTACTGTGGAAAGTGTATTCAGCTGTCTGCCTGAGGTACAGATGCTGCCCCTCGCTACAACGTTGGAGTGCACCTATGAAATGTAAAACTTTATTAGATAAAAACTTAACCTCCGTCTTATCAAAATATACATTTAAAATGAATAGTTTGATCTTGAAAAAAATAATGATATTATAATCAAAGATTTGCTTATAACTTAAAAACAGCTGCTTGAGAAAACCTTTGACAGTAAGTAGTAAAATTTTTGCAAGCATAGATGGGGCCCCTATTGACACATCTATTTAGGAATAAGCAAGATTAGGGGTTTAGAATGTATTAGAAATTTACATTACATGTTGGAATTAGAACTGTAAACTGAGAACATATTTAGACATAGAACCATATATGTGTGATCCATAGTCAACCAACGATAATACAATAGCTTTAAAACAGGTTACAAGTAACTTTGCCTTTGCTCTCCAGTTGTGTGCAGCAATAGAATGAAGAGTCGCCGTTTTGCCTCTGTTTGTAGATTGTTGATATGTTCTACAATACTTAATCGTGAGTCAAGGATTTAGGTGTGTTTCACATATTTTATGTGACTATTGCTGTAAGTAAACTGGTGGGATTGAAGTTTGGTGCTATGAGAAAAGAGGATGGCTTTCACTTTGTTAGGATTATAAAAGTAACCTGTGTTTTTCGTCTAGTCTGCTGTATTTATCGGGTGGACTGACGAAGGTTAACTGCCCAAGTTAAGGTAACATCAGCAGCGATCACTTCGATTCGGACAGGTGTATCGATTACCATTTTTATATCCTTTATTGATATTAGAAAAAAGAATAAGGCTAGGTTTACACGGGCAGTGATAACTGCCAGAAAACGAGGGGCAGTGATGTCTGTGGCGTGTTAACATATGTCAGTGCTTCACTGACAACTGCCAATCCATCGCTGACACGAGAGCACTGCCTCAGCTGTCTTGGAGCGTGTGAACAGTATGTCAGTCATGACTGGCGTTCCCCCTGCCCAAATAGGAGGCCAAGTTACGGTTGTTAATTATCGATTGTGAAGTGTGGCAGGGCTGACTATCGATTGCGCCATGGTAAACAGTTCGTATTTTGCATTTTAAATACACGTGCAGTTTGATATAGTGTGCGATTGGAGTAAGTGGATCTTTGTTGTAAACAGAGGTGAGTAGTTTCCTTTATAAAGCATTTGGGATATATAGCTATAAACGTACTACTATTACATGAAATGAAAAATAATTCATTTAGTTTTGTTCAGTAATTGACACCTTTAAGGAGAATAAAATAACAAGTAATAAAATCCCAGCCAATTTAACACTGAAAACCAGCTTCAAAGTACAGGTGCTGTTTTTATTATTTCTTAAATACTGAGTAATAATATAAAGCAATATTACTAAACAACTGTTTTCATTTTTACGTATGTATAGTATAGCGTAATACTAAGTTCGACCATCCTACTCATTCGTTACGCCTTTTCTAGCACAAATAAAAAGTGATTAGTTTCTGTTTATGAAACATGGACATTATGCGTGCGCGAAAACACAAAGGGGAAAAATATTCAACTTGATATAAACAATATATCGATACTATGCATCATCAACATTGAAACCCGTCGTAGTTGCCATGAAATAGCAGAGAAGTATAAACATGTACCAGAGTTCACTGCCCGTAGTGAGGGAAGCACTTCCACACAGTTGTCAGTGAAGGAGTGGGCAACATGTGAACGGCAGGCAGTGCACAGACAACCGGACTAGGACGAACATCACTGCCCGTGTAAACAGTCTTAAGGAAAAGATGTTTCTTTTGTAGTCATACTACAGGCTATTAAAAAGGAGAAGTTTAAGGGAAATTTTGAACAACTGAAATATTAAATTATTGTATAATGTTTTCTTTTGAGCTTTCACTAGTTTTGTATAGATTTTTTACATTCTCGTAGGTTATGAGTAGCAAAGCATTTACTTCGGCGCTTGCTTTGGGATATTCACGTTATTTCAGTTGATATCAAACTGAGTTACTGAGATATCTGTGACATTATGATATCCGAATATCGTCGAATTAAACATTACTAAAGGACTGGTACTTTTTGAAAGTCTGTAGTCGTCCACTTAACGTTAATTCCAGAGAGTAACGGTTTCATGTGACGTGACAGGTATTCTCAAGTTGGTAACAAAAACAAATATATATTAATTGATATTAATTTATGTTAAAGAAATTGAAATCACTACGTGGCTAAATGGAATTTTTGACATAGTTTCTCAATATTTGTTATTCATAAATTAATTATGGCACGAAGAGTGATTTCCTTTGAAAATTAATTGAAACATATGTACATTTGAAAGTAATTGGACTGTTATATTAATTTAAATTATTTAAAGTTACAAATAAACATTTCCCAGAGTCCGTACAGTTTCATTTATTGCAATGATATATTTGAACAATTGTCACATGAGTGGAATTATTTTATATTTACCCTTAAAAAGATAACATTATAAGACGAGTAAAATATATTGTGTGTGTTCCCGCTACTAGTTAGTCGTCCAAGTCCTTGTGTGCTTATCTAAGATTAGGTAAATCATCTAATTGAAAGACCTGCAAAATGGTTGAAAGAACGTGCGCAATGAATTATAATGAACTCTTCGCATGCGACGGCTGGAAATAGTTCTTCACCGCGACGATTGCGTGAGATTGAGCTTTAGATATAACAACAAAAAACTATTAATACTCAGATGAAGTTATCTAGATCGTCAGTGATAAGACATACGTCTAAGAATGACAACATGAGACGTTCAAGTAGATATCTCATACATTGTATACTGATTACAGTCGTGAAACCTGATAAACAGTAATTGCTTACGTGTAATTCAAACCCTGTATTAGTCTAAACTAAACTGACGTTAACATATTTCACGCTATAGAGCGACGCAGGGATTGCCATGTTAAAACTATACAACGTGGAATAGTAAATAGACCAACTAAAATATTTATAATACGTAGTTCAGCAATGAACAATTAAAAATAATTTAATTACTCAGTCTCAATATTATAAATAAGATACAAAGAACGTTCAAAAGCCAGAAATAATGGAAATTTAAATATTAAAATGTTTCGTCCCCAACTTTTGGTACCCTTCAGTTTGAGATGAATAGGGGGATATTATTTATTTTAATATGTTAAAAATGAACTTTTAAAAATAAAACAGTTTACTTTATTTTTACATCATTATTACAATCTTCTCATTTTTAATCTTTAAGCCGGTAATTATTTCTTATTTTAACACTACATATATATTTACATAAAAACTAACAATTCTCGATCACTAACCTCAAAGTCGTGTGATATGGACCTTCTCATAGATCAAAATATTTCACACAAAATCTACTCGGACCTGGGAGTATAGGAAATTAGCAAAACGTTACAGGGGTAATAACAGTGTCGTCATAATAGACCTTTCATCGCCTACACGTTGCAATTTCCTCCTTATTTGGGTCGTACTCCATCCAAATCAGAGCCGCTGGTATTCTTCCTGGTTCAAGACAATTTTCAGTTTATTGTCGTCTCCTTGGACTACCTCTCCGATAGCGTTGATCATCTCCTCGTCTCATACCTGCTCTAATCTCATCTGATCACCGCCCTCGTCTCCACAATCTCCCTTGCAAAATTCGAATCATCTGTCTATAAATCTCTCTGCAAGCCTTTTAATACTTCTTCCACACTTCTCTGTTCATATCACGAAGATTAACCAATCACAATTTATGGTTACTCTTCTCTGGGAGTAACAGTTTTCCCCATCTCCCCCACGGTTTTTAGGGAAAGACACCGCCCAATGCCACCAAATCTCACCATAGTTGGGAAACACCCCAAGGGCTCCCTGGTCCTCGTGGTCCAAAAACTGTCTGCTTTCTTTTGACTCCGCACCGCCGTGATCCGAGCAGAAGTATTTGCCCATTACAAGTTCATTAATCAAAATATTATTAAATTTCGTGTTGCTACCGCAACTGCGGGGGCCGAATGTTGGCGAAGAAACGTTTCAAAATTTAAAATTAAACTATTTCTAACTTTTGGCCGTTTTTGTATTTTATTTTAATAGAAAATATTGCTAATCAATGAATTTCGCAATACGATTACTATGTCATGTGAAGGAAGTAAATTTATAGCATAAAGGTAATACTGAAACATTGAATGTTTGTGGTATAATGGAGTGCATACTTATTTTCTTATCGTACTAGCAACATAGAGGAAAATGAAAAAGCCAGAAGTTCTACGATAATCTGAAAAAAAGGTAGAGATCTCTTTTAAATACGCGATTTTATTACTCCATTCGATTGCTTATCATATCATTCTATAAAAATGGTATAGTTTCTGTATATTACCATAAGTTAAACAAAATTTGGCGACAAAGTTTGCATAACACAAGTTTTGCCTGTAACGTCACTTGCCTGTAAACAGAAAATTCAGTCTAACTTCATCAGTTAATCTAGAAGATACGGTTTAAGATGTGTACAGTACTACACTGTAGAAATATGTATACAAGAAATACAAAAAACAGATTTTTGTAATGAAAAAATAAAAAAAAAGCAAAAGAAGTGGACGCAACTAACTTGTAGAAACCCGCATTAAGACTATTCAATTTTTTTCTGTGACGGTCACTTAATGTAATTGCATGTTTAATGTTTTAATTTCCTTTGAACAATACTGTGGGGGTAACTCCTGGATAACCTGAGGGACTCTTTTATTAAACACGCAGCTTTACAGTTTTATTTAGCGAAACCTTCACTCGCCCGCCATATACAAAATGTTCTACCCAAGATCAAAGATCTACACACAAGTACAAAGACATAAACAGGTCTAGACAAAAACGTAAATGCACTATATTGTATTAAATTGTTTTATATTTAAATACTTTTCATATAAAATCAGTCATTATTAAACAATTTTTGACATTTTATTACATAGTAAACAATCAAATTTTGAAACAACAGAAGCTTTCGCCATTTACTGAGGTTTCCATAGAAATTTACGTGCACTAAAATGTATATATATATATATATATATATATATATATATATATTGTAATATACATATGTTTACTTTGTTTCTTACCTTTGTTTTTTACAGGTTATTCCAGTTTTTTATCATATAAAAACTTTTATCGTAATGATTGTTAGTTGGTACAATATTGATGCAGTAAATACAATATTAAGTAGTGAATACAAAATGAAAATAATGTATATAACGATTATGCGAGTAAATGGCGAAAGCTTCTGTTGTTTGAAAATTTGCGTGTTTGCTGTGTGTTTCAAATAAAAAATCTAGGACTGTTTAGTAAAGTTTGATTTTTATTTAAGTTATTCAATTCACAGTCTTATCAAGAACCTTTTTTTGTGTTAATGTTTAATACCTTTTTGTTTTGCAATATTATCATTAGGTATTATTTTATGATACTATTACTGTTAGGTTAGAATGCTAAAAGAGATACTATACAATAGTACTATACTAATAACATATATTAAGTAATTCGCTTTCTAAAGCGAATATCTCTGTTATATGCCGCTAAAATTTTTCTGAAAAATGTCCCACTCAACCAAACATTGATAGAAACTTTTTAAACATTTCTTTATGGAATAAGTATGTCAAATTTGTTAAAGTTTATGTCATTACTAAAGGCATAAATAATTTACTACACAATGAAGGAATGAAACGTTAAATTGCCCTTACTCGTCAGTTCTCACGAATTTACATTACACAGCGTTAAAATACTTTAAGGGAAATTTTCAATCACTATTGCGTCTATTTTGGGCGGTTTCACAAAGGTTACACTGAAAGGATTAGTACCTCGTTATAACTAATCAGAACAAATATGCCGCTTAATGAGAAATTAACTGTATCGTGCAAAATCGCTTTGAACTTCACAACGCTCCATATAATAATTAAACGGGAGGTGACACCACTAGGATTGCAGCCAATTACAGAGCGTTTTCGATCACGTGGCCGAGCTCCGAAAATATTAAATTTTATTTAATAATTTATTGCTGATAATTTTCATTTTTTAAAGAAAAAATTAATTCGTTGTGAACAAATCTGCTGGCGTGACTGTAAATTACTGTTTTTTAATCTTTTTAAGTAGCCTATTGAATATGAAATTAAAAATATGGAACAAATTGAAGAGGAGTCGTTTTGTAGTTTAAAGTGTATGAAGGCAAAAAGAAACAATAAAAGCGACGGTTATACTTGAAAACTTCAAAGCTTCTATTTAGTAAATCATTTCTGTTTAAATTTTAATAAAACTTATTTTAACATTATTGGAAACGATAGATTTATCAGTCGTACGAGAATATCTATAGAAATAGGATGAGGGAGAACAACAACCGAAGCTTATTGAAGTAAAATCATGAAAGAGTAGAAACGAGGTGAAGCAGCGGTTTAAGAAACGAAGAATAGAAAGATAGCAGCAACAGGATTTTGAAGAAAACAACGATATAAACGCTAAACTTACTTTTACAGACTTTAAATCATGAAATGTTAATTGTTTTATTATTCACTTTTTAATTTTTAGGTAATTAGAACTGTAATTTTTTCATTAATTCAGTGATCTTAAACTTTTAATTTCTTCTTCTTTATAGAATCGATTTTTTTTATATAATTAGGACGATATACACTGGCCAGCGTTTAAATTTTAAAATAAAAAGTTGAACATTTAATTTCTCCATTTCTTTGGTATATTTTTTCGTAATGCATCATAAGATAAATTTATTGATATCTAAAATATCCCATATATCTAATTTTAAAATATGCTTGAACTACCAAAGAATAAAACTCAAAAGTATTTGTTTCGCTATACTGCTGGGAAATCCAAGAACTTACCTTATCATTATCTGACAGCGTTCCAAAGTATGTATGAATTAAGATTTGATAAAAGTTGACGACGTGTAAGTATTCTTCTATACTTGTTCGATTAAAGATGATAGCGCTTCAAACTGTATATCGTAACTAAAATTGGGAAAAATCCGTGATCTATTTTAAGTTAATCTTGTTATCTCTAGCTCATGAATCTAAATGAGTGCTTTGGTACTATCACTCACCTTTCAGATAACAGATTTAAGAACATCCGCACTTTATCGTCTGACAATGAATGCAAAATTTACTGCTTGAAATATACATTCTAATTTAAATATGGAATATACGAAGTAAACCAACTATAATGTTCACTAATCTGTTTCTAAAACATGTCACAAACTTATCACACGTCAGTAATTAGCGGAAGCTTACACTTTAAATGTTTCGACGCGTTGTTGGCCCCAGGTTCGAGCCCCTTGCACTTCAGCGAACACATCTTCATACTGATACCTCACGGGTGTAACACCGATACGTCCCTGATCACTCTCAAAACTTAACTGACACTGTGTACTTTCTAAAACTGCCCCCTTCCCCACCCAATTTTAAGGAAGGTTTTGAAAAGATGTGCAAAGACTAGGTCCAGTTACAGTTGTGGCCGTCCGTAGAGCTTCCTTCACGCGTTTACCTTCCAAATACAACATCCAAAAATTAACCTGTTACAATCCTGCAACAAATGGCCACAGTGGCCAGCGTCCTAACAGTTTATGTGATAAAATATTTCTACATTACAAAATAATAATAATAATAATAATAATAATGATCCTTTTACGTACTACAGTAGTAGACTTTTATACGGTTCAAGTGTTTTAACGTGAAGCATAACCAACTGTACAACCTTCCGATTTGAACGTCCTCGTTACAAAAATTGAGCAGTCCTTCCTGAATGCATCGAGGTAAGCTCTTTCGGTATTGCGAGAATATTAACTCCCACTGACTATGAAAAGCTAATCACGGGAGGAGCCAATATACCTTCAAAGTCAGAATATCGTACGTTTCCGATATCAAAGATATCTCTCGTGTTGCATTCAGAGATGGGTGGTCTAATTTTTTTGGACGGATAACAAGCTACATGAAGGTGATCCTGAAACAGGCAACTCCCTTTTAATAGCATAGGAAGGGCATTGAAAAGGGAGAATACGGAAGGTAGAACAAGGTAGCCAAGGGTTGACTAGGGCCCCCGAGCTATAATTTAAGGATCCTACCCGGTGTTTCACCTAAAGAGATGCAAGGAAAACACTAGAAAACCTGCATCAGGTAAGTCAGGCATTGGGTACTATTCTCACGCCCTTATGAATGACGGGATACGAGTTTGCTGTGGGGTCGCAGCATTCCCTTTTACGTGTCTTCGCCAGTTTTAGGAGGCAGTTGACCGACTGATCCAATTGGATCAGCAGACAACTCTTACTTTATGCTCAAGGTCTTCGACCCCAGTACATATACCTCCTAAAATAGGTGAAGGTGAGCCCTGCAGTCACTTTGGGGGGAAATGCCTGCGAGAGAAAACTCCCACAGACCTGTCTGTGGGTGGTCTATTTTCATAAAGAGAAGTGTACGACTTATTACACAATTCGCTTGTAAGAACAGTACGATTTTATGGATAAATAGCCCTTTTATTGATATTAAGTTAGTATACTGCTACTAATATTTCTCTCTGAACTTCGATATTGTTAATTCCGTGAATTATACATGACGAATGTTCATTTGAAAAGTGACAATATTTTTTATTTTGGACCGACGTTATTTAATATTTTCCCATATCTTATAAAAATATATATAAACTATTCATTTTAAAAATTACTTAAGCCTTGTAATAGCAACTAATTATATCTCCACCCTAAATAAAAATCAATTTGTGAGGACAATTAAGAAATTTATGTTTTAGGAGTTTAAGGCTATAAACGTAAAATGGAATATATATAAATGATATATTTTAGAAAATTAATTTTTTATGGAATGTTTCAATATATCATTAGTAATTAAACTTTATTAATAAAGAGTAGTAAATAATTCAGATGTATATAAATGTATCTGGGACCAAACGGTTCTACTGCCTTTGGTAATGTTTATAGAAAGCAAAATGTTTAATTTGAGAACATTTCTTATAAGAAACTATGCTGAAAAATTTATAAATCGTAAATTAAATATACATTATGTTGAAAGTAACCTTATTTTAGTAAAACTTGTTTTTTATCCCTCCAGATTTTCCTCCTTAGTTGACCTGATCGATGTATCATTGTTCTTACAGAGCAGGAAGATCTTTACTTGCCGGTGGATGACGATGAGTTCTTGTACTATTTCCTCCGACCTTGCAAATTTTACCCACAGAGCGCATTCCAAAGAGTAAGTACTCGACCTTTTCACTCATTATTCAGTATTACTACAACAACTACGCGCGAGGGAAGGTAAAATGCGTGTAGCCTCCGAAAAATAAAGAATTTTTGGAAGAGGAAAGTGGAAAAGATTTGGGGTACCCATCTACAAGTCTTCACAAGAAACTAAGTATAAATTATTAAATATTTTAAAATGTTTTATGAAATATGCTTATAACACTTCTTTTCAACATTTACAAGTAGAATTAAGATACAAAATGGTAAATTCAATCAAGAAATCGCTCGTTTTCCTTTCAGTAAATGCTCAGTACTACTGCTACAAATTTATGTATTAAAAAGGAGCGAGTGCTTCGTGTGAGACGTTTTTCTCTTTTTGTCTGATTTTAATAGTATTTTATAGGAACACATTGAAAGAAAAAACTAGGTCTTCTGACGAACAATAAAAAGTTAATTTTCACATCATTGTATTGTTTATTTTAGGAAGTTATTTTATGTCAAATATGAGAAATATTAATATTTTTAAAAGACGAATATTTTGGTCCTTGAAAAAAGATGTACAGCTGCGTTAAATGTGTTAATAGTCAAACATTAATATGGACGTCACGAACACTTGTTTATTTGCAGTAAACCGGTTTATATTTCCAACGGTAGCTTACCGTGCCGGATACGATCATTTCTCAACTAAGACAGACGAAGAAATAACGATATAATTGTTAGGTAAACTAAACACACAAATAATAAAAATTATTCTATTTAATTGGGGATATGTTTAGACTGAAGTATTTAATTTATTATTAATACAGGTGGGCTGGCATTTGCGCGGTGGCAGTTTGTTGATAAAATTAAAGTACAAAGATAAATTGTTGATAGACTAAAAGAACAAAGATAAATTACAGAAAAAAAATAAAAATAAAATTTTAAAATTATTCACGTCCTTTTTTCTTTTTTACAAAATAAACACCTACATTTACAGTGTTTCTAACTTCTATTTGAATACATTTGTATTCTTAGGGAAAGCCTCTAGTGTCATTGCAGGCAAAGCATTCCAGTTTACTGTAGTCGCTAATAACCATAGTAGTTGAAGCGACTTTAAATAAGTAGAGAAAAAAGTACTACATTACAGAACGAACGCTTTCCCGGTGTAAATTGCTGATGAAAGTTCCTGGGTATTCTAACAAGGTAAGGTTGTCGACATGTCTATTACTTAATAAGCCTTCGTACATAATGAATAGAAATGAGTGAGTATATATTATTTCATTAATATCAAAGTACTCGTCGGGACTATTATAGGCGGACACTGTAGATGTCGTTAAAAGACGGGCACTAGTATTTTTTTTTTAAATTTCTTGAAACCTAAACGAATTCTCCAGTTTCAAATCTTGACTAAAAACTACTGTTATACAGTTATGCATTTAATTGCAATGTTATTAAATAAATCGTTAAACGAGTAGTAAACCTGGCTGACGTCAATTTTATGTCTACATCGTCTTCTTGGAAATGATTGTTACTAAGATAAGCCAGCAGTAAGGACAGAAGTAATAAGAAAATATCAAATTTATCAAAGATAAGATTCTGAAAATATTATCCCATGATAAGTAGCGGAAAATTGTCACATCAATAATGCCTTTTCTTCTAGAAAGCACTTTACATAAAAAAACGCATTATAAGTATATTTTTGTGTCCGATCGAAGAAAGATGTAGATCCTAAATCTTCGTATTTATTTCAGATGAAGGAGTTTTATCGGTTCAAGCAGAAGCATCATCAACTGACCAGCAACCTCGTCCCCAGGGCCGTGGAAGTTCCCTTCTATCACAACGTCTTCACATTGCTTCCCAATAGAGACCAGCATGGACGGAGGTTGATCATTTTACACGTCAGTAAGGACACCTTTTCTAAATAAAAAATTGTTTATTGTTTTACTTCACACGACGCAATTATTGTTGCCTCTACTGTTGTATAGCTATCGTTTAAAAATGTGTTGTGACTCGGGTGGTGTAGTTCAAGAATGAAATACGTGTTGCAATCCAATACTCGCCGATACGGCCCAGAACGAGCTTATATTTCAATGTTCCATTTTCACTCAAGGTCTGCATGGAAGGGGCTTGGCTTATTCACTTGATCATGAAGTGACTTGATTAATTTCGTATCCGGGATCGACAGATGTCAGATTAATTGAAATATAACAATTTCATAAAGTTGATTCATAACGAAACGTCGGAAAAAACTCGTAAACGAAATTTTAAAAATTTTTCAGAACGGTGGAAGACCAGTCAGTTCAATTTGGATGAGTTGTTCCGGAGCATCATGCTCATCTTAGAGTTGGCTGTGTCAGAGCCTCGCACCCAAATCAGCGGGGGCGTCGTTATCATGGACCTGGAGGGCCTCAGCATGTCCCACATCATGCAGCTCTCCCCGCACTTCGCTATGACGGTTCTCCATTGGTTACAGGTGACATAGAAACTTTCGACATATTTATGAATAATGCTGGGTGATAATAAATTTAAGGAACACGGGGACTGAAATTTCAGCCAAAATAATGTTTTGTATTACTATGCCTATAAATTCAGTAAACTGAAAAAAGAAGCTGCAAAACAAAATACGAAAGGTGTAGCATATGCTGCAGTACAATTTTAATTAATATCTTTGATTTTAATTTAATAAATTATTTATTGTTTTTCATAAAAATGTGTTTTTCTCAGCTCCATGATTTCTAGTATCAAAAAACCTACGCGTTAAAAATATAAAGGTATTGGCTTCATTCTTTTTGTACATAATCTACATGTTAATAACTTCAAATACAAGCATTAGTTTTTTAATTGTTTAAGTAGTATAGGTGAAAAAAAAATCAAAGTGTTGAAAAGTGCTAATTTTTAAGTAACACTATGATGCTCTTAGAAAAATATTTTTTGTCCCGTTTTATTCAATTTAAAAAATAATACTGAAAATTGATAAAAATGGTCATTCCTACATATAAAGGTAAAAAAAGCTCAAATATATTCAAGTACATAATATAACGAACATTTTCAAAACTGCCAAATTTTGAAAATAATTTTCAAAAAATCTCAACACAAAAAAAAGGTTTGAAAAACCAAATTGTCGTACATGGGTTGTTAACACACAATTAAAATTTCAGTTCAGTAGCAATTCATTTACAGGAATATTAAATTTCAGTACCCGTGTCCTTTTAAGTCCTGGATTTTGCGGAAGCAACACAAACTTTTAATAAGACTTTAATTAATGAACTAAAGAGGTCTTGAAATTTCGGAACGAAACGTGTTATTTTGAATTAAAATTGTTTTACTTGTGACTTTTGGCCATATATTGTATTTTATTTAAAACTAACTAACCCCCGCGACTTCGTTCGCGCCGAAATAGTTCTTTTTTTTGTCCTAAAAACGAATCAACAGGTACAGAATTTCCATAAAGTTGAATTCATTGAATATATAAAAATTACGGTAATTATCTCTTTATGATCGCTCCAGGGAAAACCTTATAATTATCAGTTGGTTTAGATCAAATCCCGCTATCATACGTTTCGGAGCCAATAAAAATGAGCAATTCGGGCAGCAGTATAATAGATTTATAAATATTTATATAAATCTCTTCTGAACTCTTCAATGAAACATACACGAAAATTTAAGAAAAAATTCATGTTTCAATCTCTAAAATTTTTATTGAAATCCGTTGAGCCGTTTCGAAGCATAAATAGATAAAGAGTATAGGCAATCCGCATTTATTTTGCAGAGTTTAACCCAAGTTAAGAAAAAAGAACCTTCACATATAATTAATATATATGTAAATATTATCATTAAATCGAAATGAAATATTCCCTAATATTTAAGTTAAATTAATATTTTAACCCTCTAATTATCATTGAAATCCGTTTAGCCATTTCGGAGCCTATTCAAGACAAACATACGGACAGACAGACGTAACGACTGACAGGCATACGGACAGTCGGTCTCATACAAACATACATTCATACAGACAAGGCAGACGGACTGTCGGACCTATACATAAAGACAGGCAAGACAGACGGACAGTTGGACCCATACATACAGACAGATAAGGCAGACGGACGGACAGTCGGACCCATACATACAGACAGACAATACAGACGTACAGTCGCACCCATACATACAGACAATACAGACGGACAGTCGCACCTATACATACATACAGACACTTCGATTTTATTTATTGGAACCGATAAAATTTTATATAAATGATTTCTTCACTTCTATACGTTCTGGCATACTCTACATCTCTACCAAAAGTTGTCGGTTCCAATTCTCCTCATCCTGATAATCACTAACAATGATTGCATGAACCAGTTAGTCTTAAAGTTGTGAATTTAATGCTAAATCATGTTTTTTCCTGTTGTAGGACTGCATTCCTATTCGTCTTAAGGCTATACACGTCGTGAATCAGTCGTTTCTATTCAACATGGCCTATGCGATATTCAAGCCTTTCATTAGGCCCAAGCTACGCAGTAGAGTGAGTATTGTTATTTGCAGAAAATTAAGAATCCATTTAGATTAATTATATTCATATGATTGACATACAAGAAGGAAGAGAGAAATTATGAAAGAAGAAGTTATAGAATAAGACAAAAACAGGCATTATCTACAAAAGGACCATTCTCTTCTTGACTGGTATTCTCAGTTTTCCATACAGAAGAATTATCCTTCTTTTGCCTCCAAGTATGGGGACTTTTAATTGTAAAACTGAGACGTGCTTGCTTTTTTCGCTACTTACACAGTTTATTATAAGTTGTTAACAGGATGAGATACACAATTAATCAGTCTTCAGTTTATTGAGATAATTGAATACAATAAATGTCGGTCATATATTTTTATTCAGTAGCTTTCGGCTCAATAAGAAGGATTTATAATTACAATTCAAGCAAACATTTTTAGGTTCTAGAAGATCGTTGTTTTATACATAGAAATGTCGGAGTAAAACGTTAGGTGTCATATAGTGAGAAAAAAATAAACAACAATGTGATAAGCTAGAATTTAAAAATCATCATAACCCGTCCTGAGTAAATTGAATTATTTTATTGTCTAAATATTAAACATTTGCAATCTGTACGCGCATGAAGTACGTAAAATACATAGATAAAAGGTGTCAGTTATATGTAATATATACCTGTAGACTGTTTCTCTGAAAAATATTTCATTAATTGCAGGAACGTGCAAAAATGCCTGAAGATTTTCTGGGAAAAATATTAGATATTTTCAGCATTAAAAGTATCTCTCACTCAATATTTAAAAATATTTTTGTTTAATTGATTGCAGTTGCATTTCCACGGCAAGAACCGAACGTCTCTCCACCGGCACATCGACCCAAAGTTCCTCTCCATTGCTTTGGGAGGTGAGATGGAGCTTCCCGACGCTCCTTTCGAAGAAGTGGTCAAGCTGCTTTCATCTTACGAAAGCTATTTCGAAGGTAATGAGTCAAGTCACATAAACAGTTCTAATTAATAATAAGATAATAAAGTCAATTGTTATATTGGTCTGACTTCAATAAAAATATACCATCAATAAAAAGACGGCCAAAAAGTTCGCATTAAATATATCACTATTTATTCACAAAAACGACGTTTCATCTCAATTTTGAGATCCTAAGGCTTACTACCAAAAAAAATATTACTATGAGTCAAATATAAGTTCTATTTTTTAATTTTTAATTTATATATAAACATGGTTAAAAACTTACAAATTTAGCAATACATCCTATTGACTCACTCAGCCGAAAAAATCATTGAATTTACATTGATGAATTTGGTGCCGCGCATGGACCATCTCCAGCGACGGTGACGGTCGAAATGATGTAGTAACAATGACTTCTTTCGGCAGTTAAATTTTGAAAATGGAAAATACTAAAGCATTAAACTACATCAAGAGAGTATTGAAAATTTTGTTCAAATTATTCATGTCGTTTTTAACATTGCATGAGGGTTGCATACAACATTTAACTCATAATTCTCGAGAAGTAATTATTTTGGTCGTCTAAAATTTCCACATTTTGCGAATCGAAATTGTGATTATTAACACATCTGTGTACTTTTGAATGTCTAATTTGATGTTGTTTTATGTTCTTTAATGAGAGTTTTTAAAGCTCTTTTAGTTTGTCCGATATATAATGCGTTATAATATAAGCAACATTATGTCTTTCCAGAATGTTAATTTTGTCTTTAATATTTTGAACGAAATTTAAATTATTTATTGATTTAAAAACATCTACCCCGTAATTGTGAAACAAGTCAATTAGTTTATATTGAATGATAAGGAAAAATTATTAAATTCATTTTTCTGTCACTCTTTTTAACAGATAAAATTAGGTTGAATAAAATCAGTTATTCCGACAATAATTTGACATGTTTGCTAATGAAATTGATTGGGTATGAATTTATTAACTGAATATTGATAACTTTATTTAGATTTTCCCTACGGTATTTGTGATATGACAACTTGACAGCCTTTCTAACCAGATTATAGAACATGGCTTTATTTTGAGCAACGGGGTCAGTGGACATATAATTAAGAACTCTTGCTGACTTTTTGGCAGTCTTTTTTTATTGTAAATTTTTTAAGTATGAAAATTTTGTCGTATTCAATGAAAATAAATGAGTTAACAACGTAGTTCGACAAAATTCAATTTAATAAGAAAAAATTAGTACATAAATCTGCTTTGTTTATGTTATACGATAATTGATATATTTAACAAACGCTGCGGCTGAAGAAAAAACGAAAGGAACGGAACGTACTCCTTAAAATCATTCAAATTTTCTTATTTAATTTCTTACTGACAAAGTACTACTATTTACATATATAACACAATTATCACGCCCTGTAATTTCACGTTCTCACGTTAGTCAGATTTCCACGTACTTCGCTTGCGTCAATATTTAACTCACACGTAAGTTTCTGGGCATTTAGAAGTACAGCATTACAAATTATAATAAGACTAATTTCTTGAAATTTCAGACAAACAATGTAATGCTAAGTGATTTATAACGCGCAATAATATAATATAACATCTACAACGTTTTATTTAACTATATATCATGTTTGTACAGAGTTACACGTATTTAAATCACTACGCGCGTCAGCTCCGCTACTCTTTGAACTTCAATGAATGTCGCTACAAATGCTACATTGAACTCTGTAACAAATACCACAAACAATACAACGCGCAAATTTTTATGTATATCTCTAGACAAATTAAACTGGAAAAATCACATTAATATTCTCCTAAGAAAACTAGGTTCTGCAACATTTGCAGTTAGAATTATGTCAAGTTGTAGTAACCCCAACATAAGAAAATTAGTTTATTCCGCATACTTTCACTCTAATGACGTATGGTATAATATTGTGGTGTAATGCATCAGGGAATGAAAGTTTCTTATTTACAGAAAAAAAAGTTGTCATCATATTATGACAGATTCCATCAAAAACTTCATGTAGTGGGTTCTTCAAGAAAATGGGAATACTTTCCTTACTTGCCAAAGTATTCAATCACTGATGTTATTTGCGACTTCGTTCGTGCGGAAATAGTTCTTTTTACTTTGCCCTAAAAACGAAACAACGGGTACAGAATTTTGATAAAATTGAATTCACTGAATATATAAAAAGTACGATATCATTTACTTATGTTAGCTTCAGGGAAAATCTTATAACTCGGTAGACGCTTCAGCCCAGAGTGACTGCGGGGCTTACCTGATCATGTCGGGGATGCCTCGCACTCTCTCTGGGTATTTTTTATCAAAGTTCTCATATGCCGAGACACCTTCACCTATTTTAGGAAGTATATGTACTGGGGTCAAATACCTTGGGCATATGGCAAGAGTTGTCCGCTGATCCCATTGGATCAGTCGGCCAATTGCCTCCTGAAATTAGTGGAGACACGGAGAAGGGAATGCTGCGTCCCCACAGCAAACTCGTCTCCCGTCATTCGGAAGGGCGTGAGAATAGTACCCATTGCCCGACCTACCTGATGCAGGTTTTCTAGGGTTTTCCCTGTATCTCTTTAGGTGAAACACCGGGTAGGATCCTTAAACCATAGCCCGGGGGCCCTAGTTAACCCTGGGCTACCTTGCTCTACCTTCCGCATCCCCCCTTTTCAATTCCCTTCCTATGCTATTAAAGGGGAGTTGCCTGTTACCCAAAAAAAATAAAATAAAAATGAGCAATTACTAAATATTAAAACTTACCTGGCGCGACAAATAAAACCAATTTACGCATATATCGTATGGACGATCCAAATAAGTTTATTTCTCAGGGAGTGAGCCATCTCCCAACAATAGGTAAATTACGGTGAGAATCCTACTGCAACAATAGATGGAGTAAGATCATTACCCTCGGTTTCTCTCTCTCATGCTGCCAAAATGACGATTTTCATAACATATTAAGTGGGAAGAATGGAATAGGAACGCCTAAGAGAACTTTTAACTCGTAGTTGGTTTTCACGCCGTCTTTTGTCCGGAAATTTAATGGATATATACATGTTAACATTATTATCTTATGATTTATGTAATATATCGAGATGATACATATACGAAAATTTAATTTGAAATTTCTGTTTCAATCCCTGAAATGTTCCTTCAAATCCGTTACGCAGTTTCGGAGCATAAACAAATCAAGTGTATATGCAACCCTCATTCGATTTTTGGAGACTTGACTGCACGTAAAAGATATATATATATATATATATATATATATATATATATATATATATATATTCTGTTATACTTAAGCATATCTTATTTTTAGTTAAATATAATCATATAAATTTAAATAGTAAAACTGACTTAATAGTAGTTAATAAATCATTACAATTTATGTACAATCTCCGACTCGTTCCACGTCCCTGATCTTCTACTTATCTATGGGATCAATGAAATATGATTTAATACTGATACAAAATAGTGTTACAAAACATATATAATTCCACTAAGAGCTATAATACTGTGGAATATTAAATTATTTTACCTAATTATGGAGAAATTTCTAGAAACTAATATTTATAATCTTAATACGCATAAATGATTTCTTAAATTTATATAGGTATTCCCCACTGCAGTGTATTCCATAAATGACTCATCCATGATTATTCTTTAATTTTCAGAAAGGAGCAAGTATGGTTTTCGAAGCGAAAAAACTAGCCCCTTAGAAGTTACAGAGAAATAGCACTATAATAAGCCGAGCGTGATGCTTCCATAGATCTATTACTATTATTAGGAGGAAATTCTGTATAGATACGTACTTGTAATCCTTGCCAATTTTGCAAATATGCTCTCTAATTGTGCATCATGACAGTTTATATAAGACTTTAATGGTGTAATAAACATATTCATATTTATGATATTTGTTATAAGTAATTTTTTTTATTTCAACCCTTCCTCATATTTCCTCACCCACGCGTTTGTAACTGTGTTACTGTGTGATTTAATTTGAATTTAGCAGGAGTTTAATTTAATTTTTTTTAATAATTAGAAAGAAGCCGAGAATCAGTCTGCCATTGTCTATTTAATCATGTCATGGGGCTTTGCATATTCACACAGCGCCACTCTTCTACTCCTGTGTCACATTAACAGCTTCTGCCCAAGTACATAACCTTAATATAATCTATTGATCCTAATTACCTGATGCACCGGAGTGTAATGTATTCATTTAAAATGTTAATAAACAATTTCATGATTCTCATTGGCTGACAGAAATATTAAATAACATGTCATATTTTATCAGTACCGCAATCAAAAAGCTAAAAAAACAAAGCCACCCCAGGCCACGACCTCATCACCAACCGTCACCAAAAACATCTTCCCAAGAAAAGAATTTTAATCTCGTATATCTTCAACGCCAACCTCAGAGCTACCTATTATCCAACCACGCCAACATAATAATGATACCTAAACCATACATCCAAAATCCCACCCTGAAAATTACCGTTCAATAAGTCTCCTTCCTACATTATCCAAATTGTTCGAAAAACTACTACTCCCCCACCTAATCAATCAACTCTCCTTCCTGGTTCCAGACAGGTAATACGATTTTCACCAAAAACACTCCTGCCACCATCACATATACCGTCTCTCCAACCTCATAAACAACTCCTTTGAATAATGCAAATCCCTCATCACCACCTTTATTTACATCGGAAAAGCTTTGGATAAAATCCACCTCCCTTCCCTACCATCCAAAATTGAATACTTCCTAGACGACACCCACTATACAATACTCCTCAACTACCTTTCTAACAGAACTGTCTCTGTTAAAATAAATAACCACCTCTCCCAACCACAGTCAATCGTGGTGGGTCTGTCATTGCCCCCTTCCTATACAACATCTTCTCCCACAACATCCCAACACTAGCAGGCGACATAGCCATCTCCCATGAAACCTCCTCTCTCATCTCCAACGTCCAACCATTCCAATCAGCGCTCAACAACCTAGAGCAATGGTCTAGACAATGGCGAATCAGCATCAACCCCACCAAATCAATAACCGTCCCATTCACGCTAATAAAAACCCTTCTCCCCAAATCCAACTCTAACTAAACAATTCATTAATTCCTACAACAGGAACCACCTACCTCGGAATCATGTTTGATTCAAAACTGTCCTGGGCACAAAACAAAACATAATCTTACGCAACATTTACAAACTCTCCGTGGTTCCTTAGTAATTCCGGCATCCACCACGTCATCAAACTTCCCAAAAGTAAACTCCGTAATCTCTAAATCCATAACCTCCCTCATCAAAAGTGTCCTCAACCACTCAAACCCCACGATGCAGCAACTCCATGACAATCCTCCTCCATCTCTATGCTTCCGTCGACTCAAAAGAGAACTCATCCTTCCCCCTGATCATTCAGGCATATCCTAACCCACCTTACCATCATGCCAGCAGGCCACATCCTCATATATCCTCCACGGTCGGTCAACCATCACCCACCCACGTCGTATGCCTCTCAGATAAACACACACACACAAAAAACCTAACCAACTGCTGAAAAGGCTAACCACAGGCCTAACATACCTTTACAAAGGAATCATAGAAGCAATTTCATTTTGTAAATTCATTATTTTTGTATTGTATGTATTGTATTATTTTATGTTCCTGGTGTGGTATTCAGTCCAATGACTGGTCTGATGCAACCTCCATGCTAAACTATCTTGCGCAAGTCTTTTCCTTTCCGCTTAGCGTATTCCATTCTTGGCCTCCATCTTCTGTTCTTACCCCACACACTTCCCTATAATGGTAATTTTACAAGACCCACATTTCTGAAAACATGGCCTATTAATCTATCCCTTCTCTTGGTCAATGTCCTCCATATTGTTCGCTGTTCCCCTATTCTGTTTATAACTTCCTCGTTAGTTACTCTATCCACCCATCTGATTTTCAGCATTCTCCTATAGCACCACATTTCAAAACCTTCTATTCTTTTCCTTTCTGCAACTCCTATCATCCACGTTTCGCACCCATATAACGCCACACTCCATACGGACATTTTTAGCAACTATTCCCTAATATTCATACTTATATTACCCGTAAGTAAATCCATATTTTCAGCGAAAGCCTTCCTTGCCTGTGTTATCCTACTCTTTATGTCTACTATACTTCTACCATCCCTAGTTATTACGCTCCCCAAGTAATCTAACAGCCTTTGGTATTCCTCTGTTTCCCATACTACACTTCATTACCTTGGTTGTCCCTCTTTTAATCCTCATATTGAACTCTTTCTCCATGCCCACGTTCATGCCATTTATTATGGTTTCCAAGTCTTCTTCTGATCTCATATCATCGGCAAAGCGTATGGTTTTTATTTCTTCTCCTTGCAGTATGATTCCATTTCCATATTCAGTTTTAACTTACTTCTACGTATAAGTTAAACAGCATGGGCGACAGACTGCATCCTTGTCTTATTTCTGCTTTATTTTCTTGGTCTTCTGTTATAATTACAACTGTCTGTCTTCTGTAGAGGTTATGTATAAGTCTCTATATTTTATTCAAGTGCTATTCAAAATCTTTAATACAGTGTCTCAGTTCACATAATCAAAGGCTTTGTTTACATCTACAAATGCCATGAACGTAGGCCGGTTTTTTCTTATTCTCTGTTCTAAAATTAGCTGCAAAGTCAATATTTCTTATCTTGTCCCTACATTATCGTTAATAATTTGCATGCATGGGATACTAAAGTAATTGTACTGTGCTGTTAGCATCAGTCGTAGATTTTGCAAACTATCCTGAACAGCCATGATATTTCTCCTTCCCCCGATGATCTTATCAACTCCGCTGGAATGTTATTAATTCCTGGTGCTTTTCAATTGCTAAGGTCTGTCAGTCATGGCCCTGTCAAACTCTCACCTTAAAAATTTATCCTCCATCTCTTTATCGCCCACATCCTCTTGTTCTTCTGTTACTTACTGATCTAGTTTTCTATCCTGATACTGCTCTTGCAGATATTCCTTTCATCTTTCTGCATTTTCTTCTTTATCCAGAATGGCTTCCCATCCGCTCTCCTTCTTGCTGATTATTGTAATAACTGATAATCGTAAAGATAAGTTTTTTTGTGAATAATAATAATAATTTTCAGTGTGATCGTACTCAATGTTGTTTTTCTGGCAACGTGTACGTGAACACAATATTTGGGGACCAATAATACTGTCGTAGGAATGTATACAATCAAAGATTTCAACGGAACTGAAAGTCTTGGAATCGTTCGTGCCAAGTGCTGCAACCTTCTGGCAACGTTAATTAAACAACGACGTAAGTAGGATCGTAATCGGTGTAACGGGTCTTTGCCCTCTCTTACGCACGTAGAACACAATAACATCCAAGGTTTACATGGAACAGTAAGGTCTCAAGTTCCTTCTCACACATGCATTCCACTCAATTTACTCATTAATCCAGCCAGACGTACATAATTTAAACTTATTTCAGTAATATTTAGCCTGGTGATTCATAATAGTAAGTACGTTTCCTGTCTTTGCTCAACTTCCTCATAAAAATATCAGCATATTTCATTCTAGTTAAGTAATATTTTCAAGTATATATGGGAAATTTGAAGGTAAAAATCACTACATCAAAATCTACTCAGTGTGTACAATATTCACAGATACACTTTTTAAAATTTTCTAGTTTTTTTTTTGAGGAACAGGCTACATGAGGGTGATCCTTTTTAATAGCATTAATTGGAAAGGAGGAGTGGATGTAAAAGGTAGAGCAGGGTAGCCCCGGGCTATAGTTTAAGGATCTTACCCGGTTGTTTCACCTAAAAGAGATGCAGGGGAAACCTACATCGGGCTTTGGGTAGTATTCTCCCGCCCATCCGAATGTCGGGTGATGAAGGAAAAGCTTAAGAGTTACGAAGATAGCCTGAGAAGACTGCATGATGAATTTGAGCGAAGACTTGAAGACTTCCATGTTATTGAAAAAGACTTTGAAATTTTCAGTATGCCTTTTAATGGGAACTATGAAACAATGAAACCGGACTTGCAACTTGAATTGATCGATTTAAAATATAACGCACTACTAAAACATGTTCGAAAATTATAGTTCTACAAGTCCTTGTTGAAATCCACATTCGCAAATCTAGTATTTCATGCCCAAAGAGTTTGCTTCATCGGGTGTTTTCTACAATGAAACTTCAACAGAGTTGCCTTAGAAGGAGACTGACAGATGAGAACTTAATTTCTCTTCTAAGAATAAGTGCATCCCAGTTCGAACCAAATTGTGAGAAACTTTTAGACGGTCCCAGTTTCATTCATCACATTCTCCTTCATAATCTTTCAGACATTAATAGGGTTTAGTATAAAAAAATATAATAATTTTTTAAAATGTATCATTTTTTTAAAATTATATTTACCCGCCTTAAGTATTTTTCATTTTCTTTGGCCCACTCTATAAAAAGTTTGCCCATCACTGCCCTATAGCCAATCTTCTATTTCACGGCTTCCATTTTTATTTAAATAGTAAATTACATAGTTGTACACGCATGTATAAATATATGGGTTTTCAATAAGAGTGGGTCGATGTAGAAATACAATAAAACAAGCTGTGTGGGACGTATTAACAAAATTATTATTTTATTTGAAAGGGGATACATGGGGCGTTTCAAATGCAACATGAATTTCGTCAATGCCTCCCACACAGCTTGTTTCATTCCACTTCAACATCGGCCCGCTCTTATCGAAAAACACTATACAACATTTTATTTTTAATGAAGGTGAAAAATTTACGGCTAAAAATTTGCGGCCAAAAATATTTTTAAAAATATATGCAATTTTTAATGTATAGATTCATAATTTAATTTAATTATAAACCCAGGAACGATCTATATCCATATATCAATTTTTTGTAACCAAAAATGTTAAATAATTTACCTAATAGAATGTGAAATAAATCAATATTTAATTTATACGCTTAACCCTCGCAGTTTGTTAACGTGTAATGCCAGAAAACTATACTGGTTTACTCGTGGAAAAAGATAATTTTACTTAGCTATAGGTGGTCAAATTTAATAAATTTCACGTTTCTACCGTCAGATATTTATCTCAATTCTACTTAATACGTCTTTTAAAGACTGGGATAAATAACTTCAACTTTACTTAGGAAACCGCAGTGATTGAGATTAGCATCACAGCTTCACATTTATAACTGATACATTTGAAACTGAGAAAGATTTAATAAGAATGTCACCGAAAGAGACGATAAAATTTTATGTGAGCATTTGCGTAGAACAAAAACAATAAATTATTGGTGGAAAATATTTTTTCTGAGTACTAACATTTAAATTTTTTAAAGATTTATATAAGAAATGGACATTATAATTACTACCAAATGTATCTCAATTTTTAAATGAAAGAGAGAAAGACTACGGTAAACAAAGAAGAACCATAAATGCATGGCGCATCACAAGGCTCCGTGCTCGTACCTATTATCTTTTTATTTATTGACGATCTGGTGAGAAATGGAAGTAAAGGACATAAATTGTTTACTATAGACAAATTCAAGAATTCGCTAACAAATACCCCAAATGTTTAAATTTATTTCATCAAAAACCAATTCAAGCACGATACTGAGACAAAGTTTTTAGGATTTTACGAAAGCTAAAATAAACCACTCAAATTAATTAAATGACAAATTAACTATCAAGAGTCTTTTATTTATTATCAACACTCACTACGAGGTCAAATCAACCTATCATTTCACTTTTTACTTTCATATGGTGTTGGTTTTTGTGGAAACTCAACTTCCAGTCAGGAAATATTTAAAATACAAAAATAAGTGAGTACGAATTATAAACTAAAACCATAAATTTCATGAAAACCACATTTTGTCAAAATTTGTTTCATGACCCTCCCAATTTCCACAAAGCAGTGAAAGAGTGTAACGGAAATAAATCTATGATGAACTGCCTGTCATTAAAATTAAAGAATACTTTTTAAAAATAATTATATAAAATTTTTCATAACTATTCTTAGATATACATACATTTAAGTAATTGACGTATTCCATATAACTGCACTAATATGTATAAAAATATTTATGCACGAACAAAAATCAAATCTATATTTGCTACTCATTTTCCGTCTGTTAAGAATTTCTTGTAAAGTGAATTTACTCCTTACTTCTTTGAGTACAGTTGGTTGTCTGGTTTATTCAGCTGTTTGCACTTACTTTTCCAGGAAAACAGAGTCCTCTGGTAAAGTTTTCTGTTCAGTATGTGTATCTCCGTTAAATAACCCCTCCCTTAGTTAAAACTTACAACGCCGTTCCAGAACAAACATTCTACGAACACCAGAAAAGTTTAACTTCCTCGTTTCATAAAATTTACGTCCTGTTACTATTCTAACGGAAATGTTTATGAACTTATGTTAAATCTCAATATGGAGAAGTGATATGTTGAGATTATCAGGTTTTATGCCGATACCTAAATTTATTCCTGTTTTAATAGTAAACTTTGTATAAATATACTGCCGCCATAACTATAAATTGGCAGTTTCTGGTTTAGATGTTCATTGCTTTATCTTGATTAAAAACGGTTAGTTTGAAACTTTTTTTGTTACCTTAATAATGGAAGACGGCAGATTTTAAAATTTACGTAATGGTAAAATTGTACCACGTTACTTCTTTTGATGATTGGGTTTCACTGCTAGAAAAATTATGCGAAATCTATGAAACAGGAAGAATACCAGAATTTTTGAGAGGGAGAGGGGTGGGGGGTTAATAGGCTACATGAGGGTGATCCTGAAAGAGGCAACTCCCCTTTAATAGCATAGGAAGGTCACTGAAAACGGGGCGACCAGAAGATTTTAGTAAAAATATAATTATGCCCATACCGAATAAGACTGGGGCTGATAGATGCGAACAGCACAGGACAATTGGTTTGGTACCTCATGCATGCAAAATATTAACAAAAATAGTATTTAGGAGGATGGAAGGACTAATAGAATGCGAGTTAAGAGAAGATCAGTTTGGTTTTAGGAAAAATGTGGGGACAAGAGAAGCAATATTGTCTTTGCGTCTAATTTTAGAAAAAAAGGATAAGAAAATACTGGCCTACGTTCATGATATTTGTAGAATTAGAAAAAAAAACTTTCATAATGTGAACTAGAACACACTATGAAGGATTTTGAAGATGACAGGAATAAAATATCGAGAACGGAAGCTTATCCATAGCCTATACAGGAAGCAGTTAGCAGTATTTAAAATTGAAGAAAAGAACGCAGAAATCAAGAAAGGAGTAAGACAAGGATGCAGTCTTTCGCTAATGCTGTTTAACTTATACATAAAACAGGCAACGAAGAAAGTTAAAACTGAATACGTAAAGGAGAAGTAATAAAAACCCTACGCTTTATTATTAGGAGAGTCAGAAGACGGCTTGGAAACCGCAATAAATGTCATGAATGTGGTTCAATATGAGTATTAATAGAGGAAAAGTCAAGGTAATGGAATGTAGTTTGAGAAACAGTGGAATAACAATGGGCGTTAGATTGGGTATGGGTGTTTTGAAGAAGTTAAGGAATTATGCAACTTGGGAAGCGTAATAACTAGGGATGGTAGAAGTATAGTAGATATAAAGAGTAGGATAGCATAGGCAAGGAAGACTTTCGCGAAAAAGAGGGATTTACTTACGGGTAATATAAGTGTGATTATTAGGAAATCGTAGCTAAAAATCTTCGTATGGAGCGTGGCGTTATATGGGTGCGAAACGTGGACGATAGGAGTTGGGGAAATGAAAACAATAGAAGCCTTTGAAATGTGGTGCTATAGGAGAATGCTGAAAATATGGTGGGTGGATAGAATCACTAACGAGGAACTTCTTAACAGAATAAGAAACAGAGAACAACATGGAGGACTTTTACTAAGGGAAGGGATAGATTGACTGGCCACGTTTTGAGACATGAGGGTCTAGTAAAATTAGCATTAGAAGGAAGTGTGCGAGGAAATAACAAAAGAGGGAGGGAAGGGATGTAATGTGATAAGCATATTGTGAGAATGTGGGATGAGGTAGTTATGACAAAATGTAAAGGCTTGCGCTAGATAGGTTAGCATGGAGGGTTGGATCAGACCAGTTTAGGACTAATTATATAAGTCGAAATGTCTTTTACAATTAAACTCTCATCTAAAGATAAAATGTAAAAGCATTTTTCACTGCGTAAGTGGGTTCTGTAAAACAGCGAAATCTCTCTGAAATCCAAGCAGCGCCTCGAGAGGGCGGAAAGGGACCCGAGCCGTGAGGGATTAGCGACGTCCGTTGGGGTAATATTATTGTCTGGGCGTTCACCCCGGGGAAAGTCTGAAGGACGGAATACCTAACCACCGCGGATTATTTGGAATTTAATTGGAGTAGAAGTGGTCGGGGTACGACGCCTCCACTCCATGCTAGGGTTAGGGAAAGCTAAATTCGGAGGAGACATGAGTTGTGAGAAATCACTGATTGAAAAACTCAGAGAGGAGTGGCCGAATAGATGAGTAGTCAGTTGTTAGTCAGACCATGAGAGAAGGATGAATACCTTGAGAAGAAGAAGATCCGTGATCAGCGCCCTGCTGCACAAAACCGCACACATTTCACGCCCCTTTAAATAGATTATTTAGATCCCCTTGTAATCTTCTAAATTAAGTTATTTGCGCTATTTTGAAGCCCTGGTATTATAATTGGTTTTTTTGGAATGTATTAAACAAAACCTTTTCATGTAAATGAATTATTTGTTTTTAATTTATTTAAAACTTTAACCCTCCCTAATCAAACCATTACAGTTGGGGAAACCTCATACTTAATATTTTCATCGCCTAATTAGATTGTCTCCTTCCAGTTATATAAATTTTTTCCATTTTACAATTTACATAAAAGAATGCACTACACACAACATTATATAATTTTAAGCCCGCTTAAAATCGTTCTCCTATAAGTGAGAGTTTGCAGATATATTTGCAGACCCAGAATGGTTTTCAATGTTGTGCTGCCAAAGGCTAGCAAATATCAGTTGACATGCATTTTAGACGATATCATCACCTTGACATACATATTTTGTTTACGTCTCTAATATTATCTACACTGAAAGAATATACATTTGAAAAGTAGCACAATGGCAGTTAACCACATAATTTGGCCTAAATCAATCTTCTGGTCGTAAATTATATGCAATTTTATGAGCATCATGAATCTTGGTACACTCCTTTAACATTAGCAACGCACATACTAATAGCTGATATATACAAAACAATATTTAAGATTACCAAAGTAAGTGATGAGTTTTAGTAATTGAAGAACATACGAATATGATTAATTATATGCTTGTTATTAAAAAAAATTGAACCCTAAATGTTAACAGATATTCCATAATATTTAATTTATTTTCTACTAATCAATGCTTCACATTTTTATAAGAACCTTGGGATAAAAATCTGTAGTCATAATTTTTCAACATTGTCATTTAATTTAATTTACTATGTGAAAAAGATTATAAGAGCATAATCATTCATTCCTTATCAGTATTTCTTGGAATCCAAATGTCTGCTGCTGTATTGATTCCAACCGGGTAGCATCGTTCATTTGCCACAACGTTTCGATGGCTTGCACCGCCATCTTCTTCAGATGAAAACCTGCGTTCCTTATTTCTTACTCCACTTCCCCCCATATTAATAATTTGACATTGAAACAAGTTTCTTTTAGGTAAATATTCAAGAATGATACAGTGATACTATTGATGAAATGTAGATTGATTACTAACTAAGTTTTAAATTTGCTCAACTATGAATTCTATTCCAAGATTAATCGAAACATGATAGTTTTCGGAAGCAGAGAAATGAATGACAGAAGCACAACTTCCATTACTCCCCAATCCTCAATCATAATTACGTTGTAACAACCACAAATTGACAACAGTTGACACTGGAAAACCAATTACAATTAACACAGGAAGGACACTCCAAGTTTCAACTCATCCCCAGGAGTCAATCAGAATCAATATTAATTACTATTTATAAATAAAATGACAGAAATCTGAATTCCCTATGATTTAATATCAGTTAATATTCCTAAATATAAATCATTTTAAATACTGACATGGAAGAGAAAAATATTCTGTCTTTAAAAAACAAATAAAATATTAAGAGTTCTTTTTTAACTTTGACAATACAATTGTGAAGAAGAATACTGTTCTTTTCAAGAAAATATTCTAGATGCCAAGAATAAAAGTATTAAAATTAAAAGAAATAAATCACTGCAATTTAATATTATTGTCATCGTATACGTACAAGAAATTAATTCTTATGTGAGATCATTTATATGACTATTCCATTTTTCTATTATCATAATGTAATACAAGTATTTCATACATTCCATTTAGTTAATTTGATAATTTTCTCTTGAAAAAATTCAGGGTTGTGTGTTATTTAGAAATAGATTAAATATTAATAACATTTAAATCAAGTTTTTAAATGGAAATACTCAATTGGGAATAATTATAGAAATGATATATTTAAATGAATCAATATAATCAGTAAATGGTTTTCGATAATGTAATGTTACAGTCAAGAATATAACACCTAAAAGGAGAAATTGGTCTAATCGTAATCTTGTGGAATGCCAAAGTCTTAATTGTGTCATGCCAAACAAATTAGAGGGTGAAGAATTATTGAGTTTCTGTAATTTTTCTTTTTAATTTTAGTTTTTAGTCACACCAGCTGCGACGTTATTAGCAACTGTGCTAATCTTTAGATGTAAAATAATTTTTTGATTTTCTAGATTTTGACTAAAGATGCAAGTTAACCATTAAGCTTGATATTTCAAACTATCTGTCTGGTTCTAGCTAATTAAAAATAATAAAAGTTTTAGTTGGAATAATCAGTAACTTAATGCTTATTTGTTGTTGGAATTATTAAAATATTTAAGAAACATGTATTATTAAAGATTTATGCGATAAATATATTTCTTTTCATTCTTATTGAAAGATATTGATACATTTATATTTATACAATATGTTATTTGATGGTTTTATTTCTATTATTAGTGGCTAGTGTGTTCTTATTCATATTTCCACTTGTTATTTACACCATACATATGACAAGAATTTTCCAATAACTCTTGTATTTATTACTGTTAATTGAAAACTTGTATAAATTTTGCAATATTTTGTGACTTCAGTATATAATATACAGAATATTATAAATAAATAATTTTATCATTATCATATACATGCTAGGTGACATAAGTTTACTAGAAAATTACCAATCCATTAATTGTCCTTATACCTTTTAACTAAAATTATTGAGTCAGTGATTTATCAAGTTCAGAAATATCTCAGTTGTGTTATTTACCTTAAAAAATATGGATTCTTTCAAGGTCAACCATTCAAACCACTAAATATTGGTAAATATATGTGGTAGAGTTTATTAAAATTTGAATTACAAGGGGAATATGTTTTAAAAAAATATTTTTAACAATAATATGTTTTACACTATTGATATGTGTAATTGTCCAGAAAGAAACGATTGTCTGTTGGTGAATATAATCCACAAACTATAATGTATTGTAAAAAGTGGTACAAATATGTTCTCACATTATAGCCATATTTAAAGGTACTCGAACTGATACTTACCTTGTTTTTCTCAAAGTATGAACTGATTATCTGATTTTAGCAGATATATGATGTTGACTATAAAATACTACAGAATTCTGTAAGGTATGTATTTCTGTTTCTGACAGGGTTGGATGATTGTACACCAAAATAATTATTCAACCCTTCCTTTCAACTATGTAGTGTAAAATAAGCAATACCTAAATTTGTATAGGAGACTGTATGAATTCTTAATTCTGTGACTTCCTTAACTTAATAAATATAGCCTTCTTGCACAGTTTATTGTAAACACCCATCATTAAAAAAAGTAAAGCCTTGTGTTTTTAATTAGTTATTACTTTAAAAGCTTTTACTCAGGTGAGTAGTAGAAAAAATAAAATATATTCTACAAAAGTTAATGTATTGATATTTTATTAAGTACATTCTTTGTAACAAAATTTATATACATGTTAATAGAATATATAATTTATAAATATATAATTTATGGAAGAAACATTATTAAATATTTACATATTTGACATATTACCAACAAATCATAAAATATTCTATGAAAGGAAAATAGAATTACACAGTGAAATTTTCAAATAATTTTAAATTAAGTGTTTAGTTGCTTTAACTAATTTTCGAATTCATGAAGAACTTGTATTTATTATTATGTTCTATTTTCTGTAATATCACAGACATAATGAATACAGTTAAAAGTGAGGACAATAAATACAGAACCTTTTAAAAACAGTATTAATTAATGATGTGTCACTGAATTATAGTGCTATAAATTATTTCTAAGTTAAATGTTTGTAATTTTGTTGACAAATAAACTTTAAGATAATAATAGGATACTTTTAACATTTAATCACATTTATCTTTCAAATTCTTGCCTTGAGAATTAATTTATTTTGTAATTTTACAAATACTTTGCGAGAGAGACAAATTATGTTGCTGTCAGTTCAATAATACATGCTAATTACTTGTAGCATCAATGTATTTTCTTATTTACACAAGTTTTTCTTAAAAATATATATTACAAATATGTCTTAATACTAGTCACTATTAATAACTAATTACATATACACCATAACAGATCAACATCACAACCACATATAGTAATAACGAATGGAATGTAAGCACTATTAAACATTAACTATAGAAATTATATCAATTTATAAAATAGAACAAAGAAAACACATGCTTCATTATTATCAGTAGGACATTATAGCGCCTTGCAATAATATTTGATATTATTGTCCAGTATTCATTTACAAGAAATCTATTCATCCAATAATAATTGTAAATAATGATATGTGAAATCTAATTTCCTACTACTGTCATTTGTGCTGCAAAGATGTGACCTTTTTCATATTTTGTGATGCCAGGTTCTCATCTCATGGAAAAATGCATAATCAATCCTTCACTTTTTGTATCCATATGAATTGACACCTGTAATGCAAATGTACAAGTATAGCTTCATTTCATTAAAAATCCCCAAATAATGGGATGAGAACTTAATTATTATTTATGAATAAAAAATATATTATTCATTTGTAAAAATTCAAATTAAATGTTAAAGAATAGGGTAATACTTACGAACATATACTGGCTCATAAGGTAACAACAGGTTGTACCATTCAGTACCCAACACGGTATCCAAGTCCAATGTTCCACCATAACACTCTGGGAGAACTTTTGGACTAATGAAATTATGTAGAGATTCACGATCAGTCCCATGAAATACAATCTGAAATAAAAGTTGGTTTTTTAGGATTATTAAGATGTTGTAAAATTGTTTTAAAATATAATATAAACCCAAAAAATTATTTTATAAAATTTATCAAAATAATATTTTGAATCAGGAAAAGTTAAAATAACTTACTAACTACATATGAATATAATTAACTGATAATAGTATTTAGGAATAAAAGTTTAATTAAATTAATTTTCTCCATTACAGAGAGGTGTAGAGTTGTTATTTCGTGAGTGTATTATCATAATGTGTAAAATAGTTCTATATTCAATTTCCCAAAGAAATGAAATTAAGACAGGAAGGTTTCCCTCAGTGACACCCACTTTTAGTAGTTAGGGACGGCTAACTTATATGGAAGAGTACTGAGTACCAAATTGTTTTCAACTTATATGACCTCACCTTCCATATTACACCAAGTGCTTGACAATTAAGAAGTGAGAAATATTCACAATAACCAATGGTGATGTGATCAACTCACGCAAAGCAGGGAATACACCTGCTTCAAAAATGCCATAGAAATGCATCCTGATAGATCCTCAAGAGCACCACTGAACTTGGTCTTTCAGGACCTTTGAATATCTCTTCACACAATCAGTTTTCACTCAGGATTTGGAGAAACTCCACATAATTAGAGCTGAAGTAATAAAGCCATTTAAGAAGCAACTCCGTTCTAACAGCGTAGACAACACTACTAGGAAGGACCTCTATTTCTTATATACTGAGAACTATAGTGATAACACATGGGTTTCAAAAGAATATCCTCTTCATAATACTCCCAGAAGATCAAGAAGCAGAAAGAACTGTATCAGGGAGGAAATCTAAATCAGTAAGTAATAGAAGAACGAGAGAAGTTGGATGATGAAGAATTGGGGGACAAAATATTAAGTGCACCGACAGACCTGAGAAATTGTAAAGTGGCCGGAATTGATACCATTCCAGTGGAGTTGATAAGATCATCTGACAAAGAAGCAATATGATGGATGTTCAGAATAGTATGCGAAATCTACGAAATGGGAAGAATACCACAAGATTTTAGTAAAAACATAATTATACCAAAACCGAAGAAGACATAGGGGCTGATAGATGGAATCAGCACAGGAAAATTAGTATAGTATCGCATGCCTGACAAATATTAACGAAAATAGTGTATAGAATGTTGGAACATCAAATAGAATGTGAGAGAAGATCAATTTAGTTTTAGGAATAATGTAGGGACAAGAGAAGCAATATTGGCTTAGTGTTTAATTTTAGAAGACAGAATAAGAAAAAACTGGTCTATATTCATGGCATTTGAAGATTTAGAAAAACATTTGATAATGTGAACGTAACACACTATTAAGGATATTGAAGAGCACTGGAATAAAATATCAAGAAAGGAGGCTTATTGATAACCTCTACAGAGGGTAGTCAGCTGTAATTAGAATAGATCAAGAAAAGAAGGCAGAAATCAAGAAAGGAGTAAGGCAAGGATGCAGTCAGTCGCCTATGCTGTTTAACTTATATATAGTTAAACTGAATATGGAAAATGAGTCATACTGTAAGGAGAAGAAATAAAATCCCTACGCTTTGCCGATGATGATATAGTATTAAGGCAGTCAGAAGAAGACTTGGAAACTTGGAGAAAGAGTTCAATACGAGGATTAATAGAGAGAAAACCAAGGTAATGGAGTGTAGTAAGGGAAACAGTTGAATGACAAAGGGTGATAGATTGGGAAAGAATATATATTGACGGAAATTAAGGAATTCTGCTACTTGAGAAGCGTAATAACTAGGAATGGTAGAAATATGATAAACATAAGAGTAGGATAGCACAGGCAAGGAAGGCTTTAGCTGAAAAGATGGATTTACTTACGCGTAATATACGTGTGGATATTGGGAAATCGTCGCTAAAAATGTTCGTATGGAACGTGGCGTTGTATGGATGCGAAACGTGGACGATAGGAGTTGCGGAAAGAAAAAGAATAGAAGCCTTTGAAATGTGGTGCTACATGAGAATGCTGAATATCAGATGGGTGGATAGAATCACTAACGAGGAAGTTCTTAACAGAATAGGGGTAGAGCGAACAATATGGAGGACGTTATCCTAGAGAATGGAATGATTAACAGGCCACGTTTTAAGGCATTGGGGTCTTGTAAAATTAGTATTTGAGGGATGTGTGTGGCGTAAGAACTCAAGGGGGAGGCTAAGGATGGAATACGCTAAGCATATTAGGGATGATGTGGGATATGCTAGTTATGAGGATGGAGGGTTGCATCAGACCAGTCTTAGGACTGAATAACACGACAACAACAATACCCCGCAGTCCATCATGGTCAGACTGTTCTTTTCCCATCGCCGCCATTAGGCTCCTCCACTAGCAGCAAAAGCTACCAGGATTTCTTAAGACTGCTGGTAACGGTAACGCCAGGAACCAATCCGCGAACTTTGTTTTCGATATTGGTTTAAATTTTGTTCGCATACACATCAGTCACGTGGGTCGTCACGCTTCCAATGACCCGATTCCGCATGACTTTTGGCTATTACCCAAGCACTAAGAGGATAACAAAATATGTGGTACGCGATGTCCCGCTAAACGAATTTCCAAAAAAAAAATAAAGTTACAGAGATATTTCAAACGATACGTAGAGAAGAAAGAGAAAGACAGCTTATATGTTGTTCAAATAAATGTATTTTGGCAAAATGCAGGTTTTATATCTGTTGACCATCATATGAAGCTGTAATAAACACAAATTTAAAAAAGAAAAACATTTTCAACTTCTACTTACCCTACTTCTAAGTTTCTCTCTGAGGAACGGTTTGAATAAAGCGAATACCATATTGAATATATATGGTTGATTCACTACGTGGAAGCCCTTCACTCTTATAGGTACTGAATCCTAGAAACCACAAAAAAAATATTTATTGAAACAATATGAAATTTTTAAGCTGAGATAGTAGGCTGAGTTTATTAATATTTTAATCAAATACCATTATACAAAGAAAAATAATATATTTATAAAACGCAAAAATAATCAAGTTTTGGCACGTTTTCCTTAAATGTATGTCAAGGGATTAATTAATTAAAAATAAATTACCAAAAATATAAATTTATCAGTTACACTGACTTTGATATTGACACTTTTGTAATAGGATTAGTGAGATGCAACAGTGAGATTAGTTCATGAACTCATAATTGCTGGGGTTCGTTCGTAAATAAAAGGGGTACGCATAAGTAATCAATTATTTCAGAGGAGACAATAAGACCGAGTTTATTTACTTTTAACTGTGTTGTCAATCAATTACATAATCTCCATCATTATGCAAGATCTTTTGCCACCTGCTGGTAGAGTTTCAATCCCCTGTTCGTAATAATTTTTATTCCTTTGAAGAAAAATAACATTCCAGGTAAGCTTGCACATCATCCATACTTTTGAAATCTTTATCCTTAAGAAGTGTTCCTAATTATTATTATAATTACAATAATTATTATTATTATTCCTAATTATTCCTAATCTATAAGGATTTTGAAGTCAACTAGAATAAAATATCGAGAAAGGAGGCTAATACATAACTTCTACAGAAGACAGGCAGCAGTAATTAGAATAGAAGACCAAGAAAAGAGTGCAGAAATCAAGAACGGAGTAAGCGAAGAATGCAGTCTATTTAACTTACATATACAACAGGCGATGAAGAAAGTTAAAACGGAATATGGAAAAGGAATCATATTGCAAGGAGAAGAAAAAAAAACCTTACGCTTTTCCGACGATATTGTTGTATGAGGAGAATCAGAAGAAGACTTGGAACCATAATAAATGGGGAAAGGAAAAGAATAGAAGCCTTTGAAATGTGGTGCTATAGGCCACGTTGTAAAATTAGTATTAGAGGGAAGTGTGTCGGGTAAAAACAGAAGAGGGGGTCAGGGATGGAATATGCTGAGCAGATTAGGGAGGATGTTGGGTGTGTTAGTTATAAGGGAAATGAAAAGGCTTGCTCAAGATAGGTTAGCATGGAGGGTTGCATCAAACCAGTCTTAGGACTGAATACCACAACAACAAGGAGTGTTACATGGGGCTGGATAAATTAAAATCGGATGGTTCTATGTCTGGGGAACATGGGGGTGGGGTGAAACCTCCCAGTCTGTCTATTTTTTTTGGTTAATCATGCTGCATGCGGTCAGGTATTATCGTGTTGCAAAATTATGCCTTTTCTGTTGACCAGAGCTTGCCGTTTTACCAATAGTTGGTTGTGCAACCTACCTAATTATCGACAATACAATTCAGCCGTAATTGTTTCTCCCGGTCTCAATACTTCAAAATGGATTTTATCACCACAGTCTCATCAAACGCACAATAACACCTTCTTTAAACTGAGTGGTGATCTAGTGGTATCTGATTTGGGGAAAGCCATTGCCTGGTGCACTTGTTGTTCAGTACCCATTTCTCATCACCAGTAACAATTCTTTGTAGAAACGGATCACTTTGTTGTATGCCCCATTAGAGATGTGCAAGTTGCACGCCGTTGATCTTTGTTCATCTCTGGCAATAGATGTTGAACTCGCATACCCTGCCTGTAAACATTCCCGATTTCTTGTAGATGTCTTTGGACTGTTGACCAAGAAGCCTCAAGAGTGTTTGTTTTTTCCTGGATACTTACCTTGGGATCAGTTCCACCAGTGATTTTAAAGCGTCATTATCAAACTACAGATCACTTCGAAATCGAAATCACCGAATATGCTAGTGTGACACGAGCGGGTTGCAGGTGCGGGTAGCCCTCATGCATTTAAATGCGACATGTCACACTTGCAGGGTTGCGGGGCGGGTGCGTTTTCCCGTCCCGCAGTATCCGCACCATGCTGCGGGGAAACGCAACACGTCCGGCGATAATTGGATGGGGGAAGGGCTTACTGTTCGAACATTATCAATTTTATAATCTTAATCGAGTAATGAACTAACAATTGGTGAACTATACATGTTGATTTTAAAATTACGATTTGATAATTATGATTTATTAATCTTGTAAATGATGGGGGGATATTAATTATGTATTTAATGAATTTAAGTTTTGGATTTTTATATGTACATTTATTAAAAGAAAACAATAATTTTAAATGGGTCCTGCGAGAAGATAACAAGTACAAATATAAAGAATTAAAGGGGGACGGTTTCAAAAGTTCTGAGGGGTAATTATTGTTTGGGTGACCACGTGTAGCAGATATTCCGTTCGTTGACGAACCTGTTTTGTATTCATGTGCGTCTCGATGCAGATGCAACTGGAACTTACTTCTAGTTGAACATGATGCGGCTGGTAGATAACATCATAACGTCGTGCTGCCGAAATTGAAGAAAACTCAGCTTTTATCTCCTACTTTCGTCGTTGTTAACATCTTTCTTCGCTGCTTCCTCAACTTGTCCAAACATGGTATACTTCTTAGCTGCTTCCTCGACTGATCAGTCCATAATTTATACAGTCTTCCTCCACTTGTCAATGTCTCACCTTATACTGCTCATTTCTCCGCTTTTCACCTTCCTAGGTCACCTCGTATCTCTGCCCCCTCTAAGGGATAAAACTCTCACACGTAACGGTTGTCTGCCAATCATCGTGAGTTCTCAGTCACGCGCGGGAGATTTTTGATGACGATACTGGTGTGTGTCCCTCGGAAAACCCGACAGGTGAACGGCCTCTTAGCGAAAAGCAACCTTACCGTTAACTCCGCACTCGGGTACAATTATCCAGCAGCCAATTCGGCGCCCGGAAAAACCCCTACTTCCTGGCCAGCGGCATGCCCTTGCGGAAAATTTTATACTATTTTAATTCCATTAGTATGAATAAAAATTGGGTCGGGTTCTACTGCGCTACAATCTCAACATGGGTTATTTCAAAATTTTGTAGTATTTACTAAATAATATGTACATTTTTTAAAGACTTACGACCTGATTAAGACAAAAATGAATAGCAAAACGTATCTTTAAAATAATGAAAACAAAGATGAAAGTCGCAATCGAGTCTCTACCAATCCATTCCAAGTCGTCCAGAAGAAATGAAATTTATTGCTCATCTTCTTAGAAAAATATTTATATACTTTGTTGGTGCATTCCTTCGTGTTTTTTGCAGTTCAAAATTAATTTTGTTTCGTTTATATTCTGACCGGTTCAAAAATAACCGATGCTTTTGGTGTCGCCGTTTTCCGCGTTCGCAGGTATCTACGATTTTCTAATTATTCAGAACTGTGTTGTATTCTTTTCAAATCAGCACATTTGGGCCTACAAATTAAACCTCTACTTACGTGCCTAATAATATTTTTTCATGTACTCTGCGTAACACGAAGTAGTTCATTACAATGAAGAAAATTCAATTTTCGTTGCTTATTTCTTCAAGAAGAAACAGTTTGGTAACCTCAATAATTTTATCAGTGGTGAGTGACGTATCCGTTTAAAAATTACAGCCTTTTACAATGCGATTTTTATTTATTTTTTCAAAGTTTGAGTTACAATATCTCGGTATGGCATGCAGATAAAAATCCGAAGGTCTGCATTTAATAGGTTTTTATAGTCTCAAACTACAGTATAAATTTAAACCTTGAGATTTAACTCAAAGTTGGTATAAGAATTTCTTAAATATAGCAAGAGATACTTGAATATTTCCCTGAACTTGTTAATTAATACAAAACTATAAAATGTGTTTTAACCAATAATTAGTTTTTAAGTCATGATATTTAATTTCGTTATTAAAAGTGTGTCTGGTCATCGTGATGAATTCTAAGCGAGTCTGTTTCTTCAATATGTTTTTTTATTGTCTCCTAAACGTTGCATTCTTTTGTAATGAACTACTTTTTTTCTGGGGGATTGTCAAAATATATGTCCTTTTTTGTTTTGATGATATACGTTGTTCATTACTGGCCTTCATAAATGCAAGAAACTGTGTCTTTATTTTGAAGTGTCAATGGTACGACTCCTGCAACGTGCTGAAATTCACTTCCTGCTGACGATGATGTATTATGACATTTTAACACAGTTTCTGACTGCGTTATAAAACAATAAAATGATCTAGTTCTTTTAATATTGCGAATCATCGAAATATTAAACGTCCCGCACCCGCTAAAGCGTATCATCAACACCCGCACCAATTATATTCCGCTGTTGGCACTTACTGACTTTCAATACGTCTCCATACACATCACGAATTTTCTTTGTTGCAACCGTTGCATTGACACATGAACGGAAATAAAACAGCATGTAACGACGTAAATGTTCTTCAGTTGATTGATAGTCTGTCATTTTACACCTGTGCAATAAAAGCGTTTGAATTTAGTAGTCACCACAGCCAAGACAACGTTGTGCAATAACTCCTGTGTATACACTCACGCTCTGAACTGGACTGGAGCGGATTCTCCAAACCAAGGACAATTGATTACTTATGGGTACTCCTTATATAAGTAGTATTCTGCTATAGTGACGTGTTAAGTGAGAATCCCATGTTTTAAAAGTCTAGCATAGTATTAAGATTTACCTGTAAGTAGTCTATGATTCGCTTGGCAAATGGTGGAGTGAATTGCCAGACTTGTTGCAGACTCAATCCATCCATGTCAAATACGACAACGGCTCCAGCAACCTGGGTTTCGGGTTCAAGTAAAGCTGCTTCCAGATATAACACACATCCTTTGAATACTTCATCCAGTGAGACCTTCTTATGCTTCCATTTCTCTGACAGACAAAAAATAATAATTATCTAAACGTTCTAGTGTTATTTAAAATAATCTCTAAATTATCAAATATTCTGTAAATGATAAAATAAATCATCAATAAAAAGAGCGAATAACTTGTTGTAGATGCATTTTATAAGACATATATTACTCATGAAAACATAAAAGTTCATGAAACGTGATGAAGGTTTAGAGCTAGATTTAGGAACTCAATGCTTCGTTTATTCATTGGAAAATTCGAGGTTGATTACGGGATTAGTCAGAAAAACCAAATTGCTTTGAATTTTAATTAATCCTGTTAGAGTACTCTCTTGTGATCGATCAGCCCATTTCATTTTGCTTATCAAATTATTTTTGTTGTGGTGGTGGTGGTATTCAGTCCTAAGACTGGTCCGATGCAACCTTCCATGTTAGGCTATCTTGCACCAAACTTCATTTCCGCATAAACTACCACATCCCACATCTTCCTCAATCTAATTAGCGTATATCATCCTTAGCCTCGCTCTTCTGTTCTTACCCCAAACACTTCCCTCAAATACTAATTTTCCGAGACCCTCATGTCCCAAAACGTGGCCTATTAATCTATCCCTTCTCTTGGTCATCTTTCTCCATATTGTTTCCTCTTCCCCTATTCTGCGTAGAACTTCCTCGTTACTGATTATATCCACCCATCTCATTCTCCTATAGCACCACATTTCAAAGGCTTCTATTCTTTCCCTTTCCGCAACTCCTATCGTCCACCCATATAACGCCACACTTCATACCAACATTTTTAGCAATGACTTCCCAATATTCACACTTATATTACCCGTATGAAAATTCCTCTTTATAGCGAAGCCTTCCTTGCCTGTGCTATCCTACACTTTATGTCTACTATACTTCTACCATCCCTAGCTATTACGCTTCCCAAGTAGCAGAATTCCTCAACTTCCTCCAAAATATCACTTCCCAATCCAACAGCCTCTGCTATTCTTCTGTTTCCCATACTACACTCCATTACCTTGGTTTTCCCTCTATTAATCCTCATATTGAACTCTTTCTCCATGCCCACGTTCATGCCATTTATTATGGTTTCCAAGTCTTCTTCTGATCTCCTAATACTACAATATCATCGGCAAAGCGTAGGGTTTTTTATTTCTGCTCCTTGCATTAGGATTCCTTTTGCATATTCAGTTTTAACTTGCTTCACTTTTTAAAATTTTACTTTTATTTTGTTGTGTTGTGCTATTAATTCCATAGACTGGTCTGATGTAACCCTCCATTCTAACGTATCCTACGTAAGCCTTTTCATTTATACATAACTACCACATCCTACATTCTCCTTAATCTGCTTAGCGGATTCCATCCTTGTCCTCCCTCTTCCGTTCTTACCCCACACACTGCCCTTATGTCTGAAAACGTGGCCTATTGGTCAAAGTCCTCTATATTTTTCTCTGTTCCCTTATTCTGCTTAGAGCTTGCTGGATAGTTACTCTATCCACCCATTTGATTTTCAGAATTAGTTTAGTAAATGCCAAATTGTTTATAATTATTATAAATTTAACAGTAAACCGTTCATTTATTTACTATACTCAAATACATATTAATTTAGTATAAGAGAAACAGACTATAAATCAGTGATTAAGGAGATTCAATGTTGTATTGAATTGAAGTAAAAACTAAAATTTTCTGTTAAATCAAGCTCATCTTTCACATTATTTTGTGTTATATTTTTACTAGATTTTCATTTTATGTCGTTTTAATTAATAAAAATTTGATATTATGAAGACGGAAAGGTTTAGCGAAAACAGAAAAAATTGGCACGTGTGCTACTAGACCATAAAATTTGTGGACCCCTGATTTGAATCATCACTAAATTATTTAATTTTTCATACATTTTCTGGGGAGAATTTTTTTCGTGTAATTACATATCAAAGACGTCATATTACCAGTTTTTGAATGTCTCACGCAAGGTTGACCTATCGAAACTTGAATCTACATCTGGATTGTAAACTGTTACTTCTTTGCTTCGACGAACAAGGCTATCTTTGACGTCAAGGTTTTTCAGCTCCTCCAATTATTTTCGTTTTAATTTTTGGACCTTGGTAGAGCCATTAAGGTGCTGGGTTCGCCGTATTAAGGATATTCTTTTTTTCCTTAGACGTTAGAAGGCCGCGTAGGGTGGGAAGAGGGGGGGGTGTGGGGGCGTAGCCATCGTCTTCACTGGACGTTACGTCACACGTCGGGGACAACGAAACATTCGGATGCCTGGCGTAGTCAGTGGAGTGACGAAAGCGGGTCAACGGCAATCGCAAAACCATCCAGCAACTCTCTCATCTCGCAAGAGTCGACAACGACAGCGCAACCCCGGGACGACAGAACGCTTCTCGTCTACGTGCAATTATTACAGTAGTGTAGTACTACACAGATGCGAATTACATCAACAGATAACTTCTCGATAAGCGGTTGAGAGTTTCGTTTTATTTTCTTTCTAATGATCTGCTGTTCATAATTTTCGGTTAGCTTTGCGAATCCATTTAACATGAACCAATATATTATTCAAATCAAAAAAAAAATTGATTTTGAAAACTATTTGGACCCTTTATCTATTTTGCCTTGGCATCTTACTGATTAAAAATACAAGTAAATTAGTTTTCCTTCAATTAGTTGAAACTAATAACACTAAACTGTTTGTTATGTTATATTTATATCTCCCAATTTCATTCAAACATCAGTCTCGATTTTTTTTAAATATAAGGAATCCCTTTTTATTCCCTGCTACAACGAATATTTAAATGACGGTCGACAATTTAAGTTAGGTGTCCCTTCACGCGTTTCTATGTAGAAGCTAACAAGATCCGTGTTTAATCAACTAAACGCTTCTTGACAGCAAAAAGGATCTCACCGACTCATATAAAACAATCCCGGTGTTATAGATACAGCTCGGAGAAAGTTTTCTAGTAACATCAAACTGTCATCCGCCACCTTGAGACAAAATAGCAGTATTTCTGATTTCAACAGGGGAGCTTGTTCGATTTTCAGAAACTCGAATGCATCAGTAAGTAACTCTGCAAGAGATGTTAGTAATAACTATGAATGTGAGAAAAATGTCTGAAGCTCTATTCTATTCACATTAGACAAATCTTTTTGCCCTCTAAAACTAAGAACGTTGGCCTCCGCAAACGGAGGACGCGTAAAAAAAACTAGTTGCAATAACTTTGCTATAGTGGACGTTTCAATTCTTTACGTCCACCATTACCAACATTTTATACTTGAAAAATGATTGGCGAAAAGTGAAGCAGGATAATTACCAAGGAGGATGTTATATGAAACCACAGATATTATTAAAAATTACAGAAACAGGATTAAATGAGTAATATCTGTATTACATTGGAATCATGTACATTGGAGACTTAAATTACTAACTATAAGGATCGTCAGTGAGTTTAATTTTAGGAGTGAGAACAATATATAGAAGGTGTTAGGCAAGTTATTGAGTAAGTTCGTTGACTTAGCTCTTCAGTAATGGTAGAAAATTAAATTAAAATATTGACAGTACTATAAAGAAACATGTACTAGTGATAAAAATATTTTATGAACTACAAAGTATCCAGACATTTTAATTGTGGTCTCGGCGGATTATTGTTTATAAAGTCGTCATTTGTCCCTCTGAATATTATGAAGGTGGAAATGTTATTACTTACTTCCCAATTCTATGACGAGGATCCTGCGACCAAACTGGTCTCTTCGAGGTAGCACGTGGAGGATGTTGTGGTCGAAAACGTTCTTCTCTTTCGATGGAATAAGACCTTCGAACATGTCACTATGTTTCACTTTGAAATCGTAATACCTCTTCACCTGAAATAAACAGATAACTGCGTGAAAAAACATTACAATATTGAGTATAGGTAAATTAAATAAATTCTGACTTCTGGCCATGATACATTATTTTAATTTACTATTTTTGTTACTCGTGTGCCTAATATTTTGCCATTTTAATAGATTTCTATGACCATAATACATATTATATTTACAAAATAGCAAATATTAACAGCATATAATGGTAAGAAGAAATGAAATTTTTTGCCAAGGGTTGATTTCAAGTTGACGTGTATTTATCTTTAAACAATTATTAATGATCCACATTAACTATTTTGATTATTTTTTCTATATAGATCCCAATAAGCCGCAAGTATTTCAAAATTGGTATAACTAAGGATACATATTCCACCTCCTTTGATTTTGAACTTCCTTTTTTAAGTTCCTCTTATGAAAAGTAAAGGAGTTCCATGCTTTCCGGATCGTGAAGTTCACCTGTTCCTCCCATCCAAGTCTGTTGTTAAAATATATGCCCAGATATTTGCAGCTCGTTACCCTTTAAATTAGCTCCTCATCTATTCTATATTCTGTCTCATTTAACAAGGTGCGTTTTGTAAACGAGATTCAGCTGCTTTTCTCTTCATTAACTTTACTTACTTCCTCATGGATTAGGCTATTGCCATTCCGCCCTCAATCTTCATTCCATCTCTTTCTAGGACGACCAACATCCCTTTTCCCAATAGAATGGTATTGAAGGTTAAGCTTTGGTATTCTATTGTCATCCATTCTGAGAACGCGGCTTTTCCAATTTGCTCTATTTTGGTAAATTCTATCATTTAGTGTGATTATAACTATCTGCTTCCTTATTTCTTCATTTCTTATTTTATCGCTCCAGGAGTATCCTTTCACAGATCTAAGAAATCTCATTTCTGATGCTTGATCTTATTCCCATGTTTTACTTCCATATAACAAAGTTGGTACAGCCATCGTCTTATAAAATTTAAGTTGGGTATTCTCTCTTACTTTTCCTTTTAAAGTTCGTCGAATTGTCCCACACATAAATTGAAATCGATTAAGCTTTTTCTTCATCTCGTCGTCGTCATTATCAGATAATTCACAATCAAGATAGACAAACTTTGAAACTCGTTCTACTGGTTGATCATCAATTACCATCTTCGCTCTTATAGGGTACTTCCCTTGCCATGCCATTACTTTAGTTTTCTTTCTTGATATCTGCAGATTGTAATTTTTGGAAATAATATTTAATTTATATATCGATTTCTGGAGTTCGTCTTGTATTTACGTATATGTCGTCATTCAACTTTATTCCTGAGGAAACTATATATATATATAGTGATAAAAAAGGTGGATTTTGTGAGGTTGTGGCGTTATGAGGCGCAGTTCGGCCAACAACAATGGCTAGTCGGCCGAAAGATGGTGATTCCCCGCGGGAGTGTACCGCCGAGCGTGTATTAAAAAATGACGATGGTGAACCCCCGAGGGAAAACCCCGCCGAAAGAGTGTAAAAAATGAGGGCGGGGAACCCCGAAATTTTGTGAAATAGGGGAATTCCCGTCGGAAGATTTAAAAGGGAAGCCGATGGGTGTCTCGCCCCCAGAAGGCCGGAGAGTGGAGGAGAGGACGGAGGTGGTCCGAGCACCCCAGAAGGCAGGCGAGTGGAGGAGAGGAGAGGACGTGGTCCGACCCCAGAGACCAGAAGTGAAACGAGTGGAAGAGAGGACAGACTTCGTCCGAGCAGATATCCAGAAGGCAGGCGAGTGGAGCAGAGGACAGACTTGGTCCGAGCAGCCAGAAGCCAGATGAGAGGACGGACGAGAGCAGACGTGTCCAGACGTGATCAAATCCTGTATGACGCCAGAGAGACGCACAAACATTCGAGAGGTGGATGTTTGTTGGCCCAGTAATTGTGGGTAAGCTATAAAAAATTTGTGAAACTTGCTCATTGCTCTGGATAAATAATATTTAATAATTTTTCTTTCTATTTTCAGCTACTGCATACTCCATCTCTTGAGAGACCCAAAATCCCCTGAGATTAAGCCCGTGTATTCAATTAAATTAATAAATGAAAAATTTTAAAATTGATCATATTTGTTCTGTTAATTAATAAATGTTTTATACCCAAAAAAGTATATTAAAAAAAATATATATATATATATATATAATGGGGAAAGAGTACATCCTTGTCGTATTCCTTGATTTATTAGTACTTCTACAGTCAACTTATGTCCCAAATTTAGCACAATTTCTTTCTACAGTATATATTTTTTATAACTTGGATACAATGTTTTGGGTATCCATTTCTTTCCATTATATTTATTAATTGCTTCCTGTTTATTTTATCGAATGCCTATTTGTAATCCACGAAGGCAATATAAGTGCTTAGATTAAATTGTCTTCTTTTGTCTAATATTTGTTTGAGACTAAATATATTATCAGTACAGGAATCTATTTTGTTCTTCTGATAAAAGATTGTGTGCAATAACCTTAAGCCGATTATTTATTATTTTAGCATTATTTTACACCCTACAATTAACAGACTTAAACCTCGGTAGTTATTACAATTATTTCCATTAATTTTCATTTTATTTTCCTGAGGCCAGATATTGGCTTTATTTGATCTTATTGTAATACTATCGCGTGTTGCTCGTTCGTTATCTTTCTGCAGATGATGCAGTTGTCCGCGCAAAGTCTGACCCCTGACTTTAAATAGTGTGGTAAGTCAATAAATATTAAAATTAAAATTCCCTCATTACAGACCCTTGAAGAACTCCTGTTGTTACAATGTCTGAATCCGAAAATTGTTCTCCGATTTTAACTTTTTGCGATCTATCGCTTAAAAAAAATTTTACCCATAGTGTCACACTTTTATTATTTATACCTGTTTTATTTAGTTTATCCAATGAGGCACTACATCAAAGGCTTTGGAGAAGTCTATGATAACCACATCTATTCTACCCCCATTATCTACTTCATCTCCCAACTCCTGAAATAAATTTATCATTTGACTTTCGCACGAGAACCATTCCCAAAAACCATGCTGACCATTAAGAAACCACCCTTTTCTATCAAGGTCAGAACTAACGTAGGCTGCTAATAGGTGCTGTATTATCTTACACACTACTACTGAAGTAAGACTATAGGTCTTCAGTTTTTAACGTCAGTTCTTTAACCTATTTATAAATTGGTATAATTATAGCATGGAAACTATGGAGACCATACAATAAAGAGACGCACAATACTGCGGAATGTTGTGATTTTCTCTATACAAGTTGACATTTCTACAAATACGAATAGGAAGGAAACCTTTGATATGTACGATTTTTTACTGAGAGTTTGGAACATGATGCAAGGAAAAGAAGAGGAAGCTCTAATTAATAATAATTATAATGCAATTACCGTTTGAAATATATGTCTGTGTTAAATTTATTTTTATACTCACGAGTTCTGCAGCCGACTCGGGGTAATACTTGCAGGGTCTGAGGAAACGAATGCACCAAGCCTCATTCTCCAGGGGAGTCTTCAGGCCCTTCTCATCTGCAACATCATAAATATCTCGTTAAAATAATAACTCTGCGACAGATCAGCTTCCAGCAAAGCTGTTTGGAGTTCTGTGATGATTATTTATTTAGAACTACTTAGTTAAGTATAATTGAAGAAAATTAATTATATCATAATATAGAAAAAATCAATTTTATACCTACGCTAAATATTTTAATTTGATGGCTTAAGTGAACAATAAGCCATGAAAATTGTTGTTAATTTCCTAGGGACAAAAAAAACTGATGTGCTTTTGCGATTTATTTCGGCAGACCTCAGATTCTGCTTACAGGTAAGGAAGTAACGGAGTTTCGCAATCCGCTGATTCTGACGTTTTTATGGAACTGCAAGTAAGTTCATTAAAGTCAATGCTTTCTTTGTCCAATGAATTTGTGCTCTTCTATAGAAATAAAACTGGGATTACAATTGATTTGAGTACAGCATTAAATATTATACTCAATCCATGGGAGTTTTCTTTTATTTCATCACGGAAGGATCTAAATTTGATTCATACTAGCTTTAATTTATTCTTAAATATATTTAATTTTTTGTATTCGCACCAACTGCTAAGGCTATTAGCGACTGTAAACCATAAAGGGAATCACAAAGTATAGTTACTCGAACAACACAACTTCCATGCCCATGCCAGGCTTCAAACTCGGGACTTCCGGGGTACGAGGCAGCGACGCTAACCTCAGGAGGGCGATAAACATCATTCTTATTGTTTTTATTTCGTATGACATATATATTCGTATTTTTTATTTATTTATAGAGGGTATTGAAATTGTTTGTCATTTAAAACCCACAAAATGATATGCGTTTCCGCTCCGCTGTTCAATCACCCACTGAGCAATTGATTTTTTACTTATTTTATGGAACGATACGTTAATACCAACATAATTAGAGACTTATTTTGTGTCAATTTAATTCGAATCAGTAATATTTCGTTGATTTTTTTTTTTTAAGAATAACTAAAACCTTCGTCCGCGAAGGATTGTGGCTTAGAGAAACAAAGCAAAAAAATTTCAGCCTTTCAGCACCAATTTACGCGTTACAACGCTACATCTGTTTAAACGTAACATACCCAACGAGATCCAGAACAGAAACCTATTCATCCTATGAGTAGGCGTGAACGATACAGGATACATTGCAGTCTATTGTTAGGCCAAGAATGAAACAACATTGACTTTCTAAACGAAAATTTATCGTTTATTAAGTCGGCCGATATATTAATTTTTTTGACTGAATTGTCTAAACAGACGCGTGTTAATTCTCGTAAAAACACAAAAAATTGGTATTATCGTAACAATCGCGAGATGAAAACTGCAGATGTGTGAATGTAAGATTAGACAAATAAGATATGGAAAGCTAAAAAACATTTTATCACCATTTTTTTAAAATAAACCCTGAGTTTTTATTTTATATAAACATGAAATAAAAATAAAAATTCTACGAAGGTTTTTAGGTATCTTATTTGTGGTGATTCTGTTCTTAAGCATAATCAGCAAGAAGTAAAGATTATTCTCGGTTATCAACCTCAATTAGAATTATATTTAAAGAAAATTCTCCGGGAAAACCTCTCTAAACGGAAAGTAATGTTTTGGTATAAATTGGTAAATTCCTTGCTAAAACTAGGCGTCATAATCATGTTCAACGCGCCACTACGTTTAATTAAAACGAAAAATTTAAACTACATTTTCTGATTTTAAGTGTAAAATAAATTAATGCAATGGTAGCCAATAATTTAATTGCTATTTAATTAATACAGATGCAACGTTTCATCTTTGTGGACTTCTTCGGGTCGTGGAAAATAGACCGCGACATCAAAATTCTCTGATTTAAATAGTTCATCCATTTAATAATTTACCTGAAGAAGTCTTTTCATTTTTTTATTTTAAATTAAAACGACCAATTTATGGACAAAATAGATTTATTGAATTATTCATAAGTTTCGTCCTCCGGTAAAAATAAATTTCATCAGGCTTTGGAAGCTTTTAAGTATGAAATTAAACTTGACAGAAATAAAGAATAAACACACTGGTGCTATTTCATGCGTCTTTCAGAAATTTTATTACTTATTTTAATCATTCAAGGGACAAAACTATTTTTTGTCAAAAATTGGAAATAATATTACAGCTTATAGTTTATTTTTATTTTCTTTGGAAGTGAGAGGAAAAAGTAGGTGGTCGATATGTAGGGCACTATCCGTTTCATAATGGGTTTGGACTATGGTACATGTGGTCATTTAAAAGACCAATTTCTCATATCAGGCATAAAAATACAAAATTCAAATTTAAGGCTGAGGAATTTCTAAAAACCCTGTGGGTATATTTTTGGTTGCGGATAGAAAATAGTGGCAAACACACGTCCCGAGAGATGAGGAAAAGTGGACTCTTAAAAAAACTATCCATTTAAGAAATCCTAATGTGTTGCTTAGGGTCAGTTTTCTATAAGAAAAGCAAATATTTTTGAACCTATGGTAGATCACTATCCTAAAAAGGTTTACTTCCATTTCTTTCTATTTTAATACGTGTATTGCATTATGTTCCTCTAAATTAATTAATATTTTTAGCATTTATTTCATTATTTTCTATTTATTTATATGCATTATATTTTGGCATTTATTATATCGCCTAATTTTGTTAATTTCATTCAATTTATTTGCTAATCTGAATGTAAAAAACTATAAATGCATCACTATCTTTCCCAACAGCAAATGGGCAACTGTGTACAGTATAAATATTATGTTTATATTCTGAATGTTCGAGATGGTACCTTTGAGCAAGTCTCGGAAAGCCGCTATGGACTCCCTCTGGAGGTCTGGGTTCTCTCTAAGCTCCTTGCGTGCCGTTTCTTCTCTGTCAGGACTCAGGTCTCCTAATTCCAGACAAACTGTGAAGTCCCCGCGCTTCAGGACTGGGTGCGACTTCACGCAGCTCAGCATTTCGTCTTCCCTCTCTATTGGCAAAGGGAAAACAGACTATAAGCAATTAAGTTACAATGCAAGCAAGAATAAACATGCTCGAAATGAACGAAAAAGATTTTCATCGACCAATATTAAAAGAAAAACGTTAAGCCTTTAATGAATGTTAGTAATATAATTAATAAAAAGACTGTCAATAAGCCAAATACGACGTTTCGCCTCCCTTTTGAGACTTCATCAGGTATAAAATTGAGCAATTCACGATCATCACTTCATTACTCCCTCAGCCGAGGGAAGATAATAAATTGCTAAATTTTATGCCTGATGAAGCCTAAAAGGGAGACAAAACGTGGTATTTGGATTAATTAAGTGGTAATTATTGGCCGTCTTTTAACTGATTTAAACTTGATGTCATAAAATTATGTTTGTAAGTAATATAATCTATTATGAGAACAAATAACGTCTGTGAAATGAAAACAAAGATCTTAACATATAGTTGGCTACAAATGTTGCAAAATACCACAATTGATGGTCGAAACGTCTATAGTTTAAGTATAAAAGTCGTCCCATTTTTTTTGTAAATGTCCGATATACGGTTCATTAATTTTTAATGTTAAATGTAATATTTTCATCACTTATGAAATTCACCAGCTGAACACTTTCCAACTCCAGAAAACCAAATAATAAATATATGTATAAATAAATATAATTGGACTGTTGACGTAATTGATTCGGTTATTATTAAAATAAAAAACCATTTAAAAAGTAACGTCCGTCAGAATATAGCGATAAATAAGCGATTAACACACAAACTGAAAAAAAATTACTTCGATAATTTAACAGGACGAACGTTTCGATACGAAATATTTATCTCTGAATGGTCGTATTTTACATTATTAAGATTCAAAAAATAACCAGCCTCCAATTATTTTCACTTTTAAGTATATTCTAAAACTTACGTCAACATTAAAATGAGCAGTATTTTATATTTATCAATTTTGTAATTTTAAATATTTTTATTCAATTTTCGTGATATCGGGACTGAATTACTATTTTTTTAAATCTGAATTTATCGTACTGATTAACATAAATACTTCTTATTTTGAGGTTTGAATTTTAATAATTATCCGTATAAGGAAGTAATTATTATTATTTTGATAATTTTGGGAACATAAATTTGTTAATCATCTCTGGTCGTCAAATTTGGTGCAGTATATTTCACTTTTCTTTTGGTTACCTGGATAATAATTTTATATACATCCTTCTGGCAGGGTGACTTGTGTCTCTTAAATATATCAAACGTCGTCGTCGCCTCCGTCTCACGTATACACACAGGCATTATGAATCCACTTTAGAGGAGGACGAATACAAATATGGTCGCCGGAAACACCATAAAAGTAAATTACTCTGAAAAGTATTTATTCAACTGAAATATCGACCAATTTTGTATATTTCAAAAATTTCCGCCCCCTCAACCCCCGCTCCTTTAGGCGGTATCCGTGTCTTACCCCAACAGTGCAGATTTTCGAGTTGCGAAGAACATGCATGCAAAATGTCGTTGAAATAGGACGACGTGTTTATATATACACACAAACGTGCGTTATTTACGTTCTTTTTACACATAAATAATGAATTTCATTTATAACAGTAAGGTAGTTGATCCATCTCTTTGGTTTGTTTTGCGTGAAATAACTTACAAATTTAATAAAAGTTTCACTTAATCTCTGGAGTGCGATTCGTTTGGTTATTCACAGTCTTGAGTAGGGTCTGTGAGAGTTTTCTCTTGCAGGCATTTCTCCCCAGAGTGACACTATGTCTGGAATGTCTCGTACTTTCTCTGTTCTTTTTTCAAAATTCTCCATGCCGAGACACCTTCACCTATTTTAGGAGGTATATGTACTGGGGTCGAAGACCTTGGGCATAAGGTAAGGGTTGTCAGTTGATCCCATTGGATCAGTCGGCCAACTACCTCCTAAAACTTGTGGTGTTACGCAGAAGGGAATGCTGCGATCCCACAGCAAACTCGTCTCTCGTCATTCGGAAGGACGTGAGAATAGTACCCGATAGCCCGTCCTACCTGATGCAGGTTTTCTAGGGGTGTCCCTGCATCTCTTTAGTTGAAACACCGGGTAGGATCCTTAAACTGTAGCTCGGGGGTCCGAGTCAGCGCTTGGCTACCTTTTTTCTATCTTCCACATCCCTCCTTTTCATTTCCCTTCCTATACTATTAAAGAGGAGTTGTCTGTTTCAGGATCACCCTCATGCAACTTATGTTGTCTAAAATTACTATACTTATAACATTTTAACAACAGTAATCCCGCTCCATATAAATAAAAAATTATTTTCGGCATTATTTAAATTTTTTCCTTTCATTAAGATATAAAAATACAACTCAGAATTATTGAAGCAATTTACATTGATCTTAATAGAAATAATGTTGTGAACAACAGAAATGAAGGCTCGGAAATAGAAACTCAATATGCCGAAGTCAGTAATTTTCTAAAACATAGACATAAGTTTACTAAATATAATGAATATGTATAATGTCAATATGTGGTACATAACGATATCGACATTTCGAGAAGGTTGGCAATACTGTCTGGTGGCAAACAACCCTGCAGTCAAGTCTGTACATGACACTATAAAAATGTATGAAGGTTTAACTGTGTAAGTAAATATTGTTAATGACGAGGCAGTGTTGCTGATAAGTGAAATTAAGGTATACTATACTAATTTATAATATATGTATGTATATGTGCATACACGAGAATGATAAGATGAACAGTATGACAAAAGGTCGAAAGCTTCTTTAAATGCTGTAAATACAATAAAGACAGTTAATGAGACTGTCCTGGTTATTCGTCTGATATTTACAACTGGATTCTTGTAATATTTTCAAACTCTCAAACATCGCTTCTAATAATTGCATCAGGAAAATGAGTTCTAAACTAATCTAACTGACGTTAACTCGAATTTAATTTGAGTTGTCAAAAGTTCGTGATCGCTTTATCGTGGGCTATTGTGGGCGTCGTTATTGTAGTTAGACTTCGTAAAGGAAAGTTTGTGAAAGGCGTCACGTGGTAAACAGACGCACGGAATATTCTCAAAAACACTTGTTTTGACTTTTTCCAGCTTCCTCAGGCACACTATTGTTTATGTTAACCCAGGATGGCATAATATTTATCAACATAAAAGTTTTTTATATGAATAAAAAATAATGTATCTTTTTGATTATCAGTTAATACAATAATTGTTCTAAAACATACAGTATTAAATAAGAAATAAAAAATTAGAGTGGGTTACTCTTTTTTTTCAGAGTATCTGAGAGGCATAAGACGTGGGTGAATGAGCTGATTATTGGAGGATATGGGCATGATGGTAAGGGGGGTTAGAATGTGCATGAATATTCAGGGGGAAGGATGAGGTCAATTGGGAGTTTGAGGTGACGGAAGCGTGGAGATGGAGGAGGATTGTCATGGAACTGGATCGTGGGATGATTGAGGACGCTCTTAATTAGGGAGGTTATGGATGTGGAGATTACGGAGTTTACTTTGTAAAGTTTGATGTGGTGGATGAAGGAATTTCTAAGGTAGCAGGGAGAGTTTGTAATAGTGCGTAGGATTATGTTTTGTTTAGTTTGAGTTTTGGCTGTTGTTCCCCATAAGGACGAGGTGGGTTGTATTATGGAGAGGTATAGGAGTAGTTTTGTGCTGATGGTAACAGGGGCTATAGGATTCTGAATTTACGGTTGATTTAGGAGAAAAGAAGATTAATATGTTTCCACGAGAGCTTTGAATCGAACATGACTCCTAGATGGGTGGTTTCTGCTTTTGTAGGCATTAATGAATTGTTTAAATAGAGGTGGATTTCGAGAGGAGGGTTTTTTTGTTAGTGTGAATGGGACGGTTATTGATTTGGTGTGGGTGTTGCTCATTCACCATTATTTGGACCATTGCTCTGGGTTGTTCAGCGCTGATTGGAGTGATTGGAAATTGGAGATGAGAGAGGAGGCTTCATGGAAGATGACTATGGCTATGTCGGCTGCTAGTGTTGGGATGTCGTGGGATATCGTGGGAGAAGATGTTGTATAGGAAGGGGGCAATGACACACCCGCCGCGATTCAGTGTGGTTGGGAGAGGTGGTTATTTATTTTGACAGAGAAGGTTCTGTTGAAAGGTAGTTTAGGAGTATTTTGTTGTGGGTGTCATTTAGGAAATCTTAAATATTTGATAGTAGGGAAGGGTGGTGCATTTTTATTGAGTTGTTCAAATGAGTTGTTAATGATGTTGGAGAGACGGTATATTTGATGGGTGCAGGAATGTTTTGGGCGAAAACCGTATTGTGTGTCTGGAATCAGGAAGGAGAGTTGATTGATTAGGTAGGTAGTAATAGTTTTTCGAACAATTTGGATAATGTAGGAAGGAGACTTATTAGACGGGAATTTTCAGGGTGAGATTTTGGATGTTTGGTTTATGTATCATTATTATGTTGGCGAGTTTCAATTGGGTTGGATAATAGGTAGTTCTGAGGATGGCGTTGAAGATATACGTGATTAAGATTGTTTTCTCAGGAAGATGTTTTATGTGGCGGTTGGTGATAAGGTCGTGACCTGAGAAAGCTTTGCTTTTTATATGCATTATTTAACTAGATGAGTAGATCTCAATCAACATCTCCAACAAAGGGTCAAAATTTTCTGAATATCTTAATCTCTCTCATGTCCAGCTTCATTGCATGATTGGGATTACATACTACTTTATCGGATATTTCCAACGTTGTTACTATTATTCAGTCCAATCATTTCTTGCATATGGTCCACAACATTTTTGAATTGAAATGACTCTTGAGCAATGATCAAAGTCAATTCTGTTTATAACAGCCTCATTTCGAGAATATATTAAGCCATGAAAGCTCAAATAAGATATAACGGGAATTCAGTCAAACAAGAAGAATCATGTTCAACGAACACGTGTAAAGGTATCATGTGTGTGCGTGTGTTATGTAAGATAAGAAGCGCTTGGGACCACTTTCACGAGGATTCCTCGTGGTCACACACATTCCATCTTCTCAATATCCGCGCAGACGTAGAGATCTTGAATTACTCGAGCAAAATACGAATTACCAATAGCAGAAACGGCGGAGCACATAACCAACAATATATTTCACTGATTAAATGCTATTAGACAACGTGAAAATGGGCAGAATATTTTTACTAAGTTTTGTGGTGTAACGAATTCGTAAAATTCATAACGATTCAGACTCAAGCTATTTTCCGAACAAGAACCGCCTGAACCGTGTTAATAGTTGAGTAAATTCTAAATAATTTACGTTTACAATTTCAGTGATTCATAATGTTAAAAAATTATCAGAAAACGTTTATACATATATAATGGAGAGAATGCGTCGCTTTCCCCGGCAACTCAGCTCTACGCCGATCATAATTTGTTCCGCGGAAGTATTTTGGAAAAGAAATACCAAACATTTTTAAACAGCTAATAATAATTTAGTTTTCATACCCATGAGGAAATCGATTAATCCAGGGCGTGATCATTACAGTCTCCAAATCCAGTCATATATCAAACACTCAAATAGCACAAATTCGTTGACCAAAATTTCATTAAATCACACTCCGCTTATACTCCTGTTTATTTTGTGGCTGTTTGTCAACCGTGGCTTCGTGGATTATCAAGCCACCACACATCCATCCCCTAGCGCATTGCACCGACGACTAATTTTGATGCTAGCTCCTGGCTTACGCTTATCTTGCGAAAGTAAGGTCACCTGACCTCAACACAATCGCAAGTATTCGATTTCCCACCACGTACCGCCCATTTGCAGCGGCCGGCCACGTAAATGCGACATGTACATATACCAACAATCGGCTGGGGTTGTAACTTACATGTTAAAATATATAGAAAATGGAATGTTGGTAAAAATATCTTGATGCACTCGACGCCAGAAATATGTTTGCTTTACCCTTTTGGGGAATTAAGATACACTGTTTTATTGGAACAAGTAATCCTTCTTGCTATAAATATTACATTTTCTCAAGAACATGAAAAATGAGCTATAGTGCCGCATCGCTGGTTACGGTCAGGTATTGAGCGTTCCATAAGCCATATTCTAGTTAAAGCTTTGATAAGTAAAACATTCACAGTTAATCATACAAATTTAGCAGCAGGACTAAGATATTAGCCATATTAACCATATTAAGCCATACTGGGCAGTACTGAGCGGAAGTTCAGGTAAAATGAAGTTTTGTAAGACTTGGGCTATTCTCCATTTCAGTTTTTCCCAAACAAGATAGTGCCAATATCTACCCTTTACAGAGCAACGGTTCCCCAGATTAGAAACCGACTTAAATAAATCTAATAATAACACTTTTCAATAAATACATGCTGAAGTAAATTAGGAATGTAATAAAAGATACGTTTATTACAGTACTTCAGGGTACACTACAATATATTTCTGTTGTCAAAACCAACCTATATATAGTCCCGATTGTGTAAAAGGTGAAATATGGTCTATATGGCTGATTATTATAGAAATGTGTCATTTTGTCCCATTTCCGGTGGTCGGAGAAGAAAAGTCATACCAAAATTATAGAGAATCGAATTACCAATCCACCAAGTGTCCTCATAATGTTCCTAAAATCCTCTGTTTTTGAATTACAGGGTTCCTAAGTTGGTCGGAGAAGAAAAGTCATACCAAAATTATAGAGAATCGAATTACCAATCCAAAGTTCCTAAATCCTCTGTTTTTGAATACAGTGTTTGTGAGGGTCCAAATAAGTTTTATAGGTGTAGGAGGGAAGGGAGGGTTGGTTTACTTTCGAAATAAATATATCTACTGAGAGGTCTGGGTGAGACAAAGCGTATAAGCCACACTCGTTTCTTCAAGTTGAGCACGGACTTTGCTAGAGGCGGTAAACCACCGAAAGAACACCAAAAAGTGGAAAAGAACGCAGTGTTGTCGATATTTTCACTTTTTTTGAAATTAACAATAACTAAATATTAAACTAAGTTCCGTATACATCTAAATAAGTTTATTATTTCTCAGGGAGTTAAGTCTGTGCCAATGATAGGTTAATTACGACGCGAAATGTTTGTGATTTTAAAAAATATATAGTATAGTAGAACGAAAATATAGGTAACCCGCATCCTTTTTAGGAGATCTTGATGCGGGTATGGGAAACTAATACTTATACAATTATTTTTTCCACTTTTTTAAATATATAACTTGAGTATATTTTTAGAACAAATAAATATCATGGGCAGCTTCGGGTCCTGAGGAACATGTGTGCCAAATTTGGTCAAATTCGGTCCAGTACTTTGAATGTGATATACTCACTGACAAAGGGTTTTAGAGCTATTGATTTTGGTAAAATTATAAAATTTATAGACGCAACTTTTGTTCTTGCATTGCGGAATCTCGTCAGGTTACTAGTTCTGACGACTTCTGCAATGTCACGGGGAAACACTGTGTTTTTTCTATTTTTTTACTTTATACTGTTTCACCAAACTTTCAAGTCACATATAAATTAAACAAGAACGAAAATATCCACTTATAATAATTTTTCTTTGCACTATTTTTAACATTACTAGAATTAACAAGGTGGTTTTTCTTACCAATTTATTATTTAGTCTACATCAGTCGCTTTTGACATGGAAAACACACCTACATGCGTAATACATATTATTTTAAGTTTCAGGAGTTCTCTTTATTATTTACAGAACAGATGTTCTGTTAGAGTAGATTCTTAAAAGGGTTGTATATGAAGTCACCCATGCAATGTATTGATTTTATTGTTGTGAAAGCTGATTTTCAAATTATCTTCAGATAAAGATATTATACAATATCAGTGGTTTTAAACATGCCGTTATTTTAATAACCCCTTGTTATAACAGTCTCTGTGGCGAGTTGACTTATCCTTGGATTTTCATCGTTAGCAGAAGAGCTGCAAGTAAGGAAACGACGAGGATGACTAGTGACATTGTGAGCACGTGAGGTGTCTGTGGGAATCTGAGAACCTCGTGACCAGTCATATGGCAGCTGTGTGAAGTCATTGTTCCTGACACGTCACGCTGACCCCTGCCTGCCACTCGACTCCAATCAATGATGTAATTACTTCCACCAGACTTACTCGTGTGCAAGCGACGAATCTTCTATCCTCAACATTATTTGAATTTTCTAAATTATAAGCAAACGACGGTTTTCGAAACAGAAGACGTAACTAACTTCAATCACGTCTAAACTAATGTTTATAATTTAAATATCCAAGATATTTTGTTTCAGAAGCTCAAAACGTATCCCATATTTTAATCTCAAACGGCATAACAGGTTTCAGTTGAGTTAATTTTATTTTTGAAAACTTGATGATTATCACAGAATCGATGCTGACTTTCTCCGTCACCGACTATAATACCAATTCTTCATCGCTTGGAGATTATCAGTTGTTCAGGACAATTGACATTAGCTTTAGTAATGAACAAGGCAATGTCCGGGAAACTGAAGTTCTTCAACCAGAATATTCAACTTAACTGAACTTAACAGTGCTATAGAACTGTCCATAAGCGCATAGAGTAATCCACAGTACGCACAAAGCATAGCCTATATCGAGAGACACTCTTCTTGTGCTATTTTTGTTTATTTTATCGCTGCTGGATGTTGTTTCAAGGGTAACACTACGGTACGTTCCAGTAAAGAACGGCCCAAGTCAAATTTATGGGATATTTTAAACCTTAATAATATTATTAAAATTAAACGAGTTGTAACAGCCTCTTTGTCAGTTTTTATTTTATTGAAATAATGAAAACTATACTTCGTTTCGTCTCTCATTTGAGACTTCTTCAGGTAAAATAATTTAGCTGTTCATGGACATCATTCCTGCATTTCTGCCAAAGGCGTTATGGAGTGAGGTCCATGAACAGTTAAATTTTTATACCTGAAGAAGTCTCAAATGAGAGACGAAACGTAGTATAGTTCATTATTTCAATAAAATAAAAAATGACAAAGTTCCTGCTACAACTCATTTAATGTTTTTTAATTGTCAGATAAACTATTTGTTTATTCATATTATTAAAATTCATTTATGTAGTCAATAAGACTAAGAAAATTATACTCCTCTCTGAAAAATATTTTGATCCGTAAACGGAAGCATTATTAAGTACTTAGGGCATTTACCATAAATTAAAAAAACAAATTGATAAGTACATTAAAAACTGGTCAAATTTATCGACAGAAACCCGAGAATTTATAGACTCGTAAACATTCTTATTTGATTATTTCTATTTTGGACTTCATTGAAAACACTTAGTACTTATTCAAGTTTTCAACAACTCGTTAAATAATAATAAATAAATCAAATTCGATTTAAAAAACTTAATTAACGACATATTTGTTGATAACGATGGCTAATTCGTTACAGCACGCAACAATTGACAATTAAATTGAACTATGAAAACTGGCTGATAATTAGAACGTTTACTCTAATCAAAAGTAAAATAAAATGTATAGAAAATTTTTAATTAATTTTAGATAATGGATACATTTTACTTTTTAAGAACCAACTAAACAAACAAATTTTTGGAGTATTTTCTGAGTATGGATCACTTGGTTATGAGTTATTTCAAACAATGCAATGATTCCTTCAAAGATTAAACCCGAATTATTTGTTAAATAAATTTATGATTTGTTTGCGATAGTAAAGATAGCCGGAAGTTGAATTGGTTTCAAGTCACCTAGAAAATACATGTAAAACGATTACTTTTTCTACGGAAGTACTGGAACAGATGTCGTTAAAATATCTTCATTCATTTCCCATAGATCAAAATGGTTTTCAAAGCCGATTTAATATATTATGTTAACTATAACTCGAATCACAAATAAAATAATTGAATCAAGAGAATAAAAAAGAACCTTTGACCACAGTTGTTCTTTACCAGACGACGCGTTCAGAACACAAACATTTTAAATTTTACAAAGATACATACAAAAATGAAAAGAAAAATTGAAAATTTTTTAGTAAAATAATTGTTAGAAAAAGTATCTTTTAAGTTTTTATGAAAATAGTTACAGACAGTTCTTCTTCATATGTATATATTTTATTTGTTCAGAGTAGGTAAAAATATAATTTTGCTTTCAGTATACTATAATAAGCCATTCACCAATTGGTGACCACTTACTGTATATTGTCATTAAATTACTCTGTTCATTTCTTGATTTGTCTCTGACTAACTAATACAAAAAGAGAAGGACGGTTTTCAAGAAACTATTACATCAAGTCATTAATTTTATGCAGCAACCTACCACATACAAGAAGCGTATTGCGATAGCTTTGAGTCTTAATTTATTAAACTAATTTAATAAAAAAATATCAGCACTACAAAATTGTTTCATTACAACCAATTTATCAGCTACACCATTCTAGTTGTTGTTGTTGTGATATTCAGTCCTAAGACTGGTTTTTATTATTATTATTATTTTAAAAACTTTTATTGTACAGATTATCAGTTAGGACGATAACGATACAGTATATACAATATTAAAAAGGTATATAATTAACATGATAACGTGAAGATAGGTTAATTCATTTAATTAACCTACTTTAGGAGAATTGGTTGTGTTTATTTATGCCTAAGACTGGTCTGATGCAACTCTCCATGTAAACCTACCCTGTGCAAGCCTTTACATTTCCTCATATCTTGAACAATCAAAATCCTCCTTTATCTTCTTAGCGTATTCCATCCTTAGCCTCCCCCTTGTGTTCTTATCCCACACACTTCCCTCTAATGCTAATTTTACAAGACCCTCGTGTCTTAAAAAGTGGTCTATTAATCTATCCCTACTCTTGGTCAACGCCCTCCATATTGTTCGCTTTTCCCCTATTCTGTTTAGAACTTCGTCGTTAATGGTTCTATCCACACATCTGATTTTCAGCATTCACCTATATCACCACATTTCAAAGGCTTCTATTCTTTTCCATTCGTCTAATCGCCCACGTTTCGCACCCATATAACGCCACGCTCCATACGAACATTTTTAGCAACGATTTACTAATATTCAGACTTTTATTATCCGCAAGTAAATCCCTCTTTTTCGCGAAAGCCTTCCTTGCCTGTGCTATCCTACTCTTTATATCTACTATACTTCTACCATCCCTAATTATTACGCTTCCCAAGGAACAGAATTTCTTAACTTCCGACAAAATATCTCTTTCCAATCTAATAGCCTTTGTTACTCCACTGTTTCCCAAACTACACTCCATTTCCTTGGTTTTGCATCCATTAATCATCACATTGAACTCTTCTGACTAGGCTAATACTACAATAAGGCTTTTATTGCTAGGTTTATTTTTAACTATTCCAGTTAATCGAAATTATTTGTAATGCGGAAATACAGGTTGTACAAGACGATAAAACCACATCATTGAACTGTGTCTCGGTCATCCAGAAACAGTGATGAAGGACAGGAAGCGAGTTTTCCAGAAGGACGGCCGATTTCCGGAAGCAGTAAAATGAGGTCGTTTTCCAGTTTCCATTTGCCTTTATCTGCTACTGTCACTCGCTGATCTCCTGTACTATTTAAAAATACCTATTGTCTTTATCAGCACCCCTGGTGTAATAGAACCCAGAGGACTCAAGAACTCTGACAATTCTTGCTTCGTGAAGAAAGTAATCTGGATAGCTAGTACGTTCCCTTGTCAATCCCAGAGTGAGTCATAGTGGGTACGATGAGTAAAGGCAACAGGTGTCAATGTCGCAAGCGTCCTATGTCAGGGTTGTAAGCTGCGTGAAGGCCTGGCCTGGCCTAGCCTGGCCTTGGCCCACTGCCGAACCTGTTGCGCCGCTCCCCTGTCCCTCTCACTGTCCCTGTCCAGCCTCACTGCCCTGCACTCCTCCAACACCTTCATTGAACCTTCTTACACGGAGGGCAATTAACGTCATGTCTTGTCCAAAACCTCTAGATTAACACAAAATCCACATTTCCGGCCAATGACAGACAAGACTTTACCGTAAAGGTGGCCTCGAACTGACTCTTCAAACCGTTTTCGCGAAACTCGAGACACTTCTCCCCTCCTTTTTGTGTCGTAAAATCTTGTCCAGTCACTCAGAAGTTCTAGTAATGGTTTTTAAAAAAATCAGGAAATAGATTCTGTATTGAGCATCTATTTCTGTCTTTAATTAAAATTTAGTTATTATAAACACATTGTTTCATCCAGCTTAGTGGACGTCTTCAGGTAACTTCACAAAGATATAAAACCAATATTAATTTTGAATATATAAAAATTCTGTCAAAATAAAAGATTCAATTTTTGATAAAGTAAAATAAATAACAGGATTACATTTTCCTCAATGAAGAAAGTTAAAACGGAATATGAAAAATGAATCATATTGCAAGGAGAAGAAATAAAACCCCTAAAGTTTGCCGATGGTATTGTAATATTATGGGAGTCAGAAGAATACTTGGAAACCATAATAAGTGGCATGAACGTGGTCCTAGAGGAAGAGTTCAATATGAGGGTTAATAAAGGGAAAGCCAAGGTAATGGAGTGTAGTATAGGAAAAAGTGGAATAACAAACGGTGCTACAATGGGAAGAGATATTTTAAAAGAAGTTAAGGAGTTTTGGTACTTGGGCAGCATAACAACTAGGAATGGTAGAAATAAAGGTAGACATAAAGAGTAGGATAGCACAGGCAAGAAAGTCTTGCGCAGAAAGGAGAAATTTACTTACGAGTAATATAAGTATGAATATTACGAAGGCAGTGCTAAAAAAGTTGGTATGGAATGTGTGTTATATGGGTGCGAAACGTGGACGGTAGGAGTTGCGGAAAGGAAAAGAATAAAGGTCTTTGAAATATGGTGCTATAGAAGGTGTATAGCCCACGGTTTAAGACATGCCGGTCTTCTAAAATTATCATTAGAAGAAAGTGTTTGGGGTAAGAACAGAAGAAGTAGGCCAAGGATAAGATGCGCTAAGCATATGAGGGAGGATGTGGGATGTGCTAGCTATTGAGGAAATGAAAAGACTTGCGCAAGATAGGTTAGCGTAGAGGGTTGCCTCAGACCAATCTTAAGACTGAATACCACAATAAACAACTCTCGGTCAATTAGATTGAGAAAATCAGGCAAAAATAGTATAATATAAATTATAAATTTGTGGGTTTGAAGTACCCTGTACCAATTAACAGAAGACTAGCCACGGAATCACAAAATGTGGAAGTTTTTGACGAAGTAATTAATAACTTCTCCAGAATAATGAGTGAAGTGTTATATAGATCAGGTGTTACCCAAACGCACTCAATATAAAAAGTAATACATGCAATTAACAAGATATACGACTGTCTTTTTTTTGATAGTTTAATCTTTGCATAGACTCATTTTCCACTGTCAAGATTTAACGGCGTAAAGCACTAACTCATAGTTATACATCATTTAAGGCGTAAATGTCGCTAGAGGGAGTCCGTGACACCCAATTACTCATAATATATCAAGTCTACCCGTTTAAAAATGTACATATATTATTTATTTGACTTTCTAAAAATTATAGTTTATATTTTAACAAAAATAATTGTATTTAAAGTTAATATAATTTTAAAATTTTTGTCAACCCATTGTCAACGAAGCTGTAGTCCATAGAACATTTTTGAATTGATGGGTAGTTGCAATACAAATTGAGGACGTCGGGCTTAGAAACCAATTAAACATTAACTTTTGGCCTTTCACTAGAACGGAGACGTCATCTGTCAATATAATCTGCAAATAAGCTCACTTCTTGGTTATTATATGTTGTGAATTTTTCATAGCCGGTAGAATAATGTAAATTTATTCCTGGTATAATTATGATTTCTATCTCCAAAGACGGAGTTTCAGTCATAATTGTTCGTGGTACGTATCACGCGAGTTTACGGTGCAGTGGCGCTCAACAAATAATTTTTGCGCGTAATAATAATTATGGGAGCAGTAAGTTACTTACCTCGACACGTTTGCCTTTCCCCTCTGCTCTACAGTCTCGTAAAATGTTACCATGCTTTCAATCAGTTTATGAAATGCATTCAAGGGCGCATAAGTGTGAAGTTTCACCAACGTACTACAGCTAACCTTTCTAATAATTGCGAGCATGACTGTAAGAATAGATTAATTAAGATTTAATGATAAATGCCAAGTGAAGTAATGACATGTTTACACCAGACACCATCAAGGCTAATGATCATAATAATTTCGAGATGCGCTTGCAGCTTGCGGGGCCTGACCTTCTTACCACAAGTTTCTGAAAGATATTCCCACTCTGACCAATAAATATTGTTTCTTAAGTTTGGAATTATGATTTAATATTGTGTCAGGTTTTATAGAACACTGAAATTATATATTGGTTGGTACTTAAATATTTTTTAAAGAAAAAGTGGGTGTTTTTCCATGGCTAAAAATACGTTACTGAAACTAGTATCAAATATGTGAATGTATGATGTGGAGTTCAAATAAAAAATATATTGTTAGACATTTAACGTTGGATGTTAATTTGTTAATTGGTCTTGATTACAGATTATGATATATTGAGAATTTCGTTTTATTTTAAGTTGTGTTGTAGTTCAGTTCATCTTTGTGGAACGCTGAAAGAATGCAAACTAAGACCGAAAATCAAATAGAAAACCGATATAAAAACAAATATGGCACCTGTTAAAGTTTATTTTTAAAAAAAATCATAGGCTACTGTAGTATGACTACAAAGGAAACTTATCTTTGCCTAAGATGGAGGAAGAAGACTTTTGACGGGGAGGTAAGTCGTCTACGGGCATCTGAAGGTTATAAGAGCGGAGTTTTTTGATTTTGAATTGATAATATAAGGAGGGAGGGAGACGATTGATAAAATCAATATATTCACGGAAATAGATTCTGAAGCATATAACAATGAATCCTGGGTAAATATCTCTTCACCACGAGTTAAAACATTTGATTCCTAAATTGTGTCAACTGTGTCGGACAATTTTAAGTTGGTTAATATAGTTTGAGAAAAATTCTGGAAAGTTTATCTATTTGGTAGTATAGTAGTTTATTTGGTTGCAAGTGAAACCACGTATTAACCCAGCGAAAAAGATTGGTTTATTTCGGATACGTAAAGTATTTTGACGTCATCGGTATTTTGTTTGTAATCGCTTTCTTTTGGGTTAACAGGTTACATGAGGGTGATCCTGAAACAGGAAACTCCCCTTTAATAATAGCATAGGAAGTTTTTTTGGGTCCTCTGTATTGCTATACAATAAGTAAATTAGTAATATAACTACGAGTTATAAAAAATATTACATTATTCTACAATCAGCCGTATCCTGTTCACTTTTTACATCTATCAGGAGACCCGACGTTTCCCAGTTATTTATTTATATTATCCCGGTACATTATTTAATTCTTGGTCAACACATGACTAAACCGGCACCGAAAACGACACAATACGAACGTTAAATATACTCCCAGTATATCGAGTGAATCAAAAATACTCCCGGTACAATAGCAGGACTAAAACCATTTTCAGTACTCTAACAGAATAAAATTTCTTCGCCACTTAAGGGATGAATTTTTATTTAAATCGATAATTTCCTTGTTATTTTCATATGACTCATTTCCACCCAGAACCGTCACATGCTGTATGGTGTTGAAATTATACACAAATATTGCTGGGTTATCTTATTTTTTTTATTTAAATAATTGACTACAAGAACACATTTAAACCCACGAAACGCAATAAGTATTGCTGTTGCGAAACAAAAGGCACTTGAACACCATTGAATGTCTATCTATCTATGAAAACGTCTATCCAGTACAGTGGTTAACAAAGATTTCCACAGCAGACCTTCTAACTCGCAGTTGGTCTTAGACAGGTCCAGCTTTCACAAGTTTACAACAATAGATGGAGTAAAAATTCACCCCCCCCCACCTCTCTCTCATTCAGCTAAAATTACGCTTATAACACAGTAAGTGGAATGAATGGTCTAATAATGCCTAATAGGACTTATTATTCGCAGTGTGTTTTCACACTGACTTTCATGGGGCAATTCAATGGATTTATAAATATCTTCTGAAACATACACGAAAATTTAAGTTAAAATTCCTCTTTCAATCCCTGAAATTTTCATTGAAATCAGTTGAACCGTTTCGGAGAATAAACATATCAAGTGGATAGACAACATGCATTCACTTTATGGAGATTCAAACGCACGTATTTCAGGCGACCTTCCCGTAGAATTTTTACATATTATGAGATTTGAAAAACTTTTCTGTTCTTTTTTTAAAAAATATTTTCTTTTATACCAAAAGTTTTCTGACAATAACGAACACAACAAAAGATAATTATCCAATTTGTAACAGTCATTCGGAAATAATGCGCGAACATAGATTTTGGCTTTTTTTCAAATTTTTTCAGTGCAACATTTCAGAAATAATTACTCTTTATGATTTTATTCATGATATAATATATTTTTAAGAAATTTAAAATATGGCTTAAATAATATCAAGTTATTAAGTTATGTTTGCAATTTATAAAGCTAAAATTTGTTTCGTGTCCGTTTAGTCTGGTCCATATAAAACTAAGCAACATAGGGATGTCCATAAAACTAAGACTTTTTCGCGGGCCAAAAATTAATTCCTGGCGTCATTACGAATCTAAAGATTTCTTGTTATTGTTTTCAAAAATCTAGACGCAAGAAAATACTTACCAGCAAATTGGCGCGAAACCTCAAGTAATAGTATGGTGATTGAATTATTGTTTAATATCTTGTTTACAGTTGATTCATTCATAGTAAAACTTCTCAATTCTATTTACAAACTAGAAGTTCTATAAGTATTTCAATGTCAGGCGTATCGGTACTTTATTTTAGGAAGTGACAGGAGCACTTGACTATACTCAAATGTTAACATAAACAAGAGTAGCGTGGTAAATGAGTCTATGGACATAAAAAAATAAAATATTATGAATGTGTAAATTAAAAAATAAGCAATACTATTAATCAGCATTTGTTTCTTAAGGAAACCTTTTATTTGAAAGCAGAAAGTGAGCCAATAATTCTGAATAATAATTGTATTTTTGCTGAGGATGATGCCAATTTATTTTTAACTATCTGGGAAATATTTCATCTCAGTGAAGATAACAGTCGCAAAAAGCCTCACAACAAAGGAAAGTTACCTGGAAAATTTTAAATACGCTAAAACACATTGTTTTGTAAACTTGGAGGTACTGTCGTAAACATAGAATTTCACAGCCAAACTAACTCATACTGAAGGTCGGTATGTCTTATGTTCGTTCAACAATTCATAAAAGAAAGGTTAATGAACCGTAGAGATAGTCTCCATATTGGGAGCATTAAATATGGTGGAAATTTAAATTATTTATGGAACAGAAAACTTAATAACCTTTGCATTGACGGCACAAACATACGCCGAAGAAAACTTTAGCACACTATAAATATTTATTAACCAGTCATATTAACAACCAAAACTATAATTTAATTATGATTTCAAATTTATTCAGCAGGAGCTTTCGGCATTGCCATATTCATCTACAAAATTCAAATATAATTTTTTTTGAAACAATACAATTTTTTATGGAACTTGTTTAATAGTATAACAACATAAAACAAATTTGTTTTTTAATGATTTAACGTAAAAAATATTTACATACTTTCATATAATTTAGTATATATATAATTTCTAAATTTATTCATGGATTGTACGAGATTCCAGACTGTGCTGACCTACACAGAGTATTTATCGAACTTCGGAGTTCCAGAAGTTCAATAATTATTTTGCTCACGTGCTAATCAAGCACATTACATTAAATTAAAAATCTCTTTTCAACGAGTCCTGATCTTGTAAATTTAGGCACGTCGAAAATTTAAAACGTGGAATGTGTCGATATTAATCATATTTAAATCGACTTATCGATTATTGTGTAACGAGATTTGATTATTATCAATCCAAATCAAGAAATTTTTAAACTCCTGCTGAATAAATTTGAAATCAAAATTAAATTATAGTTTTGGTTATTAATGTGACTGATTAACGTAGGGAAAATTATTATCATACTAAGTAAAAAATCAGTCTTAAATTTTTTTTAATAAACTCCTTGAATAAATTATTTCCTAATATTTACGTTACGGAACTCTCAGCCCCACAGTGTCTCCCTCCGGATCCTTAAGAAGATGTTAAATAAGCTTTGTTGCAATTTATGCTCCCGTTTAAATATCTAACGAACAATATACATATTGGAGACCCAAGGTTAGGGTATTCACCATAATTTCGTTTACTGATGCCGTTTCTTCTACAGTAGAAACATTTAGCATCTCCCTAAAAATACGGATTCATATATTTTGGTCTTTTCCATGGATTTCCCTCTCTGCACTAAAGCTTTAGATTATCTTGTGTAACAGTCATCCCGCGCTCTTAGTCATGGAACGACGGATGACATCACGCTTCAATCTTATGTCACTGAGTCTCATGTAGTTGTCAACAGTGACGATAAAAAAATGTTTGCCATCAAATATATAAATAAAGGCCTTTATAATCACTATTAGAAGAAGAACAAGAGTAGCATTTCAGCGGATGAGGAGAAAAATTAATAGTTGCCCAAAATTTGGACCTTTCGGGATATTTAAACGGCTCCAGTAGAAACTGAGTATTTTTAAGGTCATATACTATTCAGTAAATAACTAAATAAATCGAAGGAGATATTCTTGGAGTAGAAAGGACGTCGAGAATGGAAAAATTTCTAAGAAAATATAGAAAAAATTATTTAAATTTAAATGGTATAATAATAATTGAGTTAACTTTGTGAAGATCGTGAATTCTGGACATGTTATTAGGGGAGTGAGTAAATCAGATGATGGAATTGAGGACAAGGCTGGAAAAAGAGACCTTGACTGCTGCAGTTTAAGTAAGACTTTCGGTGTATGTGTGTAGACCATATTAACACAGTTATAACAATATCTATCGCAATTTTTTTTCGTAAAAAGTAGAGCTGAGGTTGAGCTAGTATATGTTGTAAATAGTAATATAAGATAATATTTAGATTACAAGGTAGATGATCGCCAGAAATTGTTCTGTATAAAGTAGAGGTTATATAGCCCGAGATTCAGATTTCTCCAAGTTACGCTGGGGTCAAAGAAAGTGAAACTGAGGATATAAATCGTCAGGAAGAAAGTGTGTATCCGGCACTCGTAGAATATTACAAGCTAATACCGTACACGGCCGTGGAATATATAACCGACAATATAGCGGGCACCTGGTTTGAGTGACATTGTAATGAGAATTTTAATAACTAAAATATCGAGTAGATTCGGTATTAATTATATTTGTTCGCCGTGGGTCTTAATTTTGCTATGAGTATATTTTCAGTCTTTCCTTGGAGTTAAATGCAACAAATATTTGCATGGAATTATAAAAATTAGTTATTTTAAATAACGGACCTATATGCTAAGTTAAAATGGAAAGTTAAAATAAATGGTATTGAAAATTAATTATTTTTAAAGCTATTGTAACGGAGGGTATGAAAAGCCATTCGCCATTCCCATACGTGTTCAAACTTCGAAAACGTCCGAGCTATAAAATGTGTGAATGTATGTCAAAAATAGTGACTTAGAGGAAATTTGAAAGAAATATTGTGACCTGTCTCCACCCTATTTGCACAGCCGTGTATCGGAAAATGTTTCTTATTGATCTTCTCGGTTCTCAGCTAATTGATATATTCTCCGTTGCTTTTCTTCTCTAATAAATTGTACTAGTGAAACGTATTTGTAAAAAGGAACAATATTAGTATCAATTTTTATGGTCCTGAATATTGTTATTGTGGCAGTACAATTGCCATATTTTATTTTATTTTGAATAAAAAGAGTCATTTAATATCAATCTTGTAAAATTATTCATATGAATAATATAGCACACGTTTCGAGGTCTTCTAAAGTCCAACAATACTTCCTTCCGGCGCTCTTAGCCAAAGTGAAAGTTGCACGCCTCAGTAGATGACACAAGAACAAAAAAGGGAGAGAAGACTTTCCAGGTGTGAATGGCAACACGAGTACCACATTTTAGTAAAATATGAACTTGAATGAGATTGCAATAAGACTGTTACTTTTTTCACGAGGACTTTTGAATGGAAGAGTACAGATACCGGTAGAATATTTTTTTACTATTTAAACACAAGATAGGCGATTATTAATACTGTATTTCACACCAATGTATTTATTATGAACCCGATTATAAAATGTGCCAAGTATCTTCCAAAAGATAAAGATTTAAAGAGAGAAGAATTACTTATATACCTGATTAGCAAATTGTAGGTGAATATGAGCTTCAGATATTTGAGTGTGGAGAAATCTTGAATCGGATCCTGGCGTCGAATCTAGCTTGTAGATGAAGATTGATTTGATATACACTGAGGTAAAAGAATCGCAATGGTTTCAAGGATTTTATTGAATATCAATTTGTAAAATGATATTTAGATTATAGGTACATTAAGTTTTAAAGCGACATTCATATAGCTTTGAAGTTATATATGCAATATATTTGTACCTAGGTTTCACTCAGAATAATGAGATTAAGAAAAAATGTACAAAAATAAAAGTCAAGTGTTTATATTGATTATAAATAATACACATATGAAAGACTATATTTTTACTTCGTTTTTATTTACTAAAAATTAATAACCTATGTCTAAATTAATTTAATACCAAAGTAACAAACGTGGATAAAAATTTAAGTTCTTACCATAAATTTATATCATAATTAATTACATTCTACTACTTCGACATAAGTTCACATATCTAACCCATTATATTAAGTCTACATGATGATGATTTAAGTATCATTTATAAAAACATTTAAGATTTACAGCGTATGTTCCGTTCTGAGCAGCTGAATCTACATGCTCGTATGATTAAGCAATCTTCCGTTGCCTCAGTTAGTGATGCCCCAGCTGCTTATCAGTTAATCCGGTCACGTTTCCGGAAAATTATTCACATTTGCCATTCTAGAGCCACCCTCTTTTGCAACTACATAAAAATACCGCCCGTGTATGGCATTTTAGTGGTGATTCCGGCCCAATTAATGTTCATTTTTCTAACTTCCCGGTTTCATTAGAATATTTATAATTTTGTATTTATTTTCTTGTAGCACGATATTATTCATTTACGTGTTTTCTGATATTTTATTGTAATTTGGGAGCTGGGCAAGGCGCCAGTATGTCGAGGCCTGACATCGCGTCTAATCCCCAGAGATATTAATTTCACACATATGGAATTGACCTGGGGTTTCCATTATATTTGTATTGAAATGTTTTAAAACCACTTGGTTGCCTCAACCATTAACATTTTGTGGTCTAGAGAAGATCGTCTGAAAAGTTCTATATTTCTTACAGCGGTGATGCCGTTAATCTGGTATTTGCAGTTAAAGAAGGCGGGATTGGGGATCGTTCTGGTCTCTCCAGTTGAAGGAGACAGAGGATATTAATCTGGTGTGACATCACTCCTCCCGGGATCCAAAAAATCTGAGATACAGGCCACGATACTTTTCAATCAAGGTACGTTGCCAAAGCTTTCAATCTTCGACGCCTAGGTAGGGTATTTTGTCCACAGTTTAACTAGAGATTCAAGAGATCTGACTTCTTTATCGTTTAGCTGAAGTTAGCTCTAGTTAAGTAAATATTTTCCTTAGCCAAGGCCCTGTTAATACATACTCAAATTTGTTCTAAAATACCCTTAATTATTCGTTCAAACACACTATTTTCCATTTTCCTCTTTCGAGGGTTAATGGAAAAGTTGGTCAAGATTTTTAGCTGCATAATAACGAACTCTGAGATAAATGTGTACTCTGCATAAAAAAATGAAATAATTTATTAGTCAACAAATTATAAATTGTAAATTTAATTATATATATACATTATAAATGACAAACCACCACATATGGATTTCTGAATTTTCTGAAGCCACGCGAATCAACTAACATATTTTCAATATGACTCTCAGGAAGATCTACTCTTCAGTGCTATCAGTAAAGTATAGTAATGTGTATCGCACAAAAGTAGGCATGACTTTTAACGTGCGTCTTTAGTCTTAAATTAGATAATTGCTCTAGCTTTCTTAAACTGAAATATGGTAGCTAGCTCCGCAGTGTCATTCCTTACGCAGAACTTTCTCCAGATGTGTCCCGAGCAGTTGGCTTTCTTTTTGATGATGTGAGGTAAACATTGACCTCCTTCCGCAACCTGTCGCTCACAATTGCTGCGAGTTTTTTTATTAATTCTGGAATACTTTTCGTTTTGCGGCTCTTCGTACCTGTTTCAGGAATTCAGTTACACATTATTTTCAATTGATATTTCAGATACGTTCTTCTTTCTACCTCATTCTATTTGTTATCTGTCGCGGATGATAAATGGCATTGTATGAGTGATCTCGTAGAGGATGTCATTGACTCCGCCGCAGTTTTAGATATGAGCGTGGTCGACCAAAGAAAGAAAAATAATTTCTTAACCATTTGTTATTTTTCAACGTAGTCTCCATTTTAATAAATACAGCACATTGACTTGTCGGCATCTCTTAATATCCATTATACAACGATTTTTCAATCTACGCAAAATAAGCTTAACAATCAACTATTAATTCTTCATTCAAAACGTATAATCTCTCCATAAAGCCACCGCTTTATATTTGGTACCTGTCTGCTATTTTCGTGTTTATAATCACTCTCACTATTTCTTATATTTGACTTCCTTACTTGTATACATTTCATTTCAACTTGAATTCAACAAGAACAGACTAATTTTCTTTAACTGTTATTACACAAGAACCGGATAATTTTTTAAAGAAAATTCTTATGTATTGATCATATATTCTATCTCTGTATTTATTGCCAGTGGTTCGGCAGGGTTCCCTACCTCATTCACATTCGTCTACTGCCACCGTAACTTCCACTGAATACGAAGTGCAGACCGTCGATTCACATCTTTTCCCCCTGAATGACGTCTTTGAAGTGCGTCAGAATTTTAAATTAACTTGTCGTGAAAAACAACACAGTTAGATGGTCCAAACATAAGCAAAAGTCCGAGCCGGAAATAGTTGGTAAACAAAACTTTTCTAACTGCATGCACCATGCGTGTTTCCAAAAAACAAATATCGGCAACTATTAATAATACAAAGCGTCAATAAAACCAGAAATAAAGACAGGTATAAAATAAATGTTTTCTAAACATTTACTTATCGAGGAGAGAGGTTGTGAATAATTTTCAAATTTTTAGCTAAGAAACCAAACCTTTTTTGCTTAACATGGCAATTATGAATCCACGTTCCATCAACTGTAATGAATAAAACTATAACATTAAAAAGATACAAATACTGCTGAGAAACGTTCATTTAATTAATCAAATGACCATGAGGACATTTGGTCTGTGTCATGTCAGCTTGAAAAAAACCACGAAAACATAATCAAACTTCTTCGAGATGAATAAAATATTTTAAAATATCTGTAAAATAGACATTTAATTTATCTTTATGTAATATAAAAAATACAGTCGTAAGTTGAATTTTAATTGATAATAGTTAGAAACTAAAGACAATATGAATATTTATATACACACAATTAATAAGTATACATATATATATATATCATAGTTTAGTTGTGTGCTGTAGTAAATACGTCGGAAAATGTGTTCGACTTCCACTTAACTAACCCCGTGACGTTTAAACCTTCTATTTTTTCATATGGCTCAGTAGTAATCATCTTCGGTTCCATCAAGATGCCACGGACTTGAACATATTGAACCGTCAATTAAAATATGTCCCTTAGGTAAATTTTAACTGTGTGATAAAGTAAGTTTTATATGTCAGACGAACACGTGATTGTTATGGAATTATTACACGATTAACAGAAACCAAAAAAGATATTTCACACTTGCCAGTGCGGACTTGAAAGCAAAATATAAAAGAAAAATAAACGGCCATGACGAGTTTTAATTACTATTTTTATATTTTATTACATGAATTGATAAAAATATTTGCAACGGTGCGAATAAATTCAATATGAACAAAGATATATTAGTGGGTCACAATGACAGTTGACAGGTGTTTTTAAGATGTGATACATGAGCTACTGAAAGATGGACTACAACAATAGTTTCGAAAAATTTACGATTATATTATATATGTATAAGTGTAGAGTTATTCTTACGATCATTCAGGAAACATTACGATGGTATAATTACTCTTCCCAATGTTAATAAATTATATTCTCGAGACGACTAGGTAGTTTATGACACAAATAGGCATGGAAATGTTAATGGGATTTACCGTATAGATGCAAGTACCATTGCCCCAGTACTTAAGAATATACAGTTAATTATGAACAAAAAAATTCATGAGTTGTTTTCTAATGTTTGAACCGTCGAGATATGCGGACTAGTGTAACTAATGATTCTTACCGCTCCACAAAACAAATATAGTGACGAAAAATTAAGAAATTAGGAATGTTTGACACCTAAACGCTTGTCAATGAAAGAACAAGTAATTATGGAGGAGTGTTGGTTATCCCGTGACAGGCCCTTTTTGATGCAGGTTTCCTAAGAAAATTTATGCGTCATTATGGGGTGAGTATCTGCCACTTTCATTTCACTCACGTTATTCTATCCGCTTCCCTGAATGTCATTGACGCCGGGTGAACAGGTTATGGGAAATAAGGACAATGTAACGACTATGTCCTTCTTCATGAAAACTCTGGTAATCGTGGTAAGCACGGCTATATAGCTAAATTAAGAATTGGTGACGATTGGAGCAATTTGAAAATATCAATGGATACCAAGTACGTGTATAATCATACCTGTCATGATTGCCCCGTGCGTGTGCGTGCGTTCTCTGCGGCGACTGTGCGCGAACTGCATAGCGCTGCGCATGACGGCTTCCTATAGGCCAGCCACGTGACCTTGAGTTCCCCCCTCCACTCGCGCAACAACGGCCGGACAAGAAGTAATGCGGAAAGACTGATCTGTCCGTGGTCCACGGGACGATACCATCCGCGGAAATTTCCTTCCGGCATCCTTAATCATGTGCTTATCTCTTGACAAAAGGAATCCCGAAATTCCTCCTTCGTTACCACAGAAATATAATTCATTTCACACATACTACAGGAAGTTTCACTACTGTCACGCATTTCTACGCAAACTAAAATTAAGTTATAGCCTTTGTGCCGTGTAGGCACCCTTACTAGCATATATTACGAACGATACAAGGATTTTTATCATACCGCACTCATAACGAAAACCGAAACTTGCGTCGAATCGTTAAAGTGGATAAATTGGGGTTTCTTTTTTTGTTGAAAATTTGTTCACTCTTAGGGTCTTTAAATTATATATAGAACAGATGATGAAGAAAGTTAAAAATGAATGTGGAAAGGGAATCAAATTGCAAGGATAAGAATGATGATATTGTGGTATTAGGCAAGCAAGAAGAAGACTTTAAAACCATAATATATGGCATGAACGTGGTCCTGGAGGAAGATTACAACATGAGGATTAATATAGGGAAAACAAAGGTGATGGAGTGTATTATGGGAAACAGTGGAATAACGAAGGGTATTAGATTAGGAAGGGATACTTTGAAGGAAATTAAGGAATTATGCTCCTTGGGCAGCATAATAACTAGAGGAAGATAGCACCGGCAAAGAAGGCTTCCGCTAAAAAGAAAAATTTCCTTACGGCCAATATTAAGTATGAATATTAGCGTGCTGTTGTGTGAGTGCGGAATGTGGGCGATAGGATTTGCAGAAAGAATAGAAGCTTTCGAAATGTGGTGCTGTAGAATGCAGAAAAATAGGATGGGCGGATAGAGTAACTAACCAGATAGTTCTAAGCAGAATAGGGGAAGAGAGAACAATATGGAGGACTTTAACCAAGAGAAGGGATAGATTAATATGCCACGTTTTGAGAAATGAGGGTCTTGTAAAATTAGCATTACAGGGAAGTGTGTGGGGGTAAGATCAGAAGAGGTAGGCCAGGTATGGAATAAGTTAAGCAGATTAGGGAGGATGTGGTACCTATGTAAGAATGAAAAGGCTTGCCCCGGAACGGTGAGCATGGAGGGTCGTATCAGACCAGTCTTTAGGTTGGATTATCGTTAAAAAAATACAAAATGGCCTGAAGTACCAAATGTAATAAAAAAATTGAAGACAAGACATTGTTCAGTGTTTGTTAGGCAGCCAGAAATAAATAAACGATATAAATAACTAAAATGACAGCCAATAAGTAAGCATATAAATTTATGTCTACATAATTAACATAAATAAGAAGTTTTGTCTCCCTTTTGAGACCTCCTCAGACATTAAATTTAGAAGTTCGTGTCATATCGAACTTAAAGTCAGGAAACTGTGCTTGAACGCAGGATATCAGTGAATATGTAAACAGGAGAATTAATTGGTCATCCTTATGTGACGCAAAACATTTATTTGAAAGATTTGAGCCCAATAAATATCAAAGCCGAGCTAGACTTTTACTCCCAGGAAATCTACACCTTGCTTTACTTTCCGCTGGCAAGGTTAAACAAGGCCGCGGGAGTTGTGGCCAACCAACGTCAGAAATGGGGACGAAAATCCACCAGGTTGTATTTTAAGACGTCCCACTGAAACTGCACGCAAGGTAAACATTTCTAAAAGTGCTGCATATAGGCTAAATATTTGGACGTGCGAAAATTGTAAGCAAGATAAGTGTCGCGTTTGCTTACAACGCAATGACGAGTATGTTTCAATTCAGTGTTTGACGATGTGTCACAGAAATGAAGCCGAGTTTTCACGTCGACAATGGATCTCTTCGCACCCGAAACGAAGGAACAGTTAAAACAATAGACTGAGAGGGGAGAATCGGTTACAAGGAACGCAAAGACAGTTCCATTCCCTGGAGTCAGTTCTTTGGAATCACGTTGAATCTTTGATTATCTTCAAAAAGGCAGAAACTGGCTACGAGTACTTGATACGGCGGTTTTTGATTAAACATAAAGGGTTGTTTCAGCACGACAATGCTCCATGTCAAACATCCATTATCGCGATGACCAAAATTGGATTTGTTTCCTCGTATATTCTAATCCCCATTTTTTACTCCCTCGGATTATTTCTCTTTTTACAATCATGAAAAAATGGCTGAGCCAGCATTGAATAACTGGCTTTCTGCGGTTGATGGCTTTTGTGAGGAAGGAGATTTTGCAGAACCTTCAGAACTGTTATACAAAGAAAATAGTCTTTGAGTGTCTTTTTCCTCTTCTATAATTAAAGACGAAATTTCCCCCTTTCCGTCTGGCATGAAACTGAATTTTAGAATGTGTCCAAGATATATAATGAAACGCAAGCTTAAATTGATGTGAGGCATGACTTACCTGAGAACTGCCAACTCTAATCAAAAACTGTACGAGAGTAAGAGTAAATCGACATATTTCGTAGTTAGTCATTAATGACGTTCAAGTTTGACAGAATATTAAGATTTAAGGAAACAAATTTACAATTTCTTTTATCTTCCCCATCGATGATTGTGTCTGGAGAGAGTTGAGAGATGATAGTGCACCAGTGAGTAGATAGTCACCTGGAAATGGTTTCTCTTAAGAGCAAGAAAGCTTTCTACCAGCAAAGAACTGTGGTTGAGATAATCTTAGAAAGTCGTAGTGGGCCTTTGAACTCCAGTGTACGTTACATCATTATCATATAAAACAGCAATGGTACGTTTAGAATTTTCACGTTATCTGCCTCACTGAAATTTTAATAATACGTAAATTAGCAGCCATAGTTTTGTGTCATTTCAAAATTTAACAGATTTATCAAAAATCTTTTATTCTTATTAAAATGAAGAAATTCATATACCGTAAAAAATGATAAATTATGCAATTTTCACGATAATAATTTTTTCGATACTTTATATGTCCTCTGTTTATAAAAATCCAAACAGAAGAAAACAAGTGCTATTCATACCTCTGTGATATTTCAGTAAAAAAATATTATAGAGGAGTACTCTATCCAAATGTGTCAGAAATATATTTTAAATGGAATACAAAATTAGAAAATGTTAATAGTATATTAATGCGAAAATGGTAAAGAGCAATACAGACGCTTGAAGAATGACATAGATAGGAAGTGCAATGCAGACATACAGGCTTGGCTACAAGAGAAATGCCAATCAGTTGAAGAAGTCCTTTGTGAAAGTGAAAATAGACGTAGCTTATAGTAAAATCAAAGAAATGGGAATGGGAAGCAAATTCTAGATAAAGATGAAAAGGCGTAAATATGGAAGAAATATCTATAACAGCTCTATCAGTGTGGAAATATAGAACAGTCAGTAATAGAAGAAGAAGAGGAGGCGAGTGAGTAAGAGCTTGGGGACAAAATTTTGAGGTCGGAGTTTGACAGGGCCATGGCTGACGGAGCTCAGCAATTGTAAAGCGCCAGGAATTGATAGCATTCCAGCAGAGTTGATAAGATCATCAGGAAAAGAAGCAATATCGTGGCTGTTCGGAATACTTTGCGAAATATAGAAAACAAGAAGAATACCAGTAGGTTTTAGTAAAAACATAATTATACCCATACCGGAAAGGACTGAATATGATAGATGTGAACAGCACTGGACGAGTAGTTTAGTATCTCATGAATGCAAAATATTAACAAAAATAGTATATAGGATGAGGGAACGTCAAATAGAATGCGAGTTAGGAGAAGATCAATTTGGTTTTAGGAGACTGTAGTGATTTAAGAAGTAATATTGAATTTACGTATAATTTTAGAATACAGAAAAAAACCGGATACGCCATGGCATTGGTAGATTTAGAAAAAGCGTTTGATAATGTGAACTGGAACACACTATTAAGGATTTTGAAGAGCAGAGAAATAAAATACCTACAGAAGGCCGTCAACAGTAATTAGAATCGAAGATCAAGAAAAGAAAGTAGAATTCAAGACAAGGATGCAGTTTTTAGCCCATGTTGTTAAACGTATATACATAGAACAGGTGATGAAGAAAGTTAAAACGGAATATGGGAAAGGAATCATAGTTCAAGGAGAATAAATAAAAACCCTACGATTTGCCGATGATATTGTAGTATTGGGGAAGCCAGAAGAAGACTTGGAAACCGTAATAAATGGCATGATCGTGATCACGTAGAAAGAGTTCAATATGAGGATTAATAGAGCGAAAGCCAAGGTAATGGAGTGTAGTATGGGAAACAGTGGAATAACAAAGGGTGTTAAATTGGGAAGGGATATTTTGAAGGAAGTTAAGGAATTCTGCTACTTGGGAAGCTGGAAATCAGATGGGTGAATAGAATCACTAACAAGAAAGTTCTAAACAGAATAGGGGAAGAGAGAACAATATGGAGGACGTTTGGAGACTTGAGGTTCTTGTAAAATTAACTATAGAGGAGTGTGTGGTAACTACAGTAGAGGGAGGCCAAGGATGGAATACGCTAAGCACGTAGGGAGGAAGGAGAATGTGGTAGTATGAAAAGGCTTGCGCACTATATGTTAGCAGGGAGGTTTCATCAGACCACTCTTAGGATTGAATACCACAACAACAACAACAATAGTATAAAAAGTAGCTCCGTGGATCTTTTGGAGGCTCTTCAGATCCCATCATAAAAATTTTGTAATACTAAAAAATTTAACATTGAAATTAACATGTGATAAAATTAATAATAGAAAGTTCAACCTTAAAGTATAAAAATCTTTAGAACGAGAAAGAGTTATAAAGATAATTTTAATTGGTGAGATAATGAAGGAACTCGTTCCAAGTTTAATTTTATTTAAGTAATTCTTTTATTAATTTGACTGGTGCATTCATTTACATAATCAACGATGACAGATACCTGTAAAAATTATAAGAATAAAATTTATGCTTAAACAGCTCTGTAACCGACATGAAGGATATGCCAAAAAGTTTCCACTTATTTTGCTCTTAACGGATCCCTTTTTATATGTTTTATTAACATACATGGAGGATATAAAATCTTCATCTATAATAGTGATTGTCTGTCGGCTCCTATATTTTGTCCGTTTTGGGTGAACTGTGTTAGTTGTGGAGGCTATTCAAATTCTCCATCGAGATATCCTCAGAGCTGACGTCAGATCTCTCCGTCAAGTTATTGTCTTGACACGTCCTCTACCGTCGGCACAACTTGGATCTACTTTAAAGGAACAAGAAAGTTAGCAACATGTCTTACGGAAGGAATTTGAAATTAAATTCAGTTCGTCCATATTTGTGCACTCCATCAGGTAAATCTATTATCCATAACTAAACAATAATTAATTTTTTTCTGACTGTATTTGAATGTATTTCTAAAATACGCATTAAAACACTTTAACTTACTTTTTTCATGATACTATACTTTTAATGGTATTACATGCCAGTGATTCTAAATAGCTGGGATAATATGTTTGTTCCTGTAAAGTAATCCCTGAACTTGGCGATCCACTTTAGGTTTATTGCTATTTCCATTAGTCCTGAGTTGAGGAAATAGGATACGTCGTACATAACAAATAATTATAGGAACAAGTTTAACTACAAATAATATATACCAATAAATAAAATTGAAATGTCTGTCTGTCTAGTCTGTATGTTTCTTTGGAATAGGCTCCGAAACGGCTCAACGGATTTCAATGAAAATTTTAAGGTTTAAAAACAGGAGATTTGACTTTTATATTCATGCATATTTCATTTCTATATATTGCAGAAGATATTAATCTATAAATAATATAATATTAATTCTACGAGAAGATTTATTGACAATCGTGCATTCGAATATCCAAAAAATTGAATGAGGGTTGCCTAAACAATTGATCTGTTTATGGATATAGAGAATCTTTCCACACTTGATCAACATTTTTACAAATGTAAACTTCAGGGACTGAAGCAGGAATTTAACTTAAATTTTCGTATATGCTTCATTTAAATATCTTGCAGACTTCAGATTATATTAATATTTATTCATCTATTGAATTTCCACGCAAAAGGCGGAGTGAATACCAACTGCGAGTTATAAGTCCAATTAGGCGTTCCTATACCATTAATCTCAGTTACTGTAGTATTATAAGCATACGTTTGGCAGCATATGCGAGGGATACTCTGTATCTATTGTTGCAGTAGGATTCGCTCCGTAATTAGTCTATTTTTGGTCGAGAGCTAACTTCCTGTGAAATAATAAACTTCTATGGATCGTCGATACGGTAATTCTAAATAATATGTGACGCGTCAGGTAAATTTTAATATTTGTAATTGCTCATTTTTACGGCTCCGAAACGTATGATAGTATTTTTTGGGGGGTAAACAGGCTATATGAGGGTGATCCTGAAACAGGCAACTCCCCTTTAATAGCATAGGAAGAGAATTGAAAAGGGGGATGTGGGAGGTAGAGCAAGGTAGCCAAGGGTTGACTACGGCCCCTAGGCTGTATTTTAAGGATCCTACCCGGTGTTTCACCTAAAGAAATACAGGGAAAACCCTAGAAATCCTGCATCAGATAGGTCGAATATTGGGTACTATTCTCACGCCCTGCCGAATGACGGGAGACGAGTTTGCAGTGGGGTCGCAGCATTCCCTTCTCCGTATCTTCACAAGCTTTAGGATGATATACACCTATTCAAAACCAACTGCGAGTTGTAAGGTTTGCCCTAAAGCCATACCATACTTTTTATATATTCAATGAAGTCACCTTTATCAAAATAATGTATTTGTTTCGTTTTAAGGGCAAAATAAAAAGAACTATTTTCACGCTTACAAAGTCACGGGCATAGCTAATCTTTAAATAAATAAAAAAATTAATAGGATATAGTCAAAAATCATTGAAAACACTATACGCACAAAAAAGAGCACACACACACGCACATCTTAGAGTTCGCTACGAGGAATCTGGCCTTTCGTAGTAGTTGCAAGGAATATATAATACAAACAAAAGATAAAAAAACTATTATACAGAAAGTTTTAAAGTCATGTAAGAGGTAATATTACAACGAATCACGTTCAACATTTTTGCAGAAACAATAATTTCAACGATTATCGGAACGATCAAGAAGATCCTGTACAGAGCAAAAGACACCATTTGATAAAATATTATTACACTGGTTCACGAAACGTTTTTATTTATTATTGTTCTTAACCTGTGAGGGAAGGTTGTTATACAGAATTATCTCGGTATGGTGAATACTTTTCTGGTAGAGAGAAAGGCGATGCTTGTCCAGTTGACAAACAATCTGCTGAGCTAAACCACTGATTTCTAGTCGCGTATTCATGAAATTCGCCATTCGTTTGAAACAAACTTATGTTCCTCTTTATAAATTTTGATGCTTCATGAGCGTTTATGCTAGGTACAGCATTTGCAATCTTTTGAAGAAAGGTTTGCATCTCGATGGAGAATCCGCACTAGAAAGTATTCTAATGGCACGTCTTTGCAACTTAAATATTTAAATGCTCCTGGAGTCGTTTACCCAATTACAGTTGCCAAAGCATGTTACTGATATTTATTTACTAAAACTAAACGACACATAACAAACAACGTTTTCTTACATATTAAAAATCATGCTTTGGCATTTGTGAATGGAGAATCATTATAATGACGTAATTTCAAGCAAGGAAGAAACGAGAAGCAGGGAAAAATTGGATTACTGAAGTAGAAGAAGAACATAATACCCAGAAAGTAAAGAAATTCTATAAGAGAACTCAGAAGTTGAAGAAAGGTTTCCAACCACGCAGTGTATTCTGTAGAGAAAAAGAACGAAATTTTATACGGAGGAGAAGAACAAATTTTAAACCGGTGGACGGAATATTTCAGAGAATTGCTGAATGGTGGGGTGAATGAACGAGATGACCTGCTGCAAGGATGGATGGCAGTTGTGCGTGGAGAGTTGAAGAAGGAAGAAGTCTGGAGGGTGCGTGGTGTTTGATCCACCGCACGACAGTCCGACATAAACCTAAGAAGGAGATGCAGTCTGGAATGAAACTTGGAAGTAGGAAGGTGGAGATGAGATAAGAGATAACGTTTGGAGTTTGCCGATGAACATCAGAAATTGGGAAGAAGTCGCTTGAGAGTGAGACAAGTTTGCAATCTAATATGGGGGCAAACTGAAAAGAAGATAGACGGAAGCGAACAGAAGGATCCCCGTCTACGTAATCCTGACACCAGAATTCCTAGAAAGATCACCAGGTACCGACGGCAAAATTCACCACTGAAAGGAGTCGCCTGACGAACGCGGAAGCATCCCGAATTACTCAAGGGAGGAGGAAGCCCCCGTTTCACAAAGGAAAGCACAGGTGCGTGTCTGTGCCACTGTCTGAGATGTGTCATGATTGTCGTTCTGCTGCAAAAATCCCCACATAATGACCCTTATTAGATTGTTTATAAGCTGAGCTAGTCATGGTAAATTTTTTAATTAGACCCTAAGTTTTGTAATCGTTATTGTTTTTGAATAAACTTAATTTCTTTTTCATTTAATCTAAGTTAGTGGGAGCCTAGTAAAGCTTATAGTCAATTTTAGAAGAAATACAAGAATGGGTTCGATTCCCTCGTCCGGTTGACATTTTTCCATTCTTGTCTTTCTTCTAAAATTTTTAATTAAATACAACCCAATAATTTATTTTGATTTAAATAAAAATCAACCCCCCCTGTTCATTATAAAATGACTAATACAATACCCGGGGATGCCCCCCCTCCAGATAGTTACAATATATATCTCTTATTACAGTTTTTTTGACACGATCATTTTTATTATTTTTCTGTAAGAAATCAAGGCCCATTAAATTCTTATGGACATTGTAATTATTTAATCTGACACGATTATTCGACTTGTTTGTTCTGTATCATATGGATATGGAGCATATTTCCACACTTCTTCAACATTTTTACAAAATCTTTCATGTACTTAAAATTAAATTATACACTAGATGGGTGCTCGGCGTTTCCCGGGTGTTTACGTATCATTCCGGAACAGTATTTATTACGACACTAATGTCTTTGTCAACGTATGATGAAACAGGCGCCATATTTTTGAACATTCACCTTTTCATGCATAGCTACGGAGTTTGATGTATGGAATTCAATATCTGCGATGGTTTTAGAAAATTTTTGAAGAAGAGGAATAAATGTCGTGTGAAAGAGGTGCAGTCATGAGCTTTGATTATGAACGATAAACATTAAAGTTATCATTTGAAATGTGTGATTACTACAAATTTTCAATGTTTCTATTCTCATCTGCAGAAATTTGACGATATTTTCCCTATACTAACTTTTATTGGTATAGCAGAACTAGCCATTATGATGTTCGATCTCCAGACCTACAATCAATTCGTTCACCAGAGGTAGAAACTGGTCTTAATTCTCTACGCACGGAGATGAGTCTCAATTAGTTCCTTCCTGGTGTACTATGGAGTACATGGTACCGTCGCCCACTGTGCTTAAATCCTTCTTTCGCCCTCCTTCAGGAGTTGACTTGCACAGGAGCTCGAAACCACCTCGACACGGTATTCTGTGAAGGACATTGATGTGAAAGTTCCACTAAATCAGGATCCCTCCCTGCAACAGGCTGCACAGCAAGGTCACAGCTGACCACACACAAGCTGCGCAACGACGAGTCGCTTAAACATTTTCGGTACACCAAACCATAACGCTGCAAATAATAATAATAATTACAAAGCAAAAACAGTTTTATCGAACTCCCGTAGATTGAAACTATTAATGCAGTCGACATCCAAGACAAATATTCGCTCTGTCACTTGAATTAACTAGGGTTACTATGCAACTTCAATTTTAAAACAACCAACAAGTTATATGCAATTACGAAATTATGTGCAACGTAACGTCGGAGCGAAGAGTAAAAATAGACTGGTTTTTGTGACTTAAAATGGCAATCCTATCTGTTATCTTTATATAAAAAAATCCGGTGTGCATGATTTCGTAACTTTTCTGCTTCTTAACGGTTTGCCCGATTCTCTCGTATTTATGGGGTCACATGAATAGTTCTTAACTATTGTTGAACCGGGTAGGTAACTTTGTTGCCTAGATCCAGATTTAATTATATATATAGGATTCCTCCCATGAAAAACCAAATTTTCAGCTTGACAGTTTGAATAATCTGACGCATCAATACATACGCAAGTTCATTGCATCGTAGCTTACCATTGTTTTGACATTTCAATTTCGGATTTCTGAACTCTGATCTATTCCGTTAGTTGTAATTTTTATTAATGTATTGTAGCGGATCCTACGTTCCTCCGTATTCGAGGATTTCTCAATTCCTTTAGGGCGCCAGGTATTTTTCATAAAAAATACCAAAAATTCATTTTAATAGTTTTAATCTCAATCAGAGCATGAAAAATAATTATATCTGCAGGGCGTGGTCATTCTCTCGTCGTCCCGCCGACACAGCCTGCTCCCCATGACGACTCCCCTTTTCCCTTTTCGGACCGGCCAACCTCTCGCCAGACCATATTGTTGGCCCGGGCTGCGTCAGTTCCTCAACAATTGCAACTCGCAAGCTGGCCTGCATTGTTAAGTGTAACTTTTCATGTTACAGTATATATAACATCTGTAAAATGAATAAATATTCGTCTGGATTCATTAATTATAGCAAGCCATAAATATATATATATATATATATATAATATCAGTGGTTTCAACATAGGGTCCTGAGGAACGCCATTATTAACATTTCCACAGTCTGCTGTAGGTTCTTTTCGATGTTACTCTATATTTTACTGAGTAATTGAGACTCTACTTATTTTAAACCAATAAAAGTTATCATATTTACACGAATTTTTCTCAGTCTGCTGCAACAATGGATAGTAAGTGGGTTGAATGCTTAATAGGACTTACAACTCGCAGTTGGTTTACACGCCGCGGTAATTCCAAGAAATCATCCCGTAGAATTAATATTTTTATTTTTACTCATTTTATATTCATATCTATTGCAATATATCAAAATTAAATATGCACGAATATTTAAATTAAATATATTTTTTTAAAACCCTTAAATTTTCATTAAAATCTGTTGGGCCATTTCGGAGCCTATTCTAGAGAAACATACGGACAGTCAGTCTCAATGAAAGAAGTACAATGTTTGTGTTTTATTTTTAGACACTTCAATTTTATTTATTGGTACAGATGTAGCCTCTTTTATATCACAAAGCAAAGGGTATGTAATCCCTCGGGAGTGGGGGTGGGACTGTAAAAATATCAAACACATTTAATTTTATTTAGCTGATCTGGTGCCTATTTCTTGACATGTCCCAATTTTTCAATGATTTTTGACCTATTTTGATTTTGTAGATTACAATGCGATCTGTGACCAAAATGGCTTGAATCGCAGATCAAATTAGAGCAGTTTATTCTGGAAAATCCGAATCTGCAATGAAAAATGGAGGACCCCGTTTAAGTTTTTTAACTCTTTCCTCCCTCGAGGTTCATATGATTTATGGAGCATTATATTTTATTTTATGAGATGAAACATTTGTGACAAAGGATGACGCCGCAAAATCCCGAAAGGGTACAAATAAATCCATTTTTGGCTCCTTCGCAGAACGGGCTGAGGAGGGGATGGTGGGTCCACCATGGGTCCAGCCATAGGTTGACGAATAAGAGCTTTGAAAAAGAAGAGAGGAAGGAATGAAAGATTATCGTTTTCTCAGAGACAGACTGAGACAGACACTTCTGGAAAAAGACGGCGAGAGAGATGGTTGAACCCATGGTGGAAGAAGATATGTGACGCATTAAATCTGTTGCGCAGTGCAAGCCAATCACAGCATTGGCCATACTGGCTTACTGAAAAGCGGCAATTCAAACGTTCCTTGCTCAACGGTTTCCTATACATCTGAAAGCGTGCTTTTGGTTACTTACAATGCATCAAACTGACCTCGCTACTCTTGCTGTATATCTTCTTACATTTAATTGAATGATTAAGAACAAATAAATTATTAAAATTACCCTCCTATTATGTAAATTATTTTTTTGTTTATACAAGTATCTAAAAGATACTTTTTAAACGTGTATTTAATTATAAATAAATAAAACAAAGAATGGTAAAAGGTCAGACATGAAATAATTTTATAAATAAAGTAATTATATAATCTGACTTCATGTTATAAATGAAAGACAAGGAGTGGCAAAAAGTCAGAAATGAAAAGAACACCATGTTTCTACCAGCGTCCCGAGTTCCTGAATGTTCCGTCTTTTGGCGAGTGTTGGTCATACATGATCACGTGACCACGTGTTTGTAACCGAAATGATCACGGTTTTCATTCGTTTAGCCCGCGAAACTTGTGAATTTAAGTACATCCAGAGCAATAAAAATTTTAAGTGTAATTATTATTATTTTATTATGTAATGAACCCACTTTAAGTTTACGTTAATTATTTATTTAATTCATTCTTGCGGAATGCAAATGGCAGATGGCGTCCTAAACCCTGACCACGTGACTTTATAACCGTGGTATCCAAGAAGCTTATCACACATTAAATGACCCCCTTTGTTTCAAACATTATTCATTTATACTTTTTTGATCCGATTTGTTGTTCTCGAGAAATTTCAATGTCTTCAGATAAACTGAACACCCTGTATAACTCGTGTAGATCCTTCGCCCTCCTTCGGGAGTAAAATTAAATCTCGACTTGACTCGACTTATTATTTAGTCTTTAAAATAAAAATATTATTCCTCTTTTTACGGTCTAGTACAAAAAATATTCCATCAGTGTCTTGGTTTAGTTTGCAAATAAATTCCTTTTTTAATTGAAATTACTTAAAAATCTATTCAAGTATCACTCATTGACAGATTATGTGAGTTCTCATACCTTGAATGAAATAATAAATGATACGAAAATTGTGATCACGTCTTTCCACGAATACGTGTCCAATTAAGTATTCCAATTGTTGACGCTCTGAGAGGAAAAGATTTAAAACATACGGAAAACCAATGAGTCTAATAAGATATAAGTTTCAACACGCTTGTGTGATTTCCGTTATATATATCACACCTAATAACAGAACAAATTTAGACTAGGCCGGAGCGGAGGGGAGATAATACTCGCTGTATTATCTCGAACGAGCTACGTAAACGTGACTGAGCTTATACACGACTCTAATCATTCGTGGCAATACTGAGTAATACCCTTATTATAGATTACTTTTATTTTTACGTCTGTTATTCGGGCATCAATTTCATCAAAAAAGTCTTACAGGCATTGAACATTTTCTTTTTATTATACTTACAGAACGGGAGAGCCGATGTCCAAGTTTTAATCACAGATATTCTTACTAATTAATTATTTTCTAAGTTAAATCTGAAACTAAATCTTCAAAAATATCTACAACCCTGGTTTATTAATGGGAATCTACCGAGAGAGAAAAGTAAACAGCTTAGAGCATTGACTATTGGATATAAAAATAATAAACCAATTTCTCTGAAAAATGTGTAATTAAAAATAATTGTTCTAAATATCGAATTACTCTTCAGATTTGACATCTGAAGTGATTTTTAATAGAAATGATTAACTTAGTATCAAGATATCACCAGGTTTTGAAGAATTCATGAGTGAAATAAATAATTTACAAAGTACTCAGACTTGGAGGAGGTCTTACCAGGCGCTGTTAAATAATTTCCTCAAATATATTTATATTCAAAGATATGACTCATTTAGCAGTGATAAATTCATCAATATTAAATTGAAATATTTATATTTTGGTGCGTAAAATTTACAGTAATATGCCACATAAGTAGTAAGTTATAAGTATCCAAAAATAACTATAAAATTAATCAAGATTTTTATTGGAATAAATAAAGATTTCCAAATTTATATTAATTGCAGGGATCTCATCGACACGTTAAACTGTTTCCGTAAAAAATTCATGAGCCTAAAAGAACTTTTAAAAGATAAATTAATTTTAATTTAAATCTTGTTTCTTTTATCTTGACTGTTGGTGATAAAGTAATTTTTATAAGTTTGACCGAGAACGCGTTGTGAAGTACGTAAAAGATAGGAGTAAATTTCATGGCAAACAGTTTTTAAAGCACCAATAATGATAATCAAATTTCGGTTTGAATAATATCCGTAATTTTATTACCATACGGAGACATCCTTTAATGTAAAACTCAAAATCGGATAGGAAATTTACGTATCAACCATTAGTTATCTCACTTCTTTTGAAATCAATCTTACTATTTACGTAATTTTTTTGGTGACACATCTTTCCTTATAAATATATATATATATTATTTTTTTCTAGTTCATTTTTTAAGGCGCAGGAGCCTTCAGAAGATCGTAGCTACAGAAACGTACTTGTTTAAAATTCCGACAACATAGAGTTCCTAGTCACGTAATTCATTTGTACTTCCCTCTTTGTTCCGTTATATTTACTCTGTCTGAAGGCAACTATTACGAGACTTCTTGCTTGCCTCAAATTTTATTTTGAGGCAACAGACTTCTTCTCCGGTGTCAAAAATTTTCAGAGGAAAAATTTGCAATATCTGTCCGAACCGACCTGGAGAGAAATAAGGTTGTCCAAATATACCCACACTGTTCTCAAGAAATAACCGTAACAATAAAGTAAAAGAGAGGGATGTAGGTAAATATTCCTTCGGAATCCGGTCCATAAAGCACTGGAATGTCTCGCCTGCAAGTATACTTGAGATTTTCCAAAATAATACAAAGGTATTTAATATCATTATCAGGAATACCGTAAAATCATGACCTGAAATACTATTAAGGTGTTGATATTTTTGTGATGTCAGAAAATTTTTACCAATTTCGTTTTTTATCCTAAAAATACATCCGTTAAAATGCCCATTTGTGTATTAATAAATACAAATATCAACAAGAATTTTAGTTGTGGATAAATGTTGTAAAGGTGCAATTTCGGAAGTACTTACTCATAACGCAAACATCAGGAGAGCGGATGGTAAGCGAATTCTGGATAAAGAATTAAAAGCATAAAGATGGAAGGAATATCTAGAAGAGATGTATAACGGTGGAAATATAGATCAATCAGTAATAGAAGAAGAAGAGGTGAATGATAAAGAGTTGGGAGCCAAAATTGATGGGGCCATGTCTGACAGAACTGAGCAATTGCAATGCGCCAGGAATTGATAACATTCCAGGGGAGTTGATAAGAGCATCGGGCGAAGAAGCAATATCATGGCTGTTCGGGATAGTTTGCGAAATCTATGACACAGGAAGAGTAGCAGTCGATTTTACTAACAACATAATTATACCCATACAGAAGACGACTGGGGCTGATAGATGCGAACAGCACAGAACAATTAGTTTAGTATCCCATGCATGAAAAATATTAACTAATATAGTATATAGAAGGATCAAACGACAAATAAAACGCGACTTAGGACAAGTTCAATTTTATTTTAGGAAGAATGTAGGGACAAGAGAAGCTGTATTGACTTTCCTTCCAATTTTAGAATACAGAATAAGAAAAAACCGGCCGACGTTCATGTCATTTGTAGATTTAGAAAAATCGTTTGCTAATGTGAACTGGAACACTCTATTTAGCATTTTGAAGTGAACTGGAATAAAATGCCGAGTAAGGCGGCTTATACATTGAAACTTCATGGCATTTGTAGAAAGGCCTCAGATAATGTTAACTGGAACACCCTATTGAGGATTTTGAAGAAGAAATGTCGAGAAAAAAGGCTTATACATAACCTCTACAGGCGTCAGTCACCAGTAATTGGAATTGAAGATCAAGAAAAGAAAGCAGATATCAAGAAAGAAGGAAGACAAGGATGCAGTCTGTCGGTCCATCCTATTATTAACTTATATATATATATATATATATATATATATATATATATAACAGGCAATGAAGAAAGTTAAAATAGAATATGGAAAAGAAATCATATTTCAAGGAGAATGAATAAAAACCCTTCGCTTTTCCGACGATATTGTATTATTTGGGGAGTCAGAAGAAGACTTGGAAACTATAATAAATGGCGTAAACGTGGTCATGGAGAAAGAGTTCAATATGAGGATTAATAGAGGGAAAACCAAGGCAATGGAGTGTAGTATGGGAAATAGTGGAATAACAAAGGGTGTTGGATTGGGAAGGGATATTTTGACGGAAGTTAAGGAATTCTGGTACTCGGAAAACGTAATAATGAGGGATGGTAGAAGTAAAGTATACATAAAGAGCAGGATAGCACAGGCAAGGAAGGCTTTCGCCAAAAGTGGTATTTACTTATGGCTAATATAATTGTGAATATTAGGAAATAATTACTAAAAATGTTCGTATGGAGCGTGGCATTATATGGGTGCGAAACGTGGATGATGGGAGTTGTGGGAAGAAAAATAATAGAAGTCTTTTAAATTTGGTGTAATTAGAGAATCCTGTAAATCAGATGGATTGATATAATCACTAACAATGAAGTTCTAAACAGAATGGGGGAAGTGCGAACAATATGGCGAACTTTGTCCAAGAGGCCACATTTTGAGACTTGAGGGTCTTGTATAATTAGCATTAGTAGGAAGTGTTTGGGCTGAGAATAGAAGAGGGAGGCCAAGGATGGAATTTGCTAAGAAGATTAGGGACGGGGCAGGATGAGGATGTTATTCGTATTTTTATGCACCTTTGTTATTCAAACACATGAACAGACTATAAATATTATGTTAAAAAAATTGTTTAGCAGGACAACAATGTTTCTAAATATTTTCAAATTATCTGACAAACATTTCTTCAGTCTGACAATGAATATGATTTTTTCAGAGTCTATACTAACGGGACATTCAACTCTTTATTATGTGCTTTTACTTATCTAACACAAAATGATTTTATTTAGCTTAATAAATCATATAACTGAAAATTTAAAATTCTCTTGTGGTGAAGGGATCAATATAATATTTCAAATTACACATTTATATAAAATATATATGTAGAATAGAAGGACCACGCTGTATATCTGTAAATAATTTTGATGTTCTCAGACTGTAGTCAATAAGTTTAATTCAGTCAACCTGAAATGTACAGATACGTTGTTGTGCTGTTCAATAATGCTTTTAAAAAATATGTTTAATATCAGAGGCACTTTTTTATTAATTTGATACAATATGTTTTATTATTATGACGTAACTTCATAATCATCAGGTGAGGAGAATTATTAAAAATAATCCTTATATTAAATTATGGTGACTGGTGAAAATTTAAGCAATTGCAAAGATTGTCGTCTTACAAGGAAGCGTCGCAACAGGATTCCAAAGAGTCGAGCTGAAAGCGTCACCTAGCAACAGTAAAATAAACAAAAATAGAGTATGTCAAATAAAGCACATTCCCGTTTCCTGGTTTGTGAGTACTGTGAATTTGTGTATGCATTTATGGCCATGTCTGTGGACATTTTTCCTGAGGTAAGTTAACTGTATTTTTTTACAACGTCATCCTTTCATGGCATTATTTCTGGATGTCGCCGCTGGAATTAGTTTCCGAGGTTAGTAATTGAAAATAATGTATAAATAATTACTTTTTAACATCTAATAATCATATCTAGACACGATCTATTCATATTTAGACAACGGAAAGTTAGTCAAACCTTTCAGTCGGACAAAAATCTGAAAAAACAAATTTTAAGCTTCATATCTTTTTAATTATATATATAAATACCTTAATAATGTAAAACATTAATTATTACGATTAACTACATAACGTGAAAAATAAAATTTATTAATCAATGTGTGTGCATATAGTGTGAGTTGACGCCTTACGACATCAGTAAGTTACTTTCTGAATAAGATTCATTTAAATATCCCAAGCAGAAAATTTTTTAATGAAAATATAAGGTGTATCATAGCCAAGAAAACAAAAATCCGTTTCACGGATGGCCATCTAAAGAAATTGAAGCTAAAACTTGTCAAAACCGAATTCTGTAGCACTTCCAAATATTCAACGGTTTTAGGAATCCAGAAAACCGCGGGATTAATGGAACTACGTGGAAATTTTTGGTTTCAATCTGCTTATCGTAAAAATAAACTTATTTAGGTGAATCTTATTCAGAAAGTAACATACTGGTGTTGTAAGGCGTCATTTAATATTATATGCACACACTTTGATTAATAAAATTTATTTTTCACGTTATATAGTTAATCGTAGCATTGACGAAGAAAGCTTGTTGAAACAGTACAATTCAATATTAATTTTCTGTTATCAACGGTAAACCAAATTCAATCATCAAAGACTCTGGAAAAAAAGCTCGTTTATCACAACACAAGGTCCATAGATTGTAAAAGTTTGGAAATTTCATTTTATCAGTCTTTAGGAAACCTCATTTTGTTTATCCTAAGTAAAGAAGCCAACTTAAAACTGAAATATGAGCATAAATCGTCTGCGTAATATGTTCTGTTCAATTTGTGCCTTCGTTATGAAACCAGAAAAATTTCTGAAATTCGAGATTAAATAATTCCCTCTGTCCTACCGACAAAACTTGTACTTTTCCTTCATATTGTTACAAAACAGTTATTATTACCATTAAAATGAAAACGGAAAATGTCTGTAGAAGACAGTTTACGGCCTTGTATTCTATTTTTGTGCAACAAGCTACATGAGGGTGATCCTAAAATAGGCAAACTCCTCTTTAATAGCATAGGAAGGGAATTGAAAAGAGGGGATGCGGAAAGTAGAGCAAGGTAGCTAAGGGTTAACTACGGACATCGGACTATAGTTTAAGGATCCTACCCGGTGCTTCATCTAAAGGCATGCAGGGAAAACCCTAGAAAACCTGCATCAGGTTAGTTAGGCAATCGGGTACTATTCTCACACCCTTCGGGTTACAGGAGACGAATTTTCTGTGGGGTCGCAGCATTCCCTTCTCCGTGTGTCCATAACTTTTATGAGGAAGTTGGCCGACTGATCCAATGAGGTCAGTGTACAACTCTAACCGTATGTCCAAGGTCTTCGACCCCAGTACATACGCCTCCTAAAATAGGTGAAGGTGCCTCGGCATGTGAAAACTTTGAAAAACCAGAGAGAGTGCGAGGTATTCCCAATGAGTCAGGTGAGACTAGCAGTCATTTTGGGGAGAAATACTTGCAATGGAAGCTTCAAGGTCTTGTTGTTTTGTTCTTTTTTTACAAGAGGGGAAAAATATGTAATTAAGATCTACTAACGAAGTCGAGTTTGTTAAAATTTTCTGCTTGCACGAATATTGCAAATATAACGACGAACCGTTAATTGTTACAATTAAAAATTAGCAGTAATTGTAAGAATATTTTATCGAGAAGTTTGACTTAAATTATAGGAAATATGAGATAGTAAAATAATTAAAGGATCTTCCTTCTTGTTACTGGATTTTTTCACGTCATATCACTCATATTAATCAATAAATCCAAACAATCTCTGATCAATTGTTTTATACTCAACGAAAAAATTTCGTCGCCGGTCGGGTTTACGTCTTATCCAGTTCAGCAATTGGAAAATTTGTATTTATATTGTATTTATTACTTAAGTTAGTGTTTTTTATTTATGGAAATACTGAAATGCAATTTTTTAAATTGTTTTCTACTACAATAGCTATTTCCATCCATTGCATAATATCTACCTAATGAAGAAGTTAATCTTGGCGCACAGTTGGAAAATTTGTGTCCGTTTTGAGTGGAAAAGTTATCGCCATCGTCCAGGAAAATAACTCAACTCTATTAGCCGAGATATTTGTCCTTGAGTCTCTTCTCGGTAACGTCTGGCAGCTCATAAAAGAACAACATTGACTGAACGTGCAACTTGTGTTACTGCTCAGTGGTTCATTCCAGTTCCACGCTCTAACTTGGCACACAAAACTTTTCTGGTCGCAAAAATTGCTTTTACTTAAAATCATTAAATAGTCAGGTGTATTAAAGGCGAAAGATATCCAGGGTACAATTGTATATAAAATTTATCTACTGATAATACTTAACGACTTTGAGCCAAAACTGAACCCTAATCGGACGCTACTTTTTTATAAATGAATTTCACTAGTTTACAGATTATTTCGGGAAATACGCAAAGAACATTCAGTACTATAAAAATTACATTTTATTAAAATTCTTTTGAAAGATTATCATACATTTACGAGCTTTTAAAAATATCTCCAATATGAAAGAATGGTTTTCTGCTCCGTGTTTCTTCGTCCATGTAACTTCCGATTAAACCATATTAATTATGCAACATATTCATTTGAAAGGAGAAGAAATAAAAACCCTGCGATTTACCGATTACATTATAGTATTACTGGAGTCAGAAGAAGACTTGGAGAACATAATGAATGGCACAAACGTGATCCTGGTAAACGAGTACAACATGAGGATTAGAAAAACCAAGGTAATGGAATGTGGTATGGGAACAATGGAATAACCAAAGATTGGGAAGGGATATTTTGACGGAATTTGCTACTTGCGAAGTATAGTAGACATAAAGAGTAGGATAACACAGGCAAGGAAAGCTTTCGCAAAAAAAGGAATTTCCTTACGGCTAATATAAGTTTGAATATTAGGAAATCTCTGTCAAAAATGTTCCTATGGAGTGTGGCGTTATATGGGTGCGAAACGTGGAAGGTAGGAGTTGCAGAAAGGAAAAGAATAGAAGCTTTCGAAATACTGAAAATCAGATGGGTGGATAGGCTAAGTAACCAGGATGTTCTAAGCTGAATAGGGGAAGAACGAACAGTATGGAGGCTTTTGACCAAGAGAAGGGATGGATTAATAGGTAACGTTTTAAGACTTTACGGTCTTGTAAAATTAGACTTAGAGAGAAGAGAAAAGGGAGGACAAGTATAGAATACGCTAAGCAGGTAGGGACAATGTGGGATGTAGTTGTTAATAGAAATAAAAAGGATTGCGCAAGATAGGTAAGTATGAAGGATTGCATCACACCAGTATTAGGACACCAACAATATATTCCTTTCGTAACAGTTTGCAGAACATTCGATTTTGCATCTAATATCTCTTCATTGTGGCTTTCCATGTCGAAAAGGATCATAAAATAAATTGGAGAAAAAATACACTTTCACTTAAAAATATTAGCGAAAAATGATACAGTAGACGTGAAAACTTTCTAAAAATAACTTTTTTATGTCAAAGGAAGTAGAAAAGCTTCAATTGAAGCTCAGGAGGAATGTTGAATCGATCGTTGGAATCTCTAATCGGACTATCTCAGTGGTAGAGTACCCGCTCGGAAAGCGGGAGATCCCAGGTCATGAGGACATTTTTACAATTTCGTTTTTCTTGTAACGAATTTTTTATTTCATTTAGACTTGAAATAAGCATAAAAACAAACATTTTCTCATATTTTTTTCCAGTTTGGCAAAATCCATATGGTGAATAACTCTTTCATTTGCAATTATTTGCGTTATAATGTGAATTCTTAGTTTGTCAGTAAAAATTAGCCCAAAATAATATACAGACTGCTGAAGATTTACAAAAATATGGCAATTGATAGTTGTAAACGGGACCCTACTAAGGAGGCCATCACCAACATCACTCTTGAATTCACTACAGTATTTGAGTGAATAAAAAGCATTTTATTCTTCATTTAAATATTTTTAGTACGTAATGAGAAGTGATTGCTCGTCTCACTTCGAGAATTGATTTCAAAATATTCACTATCGGTATTTATAAAATTTTCTTTACTTGTTGGGCTCAGTATTTTAGAAATTGACTGCATAGCCCATTTCCCTTTACTCACAACGCTATCAATGCCACACTTTAAAACGGGGTCCGACTTGTCACCTCCACTTGACATACGGTCGCAACGACAAAACATTGTTGTCACATGAGAAGTGACTTACGACAGTTAGGGGTTGAATTTGATTGTGGGACCCTGCCTGTTTACACGATTCATATTTTGGTAAAGCTATTAAATGTCATGGGAGTCCAATAAAATGTGGGGTTTCTCAAGGTACTACAAGTATAAATAAGGTTAAAAACAGATAAAAATTAATTAAACATAAAATATAATTTAAAAGCAACTACATGTTTCGGTCCTGATATAGCCCTCTTAAGATTGAACTCAATTTCACTAATTTTTGTCTGTTTTTAGCCTTATTTAAACTTATATTAAACATACAAATAATAACAATTATATTTCACAAGGTACTATTTTGGGTTTATTTCATTGAAATATGATGACGTCCCTGTTATGAATCCTTTGCCGTACAGCGTATGTTGTCTAAATCCATGGTGTAAAGGGGCCTGTAAACGAGCAACAAAAATTTCACTTTGCCGGCAATATTTCAGAAAATTATGGCCCGGCAATATTGTCGGCAATGTGTTGCCCTAGCTATGGACGGGCAATTGCGGCCACATTGTAACCGGAACATTTCCCGCTTACACGTAGTACAGCAATATGGCTGAAAATAAAGTTCTTATTAGCGCATCGTTAGTGGTGATAAACTAAAGAAAATAAGAACCTGTTTAGACCTTTTTTAAATGAACAATTCACAATTTAAGCAACGAACTGATTCTTGATTATCTATTCAAAAACGCCGCATTCTATGTCAAAGGGAGACTGAATATTTCCTTCAAAAATAGAAGTCATTGTAGGGAAAAGGGATACGGTGATGGGAAATACAACACCGATCTATACGAGATTGGCAATTATCCAAAAATTATTTTGACGGGAATGCCATATACATCTTTGACGTATTTATTCAGTGTTCGATTGAAGTATGCGTAGTTTTAAAGGAAGGATTAATTGAATTTATTTAATTACAAGCTAGACCTCTTTATTTTCGGAAAAATTATTTTAAAAATTAAAAATTGCTTCGTAATTACTTTTTGTTACTTTTCAATAAATGACCAATATATAGGTTTCACAAGATGTAAAATTTGTTGGCTATTGTTTACCAAACATCGTCTCAAATTTATGAATTCATGTGAACTGCATCGATAAGTGCAATAATTTTTTTGTTTGGCGAATCCATGATTGGAATAATGAATATATTTATACGAAACACGACGCTAACCACATCTTACATTAATTATTAACTCGGCTGATTGGCCACAGAGACCTCTAGGTTGGATTTTGGGCAATATTGCTTGGCCATGATTGCTGACCACATATTGTCGTAAAAAGTTGCTCGTTTACAAGCCCCTTAACTATACAGGTGAGACAGATGTCGAACCTAATTTGTCTTCTGCGCATGACGTCACAGGCGAGACAAGATGCTTGCGATTGTCGCTGTGTCGATGCCCTGAAGATTTTTCTTTGCGATTTTTTGTTGTATTAGTTGTTTGAAGGAAACTGTTTTACGTTGAATACAGTATGCATACGTACTTAAAGAAGACATACATTGCCGTCGTGCGCTATGCATAAATTGTAAAAGAAAATTAAAGTAACGGGAATCAACTATTATTCATTTCCGAAAGATGCTAATTTATGTGGATCGTGGAACGATTCTTGCCGTAGAAAATATATGATTAATGTAAAGAATGGTTAGCACAAACTATAATCATGTAGAAATATACTTGTATGCATATTATTATTAAGTATATTCGAAAAGCGCTATTTTCAGCCCGGATGTGTTCGGTACACTTTTCTGAGGATAGTGTCTAAATACCATTGCGTCAAAAAATAACACATCAAAGAGTAGTCGAAATTTAAAACCCGAAACTGCCTGTCATTTCAGGAAAGATAAATTAAAAACCTTACGCTTTGCCCACGATATTATAGTATTAGGGGAGTCAGGAGAAGATTTGGAAACCATAATAAATGGCAGAAACGTAGTCAGGAGAAAGAGGATTAATAAAGCTAAAACCAAGGTAATGGGCTGTAGTATGGTAAACAGTGGAATAACAAAGGGTATGAGGTGAGTAAAGCTATCACTTCAAAAGTGTAAAATAGTTAATTTTACATATAAGAGGAACATTTCAAACTACTCTATTACCTTATTTGGTGAAAATATACCATAGGCCACTGAAGTACAATACCTTGGCTTGACACTCGATACTAAATTAACATGGGCCCCACACATCTCATTAGTGATTTAAAAAGGTAGGAACAGATTGAAACAACTAAAATTTTTATTATCAGGAAACTCAAAACTACCAATCAGATTAAAGAGACTCGTGTTCATCACGACAATACGGCCAATATGGCTATATAATTGTGGATTATGGGGTTCTGCGGCTGCATCTCAAGTCAAAAGAATACAGACAGCCCAGAACAGAATACTAAGAATCATCTCAGATGCACCATGGTACGTTAGAAACAGCAACTTACACAACGATTTAGACATTCCTCCAGTTCTACAATCCATCAGCTCCAATTATCTTAAGCTTCACACTTCAATGACAGGCCACAGAAACCTATTAATAAGTGATACTGCATACAAACTTCCTCAACCCAAGCACCACAGGAGACTGAGAAGATAACGTCCTACAGACTTTCAAATAGTCATTAATTCCTACAATAATCATCACATTAACTAAAAGTTTCTATAATAGTTCTACATTTACACACGTGCTCAATCTCTTGTTATGCTGGGGCCTGCTATTGAGCAGTTTCCCCATTACATGTCTCAAGTTATGTTACTGACAATATTATCATAACTAAATTGTACATCGTACAGATAAAGCTTTATTAAATCAAAAAAACAAAGAGTACTAGATTAGGAAGGGATATTTTGACGGAAGTTAAGGAATTCTGCTGATTGGGAAGCGTAAAAACTAGGGATGGTAGAAGTATAGTAGACATAAAAAGTAGGATAGCACAGGCTTTCGCAAAAAAGAGGAATTTAATTACGGTTAATATTAGTGTGAATATTAGAAAATCATTGCTAAAAATTTTCGTGTGGAGCGTGGCGTTATATGGGTGCGAAATGTGGACTATAAGAGTTGGGGAAAGGAAAAGAATAGAAGCCTTTGAAATGTGGTGCTATAGGCGAATGCTGAAAATCAGATGGGTGGACAAACGAGGAAGTTTTAAAGAGAATAGGGGAAAAGCAAACAATATGGAGGACGTTGACCAAGAGAAGAGATAGATTAATAGGCCATATTTTAAGGGTCTTGTAAAATTAGCATTATAGGGAAGTGTGTGGGGTAAGACAGAAGAGGGAGGCCAACGATGGAATTCGCTAAACGGTTAGGGAGGATGTGGGATATGCGAGATACGCGAAAAATGAAAAGGCTTGCGCAATATAGGTTAGCATGGAGGGTTGCATCAGACCAGTCTTAGGACTGAATACCACAATAACAACAAACGCAGTAAGACGTACTGCAAGAAACGGGCACAAATTAGTGGACGAACTGACACCACAAGCGTGTGAAGATACAAAAAATAATGTGACTGAAATTCAACTTCATTCAGGGACAGTATGCAATCCTGATGCTTTAGAAGTAACAAAAAATCAATTACAATTACAAAATAAAAGCATGTGGAATATTTTTGGGATCTCTGTAGGGAGAAAGAAAAATTACAAGAGCAACTGAGCAAGTTGAACAGAACTTATAAAGATGAAAACAATTACTTACTAACCAAGAGAATACAATAGAAGAAAGTCATCTAATTCACGTTATTATAGTACCAAAATTTATAAAGTATAATATTCCGCAAATTATTACTATTTTTATTCACGGTATTCTGCTGTAGTAAATGAACAATCTATATTTACCCAATCATTAGTTTTTCAACAAATTATTATAATATTTGCAATATATTTCGCGATGTCGTGGTGTCATTGCACTGAAATGACGGGAGAAAATAATGGAACATGTTCCCTCAATAAGCGTTCATTGCTGACCGTCTCAATAATACATAACGTTACGAAAATATAAACTCGTCCCATTGTTAATGTTAGCTGTACTATAAACATCAAATATGTTTGTGTCGTTTTTTGCAAATATTTACGCCGGGGCAAATGCATTTAATTTTCTGAAACTAATATGTAATACACTAAAATAACGGTACAATCACATATCAAGAGAGAAGATAAGACATGAAATATTTGTGCTATGAAAGAAATGTCAGCGTCACGTCCGGATATTATATGGAAATGTCGAAGTTTCCAGAGTCAATGGATTGGGCTTGCGTCCGGCGTGACGTCACGTGCAAAGGAGGCGTGCCATGGACCTGCGCAGTGTCATACCTTTATATTTCTACCATGGTCTAAATCTGCATTGTTCATTTACTTTAGGTATCATCGCGTTTCCAGGGTTAAAAGTCCACAGAGTTACCCAACGCAGTTCTTCGTTTCGTGAGAGAGTCCTTGGTACATCTCTGACAATTTGGAAACGAGAACGAGAGGCTGTTCGGCACTTGTAGCGTGATAGTTCGCGTGACTCAGGGGCGTTTCGGCAATACACGAAGCGTACCATTGCCTTGAAAAACAATGTTTATATATAAGGGACAAGTGCTGCAGAAGGTCGACGTACCGTACATTTATGCAGAAGTTTCCGAAAAGGGAATCAAATAAAATATCGAGAAACACATGCATGGATTTACAGATCGTGGAAGAAGAAGAGTGCAGCAGCTAGTTGCATTCATAAGACAAAGATAAAAATTAATATAAGCTAAGGACGAGATAAAGTGAAGAAGGAAATTAAAGACCAACTCCAATGGCGGTCTATATCTCAGACATGAGGTATCATATGAAAGAATTTTGCTCCATGCTTTTACGTATAAACTAATCTGATAATTTATTAGTAAAAGTTATTTAGATTCTAGTATACTAATTCTGTCTGGTATTCTTCTTCCTTGGCTCTGCAACCCATTCAGGGTCTTGGTCTACCGGGTCGACTGCGGACTGTCATCTTACATGACAGATTCTGTCTATAATTAATCCATATTTTAAAAACTAAAATTTCTGGATGTGATTTATTCTTAGTGAATGACAAACTGTAACGATGTGACTTCTAACAAAAATTTATTTTAAGCGAATGTTATATATCAACGTTCATCGTGTTTCAACATACACAGCGTAAACACATGCGTATTCAGACAAATTCATTAGACAAACATTAAATCATATGTAAATTTAATTATACGAGGATGAGTCATCCGATTAAAAAAACATAACTATTCAGGTTTCAAATCGATTTCATTATACAATGTACTGTTAAAATAGTATATATATATTGTGATAAAAAGGCGGATTTTGTAAGGTTGTGGCGTTATGAGGCGCAGTTCGGCCAACAACAATGGCTAGTCGGCCGAAAGATGGTGATTCCCCGCGGGGGAGGCCCGCCGAGCGTGTATAAAAAAATGACGATGGTGAACCCCCGCGGGAAAACCCCGCCAAACGAGTTTAAAAAATGAGGGCAAAGAACCCCGAAAAGTTGTGAAATAGGGGAATTCCCGTCGGAAGGTTTAAAAGGGAAGCCGATGGGTGGCTCGCGACCAGAGGGCAGAAGGCAGGCGAGTGGACCAGAGGGCAGAAGTCGGGCGTGTGGAGCGAGAACGGACGTGGACCGAGCAGAAGTGAAACAAGGAGAGGAGAGGACGTGGCTCGACCCCAGAAGGCAGGCGAGTGGACCAGAGGGCAGAAGGCAGGCGAGTGGACCAGAGAGCAGAAGTGAAACGAGTGGAGCAGAGGACAGACTTGGTCCGAGCAGCCAGAAGCCAGATGAGAGGACGGACGTGAGCAGACGTGTCCAGACGTGATCAAATCCTGCAAGACGCCAGAGAGACGCACAAACATTCGAAAAGTGGATGTTTTTTGGCCCAGTAATTGTGGGTAAGCGATAAAAAAATTGTGAAACTTGCTCATTGCTCTGGATAAATAACATTCAATGATTTTTATTTCTATTTTCAGCTACTGCATACTCCATCTCTTGAGAGACCCAAAATCCCCTGAGATTAAGTCCGTGTCTTCACTTAAATTAATAAACAAAAATATTAAAATTGATCATATTTGCACTTTAAATTAATAAATGTTTTATACACAAAAAAGTATATTACAATATATTCATTTCAAATAAGATGATTCTTTTCTAAACCACCTATATTTATATATATTTGTGGTCCAATCGTTTATATATATATATATTATATCGTCAGAAACGTACGTGAATCGTTGCAGATTCCAATTGACACTTTTAAATATTAATGCTAAAATTATAAAGATAAATGAATCCAAAGATACTGTTGTAACGAAGACTGTAATTTGATATAGTCTACTACACAGGTGTGAACATTTTTAGACTATAAGCAAGTTATTAATAACTTTAAGTTTCTTTACGTTGGTTGCAACTATTTCCCAGTTCCTGAATTCTTCAAGGATACCTTCTACCTGATGAGATGCAAAAATTTAAATTTCTTGGAAATTAATACTCCAACAAATTGTGGGGTGTTAACAGACTATCAAAAAAAAGAACTTAAAAAATTTCAAATAATTTAGTCGTTAAATGAACCCAAACCTTATTTGCAATTAAATTGGGTACCAAAGGCAAATAATGAGCATGCAAAGGAATTGTTCGTTGCAGAAGAGAGAAAACTGAAGCAAATTCTGAAAAACTGAAAAAAAGATTTAATAAATACTTGAATAGAAAAAATTTTGAGGATTAAACATTACGTTTTGGTACTGTTAAAAGGAGAAAAAAGGGTTTTTGATAACCACATATAGAGTTTAATGACAACCGATTATCTGATAACACCAAAAATTATAACTACAATATTTACCATATATATATATATATATATATATATATATATATATATATATATAGCCAGCATGAAGACATCCGGAGTCATGAGAAAAGTACAGTTTATGAAACAAGTGTTGTGTATGTTAAGTAGTTTGTCATAAGTAATTTTCATTAAAACTAATTTTCAAGTTACATATTTAAATGAGAATATTTATTCGCCTGCAGATCAGTTTCTGTTCGTTGTAAAATATTTTGCTTACAGGAAAGATGACTCATACATTATTTAACGAGTATCATTTGTCCATTTCTTCACTCGTTATGACGCTACAAAAGAATTTAGCTTCAAAGAGATGTTTGAAAGTAATAAAAACGTCGCTTATTTATTGCCTCGTAAACCAAGTTCAAAGACACATTTTCTTGTTTACAAATGGACGGAAAGGGCAAGTTTAAGCCGCGATTTCGAAACTATTTCTGCTGTTCTTTTACCCGTATATTTTTGCTCCTACCGATAATGCGAAACATGAAAAAAAAATGTTTGTGCGTAAAGGATCTGTTGCAGCTCAGACAAAATATTATACACCTGTGTAACTCGTGTAAAGATTCTTTAACCCGGCAGGTGTGTAAGGAAATATGATACAGGTTTAAGGTCAAATAAAATGGAAAATAACGTCATGTTTAATTTCTTTTTCTTTCTGTAAATCTCAGAATTTGGAGCCTCTACCGCGTGGTTTATTAATTCCGTAACTGTTAATATTATTCCACTGTAAATACCAGCATTCGATATTTCAAAACTTCTATTTATTATGCCTTATGTATTAAACTAAGAATATACAACGGCCAACTTGTAGATATTCCAGTTCATAAAAGAACCACGGAAAAACATTCGATTTATCGGTAAAATGCAGAAAGAAAAACTTGATTTCCCCAAGGGAGTCTACGTGTGGCCAGAGATGAAGGTAAACCCATATTCCGTGATTATATCCGACCCGAAACCGGTGCGTCCTTCATAAAATATATTCTCAATTTCTTAACTTTCCATGGTTCTGGTTCTCGAAGGTCTCCTCCTTTCACAATCAACTGGGACTTTAAAGGAAACTGTCAAAATTATATTTATATATAACTTACAATGTGTGATATCACATTAATATTTTTTTTCTTTATTTAATAAATGATTTAACCGAAAAAATATGTTTTTAGAAGGGCTAGCAGTCTCAAAGTTTATAAGGAGGAATCACATTAAGAACCTAGGAGCACATGACTTGGCTTCTCGTTGGTATAATCACATAAAATTACAGTAAACAATGACTTAATTCTGACTAAATGTATAGAATTTTACATCCTATAATAAGCATTTAATAACTATTCTGAACATCTCACCGCATAGACATCAATTATGTTTGGCCATATATTTTAACAGCTTCGTAAGAATTTTATCTCATTTATTATAATTACATTTAAAACTGCAGCATATAATATCATACGTAATGGAACGAGAATTACCTGTATATTATTTACATAATATCATGTAATATGAAATCAACTAATCTTAATCCAAAAATTATTTATGAATATCACTTTAAATTTCTTAAATAAAACAAGAAAGAATTATCTGAGTATCATCTCACTGTATTTCAAAATATTATGTATATTTTTTAAATTGATGAATAGTTGCAAAAATGTTAATAATGACTTAATCGTGCATTGTCACGAAAAAATTAATATATTTTTTCTAAAGCCTAGTTGTTATTTTTCTTTTTAATAGAAGTATTTGCCCAAAAGTAACAGTAATTTAAAAGTTTTGATCCCATAAGTTTATTGCTTTCAATTGTAAAAAAATTAATTCCCTTTAAAAACCCGGAACATATTATAAATGTTCGCATTAGAAACATTTATTTCTAAATTGCTTATTACCTTACAATCTTACATAAGGTTATGTAAATGTTATTGGTCTAATAACTCAAAAAATTAAATTTAATAAAAAATAATTACGATTTACCATTTTAATACAAATTTGTATTACAAAACACGTGACGTTTTATTTTGGTATTAAAAATTAATATTTATACGATCTTTGAAAAATACATTTTTAATTTTCTACATTTTGTTGTGATGATGGAGAATTTAAATTGTTGTTATTCATTCCAGACTTGCATTTAAATCTAAATTCCATTTATTGGTTTGCTTTTATTAATAAATAATATTTCAACTATTAAGTCAGATAATATAATTCCTGTATTTATTATTGTTAGAGCAATATTTAATTGCTGCTATTCGTTATTGAATATTTAAACTTATATTAAACGTATAGGCATTAATAACTATTATATTGAATATTTAATTGACCGTCCCAACAATATGTCGAATATTAAATATAACGCTTAACGAATACTATTCAGAATAAGTATATAGAATTAAAATTATGACTAATTTAAAGACAAATAAAATTTTCATTTTATCGTTCACAGTTAATCGGTTAAATTTCTTCGAGATATTTTTACAAAAAAAAATTGTACAGAAAATTAAAAACTAATGTAATAATATATCGTTGAAAAATTAATCATTTATAATTTTATTACTTATTTAGACCATTACTCTATTGTCAGAGTTAATATGTAACTACATACCTCAAAAATTTAATTAACATTATTTATTTCAAGGAAATTAATAATGAATCTGAAATTTTTAAAGATTTATTTTTAACGCAATATTATGGCATTGTATTATATAAACTTTTTGTACTAATATTCTGAAGAAATTTACTTGACGAAATTATGTTGAATAAACATCGTTTGTCTTTGGAACAGTCGTGAATTTACATTTATAAAATCAAATATTTTAATACTTGAAAAATTCCTAATGTCAGGACGAAAAGTTGTATTTCGTATAATATAATTTTATATAAATCAATTGTTGTTTTTCATAGTTGTTTATTTTTATTTTCTATCTTATTTGACTAATAATAATTGTATTATCAAGGTAATTTAATTTAATACAAGTATGTACTAAATATTTGGTCTTTTTAAAAATAATTATGTTTTGCAGTTATGTATACGAATATAATTTTTACTGACGTTTTGTAGTTGAAATATATTTCTTTCATTGTTTCTCCAGAATATCTTAAATTACATATGTCCTTAATTTTAGTGTTAGCTATTCCTTATTCACCAAAATTGTATTCTCACATAGACCTACGTAGGCGTACATAAATATGAAAACAACATTCACAGGTATTCAGTGAGGATCTCAATATGTTTTTACCGCAATATAGGTAACACTCCCTCTTCGTCACATGTAGAATAACCAAAGCTGAACTGCGTCGAGTAAGTTTCCAGTTAATGACGTTCCGGAAGAAAACGTAATTACCCAGCTGGAGTGTGAGTCAGGTCATGGCTTCGAACTGGTTTATGCTGCTTAGTCATTACCATATTTTCCAAGTTACTACTTCCCCGAGTAATTTTGACCGAGTCGTTAGCATATATGTTTTCATATATCCATAACTTCAGTACATCAAATTTTCAATTAGATAATACCCTTAACACTGTACTCTGACCTAATCGTAACCCTAAATAACCTAAAATCAGGCATGCTCGTATAATATTGAAAGATTATGAAAAAGTCACGGGATTGAGTCTGATTTCCGATTTAAGAAAGTGATTAAAGATATACATCATTAGCATATCATTAATCTGTGAAAATGCTGTAATTAAAAATGTTCCCAATTAAGGAGTAGAAGTTACGAGACACAATTTATTCAAGTCTCCGTTAATAATTAGGACATATTTTCGATACCATGAATACGTCAAATTATTGTAATAATTATATTATATTCATTGTGTCATATAATTCTAATTATACTCCTTCGAGTCTTCGAATCTTAAGTCCGTAAACAACAGAAAAGATTAGTGTGGATACTTAACGGACAACATAGATTAAGTGGGGGTCGGTAATAATTTATAATAATTTATTCACGTAATAAATAGAATAGTTAATACGGTTATATATTCATTTTAAACGATTTACACAGTTCTGTGTGAGTAACCTTAAACGAAGTTAAAATCAACAGAAAATTCAAAGCTTTTGTTCTTTTCTAATGGGAGCCGATTTGACCTTGAAAATCTTCCTCCTTCCGACGAATTAAATTTATGCGTCATTGTCACATTATTGTCCACGTATAATCCCTGAAATAAGGGTATGTTGTCGGATGTGAGACAGTTTGTATATTTACAAAGGCATATCAAAATTTAGATATCAATTAAGCAGTATTTAGTAGTAATAAAACGTAATAATTAATGCAGGTTTTCTAATGTATCGATTTACTGTCATCATTTGATTGTATAATGGTGCATAATGCTTCCAAATCAACACAGTATACTAGAAGTTGGCAAATACGCAGGAATAAGTAGGATCGTGACGAATTCTTGTATCAGAACCGTTACCAATTGCACATAAAATAATTTTTAGTTTTAGTTTTTTATCATATTTGACAATTAATTTTTTCTCAACTCTGGACTATTAAAGGTATAAACATACTAAATGTACTCATTAGCTGTGAAAAATTACCATTATATCATAATTTATCATTAATGTTTTCCATTGTAATTCAAATTCTCAGATTGATTAAAATGATGTTGAGCGCATTCCACGCGAAGAAATAAATATTAGAGGAGTCTGTCTAGAAGATTTTTATTACTACTAAATTTATATATTTCCAGGAAGTGTCAGCGATAAATAATACTTCCATTTTTTAGTTTTGAAAGGAAACAAAATGTGCAAGAGATCGTGTTACGTAGTTGTTAATTCAATACCGGCACTAAAAAGTTGATAGCAAATGTATTCACATTATATACTACTTAGACTTGAACATTAAGTCTGCAACTGCTCCAAGCCGGTAATTTGTAGTTTGTGGTTGGGAAATTCTTCGTGGTCTGTAATTTGATGGGATTATTCACAAGAGTGAGACTCGCAACTTCAGCATGGATTGTAAATTACACATATTTTTTTATTAAAATCACAAATGAATTGAAATTTGACAAATTGAGCCCATTTACCAAATTGAAATAAATAATCAAAAAACAAATTCAAATACCTCAATTATTACGTATAGCAAGTAAATTGATTACTTAGACACTTCAAAGGTGCAGTATATGTAATTGAATGATAACGCAGGTAGTGAATAAACCTCAGACGCAAATAAACATATTTTTGATAGATAAGTTCGTGGATGAGGTTAATGATTTGGAGTCTTCTATGATGCGGTCAGTTTTATTTACTGCAAAAAGAAGGTAACAGCAGCTGTACTATGCGCTGGTAGAGAGTATCAGCCTAGAGCAGAGGATAAGTTTCGTAGTGAATTTCTGTCGATCACAATTGTATTATTTATAATATATATTATTATGTTAATAATATGCACCATTTGAAGAAAAATTTTACCAAAATTCTATAATGTACTGAAGTTGTACGAATAATGTCAATTATACTATGTTTGATGAAGTAATTTTTTAATACATATTACCTGTAAAAAATTTTCAGTTCAATCATTTTATGTTTTACCAAACTTCTATTATTGCTTATACTACTAAACGCGAATAACAGCATGAATTTTTAATTGAATTTTATTATGAAAACAGCGCGTATACTTTAATTAGCTTTCTTTTAGACATTTATGAATGTAATCAATTATTAGATTGTTTATTATCATTATAATTGGTTTGGTGTGTATAAATTATTTATTTATGTTTTCCAACCTGATATTAGTCTTGAAAACTAATAAAGCGTATCTAAAGCTTCCCTGTAAATTTAAGGGAAATACGTTGGATTGAATGTTATACGAAAGATATTGTCTTCAATCTCTTTTTCTCTCCCTTTCCTGCATCTTGTTTTCACCCAGCTTTCTAGGAGGTTCTACGTGTTTTATTCTAACTAAACTTGTTCATTATTGAGACTGCCAAGATCAGAGATTGGAAGTTTATCCCAATAATTTTCGATATGTTACTATATATATATATATATATATATATATATATATATATATATATAAAGAGAGATACTGCATAAAACTTATTTAAATATCCGTAGAAAATTCCAAATTTCATTTTGACAGCATAATTGTAGAACGCCATGGAAACTTTATAATATAAAATTGTTTATAATTATAATATAAAATTTTATGTAATCACCTTATGAGACAGATTTGAATTATGGCATTATTCATTTAGTTACAAATATTAGCACGTTTATATACGCTAAAATCATGGACAAATTATTAAGGTCTTGGTATATAAAGCTGTACAGGTAATTTAAAAAAAGGGGGCGAAATGAAAATGTAGTGATTTGAACCACAGTTTTAAAGTGCATTGGTCAGTTCTGAAGTTTGAATACTCTTGTAAGATTTTAAGAATAAATACCCACATAATAACAAATACAATACATATTTTCTTGTTTATGTTAATTGTGGTGTTTATTATAACACTCGTGTGCGAATTGAGCTTTTAGTTCTAAGCGTGAAGCGTGCGTCAGAGTTCTTGTATAGACAGTGAGCAAACATTTTGTTTACGAGTTACTCTCCATCTTTTTCTTTTTAGGATGGATGAAATTGCCTTCCATTTTATTTCCAAGAAAAAGTCTAAACAACATTCTATCTCAAATACTGATGCTCATGGCAAGTTTCACAGAAGCTGAAACCCCAAGAAAGCTATAATTCTAATATGTTAAATTCTATGTCACGTTTCATCAAACAATAACTGAAATTATGTAACGTATAATTTTTTTATTTCTATTACTTTTCTTGGTTCTGTTCCGCTTAAAAATTAATCGTACTGGTCTAGGATTTCATTCTTCTTCTTGGTTCTGCAGCCCATTGAGGGCCTGGGCCTACCGAGTTGACTGCGGACTGTCATCGTACATGACACATTCCAAATTTGGAGTGATACATGGCCAGCGTATCGACTCTCCAGCAGTCTTAATCCTAGTCTCCGTGACTATAACGGCACAAACATCCAAGCTCATGCCAATTTCGAACCCGTGACCTCTGTGTTGTGAGGCAGTGACGCTAGCCACTAGACCACAGGAGGTCGGCTCTATGATTTTTTATTAAAAATACTTTTACAAGGGCAACAGAAACTAAGAGACTGAATTCTACTCGATGGCGTAACAAATGGTTATAATTTTTCCAATAATGTATGTGTTCTTGAGGGTGTTGATTCATTATTCTAAACTCCATAATTTTTCAAAATTGACTGGTGTCGAAGAGTTTTATACAAAATAATAAAAGTAGAATACACTAATTTTGCTTTTTGATTGGTGTTTTCTGCAAAGTTTCACAGGTAAATAAAGCATTTATTGTAGCATTACACGATCGTGCGTTAGTAGTTGTTAATCTGCCTTATGAAAATTGCTAGTTGAGGGTAATTTTATTGGATATCCACATTATATAATGCGTGTAAATGACGGAGTAATCAAAAATTTTTATTGTGCTATAAATAATGGGGAAAAGCTTTGAGAAAATATACCACACTGAAATATGCTTTAGATTTTCTCAGAGTCTACAAAAATAATTATAAAACCTAGTTTTAATCTTGAGAACGACACACCGAAGGACGAGATTATTAAGTACAACATGTAAGAGAGGAATCTCATCAGTGATCAGAAGCCTGTGTACGTACTCATTCGTCTCTCTCTCTCTCACGGTCGACAGGAAGTTCCTTATTAGTGCTGAGCGCTTCGTGAGATGCGTTGATTACAATCAAAGGAGCAGATGTCCGTACCGAGTTCTAACGCAAATTTGTCGCAAAATAGAATATTAACCGGAGACAGTGACATCCCCGTCATACTGAGAGACGGAAGGAGAAGAATCTTGGCTGAGTTCATTTGCTTTCCGCCACATAACGTTCCATTTCCATCCATTCTTCGAACAGATTTTCATACCCTATTACGATAAATAATTAACTTCACCCAAGTTTAAAAATTGTGTCTTTGCCAATTTGATATTTTCTATCTTTCTAATTTCCAGAATGAAGCCGACCGAGTGTGAAACAGATTTCAGGGTTAGAAAGTCCAAGTAGAGCTGCTAGTTTCACTTTTTGTCCAGAACCTCTTGACCGGGCCTCAAGGAAACAACCCTAGGGCACGGTGATTGAGTACTCAGGGATGAAAGGAGGGGATGTAATGACGCCCCATTACGTTCAAAACTTAAGCAATCAGGGTAGTGCAGGTATAGTGTCCCAAAGTTCGCTTTCTGCGGACACCCATTGGCGCTTGAGATCCCTGAGGAAGGCTGAATCCTGCTTCTGATCCAGATAACCATTGCGGCCATCGTTTCAGCCCCTTGGTAAGCACCAAGTCTTGGTTTTCGTGTGGCGAGATGCGACTTGGTAGCCAAAACCACCTCGGCGTGACCCGAAGGAGACAATGTTGATGTTGGCCCGAGTTCTTGACAGTAGTGCGGTGATGCAGGCTTCACGAGTTATGCAAGCGATAGTTTTCTTCGACGTCTCCCAATACATCTATTTCGTTATATCTCGACTGTTATTTCAATTCCACGAAGTTTTGTGACAGACCCCCTAGCACAGAACATTTAAAAATCATCAGGCTCAAATGAAGCCGAGCAACATTTGTTGAATTTAAGTCGACGCTTGGCTGGTCTGTTAGACCAGTCTTTGATATTATCTCGTCTACTTTATCAACTCAATAATTCCAGCCTGATTCTTCAAAACACATAATCGAATTACTTTCCATTTCATGTTCACTTAATCTCTATTGTTTCTCTTCTTTATTGTTCCCTGAACCCAGCTTGACTCTATAAATATATTTAAATTCGTGGTGGTATTTCTCACCCCACTCTGTCAACAACACCCTTCCTCTACTGCCCTTTCACCGTAGCCGATTTAGCTCAAAAATTTTTTTCATTGAGTCCAAGCAGGCAGCTTATTCTCGAATTGCCACGAACGCTAAGCCCTTTTATCATTCATCGATTTTAATACGATTTACCAATAAATAATAATTTTTCCACCATATTACCTGATAATCAACCGGTCGTACCTGCAGTACAAGAATCATCATGTTGTTATTGTGGTATTCAGTCCTAAGACTGGTTCAATGCAACCCTCCATGCTAACCTATCTTGCGCAATCCTTTCCATTTCCTCATAACTAGCACAGCCAACATATTCCGTACACTACTTAGCGTATTCCATCCTTGTCATCCCTCTTCTTTTCTTACCCTACACACTTCCATCTAATGTTAACTTTCCAAGACCCTCGTGTCTTAAAATGTGGCCTATTAATCTACCCTTCTCTTAGTCATCTCCTCCATATTGTTCACTTTTCACCTATTCTGTTAACAACTTCCTCGTTTGTGATTCTATCCACACATCTGATTTTCAGCATTCGCCTAGGCTTCTATTCTTTTCCTTTCCCCAACTCCTATCGTCCACGTTTCAAACCCATATAACGCCCCGCTCCATACGAACGATTTCCTAATATTCACACTTTGTTACCCGTAAGTAAGTTCGTCTTTTTCGCGAAAGCCTTCCTTGCCTGTGCTATCCTACTCTTTATGCGCACTATACTTCAACCATACCTAGTTATTACACATTCCAAGTAGCAGAATTCCTTAACTTCCGTCAAAATATCCCTTCCCAATATTGTTATATTTTTATTCCACTGTTTGCCAAACTACAATCCATTAACTTGGTTTTCCCTCTATTAATCATCATATTGAACTCTTTCTCCAGGACTCCTTTCATTACATTTATAATGGTTTATGAATCATCATATTCCACAAATATTCCGTGTAACTAAGCTCTATAAACATTTATTTCACAATCTTCTCTATTCTACTAAATTAAAACCGAATATTCCTTAACTTAAATTGCTGAAAATCAGATGTGTGCATAGAATCACAAATTAAACGGGAATATCAGTACTATGGAAACCAAAATAGCGTGAATTACAAGCAAGTCATTCCACAATTGCGACTTTCGATATGTAAACTACGGAATAATATTATTATCAAGTATATTTGAAGTAGAATGAACTCCTAAGTATAAAGTATTAATGTTAAGACTGATATAGTGATGATAAATAATATAGTAACTGGCGAGTGCCAGTACATAATATATATATAAGAAATATATAGTTATATAGTAAAAAGGATTGAATTTGCTTGTATGCCTGTATGTTTGTATATTCTTAATAGAAATTTAAAAAAAACTTGATACAAATACTCTCAGAAACCACGATAAAATTATTTGGGGTAGGAGAAAAGGTAAGAAACGCCTAGTACAAAATTGGAATGATATATAGTAAAAATATGCGAATGTATCAGATCAATTCTATCGTGCAATAGGGACCCGGGACATGTTAGGAAGTGTGATAAAACACAAGATGAAATTTTTTTTTACATGCGTAGGATTTTATAACTTCATTTTATTTAGAATTGTATTTTAACATTCCGTATTTCACTGAACCACCTCAGGCATTGCTTTTGACCAATCATAATCCGCAGTTCGAATTTCAGGAAATATCAAAGAGTTATAAGAACAAATAGGTTGTAAATGATTAGTTTTTTTTATTTAAGTTATTTAATGAAATGACGCGCTTTAGTATATAGTATAATAATTTTATTTAAAAAAGGGGTCCTGCGCACTATTACAAGCAAACTAATTAATTCAATGGGATGATTTTTAAATATCAGGGTTAATTACTCATTGGGGTAACCACGTGAAGCAGATTTTCATGTTTTCGTCAGTTTTTATCTTCATTCGTGTCTCAATGCAGGTTACTTACTAGACGACCGAAACTTCCTTCAGGTCGAATTGTAGATTTTCACTCTGCCGGCGGAAAGTAGAAAGAACATCGTACTGCTGGTGATTGAGGAAACCCCAGTTTTTCCTACTTCTTCCCTCTGACTTTCCTTATTCTCAATACCTGCTCACTAAAAAGAAACAATTTACACATAACTTTCAACTCTTGTTGCACTCTCCAGCTTTCTCCTCCCTTCCACCTCACCTTCTCAACGCCTTGAACAACTACCTCCTCGCCTTCTCAATGTCTACAACGATTACACATATTTTTCGGCTAAACTCCTATATCCCTTCTCCAAGGTAGAACGCAATCCCACGTGATGTTTGTTCCGCCAATGTTCATGAGTTCTTAGTCCAACGCGGGAAATTTTCCATAACAAAGGGAACCGTGTCCTTAGGAAATTTTGAAGGGTGAATGTCCCTTCAGCAAAACAATCTTAATATTATAAACCCTCAGACAGGCAGGACTCCCGTTCGGCAGTCTGGCGCAGGTAAATTCCAGTTCCACCTGCCTGTCACTAGGTAGAATGTTGATGCCGAGTTTATAGATCCTTTAAAATTCCTAAAGTTTGAACAAAATTAGGTAGGGGTCCTACTGCGCTTCAAGGTAAAAGAATTTAGTAGATTTATTTCCAATCGCAATAAATAATTATTTATAATGTTAAACTATGTATGTTTTTATTGTGTGTTCTTTGTAATTGTTAAATCGAAAAGCATTTCAATCAATATGTTTTAATAGTTTTGACGACGTGCAAATTTTCAAGTAAGAATTTCAAATAATTAACTACATAGCACAAAATTAATATTTTTTCTCCTGAAGAGTTGCAGGATTTAGTTATATTTTCTACACCGAACCATAATTCATACTTAAAATTTTCTACTCGCGCACGTTTTTAAAGTTAGCGCTACGCGTTTTCAATAAATTGACGAGACACTAAATTTCTGTGTTCTTCAGCTAGCAAGTACTTTAGAACATACGTACTCCTCTAACGCCGGGCACCCAAATGGTAAATAATAATATCGAGTTTACTCAATTTAATACACATCTACGCTTATTATTTGATACTTTTGGTTAACGTAATTAATGTCTCACATATCAAGTTACTTTCTCTGAAGTCTATTGTATTAAGATTCATTTCTAAATTAGATTAGGGCACGATATATTTTACGCTATTACGAACTGTATAATGAAACAGAATTAAGACATGTCGAAGAACTTCGGGGGAAATCCTGAGGGTGCTGGTAATGCGTCTGGAGTTTTTCTTCCCATTTGTTAACAATAATATAGCACGTTTGCTTATTATGGTATATGAAGCATCCTAAATTCTAGTAACAATTAGATAGACTGGGAATGTAAAAAAATAAGCAACCTATAGAGTAAAAATACCGTTATAATTATTCGAACTAATGATATTCTTGTTTGGATCTCCTAGAATGATTGCGAAGGAAACATGTCTTTGCCCAAGACGGGGGAAGTAAGACGTCTTCCAGATAATTAAGTAATTTACTTTATAATTTAATTACAAGATTGGGACTGAGTGTGGACCAGATGTCAGGTTAGAAAATCCAAGTTGAGCTGCTAGTTTCATTTTTAATCTGGAGATGAAATGGCGGATAATGTAACGAAGTTTACCTGATTTGAAACAAAATTACATGCAGAGAGACGAGTCTTAAACGGCAGAAATTGATAAAAATACTTTGGTTGGGAAGTCTGTAACGGTGGATATTCTATAACAATCACTTATACCAAAGTAAAAGTGTTTGATTTCTATAATGCGTCCATTGAGTGTTGGTTTACTCAGACTTGTTTAATATAATTGTGAAAATTCATGTCATTTGGTAGCATAATAGTTTGATTGGTTACATGTGAAATAACGTCTTAACGCTGAGAAAAAGATTAGAAATTTTATTACGGAGTCGTGACGTATTATCATGTCATCGGCGTTTTGTTTATAATCGCTCTTTTTAGTAACAGTCTACATGAGGGTGATCGTGAAACAGCCAACTCCTCTTGAATAGCATAGGAAGGGCATTGAAAAGGGGGGACGTGGAAGGTAGAGCAAGGTGGCAAAGGGTTGACTAAGGACCCGGGCTATAGTGTAGGAAATTTTTTAACTAAGAAATCTAAAACTGTATTATACTTTCGCTCTTTAATTATTGTTGTACTGTGTTGTATAGGACATCTGATAAATTTACGGACAGGCTTAACATAAATAAGACATTAAGAATAAAAAATTTAGTGTCTCAGTGAATTAGCTTTGTATCAAGGACTTGGTAAAAATTTTTTAGCATGATATTTTTGTACAAAAGTATCAATAATTTGTTACCATTTTATTTTAATAAATATTTATCTTGTAAATATGAAAGAAACCCATAGAGTAGAATTAGTCATAACTAGAGTTAGGTTAGATTAAAAACAAAATAGAATATTTATTAAAGGCATAAAAGAATTTAATAAGTTTCCAATAGAGAATGTAAGACTGTTAGTAAATTTAATAATTGTTTGTTTAAACATATGAGTATGAAATGTAAACTGTAGTAGTTAGTAGCATTTACTTTCTAAATATATTCTTTATAATTATTATAACTTAAGTATCCCACCCAATGTTTCACCTACAGAGATGCGGGGACAACCCTAAAATCCTGCATAAGCTAAGATCTGATCATAAATTACAAATTTCTAAGGGTATCGTGATGAATAACGAATTCTTATTAGCAGACCTTCTACGAAAATTATTATTCTTCATTCATGAAAAATATTAAGTATTGAATTTTAGTTAAATTTTTGCCAGTAAAAACTATAATTATACTAATTATTTAAGAGTATAGCGTACGTTTGTAAACCTTTAAATGCCTCCAGAATCATGAAATAGTTACCAGAACAATAGAATGATGTTTGATCGCCCAAGTTCCTGAATGAAAATTAATTTCGTAGATAAACCGGAAGTGAAAGTTTAAGTAGAGAGATATGGTCATGGAAAATAGAAAACTCACTGATTTAATATAAAGAGAAATTCCTACGCTCTAAACGAAATCTATCAAAATTAGGCAACCAAGCGTACATTTTCAAGTTTGCAGGGGGCCACAGGAAGAGCTCAAGGACCAGCAGAGTTTCTCTAGCTGTCGTAAACATGGTGTAATAAACATGTTATGTCACATTGACAATTAAGTCACGACATACCACATTCCCGAAGGTAAACGCAAAACCATCAATCTATTAGACTGCAATCATCACATTTCTTCTAACTAAATAGTAACGAAACATTAATTTGATGTCAACAATAGACCTAATAGACTATGTTCAAATTTCACGAATTAAATACATTCATATTGCGTGTTATCATTTATAGAATTTCATGTCACGTGAAAGGCAAAGATAAACAAAAAAACGGAGATTATTAGCCATTAAATATTTGAACGATAATAATAATCTTTCATTTAATACTCTGGCCAATAGCTACAGTCATTTAAATACAGCTGATTTAAATACACGGCAACTCCTTATCAAACTTTAAATTATACACCTTGTTGTTTTATAATTATTTTTTGTCTCAAAATGCTGAAATGAAACGCGTATTTACAATCTCCATTCCCTCAGATCAATTTCAGCTTTTTAGTGTAAAATTTTTGTCAGTGTTTTTTGGGGGTTGACACACAGTATTTAGATAACAACATGTGGCTCTTTGGTGGTATAATTTCCTAAGAATGCCCTCAAAACCTCTTAACTCCTATTTCCTTCAAACAACAGGAAACATAATCCTGCACACCTTGTTACCTCATAAATTCCGTCATGAATCGTAACATCACATCCAACAACTCCACAACAATCCTCCCGCGCCGCTCCAAAACTCCCAATCGACCTCATTCTTCCCCCTGAACATTCAGACACATCTTAACCCATCTTACCCTCACACTCACAGACCACATCCTCATATATCCTCCAATAACCAATACAGCGCCTGCCAACACTCATACACCCACATCGTATTCCCCTCAGTTATAGGCAAATAAAAAATAACATCTTCTAAAGTAGGCCAATCAATGGACGAAAAAACCAGTTACATGATTACACGTGAATTATAGACATTATTTTAATTTTGTAAAGACAAATTTTTATATTTGTGTATATTATCGATCTATTGTAATAAACTAATAATTGCATGATAAAAGTTTTTATATGAAATTAAAAATTACTATTGCCACCTTCTTTATTTATTTTTTGTAAGTGGATAAACCTACATCAGAAATTCCAGGAGACCTATTTGCGAAAAACCTGAAGTCCAGGTCAGTTAGTTAATATGACAAATAAAGAAACAACTTATACGAACTAGAGAAAATCATTATCAATCACACAAAAAATATACCATTACAATGACATTGTTATTTTCTTCAAGATTTTTCATAACTGATGACAAGAAACAAATTCAATTAAGGAGTCATAAAATTAACAGTAATGAACTTTTTATCGGTCATACCAATCGGTCCCTAAAACCGACGAATTAACGACAATATCAAGTATATAGTTGTGTAACAACTAAAACATAATTTATATTGGTAAAACTTAAAATGGAAGGAAATTATTTCACAAGACTTTTAAGCAAATTGCTTCGTATACGTTGTAGTACTAATGCATTACATGTTAAAAATGATAGAAATAATTTGAACAGAATGTATGATGTCCTTTTGTTATGTATCGTGTCATAGTTTATTTCTATTTCCACAAGTTCATATTTTAATTTACAACAGTAAATCTCTATTCTTCATTCTTATTTCGGTTCAGGATGCAGAACTTTCAACGTTGGAACTCTATATTTAAATTGAAATATTTGTATTTCCATGAATTAAAATTATAAGTTTGGAAGCAGAATAATTTATATTTTAACGAAATTGTCAATTAAAATTTCTAATTCATTGAAATTAGATTATTCAAAAATCAATTGCCTGTTATCTGACATTGAATACAATAAATTAAAAATACAGCCAATGCTGTCAGAAATAATTTAATTAATATTTCAATGACTTATAACAGCCTATTTGTCAGTTTTTGGTTTTATTTAAAAGATGAACTAAACTACGTTTCGTCTCTCATTTGAGACTTCTTTAAGTATACTAACGTAAAAAATACAATTTATTACATTACAAAAAATGAACAGCTACATTTTGTGAGTTTAAAACCGAGTATTGTATTTTTTTTAAAATAGCAACTTATTATTTAATGTAATTCATTGTAATTTTCATTTTGGTATACCTGAAGAAGTCTCAAATGAGAGACGAAACATAGCATATTTCATATTTTAAATAAAATGAAAAAACTGACAAAGAGGCTGTAATAATTCATTTAATTAATTATTTAAAAGTCAGATAAACTAATTATTTATTTAATATAATTATGACGTTTCATCCTTCTTTCTGGACTTAATCAGGTATATTTTTTAATGGACAAAACTGTTACAGATGCGGATACTTTTGTGCCGTGGACTACGCCCAACGACGGCTACGGCCAAAAGTAAATGAATAAAAGCTGTAAGGCAGACGAGTGCAGGCTCCTTCTTCATGTAATTACGTTTCAAACTCATCCAAATTTCTTGTTATAGCTGGTTGCATCACAATGGCCGTTGCCCCGCTGGTCAAGGAAAGAAGACTTAGCACAATCTGTTGTGTAATTTTTTTTATGAAGGCGGTGGCAATGAGATGGCAGGTACTTACGCTCAAGCAAACCCACGAGGATTTGCGGCTTAGTCATCTTGCCGATAATACTTTTTATGCATATAATTAACAATGTCCAATGATTAAATTTTTTAAAAATAAGTAATTTTTTGAATGAAAATATTTCCTGTGAAACGAATATGGTTGAATTGTAATTTGACAACATGTCCCTAAAACAAACTCTCTTCCCCGAATGTATTTCACAAGAGGACAAACGTATTCTTTACTTACCTATTGTTTCCCTCTTTCCCTGAAGACCTTCTTTTGTTTGTAGTGCACACTGACCTTTCAAATAATACATTTTTTGAGGTGATTTACACATACTGAAATGGAATCAATTCCACATTTTTAACGGCAGTTATGTTGCAACTGAATAAGCGAAAACAATTTACAATACCTTTATTTTACATATTCTTGATTAATGTATATTACAAAAATCAGAGATTAAAATTTGAAACACTTGAAGTGTATTTTTCGATCTAATATTGTTACATTCGAACCATAAATGCTATCTGAAAATCATCGATTCAAGTCACACTTCAATCCTTGAATTTTATATTTACCCATTGATCGGAAATTTGTACTTTTAAACATCAAATAATTTTTTAGTATTTTATGAGTCAATTTGAAAATATTATTGTTGTACAGTCCAAGGAATGTTTAATTTCAGTTGAGGTTCAGATAATTATAACTATTTTTCATAATAGTATTATATTATATTAAGTTCTCTATTCAACAATCTTTCCATTGACTTTGCTTTTGTTTGTATTTATTCCGTCATTTATCAATAAAATTTGTAGTCATAACTTTTCAAATAAGGAAAAAGTTTCATTCTCCTCCTTGCCGTTAACTAGTTATAGAGTATATTGGAAATTAAAAAGAAAATTAATTGGAAAACAACGGCAGTAGATATTGACGGGAAACCGGAAAACGATATTTCTTCAAAGACGATTAGTTTTGTGGTCGGGGGTGTGACTTTAGTTCGACGTTTAACAAATACCCCAAATTTAATTTATCGTTTAGAGTTCACTTTTTGATAATATTGAAACACGGTTCATTTTTTATAAAAATTATATATACCAAATTTTATACAAAACACTATTTACAATATATTAAAATCATAATAATATGACCTATTTGCAAATTTTACTATACTCATTTTTTAACTTACTCCGGCTACCAGTATGGACTTATAGGTTGACCGTGGTGGTTAGGAAAATTACACCAATTACGTTTCGAATCTTAAATAGAGAAAACATACCGCGCCGTTAAATTTAACCCCTTAGGCATTACGCAAAGAAAATAAATAATTAATGAGCCTAGAATTTAGAAATTAAATTAAAAAAATTAAATTACCGCGTCAATGTAAGAACATCGTATAATTAATCTGGTTAGGCTCTTACTACGGCTGTTGGCTGCACCGTCTCGGATGTTCGTATGTGGCGGAGGAAGACGATAAAGCCACGACACCCGGTGCTGTGTCGACGCTGATGGCCTCTGATCTCTCAGATCGCTGAACTCGCCATTTGATTGTGCATTGACCGCTTCCACGGCACGTAGTAGAGGTGGATGGCTGGCTTCCTCCTTGCTTCTCCTGGCGGCAAATTTCTACCGCCCTGGACAATAATTACTGGCTCTGACTTACTGTCCAAAACCTCTCGCCCCGGCTTGTCGGCTTGGACCTCCGGTTCTCCGCTCGTTCTCCACACCAACTGTTTTCTTTCCCCACATTTTCCATCATAAGTCATTTTCTCTTTCCACCATCACCATCAATCATATTTTCAAATTTGGGAAGTACACACCCCAATTGCACGCGAATTTAGTGAAACCTCGTCATTCTGACCATTGGCGGGGAGAAATAATTTATACGGGGTCATGCGCACCCAGGTATAAGCAGGGTTTCACACCTCTTTGTCCTGGAAGCTGTCACACCTACCCCGCAAAAATAGCCAAACCGATTTTCTCACGTTAATTTTCTCATCCGCATATGGAACAAACAATGTGTATTCCATGCGGTCAGGCGGATACTAAAAAAAGAATCCATCTATTTTAATAACTACTTAACGACTAGTACATATCTATCTTAATAACTATTTACTATCTAGTGTCCACTACATGTGGTTTACTAAAGTTTGTATACCAGTGGTTGGCAATTGTGAACAGTGGTACATCCAGTGACCCAGTAATCAAATTCTTGATTATGTTATTTGTAAGTATGATTTTCGCCGTACTTCTTGAAGTTGTTAATATCAACGTGATAGTTATAATCTGTACAGGGTGTCTCAAAAAATGATACTCACACTTTAACTGCCTGTTTTTGAATTGCAGGTGTAATAATTAATCACAGCATGTCAGGAAATCAACTTAGCTTGGAAGAGGGGAAGTTTGTCCTGAAATGTTATTGCAAAGACGATTCAAAACACAATTCGCAAAACCACCACCAACGCGCGGGACAATTGCTCGCTTCAGAGACAAATTTGAAGTGGATGGAACCTTCCAGAACGTCGACAACAAGAAACGTTCTGGACGACCTCGGACTTCCACGAGCCCTGTAAAAGACGAGCAAGTGCAGGAACATTCATTAGATCACCACAGAAATCTATTGCATCATGAAGCGTCTGCACTTTGAAATTATACATTCCAACACTAGCAGTCCAAGATCTCAACGAAGACGATCCTGCCCTGAGAGTTCAATTCTATGAATGGTACCCGGTAAAATACGCAGAAGATGCAGGGTTTCCACACAGAGATGGAGCGATGAGGCATCCTATAATTAAATGCCTGCATTAATCGCCATAATTTCACGTATTGTAAATCCTCATGCAACACTTGAACACCATGTAAACGTACCAGGAGTAACCGTGTGGTGTGCGACATCCGCATTGGGCATCATAGGATCTGTCACAGGTGAGAGTTACCTCAACTTGCTTCAGAAGTTTGTCGGTCGACAAATTTCAGAGTTGTTTGTTGATGATGGCGAAATTTACTTTCAGGAAGATGGAGCCCCTCCCCACCACCATCGCGATGTACGAGATCACCTCGATGCAGCTTTTCCTGACGCATGGATTGGACGAAGTGGTACCATTGATTTACCCTGCGCGTTCCCCAGACCTTCACGCCCATGGACTCTTTTTGTGGAGATATCTCAAAGACAAAGTTTATCACACCAAACCAAGAACAATTGATGCATTGAAATTGGAAATTGAAAGACAATGTCGCGATATTCCGAATGTCCTGTTTCGTGACGTTTGCGTTGTCTGGACAATAATAGTCATCAATTTGAACATTTGCGAACATGATTCTTCAATTACATTTTTCTTCTGTATTCGAAGCCATTCCATTTCACTCTATGTTCATAAATAATGTTTTTCTCGTCATTCGAAGTGTCTCTACATTTTTTTAGATACCCTGTATGTGTAAATGAATCGCCGAAATGTATGTGCGCGTATAGCTCCCGAATTATTGCACCAAATTGGATAATTCTTTTTATGTTGTGTTCTTTACTGTCAGAAAATGGTTTGTATAAAAGATAGTTTTTAAAAAATTGTACAGGAAAGTTTTTAAAATCTCATAATATGAAAAGTGAGTGATACAGAAGATAGTGGGGGAGATCGTCAATATATTAACAAACAATTGACAGATTGACGTTCAGCCAGCTGGTGATAACTTCCTCACTGGGAAGGGAGTAGTTGTGGCGACATTAGCAATGGGAAAATTCCCGTTGACACTTCTACTGGCCTCATTTCGTTTCCACCAAATTTTCGTCAATTCACAACGGCAAAGGTAGAATAAAAATCGGAAGTGTTCCCAATTATTGGTGCAAATTGCAAAAACCATGCTTGGTTGAGCGAAACAGCCATTTTAGCAGCAAAAAATAAGGATGTAGATGATTTGAATATAAAAATAAGGAGTCAATCAATGGACAAATTCATCCAAAAATATTGCCGATCCAAACGAAGTGGTCAATATACCAACTCCAGTCCTAAATTCATTGGATTAGCCAGGATTACCGCCACACAATTTACAGCTCAAGGTTGGCTCGGTGATAATCATGCGACGCAACCTGAATCAGACAAAATTGTGTAACGCTGTTAAAAAAATTACGAAAATTTGATTGAAGCTACTATAATTCAAAGAATACCACTAATGTCAACAGACTTTCCTTTTGAATTTAAGCACGTCTAGTTTCTGGTGCGCCTTGCATTCGCATGACAATTAATAAATTCCAAGGTCAATCGTTAGATGTGTGTTGAATAAACCTTGAATTTCCGTGTTTTACGCTTACGCACGGGCAGTTGTACGTTACGTGCTCGAGAGTCGGCAAACCATCAGCACTATCTGTTTTCTTTCAGGAAGGATAAACGAAAAATGAATTATATTACAAGGCATTACAAATTATTATTGTTGAATTATTTAATTGAAATTTTATTTAATTACATGCTTGTACTGCAAACGGAATATTTTGTCTAATTTTTTCATCACCCGTGTGAAGCCGTTATTCCTATCACAATTTATATTCTGAGATAGTATGGAATCTACCAACAAATAATTTGGGAAAATTTTTTTAAAATGTCACACTCGTTAAAAGACGTTTCCGACTGCTGTACTTATAGAAACAAGAGAAAGTTGGAAATTTTGTGACTTCCTATCTTAAATTTGGTTCATATTTATATATGAAATGATATAATATACCTTACTTGTTTTGAGATTCATAACTTTTGTTATTTAACACGACGTCGACTTACCCAAAATTAATTAACCTAGCGTGGAATAAGATGACGGAAACATAAAATCGTAATAAATTTTGAGGACGTAAGTTTAAATAAGAAAATACAGTTACAGAAACATATTAAATTATAGAACTCATCACTTGCGACAATTCACCCTTTCTACATTTTACTGTCAACTACGTATACTAATTACTATTAAAGTATTTCATACTCCATTTTCCCAACTTAAAACCTCTATTTTTTATTAAATGAATTATAACAGCCTATAATTAAAAAGATGAATTATACTACGCTTCGTCTCTCATTTGAGACTTTTTCAGGAAAAAAAATTTGGCTGTTCATGAACCTCTTTCGCCCGAAGAAGTCATGGAGTGAGGTCCACGAAATTCTAAATTTTTACACCTGAAGAAATTTCAAAAGAGAGACGAAACGTAGTATATTTCAACTTTTAATTTTAAAAAGTCTGACAAGTATCCTCTTTTCATTCATTAATTATTTATTTAAATGTCAGATAAACTACTTCCCTTTATTTTTATTATTCTCATAAGATGGCAGTATTCGTGTAGTCTTAAAGATGATTCAACTGCAGATTCATCTCGCTAATAGAGGGTCAAGGACGACGTTATTTTGAACAGCTCATAAAACCATTTAACACTTACGAATTGAATACGTTATTGTCCGTGATTCTGGCTTTATAATCTCCTTTTATTAATTTGTTTCAAATATATGCATCTATGTACGTAAGCATTGGAACCAAACTACTACAATTAGCAAGATATGGGAAAAAAGACATGAAAACAATGACATATTACAAATATGTAACGCAAAAGCGATAATATTCATGATACAAAATCAAGCTTATTTAATTAAATTGAAAAAAACATACCGTTTTGCAATTCATTCGCATAGGAAGTTTCCTATTGTCCGTTAGTTACTTACTTCATTTTTAAAATATTTATTTCTTATAAATACCAATATATATATATATATATATATATATATAGTATATTCTTGCTCACAGCAGTCTTTTCATTTACTATTAGAACAGTCAGCCAGCTGCCTTCTAGACTTGTCGAAGCATGGAGAAGAGAATGCTGCCTCTCCCGTCATCGGATGACAGTAAAAATGTATTCACATACCCTAAAGTAGCCTCTCACCCTAAATAAATTAAGCTGCTGCTAATCTTATAAAGAATCGTAGATAGCCCAATTTTCTTCTTATGTAAATATGAAATTCTCACCCACTTCACTCACAAGTGCACAATTTCCGTGCTTAATAAGGATTAATTATCAACAACCCTCAATTGTTACAATGGAAGATTGGAATCTACTCGAAATCAGTAACACACTTATTCCTACTGTATATTATAGGTCAATAAATTCTAAATATAAAGTACATTTTAATTATTACCAGTAAATGAGCAATTTTTTATTGGCAAACATAAAAGACATAAACAACTCATACGTTTGCCAGGATAGTTCGACAAATAACACTTATCTACAATTTTACAACTTTCAGACTCAATATGTTTATATCTACCGAAACTTTCGATATTACCATACTCAATACTCTTCTTTCTTAATTCTTCTTATATATTAAACCTCATGCATGGGATACTAAACTAATTGTCCCTGTGCAGTTCGCATTTTTCTTCGGTGTGGGTATAATTATGTTTTTATTAAAATCTTTTGGAATTCTTCCTGCTTCGTAGATTTCACAAACTATCCTGAACAGCTGTGATATTGTTCTTCATCCGATGCTCTTATCAACTCTGCTGGAATGTTATCAATTCCTGGCACTTTACCATAACACAGATCTGTCAGCCATGGCCCTATCAAACTCCGACCTTAAAATTTTGTCCCCCAACTCTTCCTCATTCACCTCCTCTTCTTCTTGTAATACTGACTGATCTAGATTTCCACCGTGATACAACTCTTCTAGATATTTCTTCCATCTTTCTGCCTTTTCTTCTTTATCCATAATTAGTCCGTCGTCCGCTGTCCTGATATTCTAACTAATTTTTTTCTTCTCTCCGAATGTTTCTTTGGTTTCCCTATAAGCTACATCTATTTTCCCTTTCACCGTTAAATATTCAACCACTTTGCATTTATTTTGTAACCAAGCCTCTTTGGCTGCTTTTCACGTCCTACCTATCTCATTCTTCAACCGTCTCTACTTCTCTTTACCATTCGCATCTCTCGCGTTTTTATATTTATGCCTTACATCTATCATTTGTGTTATCTCTTGTGTTATCCATGTTTTACTATCGGTCCGAGCTTTTATTTCTATTTTTTGGGCGTTTCCTCTAGTTATTTCTTCCTTCAAGAGTGCCCATTTCTCTTCAATATTGTTTCTTACTCCCGTCCCTATTAATCTACCCTCGATATCGTCTTTGAAACTCTTAAATACCTACTGTTGTTTCAGTATATCGTATTTTCATTATTTAGTTTTAGTTCCTTTCTTGAGTTTCTTCTTTATCTAACTGCATTTCATTATCAAGAGAGTTTACATCTGCTCCTGGGTACGTTTTGCAGTCCAGCACCTGATTTCTATATCTCTGTCTCACCATTGTATACTCCAATTGGTCAGTCTTTGTCCCCCGGCTTCTTTATAAGTTGTGTGATTACATCATTACTGTTTTGTTTTTATGTTTTAAATCACGTCTGTGTAACGGATATCGCTTTCTTCTATTATACTCCTGGCAAAACTGTTTCTGTAAACGAAGTAATATAAAAATGTTGTTTTTTACAGTAAAATTTATGTACAATTCTAAGTAAAATCGATGTGATAATATTTATCCACACAATTTTAAACAGCGAACACTAATTAGCAGGAAATAAGCAACGATTTGATTGACGTCAACTTAAAAATGACACTGCATTTTATCTGGAGAAACAAAAAAATTAATTACATTCTCATAAAAAGCGCTCAAAAAATTTCCTTCTGCAACTGAAAGCAAATGATCACAATAAGTACATTAAATATTTGCATCCACTCTCAGAGTAACTGTAAACAAATTAGTTAGCTCCAGGCACCAGTGGTTCTTTTTCCTGCCCCTTGTGTACTCTAGTATTCAATAGAGGAATAATTTACAATATTTCAATATAGCCATATTTAAGTCCGAGTGCTCAAATATTATAAACTATTCGACGCTATTGGACAACAAGTAAAAAATATTGGGTATTATGAATTAAATTTGAAAGGCTTGTATGTAATTGTGTACCTAATTGCCTTAAATAGAAGCAACCAATGAGAAGTTCCAACCTTCTACTTGTTATTCCTGTGGGCACACCCAGAAATTCAACCACAGAGCCAAGAAGGCTAAATAAGGTCTTAAAATAAGATTCATATTATGTAATGCAGTAAAATAAGATGCATTTCTTCTCTATTTATTTCTTATGAAGCATGCTATTTAAATATTTTAACAGGGATTGGTATTTTGTGGTAATTTTACACAATTTTAACTTTGGCATATTGATAGGTAAATACTGTAATTCTGGGGGAAATACACGTTAATTACTAAAAGAAGACAAAGGCTGTAAAATAATTGTGGGTCGAGACCACCAGTTACCATTGTTGCATAAGTCGTCTTCCGCGAAAAATTCGTCCTGGAACTCGTTTCAACATATTTCTTTCTTTCTGTTTGGTCACTGTTCCAGCAATTCATATACATTGACTTTTTCGTCCGTACAATTTCATACTCATTACCTTTTTTCCTTTTTGTAGATGAATATTATTAATTATTGTCTGATAATAACAGTACGTAAGCATACACAGGTCATCAGGAAATGAAAAATAGAAGAGATTATACTGCACCTTTTTTTCAAAATTTCTCATTTAGAATAGTGTCTATTTTTAAACAATATCTCACTTTTAGTATATGCAGAATTTAATAAATAGGAAATCAACAATTCTCTTATTTATAATATGCGGGTTTCATTAGCAATTACCAGTCTGTCATATATATGTATATATATAATAGATCAATTTTAATAAAAATATTATAAAATGGAAAATATTCACCAAAAATTTAGGCCTCGGGCACGATAAAAGCGGCAAGCAGTGAGCGGCGGGACTCTGAGCGGCAGAGTAGTGAGCGATAGAGAACCTGGAGCGGCATCGTCCAACGTCCCGCCCCTGTTTAGTACAGGACGCACTGGATCGTCCTGCATTCCCCGTCATGGAGTCGTCGTGTGAAGTAGCAAAGCTTCTCATGCTCAGTGACAATAGTAGTCTTTTATTTATATAATTCCCAAAGAGTAGTCCTTGTCCACATTATGCAAGCCCTTTTAAAACCTACGTTCTCCCTCTTAGGTCAATTTTGCAGCACAAATAAATTTGTTTTTCTACCATCTGTTATTTGTGTTCCGTTTACTATTTCCTAAAAGTCGTAATTATTTCATCAAAATCATTTTATCGACCTTTTAAACTCTTGGCCTGATTTTCTAAACCATATGTTATTTTTGTTCAAGGTTCAACTCTCCCACCATAGTCCTTCCAAAACTATTAGCAATCCACAAGATAAAATATTTTAAGTAACTATTAACATTACCTCTTAGTTTATCACTCCAATCCGAAGATAGGCGTAGTCTAGTCTAGTCGTGGCAGGAAAAACTGATTTGATAATTTTTTTCATAAGACAAGGAAACAAGTTTTGTTTACTATACTTATTAAATATAATAAATAATTAAAATAATTAATTATTGAAGGGTACCAACGTTTCAAGACCTATATTTTTCTTTTACTGCCATCAGCTATTTTCTTGACGATACTATAATATTGAAGTCGTAATGCATCCGCAAGAACAGTGCGTCTGTTGCAAAATGTTGTCTTGTAAAGTCGTACGTCATTATTTACTTCCAAAAATTAATCAATAAATTATGATTTTAAATAACTATATCAACACTTCCCTTCGCGTTTTATTTTGTTAACATTCTCGAAGCAGGGATTGCTCAATATTAATGTAATATTTTTGTATAAAAAAGTAAACTAATTTTCTTCCTTTCTTTTTTAATATTTAACAAACAAATTAAATGATTTTTTACTAACTGAAATTACAGTGACCTCGTCCTGTTCTTTGTGCATTCAGTTGGGCTCGAGAGTTTTTTATAGTCCCTGCCACTCAGCAGGGGCAAAAAAGTAATGTCCGGGGTGAGCGGCAAGCTGAGCGGCGGGAATTGAACCGCTCTGCCACTTACCCGTGTCGTAGCCAGTGGAACCGCGGACCCATTGAATTGCATTGGAACATTAAAGTGAGCGGTGCCGCTCTAACTACCTGCTCCCTGCCGCTTGCCGCTTTTATCGTACCCGAGGCCTTACAGGTGTCAAAATTACACACGCGATTTCGCACACACAGACAGAATTTAAATAATAACTATCTGGGGACCCGGCGTTGCTCCGGTAATTTATAAACATTATTTAATTCTTGGTCATCCCCTCTTAGGGGATAAACTATAACTTAAATTGCATTTTTAAAGTCAGAATTAAAATAAGCGGCTCCAAATACACTGGTTTAGAGCCCAATATCGATTGTTTTCTGCTTTTTTTTGTGATGCCTCTCCAACCCCACCCCTAACAATACTACCCTTCATTTCTTAATGGGGTTGAAATTATACGTTAACAGTATCAGAGGATAAAAAAATTAATTAGCAAACGTATTTATATGATGGAAATATTGGTTGCTTTTTCGTATTTAAAATTTCCCATTCCCTGCTCCTCCGACCCTACGGGTGGTAGCCGAGTGTCGCGGAAATCTGCCGCGATGGTTGCGGCCGAAATGTAACAAACTTAATAATTTATAAATTTACCTGAACAAATCCACAAAGTCAGACGAAACGTTGCATTTATATTTCTTTGCTGACATATTTGTGCGAATTTGTATTTATTTATCTTACTAAATGTCAGAAAAACTATTTTTGGACACGTTGAAAAGTCAGTGAAAGAAAGACTTTGGAAATAGAAGTCAGCTGTTAGTAAGTCGGAAAGTAATAAAATAAATATTAGTAAATTTAAGCAAAAGCAATAATAGAGAGCGAATTTTAATTTAGAGTAAAATGAAGTCCCGGTGGAGCATGGGATTGCCTGCAGATCGAAGTTCTTTTTTTATTAAAACGCGATCACGCGAAAATTCTCACTAGAAAGAGTTTGTTTCAAATATTAGTCGGAAAGCCGACTGTTGAGTTTACAAATTGAATATAATTTGTCAGGTTTTCTTTGTAATACATTTTCAGTACGATTGTGTTTAATAAATTTTTGAAATGCCAAGTACCATATTTTAAAATCACTTTCAATATCCTTCTTTTATTTAACACTAGCTATGGCCGCAACTTCGTTCACGCGGAAATAGCTCTTTTTATTTTTCCCAAAAAAATAACGACAGGTACAGAATTATGATAACGTTCAATTCAAAGAATATATAAAAGCAAACTATCATTTATTTATTATCGCTTCAGGACAAACCTTTTAACTCGTAGTTGGTTATGAACAGGTACTCCTTTAACATGTTTCGGAGCCAATTCGATACAAACTTCCAGATAGACAGAAACTTCATTTATATATTTATTTTATTTGTTTTTAATGATAAGCAATTACTACATATGACGCAAACAAATATAACGTATACATCGTATAGACGATCCGAAGAAATTTATTATTCCTCAAGGAGTTAGCTCTCTGCCAACAATAGGCTAAATACGGCCCGAATCCTGCTGCATCAACAGATGGAGTGAGAATGATGTCCTGCCCCCTCTCTCTCATGCTACCAAAATTACACTTATAGTAACAGTAATCGGGATGAATGGTATAGGACTTTTAACTCACAATTGGTTTCAATTCAATGGATTTATAAATATTTACATTAATATCCCCTACATCTCTTTAGGTGCAACACCGGGTAGGATCCTTAAACTATAGCCCGGGGGTCCTAGTCAACCCTTGGCTACCTTTCTCTACCTTCGGCATCCCCCCTTTTAATTCCCTTACTATACTATTAAAGGGGAGTTGCCTTTTCAGGATCACCCCCATGTAGCCTGTTAAACCAAAAAAGACAAAAAAATCATTTCAAATCTGCATTATATCTAAATGAAACATACACAAAAATTTAATCTAAAATTTATTTTTCAATCCCTAAAATTTTCATTGGGATCAGTTGAACCGATTCGGAGATTAAAGAGTATGGGAAACCCGCATTCACGATTTGGAGTCTTCGACGCGCGTATGCCAAGAAATCTTCCCGTATAATTAATATTAATGTTATATTAATTAACTTTCTTCTGCAAGATATCTAAATGAAGTATGCACTAATAATTAAATTAAACTTCTTGTTTTAAACCCTCAATAATTCATTGAAATCCGTTCAACCGTTTTGTATCCAATTCGAGACAAACATAGACAGACACTTCAGATTTATTTATTGGTATAGACTACACCAGCTACAATTTTCTTCTATACAATTTTGAAACTTTAAGAGAGTTTTTTCAAGTACAGGCTGACCACTAAGACCCTTTACTCCTACATAAATGTATGAAGTAAGTTGTTTCTGATTATGTGAACCAGTTACAATAACACTGACGAACTAAAAGATATGGTTTTCACTATAGATACGACAGCAATGCTGCACGGAACGTGACGGCCTTGAGAATGAACGTACACAGTCTGATGTTTGGGACAAGTAATCGTTCATATCTCAATGCAACTACATAAAGAACTGTTGTTCAGTATATTTATTTCAGATTCAGAGTTTATGTTGGTTATCATAGGGGGTAAAGAGACTTCGTGGCCTCACTGTATTTTCTATAGCCACTGATAGATCAAACACTTGGTTAAAATATCTTTATTTAACAAAGCAATAACTATTCTGTACATAATTTGAATCCAGTTCAAGTCGTCTGAAACGTTTCCTCAACCAGTCTATGAATATGGCTTTTAAAGTTTCATGTTGACATATCGTCTAACTTACTTATGTGTGAATTTTTTTTCTTCTTTCTTCATGGTTTTACAGCCTATTGAGGGCCTGGGCCTACCAAGTCGACTGCGAACTGTCATCTTGCATGCCACATTACGAGTTTGGAGTGACACGTGGTCAGCGTATCGATCCTCCAACAGTCTTAACTCCGGTTTTCTCGACCATGACGACACAAACATCCAAGCCCATGGCAGGATTCGAGCCCGGGACCTCTGGGTTGTGAGGCAGCAACTAGAAGCTAGCCACTACACCACAGGAGGTCGGCATGTGAATGTTTCTTATTAGAATATAATAGGATTTTATTTAGCTTAATAAATCTGATAACTAAATTCTTAAAAATTCCAAGTGCTGAAGGGAATGATGTAATAATAAAATTTACAAATTTATATAAAAATTTAAATTATATATAAAACAAAAACAACAATATTTCTGAGGTGTTTTAAGGACCAAATAATATCATATAAGGTTTTTCAATAAGAGTGGGCCGACGTTGAATTGGAATAAAACAAGCTGAATTTTTTTTATTAAAATGGCATACATGTGTCTTTCAATTAAATACGTTAATACCTCACACGCGGCTTGTTTCATTCATTACAAACGTCGATCCGTTCCTATTGAAAACCACTAAATATATTAAATAAAATATTGTTTAGAATTTAGAAAATATTTATTCAAAAGAAAATCTTGGCACCGTAGTCCACCCTTGTTTACTCAACAAATCCATCAAAAATGACTTGATGAATTTTTAATAACATAATATAAATATTAGTGTCCCAAAAATGATGCCTCTCTAAATCTTCGTAGGAAACTTTCTGTATTCTCATTTACAGTTAGAGCCAGTGTCGCATCAAACAAGATTATCAGGGACTAAGTGATACCCCCCGATCATTTTACCCCGTCGGACCGAACTCATCATTCGCTCCTCAAATCTCTGCTTTTCAAGGAAAAAAATTGACCTATCAATCATTGACCTAAACACGTCTTCACACGTTCCACCACTTCTTCCAATTGATACATCCCTAACTAATCCTGATCTTAAGGGCAAGGGTGAGTGCTTATGGGAAGAGAAAATTGAGTATCTTCTTGAGAAATATAATAATCCCAAGAGTCTTATTCACAGATGGGTCAAAGTATAATGATGGGGTAGGATGCTCTGTTATCTCTGCTGAATTCAATGACAATTAACGAGTATGCTTCAGCACAACGGCTGAAACATATGCGATACTGATGGCTTTACAATATTGCAAAGACCACCCAACCGATTTCACGTTGATTTTGAGCGGCTCCCTCATGGTGATTAACTCACTGTCCAATAAACGCTGTAGAAGTGGTTGCATCAACGAAATCAGGAAACTTCCTTTGAAGATAAAAATAAAAGACTAACAAATCACCATCTGTTGGTTCCCGGCTCATGTGGGCATCTTGGGAAACGAGCTTGCTGATAAAGCCGCTAAGCAGCAGGGCCTCCTTGCAAATGAACCGCTTGGGTTTTCCTACTTGTTCAAGGAAATAATTAATTGTAATGTGCATCAACCTCCTGAAAGAAAATTGGATTGATGATGGAACAGGAAAACCCGTAGGAATCTTCTATAATGAAGTGGAGTCCTTCAAGGAGATAACCTACCCACTTGATATCTGGAGAAGACAGCAGGTCTTGTTGCAGGACTGAGATCTTTCCGCTCCCGCCTTACACATTCATTTCTGTTTTCCTGGTCTCCTCAGCCTTTATGCTGAGATTTTAACACCAACCTGACATCCCCCGCTGTGACACCAGCAGAAGGTCCACGATTGCTGGAATAGTGTGCCTCTCCAGTGGGGTTAACAGTCTTTTTAATTTTATTGTCAAAATTGGATTTTCGGAAGAAATCTAAGCAGTTTATATGTGCTATTGTGATAGTTTTTCTCTGTTCTAAAAGTGTCTGTTTTTTTTCTGACTCTATGCATTGTATTGTTACCAATTTCCATGTAATTTTATTGTTTCTTTTTGTATTCGCCAAGAACGTCCACTATTGACGCGAATATAATTTCAATTAAAAAGCAAAGAAATCAAAATCTCGCAGGTATTACTCCGCAGAGTCACAATGGGATTTTCATCGGAGATGCTTCGTTCTATCTCTAATTTTAAGGTTCTCAAATCGCGAGGCACCTTTATCTATTTTAGGAGGTGTTTGTACTGAGATCTAAAACCATGGACTTCGATAAGTGTTGCCCGTTGATCCAGCTCACTCCTAAAACTGGTGGAGGCGCGGAGAAGGGAATGCTACGACCCCACAGCAAACTCGTCCCCCGTCATTCGGAAGGGTGTGAGAATAGTACCCAATGGCCCAACGTACCTGGGGCAGGTTTTCTAGTGTTTTCCCTGCATCTCTTTTAGATGAAACGCCAGGAAGAATCCTTGAACTATAGCCCGAGGGCCTTAGTTAACCTTTGGCTCCGTTGCTCTACCTTTCACAACTACGCCCCCACCCCATTGCAATTCCTTTCCTAATCTATTAAAGGGGAGTTGCCTGTTTTTGAATCACCCTCATGTAGCATGTTACCCCCCAAAAAAGAATAAAAGATTTAATAACCAAATTACAAGTTCTTCATAAATGCTATTAGGCTTACATACATTTTCTTAATCTAATTATTTGGCCACTTTTATCAAATCTTCCAATAATTTCAAACAAAAATTTTTCAGGCAACCTAGTGGTTTCTAAAATTTTACTATATAATAAATCATATTCTGTATGAAATTACAACACGAAACATAAATGAATAATTATCAAGGATTTTAATTAATTTTCAATGGCAATTTAAAAACCATATCCAAATATTCATTGGAGACTAAAATAAAATATATGAATTATAATTATTATTATTTATATCTTCATTTGTAGCCACGTATAATAATTATAAATTTCATTATTATTAGAGACGAGAACAATTCCTTACAAATTGAAAGCCGACCAGCTTATCGTTCCTTATCTCACCCGAGCCTGGTGGCGAAAATACTGATAGAAGCATGGGAATGTTCGCACATGCCCTACACGCAAAAACAGTCATCGGCTTTAATAACGTTCTCGATATTAAAAGTGTGGAATCTTATTATGGTCATTGTGAAGGTTTCTGACTAAACATCGCAATATAGATAGAATTTCAATTACAAGAAAAGATAGTGAAAGATATCTTAAAGTGTTTAAAAAATTTTAATTAGACGTCTGTTATATATAATAAAACAAATTATGATCTTTTACAGACTTTATTCTTTAAATTTAATCATTATTATCATGCCTTTTTCAGGTTTTCTTCCACAACAGTATCAAAACACAACATTGGAATCACATATGAAGTCAAAGCGAGATCCGAGGTTACATGTAACACTCTTGAAGAAGGCAATAAAATATGCCGAAATATTATTGATTAAATTTCATATATAAGGCTCTAAAATTCAAAAATTGTTTTATTTATGATATCTTAAAGTGTTGCAAATTGGAATAAAAATATAAATGCGACTAATTTCCATGCAAGCATTAAAGACGCAAACATCTAATGCCATGATGTGTTTTCGTAAATAATTATCATAAAAGTGTTTGTAATAATTAATAGAATTTATTGGTGTGCTATTAAGTACAATGATTCCCTTTGAATATTATATTGTTAACATTTAGTTTGTTTTATAACTAAAATATAATAATTATTTTCTTAAATGGAAGTGTCAAAAAAATCGGCATTAAGGCATAGTTAATTCCAAAGTTACAAATTTCAACGTTAAAATAAAAGTACAAGAAATTGTTCTAATTTAAGAAAATTAGTTTAATAATGTACTAATTACAGAAAAAAGTGGACAGTTCACAGGCAAAGATGTAAAATAATTACCGCAGATGTGGTAAATAGGAAATGAAAGAAAGTTCTCTTCATTGAACGATTCAAATAGACAATACTATTAAATAATAACTCTGATTATATCAGCCGTAAATACACAGTCAATCCAAAGTTACACATTTTAACGTTAAAATAAAAGTACAAGAAATTGATCTATCTTTAGAAAATCATTTTAAAATTCTTTTAATAATTACACAAAAACGTAGACAATTTGCAGGCAAAGATATAAAATAAATACCGCAGATATGGTAAATAGGAATTTAAGGAAATAACTATTCATTTGAAGGATTCTATATGAACACCATACTATTAAATAATAACTCTGATTATATCCGTAGTTCTGTTAATGAAAACGCATTATAATATATTTAGTCACGATATCTGTGGTAATATTAGTTTATAATTTGATATTAATTTCAGTTTAGTTAACAATTAATTTTAGATTAGTGCCCTAAATAAGAGTAACATAATTTATAATAATTGAAACGGTATAATAAATAAAATACAAATAATTGCCAAATGCCTGAAATAGAAGAATTTTAATATTTGAAACGTCTTGTCCCCAACTTTCGGGACCTCTTCATTTCATTAAATAAATCCTCCGGGGTCGAATTTTCAGATGTTGCGGTGGGGTAGCAAGACGAGTTATTAATAATAATTGAATTCGTGAACTGAAGAGGTCCCGAAATTTAAAAGCGAAACGTTTTAAAATTAAAAATTCTTCATTATAATAAGTCAGATTATAATAATTATTTTATTTAAAATGGTATTTTTGTGGTATCTCTGTCGAAAGCAACAATGATTGTCGAATCGTTGTGTAACGCTCAAACACATCTGCTCGTATTTCAGCGGTGCGGAGTCAAAAGAAAGGAGACAGTATTTGAGCCAAGGATAATAAAACTCAGACATTCGGACGCCAGCGGGGATTGGCCCGCGACCGCTGGAATGTAGAGAAAGTAAGCGTGGATTTTCCCAAAAACCCGTGGGGGAGAGGGGCAAACTTCCCAGAGTAGTGTATCGATCAATCTGATTGACCAATATCCATCCCTGCGACCTTCGGGATATGAATTAAAGAAGTGGGGAAGAAGTATTAAAAAGGCTTGCAGGTAGATTTTCTGGGGGAATTCGGTAAGAGAGATTGAGGAGACGAAAGCAGTTGATAGGTGATATTAGTCGCAGATTGTGAGATTTCAGCACAGATGATCACATTATCGGACAGGTAGTCCGAGGAAACGAGGATAAACTGGAAATTGTCCTGAACCAGGAGACGTGATCGAGTAAACCCAAATAGAAGGAAATTGCATCGAGAAAGACGGTGGAAGGTCCATTATGCTGACACGGTAATTACCACTGTAACCGTCTTGCTGATTTCCTATACTGCAACATCCGAGTAGATTTCGCGTGAAATTTTTTCTCTATGAGAAGGACCATATCATACGACCCTGAGTGTAGAGATCAAAAATTGTTATTTGTAAGAAATATAATTATTTGTATCATTTTTTGTAAATATAGATGTGATTATAAAGAAAGCCCGGCTATTCAAATTAAAACTTTATGCAATCTGTGTTCATTAATAACAGATAAATGTTAAAAATTAATATAATTTACACTGCTAACTATGTTTCATTGCATTATAAAACAATTAATATCCCCTCTATTCATTTCAGTTGTGTGGTATTTATAAGTTTTTTTGTCTGTTAATTTCTCTGTGTAATTAATGTATTTTTAACATAGACGGTTCAAAAGTATATCACGGGAAACAGAAATGTAAGAATAAAAAGTGTTCTGTTGGCAAATAGAAATTTTATAGAACTGTTTTAAGTTTCGTGATATCCATTGCAGTACTTCATCGACTTTCCTGTCTACAGTTAGAACATAAATGACATTCCTTGAGTAATGTTGAGTTCTCTCTGAATCGATCTTTGTAAATAATACATTAATGTTTGCGCCTGGCAGTGGAAAGAATTTCTCATAAGCTCAAGCTAAAAATCAATATAGCCATATAATAAAGGAAAATTAGTTTTTATATCACGGTCATTACTGTTAATCCTGTTAGGTTTCTTGAAGCCTATTGTATGCAAATTCACTATTCTGAGCTATTTTACATCATTTAGGCGAATTTTAGCGCTTTCCTTTCCGTTTCTCGTGGATAAGTTTCTGCAACCACTTGCCTGATCAAACAGTTCTAATAGAATACATCACACGCATTCTACTTCATACAGGTTCGTGTTACACACTTGAAAGAACGATGAAGGTCGAATCGCAATTTTCCTGTGGCACAATGGGTTTTTACCTATACAGTTCTTTACATTTCCGTGGGCAGAAGTAGACATCTGCATAACCTACAGAATAGTAAAGCAAATAAGGCTAAAACATGGCAAATATTGGCAGGGATATGTGAACTCTGACTTTACATTTGTAGTGTTTCGCGGACGGAGATAAAATGAGGTGAGAGATATGCCGATATGCCGTGGTCTTACATTTGCTTTCTTTTAAAATTATTTTACATTTATGCAGTAGCAAAGTCCGCTTTATTTGGTGCCGCGGATTCTTAACATAAACGTTCCCAGCCAATTTACCTTCTCGTACACGTTTATTGCCTGAGTCACTGAAATTCAACTTTCCATTGTGTGATCGCGAAGTTGACCAAGCGCCGTAATGGAGCTCACCGGAGCCTCATTTGTATTCGATTGTCTTCGTGCTTCTTTTCTACTGATGCAACGGCTCTGAGGCAGGTGTTGGCGAGTTCATGGTCACCGTCGACGTCATAAAAGCAAAAAAAGGGCCAAGTCCGAAGGGCCAGCCGGCGTTGACGCAAACACGGGACCAATGGACCGGATGCTACGTGAGTCTCTGGAACAATAAAGAGGTCCACGCTGGTGACGACATCAAAGCGACGCAGCGACAAAAAGTTGCAATAGGATTCCGAAGAAATAATAACCATTAGAACGCGTAAGCACTGCTGTACGTAAGCAACCAAGTTAATGTTGCCATTCGGTAGACAATGTGAAAGCATATCTGCATAACAGAATCGTAACCCTCCATCTGTTCTTTAAGTCATCCAGTGTGCACCCAAAAGAAATTGGCCAACTTATGCTTGAAAATTAGTTAATACAACCATCTACAGAAAATAAAATTTTAAAACAAGGTTTGGCCAGAACTGAAACTGGGATATACGTAAAGAACAGTAAAATATGGTATGAATTTAGAGTACTGAGCATAGTTAGTGACTTTACTGCAATGACGTTGTGGTATTCAGTCCTAAGACTGGTCTCATGCAACCCTCCGTGCTAACCTGTATGCGCAAGCCTTTTCACGACCGCATAACTGGCACATCCCATTCCATCATTGGCCTCCCTCTTCTGTTCTTACTGCACACACTTCCCTCTAATGCTAATTTTACTACACCCTCATGTCTTAAAACGTGGCCTATATACCTTCTCTTCTTCAACTTCCTCCAAATTGTTCCCTCTTCCCCTCTTCTGCTTAAAACTGACTCGTTGGTGATTCGATCCACCCATCGTGTCTTAAAACGTGGTCTATTAATCTATCCCTTCTCTTCGTCAACGTCCTCCATATTGTTCGCGCTTCCCCTATTCCGTTAAGAGATTCCTCGTTTGTGATTCTATCCACACATGTCATTTACAGCATCACCTACAGCACAACATACCAAAGGCTTCTATTCCTTTCCTTTCTGCAACTCCTATCGTCCACGTCATTAATACAACCATATAACGCCACACTTCATACGAACATTTTTTAGCAACGATTTCCTAATATTCATTCTTATATTAACAGTAACTAAATTCCTCCTTTTCCCGAAAGCCTTCCTTGCTTGTTTTATCTTACCCTTTCTGTCTACTATACTTCTACCGTCCCTAGTTATTACGCTTCCCAAGTAGCAGAATTCCTTAACTTCCTTCAAAATATCCCTTCCCAATCTTGCACCCTTTCTTATTCTACTGTTTCCCAAACTACGCTCCATTACCTTTGTTTTCCCTCTATTAATATCCATATTGAACTCTTTCACCAGGACTCTTTTAATGCCATTTTTTATGGTTTGCAAGTCTTGTTTTGACTCGCCTAATACTACGCAAAGCGTAAGGTTTTTATTTCTTCTCCTTGCAGTATGATTCCTTTTCCATATTCCGTTTTAACTTATTAATCGTCTGTACTATATCACATGGGCGACAGACTGCATCCTTTTCTAACTCCTTTCTTGATTTCTGCTTTCTTTTCTTGTTCTTCTATTCTAATTACTGCTGCTTGTCTTCTGTAGAGGTTATGTATAAGCCTCCTTTCTATAATTTTTTTCCAGTGTCCTTCAAAATCCTTAATAGTGTGTTCCAGTTCACATTGTCAAACGCTTTTGCCAAATTTACAAATGCCGTGAACCAAGGCCGGTTTTTTCGTATCCTGTCTTATAAAATTAATCACAAAGTCAATATTGCTTCTCTTGTCCCTATATTATTTCTAAAACCAAACTTATCTTCTCCTAACTCGTATTCTATTTGACGTTCCGTTCTCCTATATACTATTTTCGGTAACATTTTGCATGCATGAGATACTAAACTGGTGGCATCTATCAGCCCCTTCTTCGTATGGGTGTAATTATGTTTTTACTAAAATATTCTGGTATATTTCCTGTTTCGTATATTTCGCAAACTTTCCCGAACAGCCATGATATTGCTTCTTTTCCCGATGCTTTTATCAACTCTGCTGGAATGTTATCAATTCCTGGCGCTTTACAATAACTCAGGTCTTTCAGCGCCCTATCAACCTCTGACCCCAACTCTTAATCATTCACCTCCTCTTCTTCTTCTATTACTAACTGATCTAGATTTTCACCATGATACAGCTCTTCCAGATATTCCTTCCACCTTTCTGCTTTTTCTTATTTATCCATAATTGGCTTCCCATCCGCTCTCCTGATCCATGCTTTCCTCTTGGTCTGAGCTATTACTTCTATTTTTTCTTCTGCTGCTCTAGTCATTTCTTCCTTTAAGAGTGCCCACTTCTTATCTATGTTGTTTCTTTCTCCTTTCTTTATTAATCTACTCTTGATATCTTCTTTGAAACTCTGAAACACGTCCTGTTGTTGCAGTTTTTCTATTTTCCATCTATTTGGTCTAATTACTTTCTTGAGTTTCTTCATTTTCAGCCTGCCTATCATAACCAGTAGATAATGGTAAGAATTTATATCTGTTCCTGGGAACGTCTTGCAGTTTAGTACCTGATTCCTATTCCTCTGTCTAACCATTATATAATCTAATTGGTACCTACCCGTGTCCCCCGGCTTCTTCCATGTGTATAGTCTTCTTTCATGATTCCTAAACCAGGTATTCGTCACGACTAAAAAATGCTCAATGAAAAATTCTACTAGTCTATCTCCCCTTTTATTCCTTTCCCCAAGTCCATAGTACCCACTACATCACTTTCTCTTCTCTTTCCTATTACTGTATTCCAGTCACCCAATACAATCAAATTCTCGTTTCCATGCTAACCTTTCTTGCGCAAGCATTTTCACAACCGCATAACTATCACATCCCATTCCATCATTGGCCTCCCTCTTCTGTTCTTACTGCACACGCTTCCCTCTAATGCTAATTTTACTACACCCTCATGTCTTAAAACGTGGCCTATATACCTTCTCTTCTTCAACTTCCTCCATATTGTTTATTTTATACATAATTAATTATTTCTTCAATTTATTCGTAGTTCTTCTTCCTCTGCGGCACTTGTGGGCATATAAACTTGAATAATTGTCATCAACTGCATTTTTGTTTCTAACGTTATCGTAATTTACATTTCATTATATTGTTTGTAATAACTTATGAATTGCCTCAGCCTTCTATTCATTACGAGACCCACCCCTGCATTTCCTCTATTCGCTTTTGTGCTAATCACCCTATATTGATGTGACCAAAAATCTTGCTCTTCCTGTCATCTAACTTCATTAATTCCAACTACATCTAACTTTAACCTTTCCATTTCCATTTTTAGATTTTCTAACCTACCAGCATGGTTTCAACTTCTGAGATTCCACGCTCCGATTCGTAGAACGTCACTCCTCCAAGTAGTCCCCGCCCGGAGATCCGAATGGGGGACTATTTTACCACCGGAATATTTTACCCGAGAGGCTGCCATCATATTTTTATTTATTGAGCGTTGCATGTACGCGGGAAATTAAAAACACGAATGTAGTTTCCCGTTGCTTTCAACCGTGCAACAGTAACACAATCATTAAAGCTGTTCCAGCCATGCTTGTGTTTGTACAACTTTGAGACATTTCCGGATCACAATCCTCTTGCCTCAAGTCGGTAATAGTGAGGCCTGTTTATGTATCTCGATTCGAAGAGTTCTTCCTCCAAATCTAATGTGTTCTTCGAGAATGTTATCTGATCCAGATGTATTATTTCGCTTTAAATTGTAAATTATGTAGAAAATTTCGTTGAGGGATGACTCATCGATCTCATCTTCATTTTTCATAGGATCTTGTGAAATGTTCATTTCAATAAATTCGTCAGTTTTAGTGAATAATTCTCTGAAGAAGGTTTTCCATCTCTCTAATACTTGTTCTTCCTGGATTAGTAATTTCCCATTTTTGACATTGCACATGTCTAGATTACCTTGACTTATCTTCTTCTTTCCCACTTCCCCCAAAAAATTTCTTGTTTCATTTCTTCTGTAATTATAATTCATTTCGATGATTTTCCTGTTAATCCATTTCTTTTTCATCCTTTTACAGATCTGATTTGCTTTTATTCTTTCTCTTTGATAAGTCTCATAATTTCCTCTGGTCCTGGCTTGTAATATTTTCCTTCTGGCTTGATTTTTCCTGAACACTGCTTCTCTGCCACCATCCGTTTTTTCCTTCTATTCGATTACTCTTTCCAATAGTAGTCTTAGCTACTTCACATATTTTACTTTTTGGATCTTCCCAATCATCGTTGATGTCTATGGTTTTTAAGTTTTTCATAAAGTAGCTGCTTGTATTTCTTAATCATTTCTGGCTCCTGCATGTTTATGTTATTCCATTTCTCTGGGGATTTTATTTTCGATGTGCGAGCTGGTGGCATTTTTTGATGTTCTATGACTTTTACAAAATAGTGGCCTGAGTCGATGTTTAATCCGCGTAGCCTTCTGACGTCCTCTATTATGTTTTTCTTATTATTATTAACCAGGTCGTGATCTATCTTGTTAACGACCCTTAGATCAGGAGGCGTCCACGTTCCCTGGTGTATCACAATTAGGTCGTTAATTTCCGCAAAATTACACAAGAGTTCGCCGTTTTGATTTGTTTCTTCATGCAACGTGAGAGGGCCGGTTACCTTAGAAAACACGTCCTCCTTCCCCAGCTGTGCATTAAAATCTACAAGGGTGATTATTTTATCATTCTTAGGTATTCTTTCCAAAGATCTCTGGACTCCTTATCTCTTCTTGATGTTCATTTGTGGGAGCATATACATTCATTAATATAATATTATTGTATCTACCAATAATACGTTGAGTGCATAGATGTAAAAGCAATAATTAATTTGACTTTTTTTATTACACTAATAGCCTGTTTTCTTGAGTATCTATAACAGGCCTTATTTTCATTTCTTACAATGTTTGTGTTACAGATTTATTCTATTTTATTTTATAAATATTTTTTTAACAATAATAAAACTAGTAAACTAAAACTAAAGACAGAAGGGTATAGGGTGAAGGGTGAATGGGAGTAGGAGGATTGAAGGGAAAGTGCTGTGAGATCACAGTTGGCGGAATATGGAAGGGAAGAAAGAGCGGGCGCTCTAATTGGAAGGGAGAGGAAAACTATGTTAAGTCATAGCTGCTTCCAACTTCTTTTACATTACATTACAGACTGAGATTTTTTAACACTTTTTTATAATACTTTTATATATATATATATACATCAAATATGGAAGTATATTTTTTGCAGGGGGTCTGTAGAGCAGACTGTGTATTATGCAGACGCTCTCCCTGCATAAGTTCTACCAGTAAAGATGCGTGGAGACGCAGGAGGTCAGCCATTGCTCTATTCTTGTCTCCTTGGCTTCCTTTTGGAGGCAGGAGACAGTCTTTCAATGTTCGCTTCCTCCACCCTTCCTGCATCTCCACTTCTCTAGCACAGGTTGTACTTCCAGCTCCGAAATTCCGGTTTCCCTCATTTTTCGGCGTCCAGGATATGAGGGTTTAAGCTGGCTTCGTCAAGTGTATTTTTTTTTCATTTCTACCGCCAAATTGATACGAAAATGTCGGGAGTGTATATCCTTGTCTGTTCATATCTGTTTTACTCTCCGGTTCCTGGGATTACCGGTCCAGGAGAGTGGTGTTGTCAGTCACAACATCTTTGAGGGACCCAAAGAAGTGTCGAATTGTTTGAAGCAGCTACAACCGTCTTCCTCTCTACCCGCTCTTCAGAGAAAATCGATTTTTTTTCCTTTATGGCCATGGAGCTTCCATCTAAGGTTGTGTGAGATTCTACAGAGATTGTTTGCAATTATATCTTCCTAGCTCAATCCGGGATATCTGGTTTGTTATATTTTCGAGCACTGTTATTAAATACGGATCCCTGATTACAACTTTTAGATCCATGTCCTTTAAGGCATTCCGTTCATCTTGATTTATGTCATATCCAGGGCAATCAAACACTACATGTTGAGGAGAGGCTAGCTCTTCGCACTTGCACAGGGTGTCCTTGTTTCTTTTTATCCTACTAAGGTACAGCCCATATGGTCCATGGCCTGAGAGGTTATTGTTGGTTGGAGGTGACACATGGCTAGTCGTTCTCTAACATCTGGTAGAAGGCCATGGACTCTTCTGCCAGTGCTAGATTCATCCCATCGTTTTTGCCAAATATCAAGGATAATTTCAACAATTTCTCTCTTGCATCTAGCTTCTCTGCCTAATATATCATTTATTTTTCGTTGATTGTTCCTTTTCAGCCAAAATTGAGCACCTCTCTTTCTCACCTCTAGGTCCAGAGGGACTATACCCAGCAGAACTGTTAGTGCGTCTGTCGATGTAGTACTGTATGCCCCAGATATTCTGATCAAGGTTCTTCTTTGAATTTGGAGGATTTTCCTACTTGGGTTTGCCAGTTTCAATCTGTGTGCCCATGAGCTAGCAGCATATCCCGTTATCGCTGCTAGAATGGTCTCATGATATAGTTTGAATATGAACATAGGAAGTTGAAATTTGGCTGTTGCTATGCTTGTGATTTTGTTCATTATTTTTGAACTTTTCATCTTAACTTCTTCTATGTGTTGGCTAAAGTTTCTGCCCTCATCCAACCACACCCCGAGGTATCTTAGGGTCTTAGATCTCTTAATCGAGTCGTTGTTAATTTTTATAACGGGATTCCGCTTGAGTGTGCCTTTCAATACCAGATATCTCGTTTTGGGCCTGGAGATTTCAAGCTTATTTTGGTTACACCACGAGTTAACTTGCTGCAAGCAAAGCATTGACTTAGTCTCGATCTCCGTTCTTGAGTCGCCTTTCAACAACTATCATAATATCGTCAGCATAAGCCACTACCTCCGCGTTCTCGGTCATTTGTGAAAGACTTGTTAGCAGGTTCTCCATACACAAGTCCCAAAATATGGGACCGCACACGGATCCCTGCGGGCAACCTTTGGTGGTTGTTTTTTCGATCGAGTTACTCGGGCAGCTTAGAGTGACTCGCCTATCATTGCAATAACTTTTGACAAGATTTATCAGTATGTTGGGGCAGCTCAAGTAGCTATTAGGGCGGGCCACCACAAATTATCAAAAGCACCAGCAATGTCAATTGAGATGGCAAGTACGTATTTTTTATTAGAGATATCTGTCGTCTCTAATACCTTGTTAATGGCATCCTCCGTTGATCTACCCTTCCGAAAGCCGTACTGATGTTCGCAAATTCCGTTTAGAAGTCTAAATTCCGTAATTCTTTTGCATATTAGTTTTTCGTATATTTTTCCTACGGTATTTATAAGACAAATGGGTCTATAAGATTTAGGGTCAGTTTTATCTTTGTCCTCGTCCTTCAGCAACACTATGAGTTTTGACTCCTTCCATGTAGCAGGAAACCTGGCTTGGGCTAAACAAGCATTGGCTAACCTAGTAAGGTATGGAACCAGTTTGTCCGAGATGGCTTGTAGCATCTCATTGTAGATGCCATCTGGGCCAGGTGCTTTGCCATTTTTGAGATTTTTGATTATAGCTTTTACCTCGGAATCACTAAAAGGTTCTACTGGAAAGTTGTTTGCATCTTCTTTTTCGCTATCTTCCCTGATCCTTTTCTGATCATCATTTTCTAGATCAGGATTATCATCTGGGAGTAGTTTCCGCATCAATAGCATTGCTGAGGACCGCCAGCCTATGGTCATCTGACCCTCTTCGTCCATCATGGTTGAAAGGTTTCGCGGGTTACCTATTTTCTTGGAAATAATCCTGTACGGCTTCCCCCAAGGGTCTATCGTCAGGATGTCACGCACGTACCGTTCCCAATTTTCCTGTTTCAGTTGTTCTATTCTTGCTTTGTATATTTCTTTCTTTAATCTGTACTTTTCTAGAAGCCATTGCCTGTCCCCGTTTGGCTGCGAACGCTGATATTCTGTCCTTGCTTTCCTTACTTCTTTCCTCTTGACTTGGAGTTCATCGCACCAGAAGCCTAAGCTAGACCTCCCGTTCCCTCTTTTGATCATTATTGCCCCTTTCGCGGCATCATGAATTGCGTTTTCTAATAGCATAGCCGAATTATCCACGTCGCTAAATTCCGTTACCACTTCCGGAGGAGTGAATTTATCTTTAAACAAGGTCCAATTTGCGTGTTTGACATTGTATGTGGTGTTCTCCGTTTCTAGATTTAGGTTTATACGAGCTTGCTTTTCGAACCTGAAGCTTATGACGTTATGGTCACTGGTAGTCAAGTTCTGCTCCACCTCCCAGTTGCAGCAGTACTCTACCGCGTCTCCAAGTCTGCTTGGACACATTTGTCTTCTGTAGGAGCATTATCCACTTTTTTATTTTGTAGGAAGAGCTCCATTCTTCTTTTATCTCTAGCTATCTTAGATGGTGGCTTATTTTTCTTTATTTTGTTCTCCATTTTTTTCTCTGATGATGATTTGCTATTCATAGTCGGTTTTTTCTATCTCCCTTATTAACAGCATCTTATAGGTTTCACATTCTTTGAAATCCTTGCCAGCCTTGTTACATTTCTTTCCTCTTTTATTGCACGCAATGCACACAGGTGGATCCTCGTTCTTCCTACATTCTTTCTTTACATGATCGTGACCTCCACAGTTTGCACATACTGTGTTTTCACAGTGGCAGTATTTGGCGATATGCCCAAGATGTTGGCATTTTAGGCATTTGGGAACCACTATGTAGTCTTTTGCTGTTACTGAGAGAAACGGTAGATATAGCCTACCCCTCTGTAGTATCAGTTTCCTCATTTGTGGTGCAACTTCTGCCACGTGATGGACCACGTCTTTTTCTCTTGGTCCTGTTTTAAATCTGAACTGAAATTGTTCCTCAAACTTCTTCTTCTCCATTAAATCCTCAAAGTTCTGGTCATATATGACACCCAGAAGCTCTTTTTCGTTCATGTTTTTCGGGACGTCATATAATATAATTTTTGGTGGTTTCTTCCTTGGTTTGTCGACTTTCATGGTTTCTTTTAGTTTGACATTGGACAGTATTTTTTCAGCATCAGCCTTGTCTCCCGTTTCTATAATTATTGTTTTCTTATTTGTCTTTATATTTCTTATTTTTATTTTCTCTTCTCTGGGTTTCAGTATATCTCTGATTCTTTTTTCCACTTTTCTGGTGTCTTCATTACTTTTTGGCGTGATAATTACCGTTGTACCTTCTGGTTTGTCGTAATTTGAGCTTGTAGTGCCTCCTACTCTTTTGGTTATATTCGCATAGGTAATAGTGGGTTTAACTATTTGACTCTTAGCCGCTTCCCTTTCTTTTTTTAAATCTTTCTCCAATTGCTCGATTCTTCCGTATAAGTTTGCAATTTGCAAAAACGCTTCAGTAACTTTGAGTTTGACACTGTTAACTTTTGCCTCCGTAGTTTGTTTTCCTATTTTCAGCTCTTCATCAATAAAGCGTAAGAGGTTGTGTAACTTTTTCTCACATTCCGGCTTCGTTGGGTCTCCCATCTTATAATATAATAAACTACTAACATTTAATTTTTATTATTTGGTTAAATTAGAAATTAGCTTATGATTAATCTAGAATATAATTATGGGATTTTGTCAAATTTGACAAATGGGTTAGTTACAAAGAAGCCAGTGCCTAATTGTCCCATATAATAAAAGGAAAATTTACTTTCCTTTATGCATCCTACTCCCGGCCATCTTGTTTCTTGAACTGCGACTAAATTAATACTAGAGTTCTCCACTTGTTCAGCCAGTTCTTGTAATTTCCCTGCTTGTAACAGATTCTCCACATTTCAAGATCCCAAAATCATTTTCCTTGTCCTTTGCTTTTGTCTTCGTCCAGTATTCGACCCTATCCGAGGCTTATTTGTGGAGCGTTTAACAGTTTTCACTTGGAGGACCCAGTGGACTACTCTTGGTCTGGCTCCTACCAGCATAGCTCTAGGGTCATAGGAGTACTCAAACCTCCCCGATGTCGTCTATGTTAGACATCGAATTCCTTACATTTACCTTTGAACTCAATAAGTTAACTGTTGTATAATGTTTTCCAAGTGTATGTCCCATGACTGCCTCTAACATCGAATAAAGTTGCTACTTGTTCTAATAAAACATGCTATAATCCATTACGCTTGCCTAACACAGGTCTTATTGTCGTAACAGTAATCCTTTGTGTTCACCGCCCTATAATCTTTATTTATTACGGCCTATAAAAGTTGGAGGTCATTTATTGAGATCCGAATTGATATTATACTTAAATTTCCAATCATTACAGTTCGTTTGCTATCAATCACGTCCGTTAAACAGCCAGATAAACAGCCATAGTCCGTTAGCATCTGCATATATCTATACTAAAATGCACACATACACAAGTAAAGCAAGAAATTTACCTACATTTTCGGAGAAACCATGCACTAGCACCCAACCCCGCAACTCGTCCGGACGTTATCAGTAACGCCATTATATTTTTTTGTACTATAACCTTCATTAATCATAAAGTTAGCGGATTTAATGCAGATGTTTGGAGTGTGAAACAAAACAGTGAGTGTTTTATTACAGCAGAGAGCCTTCCAGAGGAGCTTTATTGTTTGTTTATGAATATACTTTCTGCAAATAGAACAGAATTAGAATCTGGAGTAATTAATTCTGGCTAGTCATTTATACATATTAGGAACACTAGCGGACCTAAAATAGAACCCTGTGGAACTCTTATCACTGTATGTCTCCAGTTTGAAATTGTTTGCTCAATATGTTGCCTTTTTGTTTACTGTTAGATAAAAAAGAACTAAATCACAAACGAAACATTTTCTTATTTCCATATTATTTCATTTTTCTCTAGTAGTGTATTGTGATCTACATAGTCCAATGGCTGATGGGTAATCGCTTATTATGAAGTTCCTGTAATATTTGTTCCGACATGGAATATATGTATTTCTATAATAAATACTCTTTCCTAACAAAAATGCGGGAATTACAACAATAATTAGAAAATATTATAAACTACGAATAAATAGAAAAGCAGAAATAATTTAAGTTGTTTGAAAGAATATTCTTCTATTATTTTGCTTGAACAGTAAAATATGACAATATTTACGTCCGTTGAGATTCGTGGTAGAAAAAGTGAATATCTTAAGAATAATTGTACAGTGTCGATTAATTCAATAGGATTTGGATGTATAGAATCCAATGTTCCCATCAGATTTAGTAAACGGTTAATTTTATAAAAACATTATAACGGGTATGACATCAATGTATTGTGTATTTATTTCATAATATTTTGTAACGTGGCCATGTCTGCACATTGAGAACATGTAAAGAGTAATCGGACCTAAAAACGTCATCTCAAGGATTATGTGAGGGTTGGCAGCCTGGCAACTCCTCTTGGTGACGGACTGAGCCTGCAAATAAACGAATTAGCACTTCAGAGTTGGCACAACCTGCTTTGCAATGTATGTTCGTTGCACCTTTGGTCTAAAAGTAAAACATGCTTATAACACCTCTTCGAATATATTGATTCAGGACGCTGTGAACAAATTTACGTTGAATGCCATAATTTTTTTAAATTAAATAAACGAGAACTATAGTACTAATTTTCGAGTGCCCCAACATACCCACCATAAATAGTTTGAAAATAATCTATCAACTCCAATGATGCATAATGTCAATACGAAATAAAATATCAAATCATTTATTTTGTTGGCTTCATCGCACAGCAATCAATCATTTCTCGGCGGAAAATAAAAATCATAAAATCTCGAGTGACCTTAAAAGATTACACCGCTACTTTCTGTAGCAGAACGCCATCACTTGGTAATAATAATAATAATAATAAATTTTATTTCCAGTTTTACTTGTACATACAAGTTTTTACCATGGTCATTTGATAACAATAACATTACAATTAATTAAATTAATAAATTTTTACATAGATCCTAGTATTACATAATTTACAACAGAAACACAAGTTATAAGTAGATTTACAATTTTTTACTTAAATTTCTTAGCATAGTATAATTACAGTTTAGATATCTTGTATAGAACCTTATTACTAAAATATGTTTTTAGTTTAGAATATTAGTAGGTCAATCAAATAAAAAATTATATCATTCTCTGCTACGTTGAATTACAGGAAAAAATATACTTTAAAAATATTTAATAAAAATTTTTTTTATAAGTCTTAGAAAAAGCCATAGAGTGTAAATGAGAATTTATTGATTTACAGTTACTATTGAAGTCCTTGCTACAGCAGTGTTGCAACTTTATCCAAGGTAAATTGCACATAAGTCCCTGTCCTTTCAGCAGAATCCAGTGCCGCCGTACATAATCCCACTCTTAGAAAAGTGTTCTCAGTGTATTAATAATAAATCATTAAATATCATTAAATGAACCAGCTCAATCAGAATGAAAATATGAGATCAGTAAAAGTTACTGTGAATTAAATTAAATGTATAAAAATTGTCGTAATGAATATTAATAGATGATGTACAGGGGTTGGACAAAATAATAGGAACACGATGCAATAGTTGCAGGTTGGCACCACTGTGTACGTGTAAATTCTGAGACTCAGCTGCAGTGCCCAGTTGATGTGCCACCTTTTGAGGTTATCTTGTAGTATATTATATGCTTTGTTCTGTGAAGGTTAACACCAGTGATCGGTGAAATGCATGATCTGTTAGACCTCGAAAGAGGACAAATCGTTGGTGCGCGGTTAGCGGGAACATCTGTGATGAAAACGGCTCAACTGTTCAACGTTTCACGAGGGACAGTATCCACAGTAATGACAGCAGTAATGACAACATCAGCGAAGAGGAATAGTGGGCGATAGCCGAAGTTAACTGACAGAAACAGGCGAACATTAAAAAGGATTGTGACCAGACAACATAAAACTTCCGCGGCAAAAGTGACTGCAGAACTCAACACTCACTTGAGCAATACTGTTTCGTCAAAAACAGTGGCGGGAGCTTCACAAAGATAGCATTCATAGAAGGGCTGCAACTTCAAAACCCTTCTTACCGGAACGCAAAGCTGCTAAGTTGGACACTGGATGACTAAAAGAATGATGAATAATTGTTTACATTGTTTCCTAGAAATGGCCGGGTTTATGTATGGAGAACAGAACACCAAAAGAACTCTACGATCCGGCCTGCCTGCTTCCTACAGTCAACATCGGGAGAGGTTCTGACTATGTCATGGTATTCAGCTGGCCCGATCATTGCCCTTACTGGCCGATTTACTGCGTATGAATATCTCGACATTCTCAACAATTAATTGATGTACTAGGACTTGCATATTACTGCCACACACTGCCATATTCCAAGATGATAATGCACCCATGCACAGCCAAAAATATCATCAAACATCCCTCGCCAGCACAATCGCTAGACCTCAACATCATTGAACCTTTATGGGGAGTTTTAGAGTAGAGAGTGAGGAGCTGAGTTCGAACTCCAACAATATTGCGGCGATTGGTGGATTTTTTGCTACACGATAGTGGGAGTACATTCCATTGGAAACATTAAGACACTCTACGAATCTATTCCGCGACGAATTGCAGTTCTTCTCAAAGCAAATGAGGTTCCAACTCCTTATTAAACAATAAATATTGTGTAAATGCAGGTGTTCGTATTATTTTATCCAACCTCTGTACGTTAACACGATAGCCAAAGAAATTCTCAAAAATTTTACATGAGTATTGTTTTCTTGCATGTTTGAACATAGAAATAAAATTAAACAGTAGTTTCGGCTGCAAAGCAAGTGCAGAAAACAACTGAGAAGTGATGATAATTGAACAGATTCTTTAAGCCCCGTAAAGACAAACGGAGAATGAAGATAAGAAATGCATAGCCGAAGCCAGTAGTGATTATGCAGTCGTTACATCGTTCGGTACGTTGAATCTTAGCTCCAGTGCATTGATAGCCCGAACTATAGTAAGAAATTTTATTTTACGTAGTCTGAACACTTAAGACGTAGTGTAATCCATTCAAAGTTTTTGTCGACGTCAATTTCGCTGGCTAAATTTTCAACTTCCAAGTTAATGTTGTGTCAAGGGATTGATCTGAAGTTCATTTTTTTATAAAAAGAAACAGCATTTAAAAATACAAATATTTTCTTCAATGAATTTATTTAAAATTTAGTTAAAAAACAGATTTTTACTCCGTATGATAGTATGAATTTCCCTACATTTATCAGTCACATTAATTAACCAAAACTATTGAAAAATTTGAAATCAAAATTAAACTATAGTTTTGGTTAATTAATTGACGTGACTGATAAACGAAATTACTATTATCATATCAAAATAATTCAATATAGACCTCAACTAGTTTGCTTACATGATTAATATGGTTTTTAATTTTAATGACAAACGGGGATCGAATATAAAATTGTTTTATTGTGGTCAATAAACCGCTGACCTCGTCTCGAATAATATGAACTATTTGGGCATTTTAAAAAATTCTTAATAAGTATTGTTAATATTCCCTTTGAGAATTTAAAGATTCCATGATATCTATACAATCATGTGTGGCGATTTCAATATAGATTTCCTATTGGAAGACACAAAGAAACAACAATTAGAAATATTAACTTCCACATTCAACTTATATGCAGTAGTCAATTTTCCTACTAGAGTACAAAACTCAAAAGTTACTGCCATAGATAATATGTTCATTGATATAACTCATTATGAAAATTACAGTATTAAGCCAATTGTGAATGGTCTCTCAGATCATGACAGTCAATTACTTACAATTAATGATATATGTTTCAAATGTGTCCCACAAAAATCAGTAAATTATGTAAGAAAAATGGATGTTAGTTCTATGAAACTGTTTCAGCAAGCAGTACAACAAGAATTTTGGGAGGGTGTGTACTCCACAAACAATGTAAATGAGAAATTTGATTCATTTCTGAGAACATTAACATTATATTTTGAATTTTACTTTCCAAAAACCCGTGTAACAAAGTCTAGTAATACTAATAGAGTAGCAGGGTGGTTAACTAATGGGATTAAAGTTTCATGTAAACACAAAAGGGAACTGTACTTAATAATAAGGGATAATCTTAATCATCATATGAGTGACCATTATAAGAAATACTGTAAAATATTGAACAAGGTCATAAAAGCTTCAAAATGTGTGCATATTAAGAAATCAGTAGACAATTCTGTTAATAAGATTAAAACTATTTGGAAAATAATTAAAAAAGAAAATAAAGAACTGACACAGCCACAGTTAGGTAAATTCAAAACAGATGAATGTACAAATAAATTTAATGATCACTTTTTAACCATTGCAAAGAAAATTGGGATGAATACAAATAAATCAATGGAAAATGCCTTACAACTTTTGAAAGAAAACTATCCAGTCCAGGAAAGTAATTTGAAATTTTTTTTGACATCTCCAACCGAAATTAAAAAAATAATAAACACTCTAAAAAATAAACATTCATCAGGGCATGATGGTATCTCAAGCATTATACTCAAACAAATAACAGGTAGCATTAGTTCAGTAATTAGTTACATTTGTAATCCTTCACTTCTTTCTGGAGTCTTCCCAGATAAGCTCAAATGTGCTTTAGTCACTCCACTGTACAAACAAGGGAATAAAGAAGATATATCAAATTATCGCCCCATATCACTGTTGCCAGTATTATCAAAATTTTTTGAAAGAGTTATAAAACATCTGAACAAACATAATTTACTCACCGATTCACAGTTTGGGTTTAGAAAAGGATAATCGGCCAAGAAAGTGATCTTTACTCTTTTAGACGACATAATAGAAGAATTAAATAATAAAAATCACCCATTAGGTATATTCTGTGACTTAAGTAAAGCTTTTGACTGTGTAGACCATAGTATATTGCTAGAAAAACTGAGGTACTATGGAATAACAGGAACTTCATTTTCTTGGTTTAATTCATACTTACAAAATAGAATGCAACGAGTAGTATTAAAAGACTCGTGCACAGGTGAAATACATAAATTAGATTGGGGAATTATTAAAACTGGGGTCCCACAGGGATCAGTATTAGGGCCATTATTATTCCTTATATATATAAATGATCTTCCTAATACCATAGATTCAACTTCTAAAGCTATCCTCTTTGCAGATGATACTAGTGTAATAGTAAAAAGTAACAAAGACACATTAGAAGAGGCAAGTAACAATAATTTAACTAACCTGCTAACATCGTATAATGCGAACGGACTAACAAATAACTGTGACAAAACACATTTCATGAAATTTCACACACTCAACACAACTTTACAATCTATAACACTTAAATACGACAGCAAAAAATGTAAATGAAACTTCCTCTGTTAAATTCTTAGGTCTCTTAGTAAATAATAAATTAAATTGGACTGATCAGATTAATCAATTACTTAAGAAACTCAGCTCAGCTACAAATGCTGTCAGAGCAATGTCCACCTTCAGTGATTTAAAAACAAGAAAATTAGTATACTTTGCATATTTTCATTCTATTTTATCATATGGTATTATATTTTGGGGCAACTCAATAGGCATCGATAAGATTTTTATTAGTCAAAAACGTGTTATTAGAGCAATATGTCAGGTTTCCTCATGTACTTCTTGCAGAAATCTGTTCAAAAAGTTAGGTATTTTCACTTTGACGTGCCAATACATTTATTCATTGATGTTATTTGTAATCACAAATAGGCACTTATTTTTGAATAATACTGATATTCATCCCTTCAATACAAGGAACAAAAATAATCTGTAATAATGTAAAACATTGTCAATTGCACAGAAAGGTGTGCATTATTCAGGGATATCCATCTTCAACAGACTGCCGCACAGAATTAAACAGTTGTCCGATAATCAAGGTAAATTTAAGACTGAATTACACTTATTTTTGCTTAGCCACTCCTTCTATTCAATAAAGGAATTTATAGAAGAATCGGAGAAGAGTAATTAATTAATTAGTTTATAATACAAAAATTTGTTCTAAGTATATTTATCTTTTATACAATAAAATAATGTAATAAATGTACACCCTGACCCATTCCACATCCTTGAAGCTTAGCTTCTTTACAGGATCTATGGAATATGATAATTATTATTATTATATAATTACTCCCCCGCTCAATTTTGCCGCCTAGGCAGTCGCCTACCATTTCTGGCACCTAGATGTCCATATTGTTCTGTGTTTATTAATCGGGAGAAAATTTTTCGAGCTGTAATTACTTATTTTCAATCTATGAGCAATTATTTTCATTAAATTGTGAGATACTATTAAATTTAACATTTTTATCCTCCGTAAATATAAATATGATGAGTAGTTGATTCACAACAAAATCCATAGGTAGTGGAGTCTTGTACTCAACAAATTCAGGTTTCTCAAGTTTTATATATTTGTTTTATTGTGATATTAGAGGGTAGAAGCAAATTGAATTAAATAGTACTTCTTAGTAAATATCCTTGCTATGAAAGGATATATATTAATATTATTATCTGTAGTAAAATTATCTACATAAAATAATCAGTACATTATTTTGTGAATGTATATAAAATTTATCCCATTCCTCTTATTGATCAGTGATTCCAATCACACAATATTACATGTAATATAAACATATTTATAAAACACCATAATAACTCAGTTGACTTAAATGGAAATTTGTTTGAAACTAATTTGACGAATACGTTGTTTAAAACATTTTTAGCAAAGATATTTATATTGCACAGTTTTAAGTCTTTAGCTGACTTGTTGGAACTCATAATTGTCTCAAAGAAAATAGACCTAAGGCTCTTTTTTTATACATTTCAAGTTTATCAAATCAAAATCATCACAATTACAGGTTGTGAAATTATGGTTTTCTTTAAATGTTATGAGAAATTTTGAAAAGTATTGTTACATCAAGCATGACTCTATTTTGTGAATAAACACAAGACTTTTAATTCCACATAATTTGCAAACTGCAAACCATCGCATGGTAACTACAGCCCAAGATGATTCACATTCTTCTATTAAATAGCATTTACAATTTTCTTTGTCCCCCATATTACTCACATAAATGATTGTTCCTAGGAAGTGCATTATAAATTGTTTTTCTGCCACAAAAATGTATGTGTTCACTCATCCTAAACAATACAACTTTTTTGTATATGTAATCAATATCGTCATCAAAATTCAACATATCAACCCAAATATGGTATTTTATTTACAATTTTCAGCAATTCTTTACTTAGTTATTGCCTACAATTAAAACTTTACTTTTGTTAACATATAATTTAAAGTTTTTCATTAAGCTATTCTGATAAGATCATTTGTTTTTTGCTCATGATTTAGATTGTCACCTGAATAATATACAACTGTAACATCAGTATATCAGATATTTTAGTACTTCAAATCATCTCCGATTAATAATATAGAAACCAAACATTATAATCACAAGAATTCTGCCCTGGAACACTCCATGATGTAGTATTATTTCATCTAACAATGCATACTTGTATTTGACTCTATGGTTTCTGTTCACCAGGAAATCTGTAAACCAGATCAAAACTATACCAAAAAAACAACATTTTTTCACATTTGTCTTAATAAAATAATTCTGTATCATTTTTTGAATGCATCTTTATAGCACCATTGCAATTATATGGTCTCTGGAGACCAGTTCACATGAGAATGAAGATTGGATTCGATATCAATCATAATACTCAATGTTTTCAAGGTATTATTTTCCTTCAGGGTATGGATTGAGTCAGATGTTGCTTTTAATCAAAAAGTCACTTTAGAAAAAAAAGGATGCAGTATGTCACCCATGCTGTTTAACTTATACTGTATATAGAACAGGTGATGAAGAAAGTTAAAATGGAATGTGGAGAGGTATCATACTACAAGGAGAAGAAATAAAATGCATACATCTTGCTGATGATATTGTAGTATTAAGGGAGGCAGAAGGAGACTTGGAAACCATAATAAATGTCCTCAACATGGTTCTGGAGAAAGAGTTAAATATGAGGGAAAATCAAGGTAATGGAGTGTAGTATGGGAAACTATATAACTATATATTACTTATATATATTATGTACTGGCACTCGCCAGTTACTATATTATTTATCATCACTATATCAGTCTTAACATTAATACTTTACACTTAGGAGTTCATTCTACTCCAAATATACTTGATAATATTATTCCGTAGTTTACATATTGACAGTTGCAATTGAGGAATGACATGCTTGTAATTCGCGCTATTTTGGTTCCCATAGTACTGATATCCCCGTTTATTGATTACTCTTCACAATTTAAGTTAAGGAATATTTGGTTTTAATTTAATAGAATAGAGAATATTGTGAAATAAATGTTTATTGAGCTTAGATAAACGGAATATTTGTGGAATATGATGATTCATAAACCATTATAAATGTAATGAAAGGAGTCCTGGAGAAAGATTTCAATATGTGGATTAATAGAGGGAAAACCAAAGTAATGGATTTTAGTTTGGCAAACAGTGGAATATAAAAGGCTGTTATATTGGGAAGGGATATTTTGACGGAAGTTATGGAATTCTGCTACTTGGGAAATGAAATAATTATGCATGGTAGAAGTATAGTAGACATAAAGAGAAGGATAGCACAGGCAAGGAAGGATTTTACAAAACCGAGGAATTTAGTTACGGTTAATATAAGTGTGAATATTAGGAAATAATTGCTGAAAATGTTTGTATGGACCATGGTATTGTATGGGTGTGGACGATAGGAGCTGTGGAAAGGAAAAGAATAGAAGGCTTTGGAAATGTGGTGGTATAGATAAACACTGAAAATCAGTGACCAAGAGAAGGGATAGATTAATGGGCTATGTTTTGAGAAATGAAGGTCTTGTAAAAGCAGCATTAGAGGAAAATGTGTGGGTAAGAACAGAAAGGGAAGCGATGGACAGAATATGTTAAGCAGATTAAGGAGGATGTGGGATGTTGTAGCTATGCAGAATTGTAAAGGCTTGCAAAAAATTGGCTATCGTGGAGGATTGCATCAGACCAGTCTTAGGATTGAATACCATATTGTGTAACAACAACAAAGGGAGAGATGTCTCTACTATTTTAATCCACTATTGACTAAACACAGAGCAATCGGTAACAGCTCAACAATCTTTAACAATGTAAATGGATTTCCCACCTACCCTGTAGATTAAATATAACAGTTCCATAAATATGAGAAGAATTTTCAATTTTTATTACTACATTCAAATAATAACCTCATTATCTAGAGATTTTCCCAGTGAATTTGATGAAGTTTAGTTTTCAAGTTTTACCTGGGTTTTATTTTTGTGAAATGCAACATTTCAATAGCTGGCACCGCCATCGTTGGCAGGTGACTAACGCCAAGACCATGTCTTACATACAAAATTTAAAATATGTTTTATTTAAGTTGGTTTGTCATATTCACAAATATTTATAATTAACAATCAAGAGTTTACACATACTTTTAGAAATAAAAAATAAAACAGCTATTTCAATATGTTATAATGGTATCAAATAAAAAGAATGACAATATTTCACTGTAGACTATGAAGTGTTCTCTGTGGAAATGGCCCACAATACTTGCAAGCCAAGAGCTTCACTCTAACTCATCTGGTGTAACAGATGATGAAAATAACTAAGTACACCATAGAGTCCAAATTATATGAAAGTTTTATAAAATACTGACACAAACATAAACAAACTCATTTCAGTTAACAAAGGATAGATCTATAGTGCAGTGAAAAAAGTTTCCTGAAACAATTTCTCGGTGAATGAATAATGGCTAATTTAATAATTTTTGGTTTAAGATAGTAAAAGTATTATACATCCAACAGTTAATATTTGTCCTGATAATAAAATACACAGGACATGATGGAGCACTACTGGATTAGAGTATTCATACTATTTAAACTTAACCATATCAAGCATGGAAACAAATTCACCAAACATGAAGAAATAATGGATTTTCTATTCTATGTGTATATTATGATACTGACAATCATTCATATCTTGATTCCTGTACATTTAAATGAAAAATAATCAACTATATCAAGCACAGTAATAATACTTTCACGTTAAACAAACTTGGTGTAAGCACAAAAAATGTAATTGTAAACTGTGCCACTTACTTTGAGTTTAAATCTGGCATTTCAAATAAATTAATACATGCAGAATGCAAATCTCAAATGGTACAATAAATTTATCAAAGCATGTACATTCATAAGAAATAAAAAACTAGAAAACTGTTTATAATTTTTACATGTATATTCTAAAAGGTATTTGGCTTGTACTGTTTTTAAGCAAAAGGGTGTCAAATATTCAACTGCAGAGTAAAACATTTTCAGGAACTTAAGTTTAAAGACTTTTTCATTTATTGTAGCAGTTATGTAAGCTTCTCATAAGATCAAATCAGCCATTTTGTAAGATGACTTAAAAAGTTTGAGTAGAAGAAGAATTAACTATTCAAGAATATATTTCATGATTTTTAGGAATGAAATAATTATTTCCAAAGTATGCTTAGTTTATGAAAATACTTTCATGAAAATGAGTTTGATATATTATCATTTTTTGCTACTAGTGAATGATAATAATAATAATAATAATCATCATATTCCGTAGATCCTGTAAAGAAGCTAAACTTCAAGGATGTGGAATGGGTCAGGGTGTACATTTATTACATTATTTTATTGTATAAAAGAAAATATACTTATAACAAAGTTATGTATTATAAACTATAATAAATTACTCTTCTCCGATTCTTCTATAAATTCCTTTATTGAATAGAAGGAGTGGCTAAGCAAAAATGAGCGTAATTCAGTGTTAAATTTACCTTGATTATCGGACAACCGTTTAATTCTGTGCGGCAGTCTGTTGAAGATGGATATCCCTGAATAATGCACACCTTTCTGTGCAATTGACAATGTTTTACATTTTTTATACAGATTATTTTTGTTCCTTGTATTGAAGGGATGAATATCAGAATTATTCAAAAATAAGTGCCTATTTGTGATTAAAAATAACATCAATGAATAAATGTATTGGCACGTCAAAGTGAAAATACCTAACTTTTTGAACAGATTTCTGCAAGAAGTTCGTGAGGAAACCTATCTCCAAAAAAAATATTTATTACTTACAATCTGCCATAAAAGTGACAGCTAATATTTAAGGCATGTAAATGGCTGGGATAAAAATAAAACCTGGTTAAAGTTGTATATTATCACTTTTAAAGAGTATTTGCCAAAGAAAATTCCTGACGACAGCTGATAATTACCGAGATAGAATATTATAATGTGTGATGTCACTAGAGTTCAAAAGTCACTTCACTAGTGTGTTAGGATTTACTATATAGAAATTGGTAAATATAAAGGAAAAGAAAATAATTTATTTGCTGTACAGTTTTTCAGTATGATACAAGAGGGTGGGCCATTTTGGTAATGTTACTTTAAATACATCATATCATATCATCTGGGCATTGATAGCTGAATAGAAAAATCAATAATATGTACCAGGCCAATCCAAATTATCCTTGCAAAATTTACTAGTATTAGAATAGGAAATTGCCCTGCTGTAACTTTAAATGACAAACCAATACCGCAGGAAGAAACTGTAAAGTACCTGGGAATGCACCTAGATAGACATCTTACATTGAAACAGCAAATATTCTCCAAATGTAAACAATTGGGTCTAAAATTTCAGAAATATTTTGGATTTGGAAAGTATAATATAGTTATATAAAAGTACTACCTGACCTATATGGGATACAACTTTGGGAAACAGCAAGTAATGAAACACAGACATTATCAAGCAATTCCAATCAAAAGTACTGTGATCATTCCTAAACGCCTCATGGTTCGTTCTGAACGAGGTCATCAGAAAATATTTTGGTATTTCAACCCTTGTTGAAGAAATTTAAAACAACAGTGTGAACTACCACAACAGACTAAGAATATATCCTAACACACTAGTGAAGTGACTTTTGAACTCTAGTGACATCACACATTATAATATTCTATCTCTGTAATTATCAGCTGTCGTCAGGAATTTTCTTTGGGAGGAATTAATTATTACAATAGTTGTCAGCTTGTGTCTTGTTGAATATGTCATATTTAAACTATAATATTTATCAATTTCAGTTTAATGTGTGGTAGTCTCTTCAGTAATAGTAAGTTCCTGAAATATTTTCATTTTTACATACCTGCCCTATAAACAAAGACAAAAATTATAGCCTGCTGTTCTTTTGTAGCCAGTTGTTAAATGCAATCCTAGATTGGCTATAAATTTGCTGGGCATATTCCGTCAACATATTAGATTGAGAACTTCAGAAAACAAATGCTGATCATAAACTTAAGTGTATCGGAAACGGAAGAGTGAACATATATATCAGATTTCCTAAAAATAATTGCATGTTTTATCGGCAAACAAAAATATAATTTCGTTGTTGGTGAATAAATTATCTGCATTATTTATTTTCTCTTAACAATCGACAAAACAATTAAATATTTTCCTATCTCGACGGTTCAGGTCAAAAAAGTTTAAGAACTCTGGAATAGAGCTTTTCGGTAGCAAGATAAGATAGGCCACGGAATATGAACAATAGGTTCTGCAAACAGTACCGTTGTCCTCGTCCTCCCGTGAGCGATAAACAAGTGTAAATACAAAGAAAAACTAGAGTCTGCTGCTGCAGCTGCACCAATGCCTAGGCTTGGTCTAATTGGAAAGAAAAACTCCATCTTTAATATTAAACATACGTCCGACGTCGAAAAATAATAACTTCGTTAACCAGTTGTACTTTATTATGACTTTCAACTATTAAAAACATGTCTTCTCTTTAAGATCTCTGTCTGTTTTACGTAAATTATATTGTTGTTGTGGTATTCAGTCCTAAGAATGGTCTGATGCAACCCTCCATGCTTAACCTATCTTGCGCAAGCCTTTCCTTTCCTCGTAACAAACACATCCCACATCCTCCTTAATCTGATTAGCGGATTCCATCCTTCCTCCCTCTTTTGTTCTTCCCCACACATTTCCCACTAATGCTAATTTTACAAAACTCTCGTGTTTTAAAACGTGTCCTATTAATCTATCCCTTTTCTTGGTCAATGTCCTCCATATCGTTCGCTTTTCCTTATTCTGTTTATAATTTCCTCATTTCACATTTCAAAGGCTTCTATACTTTTCCTTTCCGCAATTCCTATCGTCCACGTTTCGCACCCATGCAACGCCCATGCTCCATACGAACATATTCAGCAACGATTACCTAATATTCACACATATTACCAGTATTCCTCTTTTTCGCGAATGCCTTCCTTGCCTGTGCTATCCTACTCTTCATGTCTACTATACTTATAATATTTCTAGTTATTACGCTTCCCTAGTAGCAGAATTCCTTAACTTCTGTCAAAATATCCCTTCCAATTTAAAACCCTTTGTTATTCCATTGTTCCCAAACTACACTCTATTAATCCTCATATTGAACTCTTTCTCCATGAATCCATTCATGCCATTTATTATGGTTTCCCAGTCTCCTTCTGACTCCCCTAATACTACAATATCGTCGGCAAAGTGTAGGGTTTTTATTTCTTCTCCTATTTCGATTTAAATTTCTTAGTCGCCTGTTCTATATATAAGTTAAACAGCATGGGCGACATAACGGCTTTCTTATTTTGATCTTCTATTCTAATTACTGCTGCCTGTCTTCTGTAGAGGTTATGTATACGCCTCCTTCTTCGATATTTTATTCCAGTGCTCTTCAAAATCCTTATCAGTTTACGTTATCAAACGCTTTTTCTAAACTTAGAAATGCCATGAATGTAGCTCGGTTTTTTCTTATCTTGACTCCTAAAATTAGTCGCAAAGGCACTATTGCTTCTCTTGTCCCTATATTCTTCCTAAAGCCAAATTGATCGTCCCCTAACTCGCACTCTATTTGACGTTCCATCCTTTTGCATGCATGGGATACTAAACTAGTTGTCCTGTGTAGTTCGCATTTTTCTTCGGTATGGGTATAATTATGTTTTTATTAAAATCTTCTGGGATTCTTCCTGTTTCGTAGATTTTGCAAACTATCCTGAACAGCCATGATATTGTTTTTTCGTACGATGTTCTTACCAACTCCGCTGATTTATTCAATTCCTGGCGCTTTACAATTTCTCAGGTCTAATAATAATAATAATTATCATATTCCGTAGATCCTGTAAAGAAGCTAAGCTTCAAGGATGTGGAATGGGTCAAGGTGTACATTTATTACATTATTTTATTGTATAAAAGATAAATATACTTATAACAAATTTTTGTATTATAAACTAATTAATTAATTACTCTTCTCCGATTCTTCTATAAATTCCTTTATTGAATAGAAGGAGTGGCTAACCAAAAATGAGCGTAATTCAGTCTTAAATTTACCTTGATTATCGGACAACTGTTTAATTCTGTGCGGCAGTCTGTTGAAGATGGATATCCCACAATAATGCACACCTTTCTGTGCAATTGACAATGTTTTACATTTTTTATACAGGTTATTGTGGTTCCTTGTATTGAAGGGATGAATATCAGTATTATTCAAAAATAAGTGCCTATTTGTGATTACAAATAACATCAATGAATAAATGTATTGGCACGTTAAAGTGAAAATGCCTAACTTTTTGAACAGAGTTCTGCAAGAAGTTCGTGAGGAAACCTGACATATTGCTCTAATAACACGTTTTTGACTAATAAAAATCTTATCGATGCCTATTGAATTGCCCCAAAATATAATACCATATGATAAAATAGAATGAAAATATGCAAAGTATACTAATTTTCTTGTTTTTAAATCACTGAAGGTGGACATTGCTCTGACAGCATATGTAGCTGAGCTGAGTTTCTTAAGTAATTGATTAATCTGATCAGTCCAATTTAATTTATTATTTACTAAGAGACCTAAGAATTTAACAGAGGAAGTTTCATTTACATTTTTGCTGTCATATTTAAGTGTTATAGATTGTAAAGTTGTGTTGAGTGTGTGAAATTGCATGAAATGTGTTTTGTCACAGTTATTTGTTAGTCCGTTCGCATTAAACCATGTTAGCAGGTTAGTTAAATTATTGTTACTTGCCTCTTCTAGTGTGTCTTTGTTACTTTTTACTATTACACTAGTATCATCTGCAAAGAGGATAGCTTTAGAAGTTGAATCTATGGTATTAGGAAGATCATTTATATATATAAGGAATAATAATGGCCCTAATACTGATCCCTGTGGGACCCCAGTTTTAATAATTCCCCAATCTAATTTATGTATTTCACCTGTGCACGAGTCTTTTAATACTACTCGTTGCATTCTATTTTGTAAGTATGAATTAAACCAAGAAAATGAAGTTCCTGTTATTCCATAGTACCTCAGTTTTTCTAGCAATATACTATGGTCTACACAATCAAAAGCTTTACTTAAGTCACAGAATATACCTAATGGGTGATTTTTTTATTTAATTCTTCTATTATGTCGTCTAAAAGAGTAAAGATCGCTTTCTCGGTGAGTAAATTATGTTTGTTCAGATGTTTTATAACTCTGTTGTATACTACTCTTTCAAAAAATTTTGATAATACTGGCATGGCCATGGCCCTGTCAAACTCTGAACTTAAAACTTTGTCCCCCAACTCTTCATCATCCACCTCCCCTTCTTCATCTATTACTGAATGATCTAGATTTACACCATGATACAGCCCTTCTAGATATTCCTTTCATTTTTCTTTTTTATCCGTAATTGGCTTCCCATTCGCTTTCCTGATGTTCTTACTGATATTTTTCCTCTCGCCGAATGTTTCTTTGAGTTTCCTATAAGCTTCGTCCCTTTCACCATGAAAACCACAACCGCTTTTCATTTATCTTGTAGCCAAGCCTTTTTGGCTGATTTGCACTTCCTACCTATGTCATTTTCAAGCGTCTGTACTGCTTTTTACCATTTTCATCTCTCATGTTTTTATATTTACACCTTTCATCCATCATTCATGTTATCTCTTGTATTATACATAGTTTCCTATTTGTCTCAACTATTCTTCCTATTTTTTCTTTTGATTTTCTATTCATTTCTCAAAGTTTATTTCTGCTCCTGGGTACGTCTTGCAATTTAGCGCCTGATTTATATACCTCTGTCTAACCTATTATATGATAGAGTCAAAATATACACATATCAAAAGGTTAATTAAATGCTTTCAATGGATATTGCTTAGTCTAAGATAATTTGAAACTAATTATGACATGCTTTTATAAACCACGATTTTATTATTATGATAAATTGAGATCCTGTTTGTTCTGGATGATTAGCTTCCATTTCTCTTAGCAGCCATTTTTCATTTAAATTAAAAATATTTAATGTAAGGCTGTTTCTTTAAACAATACATCGTTTCTATCCAGTTGTTCAAAATTCTCTATTTCTCTTGTGGCTTTATCTCTCATTAACTGTACCTATGCATTTACCTACTTGTTTTATATAATCATTTTCATTACATCGAAGCTGGTGAATGATCGATTTAGTGGCATTGGGTTTGATTTGAAAGGAAGTAATGCCGACCTCCTGTGGTGTAGTGGCTAGCCTCTAGATGCTGTTTCACATTTCATGGGTCCCGGGTTCGAATCCTGGCATGGGCTTGGATGTTTGTGTCGTCATGGTCGTGAGGACCGGAATTAAGGCTGCTGGGGAATTGATACACTGACCACGTATCACCCCAAATTCGGAATGTGTCACGCCAGATGACAGTCCGTAGCCGCCTCGGTAGGCCAAGGCCCTCAAGAGGGCTGTTGAGCCATTGGAAGAAGAAGAAGAAGAATGGCTGTCTAATATACCATTTTTGAACAAGACGACAAATACAGAGCGTAGGTTTTCCCGGGATCACTTCACCGGAAGAAGATAGCGGTTACAGACATTGACGCGGCGCAATGGTCGCGGTTTATAAAAGAATTAGTTAACAAAACCATAAAGATTTCATCCAGAATATCATAAGAGAATTATAATGAAGACACCATTCATTCCGTACTTAAAAGAAATAGCGGATTGTGGGCATACTACGAAACCATTTGCAATGTCCCTTATTTAGCCCTTTGTTTAAAAAAACTTTTTTTGTCTAATTTGTGAAAAGAAACAATTTTATTGCATAGCTTTTCACTTATTATATTTTTACAACTTTCTTTTATTTAGAAATGAAAGGAAAAAATAGGTGGTTTGTATATAGCTCACTAACCATTTTGGGCGGAGCTTTGGCTATTGTGGATGGTGGTCATTTAAACAAAACATTTCTAGGGCAACTTTGTAATTCTTGCACGTAATATTTTCCATTACGTTTTAGTGCTACAATTAATAATGAATACACTTTAAACTCGTACCCTTTTGTGGCAAACTATCTGTGGATCCACATCTTGATTATTTGTTTTGTTACCAAATATTTTGTGGACGACTGTGGCCTAGTTTTTTCCTTGGCAATTATTTCATAGGCCAAGATACTTGTGAAATTTTAAACGTTTATTTCAACATCGTTAACAAAGACAATTTATACCGACCTGCTGTGGAGTAGTGGTCATTGTCGCTGACTGGCATCACTGATGTCGCAGGTTAGAATCGTTGCCAAGGACATGTATGTTGTGTATGCAAGTTTTCGTACAGTGAAACCATTACAGTTATCAATAAAACCACTATCGTAGTCGCTAATAATCATAGAAGTTGATGCGACTCTAAATAATAATAAAAAATAAATCATATTATAATGGTAAAACACAACGAAATTCGGAATTTGGCGGTACAAAATCAAAGGCAGGCGGTAGAGTAATAAAACCTAGACAGTTTGGCGCCGAACAGTGTTTCCTAAAATCGCTGTGACTCCGTGACACCTAGATGTGACGAGACCTGGTATTTTCCACAAACATCGGTGGTGTGGGGTGAATGGCTCATCCCAAAGGCTAAATACTTTTGATTGGAGAGGCTCGGCTCCCCGCCACCAAAGGGAATTAAACAAAGGAGTAGGGAAAATTTATGAAAAATGGACGAAAATTGTTTTTCATGGAGTATCATTATGATGCATTAAGAATCAAGCAACTCCGAAGTTGGATATTCGCGATTGGCATTGTGAATGGGCTTTTTGAGTATGATTGATGTAGAGAGGGAGAGAGAGTGATACCAATAGCAGGATATTTTGAGTAATCGTGAATTTGGTGATACAGGGCAAAAAATGTTGATCTTGGCAGCGGATAAGAAGTTTAAATGAGCAAGGTTCTCATTTTCCAACAAGGAAGTCGAGAAGGCACCGGTATGAAATCTGAGGACGTGCGGCGAGTTCCAGGTAAAGCAGAAGACGGTAATTACTCTGTTTGTAACCTTTATGCCGATTTCCTCGTACTGCCTATTCCGCGTATGGTTTTTTATTTAAATCGGCTTCTATGAGAAGAACCTTAAATAAGACCGAAGAATGGATCGCATTTGCCTTGTGGTAACGGTTTTAATATGTATGTTTAAGTGGAGAAAATGAGTTTAAATTAGATGCGATTATTATTACGGTAAATAAAAGGGATAAAAAACTATAACTTTTAAACTTAAATAAGGGAAAAGTGGAAATAGTTGTTATTCATATAAATTTAACAAATGGGATTTATTTGACTTTAATTTAATGTGACCCTCGATGTCTCAATCGGGAACATGAATTATCTTTCATCTCAGGGAATGCTAATGCACAATGGATATAGTTTAAAATATATGAGAGGGGTGGGGGCGAGAACTTAAAATAGATGCGACCAGAGGCGGGAAACAATTCGGGTCAGTACGTCACCAAGGCGCAGTCTATACTCAAGGACGACACTGCTGGTTGTTGTTGATAACTGGTGATGTCTGTGCGTCGTCCCGTGGCAGCTCGTTGGTTATTTTTTCCATCTTCGGAGTTACCCAGCTCGTCGTCCAGGGATGCTCGTTGGTTTACGGATGGAATGTTATATCTTCGTAATTTTGGTTTGACTACTCCTGAATGTTGAATTTTTTTGACTGACGAATGTTTTAAATGTTCTCTGTCTCCATGGACCCGCTAGGTTTTCTTCTGCAAGCCACGCCCTGTTCTAATAATTCTCATGGCGTGTTATTTCTACGCCCCCCTTATGGAGGAATAGCTTGCAATATGGTTTCTTTCCAGTTCTTCGTACTTTGGGACGCTGTTTTTCTTCTTCGACTGGTGATGTGTCGAGATCCAATAAATTTTCCCCTTAATCTTCTATTGAAATTGCGTGGCCGCATTATTAGAGTTTCCGGCCTCTAGGGCAAAACCTCGTCCCTTGATCTGTCTTTAACAATATAGACGGGCGGAAGGTCCGAATCCAGGTCACCTTCCCTTCCTTACCCGGGTTAACCAGATAGATCCGTAGTGCTGTCTGTCACCTCCATTTCTACCTCAAGTCACCTCATCCAATCAGCTTTCCTAACCTTAATATTTCCGTTTTCTGGTCGATAAGATGACTGTAATTCGTCATTTAAATAACCAATCGCGTTCTTTTATGGTCCCAACTTCGTCTAGCTTAGGTCTAAATAGTTACATATAATATAATAATAAAAAGAATTAATTTCATCTTATGTGATAAGCAACAATCTCATACCACAGCCTAAATGTTAGTTTGTAATAAATCTAATGTTTGTAAACACTATAAAGTATACGTTAATTATAAAAAAAGACCGCATTCCTAAATTGAATTTAATTAAATTATTTTATATTGTCAATTAATAAATGTAAAGTAAATTTCTTTCCATATATATTGTGACGTTTTTACTGGCGCGAGATGTTGAATCTTACCGGAATAGTATACGGGCGCCACCTAATGTTACGTAGTACAATTTTAGTATCGGAACACACTCGGGTTCAAGACTGAGAGCATGAATCAGGGGAGTGACGTCACCTGTTCCAGAATCATACAATCATAAATCGTAAATCTCGACCGTCACGTCGCTCACTTTCAGGGACTCGTCCAAGCTTGTGACACTACAAATTGAATGCTTTTCTTCTCCTTAGACATGTTGAATTACTTTTCGCAAAAAATGAAACGTTTTCTTTAACCGCAGAGTGTGCAAAACTAACAATTTCAACGATACAACAATAGCCTTCACAGATACAACGGTATTAAAAATCACACATATTCGAGCATCACAAAGATATTTAACATCACTTATAAACGAAATTGGAAATAAAACTGTTTACATGTGTCATCTACCAAAGTGAGGTAGCGTTTCACGGTTACAATATATATATATATATATATATATATATATATTTAAAAAAACAACATATAAACCTCGCTTATTCATTTCAGTACATTATATAAATATCGATGTTGTGCGCGAAGGGAAATTAAAACATCTAGTATAGGACGCTGCATGGGATGTTCTTAATTAGATGTTACTCAGAGTATTAGCCTATACACTGAGAAATGAAGTCTGAGAGTACAATGTTCCTGCAGGTTTTCATCCAACAAGGGGTTTTCATAAGCCATGGAACGTAGCCTGAGATTGAAGACATTTCCACCTGGTTACGTTGCTCTCCCTTACGTATCGGAATCACCATTACTATAATTATGCTATAATCTAGTGGTAGCATTAAATTCTGTTTCAGTTACAATTTTCAGCAACAATATTTCCCTTGATTGAAACCGCCTTCGTGATAGATAAGAGGCCCAATCACTCAAATTCTTCTGAAATATGAATTTTTCGTTTGATTTACTTAACTTGTAATACTAAGCGTATCGCTGTGTTGATTTAGCCTTATCAATGAACGAGAACACCGTCTGTTACGTCCAGAGGAAATATTGACTGGAGAATGCAGCTCGGTCTGACTAATTCCCTGCAATTACTCGCAACGATTTGGGAGTAATACTCTTTCTTTCTGAATCGTTAATTTTAATGTAAACGCATTAACCCTTGACGAAATGTTATCTTGACGGCTGTGCACTCAGCACTATCTCATTCACACGATTACGATTTTACGACAGTAAAAGGTTTAATGAGTTTGCTGCGGGACGTTAATGTCTTTTGTTTCCTAATAGGCCTACTTATTCGTCAACAAGAGAAATATATTACGCCATGACGGGATTATATTCTTTTTTTCATTCAATACGATTTTCGTTTCTTTGAACTCTAAAAAGTTCAACCACGAACTTATGGTTCGTCAAACTTGAACAATGAAATCTTTAAATATGAGACCACAAGAGATACAACACGTTGTAATGAAATCCCATTTCTACATATAAGGCAACTGTTGCTCATTTCTTACCTAAAATAAAACGTCAGGAAAGTTTTACAAGAAAATTACAGGTGTTTCCTCTTTAACTGATGCCACACTTAATTTAATGAAAAACTTTTATTTATTTATTTTCAGACATGTTGTGGTATTCACCCCTAAGGCTGGTCTGATGCAACTCTCCAAGCAAACCTATCCTGCGCAAGCATCTTCATTTCTACATAGCTGCAACATCCCACATAGTCCCTAACCTGCTTAGCGTATTCCATCCTTTCCCTCCCTCTTCTCTTCCCTCTAATGCTAATTTTACGAGACCCTTATGTCTCAAAACGTGGCTTTTTAATCTATCAATTCTCTTGGTCCAAATCCTACGAATTGTACTCTCTTCCCCTATTCTGCTTCGAACTTCCTGGTTAATTATCCTATCCACCCATCTGATTTTCATCATTCTCCTCTAGCAAGACATTTCGAAAGCTTCTATTCTTTTCTTTTATGCAACTCCTACCGTCCACGTTTCGCACTCATATAACACCACACTCCATATGAACATTTTTATCAATGATTTCCTAATATTCATACTTAAATTAGGCATTTGTAAATTCCTCTTTTTGTGAAAGCCTTCCTTGCCTGCCTGTGCTATCCTACTCTTTATGTCTACTATACTTCTACCATCCCTAGTTATTACGCTTCCCAAGTAGCAGAATTCCTTAACTTCCTTCAAAATATTCATTCCCAATCGAACACCCTTTGTTATTCCACTGTTTCCCATACTACACTCCGCCACCTTGGTTTTCCCTCTTCTTCCAGGATCACGTTCATACCATTTATTATGATTTCCAAGTCTTCTTCTGACTCCCCTAATACCGCTACATCATCAGCAAACCTTAGGGTTCTTATTTCTTCTCCCTGCATTTTCAATTCCTTTCTATATTCATTTTTAACTTTCTGCGTCGCTTGTTCTATATATAAGTTAAACAGCATCATTGTCTTACTCCTTTCTTGATTTCTGCTTTCTTTCCTTCCCCTTTGATTCTAATTCCCTGCCATATGCAGAGATTATGGATAACTCTTCTTTCCCGATATTTTCAGAGATATAGTAACTTAAATTTTTGTTACATAAGCACGTATGATAAATAAATGTAAAATACTTGCTGGTATTTCTGATTAATTTTTAGACGTTAGTTGCAAACTCTAGTGCTCCGTCTCAGAACCGTAAGTAGTTCAGAAAATTCGTTACAGTATAATAAAATTAAAAATTGCCACACTCTGAATAGAGTGATAGTATTTGCCTGATTTCACTGTTACAAACCAAAGACTGTCTTTAGATATCCACTCCCATTGATTGGTTATTGATGCCGATATAGACCGTTTAATTAACCCTATGAATTCAATCGCATACTGAAACAAGCACATCGAGTATAAAAAATAGATTTTTTATTCTCCTCGTAATAGTCTAAATAAGCAAAGTAGATTACTTAAATGTAATGCATGAGATGCATAAGAGCCGAGGGGAAAAAAACAAGTCCAAGATATTATTACTGCGCTTAATGAAACTGGCGCTGCTGTTGGGCAATCGAAATAATGTAGTCTTCTGTTGTCAGACGTGATCCTTAATTGACACGAGTATGCTGCTGATTGTTAGCGTTGAGCTTCTGTGCCTGCTCTGCGTCGCCGAGGGTCGTCTGTTCGTACCCCACGAGGCCGACGTCATCCCACAGCAGTTTCAGCGTGCAGTGTTCCTCGCATCCTGCCCCACGATCACACTTGTCTCGTGCAAATCCGATTCAATAGCCACCTCTTTGCACACGTCCGGTAAAGGTGCAGTCGCGACCACTGCCGACGTTCAGCCATTTCAGTGTGTCATCATGGAACATCTTCCGGACGCAGTAATCTTCAATCAGACTCTAGAAACTCTCAGAAAGAAGTCCGGCTGGTCGCAATTTGCTAAATTCTTCATTGTTTTGACTACGGCGCTATCTAAATTGGAGACAATTGAGGAAATGTTTCGGATTCTGAAACTTGTTAAGATATTTGATGCTCTAATATTTGTTGAATCACAGAAAAGGGCTAGGTTGCTAACATATTTTCCGATGAACTGCAATAGTGACGATCATTGTGCTTTGGAGATCAGTAACCGCATGCTGGAAGACAACAGGTTCGACTTGTTCCCTGACAAATGTAAGAACATGAACGGACAGCCACTTAAAGCATCGATGGTTAGTTTCTCTCCTAAATCTATGCTGATCGAGTCTATGAACATATCTACGTATAGAGAAAACACCTACGAAATGAACATGTTGCGGACTTTGGCGCGATACATGAATGCCAGTCTGGTGGTGATGTCACCCACGGACGAGTCGTTCCTGGGGTCACGGCAAAAGGACGGTCGTATCACGGGCTCCAGTGGAGACGTGGCTTATGACCGCGCTGACATCGCTTCCAACGGTCGCTACTACAAGCCTAGCTGGCTGGATGTCATCCAATATACTTATCCTGTCGACAAGGATGACCTCTGCGTGACCGTTCCAAAGGCTGGACGCGTGCCGAAGTCTCTAACTTACCTGCGCCCCTTCAGGAATTCCATGTGGGCGGCAACGATAGCTTCCTTTCCCATTGCCATCGTCATCTGGAGGCTGATCATGATAGGCTCGCGCCCAATAGAACTGGACGTGTTCGGTTCCTTCCTCTCTGTGAGCCTTTCGTCGCAACCCTGCACCTGTCGTGAGAGAATCTTCTACCTGTCGTGGCTGCTGTACGGCATTGTGGTCACGAACGCTTTCCAAGGATCACTCACGAGCTATCTTACACTGCCCATGTTCTTACCTGACATAGATACAATGGAAGAGTTGTTTGCCTCCGGTATGGGTCCTTTAGGATTCCCAGGATTTGAACAGTACCTGCCTTTCAATCCGGAGGATCAAGATTTTTACAGTAAAATTTATAAAAGGATAAAAGTCATTGAAATACCTGCTCACTGGGATTCCAGGGAAGGCGCTAAAATCGACGATCAGAGGTCTCGCAGCGCCTCGATCATGGATAAATATGCAGCGGAGTTTATGGTCAAACAACCGGAGAATATGCGGGACGGATCACCCCTCCTGCACTTAATGAAAGAATGTCTCATGGAATCGTACGTGATGTATGAGGTCTACCGTTTCTGTCCGTATCTCCATAGGTTTGATTACCTGTTGCTACGTATGTTCGAGGCGGGGCTGTTTAACCAGTGGACCAGGGATACTGTGTTCGAGAAACTAGCCAAAGGGGAATTAATTCAGTCAGACAAGAAGCGTCATCCAGAGAAACTTAACATGGATGATCTTCAGGGAGCTTTCTACTTGTGGGCACTTGGGTCTGTGACTTCTTCTTTTTGCTTTATTGTAGAATTGCTTAAAGCCAGCTATGAATATAAAAAAATTCGCCCACAACCAACCAATAATTGAAAATTATTGTAACTTTAATTAAAATACTTTTATTAATCTCCTCAAAGGGTTGTTATTTACAAATATATTGAATTGAACGTTATTATCTCACACAAATTATATTTCTGACTATTAATATAATTTTATCAGGTCGTCAGCTTCCTATCACTGTCTTTCATGGAACGTGCTAGGGAAAGAGTCAATCACTTTTAATTTAATTTTCTCAAAGATAGTTACAGAGGTGTAGATTATATTAGATTGTTTTATTATATTTCCTGGTTTATAGGTAAACAATAAATTAGTCAAACTTTTTTCATACACAACATGTTCTTAAATTATTATATTAAATCTGAAATGTGATATAGTGCTTAGCGTCGCTGCCTTATATGAGGTGATATAAGTTACTGTCAACATCAGAGGATTTAACTGTTTCAATTGGGTCGTACACAACATATTAATTTTCAATATTCTGTTTCTTTCCAGTTTTCTACAACTACACAACGTAAATGCTGCCAGGTGTATTATGCAATTAAATAACTTATTATTATTATGTAACCTATATTTATCATCTCCTTAGTGCATATGGATTAGTTTATGAATGTTTTTAATGTGGCACACTTTGCATATGACGGGAGGCCATCTAATAAATAAATAGGAAACTATTCACTTATGGCTAATTCATGGACGTTACGTGGTATTACTACCACGAATAATAAAAAAGAAATTAAATGAAAATAAAAAACTATTTAAAAAACTAAATTAAATATATACAAAAGAAAATGAGCTAAGTAAAAGTAGAAAAATATATATTTCCAACTGCTCCACCATGAGATTCTACCCCAAGGTTAGCGTGTTTCAGTATGGAAACTCGAAAGGAATTTTGAATAAAAAATGATTAATAAACTTGGTGTTGTCAAAACTCCGGAAAGAAACTTCCGATCGCTTACCAGAACATGATTTCTGCCACTAGCATGGAAGGAAAGTCCGGTTCATTCGGCCGCGTGTAAACCCATCTGCTCCACTCTCCACCTTCCACGATCCTTGCTCCATCAATTCTAACCCAAAAGTGTTACTGTGCCTGTTCTGCCAATTTTGGTCACACTGTTCTTGCCTCTCCCTTTTTCTTACAGTTCACCTGGTTAATGGAAACTGGTCTTAGAGTCACCATCCACATCCGTTACCAACTTCCCTATTGGTTGGTGGAGACGTTTTCCTCCTCTGCCTGCGCATGGCTTTTCCGGGAAACTGCCTACCTGTGGGCTATTATTATCAGGAAGTTTCTTCAAGATAATATAAATAAAGATACCTGTGCATTACAACGATTTTAACAGACGTACAGTTAACGCGATAATTTACGTTAAATGCAAATTGAATCAAACGAGAGAAGTGCGCTTTATTACCGGTTGAACTTCTCTTGGGATGTTATGACATAAAAAGAATGTAAAACTCAATAGGTATAAAATACTTAATAAACTGCTTGAAATATTCAGAGAGTAATTTATTTTCATACCTTACAATTACTTCTATAAAACAAATACAATATATAATTTCCTTCTAAACAATACAATTTTTAAATAATCAATATTTACGTGAACATGATATAAATTAAAGACAATTACGACTTCTATTTATTTCCTAAAACCAATTCGATTAATGCTAGTCAACTTATTTTTATTATCAAACATAACACATATACAGATCAATTTGAAGGGAAAAATTAATAATGCGAATATGTGATTTAATAGACACACCGTTAGTATACGTTTATAGAAATTAGTATTTTACCTATTTAAAAATTATTTAAACTAATAATATTTTGTACAAAATAATTGACATTTAATTACAAAGTTTATTTAATGTCAGTTTCATTCGCTTTGGGATGAAATACTCAGATTGGTATATATTATGAATAACTTTCACTGAGGCTAGTCAAATGGGAAGATATTATTTAATTCATGTTCAGATTTTATAGAACAATAGTTTATTGGAAACTCGACCTAGTGAAAAATTTATATTCTGTATTTTTAACGGTAAAAGATCATTTATTCTCTAGAATAGCTATCTACAGCTGAGAAAAGACTTGATATTTATTTACTTAGCTAATCAAAATACTTAAGTGAAACAAAATTTGTTGCAGAAATGTTTTAACAACTTCTCTATTCTAAAAATATATAAACGTGTGCATTAGTTTATAATTGCTTGTTGCTGTCATCGGGTGAATGAACGACACACAATAAAAACAAGGCTAAGTTCACAAAAAGTTGACTATGATTCAAGCTAATTACAGTAACTTATATCACCTCATATTATTGTAAATGATAGTATATAAATACGAGGGACATTCAATAATTAAAGAGAAACAAGGGCGAGCTGAGAACACCTGACGGATAAAAATTGTTTTTATAACCTCAAAAATGCATATAACGGTGGCGTGTCCGCTTGAAGTTTGCACATGACCAACTTCCAATGATCCGGTGATCACTTCTGAAGGTGAAAAATGGTATCTGGTATGATTTTACAGTATAGTGAAAGATGTATGCACCGCAGAAAGTTTTATAACAGGGTAGAACAGTTGAAAAACGGCTGAATCTCAGTGACAGATATGCAACGTCCAGGTTGGCCATTAAATGTTCACCTGAAACCCGCATTGACGACTCATTCGCGTGTTTCAGATCAGAAACAGTAACAGTTACAGTAAATTATGGCACAGTTCATAACGTTATCAGTAACAAGATCAAGCACAGAAAAACAAGTGGAATGATGATCAGCCAAGTGACGATTGAAAATGGGTTACCTCATCCTTCCTACAGTACAGATTTGACTCCAATTATCATTTGTTTGGTTCTCTCAAGGAGGAATTAATCTAGCAACAATGAGGAGGTCAAAGAATTTGTGGAAAACTGACTCAAATTACACAAAGACTTCTTTGCATCAGGAAAAAAAAAGACTAGACGTGGGGATTGTGTTGAGAAGTAGTAAAAGTCTCACTTTTTATAAAAAAATATCAGTTTGTCTCTTTAATTATTGAAGTTCCCCATATTTGATTAATAATAATCTGAAATAGTGGACACTCAGAACTAGGATAATGAATTTCATATAGGTGGAAAATAATGAAACAGCTGCGAAGGACAACGGGCAGACATCTATGAGAACAAATAATTCGTTAAATAAAGAGTTTATGTATATAAAAATTAATAGGAACGAAGTCTCTTAGAAGTTTTTTGATTTTTCTTCGTGGAGTAATCAACCTTTCTCGTCGATAATTTCTCGACTACAAATATTCCAAAAGACGACCCGAGGCCTATGATCAATAAGTAGAAGGCAGCTTGTAGATCGTCGAGTCCAAGAACTTCCAGCCTATGGCGTCCAACAGAACTGACGACAAACTCTCCCTTGGCTAGCATTTCGTCCTCCGTGTTGCGAGTCCACTGATTGAAAAGACCAGCCTCCAGCATCCGCTGGAGCACCAAGTCGAAACGTGGCAGAAAAGGGGAATGTTTAGGAACCTCGTAAACAACCAACGTGGGCATCGGACACTCCTTCATCATGTGCATCTTCGGGACGCCTTCCGGCATGAAAAACACTGAGCCTATCATAAATCGTCCGCCGTATCTGTCCATAAGGATAGCGTCGTTTTGTTCCATTGGTGGACCAGAGTCTCGAAAGGAATGCATTTCAACCACTTCTATATTTTTGTAAAGTTTATTTATTATATCGTCAGCGTCGGAATCATTGAAAAGGTACTGCTCTACCCCAGACACCGCCTGAATCCTTATGCCGGAACTATACAGCTCTTGCAGTGTATTCATATCCGGAAGGTACTGAGGCACTGTTAAGTAACTTGTTAAAGATCCTTGATAAGCACTTGTGAGTACCATGCTGAACCCAACCCAAGAAAGCAAAAACACCCGTTCGGGAAGAGAAGGAGGCAGTGTCGGCAAACTCACGGCTAAGAATGTTCCAAGGGTGTTAAGTGCCATTTCAGACGGTGAAGATGCTCCTCGCTTAAGGAACCACCAGAAGCATGTTGCCAGAGTTAAAGAGCATAAAGTTGCTGTCCACGCATCGAGTCGCAGTGGAAGGAACACGTTCTGGTACTTGGGCACACGACCAGCCTTCGGGACTATCACACAAAGGTCGTCCTGGTCGCACGGGAACGTGTACTGAACCGCGTCCAGCCAATCCGCCTTGTAGAAGCGTCCATTCGCTGCGATGTCAGCTCGGTCGTAAGCTACATCACCACTGGTGCCTGTAATAGTGCCATTGCTGAGTCTGTATCCGAATGAACCTCCATCTGAAGGAGCCACTAAAACTAGAGTTGCGTTCATTGCTTTCGTCAACACTTTCAGCATGTTCATCTCGTAACAGTCTTCTTTTAAGGGAGACGTAAAATCCATAGGATTTTCTAATAAAGCTTTACCAGGAAAAGGTACTATAGATGCCTTGATGCTGTACCCATTTAAATTATTTATAACACGAGGAAAAATTTTAGAGGTTTCACCTTCACCAATCACACGAGACAGATATTTTACAGAAACTTTATCACTGTTCCATGCCACAAAAGGATAGTAAGTCACTACTTTGCCTCTGCCTTCCTCCGAAAAAATTATAAACGCGTTAAAGATACGAGCTGATCGGAATAGACGAAAAACTCTTTCTACTTTGTCAGCTGTGAGATCATCTTTAGAGTAGACAACAATAAACCTTGCAGTCACCGACCAAGCTCGTGAAGTCTTGTGAATGGACAACGTAGCGTTGAATTTCTTCTCGTCAAACGTTGTTTGGAAGAAAATGTTGACGTGTTGCGGTCCACTGACAGGAATTTTGTCTTTACAGAGATACACTGCGAAGCTGTTTATTTCGTGAAACAGTTTCATCCAATGTGATTCTTCCGTTCCATTAGCGAGAGTGACAAGTACGGAGTTTAAACCAGTATTAGCGGTATGGTGTAACAACAGCCGAGTTATTGGCATCAAAGCTTTTTCTATACGGTCTACCTTCGGCAGAAAAGCTCCATGAGCACAGTTTGCAATCAACAGCAGCATGCCCAGGTAATTCATGTCGATAGCCATTAATGTAATGTAACAAAAACGCGCTGGCGATTCGTAATACACAACTGTCCCTCTCTGTCCCTCGTCTTATGGATATGTCAATCAAATAATTGTGTCATTTTTCTGTGTCCTAAAATATACTATCTTTCATGTACATTACGAAACGTTGTTCCATAAATTGTCATAACATGACTACCTTTTAAATTTTCCGGTTGTCTTACTTAGGAAATGATAATATTTTTTCATTAAAACATATCTTTGGCCGAGACAGAAACTATCGTACAGTAATACATATAAATTACGATTGAAAAAAATGTTAAATAGATTCATTCTAAAAAAAATAATATAATAGTGGTACTGAAGGTAAGTCGGAATTTTTTTAATGTAAAATTAGTAATTTCAGGTACCTTTTTATAGGAAACACTGAATTTTTCATAGTTTATTTTTGGCCTAATGGTATTTGTGTTGAAGCGGAATTAATGTTTCAGAATAATATTTTATCTACATCTGTTTTACGGACAATTTTAGGAGTACTTTATCCATAACAAATAATTAAAATGGTTAAGGTACAGCCTTCATACTCCCTTAAGCAATGATTTGAATTCAGTTTTAATCTGAATAATAAAACAGTTCAAGCAAGTGTACTATTTGTATTGGTAAGTAAAAATTAATTGCACAAAAAGGGATGGAATATGCCGACATGTCAATTTAAAAAAACAACAACTTTGCAGTAGAAAGAATTATAAATCCCTCCAGTTGCAACAAAAAGTGAACTTCCACTCCACCACTCTGTAAATTAATTGTATTCATAAATAAAATTGGCATCTTAATACTTTGGTGTAAATAGTTAGCGTGATTTATTAGTGGTGCATTTTTATTGAAGTCAGTTAAAGTACTTAAAAATACAGTATTCAGTAGAAAGACATCATCAGCCTAGCCCACAAATATTTGATAAGTCATAAATGTTTTTTTCTATATACGTTTTTATGTTTCTTTTGAAGATTTTCAGTAGGTATATACAAAGAATCTATGAATGAAATAAAAATATTAATTAAATGCATGAAGTTTACATAATACCATCAACAGGAGCGGGTATGAAGAGCCAGGGTTTTAGGACAAGAAAACCACACAGAGAGGACCAGGAAGTCTTCGTTACTTACATGCAGGATATACTTTTACTATACAGGCCTATTATCCAAAATATAAATGGCGGTTTCCATTATAGTGTCCAATTTATTTCTAAGGATAAGTTCTTCATAAAGATTAACATTCAAAACGGATGTTTTTTGTTCTTCAGGTACATTAATTTTTAATAAGAAAACATTTCATTTCTTGAAACTCGTCGTCAAACACAAAATTGTGCTCAGAAACTTTATTTTTTTAAATAATAATCACGTCTTCGCTCTAGAGAAATTTGAAAAATATTTTCGATATAAATTTTGTTTAGTCCAACACCTAACGATAATTACACAATGAGGCACTTGAGCACTGATAAAATTTGAAATTATTGTTAGGAATCAGAAGCTTCAGAAAATAATAAATAATTGATACTGAAGATAGGGTTGTTATTGTTATAACTATGAATTAAACGTAAGCAGCCTAGAAAATTACTCAGATAATAAATATCATTTTTATTCATATCTTTCTAATGATAGTTACTCAAAGGCTTATTTCTAGTTGGCCACGACTTTATGTCACAAAACTCGTTTGTATGTCTTTGGTGTCAAATTTGCTTTATACATAGTAATCGTTGACTGCGTCTGTTTTCTTCAACAGCTGATTCTTTGGCGGGGTTAAAATAATACAAATGATTCTGTTGTAGAGAGCAGACCTTTACGGCCAGTGGATCGAGTAGAAACGTTATTTCACCTCTTCTTATGAGAAGAATCACGCGGGCTAGATTTATTTTCAATGACGTCTATTTTAATTTTTCACATTTATTTCCACGTAATTTTAACAGTAAAATAATTAAATTAAAAGAAATAATGGCAGAAAAAAGTCACCCGAAAAGTATTAAATTGCCCGATACAATAGAAGTTTTTGGGAATTTAAAAAACGCAAAAAGATTTGCTATCGATATTGGTAAGACAATTCAAGTAAGAATTATTATGTGATTACGTGCAAATTTTAATCCCCATTTATATTTTTAGGAGGATCCCTTACAAAAATAGCTTACTATTCAACAGTTTCTCACCGTAAAGTATTTTACGAAGCAGAGAAGGATGATTGTTCGTGTCAGTCTGTTGAGGTTTGAACAATTTCTTCTATAATAAATTTATTTTTGTTGTACTTTATAAAAAAGCTACCTTTATTTCAGGATCACAAAGTGTATGAAGTATCCAAGGGTGCTAGATTACATTTTATCAAATTTGAAACAAAATATATAGAGAGCTGTTTAAATTTTGTTCAAGCCAATCTTGTAAATAGTAAAGAAAATATGATAGGAAAAAGTATAAAAGCGACAGGTGGAGGTGCATACAAATACACAGAATTACTACAGGAAAAGCTCGGTCTTTCGTAAGTAGAAGCAGTATTATTTCAGTTCTTTATTTTGGTTTGTTATAGTGAATTAATAATTGTGAACTTTTTGAGAATTTTGCAGTCATGTACTTAAACAAAATTCCCATTAATAGAGTTGACAAAGAGGATGAAATGAGCTGCTTAATAAAAGGATGCAATTTTTTATTGAAGAATATAACAGATGAGGCTTTTGAATTTCATCGACATGGAAATCCAGAATATAAGTTCCAAAGTGCAGACCCAAATATATTTCCATACTTGCTTGTTAATATTGGCTCAGGAGTGAGCATAATGAAAGTAAGTTTAAAGAGAGAAAATAGTTTCTTTTGAAGATGTAAGATACTACAATAACAAAGATTTAAAGAATTTATTATAAATTCTAATTATCATTATGAGAGAACCTTGTTAGAAGAGTTGCTTTAACACTAATGTTACTAAAATTATAATCATTATGCATGCTTTAGCAGGTAAATATAATCATTATTCCATTAAAAAAAAACTATTAAATTGCAGGTTGAATCAGAAGACTCGTATGAGAGAATTGGGGGCACTGCTACTGGAGGTGGAACATTTTGGGGTTTAGGCTCATTGTTGACAAAAGCAAAGGTTTACCATATTGTTTTATACTGTTAAATATTAAATTAACATTAATTTTAGCAAGTTAGTTCTGATATTATTTAAACATAGTAATTATTACAACTTTGGTCAGAATCGTGGGCATATGTTTAATGTTAATAATCATAAAGTTGGGATAGTGATAGAAATACTGATAATTCTTAATATTTATATTTACTGACATCAATTTAGTTATAAAGTAAACCAGAAATTACATAATACGGGAACTAAAATTTAAAGAATAATATTATTTACTTAAACATAACTGCATTATACATTTTTATTAAAAAATTGTTTTAAAATTTTTTTAGATACTAATGCCTGTAGAATTCAGTTATACCAAACTTGTTATTTTGTTCATGTTCCAAGTAAAGGAACACAATGCTATAATTTTTATAAAATTATTTTTGACATGCTGGCTAGTTTATACATTTAATAATAATTATGTAGTGGTACTAAGTTTTAGCAGTAAGTAGTTCTTAATTTGTCTTAGTATTAATAAGGAAATTTTCATATTGTTTCTACTTGGCATAATTGCCATTGGGTTATGCTCATTTCTAGTTACATACAGTGTAACAGAAAATAATATGAATTGTTTTGAGATTGTTTGTGATTTTGGCTGGAACTAACATCATTTGCAGCAATACTAGAAAGTACTATGGTACAAATGTTCGAAATTAATTATTAAATAGAGTATTTTGCTTTTAGCAAGTAGTTCCGCTGATGAGACTTATTAAATTTGAATCAACAAAAGAAAAAAGGGAAAATACTGTTTTATTTCTATATAAACTCGATATCACATGCATATTTCGTATGTACAAACACTCAGTATTTAACTTTAATTTGTGTATATAATGTGTGCATATAGTTTTTTATGGTTTGAAATTCAATTAATTACTTACTTGCCACAGGTTTTCTATTTTCTCTTGCTTCCAGTATTAGTCCTAATATAAATGTGAATTTTTTCAGGGATTTGATGAATTATTAGAACTTGCAGAAAAGGGAGATCATCGGCATGTGGATATGCTTGTTAAAGATATTTATGGAGGTGATTATAAAACACTGGGACTACCAGCTGACCTAATAGCATCATCCTTTGGAAAAGCAATGCACACACACAAGGAACGCAATTTAAATACATGTGAGTTATAAAAATTCATATATATAATATTATAATTTTAGTTTACTTTCTGACAGTTGAAACTTAAAATTAAATTAATTATATGTTAATGGATGCAGGTTTTTCCCTGCATCTCTTTAGAAACAACATTGTAACATTTATACAATTTTTACATCAAATTTAATTACATTGTAAAATGTACTTAAAAGCTCTTTTTATACTTTTTTAGCTTCACATTTTTCGGAGGCTGACTTGGCACGTAGTTTATTATTTACTATCAGCAATGATATAGGGCAGATTGCCTGCCTGTATGCAATGATGCACGGTTTAAATAAGGTATTGGTAATTTATAATATAATCATAACATTGTGTATTTGATTTATTTGCATCTCTTGATGGCTTTGAATGACTTAACAGCTCATATTTAACAGTGCTTAATTTATGGAAATTAGGACTTATTAAATAACTTTGTGCTTAAATGAGCATAAAAAACTATTTTATAAGTGCAGAGATTAAAATTCTCTCTCACTTTCATTATAATTTAGGAGTGAGTGAACTAAATGTGGTAGACAGAGTGAGAATTTAGATGAAGTTATAAGGATAAGTCAGAAATGATTATTGACTGATAATGTAAGAATATGTGACAATGGGAATTTAAAAAGTTGTAGGCCAATGATTTCAACCGTAAGAAACGCTGTCTTGAGGAGAGAAAGCACTTCATTTGAGAGCATGAGAAATTGCAATGGTTTCTCAATAAATTTGACTGTTTTTAAAATGTCATTGCTTCATGTCCTCTCCCTCTCTGTTACATCACTTTGATTGCTTCTCACTCTGTCTTTTATTCTCTCAGTTTTGTTATTTTTACCAAAATCTCTCGCTTTCTGTATTCACTCTTCCCCAAGTAAATAAAATATATGAGTATATTTCAATTGAGGTCACATTTGCATTGCTAACAAATTGAAATATAGCTATTGCATTTCGCTAACATTCATGAAAAATATCATTGTTCCATTGATATACTTAGAAATTTATTTGGTCTTCTACTTTCTTATTTGGATTAAATTGAATTCATCAATCATACCTTTATTTTTTAATTAATTAAATTGACCAGTCCTACAAAAGAAATTGTGAAAATTGTTCTTCAGTATAGGCATTGCTACATGTTGAGGTATGATATCCCTTAAAAATTTAGAGAATCTTCAAGCCACATTATCTTTATCCCGTTTCTACAATTCCTTTGAATTGACAGTATTTTTTCCACTTGGCAGGTTTATTTTGGAGGGTATTTCCTCCGGAATCACCCTCTCAGCATGCATACAGTTTCATTTTCCATTAACTACTGGAGTAAGGGTCAAGTTCAAGCTTTATTTCTACGCCATGAGGGTTACTTGGGTGCAATTGGTGCCTTCCTTAAAGGGGCTGAGGAGTGTGGTGAGTTCTTTTCATGTGAAGTTGATGAAATAAAATATTACGTTACAGATATAAAAGTTGCATGTAATTGAATATAATGACATTAAAAAGTCTTTGGCATCACTATTAATTCCTATATGTTAATAAACTATATGTCAATCTGTATTTAAAACTGATTTCAAGGTAGAAATGATTATTTGGCTTTAGCTATTTATGTGCTTACATCTGTAAATTAAGAATTTATTTAATTATTCAAATTGAATAATACCTTGCTTCTTGATTAAAAAAAAAAGTCGTGCTTGCAATTAAAAAGATTTTAGTTTAAACATTTTCAACTGTATGTTGTAACATTTAATTGTTTAGATAAACTAGTTCCATTCTGGAAAATTTCATCCAACTCTTGGGATTCACTTACATGAGTCTACATTATAAATTCAACCATTTTTTCACAAACTAAATATTTTATACAACAAACTTTTCTGACTTTAAAATTAACAATAAATAAAAAGACAGCCAAAAAGTCAGAATTAAATATATCCCTATTTATTTATTATGAGTGAAATGTTGTATATCAGGTCCAACCCTCAAGCAATCAATGTTAAAAATGGCATGAATAATTTGAAAAATTGTCCAAAACTCTTTGTTGTAGTAGTTTCACGCTTTAATATTTTTCTCCATTGTTAAAATTTAACTGCTACAAGCACTCATTGTTACTACATCATTTTACCGTAACCATTGCTGGAGATGGTCCAGCGCTGTACCAAATGCTTCAAATGTAAATTCAATAATCTTTTCGGCTGAGGGAGTCAAAGAGTAAATAGGATGTGTTGCTAAATTTGTAAGTTTTTAACCATGTTTTTATATATAAATAAAAAAATTGTAACACAGAACTTATATTTAATTTCTTGTAATATTATGTTTGTAGTAAGCCTGAAGTCTCAAAATGGAGATGAAACGTCAATTTTGTAAATACATTTAATGCTGACTTTTTGGCCAGCTTTTTATTTATTGTTAAATATTTTATAGTTGTCTCTATACTAGTTCTTTATTGGAATTGTTAAAGTTTCTAGCCAGCAGACAAAATGCAATGATATCCTTTGCCATTGTAAACTAAAGTCTTTATTTTTCTACCTGCTTAATTTATTGAAAGCATATTAAAGTATTGATGGAACATACTATGATTCATTGCCTTTTACCCCTCCACATATGTAATGGGCTTCTAAAACTAATTATTTACTATGACTATTCTTACTCTTCACATGTTTCTTATAGTTCATAAATGATTTTTATGTATTTATAGTTCTGGTTGCTACCTGTTGAAGCATCAAAATAAGCCCCTCAAAATTCTCTAGCTGCTTCACTTTATGGAATCAGTCTTTATTTCTGAAATATGCCATGATCTCTCCTTTACATTTGACTAAATCATTAAACTTGTATTTAATTTACATGACTTATGTATGCAGTAAATGATTTATTCAACTACTAGGACAGTGTACAGTGTTGTTGTCGTCGTATTCAGTCCCAAGTTTGGTGTGATGAAACCCTCCATATTAATCTATTTTGTGCAAGCCTTTTTTCCGCCCATAACTACAATATCCCACATCCTTCCTAATCTACTTAGCATATTCCATCCTCTTCTTCCCTCTTCTGTTCTTAACTTATACACTTCCCTCTAATGCTAATTTTACAAGACCCTCGTGTCTTAAAACATACCATATTAATCTATCCCTTTTCTTGGTCAACATCCTCTATATTGCCTGCTCTTCCCCTATTCTGTCTAAAAGTTCCTCGTTAGTGATTTATCCACCCATATGATTTTTATCATTCTCCTACAGCACCACATATCAAAGGCTTCAATTCTTTTCCTTTCTGCAACTCCTACCATCCACAATTTGTGCCCATAAAAAAACCCCACTCCATTCAAATATTTTTAGTAACGATTTCCTAATATTCTAAACTTAAATTACCCGTAAGCAAAATCCTCTTTTTCTTGAAAGCCTTCCTTGCCTGTGCCCTATACTTCTACCGTCCCTAGTTATTATGCTGCCCAGGTAGCAGAATTCCTTAACTTCCATCAAAATATCCCTTTCCATGCTAACACCCTTTCATATTCCACTGTTTCCTGTACTACACTCCATTACCTTGGTTTTCTCTCTATTTATCCTCCTATAGAACTTTCTCCAGACCACACTCTTGCCATTTATTATGGTGTCCACTGAGTCTTATTCTGATTCCCCTGATACTACAATATCATTGGCAAAGTGTTGGGTTTTTATTTCTTCTCCTTGCATTATGATTGCTTTTCCATATTCTATTTTAAATTTCTTTTCTTGATCTTAGAACGCTTTTTCTAAATTTACAAATGCCATGAATGTAGGCCGGTTTTTTCTTATCCTGTCTTCTAAAATTAGACGCTTAGTCAATATTTCTTCCCCTATCCCTACACGGTGTATCAGCTCTTTAATAGAAAAACACATTGCTCACATTAATACAGTTGCAATTCTAAATACTAATGTAACATATTTCAACTGTAGCCAATAATTTTACTTTATCATTTTGCATTATGTTTGAGAGTCAGCATCACCTGTGTGGAAACACAAGATCAATTTTTAAAATTGATGGCATGTTTATAAAATTCACAGATAAGAACATTTTAATGAGAAGAATAGATGAAACAAATGTTGATAGTTAAATATTAAGATCTTTTGTAATTAAGTAGTAGGCTATAAGACGTATCAGAAGCACTCCAACAAATTAAGTTCAGTTTTAAAGAATTTGGTATTCATTAATGAATAAAGTCTCTGATGTAGTGTTATGAAAAGCTTAGGGCAGAGTATTATTTCGATAATTTTTTCATGTAGTTTAGATGATGAGGAAGAATGCATGTGGTGTTCAGTTTCAATAGATTAAAAAATATATGTGCATGAAAGTAGGTTATGGTGATGTGTGTTAAATTTATAGGTATGCAAACTATCCTTTGTTGATTGTAATCTAGTTTCCATTATTTCCTTTTTTTGTCATTTTTGAGTTTGAATTTTTTATAGATTTTCATAAATCATTTTTGCACGATTTCAAATTCAACTGACTCATCTGAAATAATTGATTAGCATATGTACAAAAAATATTTGGCTGGATTTGATGATAATTTCAGATTTTTGATTCATTGAAAATCATTGAGTTATTTCTTAGTATAGCCCATTTTTTCTATGATATTATAGTCAACCTATTTTTCTGCTATTGAGTTTACATCTATGACATCTTCCTTATGTTCCTGCCCGACTATGGTTATATGATTGATACATTGTTTGGAACTATTTGTTCTGTCATTTGTTCTGGCATTTAAGATTGTGGCAGCAAAAAAAGGAATGTGTGTAAAGATATTCATTTAGATCAGGTTTTCAAGTGTAATAAATTTATCAGACCCTTCCTAGTATTAGACTGACCTCTGCTATTGTTTATTGGACAGCATCATGCCTTGCATCTCAAAGATCTCAGTTTAAAATTCCAAGGTGAATATTTGTACAGTACAAGTGATTCTCAAAAAATTGAGGATAATGCTCTGGAGAATCAACACTCGGGCCGTGTTCTACTAAAAAATTCAGACAATCATGCAAGGTGTCATTCTGGCAGTCTTCTCATAACCAAAATTGGAATTTTGTTTTTGAAAAATTAGACTATTATTATTTTAAGAAGTGTATATGCTGGGGTCGAAGATCTTGCGCATACAGTAAGAGTTCTTCACTGATCACATTGGATCCGTCAGCCAACTGCCTTCTATAACTGGTGGAGACACAGAGAAGGGAATACTTTAACCCCCACAGTAAACTCCTCTCGCATCATTCAGAAGTGTGTGAAAATAGCCTGACCTACCTGGTGCAGATTTCCCTGCATCTCTTTAAGATGAAACAATTGGCTACCTTCCACATCCCCCCTTTTCAATTCTCTTCCTATGCTATTAAAGGGGAGTTGATTGTTTCAGGATCACCCTCATGTAGTCTATTTCCCCCTCCCCAAAAATTATGTAATACTCATTTCATACATATGTTTTTAATGTTGGTTTTTCATGTAGATGCTGATAAATATTCATGGCTGGAAAATTATGCTGGAAGCTCAGGATTGCGCAGTCCAATTCCTACTCAAGTACTGTCTGCTCAAGGCGTTCCTGTAGATCAACTTGAAATAGATCGTTGGGAGTCAGCTGTGACATATTGCCCTCTGTTACTTGATCCAGCCAACTACACACCAGATACTGTAGATTTGACACAAGATTCTGAAGCAAGGTACGTAAAGTTTTGGTGAATTTGCTCATTTTTTGGCATATCAGCTGTTGAATATAGTCTTCTCATAAATTTTACCTTCATAACTTTTACATTTTATGTTTATGAGAGTAATATTATTTATGAAGTTAATAATAATTAGTAAAAAATATCACAAATTTTATTATGGTTGTAAATAGGTATTTTTTAATATAATCCAAAGATGATTTTATGGTTAACAGTGTAAATTACGCAAAGAGTTATATAGGAGTGTGTGTGTATAGGAAAGGAAAGAGAGATAGAAAGTAGGTGACTTACCTGAGGTTCATAGATGGTAGACATCTTTTAAGGTTTGGAGTTCGTAAATTTTCGGAGGCATCACCCCCTTCATCAGAAAGTTAGGAAGACATTTCCAGTGATTGGCTAGCTGACAGTCATCATAAAAACACCAAAAGATTTAATTTAGAGTTTTAATTAAGATTTAGAGCACGAAGTTGATAATCCAAAATAGGACGTGGTCATTCACTCATTCTCAAATGACACTTTATGAAGCGGGATTCAATCCCACTTATTCGTGGCTGCTAAACTATGTAGCCACGAAGCACGTCTATCACCTCCAATGCCCTACCAACAACTATTCTGTACACTTCGCCTTACATCAGCCAAACGACAATGTGTCTCAGGGCTGGTTTGGCACATCTCTTGTCCAACAAGTAGCAACTTGCAAGCTACATTCCTGGCTCACATTGCTTTTGGCTGGGCCTGTAACTTTACAGTCTTGGCCTAGCCTTGGGAATGCTTGGTGCCTCTGAGCAAAACGTTGGCATGAACGCCAAACAACAATGCGGCCAACAGCCCTATAGTTACCATATAATGCTGATAAAGATAGAAATATTTGGAAGAAAGGCAGGAAATTCACTCCTTGAAATCATATGTATGGCATAGTATACACATGACTTCAAAGAGCGAATTTCCTGCCTTTCTCGCAAATATATCTATCTATATATATATATATAGAAAGATATGAAGTGTAAAGCTGGCAAACACCATGATGAGCATGGAATTGTCTCAATTTTTCAGGCTATAAGAAAGAGCATATCAAATGATAGTGGCATTGCCTCTGTAAATTTAAGACAACCCCATGCACTTTGTTTCTTAGTTTTACACTTCAGGTCTCTCTCCCTCTCTCTCTCCCCCCTCTCTCTCCCCCCTCTCTCTCCCCCCTCTCTCCCCCCTCTCTCTCCCCCTCTCTCTCCCCCTCCCCCCCTCTCCCTCCCTCTCCCCCTCTCCCTCCCTCCCTCCCTCCCCCTCTCCCCCTCCCCCTCTCCCCCTCCCTCTCTCCCTCCCTCTCTCCCTCCCTCTCCTCCCCTCCCTCTCCCTCTCTCCCTCCCTCTCCCTCTCTCCCTCGCTTATTAATAGATTTAATTATTTTGACAATGTCATATCTGTACTTACGTATATGTGTATGCATATAAATTAAGATATTCGAATTGTGATGAAGTCACACATTGGATAATTAAATTATGATTAAAGATTGTACTATGGGAGGAATGTTAAAGCACATTTTCATGCATAGTATTATACTCAAAGAAATACAACAGGTGAAAAGAGGAAATAAGGAAACAATGAAAATATTTGCAAAGAGATGCAGAAAAACGTAATTGACTTATCTTAAATTCATAGTGGGCATCAACTAGTATGAAAATGTGAACCTTAGCTCTTGTCTTTAGACAGAGTGATTGGACAGCAAGATGGCTTGCTGTTCAACTACACTGTCTGAAGAAGTTAGCTTAGATCCATGAAAATTCATATTTTTGTACATCCCTGCAAGTTAAGGCCTACTATCAATTTAAGGTTAGTAAATGGCTGTTTTGCTGTCTCTCTTTGCCATGCAATTTATTTTTATTTTGACTTCTTTTCCTTTTGTTTATATATTTGTATATGAACTTCAATTATCTTTTAGTTTAAATAATTAGATTTGTTGTAATTGCTTCACTTTCAGAGAATATTGGTTACAGTGTTTTGAGGAATCTGTTGATAAATTTGTGTCACGAGCAGTAGTCAGCCAACCTGATAGTTCAACAGCTGCAGAACGAGCACAAAAGTTCAAAGAGAAATTTGTAACTCGTTTACATTATTTGAAAGGTCAGCCATTGTAAGTACATTATTTTATTTTATAAAACATTGATTGAAGGTCTCAAATTGATAATCTTTTTTCTTACATTTATATTTGACTTTCCTATATGCATAATTTTATAATACCTTTATTATATATATTGTAACATGAAAAGTTACACTTAACAATGCAGGCCAGCTTGCGAGTTGCAATTGTTGAGGAACTGACGCAACTTGGGCCAACAATGTAGTCTGGCGAGACTTAGGGAGTGGTCATGGGGTAGTGGAAGGAGCAGGTTGTGTCGGCGGGACAACGAGAGAATGACCACACTCTGCAGATATAATTATTTCTCGTGCTCTGATTGGAATTGAAACTATTAAAATCATATTTTGGTATTTTTTATTAAAAATACCTGGCGCCCTATAGGAATTAGAAAGCCTCGAATACGGAGGAACGCGGAATCCGCTACTATATATATATATATGCTGTAACAGAAGGCAGGCACAAGCTATACTAATATATTATATTTGTAGACTGCTTAACTTTATATATAAATATAAATGAAATAATAGTGTAGCATCTCACTACACAACACAAACTTTATCCACCATGACTGTCCGTGTACTGAGTGTTCTCGTATTGCCAATGTCCTTTCCACATATCTCATGGCATACAACAATAGATACCTTTCAAATAGCTGGTTTCAAAGCAATCACCATCAATCCCTTCTGAGTCGTATTTTTAAAGCATATACTCAGCATAGTATTATCTTCAAAGAAAGACGTGCTAAGTGTAGAGAGGAATAGAAAAAGAAATGGAGGCTGAAAATATTAGGAAAGAGAGACAGAAAGTTGATGACTTACTTGAAGTTCACAGATGGCAGTCAAGACGAGACAGCTGGCCGTCACTGGAAATGTTTTCCTAACTTTCTTATCTCTCTCTTACCTGTCCTTATTAATTTTTTTAATTAACCTGACAATGTCATTTACTGTCATTTACACACATTTATATACATAAACCTACCCCCACTGACCCCACTTCCATTACCCAAGAAATAGATATGTTTGTTCAGACCCATGGCCCTATTCTAAAACGATCCCCCACTTCAATAAAGCTCCTATCCCAAAAAGCCCTAGAACACCAATGTTTTACCTACTCCCAATTATACACAAACTTGGGGTCCCTGGTCGCCCAATTGTCGCTGGTTACAATTTCCCCTCTGAGAGGATTTCCGCTTTGGTGAATGACTGCCTCCAGCCAATAATGGAAAAAATCCCATCATTCATCCAAGACACCAATCACTTTCTCTGTCACCTTTGAGAATTATCTAAACCACTTATGTGGGACACACTACTGGTTACCACAGATGATGTCTCCCTATACACCAACATCCCCCTCACCAGTGACCTGTCATCACTTGAACACTTTCTGTCTCGTATGCCTCCAAATTCCCTCCCAAACACCCACTTTTTGATTGAATTCACCCAGTTTGTCCTCACCAGAAACTTCTGAGTTTTCTGCAACCTGAACACTGGAAATGTCTTCCTAACTTTCTGATGAAGGGGGCGGTGCCTCCGATAATTCAAGCACTCTAAACCTCACATGGTGTCTACCATCTATGAACCTCAAGTGGGTCACCTTCTTTCTGTGTCTCAGTCCTTTCCCTAAAACTGTTTTAATTAACATGACAATGTCATTTCCTGAGTCATATTTATATATATGCATACACACACACTGTACATGTATATGCTTGTTGTCATATAATTAAAGTATATTAACTTTTAACAAATTTATTTCAGTGCTTATGGAAGTTTGACTGTAAGAATACTGTTAGATACAATAGAGCAATACCTGAAAGAATTTGACTTCCCTGATATTTACTTAATTGTGAGTATGTTACTTGATAAATGAGACATTAATGCCATATGTAAAATATCTCAATGATTTCCAATATGGATAAAGTATGTGACAAAAGAATTCTGAAACTTTGCAGAGTATATAATATAGAATATAATTTTAAAATGAGGCAATGTGCACTTATTATTTATACTTAAAAATATGTCATAGTTGTGAATTCAATTCATTGTTTTTTTTTAGATCTGATCAGATTTTTTAGATTAAATGAGACTTGTGACAAATATAAACTGTGTAAAAATAAGTAAAATTATTTTTCCAGCAAAAGCAACAAGAAAATGAGAAAGCATTAAGTTGTCTATCTCAAAGATTACAGCTTATAGATAGTTTTAAATGGTCTAAAAGACAAGAAACTCTAATAACCGCAGTTTTGGCTGGCAACATGTTTGATTGGGGAGCAAGGGAAGTAGCTGATCTCATGGAAAATCCAAGCTTTGGCTTTAATGAAGCTCTTGGAAAAATTCAAGGTACTTATTTGCAAATATTTTTTAAATATAATTTTATGTTGACATGTTAGAATCCTTTATAAATTCATGTCTTAATAAAAAGTAATTTCATTGTACTACATTCCATAAATGGATTTTACAGGCTAATTTTATATATATTATTTGTGTGTGTGGCTATTTATGTAATAATAATAATATTTAAATAATTATTTTTCACCAATTCTTAATTTTTTGTGACTGTTCTGCCCTAACAACTGGCCTGCAGTGCAGTCCTGTCCTTTCTTGAGGAAGGGGACTTCAGTGTGTATAAAATTAACATGCTATTAACTATCCATGTGGTGACACTAACTCTCTATTTGTCAGCTGCTCCCTCTCTCTATAATATATTGGATAGGAAAGAGAGGTAGAGAAAAAGTAATTGACGTACCTTAAATCAGGGGTCACCAAACCTATGCCCATGGTGTCCGAAATAGTTTTAGATGTGCCCATCGCTGCACTGTGGGATTGTTACATTTATTGATTATTTTTACATATACTATGTTTTTACCTTTTGAAGAGGTGTTCGAGTAAAAAATTTCATTTTGAATTTTGGTTAAAAATATATGATTGTCATGCCATCAATGTTAATAAACATTGCCAATTTATTTTACATAAAAATATAAGCAACAATTTTCATATGTTAAAATTGTATTATTTTGAATTAAACATTGTTTTTCATATTTTGTGTATTGTATTTTCAACTATAAATATACCTTGAAAAAATGTGCATGCCGCCTTACTGGTATCATAGTTTGTGCTCTTAAGTGCAAAAAGGTTGGGGACCACTGCCTTAAATTGTTAATCATCGGAGGTTTTCCGGTGTAGTTGTTGAATGAAGTCTTCTCGGGATATCACCTGAAGATGGCAATGATGCTAATTGCTGAAACGTCATGCCAATTCTATGAAACCACCCAGTGCATATTATGGGAAGACTTCATTCATACCTTAAATAGATAGCAGAGAAGTATGAAACTTGGAATGTTTGAGAATCTAAGCTCCCTTCTTCAGACAGTGACTGAACAGTGAGATGGCCAACCACTTCATTAATTAGATTAATTTTATAGGCAATATATTTAATTAATATGAATAGTAAGAACCTGAAAGTGGAAAATGGTTACCATGCCAGATAGAGTACATGTTTCAAATTTCAGTGATTTTATCTTTCATCATGATACAGATTTCACACTTTCGTGCCAACTGTTGAAAGACTATACACCTCCTCCAATGATCCATACCCATTGAAGCCCCTTGTCTCTCTCAGAGAACTGTCACATTAATTATATCCTGTGCTCTGTCAATGGTCCAACAAATCAAACTGACAAGCAAAAGTGTACCTCTAATCCAGCTTTCCTGGTCTACAAAAACTCAACTTCAACACTTGGGTACAGTCAGTCCCTGAAGTACTGCCTACCTGCCCAACAGTTACTTTTAGGCATTTTTCTAAGCTCTATAACAGCCTGGTGTACTCAGTCACACTGCACTGTTTTCATCCATGTGGCAGAATTAGATGCAGTGTTTGCTGTGGCCTACTATCTTCTTTAACCATCCTCTAAGCTCTAAGAAACTAATACAGAATTACCTGCCTCTTCTCCCTCATCATATAAAAATTAAAATGCTTACTGTGCTCAACAATTTACATTGCCAATTTGAATAAATTGAAATAAGCAACTGTAGACTGTTAAGATAAAATAAAGGTAAATGATTATGGTTCCAATAGCCAAGTTTGTTGCAGTATAAACCCTAATTTAAGACTGATTCCAAGACTTTGAATTCTCTAACCATTTTAATTCCTCCAACTTTCATGACATCCTTCTTTTAATGTTTCTATACTTATTTTCTCTTTTTTTAATAAGAGTGTGTGTGACAAGGGGTTTACTGGCTGTGGTTATAAAAAGGTTCATACATAACAGGCAGGACTCAACTGTTTACAGTTGACAACTAGATTGATTCTCAGAAATTTTTACAAATAAGTCAACCTCATAACATCTACCTTTAACACTTGAATAACAGATGTGTTTTTTTAAGTATCCTTTCCTTAAGAGAAAATTATGTTTCATATTAAGTCACAAATACTTCCATTATCTGAATTACTTATACAGTTTTTTTAATTAATGAAAACAATTTAATTAACTTTTCAGTAAGGCCATGGTTGATAGACAGTTTAGATGCATGGATTGATAGAATGAAAGGACCCCCTCACAAATGTGCAGCTATATTTGTTGACAACAGTGGTGTAGACATTGTTCTTGGTATTCTACCTTTTGCCAGAGAACTATTACAGAGAGGAACACAGGTAAAATTTATGGTTTCACTTTAGAAACTATTTATTTCTATTTGACTAGAAAATTAATAATCACTAATCTTTGTCAGTTTGGACATTTTATTATTTTTCCATTCTCCCTCCCCCCATGAAAAGCTGACAAGGTGATAAAACTGCAATAGTTTTGGGATTTTTGCCAATCAATTTAGTGGCACTGAAAACTGAGGAATGGACATTGAGCTTGGACACACAGGATATTTTATAATAAGCCTTTTCTCCTTGGCAATCACAAAATCTATTTGTTTGATAATATTATTGCTTGTTTCACATTATTTTTAAATCCTACCCCAATCCCTGTGTCTACGCAGAGTGATACAAACCCGAGCTAAAGTGTTTGCTGGGTGAAATCATTATTATTCAAGGAGAATTGATTTGAGATTTTTTTCATTCCTTGTGTCAGTTTAAAAAATCCATCATTCAAATGAATTGCTCTCAAATTATGTTTTAGGAAAGGAATTATTTCTTTTAGGATTTAATTTTTTTACTATAAAAGTTCTATGTGCCAATTAATAAGTGGTTTAGAATAGCCTTTCAGTGTGTTCTTTTTTAACAGGTTATCCTATGTGCTAACTCCACTCCTGCATTAAATGATGTTACTCATACAGAGCTGCAGGTCCTATTGAAACAAGCTGCCACAGTATGTGAAGTAATACACCAAGGCTTAGCTGAGGACCGCCTAATTGCAATGGAAACAGCTCAGGCTAGTCCATGTCTGGATTTGAGGTGTGATTTTCTGATTCAGTGATTTTTTACAGGCCTAAATATAATTATTGATCTATAATTCAGAATAAATTTAATGATTTGTTTTGTATATATATATATATATATATATATATATATATATATATATATATATATATATATAAATCCAACAACATGCAGTATAAATAAAACTTGTAAAAGTTACATTCTAACTTTACAATGCTTTAGAATAGTAATTCATGTACTTCATATAAAATTTCAAGTGTGCTATTATTATAAAGCTTCATTGCTCATTTTCTTTCAGTCGTCTTAGTCAAGAGCTATCAGAAGCCCTTACAGTCCGAGGGGTGGACTTAATAGTAATTGAAGGTATGGGAAGAGCATTACATACAAATTTGGAAGCAAAATTTACATGTGAATGTCTTAAGCTAGCTGTTATAAAGAACCGATGGCTAGCGAATCGACTGGGAGGAGACATGTTTTCTGTGATGTGTCGCTATGAGAAACCACATCAATGTGTTAGTTAATATGTGGAATATTACAAATGTATCTTGTAAATATGAGATGTATTTTTAATTATAAAAGAAGATGAGATATTTTTATGCCTTTTCTTCTTATAAGAATTGAGTGTTCCATTTCAATTCAGAAATGAGTTGTTCAATGTAACATAATATTAACAATTTTTTTTTTGTCTAAGTAAGTGTTAGACAAATGAAAATGATCCCGTTGATGTACGATTCCAATTTATTATACTACAAAATAAAAAGAACAACTTTAGTTGACTTTAATTTCTGAGCTCATTATTAATTTTCAACCAAATTCATTACAGTTGCCTATAATTTACCCACCTTTTATACATATAATTTATTATATATCCAGTAGACTCAATTATCTGCGGTAATGGTGAGGAGAATTGGCACAGGTAATCAGAAACAGTGGATAAACCAAAGCACATGTATTAAACTCGGCAATTTTGGTATATAATTATCAATATTAATATTTTACATCGTAAAACCCTACTTAAGCTTATCTTTGTGATTCACACCAATGTTCTTTGTAAAACGTCAGGTGTGTTGGTAGCCTATTGTAGTTGAAACAGTTTTATTGTATTAAAACAAATTTTATAATTGTTCTGACTGTACCTCATATAATGAAGGAGAAGAATTTCGGCCAAAATTAGTCGGAATTATAATTATTTATTAAATTATATCATGACATTTCGTTCCATTGTTTGGAACCTTCTCAGGTGTGAAAACAATCTACAAAAATAATTATAATTGTTTTCACACCTGAGGAGGTTCTAAACAACGGAATGAAACGTTGTGATATAATTTAATAAATAATTTTAATTCTGACTAATTTTGGCTGAAATTTTTCTCCTTCAGTTTTATTGTAGATGAAGTACACTTTAACCACACTAATATCATAATGCCATAACATTGAAGGACGAGTCACAATAATAATAATAAAACAATTAATTTGGCATTTTCTCTTACAAAGACTTAAATCTTTTTACACATAACTGAACTTCCTACTGCCTATGTTATTAAAAACAATTGAAGAATTCAGTTCAGTGACACAGGATCTTACTCTCTCTCCTTTCAACAGATTGACAGGTGTCATTTGATCTTTCAATATCTTTGTTGGTCCCTTTGTTTCTTGATAAATATAATACCGTGGTTGAGCCTCAAACTGGTTAAACTGTATGCAGATAATAGTGTCTACTGTGTGTGTTTTTATCGTATAAGTTTTGTTTCTGTATTCTGTAGCCATTGTAACTTATAAGTAAATTCAATGCTGGAAGAACAAAATTTGAAATTTTAATAAAATTACTCTGTAGAAAACTTGTTTTTTTAGTTTTCCAAGAAAAGGGACAACCATATTGTAAACCTCATTTTATTTCCTGTTTTTTACATAACTTTTCAAGTTCTGTGATTTATATTTAAAAATAAGGAGAAACTGGCTCTTGAAAACTTTGATTTAATTCACGATTAATGATGGATTGCTAATAACTTCATTCCTTCGATCAGTTTTTATGAGCTGAATGCATTAATATTTTTTATCTTTTTGTCTTGCTTTTTTCATTTTGTTTTCAACTAAATCACAGCTAAAATTAATTTCATAGATAGCTATTTAAAATTTCTTCAACATGTGACATTTATTTCACATTACTATATATCGGTCCTTTTTCTTAATAAATTGTGAACCCAGAAGTCTGTTAAGAAGTGGCTTATTACTGCAGCCCAATAAACCTAGGATTCTTTCTTGCACAAATAGGCCTTATTGTGGCAAGGAGGTTTGAGATACCCAAAAACCCTAAGAGCTATGCTGGCAGGAACTTAGCTCCAGGTAACTCCACCCAAGCTAGACAGGATGTAGGGTAGGGAACAAAACAAGAGAAGTACACTGGTATTCCGGTTGGGCATTGGGCTAAGATCCTATACCAAAAATATATCCTGAAGCAATGACCTGTCAGTCAGTGTATTGTATTACAAACAAAGAAATGAAATACGCCAACAGAAAAGTGAGATAGTTGAACGACTTCAAGGAGAAAATTTGAAAGATAGAAATAAGGAGATGGAGAACAAAAGCAGAGAACACACAAGAATGGGCAAGCTTTGTGTGAGAGGTCAAGGCCCTTCAAGGGATATGGTGCCAAAAAATCTGCCACATCATCTTGGTTGACTTTTTTCATAGCAGAGGACAGCACCATAGTAAAATTATCTACAGCCACACTTGAAGACTGTAATATTTAAATTGCAAATCACCTGAGAGATGAATAAAAAATTATTGAGCCCATTATATATTTCCAAATTTATTTATAATGTAACTGAATTGGAGTGAAACTGTTTATTCAAAGTAACACATTTTCTTTGAATCATTTGAAGTTGGTACATAAATGATAGTAACACAACTTGTTCAAACGAGGAATATAACTAACTCTTACAAAGAAGTATATTAGCAATAATTGATTAAGGCAGAGCATATGTTGTAATGCTGACCTCCTGTTGTCTAGTGGCTAGTGTTGCTGCCTGACAACACAGAGGTCCTGGGTTCAAATCCTGGCATGGCTTTGGATGTTTGTGCCGTCAAGGTGGCAGAGCTGGTGTTAAGATTGATGGAGACTCGTAATACTGACCATGTGTCACTCCAAATTTGGAATGTGTCATGTAAGATGACAGTTCACAGTCATCCAGGTAGGCAAAGGCCCATAATGGGCTGCAGAGCCAACGAAGAAGATATGTTGTAAACCTATTTGTGTTTACCACCTATCACATTCATATACTAACCATTTATGAAGTGAAACATTATTTATAATTTCTTTAAATATATATATATATATATATGTGAATATATAAATAAATATATTATTCGAAGTTCTTTTCCTACAGACACAATTGTCCTAATTTACACTGGAAACTTCTGTAATGTTTCCAGATTGTTGTAAAGTTTGTGATAAATATGAAGTCTCTTATAAAATGGAAAGTAATTAATAGATATAACCAATGGAATTAAATAACAGGAGTAGTGTATCACAGTCAATAATGTAGACCACCTTGCTGTATATGATTTATAAATAGTTCATGAGGATTTCTACTCAAGTGTAATATCTTTTATACTTCAATGTTTCTAAATTTACTCCATTATAGTCTTCTATATCATAACAGTTTTTGTCATAAACATATCAAAGCCATTTAAGTTGTTAAAAGGAAATGTATAAAAATCAATTTTTGAAATGGAATATTTTTTACCAAATTTTAATTTAAATGTGTGTGGGTACAGGCTGGACTGCTATGCTACTCTAATTATCAGAAAATAAGTTCCAGGTACATCAATAAAATACATTGGTATTTAAATCCTGGTAGTTGAGATGTGTATGCATATTCTCCACATAGATTATAAGCAAAGATGTATTCAGATTTATGACTGCAGCTGAAGACAAAAATTTCTTGTGAACACAGGAATGGCCAGTTAGTCCTTGACTACAGAGAACAGTAATTGGAGAAAGACAACAAGTTTATAAAACTGCCATATGACTTGAAGATCGGCTTAAAATTTTGCAAAATTCTCTTCTAGCAGGTAGGGGAAGCAAAAATGGTTAACTGAAAATCTAAATTCCTGCTGCTTAAAAGGGCCACTACTTTTTGTGAAAAGTGATCTTTTTAAATTGTTGTTGCTTTTTAAATATTTAAAATAATTGGGATTTCTTTTTGCATAATTTAAACTGAATGGATATGCAGTATTAGAGATGGGTTGGAGCTGTTTCTTCCACACGGTCTGCAGCCAATTGTGGGTTGGGGGTGTGGGGTATGTAGGGTCTGACCAGAATATTACGGAGGTTGGGTGAGTGCCTAAAGGCAAGCCTTAGACAGGATGTTTTTCATGTTAGGGTTGGATTGTAGTCCAGTGTAGGCAAGGCGGAGGAAAGAGTTGAGTTTATGTAGTCCAGGGAAGTAGATAGTGGTTAGAGGAAGACTATGTTCTGTATGATGGTTATGGGTGGGACTGACTATTTGGGAGGTGGTGAGGGCACTGGTAATTTGCTTTTGGAGGAGGTCTACCATGACCTTCCAGAACCCCACAACAGCACTACATACAAAATTAGGGAAAACTTAACCTGTCTGTTCTTTCACACCATCTACAAAATAAACTGCGCACTCTGCCCAGCCATTTACATTGGTCATGCAAAGAGACTCCTCCCTGAACGGATTGCCATAGTACGGTAAAACTCCACTAAACCCAATTCCCCATGGCCATAGCCACAACACCAACAACTTCAACCAGTGCTTCACACTGACCCCCCTCAAAGCCCTACCTCCCGACTCTTAAGAAGCTGAACTCCATCTATGGGAACCTTCATTTCAGCTTGTCCTACAGTCCAGACAAAGCCCTGGACTCAACATCCTACTATAACACTTTATCTTCAACTCCCACAGCACCTATAACAGCATGAGCTCATTGGAATTTGTATATGTAATAAAATCTTCTGTGTGCATACTGAGTGTGTGTAAGTTGTGTATACCTTGATATGTGTTTGAACGGTGGTTGTATGTATGAATGAGTGTGTGTGTCAATATTTAAATATTGAAACCTTTGAGGATGGATGTGTTTGAATGAGTGTGTGTCAAGTCCTTGCCTCTTCCCACACCCTCAATGAGAGAGAAAGTTGGTGACCTGATGGGGTCAATTGTTTACGACCTGAGCTAGCAGCATATCAAATTTTGACTGCTCAGTTGTCGGCTAGCCGATCACTGGAAATGTCTTCCTAACTTTCTGATGCCTCCGAAAATTCAAGTACTCTAAACCTCACAAGGATTCTACCATCTATGAACCTCAGGTAAGTCACCTACTCTCTATCTCTCTGCCCTTTCCCTATTAATTGTATATATATATATATATAATGAAACTGATGGGTGAAATGCTTCAGAAAGTTACTTTTTTATTTGAATGCTGCATTCATTTCATAGTATATAATTAATTATGTATTGAACTACTATGATTATTTTAATGGTTGTTTTGTTGATTTCCATGTAAAACACCTCCAATATTTCATAAACATCCATGAAAGGAATACGTGCTAGATCCACGATTTAAAATGCGTGGGTTCACTGACCAAAAGAATTTCGAGAAATGTAAACGAGGCATAATCCATTTTTGCCAAGTTCTTAAATTAAATGAACGACCATCGTACAAAGCAATTACTTCTGCGGTGCTAGCTACGGAAACTGATTCAATTATATGTGGTGTATTTGACAAGAAAGTGTCAAATTTATCACTAATAAAAATGGCCATTAACTGCCAATACTGAGGTTGAGAAATATCTGTTGGAGCCTTTGTTGCCGAGACAAGAAAATCCACTTTTACGGTTGTCGAACAAAACACTCGTTTAACCCCGCTTAAGTAAATTGGCGAAGATGCAGTTGTGCATTGTAGCAACTTCAACGCCATGTGAAAGGATTTTTTTGAAGGCAGGCCAAACAAAAGAAGCTGACAGGCAAGCATGTGTTGCAAATTTTGTTTCTTAACTCAAATATGAGTGAATACTTTTTCTATTTTTGTGCATATGTAAATATACATTAGTAAATAACTCTTGAAAGCATCAGACATGACACGTTATTTCCTTGGACTGCGACATGGACTGGTTAGACTAATGATTCAATATATTTTTTCATATAAGTATATTAAAGTTTAATCTTCAGATTCAATATATACTTGTGTAACTTAGTTGTATTTGTTTAGAGTTAATGAATTATATTGATGTTTATAACACTTCCGTCCGGCACAATTGAATAGTCTTCATCTACTGAAAGAGCGCAGGACAGCCTCCTTCCCTCACAAAAAGGAGCGAGTCACAAAGTAACAAGCTCTCGCTCCGAAAAGAGTGGTGAGGGGTTGTTTACTCCTGAGCGAGTCGGACCGTGGAGGCGCTCAGAGCTCCTTTGAACGAGAGCGGTTGTCGGCAGCGAGCGCTCAGCCGCTCACCGGAGTGAGTCGTTCCTCTATGCAACATGAATATTCACAGAGAATTCGCATTCAAATGTCATAAAATTTGTAAGTACAAGAATTTTCATGGAAATTAACACATATCTTCAATATGTTTACGTGTTTTCAAAATAAATTATTTAATAAAGTCATTAGTACGTCAATGGCAGAAGGCATTACATCAAACAACGTGTTGCTCAGCTGGTGTCCCATGCAAGGTTCCAAAATTATGGTAACGTGAACATTCTAGAGGATCATACTTCAGTTGCAATTAAAAACTGATTCAGACTCCTCTCTGTAGCGTTTTCCCGTTTCTGTTCCCTGACTTAGAAACCAGTCAAAATTCCTTTCAGACGTACCGTGACAGAATGGCAGTATCACAATGGAAGCCAATTGTTTCCCAAGTAGTGCCCCTTTCACTGGACGCATATCCCATGAATCCGCGTAATTCCGAATTAACTCATTTTATTTTTTAAATCTTAATATTAACTACAGTGGTGTCACACCATAAAGAAATACAGGACATTGGCGTGTATACCACTAAACTTGCAGTGACGTTTGACGGTTTCTGTCCAAGCTATAAAGTTTAAAGTGAATAAAGCTCAGTGATATGTAAAATTGAACTATTTCAATATTTACAGTTACTGCCAGGAGCGCTGCTCCATATCGACATCAAAAGATCAGTAGGCGTTTTGTGCAAAAGCAAGAGGTATGTCTTTAATATTCGTTATTCTAAACTATATGTTTGTCATTTAATGTCACCGCACAAGGATTTAACGGAAAAAAATTATAGTTTTCTCGATAAACTAGAATTCAATTAATTAGATATTGTTTATTGTAAACTTTGAAATAAGGAGAAAATAGAGTAAAATTATAGGAACACTTTAAGCAAGAATATGTCTTCTACAAATTCATGCATATTTCCATTTATTAGCATTAGGAGTATGTGCCAGAAAATTATTGGCCGTCTTTTTATTTATTGACGTGAACTAGAGTTTATAAAAGTTAATATACCGGGTAAATGCATGTTGTTCAAACACAACGTTTCAACGAAATTCAACTCCGCCGTCATCAGGATCATGAATTTATCCAGTTTATTTACACAAAATCTTTTATAAAATCAATTAATCGGGAGTGGGTGATATAGATTGTTTCCACTCTTTAAAAAAGCATCGCATGCTGACAAGAATAGAATTTATTAGGTTAATATATTTAGCAAGTTCAATACGATTTCCTATGCAATTGTGATGAACGCTGCAAGTATATGAATATCAATTTTTTGAATGTTTTAATTGCGAATTATTAGCCAGTGTTTTTTTTATACATTAACTAAAAATGATAAGATTAGGAGAAAACGTAAGTTTAAAGTGTATTTGCTAATTTTATATGTGGAGTGGCAATGAAAGTTCATCAATCACATTGGCCGTACAGTAATGAATACAATATTAAAACAGCGATAGCTTTGTTGAAGTTCTTTGTGCTCCCTCCTGAGTGTACTAATTCCGATAGGTGGTAATTTGAACAGGTAGCATATGACGAATCTGAGTACGAAATGTAATGGCACGATCAAATTTTAGGTAGGAATATTTTTTACATAAAATTACTTTGTGTGTGTGTAATCTTTACAGTTACGTACATTTTCGTTGTAGTTACATTAAGTTTCGATGCATTAGTGATAATGAATTTACGCCCCTTGTGTTTATCAACGAATTACTATTGTATTGACTTTTTTTCTTCCGAAATTTAGTATAATATTTTTGCAGCAAAGTGGATGAATATGGATTTGAACGCCCAGAAGATTTTGACTATGAGACTTATGAGGCTTTTATGTCTGAATATCTCGTCATACTTGCTAAACGTGCAAGAAAGTGGTCCGAGCTGACAGGAACTGGGAAGTCCATTAAGAGGACTTCAACAGTAAAACGATACGTGAGGAAAGGAATTCCAAACGCACACAGAGCGAAAGTATGTCGCACTTTTAATATTAAATTTAACATATTGATTAAAAGTTAATTTCCATTTAGAATTAACATTAGTGGCAAATAGCATTTAAACTATTATTTTACATACTTGCAAATCGAATGATATTGACGTTGAAAATTAAGAAATATGAAATTTAACTCATTTGAACATTTTAAACTACTTACATTGGTCAAGACTATTTTTACAGCATTCTTTGTTTTCCTTGAATGAGTGTACTTAAAACTATTTCTGTGTGTTGTTTCAGTTTTAACAGTTGCTTATATCAGTCAAACTGTGAGCTCTGACAGTAGTATTTATCACATTATATCCGTGAGGTTGAATCGTAAATTGCAATCAACCTCTGCACTTTCAGAAACAAGGTACTTGTTATAAGATACAAGGAATTTCCTGTTGTAAATTTTGAATAAAATTTTTAGGTTTCCAGTATTTATTTATACACAATGTTTCCATGTATTATGTTATGCCATCGTTGTCAAGTGACTTTGGATATTGTACCAACACGACTATAATTTTGAAAAATATTTCCAAATAAATATTACTTATATGAAGATGATAAACCAAAAATAAAAAGTCTGCTTACATCCACTTTGGTACCGTCATACCCCTACTCCCACCAAAACCTGTGATGTCACGTTTCTGTAACATTAGAAAGGTAATGTGGATATTTGCTGTGCTGGAATTTTGTGAGTAGAGCGGGGCTAGGTGGGTAAGTGGGAGGAGGGGACTATCAAACTAGTCCAGTTCCAACAAATCAAAGCATAAAGTATTTTTCCCTAAAGTACAAGTTTTGAAGTCACATGTTCTGAATTAGATGGTTTTAGACTATTTGTTTGTAATATATTAATATTTTGTCTTTTCAGGTATGGATGGCTGTCAGTGGTGCTGATAATCTGAGGCAAGAGTTGGGATCAGATCATTATCAGAAGCTGCTATTTGGTGACATCAATGATGAGATTGTTCAACTTGTTAAAACTGATTTACATCGTACATACCCTGATAATATTTACTTTAATGGAGCTGAAGATCGACAGAGAGAACTATGCAATATTCTAGTAGCTTACGCTCATGATAATAAGGAAGTAGGATACTGCCAGGTAAACTTAAGTATGAGTAATTAATTGTTAAGGTTAAATCATTATTCTTTTTCTTACCTGCTAAATGCAATGGTGAATATTAAGAGTTTGAAGATTTATTGTAAATGTTTGAGTTGCTCATAGAAGTCTGAAATTGGATCACTGACCATAATTTCAGGTAAGGAATAAATCTTTCACGTATTACTGTTCATATAAATTACAATATCACATCATCCTTGGTATGCACTGCACACTGGAGTTCTGTATCCATAAAATACTTATTTGGCAATTGTACTTTTGAATGCAGGAATGAGAGAGAGAAAATACAGCAGGGTGGGACTTGTTTGAAGCAGGGCTATAATGTTCGCAGTGCATCTAAATTTTTCTTTACCCATTTTTAATTTACATTACAAACTGTCTTCAATTAAATTTATTATAAACTTTTGAATCTTGCTTAATACTTCAAATTCTAGAAATTCCAACTTTAAATTCACAACAGATTTAAACAAAAATAAAATTCTATTGGAAGCATCACTTCCCTTCTCTGAAATAAGTTTGTTTATGCCTAATATTCCAATTTAGCTTAAAATGATTGTATGTCTCATATCATTTTCACTAACTTCCTTTCCTTCCCCTGCAGTGTAGTTAATTGCATGCTGCCCTGTACATTATTTGTGATGTTTATATTGATCTCCAAATACAGTTTAGGTCATACCTAACATAAAAACTTTTGACCCATGACTGGATACAAATTTTATCCTAGAGATAATTGTTTATTTTCCCAAACATTTTGAGTCTAGAAAAATAATTTAGTTTTGATCTTCAGTTTCAATTTTTTATGATATTTATAGAAAATTAATTCTTGGTAGACTAATATTTGTCAGAATGCAAGCTATCTATACATATGACTGCAACATTATAATTTAAAAATCTTTCAGGGACTAAATTATATAGCAGGATTATTACTTCTTGTTACTAAGGATGAAGAAGTTACATTTTGGTTATTGAAAACAATGGTAGAAACTATACTTCCTCGTTATTATACACGGACCATGGATGGCGTAATTACTGACATTGCTGTCCTAGAAGAACTTGTCAGGTAATATGCTGTATCTCTTTAGATTTATTTTAGTCAGTGAAACTTTCTGCATACATAACTCAAGTTTTTCCTAAATAAAGCAAATTTACAATATTCACACATTCTTTACTTATTAGTTTTTTATGCATATTGTTTGCAAAGTAATAAATTTGACAGGACATAATTTTACATGTTTCAGGATAAAAGTACCTGATGTGCATCAACATGTTCAAAATATGAATTTACCTTGGGCTGTAATTACTACAAAATGGTTTATTTGCCTTTTTGCCGAAGTCCTTCCTACAGAGGTTAGTAGTTTTACATCACTCAGGTTTTCTGGCGATCCTGAAACTGTGGCCAAAAGTTTTGTTTACGTTTTTAGCAAAATCGTTTCTAACATAGTAAGGTGATTAACATGACTGTGCAGTGTGGTATATTTGCCACTAGTCGGGTATGATTTATAACACCTACCAATTTACATTAAACTGTATACAACAGTATTTGAAATACAAAGCTTTTTATTATTTTCCAAAAATTCTATGGGTGGTTGATTTCAATTTTATTTCCTCTGCAGTCACTTCTTAGGGCATAGGCACCAATGGAGTATCTAGCAGTATCATTGTTTTACATACATGTTTGCAAGTAAACTGCCATACATTTTGTTAAATTATTTTTCATTCATGTTCTAAGGTATGGAATGATAGAAATTTTGGTATAACAATTTGATTAATTTACTGGACAATCTACAATCAAATATAGTTTATAACTCAAATTTCCAGTAAACATTTTCATTTACGATGACCACTTTTTGTACTTCTGGGAGGTCATATAATTAAGTTTTCTGGGAACCATATAATCTATAATAATGTGAAAATGTTAATCAGAGGTAGATTGATCTTTAAAAATTATTTAGAACACCCACCTTAATGTATTATAAAATATTTTGTTGTCTTGTGTTCTAGTTTTTTTTCAATGTTGTTAATTTATTCTCTTCCATTTATTCCAGCTGATTTATTCTATAAACTCCCCTCTCCTTTATTTCCACTGGTCCTATTCATGAAGAAAGGTAATAAGTATTGATTTATCTGGAAATTAATATTGGTATAATATATAAATAAGATACTTTAATAATTTGTGCTACGCAATTATTCATATACAAAGACACCAGGTCTCATTTAACCTATTTGTGTGTTTAAGATTTGCAGTTATTAATTTTTATTTATATATATATATATATTGTTTGTCTAATTGATTTTGTCAAATTTCCCTGAAAGTATTAGTTTATTTTATTTTTCAAATGTTATCTTTTTACACCATAGTAAAGTTCATTTACAGTATTCAATTTTTGTCGAGTGCAGTACTTATAATTATCTCCCTTTTTAGACTGTACTAAGGGTTTGGGATTGCCTATTCTTTGAAGGATCAAAAGTAATTTTTAGAACATGCTTGACGCTAATTAAAAGAAACAAATCAAATTTGCTCAAATGCAGTGATTTTTCAACACTTGCTGAATGTTTCAAAGAAATAACACGGGATTCTTTTGCTGTTCACTGCCACGAGTTCATGCAGGTAAGATTTGGACTTTAACATATTTAATCTCCTAGTAGCAATTTTGTGTGTTTCTATGTTCAGTTGCTCTGAATATTTAAAAAAAATCTCTGTTCATAATGACAGAAGCACCTAATGCTTCAAGTAATACCCATTTTACATTTTTAATTGTTGAAAAATTGAAAGGTACTATTTATCTGAACATTGACAAATTCTTAAAACAGTAATTACTTTTTCAGATCTGTATTCTAGTTTAATTTTTATCTTTAATTCAATATAACTATTAGAAATTAGTTTGTAATTTGTGTAAAGCCTCATGGACACAGTTTCACTGTACAGCTATTAGGATTTTTCTTTCAAGGAACTATTTGAGCAGTTCCAATATAACTTCATTTTTCTTTCCATACCAATTTATTATTATTGATCATTTTTGCCCCTAGGGGCAGTGATTGAATAAATTCGTCTCATTGTTACTCAAAATTCTTTTTCTTCATCGCCTCTCGCCAAAATCGCTTCATTCTTTGTCAGTGCTCTTTTAGATATTTGCATATTGTTTCTGATTACTGCTTTTCATTTAATCTAAATCTAGTGTTAACAAGCTGGGTGCCAGGCGATGCCCAGGAATTCATTTACATATATACATTTTCTTTTTCAAAAGGCGCTGAAACTTAAATTGTTGAGTTTTAGCCTGCACAACCATTTTTCTCCACTCTGTCCAGACTTGGATTTTTCCCATTCCAGTTGTTCATCCTCATCTTTTTCAGATTGTTCATTACCATTTTTTTGGTCTTCCTGACAATCTTGTTAAGTCTTCAAAAAATAAATGTGGATGTGTGCGACCGTGGTCTTTATATAATGCACCTCAATTACCAATTACCTCTGCGACTAATTAAACATTTGACATATTTATTAACTAATTAAAAATATCATTACTTAAATAAAATATTTGTCAAATTTAAGTATTATATCATGTTTTACAGGCATATTCTCTTTTGTCTGATTAGCTTACAATTATGAGTTTACCCTGACCTAGTCTGTCAAATGTTTAGATATAACTATAAATATTTATTCAAGTTATAACACTTTTTAAATGTTTTTCACAATTGTCGTTGCTGCAAGCACACAGTGGATAAACATCTCACTTGGCAGGCTTCGTGAGAACATTATGTATCATGTTGCAAGTTCTATTTGTCTTTCTGGGTAGGAACTTTGAATGGTATAGAAAATTATAAGGGACAAGCAAAGTTGTAGAGCAGAAATTGATGTGAGACTTTTTTGGCCTCAAAAGGGGAAAGAAAGGAACCTAAATCTTCTAAAGATCGACAAGAACCTTCTCTGGGGAGTGAAATAGATACACAGACATTTCATGGCATTTGGATAAATGATACAGAAAAGGGACAAACATAAAGTCACAGAGCAGATGATTGACGTAGGACTTTTTGGTTTGAAAGGAGGGGAAGTAAGGATCCTAAATCTTCAAAAGTATAATTTTTTGGGATAATTGGCACTATGCACAAAAAATTTCACTGCATTTGAATGAATGGTTTAGGAATGTGTAAAACCAAACCTTATAACTTAAAAAAACAACAGATCAATGAGTAAAGTAATCTATGACTAATGCAATTAAATTAATTAGACGGAGTAGTAGCAAAATTATAGACTAAATTTAGTTATAAATAAATACCACACAACATATCTACAATAATTTAATATTTATTTATTACTAGCTAACCCCCACGACTTCGCACTGTAATAATTCTTTTTATTTTGCTCTAAAAGCCAAACGACAGGTACAGAATTTTAATAAAGTTGAATTCATAGATACATAAAAAGTACAGTATCATCTATTTATGATCACTTCAGAGCAAACCTTATAACTCGCAGTTGGTTTAGAACAGGTCCCACTATCATGTTTTGGAGCCAATAAAAATGAGCCTTTCGTGAAGCAATTCAATGGATTTATAAATATTTATGTAAATATGTTCTGAACTCTTGAAGATATCGAAATGAAACATGCATGAAAATTTAAGATAAATTCCTGTTTCAATCCTTGAAATTTTCATTGAAATCCATTAAGCCATTTCGGAAAATATTTGAGACAAACATACGGACAGATAGACAGGTGGACAGACTCTTCAATTTTATTTTATTTTTCCTCTTATTACTTCCCAATTAAATTGTTAGTTTAGGCCTTCTTGTATTTAATTATATCAGTTGATTTTCTTTATTGAAGTGGCTGTTTTCTACATCGAGGATATTTGTGAGTCTATTGTTGTTTCAATTGCTATATGACTATAAAATATTAGTGTGTTTTCTCAACATACTGTATCGGTAACAAATTATGTATATTTATATTGGATAAGAAAAGGCATAGAGAGTTATTTCATTTACCTTAAAACAATAGTAGGCATCAAAAACCTAGGAAGCAATAACATGCCAAATTTTAGAAGGCCTGGGCTTCCTTTCTTGTCTGAACGGTGTGGCAGCCAACAGCTCATTGAGTGACACATGCTAAGAAAGGGCTGTCTTTCGAAACTTTGACATTTTACTGTTTCCTAGCTTGGTGACACATCTACCATTGATTTAACTGTAAGTTCATAGTTGCCATTCAACCCATTTGTTAATTTATATATTGTACAGCATATTCAATCTTCTTCACTCCTCCATCCAAATCTGTCTTTGAAATAAATTTACCTGCATTTATTTGGCTTCAAATTTTTATGTAACCTAATAAAATTATTATATAATCAGAATATGATTGTACCTTTTCTTAATAAATTGAAACTGTAGTAGACATTGATTTTCCTCACTTTGTTAGAAGCTTCCCATTTTCAGTATATTAGTAAATTACTTTTATAAGAGTATATAGAATTAGTATGTCAGTTATATTTCTTACAATATTTTCAGAGTGTTTTCAAAGCTCCTGGCTCACTGTCTGGAAGTACAATAACCAAGCTCCGAAGCAGGCTAGCCACACAAAAACCTGAGCAGCGGTAGCCTTACATACGTCCTAGTCATTGGCTGTGACAATTAGCAGCTATTCAAGACTGTGCAAAAATAGTGCAATATATATTTATATTTTGCTCAGTCTGCATGATTAATTTTTATTTCATGTTTGGCATTAAAACACACATTCCATTTATCCTCAAATAATATTTCATGAAAGTAGTGTGTTTTCGAAAACATTGATGCTATTTGTAAATTGATCTGTATTTTATCCATATCAAACTTTTGCAATCTGTGTTTTAACAGTTATATTATTTTTGTAATAATACCATAGTTTTGTAAATGTTACATAAAATTTGCCTTTCAAAAAGATACATCAGAAGGCAGAATGGTTATTTTACTTTATTATATAATTTATAACTATTGCAAATTTAATTTAAAAGACAAATCTAATTATCTTGCTGTCACCATTATTTTCAACAACGCTGTTGGGCTGAAATTAGTTCATTAAGATAAGAGTTTATATTTATAATAGTTTTTTTACAGATTATTATATTCAGATTTCAGTTCAATCCTTGAAGTTATTATCATGTGCATTTGTGACCATATCAATGTGATTGCGTTTTATGTATTGATAATTTATTATTTATAAATGCATAGTCTGCATTTCAAAACTATGAATATGCAGCTTGGATAGTTGAAAATGAAAATATTTTTTTATAATTGGTGTGTTTCAGTGTGTTTAATGATCTATAAATATAAACAATTTTTCATAGTGTTAATCATTATACATAATGCTTTTGAAGTATCGATAATTGTATTGCTTGTGTTTTACATTATATAACATGAAAGTTTGTCATAAGTTATTTAAACAATTGCATTAACATTTCTTTGATTCCACATGCTTTCTTACATGAACTACCATACACTGTGGTTTTATTAAGGTTTATAGTGGACACACAGATTTTTTCTGATTATTATTTCTTTAAAGTTGAAAGCAAAAATGTTTGCATCCTTAATTTGTGTAATTTTACCAGTTTTGTTTAGTTGCCCACTACAAGTTAGTTTCATTTCTGTCTGAGCTCCTTTCGTCCTACAAACTATTTTTTCCCCTTACTTAGTTTTCCATTAACTCAGACCATTAATTACCAATCAATGCAGATAAATTTAGATCATAAAACTGAAATTGCTCTCCATTCCTTCACCAGCAATTTGTCTCTGTCTTTTGTTTTACTCAGATCCTTTTCTATAAATTTCCCTTTCCTGTCTCTCGTGTAGCAACTGAGCCTCATTGTTATCAATAATCTGTCTTAATTACAGGTTGTATTTTTTAAACCTTCTGTTTTCATCTATATTACCTTATAAACTACCTTATTGCAATTGTAAAACTATTTTAACCTCTTAAAGTTCATAAAATCTTCAGTGTTGCTACTTGAAATAAATGGTATAAACTTAGATTTATACATTTCATAACAGCTCATTCACAAATCCTACATAATTTTATGCACAAATAATCTTTATATTTGACCTTTTTCTTTATTAAATCTTAAACTTTTCTGCAGTGCTACAAGGCATGCAAACCTAACTTCACCTTCACAAGTTTCATAAAGACACTCATTCATAACTTTGTAACTGTTTATCTCAGCTCAATTGCAAGTGCCTTGTATTCTCTAATTAACCAAAGTCATTGGTGGTGAAAGCACAACTTTAGTCTGAACAAGGCAAAGCCAAGCCTGCTAACTGGATTCTAGAAGTAGCAGGTCACAAGGGCTGGATATATAAATATAGGGAGAAATTGCCACGTGTGTGTGGCAGGGGGGAGTCTGTGGCTGTCAATTGTGTAGATTTTGACAATTGGTACAAGTTGAAACTTTTTGTGCAGTCCATGACAGGCTGAAGTAAATTGCCTTTGCAGCCTAGGATAGGCTGCACAATTTTTTTGCAGATACTATCATCCCCACAGTTCATGGCTGGTTGTAACATGCCGTGAGCTACACTAATCCTGGTCCCAAGTAATTTAATAGCTACTGTATTAATATGTTATTGCAAATTTACATTTATATATCTGTAATAATGGAATTTTCCATATTGCCAAATTAGATGAAGTAATAGTTTTTCATGTATCAATAAAATGTTTTTATTTGTAGGGCGTTCAAAGATTTCGAGAAGAGTCTTTGCTAAACTAGGCCATTGTAGATTTCTTTGTTTGATGATGTTATGCATTGAAAAATTATAGAAGCATGTGTGATATCTTAGAAATGTTGACAAGATAAGTGAAAAGTTTTAAAACATTAATAAAATCATCATTTATATAATATTTTAGTTGCATAGTAAAATCCATTCATGTAAAATGTCGAAGTAAAGTAGAATGTCAAATTTCAATTGTGATTAATGCAGAAAATGTGTAGGAGAAGGCTACCTGTGTGATGCAACCTTTCTCTGGTAAGCTAAGGTTCCCACATGACACTTTCATCAGTTCGAAGAGATATATGCTCTAGGGTTGCAGACCTTTTGCATTGTTCCTATTGGATCAGTCTGCCAGATGTCTTGTAAAGTAGTTTAAGCGTAAAGGAGGAGATGCTACAACGCCATTGAAAGGGTATGGGACAACCACGAGCCTGACCTATCTGGTGTGTCGTCGTAGGGTTTTCCCGTCATTAAATTGAGGTGAATACAGTGTAGAAAACTATACCTTAGGGGCTTTATTTAACCCTTAACTGCTCTGTTCTTCCTCCTCTTTCCCTTTCAAATTACTTCCTGTGCTATTAAAGAAGAGTAGCAACCACGTAGATTACCCTTGTGTAACCTATCACTTTCTTGAAAAGTGACTTGGATTGTAACACCGTATTATCTAGGATGTATCCTAGACATGTCCACCCCCAGCCAAAACTGGTTGAGTGGTGAATGAAAAGGTTCTTTTTTAGTTTTTCTGAGTTGCAATTACCTTCAAGTATCTTTCTGTAACATATTTCAAATTGTCAAGCAAAAAAATGATATAATGAAGGTTTGCTCTTGACTCTATTTTTGATTGAACATTCTCCTGATACGCCTTTTGCTAATATGTATAGGAATACAAGGTTGTGAAATTTGAAGTACGTAGGGATTTTTATTCACTGAATGCAATTGAATAGTGAGCCAAAATTATTTCAAGTAAGAAGCTTATACTTGACTGAATTATCCAAGCATTTATGCTTTGCATCTTACATAAGGGCATTACCCTTGTAAAGTATATTTTCATCAAAATTAAATTGTATGTGCTGTTTTCTCAAAACAAAGTTTATTTAGATTTCATCCCAACTTTTCGGGTTCTCGAAAGTGTTGTTAATTTTCGTAGCTGCCAATTAGGTGGTGGTATATATTATTCTTACATAGTAATTTTGCTTTATAACGAGGTTATAATTAGTGGAGGGAAGAGTTTTTTTTCCTAGCTTATTTATATGCTACTCCTAGTTCCCAACTCTCAAGATGGCGAATCGAGAGAGTGAATCACATTCTCTCTGAAGTTGTTAGTATACAATTTTATTCAGGACATAATTATATAGCGGGTGATGGTGGTATTTAATTAATAATAAATTCTCTTGATTACTTATTGTAAATAACACATGCACTTATAAAGAAAAGTTTTTTTCGTCGTTCTCATCGAATGGTTTCGTTAAGTGGTGCGATTATTCGCGATACAAAGTAACTATATGTAATATTAAGAACATTTTAATCACAAATATTTAAAGGATTCGGTTTGCTAATAGGTGTTCTAATACATCAGTACGACAACACTGGGAATGATTAATTATCCACGACCGATTAGCTGTTCATTATATTTTTTTACTTGGGCTGAGTTAAATTCTTAATAGACACCGGAAAAGCGATAGGTAATAATAAAAAACAACTTACGTGGATTGATAACGAGATAAGATAGGTTAGGCATTGAGAAATAGCGACTTCTGTGTAGAGACAAAGGTACGGAAATATCGTCTTGAAAAATAACATGCTCCAGTATCTCAAAAAACGTGTTCTATCGCTGTTTCAATTCGGAAAGAAAAATAGTCACTTCTCGGTATCTCTCAAAACGAGTAGCATTATTTTATTTGTTTATTTAAACAAATAGTAATATCATCAGGAAATGTTGCTTTTATAGAAAGTTCAAGGTATAGCTCTAAAACCGTCTGCTTACATTAATAATAAAGTTTATATAGATATGTACTTAAATTGAGTTAAAATCAGAGAAAATATGACATTATACACTCTTCTTCATAAGATTACGAGTTGTAAGACCCCAAAAAGATTCTCCTGCATTATTCCCTGAAATAAGACAAGCTTTAGAAAAGATCTGACACGACGGACATCTTCATAAAATACTGCCTGCCAACCTATCTCAAATTATCTAAGTGATCGAAAATTTAGAACAGGAGTTGATGGAAAACTGCCATATAATTGCCCAGTCAGTCAGAACTGGTGTGCCACAGGGCAGTGTTTTAGGTCCAATACTCGATCTTTTATAAACCTCTCATTTAACAACAATATTCGAACGCTCATATGGGAACTCTTGCCAGCCTCGAAACCCCAGAAACAGCCTCTGCATATCTACAGCTTCACTTAAATCTCTTTCAAGAAATGGACTGGAAAATAAAAAATAAACGAAAATAGATCATCAGAAAGAAATTTACTTTGAGTGAATGCCCTGCAGTCTTATTCGATACTGTAACAATGCCAAAATGGAATACAGCACGAAATCTTGGAATGCACTTAGATCAGCATAAACTACAAGTAGTTTATAGACCAATAGTAAAAAAATTAAACTTATTACCTTGTCATACCCGGGATCCAGCGTGTCATAAAAGAACGAAGCATCAAGAACTTTGGAAAAATAGAAAGACACACCGATCTACTCCAGCAGTAATTTCAACTCAAGAGGACAACAGAAAACGCACAACAATGGATCTTCAATCTTCCCTGCATGGAGTGGACCTCCACCCTACAAAATCTACGAATTATTTAACTAATTGTCTTTAAAAAATATATATATACTTTTTGTGATTGCTAATTAAATAAATTTAAAAAGCAATAATCATCGAGTGAACTATAAGTTTTAAATTTTAATCAGTCTTGACTGTTTGTTCCAGTCCCAATTAACACATAACATTTTCAATATTTAGTAATTTCAAGAAAGAAACCGGAGCTGATGCAGCATGGCTCAGCGTTGTTTTCAGAGCTGCTTCGCGGATAGATCACGCTCATGAATGGTAGCCAGCATAGAAAAGGAACCACGAGGACTTGCAGGCAGACTTCAAAATGCAAAATTTTAAAATCGTAGTTTTTTTAATAGTAATATGTGTTCTATTTGATTACGTGAGTTCATAATCAATTATTTATAGAGTAGTTTTTAAGAATCTTAATACTAAAAGTTATCTTTAAATTACAAAAACAAAATAATGCAAAATTTTTAAGTACATTCAACACAATTTGTATGTTTAGGAAATATTTCACATTAACATGTTTTTTTTAAACATGCATTCGCAAGTCTTAAGAATTCTAAAATTAATGTCAACATAATGTTGATAAATGTAATTTTTAAAATTAATAGTAAAAATGCATCAGAATAAAGGCGAATTTGAATAGGTGTAGGGTGTAATGCTTTCATTTATTATTTATTTTTCATTATAGGTTTTTTTGGAAGAATGATTATATATATATATATATATATATATATATATGTTAATATGTTTTAACGTCCCACTTACAATTATATTTATTAGGGACTTCCACACAATAATCTTGCACTCAGAGACATTTAAGAAGAGTAGCTAATTGATTATAGATGTAGTTCCAAGACAATATGAACCAGTTATATATTTTCTAATAGCTTGTTATGAGCCAGGAAAGTGAACAGAAATTTTATGGCTATTTCCGAGAGGACGAGTTCCCCCTCTCTGATCTGGTGAGCACCTTGGGGAAAAATATATTGTGCGTGGATAATCTTTCTAAGTATATATAATATAACAGAATTTGGATATTCTGTCTTTGAACAGCTTGGCGCTTCACCCTCAAATTTAAACTACAGCTGCAACCTAGTGATTAATTTCCCTGTAGGGTGTGGAAATGAATTTCTTATGACAGTTTTTCTACTCTAATCAATTCATTTCTGATCTTGTCCGATTCCCACTCGTTTTTCTCGTTTTTTTCTTGCCCTTATATTTTACCTTTGATTTTTAATTGTTTATAGCAGGGTTTCCCAAACTTTTTCTACAATGGAACACTTGGCATAGTTGGTACTTATTTTTTCATATATCAAACTGTAATATAATTATAAAATATTAATAAATAGCGCACTTAATGGCTTTGATGATTTAGATCCTTGAATTGCATATCTTGCTGATATCAGGCACAATATTTGTATGTTGAATTATAAAATGTGGCGTGGAGCCTTTTTTCTGCACTTTGACATCATTGCAGAATAATAAGAAAATACCACCTCGCTTAAAGAGGTTATAGAAAACTGAAGTAAAACAATAATAACTGGTTTATCTGGATACTGTTCTGACAAACACACACAGAAATATTTGTATTTTTATTTCAAATTAGAGTCTGAGTAAATGAATTAGATTTTCATAGTCACTAACATTAAAGCTACTGGTTTAGCTGTCACGGAAAATGGATTCTGAACTATTTTTTGGAAAATATTGCAAAATAGTTGATTTCAAATTATGAAAGGTATTCTAAAAATATTTTGGAAACTTCATCATCAACTTTAAACTTGAATTCATTCAAACACACATCTAATGAATGAAAATAATCATCAGATTCAACTGATGAAATACGAAATTTTATTTTTCATGTAAAGATGTAATTTTATCTCTTGTATTAAAAGTAGTAATAACTGTTCGTTGAAATGATAAGTTCATTGCACTTTGTAAAAATATCTGCTATATATGAAAGTTTTATCAACCATGAAGGATTTGTTAAAACTTCAATAAAATATTGTCCTGAATTATTTTGGGTCTTCAGAAAAACTAACAATTGACTTCGAAGTTCAAAATCTCTTAATATTGCTTTTCCTGTGGTAAAGTATGTAATAAAAGTGCTTTGTGCCCACTACCCATTTCATCGCACAAAATTTTATTTGATATGGATTGAAGTGGTTTTGATTGTACATAATTTCTCTCGTTCACGGCTTCATTCATAGCATTTTCCAAATTTGTTGAAATCTATTGCCACAAGTATTTTTTTAAAAAAACAATTTCAGATCCTCGTTCGGTTCACTTGCTTTGTTTTGCTGCTTTGTGAGCTTGCCTAACAAGACATAATTAATGTCTTTTAAAAACCTCGATATTTAGCACCTTAAATAAGGAGACAGTTTATAAGGGATGATTATGATATAATGTCGAAGCTTCGAAAATACGTAAATTAATAGATACTTTTTTGGCCAGTTTTTTTTTGTTAGCATATATATATATATATATATATATATATATATATATAAATTACCTTTAGTGATCACTAAAATTTCCCTGCGGACTTCCAGTTAGTAACCTCTGCACAAGATGGTGCCGAAAGAATTATGCATTGATCAATAACATTCCACAAACAAAGGTGTATATGGCCATAACTGTTCATTGTCAAGTTAAATAAAATATTCAAATATAATTTTCTGACTTTAACGGCCGTCATTTTATTTATTTTAAATAAGATATAGACTGTATAAGTGTGGGCTATGGCTCACTAAACACGTGGGGGCGGAAGGGGGATGATGTGTGTACAGCCTCTCATCCTCAAGTTTGAGGTCGAACCTACCCGTGGTGCTCCTGTGTAATCTAATCGGCCACGGCGTTAATGGGGAGCAGCGTGCATCTCTCACGTGCCTTGGTGTCGGGTCCCGCTTGCCATTCCTGGGTATGTGAAACCTAATAGTAGGGGGCGGACCAGGGTGGCTTGTCGGGAACTAGTATCCTTTATGAGCACGGGGGATGGACTGAGACGGGTCGGAGCCATTGCGCAATGGATCTAGTAACAGAGTAGTCCATCTCAAGATAGTCATCCCACCCTTGGGTCATCATGCCCTTGGAAGAAGATGTCGAGTATGGAAGTTGCTAGCCATACTTAGTTATCCGATGATGAAACTGTCTGGGTGTAATTCCCCTAGAATTGGGTGGTTGCGCAAGTCATCCATAGGGGATAGCTTCTAGGTTCCACTTCGGATGGGGGTGCGCTTGGCCTCGGAAACCAGGTGCTGCAATCCGGAAGAAGCAGGAAGCTTCGAATGCTAGTCTTAGAGTGGTACTTTCTTTTATCAGGGTGTTGCCTGCCGCCTTTATGAGAGAAAAAGGCTACGCTTGACTAGAAGTGCTACCGTCAAGGTTGAACCCGGCCAACTGCAGGAGGGTACTCGCCCCCACCGGGGTTTTGCGTCTGGGCCCTTGTCGGGGAAAGAGACCTTCCGGGTTGGCTTAAAGTGCGACACGGAGCCAACCTGAACCTTCAGCGAAAAGTACAGGTAGACAGGTGTGAGCTTTAGCCTAGCTGTCGCACTACTGGGCGGCAGCCCTGCTCACAATTGGGTTGGACTCTGTCGGGCAGTGGTATGCGATCACAAACCCACGGTGGCGGTGCTAGCAAGTCGGTGTCCTGGGTATGTGTAACCCAAGAGTGGGGGGCGGACCAGGCCCGGCAATTGAAGCCACCAGCCCTTGGGTAAGGCAGCGTCACTCTCGTCGTTGCGGGCGGAGTGCATTTCCAACAGGTCAAAAACTCGGGTGTAGGAGCCGTACGCAACCTGAGCAACACAATCCGTAACTCGCGAGCCGGCCAGGTGGAGAAGTGTCTCGGAGCAATCCTTGGCTAATTCCACTCGGCCGGATTTCAACAGTCGCCTGAGCACCTTCGGTGAGGAGCCCCTCGGGGCTCTGTACACCAATTTACGCGCATTCGCCCCGTAAAGCCACTTGTGACATACACGGGGTCAGGTGCTGGTCCCATCCAGTCTTCCTGTGAATCAAAACTACCAACCTGACTAAACACATCCATACTTGCTAACTGTTTTCCACGTTTCCTATTGTAGCTGGAAACAAGGATCGGTGTTTATTTCGCAGCGTTGTTGAATCTGTTCCGAAACAAGCTAGAAACAAAGAAAGTCGTGAGAAATGATTGCACTTACTCCTGTTAGTTGCAAACTGAGTTTTCATCTTAAGAACTGACGTTGTATTCTAACAGGATATTATAATCCATAGAATCACGCGAAACTTTTTGCGGAACACCTATTCAGGGCCCACGGAACAGTAACAAAGTTTGGGAAACCCGGCTTTATAGTACACTCAGTCATTATTTTCTCTGCGCCCCAATGGGTCAGGTAGAACTATGAAACGTAGAATCTCACATGTATTTCTTCATTAATTTTACCAAGTTTAAATTGATCACACTTCTATAGTTGGAAAATGTTTGTTAAGACCAGCGGCAAGGGAAGTAAGTTAAAGTAAACGACAGTATTGATACAAAAATACTTAATGTGCTAAAATATGGCTTTCTCAGCATTCTAGAGCCAAAAAGTTCTAATCTGTTTACGATCGTTGTTCAATATACTATAGTGGGACGTGATTTTTAGAGATGTACACTTTAAGGAGAAAAGAATTTATGGATATTTATTTTCAAAATAAGATAAGGAAAATATATTCGCACAGGCTCTTTACACGATGAAGATTGTTGGTCTTCACAGCACCACGGCTGTGAGAATAGTATTGTTTTTATCGTTATTATTGGCCAATCTCGATGTCGAAATGCCATTGATTGAGGTTAACGTAATTTTTGGCGACCATCACAGGGAAAACCAAGTATATGTCTTGTTAGTGCTTATACTCAGACTCTGGGGAGGATTTGCGAAATGGCGCCGTTGGGAAGCACGTTCTCACTGTGTGCTAATATTTATAATCAAGTTAAATAGAATCAAATATTAAAACATCTCGCTAAGATATTATTGTGGTAACTCGGCTAAGTTTAATAATAGCTAGAAGTACTTTTATTACCATTCAACCAATTGGGCTTTACGTTACTGTAGTTACAATATAATTTCGTTCTAGAGTTGCTCTTCGAGTGCTGAACGCTTGGCAAGGGTATTCATAATTCTTATTTATATTATTGTACTGTTATTTTCGGCCTATGCAACATTTAGATTGATTCAATAACATCATAAATACAAAAAAAAATGCTTCTTTTAACTTCCAATATATTTTTGATTGGAACGATATGCGACGAGCTAGTTTCTAAACTATTTTTTTAAAGTATTAACAATCCGAGGATTGCAATACACTAATGACAACAATTCTTGGGTTTCACTTTTCACTTGAGAACGATGGCAGAGTACGCCATCGAAACGTCGTGGCTTAAACTCCATTTAACCCGGGTGGAAACTCAAGAATTGTTTAGTCAAAATATTTTTAATCAAAATATGATTATTATGCAATTTACAGTAATTAATTTTTCAATTCCTTCATATGTGAAATACGAAATGACGATAAGCACAATAATTTATGAATTAGAAATGTTGTTATAAGTTTTTTATTGTAATTTCTTCTCATTTATGTTCATAACTTTTCTGAGGAATTTCCCAAATTGGATGAAACATAGAGTGGTTTCCATTTTTCATATACGATGTTTCCTAATATGTTTTAGTACAACAAAGAAATGTGAGATAAATATCACATTTTTTGAACTTTCCTACTTGTGACTGCCAACGAGTATAGGCGGAATAAATTCCCTGAATGACGTGTTGGACGTTGTGTAGATTTTTCAATCCGTCCGAGAAGTTGGTCGAAATTGTCAACACCCATACGAAAATGATTGAAAAATCGATCTTCATACTTTCGTAACTCGCCAAACAAAACATAGAATGCCCCCAACTTGTCTCTTTGCATTATCAATGGATGTACCCATTGCATCCTGTTTCTTCGTCTCTTATTCAAACGTCTATACAGATCTATGCAAGTCAATAAACTATTACGCTAAATGTTCGTATCACAATTGAGCCTCCGACCTTGAGCTGACTTACTGTCGGGCCGACTAGAATGCTGGTCAAAACCAGGCTAGTGGGAAACAGGCCTAACTCTTCTTTAGAAGGCACTTGTCTACATTGTTTCGGCTGCCGTCGCTTGCTTTGTTTAACCGTTAACAACATAGACCAGCTGAAGGTCAATCCTCTTGTTTATACGGCATCATAGATAGATGCCTGGTGATTATTATCTGTCACCCATGTCTTCGGCTGTCTACAGTTCAAGTTGCCTCGTTCAATCATATCGTTTTCTGGCCGATAAGATTACTGTAATTCGTCATTCATAAAACCACTCACGTTCATCCGTGTTCCTAACTTGTGCTACATATGTACATAAAATATTTATAGTAATAATAAAACATTATATTAATTTTAATGTGATACGCTATCGCGTACCTGATATTCTTTCAGGACCGGCAGCATCTCTTTTCCGTCATTGGTAAAACTGTGAATTGAACCTCCAAACTTAAAAAGTCTCTATATTCTTAAATAAACAGAATTATAAAAGAAGCATATTGTTGTTGTGGTATTCACCTTTCACGTTTCTGACATATATACAGTTTTTTCAAAGTTTATTTAATTTAATACTTTTACCTGTGATAAATGCCACTAACAAATGTATAATATTTTATTTACTTTTAAAAATTATTAATAACTAAATATTAAAATTTACCTGACGCGAAATAAAACTAATTTCCGTATGCGTCGTATCGACGATCCAAAAAAGTTTATTAATTCTCAGGGATTTTGTTAGGTCTCTGCCAAAGATAGGTTAGTTGCGAGGCGAAATGTTTATAATTAAAATATAGCATTATAGTGTGACGGTTCCCTTCCCCTCGGGTCTCTCGTCTTCGCAATGCCGGCCCGGGCGCCACTGCATATGCAGAATAATATATATATTTATCAAAAGAATAACACAGTCATCGCGAACCGCGAGATCCCAAGGGAAATGGCCAGCGTCGAGCCAAGACGCGTGAATTTCCAGCCGAGCATGAGACTCTCAGGGGTCTTGGTTTTCATGAAATAATTAAAGGGGGGATGATTAATTCAATAATTGAAAACGGGATTAAAACAATTTAATTTAATATTTAGAACCCGGCCAAAGCCCACTCTGGCTTCACATCATGGAATGTTGCGCACAGTCATCCGCTCACTTAAACTCTAAACCTAACCTAAACTATAACTACAATAATTTTGTACAGTTCATCTAAATATGAGACGTCTCATCGTCACTGGCGAAATACTGTGTTGTCGGTCGTTGCAACCACGCAGTAAGAAAGGGGAAGGGGAGGGCTTACTGTTTGACGGTCTCGGTGCGGCAGTCACGATGTCCACGTTCCTGGGGGCTGGTGTCTCTGCTCTCCCTCCTGGACACACTTTCCTCACTTGCCGCTCACGGCAGTTTCTACCTCCTTTGATGCTCCAACCTGCAATACCCTCACTCAACACTCCTGTCCATCTCGCCGTTCTCAGCAACAATCTCCACCACCACACTGCTGTTCACCGCCAAAATCAATCACCGTAACCCCCAGCCTTCCAGAGTCAGATCAATAATAATAATAATCCCGACACACCGCCGTCCAGGCCTGCCCCCACTTCCTGAGGTTTTCCTAGTCCAGCTCCCTGCCAGATGTCTTCTGACCGCTCCCAGGTCAACGACCGTCCACCATCAAAATATTTGACCTGCCAAACAATGGTCCTTACCCGCAGATTGCTGCAACGACCGACTGTGCGCTAATCTCAGGTTCATGAAAATTGTCACACGCCTGACGGGAAAAATCACTTATTACAATAGATCAACAATATAGGAAACACGCATATAATTTAGGTGATCTCGATGCGTGAATGGAACATAAAACCTTTTACGTAAAACGGTTTTTCAGATCTTCGGGCCCTGAGGAACACGTGTGCTAAATTTAGTAGTTTTGACACCTATAGTTGGGAAATACGTACTGACAAAGTTTGTAAGGTATATAGATTGATTAAAATGTAACTAAATATATACTTTATATACAATATCCTGACGAAATTTAACTGATGAAGTCTTAAACGTGAGGACTAAACTACATAGAAACAAAATAAAAACTAGGATTGACTGTGAATTCGTCATTTAATTTAATTATATGTTGTTGTGGTAAACAGTGCAAAGACTGGTGTGATGCAACCCGCTATGCTAATCTATCTTGCGCAAGCCTTTTCATTTTTGCACAACTAGTAAATCCCAATTCCTCACTAATCTTAGCGTATTCCATCCTTGCCTCCCTCTTGGTCTTACCCCACACACTTACCTCTGATGCTAATTTTACAAGACCCTCATGTCTTAAAACGTGGCGTATTAATCTATCCCTTCTCTTGGTCAACGTCCTCCATATTGTTCGCTCTTCCTCTATTCTGCTTAGAACTTCCTCGTTAGTTCCTTTATCCACCCATCTGGTTTTCACCATTCTGTAGAATCACATTTTAAAGCTTCTATTCTCTTCCTTTCTGCAACTCCTACCATCCACATCTCGCACCCATGAACAATTTTAGTAACGACTTCCTAATATTCACACTTATATTACCCGTAAGTAAATTTTTTTCCCGAGAAAGCCTTTCTTGCCTATGCTATCCTACTCTTTATGTCTGCTATACTTCTATTTCTTTTTGAAAATTAGGCTTATTTCGTCAGCCGGTTCAAAAGCGTTAATATCGTAGGAATCCCGTCTGTCAAGGTTTTTATTTTGCACTCCGGCTCAGTCAGTTTTGCTGCTCCTAAATTTTGCCGCCGTAGGCAGTCTCCGTATGTTACTACTGCCTAGATTTATAATTATTTATTGGCATGCTTTGAATTTTAGGACTAAATGACATGATTTCAACAGTTACTAAATTTATCAATTTATTTATTTTTAATTATAAAACATGGTTCAATATAAGTAATAGTGAAATGAGGAACGATCCGTTTCCCTATATTTTCACACTGGTTTCTTAACCGATTTTAATTTTGTAGATGATCTACTGGTCTATGTGGCTTCATTGTTTTGTTTTGTTTCCTATTCGTTTGCTAATCTGATGAATAATTAAGTACGCGGAAAGTTTATTTATTACTACTTTATAATGGCTTAAAAATAATTTTTGTGAATTTTAGTAATCGGGGCTTCTAAATAATAATATTCTGATATCGATTTGCTGTTAGTATTGCCGATAATCGGTTTCCATTACTTTCCTAAAATATTTCAGTGTATCTTAGCCTAATAGCTTTGGCTGCACTGTGCTCTTAACACACTTTTAATTGCAAATGATTAGGTAAATAACTTCTCATAGGCAATAAGTTTTTTGATACATTATTGCTTGCAATAGTGTAACTGACTAATGCTAAACCGACTTTGTTACAGGGAAATTATGTGATGCAGAACGACTGTGTGTTCGTCGCGGAAGAACCGGTATAAACCAACATCATAACATTTAATACTTGTTTATATATATATTAATATTAATGAAAAGACAGATGAATCGCCCTTATTGAAGCTCAGCCTCGAAGGCCATCCTGACTTTCGAAATTCAGTTTGTTGGCCTTCATGGCTGAGCTTTAATGGAAAGGAATTCAACTATATTGGAATTTAAATCATTACACCTTTTATCAATTTATAATGATCTTTCTTAACAGATATCTTTAAATTAGGTTATATCCTTTTGTTCCAAGTAATCTTTTACTTCACGTTAACTACTTCAAAAGACTCAAGTAGCCTTTGTCCCTCAGTTTATTTTAGACACTTCTGTCGATAAAGAACAAAGTATTTTGTACAATTTTAAAATTTAATATCATATTGGGAATTATTGACGGCATATTACACTTTTACACACAGGAATATAATGAATTTTGTAACACTACTTTGTTGCACTTTATTTTACAACTTATTTTAATTATTGGAATTAATCTTAAGATGTTCTTTATTCATATTTCAATCTTTTTGTGACGTTTGACGATATACAGTCACTTACGTGGTGTGTGTTTGCACATAAAAAAGACAATTACCCCCATTATAATTGTTTATCGAGTCTTATTTTTTTGTATGTATCGCACTAATCTTAAAAAGTTGGCTAAAGCTGCTTACCAAGCCAACGGCAGAGGAATAATGGACGCGATTGGTTAATTTTAACATCAAATAGAGGCGATATATATAGCCAGACGAGAGACGGGAATCCACTGGCTGAAATATTTTGGAAAGTAAAATGACAGGGTAGCCCTGGAAGCCTAAAAAATGTGACACTTCTAAATCAAGAACAACTGCACGTATACATCCCTTCCAACAATAATCAGGAAGAACAGGATATGGATAGGGTCCGAGTCAAGTCGCCAGAGGAAATGAAAATGATAGTTTCCGCTAGACACCCTTTTCATTCCCGAAGATTCCGGGACTCTTTCGCTGCCTCGACATCTGACCTGCACCTCCAAAGCCAAGGGGTTGAAAGACAAGATCAACCCCGCCAGACAGACGAAGGCGGAGCAAAATTAATAAAAGACGGAACTGAGGAGATTTTCAGACATTTATTATTTGGAGATTTTCACTACGTTCAGAGTATCGAGACTGCAACATTGCTGAGTATATGGTAATTATCTGGAGAATTCTCTTCATTCAAATGACTGGTTGTGGGCGTTCGAGACGAGTTCATGTTTCCGGCGACCTCTGATGACCAAGAACGAGCTGGGCCAACATCCCGACAAACTAAGCGGTGATGTACACCCACTATATTCCTAGATAAAATTATTACTTTCCATTGAGCTTAGCAAGTAGCCGGTCCAAATTTATTTAATTTGTTTTAACCAATAAGCGTTAAAATTTTAGTTGAATAAAATTGTTTTTCTTTTTTATTCTTTTTTATTTATATTAATTTTTTTCTGGGCTACAACCAACACCATACAACTATAACGCAGTAGTATGCACATTGACGGTCACTTCATCAAAAAGACAAGTGCCTACTCTCCTTTTCTCACTTTCCCAAAAGCAGACTGCATGGAATTTTCCATTTTATTCATCCCCCAGAAGTAATTATTAATCATAATTAGAAGAGCAAACGCAACTGTCTTAATGTAACTTCATATGCGACGCTTCACGAGGTTGAACAGGTTATTTTCCGTCTACAATTTTGAATTTTTAACTTCACAGAAATTATGCAATCATATTTCCCTTGAAACGTGACACGTAATAAAATCTGTATGCAATTAATATTGAACAAGTAAACAAGAGAGCTTCACATTATACGGTTGCCACGTGACAAAAGTTCCTAACTGTGATAAATTAGTCTGGCTGTGACTGATTTTATGCTCTCCTCCCCCTTCCCCACCATGTTCCAGCATCTCCATCACGGTCCTACAGCTTCCCGACAAAGTTTGACTAAACATTTATTTGGACTATGGTCATTAGAAGGTAATGCATTAGAATAATCTCTTGACAACATTGTTTCATTCTTCAAACATGAAATATATGTCTGACATAGTTTTCTGTTTCAGGAAGGAGTACTACAGTCAAGAATAGAATTGTATAAAGAGTTTCATGTACGAAATATCGTCTATTGATAGTTATAATTTAAAACAAAGGGCAATAATGACTACTGCCGATATTTCTCCCTTTAAATTTAGAACTTACGATTAATAAATGAGAACCATGTTTTTGTTGATCACACATTTGGATCAAAATATTATGTTTATACATCATGTTACACAATACTTAACTATTTTTTATATCGGTTTGAAATACTCAGACAGTAAGTCAATTTAGTTTGACTGTTTTTATTACAATATTTGAAGTAAGTCATACATATATTTATTTTCCAGGGAACATTTTACCACAGTATGCCTTGTAACGTTAGCAAGGTTTAGTAATTAATTTAAAATGACATAAATGTGCTTAATTAAATTATCATAATGTAATTCGTTTTGGAAGAATCGCCTTAAAATTGCTAGTAGTATTAATAGTAACAGTACTCGTGTTATCTATAATATTTTTTATCTAATTACGAATTTATACACTTATTTACGTTCAATACTATCATATTAGATGGTCTCGAAGACCGGGATTAAGACTGTTGGAGGATCGATACGCTGACCACGTGTCACTCCAAATTCGGAATGTGTCATGCAAGATGACAGTCCGCAGTCGACTCGGTAGGCCCAGGCCCTCAATGGGCTGTAGAGCCATGGAGAAAGAAAGAAAAAATTATCATATTAGAGATGCTGGAATGGTCGTGTTCATTATTTAAGTATTATATATTATTCTGATCTGCAGAAAATTGTTTCTAAACATGTTAAGTTCGATAACGAAATATATAATGCAGCTATCAATAATTATGAGTTAGTCTTCTATTTACTCTTATTTAATATTTGTGCAAACATTAATAACATTAGATTTGGCTAAAGGGGAATACTATACCCCAAACGTAGTACGTCAAGAGTTGGCCCCTCCCCGCCTCGAATAAGTCACGCTCATTGTTGACGCTAATATTTTATCATAATATGCAATTATTAATATATTCGTAATTTAGTAACTTAAAGATTTATTAAAGTATTTGTAATTTCTCTGTCAAATATTTCTAATTTAGTAACAGATTTCTCTTCATTTTATACAGCTTTGAAATGATTTTCAGGACTTAATCACTGAAAAATTTGTAATTTAGTAATGATTTTCCTTCCTGTTATAACTTTATAATCAATTTAAAGACTTTACCATTAAAATATTTGTAATTCAGTAACATATACAATGAGATTAAAACTTTTTAAGAATGACAAACATTTTAATTTTGTAATTTATGTATTACAGGACGGTGACCCTTCAGTTTGGCACATTTTCGAGATAAGAATTTTTAATTAAAAATAACTTTTAGAACTTTACATTTCAGTTTTTGTTGGCATGTAATTTAAAACAATATTTACTGCAAATGTTGAGGATTTCACGACAATTGTGAATATAAAAGCATCTATTCAAAAAGGGAATCTATATGGGAAATGGAAATACACCAATGAAACAACAGAGTTGAGTTAAAATATTATGAACGAAATCGTATATTTATATTACTATCATTAAACGGGTACATATTCATACAAAATTACTACTTAATTGGATTCTACATATGGTAATGATTATCTAGTAGTAGTCAATTTGTAAGGTCTTGAAGACCCAATAATAACAGCAATCAATTATTATAAGACACTTTATTAATTATTAAGGTAGGTTTAGTAGTCGAAGTTTACATCTTGGGTTGACAACTGTCCACTTTTTCACTTGTAACTGTGTGGAAGTGCTGCCATCACTACAGAAAGGGCAGTGAACTCTGATTTACTTTTATTTATTGGCAACTACGACCGTTTGCAATGTTGATGTTGCATAGTATCAATATATTGTTTATATCAAGTTAAATATTTTCCCCTTTGTTTTTTTGCGTACTCTTTTAATAAACAAGAACTATTCACTTTGTGTTTGTGCTAGGAAGGCGAAACGAATGAGGAGGAAGGGTTCGCGAAATCCGTAAATCCAGTATTACGCTACACTATAGATACTTAAAATGAAAACATTTGCCTAGTAATATTGCTTTGTATTATTATTACCACAGTAATTAAGCAATAGTAAAAACAGTGCCTGTACTTTCAACTAATTTTTCAGTGTTTAATTGACTCTGTTTTTATTAATTGTTGTTTTATATCCCTTAAAAATGTCAAATACTGAAAAATGAAAATTAATTATTTTTCAATTCCTGTGATAGTAGTACGTTTATATATATATAAAATTCTTTCGTGTATTTTCTTTTCCGTTAAAGTGTGTGTCCTTGGAGGGTGGACAATAATTCTTTTTGGAATTTCTTACATCTAGTTTTATATCTCGGAAAGTTAATCTAAAAAATTATGGGTGAGTAGGGACAACATACGAACTCTATCCCAAACGCTTTCTTAACCAAACTACTCGCCACCGTTCACAACAACGATCCACTTACTCCAATCGCACACTAAACCAAACTGGACGCGAATTGCAAACTGTTTACCACTGCGCAATCGATAGTCAGCCCTTCGATACTGTCTACAGTCGATAATTGACAATTGTAGCTGCCACTAACTGGCCTCCTATATAGGCAGTGTCTAGGACGGTTGAGGGGGAACGCCAGTCGTGACTGACACACTGTTGACACGCTCCTAGAAAACTGAATCAGTGCTGTCCTGCCAGCGATGGATTGCCAGTTGTCAGTGCAGAACTGACATATGTTTATGTGCCACTGACAACATTGCACCTCTTTTTTCTGGCAGTGATCTCTGCCCGTGTAAACCTAGCCTTACTTTTACAACCATCTCACATCACAACTTACTCAATACTGACTCTCTGGCAATTCTTGCCAACATTACACGATTAGAACAATTTTATACAATGTCTACAGGTGAATATGGATAACGATCGAACGTAATTGATGGAACATAACTTTGTAAGAATAGGAAAAGTTAAGAACTATACTTGAATGATTTCAATTGAACAGTAAATGAAGGAGAAGTAGTAGTCGTTGTGGTAGTTGAAGGAAGGTTTAAGTGAACATCGAATTGCCACAGAAGGAGAATTATGACTTTTGAGGTACTCAATATTAATATATTATACTTTTTGCCATCTGACCAATTTTCATTTCAGGTTCGTTTCATAACAGAAGAAAAGCAAGCTATGAAGATAATCTTGTACGGAAATACTTAATACTTAATCGATTCAATCAGAATATGTGTCCAAAAATCCATTACAACCATAACTGCATTTTTTTAAGTAGAAGTTTTCATTCCGGCTCTCAGATTTATGCGCACAGAATTATTACATTTCTCCCTTTAACCTCTTTTGCTAATAAAGACTCTTGTATCCCTAGGTATGTTCTTAGCCACAATTTTTTGCATAATTTGGAAGACATAGTACAAATTTATTTATTAAAAAATGCATTTCAGACGAAATATCAAAAATACGGAGTAAATAAACAAAACCCTATGAATGGACAGACTTCTAGTACAAAACAACAACTCGACTAACCCAAAATACATAAAAACAATACAATATTATAAATCTAAATTTATTATTACAGATGCCATGTAATAGCACGTATCCCCATTACTTGACAATGGATTCCCCAGGAAAGGAAAAACAACGATTGGACGTCATTTACATGGATCCAATTGAAATCTTTTAGCTCTCAATATTATTCTTTTTTTTTTAATATTCCAGTTTATACGACAAATGTTAATTCACCGAATGCTTCATCCTATTCCTGCACCTATTAGTTTTCACAGATTCACTTTTATTTCGCAGGGCTTAGTTGCTGCCTTGGTACGAAGACGGACTCACTCAATAACGGTACGTTACGTAGACATAAAGAGTTTAATATCTTCAGGCAAAGAGATGAGTGTGGAAAATGCCGACACGTCTGTTTTATAAATTATTGTTATACATAAAAATCCAGTGTCCAAATGTTGGTAATTCTTCTTGTCCTAAATGGCTTGTCCAATTCTGATGAGTTTTTTGTTTGTATGGGGTCACCTGGACGGTTCTCAGCTATTGTTGGACCCAATAGATGGTGTAGTTGTCGATATCCAGAGTTTACTTTTAGTTTTTAGACCAATTTTTTTATATTTTTCACAAAAAAATATATATTTAGCGTGGGCGTTTGAATTTTACTTTCTGTGGAATTGTATTAGGCATCAATACAATCGCAAGTTCATTGCGTCGCAGCTTGGTATTGTTTTGACGTTTCGATTACGGATTGCAGTGTTCTAAAATCTTTAGTGCATTGTAATTCCGTGCATACTTAGTGAATTATTAAACGATTAATTTGACATTAAACAAGTAACCTGTATTTCAAATAATATGTTGTGCAAATGTGAATGGTAAATTGTTTAAATAGTGATTTATACACATGTTCTTTCTGTGGCATTCCATCTAACCTCCTAAATAAAACATTTTAGCTTTAGCGTTGTTGTAGTATTCAGTCCTAAGACTGGTCTGATGCAACCCTCCATGCTAATCTATCTTGCGCAAGCGTTTTCATTTCATATATATGTGAATGGTAAATTGTTTAAATAGCGATTTATACACATGTTCTTTCTGTGGCATTCCATCTAACCTCCAAGACTACTCCAAGAAAAGAAGAAAGCCTGTAAAAATGGTTATACACAAAACACCCAAATGGCAAATCCATTTGCTACTCTATATCCAGACAGTTTTATCTTCACCTACGCCATATCAGACATGAACTACATAACTCACCTACAGCACCATATATATATATATATATATATATATATATATATAAAGCACCATATATATATAAAGACGTCTGCAGAAAAAATTGTACTCTAGACTTGTTATCCAACTTTTTGTGTTGCAAAGTTGAGTAGGGAAATTAAATAAGGGATTGTGAGTTGGTGATGCTATTAGCGAAATTATCAAAGTTGAAATTAAGTTTTTTGTCTGTTAATTTTGTGATCGAATATAGAACCGGAAATGCAGTATTTTATAAATCGTACCTGGCAACTATAGATAAGTGAAATATTACACTGGAATATGTTTTGCGATACATGGCAGAATTACGTTCTTTTTCATTGGATTGAAATAATTTTCCTATTATCTTTCACATCGATTATAAATAATTTATTTTGATTCTCTTACGTTAGAAGAACTTGGGATAGCAATAATGACGTTCCACACTCTGGATATGCAATTTAATTTCTCCATAATTTTCAAATAATTTGCAATAAATACTTAGAAGAAGATAACTACTTCGAACATGTCAATTATAGTTACCCTTTCAAAAAATGTTCAATAATCATATATGCGTTATAATGATGCCTGCTATGACGCTACAGAATAATCTATTTAAAAAACTGCCTTTTTTCAAGTAAGCTGCAAAGGTGTACTAACAACCACTGATGTATTTCAGTATGATATGTGTATATGCGAACATAAACTCCTTGGAAATAGTTGCTGTGAAGATTTTTTTTTTCATTTCAATAGAAAACAATTAAAGGCCTGAGTTTTGACATTTTGATGTAACTACAAAGTAACATTCCCACTAAAATCACCTACTGACATAGATACAGCAATCGACAACCTTAACGCCTCTATACTCTCCTCAGCTGCTGCTACTCGAATTCCTCTCCCAACCAAGAAATCCCAGCCATATCCAATTACCAACACACTCAAAGACTACTCCAAGAAAAGAAGAAAGCCTGTAAAAAATGGTTATACACAAAACACCCAAATGGCAAATCCATTTACTACTCTATTTCCAGACAGTTTAATCTTCACCTACGCCATATCAGACATGAACTACATAACTCACCTACAGCACATTTACTCCCAAGATAATTCAATTTGGTGCAAACCCTAATAAAAAACTTCTCCGAGATCCCCAAACGCAAACACGAAAACCACTGGCTTACTTCCCCCTCCCAAAAAGCTAATCTATTTGCCAACATACTCAAATGCCAATTCTCCCTAACCCAATCACGAACTTTCATCTCAATGACAAGATAAATAACCATCTTCTTGAACCACTACAACTCTCCACATTGCCTAAACTATTCACTCCTTCCCAAATACGAACCACCATCAACAAACTCAAAAGTAAATCATCTCCAGGACGTGACCTAATATCTGCACTTCATTTAAAACACTTACCAAAAAAAACACTGTTCTTATCACAATGATTTTTAATGCTATCCTACTACACTTCCGCCATTATTATTATGATAAACAAACCTAAATCGCTCCCCGAAAGTTACAGACGCATCAGCCTCCTACCAAACCTTTCGAAACTATTCCAAAAACTCTTCCTTCCCCTCCTCTCTAATCGATTATCATCACTCATCCCATCTGCATTCACCAACTTTTAACAACCTTTATCAATAATGCATTAGAAAATAGAAATTCTTGCATTCGTGTATTTATTGACGCAGAAAAAGCCTTCGACAAAGTCCATCATCCATCCCTCTATCCCAAATAAAATGTGAACTTAACAGTCTTCAGAATCCTGTCAAATCGCTCGTACTCGGTCAAAATTTCTCCATACGTTCCCCATCTCCTCTGGCGTCCCACAAAGTAGAGTATTAGCCCTTTTCCAGTTTAAAATTTATTCTCAAGACATTACCCGTTATCCACCCACCAAAACAATATTTTTTGTCGATGGCATAGCTATCCTCTACCAAATCTCTTTTTCACCTCGGGTATTCGTACCGTCCAAGTAGCTCTAAACGACCTAGAAATCGGGAAAAAAACTGGAGGATCATCATAAACCCTTCCAAATTTACAAATAATTCCATTCACCCTTAAAGCCAAACATTCCCTAATTAATTCATGCTATCTGTTTGGTTCCCAAATCCCAATAAAACTGCATCACTTACCTCGGACATATTATAGACTCCAACTTTCCTGGAAACCTCATCTTACCCACCTTTCATACAAAATTTACACTAAAATAAAACTATTCTATTTCCTCCTCGACAGAAACGCACCAATTTCCATCTCCACCAAAAGACTCATTTACCCCTCCCTTATCCTCCCCATATGGTCATACGCATGCTCCATTTGGGGATCAACTGCCAATTCCAATTCAAATAAAATTCAAACCAAGCAAAACAGAATCCTTAGAATCATTTTCAACTCCCTATGATACTTTCAAAACTCAGTATTCACAATGACATTCAAATCACACTCATCACCACAATAAAATCTTGCATATCCTCCTTAATCAGAAGCTCCATCAATCACCCCAATGACACTGGCCATAGTCTTCTCCACCTCCTCCTTCACACAACCGCAGACTCAGACTACATCCTTCCACTCTCTCACTCCGGTATAACCTGACAATAATTACACTCACAGTTATCCGACTTTCAAATTACTATTCCTTTACTTCTCTTCATCTGATTCCCCCTACTACCCTAAACTCTTAATATTTACCGCCAACGCCAAGTCAATCAAATATTATTATATGCAATAACATAATTATGTTCACAGCTGTCGTATTTCACACTTTTTACTTTATTGTCAATGAAATTTACAATCTATTCAAGTAATCATGTGTATTATTTATCCAGCTAATAAATATCTATATAACTTGTAATATAATACTAACGTAATATCTTCCGATACAATTTTTCGCAATAAAAATGATGTAATTATACGTCCAATTGACAACGACGAACAGTACTCATAATACATTATAAAAATAGAGTTTGAAAATGTACTTTAAAAAATATAAAAACTTACACTGTAAGCTGTAATTTTACCTGGAATCCAATTCAGGAGTAATATAGAACCAAAACCTTGTTCATTAGTGTTGGAATATGGAGCATATTCTGTTTAACAGTATTTTATATATACTTTTGATAACAATATTACTAGTTCCTATTATTCTATTAGTACCTAAATCTACACCGAGGCCTACTAAGTGAGTGCGTTGCTTTAAGGATACCAATTTTCTATCTCCACTGTGAAAAAGAAATGATCACAGAAGATCTAATCAGGACAAGAAAATTACAACAAATTGTAATAAATTGCAATAAAAATTTAATTCCATTAATATCAACTGCGACAAGTCAATTGAATATGAAGTTTCATGATTTTCAGTAAAATTTGGATCTCTATATTTTAAGCTCACTTTTCTCTGAGAAAGAGAGTTTTCAAATTCAGTGCCTTAAATGTAGAAAATTTAATGAAGAAATTAGTTAACATTTTATAATTATTGTTTCCTGTGTCATTAAATGAAATTTATTTCTCTGAGTGGTTATTAAATTCTAATGAATGACAAAAAAGTTACTAATCTCAACTTGACAATACATTAATTCCAAACTCCAATGAGCCTTTTAATTGATTTATTTTACTTGATACATAGAACCAATATAGTAATTTTTATTTTCATTATTTATGATGGTAACTGGGTAGTAAAATGGTTTCTGGTAACTTTTAAATTGTTTCGAAAATAAACATTAAATTTCAAGAATCGATACAACAATTGAATACAAAATAACGTATTTTTATGATATTACTGATTTATAGCAGAAAATTGTTATTATGTTCTCTTAAAGGTAGTTAAAAGGTTATGTATTATATACATAAGCTATTAAATTTAATCTAATATTATATTTTTGTTTAGATAATGAACTGCTGCAAAGAACGTCTCGAAAGTTTTATATTTTGATTTGGAAATAATACTGGAAATGAACAGTATTAATACTGGTAACTAATAAATAAATAAAAATACGGCCAATAAATCGGAAAATAAATTTAATTATCATAAATACAACGTTTCAACCAACTTTGTGGACTCCTTCGGGCAAATTTTTGATAATGGATGAATTAAATACAGTAATTTGGTGTCTCTGGCTGTCTCCCGCGACGGTTAAAAACTTTCCTGAAGAAGTCCACAACGTTGGATGAAACGTTGTATCTACTAACCGAGTGGAATTGACGTAGAGCGTCGCTTACATGACTGGCTCTGTCATCAATTTTTTGGCGACGATGACGGAGCCAGTCATCGAAACGTTGCTCTACGTCAATTCCACTTGGCTAGTTGCCCGAGATCTGTTCGTACAAACAATTAATCGAGAAAAACTTCAATATTTATCGTTGTATTTAAATTAATTAAATACTAATTAAATTTATTTTCTGACTTACTTGGACGTATTTTTATTTATTTATCATTAAAGTTAATGCCAGAACATGATGTTTGTATACTTGTTACTCAAGATTACATACTTTTTGATTTTTTCTTCATCTTTATTAACAACTCAGACACACGCTCTATTCAAATGTTTAGTTTGGAAAATTTACACTCCAAGTAAAATATTTCTCCCAAAAAAACGCCAATAAAAAAAATTCACTATTATTAATAATTATTTACAGTGTCTGAATGTTCGGAATTAATAAGTAGTAAATTGACCTGTAAGTCAGAGCAAATTTAATATAGACTTTATTAAATGAGTTTATTAAAATTATTAAGACGACATTTCGTTCCTCAATTTGGAACCGCATCTGGTGAATTGCATCAGAAGACGCAAGTTCCTGAATAACTGGTCGCCACAGAACATCCTGGGAAAAGAAAAAGCTCTAAAGAGCTTAAGAGAAAATAAGCTCTACGACAATATTTAAATTTAACTAGAATTTAAAGTTAGATAATTTCTATGCAAGTTAATGATACTGTTAGGTAATATGTAATACGGTCGGAAATAACCTTGTAGTCGACTCGACCTTAAATAAATAATCAATACCAATAAATAAAATTAAAGTGTCTGTCTGTCTATCTGTCTGTCCGTATGTTTGTCTCGAATAGGCTCCGAAATAGCTCAAAATATTTCAATGAAAATTAGAGGGTTCAAAAAAGGCAATTTAACTTAAATATTAGTGTATATTTCATTTCGCTAGTAATATTAATTATTATATATAAATATATATTAATTCTGCGTGAAGGATTCTTTTATATACGTGCGTTTAAGTCCCCAAAGTGAGTACGGGTAACCTATACTCTTGCTCTATTTATGCTTAAAAACGGCTTAACGGATTTCAATGAAAATTTCAGGGATTAGCTCCGCAACGTATGACGGTTCTAAACCAATTGCGAGTTATAAGTTTTGTCCTGAAGCGATCATAAATACATGATACCTTACTTTTTATATATTCAATGAATTCAATCAAAATTCTGTACCTGTTGTTTCGTTTCTAGAGCAAAATAAAAATAACTATTTCGGCGCGGGGGTTAGCTAAATAAAAATCAATTTAGGAAGATGATAATTTAAACGTGCATCTCGCGCAAGCGAAGAGAATAAACTAATAAAGTTAATATTAAATTTGTTCGAACTACCTTGCGCTACGATCCACATCCCCTCTTTTCTATTGCTTTCCTATGATATTAAAGAGGAGTTGCCTGTTTCACGATCATCCTCGTGTAGCCCGTTTACTCAATTCTTTTAACTTATAGGTCGATTTACTACGTAACAATATCTCTAATTTAAACCAAAATGATTTTCGAGGATTCTTGCAGCATTTCAGGAACTATTCAGTTCGATTCAGCAAATTTTAGCAATATTATTTGTTCCCTAACTAGCATTTAAATTATAAATCTTAACAACACTAAGTTCTTTCTCCTTCAGTTTTTTAATTGAAATTAAATTCTTAATTTTAGACTGAATGTAATTGGAGAATAGGAGCTTCTTTAACATTTAATAAGTACTTATTTGGTCCGATGACTTTGACAGGTCCCGGAACACATGTCAATTATTTTTACTAAAACTGTTCTGTTAGCCTTCATGATTGACTCGGACTTTTACCGTTTCCTTAATTTTTATCGTAAAAGTTGTTTAGCTTTTATACATTTTTTAAAAATGTTGTGCTTTTTTTAATTAAAATGTATAAAGTGTACTTGTTACATTAGTCATAATAATCATGAAGAAGTTCGTAGATTTATTTTCACAACATTCATATCAGACGCTGCAAATATTAGTTAAGTATACATTCATTTTATAGACCATGAGTCACGGGGAATTCAGAAAGTATTCATACGTAGAAATAGTCGCATCATTCACATCACAAACACGAACGACGTTCACCATCGTTACAAAGTATATGAATATGTTTTTAAATAACTGTGGACGTGAATTCCCCCGGGGAAGGGAAGTATGTGGAACATATTTTTAGGAAGAAGAGTTTTAATGACACATTTTCTATCCCTAGCTGAGGGTAGCTATGAGGAAGTTCTTGTAGGCGTCGACGTCGATCTCGTGCACGATGACGGCGTTGGGAGGGTTGCCTGTGACGTCGTTGTAGTCGACGAAGACGGCGCCCCTGGCGAAGTTGCCCTCGGTCTCGGCGACGACGAAGTAGCTGGCAGAACTCCACACCAAGGCAGGCTGGAGCAGCACCGCCGCTGCCATGGGGTCTCCTGAAGCCCAGTTCTGCCACGCGGGGTTCAGGACGAGCCTTTCTGCTTTGTTCATCAGGGCTACTTTAGAGCTGTTGATTTTACCCAACACGTTCAGGCGCCAGTCCTGAAAACAAAAAAGTATTATTTGACGCGACTTGGTCGTACTTCCCGTACCATCAGCTTAATTTGGAATTTCGGTAATCAAAATAGTATAAATTAAAAGTTTTTTTAACTTAAAACGCCGTATACAGAAGGGAACATTTGTTCAAAGGCAACGCCCCAAATTACGACGCTGCCAAATCTCTGAAAAAGGCAGCTTCGACATGTAGGATTCGATCAAGGAGTGAATGCCGTTATTTAAAAACCTTTCAGATCATCTTAAACTATAGCATCATTCACGCTTTTTACATGCACACACCAATATAATAAATTTTATATCATTAATTTGGTAATAATAAATGTTATAAAACTAATATATCACTTAAGCCTGTTATTCATAAGAATTAAATATTAATTATATATATAATTAAATGACATGAACGTGGTCCTAGAGTAAGAGTACAACATGAGGATTAATAGAGGGAAAACCAGTGAAATAATAAACGCTGATAGATTTGGAATGGATATTTTGAAATAAGTTAAGGAATTCTGTTACTTGGGCAGCATAATAACTAGAGGTATACCGTGATTATAATATAATTTTAAATTAAAACTTTAACTATAGCGCTCTAAGTGAAGGTTTTAATCTGTTAATTAGATTAATCTTAATCTTTTGGTTATACCGTGATTATAATATAATTTTAAATTAAAACTTTAACTATAGGGCTCTAAGTGAAGGTTTTAATCTGTTAATTAGATTAATCTTAATCTTTTGGTTATACCGTGATTATAATTTAATTTTAAATTAAAACTTTAACTATAGGGCTCTAAGTGAAGGTTTTAATCTGTTAATTAGATTAATCCAATCTTATGGTTACCTAACGATAAAATTTATAAAAAAATTATAGGTTTTAATTAATTTATTTTGGATCGCTTTTATATAAATAATTTTTTTTGAAATTAAATAATTTAATATTATATGATTATTTTAATTTATTAGGAGATATGACCTATAGGGGTAAATAATTATGTTTATGTATTCTATTAATTATTAATTTATTTAACAATAATCCTTGTAGTGTTAATATAAGTATTTATATTAAAATAAGATAATTTTATTAAATATATGTATTTATTTTATATACATTAAGTTATATATTTATTTATATTTAAATATTTGTTTAATATAAATTAGTTATTTTATTGTATATACCTATATAGAAGTGTTGTACACATCAAAAGTAGGATAACACAGGCAAGGAACGCTTTCACGCAAAAAAAGAATTTACTTAAGTAGATAAGTGTGAATTTATAAAAATGTTTGTATGGACTCTGACGTTATATGGGTGAGAAACGTGGACGATAGGAGTTGCAGAAAGGAAAAGAATACAAGCCTTGGAAATGTGGTGCTATAGGCGAATGCTGAAAATCAGATGCGTCGATAGAATCACAAACGAGGAAGTTTTAAAAAGAATAAGGGAAGATCGAAAAATATGGAGGATGTTGACGAAGAGAAGGGATAGATTAATAGGCCACGTTTTAAGATATGAGGGAAGTGTGTGGGGTAAGAAAAGAAGAGTGAGGCCAAGGATGGAATCCGCTAAAAAGATTAGGGAGGATATGGGATGCGCTAGTAATACGGAAATGAAAACGTTTGCGCTAGATACGTTTCATGGAGGGTTGCATCAAACCAGTCTTAGGACTGAATACCACAACAACATATAATTAAATTTTAGGACGAATTCACAGTCAATACTAGTTTTTATTTAGTTTCTACAAAGTTTAGAAGTATATGTTTAGTTACATTTTAATATATCTGTATACCTAAAACAAACTTTGGTCCGAAAAAGATTAAATTTGGCACACGTGTTCATCAGGGTCCGGAGTTGCCCGTGAACTTTAATGTTTTAAATATACTGAAGTTATATACGTGAAAAAAGTGAAAAACTTTTTAAGTAAAAGGTTTCAAGATCTCCTAGAGTGTTTGCGGGTTGCCTATAGTCTTGATCTATAATAATACATATATATATTAAATTATAAACATTTCACGTCGTAACTAACCTATCGTTGGCAGAGACAGGGCTAAATCCCTGAGAATTAATAAACTTCTTTGGTTCGTCGATACGGTGTATACGTAAATTAGTTTTATTTTCCGTGTAAGGTAAATTTTAATTTTGTAATTTATAATTTGTAAAAGCAAATAAAAGGTTATGAATTTGGTAGTGATATTTATCAAAGGTAAAAGTATTAAATTAAATAAACTTTAATAACAACAACAAAACTCTATATATGCAAGAAACGTGAAAATTGGAAACCTCCGTTTGTTAGTTGCTCTAGGTTTGGATCAAGCAAAAGTCTTTTTGTTTATGCAGAGAATGGTGGAACTATGAATGTAGTGTATCTTTGATTACATTCCTGCTTTATTATTTATGTGAACCCGATCAACGCCGGGTACTTCAGTTAGTTTAGACGATAAATAGAGGTCCATGTATATATATATATATATATATATATATCTGCAGTCTAGGACAATTATATATATATATATATATATATATAAAATCCAAGGATAGTTACAATCGAAAAACTACCAGATTTAACTGTAAATGTTCCTGGATGCAGTCTAGGACGAAAAATTGGATACATTTAGTCATCTATATTTTGACAAAATTAATGTATGACTACACACTTTAAAATTTATTATCTTGAAGAAATTTACGCGGTGAAGTCGCAAACGTGAGGGCGACAGGTTGTAGGATAAAATAAAATCGTGCCTTGTCTGCGAATTAGTAGTTTTACGTAAGTTTGTAAAACTATTTTATATGAGTGTTCAAGGATTATAACTAAAACTATCCATTCATAAATTAAACTCTGATGTTCGTAAAAATAACTGCGTTTACAATGCTAATTCAAAATATTACCAGTAATTAAATGTTGATGTGTTGTAGTACGTACCATGGGAATCTGATTGCGGACCTGGATACTTTCCCAAGGAACTAACAAAATTGGGTTCGTTTTATTGTCTTTCGTATCGGTGGCGTTGAAAACTATGAAGTCGGCCTCAGGATCCATGTAAAAGTTAAACTCTACTCCTGGTTTAACGTTACCGACACCTTCAATAAAAATATCGAAAGTTAGTGTTACACGAATTAAAGAAAACTTTCAATTGAAATTAGAAAAAAATTGCAACCTTCTGTGCTTCCTCCAAGAATGACGAGTTGTTTGAGTTTGCTCACAAAGTCAGGATCTTTTCTGATTGCCATAGCAGCGTTAGTCAGAGAGCCAATGCAAAGCAGCGTTATTTCCCCTAGAAGAAACTACTTTAATCTTACAAAATGTAATTACGTAACTTTTATGGCTTCTATATTGAACAATTACGGTGTAGTTGTTGCAACAGAAGCACTCACCAGGCTGCTCTGTGACCAGTCGTACCAGAGCGTCCACGGCGAATTCCTGCTGGAGGTACTGACCAGGGTCTGGCGGGTTCGGGTAATCGAAGTCTCCAAAACCGTCGTTTCCAAAGTAGTTGTCGTACGGTGGAGTCACCAACAGGGAATCGCTGGCGCCTGCATAAACAGGTACCTGAAAATGTAATAAACAATTTGTAAATCATTTCATACAAACATCACAAGATTTGGGTTATTCGTCCCTGTGTAAAAATGGAAGAGAAAATCCCGTTTATTTATTTATTTTTTTGTGAAAACTTTTATCCGAAGATAGTACAGTTATTAATACAAGGTATATACTCGTAGATATTAATTCCCTGAATAAATAATTTAAATGATTACTTGAATAAATTTTTAAGTACATTGCCATTTGATTGCTTGTTAGGTTCCCATCTGACCTTTTTTCGAAGCCTCCAAGGAGAAAACGGGGAATATATAGTTTCAAAAATACCCGAGCGTGGCCTGGAACGTGGACATGCCACCACCAGGTGGGCTTACGGGCCTCCGAAGGATAGATCGGAGGCCCAACGCACCCCGAGGTACCAATTTCCCGGAAGGACGGAACTGTTCAGCCGCGCTCATTGCTCCTTTCGGTTCAGGATTGCCCCGCAGAGAGAAGGTGCACTTGCCATTAAATGAACCTTGAAGCTAGTCTGCTCATTCCGGAAAACCAGAACGAACTTTCAAGCTAGGTCTACATCCTGCTACTAACAGCGTGAGCAATGCTGTCAGATGTTTATAGTCAGGCGGTTTAATCATCGGACACCTAGAAGAGACCCCAGACCCAGTGCCAGCAAAAGTCAACACTAAGCTCGGAAACCCCGACACCAGACAAGTCCCCACAGTTCCGTCACCTTAGTCACGAATTACTCGATAACCGCCTTGAGTCAACCTCAGCTGCCGTGTCCATTGACAATCAATTTATAAGCGAGAGAAACGACAAAGCTGTGAACATAACTATGTTATTGCAGGTAATAATATTTGGTTCGCGGTGAATATTAATAGAGCTTAGGATAGTAGCGGGAATCAGATGAAGAGAAATAAAGGAAAAGTTATACCGGAGTGAAAGAGTGGAAGGCTGTAGTTGAGTCTGCGGTTGTGTGAAGGAGGAGGTGAAGAGGGCGATGGTCGCTGTCATTGGAGTGATTGATGGAGCTTCTGATTAAGGAGGATATGCAAGATTTTATTGTGGTGATGAGTGGGATTTGAATGTCATTGTGAATACTGAGTTTCGAAAGTACCATAGGGAGTTGGAATTGATTCTAAGGATTCTGTTTTGCTAGGTTTGAATTTTATTTGAAATGGAGTTGGCAGCTGATCCTCAAATGGAGCTTTATTAGCGTCAATAAATACACCAATGCAAGAATTTCGATTTTCGAATGCATTATTGGTAAAGGTGGTGGCAGAATATAGTTGCTGAATGCACGAATATTTAGGTCTGAAGCTATATTTAGCAGTGATGATAATTGATTAGAGAATAGATAATACTGTAGAATATATATAGTTGGGTACTGAAATTCATTATAGTCTATAATTATTGTAAAATATCTGAAAAAATCTTGGTTATAAGTTTCAAAGTATTGTAATAAACTCAAATCCCCGTGTAAAATAAAAAAAACAGTAAAAATTTCACACATAAACCTGTTTATATGAATTATAATGCTTGCCGCTATGGCGGAAATAGTGCTTTATGACAACTATTACAAATTAATTTGGAAAAAGCAAAGAAGTCGCGTGTGATATGTTATCTATTGGATTTGCACAATCAACAGGATACACGAACTAAAATGTCGCTGATTGTATTTGGTTCAATTCAATGTTATCAATTGGGCGCACCCATATACTGAAAAGAATATGAAACATCTGCTGAAACAACTTGATAGCAATATATAGTTAAATGCTTCGTCTCATTAGGAAATTTTGTGGCTAATTGAGCGCTATCTGTTGAAGTGTGTGTGTGTTGGGGGAGGGGGGAGGGGGGTAGGAAAGGACTAAAATCTTTGAAGGATGGAAGATCGATAGAAATCTTCTCTGGGGTGAGATCCGCAACTCAACTCACCAAAATGAATGTAATATGTCGACGGTGAGCAACCCCCGGCTCGCAGGCCACATCCGACCTTCTCGCAAGACACTAAATATCCAAGTCCAATTAATTTTTTATGTCCGTTTTCAGCAGTACTTATTCGATACTAATTTGGAAAGCTCCTTACACGTAGCAACATCACTTTCACCGAATTTTGAACTTCTTGCAGAAGAAAGACAGTCCCAAGTTTATTATTAGTTATACTTTTATTTTATTATTTGTAATACCAACACTATGTATACTTACATATTTGTATTTTTTAAAGAATAAATACTACTTCTATCAATTGTTTTTGTTTTTATACCGTGGAACACGATAACTTTTTATACGTCCCCCCCTCCCTTTGAAGATTGCCCACTCCTGGAATAGGATCTTAATTAGTGTGGTATATTTTTATCGATGACGGAAAAAATTAACTAAAAAACAAATCGGCACAATTATTCCTGACCTGTCATTAAATATCAAATTCAATAAGTTAAAGTACAATAATTTTCGATGTATCGAATCTTTTGTCTGGATTAAAATTTCAAAAGACACCGTGACAAATTATTTTTATCATGTAAATGCTTCTGTTTTATCGTTTTCATTTAGTTCAAGTATTGCTTTACACAAAACAGTTTTCAATTACATTATCTTCCAAGATACTCTGGCAACATAATTGATGGAACGTTTCGATCGACGTCTTCTTCATCTGCTACCATTTACGGTGATAAGTCCAATGTCATATCTAGATCGAGCCAAGACTCAGACAACCTATTATATGTTTCAAATGGAAATTATCATGTGAAATAGTACAAATCATTAATTGAAACGGATATATGCCAAATAATTCCTGAAGAAGATTGTGTAAATGATTTTGTGGTATTATGTAAACTATTAAATCACTTTAAGGGTGTGATACATAATTTTACTTATAAAAAGCAGCCACTTTAAAATGGGTTCTGCGCGATTATACAAACAAATTAATTCAAGGGGGCGATTTTTAAAATTACGGTTAATTACTCATTGGGTAACAATGTGCGGCAGAGATTTCGTTCACTTGACGAACCTGTTTTACCTTCATTCGAGTCTTGATGCAGGTTACTTGGGGACCGGAACTTCCATCTTCCTTCGGGTTGAATTGTAGTTTTTTCCTCTGCCGGTGGAAAGTGGGATGAACCTGGGATGAACCGGTGATTGAGGAAAACCCAGTTTTCCTCCTCTTTCTCTCTAGCCTTCCTTGTTCTCAATAACTTCTCACTAAAGAGCAACAATTCACACCTCACTTTCAACTCTTGTTGCACTCTCCAGCTTCCTCCTCCCTTTCTAAATCCATTCCACTCTCAGATTTCTCCTCTGTTCGATGTCCTGATCAACTCTCCTACCTTCCTTCTCACCTTCTCAACGTCTAGAACCATCCTGAATATTTTTAGGCTTCTCTCCTCCCAACCCACTTGTATATCCCTTCTCCAAAGGAAAAATCTCTCCCACGTGAAGTTTGTTCCGTTAATCCTGATGCGTCCTTCGTCCAGCGCGGGAAATTTTCCATGCCACTGGAACAATGTCCTTCGGAAATTTTGAAGGGTTAATGTTCATTCAGCAAAACAATCTTAGTATTATAAATCTGCAGCAGGCATGTCCCCCGTCCGTCAGCCTGGTTCCGAAAAAAACCAACTTCTTACCTGCCATAATTTTCTTCCTAAATTTTTATATCATTTAAAAATCCTAAAATTCGAATAAAATTGGGGAAGGGTTTTACTGCGCTACAATTGTAAACTTTATTCGAAACAATTGTAGTGAAATTTTAAGGATATGACATTTAGGAAGACATTTGCATCATAAAATATTCTACTGTGGTGCTTTTGTCGTATCAGCTGTACTATAAAAGAGACCGTAACACACCATATGTGATCAATAATCGACAGATGGGATGGCATAACAACTTTTCCCTGATAGGGAGAATCGACGTCGAATTCATTTGGAAATTGCTGTCGAAATGTTGACAAAAATTAGGTTGTCAATTTAATATCGAAGGCCCTAAACTTAAATTCAGAAAATGAAATTAGTTTGAGATTAATAAATGTTAAAAGACATTCTATGACATTTATAATTTGAAGTAGTAAAATTTATTATGAAGGAGAAAGGACCAGAAATGTAGCTGAAGAAAGGTAGAGCAAAAGTGGAAATTGAAGTTGTTCTATCGGTTTATTTAGATGTTTTTGAAGCTGCTAAATATATTTATATTAGTAAACTTGTACTTACAGAAAGCTTTCCAGCCGTATCCAGCGTTTTGAGGACATTGTTCACTACGTTGGTCAGGTTAGTGTTTCCGTGGACGCAAGTTATAGCGATCAGTTCGACGCCCGTCATGGATACAGCTTCCAGGATTGCCATGGCGTCGTCAGCACCGGCGTCGACGTCCATAATCAACTTCAGAGGAACTTGCCTGTTTCAGAAAAAGAACATACACCTAATATAAGGAAGATTTCGTTCGACAATACAGTTATTCTCTAATTGAGTGGTACATCTGTGGGCTCTGATTATTTTTCATACATTTGGTAGATGAATTAAGAGTTGAATGAGCTAATTCGAAAAAAATCAAATAAATAAAATAATACCCAAATTTTTACATGACTAAGGAAACGAGTATACCTTTACGTCTCACGAATTAGGGAATGGTGGACGTTTCAAACGCTGATTTTGTTTGCTACTAATCCGTTGGTCCGATCACAATAAAAATTGATGAAGTTCTTATATAGATGTACAATAATATTTAAAACAATATCAACCTTTTCTACACCTTCTGTTATTAAACAAGCTGGGTGCTCGGTGTTGCCCGTGCATTTGTTTCTAGTATTCCGGAGCAAAATTCAGTTCTCAACAACTACCTTAACCCTGCAATAAATTTTATTTCATCATTTTACCTTTCAATCCCTTCCACCTCAGTCCGGAACTGAGGGGCTGAAGTGCACGTTGATTTTCAGGTTCAAACTTCCGAATTATATAACCCGCGAAAATACACTAAATGCCTCTAAGGGTGTTTCCCTCTCAGTCCGAAAGGGGTTGAAATCATACACAAATAATATCTGGAGAAACACTATATCACTATCAAAGTAATTTATACCGAAACATATATTTCAACGCAAATATCGGCCGTTGTTTTATATATTAAAATATTTTGGTGGTAGTCGTTTATTACCTATCACAAAGAACATATGTACAAAATTTGGCCTAAATTTATCGACGCGTTTAGATTTCTATTCGGAATATACATACAAGCAACTAAACACTTTCATAAACCCAAACAGTTATTTACGTTATAGAGAAATCCAAAATGGATTTTAAATGCCAGGTCGACTTAGAGAAAGAAAGAATAACTCTTTTAAAGTGTTATCAACCAACTTAAGAAATTAAAATTTCAGTCTGCCGATTTTTTTATTAGTAAGAGTTATGGTACATATAAACTGTGCTTTTAAGAGCAAACGAGAAGATAATAAAAATGTTAAAAATATATACCTAAACCTAAACAGTGACGTAAAGTTTTTATTATCTAACAATAAGTATAAAATATATTTAATAAATTAGCCAATTAAGTAATGTTAACTAAACAATTATCTCAGGATGAAATTTTTGTATATAAATTTTGGTAAACTAAAAAATTCATTACGTAATGAGATCCCAAAGATCGTCGTCGTCGTCGAAATAGTAGAGCCATGAGTTGGAAGCCTCACTGTACCCATTCGGAATGATCTACGTTATTGTGAAAGGTCTCATTTAACGAAAAATTTAATGCCATTTTATGATATTTAAATAAAATAATTTTAAAGACATTATTTATGTGGTTAGGCGAAAAAACTGAAAAAAAGGTCAGGGTTTTTTGTCTTTCTTTCATATAGCCCGATTTTGATAACTCATAGAATTCAAACTGTTGCTTTAAATTGGCTGAAAATTTAATCAAAGACAATGAAAACCCTTCCAAACCTATCCGTATAGTTTGAAATATCGGTGTATCTCACATTTTTCCAAATTAGATAATTAGTGGACCCCTACTAACTCTTTGACAGCGCATCGCAAATGGATGTAGCAACTCTCCGAAAAATTGTACAAAATTTTATTTCGTTACTACATCAATGAAGCTTATATTTTATATATACGACTTTTAATCTCTACAAGAAAAACTTTGTTCCACTCTTCTGTGATGCGCTGTCCAAGAGTTAGTAGAGATCCACTAATCAATAACTTTAAAAAAATGTAAGACACACATATATATATTTAAAACCTTGCGGATGAATTTGGAAGAGTTTGAACGGTCTTTTGTTAAATTTTCAGACCATTTAAAGCAACATTTGGAAACATATGAGTTGCCAAAGTTGAGTTATAAGAAAGAAAGACAAAAAACCATTACTTTTTTCAGTTTTTTCGCCAAAACGCAAGTATAAAATGCTTAATTTTTTATTTACATATCATAAAATCAAATTAAATTATGCGTAAAATGAGACCCATCACATAAACGTAGGTCAATAGAAATGGACACAGTGAAGCTTCAAACTCAGGGCTCTACTATTTGGACGGCAGTAGACAGACTGATACGTAAATTCTGTATCAAACATTCCATTTTTATTGCGAAATTTATTTATACATTCTAGACGTGTCCATAGTCCTTAATGTTAAGAAACGTGCTCGATTCTTTCATTCAAAAAGAAGGGCCGATAAACAATTAGTGAATAATTAAACAAGCTCATTAATTATAAGATATTAGATTAAATTTAAGTATAAAAATTACAGATATAATACTTAAATAAGTTTCAATATTTACTTATTTATTTAAATACATTTATAATCAAATTGACATAAGTTTACATAAGCAGATTCTGTGTGTAAAAGACAAGAAAAAATTAACCGATGTTTTAAAATAAATTCTGCAGTCATAACAACCCTTGAACCGTTAAAATTTTTTGTGAATTCTAAGAAGGCTCAAAAAACATGAAAAAATAATGATAAATTTACGATTTTCTTCTTAATGTCGAATTTTAAAACATACCTTTTTTTATTACACCGTGGCCGCGTCTCTGTCGTATCAGAAGGGAAGAGAATAAGGTAACAAAAGATTAACTAATACATCATGACTATATTTGAAGGAATATACCAGGAATTCGCTATAATCTGCTTCAAGGAAGGCCATAGAGGTAAGTCGGACTCTCTATAATAGTCCCACACCCTTCCGATGACTCGAAGAGTTTCCACTTCCCACACAAAGCTACATATCTTTCAGTGTTATCGCTTACATGAGACATTTAATCACTAACTTCGAAACTAGTTTATCTGTACATAATCTCAAAGTCGAAAGGGAATGTTCGTTCGCGTAATTTTGCACCAGCGTTGCCAATAATATTATTCACTGACAAACCCTGGAGAAAGTACAAATTTATACCTGTAATCAAGGTCAGAAGAAGAAATACAGATGTTAATAACGCGCGACTCAGAAGTTAATAATTATTTGAGTAAACGTGCAGAAATTGACAATTTTTCATCTCGTTGTTTGACTTTTGGGAACTCTGCAATTGCTTGCAATATGCTGGATCAAACGGAACTACTTGAGTACAACAATATTATCAGTCAGCTGCAGTATTCCGTAGTTTTATTCAGCTATCTTTGAAGTTATAATTTGAGCAAGATTTTGATTTAATGAGCTATTGACAGGCCAGATTTATTTTGACAATAAAGAAACCTTTAGAGTGGAAGAGTCTTAACATAACCTATCTCAGCGATCTTACCGTTCCAGGTTTTCGCTCCTGGAGCTCCGCAGAAGAAACAAGAAGCACACCAGAATCCCAACCACAAGCGACGCCATGATGGCACCAATCACCAGTAACCAACTGCGAAAGAACAACCTTTATATACGTAATATAAGTGGCTTCTGGGAAGAAAGAGTAGAATTTACCAACTTGTCTGCTATCTCACAGCTCACAAGTGTCTCGTGGGATCAATTAGCATTTCCTAACTTGTCCATTATCTGTCAGCTGATTAAAAAGATTTGATTTGCAGATGAATCTATCTTTAGACAACGTTTCTTGAAGAAACAATGGCTGACTAACGCAGATCTGAAAGATGCTAACAATGTGTATGATTACAATAAATAAAAAGACGCCAGGATATAAATTTATCACTTTTTATTCAAAAGCGACGTTTCGTTTCCTTTTTGAAACTTCATCAGACGTACTACAAACATAATGTTACTAGATATTAAATTTGGGATCAATGTTACAATTTTATAATTTATATATAAAAACCATGGTTCTAAACTTACAAATTTAGCAATTCGTAATATTTACTCCTTGACTCCCTCAGCCGAAAAGATTATTGAATGTACATGTGAAGAATTTGGTGTCTTGCATGGACCACCTCCAGACCATGACGGTTACGGCCGAAATGATGTGGTAACAATTAGTGCTTTCGGCAGTTAAATTTTAACAACGGAGAAAAAGATTAAAAAGTTAAACTACTAAAACAAAAGAGTATCGTAAATTTTGTTCAAATTATACGTCTCGTATTTAATATTGACTTCATGAGGATTGCACCTGATATACAACATTTCATTCATAATTCTTGAAAAGTAATTATTTTCTTCGTCTAAGATTTGCACATTTTGCCAATAGAAATTGTGATTATTAACATGTATGTGTTTGGGCACAATTGTGTACTTTTGAATGACTAATTTGATGTTTTTTATGTTCTTTAACGCAAGTTTTTGAAGCTGTTTTAGTTTGTCCGATATACAATGTATTACAATTTTATAGATAACATTATGTTTTTCCAGATAGTTAATTTTTATTAACAAAAATGTCAAAATTAGATTGAAAAAAAATCAGGTATTCCAACAATTATTTATCTGTTAGTAAGATTAATAACAGAAAGATGAATTTCATAATTTTACCTTACATAGCTAACATATAATATAAACTAATTCACGGTGTAGATGTTGTTCTTAAAACAATAAATAATTTAAATTAAGTTCATAATATTAAAGACAAAATTAACTTTCTGGAAAGACATAATGTTATCTACAAAATTAATTGTAATACATTGTATATCGGACAAACAAAAAGAGCTTTAAAAACTCGCATTAAATAACATAAAAACAGCAAGTTATGCAGAAGAAACACTTGGAGAATATCAATGTGGATTCCGGCCTGGCAGAGGCACTGCAGATCAGATTTTACTATTAGATAGATCATGAAAAAATTTTATGAATATGACTCAGATTTTCATTTTATGTTTATTGACTTCAAGCAGGCTTTTGACAATGTTAACCGGAAGGCAGTTGAAGAGATACTTAGGTGGTATAATATTCCTCCAAAACTAATGAGGATGATAAGAATGACCATGAGTAAAACCAATGCCAGTGTGAAAGTCGATAACAAATTCAGCAAAAAAATTGAATACAATGCTTGCGTAAAATAGGGAGGTGGACTCTCAGCAGGTGGTAAATCTAATTGATCAAAAAGGAACAATATATGTGAAGTCCAGTCAAATATGTGCAGATGATGTGGCGATCATCAGTAGGACAACAAGTGTAATGAAAAAATGTATATGCAATTGGAGAGAGAAGCATTAAAAATAGGTCTGGTAGTTAATGAAGAAAAAACTAAATACATGAGAATGTCCTGATCAGAGGATAGAAGAAGACCTCAGGACTTAGGGTTGGAGTTTTTGGATTCAAATACCTGGGGGTTATGTTGTACAATGACAACTCTATTAGCAAAGAGATCAGGGATAGAATACAGGCTGGGAACCGAGCATACTACGCGAATAAGAATTTATTTACTAACCAGCTTATCACAAAGAAAACAAAAATAAAAATATATAATACATTGGTGCGACCGGTGGTGGTTTATGGAGCAGAGACCTGGACCCCGAAAGATAATGTGAAAATCCTCAAAGTATTTCAGAGACAGATCTGTAATGACAGACGAAGGCTGGAGAGCAATATATAATGTGAAGCTGGATGAATTGATGGAAGGTAAAGATGTGGTTAGGTTCTTGAAGTCACGGAGGATTGATTGGATGGGCCATGTAGAGAGAATGGCAACAGAACGAATACCAAAAAGAATCCTGAAAGAAAGGATCCACCATTCAAGAGGAAAGGGAAGACCAAGGCATAGATGGATGGACCATGTCGGTGAAGACCTGAAAGTGATGGGAGTGGGATGAGATGGACGAGGAGGGCGCAGGACCGACGATGTTGGAGGCTGATTGTGGAGGAGGCCAAGGCCCACCGAGGGCTGTAGAACCAAAGATAGATAGATAGGTAGACAAAATTAATTGTAATGCATTCTATATTGGACAAACAAAAGGAGCTTTAAAAACTCGCATTAAATAACATTAAAACAGCATCAAATTAGATATTATTCAAAAGTACACAGTTGTGTCCAAACATATATATATATATATATATATATATATATATATATATATATTAATAATCACAATTTCGATTGGTAACGTGGAAATTTTAGATGAAGAAAATAATTACTTTTCGAGAATTATGAGTGAAATGTTGTATATGAGGTGCAATCCTCATTCAATCAATGTTAAAAATAACACGAATAATTTGAACAAAATTTACGATACTGTTTTGTTATGGTAGTTTAACATTTTAATATTCTTCTCCGTTGTTAAAATTTAACTGCCAAAAGCACTCATTGTTACTACATATTTTGGGCCGTAACCGTCAGGGGCTGGAGATGCTCCATGCATAACACTAAATTCTTCGGCTAAGGAAGACAAGGAGTAAATATGAAGAATTGCTAAATTTGTAAGTTAAGAACCATGTTTTTTATATATAAATTAAAAAATTGTAACACAGAACCCATATTTAATTTATTGTAATGTTATGTTTGTAGTACGCCTGAGGAAGATTCAAAAAGGAGACGAAACGTCGCTTTTGAATAAAAAGTGATAAATTTATATGCTGAAATTAGCCGTCTTTTTATTTATTGCAATTTTTAAAGTCAGAAAACTATGTTGTAATGTGTATGTTTATCTAGAAAACAGAAATAGAGGTTTCTCACTAATTTTGACGTCACAAATTAATTTCATGTCAATGAAAAATTATCAGTGTCATACTGCACAGGCCTTTTAATGATTGAACCATAGATATAATTATTACAAGCAAACATTCACGACCTTCGAAACTAATCCTAGCTTACCGGACCACCAACACATTTGTAAAAATCCTCAGGTGCGACGTATCAATACCATGTACTTTTTTTGTTACCAGTAACACTAATTATCATGGCTGTTCAGGATAGTTTGCGAAATCTACGAAACTAGAAGAGTACCAGAAGATTTTAGGAACAGGATACTTATCCCTATACCGAAGTAGACTGGGGCTGATAGATGCGAACAGAACAGGGCAATTAGTATCTCATGCGTGAAAAATATTTGTTTTGGTTAACAGGCTACATGAGGATGATCATGAAACAGGCAACTCCCCTTTAATAGCGGAGGAAGGGAATTAAAAAGGGGGGATGTGCCAAGTGTTGACTAGGGCCCCCGGGAAATAGTTTAAGGATTCTACCCGGTGTTTCACCTAAAGAGATGAGAGGAAAACCCTAGAAAACCTGCATAAGGTAGGTCGGGAATTGGGTACTATTCTCACGTCCTTCCGATTGACGGAAGACGAGTTTGCTGTGGGGTCGCAGTATTCCCTTCTCCGTGCCCCCACAAGTTTTAGGAGGCAGCTGGCCGACTGATCCATGGGTTCAGTGGACAACTCTTGCCTTATGCACAAGATCTTCGACCACAGTACATATACCTCCTAAAATAGGTGAAGGCGTCTCGGCATGTGAGAACTTAGAAAAAACCAGAGAGAGCACGAGCCATTCCCGACATGGACAGATGAGCCCCGTAGTCACTCTTGGGGGAGAAATGCCTGCGAGAGAGAACTCCCAAAGGTAATTCAGTCGTGCAAAATATTATCGAAACTAGGATGTAGGAGGATGGAATAACAAATAAAATGCGGGTAAGCCTTGGTTAAAGAAGAATAGAGGGACAAGAGAAGCAACATTGACTTTGCGTCTAATTATAGAGGACAGGATAAGAAAAAACAGACCTACGTTCCTGACATTTGTAGATTTAGAAAAAGCCTTCGAGAATGTTAACTGGAACAAACTATTAAGTATTTTGAAGATGACAGGAATAAAATATACAGAAAGAAGACTTACACATAAACTCTACAGAAGGCAGTCAGCATTAATTAGAATTGAAGGGCAAGAAAAGAAGAAAAGAGGATTGATGGTAATGGAGTGTAGTATGGGTGTTAGATTGGGTAGGGATATTTTGAAGGAAGTTAAGGAATTCTGCTACTTGGGAAGCATAATAACTAGGGATAGTGGAAGTATAGTAGACATAAAGAGTAGGATAGAACAAGCAAGGACGGTTTTCGCGAGAAAGAGGAATTTACTTGCGGGTTATATAAGTGTGAATATTAGGAAATCATTAGTAAACATGTTTGTAATTAATGTGGCGTTATATGAGTGCGAAACGTGTATAGTTGGAGTTGTAGAAAGGAAGAGAATAGAAGCCTTAAAAATGTGATTCTACAGAAGAATGCTGAAAACCAGATGGGTGGATAGAGATACTAACGAGGAACTTCTGCGCTGAGTAGGGGAAGAGAGAAAAATTTGGACGACTTGTTACTGTCAGACACATCTGCTCGGACTTTTGGCTGTGCGGAGTCAAAAGAAAGGAGACTGCATTTGAACCAGGGGCAATAAAACTCCGAGTCGCACCTTGGGTGTTTCCCGATTTTGGTGAGAATTGGCGACATCGGGTGGTGTATTCCCCAATTAGAACCATAAAGGGTATTGGTGGATATTCATCCTGCCTCTTTGGTGATATCAAATAAAGAAGTGGGGAGATTTTTAATAGGTTGGCAGAGAGATTTTGAAACACAGAGTTTTAGAGGAGAGATTTGGACAGATGTTTGGAGGAGAGATTTTGGACAGATGGTTGAGCGCCCGCCCAGCTGGATGTGGGCAGGCCCTGGCTTCGATGCCGCGGTTCCGGTGACTTTTTTCCATTCTTGGCTTTCTTTTAAAATTAGCTACTTCCTTTTTTAGTTTTGCTATTTAGGAAGAATTGAAAACAATAAATAGCAGACCAGTCTGTTTTTTTGTTGTATTTTTTGGGGGGAGGGGGGTTAGCAGGCTACATGAGGGTATAACTCCCCTTTAATAGCATAGGAAAGGAATTGAAGAGGAGGGATACGGAAGGTAAACAAGGTAGCCTATCAAGGGTTGACTAGGGCCCCCAGACTGTGGTTTAAGGATCCTACCCGGTGTTTCACCTAAAGAGATGCAGGAGAAACCCTAGAAAACCTGCATCAGGTAGGACGGGCATTGGGTACTATTCTCACGCCCTTCCCAATGAATGACGGAAGACGAGTTTGCTGTGGGGTCGCAGCATTCCCTTCTCCGTGTCCCCACTTGTTTCAGGAGGCAGTTGGCCGACTGATCCAATGGGATCAGCGAACAACTCTTGCCATATGCCCAAGGTCTTCGACCCAGTACATATACCTCCTAAAATAGATGAAGGTGTCTCGGCATGTGAGAACTTTGATAAAAAAACAGAGAGAGTGCGAGATTGGCGGACAGAGACGGAGACGTAGTCCGAGAGAGATGGCAAGAGAGATTTGGTAGTCCAAGAGTATAGAGTAGGAGGATAACCGGAATTTGTTCTGAACCAGGAACAAATAGCAGCTACGAGGAAAGAGGTGGAATATTCACTAAGCTGACACGGTAAATTACACCTGTAACCCTTTTTGATGATATCCTGTACTGCCAGGTCCGAATAGATTTTTTGTTTAACATTCTGATCTATGAGACGGCCCATAATATACGACCCTCGGTGTAGAGTTAGAAAATTGTTAGTTTTAAGAATTTAATGGTATCATTTGGTATCATTTTTGGTGTATATATATTTGTAGTTTTAATTGAGAAAGAACTACCGGAATAAAAATCGAAATATCAAATTGGTAAGATTAATGTAAAAATATGTTTTTTGTTAAGGCAAATTGTCTTTTTATTTTTATTAAAAATCTTATTATGAATATATCAATATTCCACTGTAATAACTAAATAATTAATATCCCCCTATAATCGTTACAGGCTGTGTCCAAGGGAAGGGATAGATTAATAGACCACATTTTGAGAGCTGAAGGTCTTATAAAATTGGTATTAGAGGGAAGTGTGTGAGATAAGAACAGAAGAGAGAGTCCAAGAATGGACTACGCTAAGCAGGTTATTAAGGATGTGGGATGTGGTAGCTATGCATAAATGGAAAGGCTTGTGCAAGATAGGTTAGCATTTAGGGTTGCGTCAGACCAGAGTAAGGACTGATTACCACAACAACAACATTAATTAATTACTGATTTACTGATACGTTATTCTTTGTGTCACAATTTGGCAAGTGTACTTGACTTATTATCTCTTATCGACTATAAACTGCTGTTGAATGTGGACTCGTCAACGTAGATTCCACTTAATATTTTATGTGCGGTAAAATACAATGTCTTCACATTGCTTAGAAACGTGTACTTTAAGCATGGACGTTTCAAAACGGTGATTTTATTCCCAAGAAAACCGTTGGTACGATTATAATAAAACCTCATGTAATTCTGATATAAAGGTACAAGAATATGAAGACAATATCAAACTCTTGTTTATAGTCATCTAATGTTTATGTTATTTTTTGCTAATATACTAGTGTCATACGCAAAAAGTATATCTTTGCTGCATATATAGGGTTTTTCAGTAAGGGCGTGTTGATGTTAAAGTGGAATAAAAACAAGAAGTGTGTAGGGTATTAACGAAATTCTTTTTTTATTTGAAAGGACATACACGAATCTTATTGATAATCCCTGCAGTTAAAATTGATAGACACATTCATGCATGATAAATTGCATATATTTATTTTGAAGAACACAGGAATAAAATATGGAGAAAGGAGGCTTATACATAAGCTCTACAAAAGACAGGCAGAAGTAATTTAAAATAGAAAGAAAGCAGAAATCATGAAAGAAGTAAGACAAGGATGCAGTCTGTCGTCCAAGCTGTTTAACATATATAGAACAGGCAATGAAGAAAGATGATTATGCTACCAGGAGAATAAATAAAAACCCTACGCTTTGCCAATGATATTGTGGTATTAGGGGAATCAGAAGAAGACTTGGAAACCATAATGAATGACAACCGGGGTCCTGGAGAAAGAGTTCAATGTTAGGATTAATAGAGGGAAAACCAAGGTAATGGAGTGTAATTTGGGAAACACTGGAATATCAAAGCCTGTTAGATTGGGAAGGGATATTTTGACAGAAGTTTAAGGAATTCTGTTATTTGTGAAGCCTAATAACTAGGGATGGTAGAAATATAGTAGACATAAAGAGTAGGATAGCACAGGCAAGGAAGGCTTTCGCGAAAAAGAGGAATTTACTTACGGGTAATATAAGTGTGAATATTAGGAAATAGTTGCTAAGAATGTTGGTATGGTGCGTGGCGTTATATGGATGCGAAATGTGGACGGTAGGAAGAGAATAGAAACCTTTCAAATGTGATGCTGTAGAGGAATGAGATGGGTGGATAGAATCACTGACGAGGGAGTGATTAACAGATTAGGGGAAGAACGAACAATACGGAGGACGTTGACCAAGAGAAGGGATAGATTAATAGGCCACGTTTTAAGACATGAGGGTCTTGTAAAATTAGCATGAGAGGGAAGTGTGTGGGATAGGGACAGAAGAGGGAGGCCAGGAATGGGATAGCATACGAGATTAGAGAGGATGTGGTAGTTTTCCGGGAATGAAAAGGCTTGCGAAAGATAGGTTAACATGAAGGGTTGCCACAGACCAGTCCAGTCTTAGGATTGAATCCCATGTATTGGACAAGAATAGAGGGAATAAAAAATAATGAAAACAGAATGTATCGTCTGAAATTGCAGGTTTCATAAGGTGCATAACTTGTTCTTTAATTTTTGTTTCTTTATTTGGTAAAATTTTACTTGACAACATTATTAAATCTTACATTATTCTGATTTACATAATTTAAGTGACACGATAAAGCTCCTTAATTTTCATAAAAATTGTAAAATAATACTTCAAGCGTTTCGATTTGTCTGATAAATCAGGGGTTAAAGATTCAAAGCAAAGAAAATCACGATTAAATTAAACTGTACACCCACTTTAGGGAGGTCAATCAATATGATTTTAAGACGTCAACTAGTAAGAGAACAGAACAAAGCCAGACAGATGCCAGGCCTTTTATTACCGTAAAAAATTGATTTCTTTTGTCTGACATAAAAGGTACAATAATTTTTTACGGACTGCAATGTCTAAGAGAAACGAAGCTTACTTACATGAGTACATAAAGTTGGAAGTAAACGCAGCAATGATGATAAGGGAAGGTTGCAGGAAAGCCGACACCGAGAGCGAATCAACATTCCCTTAGCACGTCAGCTCCAAGATGTGACTCGGGTTTAAGTACCACGGACCGTGACATTAACGAAAATTTCAGAAAGCAGTTGAAAAGAAGTGTGAAACTCTCCGTTACGAAATAATTTCTTTTTAGTTTGCAGGCCAAACGGACGAAAGGACACATCGCTTCATAAATAATTACGGTTCGAATGAAAGTGGTAGAAATAAACTGTATAATTCAAATGAATTTATTGTTTCTATGGTAATTTTAAAAAATCGAAAGTTGTGATTGCAATTCATACGTTACAGTCAAACGTTAAATTTAATTAGCTACCTGAGCTATCATAATGACTTACTGTATTTTAACTACTTTCATCTCAACCGTAATTATTTATGAAGCGGTGTGATTACTTTGAAATGATTCGTCTTTGTCCTTTTGTCTGTAACAAGTGTAATAAAAAGTCATTTTGATTTGTGAATTGAATAACTTTTGTTCTGTCGAGGAAGAAGAAGAGAAAAATTGTCTCTGAGCGCAGATGGAGGAGAAGAATCTTTGGAAGAGGCATCGGCGATCGAATTAATAAGTTACAAAACAGTTTTCTGACTTGGAAATTAACAATAAATAAAAAGACGGCCAAGAAGTCAGCATATAAATTTATCACTTTTATTCAAAAGGGATGTTTCGTCTCCATTTTGAGGATTCCTCAGCCGTACTAAAAACATAATATTACAAGAAATTAAACATGGGTTCTATGTTACAACTTTTTAATTTATGTATAAAAAACATGTTTGTAGTACACCTGAGGAAGTCTCCAAAAGGAGACGAAACATCCCTTTTGAACAATAGCATTAAATTAATGTACTGACTTCTTGGCCGTCTTTTTATTTATTGCGAATTAATAAATGTTACAATTAAATTATTGTACTTGATTTTGAATATGTTAAGTACTGAATAATAAATGTTTATTGAATGTGGGATATCAAGAAGAAGGCAGTAAGAATTCAGCTGTTTTAGAATTAATGAAAGCTCCTACTAATCTCCCTTATCTCTCCTCCTCAAGGTCGTTTGCCTTTTGTAAAAGTACTCATTTGATAAGCGTAGTAACGACAGAAACTTATTCTTATGCTTCTCCATATCAGTTCCAATCAAGAAAACGAGTAATCGTAATTTTTTAGCTTGTTGTTGCGGTATTCAGTCCTTAGCCTGTCTTGCGCAAGCCTTTTCCTTAACTGATAACTTCCACATCCTCCATAATCTGGTACGCGTATTCCATTCTTGGTATCACTCTAATGTTCTTAACCCACACACTTCCCTCTAATGCTAATTTTACAAGACCCTCATCCCTCATGACACAAAACGTCGCTTATTAATCTGTTCCTTCTCTTGGTCAACGTCCTCCATATTGTTCGTCATTTCGTTATTCCTTTTAAAACTTCCTTGTTATTGATTCTATTCACCCATCTGATTTTCAGCATTCGCCTATAACACCACATTTCAAAAGCTTCTATTCTTTTCTTTTCTGCAACTCCTAACGTCCACGTTTCGTACCCATGTAACGCCACATTCCATACGAACATTTTTAGCAACCATTTTCTAATATTTACACTTATATTACCCGTAAGTAAATTCACCTTTTTTCGCGAAAGCCTTCCTTGCTTGTGCTATCCTACTCTTTATGTCTACTATACTGCTACCATCCCTAGTTATTATGTTTTCCAAGTAGCAGAATTCCTTAACTTCCGTCAAAATATCCCTTCCCAATCTAACATACTTCGTTATTCAATTGTTTCCCATACTACACTTCATTACCTTGGTTTTCCCTCTATTAATCCTCATACTGAACTCTTTCTCCAGAACCACGTTAATGCCATTTATTATGGTTTCCAAGTCTTCTTCTGACTCCCCTATTACTACAATATCATCGGAAAAGCGTTGAGATTTTATTTCTTCTCCTTGCAATATGATTACTTTTCCTTATTCCGTTTTAACTTTTTTTCATCGCCTGTTCTATATATAAGTTAAACAGCATGGGCGACAGATTTCATCATTGCCTTACTCCTTTCTTGATTACGGCTTTCTTTTCTTGATCTTCTTTTCTAATTACAGCTGCCTGTCTTCTGTAGAGGTTATGTATAAGCCTCCTTTCGCAAAATTTATTCCAGTGCACTTCAAAATCCTTAATAGTGTATTATAGTCCACTTTATCAAACGCTTCTACTAAATCTATAAAAGCCATGAACGTTCCATTCTCCTATATACTATTTTCGTTAATATTTTGCATGCACTAAACAATTGTTCTTTGCTGTTCAGCCACAATCGACTTCGGTATGGGTTGTTTAGCTTATTGTAAAATAAATTAGGGAATCTGATACGAACATTTCCTTTGAGAAACTCCGCATTCCTGCGGCTGTTCTGTTCGGAACGCGAACTTCTAAATGAAGATTAACATCCTAACAGATTTGAACCCGTTTACCCAGTTGCTGATTAATCAAACAGACCGGCGGCATTATTTTACTGCCTACACGTGGATCAAAGTGTCACAAGCAATTGAGTGTAATAACCACTTACGTCCGAAGTAGTCTGACACTATTACGGTGAAAAAGAACTGTAAATAGTAACTCAACGTTACGTACATTTCGATCCGAACATTCTTTTAACGGCTTGAGTTTTCTTTGAATATGAAGCTCAAGAGCGAACAGATAATTCATGAATTTCAAGCAACCAGCTGGGTGTTCAGCGATGCCCGGGATTATAGTATTTGAATATTTGATACTTTTCGTTTCTCGTGGACGTCGTCGCCGCCGCCGCTCGCACGCATAGAAGGGTATAATTTATTCCTGTTCTTTATTTCATTAGTGTACAAATAGTGTCGCGGGGAAACACCGTAAGCGTAAGTGACCCCGAAGAGTATTTAATCGTCGAAAATATCGGCCGACTCTGCATATTGAAACATTTCCGCCCACTACACCCCCGTCCCGATGTGTTTTACCACGGCAGTAATGATTTCCTAGTCACAAAGACCATATGTGCAAAATTCGGTTGAAATTACTTTCTTGCGGAACATTCTTACAAACACACGTACTACATTTGATACGTAAAGAAATGAATTTTATTAAGGGACACGGGGACTGAAATTTGAAACTCCTGTAAATTAATTTCTACTGAGCTGAAATTTTAACCGTGTCTCACCACAACACACGTGTAGCAATGTACAAAATTTTGTTTTTGTAAACTTTTTTTAGTTGATTTATTTAGAAAATTATTTCCAAAATTTGGCAGTTTTTAAAATATTCTTTGTGTTACCTACTTCTATATAATTTAGCTTTTTTTTACAAGTATATGTAGGGCTAACAGTTTTTATCAATTGTCAGTATTATTTTAAAAATTGAATAAAACTGTGGGGAGAAAATGTAATTTTTTTTCCGAGAGCTTCATACGGTGACTTAAAAATTGACACTTTTCAGCACTTTGAAAAATGTTCTCACCTAAACTACTTGAACAATTAAAAAACTATTACTTGTATTGGAACATATTAGCATGTAGATTATGTAAAAAAAATAATGAAGTCATTATCTTAATATTTGTGACGCATAGAAGATTTCTGGTGCCAAAAATCATGAAGCCAAGAAAAACATATATTTCTAATAAACTAATAATATATTAAATTAAAACCAAACATATTAATTGAAATTGTCCTACAGAATATGTTACACTTTCAATCTTTTGTTTGGCAGCTACTTTTTTCAGTTTAGTGAATTTATAGGCATATTAATAACAACAGAAATTATAAAACCGAATATTTTTTAGATTTTGGCCGCCGGAATTTAAGTCCCCGCCTACCTTAAATCATGAATGAAAACGGCTGTATTATCTTATTTCAATCCAAGTTCTAAAAAAGAAAACCCTTTTATATATATAGTTCATGTGCTTTATTCATAAACAATTTAAGAAGCTTCCGGCTTTTTTATACCATAATCATCTACAGATCATAAAAAATAAATGGAAATTTATATAAAAGACCTTATTGTGAATCTTAAAATCAATATAACACAGTTTAAGAATTTTCCCAAGTGAAAACAGATACATCCATGTCACTTTTGATCTATTTTCTTACCTCATATGTAATATTCATAATATAATTCTATCTTATACGTTCGTCGTACGTGTCACGCATGTTTACTATTATTTATGACAAAAATCCATTCGTGTCAAACGTAAAATTTTAATTTTACGATTTGAAACATTTTTATATATTACTCCGCACTTTGTTTACGTTCAAAATTACTTATACTATTTTCTTTCAAAGATATTCTACTTTAAGTCATAATTACTTTTCTATCTCTATACATTTTGTAAATCTTTTAATTTATATTCATTCTTCATTAATATTATTCATTTTAATAGTAATTAATATTTACACTTTGACCACTTTGACATACTATTCTAACTTATGTAATTGAAATTTTTCTTAATTATATTTTTCTATACACGTTTTACATCAATTTAGAGTCATTTTACATATTTTTAAATATACTTTTATTTTAAAATTTTCGTAATATATCTCCCATTAACTCTTTCATATTAATTTCGTACCGTTCCCATTTCATTTCTTTCATCCATCGTTATAATTTCATAATCTAAAATATACGTCCCTTCCAAAACCCTTATTTTCAGAACATTTATTTCTCTGCGTATAATTTTAATTTCCTCCTAATCTATTTAATGTCTCCCTTTTATATTATGCTAAGACAATGCTGTTCCACTTTTTGCTTTTTTATTTTCCATTTATGTAATTTCATTCTACTTTCCATTTTCTATATAAACGCTTTCACAATCTTTAAAAGTTATTCCACACATGATGTATTTTTCTTCCGTAATCTTCATTTTGTCTTTCATGGAATGTAGCCATTTCTTAATTTGAACTTATATGAGTTTCATTTAAAAGGATAAGGTAGTTGATCCATCTATTTGGTCTGTTTCGCGCGAAATAAATTCTATTTTGTTTACGATAAGATTTGCCAAGTCTACCTTATTAATTCCAAGGTGAGACACTCAGTTTTTCAGTTCGTGCAACGGAGTGAGAATAATACAGAACAGAAACTGCTACCGAAGAAAACCCTTTTTGAAAAGTAGTAGATAGAGCCGAACTATAACCATTAAACTAAATATAGGTAGAAATAAAAAGAATCGAAATTTATAATGGCAGTTGTTGTAATTTTTATATTCCGCTGCAACCCTGGTTTCAGGACCTGATCAAAATTATTTATGACTTTCTTAAGAAGTACTCAACTTTAAAACTACATTTATTTTTAAACGAATGAATAACATAGTTACTTCTCTGAAGGTAGATAAATGTAAATATTATCTTTATCTTTCACTCATAAATTAAATTCTCTTATTCGTTAAACATTTATTTTATTTGAATAAGTATGTTAAAAGTACGGGAATGAAATCTTTCTTCGTCAGGTTGCTTTACCATTCTGCGTGTTACAGACTGAAGCTACTTCTGCCATGTTCTACGAATGCTCGTTCACGAAGCCACCTTCATTCCCCAGCAACCGGGAAATCAATCCCAGTACATCCGGATCACGAAATTAATTTGGCGAATATGATGGTCGACGCTTGCATATTCCTACCTTTTTTCTTTATTCAGAATTGGCCTCCCATCCACCCTCCTGCTAATATTTTCTCTTCGGAATGTTTGTTTGATTTTCGTATAAGCTACGTCTATTTCCATTTCACCATGAAATCTTCAACCGCTTTACATTTCTCTTGGAGCCAAGACTCTCGCGTTTTTAAAAATACGCCTTTAATCAATTAGTTTTGATTATTTCTTGTGTTATTCATGATTTCTTATTGGTCTGAGCTATTTTCTTTATTCTAACAACAGAAGTAACTGAGTGTTATTTGTTGTCGTTGTAAATTTCTTAAAAAAATGTTCAAAATTTAAGTTACCTACTTTTTAAATGATAGAATTACACAATTACTTCACAGAATAAAATTTTTCAATTTAATTTGGCAACCTCAAATAATTCTAAGAAATAAACAGGCCAACACGTCAGCAACTTTCTTAAGACCTTCTCGGTTGAAGAATCAAATTTAGTACAAATGGATTCTATAAGCATGAAAATAATTTGATCTATTTTAATATATTGAAATTTCAATAAATAACGACATTTTAGAGGGAAATTTCTGAAAACAGTCGTGTGCTTTTCAGGGTCTATGCCGCAGTTTAATTGATTTAATTGGTACCTATGAAGAATTATCAACCCGTGCACAAAATTTTGTAACATATAGTAGACGTTTCGACCATCCATTGCGGTCCTTGTTAATAAACTAAAACAACTACATATATTAATGAGTATAATCAGCCTGTTTGTCAGTAATTTATAATTTAAATATGAAATGTTATGACGTTTCGTGTCTCATTTGTGACTTCTTCAGGGACTAAAACAATTAAAAAATTGATTACGTAAAGATATAAACACTAGAGCATAGCTAAAACTTAGGTCTTGCGTACTCGTTATTCACAGACGTTAATTATTCCCATAATTCCTATGATTCAATTGGTATCAGATAAATATTAAAATTAATTCTAAGACATTAATAAATAAAAATACAATCTAATAAATTAACATTTCATTAATAATTCTATTTAGCGTTTTATCCAACTTTGTGGACGTTTTCAGATAAATATTTAAATGGATGAACTAATTACATTGGGAGTAGTTTGGAAGAAGTCCCCAAAGTTTAATGAAACGTTCTATTTACATTAATTAATTATTTTTGCTGACAAATTTGGCCCTATTTTTATTTATCAATTTACTTATTGTCAAAAAAAAGATTTTTGAATTATAAGTAATGTTAATTTGCACAAATAATGTTTTGAACTAATTATACAGATTTAAGTGTTATTATTCAAGTGTTTTTTTCAGAATTAATCCATACAGTTAAAATGGTTAAACGGTACGGTTGCTCATTAGATGCTCCACAGAAAATTCTGTACTGATTTATAACGTAATAATCAACTTATAACTGTAAAATGTAAAGTTGATTAGATTTATATACGTCACATTAGTTTTCCGGAAGTGACTAAAACTGCTTGATGTTGCATTGTAATGAACATTCCCATCCAGAAAACTCGGCGTAAGCAAAGCCAAGCAAGCGTTCGTGTCAACGAACGACCTTCACGACGAAACACGCTTAATATAACTTATTTTTCTGAGTCAAATGTTTTTAAAGCTTATGAACCTTAATAATTTATAAGGTAATACAAGGCGAATTTGTGTTGCATTTTGGAGGTCAAGTATGAATGAATTTTTTAAAAGTAAGGGTCTATCGATAATCAAATCAAAACCAACAATGTAAAAAAGGAACAGACTAGCGTGTAATTGTATCGTAATAATTATTTGGTCATACCGTGCTTTGCGTAGTCCTGCCATGTTACATCTCCGTTTCGTCGGCGAGATCTGCTGCATTGGCACAGACGAGAGCAGCATCAGCGCTACAAGCGATATCCACGGGGAATAACTCACCTGACACTAACTACACTTCCAGGATCAGCAAAAGGGAAATGGAGAAGTGATAACTAATCCGGTTCTCATAACGCCACTTCTGTTTACCTAAAAAGATGAATATTGTAAGAGTTAACGAACTAATAGAATTAATGAAGATATTATCTTCAGCTCCCGGGAAACAAATATACATAAATAGTGAAATGAAAGGCAATAAGGTAACTGAAATATTTTTTCGGTTGAAAAATGTTTCTCACAGTAAATATTTAATCACTTTTCCATCTTCATTATCATCTCTCTCTCTCTCTCTCTCTCAATATATATATAATCCACTTTTCCATCTTCATTATCATCTCTCTTTCTCCTCTCCTCAATATATATATATATGTATATACTATATATATATGTATATATAATATATATATATTATTGAGAGAGAAGAGAGAAAGAGAGATGATAATGAAGATGAAAAGTGAATAAAATCAGCGGACAACTCTTGCCATATGCCCAAGGTCTTTGACCCCGGTACATATAACCTCCCTAAAATAGGTGAAGTAGACACCTTCACCTATTTTAGGAGGTATATGTACCGGGGTCAAAGACCTTGGGCATATGGCAAGAGTTGTCCGCTGATATTTATTCACTTTTCCATCTTATGAGAACTTTGATAAAAAGTACCCAGAGAGAGTGCGAGGCATTCCCGACATGATCAGGTGAGCCCCACAGTCACTCTGGGCTGAAGCGCCTGCGAGAAAACTCCCGCAGCGCCCATTCTCCTCAATCCCACTCTCTCTATTATTGATATATATATCCGTCATTCGGAAGGGCGTGAGAATAGTACCCAATGCCCGACCTACCTGATGCAGGTTTTCTAAGGGTTTTCCCTGCATCTCTTTAGGTGAAACACCGGGTAGGATCCTTAAACCATAGCCCGGGAGCCCTAGTTAACCCTTGGCTACCTTGCTCTACCTTCCACCATTTTCAATTCCCTTCCTATGCTATTAAAGGGGAGTTGCCTGTTTCAGGATCACCCTCATGTAGCCTGTTACCCAAAAAAAAAATAGAGAGAGTGGGCAAAATTAAATACTTAGGAATAATAATAGATAATAAGTTGCAATTTGATAAACAGTGTGATTATTTTTATTTATTGCGAAAACTTTCATCCGAAGATGGTACAGTTATTAATACAAGATAAATAATTTACCTGATTACTTGTATAAATTATAAAGTCCATTGCCAATCAATTTATAATCGAGAGAAATGACAGAGCCGTGAACATATTTATGTTATTACAGTTAATAATATTTGATTGACTTGGTGTTGGCGGTGAATATTAATAGAGCTTAGGGTAGTAGGGGTAATCAGATGAGGGGAAATAAAGGAAAAGTTATTTGAAAAACGGAGAATGAGGTACCAGCTATACCGGAGTGAAAGAGTGGAAGGCTGTAGTTTGAGTCTGGGGTTGTGTGAGGGCCATGGCCGCTGTCATTGCACTGATTGATGGAGCTTCTGATTAAAGAGGATACGCAAGATTTTATTGTGGTGATGAGTGAGTTTTGAATGTCAATGTGAATGACTGAGTTTCGAAAGTAGCTTGGGGAGTTGGAAACGATTCTAAGGATTCTGTTTTGCTTGGTTTGAATTTTATTTGAATTGGAATTGGCAGTTGATCCCCAAATGGAGCATGCGTATGACCATTGGGGCGGATAAGGGAGGGGTAAATGAGTCTTTTGGTGGAGATGGAAATTGGTGCTTTTCTGTTGAGGAGGAAATAGACTAGTTTTATTTTATTGTTAATTTTGGATGAAAGGCAGGTAAGATGGGGTTTCCAGGAAAGTTTGGAGTCTAGAATAAGTCCAAGGTAAGTGATGCAGTGTCTTTATTGGGATTCGGGAACCAAAAAGATAGAATGAATGACTTAGGGGATGTTTAATTTTAAGGGTGAATGGTACAGATTTACAGGTCGTTTAGAACTATTTGGACGGTGCGAACACCCGAGGTGAAGGAAGAGGTTTGGTGGAGGATAGCTATGTCATCGACAAAAAAATTGTATTACTGGATGGATAAAGGGAAATGTCGTGAGAGTAAATATTAAACAGGAAGGGGTCTAATACGCTACCTTGTGGGACGCCAAAAGAGAAGTGGAAGGGTTTGGAGAAATGATTGTTAATTTTGACCGAGTACGAGCGGTTAGTAAGATAATTTGAAAGGATTCTGAAGTGTGTGTCGTTAATTTCATTTTTTATTTTGGATAAGAGAGATGGATGGACTTTGTCGAAGGCTTTCTCAGCGTCAATAAATAGACCAATACAGGAATTCAGATTTTTGACTGCATTATTGATAAAGGTGGTAGCAGAATATAGTTGGTGAATGTACGAATGTTTAGGTCTGAAGCCATATTGAGCAGATGCGATGATTGAAGATAAAATATTACAGAGGAGTGGAAGGAAGAGATTTTCGAATAGTTTCGAAAGACTTGGTAGGAGGCTAATGTGTCTCGGGGAGCTATTTTGGTTTGTAAGGTTTTTCTCATAATAATATTGGCATTATTCCAAACGGTAGAGTAGTAGGATATACGTAGGATGACATTGAAAATTATTGTGATGAGAACTGCGTTTTTGAATATGGTTTTATGTGTTCAAATAATTAGGAAGAAAAGATCAGTTTTCTAAGAATATTATCAAACACTATTTATAGTTATGCTATGTATATCTTGCACCAAACAACCATAGCGCCTCCTTTTGAATATTGTGCGACTTTGCTGTTAGTAATGGTCAAGACTCATATAAATAAATTACAGGTAACCGAAAATCGTGCAATGAGAGTCGCACTAAAATGTGACACATCCACCAGTATAGAGGTCATGTTAACCATACTAAATGGTGGCCCGTCAGATAAAGAATACATTTCATTGCATGTACTTTCATTTTCAAAATTATTAATTTAATGTTACTCCCCAATATTGTCACACCATGTTGGAGGTAGAACGAGACAAGCCCACAATATTGCTTTAACGATAAGAATAACAAAAAATTCAGAAAGGACTTTATTTTACGACGGACTCAATATTTACAATCATGTGCCAAAATATATAAAAGAGTGCAAGAATATACAAACATATAACCGAAAACTTAAGAATTACATAATAGAAAATATTAACATAATGTAAAGAGTGTGAATAGATTATTCAATGAAATTATATAAGCGTAAAAATATTGTAAAGTATGATTAATTTTCTTATAATCCATAGTTATTAAAAAAGGTAAATATCAAATTAGTAGTCAACCTATGGCTACCTTGCTCTACCTTCCGCATCCCCTCTTTTCAGTTCCCTTCCTACGCTATTAAAGGGGAGTTGCCTGTTTTAGTATCGCCCACATGTAGCCTGTTAACCACCTCCCCCCAAAAAAAGTACGGACTCGATTGTTCTGTTCGTCCTCTGCCATGATTTATATTTGCTATGAATATGCAAGTTGTGAAAATAAATTTTCCTGTATTATTAACTTCATGTTATAACTAAACGTACTGTAATACCAATTAAAGACCGCAAAGAAAAGTTGCTCACCAGAGGAATATACAAAATCCCATGTGAATGCGGCAAAGCATATATTGGAGAGACGGGCAGGTCCGTTCTCACCAGACTGAAGGAGCATGAGAGATGTATACGATTACGTCATTTTAATGTCTGCGGTTGCGGAACATGCGATGGTCACGAACCACAAAATTGACCTACACAATACGGAAATACTAGCTAAGGAAAAATCGTACTGGACCCGGAAAGGTCAAGAAGGCATTTAAATAAGGAAATCGGTTATCGACTAGCACGCATCTGGCAAACATGCCTGAGGGAACAAATAGATTCCAGGAAGGTAACGGAAAACATTGAATGAACTACACGTCCCAACGATATAAAAGTCACGCTGTGTTCACAGAACAACAGTCTTGGCCTAGCCTTGAAAATGCTCGGTGCCTCTCAGCGAAACGTCGGCAAGAACGCCAAACAAGAACGTGGCCCAACAGCCCAAAAATCGCCATATAATCCTGATACAATTAATATTTATTTGTTAAATATATATTTGTGATTAAAAGTTGAAAGATTCATTGGAATATCTTTTGATTGTTTATTGTTGACAAATAGTCATTTCCGCCGGTCCCGTGTAAGGCTAGGTTTGCACGGGCAGTGATGACTGCCAGAAAACGAGGGGCAGTGATGTCAGTGGCGTGTCAACATACGTCAGTGCTGCACTGACAACTGCCAATCCATCGCTGACACGAGAGCACTGATTCACTTTACTTGGAGCGTGTGAACAGTATGTCAGTCATGGCTGGCGTTCCCCCTCCACCGACCTAGACGCTGCCCTCATGGGAGGCCAGTTAGTGGCAGTTACGGTTGTCAATTATTGATTGTGAAGTGTGGCAACATTGACTATCGATTGCGCGATGGTAAACTGTTTGTATTTTGAATTTTCAATACGCGTGCAGTTTGGTATAGTGTGCGATTGGAGTAAGTGGATCTTTGTTGTGAACAGCGGCTAGAAGTTTGGTTCAGACAACATTTAGGATAGAGTTCGTATGTTGCACCTATGAGCCTATAAATGTTTAGGTTAACTTTTCAAATAGAATTATTGTCCACCCTCCAACGGCACAAACTTTAACTGAAAAAAACTGCGCGAAAGAATGATGTATAGCTATAAACATACTACTATCATACGTAAAATAATTCATTTCGTTTTGTTCAGTAATTGACACCTTTAAGGGGAATAAAACAACAAGTAATAGAAACTGATCCAATTAAACACTGAAAACCAGCTTCAAAGTACATGTGCTGTTTTTATTATTCCTTGATTTCTGTAGTAATAATATAAAGCAATATTACTAAACAACTGTTTTCATTTTTATGTGTCCATAGTATAGTAGCGTAATAATGAGTTTGACTTTTTCGTGAGAATTTCACGAATCCTTCCTCGTTACGTCTATTCTATCTCAAATACATAGTGATTAGTTCCTGTTTATGGACATTATGCGTGCGGGAAAATTCACAGGGGCAAACTATTCAACTTGATATAAACAATATATCGACACTATGCAACATCAACATTCCAACCGGTCGTAGTTGCCAGGAGAAGTATAAACATGCATCAGAGTTCTCTGCCCGTTCTGTAGTGAGGGCAGCACTTGCACATAATTCCAAGTGAAGATATAAACGGAAGGCAGTGCACAGCCAACCGAACTTCGACGAACATCACTGCGCGTGTAAACCTAGCTTAAGTCGCACGTATAAGTTGAATGTTGGGAGAGGATAATTGGAGATACTGCAAAAGTTGAGGCAGATTATGCTAATGAGTGATTTAAAAAAATCATATTACTGTCGCACCTACCAACGAGGTCATTAGCACCTTTCTCTTTGGTTATCTACTTTTTATTTTCTCTGTCGGGTAAACTCAGTAAGACTACTTGAAAACACACACACCCAGGCCCTAGCCAGGAATCGAACCCGAAGCTCTGTAATGTGGGTCTGAGACGTTAACCACTAGAGAGTTAATTCTATGTTATTAGAGTTTACTGTCAGATACTCTAGAGTGAGATTTAAATGTACATACAATGGGCATTCAACAATGAAAGAGTTACATTGACGTAGAAAAAAAAGCGTATTTTTACAAAATGAGACTTACATTACGTTTCAACATAATCCCTACAATTATTAATACACTCATCGATAATTTTTATACTCGATTACAATAAGTATTTGTCTTGCCTTTTGAACCAGATTCCCACAAATTCTTTAACCTCCTCGTTGTCGCTGAAATTATTTTGTGTGGGTCAAAGAAATGAAACTCGGATAGAGCTAAATCTGAACAGTAGGAAGGATGATGTAGTATATCACAACATACTTTTTCAATGGTTCTTGGGTCAGCTTGACGGTATAAGGGCGGGCATTGCCGTAAACGTAATATCGAGCCTTTTTATTTTAAATCTGCGACGTTTCTCTCTCATAGCTAGTCTTAATTTTTTCATCAACATGCCCGAGTAGTGGTCATTGTACATTGATATTCTAAATAAATAGAAAAGACGATACCTAATGCATTCTTAAAGGTGGTCAAATGATTATTTCGTTGACTTATGCGTCCTGAATTCCTTTCGGACTTTTGAACTGGTGTGCTTCCATCCCGCGCTTTGCCTTTTGGAATCTGGTTCAAAATGAAAAACCCAAGTTCATGGCACCTTAAAAATCTTCTTTCGAAGAAGTTCACATTTCCGGTCATAGCGTTCTTTCAAGTCCGCGCACACTTTTGAGTCTTTCTTCGTTGTGTTAATGCATCAAGTCTTTCGGAATTCACCTTTCACTTGTTTTGTGGTACTTGAGATTGTTACTGATAACGTTATTAACTTTGCCAACACTTACTGCAACTCTTTTCGTTATATATTTAACATTAATAGGCCGGTATTAACGTACAATGCAGGCTACAAGTGACAGACGACACTTCAACTGGCCGGCCAGGACGTTGCGCGTCAGTCACTGTTATGCTAAATTATGAAATTTTTGGTGAGTCATACAACTTGCACCATTCTGTAAAATGTTTTCAATTAATGTGCAAACTTTAAGTGGACAAGCCGTCGTTAAGTTCAATTTTATTAACAAAACAATTTTTAGTCATTCAGAAGTTCTCAGATCATCCCAATGAAGAAAACCTAAAGCCATATAAATACCAAACACCTCCAAAATAACTTTCTTGTCCAACATCAATTTGTCTCTAATTATAAAAATGCCCCTCGTATAAATCTCGTTCGGCCGGAATCGAAGTTCGCAGTTCCAGCGACTGACAAATGAGCAAACAATAAACTTTCCTCTCTCGAAATTCCAAGTATAAGAGCTACTGCCCAAATCGCCAATAATTAATACCACGGGAATTCATGGGATTAAGTACCGTTACGCATTTAAATACTATTTATTTATGCAAGTGTGAAGATGAATGTGTATATTCATCCGGAGTAAATTTTAATTGTATACCTGATTTGTCCAGATTAAATCTTTAAATTGCCTTCTATACAAGTGAAATTAAATGGCGTCAAACTCTACACGAAGAATAAGGAATTTCTCATAAAATAAAGTCACAATATCACCACAACGTGTGACGCAACTGTTTTATAGACCTTGATTTAATGTCACGTAAAGGTACGCCAAGGTGTGGAAATGGTGTCCCAACGTGTAGCTAAAACGTTTCCGTCAGCAAATTTTTATAAACTAATAACAGTCTTCTAACATTCACTTTGCCTATAATGACCTCTACAATTCTGAAAAAAAAATCTTTATAAGATCGGGATGGAAAAAAACCTTAACCGAATTGGGAATCGAACCTGGAACCTAAGGTCTTTGGATGAACTCGCTGAGTTATTTTCCTTCTGTTCTTGAATTTAAATAATGCTCCTGTGATTTTCAGTTCTTCACTGATGCCCCTACAATTAGGCCGTGAATAATGGAACATAAACATCAGTTTATTATATGGACAAAGAAGCTTCACACCTTGAAAGAAGCCGACTTGGACAGATCCTGAAAGTGAGGATTCCGAGTTACATTCCCGGCCTCGGCCAGATTTTTTCATCCTAATCTTATTAGTTTCATAGCCTTCATGGCTGACCTTCAATTGAAAGCAATCGTCTTGAAAATTTTATTTACAAATATTTACACATAAACACACTCAATTTATAATGTCATTATTCATATTGTAATGGCCACTGAGTATTAAAGATGCTTTCCGCTATTTTCAACATTGTAATTCTATAAAACGTTTAGTAGTTGATTTGGTCTTCAGTCCTAAGACTGGTCTGATGAAAAACTTCTTTACATTTCCGCGAAACCACGACATGCTTGCACAAATATTTCCACTTCCTACCTAATCTACTAAGCGTTTTCCATCCTTGGTTTCCCTCTTTTTTTTACCACATACACTTCCCCCTAATGCTAATTTCACAAGATCCTCGTGTCTGTCCCTTCTCTTGGCCAACGTCCTCAATAATGTTCACTCTTCCCCTATTCTGTTTAGAACTTCCTCGTTGGAGTTTCTATCCACCCATCTGATTTTCAGCATTCGCCTATAGCACCACATTTCAAAAGCTTTTTTCTTTTCCTTCCACGTTTCGCACCCATATAACGCCAGACTCTATACGAACATTTTTGGCAACGATTTCCAAATAATCACACTTATACTACCAGTACGTAAATTGCTCTTATTCGCGAAAGCCTTCCTTGCCTGTGTTATCCTACTCTTTATGTCTACTATACTTCTACCATCCCTAGTTATTATGATTCCCAAGTAGCAGAATTCTTTAACTTCCGTCAAAACATCCCTTCCCAATCTAACTCCCTTGGTTATTCCACTGTTTCCCATACTAAACTCCATCGCCTTGGTTTTTCCTCGGGGCCACGTTCATGCCATTTATTGTGGTTTCCAAGTCTTGTTCTTACTTCCCTAATACGACAATATCATCGGCTAACGTAGGGTTTTTGTTTCTTCTCCTTGCAGTATGATTCATTTTCCATATTGTGTTTTTAACTTTCTTCATCGCCTGTTCTGTATATAAGTTAAAGAGCGTGTGCGACAAACTGCATCTTTATCTTACTCTTTTCATTTCTGAATTCTTTCTTGAACTTCAATTCTAATTACAGCTGACTCCCTTCTGTAGAGGTTAAGTAAAAGCCTTCTTTTGGATATTTTGAATATCTTTAATAATATGATCCATTTGACATTGTCAAACGCTTCTTCTTATTCTCTCATCTAAAATTAGACCCAAAGCCAATTTGTCTTCTCTTGTCCCTACATTCATCCTAAAACCAAACTGATCTTCTCCTGCTCGCGTTTATTTGTCGTTCCATCCTTCTATATACTATTTTCGTTAAGATTTTGCATGCATGAGATACTAAACTAATTGACTGACTGATCTAGATTTCCACCGTGATACAGCTCTTCTAGATATTCCTGATATCTTTCTGACTTTTCTTTTTTCGTTGGCTGCCCTAGTCATTTCTGCCGGCCCGTTTCTCTTCTATATTGTTTCTTTTTCCTTTCTCCATTAATTTACTCTTGATATCTTCTTTGAAACTCTGAAGCCCCTCCTCTTGTTTCAGTTTTTCTTATTCCCATCTTTTTGTATTAATTATCAGCCTACGTTTCATAATTAAGAGATTATGGTCGGAGTTTTGTGTAAACACAAAGACATTACAGTTTTCGAAAAATAAATATTTTACACATATAAAATACACATTCTTTCTATTTTTTTTGAGATTGTTATCGTCACAGATCTGAAAACATTTCTTTTTAAAATTTATTTAATTTCTTGTCCGAGGACTTAACAGTTTTGTCCATAAATGATATTGTAAACAAAAAGGTTTATTATTATGTAATGTGTTATCCGGTACAGTTCACCAACTGCCCGAAACTAGTTCTTCTGTTTTCTGTGACTACATTTTTCCCCCGTTTGTTAGCTAATTGAATCACGGAGTTTCTTCCGATCCAGTCTTCTATTTTGTGAATGGACAATTTATGCAATGATGGTGTTGCTATGACCAAACACTTTCTTTCGTAGGGACACATTCATCTGGCGGATCGTAGTTTGGTGAAATGATTCATGTTATTCTGTTAAAAAAATATTTTGTAATTTTTAATGAGTATTTAATTATACGTAAAATGATTTTTGTGATATCTGAACGAATGATTTATCTTTGCTGTATTCATGATAAGAGTCCTAACATTGACGGTTAGGATTAGGGACTCTAGTTCACATTGTCCATGGCTGTTATCATTATTTGGAGAAGGACAAATCGTGATTGGGGGACGGGGGAAGAAAACGATCGTAGCAAAGAGTACATAAAGGACTATTGATTCTGCAGTTCGGCCAGTTGTTCACTTCGAACGAATTGTCAAGGGCCTGAACCACCCGACTGTAAAATGTGAGTGTTGTGAGGCTTTCCAAATCTACTCCATCTTGACATCACTAGAATAGATTAATTTCGACTTGAAAAAAATTCATGTCGTCCAGTATATTCATTGTTTATTTTTACTAAATAAAAGATAAAATTTGAAACAGAGAAAACGTTTCAGGAAATTCTTTGACTTTGTCCACGAACCTCTCCGTCGCTTGTATAGTCATATTACTATTATGATTAATGAATCACGGTTATTCAATATAAAATTCAATGTCAACAAGAATATTTGGTAATTACAAATTGTGTCTATATCAGGGCTATTTTAGCGGACGATTCTCAAGCCTGCACCATGACATGTCGACGGCCTTTCTCTATGAAACTCGCTGGCCTAGCCAAAGAAGTTGCTCCTTATAGTCCTCGGAATCTGGCCGCGAAACCTTGGAACCCATTCCGGAGTTAATCATGATCTAACGCCCAAATTCCCAACACAATAACCCAGTTAACTAGTGTAACAGTCGCCCCGACCTCTTGAGAAGGAATCTTCTGCACCAAACACTTTGTATACAGTTGTGTTCCAATTATTATTTTTTCTCAAAAAAAGAAAAGAAAGGAATATTTAAAGCACTGTAACTGTTTATTCTCCGAGGAAAATATATTATTTGCTTAATGTTCTTACTCCGTCAGTCATATTTTGCGATTTGAATAATTCGCAAATGGACCACATCATGGAATTGGAGGGTATCGATGATAAAAAAAAATAACTTTGAAAGTTTGACACTAATATCGCGTTGTTTCGGAGGAAGACGATATTAGTGGTGATGTCCTTGTTTTCTTCTATAATTTCTAATACACTGCTGCAAAATTACTGAAATTATCAAAGATCTACAATATTCTCAGCGTTTTGCCATATCGACACGATGAATATTTTTTATTTGTACGTCCATACAAGTTTAATTGCAAGATTTTTAACTTAAAATATGTTAATGTTAAAAATGTAAATATGTTGAATGAAAATGATTTGTAAAACCCATGGTGTAATCCTACATTAGTTTGTCATACATTAGAGCAGGGGAGCTGAAACGGTCGATCTCTAGAAACATTCACGGATACAGATCTATTCACAGACTTTGTTTTAGTTGATTCTCAATTAGGTCAGAATAATCGTCAAATCACTGTCTTTTGTCCTGCTAGCGGCGAATAGCGGTCTTAGCAGAGGAACGCGCGGTACGTGTCAAAGAAATTCCGCGACGCACGACGTTTTTGATTCCCGCCGATTTTTCTATAAACTTTGGGTGACGTGTTTTGCGGCACTCTTACACACAAACCATTAGTTAGGTACTTGAGAACATTCGAGACTTTGTCCGCGCCGATATAAATGTTGCGCTTTTGGGGGTAGGAGTGTTTTGTGACATTGTTTCGAGTTAATGGCGATTTCCCTTCGTTTTCCTCATTCCATTGCATTATCCATCAATAAGTTTCGTGTTGAAAAGTTCTAAACATGGAGGAGATTATGGGTATTGCAATAAAAATTGTGAATTCCACCCGTGCCCGTAGCTTGCAACGAAGGCAGGTGGAAGATAGTGAATCTGCTGAACACACTGATTTAATTCTTCACACGGTGCTTGAGTCACGGCAAATTACTAGAAAGGTTTCATGAATCATTGCCGAAATAATAGCTTTTCTGGACCAAAGTGGTGATGACACTCAGATGCTAAAAAACGGAAAATTGCTGACTGATTTAGCATTTTTGGCAGACATCACAATGCATTTAAACACCATTAACTAGGAGCTTCAAGGTAAAGGAAAATCCATTATTGAGTTGATTAGCGCAATAAACGTATTTAAAAGTAAATTGCAACTTATGATACATCAACTGAAAAGAAAGGATCTGAAACATTTTTCGTCTTTAGAAGCAAGGATTCCTCAGTAAGTTTTGATATTTGTGAGGGAAAATTATTAAATATTTTCGGCGAATTTGAAAGACGTTTTTATGATTTCAGTAAATTGGCAAGTATCGCATCTTTTATGAGTTATCCTTTTTCGTGTAAAACATCGAGGAATATGTTACTAAAATAGCATGTCAGTGAAACGTGGACTCATCTTCTTTTGAAAATGGGGACGTGCAGATTATATGAGATATACATCTTAAAGCCACAGCATCTGGTCTTTTATATCTGAAGATAAATATCCGATTCGCCCTTCAGTTGAAGGCAATGTTTGGGTCAACTTACCTGTGCGAGTCTGCATTTTCTGAAATGAAGATAATTAAGTCTAAATATCGCAATCGACTAACTGACGAGCATATGTCTTCATGCTTGTGATTAGCACTCGGTAATTACGCGCCATCTTATTAAAAGTATGCTGAAGTCATGCAGTGCCACGCTTCAACATCCAAAGTCATTCTTTAGTTAAGTTTAGAAACTAGAGCTCGTTTGTTTTTTAAGAACCAATAAACTCGCAATTTTGAATAAGTACGAGTTTTTTCATTGACTTTTTAGAGCCTACCTTCACTAAAAAAATGTATATTGCGGAAAACTAATTTCTGTCGTTCTTACTAATTCTAGGTGAATTCATGGCCATTAAATTCTGAAACGTCCCAATATATAATATATTTATTCCTGCGCCACGATAATCCTTCCTACCTAGACGACAATCCTGCATCACATATACTTGCAGACTCTCAGAGTCGATCGATCGGAGGTAGATCGCCAGCAGTTCAAGTTTGAGCACACCTGCATTAGAGGTATCACAGAAAAATAAGGAGAATACTTATTAACCATGGTTTTGGAGACACCAATACTGTGATGTGACTCATTAGCAAACTCAATAAGAATATCAACAACAAAAAAGGCTAAATTGATGTGTTAAATAGGAAGAATATAATTTATAAAATTAAGTGCAGGGATTGCGATAAAATTTACATCGGTCATACAAGTATGTATTTGAAGAAGAGGATATATTTTGATAAAAGCAACATTAAACGAAATAGTAAGACCAGTACAGCCCTTTATAAACACTTAGTTGAAAGAAAACATGAAGGAATGTGGGATGATGTGGAGGTTCTACATATTCAACCATTCCCATTCAAAAGAAAAATAATTGAAGGAATTTATATACAACAGAACCTCAATAACTTTGTTAATATCATGAGTGAAATTCGTGTGCTAGGAACCGCTTTTGCTAATATTTAAATTTTCAAAAATTGTATAATATAAGTTTTTAATAATTGGTTTTCCTAAAATGTATAAATTGTTTTAAAAATATTAATATAAAGTGTAATTAGGAGAATTAATGTTTGTAGATTTATATAATTTAAAGTAATATAAAGAATGCAGTTCCATGTAGATCCTGTGAATGCGCTGGTTCCTGGATAGGTTTCTTATAAACAGCGTGACGACCACTGTTTTGATGCTGTTAACAGGTGTGAATGCTTTTCAGAAATAGTTCCTTGTATATATTTCAAATGAGAATGTAACGTATCCTATGTTTTGTTTTTTATATTTCATATGACTATAACTAGGTGAAAGATCCTGTTTATACTTATAGTTGACATATTGCAAAAAAAATAATTTGCAATTCAACTTGTACGGACTAACAAAAAATTGGTTATTTTATTATTGGAATTTATGTAAATCAAATAAATAGTTTTGTCGGTGTTAAAAACAGTATAATAAAAATGTGTTAGCCGTTTTTTGAAAGACCATGAAGATTGTGAGACTGAAGAAAAGCGATAAAACTGGTTTCGTGATAACCCACACAGTCTGGTTTAAACCGCACTCGTAATCACAATGGTTCTGGGATTGTTTTCGCCAATATTTTAAACAAATTTGGAACACCACCCGTTTGACATTGATAACCCTCGTTATCCTTGAAAACTCTTTCTGCTCTCACAATTCTCAGTTGCTTTCCTGCTACCATGGATGAGAGGTGAGAAATATACCTTGTCTCCTTCGTAAGGATATATCAACTGATAGAGGAATTATTCCATCTATGGATGGATTTACGCACGTGAGGAAGTACAAAACGCACAATAATTACCTACTGCCTGGGAACATGAAGTTGTCAATTCAATTATTTCGTATTTAATGCCATGAATTCCATGGCTGTTTACAATCCTCGTAATTTTTAACCTCCAATTTTCCCATAGTAAACATTTCATATTGCGGTTACTAAACCAACAAACAAAAACAAATGGGTTTTAATCGCAACACTGTGCAGGAGTTGCGACGTTATTATTTGTAATAGGAAATAAGAAGGGAGAAAACGTGAACATTATTTACACGAGGTTGGTTTCTCATCACAGATTAACCCATCAGCAACATTTCTCTAAAATGAGTAGTCAACTTCAGTTCAAAACATTCGAAAAGTAAACCAAGATCAAGGATGTTTCCCACAACTTCTAATTTGGTCTCGTGAGGATATAGAAAATGAGATATGACGAGCAGCTTTCTTGAGCCTTACAATCAAACACTTCGTAACGGAACACGATTATTTATTTCAAGCATTTTAAAATGTCTAATTACATTTACGTTCAACTTCAAACGAGCGTGTTTGACGACATTGCACTTATTAATTCAAATAATTTGTTTTTATTTTCAAAAAGGTGGTTATTAAAAACTCTTATTTGGGTGAGATGACAGTGGAAGTCTTTCGAGATTTTACTTAATCAAATTTTTTTCAAAATAATAACTTTTAATATTTTCTTTAATGTCTTTTAAAAACAACAATTATTTTACGCGAAACAAAAAATTATTCAAAGACTTGTACGTGTGAAAATATTCATTAATTTTCCAGTTCGTGATTCGAAAATTGACTTTCTAAATTATTTTTGAAGCGTTTTGTGGACGTTTATTGTGCATCTTTATAATAATAACTAAGAGGGAAGTGGATATTCGAATTGGAATGAGTGCTAGACCGAATGTCAAACTTTACATCTTTTTAAAAGACTGAACCTTAGTCTATGATAAATGAAAGTAGTTCACTTTCTATAAATTTAACTATGTGACCCGAGTTTAAATGTTTGTTTGGGCGTAATACTAGGCAAACAACTTCACATAATTGTAATTTATCATTTTTATTTGACGACAAGCGTGTCATTTTCGTCTCGCAGGACAAATCATATTTCGTTGTTAACTATTGTTCGTCGTCATTATACAGTTACATAGCCGTCATATTTGCAAGTCCTAACTTTGAAAAGTAGATGGCAACCATGAAGGACTATTTTGATATACGGTCCATATTTAACTAAGCTTTAAAGTTTTATTCAGTTTTGCAATTCTGTTAAACACCAAGTCAGGTTTTACCGTACAATCAAAACATCTATATCTACATTTGATTTATTTATATTCCTGTATTTTCCGTTAATAATTTAGACAGATTATAATGAATATACAAATAATTCAAGAAATGTTAGACACAGAAAAGGAATACGATAGCAATAAATTCGTTTGACTGGTCTTGACTGAAATAGGCTGGTCAAGACGATTCCTTTGGTTTCCAAAAGAAAAAGACGTATTTTACGGAACTTTTTTCAGTTAAATTTAGTGTTTAAACAACATTTATGTGTTATTTTCCTTGGCGACGCCTCGCAGACCATATCCATCCATGACTTCATATCGCTCACAACTTCACGCAGTATGCTTCTGATTCAGATACCAATACAAACGGACGCCTGGGTAGACAAATCCAAAAGACTGGTTGAAGATTTTGACGAAATAGGAAAAAGTTGAATCTAGGAAGTCGAGAAGGAATTTGAAACCGATGTTTGCCTTTGCGTGTCTTACCGCAAGGTCATATCATTTTGCATATGGTAATGATTCCCGGCCTCTGGGCGATCTCCGACTTGAAATGGTTCTTTTGGTACCAGGAACTAATCTTCTCGGCACTTAACGCTGAATAAAATGGATCTTTAATCTCTCACTGACAATCTTCTCCAATAGTGCATGTATCTCAGAAGACTTCAACTTTCGCTAATTTAATTACATCACGTTTATCAACTTAAAAATATCTGTTACACCACTACAAAATTCTCATTGACAAATATATAATACCATGAACAGAAGCCGTAATATATCATTCAAGATATTTTCGTTAGGTAAAAAGTAGTATTTAGTATAGGACCGCACAGAATAATAAAACCCATATATTTCAGTTTTTTTTTTATTGAATAAAGAAACACATTTGTATCAGGCAGATGTGGGGTCACCAACAGCAAGTCTTCATTACTGATAATGGCGTAAGTTTCTGAGAGGTAGAGGAACAGTTTGTCCATGAGGAACACGGCTACAACGTTATTTAAAGAAAATTTGTTTCCATAAGTAATATGGTATGAATCAGTGATTCATAGTGCTCATACTACAATATCTCTTTTGGGTTTTGTCTAGTCATCTGAATAAAATGCTGGGCACAAATTTCTTATTTAAGATGAGAACTTTAAAATAATGACATTTTTCAGGAAGAATAGTTTGATTGCATTAGATTGTTTTGAAATTTTAAGCATGGTTCTCAAGATTTAAGAATAATGAATTAAACAGTTTTAAAGTTGAAGACTGAATGCTTATAACATTCAGATTGTAATACTACACACAAATTTTGGTAATTAAATGAACTGACTGGAAAAGAGTGATGATATTTATATAAACTGATGATTGAAAGATCCTTTCTTGGGGTCTTTATTTTCACAGTAAAATGTATATATAACATAATTCTAATGTTCTGTCAATAATTTTCTTAAAGGTTGCTATACTTTTTATTTTTAGTTTTACTGAAAGTAACCATTGGGACATATATATCACTTATAGTTTTGTCTCTTTAATATAATTGAAGTTAATATTTTTATAGAATTTATAAAAGTTAATTTTAAACAGGAACTTCCCAATTTCTTTGCCCTGGCAAAAATATCCAACTTTCCGAGATGGACCTGTTAAGTCAGGAGGAATGTGGTTGAAAGGCAAACAGGAAGATGATGGTGCTGAAGGTTTGTGGCGGATTCATAATGAGCTTTATGACTTATCTGAATGGGTTAATAAACATCCTGGAGGCTCTGAATGGATTCAGCTGACTAAGGCAAGCTCATCTTGTAATAAGCTCTTGACTTTATATTATGGTATGATAGCACATACAAAAATTTACATTTGATAGAATTCCAAGAATCTACAGTAAATAGCACAATTTGAGTTTATCTTCAAATAAGTAAATGTAAAGAAATTCATCTTAATTTATAGACATGGGCTTCAATCTCATCATTTCTTGAGGCAGTGTTTTTTGTAATTAGAACCATTGGGCCATAGTAAATAAAATTTAGCTGATATCTGAGAATTATGATGTACATACTTTATTGTAATTGAATTACTTATTTAATATTCTATATTGTCTGATGTATGAATTAATAAGTATACATAATAAATTATCTATTACAGGGGACAGACATTACTGAAGCATTTGAGAGCCATCATGTGTTTGATACTGCAGAAAAGTATCTTAAGTTGTTTCATGTGCGCAGTGCAAAATCACCTCGTAATTCTCCATTTACGTTCAAGCCAGATGGGTTTTACATGACTTTAAAGAAAAGGGCAAGAGAGGTTCTTCAAAAGGAAAAATCATCTGGGAGCTCTTTCTTTTCAAGAATGTTACTTGATACTTTACTAGCAACTGCCCTCAGTCTAAGCATTCTAGCTGCAGCAAAATCATCATTCTTTTTGGGAGCTCTATCAGGTCTCTTTCTTGCCTGGACGGTTATTTGCTCTCACAATTTCGTCCACCAGAAAGACACTTTTCGTGTTTATTACCTTGATCTTTCACTAATGTCTTCCAGGCATGTATTTATATTGTATTAAACTTACAATAGCAGCAAAATAGGGACCATTAATTTAATATGATAATGTGCTCACAGGGATTGGCGGATTTCTCACAATTTGAGCCACCATTTATTTCCTAACACTGTACAAGATTTGGAGATATCTCTCATCGAACCAGCGCTTCAGTTTATACCATGGTCTGGGAAAAGTAAATTTGCAAGATATGGCCCAATGTTATATGAACCATTACTATACTTTCTAACATTTCATTACATCTTTATTGGAAGGTAATATCATGTGATAACATTTTGTATCAATGATTCTGTAGTGATTTAAAGTAGCTTAACAAAGAAACAGATGGAAAAGCTTGAGACTTACAAATATCTAGGCATTATCCATACTTTACAGTTTAGTATTGAAATCTGTTAAAAATATACTATTTGAATTTTAAAACACAAATTTATTACTTAAAATATTAAATTCTGTACCACATACACAGCTTTACTACACTTAATTTAAAATATATTGAAATTATTTTGCTCCTCACTTAATTTTTTATATAATTTTAAATACCTGTGATAATTAATAGATTTGTACTAATCCATTTCATTATTGATCATTTTTAGGATGATGGATAACCATCATGGGAGTAAACTTGGACTCAGAAAAGCCGATTTCATACCTCTATTAATTCCAACTCTGATGTTATTGATTGGAGGAGCTACACTCCCAATGGCTTTGCTTTTGTGGACATGGGTCACAGTTGTTGCTAGTTTTGTCTTTAGTGCAATTGGAGTAAATGCAGCACATCACCATCCAGATTTGTTTCATGAAGGAGATGCTCCGAGGTGATGTCATTTTCTGTTTGTTGAAATACAAACTTATCTTAATGTTAAAACTGATAAAAATCAACCAATAATAACAACAAATAATTTACCCTTCTTTATTAAAATTTGTGTTACAGGAAAGATTTAGATTGGGGATTGCAACAATTGGATGCTGTGAGAGATAGACCAATAATAAGCAAATATAATACATTGGCACTGATGTTCTTTGGACATCATGGTCTACATCACTTATTTCCTACCCTGGATCATGTTCTGCTGGAAAAACTTTATCCAAGTTTCAAGAAAACATGCAAAGAATTTGGCATTGACTATAAACCTTATTCATCTATAGAATTAATTCGTGGGCAGTTCTTACAAGCAGCAAGAGATCAGCCAAACACTAAACCACCAGGAAAAAGATGACATACATAATACAGTTCTGTCCATTGAAAACAAAAAGATTTCAATAACTGCATCATAGTATTATGTTAAAGTGACACAAAAATATTGCATTTTTTTTTAAATTTAATGAACTCATTACAAAATATTACTTATTATCTTGCAAAATCTACATCACAATAAAATATGATAAAAAACATTCCAAGGAAAGTACCAGATAAATTGTAGTTCATGGTATGACAAAGGCTAGATTATTTTACCAAAAAGGTTTCTGTTTGATAGTATTTGTAAATAATGAGTCATTGTTATAATAGGAAACACTTAGAATAATGTGTGAAATTAATTAAAACATTTAAGAGATTTTGCATACATTTGAATGATATAGTAATTTTAAGTAGAACATTTTGAATACCAATATGTCTATCAGTAAGACTTAACATTCTATTTTATATGTTGCTATTAATTTGCTGGATTTGTGGTTAATATGTATTAGTACTATTTGTTTGCCAAATCACAATTTTTTGAATAAAACTTATTTCCATGGTATATTTCTTCTTATTCAATTTGCAAAATATCCTCAGAATTCTTTAGATATGATGAAGGAATGGAATGCCAAATGAACTAAAAAACAAAATATTTAAAAAAATTCTGGCATAAAGAATGCCAATAATAGCTTTAAGTAGTTTATATCCAATACTACATTAAATTTTACTTTTCATATGTCACTCTATGAATTATCATATTGGACCTACCTTTTAAATATTAGTTAAAAATCAAACGAAGAGAAAAAATAGGGTTTATATACAGATATTGTAAGTAGCATGAATGTTAACTATAATATCGAACAATGCAATTTCAACAAATAAATTTTATGTAGGTACATTAAGAAACAGAGCCACTTGCTTATTATGGGCAAAAATAGAGATGGCTTTCATGCTGATTATTTACACAGTCAGTATACATAAACTCCATAATATTCTTATTACCTTAATTGATTCTATTTTAAGTTACTGCCCTACAGATAATGTACAGTAGCTATTAAATACAGTTCAAAATATTAATTAGAAATTTATTTCTAAAAAATGATTAATTCTTATCACTGGAGCTAAAAAATCTGTTTATAATATTAAGAAAATTCTGTAAAGGGTAAAATTATTTCAATAAATTTTAGAACAATCATTTATTACATGGAAGAATAAAGGTTTACTATAATAAATCATGTAATTAAAAACATAATAAATAAAATATACTTTACAAAATCTTTTTACATTTAACTTTATACAAATTTACAATAAGAAGTTATTGTTAATGTCATTGTTTATTATTGTTCACTTTGTTCCTTCATCATTAATATACAACAGAAACCTTCACACGACTAGAAACTGTCACTTTGATAGCTAACGAATAGTTTGCTCATGTATGAATTATTTTGTGATTTCATTGTGCCCCCCTACAAAATTCACTCATATTTACTATCAGTCACAATTTGTTCATATACAGTACAATAGTACAATCAGTGAAAAGAGTCTTAAACCACATGGATTATTATTATTAACACATGAAATTTCACACATCATTTTCATGGCAGTACTGTACTTCAGACTTCAGGTTTACCCGATTGGAGATATCAACAAGTTTCTTTGACACAATTATTTTACTTACACATCCTCGGAATCTTAAGTAATATGATGGTGGAAGTCCTAGAGGCAAATTTGGTGAACCACCTGACAACATAACACTTTTATTAATAATATATTCACAATAATATTGACAGTTTATATTTTAAAATGTGACACTGAGGAAATGGATAGGATAACTTTTGCCAAATTTAATTGTTAGGCTATGAACTACAAAATTATATACTATATATTAAAAATACATTATTGTTGTTGTAGTACTCAGTCCTTAGTCTTATCTTATGCAACCCTTCATGCTAACCTATTCTGTGCAAGTCTATTCATTTCTGTGTAACTACAACAAATTGTGACACAGAGGAAAACATATCAGCAAATCAGTAATTATTTAGTGTTGTTGTTGTGGTATTCAGCCCTAAGACTGGTCTGATGCAAACCCTCATGCTAACCTATCCTGTGAAAGCCTTTTCATTTCTACAGAGCTACCACATCCCACATCCTCCCTTATCTGTTTAGCATATTCCATCCTTGGCTTCCCTCTTCTGTTCTTACCCCACACACTTTCCTCTAATGCTAATTTTACAATAACTTCATGTCTCAAAATGTGACCATTAATCTATCCTTTCTTTTTGTCAAAGTCCCCCATATTGTTCTCTCTTCTCTTATCCTGTTTATAACTTCCTAGTTAGTTACTCTATCCACCCATCTGATTTTCAGCATCCTTCTATAGCACCACATTTATCATTATAAGTTCATCTTAAATTTTTAAGTAATTAATAATATGAAATTCATTTATGTGATTAAAATTTTAACAAGTACCATACAAAAAATTACAGTGAAGGAATTTATAAAATATAAAATTAGTATGACGTATTTGAAACATTATTGATATATATGATTAGAAAAGGATGAAGATTAATTTCTGATTGTGGAATATTAAAATTAATTATTTCTAAAATATATATTTTTTCCAGAGTTGGAGGCAACTAATTAAAAGGATAATTCTGTAAAACAAGTAAATCTACTTTTCTGTATAGAATAATTTTAACAGACAAATTGTAAAAAATTATTATAACATATAAATGACTCTGGAATGGAAACTTACCAATCCAAAGCCACCCATTACTCCTTAATTGATATGGCCCTGATCTTCCTATATTTCTAATTGAATTGGCCTTATCTACTTTTAAATATACATGATGATGCCTTCTGTTAACTGTCACTGTGTGCCAGGCACCATCACTGACAAATACCTTAAACCAAGAAAACAAATAGATTATATTAAAAAAAACATATATAATGAAAGCAAGAAATTGTGATCAAGTGATACAAATTCAGTTTTATTATTTTTTAAAAAAATAATTGGAAATTGTATTCAGAGGTGTAGTGTGGTGGGGGCAGTGCGAGCAACTTGCTTGAGGAGCACTTTTTAGAGGCGGTGAAATTTCACAATAAATATTAATAAGTTGTAATATGAACTTAAAATTTGATCCCTGTACAACAATTTATTCTTGCCAAAAAGTTGTTAAGAATTTCTTCAAATATTGGAGACTTTTTGAGTTAAGAACCTAAAGAAGGGCAGCAAATCTGGCCTACAGCCCTGGTGGTTGAAATCTACACTATGCCACTGATTGTATTGTTTTGATACTCTACAAGGTATGATTTACCAAATATTTGTTGTCTCATATATATTTCCATCTAATTTAATGCGGAAACTATAATCCAGCCATTTATGATTAATTAAGCTATGGAATAATATATGAATAAAAATATTGTAATAAAATTATTATGTATGTATATTCTGTATTTTATCTTGATTGTAAATCTATGTTTTGAAATACTTGTTTGTATTGGAAGTAACTAACAAAATTGCTAATTGTATGCATATTATCACAAAATGTAATTGTATGAACTGGTAATATTAATTGTGATTGTAATATAAATTAAGTTATACCTTTGATCTCAGAATTAAAGGCCTGTAACCTTTACCAACACTAAACCTTAGATGTAAAAATCCATTAACAATAGCTAGTGCAAAGTGATTTGCTGTTAAAGATTTTCCTTTACTTAGCCAGAAAATGAGGCCATTCATTTCCATTGTGCGGAACTCAAACTCATATCTATTAATTCGTTCAACTTTCCTCCTATAATGAGCAAAAAAGTAACATTGAAAATTGTTAGTGATAACCATTGATTTACATAAAGGGTAAATGAAATGAATAGTATTAATATTATTTTTTTTGAAATATGAAAATAATAATATATAAGTTAATAAAATTCCATTCCCCTTGATTTTAACCTTTTATTACAGTTTATAAATTTGTAACTTCCTCAAAAATTGCTTTGACATATATAGAACTTTAAATTAAATGAAAATAAGAAGTAGAGAATCAATAATATTATAAATCACACTAACGCATAATAAATGAATGTATGAGAAATAAAACAAGTAGAACACACCACAACAGACTGCATATGCATTGGCAAACTCTTACCTCTTGTCCACCTTATTAAGGAACTGGTAGAAAGTATTTCCACTAAATTTCAATTCTCTACTACCAGTAATTGTGGAATTATCTGTAATAAAAGAGCATTTTAATTAAATTATTCATGAATGCTATTTTATTAATTAAGCTAGATTACAGAGCAACTCACAGTGTTGACAGTTGGATCCAAAATATTGTGGCTTGCATTTGCAAGTATATGTGTTCAATTGAGCAATACATGTCCCACCATGGTGACAAATATCAGCAATGCAAGGATGCCCATGCCACTGAGTGATATCTTCTACTCCTTCTCCAAGGTTATCCAACACATGTCCATTTATTGTTACTCTCTGAATTGCTCCATTAAGACCAGGAAAATCTTTAAACCTGAAAAAATGTTAGTAACTAAATAAATTTATTTACCTTTAATCATACAGTACATAAAAATACATTGAATATTTAATGCAATCAGAATAATTTGGTTGTTTATTTGATATCAACACCTTTTACAGTGTATGAAATGTTTAATATATTTTTTTAATAATGTGAAATAATGAAGTAGGTTTCTCACAAACACTTTAGTCAATAAGAAATTTGTGTTTATATAATTGTATAGCATGGAATCAGTTTTAGTAATGTGATAAGGCAAAATCTGGGACAGGAATTATTCTTATTATGTAAAACATTATATCGGTTGTCCCTGAAACTGATTTAAAGTTATACAGTACTTATCACACAGTAAAAGTATGAACCTGCACATATCAGTAGTAATAATTAGTCAAATTGAGATGAATGAAATGAGAATTGGTTCCAATTAAATGTCTTCAAAAATAATTCTATAAATTGTTGATTTCGGCAGAAAGGTGTGTAGAAATGTAATCGAGGATTGATTTTACTTAAAGCCAGAGAAGTAGAAGTTCAAAATAGATTGAATAATAAAAGATTAGAATAAAGTTACCTGTAATTTAATGTAATGGGTTTTAATTAGAACAATTTAATTACTATAAAACCATTTTTAAATAATAATTGGTGGAAATTGGATACTCTTTTTAATTTTAATATATTTTATCAAACTATCAATTATTTTGATGACAAGTACAAAAACAGTAAAATTAAATTTCAATGTCCTATACTTACGGAACTCCTCCAATGTACATTGGAAGTTTCAAGTCAAGTTTATTAAGTGGTGGGCCAGAATAACCATTTGCTACTATGCCATCATCTAATTGTAAACTTCCATCTCTTCCAATTCGACTTGCTCTAACTGAATGCCATTGTCCCAACAATATTACTTCCTGTGAACTGAATTAACATAATTACTTCAATCCAAGAAATGTAAAAAACTCATATATGTATTTCATAAAATATTTTTTTTTTACTACAAACACATATGGTAATAATTTGTATTGAACCAGACAGTGAAAGTTAAACTTTAATCAAATGAGAATGATAGGGTATTAATCTCAATGCAAATTTAAAATATAGTTGTTGTGAATACTCTTTTCTTCAGAGAATCATTAATGAATCTTGCAATTTAATATTTATGCATCCAATTTTCTTAAAACTTACATGATAGTAGCTACACCACTTCCTAAATTAAATTGAAATTGAACTCTTCCATCTACTAATTTTAGCATTATATAGTCTCCTCTGCCATTTTCTAACTGTCCATTGTAGAGCAAAATGCCATTTAGAGACCTTGAGAGAAACCAGATCTCAATTGAAAAAGCAGAACTGACTCCTTCTAAACAAGGAAGTTCTATGTTTGATGAGCCATCAAATTCTGGTATGAAAGCACCATTTGGTTCAATGAGCACTGAAACAAACATATTTGTAGCTACAAGTTTGCATTTATTAATTGTTATGGTAAAATATGAAGATTTTACATTTTCTTATTTTACTTTATTTATTCGTTTGTATTTTAATATATTTATTACATATTAGATTAGTGACTTTCCATATATGTTTAGAAGAGACAATGTTTGAATGAAATGAAAACAATAAAGTGATAGCAGATTCTTTATCTATGTAAAAATCAAACCAAATGCTTTTTTCAATAACAAATATTTACTATTACTTAATTAGAAACCCACTAAGTCAGACTTCAGCATAAAATACCAATTAACCTTATCATTACATTTTGTTATAAATTGAGTTCCCCCATTGTAGGAAACTGTATTTCAAACAAATAAATTACCTCTTTTCAGTGATGACACACAAAGAAGATAAGCAGCAGAAAACAGAAATAATAATAATCATTATAATATTTCCAACAACTACTTCTAATGGAATTTTTATAAACAAAAAGAGATTATGTACAAGTAATGCATTGAAATTTTAATAAAGTAAGAATATTTAACTCACAAATGTATAATTAAAATAGTTAGTAATTAATAATGTAACTTACATTTGTGGCATGAGTCTCCTTCATGACAAACACAACTAAATCCTCCTTGAGGAATAACTTCACAAGTGGAGGTAGAGACACATGGGTTGTAACTACACATGTCAATTCTGTTCTCACATAGCTGACCTAATTGTTTTACATACATTAGTTACATTGCACCATGTTTCTTACGAATTTAAAAATGTGAAAAGTAAATAATTTAAGCAAACCTGTGTAATTTTGTGAGCAAAGACAGTGAAATTCTTTGTCTGATGTGGCAAGGCATGTGCCACTGTGAAGACAAGGAGAAGTTGCACATGGACCCTTTTCACATTCTTGAATGCCTTCAATATGTAAAACTAATGTATCATATCCTTCTGCTAACATAACATCATGTTGACCCAGCTTTAATCGTCTTACACATCCAAGTAGTCCTTTAGATGTGCCAATGTTCTCAAAAACTCTAATTATGAAACAATATTATTAATTAAAGTAATAAAAATAATAGGTAAAGTAAAGGTACAATAATTTGAATATAATTTCAATACATCAAATCTAAAAGTAAGCCGTTAACTCTAAATTACAAAAATAAGAGGGAAAAGATAACACTTTGAATAAAAATCATTGCTTTATAACATTTATTACATAAAAAATCTAAGTTAAAGACCATATGATTTGTGAAGTTAGTGTTTAATTGTTAATGAAGTATATTTTATGAGATAAACATACCAAATATATTTATATACTTTGGAGTATATTATTTTCTCACAAATAACTAATGAAGTGCTAAAAATCATATAATAAAATAAATATAATGAAGTAAGAAATGAAAGTTATTCTCTTTTTACACACCTAGAAGAATTAGTTGGTATATAGCCAACAAAAGTATCATCTGTTAAATCAAGTGATTTCAGCATTCCCTGTGATTGCCCTGAGATTTCTGGTCCATTATTTAATCTCAGCATTCCATCTTTATGATAACGACGTGCTGTAACATGTTGCCATTCATTCAGTGAGACAGGTTCTGAAGAATTTATGATTACGGGCCCATTACCAAGGTTGTAACGAAATTGTACATATCTGAAATAATTACAAATTTTAACAATTAAAAATAAATATTGTCTCATCTAACATGGAATCATTAACAAAATTATTTGAAATGCTTGAACTGTTGGTTTATAATAAGTAAGCAGGAAAACAACTTATGCCACACTTACCCATTAATTATAGCCAAAGATACATAATCTCCTTTTCCATCTACCTTTTGCTGGTTATAAAGTATAATTCCATTATTACTATAAGTAATAAATTCAACTTCCAAACTTAGCTTATTGTAGCCTTTTAGTCTCTTAAGTTTTAGATATGCTTTGCCATCAAATGCAGGCACATGATATGCTGAAACATAACACAAAATAGTAAACTCCACAAGGCAGTTACAAATAAGACATTACTTTTATGTCTAAAATATTAGTGAAAAATACAAGAAGAGTTAAATAAAAGTTATTAACATATATCACAAGGATTAAACAAGAGAGAAAGTATATAATACAAACAAATTTTACAGACAACATGCTCTGATAAACGCATATATATATAAACCATTTGCATACATATCATTAAATTAGGACCTATATTTATTCAACATTCTTTGAATATGCATTATGTTACCTATGCAATGCTGTCTGTCCCTACTGGCAATGAATCCCTTCATACATATGCAGCCTCCTCCTTCACAATATGTTTTAGCCACTCTACAATCATTATCCGTTAAACAAAGATCTCCAATAAGGGCAGTGAAAGAATTCACAGTTGCTGGTGTTGGTCTGTATGCATTTGCATAATAAATATCTGTAAGGTTATGAATAACATTAATATCAGTTATGATTTTGTTATAATATGCTAGGAACTTTAAATTTTGTCAAAATGCTAAATTTAATTTAAGTAGTTTTTATTTTGATGTAATATTATTTTGGTTTCTGTTAATATGTTGGTAGAATTAGAATATGAAATACAGAGGAAAAAATACTAAATTATTTATTTCCAACTTATATTTTTTATCTCTGCTCATCACTGCATTCCTTACAATTTCACTTTTCATTTCCTGGAGATGGTAAACCCAAATAATTTCCTCGCATGAAACAGTTACTTTGAAACCATTATAAAATATCAGAAAGAAATGTTTTTTCCACTTTCAATCATGTGGTGCATTTAGTATACATATGATTGTATTTCAAATTTTATCTTTATATCTCTAATAATCACTGGTTTTATTGAAGACTCCAAATATGTTAGTTGATAGTTGCTCACTATATTAAAAATAATTTTAATGAAGAATTTCTATTTTGTGATATAATTTAAAAATTTCTTCTGTAGTAAATATAACATACATTGTTTTAATTCTATTTATAAATAATAACTAATTCATTCCAAACCTATAAGTATAAATTAATTTTATAATATCTACCATTTTGATATTGCAAGCTCTCATCATCCATTAATTCTTCTTCATGTTGTGTATTATAGCTGTGGTAAAAATATTGTCCGCCTACATGATCAAGATGGCGAGTTGATTTAGAACTTGGCTCTTCAGTTTTTAGATGATTTCCTAAAATATACAATACAAATAAGTATATTTTTATAAAAATTTTAAATGATGTTATATTTATGTAATTGCTAGGGTAGAATATACATAGAGAAATATATCAAGGGAAATATTCTGACAGAATATTAGCACAAGTAGCCCAAATTTCATATCTGAATTTAATTATAAACTTATTGTTACATAATATTCAAAATTCTGAATATAATACTACCAGTAAAACAACAGTATTTTTACAAAGAAAGAAAATATAGTAAAACATTAAACAAGTCTTTATTATCATTTACTTGATTAGTCTAACACTGTACCTATTACTTCTGAAGCACATCCATGTACCCCAAGTACATGATTAGAATTTGCACATTGAGAGCACTTTCGACCTTGTATGCCAGTTTTACAAAGGCATTGTCCGGTAGTTCTTTCACATTCACCCTGCATAGCCCCCAGTTCAGAGCATCCACAGGCTAAAAATACAGAAGTCTCTAATTCATATACATTTTTATTTGTTACAAAATGGACAAAAACTACTACTTTCAGTATTATAGTATAGTATTTAAAGAAATTTACTAATTTTATGATTAGACTACTGAACATATTACTTCTGGAATAAACTCACGTTGGCATCCTTGCTGACTAAGGGGGGATCCCCAAAATCCTGGCTGGCATTCATCACATTTAGTTCCACTAACTCCTGGTTTACAAGGACAGTTTTCTTTAGATGAATTACAAGTATCTGATAAGAAGCCTGGAAGAAATTGATTGTTGATTATATGATTATATATTAAATTAAATTAAAATAAAACATATAATTATTGAAACAATGATTTAATGTAACAGTAATAAAGGTGTATCTCAAGAGCAAAGCCTTAAAATTCAAATTTATTTAAAATGTGTCAAATATAATTTGTTTCGTCTTGTTAGGCCTACCTGTTTTACAAGGCCCAGCATGTTTTTCTAAAATTTCCACTTTAAGATTGCAAGAGTCTGCTTGTAAGCTACAACTGCTGTTATAAGTAATACCATTATTGCCACAGACAGGTTGTATAACTTCAGATGAACACAGAGGACAAGCACACTTAGAATGCCCATTTGTTGTAGTGCATATAGATCCATACAGGCAGTCACTACATGAAACAACTTCTCCTATAAGTTAAAAGAGAACTTTATTATTATCTTCACAGTTAAAATAATGCATAATTACATGAAGAAAATATTTCATTTCATACACTGATGAGATGCACAAGCTTTTGTGTTAAAAAAATTTTCATGGATGTGAATTTCTCAGAGTGTTGTAGTTTGTCCCAAATAACTCCTCTGCAGTGTCAGTTTCAGAACAAAGAAGTGTTCCAGTTTGTAGGTGAAATCCTATGCAGAATCCTGTACATTCTATCAACAAAACTGCACTCCTGGATCCCTTCTCTTTTTAAAGATTCATTAACAAATAATGAGAAAGTCACACTCTCTTTAAAGCTTAAATGAATAAACAAAAACCTGCTGGAATAATTTCTTCTAGAATATTATCTTTCAGTTAGACTGTTATGGCTAGCTTGTCATTACAAACATAACTGTTTAACATAATCATTCAGGTTTTTCGAGTATTCCATTGTCTGAGCAAAAAAGAGAGAGAAAGATAGATGATAAACTAACCAGAGTGAAGCAATCAGAGAAGAAAAACCAAACACACAAGTCAGGTTTACCGAGACAGAGTTACGAAGAATAGCAGAGAGACAAACAAGAGAGACTTCCCTCTAATGCCAATTTTACAACACCCTCGTGTCTTAAAACGTGACCTATTAATCTATCCCTTCTCTTGGTCAACGTCCTCCATATTGTTCGCATTTCCCGTATTTTGTTTAGAACTTCCTCATTAGTGATTCTATCCACCCATCACATTTTCCTATAGCACCACATTTCAAAGGCTTCTATTCTTTTCCTTTCCCCAACTCCTATCGTCCACGTTTCGCACCCATATAAAACTACGCTCCATACCGAAATTTTAACAACGATTTCCTAATATTCACACTTATATTACCGTAAGTAAATCCCTCTTTTTCGCAAAAGCCTTCCTTGCCTGTGCTTACTCTTTATGTCTACTATACTTCTACCAATTCCCAAGCAGCAGAATTCCTTAACTTCCGTCAAAATATCCTTTCCCAATCTAACATACTTCGTTATTCCACTGTTTCACATACTACACTCCATCACATTGGTTTCCCCTCTATTAATCCTCATATTGAACTCTTTCTCGAGGACTACGTTCATGCCATTTATTATGGTTTCCAAGTCTTCTTCTGACTCTACTAATACTACAGTATCATCGGCAAAGTGCAAGGCGTGAAAATAGTACCCAATGCCCGACCTACCTGATGTAGGTTTTGTAGGGTTTTCCCTGCATCTCATCTGTTTCAGGACCACCCTCATGTAGCCTGTAAAAATACTGTAAATCAGTATTCTTAAAGAGGAAAAAGTAAGGAAAGCCAATGCAGGGCGGGAGGCTATGGAATTTCCCCAATACAACAATTGAATTTTCCTGCCAATATTTTGGTTTTGTTAGCCGCAAGGTAACACAACTCCTAAAATATCCCATTGTTGATGCTACCATTTTGTCTCCGAATCAATAAAGAGAACTAATTTTTCCACCCGTTTAATAATCTTACGTTTCGATAACTATTCATTAAAATGTTATTAGTGTCAGTCTTTTGCACTGCCTGGGTGGTTTGTACCAGTAGGTCTCTGGCACATCAATTACATTTCCTATTGCTAAATTCGATCATTATCGATTCTATGACAACAGTCGGGGGTTTTGTACCTCATTCAGTGTCGCTTCTTTGTTTGTCGTAGAGATTCTTACCACAAGCAGCGTCACCAGTCTGCGAGACGGGGATCCTGGCGAGGCAGGAGGTCCTCCTGAGATCGCAGTTGCTGGAGTAGGTTCTGCCGTCGGAGCCGCACACGGGACGGAGGACGGCGTCGCAGGGCGGAGGACACTGGCACGTCGCGGCGCCTTCGTCGTTCACTGCGCAACGCTCGTAGGGACCCGCGCACACAACGGCCGTACACGGGTTACTTCCTGAAAAACACGCACACACCCGTACATACAAAACTCACATGATGAGAATTCACGTTCCGATGTAGCTCAGTTCACCACGTAATATGCGCGCGTGAATATCCAGCTCACACAGTTTCCGGGCGCCAGGTAATTTTACGAAAAATATTACCGAAACGTTTTTAGTTGTGATTTTATTCAACAGAAACATAATAATAATAATGTTTATTTCCATAATTTACAACAGTACATAATGGGAAATCGTCGAACAAATAATTAAAACATAACTGAACGATCGCGAGATGCAGTAACGCACATACCTAGAGGTAGTAGACGTTTATTTAACATGAAGTGCTGTACAAAGACTCGTACTGCGAAGGACAGACCCCGATTTGGGATCCAGTACAATTTATACATTCATGGAATATTCCAGAAACAGAACATTCTCGAAACAGAAAATACTAGAAATCAAAGGTAAACAAAGTAAATAAATAAAACAGTTACATTGAGTGGGACTCGAACCAGAGTCCACATTACTGCAGTCCTGGTCGATACCCCTGAGCCACCACTACAGGCTTCCAATAGTTGCAGTGCTCCCGCTGTTAGTTCCGTGCTGCCCTGAGTCCCTTAGATCTCGTCGTTGGCCCGATGTAAGGTGATCCAGTCCTCCCTGGTCTTGGGCTCGCAGTCGTCATGGCTTCGCCCTCGTCTCCGTATAATTCCGCGCCGTCGTCGGGTTGCGTTTGGTCTTCAACTTCCCCTTGAGCGTCGGGTTCGTGATACGGCTTGATCCTCAGCACGTGGACGGTGTGTCACGACTCTTTCTGCGTCTCCAATTGGGAAAGTAATCCTCGACCTCATATGTGACGTTGAATAAACGTCGAAGAACACGGTACGAACCAAAGGACCGTTTCAGGAGCTCTTCCGAGAGGCCGCCTTTACGAATAGAGGTTAAGATCCTGACCAGATCCCTGGCTGGTACAAAACTGGACGATGTCTTGCGTCATGTCGTTATATATAACATTCACACCTAACATTTGAATCGAATGTATTGGATCAAATATTACAGGCAAACATTTGAGTGAAACGTTTACCGCATCGTGTGGCGCCGGCTTAACGACAAGTGTAGGCCTGCTTCACACTAACCCGATTATCCGACACCGACAGCAGGGTAAACTGCAGAAGGCTTAAAATCTATTGAGACCTTTCACATTCGTTCAGTCTACAATTTACCTTGTTCCTAGTCAGATAGTCGATTGTTTCCCTCAAAATTTTTTTGCACGATTTTGCACGTGTATTTTTGATTTGTTATCATGGAGAATATAGATATAGAATATAGATTAAATTTCGTTCATGTTCAACTTGTGAAGTGGGACAAAACAATAGGTAGAATAAATAATAGGAATGCCTGGATACAATTTTGCAAAGAATTAAAAATGGTTATGAAGATATGAATGAAAAGAAATCATGGAATACAGTACAAAATATTAATTCTATAGTTCTCATTATATTAAAATTTTAAATGTTTTAAATTGTGGTAACTACAAGAAAACAATATTTATACAGCATACAATATTATACATGTTTTGTTTTCGTTTCTATTAAACAAAACATAAAGAGTGGCCGAAAACTAGAAATGGTAAAAAAAATTAATTAGAAAACGTTTCGTCTCCCAACTTTAGGGGCTTCCTCAGTTCTTTCTACAAAAAATTATGTAAGTAAATAAACATAGTTCAATAGAAATTAATAAATAAAAATAGTACGATGTTTTACTTACAATTAAAATAATACAAAAAAATTCTTGTTGCTCCTGCAACGTTCGGAGCCTAAATGAGTGAGAACAATGACAAGGAAAAAGATCGCAAAGCTCACAATGTACTAACAGAAAATTTTTAAACTATTGAAATTACATTTCAAAGGTTCGAGAATACACAAGCAAATAAGAATAATGATGAGCGAAATGTTCCACATAAAATCAAATCTTAATTATTTAAATGTAAAACCAGATACGCAATATTTAATTTTTTTACGATTCTTTATTATTATTTTTTTCTATTATTTTAATTGTATGACATCAATTTTATTTATTAATTTTTATTCAAGTATGTATATATAATTGTATATTATTTTGTTGAGGAGGTCCCTTAAGTTGGGGTGATGAAACGGTTTCTAATTGCATTTTCTTTTCTGACTTTTGGCCACTCTTTGTGTTTTATTTATATTGTTAAGTCAAATAATATTACTTTAATTATGTATTAAATATATGACATTTGCTATTTTACTGAACCAGTAGTAGTAAGTTATTTTCTGAAATTCCCCCACATACGCATTAACTTCTCATTATACTTTTAAACTCGGTTATACATAGAGTTTCTTTCAATGTGTAGCTAACCTTTTCAAAAACAAAATTATGTAAAATCACAAGGGTATTTATGAAACTCTGAAGTACCAAGCTCGCTATTTACTTTTTCAACGGAATTATTCTTTCGGTAGGAATGTTTCATGACGATGAAGTGATGGAATTTTAGCTGAAGGTAATGCAGCTTCTTTCGGATATGAAAATACGAAAGAACATAATAACCAGGCCTCTCCTCAAAAATACATTCCTTCCACTTCCAGAAATTTTCCTCTTTATAATTAATCAGGCCAAGAAGTTGGTCGAAATTGTCAACACTCATACGCAAATGATTAAAAAATTTATATTCATACTTTCGCAATTCCCCCAAAAAACATAGAATGCCCCCAACTTGTCTCTTTGCATTATCAATGGATGTACCCATTGCATCCCGTTTCTTCGTCTCTTATTCAAACGTCTATACAGAACTATGCAAGTCAATAAACTATTACGCTAAATGTTCGTATCACAATTGAACCTGAGATTGTTTGCATTTTACTTAATTTTTAATGTATGGATTTATTTGAGTAATACACACTATGTCTTTTTCCAAAGTCAAACGGTTTCTTGATTTCGTTTTCAAATTTACCATAGTGGAAAATCCTTGTTCACAATTGTAGGATGTTGAAAATAGCATCAATACTTTAAACGCTGCATCCAAAATTGATCGGCACATGAAACTTAATTGAATCGCCTGACCAGTCGAAAGCTCTATAAGTTGATCATGAAGACGGACACTTAGCTCGGCATTTTGTACTGCTTGTTCGTTGAAAGGATTTACTATCCACAAGTCACCGCTGATATCTTTGTTTGGAATGTAATCCGTCAGTTGTTGAATTAAGGCCGCGAGGTGTGAGGATATGAGATGAAGGAGAGAAGAAATGTCAAGGGACATGTCGCCTACACTCGAATTAAAAGTTTTATACATCTAGTTAAGAGCAATAATCGTCTTAAATACATGCTACACGTTAAATTAATTGTAATTATAAATAATTAACTCACTTTTTCAGTAAATATAAACATTTATCAATTGTAGATATAATTAACATGGTAATTGAACTTTGCAATTCATAGGGAATCGCCAAAAAGGGGGTCGTAGGACCTAAAAGATTGAGAACCCCTGGTCTTTACAAAACTATGCAAGCCAATGAACTATCACGTATTACAACTGAGCCTCCGTCCTTGAGCCTCGACGAGACAACTGGGTAGATATGACAGGCAAAGCGGGTTAGTGTGAAACGACGACACGGCTAGAGGAGACAGGTTGTGGTACTTTCGGAATGTTGCGGTGTTACCTGACGCGCAGTGGCCCCTGTAGATGATCCTGAGCGTCGCCCCGCCGTCGCGACACTCCTGCTGGCGCATGGCGCACTCGCTACTGTAGGTGAGTCCGTCGGACGCGCACACCGGCGCCGTCTCCGAGCAGACGCCTCCGCAACGGCACTCGGGGCGTCTCCCAGCGCGGAGGCGGCACACGGCGCCCTGGAGGCACTGCACGCCGGCGCACGGGTCTGGGGCAGAAAGGGCTCTTTAGGGAGGCCGGACTGGGCAGGCGGGCAAGGACGAGGCGACGCGTCGGCGTCCTTCCTTACCGCAGCGGCCTCGGAAGCGCAGCGTGAGCGACGCGTTGGAGCGGCAGGCGTCGCGTCGCAGGGCGCACAAGTCTGCGTAGTCGTGGCCGTCGCTGCCGCACACGGGGCCGTCGCCCACCCGGCAGCCGCCCAGGCACGCGTCTCGCTCTGTGGAACACCATTTAGCATTTAGGCAGACTAAGGAAACGTAAAATCAGTAAAAAGTGAATACTGAGTATTGGAAATTTTTACTAACTTACAAATTGGTGAATTATTATTTGAACAAACATAAGGAGAGATGTGGAAATCAATGGGATTAGAGCAAGTGCTCCATATAGAAAAAATCCTACCTCCTTAGGGAAGGCCTGTTAGAGTCTCTCGCAGGCATTTCCCCCCAGAAAGACTGCGGGTGTTCACCTGATTATGTCGGGAATGCCTCGCACTCTCTCTGGGCTTTATTTTATCAAAGTTCTCCAATGCCGAGAAACCTTCACCCATTTTGGGAGGTATACATATACCGCTGATCCCATTGGATCAGTCGGCTAACTGCCTCCTAAAACTGGTCGAGACATGGAGAAGGGAATGCTGCGACCCCATTCGGAAGGGCGTGAGAATAGTACCCAATGCCCGACCTACCTGAAGCAGGTTTTCTTGCATCACTTTAGGTGAAACACCGGGTAGGATCCTTAAACATAGCCCGGGACCCATACTTAACCCTTGGCTACCTTGCTCTACCTTCCGCATCCCGCCTTTTCAATTCTCTTCCTATGCTATTAAAGTGGAGTTGCCTGTTTCAGGTTCACCCTCATGTAGCCTGTTAACCCCCCCGCAAAAAAAACAACAACAAACTGAGAATAATACCACTGGCGAAAGTGAGTACATAGACCTACAACCAGTGGCGTCTACTGCATATGCACTCATGTACAACAGCACATTAATTAATTTAGGGGCAATTATTTGTTTAGTAATTTTAAGAAACTCAAATAACTGCCCGATATCCAGCGCGCTCCCGTCCATATACATATGTGCTACATTCTTTATAGCATGATAATCCTGTCTAGAATGAGAAATGCGCATGCGCAGTATTACCCTTTCAAGCCTCAGCTCTTCCCAGATTTAACAATTCTATGAGCTACAAAAAGCACAGCGCCGGGCAGAGCGTGCGTGCTGACACAGATGTAGGCGGCCTAATCAGGCTACTGTTTCAAACGTTTTCGACGAAAAAAGATTACTGTTTATCGACTTGTTTTGGTTTATTTAATAAAGGGTTATTTAAAAAAAGACGTTTAACGGGGGCATTTTGAAGACTTTCATAACTCTGAGTAAATATGTGGCTTCTTCCTAAAATTAAATTTCTCTATTTTAAATATGTAAGAAGTAAAAATACTTTCGTGTTAGGAATTTGCGCAAATTTTATTTTATGCTTTTACAATTTTATAAATTTGTCCCTATTGCACGTTATGTAAATGAAATTATAAAAGTAGTATATTACGGGTCGTGAAGTATTAACAACACTGTAGATGTATTATTAATATCTTACCTAAGGGGAATTGTTATCATAAAAATTGTTCCTTGGTCCTTAAATACTCACCAGCCACCACTGTCTAGAGGTTATAAAAAGTTGTCAACAAGTAAAAGCAAAAGTGATGTAAATTGGCTGCTGAAATACTATTTTCTCGGTCCCCGTGTTCAAACTTTCTCCTACGTTCGTCGAGAACAGTATTGAGTAATCATGAACCATCTGAGACAGAGAGTCACTAATTTTATTCATGAACTGGAGCAGCTTTAATCTATGAGAAATTCCAACAAATGTTTAAATATCTTTAATCTCTTCTTCTTCCTTGGCACTGCAGCCATTTCAGGGCCTTGGCCTACCGGGTCGACTGCGGACATTACGAATTTGTATTCTCCGGCAATCTTAATCCCAGTCCTCGTGAGCATGACGCCACAAACATCCAAGCCTATGACAAAATTCGAACCCGAGACCTCTGGGTTGTGAGTCAGGGACGCTAGCCACTAGACCACAGGTGGTCGGAAAAAATCTTTAATACCTACTCAAAAAGTCACTCCCAATGGAATTCCTCATTCATTCATTCGTGTTGTGCGGTAGGATTGTCATGAATATTATTAATTTTAATATATACATAAATGAAACGTCTTAGATGCATTAAATAAATACAAAATTGTTTGCTGACAAATTTTATGTATTGTTTATTTATTCATACTTAATTTATTGAATTTTCTTCTGATAATTCAGTTCCTCGGGCGTACCCGTTGCAGGACGCAGTCCACTGGGAAAAATTATTCATTCTTAGGTATTCCATTTAAAATATACCTAATCAAGTCCACAAATATGGATGAAACGTCGCCGACGAATTAAATAAATATAAAATTGTCTGCTGACAAAAATTAATGGGCTGTATTGTTTATTTAAATATGAATTTATTAACAAATTTAATTTAAATGTACAATTTTAAAGTTTGTGACACATTAATTTGTAGCGCAGTAGGACCCCTCCCTAAGTTTATTCGAACTTTTGGATTTTTGAATGATCAGCAAGAACATTATTGCTCGGCGACAGGCAGGTAAGAAGTTGTTTTTCGCGGCGCCAGAGTTCAGGACGGGGGATATACCTGTCTGCGAATTTATAATACTAAGCTTGTTTTGCTGAATGAACATTCACTCTTCAAAATTTCCGGAGGACACTGTTCCCTGTGTCATGGAAAATTTCCCGCGCTGGTCGAAGTACTCATGAGGATTGGCGGAGCAAACCTCACGGGGGATAGCGTTGTCCCTTGGAGAAGGGATATACAAGATTAGCTGGGAGACGAGAATCCGAAAAAATGTAGGATGGTCTAGACGTTGAGTGGGTGAGGAGGTAGAGAGGAAGAGTGGTTAAAGACGCTGAGAAGACGAGGTGGAAGGGAGGAGAGTTGATCAGGACGTGAAAGGAAGGAGGAAGCTGGAGAGTGCAACAAGAGTTGAAAGTGAGGTGTGAATTGTTACTCTTCAGTGAGAAGGTGTTGAGAACAAGGAAGATCAGAGGGAAGTAGAAGGAAAAACGGGTTTCCTCGAATCCGGCGGTACTAGGTTCATCTCACTTTCCGCCGGCAGAGGGAAAATCTACAATTCAACCCGATGGAAGAAGGAAGTTCAGGTCACATAGTAACTGTATCAAGACTGTAATGAAGATAAAACACGTTCCTCAAGTAAACGAAATCTTTGCCCCACGTGGTTACCCCAATTGGTAATTAACTCTAATATTTAAAAATCGTCTCCTTGAATTAATTTATTTGTTTGATATAGCGCGCAGGACCACTTTAAAGCGATTGTTTTTATAAATAAAATTATTATATTTTATCCTAAAGAACAAGTAATTTCATTAAATAATTAAAATAATACAACCCCTAAATCATTTACAAATTATTTCCCGTTTACATGCAGATATGGATGTTTTATCTGAGGGTTAATTATTTTATAAGAAAGTTGTGGCTTCTCTTGGAAAACTAATTACTTTTTACCGACTCACTAACTGATTAATTAAGATTAACGAGGTTGTACTATCCTCCCTCTAAGAAAACAACTGTTTAGAATATATTAGATAAAATGACTTAGTTTGAATCTGTTTATTTTAACAAGTGTGTCATTCTGAAAGTTATGTATCACATGGGAATATTATTATTTAGGTTGAAGCAATGCGCGCTTGATGATACATAATCTATCTCCTCTCCGGATTTATTAGTTTTAAATTAAGATCATGGGTTCACTGTCCATTAAATAATTGTTAACAAAGCTACTCATGAGGAAGGTGTTTATGGACGTCAGTCTGCTACAAATTTATGAGGTGTGGGGGTGACGACAAGTCGTATATTGCATTAAGACTGTCAGGGAACCGGGGTGTTTTTACTAGCTTTTGTCTATCCGATAATTGAAAGAGTTGTCAATATGCATAGCCACTTTACATCCGACGAAACGTAGACCATAATATCCCGCTGAGCGACTGGCACTTACGGACAACAACAAAAAAATCACGAGACTGAATGAATAATTTTGCGTATTATGATCTATTATTGACTATTATTATAAAAAATTGTTTAATTACAAGCAAAATATTGTTAATGATTGTAGCACTACAAAAATTAAGGCAAGAAGATCTCCAACTAATAAGAAACATTGATAATAATCTGGTGATTGATAAAATCTTGCCAATCTAGTATAAAAAGTATTATCCAGAACAAAACTGAATAATTAAAAATAATAATAGTGTGTTCAAAAGTCATTTTATTATTATATTTATCTGGCGCACTAGCAGTCCTATTTAAAGCAGATTTTTACGGCCGATATATTTTGTCTCTGTCAAATTTTCTCTCTATTGATCAAATCAGTTATAATTATTACCATTCCTCAGCATATCATTAACGTGTTAAGATGAAACTCGTTCCATCCACTACATCACGCATCATTTAGGTTAGTAATCAATTTACTGACCTCGTAAGTTGAGAGGTGTTCCATCATCGTGTGAGTAATTCGTGTTACCTGAAAACACAAGGAAAGAAAGTAAATTACTCTCAAAGGAATATACAGAAACACGTAGAAATTTACATCAAAAATCGTCTCTAAAAATTCTTACTTTGTTAGTAATAGTATTAAATTTACAGGGTTAGTTCATTAGAACTGGAACACACTATTAAGGATTTTGAAGAACACATGAATAAAATATTGAGTAAGAAAGCTTATACATAACCTCTACAGAAAGCTGTAATTAGAATTGACGATCAATAAAAAAAGCAGAAATCAAGAAAGGAGTAAGCAAGGATGCAGTCTGTCGCCCATGCTGTTTAACTTGTCTGTAGAACAGGCGATGAAGAAATATAAAAAGGAATGTAGAAAAGAAATCATTCTTGCAACCCTTCGCTTTTGTCGATGACTTTGTACTATTAGGGGAGTCAGAAGAAGACTTGGAAAGCATAATGAATGCCATGAACGTGGTCCTGGAGAAACAGTTCAATATGAGAATTATTAGAGCGAAAAACAAGGTAATGGAGTGTAGTATGGGAAAAAGTGGGATAACAAAGGGTGTTAGATTGGGAAGTGATATTTTGAAGGAAGTTAATGAATTCTGCTACTTGGGAAGCGTAATAAATAGGGATGGTAGAAGTATAGTAGACATAAAGAGTAAGCGCAGGCAAGGAAGGCTTTTGCGAAAAAGAGAGATTTACTTACGGGTAATATAAGTGTGAATATTAGGAAATCGTTGCTAAAATGTCGGTATGGAGCGTTGTTTTATATAGGTGAGAAACGTGGAGTTTTGGAAAGGAAAAGAATAGAAGTTTTTGGAATGTGGTGCTATAGGTGAATGCTGAAAATCAGATGGGTGGATAGAATCACTAAAGAGGAAGTTATAATCAGAATAGGGTAAGAGTGAATTATTTGCAGGACGTTGACCAAGAGAAGGGATAGATTAATAAGCCGCGTTTTGAGACATGAAAATCTTGCAAAATTAGAAATACGCTAAGTAGATGAGGGAGGATGTGGTAGTTATGCGGAAATGAGAAGGCTTGCTCAAGATAGCTTAGCATGGAGGGTTGCATGAGACCAGACTTAGCACTGAATACCACAACAACAATTCATTAGAGTGACATCAAATTGTTTCACCAACAAACCCAGCAGTCACGTAATGGCGCAACACTTATGAATGCACAAATACTTCATTAGGGGTAGATATATCTACAATTCATTAGGCATACGATTGTACATGCAGGAAGAATGTAATGGATCTAAAATGTAGTTGCCGAAGAACCTGGAGGGATCGTTTAAGGTTAACTGACAATGCCTTCAAGAAGCGGGCACGTGGTAAGCGAAGGCTTCTGGGCATGACTTATGACGGTTTCCTTTATCTCTTATTTGAGTTTCTGTTTGAAGCCGAACGACCGACAGCTTGAATTATAGCTCACGCTACAAGCGACTGTCTACTTGCAGTACAGATGCGGCAAACTTGATGTACTGACCAGTAAGAAAGTAACGATCAATAAAATTGGTTATATTAATGTTTCCCCTCTATTTCATAATACAACTGGCAGAAAATAAATATATAATTAACTTATACCACATTACTTGTTATATTGTCTTCGATAAAAATTAAATCATAGTCTTCAGTATTGTCTTCAATATTAACTGTGTTAACATATATTATTTGTAGTTAATGTGGTACGATAAAGGGCATCATTTATAAATCAACCGACGAAAAGTACAAAGTTGACTTAAAATTAGATGCGAAGTTCTCACCATAATAAATCTTCCAGGGATTTCAATATAATGATTAGCTTTTAAAAGGCGCCGTACACCTCGAGAAACCAAGAATTGGGGATTACGCGGCAAACTAGTCAAAACAACTTTGAAATAGACCACGTGGGTAAATCGTGGTGATGCTTGTGTGTCATTTTCTCTCTTCTTATAAACTTATTACATTCAGAAAAAATTAATAAAATAATAATAAGAGTTTTTATGAGCATCTTTGGAAACTGTATAATTATCTTCGGAGGTTGCCTAGCGACGCTTTGCTGTTAATTTTGTTTCAGAAAGAATTTATTTTTGTGTGTGTTACATAAATAAATCATATTATTGAGTCATTTCAAGTGAACCTATAAACGTAAGGTACAGAAAATACATTTGTTTAATTTGTTCTGTTAACTCACGATTTTATCGAAAAAAAATTTTTTGGGTCGGGTTAACAGAATAAATTAGGGTGATCCAGAAACTGACATCTACCCTTTTATAGCAAAGAAATTGAATTTAAAAGGGGGATGCGGAAGGGAGAGGAATGCAGCCAATGGATGACTACGGCCCCCGGGCTATAGGTTAAGGACCCTACCCGGCATTCACAAGGAAGATATGCAGGGGAAACCCCAGAAAACCTGCATCAGATAATTACACGTTAGTCATCGCTGTGGAACTTTTTGTCATCACGAAACCTTCAGACCACTAAAAATCGTTTTCGTGACTCTCATCTTCACTACCATACACAGACTGTATGATTTCAAAATGATCTGTGGCACCTTTACCCAATTTTAAGTTCAAAAGTTAATGTTCAAAGGTTGCTCCAGTTTTCTTTTTAAGACCAAAGTTTAAAACATACTGTCAAAGATTCAGTTATCACGAGAAGTCTGTGATGCCAGAGCTGTTAAATTTAAAAGTGACGTTAGTTAAAATAACCTCACCAGTTAGTTCCTGCATCCGGTTAAAGATGGCAGTAATGACGTAAATATAAAATCAATCTGTCCTATAGTGGATATTTCTTAAATGTTTAGTATATAGTGTATGTTAGCGAGGATTCTGAACTGGAATTAGCGACAGCATGTCGAGACCTTATGCTGCCACTAATACCCAGAGATGGCATTTCGGCATGTATGGATCTAACCTGTGGAATTTCCGTAACCACGCTAGCCTGGGAATTGGAAAGTAAGGAAATACCGAAATATTTAAATACCATGTGGTTGCCCCAACCAATAGGATTTCGTGGTCTAAAGATAATAGATCTCAAAGGTCGATTTTGCGATGCTTCTGCACGGTGGTGAGACTGTGTGAATTATCATTCTTCTCTGAAACTAGAAGGAGACGGAAGGGAGCCGACGTTTGGTCTCGGACGTTTAAAGGAAGTCAACTTGCGATGGACAACTGAATTATGTTTGCTCGTATACGATAAATTTCCTGTCGTATCTCATCTATACCAATAAATAAAATTGAAGTGTCTGTCTGACTGTATGTTTGTCTCGAATGGGTTCCGAAACGGCTCAACGGATTTCAATGAATATTTGAGGGTTTAAAAACAGGAGATTTATGTTAAATATTAGTGCATATTTCATTTCAATATATTGCAAAAGATATTATTATAATGTATTTTTTACCGTAAATGCATTCAAGTCCCCAAATGAATGCGGGTAGCCCATACTCTTGATCTGTTTATGCTCCAAAACGGCTTAACGGATTTCAATGAAAATTTCAGGGATTGGAACGGGAATTCCAACTGAAATTTTCGTGTATGTTTCATTTGGATATCTTGCAGAGTTCAGAAGATATTAATATATATATATATATATATTAATCCATTATATATATATTAATCCATTAAATTTCTGCGCGAAAGGCGGCGTGAAAACCAACTGCGAGTTATATTAGGCGTTCCCAAACCATCTCAGCTGTATTATTATAAGTCTAATTTTGGCAGCATAAAAGAGAGAGGGAAGGCGAATATCCTGAATCCATCTGTTGTTGCAGTAGGATTCACGCCGAATTTAACCTGTTGTTGGCAAGAGCTAACTCCCTGAGAAACAATAAACTTCTTTGGATCGCCGATACGCCGAATACATAAATTGATTTTATTTCAGCCGTGGTGAATTTCATTGTAATATTTAATATAATAATTTTATTGGCTCTGAAACGTGGATAACCAACTGCGTGTTATGAGGTTTGCCATGATACCGTACTTTTTATATATTCAATGAATTCTGAACCTGTTGTTTGGTTTTTAGTCGCGAACATGAAAATGAAGACAAGGCCGAGTAAGCTCTGCTATGCGTTGCCCAGTGTAATAATAGTATAGCTGACCGAGTTCCACTTCCGTACGAGGGTTTCACACCTGGAACACGAGTCCCATGAGGGCGAGGCCGCCCCTGGGTGTGATAAGCCGCCCACGCACGCTCCTTAAATACCCGTCTCATTTACTGTCCCTCTGAAATACAGCACCGTGGTGACTTCGATTGGAACGCAGCGAGGGGCTCCGTAAAAGGAGACAGGCCGTCGTAAAGATCCCCTGCGTTTGCTCTGCATTGTAAGAGGAGCGTAAACACGCGCCATTACAGCGCTAAGGACTGCTCACCAATCACGCAGCCCACAAAAGAGGACGACACTTCGCCTCCTAATTGAGGGATAGGAATGCCAGGACCCGGCGGACAACTGTCCCGAAGTCCCATAACGCGGGAAGATATAAACAGCCTCCACAAAAGGTGAACGCAACTAGGACAACAAAGTTGATTGTGATATATAATTGAATGAAATAACGCGTAAACTTCGGAGCTGCTTTAATAGCACAACACGGAACTCTGGCAAGATCTACTCTGCGCTTGAGTTTATTTCCTTTCTCGTTTACCCCATATACGAGGTGCCACATGCTGCCTCGAGTCTAGTGATGGGATGTCATGTGTTCTGGCAACCCCCAAATTATTCATTTAAAATTTGCAAACGACTACTTTACTGTTAAAAAATAGAAGAACAACCATCCGAATTTGTGTCAATAAATAATTTATAGCGCAGAGACTCGACAACCATATACTTGGCAATATAATTATATATTATATATATATATGTGTGTATGTGTAATTATATTGCGAAAGCAACGAAAAAGGAATTTTCTTTGTGTTGGGCAAACGCAGACTGCTGGCTGGCACCAGAAAACCTTAGGGACGCAACAGTGTGGCACCGATCGGCTTAAGAAAATTTCCCGGAGGCGTAAGTCAATCGCCCTGGAATTTTCCAAAATGTTTCACCCCAACACATGGATGACCCTAAGGGAAAAGGTTGAAACGAAGAGGTGGATTGGGTAAAATATACCACGTGAGATAGCGTTACCCTTGTGGAGGGGAGATACAGAGGTGACCTGGGAAGGCGACATCACGGAAAAAAGGAGATGAAGCGTGGATTCAAGTGGAGTAAGCTGCGAGGAGAGGAAATGAGGAGTTCCTACCTCAGTAAGCTGCCGAAACGGAGGGTCAACGCCTGGATGTATACCTGGGGAATGAGCAGCAAGCAATCAACTTCCGCCTTACGAGATAAGGAGAATTCTGTCCAGACTACCACAAGCGCAATCAAGGATGGCTCCATTATGCCAATAAAACAGGTGTGTCACTTGCGTGATATGTGAATCTGCCATTCCACTCTGCACGTATTCCGCCCACAGAAATTCCCTTTTAATTATAGTTTAAAACTTTGCTAAATTTTTTTTGGGAGTACAAGATTTCATAAATTGTAAAGAGCCCCTAAATGTTGTAATAAATTAATAAAGTATGTCATTAACTGATTGAAATAATTAAACTATAATTATTTAATATTCAATTCAAATATATAAAAATAATTAAAACCCATTAATTAAGCCCTGATAAAAAACCAGACGTTACAAATTCAACAGAAGGAAACGAGAAGCATCCATTATTTAGTCTTGTAGAATACATGGAAAATAATTTTGAAGTTTAAATAAGGCCAAAAACGGACAAAAAAATAGTGAAACATAACGAACCAAAATTAAAAATCAACTACATGTTTCGGTCCTGATATTAACCCTCTTTAGGTTGAACTAAATAACAATGCACAAAAATTATTATACTCAAAAGATATTACAGAAGAGCCAAATAATACAGTAATTAAAGCACCAAAAGACAAAATTTAAGAAAGCAAAGATAATAATTATACATTTGATACATTATATTTACTACCGACCAAATCCGTGTCCGTTTTTACATGTAGTGTATTAATGTTGTGTGTAATGTGAAGCAGGATTTGTAGTTACTGTCTTTGTCTAACATTTGGAAATCATCCCAGTCAATAGTGTTGTTAGATTCTAAAATTAATAAGACAAATTATCTGTTACTTCAAAACATATTTTGTTATAAACACAACATTAATACATTGAATGTAAAAACAGACACGGAAGACCGTAAAAAATATAAAAGAAATTCCCAGCATACAATTCTCAAAATTATTTAAATAAAATTTATTTTTTAGAACCCCCAATTCGTAGATGAAAAGAAAAGGTTATACATTTTTCTGAAAGAAAGATTTATGAATAAAGTATTCTCGGGTTACCGTCCGGGTTAGGTTGCGAATAAGGCGCGACGTTTCGACGGCTGATAGCCTTGCCGTCATCTTCAAGCTCATCATGAGCTTACTTTATTCAGCATATACGCCGGGAAAACCTTCGTTCTTTAATGAAAGATTGATATTATACATCACTGTGTACATAACAACTGACAAATCACAAAAATCAATTATATCAATCCTGGGAATGGAACTGAATTAGAAGTGGTAATAATTTAGAAACTAATGCTTTAGTAAATATTCTGAAGTCTGGAGATCGGTTATTGAGCTTTCTAAGCTAAGAATCAATTACGAAAAATCTTTCTAGTAACAATTCAGACATGTTTTGACGTTCAGGTTAAAATCATGGCATACTTATGAGTATGTCCAGCGTTTATGAATGATTAGTGTTTCATTCACCAATTTATCAAACGAACGGAGTATAATTATATCCAATCTTTCAGCATATTTACCAGATATCATGACGCCAATTCTTAATAGATATCTTCTCCAAAAATGGCAGCAGTATATGTTTAAATGTCTGAGTATAGGAAAGGGTTCGGTAGACGTATAATTGAAATCTTTCATTGTAGTAACAAATCTTCTGATAATAATAAGGGGGGATTGTCTGGCGCCTCTCACCGCCCACAAATTTCTCGCAATGCATCACGGCAGATTCTTAAGTGCGATAGCCCGATGCGTTTGTAATTGCCGTGATTTATCGGGGTGCATCTCCCCCCATTGTTATCTCAGGCGATTGCAGAGGCCTAGGTCAGGGGCCTGGAAGTGTTCACCCTCCATCGGCATCTGAATTCCCACATGCCCACATACCAGCGCTCGTGGCTGTGAAAATATTACATACATTTGATCTTTCATGAGTAAATAAATATGTCCATTATTTACAGTTATTTTCAAAAGAGTCACCTTAAATCAGCGTTTGGAAAGCCAACCTGACATATTGTAGTAAACCACATGTACTAGACATTATGATTTAGATATTTACTAGTTATTAATGTAGATAGTCAGATTCTTTTTAGCATCCGGCTGACCGCATGAAAAGATAGGTTGTTTGTTCCATTTGCGCCAGGTAAAATAACGTGGGAACGTCTGCCTGGGTTTTTAGCACGATAAGTGTGAAATCTATGACGACAAAGAGGTACAAGCTTTTTTGTAGACCTGGAAGAACGTGCCCGCACATAAATTATTTCTCCCCACCAAGGGACAAAATAGCAAGGATTGACTAAATTCACGGAAAATTAAGGCGTGGTCTTCCCAAAATTAAAAACTGTGATTTGTGGTCCAGATGGGAACAGAAAATTACGTGGTAACGGAAAATGTGGCCAAAGATCAGTCGGGGTAGAAAAGCAGAGGAGCGAGGAGTTCTTTCTGGAGAGTGGACGGTCTATGTCCATAGTCTCCAAAGAGTTCGTGTAGCGAAGCAGAGGACAGAAGAGTTCTCTCTGGAGTTTGAACAGTCTAAGTTTAGAACCTACAAGTATTCTCCTAGGCAGTAGAACTTCTCTGTTACGAGATTCGAGGTTTATTTGCTGATTTCAGCGATCTTAGAGCTCAGAGGTCATCAGAGGACGACACAGCACCCGCGGTCCTGCTTTCATAGCTTTCCTCCGCCACAGAACGAGCATTCTAGACGGAGCAGCAAGTTATCCCATAGGAAGAGCCCAACAACATTACACGCCAAATGTTCTCACATTGACGCGGTAATCTCGGGGTTTTTAGATACTTTTAAAATTATGGATACATAAATTATTTTGCTTTGTATAATTTTATGGGGTTAAATTTAACGGTGTGGTATGTTTTTTTTATTTAAGTTTTAACATTTCAACTTTGTGTAATTTTCCTAACAACCACCTGTGAAGATTGTAAATTTAGTAAATAGTTTATTTTATTATTTTTTAGTAACAGAATGGTTGGCAAAGGTTTTAATATATTTTAGATAGTTTGATTACATATATTTGTGATAATATACTCGGTACAAAAATGAATGAAGCTACTCAAATTTTAATGTGGTGTATTAATAAAATGTTCCAAATAAATAGATGGTCAAAAACCAACAGTCAAACCTCCATCACAATATATGAGGTTGACGTCAAAAAGTGTGTCCACTGTCACCATTCTGGGGTTCAAATAACCTGTCCTTTTTCTTTGAGCTCCTATTATGGAAGAGTAACAACTTTTAACAACGCTAGAATGACAACCCTCACAATAAAGTAACTGTGAATAATATTCTCTTGCATAAAATACGTCGCCTTATGTACAGATAAGGAAAAAAGTTGATAGCAGAAGCTCCTCATGAATCGACATGAGTCAAAACAAAATCAAATGATAGTTGTAGTATTTAATTTTTATTTAAAAAACAGCGTACAGACATATACTGTTCGCGAGATTCTACATGGCATGTTTAGATTCGCAGTAAGGAAAGGAGAAGGGGAGTATTGTCGTTTGAGGAGGAACTTCCTCTACAAGCAGCCTGGCGAAACGCTACTTTCATTGTCAAGAACATTAATTGTATTCATAGGAACGAGATATGGAAACTTCGACAACGTCTTCTGAACACAACCTATTTTTATTGTCTATTACGTTTTGCGGATGAGTTTCTTGACGTACACCATATCACGAACTGGCAACAATATATTTCCTATAGCTTTTAAACTACCACTGAGTAAAAGTGAGCTCCTCTCTGCCCCCACTACAATATCGAGGAAGTTTTCCACTGGCACATGACTAGCTAAATCTCCCAAGCAATAAGTATTCATAGTGTTGGTATTACATATAAAAATGATAGGTGTAAACTCTAACTAATGAGGAACTTGGGATTGCCTTTCTTATTCTAGTTCAATACTTGGTGAAAGTGATGTTGCTACACTTTGAAAATTAGTATCGATAATTAACTATGAGTACTGTCGAAGAGAAATATCATTTTACATATATAATTAGTAAGACTTGGATATTTATCTTTCGAAGCATGCGCGAAGCAGCGGGCTGTATTAATATGCAACAGAGAAATTTAGTGACGGGCCGGACAAATCTTGCACCACGAGGGCCGGATGTAATCCGCGGGCCGGGGGTTGCCCACCGTTCGTGTAAAGAGTAAAGAATCGATAAAAGGGAGCAATTTTTAAAATTTTCTGCCATCCAGATGTCCTGTGTAGCGTATAATCCTGGTTAAACAGGTGCTTATCCGACAGTTCAATTCTGTCGACGTCAATTACAAAGCCAAAAAAAGACAATAATTTCAATATGAAGTGAAACAAGAAACAAGAAGAGTAACAAAGTAAATAAACGTTTATACATCAAAAGCTGTAGCTAAATTATATACGAGTTAGAAAGAAAGTAAGAAAATAGGACGTAAAAGAGAAACCATTCCCTGCTGAATGCAAAGAGGATTTTCATTATTTTGTATCTGGTGTATAGTAATTGGAAGTGGGCTGCAGTTGACCAGCGGATAAGACCACATAACTCCAGAAGCAGAGAAAATTCTCGGAAATGCCAGAAATATCTCTTTGACTGAATATCTTTAAGTTAAATAAACACTATTCTTTTTTCTTAAAATAGTGATCACATTTGTTGGAATAAAAAAACCTCTGACAGAAACAATTTCCTGGACCACGAGAAGTAGAAATAAATTTAATTTGCAAAATTTATATTAATTTCATGATTTTCCTTTTGAGTTGAATTCATCATAAGAATTCCCAAAGCAGGCAGCGTTAAATTCTTAAAACTAAAATCAACAGCCTTTGTAGCCTTGCAAATGTTCACCTATACTTTACGATTTCTCGATGTCGTGGACTTCATTTTACTCAATTCCTTTTTTTTATTATCACTTCTTGTATATTTTATTTTTACTGACACGTTAATATATCCACCACCAATGTGTCATCACTTTACTTAGGGACTAAGCTGGACTGCGTAGTCTACATGACCAATTATGCCTTCCGATATTTTCTTTAATTTTCATGACACTTATTTTGAAGATGATTTTCTTTGAGTGCCCTCTTTTCCCTTAATTCCTTGACAACTCTCTCCTTGCTTTCTTTCAGGAAGAACGTCAAGGTACAACAGTTGCATCAACGGTAATAGGTATTTATTGCCTTTATTATGCTGGAAAATTATATTTTATCAGACGTTATGTGTATTAATGATGCATTGTTGTTTTTCTTTATCTGTGGCTACTTATTTCAAGTGAGTTCCTCCTCAGTTTGGATGTGTTCCGTGATCTCCTCCTAAAGGGGGTAATGGATAATTGTCATGGGATGACTTGCCACTGCCCCGGGGCAGAGGGCGTAATCTTGCACGCGGGGGCGGACAGGGTCTGGGCGTCCAGAAATATAAGCCATTGAGACATCTGGTTTAACAGGACCACCCTCACCTGGAGCTGACACGCAGTTACGAGGTGAAAGCTCAACCTCTTTGTTCCACAGTTAGTTTGTCAAGCTCGGAAGGTGACTCGAGTCATTCCAGCAAATCATACTGAATTTAATTCACTATCGATTCGGAGCTGGATGAGGTTGGCTCCCAAATTTGGTACACGGCAGACTCTCTCATCAGCCTAATTTCCTGACCGGAAATTCAGAGACTTAAAAATTAATGAGCTATGAGGTGTAGTCAGTAATAAAAGTCCTAATGAATTACAAACTGTTGTAGATTTCAAATTTGATTTATTTCATCATAAATATATTTTTAACTAACACGTACCAAAACAGTAAACATAATTTTCCGCCCGTATAAACACAAAATTTGAAATTTTTATATTCATAAAGTAGACGTTTCGTTCATCCCTTGTGGTCCTGCTCAACAATGAATAGACGGATGTTAAGAAGAAATTTCAAAATTTTGTGGGTCGTTAATTCTTCTTATGTTTTGTTATTCACAGACGTCAGTTGTAACTATAAAATAATGTTACTCAACCTCAAATGATTCAATAGTTACATAATTAAATAACAAGGTAAATTTCTTCCAATAATTTATTTAATTGTTGAAAAGTTTTCAGAGTTTGAAGTCTTCAGCTTCACAATCCCAAATTTCTCACTGTAGAAATATAATTATTAATTTAAAATCATTGTAGCAAAAACGTGCCCAAAACGTCATTACACATATTTTTTCATCAGTTCTTTTAACTATGATAGGTATTAAATGCCTATTAGTTACAACTCTCCTGAATTTCTAAAGATTAAGAAATTAAATGTTACATTGTGCGGCATTGAACGCTTCTTCTCCCAAATATAACATTTATTTAAGTGGAACAATAGAATATTTTAAAGGTATTTTAGTATTTACTAGCTGAAGTGCCCGGCGTTGCTCGGGTTCACGTTTGTCTTAAAGCAGAAATTTAATGATTTATTTCAGTACACAACATTCATAGTTCTACTCCAGAAGGATTCTGATAGGTCTCGTTGAGACAAAGAGAATATGCTTATTTATTCAAGTTGATTACGGACATTGCTAAAGACGGAAAACCACCAAAGAAAAAACCTTATAAAAGTGGGAAAAACAGGTTTGTTTATATTTCTAATTTTTTCACATATTACAATATTTTTAACATTAAAGTTTATATAATGAAATACTTTTTACCTGTGATGATTGTAACAATCAAATGCATAGTATTTTATTTGAAGTTACATATGAACAATTACTAAATATTGACGCAAAAAATAATAATACTTTACGTATATATCGTATTGACGATCCAATGAAATTTATTATTTCTCAGAGAGTTAGCTATCTCGCTGCCAACGATAGATTATTCACTTCAGGAGATCTTGATGCGAGTGTGGGACACGAAACCTTTCATGTAAAATGTTTTACACTTCTTTCACACATATAACTTCAGCATAAAAAATTTAAAGATTATAAGCAGCTTCGGTGCCGTGAGGAACACGTGTGCCAAATTTGGTCAAATTCGGACCACTAGTTTGGACTCGTATAGCTGGGACATGCACACTGACGCACTGACATAGATATACAGATGCGTTTAGTATACAGAATTTATATTTTATTTCTAAATGTAAAAATATTATTATTATTTATTAAACACGGAATGTAAATAAACGTTAATAACTGATTTTACTATGATATATAACGGATGAGTATGGTCATCAACAATGCAAAAAGCTCCAATATAAAATAAATTATTTTATATACCAGTGACTGTTATAATGTTATTGTCCTCAATATTCAGCTACAAAATAAATTAAACAAATCCAAAAACTTATTACATACCGATGTTCCTTGTTTTACCTAGTGACACCTAAACTACATTTAATGACCACATAGATCGGTCACTTATTCTTAGACATGTCTGTCTTAATTACCACTCAATTTTTTGTTACGCATTGAAATAAGTAACGGGAATTTAAAAATCATAATTGAAAATATTTGAAGTTAAGTAATTGGTGGTGTAATAATAATGACGGTGTATTAGAATTATGAAAATAATTCGTAAATGAATTAAATGTGTTATTCTTGTTGACAAATGTTTTGGCGACTAACCCTCAGGTCATGACGTTTTAAAGTATACTGACGAGATTTATTTTTCTAACAAAAAATAAATAGTTCGAGCCAAATTACTTCAGTATTTTTATAAATAGGAAAAAATATTTCGTCAAGTATTATTAAGGTATAATTTAAAAATGATTAATTCACTTTAGAGTTAGTAGGGGAGTAACCGTAGATGCAAATTGCTCTCGTCTTGTCAGGACTTGGACGTATTCCAGAGTCGATTTAAGTTGCGTGCATACTCTTGAGCAACATGCAAAATAAGCCGGCGTTACTTAACAACTCAATAAATCCAAGTCCGTCTGGAACAAACAGTATTTCTTATGTACAATCAGTCACTCTTCTTGCTTGGAGCATTCGACGCTTTAGCTTTTAGTAAAGTTATGTGTGTATCGTTCATCCATGACGTAATGTACCCGACGTATGTCTGGAGATGCATGCCTACATTATCTCACTCCGCTATATTTATGGCGTCTTTTAATAGCGCCCCTTCACTGTCAATCACGTTTCCAATTTAGCCCGGAGTAGCAAGGATAATTCAAACGTTTTATAATAGATATATTAGCAGTTATAAAATATGAATATTAGAAAATAAGTTTTGAAATATTTCATAGAGGCAAGAAATATACTCAAAAAAGTCGGGTTTGCGGAACATATTTGTAAATGATTATTGAGGTAACTATTTAAATTATTTAAAGAAATTATTTCAGCTCTAGAATATGATATAATAGTTTTATTTATAAAAAACATCACTACAAAGGGGGTCCTGTGCGCTATTATAAATAAATTAATTAATTCAAGCGTCAATTCAAGAGCCAATTACTCATTGGGGTAACCACGTGCAGCAGAGATTTCGTTCTCTTTACGAACCTGTTTTATCTTAATTAAAATCATGATGCAAGTTACTAGGGGACCGGAACTTCCTTCTTCCTTTGGGTTGAATTGTAGATTTTCCCTCTGCCGGCGGAAAGTGGGATGAACCTAGTACTGCCGGAGATTCAGGAAAACCCAATTTTCTCCTTCTTCCCTCTGGCCTTCTCAATAAAGAACAACAATTCACACCTCACTTGTTCAACTCTCCAGCTTCCTCCTCCCTTTCATCATCCGTTCCACTCTCAGCTTTCTCCTTCCTTCCAGGTCCCGATCAACTCCCCTCTCTTCCACATCGCCTTCTCAACGTCTAAAACCATTCTGAATAGTTTTCGGCTTCTCACCTCCCAACTGAACTCGTATATCCCTTCTTCAAAGGAAAACGCAATTTTTGTTCCGCCAATCCTCATGAGTTCTTCGTCCAGCTCGCGAAATTTCTATGATACAGGGAACAGCGTTCTTCGGAAATTTTGAAGGGTGAATGTTCCTTCGGCAAAATAAGCTTTGTATTGTAAATCCGCAGACAAGCATGTTCCCCCGTCTGCTGTGGGAAATTCCATTTCTTCCTGCCTGTCACCAGTTAGCATGTTCTTGCTGAATTTTTATATCCTTTAAAATTCTAACATTTTGATCAAAATTAGGTAGGGGTCCTACTGCACTACAATATATAATTATTGCTGATATTCTATTGCTATCTGTGTACAAAAATTAATTAATGTGGTGTTACTACAGGATATTTTATACCGTATTTAATTGAATATATAAAATAACCTATTAAAGAAATAATTGGTATCCACAGTTGCAGACACAAGGACCGTGAAAAGATGCATTTTACAGCGTTTTATTAAACATGATTTAATTGAAAAAAAGTCAAATAACTTATAAGTGCTTTTTATTCGTAAGTAGCATCCGTCCGTCTGAATTGATTCGTGTGGTGTGACTATCAGATTCTTGTTAGTACGTCGTAATTAATGCTGACGGGTATACAAACTTACGTTGAATATTGTTAATTAAGTAGTGATTGATTGCTTTTAATTAACATATTGGTAGTGACATTTTCTCCTGTGTAGACAGTATCTTGATGTAATCATTCTTAGTCCTAATGCATGACACAATTGGCTTTAGCTGCATTCTTCCCTTCAAGTATTTGCGTCCTTAACACTAAACATACCACGACGGGTCAAATGAACAATTTTAAACTTTTCTTCAGAATGTATTGTAAATGACATTATCGTATCGCATTTGCCTTTACTACTTTTATTAAAATTTACATCCAATGTATTTTTCAATATTTATTCCTCTCTTGTTATTTTTTTACCGAGAAATATATCTAATCTACCCTAACTACCGCTACGAGTGATTTGACTGTGCAAAGTTTCATCTATTAATCTAAAAGCATCGAAAAAGCTGTAAGCGTATACATGAAACGATCAGATTCTACAATAATACTAAAAACGTTGTAGACATGACGTATAAAATGGCAAGAAATTTTTATTACAATTAGCTGAAGATCTTGCCGAAAATTTTCAACATTAGCCACAGGAAGAAAAATAAATTATACAGTAAACGTCAACAAATTCAAGTTCAGATTCTCGTGTGCAAAAGTATGAAGAAGGTGCCAAATATGTTTTTGCAAAGAAACAAAACTACAAAAATTTGTTTCACTTGTAACAAATAAGTGTGTGGAAAATGTGTCCTCGAGAACTCAATAATTTGCAAAATATGCGGTGAACATGAATAAATTTAGCATATTATTGTTTTTTTTCCGTTTCATTTACAAGGTCTTCTTTGCGCCATGCCACCAAAATCATGCAACGTTGTTGACGCATCTCAAGTAAGTCGTTTGTTGAGGGGGATTTGAGACGATGTGGCAACGTTTGTTTCTTTTTCTTCTCTCGTTCGCTCAACGCCAGAACGGCTCCCATTCGAAAAGCACACTAGAGTCTAAGCAGAAAATTCCTGTTGTGTGTTAACTGCGAGTATACGAACAGATGGCTGCGCTCGAATTATGATATAAAAGAATTTCGAAAAGCTATTGGAAGAATAATGAATCATGAGTTGCAATTTATGGCCGAGCTACGAGGCGTAGAATCACCATTACGAAATAAACGTAAAATGATAACTTAGGGAAATAGGTCCTTGTAAAGCCCAGAAAATTATGATCGTTAAACGCAGATTGTGGCGTGTAATATATAGGAAGAGGTTGCTCCGCCGGGTCTGCATCCTAATTATGTCACTCATGCATATGTTAATTATTACAACAATAGTTTTGTTCTGCCCCGTGTAGGAAGGTGTGGCCACCTAATGGAACACGTTCGACAACAATAGCCCCGTATTCAGCGGCCTGGCGCAGGGGCGTGATTCTGCTAAATACAAAAGGCACCCCCACTGACACACGAAATTCTCTTACACTTAAACTAACCTGCGAGATGCATCCGCGCTTAAAGCATTGGATGCGTAAAGGAAGATAAACCGATGGACCATACATCAGCAAAATTAATCAACTCTTAAGGTGAAAATAATAAACTTTGAATGAATATACCTCATCCCACTAATTTGTGTGGTTTTCTGTAAATTTTCAGAATTTCTGCATTCATCATCAACCTTTATCGTATTATTTCAATTCTCATTCACAAAGAGCTGCTCAGAGCACCTAAAACTAATGTAATTATGTTTTAAAATTTTAATATAATTATTACACAATTGATTAGATATAATTAACGTTATTACAATTTATCGATGAGAATGGTCAATTAAAAAAGGGAATCAATACATTAGCTTTATTAATGCTGATAAAGGAAATTTTACGGTTTTCGGACAAATCCGAATTTGTAGATAAAGTAGAGGATAGTACAACTTCTAAGTAAATCCGTAACTGTTGCTATACATAAGTGCTGTTTTAAAAATGTAAAAAATTTTGATTTATTTATTGAAATTATAGTCGCGTTTTGGTAACAGGTTACATGAGGGTGCTCCTGAAACAGCAACTCCCCTTTAAAAGCATAGGAAGGGAATTGAAAAGGGGGGATGCGGAAGGTAGAGCAAGGTAGCCAAGGATTGACTAGGGTGTTTAACCTAAAGGGATACAGGGAAAACCCTAGAAAACATGCATCAGGTAGGTCGGGCATTGGTGACTCCGAAACTTATGACCAACTGCGAGTTATAAGGTTTTTCCCTGAATCATAAATAAATGATACCGTACTTTTATATATTCAATGAATTCATCTTTATCAAAATTCTATTCCTGTTGTTTCGTTTTTAGGGCAAAATAATTTTTTTTCCGGGCGAACGAAGTCATTATTATTGTTATTGTTCGTACACGAATGTTTATACGCATGTATGGTATCTTCGTAATTGTAAAAATCGGAATGAGTTGAAAAAACACCATTGGCTGAAAAATATCTGATGTATATTTTATTATTATAAGGTTTAATAAATTATATTAATTTACTTTAAATTCTGCATTTGGCATGATAATACCATTTTGATCACTTATAACGCAATACACCACAACCGTGATTACCATACCGTTTGGGCACTTCAGAAAACTTATACCTTGGCCGAACTCGACAAGTTTTCTTTTTACAGGAATGTTTCCCTTGTCACCGTAGGGCGTGTTACGCTCCGAATTCGGAACAAATTAACCCGGTCACGTAATTACACGCGAGGCGCAGACACAAAGACCTTGACGTGTCCTATTAGCACGGAAGGCTCTAATTTTATTGTCCGTTGTGGTGTAGTTATTAGAGCTGTTTGCGGTGTCTGTTAACAGAAAGGCCCAGCCAGGCTTCTCCCGAGGGAGTGCCACAGGTTCAGCCTCAGCCTCAGCCTCGCCCTGCAGACAAACACGGACGCACCTGTACAGACGCTCTCCTAAATGAACTTATTCTTCGCGCTGCCTGGCAAGACCTGGCTTTGTTCTTTTGATTAATGCGCCTTCGTGGTTCACGGTAGCCCACTCCTATCTTACGCAGGCATCGCTTCGTAACCTCGTGGCGCCACTATCACCGGTGCTCCTCGACGCAGAGTAACGGACCTCCGCGTTAACACTACACGAAAAATCACCTTACTCCTCTCGCCTTAATCAAGTGAGGAAGGTAAACCTTCAGCCTATCTCTGTAGGTTTTCAAGACCTACTCTCTAAACACGGGCCTAATGAATTGTTACTCTCCACGCGTGATATTCTTCTACTTAAGGACACAACTTCCTACTTTCAAGCCATTAATACCAATATTTTCCCTATACTTCCTCCTTGTATTTGAAATAATATTTAAATCTCTTTTTTCTTTATAGGAAAAATTAACGAATATTTTACAGGCTTTAAAATATTTACAAACCTGAGCCAGGAATAGATAAAACTCAAGCGGAGTTGATAAGATCATCGGGCGAAGAAGCAATGTCATGGCTGTTCAGAATAGTTTGCGAAATCTACGGAACAGGAAGACTACCAGAAGATTTTAGAAAAAATATAATTATACGAATACCGATGAAGACTGGGGCTGATAGATGCGAAAAACACAGGACAATCAGTTTAGAATGCCATGCATACAAACTATTAACGAAATTAGTATATAGGACAATTGAACGTCAAATAGAATGCGACTAATTTTAGAAGACAGGATAAGAAAAAACTGGTCTACTTTCATGGCATTAGTACATTTAAAAAAAACGTTTGCTAATGTGAATTGGAACACACTATTAAGGATTTTGAAGAGCACTGGTATAAAATATATAGAGAAAGGAGGCTTATACATAACCTCTACAGAAGACAGGCTGCAGTAAGTAGAATAGAAGATCAAGATAAGAAAGCCGTAATCAAGAAAGGAGAAAGACGAGGATGCAGTCTGTCACCCATGCTGTTTAACTTATATATAGAACAGGCGATGAAGAAAGTTAAAACGGAATATGGAAAAGGAATCATACTGCAAGGAGAATAAATAAAAACCCTACGCTTTGCCGATGATATTGTAGTATTAGGGGAATCAGAAGAAGACTTGGAAACCATAATAAATGGCATGAACGGAGTCCTGGACAAAGAGTTCAATATGAGGATTAATAGAGGGAAAACCAAGGTAATGGAGTGTAGTATGGGAGACAGTGGAATAACAAAGGGTGTTAGATTGCGAAGGAAGTTAAGGAATTCTGCTACTTGGGAAGCGTAATAACTAGGGATGGTAGAAGTATAGTAGACGTAAAGAGTAGGATACCACAGGCAAGGAAGGCTTTGAAATGTGGTACTATAGGAGAATGCTCAAAATCAGATGAGTGCATAGGATCACTAACGAGGAAGGTCTATAGGCAATAGGGAAAGATCGAACAATAAGGATGACATTTACCAAGAGAAGGGATAGATTAATAGGCCACGTTTTGAGACATGTAAAATTAGCATTAGAGGTGTGTGGGGTAAGAACAGAAGAAGGAGACCAAAGATGTAATACGATAAGCAGTTTAGGAATTATGTGGGATGTGTTGGTTATAAATGAAAAAGCTTGCTCAGGATATGTTAGCATGGTGGCTTGCACCAGACGAGTCTTAGGACTGAATACCACAACAATATCGTTCATAAAAATTTATCGTTTGACAAAAATTACTTGCGGAACTTCCAAACATGGGGACGAAACGTTGGTTGTACTAAAAAAAGCTTTGTATTTGGACGTAAATGAATTCCATTAAATGGTTGGGAACAACGGACGTTAATTGGTTTATTGTTAATAAACAATTCCGTCAATGTTTCTCTCTCATTTTGTTTTTACGTTGCTCCTCCATTACATAAAAGCCATTGATATAAGCATTTTACTTAATATACAAAATAAGATTTTATGTAACTGTCTATATTGTTAGGGTGCAATCGATAAAAACATATATTTTAATGATAATTGTTATCCATCCCGGCAGTTCAGCCCTCTATTACCTCTCAGGATCCTTTGTGGGAATGCAATAATATTGGATTTGGTTTCTTTTCATAATTGACTTAAAATACGTCCGGTTTCGTTATTGCAAACAAAACGTTCATGATGGCATCATGCATTGTAATTCGTCACGTAGACAACATTTCTAATCTTTCTCTCAGGGTTCCAAATCGTGGTTTTACTTGCAATCAGATAACAAATGAATAAAGTTTACATACCTTGTAACAATATATTGAACAAAATTACACTTTCCACGCCACAATACACAAGTTTACGAATAAACTTTTTTTTTGACAATTTATGAAACAATAATAATACAATATTACTACTCATTCGTCTTCGATCAAAATAATTCTCTCCTTAACCAATAGTCTCCTTCATAATATTTTCCATTCAACATGCAAAAAATTCTCATCTGCAGCTGACAGTGCATATCCAGAGATGCCTCTTCTCTCCTCTCTGCCGCCCCAGATGGTAATCCCTCTTCCTCAAGGGCAGTATTTGCGTCGGAGACTTATTTTTCAGTTTTTATAAAATAGTGTCCGAAGCCATTATAATGTATAATACAGAATAAATCGATGTTATCCAATAAATTGCAAATTTGTTTTAGTACGCCCATATGATAAGAAATAGCAGACGAAACGATCTAGGAACCAATATGGCGGCTCCATAAGAAGCATTGTGTTCTGATCTACACATCCGACCTTGTTATTCCTCATAAACTAGACAAATATTTGTTTATTTTATTTTTCTTTGTAGTCTTAGTAGTTATACAACGTGGATGGCACAGAATAGGTTAACATGGAGTGTTACAGTCTGTAAGGACATTCATCCTGAAATTGTACTTTCTTCAATAAGTTATTTTTCCAATTAAACATATTAACAATCATTCCACCAAGTTAACGAAATGGATAAAGATACACTTTTTCTTTTTTAAGTTCTAAATTCAGTAATTGATATGATTTGATGGATGGATGGATCTTGAGATTTTGATGCCAGAGAAAACTGTGTGAGAAATTAGTCCCAAGTACGAGCTGGTGGTGAAGCAATATTTAAGCGGACCAGAGAGATGATAACTATCACAAAGACCAGCTGATATCATCAATTCATCTAGAAATACATCAATACATCGATACATCGATTGTAGCATTCCTTTTGTTTGGTTTACGTATGTTTGAAATTACATACTCGCACTTAACCAAGGACTTTTCAATTATGTCAAATTATCTTTGGTTTCAATTCACATTGCATCTGTGTAGTTTTTTTGTCAATTCATTCAATTATTTCACTATGTACCTGCAGATGACAGAAGTGCTTCAAATTTAGTATATATATATATATATGCACATTCCATGAGAAATATTAGAAATGTGCATCATTCCAGACTGCACTGTCCTACACATTGCATTTATCGAACTTTGAAGTTCCAGAACTGAATGTATGTAGACAAATGTGTTTGGTTATCACAGGTATCACGTGCTCACCTGAGATTATATGTCCCCAGGGAGCCACGAAAAAGATAGATAAGGATCCTTTGAAAAGGAAAGAAGAAGTAAGGTTTATCTCTAAGGATTGTAAATATGCAAGGAACGTTTAGGACAGTTTGGTAGTTTGAATGAGTTTACCCGCATTTATCAGGTAAGAATCGGAATGTCTCAGTACTTACCACTTAAACACAGATATTCAGTTTATATATGCATATTATTTCAGTTATTAATATACACTGTAGGGAAATAGAAAAAGAAAGAATGCTGCTAAGAGTCTAGCACGGAAAGCGACGTAACCTTCTGACAAGTTGAACGTGTTGATATATCTGCAAAGCTGGAGTGCGAGGAAATTTAAAACGTGCGTGAGAAGTCAATGTTACGAGAATTCTGAGGCAGCTGATATACACACATTTTGTCATAATTTCTACGCCGGATTGAACGACCTGAATTTCAGGCGTCTTACAGAATGCGTCAAATCACATAGGCAATAACGACCTCCGCAATAACGACGATTCGTTACACAGGAGCAAAAAAATTATTGAACTTCTGCAACTCCGATACATATACAAAATTAATATGACAAATGAGGGTATGCACAATAGTTTTAAAGATTGAAATCATGTAAAACAAATTTGTTTTTATATTTTAAAACTTCCATAATGCTTCAAGTAATTTGTATTTTTTAATTTGTAGATGACTATGGCAATTCCGTAAGCTCCTAAAAAATTAAATAAATTTGAAATAAAAATTAATCTATAGTTTTGGTTAATTAATTGGTGTGACTGATAAAACCGGGCTTTCACCATTATCATATTTCTAATCTTTTCTCAGGGCTAAAACGTGGTTTCACTTGAAACCAAATAAACTACTATGCTACCAAATGAATAAATTTTACAAAATTTTTACACTAAATATATAATGGTAATAACTTTAAATTATCTTAAATTATCAATTCAAAATCCGAAAACTTCGCTTTCATAACCTCCACCAGATGTCCAGAGACGTCACGTCACGTCCTTCTTCCCATAATATCCAAAGACGTTTTACTTGTTCTTCGGAGTCATATTACAGACTAAACTACTTTCCCTCCTAAATTTCTATTTTTCGTTGAGTTAACTAACAATGGATATTTTTATTTTTATTTTCAGGAAGTCATTTACTAAGTTCGTGTTTATAACTTATATTTTGGCTCATGTTTGTTATTTTACGTTTATTGTTTGCAAGTGTCACTCAATTGAAAGATTAATAAATTAATTCAATTAGATGGGTGATTGTAAACGATTATCTTTCCCTTCTGACAGGATTACACTGCAGTGAAGGAGATAAGTACGTGTTGCTTGAAGCCGTTAAGTGGCATCGCTTATTGTCAGTTCCGCGTCATTTCAACCTTGTTCACGATTGGATCGTGTGCTTTGTGTCTAACAGTGGGTCACGAGTCGTCAGATCGCGATGACAGCATAATTTAACTGCCTCAAATATCCCCGATAAGTGTGTCAGTTGATAGCAGAGTTGTCTCGTTCGGCAGCCACACAAACTGTCCCAGCTCTGGACGCTGAATTTACATAACCTGTTGGGCAATTACTCCTCGTCGCTTGGATTTTCTTCTCGCATGTAATACGGTGAGGAAGTTGTGAGTGGCGCCACAGATGGGAGTGGTCACGAGAAAGCATTCCAAACACACAGACTCGCGGTGAAATAGCCTGCGCTTCATTTCATAAAATTGGCCTGTTTCAGACAAATTTGAGGGTACAAAAGTAGCCATAAATGATGGGGCATAAATACTGACCAATTGAATTATCTGTTATCGAAGGTACACCAAAATGTAATACCGATATCACCGTAAAAAATTAACATTTTGTTTCAAGCAAATCCTTAAAGCTAAGGATTGAAAATTTTATCAGCGAGTTTAAATAATAATCTTAAGAATGGTCTGTCAACACGAAAAGTAACGTAAAAGCACTATCTTGGCGCATCGACTTATAATACTTAATCTCGAAACTAAAATGACTGTGTGATGGACTTCAGAACCTAAATTTTGAAAATTCATAACTAATTTTCTAATGTAAAAGACTGTAAAAATTTCATTTTTGATTATTACTTTTACCTTTTGATATCAGAGGAAAATTACTGTTACTGTAATCTCAAATTTTCAGAAACTATATAGAATAAGTACTCTGATTAGACAATTTTCTAATTCTCAGCTTCAAAAAGGTCTGTAACAGGAAGATTTTGGAAATGATAAGACAGACTCCCAGTACAACTCATCCTGATTTCGGCTGCTGGAAACGCATATTTAAAAACGCCTCAACTACAGGTTTGTATTATATAATATAAAATTATAACATAATTTAATTTAGTAATGCAAAAGAAATCCAAAATTTTATCAAGTATATATTCATGTTAATGTTTTACTATGAATTATTTTTGTATTCTGCTCAGATTATTAAATGTAGGTCAGCAGTATTGTTTTACAAGCACAATCATTGTTCCACTTTGCAATTAGCACATCGTAATTACGATTGAAGTGGAGGCTTGTTATATATTAAAAAAAAACAGATTAATTAGTTTTCTAAAATATTATTCATGCGGCATATACAGAAGACCTGTAAACTAAATTTTCTAAGACGTCTACAAATTTTTAAAGATTATTTTTCAGGTTCAGTTGTACGAGTGGTAACATTCTTTTATATTAATTTATTTAATCAATTCTGATGGTCAACGTTTATGTTATTTTAGGTTAGAAACTTACTCAGGTGAATTAATGAATTCTATAAATTCAACGTAATATATGTTATATTTGTAGAATTTTTCAGTAATTTGGTGTTGCTATGCTACACTTTCGGAATTATTTAATATCTGCATTGCTATACCTAAATAAATTCCAAAATGGAACGAAACGTTGTGCTACTTTTTATTATATAATGTTTCTGACGTGTAAAACGTTTTATTTATTGATTTTTATTGTTGTCTGGTAAATACAGCATAATTTTAAATAATCGTGTATTTATTCGTTTGTGCTGTATGTATACAGGATGTTCAGTTTATCTGAAGACATTGAAATATCTCAAGAACCACACATCGGATCGAAAAATGTGGGATTGAAAAATGATACGAAACTCGACCACCACCCCGTGGAGTGGGGGAAGGAAGAGTTAAAAACTTAAATGGAAAAACGTATTTTTATTGCAGATTTGAATTCTCCAGAAAATATTACTCCAATTTGATCTACGATTCGAGTCATTTCGGTCAGAGATGGAGTTGTAATCGACAAAAATCAATATGGGTAATAAAAGTTGAAAATGGGAATACTCAAGAAATGGGCACCAGATCAGCAAAATAAAATTAAATAGGTGTGATATTCTTGCAAATGCTACTTAATGACACCCACCCCCACTCCCCAGATGTGGGGAAGCGAATTATGTCAAAATTTTCACTGGAAAACAATTTTTTCTATAGGAAACCTTGGTTTTCTAATATCAAATACAATTGATTTGAATTCCTTATTCATGGAATTTATTTAACAGTTTGCGCTGCCATAGAAAGAATATGAAGACGTTGATTTGTTTGTTTACAGATAAGTAGTAACTACGTTGGCTTTACTCAGGAACAACGACGTGGACGTAGTAGTTTTCTGTTACCTTTGGTGCTTATTTTAAGCGATCCCCCATTCCTCTCACAATTTATGTTGATGTTTTTAGGTGCGTTTGCGTTTCATTGTTCAATTACATCATTCGATCCCTATCCCTAGGGAGTGGTGGTGGGTGGACAGGTACGGTGTCATTAAGTAGCATTTGTAAGATATCATTTAATTTAATTTGCTGATCTCATGCCTATTTCTTAAGATATCCCCATTATAAACGATTTTTTGCACATTTTAATTTTTGTCGATTACAACCAAAATGACTCGAATCGTAGGTCAAAATAGAGTATTTTTTCTTGAGAATTCGAATCTGCAATAAAAATGGGGGTTCCCATTTAAGCGGTCGAGATTCGTATCATTAGATGTCTCCCTTCGAGACGAACATTTTTCATTCACACATTTTTTTATCAGTAGTGTTGCTCTCGAGATATTTCAATGTCTTCAGATAAACTGAATATATATATATATATATATATATATATATATATATATATATATATAAACAGTAATGTGAAATGAATTTACTTAAGCTTCAGATATTTTTATAAAACATTCTTATTCTGATTAACACTTAAAATTTTAATTTGTCATAGACGCCTTGGCCTGTGTTTCTGTGTCTGATTTAATACTTTGTTGCTACTCGTTATTGAAAAATATTTTCCCGCTTTACATTGAGTATCATCACCATTCCTTTATGATAATATGAGTTTTTTTAGTTTAATTCTTCACGAAAATTTGAAGAACCGAGGAAGATTTATGAGTAATACGTAATCACTAACTTTTTTTCGCCCACTCTATTTTTTAAATGGTATGGTCTTTAAATTTTCTATTTAAACACGGAAAGGTCAGCCCTAATTCAAATCTATAAACTTTTTCAAATGGGAGCCGATTTGGCCTTGAAGCCGAGTTTGTGCAATCAAATCAAATTCTTGCAGCATTTCCACTTATTGCCCACGGCTGCTAAGGGGGAAGTGAGGAAACGTGGCGACGTTTGTCTATTTCTTTGTTCTCATTTCCTGAACGTCACAGCGGCTCCCATTTGAAAAAGATTAAACCAACTATTTGTTTAATTACATCAATTAATATTTTTGAGAAGTAAAGATATTCTGCTGTCACATTAAAAACTAAAGTTACAGTCTGTTATTCTTATATAGTCGTGAAGTACAGCTATGAAATTATATAGCTAAAACACATCAACCATTCAGCCATCAAAAATAATTTTGTATCGTTTGAAATGAAAGTAAATTGTCGTATACTGTTGTTCGTCTTAAACATTTTGCACCACGATTTAAAATGAGAGATAATAACAGCTCACGGCCAGCATTACCATCTAATAATCATAATCGTGACTGGCCATTGCCGTTTGCGCAATGCTTTAATAATCTCTTTCACGCTCATCACTTACCATTGGTTTGATTATTGTTTTTCCTCCAGCCAATAAACAATTTGAAAAGTTTACTACAATTAGAATGTAAAAAATTATGCATTAGGTACGCAGCTAAATGTCTTCCATCATGAGATAATTGCTCCTTTCATGACTATAGCCACAAATTATAAGCCTGAGTACGTGTCATTGTAATGTTTCCTTTTCTCAATCTTACGAGTTATTATTTTCTTTTTTAATTTTCCTCCGCTCTCGTTCCCTGATTTACCAGTTATAGTTAATATATATATATTATGCATTTGTAATCCGTTGTAATATGTTCCTATAATCTGAAAAATATTTCTACAAAATTAAGTAATTAGCAAAACACACTCTTACTGTATTTTGTGTAATTGAATCGCCTCTACGTAATTATGTACTATATACGTCATCTTAAGTTCATCACTATATGAAAATAAAATAAAAGCTATTATATTATATTACCAATTGAACTTGATTGAATTTATTTCAAAATTTACTAGCGCAATGTCAAGTAGTTGTGAATAAAGCAGTATGTTAGGTTAATGTTTCGTCAGAGATGTAATTAAGGAACTGTAGCAGCTTAGAAGACAAGAAACTCTACTGCAGAAATAAGAACATCGTTACAAAGCGCAACTTTCCGGGTCCGTACAGCCTTGGACAACAGTCCTGACAACGAAACAAATTATTTTAAAATTTTGATTCGCCACAAAGAATTATAAATACAAAGAAGAATTCATAAAATTCATATTATTAAAACTTTCGTGATGATTTTTTTCATTAAAAATCGTAACGAAAGATTGATGTATTAAGTATTTCAATAAATTTATACATATATATATATATATATATATCCTATTGTTTCTTTGTTTCTTCGTTGAAGATGCAAAAATTGATAAAAAATTTAATGGACATTCCATTACATGTCGGTCGTTGTTTTATTGGTATAATCCCTATATTACAGCTACATGGACAACTTTTGGGTTCTTGACCTATTAAATTTATAAATCATACAGATACAGTATTAAATCTGTCACGCCAAAGAATTTCCGTTTACTGATCAACGGATAACAAATGTTGCATCGTTTTGAATTGTGTACGTAATGTTTATTTTAATTACATAATACTAATTTTACCCTTCTTCATCTTAATTATTATTTCTTAATATCAATTATATATATATATATAAAACAGGGGGATTGGACGGGGTAAAACAAACTTCTGCTTAATACATTTAAAGGATAGAACAATTTTGACAAAATTTTGTTTCCATATTCCTCGCGACCCAAAACCAAATACTTTGGAGATAAGACACGGCTACCACCCCTAGGGGAAGCTTTGAAACTATTATGTGTAATGAAGGCTAATATTTGAGTCGAAAAAATTCTTGTGGTCAATAACATTTATAGTGTTTCTCCGACAATATTTGTGTATTATTACAACCCCTTGAAGCATGTAAGGGTGGAAGTCTGTCATATGAAAATAACAAAAAAAGTATCAAGTTTGGTGTCGAAACCGGTGTAATGCGAATCGCTGTGTTGTATTATGACTTTTAATATGCGATTTAAGTAAAAATTCATCCCTTAAATGGCGGAGCATTTATATTCTGTTAGAGTACTGAAAATATTTTTGCCCTGTTAATGTACTGAGAGTATTTTTGAATCTCTCGAGATACTGGGAGTATATTTGAGGTTCATATTGTGACGTTTCCGATGCCGGTTAATTCATGTGTTGAATAAGAATGTACCGGGTTAATATAAATAAATACCCGGGCAACACCGTGTCCCCAGCTAGTTCTTAGTAAAAACTAAAATGGTCTGTCAGGGGCCTATGACGCAGCGTCCGCGGCGCAATCGAGATATAAATATTTCTGCATAATTTTTAGAATATATTGTTACTTAAATAAAATAAATTCACTAGCAATTCGTATGTATGTCCCGCATAAAAATCTAAACGCATGGAGACATTTCGACCAAACAATGTACACGTGTATTGTAGAGGCGCGGCTGGATGGGGGCGAGAATTTTCAAATATTCAAAATCTGCCGATTTTTCCGTCGAATAAATACTTTTTTGGGACAATTTCTTTGATAGTGGCACTATTTTGTGTCTAATCGCATCCATTTCAGCATGGAAGGAGTGAATTGGAAATTAAATCTTTATACAAAAACAATTATTACCTAATAAATATTAAATAAAAAGTAGCAGATAATATAAAATTGGCCAAAAATGATTTAGGGTGAAGCACATCTGCTCGGACTTCAGCGGTGCGGAGTCAAAAGAAAGGAGAGAGTATTTGAGCTAGGGGCAATAAAAGCCAGACATCACGGCGCGCCAGGGGAGGTTCCCCAAGCTATGGTGAGATTTGGCGGCATCGGGTGGTGTTTTTCCCAAAATGTCTTGAAGAAGAGGGGCAAACTGTGACTCCCGGAGATGAGTAACCCTAAATTTTATTGGTTAACATCCATCCCTGCCACCTTGGTGTTGTGAACTGAAGAAGTGGTCGGTATTAAAAAGGTTTGCAGAGTGAATTTTGACACAGTTTGCGGGACAGATTTCGAGAGAGATTGCTAGACAGGTGATTGGAATTTAATCAACACACAGATTTCGAGAGAGATTGATAGACAGGTGATTGGAATTTAGGCAAGGGGGATTCGAGACGGATGATTGGAATTTAGGCAAGGGAGATTGTGGTTACTAGAGCGGTGGATCGGATGAGATTAGAGACAGAAAGAATAGCAGCGACGGCTCTGATTTGGATCGAGGCCAACCCAAATGAGGAGGAAATTACAACGAGGAAGCCAGAGGGTGGGTCAATTATGTCGACACTGTAATTACCCCTGTTACTTTCTGCTGATTTCCTATACTGTCAGGTCCCAGTAGATTTTGTGTGAAATATTCTGATCTATGAGAAGGTGCATAACGTACGACCCTGAGTTTAGAGATAGAGAATTGTTAGTTTTAAGGAATTATTTGTATTATTCTTTATGTAAATATATATGTATTGTTAATTAAGAAAGAATTGTGGGCTTAAAGTTTGAAATTATCAAAATTGTAATGTTGATGTAAACTTGTTTAGGTTAAAGTTAATAATTTTCTTTTTTATTCAATGAATGAATGAATGAAAATACCCTATGTTGTCTCCTACAAAAGTAGGGGTATCCTTTAGTGGTCTCACGCTGTGAGCTAATCCGTGTAAGACGTCTTATTAATACACTACACTACACTGTCACTTAGTTGTAGTTCTAGTTATTTCCATTTATTTCTGTCTCTGGCTATTCTGATCCATTGTCCTCCTGCTTGTTTTTTGAATAGGTCCGTCCACTTGCGTCTTGGTCTCTTGCCTATGTAGGGGTCCCATGTGGCAGCTTGTAACGTCCATCTTTCGTCTTGTAGCCTCACAACGTATCCTCCCCATTTCCATTTGGTCTTTGTAGCCTGTTGAGCAACGTTCTCTTGTTGCTGACATCCTATGTATGAAGATGTTTGATGCTCTATCTTTCAGAGAAATGCCAAGGATCTTCCTCTGCATTTTCCTCTGGCATACTTGTAGACTGTTTCTCTCTTTTACTTTGAGAGCCCATGTTTGACACCCATACAATAATACTGGAAAAACGCAGGGTTCTGTCCAACAATATAAATTTTGTAGAAGCTTATTATTAATTTATTAGTATTGCACTCAAATAATTCATATTCCCCCTATTCATTTCATGGTATTACAATGAAGATGTTTATTGGTTCAGCGTGCAAAAATACTTGTTTTGCCGACGTGTTGCAATTTATTGAAAGAGGGGAGTTGTCGGCTGCTTACGGAGAATCACAGTAGCACAACTCCCTTATCATGAAGCTAATTATCGGGCGTGTAATCTCCATGTAACTGTGAATCTCGTCAGGTGCATCCAGGAAGAGAACGCCAGCTGAGGCGGAGGATCTACGCCCTGAGTTGAGAACGTTTCCGAAGACCAAAGACCCTGGGGTGGTTGTAGGTAGCAGCGAGATAGAGAGCTGAGCTGAGCTGCTAAGGTGTGTCGGATGCTGCGACGCGCCGTTGGCCATGTAAATCAATTGCGTCGGACTACAAATTGCTGTGGGCGGGACCTGAGCGCTCTTTCCCAACATCCATCACATCGTCCCACGCCATGCACGTGCTCTCCCTCTCCTGGACGAAGAACTCCCGAATTCATAGCAGCCGCAATCCTTGCCCGTCTTAAAATAAGTACGTAATGAGACACGGGCAACTCCTTGATGACTATGAACAGATAATTGCAGCAACAAAAAACGAGAAAGGTAAATAAGAGATTAAAGCTTCATAAAATTTAATAACAATTCTTGCTACAATTAATCAGATCTCTTCTTATTGACGGCAAATTTTATTGCACTGGGCTTCACCAAATGTTGCTCCAGACACACACTGTCATAAGCGCAAAATTGTACCTGACTGAGCAAACGTATGTGTCAGCTTAAGAATCATATTAAAAGGAAAAACAGACGCAGCTTATAGAAAAATAAAAACATGCGGAGAGAGGAAAAAAAGTCAGCCAGAACATCAGGAGAGCGGATGGGAAGCCAATTCTGGATAAAGAAGAGAAAGCGGAAAGATGGAAGTAATGCCTACAAGAGCTGTATCAGGGTGGGAAACTAGATCAGTCGCTAAAAGAAGAACAAGATGAGGTGGATGATGAAGAGTTGGGGGACAAATTGTTAAGATCAGAGTTTGATAGGGCCACGGCTGACAGACCTGAGCAATTGCAAAGCGCCAGGAATTGATAACATTCCAGCGAAGTTGATAAGATCATCTGGCGAAGAAGCAATATCATGGCTGTTCAAAATCTACGAAACAGGAAGAATATGAGAAGATATCAGTAAAAACATAACTATACCCACACCGTTGTGAACTGGGGCTGATAGATGCGAACAGCACAGGACAATTAGTTTAGTATCTCATGCGTGAAAAATATTAACGAAATTAGTATATAGGAGGATGGAACGTCAAATAGAATGCGAGTTAGGAGAAGATAAATTTGGAAGACAGAATAAGAAAAAACTGGTCTACATTCATGGCATTAGTAGATTTAGAAAAAGCGTTGGATAATGTGAACTGGAACACTATTAAGAGCACTGAAATAAAATATCGAGAAAGGAGGCTTATACATAACCACTACAGAAGACAGGTAACAGTAATTACAATAGAAGATCAAGAAAAGAAAGCAGGAATCAAGAAAGGAGTAAGACAAGGATGCACTCTGTCGCCCGTGCTATTTAACTTCTACATAGAACAGACGATGAAGCAATTAAAAACGGAATATGGAGAAGGAATCATACTGCAAGGAGAAGAAATAAACCCTACGATTTGACGATAATATTGTAGTATTAGGGGAGTCATAAGAAGACATGGAAACCGTCCTGGAGAATTGTCCAATATGAGGATTAATAGAGGGAAAAACCAAGGTAATGGAGTGTAGTATGGGAAACAGTGGAATGACAAAGGGTGTTAGATTGGGAAGGGATATTTTGACGGAAGTTAAGGAATTCTGCTACTTGGGAATTGGTAGAAGTATAGTAGACATAAAGAGTAGGATAGCACGGGAAAGGAAGGCTTTCGCGAAAAAGAGGAATTTAGTTACGGGTAATATAAGTGTGAATATTAGGAAATCGTTACTAAAAATGTTCGTAAGGATTGTGGCGTTATGTGGGTGCAAAACGTGGATGATTAGAGGAATGGAAAAGACTTTGAAATGTTGCGCTATAGTAGAATGCTGAAAATCAGATAAGTGGATAGGAACACTAACGAGGACGTTGTTAACAGAATAGGGGAAGAGCGAACATTATGAAGGACATTGACGAAGAGAAGGTCTCGTTTTAAGACATGAGGGTCTTGTAAAATTAGCATTAGAGTGAAGTGTGTGGGATAGGAATTGAAGCGGATGCGAAGGATGGAATATGGTATGGAGATTAGGAAGGATATGTGATGTGGAAATGAAAAGGCTTGTGCAAGATAGTTTAGCACGGAGGGTTGCAGCAGACCAGTCTTAGGACTGAGTACCACAAAAACAATAGCTCAAGAACTTTATCGAATTGAATTAGCAGAGTTTTTAGAACCACACGAAGATAGCAGGATCACTGTAAAACCCTCACGATTAATCCATATACTTGGTCCAAGATATCGGAGAGTTCAGAGATAAGAGGAAACGATATCCACTTATCGCTGCAGATTCAGTGGATAGTCACTTTTCAAATTGCTGATCCTGTCATGGTATTTTAATATACAGGATTAATAAAGCAACTGTGTTTTATCTGATACTTGCTCACGCCTAATAGAGCTGAGCGTCATGGCCGATGTGGTATACCTTGGAGGCTTATATTAGTGTTACCGCAGGCCAGCAGCGTATCGACCTTTCACGCCTATTCCCAAGGTTTCAATACTCCCTCTGCTAAATCAATTTTCCAGGCAATAAGTATTACGACGGAAGAATGGTACATAAACTATCTGTCTCGAACCTTACAGGTTATTATTTCGCATTTCCTTATTACAAGATCATTTCCCTTAATAGCCATAATTAGCTATGGCGTCCGCATCATGGCAACATTCTCAGTTTAAGTTAAATTTGTACTCCATAATCATTGTATTTATTAAAAATTCAAAAGTATCGCAATTTCTTGGCGGTTGGGAAGTCACTTCATAATTACTTTTCTATAGCATTAGGCTCTATAATATTCGTGAAAAAAGAATACATCGACAACAAAAGACAGCGAGTTAGCAGAACGGTTACAATAAAATGTTGAACAAATATTTTCAACCGGAGAATAACAGAAAGAAACAATAAATAATACTAAAAAAACAATATGTACTACTAGCTGGGTGCTTATTTGTATTAGCCCGATATAGTATTTAATTTGACACTAAATAAAATTAATGTGATTTAAGCGGCGTTGGCAAGCCTCACTATTCCCTTGTGCTAAGAACGATGTCATTTTAGAAAGTCTTATTGTTGTTGTTTTATTCAGTCCGAAGACTGGTCTAACAAATCGTGCGCAATCCTTTTCATTTCCGCACAACTACCACAACGCATATCCTCCCTAATCTGCTGAGCGTTTCCGTCCTTGGCTTCCCTCTTCTATTCTTAGCTCACACACTGCCCTCTGATGCTAATTTTACAAGACCCTCGTTTTAAAATGTGACCTTTTAATCAATTCGTTCTCTTGGTCAACGTCCTCCATATTGTTCGCATTTCCCGTATTTTGTTTAGAACTTCCTCGTTAGTGATTCTATCCGCCCATCTCATTCTCCTATAGCACCACATTTCAAAGGTTTCTATTCTCTTCCTTTCAGCAACTCCTATCGTCACGTTTCGCACCCATATAACGCCACGCTCCATACGAAAATTTTAGCAACGATTTCCTAATATTCACACTTATGTTACCCGTAAGTAAATTACTCCTTTTAGCGAAAGTCTTCCTTGCCTGTGCTATCCTATACTTCTACCATCCCTACTTATTACGTTTCTCAAGTAGCAAAATTTCTTAACTTCCGTCAAAATATCCCTTCCCAATATAAACACCCTTTGTTGTTCGATTGTTTCCCATACTACAATCCATTACCTTTGTTTTCCTTCTATTAATCCTCATATTGAACTTTTTCTCCAGGACTACGTTCATACCATTCATTATGGACTCGAAGTCTTATTCTGACTCCCTTAATACTACAATATCATCGGCAAAGCGTAGGGTTTTAATTTTTTCTCTTGCAAAAGTCTTATTAAGAGGCAGGTATATGTAATTGAACTGTGCAAATATCTTCTTGTTTGCCATTTGTAGATGCTCATCATGATTCCAATGCCCGTTATTTTTTTTAAATTCCTAGTCCAATTGTTTTCTATTTCTTATCTTACTTTGACGTCACCACTACGTAACAATTTCAGTATGTTGATATGATACGTACTCAATCTAAAAACTGGCCGATTACCTCAAAATTATCTTTTAAGCAAAACCACGGTACAGAGAGTTCACTTCAGTTCAAAGAAGTCAGTGTTACTTCTACTTTTATAAATTATATACTTCTATAAATTAACCTATTTTATGAACTAAAACTCAATATCATTATCATATAAACTTTTGCTTCCATGAAACCTAGAAGTGTTAATTCAATAGTTTATTAATATATTTTATGAACTGAAACTTATTATTTGAAATCGAAATATGGTATTAAATTTAATTTAATTATCGAATACTTAAGCTTTACTAATAATTTATTTCCATTGAAGTCAAATTAAAATAACTATTAATGCTCGCCGTGCAATTTAAATACTATTTATTTCCATGCAAAAAGCATAGGTAATTTTATTGAATATTTAAGGATTGTAAAGGTTCATAATCTTTAGGGAGAGTAATGGCTTTCTAATTTATGACGTAATTAAACGTCGAATCGAGTTTTCACCAAGGCAGTTACCACGTAATAATTTTAAAGACCGCATTTTTTTTGACAGCAATGGACTGAAAATTTTCCGTTAATAGTTGTTGCGCTTTTACGAAGGTGGTTTGGCGGTCAGGTCCTAACAACCGTCGGTAATAAGGTAATGAAGCGATTTGCATGAGAGTCGGCCTCACGCTGGGGGCTAGAAACGTCCGTCGCCGTGATGCATCGTCGGGGAAAGTCTTTGACTTGTCCGCGCGTTTGTCTGTATGGACAGAGCAGACCTCGCCCACCCGCGCAGGAACACAGACGTGCTCTCATAACTCTCCTGTCAAACAATACCCTCTTCCTCACTCCGTTCAGCCATCTCAACGCTGCTTTGAAAGCAGAGGACTACTTTACGTCCATCCTACTTCATTCTCCGATTTGCAATTTAATGTCCGCGGTGCGCTTAATTCAGTTCATGCATTTTTCAGATTCCCCGATTAGGAGCAAGAAGTGGATACCGAGTTGAGGGAAGTAATAGGTAATGTAGAGAAATAAGTCATAAAACTTTCGTTCGGATCAGTAGTATAAATCGTGGTAGCCAGAGACGAGATGCTAAGTGTTCTCAAACTCTATTGGCCGCATGTATGCCAACATTCTGAAAAATAGAGTCGAACATGAGATGTATTAATCTGAAGATCAAAGTAGTTTTAGGACAGGCAGGTCACGGTCTTCTTATATACAACCCATCTTATTTACATAGATTTACGGAAAGCATATGACAGTGTTCCTATATCGTAATTATAGTCGGTGATAGAAAATCAGCAAATAAAAAGAACTTATGCCATAAAAAAATTGTATACAGGAAATTTAAACAGGGTCAAAGTTGGAAACATAGAGTCATCAGAATTCCACGTAAATAAATGATTGAGACAAGGCTCCTGTATAACAGCTACGATTTTTAAAATATATTTTAATGAGGCACTCAAAAATTGGAGAAAGAAGTGTCACGCCGTTGAAATACCTATAAGGGGTGAAAATCTGTATACTTTGAATTTTGCTGATGATGATGATATTCGCCGAAGATGAAGATGATGCATAATACATACTAAGAAAATTGAATGAGGAATATGTGAAATTGGGTTTACAAATAAAGTTTGATAAAACCGAGTATCTGGAGTTGGAGCGACAGGAAGAGATTTAGAAATGGAAGACGGAAGTGTAGTAAAGTGCTGCACCACAGATAAATACTTAGAGACAAATATTTCTAGTAAAGGAGGAAGCGAGGTGGAAATTTAAGCAGGAAATAGTGAAGGAAAGAGCTCCAACAAGACAGTTGCACTCAATTATACGGAATAAACAAATAACAAATAAGGTGAAAGCGAGAATCTACAAAACGATAGCGGAGAGTATTGCCCTATATGGTTCTGAGGTTTGGGAAATAACTAAGGAAAATGAAGGAAAGCTAAGAGCGATAGAAATGGATTTCTGGAGCCGCAGCTGTGACGTGACAAGAACAGAAAGGATAATAAATGAATACATTCGGGAAGTAATGGGGGTTATATCAGTAAATATCTTAGATACAATAGAAGGTAGGAGGTTGAATTGGTATGGACATTTGAGACGGATGCCAGAGGAACAGTGGAACAGTGGCCATTAAGAACATTTCACTGGCAACACCCAAAACGAAAGAAAATAGGAAGACCTAAAGTTACATGGAATGAATGTCATGCAAGCAATGCAGGACAGATGTGTGCGGGATGATGATAGGAAAGATAAAAGGAGGTGGATACTTGGATGCGAGAGACGCTGTATGGTTTAGTTCCCACTTATATATATATATATATAATTTATTTGTCAACATAGTCTCCTCCTTGCCTATACACTTGGCCCAGCGAATTTTCAATTATTTCGACCCATCACAAAAATTGTTTTTGTCAAACTCTTCAAAACACTCCGTCATGGCCTCGATCACCTCCTCGTTTGATGGAAATTATTTCCCACCAAACCAAATTTTCAAGTTCAGGAACATAGGGAAGTCAGTTAATGGTAGGTCTGGTGAACAGGGTGGCTGAGACACGAATTCGAATCACATTGAGATTGCTGTTGTGTGCGTTGGCACTTTCTTGCGCGTCAATCTTGGTCGTTTGTCAAACAGAACCCGTTTCAAGTGATCCAACAGCAGCACAATGGATCCAAGTTATGGTTGTGCCCTTTTACAAGAAATCTATCAATATTATACCCATGAGAATCACATCGTATTTCCATATGACAAAACGGTCTTCGCCCTTTTCGGTTGTTTTGGTTGGTTTTTTGGTCTCTGGAGTGAAGTGAAAGATCCAAGTTTTATCGACGTTTACGAATCTTCGCAAAAAGTCTTGTAGGTTACGCTAGATTCTGCATTGAAATGTTTTTCTCAATCCGTTTTTGGTCCTATGTCAGCAGTCGTGGCAACTATCGGGCACAAAGCTTTTTCATGTACTCGTTTAGTCTGCGATATTCCATTAAGATATTGTTAGCTTTTACGCTGTTTTCCTGAGCGGTGGCCTCAACTGGGCGGCCGGAGAGACTTTTAAACTAATTATTCCAGAAATAAATTGCCTTCAATGCTGGTGCAGAGACCGCATGAACGTCATCCAATTAGGTTTTGATTTGTGCAGCTCTTCAACAATCCAAGGGAAGTGTTTAATGACGGCGCGAAATTCGTATCTTCAATTGTCTCCGCCCAATTACTCATCTATCACAGCAAAAAGCTGCCAACAATAAGTTGCAACTCTCTCACAGTCGATAACCGCAGGGAATACTAATTCCATTTGATCAGTTACTGATGATGACCTGGCTTCCATGGTTTTTATGACTTTAGAGTAATAGTAATATCGTTAAGGAGAATCCCTCTTTGGCCTCTCCAAAAAGTATTAAGACTAATAAAATGGGGGTTGGAAATTCCATACACGAATATCTAACCAATTTTTAATACGTTCGAGAAAAAGACGTATTATTGAATGTAGGTACAAGAGAATTATCCCAGACCACGTCACGTTTCAAGCAATACGTAACCAGTAATTAGATAAAAAGTAGCCAACTAAGTGATAAAATAAATATTAGAAAAGATCATCACAGAGAACGAAGCAAATGACGAACGCAAAAACAAAGCTGAAACGAACTGAAACACTGAGATAGTGTAAGGGAAAAAACAATAATGAATCATATCCACTGTTGAGTTTCATAGAATCAGTTTTTAATTTAATTAACAGTATTTATTATGCCATTAAATTTTGTGTTTATTGGCTGCTTGTCTACGAAATTAATATGCTCATAATATGTAATTTTCACGAATGATCTCAACGGAAATTTCAAACAGTCAAGGTAATGGAGAAACCTAAGTGTAAACGTACTTTCCAAAACAATATACTATTACATCTTATTTAAATAAATTATTATAATAATTGAAAGTAAAATTATATTTTACTAAAAATATATCAATTGGTTTTCATGTTAAATTGGCGTTATCCCGGAGTATCAAATTTGAAACGATTTTACTGTTGACATGATTTGTGAAAGCGAAAGTCCAAAATAGTGTAAAAGAGCGTGAACTAAAACAAATCAAAATGAAATTAAAATCAAATTATTGACGGGATATTCATGCTCAAGGCGTCGTAAATCAGATAATAACCGTCAAAAATTCCGTAAGCCCGACAGCGTGAGGGAACATTGGCCACAAGAGGGACAAATAAAAGTTTTTTATTTTCATTTATAAAGGGGATATGACGATTATATCGTGTTCCCATAAATATTGTCTTGTTAAAGGGGCGAATTATTGCAAGCAACAGACACTATAAATACACTTCATCTTCCCCCTCCCCCCTTTCGATATCACTTGTAATGTAGGTAATTGACAGGTCTGTGGCGTTCGTCATTAATATCTATCGGAGGCAACGGCTGTAAGGGATGAGTAGCAATTATCCTCCCCTAGAGATCAGAATCACCCTTGAGTGACGACTGTTGCTGTGGCGTGTGCTTGGGCGGAGAACGTTTTTACGGCTACGAACCCTCCCCCCCCCCCCACCACACACCCCACACGTTAAGTGAATGTAATGATAAAGAAGAATGCAAGAGTGGGAACCAGACGGCAACCATAACAGCATTTTTATCTCACAAAGAAAACTGCTAATAAAACTAAGTCATTCCATAACTTTGGAGTGACGAGGCATTACTGATTCTTAATGAGAAACAGCATTTGGGAGGCCATCATATTTTAATTTCTGAAGGCTGAGGGGATTACTGCTTGGCCTTGGCTCCGGCTCCTTCAGCTCACTTTTGAAATGGTGGAGGAATTGTCAAGGAAATACCTGGAAAATCAAACAATAGGATTTACACGAACTTACATTATTCTTGGAAATGTATGAAGAGTTGAAGAAAAGTGCAACTGAATGTTTTTCTTTGTTTTGAATGAAAAAAATTAATATTAATATCAATGTTTTGACGACTGTGCAATTGTACAGCACGTCACAAAGAGACATCAGTGTATTGCCTGTAAAGTCGAGCAAAATAATTGTCTTAGAGAGCGGTGTACCATTGTTGGAAGATTCTATGATGCTACATACGGGAAGAAAGGATGTATAACAATATATCAGGAAAAAAACAATTCCATTATCCCAGTAAAACAATATATATCAATACTAGAAAAGATTCACTTATCCGATTAGGAGTGGAGTTCCTCAAGGATCAATTCTTGGGCCTTTACTTTTTATTCCTACAAAAATGATCTTCCAGGATACGTACATTCTCTAAAATCGATTCTGTACGCGGATGACACAAATATAGTTATTTCAGATAAAAACTTCGATAATATGGTTAAGAAAGTAAACAGCAGCCCTCTGGACGGTCTAGATGTTTGGCTTAACGTGAATAAATTATACCTCAACCTAGATAAGACTAAGTTAGTTCAGTTTATGGCTGATGCTAGTAATAGACCAATGGAAAAATTTTCAGCCACTGCTTCAGCCTTTCCTAGGCTTTTAGAATGATGATAAATTAAAGTGCAATGACCATATAGATCTGCTTTTTCTTCTCTCAGAACACTAATGCAACGCGTTGACAGAAAGTACGTACAAACGGTGTTCTTCGCGTATTTTCATTCAATTATGTGCTATGGCTTCTCTAATTGGGAAAACTGTTCCAGCAGGAGCAATGAAATATTTTTAAGTTGCAAAAGCGTGCGAATTATAGATCGAGTTGAAAACCTTTCACCAAAAGTTGGCAAATACCTACTTTGCCATGCGTGTATATTCATGAAATCTTAGTTTGTAAAACGGAACATAAATTTGTTTCAAACGAATGGCGAATTTCATGATTACACGACCAGAAATCGTTCAGCTCTAAGGTCATGGCCTTGGGATAATTTTATACAACAGCCTGCCTGCAGAGGTTAAAAACAAAATTTTGGTGAATTAGAGTAAAGCTATTCTATTAAATGGAGCGATTTACTCTGTACAGGATTTTCTTAATCATCCCCCTAATATTTAAAATTAAGGTTCCTACAGAATTGTTGAACTTGTTGCATTGTAAAATCACCTTCTAGATATCTTTAAACTTTCTGTACAGATTTTTCTGCTCTTTTGTTTGTTTGTTGCATGTATTGCCTGAAGCTACTACGGAAGTCAAGTTTCCTGGTGCGCAGCTCCAAGTAGTGAAAACTCCACCTTATGCGTGAGTTTGTGTTTCTCAGTGTGCGTTTGTGCTCTCTTGTGTGTGTGTAGTGTTTTTAATGACTTTAGACCATATACTTTTTATTTTATTTGTTTATTTGAAGTTATTCTGAAATTAATTATGTACCTTATTTTGTTATTAAAATTATTTATTATTTGAAATGTATGACGTATCCTATTTCCTCATTCGAGGACTAATGGAGGTAACAATAAATCTTAACTGTTAACGGTGTCCTACTGCTCCTTGTACTTCTCCTCTTTGCCCTTAACTTCACTGAAATGTTTTATACTATGTGGTAAGGCTGATACCACGTTTGCAAGTAGTTTATTCCAATGAATCTAGAATCTAGAAATAAAACGTTTCTCCTGTCTAATCTTGCACGAATGATCTCTTGTAGGTAAGTGGAATGTACAGAGAGGGGTGAAGGAGCATAATATAATATGTTACGCATTTTTAGCGAGTGGCAGTTGTAATCTTGGAGAGACCGCGAACGGTCCATTCTAGATGCGACACTTATGACCTGAATTTAAAAGTTGTAATTCCGTTCTCTGTTGTATTGAGGGCTGAGCTGAGAATTATGACGCTGGAATATTGTGAGACGATTCCAAACTGTGCGTCAGGTGTGATTGAATAACTGTAAGCGAGCTATATAAATATACTGTTTATTAAAATTTGTTGAATGAATAATGGAGAATATTATGCTCTTATGATTTGACCTAATTTCAGGCCACACATTCATTGTAAATCTAAGAATTATTTGGTAAAAATATTATGTAAATTCAATAAAAATTTCGTCTAACTTTAATGCTCAGAGAATATTAGAAATAAAAAATTTTAACTGTAAGACGTTTTGACATGGATTAAAATCTATCTAACTGCGATTACATCATAAATATGTGGTTGATACTTTCTGTACTATTCCTTATAATTGTATAGTTTAAATATGAACTCTGCTTAATGGGTACTAACCACAATTACTTTCGAGAGATCCTTTCACGGAGAGATCATAATATAAAGTTAAATTTGAACCCCAAACTAACTGAATTTTTTTATCTGGTGAACTTGTTTCTCAAGCAAGCTACAGTTAATTTAGTTGGAAAAGGTTTCTTCCCATGATATTAACAAACTTAATTATGCGGAAAATATTTTGATAGCCAACCTCTAACGTCTTGATTTTATTTCTAAATAAATAATCATATTTTAGTTAAGATTAATTCCAGTCGAAATCAGAGAGCATTAATTTAACATATTTATCAAAATTCTACATTTTTCTCTATTTTTTTTACGTCTAAATCCTCTTTTCTTGGATTTATCAAAAGACACAGAGATCCTATTAATATGTAATCCGTTACTAGTGTTGATAATAAGATTAATTTCCCTAATTATGGTTCTGGTTACATCGGCGAAACAAAAGAGGCTTTGAATGTACGGAAGTTGTCAACCGGTTGAAAAGACCCTATTACTAAGCATTTTAATTTGTCAACACAACTGTTTTACACAGGCAAAATCATGATTGTAAAATATTAACTTGTAAAATTTGTACATGCAATAAAACATCAGTGTATTTCTTCTAATACTAAGCATATCTCTGTAAATGTCTTAACAAGATATATGTTTTATTTAAGCTACTTTTTTATTTTCTGTATTTAACTTTAAAGTAATAGTCCATGTGTATTCGCCGTTAGACAATGACAGTAATCCGCGTCAAAGCGTCTGACTTTCTTATTATTATATTTTGGTATTTGCATCTCATTAAAAATTGTCTGCTTATAAAGTCAAACGTTTTATTTATATAGGTAAAGGTACTTATAATGAGGGTGATCGGGTGAGCAACAAGGCAACTAGGCCCGCTAATGAGATAGGAAGGGATTGAAAGAGAGGGAGAGATAGAAACGACAAGGTAGTTCAGTGTTGAGTTAACAGCGACTGCAAGTGTGAGCGGGCGCCATCAGTGCATAAAAGACATTCGAAACTAAATACCGAAGGGGTCGCTATTTTCCTGTGTTAGTGTGTGTGGTCATTCTATAAATTTTTAATTTTAACAAACGTTAATTCTTAAGTTATTTTTTAAAAGCGTTCAAAAACCATAAAAAGTTAAAAAAATTATTATATCAATGCTGAACTGTCTTGAGTAGATTTAATTATCAAAATGGATGTAGTGCTTCCTTAGGAAATACCTGGTATTCATTACGATGAAATATTTATGGCTCTTACATTAAATAAAAGTAGTGATATTATTTCATAAGTGATAATAGTTCGGTATAGTTGGCCTAAATGTGTGTTAGAGATTTACCAAGACTTTTTGTTTCAATGAATCCGGGATTTAGTTTGTTTGCAGTAGTAGTGTGTGTGCTGGAGGCTGTAAAACATACCTCTCAGAATATCATGAATCGCCAATAACAGGCAGTGTTTGTCTGTTTGGAACAGTATCGATGGTCCGTGGGAGTTAATTTGGCGGTCGACGCAGGTAGACGCCCCGCGATGAAGGCCCAGATAGGCGCTGATTTATGTGCAGCCGCAACTACCGCATCTACCCGACTTAGCGGCAGATTTATCCTCCTCCTCGCCTCGCCTCGCCTCTCCTCTCCTCGCCACGATCATTGTCTGCTCGCATCAGCCGATCGATATGTCACGCTAACTGGAACAGAGCTACTTGTGCGGCTCCTCCCGATCCGATAAACTACGGCGCTTCAAGCAGCAACAATTTAACTACGGGGATTTCCTCTCATAAATGTGCGTGGTAAAATAACGGCAGTCATAAAATAGTAATAAGTTAACATAAAAAATAAATTTGAATATGTTTACCAAATGAAAAATGTCATTTTAATGAGTCGCTTAATTGATGGACGCATCAACAATCATCCAGTCCTTCGATCACAAGCACCACTTCTTTTACATTTCCAAAGATCGACTCACTACTTCTACAATTGGCTAGCTTCCACTCCTACCTCACGACTTACTGCAACTGTATCCACTACTAACTGCCCTCTTCATACTCTCCATTCCTACTGCTCACCTATCTTAAACTCTCGCTGTATTTTCTCCATCTCATATCAAATTTTTACTTTTCTCGTCTCTCTATTGGCTGCTTATCCTACTTCTTTTCAGTTTTGGTCATATCCGCAAAATGGTTTTTCCTCTTAAAATATTAAACTTTTAATATATTCATCTAGCACTTCAGTGTCGTCCATAAACAAACACTGGATGTTAAGTGCGTTCCAGTCGTCCATTCAGTGACAATTATTCCAAATAAATATAGTATTTTAAAGTATAGAAAGCCATAAGTAAATATCATTTTCCGAGATCATCACATATGAATAAAATATAGTAAAACTATTTAATACATATTCCAAAGGCTTTTATTACGTTCTTCATTAAAAATTCATATTAGAAAATTAATACAAATGATCGACATACCCCATACAGGAGTGATATTTTTAAGGCCTTTTTTTTGTCTAATTATGTGATGTTTTAATGAAGAACGATATAAAGATCTTTAGAAATATCAAGTCTGCTGTGATTTTTCCTGGTTTTTATTTTTTATTTAATTCATTTCATCTTCACGTGACTGTAATTCTATATTCCTAATATTTCATTTTATCGAAACTAATCTAATGCTATGAGTCATCGATGTAGATTTTTCGAGGTTTTTTTTTGGATCCTGAAAGTTCGAACGAATAAACACTTCATTTAAAATAAAAACAATTATTTTGAGTTTAATTTCATTGTTATTACGACCTTATATATATATATGGAATATATATGAATATGGAATAGGAAACATACTGCAAGGAGAAAGAATAAGGACCCTACGCTTTGCCGATGATATTGTAGTATTAGGGGAGTCGGAAGAAGACTTGGAGACCATAATAAATAGCATAAACGTGGTCATGAAGAAAGATTTTATTTTGAGTATTAATAGAGGGAAAACCAAGGTAATGGATTGAAGTATCAGAAACAGTGGAATAACAAAGGCTGTTAGATTGTGAAGGGATATTTTGACGGAAGTTAAGGAATTCTGCTACTTAGTAAGCATAATACTTAGCACGGCCAAGGAAGGGTTTCGCGAAAAACAGAAATTTACTTACGGGTAATATAAGTGTGAATATTAGAAAATCGTTGCTAAGTATTCGTATGGAGCGTGGCATTATATGGGTGCGAAACGTGGACGATAGGAGTTGCGGAAAGGAAGAGAATAGAAGCCTTTGAAATGTGGTGCTATAGGAGAATGCTGAAAATCTTGTGGATAGAATCACTAACGAGGAAGTTAGAAACAGAATAAAGGAAGAGCGAACAATATGGAGGACGTTGATCAAGAAACGTTTTAAGACATGAGGGTCTTGGAAGTGTGTGGGGTAAGAACAGAAGAGGGTGGCCTAGGTTGGTATACTCTAAGCAGATTAGGGAGGATGAGGTATGTAATAGTTATGTGGAAATGAAATGGCTTGCGCAAGATAGTTTAGCATGGAACGTTGCATCAGATTAGTCTGATGACTTAATACCACAATAACAACAACAACATCGATCTTATAGGGGAAACCGGGGCAGAACGGGACACTAATTGTTTAACAATTAATCTGCAATTGATGAAAAGGAAAGTCGCTCATAAAGATATGAAACATTACTTTATTCTATTATTTTATTATTCTAACATCAATATAACTAAAAGCAACAGATTAGGATTTTTGGGGAAGTTTTGAAGAGAAACTTACAAATTTCCCGTTCCGCTATATCCCACGGTGCAAGAAGTTTTGTATATATAATTTGTGCAATAAAATTAAATTATCAAAATATTATCACCTTTTGTGTTTCTGAATTTTAGTTAGCGTACGGTCGATCGCTTTATCAATTTTTCGTTTATAAACAAGATTTTTTTGCAACTGCTCAGTCTTTGCTAATTGTTAGTAAAGAATACAAAATACTTAAGTGCAATTATTTTGAAGGAATTATTGCATCATATTCATTTAATTAGAACGATCAGTATTTGGGTTCCTTGCTCTGAGACAATTGATTGAATTACGTATTCTGAACAGCAAGGGATTGTATGCGAGTGCAAGGGTTGGAGCCTGAGGAATGCCGGTCTAATGACTGGGCGTGGTGCGGTTTACTTCTCGCGTACGCCGGACCTACAAAAACTCTGTTGGCCCGGCATTTATCAGGCTGCAGTCTTCAGGCTGACCCTTTCTCCGACTGTGTAGTTGTAGGCGCAGTGGAAGCCGCCGACGAACATGGCCCTCAAGCTTTTACTACGTGCGGACGAATGAGCTGCAAACGCCCTTACATTGAATTGTAGCTCTCAAATTATACTTCTATATTGAAAAAAATGTGGATATATTCTAACAGACCGTTCAAGATAACTGACTCAATATTAATTGTTTAATGACAATAAAAGTCAATAATTTAAGAAGCTTTGAACTGTTGTCAATATCAATGCAGCAGCCTCATCGTTATGAATTTTTGAACCTGTATGAGGAAAGAAAATTAATCATCTAAAATTCATTCAACATAAGTCAACACCGCACCGGCTGATAATATTTATTAAAATGAAATAATTTTCGACATGTTCTTTAATCAAACAACCTTTGGTGCATATTCGCACCTTCTTCAGGTTTTTCTCTTTACAATCTGTGAAATACATATTATACGTATGCTATAAACACCCATTTTTTATGTAAAGAGAAGTCCGAGGTGGCACTAAGAATCTTATTTAGCTACAGTTTTGCACAAGTCTGAATTGGAGTTTATAAAAAATTGTGTCTGTAACATTTTTATAATATGTTGAATTTTTAAGAATTGCATGCAACGATAATTGGTGTTTATAACATACATATAACATATGTATAATGTCAATGAGGTTTCCTCTTTCAGTTTTAATTAATATTTATTTCATAGATTGTGAAGAGAAAATCCTGAAGATGGTGTGAATATGCACCAAACGTTTATTGATTAAAAATAAAACAGTCTGAAAAAACCGGTTGAAAATTATTTCATTTTAATATTTTAATATCGCAGGTTAATTGGTTTAATATAATATTTATTTATTCATTTTTTATAAATTTAACCTTTAAATGGCAGCATTTGTAGGTTCTGCAAAATCTACGATTAATAAAATATTTTTAAATTTTTAGAGACATTTAAATTTAATCTATACGCGAATGAAGTCTTTATGAGTCTTTATTGACGTTCTGTTTCATATCTACAAATCATACAATCGTTTAAAATGTAATTTGCTTCTCAGAACTGAGTCACAATTTCTTCTGAGGTCTCCTCTTTCAGTTTTAATTAACAGAGGGATCTAAAAAGAATTGTTTTTAATGGCTCACCAAGTATAATTATGTTGATCATAGCACATGGGTTATATAACATAAATTTTATAGTATTATAAAATAACATATTTTTTATTCTGTCTAGTTTTTTGGCCCATCAATCGTTTGACTGAGAAACGTTAGGCCTCTTATTACTAAGGTATGATGAAATCAATATGATTGATTTCTTTTGTATTTTTATGTACGCTTATCAGAAACCTTTTTAAAAATGATTTGTACCATCTTTCAAAGGAAGAATTTGCATTATTTTCCTACTATTTTAATGCTAAATCAAACAACTACAAGGTTCACACTTATTATTATAAATTATTAAGTTAGTTGTCTTAATTATTTATTAAATTCGTCAAAACATTTAGAACTCAAAACCTTTCAGCATCCGTTGTCATATTCATCTGAAAACTTTCTTTAAATTTATATAACATGGGTTAACCGCCATTTCACTGTCAAAATCTTAAAAAATATATATTTTTTGAACTTGTACGCTGTATAGTTCTATCAATTGAACATTAATAATAATAATATAATTCTGTATATCATACTTATAATTCTAGTTCTCTTGAATTCTTATTAATTTTTCTTCGTAAGTTTTGTATACTATCATAATTGAATTGTTGGAAGGGACGTATATTTTTCACAAAAGTAAGAGTTTAGTAAATAAGACATGTTCGTGAATAAAATTATTTTAATAGCGTTAGATTTTCCATTACTTACATCTACATAAACAACTTTATAAGTTACTTGCTTACTACTAGAAAACTGAAATAGCCATTTAATCGGTATAAACTCTATACATATGAAAAACACACAATTCAATAAAATATTTATATTTATTTGTGGAACGGAATTTAGTGTGGTTGCTTGACGACAGATGGCCAATATTGTGGACATGAATCAAGTGTCTAAATTTAAAGGGCTCTGGCCACACGTTGGGAGCCAAAATTTGTGATTATTAAATATCTTTTACTTCCCTAATCGAATAAAAATAATCAATTATTACAATATATCACGGAATACATTTCCAAGTAAATCAGTAGCATAGGCCACACCGATCTCTTGTTCGAAGTATATATCTCATATAATTCATATAATTACCCAGAAAAAAGTTAGATCTGAAACCAATAGAGTATTTTATATTAGCCTAACCACTAATTAATTTTTTCTTGATTATGGGGCAATATGACAGATTACTTTTTGACTTTGAGGTTAAGGAAGAAGTAATAAAACCATATATCGTTAGAAAAACAACACGAAACCTATTTCCAAAACGAATGAATAAAATATTTTCATTGAATACTACTTAAATTATAATCTATGAGGAATATACTAATTATGAAAACTGAATTTTCTCAGCCCCCATATTCAGCTTAAAATTAATTTTTAAAATGTAATGAATGAGCGATCAGTGGAATCAGTCACCCATCTTAAAATTTATTGTACCGTCAAGTGTCCGAGACTAATATTTTCAGTTTTGTTAAGGCTATATATCAGAGTATTGACAGAATATATGTGGTCTTTAGAAATCGATTTTCAGATAGCATCAAGCCGTCAACCTCGTCATTAATGTGGGAGAATTCCCCATCACTTTCCGCTCTTTAAGTGCTTGATATAAATGATTTATTGATTTACAACCACAGAATCAACTTCCAGAGAAGGAAAGCGTGAGAAGTAATAGCACAAACGTACTTCTAGATCATAATCTATTAATTACTTGCAGTTTAAACTGTATTTTTACTGCACCTTTATTATGCATCAGTCGTCGTCAAAGGTTTAGTTACATTCATGTATGTGTGTGCGTGTGTGTGCGTGTGCGTACGTGAATGTCGTGGTAGATAAGAAGCTCCTCGTGTCATGCTTAACTCTCATATATATGAATACTACACGAATTTGACTGTCTTCTCGTATCTTAAGTCACACAGTACTGTATCACATGAAAAAATTTTCCTTCTTAAAGTGAAGTACCACCTAATTAACTTAGTGCGCGCGCTGATGTATTGAATAAACGTTTTCTGGTTATCAACAAGTAAGAAGCAATTTATGAATACAGGGAATAAGAAAAATTTTCACATATAGTGTTATTATATAAAAGAAATAAGATATCCTGTCGAATAAATATGGAGTTCCCGTATTGAACTAAATGGTTATGAATATTTATAGTTCTTCAAAAAACATATAATCGTTATTTACGCCACTGAATTATACTAAAGGTTTTCTAAAAGTAAGAATAAATCTTAATCGTAAAATAGAATGTAAATTTTCAAAGGACAACTAACGAGTTATGATTGGGATATATAGAAAAAAGAATAGCAAATTGTAGCATGACTACTAAAGGAACCTTATCTTTGCCTAAGACGGAGGAAGAAAGTATTATTACCTTTGGGGGACTCTGGAGATCAACTGACGGTTATTTTAACGAAGCTTACCTGATTTGAAACAAAATATATGGGGAGACGAGTCGTAAGCAGCAGAGATTGATAGAAATACTTTTATTGGGCAGCCTATAAGTGAATATTAAATAACAATCACTTCACGCAGAGTAAAAATAAGATTATCAGGGAACAAGTTATCAACCCCGACCATTTTACCCCATCGGAACCTATTCCTTTTCATTTGCTCTTCAAATCTCTGCTCTTGAAGGAAAACATTGACCTATCAATCATTGACCCAAACACGCCCTCACACGTTCCTCCCTGGAAGTTATAACTTCTTTCAATTGATGCATCCCTAACCAATCCTGATTTTAATGGCAAAGGGTGAGCGCTTCTGGGATGAGAAGATTGAGTATCCAGAGTTTTTTTCAAAGTATAATAATGGGGTAGGATGATAGGTTATCTCTGCTGAATTTAATGATTGAATGACAATTAACGAGTATGCTTTAGCCACGTTGGTTGAAACATATACGATACTAATAGCTTTACAATACTACAAAGAACACCCATGCAATTTCACGTTGATTTTGACCGATCTTTCATGGTGATCAACTCAATGTCCAATCAACGGCGTAGAAGTGGTTACATCAATGAAATCAGGAACCTTCTTTGGGAGATAAAAAAACATAAAATCACCATCTGTTGAATCCCAGCTTATTGGGAATCTCAGGAAACGAACTTGCCGATAAAGGAGGCCTTACAAATAAACCGTTTGGACTTTCCTACTTGTTCAAGCAAAGACTTAATGGTCTGGTACATCAACCTCCTGAGAGAAAGTTGGATTAATAATAGCAGAGGAAAAACGTAGGAATCATCTGTAATGAAATGAAGTCCTTCAATGAAATAACCAATCCACTTGATATCTCGAGAAGGCAGCAGGTCGTTGATGCAAGATTCAGATCTTTCAGCTCCCGCCTTACACATTCATTTGTTTTCCTGGTGTCCTCAGCCTTTATTCTGAGATTGTAAGACCGCCCTGACATCCCCCCCTATGACACCAGCAGAAGGTTCATGATTGCTAACTATTCCAGGCAGGAACTGTTTGCCTCTCCAGTGGCTGTTAACAGTCTTCTTGGTTTCATTGTAAAATTGGAGTTTCGGAAGAAATCTAAGTAGTATACATGTGCTGTTGTGATCGGTTTTTCTCTGTTCTAAAAGTGTCTGTTTTTTCTCACTCCTTACATTGCACTATTCACAATTTCTATTTAATTTATTGTTTCTTTTTGTAAATATTTTTGTAGTCGCCAAGATCGTCCACTGTTGACGTGACTATAATTTCAATAATAATTAAATATTTTATACATTAGAAATTTTATTTCGGATACGTGACGTATTATGACGTCATCGGCGTTTTGTTTAAAATGGCGTTGTTTTTTTTCGAGACTACATGGCGGTGAGCAGATAAATAGACTATTTATATACCTGCGAGTTTTATAACTTAATACAAACTAATAAAAGTATGAAAAAAACAATTGAGAAACAATTTAATAAAAAGTAACATTTTTTCGCAATTTAAATCTATAATTTCAAGATTTATTCATTTATGTTGAAAAATTAATTATTATATTTTACAGTAATATTATTATATACATTATACTAATATTAGTTACTTAAATAGGTTGGCGAGTTAAATCTACTTACATATTACTTCAGTAAAATTAATAATACAATTTTTATGTAATTCAAGGGCTGTAACACTATTATTATTTTTATTTATTTGTTTCTGATATCCTTCCCGTTTTATTTATTTATTAATTTAAATGTTGTCAGATACTATCAACTATTAAAATTACGAATTATATTAAAAATAGTATATGAATAGAAATTAAAAACAAAATAATATTTTAATAACTATATAAATTTAATTTATGAAGCCGTTGCAGTGACGTAAGACGAAGTCCAGGGAGCTGCAGGATGTCATTTAAAGTTTTATTAGCTAATATTTATTATTAGTACTTATCAAGTTTGATGGATGTAATAGAACAATTTACCCTTCTTTATTTTATGGACTTATTTATTTTCCTTTTTTTGTATATTCTCCAGATTTTTCCCAATGTAACTAAATAAATAGGTTTATCTATCTGTGATAATTTAAGACGAAGAATCTTGCTGCCTTTAGAGCCTAAAATAATTTCAGCTACAGTAAGAATGAACCCACCAACAAATTTCAAATAAAATAAGCAGAGAAAAATATTAAATTTAGGCACTGAAATTAAACGACAATGGACATTTTACCACCTTCAGCATTTAGTAAATTCGCATTTAAGGCGTGAAATTGAAATAAAGAGTTGAAGACCGCACTTAATAGTATTGATATATGTCCATATTTATAGGAAAAGTCAGGGGTATATTAACAAGAATTTTCTGAATTCAGAATTAATGTTGTCCTATTTAATTTATAAATTCCTCTGTTTCTTCTTTGTTTGTTTGCTTTCATATGAATTTTCAGTCTATCTGTACATTTAATTTTCTTCTTGACGTCAACAATATAACGTCCAACATTTTCAAGTAAGGGAACAAATAGCTTTCCTTTCGGTATTGTATTCTATTCTTAATACGTCATCATCCGCGCATTCTATAAACGGTTTGTGGAAGGATATATTTAAAGGATTTTCCAACCATCATACACAACCGCAACCGGTTTAAACCGTGATGTTTTATGGAAACGTAACTTAGAGATGCAATTCAGACTGTCAAGGGTTTCTGATTCTTATCAATATGCAGGGAATATTATTGTTGCTCCTTGTTTTATGCTGAAGTCAATTTGGGGGCCAGCTAGACTTCCCGGCGTGCCTGACCCCTCGACCAGAGTCATTCCAGCATCCAGTGAAATTGTAGTCGATTTGCTAAACTTTAACTTACAAGCAATGGCTCGCCGAGATTGGGGGGAGATAGACCCGTGTAGAATAAGTAGTTGGAAGAGCATCGTACTCGAAGATTCGGTGAGAATTACGGCCCTTTGACAGCGGCAGCTTGCTCTTGAAAGACAGGTAATATAGTAGCCTCCGGCCAATTGACACCTTCCTTCCCACGCTGTCTCGCTTTACGGAGACGAGGCTGCTACAAAGTAGTTGTGGGACAGGGACAGGGACAGGGGCAGGAGCCCCAAGCTACTGATAGGATCGCGTCGTACGAGCCTGGGCTCTTGAATTACACAAAGCACAGACTCTGCGTCGGTCCAGGTGTCATTAGAACCTTGGGGACCCGCAGAGGTTTCTTAATCGTCCTTTTTCAACTTCATGCTGAACAGGCAATAGTGTTTACTAATACGGCAGATGATTTCCATTACATTTTACAAATGTTACGAGGTATAAAAATACTGTACACAAAAGAAATAACATTTCTTATTGAATATTTTCTCAAACTTATTTCACAAGATTTTTGTTGCAGTATATCATATAACGGATCAATTAATGATAAGTTTTTTAATTATGAAAAGACAGGACAAGATTAACTTTAAGATTCTGAATTTAATAATATAAAGTTATTAAACATGAACATTGATGTTAGTTATAAGTTATTAAAGAAAATATTACTAAAAACAATAAATTTTCACTGAGACTTAAAATCAGGGTACTCTGTGAGGTGAACCGAGAAGCAATTTAGATTCTAATGCAATAGGCCTCATATTTAATGCAATTTCACAAGTTTCTGCATCTGCATCCTGGTCTGCGTCTATGATGATGATGATTACATCGGTGGATTACCTCTGTTCATCACCGTCCGGGCTGAATTCTGTGGGGTATAGAAAATCTGGCGGAGACTCCCTTATCTCCTTCCAGCGGCTAACAGTTCAGTTTTTTGGTCAGCATTTTCCGGCCGCTCTCCTTCCTTCAGCGGCTAACAATTTAACTTTTCCATCAACCCATTTAAGTCTCCCATCATCTTCTATCCTTCATCTCCAAAATCCTTTCCCATAAAAGCTCGGCGATAAGCTACATAATTCCAAACCACCAATAAGCTGTAATACTCAAATAACTTCTATTGGCTTGTTCATTAACAATTGCAGCCAATAGGAAAAATTTCAACTACTGGACCTAAATACTGTTTAGTATTCATCCGTGAAATTCCAGATTCTCGCATATTCAGCCGGAAGGTCAACCTTTTGTCCTAATGACTTTCAGTGCCACCTACAGCTAGGATACGCAGATGCAAAATTTAAAGTTTTTCTTCGCGTTTTTAATACTTTACAATTAATCTTAGTAATATTTATTCACTCAAACAATGAGTCTGTATTTATTGGATAAGTGGTTTCAACCCTCACGAAATTCATAACTTAGTATTATATAATTGTTACATAGCAATTTAAGTGAAAATATTAATATTTCCAAGTATTTGATGTTAAAAAAGGAAACTTTGTTCAATATAATTATTGATGTAATCAAAAACCGAATGATTTAATTTAAAATATTACAAAATTTCGTGTTGCTGATGTAACGACCGAAGACGAATCACTTCCTAATTAGATTAAAGATTTCATTTCTGACTTAGGGCCATAATTTGTATTTTATTTATAAGTGTCTGGGTTCCCGGCGATGCTCAGGATGAAATGCTTACATATAACAGACATGGTACCTTTTGTTTCTGGCAGACGTCGTTGTCACCGTCGCCGTACGCTTACACGCAGGCTACGTAAGGGAATAATGTATCCTGTTATATACGCCATTAGGGTGGGTCGGTTACAAACTGTCGCGGGAAACGCCGTAAAAATAACTGACTCCGAAAAGTATTTATTCGACGTAAATATCGGCCAATTTAGCATATTTAATTATTTCCAGCCCCTCCAACCCCGCCCCCATGGGTAGTAGCCGAAACAATGCTGATTTCCTATCATAAAGAACATGTGTACAAAATTTGGTTGAAGTATGTTTATTCATTAGATTAGTATGCGGAACATACACATTACACACATCTAAGAAATTTGAGCTTTGCTTACACATAAAAAATGATTATCATTTATAAGAATACGGTAGTTGATCCACATGTTTGGTCTCTTTGGCGCAAAATAACTTGTAAACTTAATGAAAGTTTTATTTAAGTAAAAAAATATACAAAAACGTTAATCTCTGGAGTACGGTGCACACACTGCGCTATATAAAATCGTTGGTCGGTCTCTGGTAATCTTATTTTAATTTAATTAGCTAATTTTAAACCGAAAGGATCAAGTAGAAAATGTCTGAACACAATTGACGCAATGTACATCTTATACTGATGATGTACTAATAACTGCAACAACTAAGGATGCTATTGCAGAATCATCAAAATAGCTAAACGAATTCCCAAAACTCCTTGGCTTTGTGATTAATGACGAAAAAATTTATTTGCGATGCAAGAAAAGATGATAAAAATTTTGACTGTGCTTAAATGAAACACATGGAATTGAACACGTTAAATATTCAGAATAAAATATTAAAAGCAATAACACAATAGAAGATGATATTACACAAAGAATATTGCTTGGTAATGAAGCACAATTTGCCAATAGAGATATTTTTTTAAAGAACTAATATCAAATATAGCGAAACTGAAACTTTACGTGCCCCGGAGCGTTAATGAGTGACTGGCGAACAGTTCCAAAGAACCCAGACTTTTCACACTCGAGGCAAAATTCCTTAGTTAATCACAGTTGCCTTGTTTGTATTACTGTTGGTGGTCACAAATTTGACCATCTATGATGTTTGTAAATGAACAATGTTTTACTTCTCATTTATCATCACTTCCGACCATACATTCCTACACAAAAAAAGTATGTGTTTGTCTCTTGAACGTAGAATAAAAAATAAATTCACATTATTAGTAATAATAATAAAGCACTAAGTGTGTAGTCACTTTCGCACCTCACTGTGTTTCTTTGGTAGCATTCTGAATGTCTCCGGGGTTGCTAATTTTATCCCATCTAGACTAACAAACGATTTAATGGTGACTCAGGAATGGACTTATTATTGTCGTACCATTGGCTGAGTGTAGTCATCCATAGCTCATTTATGTGCATCTATTTAAATATAAAAATACATGAAGCGGGTTAGAATTCCATTATGGACAGCTATTGACTTTTTGACAATATTTTGAGACCGACAGAAGAAACAGAAGTTACTCAGTAGTTAAACCAACAGGAAGGCTCTCACTGGCTTCTAAACTTGTTGATCTTATTATCAGCTCCGTGTTCGAAAAGATAACCTTATTTCTGACATATTGCGAATTTCAACGGAAACGATAAATATCATCTTAACGTTTATATATCTTCGAAACTCAGTTAAACCTAAAGGAATCTGAATATTTTTTACAAGCTCGAGGAAATTTATTATAGCTAAATTATAAAAGAAAAAATGGTGCAGAATTCTGCGAAAAAATGTCGTTTCCTTTCTTGATAAACTGACGTGGTTTTGTTTTATTTAGAGAAAGGGGATTGTATGAAATAAATTATAAAATAAAAAATGGAGCAGAATTCTACGAAAAAAGTATCGTTTCTTTTCTTGATTAACTGACGTGGTTTTATTTTATTCAGAGAAAAGGGATCGTATGAAATAAACGTCGTTACCACCTAGGCATCTGATTTTGTATTCCATATCGCTCTAATTTACTGCCTCGATTTTATTCCCTCCACGGGAAATCTCAAGACGCGTGATAAATCAGATGTTTGGGGGTTTATAGGGGACTACAAATTACCGTTATTCTGTCACTGGCAAGAAACTGTTCACACTTTATAGCTTACTATAAAAGTAAAAAAAATTAAGATTATAATTAATTCATATGCTGTCGTTGCTGAGAACTGATGTGCTCATGAGACCTAATAGAAAATAATTAGTACAGTCAAGCATTGAAATCATCATTCGTGGATGAATGATATAATTTATGCTAAGGAATAGTACCTAAGTCCATCCCAGGCATTAACCTCGTGGACTAAATTTACTTTTTCTGAGGTGCAAACACTGTTGTGCTGAGTCGTAAGTCGAATGCTTCATTAAAGCAAAACAATTATCTGTAATGATACTCTGTCTACAAATGGAGTCGCTTCTCACATCATCAGCAGCTATTTAAAGTACCGTATACGTTTTCCCCAGGATGCACAGAGATGGGGCTAATGAACTCAGTATTGTGGTTGCACCAATACAACGGAACAACACACTGCCTTCGAATAACGCGCGGACCTGTAGATGATTACGAATTTACAGCTATTGTTCCGAAAGAAAATGATTCTGAACTTACCGTTAAATTACAAGTTTGGATGAAACAAGTTTTGTAATCTGTATGTCAGTGCTCTGTTAGAATTAATCTGTGTTTCAAGCTGTAATCGGGTTTGCAGCCTGGTAAACTCTGGTTATTCCAGAATGTGTGGGTTACTATTTATTGTTTGTTTATAATTAATATTAGTTTTGTGTGTATTCAAGTTTACACATGGTTAAAAGTTAAAGAGTCAAGTAACCATGTGATAGAGGCTCAAGCACTCACTTAATCTGCGATATGTAATGAGGTACTAATTTCCAATATTGCCATAGAGCATTTAGAGACTGGATTGTCCTTAGATGAAGTCATTTTAAAGAAAATTACTCAGTGTTTTGATTAGAGAAAACGTATGTAATGCCATAGTGTTCAGGGAAGACTGGACTTTAAAATAGTGCGAACGTAACTTTAAACGTGCCTAATTATTTTTATGAGAGGATTAATGATATATATTAATCAGGTATTATGGAAGATGTACGGTCTATTTATATAGCGCAGAGGATTATTGAGATAAAAAGTTGGTGAACTGGAGGAGAAGTAAGCTTCTAGATAAAGGTTCCTCGACCCCATAAAAAATTTCAAGAAACGCCTAAGGAACTCCATCCGGACCCCAATTTTGCACTAACTTAAGTAGAAGTAATTGTTTGTTAGACCCGTGGCATACGAGAAGAATTCAAAATCTCAAAGTTGAGATCAGACCAGAGCTAAAAGTCAGGAATACAGTCTTAGAGTAGAAATTGAAATATACGGACAGATGTTAACTTTCAAACCAAAAGTCAATTTCTAAGATTCCTATGAAGACATTCATATGGCTCCCTCCATACACGCCGAACAGTTCATGGAACTATCCAACCAGCCACGAGACTCACCATCGAGGAAAAGCGTCCTTGTAAGAAATCACAGCTGAACGTCAGAACTTAGCTTCCGATAGCCTGTAAAACGTTATAATGTATTATATACACGAAAAAAAGTCTGTGTATCTGTTTTCCTAGCTGAGGGTGGCACTCGCATTCCTTAGGACAAGTGGATGACCCTTCCGGTTGAATGTGCGAGAGAGACCCATTCACGAAAAAAGGGATTGCCGTGAATAATTAGGGGACTGCTTCTGGCGAAAACGAAAGTTCCGTGGAAATGTTGAAATCTCACAGACGAACGCAAAACACGTGCACTATTTAGGCCCAGCAGTTGAAAAATTTTCTATTGGCTGCAATTGTTAAAGAGCAAGCCAATAGAAGACATTTGAGGATAATAGCTTATAGGTGATTTGGAAATATGTATCTTCCCACCGATATTTCATGGGAAAGGATTCGGGAGAGACGAACGGAGATATGGGTGACGGAGGATAATGGATGAACAGAAGATGTTGGGAGATGGGAGGTAGAAGGTGTTGAGAGAAAGAGAGAGAAGTTGTTGGGAGACGGAAGAGAAGTTATTGGGAGACGGGAGGGAAAGTGTTGTTAGTCGCTGAGAGAAGGTGATTGGCCGTCTAATTCTGACCTAAAACTAATCTATTAGCCGCCGGAAGGAGATAAGGGAGTCTCCGCCAGATTTGTCCACGAGATTCAGCCCGGACGGGAATGAGCAGAGATGTCACCCTGATTCGACCACCATCATCATCACTCATTGACGCAGACCGGGATGCCATTAGAAATTTTTAATTGCTTCTCAATTCACCCCACGGCATACCCTGATGTTAACGTCTCATGGAAATTTATGGTTTTAGTAACATTTTCTTGATAATTTGTACGTACCATCTTTGCTCTGGCTGAAATATTTTATTTATATTAAAATCATAATTCTAAAGTTAAATTAGTCTTATCTTTTCAATAATAAATCCATACTAAAACCATACCATAATAAATTATTAAATTCAACCCCTCTTAAGTAAATTATCATTACATATGTCCACCAACGTGGGGCATATCATATTCCATTAATACATTATCAAATAGTAAATTATAAATCCAGTTCCCCGACCCACAAGTAAGTAAATTATTCATTACAAATGGAGCTCAACGTGGGGTATATCATATTGTAACAATACTTAAATTAATAAATTAAAAACCTCTTAGTCCGAAAAGCAATTATCCATTACAGGGCGTTCCTGATTCATGACACATCATTCTACATCGTTGCAAATCAAAGGAAGTAGCTAACTAACTTTATTTTCTGCCACACGGTCTCAGGTTCAAACCGTGAGACTGTACAATATAATGTCGTGGGAACTAAATCATTTATCAGTCTTATATTAGACACTCATTCCAGTTTTCTGTTTAAATGTTATAATTAATATTGTCGGGTAAATTTCATTTTACGGGTCTCCTGTGGTCTGTCCCATAACGTAGAGGTCCGGGTTTCGAATCCCGGTATGAACTTGGATGTTTGAACCTCATGATCACGAAGACAGGGATTTAAACTGCTGGAGAATCGATACGCTGAACATATATCACTCCAAATTCGAAATTCGAATTCATGCAAGATGACATTCAACAGTCGATCAGGTAGGCCTAGACCAGGGATAGGCTGCGTAACCAAGGAAGAAACAATTTCATTTTAATATCCTTATTTTTGATATGTTATCTCAATCTATTATACAGGAAATTATGTATTTGTAGAGAACAACAATCGATATTCAAGTTTGTGGATCCGCGTTCCACCACGCTGTGAATAATTTTTATGAATTTCTAATCATTATTTATCTGTAATTCGTGTTAATATTCCATTTTAACATATGTATATCTTTTTGTTTGAAGTGTGTATGTTTCATTAATTAATCTTTCACTTTTCTTTAGTTAATAAGGTGACTTTACAAAGAGTATGCAGAAGTCTCAGCTGCTAGCAGGAGTGCTCAGTTGCGGTTGCAGACATTCATTTGTTTTTTATTATTACGTTCTGAGCAATGTGAGCATCGCTTAAAGAAGCAAGGTTTTTGTTTCCCCATAATCAACTCGAGAAGCAACAGTACACCGGACAATGCATTAGCAAACATACAGTACTGCACAATACCTAATACTTTCGTTTTACCGATCTCCTGTGGTCTGCCTCACAACAGAGGTCCGGGTTTAGAACTCTGGCAAGCACTCGGATGTTTATGCCGTAAAAATGGTAATGAATTAAATGTTCTCTATTTATCATAAATATAACATTGTTGTTTTTGTTGTTGTGGTTTTCAGTCTTAAGACTGGTCAGAAACAACCCTCCATGCTAACCTATCTTGCCTATCATTTCCACATAATTACTTTATCCCACATTATCCCTAATATTTTTAGCGTATACCATCCTTGACCTCCCTATTCTGTTCTTACCCCACAAACTTCCCTCTAATGCTACTTTTATAAGACCCGCGTGTCTTAAAACGTGGCCTATATCTTATTCAACATCCTCCATATTGTTGGCTTTTCGCCTAATCTGTTTACAATTTCCTCGTTAGTGATTCTATCCACCCATCTGATTTTCAGCGTTCGCTTACAGTACCACATTTCAAGGGCTTCTATTCTTTTCCTTTGCGCAGCTCTTATCGTCCACGTTTCGCACCTATATAACGCCACGCTCTATACGAACATTTTTAGCAACGATTTCCTAATATTCACACTTATGTTATCCGTAATAAAATTCTTCTTTTTCGCGAAAGTCTTCCTTCCCTGTGCTATCCTACTCTTTATGTCTACTATACTTCTACCATCCCTAGTTTTTACGCTTCCCAAGTAGCAGAATTCCTTACTTCCGTCAAGCTATCCCTTCTCAACCTAATACCCTTCGTTATCCCACTGTCTCCCATACTACACTCCATTACCTAGGTTTTCCCTCTATTAATCCTCATATTGAACTCTTTCTCCAGGACTACGTTCATACCATTTATTATGACTCCCCTAATACTGCAATATCGTCGGCAAAGCGTAAGGTTTTTATTTCCTGTCTTTGCAGTATGATTCCTTTTCCATATTCCGTTTTAACCTTATATATCGTTCGTTCTATATATAAGTTAAACAGCATGGTCGACAGACTGCATTCTTGTCTTACTCCTGTCTTGATTACGGATTTATTTTTTTAATCTTCTATTCTAATTACTGCTGACTGTCTTCAGTAGAGGTTATGTATAAGCTTCCTTTCTCGATATTTCATTCCAGTGCCCTTCAAAATTCTTAATAGTGTGTTCCAGTTTACATTATCAAACGATTTTTCTAAATCTACAAATGCCATAAACGTATGTAGGCCAGTTTTTTCTTATCCTGTCTTCTAAAACTCTGCCTAAATCCAAACTGATCGTCTCCTAACTCGGATTATATATGACGTTCCATTCTCCTATATACTATTTTCGTTAATATTTTACATGCATGGGATACTAAACTAAAAGAAACATTGTTAATTCAAATAGATCTGATATTCATATTGTTTGCCTTATATTTGTAAGAAGACGTAAATACATGCTAAATAATTTTTAAATTGTAAATTATTTTCTTCCAGAAAATCATTCAATTCGTGACTGCAAGCAGTATCTTACAAATACTATATGTGTACAGCTGACTTTTCGTTCTTCACCAAAATAAACGTTATTGTCTGACACAGCGGCTATTTATTTTTAATTATTTTGTCACGATATGAAAAGATTGGACGTGGCATCTGTCTTTCTCATTAATGGGTAGAAATGGGTGATTAGGGCGAGTATTGACCAGTAGTAATAAATAATTACTTTTAATTGATTAATCTTGAGGGAATGATTCCACACTATCGTTTTATATTACAATATGGCACATTTCATATGCAACGTAGGAAAAGTTTGAAAAAAAATGATATATTGTGAGGGAAGAGAACAAGTCTTGCACCCTGGAACGTGATTCATAGCCTCACTCCCATATGGAACTAATGCGTGATTTAAGATTGCTTCTAATTGGGGTGATGCACAACTGCGCTTGTTAAAAGCTCGCTCTAATTTTCTTTTCGTCGTGTTTCCGACGAGTTATGCTCTATATCGCCCTTACCCCCAAACTCTATGATGATACGATCTGAGGAATCTCAACAGTTGGGTCGTACACAAAAGTGATCTTACGGCCCCTTTCATTGTGATGAAGAAAATATGAGGTGCACACGTACAGAAAATTACAAAACAATACAATGAATATTTTAAATTAAAATAAAGCAAAGTGGTCATTAAAAATTTAATTAATATAATTACGTTTCGTCCTTATTTCTGGACTTCTTCAGGTAAATTTTTAAATGGCTTAAACTATCCACAAATATGGACGAAACTGTCGAGATAATGGTAATTAAATTTATTGTTTACTATTTGGCTGTATTTTTAATTTATCATAAATAATTATTAGAAAATATATTTATTCAATTAATGTTTTCTTTATTGGTACTATTTATGCAGTAATAAAATTTAGCATATAATTTAAATATTTTTGCCTAAAACTTTATTTTATCTAATTCTTGGGCTGAGTTAATTTGTTAACAGGTGATTGCGTTTATTACTTACTGAAATAATACTGGAATTATTATTCTCACTATATTTACTATATACCTATTCCATAACAATTACTTTTGCTTTTAAATTTATGAAATAAAATGCAGTTTATGACTAATAACAGACAGTTCATTTTTTTAAAATTCATTGCAATATATTAACGTTTCGGTTGCTATTTATACATTCTTCGGATTGTGTAAGCCTTAAAACCAAACACGTTTACTTTTTAACCTCACTGGGTGAACGTTCATAATATCAACTTTCACTAATTTCACTACATCACTTTTCAATCGTGCCTGTGCATCATTAAACTAGATTTTTTAATAATCTGTCCGTTACTGGTCACAAAATTTAGTTTCTTTTATATACCTATTATAATAGTAATTTTCAGTTTTGTAAATTCGTCTCAAGGTCGTCGTTTACGTCAGTAAGTAAAGATGATAATTTAATGAAATATGGGTGCATGTATAATACGTTTTATTTTTATAATTTCAACGGAGATCAGAGAATATTAATTCGTTTTATATACGAATAAATCACCATAGTGTGAATTCATAAAAACTCAAAGCTAATTGCGATTGCTTCTAAAGTTTATTTTTTATATGAAGTGAAAATCGGAATAACATCACGGTTTATATCAATGACTGGACGCCAATCGGGTAAAATTAATCACTTATCTCTCAAGTTGATTCATCAATAATTGACTAGTTCTGTTCTTATCAGCAATTATATCAATCGGCCAGCTGCCTCTGCATGGATAAAAGATTGCTGTCTCTCCACTGAAAACTTAGTCCAGCTATCCATCCAAATTAGCGAGTCTTTCAACTTACTGATTTTCAACTATACCGTTTAAATTGCCGAACAGTTGTATTTAGATGTTTGATTGTAATGAATTAAGAAAGAAATTCCTTCCCACCGAGAATTTTCTTCTTCCCATCCCTTTTCTCTCCCACCCTCCCCCTCTCTCTATGGAAAATAAACATGAGAAATACGTAGAAAATAAGACAAAAGAAAATGCTTGCACGAATCATTTGAAAAATAATCATGCCTCTAGCATTCCACATATAACAGATATTTATTATTTACTAGCCGGAGACCTAACGTTACCCGGGTATTTATTTATATTATCCTGGTACATAATTTAATTCCCGGTCAACACATGACTAAACCGGCAACGGAAATGTCAAAATATGAACCTCAAATACACTCCCTGTATATTGACAGTCAAAAATATTCTCGGTACAATAAAAGGACTAAAAATATTTTCAGTACTCTGACAAAATTTCTTCCCCACTTAAGAATGAATTTTTACTTAAATCGCATATTAAAGGTCATAATGTAACCGGTTTCGATCCCAAAGTTGATAATTTCCTTATTTTCATATGGCCCATTTCCACCCCCACCCCTCACATGTTACAAGGGGAAATTATACACAAATATAGCCCCAACGATAGACCTCTAAACACACATCAAAGCACACGAAACACACTATTTTTTGCTGATGTGACAGAACACGTCCGTCCAGTCCTGTGGTTGAGCTTATGATTGCTCCACGGCAAACCTTGTAAGTCGCAGTTGGTTTTGAATAGGTCTCATGTTTACAACACAGATGAAGTGATATTGCTCGTCCTCCCTTCCCCCTCTATCATGCCACCAAAATTACGCTTATAATAAGTGGGATGAATGAATGGTAAGGAACGGCTAATACGACTTTTAACTCGCAGTTGATTTTTTCGCCGCCTTCCACGCGACTATTCAATGGATTTATAAATATTTAATTTAAAATCTTCTGAACTATTCAAGATTTTCTTCTTACTATTACATACTAGCCCGCATTCGGGCCTTTGCCTGCCAGGACGACTGCGGACTGTCATCTTACATGACACATTCCGAATATGGTCAGCGTATCGACTCTCCATTAATCTTAACCCCAGTCTCCAGCAACGATAGCCACTTCACCATAGGAGGGAACTCTGCACGATATCAAAATGAAACATACGCGAAAATTTAAGCTAAAATTCCTGTTTTAACCCTGAAATTTTCATTTAAATCCGTTGAGCCGTTTAGGAGCATTACAGATCAACATTCACAACAACAAAAAAGAGTTATCCTATTTGGCGCAGTCGTTCGGTAGTTATGCGCGTACATATATTACGGCGATTTATATATATATATATATCATCTCTATACATTTGCCCTATATCTGCAAGGGCATAGACCTTTTAAAGATGGCCTACCACTCCTTCTCCAACCATTGAAGAGTCCCTCCCAGAATCATATTTAGGCGATTGTCGGATTGAAAACCCCAAGTGATTTTTTACTGCCACAGAAAAGATATATATTAACTAACACACAAAATAAAGACTGTACAGATATTAAAGAAGATTAATCCAGTAATTTATTGATTGAAATGATCCCTTTCTAATCTCAAATGATCAGTTTTTCTATAATTCTTGAATAAATTATATAAATATGTATAAAAAGACCACGTTTAATTACCAAATTTGTTTTTCTTCCACCAAAGAAAGATGACATTAAATACAATTCCTATCATCCAAGTTTCTTCACACACCGTATTTTTTTAGAATACTGAAAGCTGTAGGTGTATATTAGGATAGATCTACGTTAGGCATAATTCCTCCCTGCGACTAGAAATGCCGCTTGCAACGAAGTAGAGAGACTTGGTTTTCGTTTTCCTCCTTTAAGTAGTAAATCAACCAAGTTACGAGAGATGTCTACGTGAAGGTGTTTATTTTACGACATTTTAGAAAGCCAGGGGCTAGCAAGAAAGCTATATCTATGTTCAAAGGCTCACTTTAAACACAAGATTTAGCACCGCTCATGCTAAGTGCATTGTACCTGACTCCCTGAAAACTATGCTTTATTCCGAAGTTCTTCGGTTTATTTTTCTCCATTGAAATGTGTCATTAAATCTATTGGAATTAAATCGAGGAAAGAAATATGGGGAAAATTGGTTTTGCAGAGCGCGTTTATAAACCATCCGAAGTCTGCAGTTCCGTTTTTGTCGAGGTATAGGAGGTCGTCAAAAATTTTAATTAATTGGTAACTTTCCTCGGCATTGAAGCGTTATTACAGGGCAACGCACGTGAAATGCAAGCAAATGTGAGGAAATTATTTTTACACTTCCCACCCTTATGGATCCTCATCCGATACTAAGCACTGAATAAAAAACATAGTTTTAATTAAAAGGTAAATGATTAGGGCATGGGTATTATTCATTGGGTTTCTATCAGCGCGATGATTGCTCGACGTTCGTAGATTTCTTGAAGATACTAGTGTGGAGAAATCGTTGTTTCATGTCGTAGTGGGTGAAAAATATGCCAATGCGTAACAATAGGAATTCACGAAAATGTACTATCATGACGCATCCGCGGCCACAATCACGATGAAGCATATTGATGTTAAAAGTGTTTAAGCCATGGTGTGACATAACAAAGAAGTACCAATCATATGAAAGGAAATTACTCTGACATCCGGTTGACATATGTTTACCAGTGGTTACAGAGAAACATCATGTTGTACCATATGCGATGCTACAAATTTTGTACCGAAGTACGTCAAATCGAGATTCAATTTGTTGATGCTTATAGCAACCGAATAAACGTCAGGCCTAAGTACAGACTCCCGATGGACCATTCATCTGTCAACTTCAACACACCGTCTTTGAAAGCTGCCAATGGTGCGACTGACGATGCAAAGCAAGCAACAAAGACAATATAGATTTGTTATTTCCTTTATATAACACACAACCATAATTTTATTATCATTTTAGGTATTCTGACTATATTGTAATTATATTATTTACTTGTGGGATGCAAGGTTGAATTTAATTTAATAATTTATGTATTATTATAATATGATATGCCTCACGTTGGTGGGTATTTTTAATGATAATTATTGTGTAAGAATTTAATTTATGATATTTAGTTATTATTATAATATTATGGGTTCTGTTAATTATAGGATTTTTAAATATCAAAAGACAAAACAAGATTAACTTTAAGATTACGAATTTATGCAGAAGCTTATGACAATAGTTACAAATTATTAAAGAAAATATTTCTAAAAACAATAAATTTGCATTGACAGGGTACTCTGTGGGGTGAACCGAGAAGCAATTCTAATGACAGTAGATCTGCCTAATGTAATGTCATACTGAATGCAATTGCACGATTATCGCAAAGTTTCTGCATCTGCATTTTGGTCTGCGTCGATGATGATGGCTGCATCGACGGAAGACCTCTGTTCATCACCGTCCGGGTTGAATATCGTGGACGCGTGGGAAAATATGACGGAGACTCCCTTATGTCCTTCCGGCGGCTATCAGTGTAGTTTTACGGTCAGCATTTGGTGGCCTCCCTCCTTCTTTCAGTGGCTAACAATTTAACGTTTGCATCAAGTACTTTAAGCCTCCCAACATTTTCTGTTCTTCTTCTCCAAAATCCCTTCCCACGAAAGCTCGGTGGGAAGCTACATAATTCCAAACCACCAATAAACTGTCATCCTCAAATACCTTCCTACTGGCTTTCTCTTTAACAATAGGAAAAGTTTCAACTTCTGAGCCTATATACTGCATGTGTTTAGAGTTTCTCCGTGAGATTCCAATTTTTCCACGGAACTTCCATTTTCACCAAAAGCAGCCCCTAATTATTCACAGCGATCCATTTTTCGTGTCAACCTTTTGTCCTAAACACTTTGAGTTCCACCCACAGCTAGGATACGGAGATGCAGGACTTAAAGTTTCATTACACGTATTTAATAGATTACAATATTCTTTGCTGTACTGTAGAGTCCCTATATATGGGCTAATATATTATAATATATTAGGACAGATTCTTCCCGCAAAGGATTTATTTATTTTAAATTTCAAAATCATTCCGTAAAAATATGATTGCAAGAGAAACAGTTTATTATTGTCATTTATTTTGTGAAAGTAGACGCATTATCAGCCGGTCAGACTACATTATTAATTTCCAGCTTCAGAAGATATTTTGAAAATAACCTTTTATTGCTTGCATAAGCTACGGGGACAACAGTTATAACTGACTTTTATCGGCCAAGAATTTGCGCATCCGGGGGAAAAACAAAGATTTATTCTGGGTACAGATTCTTTTGGACAAGAAGCGCCACATGGCCACTCGAAAGGAACCAGACCATAATTCAGTTAACGGAATCCACCTGAGATCGGCCGACTTCGGTACAAAAAGAACTGTAAGTTTGTTAATGACAACACTGAAACGCAATTGAGAAGTAAATTCATGGCGTAAAATCAATATGCAGACTGTTTTTTCTTAAATTTGTAATCATGGTTTCCCGATGCAATAATTTGCCCTCATTACTTACGAATAAACATTGGAAAAATATACGTAATTCAAGGTAATAAACATTTAAATTACTAATGGGCCATAAAGTTTATATGGTGTATAAACTTTTCAATATGGAAATATTTACGTGTTCTTTGTTATTCTTACAACATAATGTATATACAAGTGATTCATTTTCTGTCGTACGTACATTTAAAATAAATTCATTACTAAGTTTTGATTCTTGATTGAAATAAAGAGAAAACTGGCGATCTCCTGTTGTGTAGTGGTTAGCGTTGCTCCGTCGCATCACAGTGGTCCCGGGTTCGAATCCTGGCATGGGCATGGATGTTGTGTGTGTGTGTTTCACACTGTGACAACTACAGATAATGAGTTTCCCCTATGTATTCGCTAATAACCATAGTAATTAAATAAAGAGATGAAAAAAGAAACAACTGGCATAATTTATCTTTGACTTAAACTGTTTAAGTTTTATGTAGCAATTTCAGGTCTACTAACGGAACCGTAGTCTTATTACAGTCGTATATATGCGATAATATTACCGTTTGATATTTACGTCACTCCTGAAACGATAATTTCAAATGAAAATAAAATTTTGCATTTCTTAAGGGAACGCAAAAACTATTGATGAAGAATGCTTGTTGTAGTAGTAAAGTTTCTCAATACATTTTAAATAAAATAATAACTCTAAACGCATTTTATCACGAAATTATAATCATTTAAATGGGTTATACAAATCGGTTTACTTCAATAAATTAAATCTGTTTGATTTAATCTTGTTCACGCAGAACTCAGTTTTATACAGTATTTCAAGGAAGTAAGTTAAAAGGTGAGCATAACGTAAATGTCTTGGAAGTGATCACATTTTTTATTGATTGTAGTCTGTGTTTTATTCCCGATGTAATCAAACAGGCGTCTGTGTATTGCAGGCTGTGCACGCCACCTCTCTGAAAATTATAGCCAGGACTGGCAGTAAAATACTCAATCAGAGCAGTAACCGTATATCAGACCAAGAGAGAGTTTATAAAAAGTGGTTCTCGTTCGCGCGACTTTTATGATATACACGGAATTTTATAAAATATGGTATCAAGAGTTACGATATCACTTCAACGCCGATAAACGTGCCCGTGTGTTACGAGTTTCCCTGGCGACGACAATTACCCGGGACGACAAAATTCCGACCCATATAGCCATAATCAACTTCTTCAATACATTGGTATAGGTTTCTCTATATCAAAATGTCAACGTATTTACCCAAAAAAGATTTAATCTTAATTGAGCGCATAACGTAATTTCGTGTGAATGAAGGATAGATTCCATTCAATTATGGTAAACATAAAGTTAACCAGTGGCGACTGGTGCATATATGCTCATGTGCTACAGCATATGAATTCATTTAGGAGAAATTATTTGTTTCGTAATTTTAAGAAACTCTAAAATAATAGTATTTTAAGAGCGTGAAATTCTGCTTTCTGAAATGGAAAAATCGGAAAATATTGAACATAACCATCATCGAATTTATAAAAGTATGTGCATAAAAATTGATTAGTAAAATTGTGTATGTCCAAAATTCTCCCTTTAATCGGTGGTAATCATTATGAAAAAGTATTCAATTAACTAAAACTTAACCTGTAACGATGTTTCAACATTTTTTAAAAATATAATTGAACGCTCAAGGTTGACATTTTTATGTAATTAATGTAATGCGTTAAAGTAGAAAATAAATGTTTACAAAAAAGTGGGTTTTAAATATGTACCCTGCTTTTTCGCTGTTAATTTATTTAATTGTTAATCGTTTCGATGTTGTATAAGAGCAAAAATATGGTTAACTCGTTTCACAAATCGATCCGTCCTGTAATTATTCTGGTTCACTAGATTTTCAGACGCCACACAGGACGTGTCTTCGACTTAATCAAGGACGTGAGAAAATTATCGGTGAGAGCAGAGAAGGATTTTATCGAAACCAGATGGACGGTAGGCGGGGTCAAATGAATTTGGAAGAAAATTAAGGCAGAACGAGGACAGAAACGGATCAGAGAGACCGCCACGAATTATTGTGGATAGATGTGAAGGGGGATTACTGACGCCAAGTATGGAGTACCACAGTCAATACCGAGTCAAGGAGGACAGAGACACAGTTTTGTGTATGCACTATTCGTCATCATTAGTTTTAGTAAGTAAAAATAAATTAAACTTTCAAGTATCGTTTCTGCTGCATGGCCTATTATCCGTCGATTTAAATTATATGTTAAGTGTCTTTGTAAAATTTATTTCACCGTTACGGCACAGTAGAATTAATTAATAAAAACCTAACCGTCTACAAAATCAATTTTATTCATAAAAATAAAACTATAGTAGCTCCGGCTATCCCTAGTTATGCAATTGTTTATGATTGTAACTTAAAATCTGTGATTTCTAAAGTTTTATTTGCATTACGACCAATGGCGGCTGGTGCGTATGTGCTACAGCTCATGAATTAATTTAGGAGGAATTGTTTGTTTCGTAATTTTAAGAAACTCTAAAAAATAGTATTTTAAGACTGTGAATTTCTGCTTTGATTACGAAAACTTTAAACTGTCCGCATCTAGCGCGCTCCCTCCCGTATATATCTTGGCTACATTCTTTATAGCACGAGAGTTTTCTCTGAAATAAGAAATGTGCAGTATTACCGTTTCATACACATGATTATCTAAGATCCAGGAATAATATAAACCACAAACACACAGCGCCGTCAGAGCATAATAACTTGGGATGGTAGAAATATAGTAGACATAAAGAGTAGGATACCACAGGCAAGGAAGCCTTTATAGAAAAAAAAGGAATTTACTTGCGGGTAATATAAGTGTGAATATTAGGAAATCGTTGCTATGGAGCGTAGCGTTATATGCGTGCGGAACGTGGACGATTGGAGTTGGGGAAAGGAGAAGAATAGAAGCCTTTGAAATGTGGTGCTATAGGGAAATGCTGAAAATCAGATGGATGGATGGATAGAATCAGAAACGAGGAAATTCTCAAACAGAATAGGGGGAAAGCGAACAATAGGTAGTACGTTGACTAAGAGAACGGATAGATTACTAAGACATGTTTTAAAACACGAGGGTCTTGTAAAATTAGCATTAGAAGTAAGTGTGTGGGGTAAGAAGAGAAAATGGAGGACAAGGATGGAGTACTGTAAGTAGATTAGGGAGGATGTGGGAAGTACTAGTTATGAGTTATGAAAAGGCTTGCGTAAGATAGGTTGGCATTGAGGGTTGCATCAGAGCAGCCTTAGGACTGAATAATACAACAACTACAACAGCATCTGCTGGGTTCCAGATCAGTATTTTTCTTTATCCTTTGCGCTACAGATCCATTTAGGGCGATTGGTGAATGGAACTGTTGTCACCGTAATGGCACATTCCTGATGTTTTGGAGTTTAACGAGTAAGGGAACAGAGTAGCGGTCCTTCTACTGTCTTAACCCCAGTTTTTGTAACCTTGACGAGGATCTATACCCATGTGTGAGTTTTCAAGTGGTGATGCTGATGTCTATACCACAGCAGGTTCACGATTAGATTACTAAGTTTGCCACGTTCTTTTTACTTAATAAATGAGCCATATGAATGAAAATACTGAAAATAAATTATTGAATTGAGGGGTAAGTGTTTGTGAAAGAGGAACGCGCTACTGGTGTGAAGATTAGCACGTCGTCGTGGTCGCGCTTCAAGAGGCAGGCTTTGTTAATGACTCGCATTACGCTGATAAGGATGCTGGTGGACAAGTGGGATACAGAGAGGTCGCGTCCCGCGGAGAAAGCTCCGATAAATAAACACGGACCAGATGCAAATGAAGAGCGCTATCGCTATCGCGTGCCCAGCCGCCCTCAGCTCGTTCATTATCAGCGTTGCCCCACGGGTGTCATTACGTGCGTGTGAAGCTGCGTGCGTGTTCCCACGTGTCCCTCTTCACGCGTCTCTCCACAGATACATATCTCTGAAAAATTCCCCGACAGAGGTGCTATAACAGCAATATGCTCCTTCGTACCACCTGATGATGGTTTCCTCCAACAGCTTATCAAAAACAAGACACGGCTTCGTATTAAGGAATCATCGCGACCACGGACATCGAATTTACACTTAATGTTTATAGCTTCATTTCAGATCATGACACACAATACATCGATTATATCAATATGAAACATTAATCAACAGGTTCATTCTTTGAGACTAACTAAATACCGCTCGCCGAATATTTATTCCGTTATAGCTTCTATATAGATTTTCCCATCAGTCAAATTTGGTTTGAAACAAAATATCAAGCGGTCAACGACTGAACATGGACGTCGAACTTTGATGTTGCTAAGAATCTACAACAAAAAGGAACTTAACACAATTAATTAAAAATTTTCAAATAAACTTAAAATCAAACAGAGAAGAAATGCTTCAATTGAAGCACAGTCTAAAGTCAATGAAACAGAATTTAGAATATCTTAATGGAAAATCTCGACCGTCATCTGGAAGCGAACTTCCCGGGCAGGTGTTCTATCACTGGGCCTGTCCACTTCGATGCGAATCCACCCACCATGCATAATAAAGTTCAGGTTCACCTACAATTTACTAATCACTTCCCATTAGAATGTGCATTGTGTAAATTGATTCCCAGGTTCGCTCTATATTTTTCCATTCTGATCTTATAAATTCTGTTCCATTGTCTTTATATTGAGATTAAATTGAAGCATTTCTCTCTGTTTGAAATTAAAATCATTCATCTTTGATCAATATATATACAATGGTGTAAGGCGTTGATTACGATTTTATTCAATTAGTGGCGATACTCAGAAGAATAAGTCCTAGTTGACAAATTCCTTTTTGGGGTCAGTAATATGGCGATCAAACACCAGTCACACACCGATGAGCAATCCGAATTGTGCGGAATCCTAAGCACAGGAGATTAGCGGAAGTTAGTCGGCCGGGGCATTAGCACCTCGGAAATTTCAAAGGACGTTTCTCGTTCCGCGAAGACGTCCACCTTGAAATTTGTTTGGACCTATGGTCATATGATCTGGCCTCCACCTTCATGGTAGTGGTATGGAAAGAGCTGACCTAGGGAGGAGACGAAGTGGGGAGAAGTCTGTCGGGAATGGATTTTTGAAGGAGGGTGAGAGGAGACGAAGATGAGAGGAGTCACTCAAAAGTGAACAATTGTAGAGAGCATCGAGTCGCTGTAGAACTATCAGAAGAGAGAACTTGCCTATTAATCTCTGGAGGTGCGTTTTCGATCCCCCAATACTTGAGATAAAGGGATGTTCAACAGAATAAAGTTTTTTTTTCTCGTACTAGTCATCTTGCTGGCGTCATAGAGGGATGCAAGGGGTGATACTGAGACGCTACAAAACAACATGTAATCTCACATAGAACGCAAAAAGAAAGGTAGGGAGGACATTCCTACACGGAGACAAACTCCAGGTGGCAGCAGGCGGCATCGCCCGTCACGTAACCGCAACAGACCAAGAATAAAGCTCGGGATGTACCTGTGTCGACAAAAGATTCAGGTGCCTACGAAAACAACCATCAGGTGTGTCACTGCCCTTGCGTCAAAATGCGTATGATAAATTACAGCTGCACAAGAATGCCCACATATGTACATAGATTGACAGGCTTGATTAATTTTAAAACTTAGCTAGCCGTGGAATTTAATGGAACCTAAATTTGTAATAGTCGTAATTGTTTTAATTAATTAATTTTTTAAATCGTAACTAAATACGTTTGTCATAATTTAAATTGAAAACTCATTTCCCCAGTTCTCCATTAAAATATACATGTCTATTAGCAAAGTATGACGTAGTTTATATTATGACTTAAAATTTTCTTATTTTGTGGTCTTCTCAATATTTAATATATTTTTAATGTCTGTCTTTATGCCCCTTCTGTCACGAAAGCTACGTAAAGGTTAACTTTTGTTAGTTTTATAGAGGGACACGCTATTAAAAATAAAGGGCGTGTCTTGAAGCAATCAAGGCTGATTAACTGGACGTCGCCTCGTCAGCGATATATTTACGATTTCTTGGTGCTCCAGAAAATCGCCGAGTCTTTTGTGCCGTCGTTATTTATGTTCACGTGAGGCCTAATTTTACAACGTGGTGAACTAGCTGCACGCGAAATAAATATAAGCTGATTGCCTGGTTATTTTTTTCTCCCTCTCTCCTATTGCGAGAAACATTTTGTCAAACCTTTTAACGCCTGCTGTAAACTGTTAACTCATGCTGCGTGTGATGATTTATGCAAGTGTGTCTAAGCAACACGCCCTCTCCTCTCCTCTCCACCCCTCTCCTGTGATGTTTCCAAACCTTACCCGGCGTTTTTGGCGACGATAAACTACTATGAACACCGTATCTAAGGAGAAGGCTGTTTGCTGTCAGAGTTTCAACACTCCATAAATCACTACAATGCATCTAACGTTTTTAAAGCCAAGAGCAATTTACATTTGTCTGAATTTAAAATAAAATGACTAGCTTTATTCTAACCTTTATTAACACCAATTTTCAATCATGACGGGATCCAAATCTGATAATCTGTATACATCCAGAATATCTAACGAAAAGTCGACAAATTCAAGAATCATTGCAATACTGAAATTGTAATATCCCGCACTAATATAATTACTCAGTGACAAAAAACAATCTATTGTTCAAGGGATTTATTTAAATTTGGTTAAAAGACTGATTTTTGCATTGTACGGAAACAAATCAAAGTCTGGAATTAAGCACAATCCATGAGGAAATTGAGAGATTATATATATATATATATACTATATATATACTAAATCATATGACAAATGAGGGTACAATATTTTTAAGATTTAAATCATGTAAATACCACATTTATTTTTATATAGTTAAATTAAAACCTCAGGAGAGCGGATGGGAAGCCAATTCTGGATAAAGAAGAAAGCGCAGAAAGAAGAGTTGTATCACGGTGGAAATCTAGATCAGTCAATAGTGGAAAAAGAAGAGGAGGTAGAAGATGAAGAGTTGGGGGACACAATTTTACGGCCAGAGTTTGACAGGGAAAGGCTGACATCTGAGCAATTGTAAAGCGCCAGGAATTGATAACATTCCAGTGGTGTTGATAAGATCATCGGGCGAAGAAGCAATATCATGGCTGTTCAGGATAGTTTGCAAAATTTACGATACAGGAAGACGAAAATAGTGTATAGGAGGATGGAACGTCAAATAGAATGCGAGTTAGGAGAACATCAGTTTGGTTTTAGGGAGAATATAGGGGCAAGAGAAGCTTTGCGTATAATTTTAGAAGACAGGATAAGAAGAAACCGACCTACATTCATAACATTTGTAGATTTAGAAAAGGTGTTTGCCTGAGACACACTATTGAGGATTCTGAAGAGCACTGGTTTATAATATCGAGAAAGGAGGCTTGTACATAACCTCTACAGAAGTCAGGCAGCAGTAATAAGAATAGAAGATCAAGAAAATAAATCTGAATAGAACTTAAATTAAAAGTTATATTTTGCGTTACAAGAATAGTCTTACTCAAAACCTTTAGCACAGAATTATTTTTCCCAGTCCGGTGGATTTTCATGTAATAAAAACCCCTATATTGTAAGAAAATATTTAACAGTAATGTAAAATTAATTTTAGGCTGTTTAATTATAACAGTCTCGTTTTTTCTGAGTACAAAACAGTTTTAAATATTCAAACCACAGAGTTTTAAAACAACATCAATGTCATTCAAATGGACTAGTATTAATCACTGTATGTGTTCGTAATTACCATAAATGTTTCACTGGAGAGAAAATTAGTACTAAATTGGCCCGTGATTGACGACGCGTCACGATAGTACATTTACACTCCATCACAAAGCGTCCTTCTTATATGAGCAATCGTTGAAGGCTGATGTGCTGTAGTCACTTATAATCATGGTTCCTGCTCGCTAAACCATATTTAGCGAAGGTTTAATTTTTGAAAATCTATACAAACTAAGCTTTCCATGTATAACTTTCAATTGCTGTCGATGCCTATTAAGAATCATCGTTCTCTGATGTTTCAGGTTCTGCGTTAAGCGTATTTTATTATTTTTTTAGAATAAATTAATATTTATTTTTCAAAATCTCGATTATGGAGAGTGAAAACAATTTTTTAATGTATTTATTTAATTTCGTATCAACCTACAGGTTATTGGCAACTCTCTGTTTTAAAAAAAGAGATACATAAATTACAACAAATAACAGCTTTTTTGTGAGTTCCATAGTAGGAATTTTTCCCCTGATAGACTGCGAGGCTTACCTTCGGGTATACCTCGTGCACTATCTGTTTTTATCAACGTTCTCACATGCTGAGGCAATTTAATCTAATTTAGGAGGCGTATGTACTGGGTGGGGTCTAAGACCTTGGCCATACGGTAAGACTTGCCTATTGATCCCATTCGATCAGTCGACCAGCTGCTTTCTTCCATATTCCGTTTTAACTTTCTTCATCGCCTGTTCTATATATATATATATATATATATATATATATATATATATATATATTGTAGAAGATCCGGCGTACCTCCGTATTCGAGGATTTAAATGCTTTTTGGGCGCCAGGTATTTTTTAATAAAAATACCAAAAAAGTGGATTTTAATAACTTTAATCCATTTCAGAACATGAGAAAAATTATTACTACAGGGCGTGGTCTTTCTCCGTCCGCAACTGCCGACACATCCTTCTCCTTTCACTACCCCATGACGACTGCTCGAGTCTCGCCAGACTCCATTGTTGGCCCGAGTTGCGACAATTGCAACTCGCAAGCTGGCCCGCATTGTTCATTGTAACTTTTCATGTTACAATATATATATATATATATAATAATTAGCATGGGTGACAGACTGCATCTTCATTTCTTGATCTTCAATTCTAATTACTGTTGACTGCAATTTGTATAGTTCATGTATAAGCCGTCTTTCTCAATATTTTATTCCTGTGCTCTTCAAAATCCTTAATAGTGTGTTTAGCATATTAGCTACTGTTAAATACATTTGTTTGATCAGATACAGTAATAAGCTGTAGATTTCACAGGCGATGTACAGAAGTACTTTTCAAATTTGGTTAGCAAGGCGTATCTTTCTGGGATGAATTTCTGTCTGTCACATATCAGTGTTGCATTTAAATGTGAAAAAAAGTAAGGTTACAAGTGGCATTGTTTTTATGTTCTTCATTTTTCCTTGCTTAGTGGCATTAATATTTAAAATTAAGTTGTAATCTTGAATCTTCATCAAGAATAATGTAAATAGTAACTGTGACTGCTATCATCATATTAATGAAAATAAATAACGTTCTCACTTACGACATAAAAATACGTTTCCAGCATTAAAAATACAACGAATATAAAAACTTGAAAATTTAATGAATTTGAAAGCTATAAATCTTTGTAAAGTCAAGAAATAAAAGCATGGGCTGAGGGAATATATTAGGTAGGTTTGAAGCTCTCATTGACGCGTCACAGGCCGATGTGAAGATCATCATCGTCTGCATATGCACGAGCTGCGCTTGGTCCAGTTATGTTAATGTCTCGGACAATTATTTATGGTATCTTAGACATTATCTGGCCGCTGCGATAATGAATCACAGTCTTGAGCTTCCGTAGTGTCAAGGCTGTCACCAGACGCTTCAGGACAGGAATCCGGCAGTCTGTCAACAGCCATGACAGGGAAACACCACGCGCCCTGGCGCCATTACTCCTGTACACGCTACAAATGGCTGTCTTGTCTAGATATGCAAAGGGCTCAACAGAAAAACACGTGTCTGTGCACACATAGCTCAGGAGATAAGGTCCCTCTCAGAATTTCACATCGTTTCGTCCTCTACTTATTACTTTCTTCCTATTCTATGTATTCCAGTCGGAACATGCCTTAGAAAATTTACCACAAGATAAAAAATTCACCTTTATACAAGCTTGCATCAACTGAAACGCTTATAAGACGGAAATGATATTTTGTATATTGTTATAGGCATTTACTCGAGACGAGGACTCTTAGTCGTTTCTGTTGTACAAAGTATAGTAATAAAATATTGGTATATGAATTTATGAACGTAATGTGTAACACTAATACACTATAATGGAAAGACACAACGAAATACAAAATTTGGCGGTAAAATATCAAAGGCTTGAGAGAAGTTGAAGAAGGTTCGAGGCAGCGTAATAAAACCAGACAATTTGGCGCCGGCCTGGGTTTTATAAACTCATTGAGATTCCGGGAGACCTGACTTTGGCGACACATGGTGTTTTCCCCATAACGTCGGTGAAGTGGGGTGAATGGCTCCTCCCATAGGGTAAGGGTAAGTGCTTTTGATTGGAGACGATTTAGTCCCCGCCACCGAGGGAAATTAAATGATAGAGTATTAAAAAGGGAGGAAAATTGTTTTTCGGGCATTAAGCATGAAGAAGTTGGAAATTGAGAGAGTTCAATTGGCTATGAGCAAGTGGATAATGTTAATTGATATATGTGTATATAAGAGAACTGAGACGAAATTATTAGTCCAAGAAGAGATGACATTCAATATGATATATTAATATATATTATCTTGTTTAATGTCAGAGAGAGAGGGGGGTAGCCAAGTGCAGGACGGAGAGACTGTTTCGCTCTTTGAATTTGTTGATTCAGGGCGGAATGCTTCCTCTTGTCCGTGGCGACATATAAGAAGACTAAATGAAAATGGTGTTCATTGTCCAACAAGGAAGATTAAAGGATTTGGTTGGGACCAGTACGCGCTCTATGCCCGAGTGGCAATTTCCAGTGGCGTGTTCCAGGCAAAGCTGAAAACGGTAATCACTCTGTTTGTAACCATTTTGCCTATTTCCACGTAGGGTTTGAATCTTTAGTTCTGTCATTATGTTTAGGCCCGTAAAGATGAGCCCAGGACGAATCTAATGTGTTTAATTATTATTTGGTAAGAAATTTAATATTATAAATAGTGTATAAATTATATACAGTTAATCATAAAAAAGACCGGGTTCGTAATTTAAAACTAAGTTATTGTGTATTTTTAATTAATAAATATAAATTTAACGGTTTCCCACTTCAATATAATAATGTTTTATTTGAAACAGTAAAACCCCTCATATTCATCTCTGCACAAAGAGGGACGGTTTATTTTTCATATATTATTTCTTCTAAATTAAAATTTGACGTATAATTTTTTTAACTCAATTTTTATGAGTTCCGAGTAAACCAGCGCTATCGCAAGTTAGCGTCTCTGATGCTTTTGTATTATTCAATTTGATTAAATTTAATTACCACGGGTTGATATATTATAATTCTAAGAATCATAATTTACGTTTCGTACTGCAATCTCAACACGTTATATTAATAAACATTAATTTTGATAAGATGCGTTTCATCATTTGAGAAGGTAAAAAAATATCATTTAATTTTTATTTTATCTTGTATTATGTACTTTTACAATGTGAAGCAAATAAATTTTAAATACATGTTAACTTATGTTTCTCCTATGTAAAACATACAACTCCCACAACGATTCACAGAGATATCGTTAAAATCAGATTTAAATTGATTTATTTTCATTTTTGACATTATCAATGTGTTATAATTTAGTAATTGATTCTTAAAATTATCCATATAATGTATATTTTTAAATATACACCTTTGTTTCAGTTGAAAGAGTCACGATGATTTGCTGCAACCATGTAGGCAGGTGTGCTTCAAGTCTTGCATACAACCCAGGCGCCTTCGCTTATTGGCAAAAATTGAAGCATGAATATCATGCACAATTTAAGACACATACATTAGAATTTTGGTTGAACTTCACTCAGAGAATTTCTTTTCCTTTTCAGTAAATCAAAGTATGCCGCAGAAGTCTTGTACGTCTTTTTGAGTGCCAAGGTTCAAATAACGTTCTACAAGTTAAAGCCTTTGGAATATCGGAGTCGTATTTTTATTCACAAAATCATAAACAACAGATTATTGTTACTGTAATAATCCAGTCCGAAATTAAAAATAAATTTAACTTTAAATGTACCCGACTTGTTGTAATGAGAAACAAAACACTGATGTCATAATACGTCATAAAGAGTAAAGTAAACATACTTTCAGGGTTCAAAATGGTGGTTTATCTTGCAACCGAATAATTTAGTAAATCTACAAATGAATAAAGTTTACATACCTTTTTAACACACACATACACACACACATATATATATATATATATATTTTACAATTTTGAATGAACCAACACAATCGACACACTAAATAAATCAAACGTTTTTACACGTAGAGAAGTGACTGTTGTTTACTATTCACTGTTATAGACTTTACATCAATCTTTTCTGTTTAAAACTCGCCTGTCTCCATATATATTTGTCTCAAATCAGAAAAAATTCGTTACAATATCCGCCATCTGACCTTCATAGAAGACACGCCTATCCGCCAAAGGTGATATCTTTCTTTCTCGAACATGAGGAAATATGTCTCTTTCTTTTTCTTTGTAGTCATACTTCATTTGATTTACTAGGTACACAAAGATTGTCGTAAAAATTGTGGTGCTTTTAGGGTAGTTTAATAAATTCTTAAGATACTATCCATATTTGCTGATCGTGCTGTAATGAGTGTATGTGACAATCACCATTTTATTTCATCACTATCAGACAAATTTCCCAACTGGAGACACTCAGACGAAAATAACATCAAGGCTACAGCAAGGCGGAACATCAGAGAGAGATAGAGAGATAGAGAAAGATAGATAGAGAGAGATAGAGAGAGATAGAGAAAGAGAGAGATACAGAGAGAGAGAGGTAGAGAGAGATAGAGAGAGAAAGAGAGAGATATATAGAGATAGAGGGAGATAGAGACAGAGATAGAGATAGAGAGAGATAGAGAGAGATAGAGACAGAGATAGAGAAAGAGAGAGATAGAGAGAGGGGCGATTCGAGCACGTCAGATCCACATTTGGCGGATTAAAGAACATGTTCCAGAGCTTCAGTTCATTGACACCGGGTATTTTGATTGGCACATCTCCCTCCCTTCCGAATTAGATAGAAGAACCACGAGTCAAGCTGGTGATTTGATTGGGGCTGGGGGTCATGTGGTCCGCCATACACACCATGGTGGAAGAAAGGGAAAGCTGACCTGGAGAGGTGAAGAGGGAGAAATAGGTCAGTTGGGGAAGAAGTCTGGAGAGTGCGTAGTGGTTGAGACACGGGACAAGAGCAACTAGAAATTGATGAGTCGGGACGGAGCTTTTAAGCAGGAAGGTGGAGAGAATTTTCTGAAGTTTGTTTTGAATCTGGAAACAAACTGAAATAAGACGGCGGAAGGTGAAATCCTGGTCGCGTCACTTGCTGGTGTAGACGAGGAAACAACGGGTGCGAGGGGCCGTAATAGTCAGAGCCCAGTTCCAGGTACCAATGCAAGAAGTCAACACAGGAAGGAGCCGCCCCCAAGACAAGGATATTCCGGATGCAAGACGCCAAGTGTGTTATGTCAGACTTTCCTGCTGCACGAAATGCCCACTAAATGACCCATGATTAGAGTCACGCGAAAAGAAATTTGAGGTAGTCGTGGTAATTTTTAATGGACTCGAAGTTTTTGTCTATATTGTTGATTTCATTTAAAAAATTTAATGTGTTTCAAATCTAATTACATAAATTGCTTATAATTTAAATAAAAATACAATCCCCCTTCAGTGCTATATTGTAGTGTGAATGCATGCAATCTAAATTGTTATAATTAATATTCCGAGTATCGAACTAGAGACCTATTCACAATTCTTTCAAGTAGTTTTCCTGAAGCTTGACGAAAAGACATAAATTTTACTCCATCGTCTCATTATTGTTATAAAGTATACGAAAGAAATAACATTTGACATCTTCCAGCGTCGTCTTAAACATTACATTCCCAACGACAACTCTCAACTCGTTTTAGTAAACATGCATTCCCATTATCGCCCTGCTAAAGGCGTAATAATGTTTTAAAGACATTCAACTTTACTAAGAACATAGGTTTCTATACAAATTTGACTTCTGGGGTTTTACCACATCACAACTTTCAGTATCAGTTTAATTTTTTATCTCGTTTCTTGTTTAATTTCATCCCTTCACTGACAAATAATTTCATCTCCATTGTCTTAGTCAATCACATATCAGATTATGCATACATGGAAAATAAATTCATATTTTATAACGGGGTAGGATCTAAATTTAACTTTATTATTTGAATCTTTTCAGGGTAGTGAAAAGAAATTGCTGGCAAGTGTAGGATGCCATTTATTTATAGTAATATGTATATGTATTTATATATATTTAAAATTTGCTACCAATCTTTCCCCAAAGCGATTCAGTAAATCAATATATATGTTTGATTTGTAAAATCGACTTATTTATTCGTGTAAAAATATTTTTGTATAGGCCCGTACTTTTGTGCTTTTCCTTGAGTATTGGAATTGGCAGCAACGTAAATTCGTAATCTTAGACTAAATTCCATGTGTTACTTGTGCTACTGAATCTGTATGTGCCGTGAATAAAGTAATTGGATGTGATGGTCGTAGCTGAGGCCCGCGTGTGGGAATGGTTTACACTTGTCCCGCTATCTGCCCACGCGGTGTACACGCCCTTATGGAATTTCCTGATGGCCAGGAACATCTGTTCCACGGACCACGTATCACAATCTCAAGGCAAACTCCTCACAACCCTCCTCGCCACCCACATTTACCTACAAACGCTTGCTTTGCTCCTCATGACGAAAAACCGCTGAGTAACCATCAACTTAATTTCACCTCTTTACATAAAGTACCATTTTACGAATAAGAACTCGTGTTTTGAGGTGTCTTTTCCAGAGTACGACGTCATTATCTATTATTATCACACATAAAAATTTAATATGCGAGTTATAACCTTAGGATCCGTTAAGCTATTTTCATCAATCTCCCAAGTCTCTTTTCGGTGTGAAAATCTTTGACCTATAAGTGGTTCATACGACACATGTTTCATACGAAACAATTTGTCCATCCGAAATTACTACCAGTAAATGTATAAATACACAATTATCAGTTAGTTAATACCATTTTAAAAATGTTATACGTAAACGTCTGTTTTTAATAATAACATATAATTATCATCCGTTAAGAGGTATTATTTACCAAAATTTTACTTAACAAAACAACGTTCCCGTACGCATTTGTATCTTCTTCAGTCTGTAATATGACTAAAGAAAAGGTTTGATTTATTCATTTTCATAGTCTAAATATTACAGTCAGACTGAGTATACGTTTATAACATAAATAAAAACTAATGTTTAAATGAGGCCAAAAACAGACAATAATTAAATAAATAAAATTCAGAATAGTTTGTTGAATAAAATAAACCCAACTGCACGATTCGGTCGTATTCTGGACCCTCTTCGGGTTGAACTAAAGTTAACAATATACAAAATTACATGACAGAGATACAAAAGTACAGCCAAAGAATACGATTTTTTTAAAACCATAGAACATTATAAATTAAAGAAAGAAGTTTAAATTAAATGTTCTTTGATTCTTTAATTATTATATTCGTTCTTGTATTTTTATTTCTTTATAATGTAATACTGTATTTTATTAGTTTTGCCTGCATATTTCTCTTAAATTAAATTCATCGGCATGAATGTTTGACCGTTTTAAAACTAGTTTAACCTTAGTGTTTGACTTGAATATCTGCCGAAAATTTACGTTACTCTGTAAAATTCTTTTCCTCATATTTTTTGTAATACTATAAATCAATGACTTTGACTCAGAAAGCTATTTATAGACTTAGTGTTTATTACAAATGAATATCGAATTTACACAAACTACATTCCCTTCTCTTATCGGTCCTCTTAAGGTATAACAAGTTTATTATTTTGTATTCATTCCTTTCTTTCATGAATAATTTTTAGGTTTTAATAGCTGCTAAATTTTACTCATTTCAGAAGATATTGTATACAAAATTTTTAAAACTGTTATAATTGAAGATGTCCCAGAAGTGGAGGGAACGTCGTTGTTGTTCAGGGACGCATACTTTCATTAAACAAAATTCATTGATCTCCCTTCTTTACTACGTAGAGACAAAGTAGAAAATCTTTTAAAAGTTAACAGTTGCCCTCCTCCAAAATTGAACTTTAGCAAATGACCTTTTTCATTTCTAGTTTTCCTTAATATGTGAGCTGCTGTTCAGAAAAAGAGTAAGTTTGATTAAAATTGTGAAGCGAGAAAGATTAAATCCATACTCAAAGAGTACAGTTTTTGAGTATGTTCGTCAAATGTTTGTTTTATTAACTCCAGAAGAAAAGTAACAAATGATTCATTCACACTATTAGTGTTGAAAGTAAATGCAGAAAACTAATTTTGTTTTAATGGGTGTATTATTGCATCTGAATATTTTACCATCACTTATTTGATTAATATTCAGTGGAATCCTTTCCCTTTTTTATATAACATTATCTGATAACTTCCTTAGTGGCTCAAAATATATTAAAATAAATTTTTGGCATATTTAAATGTCAATGGTAGCCGCAATACGAAGATAGGCTTGAAGACATGATCAATTGCTAGCGTTTAGAATAGCCTAAGAAACGTCATAATTTATTAAGATTTAATTATTGGATAGGATATCGGGGTGTTTACGACAACAAACTATTAACTAATTACACGGATGTTACGTGAGCTCGTGATAAGCAGGAGGCGGAGATAAATCATGAAGTACCAGAGAAAGTGGGCCTTATTAATTTACAGAAGTGGAGCGAACTAATTTAGCCCCTGCTAATGAAGATAATTACAGGTCGGCCGGTAATGGCGTGAAGCATGGGGCTCTTCATTAGAGAGATCGTGACGTGGAGGCGGGATCCTTGCACGAGCTGGGGGACGTAAAACCCAAAATTACCGTGTAGTTGCGACACCAGCACGCGCGAAGTTTGTGATAGCCACATATATATGTCACCCTTATGTCGATTTCGTGACGCCGTAACCTGCCTTAAGCGTGAAACTCGCAATCAGACAAAAATATACGACGCGGGAAGTTTTTAACCTACATTGCGCTGAAGATTAAATAAAACACATCAAATAAACCATAATAATTATCATTTAGAAATTGAAACTAATGCGTTTACTGAAATTTTTTCTTTGAGACTGTGAAGGAAATCAAAAAATAATTTTGGGAATGATTCAGATATCTTTAAACATTTAGCTGATCAATTATTTAAAACAGTCAGTAATTGTGGTATGATAAGTAGAAATAGACTTGTGGTAATATTAAAGAAACTAACAGCGAAATAATGACGTCATTTATCCACCAGACTTAGCTGGTGTCTATCCTCTTAAATTTTCAAATTAATTTTTCGTAGATTCTGCATTTTATTAAACCCGCCACACAAAATAAGTGATCAAGTTTACTGTATTCAAAATAATGGAAATTGAACTATTTCCTTGATAAGCTGACTTAATATTAGGTAACTGTAATTTTAATGTATCCTATATCATCGGACTATGACTTAGGCTCACCTTAGATAAAACCTGATCATGGTATGCGAAGATTTTGCACCACATAAGGGACATAAATTTTGTAAGTGTGGACGGATCAAACATACACAAAAAAACCATCATGTATCAGTCGAATTCTGTCTGATTTAAATGGATATATATGGTTATAGTTGGTTTAATTTAAGAATGTTATATATAGAGAGGAAATAAAGTAACTTTACATTTATTAATTAATATGATGCAATCATTTATTGTTCGAATTATTCTTATAACGCCGACTTTTTCAGGATTAACAATAAACTCTTTATACCTCTTTTTACAAAAATTAGTTTATTTACAATCTAACATTTAGAGATCTATTCTCGGTTCCAAATACCCCATCTCGGAATTGGCAGTACGAGGAAATCATAAGAACGGTTACAAACAGAGCAATAACCGTTTCCTGCTATGCCTGGAACTCGCCGCTCGTCCTCACATCTTGTGCCGGTCCCCACGGATAACTCTCGACTTCCCTGTTGGAAAATGAACACCTTGCCCATTTAACCTTCTTATATGGTGCCACGATCAAGAACCTGGATCATCAAACTCAAAACCACCCCATATATCTATACAGTCTCTCTCTCTCTCTCTCTCTCTCTGTCACTCACCCTCTTCATAGTCCCTTTTTAATAACTTTCCCCCACTCCATTATTTAATTATATATTGATTATTTATAAACTGATCTTTTGTCGAAATTCAAATTAGATAAAAATTTCTCTAACCACTATTAACTAATTGTTGTGTAAAATCAAATCTTTCACTGTTAAAAAGTGTCTAACAAAGACCGTTAACAAATTAAGACGTGAAAAGAAAAGCTATAATGGAGACATTTTGAGGCATTAGCACACCCCATTTTTTTTGTCCATCTCCACAAAGAAGAATTTGACAGGCCGTTGAGCTAATAAATGGTTAGCATTTAATTTAGAGACAAACTAATAGGTGTCAATAAATAAAACCCATCGAAGCCGTAACCAGCCCATTAGCCTTTCCGACACCTTATAAACCAAAGAAGCAAGTATATTTACCTACAATTATGTGGGATGTATAAAATGATTCTAGTAAATGAATACAACACCCTACGTTACATAAAAAATAAGCTAGTAAACTAAAAGAATACAACACCGTGACGTTTCTTTGGAATATCTTCAGGTGAAATAAATTTTTTTATATTTTTAAATACCATTATTTCATGTGGAAAAAATCTCTAAAAGTGTGCTTTGCACATATGTGCTATGTACGTTTTATTAATAATTCCTGATATTTTTCTCGAGTGTATTTATTTATTTAAACCAAATAAATAAATATAACTTTTATAGTGCTTGTATATTACAAATTAATTTAGTAATTATTAATTTATTAAAATTACGATTATTTCATAAGCTCATAAGTATCATATAAATTTCCACTAAATTAAGGAAATTATTTTGTTAACTTTTCAAGTTTCATCCAACTCTCAAAAATTATTAGACGTGAGCAACAATATTAGTACCTAAGTATCAAAATAGCAAAAAAGTCAGAACACAACTGTATCATTCAATACATTAAAACATTTCGTTGACTTCTTTGACTAAAATGATACCTTATTTTAGGTTATAATTGGCATTGGGCACAGTTCAGGTCACTTAATTTTCATTTTGGACTTCTTCTTTTTTAATAAAAATACGTATACGTCCGTCAATTCAAAAAAATTAACTCCAGAAGGAATTGATTATGTATTTTTATACCTGAAGATGTCCCAAAATTGTGAAAGAAACGTAATATTTCTAATGTGTTTTCCCCTTATTGGCTGTTTTGATCTTTATTTAAAAAATACATATATGTCCGTCAATTCAAAAAAATTAACTCCAGAAGGAATTGATTATGTATTTTTATGCCTGAAGATGTCCCTATATTGTGAAAGAAATGTTATAAGATTTCTAATGTGTTTCCACCTTATTGGCTGTTTTGATATTTATTTCTTAAATTTATAAACACTGTATGAATGTAAATTATGACTTTTACTAGTTATTTTTCCTCATCGGTATTTGATCGTAGTTTCCTTTCATATAAAAACTTTATTGCATTGAATTAAATCATGAACCCGGGAAAGTATTTTATTTAGATGAAAAGGTGTTATGTTTTTCACATATCCTTGCGCTTTTGTACTTATTAAAACGTTTTTTAAAGGTTTTACATAGTTTGATTCATGTGAGACTATAGCGATGTTTAAGTTCTTCTTAGGTAGATTCAGGGAAAAGTTAGACCGTGACTATAGATGAATCTAATGGTCTGTGGAAATACGATTGTCCCTTCGACGACGACGAGGAGGCTAGTAGGATAACATCAGTATCTGGAGACAAAAAATCCTAATCCTCTGGCCCGAACCGGTTAGTAGGAGTTAAAGAGTACAGAATACGTTCGTACAGAATTTACAATTACGGTCGAGTTTTGTTCTGAAACATATTACTTAAGGGTTTAGAATGATATTTTTTGCTTGTGGGACATAAAAGACATGGAACACAGCCTCGACATTAATTTTGATTGCACCCTTTTGTTCTTGGGTTTTGTTAGCTTAACTCTTGTTCCGAGATGCGATCACCGCGAAGAAAATGCGTGTATAATCGTTCTTCTATGAACCCCCTGTAAATCACTCGGAAGCATCGTAAATTTAGTATTTATGCGGCCTCGTGTGAAACTCGTACCATCTCCGAGCTCACAAAACAAATTACATAAATCTCTCGCGGAACATCCACTACAAATATGGCGACCGCTGGCCGTGAAAAATATATTGGTTCCGTCGTAATTGGTAGAAAGCGCTCAGCGCGGCTGCTCGTAATGTGTCAGCTGGAATTAGGGACGTGGAAATTACGCTGATGATCCCGAGGGCGAAGAGGGGCCACGGCAGATTAACACGGGAGCACAACGAAATAATCAGAGGTCGACATAATTCATTAAAAATCTTCCCAGGGACTAATAACAGGCGGGTTAAACCCTCCCAAAGAATCCGACAATACCTGACCCTAATAAATTCACTCCACATATTTCTAAAACATCAATTAACAAGTACGGAAGTCAAAATAACAGACTAACAAAACATATCTGTAAAATGAAAAACAGCCAGCAATATTTCGTTTTTGATTTCAAAGTCACAAAGATTTATTTTTAATATCAAGCTTTGTATTGAAATAAATTGACTCAATTTTTACTCATTTGTAAGATAACATTTTTAACCGAATGTATCTCTGTTTAACATATCTGTATAGTAAAATAGAAACGTATAAATTGTAAAGATACTAGGGTCTTTTATATAAATAGGGTATAATATAATAATTTTTATAAAACAATCACTTAAAAGGGGCCCTGCGCGTAATTACAAACAAATAAATTAATTACAGGGGCATTTTTAAATGTCAGGGTTAATTACGCATTGCCTTGACTTGACGAATCTGTTTTTACCTACATTCGTGTCTCGATGCAGGTTACTAGGCGACCGATACTTCATTCTTTCTTCGGGATGAATTGTAAATTTTCCCTCTGCCGGCGGAAAGTGGGATGAATCTGATACTGCCGGTGATTGAGGGAAACACAGGTTTTTCTCCTTCTTCACTCTGGCCTTACTTGTTCTCAAAACTTTCTCCTTAAAGAACAAGTTTGCAGTTTACGCCTCTCCAGCTTCCTCCTCCCTTTCACGCCCTGTTCAACTTTCCTCCCTTCCAGCTAGATTTTTCAACGTCTTGAACAACTATGAATATTTTTTCTGATTCTCGCCTCCCAGCTAAACAGCCGGTACATTCCATTTCTACCTGCCTTTTGCCAGTTAAAATGTTCTTGCTGAATATTTACATCCTTTAAAATTCCAAAAGTTTGAAAACAATTAGGTAGAAGTCCTACTGCGCTACAAAACATTATATGTTAATTGAAGTCAAAAATAGACAAATATCTCCAGTAGTTTTAATCCCAGTCTCCGTAATCATGACATCATAAACATCCAGGCCCATCCCAGGATTCGAACCCGGAACCTCGGTTGGCGGTTTATACGTTTACAGTTAAAAAGAGCTATTGAATTCGAAGTTCTTTTGAAGTATTTGAAAATAAAAGAGTGATTAAGCTGTGTTTATAATTTCAAGTCTCTCTATAATTTTGGATTGTCGATGTCGTCATAAAATCTTTGATACTGCTGACAACATATTATAAACAATTCCAACATTTTTTTCTTTAGTATAATATTTGATATAATATAATCCGTATTTAAACGTTTGAGAGTCATAAGTATTATTTATTTAAAATAGATATTCTGTCTGAAGTCTAATATGTTGCTGTTGTTATGGTTGTGATATTCAGTTCTAAGACTAGTCTGATGAAAGCCTCCATAATAACCTATCTTGCGCAAGCCTTTTCATTTACGCATAATTGCCACACCCCACATCCTCCCTAAACTGCTTAGCGTATTCCATCTTTGGCCACCCTCTTCCGTTCTTACCCCACACAATTCCCTCTAATACTATTTTTACAAGATCCTCAACTCTTTTTCGGTCATTGTTCGCTTTTCCCCTATTCTCTTTATAACTTCCTTGTTAGTGATTCTATCCACCCATCTGATTTTCAGCATTCTCCTACAACATCACATTTCAAAGGCCTCTATTCTTTTCCTTTCCCCAACTCCTATCGTCTACGTTTCGCACCCATATAATGCCACAATCCATTACGAACATTTTTAGCAATGATTTCCTAATATTCACACTTATATTACCCGTAAGTAAATTCCTCTTTTTCGAGAAGGCCTTACTTGCCTCTGCTATCCTACTCTTTATGTCTATTATATTTCTACCATCCCTAGTTATTACGCTTCCCAAGTAGAAAATTATCCGTTTCCAATCTAACACCCTTAGTTATTCTACTGTTTTCCATACTACACTACATTACCTTGCTTTTCCCTCTATTAATTCTCATATTGAACTATTTCTCCAAGATGGTTCCAATTCTCCTTCTGACTCCCCTAATACTTCAATATCATCGACTAAACGTAGGGGTTTTATTTCTTTTACTTGCAGTATGATTCCTTTTCCAAATCCATTTTTAACTTTATTCATAAGTTAAAGAGCATAGGCAACAGACTGTATCCTTGTCTTACTCCTTTCTTGCTTTCTGCTTCATTTTCCTGATCTTTAATTCTAATTACTGTTGACTGCCTTTCGTAGAGGTTATGTATAAGCCTTCTTTCTCGATATTTGATTCCTGTCCTCTTCAAAGTCCTTAATAGCGTGTTCCAGTTCATATAATGAAACGCTCTTTCTGAATCTATAAATGCATTGAATATAGGCACTCTGTGTATTTGGCATCGACCTGGATGACTTCACTTCACAAGAGAACCACGTGTTGCAGTTTACGTTGACTTGGGAAGAACTGCGCTTCTTTGTGAATAAGAGCACAGAGACGGTTCTTGTGGCTAGTAAGTGAGGCAGATAATTGCTCACGAGCTCTGGGTAGGTGGTCACAGAGAGTCACGGTGACCAGTGGCAACAGCCTCCAAACAGGTCGATGGGGACTTTATAGTGACTGTAAACTGTCACTGGCCCAGTCGCGTGAACATCCAATTTACAAACGCACCTGTCGAAATAACTCTGAGATTTTAGGTGCCCGTAAAAGTCTTTCCTATGGAAGATTAATGCAAATAAATCGTCGGTGACTTTGAACCGAAATAGACTGGGAAACGCCCGCGCCATACTATGCCCTTTTTCAAAGCCGTCCCATAAACAAATTCGTTCCTCGGAGATATCTTTCATCTTACATTAATAAATACCGACCGTAGGAACGAATGCGGAAATAACGCTTTTACAAGATTTCGCATCCTTAATATAATCAAATACCTAATTAAAATATAGAGCAAACTGTGGATAAACCAGTGTGACAGATTATACTAAAACATTTTCAGGCACTGATCTGTTTTTTTTTCAAATCAATAACGAAGATGGCATTATTTTTTCTCTGTTTGACTTTCTTTAGAATTAGGTAGACACTTTTCATTATTTTAAAAAAATACAATTATTTTCCAAAGACGATTATGGTTTCCAAACACCATTCGCGTGATCTACCAGTAAATAAATATTTTGCGTTATGTAAAATAAATAATTACGAAGTGTACTAAAAGATTTAAGTATTGTTCATCAGTAATTACGGTTATATACAGTTTCATAATTTACAAAATAATTGTTAAGCTAAGAAATATATAAAACAGACACAAGTAAAATTTTTATTTAACTATAAAAGAATCTGGAGCTATAATTTAAAATGGTTAATTTGTAAATAAAACTTATTTATTATGTGTAGAAGTTTAAATTAGTTTTAAAGAATATCAGTATAACATTCACATTGAGTTGAAATAAGTAGTGAGTCATAAACTAATATTAACGATGTACCTTTAGAGTCCCCTGCGTTGCCCGCGTATTTATTTATACAACCTCCGAAAATGATTTATTTTATCACTAATTTCTTGGTCTACGCGTGATTTGAGTGGCATCGATACAATTACTTCTCACCGACCTTATATCGAATTCGAGTTAGATTCAAATTAAGCGGGTTGATTGTAGACTGATCGTTCCTTAACCCAGTCAATATCCTCCTGGTATTAAATTAGGTCACTACCTCAACTAAATCCAAAGCATTAAGAGATCGAAAACTATTACCGGTTCTAAAGGAGTTAAAAATTATGCAAATACCTTAAGGTAGCAAATATAATCGTGGTGCTTTAAGGGAGTCCATAATAGAGTTTAAAATACTTTCGATACCTTAAGGAAGTGAAGAATAACCCCAGAACGATAATGGAGTCATGGTTAAGAACTGAAAAATACTATTTCTTGCTATGTTAAAATATGGACATAAAGTATATCTTTCTCTTTAAGTAATGACGGTGTGATGTGAAATGTTTATGGCTTCTTATTAGGTGTACTAACTTACTGAAACTATTCGCACACCATCTATTGTAAAATATTTAGAAATGTCTTGAAAAAGGGTGAAAGCTTTTTTTATGTCTGAAAGGTAGGAAAAGAAGGGGTCTGAATCTTCCGGAGACCCAGAGAAACCTTCATGAGGGTGTGAACATAACGTTTTATCGGAATCAGATGAATGGCATGGGAATGGTTACTAGACAATTTTAATTATAGAGAAGAAAATTAATAACATAAATATTTTAGTCGTACATCAATTTTGTCCAAATAAATGGTACACATATTTATTGTGAACTATTTTGAATTAAAGAATTTTCCAAATTTTTGGAAACATTTCGCCAGAATTAGAAAACAGACTATCGTGATTCATATAACATAACATCTGGAGGATTGTTTTTAAGTAAAATACTACGTGTTAATAGTTGTTGTTTTTAATGGAAGTTTTTAAGTACATAATTTTAAAAATTCCTTATTTTTATGACTATTATTTACAAGTCGATGCCGCACTCAACAAACACTACCTCAGCATGATGATGCGGTAAACCGCAAGGTACGTAGTAAGAAAGAAGCTAAACTTTACCTGACAACCGTTTGAGTTGTTTCATCTACGACTGGTTTTTTAAGACACTGAAGGGAACTCGTAGGATGGAATGTTGAAGCATGCGACCGATTCATTCCCATTCCCCTTTCAAGCCCTTATAAACGTTCTCGTGCCGTAACACAGAATAACTCTCCTCCGCATATGCATACGCCATTATAAATTAAATAATTCCAGAAGCTGCTGCACGATAACTCTCATAGGGCATAATATGTGTGTCATAGAAAGCAGACAGGCACTCCTGTAGAGCCAGAGGCGAGGTCGACATCGCCCACGCTCCACGGAGAGGATCTCAGCCTCCATCAACGGTTTCTTCTTTGCCTTTATCGCTTCCAGAAGAGAATAGGTGGAAAATTGCATCTGACTAATTTTTACGTATAAATATTTATTATTATTTAAAAATGATCTGAAATTAATGGGGATATTTTTGAAAATTCTATCACGTTATTCCAGTAGTATCTACAGTATTGGCATCTACTTAAATTACAGAAAAAATAATGATGAAATAAATACCATACATTGGTCCTGAAATCGTTTATCATAGAACGCAAGACAACAAGAAGTAAACACAGCACAGACCAGGTGAAGAAGTCAAAAACAAAGCTAATATACGTCTGTGTACGAGTCACAGCAACACCATCAATGTCCCTAAAATTTTAGTTCCCTTTAAATGCCAGTGATGAACCTACAAATATTAGAGTGAACAGCTACGATTTCCTTCTCTATAAGAAAAATAAACATAAGGAACAACTTTACATACACAAAAAAATCTAAATAATTTGCGTTATTTGTCATTCCTGATATATTGGACAAAAAAGTCACTAAATTCATGTGTCAATGAACATATCTTCGATATCTAACTTCCCATTTGGCCAAGTTCTTTCTTTGGTTTGGAGAACTGCCCGGAACTTCTTCCTACTCCCCTCCCCAACTGTTAACAGGTGTCTAGATAGATGCCTGAGCGCTCTGTCTCCTTTTGGGGTTGGTAGCAGGCAGAACTCATGATTAGTCTGGTTAAAGATATATATAAAGTGGTTAATCTGAAGCAGGGCGTGGTCACTCAATCCACCTTTCTATTACTCGACTTTACCTCAAATTCACCAGCAATTACTAATTGCGATTCTATTCTAGGTCTAGCACCGCTTGCTCGCGGCCTATTTGCTAGCCTTTACTCGACTAAATAATTCACGTGGCCGCAAAACTGCGCGAACCATCAAACTCACGTCCTCCCGTCACCACATCACGTCGCCCCCGACTTCTATACAAGTTTTCTCCTGGTCTGCGCCAACCTGCGGAATCACGACCACATGACCTCATCCACCAATCGCAGATCTGTACATTCCCGCGCAACGTCGACCATTTGCAGCAACCTAACACGCGGAAACCGAATGCACAGCTTATCTTTACCGCGCTACTCGTGTCAGCCATTCACGTCACGAGCACAACAATTGCGTCTGGCGTTTGCAATGCCGCGCATATCGACAAACGGTCGTTACAATAAATAAATAAATATATATATATATATATATATTGTAATGAAGAAAAAGGCTTAGCTCTTTATTAATTAAACAAGGAATGAATATGTAATTAAAATGGAAGGATGATTTCATTAACAACTTCAATTTACAAGCTAAAAAGGTTCAAATTTATTAATACTAATTACAAAAAAATGTTAAAATGCGTACAGAGCAAAGTTTATATCTTGGGATCTAAGTACACTCTGATTTTCCCAGGGGATTTTGGGCCAAGTAGCAGAGACGTTTTAAAATCAAATCAACTGTGTCCGACAATGCATATGATAGCGGGCGGGTCTCACCAGCCTCCAATTATTTACGGCTCGGTCGTCCTTATTCAGGCTATCAGCATACCAGCAGCAAGGGTGAAAGGGGCGATGTAGATGAAGGCGCGATGCTCCAACTCTCCAGCTCATGGATCATTAGGTTCACCGAAAATTGCTCAGGCTGTTGAGAGAAGCAAGCATATTGCAGGCTTGCGCACTCTCGCTCGGGTTTCAAACCCGACACGTAGCGCGTCCACCCTTCGCCGTAACCGCCGCAAGACTCCTGAAGTTACCCACTTTCCATTTCGGGTTTACATTCCTCTTAACCCCCCGCTCCTTAACTTGTCCTTATGGAGGCCTCCCCCGACCCTCTTCTGACCATCGCGTCGCCATTGTTCGCAAAGCTGCAAAAAAAAACCGTCCACGTCCAAACACGCCGTCTTGCCATCGTGATAAAATTTATTAAATACTGGATTTTCGATAATGTACGCCACAATATATTCGGCATTTTGGTCTGATAAATTTAGGGCCTTTGTGATTTAGTGTGGTATTTATGTTATCAACCATTGGTTAAATTTGTGTGGCTCAATTACGTTATTGAGATATTTTTAATGTTTCTATCATACAGGAAAATATATTATACGAAGATAAATTTAATAGGTATTTGAAAAGTTTTATTTAAGTAAAGCTACGTTTTGTACACAAATTGAGGAATTCATCAGGTTAAAAATTTTTGAGTGCTTGCAATTATAGATATTGTTACAAGTTAAGGTCCAAGAAACCAGTAATAGTGGTCGGGCTAAAGTTGATTTATTATGAAAAGAAAGCTTCTGTGAAAGGAGATGAGTATCACGAAGACCCGTCACCTCTTCACAACAAGCAATCACTCAAGTAATCGTTGAAAAAGAAAAAGATTTATATGCTAAAGAATAACTACTACAGTAAAATAAATATTTTCCGTCATTATTCACGGGAAGTCACTACATTGTGTGAATCCCTATAATTATGTTTGAAGGAATATATTAGTAGGGACACTCCTTCAACCAGTCACACAAAATAATAAATCGAGAGGCTTTCTATTTTAAAGCCAAGTAAGAAATGTGCTGCTGGACACTGAGTAAGTTTGGAGGTACTCTCCCGAGAACAAGTATATTGCCCCGCCCGAGGCTCCGGGATCCCCCTGTAGTAGTTGATGGCTGCGATCACGGCTCCTTCATCAAGACGAGAATTTAGAAGCGAACCTTCTGAGAAGTTCACGGCGGCGCCAGACGCGGCTAGAGCTCGGACAAACACTCATTTGCATTCGCGTTACCTCGAGCACCTTAAGCGTCCGCCCACGGAGATGTATCTTACCTACCTGACAAATGTTGACTCCGTCATTCGTAAACCCACTGGCTTCGAGGGCCTCTTAACGAAAGCGTGCCAAGAATTTCCGGCTTTTCTACGCGTTAGGGAAATTTTGCAAATATTTCAACACACGTTACTGCTACGCTGCGCCGTGAAAAAACAAACAGCTTTTAAACTTGAGATATTAATTCCTGACGCACAGTAAGCCTTTGGTGATCAGGAAATTTTAAACAGACTAAGAAGATTTATACTCTTCCCCACTCAGGTGAGAACGAGGTTTCCTGTCGCCCAATCAACAGCGGTGAACTGGTTGAAAAACCAATATTTATTGCATTCTTAACTTCACATATGCAAGCTTCTGTAAATTTACATTAGACAGATAGCAGGATGTGGTTGTCTGAGAATTGCGCCTTAATAAACAACAATGACATGTGCAGAAGCTCGATAGTTTTCGGTTACAAAGATGCACTTGCATAAAGTCGGATTTAACTAGTGTAGTAGGGGCCCCTCAGGTCCCAACGTGACTAAATTCTAAATTATGATTTGTTCATCTCCTACTTTATTTCACTGACAGAGAGTGGAAACCCCCGGTAGGTATCCACCGATGCTTTTCAGAGAACTAAAGTTTTCAGTCTAAGCTCGGGCTTCCTTCTGGAAACATGGCTAGGCTCTCTTCAGCACAGTATTCTTCAACTTGTTCATTAAACTATATCTTCAAAATCCATCACATCGTCTTTGATTCCGTTCAGGTTTGAACGGTTTGGTAAACGAACCTAAAGTACTGTTCCTTTCCTATCATCTATTTCTGAATCCTCATTTCTTCGGTCGCTGAAGAAGAGACGACGATGGATGTTTCCTGACTCCACCTCCTTTTCAGTCTGGTCAACTCCTGTTCTCCCCTAGGACTTAAATTCAAACATCCTTCTTATTTTGATTTTGTCAAGTTGTTTCCAAGAGTGTGTAATAATACCATACCAAATTCAAAATTACTTTAACATTAAATGTGTCCGGCTCGTTATTATGAGAACGAAAATGCTGGTGGTGTCATAATGTGTCACAAGGAACCAAGTAAAGAAAATTTCTACTCTTTCTCTCAGGGTTCAAAATCATTGTTTTACTTGCAACAAAATAATTTAGTAAATCTACAAATGAATAAAGTTTACATACCTTTTTAACAAGATTGAATACGTTGAGAGGGCTTTGTACTCTCTCTGTTTTTTTTTAAAGTTCTCACATGCCATGTATTTTAGGAGATGTTTCTTCTGGGGTCGAAGACCTTGGGCATACGGTAAAAGTTGTACACTGATCCCATTGGATCAGTCGACCAACTGTTTCCTAAAACCTGTGGAGGCACGGAGAAGGGAATACTGCGACCCCACAGAAAACTCATCTCTCGTCATTCGGAAAGGCGTGAGAATAGTATCCAATAGCCTGACCTACCTGATGCATATATATATATATGGGAAGCCCTTGAAGAAACTAACATTAACATCGAACTAATAAAAACAGTATATAATAATATATAAACAATCAAAGACAAAAATTAAGAAGGATACACAACAACCAAAGGATTAAAACAAAGCTGCTGCCTATCCCCTACATTGTTCAAAATCTACCTCGAACACACACTAAAGGAATGGAAGAAAAAGTGTCGAAACATGGGTCTACCCTTAAAAGATAACACCTTATTCACGATATGTTTTGCGGACGACCAAATATTGATAGCCCAAGACTATGACGATATGAATTACATGACCCGCAAATTAATAGAACAATATTCAAAATTGGGATTAGAAGTAAATATGAACAAGACTGAATACACGTGCATTGGAGGAGAACAACAGGACCTAGAAATTGAAAATGGACAACGAATAAAACAATGCAATGAATATAAATATTTGGGAATAAAAATATCAGAAAAGGGCACACTGGATGAGGCGATTCAAGAAATAAATGTACAGGGCAGGAAAGCGATAGCCATGCTAAATAGCATTTTATGGGTCAGAAGTATTACGAAACAGAACAAACAAAGAATATATCATACAATTGTAAAAAATATAATAACTTACGGCGAGGAAGTCTGGCCACTAAAAGAACAAATGGCAAAAAAGTTAACAGCGACCAAAATGGATTTCTGGAGACAAAAATTAGAAAAATTATGGATGTGAAACACAACATAATTGATGACATAAGAAACAAACAACTGATTTGGTTTGGACACGTACAAAGGATACCCGAGAGAAGACTACCGAAACAAATTCAACAATGGAAGCCGGAAGGAAGAAGGAAACAAGGCAGACCCAGAAAGAGCTGGATTTGTGGCATCAATGAAGGAATCCGAGAAAGAGGAATAGAAGAACATTTATGGGAAGACAGTGAGGAGTGGCTTTTGGGAATCGGAAGACGCAAGACGTTATAAAACGAAACATATATGACAAAACTAGGTTTTTTAAGGACAGTAAGATTTTCGATTTAATTTAAATATATAGTATTCTGTGTTTGTTAAATTTAAAAATAGAATGTAATGAAGATAAACAATTAATTAGTGGTTAACGAACAGAAAAATGGACATTTCCAGAATCTAATTTTGTAAATTCATAACTGTAAATAATATGTAAGTGTTCGTTAATCAATATTTAATTAATTATCTTCATTACATTTGATTTTTAAATTTAAAAAACACAGAATACTATATATATATAAATCAAAAATCTTTCTGTCCTTAGAAAATTTAATTTAGTCAAAAGTTATCTTTATATTGCATTAGTCATGGTAGAGGTTGTTACTGATCTTATAAGAAAATGTAAAGCTCTTATTAAATGTTACGAATAATCATACGGGAATAATACATCAAATTCGTTGAATGCATTATTGGGGTGAACAATAATACTGAAAAAATTAACTGAAGATTTAATTTTTTTATTGTAGAGGCTATATTTATATCCATGGGTAATTATTGAATAAAGATAGCTGTCGATGTATTTTGGTCGTCACTGTGTAATTCTAATTACACGTGTATTCCGCAACACACGATGCTTGTATCCATGTATGCAGACGGGAATTGGGAGTGCCAACCAAAACTGGCGAACTTCTCTGCACCGGGAGCGCAAGTTGCACGTAGTAACGTAGCGTCTTTATTCAGCTGCTTATAATGTAACGAGACGTCGAGCACAGGGAAGCAAGTACTTAGGTCAAGAAACGCGTGCAACGAGGTAATATTTCATGTATGATTGCCGTATGTGAGACAGCTTCATCGCGAGATTGTGGTGCTGTGGTGCTGTGGTGCGCATTCGAGGTCAAGGAGTGGGCAGTGAACGTTCTTCTGGTTCGCCCACTGGAGTCACAGAAGTTTCTCCTGGGAATAGAGACACTAATGCTCAACTTGCACGGACGCACTTTCTTCCAATCACGAAAACAACATGTTTATATCGTCACGTGACAGCTTCAACTGTGGAAGTCAACCCACAAAACCGCTGATTCACTTACATCATTTCGTCTGTTGAAGTGCAATGCATACTTGCCTGGAACCTAATGAAAAACACATGCCAAGCAGTTTGGGGACACAAAATCACAAAAATATTACACGAGCAGTGGGAGAGGGGAATATGATTTGGTTTTTAGTAGAACGCAAAGAATACGTTTCATATTACAATCCTCAGTCTTTTGTAATCTCTTTTCAGGTGAATTACTTTCATTCAAGATCCTTTATTTGAATAATAAATTTTCCTTTCTTCACCTCCCCGCCTTTCAGTTATTGTTTCTAATGAAAACGAGCAACATCAACTCCATAAAATTCAACAGAACTGTGTATAAGTTTTTCTCCTCTCGTGACCTTATAATCCCATTAACGTGCTGCCTATTTTCTTCAAAACTCTGTACGTCTTCTTGTCTGTACATCAGATCTCGCGTTCTGTTCTAGAGCTTGTTCTACGTAAATACAATATGAAGCAATTTTGAGTGAAAGTTTTAAAAACAGAATGTATTTTAGAATATATCATTGTGCTGAGAAAGTTTCTGGAAAAATTTCTCTATCATAAGTAAATTTTATAATGTAATGGTTATTTATTGGGTGGGGTTAATTGAAGCTATTTATTTATAATATAATGTGATATACTAATTAATGGGGAATATTAAAAAGGAAAGATAAGTTTAAGTTTAAAATTCTAAGTTTTAATCTTAATAAAATCATCAAAGATATTTACAAATCTCTTAGATAACATCACAAAAGACTTTAACTCAAGGTGTCGCAGAGGGGTGAACGTCGAAGCTTATTTGGTCCCCTAATAGCAATAGGCCTGGCAAATGTGAACCTCGTTATAAAAACAAAGCTACGATACCCGCGGTCGAAAATGCATCTGCTTCCATTATGCTTCGTGGCTGATGGTGCTGCGACCACAGCAAACTCGTCTTCCGTCATTCGTAAGGGCGTGAGAATTGTACCCAAAGCTCGACCTACCTGATGCAGGTTTTCTAGGGTTTTTCCTGCATCTCTTTAGGTGAAACACCGGGTAGGATCCTTAAACAATAGCCCGGGGGTCCTAGTCAACCCTTGGCTACCTTGCTCTACCTTCCACATCCCCACTTTTCAATTCCCTTCGTATGCTATTAAAGGGGAGTGGCCTGTTTCAGGATCACCCTCACGTAACCTGTTACCCAAAAAAAAGTGGCTGATGTCTGCAACAGGATCATCACCGTCTGGGTCGGGTCAATCTGGCGGCGGGTCCCATTGTCTTCTGGTCTCTTTGCACCTTCGCTTTCCGTCTCTCAATAACATCTCCCTCCGGTCTCCCGACAAATTCTGATTCGCTCTTCTCTCTCAACTTCTCATGAAAGCTCGGTGAGCGGCTACACACATTTTGACCCACCAATTAACTGTTGTTCACCAAAGTCTTCTATTGGCTTGCTGTTGGACAATTGCAGACAATTGGAAAAATTTCAGTTTGCAGGGCCTTAATACTTCACATGTCACGCTTCCTTCAGTAACATTCCAAATTCTCCACAGTACTTCCGTTTTCGACAGAAGCCCTCTAATTTTTCACAGAGATTTCCAGTAGCCTCTCTAATTTTCTACGGGTGGGTCCTTTTCTAGAATGGGCTCCTCACGCATAAAAAAGGAAAGGCAAGTCCTTTGTGCGAGTCGCCTCACACACGCAGAAAATACAGTAAACAGATGTACTTTATTTAAACTTTCTACACGCGTATTTAATATCTATTACAATTATAGGAATGGAAAAATGTCAACCGAACCAGGGACCCTAACCCAGGACCTCCCGATATATATCCAGATGCAATACCAACTGAGCTAATCCGAGTCGAGGAAATACCTGAAAAATGGATATTGCGTAAATTGATCACAGATGCATTGAAATCACTTATTTTCTATAATTGGGTGTGAAGAGTGTGATTAGTGAATTGGTAGGAGTAGCCTAGCTTAGGTTTATGGGAATGGAGAGATGATAAATCGGTCCATGAATAATGACTCTGATTAGCTCAGTTGGTAGAGCGTTCGGCTGGATATCGGGAGATCCTAGGTTTGAGTCCCTAGTCCGGTTGACATTTCTCCGTTGTCTTTCTTCTAAAAATTATCTATATGCTTTACTGAGCTTCATATGAAGCATTTCCAAATCCTCAGCAAATTTTAACGTTCCAGTATAGGTCCGTGAGAAATATCAAGTGTATGAGATGCGTAGTAAGAGAAAGTGGAAGGGATTGGAGGATGGGTATTGTTGTAAGGGAAGCTGTCGCTTGGACGAAAGCAGGCGTAACGCTACTATCAATACAAAAACAGTCATTATGTTCTTCGCAACGGTATATAGAGATGGCGACAAGGTTTCTTTTACCGCACCTCGTCCTGTCAACATCCCTTAAATTTTACTGATGAATATTTCAACGTATCCTGAAGTTGACTCAGTAGATTTCCTTGTGTCAATGTTTTGAGAATAATATTTACTCTACCAAATTGCCAAAATAAAATTTCTACTTAAAATGGGTCCCCACTACAACCCCAGATCATTGCATACAGCGCATCGCATTTTGAGACGACTAGCTATATCTATTAAATGATACTTAGTTTTGGTTTGGAATGCGTGTTAAATACTATTAATTGATGCTTATTAACTGTAAATTTCCTGTTGCCTCCCGTTAGAATCATAAAAAAATTCGTTATTGCACGTATTCCAAAATGTGCCTTGGTATATACATTACAAGAAATTAAAATGTTGCCTCTCTGCCTATGATTTACTAGATTATTATAAGAAAACTGATGGTTTTAATATAATGAAATTTTATAGACCTTAGCTGAATATAAATTTACAAACTAATTATAAGAAAAAAGGAGGAACAGTTTCAGGAACCTTCAAGCAAGTTCTGGAGCAAGATATAAAATTATCAAAATCCTATAATTGTAATGCTAGTTTATGAAGTCATTATTCAATGTATTTGAGCCACTTTTTACAGCGATTAGCAGATAAATATAAAAATAATATTTAAAGAGAATACATTTTCACAAATTACTTTAAATAAGCATAGCAATGTTGATATTAACTCAGTGTAAAACAACGTATGAACAATAGAAGAAAATTTTAAATGTAAAAATAATTTTAATTAGTTACATAAACTGACTTTTTGGAATTAATAAACGGTAAAACAGCCTTTAATCAGAAATTTATTAACATTAGTTCCTCTACGCTAGTGCGGCATAAAGGCCAAAATTTTCTTAAATTTCTTGATTCCTTAAAATTCATCAGATGAGTTTAAATATTAAGGAACGAACGTCTCAGAGTTTAATACACTTTCGCTAATAAATTTTATATATTTTCTGACTTACAGGCTGAATTACTAAAAATTATTAAAAATAATTTTTTCTTGGTGCATCTCACCACAGGTAATCGTCTAATTAATATTTATGCAAAATATCACTCAACATTCTTCAATGAATTACGAACAGAAACCATTAGCTCTACTCACAATCTGTAAAACATTTCTCTAGCGGAAAACTTTTCTACTATCTTAAATATTAAAAATCCCAGTATGAACTACTGAGTGCTGATAACAATATTAAAAAATGTTTATAATCATTTAAGCTAGAAGTATTTTTGAGCTGTGCAGCAGAGACGAATCCTTCATCCAGCAGTCCACCCACACTTGGACGAATCTCGAAGGCACGAGAAAGCCACAGCCCTGGTGAATGCAGCGTAATGGATTAGGGTGAACCAACAATGAGCCTGGTTTTAGATTGAGAGAAGAAACTAGGGAATACAGAGGTTTACTACGACCATCTGAATATGAATGCTAAAGACCGTTCTATGAAAAGAATCTGACAGCTGGGCCAAGATGGATAAGTGGAGACGATTTATAGCCCTATGTGTAGGAACACTATTGTGCCCTACTAACTTTTACAGTGGAAGAGATATACGACGCATTTAATGCAAGAAGTAGTCCATTAAAACCGCTGGAAAGGATGTAATGGTGATTTAATGTGAAATTTCTGGGGAAAAGGATTCAGTAGTTGTAGTTAAGGAGCATATGAGACGAAGCATTGCTAGCATTATACGCAGGATTAGGGACAGCTATGCCACCTATAATACGTCTTGCTCTTAACGCTCGAAAAATGGTTTGGTTAGCATCAAATATTAGTTGTTTAATCTAAAACCATCTTCAATAACTATTAAAATGAACATGGAATCTGGTAATCACGGTCGGCGCAAGGAAATTATAGCTCTATTTCTCCCATATCGAAGGACTATGAAGGCCAAACGTGTCGTGTACGTTACTGAGAGGTAAACAGTGCCACTAAAGGCGCTAGATTCGACCTATCAATTTTTCCAGAGCTTCCGAAGTATTTTATTATATTGTTGTTCTTGTGGTATTCAGTCCTAAGACTGGTCTCATGCAACCCTCCATGCTAACCTATATTGCGCAAGCCTTTTAATTTCCAATAGATGTAATGAGAATGCTCCCCCCTCTCTCTCTCCTGCTTCCAAAACTACGCTTATAATAACATAGTAAGTGGGATGAATGGTGTAGGAACGGTTAATAGGAATTTTAACTCGCAGATGATTTTTACACCACCTTTCGCGTGGCAATTAAATGGGTTTATAAATATTTATGTTAATATCTTCTGAAGTCTGAAAGATATCTAAATGAAGCATACACGAAACTTTAAATTAAAATTCCAGTTTTAGTCTCATGAAAGTTTCATTGAAATCCGTTGAGCCGTTTCGGATCATAACAGATCAAGAGTATAAGCAACTCTCATTCATTTTGGAGATTCAAACGCGCGGATAAAAGCAACCTTCTCTAAGTTAAGTTTTCAGAATTTTTTCAATTATTTTTTCCATAAGACCCTTGCACGAAGTATTAGAAAACTTATAAAAAAGTTGAATGAAATTGGTCCTTTCCATGTTACAGCGTGACCAAAGGAAATAGAGATTCATATATATATATATATATATATATATATCACTTTCGAATACATCTTCAATTACTAATAATGAATTCATTGATAGTTTAAGATTAGTAATTTGAAGATGCATCAAGATTATGAAACTATCTTCTGGCTAATAAATGTTTAGTTTGGGTTGCTGCTTGATTTGCGAAGTTTTTTAAATCATTCAGCAAACATACTAAGACCAAATCACTTTGGAATAGAACTATGACGTATTTGAAAAGAAAAAGATATTTCCGGTTCATCATGATTTACTTTTTAATAAAATTTATAATGAGATTATTATGAACTACAATAAATGTTAAATATAATTTTAGACGGTTGTCTTTAGTGTAAAATCAGCAATTGTAAATACTATTCACATGTATTATATTTAAGTGTTGCCTTATGAAAGCCTTTTCGCGATTTGGTTTAAAGAATTTTAAGTATAGACTTGCTGGTTTTCGTACATGAGCCGCGCCTCTCTGTAAAGGATACCCTTCGATGTTCCGCAGATTGGCATCTGAAGACGGGATACCAACGTGACAGGGAGAAAAACAGCAAGTGTGCTATCGAGCCATCTGACTCCAGGGCTCCGTCTATCAGCGTATTGAGTTTCAGGATTCTACGAGCTCCCAGAATACGAAATTGAGACCAAAACAAACAAATCATCCGGGCTCTAAACCACTAACGGTACAACCGTATTAATTACCTCAAACTTACTTCTATATGTTGGATCTGCTTAAAACGTCAAATACAGACTGTTAATGACAATTTAGTTTTATAATCTTCCAAGAATATTTTAATTGAGAGTTCAATTGCTCTCTTCAACATTTGAAATAACGACAATCTCATGATAATAAAACCCAAAATAACCGATAGCATAAGCTGTTTTAATCTAAAATAAATTTTATTCACAAATGCAATAAATAAATTATCTTTTTATAAGTTGGAATTAATAGTTTCAGATTATAAACAATACAATCACAAATATTGAGATGAATATTTTGAATAGTTTCGTTAATATAAATATAGTCTTCGTATAGGATAATATGGGATGTATATTACTAATTTCGGTTCCAGTAATTTCTCAAATTATAAACCATTAAAAATAACTAGAACTACATAAAACTGGTTAGTTGATGAGGCTTATGACTCATTATCTTCCTTGACACGACTAATATTTCGCTTCAATCTTTTAATTCAACGTGATTCCCTGTAAAAAATATTGCATTTTCACTTTTATGTTTTATAATTATATTTCGAAAACCGGATACTCCTTGACGATTGTCAACTGTCCTGATTTTGGACATGTTTAAAACTAATTTTCCTGGCTAGCGATGAAATGTGTTATATGTGTTGCTTCTAGACCTGACGTTCCTGTCAAAGGTGGACAATGTTTCCCGAATCTTTATTTGTTGTGCAGTCTCCTAATATCTTAAATTTAACCCAAGCTTACTATCTTTAGGAACAAAAGTAAAAAAAATACACTGCTCCTTCTATTCTCTCCTGACCTCCAGTTCTTTCTCTCCTCTCCTACTTCCCCTTCTTTCAATTCTCTTCTCCCTAAGTCCTCTTGCTCTCAACTTCCAAGCAACAATGCTCCTTCTCTCCGATCTGACCTCCAGTTCCTTCTCTTCTCTCACAATTCCTCTCCTACAACTTCAAAACCACACTGTCTTTTCACCTCCTTGCCACCTCCCAGCCAATCCCTCCTTTTCCATTCTCTATTGAAAAACACCTTTCCACGTGACGTGTCTTCACCTATCGTCATTCATTTTTTCCCATGCGCAGGAAGGGATAAATCTGGGGGAACGTCTATGTCCCGTGATAGACAAATAGTTTCAATCCGTGTCTGGCGACTTTTTTATTTTGGGTTTTTAGTACCTTCGCTGCCTGTCTCAAAATATATATTTTTTCAGTTTAATTCGTTTAAATAATTTATTTTTGGAGGTTCCTACTGGGCTCCAGTATTTATAAAAGAAATATGACCCCGTTTCAGATTAAGAAAGTTAATGTACAGAATATTAACGAATATTGTTCCTATGTGCCACTGAAGAGAAATTTAGCCCAGTTCCTATTTTTTCAGCTATTTAAATATTTTATTGACACATGCATTTAAATTTTTTAAATATATGATCAATATTTTTTTTCATTTGGGACATACGAATTTTAGCCTCAATGATCTTAATTTTAAAACTATTAATGATGGAATATCAGAATATTCTTTTTGTTAAATTAATAAGAAGGAATTGTTATATGCAGAAAAATAATAGAAAAGGAGGGATACATCAGTACCGGTTAAATTATCCGTAAGGATTGTTGACCATTAAATTAAATTGAATATGATTAACGATTTACTAAATATCATGGACTAGAAAGTACTTATTTACTGGCGAAAGTGAAAGTCTTTCAATTACAACTGTCTTAAACGTCTGGATAATAAATTTGTAAGGAATTCTGCTGAAGGTTAGACTTGATGAAGAATTCCTATCCGCGTTACACCACGAAGAGCAACATTCCACAACTTCTGCTCCTGGGGACGGTTTGTAATTTAGAACGGCCATTTAAATTATAATGGAATTTTTGTCCATTGGCAAAAGAGTGATCTGAAGTTTGAAATCTCAGTCTCTACAACTTTAACAACTTTGTTTTAAATTACTAAAACTTACTAATAAAGCGTTTCAGTCGAAATTATAATTATATTCTCTCTGTTTTAGCTATATATAAAAAGTCGTGGAAATTAAAAGGATTTCGTCCTCAAAAATATCTATTAGTTCGGTTCTTTAGTTTATTATTAATATGAAACTGTATGCCTAGTTTTGAATTAAGATTTGGAATGTTATGGAACCATAACGGTTGATCCCTGTTGGAAGTCATGTTCATTTGGGAGAAAATGTACATTGCGCTTGATGTGAGCATTTAATCGGATTGATCTCAGAGAGAAGAATGGGCTTAGCGACGAATGTGACATCACGGAACTTGCTTCGAGGGAGGTCTTGTCACTCTCTTTATCCTGAGAACCCTGATACCAGAAAAGTGCCGTCTCTTAAGCTATGAACATACTTCTAAAAACTGTGTTTCTTGACATCGTAGTAATCAAACTGTGAATTCTTTCATTCGATTTACCATAACTTTTTCAACGTCATATATCAGTACTACACTTTTCAATAAAAACAAATAACAAAAATTAATAACTTAAATAAATTTCATCTAAAGCTATAATCGTTTTCACGATTAAATTAAAAAATGTTATGCATGGAAACTTAAAATTAAAATAGCTAACTTTTAACCACAATTATTGCCATATACAATAATTCTTTTGATTTTAATTATTAAAATTCTTCTTTATGTTTACAGTTTTGGTACAAGTATTTACTTTTTGACTGAAAAAGAAGGCGTGAATAAGGTATGGTAAATTAAATTTTAAAAATCTGGCGTATATAAATCATTCAGATACGAAGATACGTTGATACGATTTTAGAGCGAGGTCAATCCAAAATATTTGATACGCCACACCGAAGGGCCAAGTTCTCGATGTGACATTTCTGGTGGCCCAGCGGTTTTGTAGATATTATACACTTTTATGCAAATTTAGCAATTAGACTACAACTTAATCGTAATTACAAGTAAATGGAAGAAAATAGTTCATCAATTAACGTACATTTTTGATTAATTACAGACTTATAATAGTTATTAATGCCTGTAAGTTTAAATAAGGCTAGCAATAGACAAAAATTACTGAAACATAATTTATTATTTAAAATCTACTTCATGTTTCGGTCCAGATCAAGACCGAAACACGTAGTTGATTTTAAATTGTATTTTGTTATGTTTCACTAATATTTTTTTTGCATTTTTCGGCCTAATTTAAACGTTAATTACAAAATTGTCTTTTAATTGCACCGACGTTTCGTCACCAATGTTTGAAAATTCCTTACGTAATGTTAAATTTGGCTGATAAAAGGGATACCACACATATTTAAGAACTTGAATACCTACCGAATTTCGGTTGAAGCTGCCTTTGTAGGCCGTCAATATTTTTATATTTTTGGCTTCCCTTTTATATCAAAATTTAACATTACCTGAGGAAGTCGCAAATATAGTGACGAAACATCAGTTTAATATCACAAAAGCTTTGTCTATAACTGGTCGTAAATTTTTCTATTTAAATGAAAAAAATAACGGAGAAACACGAATGTGATGGAAGAAGAAGCTAGGGACAGAGGAGGTTGTGAAGAAAGAATTTACAACTACAAAGGACCGGCCAATATAAAACATACTATATTAAATTATAATTTTTTTGGTCGAGGAACTTGTTGAATAATTTTTTATTATAGTCACACATATATGTATCAATCGTTTGGTGTTAAAATTGCACCTGCTTCTTCTGCATACATACCAGCCGAAGAGATCACCGATATAAGGAAAAACTTTGTATTTTGATTTAACTGCAGTAAAATAAATATTTAGTGTAAGGTTTAATTAATGCGGTCAAAAAATTTATTCTGACAATTTAGAGCACATTTTATTAATTTATATTTAATAAAAATAATAAAAACACATATTCAAACTCTCTAAAGCCCTTCATTGAAGTGAAAAACGATTTTTCCGACACACATACTATCACTCATTTATCTCTCTAAATTATTTGTCTCTCCCAGATTAATAAAATTCTGGAGAATTAATAGCCCAAAGATTATAGTCCAGGTATCTCGATACTGATGGGCCAATAAACTAAGGGCTACATAAAATAATAACAATGATATGGGAAAAGGAGGAATGCCGGAAAAATGGAGTTCAGAAATAATTTCCGCCATCTTTAAAAAAGGGAACAAAAAGATTGTAGTAACTATAGAGGCATAACCCTATTGAACCTAGTCTATAAAATACTATCAACAGTAATTAATGAAAGGCTAAAAAAGATAACAGAGAAAAATTGACGAATATGTAAGGATTCCGGCCGAATAAGGGAACTAATGATCAGCTGTTCACTATAAGACAATTACTGGAAAAGCGTTATTAATTTGGGCTATAGATTTTGAACAAGCGCTTGACAGTTTTAATAGGAGGCAGCAATATGAAGCCATGCATAAAGTGGGAATCGCCCAGAAGTTAGTCCGTTTGATGACTATGACCAACACTGAGGCAAAAGTTAAAATTGATAAGAGACTTAGTTAATTTAGGGGTGAAACAGGGAGCTGGGCTCTCTACCACACTATTTATATTGACTCTACACCATGCAATAAAGGATTTGGACCAAAGAGGCTCAATTTTTAATAAGATGAGCCATTTGTGCGCATATGCGGACGACATCGCCATTATAGATAGATCTAAACAAAAAACACTAGACGTCTATGAAGAAAAAGAGCAGAATGCGGAATGAATGGGGCTTAAAATGAATATAGGGAAAACAAAATATATGGTTATATAGGCTTCAAAAGCAAAACAAACGTTACAGGATCTTCAAATTGGGGAGAAAAATTTTGAGGGAATAGAGAAATTTAGATATCTGGGAAATATTAGAGACTTCTTCTTCTTTTGCTCTACAGCCCATTGAGGACCTGGGCCTACCGAGCCAAACATTATAGACAAAGAGTCTAAAATAAGGATTATAATGAAAGACCGAATCCAAGCAGGAAATGAAACATACTTTGCAAACTCAAAGCTGTTAAAAAGTAAAATATAACTAAGGAAAGATAAAATACAGAGACATAAAACACTAATAAGATCAGTGGTATCATACGGAGCAGAATCCTGGACATTGATAAAAAAAGATCAAGATGCTCTAAGGAAATTGGAGCGGAAGATAACAAGAAGAATATGCGGACCTGTCATGGAGAATTCGATGTAATGAAGATATTAAACAAATAATAATGGGAAAAGATATAATACGATACATTAAATTTTTAAGGCTGCAATGGATGAGCCATCTAAATCGTATGAACACCGTCAAAAGTATTCAAAGCTAAACTATATTCGGCAAGGAAGGAAGGAAGACCAAGAACGAGATGAGTGGCTCTGAAGATTATGAAAGAGAGAGAATAGAGAGAAAAACTCATGGATAGAGAGGCATGGAGGCGTATTGTGAAGGAGGCCAAGGCCCACACTGGGCTTCGCGAAGGAGGAAGGATCTCGATACTCATAGTTACATATACTTAGTGGCAATGGTCTTGCCCTCTGGTTTCTTTACCAGTTTAACGGAAGCGAAAAAGCGAAAAATATCAGAATTTTTAGCATGCAGCTGAGAATAAAATAAAACTTCCTTTTTGGATCTTGTTAATATTTTCTACATGAAAACTGGAATCTACCCTGAAGAAGAAATACTCGTGTTAGATTGAGCTTTTCTGTCTGTACAACTGTAGAAAAGGTATTGTTAGCAATATCTTTAAAAATGCTGTCGAACAGAATGTACCAACTACCGTGGAATCACTGTCCTACCTCTATTGGCCGCATATATGGCAAGATTCTGAAAAATAGAGTCCAACATGAGATGTGCGAATGTGAAGATCAAAGCGGTTTTAGGGCAGGCAGGTCATGTTCCACTGTTAGACAGGGTACGGACAAAAGTTAAGCAAAATAATCTAGAAACCCATCTTATTTACATAGATTTGCGGAAAGCATATGACAGTGTTCCACTATCGAAATTATGGTTGGTGATGGAATAACATATAAAGAACTTATATTAACGCCATAAAACATTTGTATACAGTAAATTTAAACAGGGTCAAAGTTGGAAACATAGAGTCACCAGAATTCCACGTAAATAATGGATTTTAGACAAGTATAGCACCTACGCTGTTTAAAATATATTTGAATGATGCACTCAAAAATTTGAGAGAGAAATGCCACCCATAAATGGTAGCACCCTGTAAACTTCAAATTTTGTTGATGATGAGGTTATGTTCGCCAAAGACGAAGATGATTCATACTACATGTTAAGAAAATTGAATTGAGGCTTAAAAATACATTTCCATACAACCAAGTATATGGTAGTCGAAGGGACAGGAAGAGATATAGAAATGGAAGTATAGTAAAATGCTGCACCACATGTAAATAGTAAGGGATAAATATTTCTAGTAAAGGAGGATGCGAGGAGGAAATTAAGCAGAGAATAACAAAGGGCAGAGCTGCAATAAGACAGTTGCACTCAATTATATGGAATAAACACATAACAAATAAGGTGAAAAGGAGAATCTACAAAACAAAATATGGTTCTGAGATGTGAGAAATAACTAAGGAAAATGACGGAATTCTAAGAGCGATGGAAATGGAGTTCTGGAGCCGCAGCTGAGGTGTGACAAGATCAGAAAGGATAAGAAATTAATACATTCGGGATGAAGTGGGGGTTAGGTCAGAAAATTTCTTATCTTAGATACAATGGAAGGTAGGAGGTTGAATTGGTATGGACAGGGAGACGAATGCCAGAGGAACGGTGGCCACTAACAATATTTCGTTGGAAATCCCCAAAACACAAGAAAAGAGGAATGAAGGAGTGATGCAAGCAATGGAGGACAGATATATGCGAGATGAAGATTGGAAAGATAAAAGGAGGTGGAAGCTTGGATGCTAGAGACGCTGTATGATGTAGTTCCCAGTCGCATTTATATATATATATATATATATATATATATATTATTACTGAGAAGGAAAATTAGACGTAAAAGTGGAAGACGCCAATAATTGAAATGTCTGTGTTTCATTTCGTTTAAACTCGTGCTGACGGTTTACGAATGTGGTCATGAATGACACATCGTGGTAGCAAAAATGCCAATATGGCGTGTGTCTGCAGAGGACGAATGCCGCGTTTTGGGAGGTAAGAGCGTCTTGAGATGCGTGGGGCAGATAGCGTCTGGGGCTTAATGGCGCCCGTGGCTTTGTTCGGTGGAACGAAATGAGATCTTCCCTCCACCCACAGGCCTAAGTGAGCTGTTGAACGGCTCATCTATTAGCTGTTAACTAAAAGTAATTACTTGGATCGCGAGGGGGGCTGGCGTCCATAATGCGAGGTGTTAAGTCCCCCCTGCGAGAAGGGGAGGATAGGATGATGGCTTCATCCAGCACAGGTATCAGGGGCAGGAATCACAGGCTACTCACCTGTGCAAAATGTGACCAACACAAAACATTACAAAACACGGTACCCTCCGAAAGTGATCCTACCAAAGGAGGCTGCGTAAATTCTCCGCCCTTAAAATAAAGAAATATATTTATCCATGGCTGGAATATGATCTACAAATAGTTTCATTTAAAAATTAACAGTTAAGATTGTTACAAGATGGCAATCAATATTTTGTAGCATTTCTTACCTCATTTATTAAAAAAAAATTCTGGATGTTTCACCCTGTAAATGGTTTACACCGACACATGGGGCGAGTCAATCATTATACAAGTCTTTAATTAAATATTTTAATACTCAGTTATCATAATTCAGTTTATCTGGCTTCAGAGAAATAAATGAATAACAAATACACAATTTAGTTCTAATTAAATTTTAAAGGACAATAAAAAACAGCCAACCTGCCGTTCGTTTCTTTGAAACATTTTGAAGTACAATAACCATTTCGGTTGTATATTAAGAGTACTTAATGATTTATTCTCTTTAAATTGATTAGATAAAATATAATATTATCTTTCATCTTAAGAGGTTCGAAGGGAATGTTCTGCTGTTTGTATACCCGTTAAAAATTATATATGAAATGGAAATAAATTATAACTACACTGACTGTTATTATTGTAATTTCATAAAGGTAAATATGGAAAGCATGTGGAAATATCGCAAAGTTGGCACATGTAGACATGACAAGTAAAACAAGAGCAGGTGAAATATCTAGAGCGATATCAATTAAACTAATGTGTTCCGAGATTTAGTTCGAAATTCTTAACACTTTAATACTTTCAATAATTGCCATAATTATTGAAATTACACGACCCAAAAATACACACCATTATTATTCGGGTTGATCAGAAACCCTATTGTACTTCCGCTTAGAATCGTAGGATTTCAGGCGAAAATTGCGTAACCAAAAAGCAATCAATTTGCCTCGATTGGGTAAGGCAAGTACCGCCTTGTTCGTGCAGACCTTACGTAAACAATTATTCAGTGTCGATGAACTCTTTATTTTTCTAATAGAGGCTTTTTACTATTACGGCGGGCCGATGTTGAAATGGAATAAAACAAGGAGTGCGTGAGACATTAATAAAATTATATATATGGGCTTTCAAACAATAAAGAATTTTGTTAATACCTCACAAAAAGATTATGTTATTCTATTTCAACATCGACCCGCCCTTTTTACCATGATTTTAGTTTGTAATTCATTTCAATGACATCTTAAAAGCTTAAATTAGTCAGGGAAAAATTCTGATTACGACTGATATATAGTTAATATATAGTTTAATAACTGATTAATCTCTAGAAGCATTTTCTTTGCAATAAGTTACTATCAAGTTATGATTTTCTTTTTAAAAAATGTATGCAATTAAATTAGAAGTTATAGAACACGTCATGAAGTTGACAGTTTCATTTTCATGAAGCAGTTGTATACTTGGACGTATTTAAATACGTATTTTGTATTTACAAATGTAAATGTCGACTTCATTGATTGTGTATAAAATATAAACACTTTAGCCCAGAGTAATGGTAGTTGGAATGACGTTTCGCTTCCCGTCTTAGCCGAGAGCATTGATTTCCATAGCCGTTTACGACACCAGATATTGCAGACGTCAGGCCGCTGTTTTGCTCTTACTGGGAGACAGCTAATCTCTATTCTGGGGCCTCGTTGCTGCCGCTTCATTTACGTATTTCGGAGGCAGTCCAGGTAGCGCCTTTAAATGAGTTTCTCTTGTGCTGCTCTTTAGGGCAGCTTTACTGAAAGCCATTATCACGAGTTACTATTTCACTGTTTGCTTCTTTAACCGCACTAAAATAATTAACATCTTATCACATACTTGTAGTATTGTTACTAAATATTAATCATCTTGTTACGATCTAAATCAAGTTGTTGTTGTTGTGGTATTCAGTCCAAAGACTGGTCTGATGCAATCCTCCATGCTAACCTACCTCGCGCAAGCCTTTTCATTTCCTTATAACAAGCACAACCCACATCCTACCTAATCAGCTTAGCGTATTCCATCCATGCCCTCCCTCTTCTGTTCTTACCCGCACACACTTCCCTCTAATGCTAATTTTGCAAGACCTTCGTGTCTTAAAACGTGGTCTATTAATCTATCCCTTCTCTTGGTCAACGTCCTCCATATTGTTCGCATTTCCCGTATTTTGTTTATAACATCTTCGTCAGTGATTCTATCCACCCTTCTCATTCTCCTATAGCACCACATTTCAAAGGCTTCTATTCTTTTCCTTTCCGAACTCCTGTCGTCTACGTTTCGCACACATATAACGCCACGCTACATAAGAACATTTTTGGCAACGATTTCCAATATTAACACTTATATTACCAGTAAGTTAATCCCTCTTTATCGAGAAAGTCTCCCTTGCCTGTGCTATCCTACACTTTGTCTACTATATGTCTAGCATCCCTACTTATTACGCTTCCCAAGTAGCAAAATTCCTTAACTTACGACAAAATATCCCTTCCCAATCTAACACCCTTTGTTATTCGACTGTCTCCCATACTACACTTCATTACCTTGGTTTTCCCTCTATTAATCCTCATCTAGAACTCTTTCTCCAGGACTCCGTTCATGCCATTTATTATGATTTCCAAGTCTTCTTCGGATTCCCCTAATACTACAATATCATCGGAAAAGCGTAAGATTTTTATTTCTTCTCCTTGCAGTATGATTCCTTTTCCATATTCCGTTTTAACTTTCTTCATCGCCTGTTGTATATATAAGCTAAACAGCAGGCCTCTTCTATATGTAAGTTAAAAAGCATGGGCAACCGACTCCATCCTTGTCTTACTGCTTTCTTTTCTTGACCTTCTATTGTAATTACAGCTGCCTTTCTTCTGTAAAGGTTATGTATAAGCCTCCTTTCTCTATATTTTATTCCAGTGCTCTTCAAAATCCTTAATAGTGTTCCAGTTTACATTATCAAACGCTTTTTCTAAATCTTCAAATGCCATGAACGTAGGCCGGATTTTTCGAATCCTGTCTTCTAAAATTAATCGCAAAGTGAATATTGCTTTTCTTGTCCCTATATTCTTCCCAAAACCAAACAGATCTTCTCCTAACTCGAATTCTATCTGATGTTCCATCATCTATATACTATTTTCGTTAATTTTATGCATGCATGGGATACTAAGCTAATTGTTCTGCATCTACCAGCCCCAGCCTTCTTCGGTATGAGTATTATTAAGTTTTTACTAAATTAGTCTGTATTCTTCCTGTTTCGTATCAAGTAACAAGTAAATCAAGTGGTCGACAAATATTTTTTATTGTTCCAAGTTGATAGTGACACCAGTTTTGCCGTTATACATATGTCAACATACATACATATTTATTATAAGCAGCTGGCAATACCATCAACAATAGGTCGGATTGGGTATCCTACTTTATGTGTCTAAATGATGCCGTATAGTCGTGAATGTTTGTTATCAGTATTATTTAATGTTTTAGCTTTTTTCTCGTCTATAAATTTATATTTTACTAGCTAACGCCCTCGACTTCGTTCCCGCCGAAACAGTTCTTTTTATTTTTTCCCTAAAAACGAAACAACAGCTGCAGAATTTCTATAAAGTTGAATTCAATGAATATATAAAAAGTACGGTATCATCTATTTATGATCGTCTCAGGGCAAACCGTATGTTTAGAACATGTCCCGCTATCATCTGTTTCGGAACCAATAAAAATGAGCAATTCAGTGGATCTATAAATATTTCTATTAATATCTTTTCTTTTCTAGTTCTATCATAGGATTATTTCTGAATATTTTATATATATATATATGTTGTTTTGATGTTGTAGTCTTCTTCTTACATAATTATTTTTTTACAACACAAGCATTTAAAATTTCACAAATTACACTGTACGGAAAATATTGTTAAGTCGAATGTTTTTTAAATATAATAGATACGTTACATTGATAAATAATATTCTGATGAGAGTGGTATAGTAGTTCACTATTCAAGTGTAAATTTTAAAAAAATGACCTGTTTTTAAGTCTGAAAAATCATTAGGTATTCAATCGAATTGAAAAATCCCATAAATTCCACTATCACTTCAAATCGCCACCGACATATGAATTCTGAGTTCAATACTTTCAACGAGAAGAAATATTATTATATTCAAGAGCCTTTAGCATTATATATATGTATTTATATTGCATATTTTGTACACCAAACTCTATTTTTAATTTTTGCAGTACTAATGTTCGTACAAAAATCAGTGATTTATATTTAAGTAAATTTTGCAAGACGATCTTAAAATGTTGATTAATGTCGTTTCGTAACGACTTAATCAATTTACTCCAGTGGAATTTATTAATTTTATTAAATATTCCATTAAATATGAAAATATTATATCAATGCAATTTGGTAATTCGATTTTTGAAAGGGCCAAAATGTACTTGATACCAAACTTGGATAATAAGGGCTGAGCAATACGACGTTAATGGCTTCCAAAATCGTCCCACTTATCGCTCGCTGTAATTATAATTATAACAGCTCATTAAGGATGCAGACTGGGCCGGAATGCTCAACAAAGTCTTAAATTCATCGTCTTACTTTGAGGCAGTGTCTTTTACCAGTCTTATTAGCGTCTTCCGGGAAGGAAAGCCAAGCTCATTATTTTACAAGCCTTACATCGCAACCAATGAGCCACTGAGTTCGGTTCCGGAATTATACTCATCTAATACTAAGTAAGAGGGATTCATAAAAATTGTGATCTCTTTAACTTATTTATATTTATATAAAATCATTGCAAATTGAATGAAAGCAGCAGTAAACTGATATTCATTGAGGCTAGAATATAGAAATAAGTTTATGTTTAATGAGAATATTAACTGACCAGAACATTGCCTGTTTCAAATTTAATTTAAAGTACCAATTTTTTAATTCATAGTTCAGGAGTTATTTCGTGTAGGATCAGCGTTACACATAAAATATGCAGATTAAACTTTATGTAGAATTATATTGGAAATGACTGCTCTGATTTGGAAAATAATTAATGAAACTTTACTTCTAGGACCGTGCCATAATGAAAATGGATTAACTGTTCTTTTTTTTCAAATAACAGTCGGGAAGACGATATAGAGATGCTTCAGTTGAACATATAATTACGAATATAGTTCTCTTAAGTTTTTTTTGAGAAAATAATACAAGAAACCAATCCGTGTGGTCTATTTCTAGTGTTTCCCCAAATATCTGTTTTTACTTCTCGTTCTAACACGAATGTTGTTCTTGCTTACGCAATTATTCAGATTCTTTTTTACTCTACCGTAAGTTACCTTCGCGACCATTTTCGAGTTAGGAGCGCCGTTAATTATGTATAATATATCCCTGTTCTCCCTCTCACAGCCTGTTGATGATTATTAATTTCACAAGTCTGTTATATTTCACAGCGTAATCACCCGTGTTCGAGCGAGAGTTCCCGTGGCTAATCTCGGATCTGCCGCTTAAGCGGCAACAACTATTTTGCATATTAAGGTAATAAAACTTTCGCGGAAGAGGCAGCCAATCCTTGATTGCGACTCGTCGCTCCTCCCACTTAATTCCCCATCTCGCTTGGCTCGCGGCGCCGCAAACTCTTTATTCGCCTCCGCCGGGACATAATTACACAAGTGTGACGAGTTTTGTTTTAAAATTACTTTATACCGGGCGAGGAATTAAGGGCGCTGTTGCGGAGTGTTTAGCGCGATAACGATCCGTTTTCTCTAGCGCCGCGGCCTGGTCGCCATTTTAATGACGTCCTAACGAGGCCTATCTGCGGGTCGGCGCCATCTTTCACTCCTTCCCCGCTTAACGCTTAACGTTACGAGCCGTCCTCGGGCCTGACAGTAGAATGCTAATTTGGGCCGTGTCCTGTCACCTGTCATATCCATCGAAATACATCGAATTTGTTTACAGATTAATATCGCCCATGTTGAACTTGGGCCAAAGAGCTTAACGCAAAACCAGCAACAGTTGGAATACGGCCAAACAGCGATTAAGAAACACGAAGCTTCTTTCCCCATCGATCCTTTCAGAAAGACAATATATACTTTAAACCCCGGTTTCCCAAACTGTGTGTCCGCGGGACCTGATAGGTGTTCCGCAATCATTTTGAGTAAGGATTATAATATAATGTTGTAATACCACTTAATGCGTAAGACAGAAACTCCGTTTGCATCGAACGGTAGTAAATCGAATCACAACGTTGCTCCTATTCCTCGTTTCCAGCTACAATAGGAAAAGTGGCAACAATGATCAAATGTGGGCGTGTTTAGTCAACCAGAATCCTGTACTAGAGAGATAGAGATTGCCATAGCCCACAATTGTACAGTTATTCTTTAAAACCAAATTCTATAATTGTTCTGACTGTACCTCGAATAATGAAGGTGAAAATTTAAGGACAAGAATAGGGGAACATAAAAACCGCATAAAATACAATAAAGATACTGTGGTGTAAAAACACTCACTATTAAACAACCACAATTTTGACTGGTCTTGATTAATTAGTGAAATGTTACAAATCAGATCCCATTCTTCCTCCTTGAATATAAAAAGTGATACCCACAACCTAAATAAAACTTACAATTGTCTCCTTCAACTTTAATTTTAATCTTAATTTTTTCATTGTTAAAAAAATCAATATTTGTTAAATATTATTGTTAAATAAATTTGTACATGACACACGAACTTCTGCCGAAAAGCATAGGCCTTCCCAGTCGGCATAATCCTTTAAAAGGTACCCTACCACATAAATAAATCCGGAAAGATCATCAATTCTGGTTAGGCTAGGTTTACACGGACAGTGATGACTGCCAGAAAACGAGGGGCAGTGATGTCAGTGGCGTGTCAACATACGTCAGTGCTGCACTGACATCTGCCAATCCATCGTTCAGACGAGAGCACTGCCTCAGTTTTCTTGGAGCGTGTCAACAGTATGTCAGTCATGACTGGCGTTCCCCCTCAACCGACCTAGACGCTGTGCACATAGGAGGCCAGTTAGTGGCAGTTACGGTTGTCAATTATCGATTTTGAACAGTGTGGCAGGGTTGACTATCGATTACGCGATGGTTAACAGTTTGTGTTTTGCATTTTTAATACGCGTGCAGTTTGTTATAGTGTGCGATTGGAGTAAGTGGATCTTTGCTGTGAACAGCGGCTAGAAGTTTGGTTCAGACAACATTTAGGATAGAGTTCGTATGTTGCACCTATGAGCCTATAAATTTTTAGGTTAACTTTCCAAAAATAATTATTGTCCACCCTCCAACGGCACAAACTTTAACTGGAAAAAAACTGCGCGAAATAATGATGTATAGTTATAAACATACTACTATCATACGTAATGAAAAATAATTCATTTCGTTTTGTTCAGTAATTGACACCTTTAAGGGGAATAAAACAACAAGTAATTGAAACCGACCCAATTAAACACTGAAAACCAGCTTCAAATTACATGTGCTGTTTTTATTATTGCTTCATTTCTGTAATAATAATATAAAGCAATATTGCTAAACAACTGTTTTCATTTTTATGTATCTGAGTTTGACTTTTTCGTGATAATTTCACGAATCCTTCCTCGTTACGTCTATTTTATCTCAAATTCAAAGTAATTAGTTCCTATTTATGGACATAATGCGTGCGGGAAAACACAATGGCGAAAAATATTCAACTTAATATAAACAATATATCGACACTATGCAACATCACTATTCCAACCAACTGTAGTTGTCAGGAAATAGCAGAGAAGTATAAACATGCATCAGAGTTCTCTGCCCGTTCTGTAGTGAGGGCAGCACTTGCACAGAATTGTCAGTGAAGAAGTGGGCAATATGTAAACGGTAGGCAGTGCACAGCCAACCCAACTTCGACGAACATAACTGCCCGTGTAAACCTTGCTTAAGTCGTTCAACAACAAGCCTGGGAGATAGTTCGAGATTCAGCACGAATAAATCTATATGCAATCTTATATTATATAACATTTGGATTATTTTTCTGTAAGTACATCTTCTGTATTTTATATATGGGCATATTTAATTGATTTTTTCCATCTCATTTACTATAATTATAAATATTTTTGTAGATTGATTTCACACCTGAGTAGGTTCCAAACAATGGAACGAAACGTCGTGATGTAATTTAATTAATAAATAATTTTAATTCTGACTATTTTTGGCCGTAATTTTTCACCTTCAGTTATTATTTTATTTAACTTGACAATGAGCAGCTATGACCAAAAAGTAATGCATTCTTATACACCTTCAATTGTGGGATTTAATTCAACAGCACATAACAGCAGTTTGTCAGGATCGTCTAATGCACCGGTCCACAAGAAGATTTTAGTAGCCACTTCAATCTAAATTATTTAAAATGACATGGCTAGTAAACACAAAACACATGGTGAAGTGAGATGGCTATCCATCAATATTAAGATTTTTTTGAACTTCTAAATAATCTTCTTGAATAATTCAGGACAACATTTTGTTGAAGTTTTACTAAATCCTTCGTGGCTGATTAACCACGCATATCTGATATTTTATCAAAGTGCAATTAACGTATCATTACAAGGAGAAAATATTATCATTTTTAATACAAGATATGTAATTGGACTTTTGATAAAAAAAATTACAATTTTGGATTTCGTGAGTTGAATATAACCATCTTAATTTGTTTCCTGCCATACATGAGTGTTTTAATTAAATTTTGAAGTATATGAAGTTTCCAAAATGTTATTAGATAATCTAAATAACTTGAAATCGATTATTTTGCAAACTATTAAGGATGATTCCGGGGATCAGAATCATTTTTCTGTGACAGCTAAACCTGTGAGTTTCGGTGCGAGTCACTATGAAAATCTAATTTATTTAATCAGTGGAAAAGAAACCTGTATGTGATTTCTGGGGGAGTTTCTCAGAAGAGTAGCCCAATATTTCAAAACAAGCTACTATTGTTTTACTTCCTTTTTTTACAACCAATTTATGCGAAACTGGATTTTATTATTATGCTGAAATGAAGTCAAAGTGCAGAAACAGGAAAATGTTATAATTTAATTTACAAATATTGTGCCCGATATGAACAAGATTTGCAATTCAAGGACCCAAATTATCAGACACTAAGTACTTTATTTATTTATATATTTACATTATATTACAGGTCTATATTTAAAAATAATTACTAAATTAAATCTTGTTTCACTTTCTGCGACTAGGAATCACCCATCCTAAAAAATAAGCCGTGTTCCGTAAAAAGTCCGATTTTACCAAGTTTTCCATTGAAGTAAAAGTTTTGGAAGCCCTGCTGTAAGCAATAGAGAGGCGAATGAGCAGGAGGACAGATAATGACGGAGATTATTTTAAATTTGAATGTGAAAATAATCATATTTTTTATCAAACATTTAAAAACTGTGTTAATTTATACATTCTTCCGTAGCTTTACATTATAGCCAAACTGTACATATCACTCTATTTTGGGTTAGGAAGATTGCATATAAACGAAATAATATTAAATATATTCAGGCTCATTATCACAAAAGTTTGACCACGTTTGAATGAAATGGTAGAGGTAAAGCAAAGCCTAGAAGCTCAGAATATCCAGACATTTGAATTTATTAATTAAAAATTTTTTATGGTATTTTCAATATTTTATTTAATTTCATGATAAAACATGCACGACAATCTAAAAGTTGAGCATCTTAGACTTCTTGTTCTAACGAACAAATACATCTGCTCGGGCTTTGGTGGCACGGAATCAAAACAAAGGAGACAGCGGTTGCCACTTGGGCAATAAAAACTAGACGCGGCGTCTCGGCTCGGGAGTTTCCCAAATTTTTTTGATAAATCGGCATGTTTTCCTCAAGTGTAATGATGAATATTATTGGAGGATATCCATCGCTGCCACCTTGGTGATAGAAACTAATGAAGTGGGGAGGAAGTTTGTAGAGGCAAGCGGAGACAGATTGGTGGGAGAGATTGTGGTGTGGATGTTGCAGTTTGTGGGAGAGCGGTGAGATGAGAATTGGTCAGATGGTGCGAGAGCTGTGAGATGGAATTATGATTTAGATATTTGGAAGAGTCTGTTCGAGAGGTGTGAGACGGGAGAGCTGGTGTTAATCTTCTCACTCGTTACTGTTGTTGGAATTGGAATTGCGGCAAAGGGGAGATATTGAAATTCTTCCTGAAACAGGAAGAATAAGTGGTCGGTATCTTTGATCTGGAGAGAGAACGAACCCGGGAGAAGTTGAAACCTGCATTAAGCCGACACGGTAACAACTTCCTGTGACTCTGTAATTTTCTTTTGCTACCAGCTCCGAGTGGATTAGTGTAAAATATTTTCTGTTCTATGAGAAGGCCCATAAATGCAACCGTGAGATTAGAGTAAAAAAATTTAGTTTTAAGAATTAAATGTAAATAATTTTTATAAATATATATGTGGTTTTTATTAATGAAAAAAGTGCCGGTGTAATTATTGAAACATTAAAAATTGTAATTATTATTTTAAATATGTTCTGTTTTGTTAATTTAAATTGCTATGTTTTTTATTATAAAGTTTTATCTTTATTTAATTATTAATTAATATCATCCCCCCCATGTTCTTCATATTGTGCAACTGAAATAGCATTACTTTTTTATTATTAATCGTAATATACTTGTAACTGCTGTCTCAAATACACGTATCATACGAAATAAAATAAATAAAACGATAATAATGAGTTGGAGATTTAACTGCAACAGATGATTATGGCCAATCAGGCAAAAAGCTTCAGAAGTAATGACTTTGGCGTAATAAAGCAATCATACTATAAAAGTGAGGACTCTGTAGTTGTTCTCCTCTCTAATATTAAACTGTCGTATAAAATTGTGCGTATAAAAAACACTTGATTGGAACTTCAGTCACGTTATAACTGAGCCTAAATAAAGTTGTTAGTTCAGTAGCAGAAGGAATGCTTCCAACGATGCTCAAACATATGGCTGATGAAACTGAATTAAGAGAACAGGAAGGAAAAGTCTCGACTGGAACGGGAATCGAACCCAGTTCAATGGAGCCGTCAAGATTTTTCCCTGGGCCATAATTTTCGATTTTTATTATATAAAATCCTATTTTCTTAACCAGAAACCGATAACTTAAAAAACCGTAAAATTATATTAAAAATTAATCTAATTAATATAGAAATATAATCTAATTTATTTGTTTAATATATAATTATACGTAAATTAAATTTATTGATTGTACAAGAAGAAAAGAATACTTGCCGCGATAAAAATTGGCATAAAGGTCCGGTAAAAAACTATACGTCTGGATTGACCAAAGAAATTTAATCGATTTGTTGAACATCAGTGTCGGTCGTCTTAATTATTCTGTCCATCGTCCCCTGAAGAATACTCACACCCTTAATGTAACAATTTCACCATGAAACAGGAATCGCGCAAATATAAGGCAGCGACAATAAATTGATAGTTGCGTATTAGATACACTTTTCACGTTACCCGGCGAAAAAAGCAAGTAGCATTTCGGAAAGAAGGTCCACACTTCAGTGGCGAGTGGACTAATTCATTGTCCTTGAAAGACCTAAATGTTTACAATCAGCTAGAAATTATACACCGGGACGGAAATGAATGATTTAGGTGTTCCTTTTTCTCTGTAGCTCAACTCAGTCAAAACATGGATGTGGTAACAAGGAAAAAATTACCCCTGTAATTTACATTTTGCCGAAACGTATATTTTCTGAACAGCCAACTTCCAAGTTTCTTTTCTTAGCTCCAAGGATTTTCAGCTCCGTGCGTCCCAGACTCTAATATTCAAATTTATCGAGGTTTCCTCTACGTCGGTATTTTTCTATTTCCCTCTCAATAAGACCAACAACGACTTAGGGATTCCGGTTTGGAGACTAGATTTTACTATCTTCAAACAAGGATGGTCTTAATTTCAAAGAAACATATGAGCCAAGCTTGTTGGTTTCCCGTTTTTTTTCGGCTTAAATAACATTTCCCTCAAATGAAAAATGATAGGTGGGTTTCCTTCCAGGAGCAACAGTATAAAAATGAGCTAAAAGATGAACTAGCACAAAAGGCTAATGTGCTTTCTATTAATTATTTCGTCCTAAACAGAAGATGGTTTCTTAAGTGTCGAAATTGGGTAACATGATCGTCTTCTAGCGGAGGATGAAAGCAGAGCGGTTAGGTTGCTTCTTATTAGCGACTTCTCCAGTTACTGGGGCGTTCCAAACATTAGAAACACGTGTTCAGCCTAAATAATCCTATCACAGTTTTTCGTTCGTGTGCAAGATTTCTTTCTTAATTTACCTCAGCCAATTACACAATGAAGCCAAACACGTAGGAGGAAACAACATAAAACGCATAGTTTTTGGTTGATTCATGTTTAATTTTAACATGAAACTTTCTTATTTTTGTTGTAAATGTTCCATAGATTCCATCCATCTAAGCTTTGGTTTCTTTAGACGGTTTTCCTTTCCAATTCTCAGCCAAGGCAACGTTTTGAAAGATAGAAAAATTGAAAGCACGCAATTTTTATGGCTGTAAATGAGATACCATTTTTTTTCTCAGAAACTAAATACCCATTTATTATATTATGTTAGTATTTATTGTTCTACCTTAGTAAAAACGTGATTTTATACAAAACTGAGGATAATTGTTAATATGGAAGACTCGTGTAATTCTCACCATACAATCATTAAGAAGTTTCTGTGAATAGTAGCTATTATAAAGTAAAATGCAAATATTAGTAAAAGTAACAGATTGATATCAATTCACATTAATTCAGCGAATAAATATAAAGCAGTAACATTTTAAAAGATAAAGACAAACACAGAATATCTAAATTAACCATACAAATTACAAAATATAATTTTACATCAGAACATAAATTATTTAAATGTTTTCCAGTGTTTTGACATTGCCAAAATGAGTCATTATTATGTATTCGTTTCGTAAAATACATTAAATATTTTATACGTTAATATTTTACAAGATGAAAATAATTATTAGGAAAATTACAACGTGTTTCTTAAAGTTGGTTCGTATTGTATACTTATAAAATATTAAATAATGTATGTTTAAAGACCGTTAAAATTTTAGAAATATGTTTCAGTTTTCACTTAATTTTTTTACACTGTTAAAATTCAATAATCAATTTGTAAGCCTTTATTAAACTAATCAAAAAAGGAAACTTGAAGAATGTAACGCACTTAAGTGACGCTTGCCTATGAGTGAGGGTGTAAGTAATTGGCCCGTTTAAAAATAATTTTGTGACAGTTTGCGTTATATTACTCTGGTGTTTCCCAACAAGCCAACATACTGAAATTCTCATATTGAAATGCAAAATGTTTAGCAAGGCGTTGTGAAATCGCTTGCATCAAGCATTGTTTCGTCCCAGCAACAGAGGCAGTGCAAGTTCTTGCATGAATAGTTTTAAAGAAGCATCTTAGGAGACCAAGTGAAGAATATTTTGGAGCCAAAGAGATGTTGTAACGGTAAAACACATCTGCTCAGACTTTGGCAGTGGTGAGTCAAAAGAAAGGAGACAGTATTTGAGCAAGGGGTAATAAAACCCAGACATCACGGCACGCTAGGGGTGTTGGCGACATCGGATAGTGTTTTACCCCAAGTGTAAACATAAATGTTGTTGGTCAATATCCATCCCTGCCGCCTTCGGGGTATGAATGAAAGAAGTGGGGAAGAGGTATAAAAAGGCTTGCAGAGAGATTTTTGGGGAGATTTAGAGACAGATGATTGGAATATAGGCAAGGGAGATTTCGAGACGGATGATTGGAGTTTCGACAAGGGAGATTCTGGAGACGAGAGCGGTGGATCGGATGAGATGAGAGGCAGATTGAGGAGACGAGCAGATGATCGACAGGTAACCCGAGGAGACGAGGATAAACTGGAAAGTGTCCTGAACCAGGAAGAATAGCAGCGGCGGCTCTGATTAGGATTGATATTTTTTTATGTATAGATATATGTAGTGTGAATTAAGAAAGAATTGCAGTTTTTACGTTTAAATATGAGAAAATTGTTATATTGATGTAAATTTGTTTATGATTAAGTTTTCTTTTTTATTATAAAAGTTCATTTTTAATTTGTTAATATTGCAGTAAAATAAATACATACCCCTATTCATTTAAATCTTATTTTAAATAGTTTACTCTATGTATACTTATATGCAGTATCTAAAATAATTTTACATGAATTTTTTTAACGAAATTTCGCAAAAAATATTTATATTTCAAATTTGAAAAAGGCCACCTCATCCAGTCCTTAATAAAAATTTTCTTTCAATGAGAAATAGTCACGTTTTAAAACATTCAAGGAGTTTTCGACCGATTGGCAATAATCCTCTGTATATGGAATAAAAATTAGTCATTTATATATAAACCATACGTTCCGTAATCATGAAATGACAAAAAAAGTTATGTGAAGTGTTCATAAATAAAGAAATGACCGATATATTAGAATATAGCCTTCACTTATTGATAATACGTTTCACTCGTTATTTTCGTCTTGTATGCAAAAATTAAGACATGGGGAAGTTAAATAAACACATTCAAAGAAATAATTAAAATTAGTTTATAGTCATACTTTTCTGGCTTATTTGAATTGTAAATGACAAGTCGCGCCAATTTTTCATTTATTATTATCATAAGTAATAATTTATAATTTTCACACCTCATTTTTCTGAAATTAAGTTTAATAATAGACATATAAAAACGTGGCCAAATATCTCAGAAAATTAATTAATCAGTATTTAATTAATATAAATACAATATTTCATTCAAGCTTGTGCACTTCTTCAGGTAAACTTAAAAGGGATGAACTAATTAAATTATTAGTAGTTTGGTGTCGCCGACGATTTCCCGCAATGTTTACGGCCGAAATTTATGATAAATTTATTTGCTGACTTATTTGGTCTCATTTTTATTCGTTTGTTAATTTTTTATGTAAAGATATTTTTTACTAATTTCATTAATTAGATAGGCTTTTCAATGTCATGATTGTGATATAGTCATCCTCACATAAAATAAAGTATGATTTTATCTGCATATAATTGAATTACATACAAGTATGACCACACCGTGTGTAGTAGTGAATTTCAACAACTTGTTGCTAGTGTGAAGTCAGCCTTCGCTAATTCTCAATTACATTATGACAGACTCGTACAAGAAACTACGTGAATAAATACGCGGAGTAATACAATTAATGTAATACTGCTCGCAATTTTATGAATATTACTAAAGCCGCTTGTGGGTTCCACGGGTCACCTAGCGGCTTGCTTATTGCGGCGCACACAAGACAGATTAACGGCAGTTGCCTGCAATAAAGAAGCCATCTGCTGCACCGCCATCGCCAAATATATTACAGCGGAGCATTACGCTAAATGCGCCGCCAAAAAATGAAAGGCACTCAGAGGAGACCGTCGTAAAAGACAGAGCAGTGTTATGCGCGAATAGAGACATGACATGGCCCGCTGGAGAAAGAAAACCACGGGGCAAAGGCCGTAAAACACTACAGTAGACGTCTGAGTACTGCTTATCCCCTACAGGAATTACCAATTATTGCCAATTATATTTTTTAATTTATTATAGTGTGACCGTCTGTAAAACTGTAAAAATGTCCGAAATGGAAACGTTAAAAGTGAAATTACGAGGTATGTTCAAAAAGTATCCACGGGCTACGTATATTCGATTTTTGATATTTTTATGGCAATATGTTGGTACACGTGCCCCTCACTTATGCTGACAAGGTCGGCCATTTGGAATGTTATTTGTTGACAACAATTGAAGTTGGATATGCTTTGGATTATCTTCGATTTTTGCCTATTCCACAAAATGGAACAAAGAATCTGCATCAAATTTTGCATGAAAAACAAAATTAAGTGCGTGGATCGCATTCTGAAAGCTGGCTGTGGCGTACGGTGAAGCTACCCTGGACCAAAGCAACGTTTATCGGTGGTACAAACTGTTCTGAGAGGGCCGAGAAGCTATGAATGACGAAGAGCCCGAGCACGTCAACAACAGAGGAAAAAATTGATGAAGTGAAGAAAATAGTATTGGTCAATCGTCGAATTGCCGTTAGAGAAGTTTCTGAAGACCTACACATATTGATTGGTTCGTGCTATTCGATTTTGGCCAATGATTTGGGCATGAGACGCGTCGCCGCGAAATTCGTGCCAAAATTGCTCAATTTCGACCAAAAACAGCGTCGCGTTAACATTGCTAAGGAGCTGTTGGACCCAACTTTGCTCCAGAGGGACGAATCATGGGTTTATGGTTATGACGTAACAACCAAAGCTCAATCATCACAATGGAAGCTGCCGCATGAGCCAAGATCTAAAAAAGCGCGCCAAGTTCGGTCGAATGTGAAGGTTTTGCTCACATTTTTTTTTCGATTACAGGGGCGTGGTGCATCACGAATTCTTGGCACAGGGTCGCACTGTCAATAAAGAATATTACCTGCAAGTTATGCGCAATTTGCGCGAAGAAATCCGCCAGAAACGCTCGCATTTGTGGAAGAACAAAAATTTGCTTCTGCACCATGATAACGCTCCTGCTCACACATCGTTGCTTGTGCGTGGATTTTTAACCAAAATAAAAACCACTCTAGTGATGCCCAAGGCCACCTTATTCCCCAGACTCGGCCCCCTGTGACGTTTTCTTGTTCCCCAAACTGAAGATGTCCATGAAAGGACGACGCTACGACACGATTGAGGAGGAGGAGCTGAACAGGGTCACAGCAAATGGTTTTTTAAATGATTCGAGGATTGGAATAAACGTTGGCATAAATGTATTATATCCGGGGAGGATTACTTTCAAGGAAACAAAATAGATATTTAAAAGAAACTCCAAATTCGCGATACTTTTATATGGTTTTGAAATCAGAGCTTACCACTGACGGCGGCGAGGTTGCTGAGGGTGAGCGGGACTGGACTGCCTTGTAGCTGGAGGAGCCTGGACGCGAGGAAGATGGCGGTCTGCTGGCGACGGATGGCGTCCCTGCCGCAGAGGGGCGACGTCGCCCACACCACCCCGTCACTCGGCAAGGGCGGACTGCCCTTGATGAGCCTCTTCATTCGGAGCTGAAGCGATGCATTTTGAGAGCCCGGGGGTAGGACGGAGACTTGCGACCCGTCGGGGGCGGCAATGGAGGTGACCTTGGCCGTGAACACGTAGTGGGCGGCACGTGCCCTGGCAGACACGCTCTCCTCGTCCGGGAACTCGCACGGGGCCGCGCCCAGGACCAGCAGCGGACACGCGACCAGCAGCAACAGGGGGCCCATGGCCACCTGGAAAACACCATGATTAATACCATTTCAACATCGCCTACAGCAGGGTTTCACTAACTTTTCCCAAATGGGTCACTTGGCTCATTTGATTCCTAGTCGTAAAAAGTAAAACGAGATTTAATTTAGTAATTATTTTTAAATATAGACTTGTAATATAATATAAATACATGAATAAAGTACTTAGTATCTGATGATTTTGGGTCCTTGAATTGCATATCTTATTGATATTAGGCACAATATTTGTAAATTGAATTATAAAATCTGTTGTGGCGTCGGGCGTGTTTCTGCTCTTTAACTTCATTGGAGCATAATAAGGAAATCCAGCTTCGCATAAATAGGTTGTAGGAAACGGAAGTATAACAATCATAGCATGTTCTGAAATGTTGGGGTACTCTTTTGAACCAGCCCAGTAATCACATTAAGACTGATCGTTGTATTTTTCTTTCACTGATTAAATCAATTAGATTTTCATAGTCGCTTGCACTTAAAGCTACAGGTTTGCCTGTCACAGAAAAAGGATTCTGAACCCAGGACACGTCATTACTAGATTTCAGAAAATATTGAAAAAGATTTGATTTCAAGTTATGTAGATGTTCTAATAACATATTGGAAACTTTTTCATATATTTAAATTTTAATTCATTCAAACATTCATGACTGGCAGGAAACCAATTAAGAACGTTAAATTCAACTCATGAATCCCAATATTGTATTTTTTTATTAAAAGATCCAATTTTATCTGTTGTATAAAAATTTATAATACTTCCTCCTTGTAATAAGTTTATTGCACTTTGTAAAAAACATCTGCCAGATATGCGAGTTTAATCACCCATGAAGGATTTTGTAAAACTTCAAAAAAATGTTTTCCTGAATTATTTTGTGCCTTCCAGAAGACCAACAACTCATTACTAAGTTCAAAAAGTCATAATAGTGCTTTGCCTCTGGATAGCCATCTCACTTCACTATGTAATAAAAGTGTTTTGTGTTCACTAGCCATTTTATCTCACAAAATTTTAAATAATTTAGATTGAAGTGGCCACTAAAATTTTCCTGTGGACCTCCGGTTTATATCCGCTGTACTAGATGATCCTGACAGGCTGTTATTGAATTAAATTCCACAAACGAAGGTGTTATAAGTTTGGCTTATTTTTTGGTCAAAGCATATCATTGTCAAGTGAAATAAAATATTAACGGTATAATTGTGGGCTATGGCAATCTCTATCTCACTCATACTGGAGACTGAACACGTCCACACCTTTTCATTGTAACTCATGTTTTCAATTACAGCGGGAAACAAGGAATAGGGTTTCTTTGTTTCGTAGCGTTGTCATTCGTTTTTCTCCCGTTCTATTCTAACGGAGTTTCTGCCTTACTAATTGATTAAGTGGTATTATAACATGATACTATAATCCATAGCATAGACAGACTCACTCCAAATTATTGCGGAACACCTATTTAGGCCCCGCGGAACACAGTTTGGGAAAAACTCGGGTCTAAAGCTAAATTAGGTAAATATACAACCTGCCGGTGAAAATAAGTATAAATAATTTTTAACTCATCAGTTAAAAACGTATTTATGGAGTGAAATATTGCCACATTTGTCCCTTGGAAATAGATCTTATTGTTTTTCCCTAAAAACTGATGTACGGAATCATTTATTTATGAACTCTTCAACGCAAACCTTAAAACTCGCTGTTGGTTTTGAACAGGTTTCGCCTTCACACGCTTGCAACAATAGATGGAGTGAGAATGTTGGCAAACTCGTCTTCTTTCATTCGGAAGGGCGTGAGAATAGTAGTCAATAGTCCGACCTAGTTAGGGTTTTCCCTGCATTTCTTTAAGTGAAACACCGGGTAGCATCCTTAATCTATAGCCTAGGGCCCCTAGTCAACCCTTGGTTACCTTGCTCTACCTTCCACAACCCCTCTTTTTAATTCACTTCCTAAAGGGGAGTACCCTGTTTCAGGATCAACTCTCGTGTAGCCTGTAAACCAAAGAAATGGTATAGAAACGCCTGATAGGACTTTTAACTCGCAATTGGTTTTCACGCCGCCTTTCGCGCGGATATTCAATGGATTTATAGATATTTAAATTCTGAAAGTAGTCGGAAATTTTACTTATTATCAGGGAATCAGACGTAAAAATACAACAAATATTTTTTGTTAAAATTAATTTTCCAATAGGCTTCTTAAAATTATATTGATATTGTTTTAATTGAGGATACTATTTTTTGTGTTCATGTTTAAAAAATTCGAGGACTGACACCCAAAGTCTTTTACCACCTGGAATAAATACCCCTAAAATAATTATAATCCTTGTTGCTATGTTAGATTGGTTATGGATTATTGTGAATAACGGCTTCAAACACGAAGATTACTAACCACATATTTGAGTATCAGTTGCATGGAATTAGACAGTAAGGTCACTGAAGAGCAATCTGATAATTTTACATTTTCCGTGTTCTGTAAAGGGTTACGCTACAGAGACTGTGAACTGAATCTGATGTCTTCGTTCGAGAAACGTTGAAATGTTGACGGTTAAAGTAGAGGCAGGAAATGTTGTTCACAACTGAAAGTCGTCACAAACTTTTTTTCACTGAAACTGTTGACGTCACTTTACTCAGATGATTTGAAATTATCGCCACAGGTTTGTCGAGGAGAACATTGAATCACCCAAAACAGTTTATGTGCCAGTGCTTTTGTTACGATTAAAGTGATTTGTGACGTAAAGCTGCGCTGTCCGGCAACGTTCCGTGTCCCTCGGCTTTTCTTCCCACGCGTCTATTAAGAATCATAACTTTCTACGCCCATAAGATGTTCCATAACAAAGTAAAAGGTTGGCCTCTTGTCTGCGTGTCGAGGACTGATATATGCAGGCGCCTTTCCCCATAATAGGCAGACTTTATGGGTTCCCGGACGAAAAAACAATGTTAAAACAATACGCGGTCATAATGTGTACCAGGGCAACAATACCGCTTCTTCCCTTCTCCCCTTCTTCGACGAAGCCATTTCTCTAGAACCGGCTTTCCCAAACTCTGTTCCACGGGCCCTGAATACATGTTCCGCAAAATGTTTCGAGTGATTCTATCTATTCTATGGAAAAAACATGTTGTTATAATACCACTTCAACTCATAAGACGAAAACTCAGTTTGCATCTAACGGGAGAAGGTTCAATTATTTATCTCCCTTTTCTTTGTTTCTAGCTTTTTAGCCATACTTTGATACACTACTCTAGACATTGTTATTTATTAGTATATTGATATTCCGGGGTTCCCCGCCAGCGGTTTATTTCACAAAATTCCGGGGTTCCCCGCCATCGGTCTTTTTCACAAAATTCTGGGGTTCCCCGCCATCGGTTTTCTCACACACCACCATTTTTTTACACACGCCCCGAGGGAGTTTCCCGTGGGGGATCCCCATCGGGGGAATGTTTCGGAACCGATTCAAAAACGCTGCGAAACAAAGAAACCCTGTTCCTTGTTTCCCGCTACAATATGAAACATGGGTAACAGCGAACAAGTGTGGACGTGATCAATCAACCAGAATCCTGTTCGAGTGAGATAGAGATTCCCTCAGCCCAGACTTATACCGATGATTTTTATATTATTATATTTGAATATTTTATTTACCTTGTCGATGAGCAGCTATGGCCAACGAATAAACCAACCTTATACACCTTTGTAGAATGCTACTGCGGTTGTCAACCGGAGGTCCACAGGAAAAATTTTAGTGGTGCGGGAAAGATAATTTATATATTTTTTATTAATTTATTTATAGTCGCATAAGCAAAAACGTCATTAGCGACTTTTACGAAATTACAATATCTGTTACATTTATGGACTTTAACTTAACAATTTTGTACATTTTTACTCAACATTTATATTTTCAGTCCTAACCTTAAATGTACCTAAGAGAATATATAGTGAAAGTTTACATTTTATGGTATAAATAGGTTTTTGAAGTCAGTTTCTTGTAAACATATGATGGATGGTTGTTTAGCATAAATCAGGACTTGAAGGTTTTGTAATCTTGCAAAAAAAAACATTACTGTTCCATTGTAAAATTTTCTATTTTGAGTTTTGATTCATGATGAGAAATTAGTCTGATGTTTCCGTTTCAGAGCTTACTTCGAGTAGGTGTTTCAGTTTGTTCTTGATTCTTGTAATTCTAGTTCTTATAGCTCTTTCTGAAATCAGGGGATATGTTTGCGTTAACATGTCAATTAGTCCTTTTATGTCGTGTGTGTAGTCTTTTGCAACGTATGCTGGGTTGTTGCTTCCGAATGTGTTTAGAAAGAAGCTTTTCATTGTCCTCTATGAAAACTTTGGTAGGTTCTAATACTTCCTCTATATTTTTTCTTATAGATTGTTCTTGATATGTTTTTGTTTTCTTTTTAGGCGGGTCATTTAGTTTCTTTTTTTCATAACTGTCATTCGGTTGGTTTGGATTTATTTGCGGGTGTGATGATGATGTTAGTGAAAGGCGCTTCTTCAGTACATAGGTATGGGTTTGGTTGGTCATTTCGGTGTCATCGACTTGTTCCTGTGCGTTATCTCCTATCTGTGGTGAGATAGTTTGGGGGCTTCATTATTTAGTTTGTTTGTGGGAGACTGTTTAGCTACATGTCCTTCTTCCTTGCATATGTAGCATGCTATTGTGTCTGTTGAGAGGAAGGTTCTGTATGTTGTATTCTCAAAATTGAGGATGATAGACGTTGTTTACGTCATCTGGATCAATGTAAACCTGCCTGCAAAAACTCAATATATGAGTAAAATTAGCTTCCTGCATTCCTGCTCTTATAAAAGATATTTTGGTGGTTAATTTAATTCCTCGTTTAGTTAATTTCTTTTCTATTTCTGAATGTGGGATGATCGGGCACATATTTGGGATTATGATACGTATGTGTTTATTAATAACGGGCCTGACTTCCATGTACTGTTCGTTTATGGGTGTTTACAAATTTCTCTGCCTCATTTTTGACACAACCCTCATGTTCTGCTGTCCGGTAAATTTGTCCACCTCATTAATATATTCCTTGATTGATATTCCGTCTTTTTCCTCTATGATTATGGCCTGGGAAGATGTCGCTGGCTGTTGCTGTTGCATACGTGGTCTTCTGTTGTGTGGGTTGCTCCATGTTGTGACGTGTCTCCTGTAGTCAGAAGATACGATGGATGCACTAATAAACCCTTGCTATAATTGGATTATAGCCCTCTGATATGTCCCTCAGATTTCGCACTGGGGCGAACCCCATACACTTTCAGCTGCGCAAAGTAAACAACACTCGGCACTAGACACGTGTTTACTCCTCGGTGGCTAGAAAACGACTCAATTTCTAACAAAATGCATATGGTCAAAAAAGTATCCATTAGTTTACGTTTTTCGACATATTGTCAGGGTCGGAATTTCCTACACGCCGACCTAATGCCGTGTCGATGCGATAGTAGCGTCGCTCTATCGGCAAAATGCGTACTAAAATGTGGGACAGAATTGAAAAGTTACATTTCGTTGCGTGTTGTGACAAGTTATTAAACTCGTTAATAAATCAAATAAGTAGTAGATGTGAGTATTTTCAGGAAAAAAATCTTAAATAAAGGACGAAAATTGCTAGAAAGCTTTCACGTTAGTGATGTTCTAAAAGCTCGGGATGATTTACGAATAATTATCGGCATGGTTTTGCGAATTACTCCTGGGGCACGAGATTACTTACAAACCGATTGTGCAGGTATACATTTTAAATAGAATAACAGAAAAGTTAACGAATAATATTCAAGCAAATAAAACTACACTTAACCGAATTATTTTTTGAAAATGGTTAAGCATTTTTTGATATTTTAATTTACATGTAATTAAAAATTCTTTCAATTTTATAAAATAAATTTCTATTTAAAAAATATAAATTGCATTTATAAAGTGTATAGAAATTTAAAAAATATACATTCAATTGATTGTAATACTAATTGTACAGCATGTATCGTTTTATATTATTAGTAAAATATTTAACAAGTGAATTTATGTGAATTTTTCTCGATATTTTTGTTCTCAATTCATTCACCTTATTAGAATTTATCATTTCATGAAACATCATAATTCTGAATTTTTCCATTATTGTTATGAATTTAATAATTAAATATTATATTTAAGTTACATTTCATCCCACGCATCTTTGCTTCAAAAGCCCATCAATTATTAAGGATATGTTTGATGTAATGTCAGAAGATAATTTAATTCACTAAATATTAGAGATTTCTAAAAAAACATGTGTAATTATGTTAATATTATCGAATGCCGTTGAAAAAAGTTATTTACGGAGCACGTAGTACGCGAGCAACCCAGGTTTATTACGATCGGTTTTCCACGGGCAATTTGGAAAGCTGGGGAATTTCAAATCTGGATTTTTTTATTACAGTATGGGAACGCAGCAAATTTTTCCCAAATTTTTCCTCAAAGTTTCACTCATTTTTAATCATCAGATTCTTTCTTAACGTCGAATACAATGTATATTACGTATAACAACCACAACCTCGATCACCCATTTACTTAAAAATTCTCCGCCAGAGGTAGCACCAGTCGCCGTTGGTCAGGCGTATAGGCTAACTAGGCTTCAGCCTAGGGTCTCAAGATCAAGAGTGGCCAACATTCAAGTTGTTAGCAAAATTAAAATTACGCTATTCTAAAAACAGTAAACACTAAAACACTGGACCGAAAATAAGGAGAAATTCTAAGCATATAACTAATAAAGAAATATAAAGATCAACGCGTTTGGCTTTTGTATCTGCTCGTTTGTATATACTAGATTGCACCAAAGTATAGTTCATACGTTCACTGATTTCTATGGCAAATATTGACGTGCCTTATGCTACTAAGCTCAGGTTTGTGAAAATAATTTTCCAAATAAGTGTTCTCATATTTTTCTTATTTATTATCCGTGCCACATTATATATGTAGATATATATCACAGTAATGATGCATTTTATTATCTCTCATGATATTTACAAACTTAAAAATGGGAAGTGTAAGGGTCTCATAAGTAAAATAGCCTAGGGACTCTTTTCATCTAAATCCGGCCCTGCATATTGTCATAAGTCACCGAAACGACTCAACGTATTTCAATGAAAATTTGAGGATTTAAAAACAGGAAATTTAACTTAAATATTTAAGCATATATAATTTCGATAATGATATTAATATAATATAATATAAATATTGATTTTAATTATACGGAAAGGTTTCTTGGCTTACGTGCATTGAAATCTTCAAAGTGAATGCGGGTTGCCTTTACTCTTAATCTGTTTATGCTCCGAAACGTCTTAACACATTTCAATAAAAAATTCAAGAATTGAAACAGGAATGTTAACAGTATGTTTCATTTCGATATCTTGCAGAGTTCGTAAGATATTAATGCTGTTGTTTTTATTGTGATATTCAGTCCTATGACTGATCTAATACAATCCTCCATGTTAAACCTGTCTTGCCTAAGCTTTTTCATTTCCGCATAACTACCACATCCCACTTCCTCCATGATCTGCGTAGAGTATTCCAACCTTGGCCTCTCTCTACTATTCTCACCCCACACACTTCCCTCTAACGATAATTTTACATGACACTCAAGTCTCAAAACGTGGCGCATTTATCTGTCCCTTCTCTTTCTTGGTCAACGTTCTCCATATTGTTCGCTCTTCCCCTATTCTGTTTACAACTTTCTCTGTCCACCCATCTGATTTTCATTATTCGCCTATAGCATTATACTTCAAAGGCTTCTATTCTTTTATTTTCCGCAATTCCTATCGTCCACGTATCGCACCCATATAACGCAACACTCCATAGTAACGATTTTCTAATATTTACACTATCATTATGTAAATTCTTTTTTATCGAGAAAGCCTTCCTTTCCTGTCCTATCCTACACTTTGTCTACTATATTTCTACCATCTCTAGTTATTACGCTGCCCAAGTAGCAGAATTCCTTATCTTCCGTCAAAATTTCCCTTCCCAATCTAAAACCCTTTGTAATTCCACTGTTTTCCAAACTACACTCCATTACCTTGCTTTCCCTCTATTAATCCTCATCCTATTAATCCTAATTGAACTCTTTGTCCAGGACTACGTACATGACATTTATTACGGTTTCCAATTCTTCTTCAGACTCCCCTAATACTACAATATCATCGGTAAAGCGTAGGATTTTTATATCTTCTCCTTGCAGTATGATTCCTTTTCCATATTCCGTTTTAACTTTCTTCATCGCCTGTTCTATATATGTCAAACAGCATGGGCGACAGCCTACAGCCTACAGCCTAGTCTAACTCCTTTCTTAATTTCTGCCTCCTTTCTTGATGTAATTACTGCTTATTGTCTTCTGTAGGGCTATGTACAAACCTCCTTTCTCGATATTTCATTCTAGTGCTTTATAACTCCTTAATAGTGTGTATCAGTTCATATTGTCAAACGCTTTTTTTAAATCTACAAATGCCATGAACGTGTTCCGTTATAATTAATTTATTAAGTATCCTAATATGTCACTTAAAGTCTGCTTTCCAAAAGAGTAATAAAAAAATTTAATTAAAAGACTAAAATATAGACAAACCAGCAATTTATTAAACTAATAAAACGATTAACCCTCACATTTGGGACCTCATCAGGTAAATTTCTTCAGGATATTAAATTAAACCTTAATCAAGATAATAGTAGAGATCAAAATATACAACAGTTTTCTATTCTGTGCTGCATTTGTGGAATATTAATGCAAAACTCAACATCCGGCGTCCCTAGTGAGAAAAAGAGGTCACTGAGAGAAGATGACTATTGCATGACATGAGGCGATCACCACAGACCGTATTCGGTAAGTCATTTCATTAATAATGAAATCAACAGACTGATTAGGGCAATTATCTACATGGCAACCACGTCACTGATTTGTTGCACACCGGAAGAGAAGTGATGGTATTCAAGGTTAATTTTTTAAAAATATATTTGACAACTTACTTAAAAATGGAAAATTCTGAAGAAATTTACATGACCAAGTTCGAAATGTGAAAACGTGTAATATGTCATGGTTGTTTAATTTACTTTTTTATATAATATCTTCTTGATTTCAATTTTGTATTATAATTGTTTTAAGAAATATATACAATTGGTACATTAACACGCCAAACAATGTAAGCAAAAGAAGAAATTTTCAACATGTGTCCAGAAGTGGGCGTTGTGCGCAATGTTACAGTAGATTTTTACTGTGGCATCCACGGGATGCATTGTAAGCGTTCATCATGCAGTTGATCCGTGTGATTAAGATTCACTCTGTATTTAAAATAATTTACAAAAATTTTCACAATTGAATATATTTATGGAAACCAGAGTAACAATATAGATTTCTGAAAAACTGAACATACAACGTCAGGCAATGTGACGTTGATTTTATTATTTATAAATATGTTAAAAATGAGTTATATTTAAATGGGTGGACGCCAATAAATATCTACTTCGAAATGTAAACAGTTTTATTCTTAACAAAAGTAAAATATAGAAAAAGATTTGAATATTTAAATTTTCTGAATTTAATTTTCCGAGCTGAGTCCTAATCAGAGACTTAGTAAATACAATCTACTTTTACTCAGGGCTGTATTATGTGTTTATACACATTAGAGCAAGAGATTGTTATCTTTTTGGTTCCTTACTTTACATGCGTCTTTCCCTTGTTTCCTTGTTGACCGGCAGCATAGAAACGGCGAGCCTCTAATTTTGGTGAGTTTCCGTGTTGTCCTTGCAGCTAGATCGCTTTTCTAGCTCAGACTCAAAGCCAGCCAGTCCTTCCCCTTTTTCCCTTGCTGTCCTCTCACCTCCAACTCTTTTCCGATTGCTCCTGTCCGAGGTCCTCACCACCTCGAACTCACCTCTCCTAAAACGTGATTCATCTCCCTCTTTTTCTATCTTCCCCAGATCCTCCAATGGGGGTTTGCGTTCCTACCTTTCACTCTCCAAAAATTCCAAATTTGGGAGGGGCCACCCTAGCAATCCTTTGGGTCAACCACCTTGCTACCCTGGGGGACCTGAGTTTTTCGGTGAGGCGCAAATACCTTTGAGACAAAGACTGCTTTGTTTGTCTTGCCGGTTTTTTGCCCGGAAGGTTTCCTTGTTCTCTACGTATTTTGTATAAAAATCCCTAATATTGCTTAATTAATTTATCTGAATAAAACAGAACATATGCCGGAATTTTATACGCGTTACAACAATTTGTCATACTCGTATATGTGTTAGTGTAGTGAGCCGTTGCTGGACGTGTCATTAAAGTTCGTGGTGCTTTAGTTTACCTTATTATCAGAGTCGATGCCATTCATAGTCCCAGATGAAAACATAATTATTATTCGCTATGAAAGTTGATTGTGGACACATTTAAATATAATAAGTCGTAATATTTTCACCACACAAAGAACACTGTATCGAGGTAGAGAAGACCTCATTTTATGGTATCCGTGGTGAATCAGAAATTACAATGATTATCCGGCCGGATGGCTGTGAAAGCTTTGACGAGTATATCTGCAAATCGGCAGAAGAACTATTACGAGTTTTGTACTGAATACTAAGACGCGGCTCATTAAATTCCACTCAAGGAACTGCCGCTTGATCTGTAACACGATCCGGCTTAACTGATAATTAGAAATTACTGCCCGTGAATAACCGACTGACCGTGAGGAGGCGTTATCTGCGTCGTACACGTTTCTTTAAGTGGACTCACGTATTACTGAACAGAATTTCAATACCACAATAATGTATGAACAAACCCAACACACATAAAAATCTGAAAATATTGAAAATAAACATAATCAAATTTATAAACGTATGTACATAAAAATTGGTTAGTAAAATTGTTCTTGCTCAAAATTCTTTCTTAAATCGGCGGTAATAACTTTGGAAAAAGTAATCAAGTAAATTAAACTCAACCAATAACGATGTTTCAATTTTTTTAAAAAATACCATTGATCGCTCAAAGTTGACATTTTTCTTAATTAATGAATTACGTTAAGTAGGACTTAAATATCATAAAAAAATATATTTACAGAAATTTTTTTTTTAAATATGTAGCCTGCTTTTTCGATGTTAATTTATTTAATTGTTAATCGTTTCGCTATGGTATTAGAGCAAAAATATGATGAACTCGTTTGCCCGTCCTGTAATTATTCTGGTTCGCAATTAAATAGAAAGCGCCAGGCTTTCAGACGCCACACAGTACGTGTCTTCGACTTAATCAAGGACGTGAGAAAATTATCGGCGAGAGTAGAGAAGGATTTTATCGAAACCAGATGAACGGTAGGCGGAGTCAAATGAATTTGGAAGAAAATTGAGGCAGACTCAAAGTGAACGAGGACAGAAACGGATCAGAGACCGCCACGAATTATTGCGGATAAACGTGAAGAGGGATTATTGACGCCAAGTATGATCAATATCGAGTCAAGGAGGATAGAGCTAAAGTTTGTCACCATTAATTTTAGAAAATATAAATAAATTAAACTTTAAAGTTTCGTCTCTGCTGCATTTCCTATTATCCGTCGATTTAAATTCTATGTTAAATGTCTTTTAAAATTTATTTCACCATTACAGTACAGAAGAAATAATTAATAAAAACCAAACCGTCCATAAAACGAACTTAATTCATAATATTTGTTAAAAGAAATAAAACTTCAGCAGCTTCTGGGCATCCCTTGTTTATGATTGTAACTTCAAATTAGTGATTTGTAATGATTCAATTGCATTTCGACAAATATTTTCTCAATTTTACAAATCAATATTGCTAACTTAGAGAAAGGCTAATTGCGACGTTATGCATTAAATATATATTCACCAAGAAATGAGTAAGCAAGGATGGAGTCGGTCACCCATGCTTTTTAACTTACATATAGAACAGGCCTGCTGTTTAACTTATATATACAACAGGCGATGAATAAAGTTGAAACGGAATATGGGAAAGGAATCATACTGCAAGGAGAAGAAATAAAAATCCTACGCTTTTCCGATGATATTGTAGTATTAGGGGAATCCGAAGAAGACTTGGGAACTATAATAAATGGCATGAACGGAGTCTTGAAAAAAGTGTTTAATATGAGGATTAATAGAGGGAAAACCAAGGTAATAGAGTGTAGTAGGGGAAACAGTGGAATAACAAAGAGTATTCGATTGGGAAGGGATATTTTGACGGAAGTTAAGGCATTCTGCTACTTGGGAAGTGTAATAACTAGGGATTTACTTACGGGTAATATAAGTGTGAATATTAGGAAATCATTGCTAAAACTGTTGGCATGGTGCGTGGCGTTATATGGATGCGAAACGTGGACGATAGGAGCTCCGAAAAGGAAAAGAATAGAAGCCTTTGAAATGTGGTGTTATAGGCGAATGCTGAAAATCAGATGGGTGGATAAAGTAACGAGGAAGTTTTAAACAGAATAGGGGAAGAGCGAACAATACGAAGGACGTTGGCCAAGAGAAGGAATAGATTAATAGGCTACGTTTTAAGACATGGGGATCTTTTAAAATTAGCATTAGAGGGCGTGTGTATTGTAAGAACAGAAGAGGAGAGTCAAAGGTGGAATGCGCTAAGCAAATTATGGAGGATGTGGCGGTAATGAAAAGGCTTGCCCCTAGATAGGTTAGCATGGCGGGACTTAATAGCACAACAACAATTAATTATGATCTGATGAAGATCCAATGACGGGATAAAACTTTGTGCTTTGTGATTGTGATCCTATTTTTCTCTGCCTTTCTCGTTAATTTATTTAATTAATAACAATTAGACGTCAGGTAACTATACTATTTTTGGGATTCATTTCTCCGGCGACGCCAGGCTATAATATTATTTAAGATGAAATTAAAATCATGATACGCTGAATTTTCATCAATGTCCATAGAATTTATTATATTGATCGACAGTTAATTGATGTCTTAAGCAATAATCTGCATTTAAATGAAGAGGATGTGTGAAAGGCAGCAGTGTGAGTAGGCAGGCGGGATTCTTTTGAGAAAGATTTGATTGGAAATTACCAGCCTCAGTTCCCAGGGCTTTGTTGGTCCTCCATTTAATTCATTAAATGAACAATAACGTCCCATTCAGGTTGAAAAGTGAATAGGTAGCACTCCCCTGAGATATCGACGGCCGCCGGTCGGTCCCGGTCCCGGTCCCGCTCCCTGTCCCTGTCCCGCGGAGCCACACCTGAACTGGGCGTGGGTAAACCAGTCCGCCCTAACTAGCGTGTCCGTGTCCATCTTCCCCGCTGACACTCCACAGTGCAGCACGTGCCCTGCCCTGCACTGCCCTGCCCTGTCCTGCACTGCCCTCGCAGGTGCCTCGCTTTCAAATGCTCTACCGTTTTAATAAACACTCACAGTCACAACAATCGCGCATCATCAATTAATATTGTCAGCAATCATCATCCTCATGTAGACCTTCCAGAGTGACTGCGGGGCTCACCTGATCATGTCGGGAATGCCTCGCACTCTCTCTGGGTACTTTTTATCAAAGTTCTCATATGCCGAGACACCTTCACCTATTTTAGGAGGTATATGTACCGGGGTCAAAGACCATGGGCATATGGCAAGAGCTGTCCGCTGATCCCATTGGATCAGTCGGCCAACTGCCTCCTGAAACTGGTGGAGACACGGAGAAGGGAATGCTGCGTCCCCACAGCAAACTCGTCTCCCGTCATTCGGAAGGGCGTGAGAATAGTACCCAATGCCCGACCTACCTGATGCAGGTTTTCTAGGGGTTTTCCTGCATCTCTTTAGGTGAAACACCGGGTAGGATCCTTAAACCATAGTCCGGGGGCCCTAGTTAACCCTTGGCTACCTTGTTCTACCTTCCGCATCCCCCCTTTTCAATTCCCTTCCTATGCTATTAAAGGGGAGTTGCCTGTTTCAGGATCACCCTCATGTAGCCTGTTAACCAAAAAAAATCACCCTCATGTAGCCTGTTACCCCCCCCCCCAAAAAAAGAATCTTACAATAATTTTTCATGGAATGAACAATGATAGAAGACGATATTGTCGCTCAATTTAGCTTCACGAGGCTAATGGACAAGCTTCTGTGCCCACATCTGTTATCCGAATGATAGAAATGAAAAGGCGACGATAGTGCCTTAGATTCTAGCAACAATATATAATGAACATGGGGGATTATTATATAACTTAAATTTATTTACATAAAAAACAACAATAATTACAAGACTTCGGGCCCAATTTTTTTAGGTTTACCACGGATAGCTCAATTGCATTTAGTGAGACTCTGTCTACTTAAGGGAAATTTTTATGGTCTCATCGTGCAGCAGCAAGCACTTTTCATAGTGTCACTCTCACATCTGAACTTTATTTTGGGTCATAAACAGCATCGTCCTTTGCCCACGCCGGTATTTTGGGGTCCGTCTTTCACGAATTCTGACCGCTTCTGGACTCTTTTCTTGGGAAATTACTTGGACAGGATACCATCTGCTTGCAGTTTGCCTTTGCTGTAGGCACATCCTTCCTTATATTACGCCAGCAAGATTCCTCGTATTGTTTCCGCTTGTACAATTCACCATGCCCAATACCCGTGGCGTGGATCAAACTCCGCGCGCCTTCTTAAAAATTCCGTGTTCGACTGTTCAAGTTTTTCTCCTCCATCCTCGCAGGTAATTCCCTTCATGAGTTGCATTGCGGATCACCTGACCAACAGCCCCCAATCAAAATTCAGCTTGGCCCGCGGTTTCTCTCCTTAACTTCTGGAATTCAAAAGTTCCCGGTGTCAAAGAACTAAACTCAGATATCAGAATTATAAGTCTCAAAACGGTGTATTTGGCACGTTCTTTATCCGGATGTCTCGCCTCTCTGGCACTTTGTTGCTTCCAATACTTGTTGTTTCCAATACGGGGAATCATTCACCTAAAATGGCGATTCACATATCCACTCATTACACATAATTAAAGTATCATTGATGATATATAAATCCATGGACATATATTTGTGGTCCTACAAATAAAGAAATAATCACTATGAATTTGATAGGCGAACAAAAATATAACGAACGCTTCTTCTGGGACGCAACAGCAGTTAAGCGTCTTGTACGTGTTGCAGAGAGTGTAGCTGACAACTTCAAGAATCTCTCTGAGATTGAACTGGTCCAAGTGGATCCGTACGTTGGCGGGACTCAACGGCTTTTCTCTAAACGGAAGCTCCTCAGATCCTGAGAACGCCCACGTCGTCAACCGGTGTAAAGACAATGATCAAAGGGAATGAGTAAATTTGTCACTCCTATGCCTTGCTGCTCAAGTTGTTTCAAGTCATGTAAACCCTACTTGTCACACCATGAGACAATATTATTGCAACCTGGAAATTGCTGGATCTAATAAGACCCAAGAGAATGTTTTTTTTTTTGGTTATATAAATTATACCTACTAAGACAGTCTTACATGAAACGCGACCACTGCCGCTCGCTTCGGCAACCGTACAGCCGACCCACGCCTCTGTGAACGCCGTGCGCGGGGGCGCGGGGGCTAAATTTAGCACAGAATGTGTCATGCGTGGACCAACAATGGCGACACATGCTATACCGAACAAAGGATTTTTCCTCTAAACAATTATCTTCTTCTTCGTCTTTTCCCCCTTTACAGGTTTGCCGCCTTCAACTTCCATTTCTGTCTGTCGTTCCAAATTTCTATCTTCCATTATGCGTTTTCCACTTTAATCTGGGTCTGCCCCGTTTATTGTTTCCAGGAGGTGACCAATTGTTATATTTCTTTTGGCCATCTTTCGTTTTCCATTATGCTACAAGGAAAATCGTAGAACACTGCATTTTGTAATGAGGATACTCAAGAAGGGTAATGCGAAATCTAAGGAAATGGCATATTTGCCTAACTCGCATTCTATTTGACGTTCCATCCTCCTATATACTACTTTCGTTATTATTTTTCATGCATGAGATACTAAACTAATTTTCCTGTGGTATTCGCATCTATCAGCCCCAGCCTTCTTCGGTTTTCAGTAAACTCTTCTGGTATGGTTCCTGTTTCATAAATTTTGCAAACTATCCTGAACAGCCCTAATATTGCTTCTTCGGCCGATGGTCTTATCAACACCACTGGAATGTTATCAATTCCTGGCGCTTTACAACTGCTCAGGTCTATCAGCCGTGTCTCTGCCAAACTCCTCTTCGGTATGGGTATAATTTTCATTTATTTGACAATTAATAAATGTATGATAAATTGAAGAATGCCAGTTAATATTCAAATATAAGTATTAATTTCTCAAATTAACCTTTACTATTCTCGATACTTCCCAAATCGTTATTACCTCCCTCTATTAATTTCAGTTTTCGGAAACAACTTAGTTCCTTTAAAGAATTACCAACCCTCCAATTTTATCGTAATGGAACTTTCCTGAAAGTAATATCACTCATCGGATATCAGTCGTCACTGTTTATAATTTATTCTCGTGACTAGTCATTGATTAACTGCAGAATGTGGAGCCTACAAAAGGAATACTGATTTAATGGCCAAGCAATTCCTAGTTCTGAACTGTTGCTCTAGGGTCCATTAAGAAGGATGGACTTTCACTCACTTATAAAAATTTGATTCATGGATTTCCCTTTTGGCAAAAATATAATTCTATCTAAGAATCAGCACTGTTTCTCGTTAGCTATCCCATTAAAATAATAATATTTAGAAAAAAGGTCATATATGTAGAAATTATATTCTAATTACAGAAAGAAGTATCAAATTACAGATATAGATAATGATTAAAATAAATACAAAACAGAAAAAAAGGGGAATAAATAAACATTTGTGGCATGTATTTTATCACTTGATTTTATCAGTATATTGTGCACTCTTTAATATTTTTTTTTGAAGAAATTTTATTTGATGTTACTTAGACCGTTATAGAGTAATTCCTGGTACTGACATACGTGAAAGTGTTAACATTTACATCGTTGTGGTTTCCCGGTTATTCTTTTTTATGGTTGGATCCACGAGAGACGACTGCACAGTTATTACTGTTTAGTACTTGTAGATTGCGGTGCTGGAGATCCACAATGAAACGTTGGAGGTCTCTGGTGAAGATTATCCCCCTCATAAGGCGGGATGTTAATTGCAGACGATCCACGGACGACGCACGCGGCAACTCTGAAGGGAACTGGAGGATATTATCGAGGAAGACAAACGAGTAGCAATCCGTATGAACGTGCACCAAATCTGTCTTCGTTATACCGACGGGAAAAAAAAGTATCAGTGATGGATTGTACATGTCTCGAGTTACAACACTGCGACTTTTGGTGCAGCTTGAAGTACAGCATTTTCGTGTTATCTAAGCGTGTTGGCCAAAACTGAAAGCACTGTACACTATTGCACGGGACGAGTTTCTGCCCACTCCTTGCTTCTCCAACTTACAATCCTTCGCAGGATCGGCGACGTCATTCGACAGTTGTAAAAGGTGTTTCGCAGCAATAAGAGGTCTGTGGAAGGTCAAACAACGCTGGGAAAAATCCGTGGCCCTGAACGCTGACAAGCCATATGGTGGCTCATGAAAAACAGTCATCTAATGTCTCATCCGTTTACATAGGTCAATCGAGAAGAGAAATTAGAGAAAATACGTATGCTATTTATATTCCACGTGATAAACTAACGGTCAACTCCAAACACCTTTTGGACATTAACAATTGAATTTGGGAAAATTACGAAATTTTACATAAGAACATTAAATCGAGTTTAGTTTCCAATATGCTGCATATGACGCATAGTTCAAATTGTAGGTAAAAATTTACGACCAATTATTTTTTTATTTATAACAATTTCGCAACAGGAAATAACACAACGTTTCGGTACGTATTTGTACCTTCTTCAGGCTATTAACCTAATAATCAATACATCATTTGTCACAAGTTACATCAATTGTCACAATTTATGTATTGGTTATTAGGTTAATAGCCTGAAGAAGGTACAAATACGTACCGAAACGTTGTGTCTTTTCCTCTTAGGAAATTGTTATAAATAAAAAATAAAGTCTGAAATCGGTCGTAAATTTTTACATATGATTACAAAATCAGAGGTTAAAATACAACCTTTCAATAGTTCAAATTATTTCAATGATAAAATGCCAATGCTCTTTAGCGTATATATATAGATATGGAAAACGATTCAAACTTCAACGAGAAAAACTAAAAACCCAAAGGTTTTTTGATAATATAGTAACATTAGAAGAGTCAGAAAAATACTTGGAAACCTTAATAAATGGCACGAACGTGGTCCTGTACAATATGAGGATTAATAGAGGGAAAACCAAGGTAAAGAAGTGTAGTATAGAAATAGTGGAATAATAAAGGATGTTAGTTTGGGAACGGATAATTTTTAATAAAGTTAAGGAATTCTCCTACTTGGGAAGCATAATAACTAGGGATGATAGATTTATAATAGACGTAAAGAGTAGGATAGCACAGGCAAGGAAGGCTTTCACAAAAAAGAGATTTACTTACGGCTAATATAAGTATGAATAGTAGGAAATCATTATTAAAAATGATTGTATGGAGTGTGGCGTTATATGACTGCAAAATGTGGACGATAGGAGTTGCATACAGAAAAAGAATAGAAGCCTTCGAAATGTGATGCTATAGGCGAATACTGAAAATCAGATGGGAGGATAGAATAACTAAGTAGGATGCTGTCTGCAGAATAGGGGAAGAGAAACCAATTTAAAGGATTTTGACCAAGACATAAGGGTATTGTAAAATTATTATTGTACGGATGTGTCTGGGGTGAGAACAGAAGAGGGTGGCAAACGATGAAAACGCTAAGCAGATTAGGAAGAATGAGACATGCGATATTTATGCGGAAATAAAAAATCTTGCGCAGGATAGGTTAGCATGGAGGGTTGCTGCAGACCAGCAACAAGATGCATGAATAACGTCATTAAAATATTTAATGTGAAACCATATTCATATGTCAAAGATAGAGACCGAAGCTTTCGTACATAAGGACCATATCCATAACTGAGTTCTTCAGTTTACATTGTTACTTAGTCCAATAAATATTTTGTTAAGGTAAATTTTAATGGTTCTCATTTATCTTGATAACTATTTAACACGTCTGATATAAAATACACTATTTTAATGTATTAATGGACACAGATTTATTAAATAATATCTATAGCGTACTATAAAGTCACCTAGAAGTCATTTAGACGTTCTATAATGACCCAATAAATTATGATTTTGTTAATCTGTTCGTAATAGACAAAAAAATTTCCCCGTACAATAATACTTCTGAAAACCGAACATAATTTCATTTTCATTAATTTATTTTTTAATTTCGTAAAAAATGAACACTTGTTAATTTTCCAACCATAAAATGATTTTAATTTTGTTTATTATTATTTAGTTTCCCATTGAACATTTATTGAAGCTTATTATTTTAATAGTAATATTTTTGCCATAGACGTGTAGGAGAGGAAATTAGGAAAGTTAAGTCGTTCATATCGTTCTAAATGTAACACGAACTTAGTAAAAAATATTTTGCCATTGGGAAAGTGAGATATTTCAAATTAAATCGTGAGTTAATAATTAACAGAAAACATTGTTATTTGGTTGAAACAGATATTTCCAATGAACATATTTCGGTAGGGTTAAGGCCTCAAATTTGTTTGTGTTGTTAATTAGGTGTTACCTATATAAAGACAGAGAGCTCAGTCTCCAGCTCCGACGTGGAGGATAATTGGTTCTTTTGAACTGGAGCATAACACATTGTCTGTGGCGCCTGGAAGTATTTTGGAGACAAATAGATCCTCAGACAGAAGATCCTTGTTTCAGATATTTCCCCCTCCATACAAATATACTCACGTCTGCAGTACTTACATTTGATAAACCCGCTGATATTGATTGCCTTGCGATATATATTAAATACAAACCGCATTCTTAGAAAAATCTTTTGACACTGAAAGTACCATTTATCATTATATATTCAATACAAAACGGGAGTTGAAAAGTTTTTTTAATGCACAGAAAATATCATAAAAGTTCGCACAATACTTGGAGGAAGTAGATCCACATAAATGTCGTCAAAAAAAATCCAAAGAGAGTTCGATTTCTGTAGCTTTACGGTTCGAGTGCCTTGTTGCATGCAGAGGTCTCAATGCTAAATCAGATCCAAAATTTGCTCTCCACATAATGTTTATACTGGTACGGTAATGAAAATTCTCTTCATTCTAGTAAGATTATATTGTATTGTTGGTCTACAATTGCGTGCAAGCCCGGTGGCAGATACATAATGAAATTACTTAAACATAAATATTCCTAATCTAAAAACTAGTAAAATTCCTTTAAAATTTCTATAGACCTGAAAGAAAAAATATAAATACAACAAGAATTATAATATCTTAACACTTCATTTTGACTTTAAAATTTTTAAATATTAAGAAAACTGTTTATCTCTCTTGATTGTGGCGCACACGCTGCGTGATGGACCTCTACCTTCCACCCCAGTGAATGTGAGAGAACCCGGAGGAGTTCTGGAAAGTCCACCAAAGGTGACTTCGTCCTTCCTGGTTTTTCCCTCTCCCACCACCCTTGCCCCAAGACCACGGTAGTTTAATTAAGTCTCCTGCAAGCTGAGACGACTTCGAGCAGTGCATGGATACGAGTTTGTTGCAACAATCCAGTCTCCCGTCATCAAACGGGCGTAGGAGTAGTATCAAATACTCAACCTACGTGATACAGGATTTCTCTGCATCACTATTAGATGAAATAGCGGGTAAGTTCCTTACACTGCAGCTCGGAGGCTCTAGTCATCCCTTGGTAAGTTTGCTCTACCTTCCACATCCCCCCTCCCACCTTTTCAATTCCCTTATGTGCTTTTAAAGAGCAGTTGCCGAACCGTTCACAGTCAAATTTTTTAAAGATTAAAATAATCGTAAATAATTAAATCGACAAATTTTTGTGTATCTACTCTGGCTAAATTTTATTTTTCAAACACGTATTTGCCGATATTACGTTTCGCTTGCTTCTGTAAGTGGCGAATACTCAGACTGTCTGAAGGAAAGCGTGCCCAAACTTTGAACGGAGAATGTTTGCCTAGACATATTGCAAATTAAGTGCTTTCTAAGAGCCTGTAGCAGGAGAAGAGTCACGGGCTATTAGCTTCGGTACTTATTTGGCCACGTTCTTCCTTCTTTGGTTAATATCCCTATGGAGCAAATTTCGAAACAGTTTTGAGTAGCTTTAATTACTATATTTGTAAAATAAAAGCTTGTTGCGAACCTATTACACGCGTCCCAGTATTATTAATGACGAAGCTCATTAGCATAAAGTTTTCGTGGTTGTGTTACGTTTTCTTTTTGTTTCTCCGTCGCCGTGCGCTGCAGGTTGCAGCCGAGGCGTAGTTCAGGAGTCCTTCAGAAGATCGAATTGCGTGAAAGCAGATCTTGCCACTGCAACTTTCTTCATCGCGGTTCTTAGCCTTCAAGTCGTGAGATATACTCTTACGCATTACTTCCTGTTGAATGGATTTCATGTTGCGGTGGTCGGTGTTCCGCGTTACCGAATCGTGGGAATGAGTATTGATTTTCAATACACCGATATTGTGTTCCAAACTATAAGACGTAGAGACACCACCAATTTATCAAAAATATATTTTAATAATGTAAAAATATTAGATCATACCAATAAAACTAGCACGACGTAACGTTCTTTTTTAGGAACCTCTTCACGTACAAATAACAATTTTTATACATTTGAAAAGAATTATTTAATGCAATTTAATGGAGAAAATGTCATGAAATAAAATCACTATTAGAACAGTTACATGTTATAAACAACCGAAGGCTTAAGTGATGCTGGCCGATAGACATCAATAGAAACTGAGATGGCGTTGTTTGTCTGCATCATGTATCTTTATACATGTTATCATATTGGCTTAAAATTTAAAAAGTATATGAAAAACTATATATTCTCCTGATAAGGTTCCAAAAATTTCGATACGTCGTATTAGTTTTATTATATATTTTTCTTTTATTAAAATATTTTTACTAATTTCGGACGTTGTATTAATTTATTTAAATAAAAATAAATATTGCCACGTGTAATATCCATACTAATAAATAAAATTGAAGTGTCTGTCTGTCCATATGTCTCAAATGGGCTTCGAAACGGCTCAACGAATTTCAATGAAAATTTTAGGGTTTGAAAACAGAAAATTTAAACATTCCTGTATATTTCATTTCATTTCGATAATGATATTAATATAATATAAATATTAATTCTACGGGAAGGTTTCTTGGCAAACGAGCGTTTGAATATCCATAACGTAAATGCGGGTTGCCTATACTCTTGATCTGTTTATGCTTCGAAACGGCTTAAGGGATTGCAACGAAAATTTCAGAGATTCAAACAGAAATTTTAACTTAAGTTTTCGTGTACGTTTCATTTCGATATCTTGCAGGGTTCAGAAGATAATGTAAATATTTATAAATCCATTGAATTGCCTCGCGAAAAACGGCGTGAAAACGAACTGCTAGTTAAAAGTCCTATTGGGCGTTCCTATACCATTCATCCCACTTACTGTGTTATTATAAGCGTAATTGTGGTAGCACGAGAAAGAGGACGAGCAATCTCAGTTCATCTATTGTTGTAAACCTGTTGGAAAACAACAGCGACTTATAAGGTTTACCGTGAAGCGAACATAAATAAATGATACCGTACTTTCGTTTCTGGGGCAAAATAAAAAGAACTACTTACGCGCGAACGAAATCGCGGGCAAAACTAGTCATCAATAAACTTAAAACAAACAGGTAAATGTAATATGTCACGAGTTGGCCCTTCCCCGCCACGAATAAGCCACGCCCATTACTTACGATACAGTAGCAAATATTATTAGTCATTTGCCACGAATATTTTATCATAATATTGAGGCATTTAAATATTGGTAATTTAAGAAAGGATAAAATACTTTATCGGTCAAATATTTGTAATTTTGTAGCAGATTTTCCTTCATTGATACAGTTTTGAAAAGGTTTTCAGATATTAAACACTAAACAGTTTGTTACTAAGTGAAATATTTTTCGTCATTTTATAGAGATTTCTAATCTTAAAGACTTTAACATTGAAATATTTATAATTTGAGAACATATTTGCCTTCATTTAAATCCTAAATTAATTATAAGGAAAAGTCAGTTCCTGCAGTTTTAAGGATTTATGTTCCAAACATTTCTTACAAATAAAATTATGATGTCTCTAAATAATAGCACTCTGTATTAATCCTATCCGAAAGCAAATTTACTTAAACTTTCAATATAACCGGCTCATTATGAGAAAAGAATTGTTGTGACGTCATCACGTTGTCGATGAAATTTTATGAATTCTCTGTCTCTCAGTGTTAATAAACTAAATAATTTAGTAAACCTACAAATTACTAAAGTTTACATACCTTTTTAACATATACATATATTGAAGAAGTTTGACTGAGCCAACACAATCGACACACTATAAAAATTAAACGATTTTAACCTTGATGAAGTGATTGTTATTTAATATCCACTGTTATAGGATCAATGTCTGCCGTTTAAGACTCATCTCTCTCCATATATTTTCATTTTAAATCGTTGGAATATCCGCAGTCTTATTCCCAGAGAAGAAACACCTCCTCGCCTCCTCTCTTCATCGTACATAGGCACAGATGTTTATTATTATTAAAAAAACATGTTATTACTTATTTAAGTGTGAATTAAAAAGGGTAAAGTACTGCATTATTTATTTTCTACTTAAAATATAAGGATTTAAATTGGCTTTGGGGCTTTTGTTTCTTTATTTATGTTTTATTGGAGTGTCGAGGCGGGTAAACAGAGACCGCATAATTGAACGCGTCATGATAGTACATACTCCCAAAGTATTCTACTGCTGCTTGTAATATACACGTACCTGATGAATTACGTTATGTCGGATGAAACGTAGTGGGTTATAATGTTTAAATATTATTATTAATTGGTGACCTGTTAACGTAATTAATAAATATCAGGCACAATATATCCATTAATAGAATATGTATCGATGAAGATTTATTAAATGAAATTCTATTATATACTGCGTTTCATTATTCTGGTTGTAATGAAATAATTTTAATTTTAGTGAATGAGTTTTCGTGAGAAATAAATTTTCGCGTCTAGCAATATTCTCCAATTATTAATTAAATTCGTGTAAATTAACCAAGCATTATTCTATGATAGCAGCAAGTGTAGTAACAATTCACATCTCCTGACCTCAACTCCAATGGTGCTTTTACCTTTTTCTTGTAAGTAAGCATAACATTACGCCGGTTTATGCGTTCCACCAGGAATATTTACTAGAGACAGTAAATATGACACTAAAATGAACGCTAATGATAATCCGATAATATATAGACACGCATTCATTTAAGTGGCCTGTAAATGCCGTTTTATGACGGATATTTCATTACTCATTTATGATCTCCGATAATTTCACGTACTTTGCTCGTACCTGTTTATAATATTACACAAATAAAATTATCAAAGAATAATACACTAATGGAATATTAGAAATTAGGATGTTTACTCATTTACAGTTTTGTTATCTTCAAAAATACAACCGTGGAATGAAAAACATAACTGTACGGAGGTTAAACAAAATAATAACGAAACTAATTCTGTAATTTTCCTTGCGTTTGGTGGTTACCGTGTTTGACGGTGAACCGGGTTACAACTGGACCGATCGACTCAGTTGCAGCAGGTAAACATTTGAAAATAATTATGTATTACACTTCTTCGCATCATTTAATGCTTTTTGGTTGGAAAACGTATTCACTGGAATTCAAATTATTATCTTAAAATAAGAATTACAGGAGCACTATATACAAACAATTCATTTCTATAAAGGTTGAACGAAAAATAAGCTCGTTTTAAGTAAAGTGAAAAACATCCAATAAGGAATAGGTTTTATTTATACGTACAAATAGATTTCAACCATCAGTAGGATTGTTTCATGCTACGAATTTCGAGTAAATGTAATATCGTGACGCATCGCAGTTCACGGTTGTTGTTTATACGTCTTAAGTCACCAATAAAGCATATCCATGCATTAAATTTACGTCTTTTGTTTAACAAATTTCTTAGAAAAATTAGACACAGCGAAGCACAAACAAAGGTAAACTTGAAGTACAACGTTTACTCCACCACTGGGTGGTCTTCACGTGTGCGATAAAACAATACAACGGTATTTATTGTTGTGGTAATCAGTCCTGAGACTCGTCTGATGCTGCGCAAACCTCAACATTTCTACAAAGCTACCACATCATACATCCTCCCTCATCTCCTTAGCATATTGCATCCTTGGCCTCCCTCTTCTGTTCTTACCCCTCTAATACTAATTTTACAAGACCCTCGTGACTCAAAATGTGGTCTATTAATCTATCCCTTCTCTTGGCCAAAGTCCTCCGTATTGTTTTCTCTTCCCCTATGCTGCTTAGTTACCCTATCCACGCATCTGATTTTCAGCATTCTTCTATAGCACCACATTTCTAAAGCTTCTATTATTTATTATAAATGGAAAAACTCCTCCATCAGTGTCAGTAAAATTGGGAAAATTTACTAACAAAATAATATATGTTAATATAGAAAAGCAGAATAATAGTGATCATATTACATTCTCATTTAAAAGAACGAATAACTAATTCAGTCATTTATCCATTTTAATTTACACTTGAATGTACAATAACATAACTGATTTTAGTTTTGAGTACGATAATCAATTCAAGTCATAATTTTCCTTGTAAAAAATAATACTATTTAAACTTCAGAATTTTTCTTACCATTCTGGTTAGGATTTAAATTCAGAAATTTCATTTTCTAAAAAAATAATCGCATTAAAGTTTACATTTTTCGCCTTATTATTTGCAACATGATACTAAAGTTGATCTTAGGATCAAAGATCTATCACGCTTGAAAATATCTAATACAACAAGCAATCAGCGTCTTAACATCAGTGAAACGTGTTGTTGTAGTATTCAGCCCTTAGACTGAAGTGATGCAACCCTCCATGCTAACTTATTCTGCGCAAGCCTTTTCATTTATACATAACTGCCTCATCGCACATCCTCCCTAATCCGCTTAGCGTATTCCGTGCTTGACCTCCCTCTCCTCTTCACACCTCGCACACTTCCCTCTAATGCTAATTTTACAAGACCCTCATGTATGAAACCGTGGCCTATTAATCTATCCCTTCTCTTGGTCAACGTCCTTCGTATCGTTCGCCCTTCCACTCTTCTGCTTAGGCCTTTCTAGTTAGTGATCCACCCATCTGATTTTCAGCATTCTCCTATAGCACCACATTTCTAAAGCTTCTATTATTTTTTCCTTTCTGCAATTCCTCTCGCCCACGTTTCACACCCATATAACGCCACACTTGATACGAATATTTTGAATAACGATTTCCTATATTACCTGTAAGTAAATTCCACTTTATTGCGAAAGCCTTTCTTGCCTTGATATCTTACTCTTTATGTCTACTATATTTCTACCTTCCCTAGTTATTATGCTTCCCAAGTAGCAGAATTTCTTAACTTCCTTCAAAATATCTCTTCAGAATGTAACACCCTTTGTTATACACCCAATCACATTGGTCTTTCCTCTATTAATCCTCACGTTGTACTCTTCCTTGTAAGTGATTATAATGGCTTCATATTTTCCTTACTTTTTGGACAACGGTAGAGGTAAATAGGAAACGGTTGAGCTTCTGCTGCGCCAACGTTATACAGAAATATTTTCAGCAGCGGACGGTCGTATGCAGAAGTATATTTTCACAATGATCCTTTAGTTTAAATATTAGTAAATTATATATCATGCGAATAAAAAAGATTACAACGTTAGTCCCATTATTTTTTTTATCAAAATATGTTTCCTTAGTATAGCATCCAGATCTCAAATATGCGCCACAAATACCAACTTTGAAAATAATATACACAACGAACGTTAACGTACATATGCTTAATTATCCGGTAATTGTCTCCGTTGCAGTTACCTTAGCGTCTCTAGAAATTCTGATGGGCTTTTCTTTTCAATATGTCTCTCTCTACAGATTAATTAAAACAAACTAGTTCATTTGTGCACATCACACAGCAGCTACATGCATTGCCTCATCATGTGATTATTTTCTGGGGAAGGTTCCTGGAATCTTAATAAATTACTATTTTTAATGGGAAAGGCTCAAAGGTTACGTAGTCTAATAAACGGTTCAAACCTCTGAATTCCGCTTTGATGTGGCCTTCAAGACATCATACTAATAGTTAATATTGTATAAACGCATACTACGTTTGATATAATAATAAATTAGATTGGCTCCTCACTGTATTATGAAATAAGATATCTTAGCAAGTTGTTGTTGGTTTTCAATGAACGTTTAGCTTTCTTATAAATGGTGTATTTACAATTCTTGTTCTAATTTTATTAAAATATTTTGATTTTATATTTTTACAAAAAAATGATGAAAGTACAAAACTGTACAGATACGTCGTGGAATAAAATATTATTTAAGTATCTGTTATAACAATCATTTTCTATTTTACAGATGAAATTGAAAGAGGGATGGACCTATAACTGTTTCATATAACTTTATGTTGTAACTTACAGTGACTTATTTTCTGCTTTCTTACAAATTTGAAGACTTTAAACGTGGAAAAAAACCAGACTGATCAACTTTAGCACAAAATTTTTCAATTTGAACTTTTGTACTTTTTACACTATCCAAAAACTTCCTTTGGTTTTTTCGTCTTCTAAGATTTTATATACGAGACAATAAGAGATTTTTATGAAAATATAACTCCTCAGTTCAATATTATCGGTAAATGTCGATTTGAAATCCCCTATAAATCCTTAACGCCTGCTGCCTTTTATAATCGGGCCACGAGTTTCATTTTAGAACTTTATGACCCAAGAGATGTTTGCTACGTTCAATTACTAAGTTACCTCGGAAAAAAGAAATACCATTATTTTTAATATGAACATATTTTATTGCGGGGTATAAATCGTAAACTAATGCCCGATTCACCAAGATTCATTTGTCTCCATTTATGAGAGACAATAGTATACATACATGGATATCAAAAAATATATAAAATTCTTCAACTGGCAAACCAACAATAATGATTTAGTGCGTCTCAATACAAATATATTGGTGTCCTTTGTCGCAGGTTGTATAAATATAAAACACGATGGACGTGGATATACATGTTATGTTTTAGGCTTCCTTTAAAACTTGACACTTTGTTCGATGTAACAGCTGTTGCGTGACGATATTTAATCTGGTATTCCGTCATGAAATTCAATGTTAATTTTTTTTATAAAGTTTATGCCATTTAGTCTTGAATATCGAGGTTTAATAACCTCAAGAAATTCACTGTGCCGTTCTTCATAATTTTTTTACAACAAATTTTTAATAAATTGTAAAACAATAATCGAATATATTTTTTAACTTACGAGTTGTTATAACAATATTTTTAAAAGAAGACAGTATACAACGAACCTTATTCTGTGGTATGATTGGTAGAATGTCCTGTGTACGCACTCGCGATGGACGGTGGACGGTGGGAAACACTAAGGCACTCGCGACCGACCCGCAGCTGCGTCGAGCTGGAACTGGGCACCAGGAACCCCGGAGCACGTGCTGTGCGTACAACCACTGACGTCACGGCCAATCACGACGCAGACAGCACGCATGCGGCGCCAAACAACTACATTTCAGTGGTTGAAGCCATCAGGAAGGATTGCCCTCGCCCTCCTCCACCACACATTCCTGCAGCATTTCCTATATTAGTGAGTGTCATGTAGGCAGCAACGCTTGGCTTGTCCCTGACACAGACGATTGCACACAATAGGATTTGAAACCTTGCCAACTTTACTCTATAAATATATTTATTTCTTATGATAATAATTATTTCTTTTTTCACCCTTATTTGTATCAGTCACTTCAAAAAATCAAAAGTATATTTCAATTTTGATTCCCAAACTTTATTTGGAAGTTCAAAATAGAAATATACTTTTGGTTTTATGAAATGACTGATATAAATAAGGGAGAAAATAGAAAAAGAATATTTCTTTTGGTTTTTTGAAATGACTGATATAAATAAGGGAGAAAATATAAAAAGAATATGTCTAACTTGAACTTCCAAATAAAGTTTGGAAATCAAAATTGAAATATACTTTTGGTTTTTTGAAGTGACTGATATAGACAAGGGAGAAAAAAATATTATCATAATACATTATCAGTCTTTAAACAAAAATTTAATAAATTCCTTGAAGAAATTATGTTTTTTTCAGTGTCAGAATATTTGAGATATTCCAAAAACTATTTAGATTACTGTGTGAAACCAGAAATAGTAATGCATGTATATGTAGCCAGAAATTATATTCAACTGTTAAATAATATTTGCATTCATCTGACTACAATAAGTCACGGTTCATATTATTAATTAAATATGACTGACACTTAAAGGTTGTATTTTTTATTGTAACCCCCACAGCGTATTAATCAAACTCCGTTACTAATTATAGCACCAATGCTGAGTATTCTTTTATTCTACAAATCTCTACAGCACGATGTGAGTTTAGGCTAACTTAAGAAACTTGGCCCAATCGTTCCTTCTTCTCAGACTTCTCCCATCATCCGTTTATCTTCATTCTCTTCAAGGCTTCTAACACATCTTGGCTATATCGTTTCCGTTGTCTTCCCCTTTTTTCAGTACCATACATTTATCCTTTATATATTTATTTAGGCAGTCTTACGATTCCCATTCTTTGTAATGTCCTATCTATGAGATTCTACGTGATTTTATAAACCCAACTATGTTTAAACAAATGCAATATTTATGTAATGCAAAGCGGTTGAAGATTTCATGGTGAAAGGTAAAGTGACGCAGATTATGGGAAAATCAAATAAACATTCCGAGAGAGGAAAAATATTTGCAAGGACACCAGGAGAGCGGATGGGAAGCCAATACTGGATAAAGAAGGAAAAGCAGAAAGATAGAAAGAATATATCTAAGGGCTGTACCACGGTGGAAATCTACATCAGTCAGAAACAGAAGAAGAGGAGGTGGATGATGAAGAGTTGGGGGACAAACGTTTATGGTCGGAGTTTGACAGGGCCATGGCTGACTGACCTGAGCAATTGTAAAGCGCCAGGAATTGATAACATTCCAGCGGAGTTGATAAGATCACCGGGCGAAGAAGGAATATCATAGCTGTTCAGGATAGTTTGCAAAAACTATGGAACAGGAAGAACACCAGAAGATATTAGTAATAACCTAATTATCCTGATACCGAAGAATACTGGGATTGGTACATGCGAACAGCACAGACAGTTACTTTAGTATTTCAGCGTGCAAAATAGTCTATAGAAAGATAGAATTTAGGTTAGGAGAAGATCAGTTTGGTTTTACGAAGAATTTAAGGACAAGAGAAGCAATATTGACTTTACGCCTAATTTTAGAAGACAGAATCAGAAAAAAACAGGTCTTCGTTCATGGCATTTATAGATTTAGAAAAGGCGTTTGATAATGTGAACTGGAACAGAATATTAAGAATTTTGAAGAAGTCAAGATTAAAATATCGAGAAAGAAGGGTTACCCATAACCTCTTCAGATGACAGTCAGCAATAATTAGAAAATAAAGAAATGAATAAGACAAGAATGCAGTCTGTCACCCATTCTGTTCTATATATATATATATATATATGTATATATATAGAACAGGCATTGATGAAAGTAAAAAATGAATATGGAAAAGGAATCATACTGCAACGGAGAAGAAATAAAATCCTAAGGTTTTCTGATGATATTGGGCCATGAGGGAGTCAGACGAAGGCTTGGAAACCATAATAAACGACATGAACTTGATCCTGGAGGAAGAGTACAACACGAGGATTAATAGAGGTAAAACCAAAGTGATGAAGTGTATTATGGGAAACAGTATTAGATTGGGAAGGAATATTTGAGAAATTACTGGAATTCTGCCACCAGGTAGCATAACTACGGATGGTAGAATAATAATATATATAAAGAGTAGGATATGTTTTCGCAAAGACGAGGAATTTACTTACAGCTAATATAAGTGTGAATATTGGGAGTCCATTTCTAAAAATATTCGTATGGTGTGTGGCGTTTTTGGGTGCGAAACGTTGACGATAGTAGCTTCAGAAGAAATAGAATAGAAGCTTTCGAAATTTGGTGCAATAAGAGAATGCTTAAAATCAGATGGGTGGATAGGATAACTAACCAGGACGTTAAGTAGAACAGGGGAAGAGAGAAGAATTTGGAGGACGTTGAGAAGGGGTAGATTAATAGGCCACGTTTTGAGACATGAGAATCTTGAAAAATTAGCATTGAAGGGAAGTGTGTGGGGGTAGGAACAGAAGAGGAAGGTCAATGATGGAATACGCTAAGCATGGTTTATTTTTTAGGTCCTAGAAAGTAAAACAATATTTAATTTAGTAATTATTTTTAAATGTAGACCTTTCTTATATATAAATAAATAAAGTACTTAGTGACTTTGATTTTGGGTCCTTGAACTGCATATTGTATTGATATCAGACATAATATTTGTAAATTGAATTCTAATATTTGGTGTGTGTCGGGAGTTTTTCTGCACATTGACTTCATTTCAGCATAATACGAAAATCCAGCTTCGAATAAATTGGTAGTAGGAAACGGAAGTAAAACAATAATAGCATATTTTGAAATATTGGGGTAATCTTTTGAAGTACCCCAGTAATCACTGTTTAAATCAATTAGATTTTCATAGTCACTTGCATCCAAACCGACAGCTTTAGGTGTCACAGAAAATGGATTCTGAACCGAAGAATCGTCCTTACTAGTTTTCGGAAAATATTGCAAAAGAGTCGATTTCAAGTTGTATAGATTTTCTAATAACATTTTGGAAACTTCTTCACCTACTTTAAAATTTATTTCATTCATAAATGGCAGGAAACCCATTAAGATCGTTAGCTTCAACTCATGTAATCCAATATATTTTTTTATCAAGAGATCCAATTCCATATCTTGTATTAAAATTACTGCTTGTAATGATAAGTTCATTGCACTTCGTAAAATATCAGACTGATATGCGAGTTTAATCAGCCACGAAGGATTTGGTAAATCTTCCAACAAAATGTTGTCTGGAATTATTTCGTGCATTCTAAAAGACCAACAATTCATTTCGAAGTTCGAAATATCTTAATAGTGCTTGTCCTGTGGATAGCCACCTCACTTCACTATGTAATAAAAGTGTTTCGTGTTCACTAGCCATGTCATCGCACAAAATTTTAAATGATTTGGATTGAAATGGCCACAAAAATTTCCCTGCGGACCTTTGGCTGACAACCGCTGCATGACAAATTGCAATTATGTGCTATTCAATCAAATTCCACAAACGAAGGTGTATAAGATTGGCTTATTTTTTGGTCAAAGCTGGTTATTGTCAAGCTAAATAAAATATTAACTTTATAGTTGTGGGCTGTAGCTATCTCACTCATTATAACATGATATTATAATCCACATAATAGAAAGAATCACTGCAAATGTATTTTTTCTGTCGTAAAATGTTTATTTGATTTCCCTATAAGCTGCGTCTTTTTTGCCTTTGAACCGCTTTGCCGCTTGAGCCAAGCTTCTTTGGCTGATTTGCATTACCCACCTGTCTTATTCTCCAGTCCTTTGTGCTGCTCTTTACCATTTTCATCTCTCGCGTTTTAATATTTACTCCTTTTATAAATCAGTTTTATTTTTTTTTCTGTTATCCATCCTTTCCTATTGACCTGAGCTATTCTTCCTCTTTTTCGTCAGCTGCTATAGTCAATTCTTCCTTCAAGTGTTCCCATGTCTCTTCTATATTTTCTTTCTTCTTTCTCTATTAATCTACTCTTTATATCTTCTTTTAATCTATGAATCACGTCCTGTTGTTCCAGTTTTACTAATTCCCATCTATTTATTTTAATTCCTTTCTTGAGTTTCTTGATTTTCTGCCTGCACTTTATAACCAGGAGATTATGGTCGTGGTTTACATTTGCTCCTGGGTACGTTTTGCAGAGCCTGCTCTGTCTCACCAATATATAGTCTAATTGGTACCTGCCCGTCTCTCCCGACTTCTTCCATGACAACTTATTAAGTACAAAATTTGACGTCTCAATAACTGTGATACGTGTACTAGTTAAAGTGACCGCGTATAATCCATACAGAAAACATAGTTTGACTCAAAGGGAGCAGAAATGATTCAATTGAGGCGTAAACATAAATTTAGAATGCAATAATAGAATAATGTTGATCGGGCTCGTAGCTGAAACCCAGGACCGCCCTCTTTCCGGCCAAGTAACTTTAAAAAATAAAACGTCTGCTAATTTGTAATGTATAAAAATAAAATATTTTTTCTTAACCAGACATTCTGCATTATCTCGGCTCCCTCATGCCTTGTACATATTACTTACTTTCCTGTAAATGTCATTAAATATATATTGCACATTTAATAATACCTTCCACAACCTTCAAATTCAAAGAAGAAATTCATTTGCAATTTTCATAAGCGAAACGTTCTTTGTCTTAAAAGAACGGTAATCCGGTCAATGAATTCTAAGATTCAGTAGCAATCATTTTCAGTGTTTAATGAGTGCTTCAGCCTGTATCACGTGGTTTTTGACCTCTGTAACTATTAATCTTATACCACTGCACAAGCCTTCATTTTGGTGCACAAAACAGCATTTTATCATCAGAAATCATTAATGACTTACCTTGTTTAATAACCAGAGCTTTACCATGACTGCAAGTCCTAATATATCCGAAAGCAAAAATTCATCCAATCGCGTATTGTTTCATTGAAAATAAATCATATAAAATTGTCTCAGCTCTTTAGTAAGATATTGTAGCTTAGTAGGATTCCTACCTAATTTTTTTCAAACTTTTAGAAATGAATTTTAAAGGATCTAAAAATTCAACAAGAACATTCTAACTGGTGACAGGCAGGTAGAAGTGAAAAATCCCGGCGCCAGATGTGCATGTCTAAGATTGTTTTGCTGAAGGAACATTCACCCTTCAAAATTTCTGAAGGATACTGTTCCCTGTGTCATGGAAAATTTCCTGCGTTGGACGAAGGACTCATGAGGATTGGTGGAACGAACATAGGTGGGATAGCGTTTTCCCTTGGAGAAGGCTTGTATGAGTTTAACTGGGAGGTGAGAAGTCGAAAAATATTCATAATGGTTCTAGACGTTGAAAGGGTGAGGAGGTAGAGATGGAGACTTGTGCAAGACGTTGAGAAGGCGAGGAGGCAGAGAAGGAGAGTTTTTCAGGACGTGGAATGGAGGCGGAAGCTGGAGAGTGCAACAAGAGTTGAAAGTGATACTCTTTAGTGAGAAGGTATTGAGAATAAGGAAGGCCAGAGGGAAGAAGGAGAAAAAATGGGTTTTTCTCAATCAGAGTAAGTACTAGGATCATCCCACTTTCAACCGGCAGAGGGAAAATTTACAATTAAACTCGAAGGAAGGAGGAAGTTCCGGTCGCCAAGTAACATGCATCAAGACACGAATGAAGATAAAAACAGGTTCTTCAAGTGAACTAAGTCTCTTCAGCACATGGTTACCCCATAAGTAATTAACTCTGATATTTAAAAAATGTCCCCTTTCATTAGTTTATTTATTTTTAATAGCACACAGGACCCTTTTTAAGTCATTTTTAAATAAAATTAATTTATCTTAAAGCTCAAGTAATTTCATTTAAATGATTTAAATAAAAGCCCTAGATTACTTACAATATAAGTAATTCGTAGCCTGAAGGTTTGACAACTGGAAATTTTTATATCTTCAAAATAATGCCCGCTTACTTTTATTCAGGAATAATTGATATTGATCTCGTAAAAATGAAGACGGTGTTTATCTTCAATATGTTCAAAGTGTCATTGTCTAAGCTATTTTTTACTACTCTCGTGAGGTCATCAAAGTGAGCCTGAATCTTTTCTGTTGAATGAAAACGTGGGAAATGAATTCCAGTAAACTGGGACGATTCTTGAATACCCATTTTTGGCAAAGAGGAACACTTGAAACTAATTCCTGTAACTAAGATAGACAAAATTGTTCATCTTATTCCCGTTGATCAACGACACATCGGCACCTGAAGAATTCCTACGTAGTTGTCAAGTTATATCAATGTTTGGAAAGAAAGGTCATGTTGTATGGGTGTCAAATCTGGAGCTACGCAGCAGGCACAAGTCACAAAAAAATCGTCGCGCATGAAAAGTTTTGTGTGAAGCGTGAGCTTCTCTTGCCTAGAGCAGGTGCGCATGCGTGGGAAAGAACGCTCACGTAAGTGTGACTGTTTGCGAGGTAATGCTACATTAGGCTACAACAGACATTCCTTTAAAACTACCACACATTGGAAAATACACCAATAAGGAAAGACAAACATATTTAGTCAAAAAATTACGAGAATTGGATATTCAAAGCACTATGTTCTGGTAATCAAATTTAATAAGCTAATAAGTCCAACATTATAACTATCTGCAGTAGATTTCAACTTTTGTCATCATCTGCAAATTTTTATTAAATAATCAGACATACACATACAATTATACAGTAATATTACTTATACGTCATCTAGTTAGCATACCTCAACATTATCGTTATATTTTATACTTAACACACATCATTATAATACAATTCCACACAACAATTTTTTAATCATCGAGTACACGTCGCGAACTGAACATTCGTATCTAACTCCCAAATCAAAGAACTTAAATGCTACACTACCAAAGAGTATCTTAAATAGATAGAGAGGAAAATTCATCCCCACTCCTGTAGGTGTAACTCGCTCGTAGGTCCGTAAGAGCCCGTGTAGATTATGTCGGGAATGCCTCGCACTCTCTCTGGGTATTTTTTATCAAAGTTCTCACATGCCGAGACACCTTCACCTATTTTAGGAGGTATATGTACTGGGGTCTAAGACCTTGGGAATATGGCAAGAGTTGTCCGCTAATCCCATTGGATCAGTCGGCCAACTGCCTCCTGAAACTGGTGGAGACATGGAGAAGGGAATGCTGCGACCCCAAAGCAAACTCGTCTCCCGTCATTCGTAAGGGCATGAGAATAGTACCCAATGCCCGACCTACCTGATGCAGGTTTTCTAGGGTTTTCCCTGCATCTCTTTAGGTGAAACACTGGGTTGGATCCGTAAACAATAGCCCGGGGGCCCTAGTTAACCCTTGGCTACCTTGCTCTACCTTCCGCATCCCCCCTTTTCAATTCCCTTCCTATGCTATTAAAGGGGAGCTGCCTGTTTCAGGATCACCCTCATGCAGCCTGTTAAACCAAAACAAGGACTTTTTGAGTCTGCCAAAATCCTTCTTAAAGCAGCAAAAGACAAATTAAAGGGAGTTATTTATTTACACCATATATCAGTATTTTTAAACATATAAGGTACAAATGTTAATTCAAATGGGACTATTAAGAATATTGAGCATGTTTCTAAATCAGTATTGCGAGTTGGATGAGAAGTTATATCAGCATATTTCTCAATTAAATGTTAAAAACATATCAAATTTAAAAGATAGTGTATATTGTTTAAAATGTGTATATTGTAATGTTAAATATATTGGGACGACTGCCATGCCAAAAAATATGTTATCTCATCATGAGTAATTAAGCCCATATGAAAAATAATACTACATTGTCTTTAAATATGTTAGAAAATTGGCATAATTGTGATTGTGATAGTTTTAAAATCCTATGTAAAGGAACATCTAGGTATAAAAGGAGTTTGTTGGAAGGTATTTACATATACGAATTTCAAAATGAAGTGTTAAACAATAGAAAAGAAACATATAATAATTATAAATTAATAATAAGGTAATTTTAAATAAATCGATCTTAAGTAAGAGCCAAAGATTTTAATGATTGAATAGTTCTTTAAGCTCTTTGATGTTACGTGTAAATATGATGTAGTAGAGTAGTATTTAAGTTCTTTAATTTGGGAGTTACCTACGAATGCTCAGTTTGCTACATGTACTCGATCAGCACAAAATTCGTTTGTGAATTTATACTATAAAGATGTGTTAAATTAAAAATATAACGATAATATTCAGGTATGCTTATTATATGAGGTTTAAGTAATGTTATTGTATAATTGTATGCATATGACTGATTGTTTAATAAATAGTTGCAGATGAGGAAGACGAAAGTTTAAATCTACTGTAGATAATTGTAACGTTTTAAAAATTTGCCATTAATACTCAAACAGTAGAGAGTTTCCTCCAATATTAACAACTTAAATTACACAGAAGTCGGTATTCTTACATATTTACACTGCAATTGTGTTTCAACTTAATGGGATGCAATCTGCAATGAACGATAAAAGTAATTCAAATCGGGTGCATCTGTTATACGGCTAGTTTTATGGTCCTGTTTGTTTCAAGGCTCAAGGCGATATTCGTGTTACGGCGCAATCACCTTAGGCTTCTCTCTCTTTCTCTTTCTCTCACTCATTCTGCTTTGTGAAGAACATTTTGAAATAAGTCTATTGATCTTCCATTAAGCCGTTTATCATTGGCCTGTATCTCAAATTGAAGTAAACAGTGTTTCAAAAAAAATTAATTCAGGAAAATTTTTAATTCAACTATTTTTTTTTCCCTTTTGCAATAGGAGGAATACATTTACGGTATTTTGTATTTTAAGTTAACGCATTGTGTTGTGAGTTATCTTTCACCCATATGATCCATGGCTATGAGATAAAAATATACTTAGTTGCTACACACAAACAAATAATCTCTGTGTGAAATGACGTAGTGCTTAGTTCTGCGGATGGGATGAATGCCATTCTGCGAACAAGCACGTACAGTACAAGTACAGTACTTGCAGAAGTTCGCGACTTCCGTGTTGCAGCTGCTAATCAGCCAGAAATAGCGGGATTATTTAAATCTTATTGTATAAAATAAAAGATGTTAATAAAGTGTTAATATTGACTCCATTGCTTATCATACACATCTTACACAAGAAATTACTTTGCGCAGTTTTATTTCTCACAACCACATTAATCAAGTTTATAGTTTTTCATACATCAAATAAAATAATGAAAATTCTCTTACTAGGATAAATTATAGAAACAACAATATTGAGTTAACACACTTCACATTTTCGAATTAACCTGGTAAAATATTCATAGTCTTCAACTTATTTCCCAATGTTTTAGTTGGTATCAAATGATATATAAAAATCATTTCTTCGTGACTCTGCAGCCTATTTAGGGCCTTGGCCTACCGGGTCAACTGCGGACTGTCATCTTAAATGACACATTCCAAATATGAAGCGATACATTGTCAGCGTATCAATTCTCCAGCAGTCTTATTCCCAGTCTACGTTACCATGACGACACAAGCTCATGCCAGGATTCGAAACTAGGACCTCTGTGCTTCGAGACCGCGACGCTAGCAACTACACCACAGAAGGTCGGCTTAAACATGATTAAGACACATCAAAATGTAAAGAATTACTAAATAATAAATAAGTTTTCTCCACAAACTGGGATTTAAAAAAATTATTTCTAGTTTAAAGAAGTGTACAAGCTTCAATTGAAGCTCAGTAAAGGATACGTAGCTAATTTTAGAACAAAGACTCGAATGTCTACCGGACCAGGGACTCGAACCCCGGACCTTCCGATATCCAGTCGGGCGCTAATATCTTTCTTTCAAAATTATTTCTTCAAGGAAATTTTTTAAAAATTACTGATTTAAATTTTGATGAATATAATTGATTTAAATCAGTCACAAATATAATAAACCCAAAAATTTATTATAATTTTGATTATCAATATCATTAAAATTTGTAAGAGTTTTAAGCATATTCCATAGCCATTACAATTTATCAAACAAATTAATTGAAACATTGCATAACTAATATATATATAAATTATACAGGATAAAAAGTAAATCTGGTCATAATTTGTGCAATACATTTACAAATAAAAAAATAATAACCAAACTTACTTTTTTAACTGTCTAATTTTCATATTTATTGCACCTTTCTAACGTTCCAATTTATTTGTTCAAACAAATGATCAAATGATAAATTGTACATGCCTATGCTGAAAGCTCTTAAAAAATTTTAATAAAAAATTTATAATCAAAATTGAAACATAATTTTGGTTTATTGAATTTGTGACTAATTTCAAACCAAGTGTTTTACATAATTATTTTCGTAAAATTAATTTGTATGAAAACTAATAAAATATTTATCGACATTAGTCCAGAAATATTGGAATACTACCAAAATTTTGACTCTACACCCAAACGCGACATTCTCAAAATGTTTTATTTATATTAACAGTCACATGCAGTAGGCTAACAGCTCCTGAATCGATCTATTCACAATGAATTCACTGTTTTTTTACCATTAACACAACATTTTTTCTTATATTATTATAATTTCATTATCTATTATTTTTTCGAATTATGATTATTAATAATCAGAAAAATATTGCACGTTGTGTTTTTATGCTGTATTACTACAGAGGTGACGTTTGGAGAGCTTTTTTCCTTTGTGTTAATGTTGGTTAATGTCAGTTCGATTGCACTGGAAGCAAGGTAGCGTTCCAGTACTGTAAAAGGAAAACAAACGTTACGCGAAGTAATGAGGTTTTATGACTGCGAGGCACTTAGGGGTTGTGCCTGAGCAACGACGAGATGGGAAAGCTTCCGATGCCGAGCGGCTATGCTAATCTGGAGTGGGCGGCGCCGCCCTCAAAGCCGACCATTAACCTCGCCACTTGGCGGCAATCACAACCGCTCTTAGCAAGAGGAATCCGGGCCCCCAAGGACTCGTGCACCACAACAAAGGGAACACGACTTCGTACCGTACAGCAACTATCATTTCAAGACAAAAGAAAGCGGAAAACAAATTTCGGTAAATGTCTTCGAAAGCACAACTGAAGTTCGTGAAGGACAACAGGGAAATAAAAACCGATTTGCCAGACTTCGACTCGATTCTTCAAAGAAGCGGACAATGTAAGAATTAGTCAGAAATTTGTCAGCCCTTGTTTGATAGTTTAAAGACGATACTGAAAAGATTGTAATCAAAAACAAAAAGCATTATAAATTACATAAATAGACACGAGTATTGGTTGCAATGAAAGTTTTTAATGTGATGAAACTACTTAAATAAATATGCGGGATTATTTCTATGCTTTTCCCCCCGTTAAAGATTAAACAATTACCACAGGGATTTGGAAAGAAATAGTAAGTCTATTATGATGGGACACACATAAAAATTATTAATTAACGAAATTTTCATATCATTTAAAAAACTTGAGAATATTAGTTGAGTAATTCTAAAATTAAAAAAATAGTAACTTGCAAACTGAAGAGCTTTTTACGTTCCAAAAAGTGAGACGAAACGTCGTATTTATATAAATTTAATTTAAAGTCCTATTTATATTAATTAAATTCAATGTTGCAAACAAAAGAGTTTTATTTACTTTTAAAAAAGGGAGACGAAACGTCGTATTTATATAAATTTAATTTAAAGTCGTATTTATACTAATTAAATTCAATTTTGTAAACTGAAGATTTTTACTTTTGAAAAGGGGAGACGAAACGTCCTATTTATATAAATTCAATTTAAAGTCGTATTTATACTAATTAAATTCAATTTTGCAAACTGAAGAGTTTTTTTATTTTGTAAAAGGGATATGAAACGTCGTATTTACATAAATTTAATTTATATAAATACGACTCTTCAATTTGCAACTTACTATTTTATGCTGACTTATTGGCCGTCTCTTCATTTATTGTAAACTTAAAGTCAGAAAACTATTTTGAATTTTTTTTCTTCTTGGTATGTAAGTGTGCATAAATCTGTATAAATAAATGTAAATAATAAAAATATAATAATATATACAATTTGGAATATGTTACTAATATTTTGTTGCAGGTTTTAGCATGCATAATATTGAAATGGCGTTGTAATAATATGTAAGTAACTGAACAACGAAACGCAAGGGAACGCACATAAAGCCAGCAAAATAAATTGTGAGAGGCAAGGGGACTCACATAGAACAAGCACCCCAAGGGAAATAAGTTTCATGAATAATGAATTCTAATGAATTGTGTTTGTCATTAGAAAACCAAGCTTTCCTATAAAAAAAGGCTTCCCATTCAAAAATTTGTCATATTTCGCTTCCCACCCCTAGGGAATAGGTATGAGTAGACAGTTATGATGTCATTAAGTAGCGTTTGTAAGAATATCAAACACATTTAATTTTATTATGCTAATCTCGTGCCAATTTCTTGAAATATCCTCATTTTTCACCGACTTTTTACCGACTTTTCGATTACAACTAAATGGCTCGAATCGTCAGTCAAATTGGAATATTTTTTCTAGAGAATTCAAATCTGTAATAAATATGGGGATTCCCATTTAAATTTGTAATGAGTTTCGTATCATTAGATGTCCCCTTTCCAGGCAAACAATTTTATTCACACTTTTTTTTATCTGATGTGTGGTTCTAGAGATATTTCAATTCCTTCAGATAAACGCAGCATTGAAATGAATCATCTCAATAGTTTCGAGAATAAATTGGATTTGTCAGACCCGAGGAAATTACCAAATATAATACTTTATTATTAATTTTACCATTATTAGTTTACGTTGATCCTCAAAAATATTTTAGTATTATTAGGAATGATATTTATTGATTTATATTTATACTATACCCCTAACTATTTGTCAGTTGTCTAATTTAAAGGATGTTTTAATAATTTTCTCCTATAATATTAATTAAACATTAATCAACACTCTATGAGAAATTATTAAAAATAATTTTATATAAATTGGAGAGTTATATAATAATTATTAGTCAACAATTGTATAGCTTCTACCAAATTCTAATTTATTAAATAAGCATACTGTAATTAATTATTATTGTTTATATAAATTGGGACTGATAATGAACTATTCTCTTATTACTTAAACATAATATTATTTTGCCAGTCATTTTATCAATTTACTGACTCATCTACTTCAAGATCACAATAAATTCTTGGAGCAACTAACGTCACCTTTAGATGTATTTCTTATTTATCTCAAGACAGTCGTTTAAGCAGCTAAATGGCTCACCGTTTCCAAACAAGTCTTATCAGCATTCTGGAAGTAACTGTCACCTAATACGTATGTGGCGCCTCACACTGGCTCCAGTCGTGAGAAATAGCACGTGGTGATTTTACATGCTACCGTGAAATGCACTTCCGTAGCTCAAAACATTCCACGTGCCCACTTTTCAAAATTCACTCCGTTCTTAAACTCACTTAAGATAGAATAACGCTCAAACATACGTACACACACGAACAGACTGAGTATATAATACGACCAATAAATAAACGATTAAAATAATTAATGGTACGTACGTTGTCTTTTTCATGTTTTGATTTGGAATGTAGTTTAGAAAATATTACCAGTAAAAATTCAATTCTTCTCGATCGTTTGATCTGTCCTTAAGGAATTGCAACATATACATGAAATAAATTAACGATCAGTTTTTGAATAGATTGAACGCCGTTTCATTACCACATTTTTTACGTCTTCAGGTATTAAATTTTGATGAAAATACAGACTTAGTATTGATACATTCAAACTCGACTGCCTCAAAGGGCAGCTTCAACCGAAATGTGACATTAGAGAAGGTAAAGTTCATACGTTTCTAGAATTGACATATTTTCAACTTAACATCACCTGAAGAAGCCCTAAAAGTGGTGTCGAAACGTCGTTACATTTTATTAAAATCTCCCTGTAAAACTGGTCATTAATTCATTTCGTTTAATTATTTGAATAACAGACGTTGATAGATTTACGAATCGAAATATACTTAAAATATTCAGCCTAATTTCAAAAATTACAAACAAAGCCGAGAGAAAAATCTAAATTATTATATTATATTATAATGTGATATAATGATAAACACCTTGACTAAGCCGGAGAATGTACTTTTATTAATAGTTAAATACGATTCTCTTAAAAATAAAATTTCGATTATTTTTTTTAAAAAATTATGAATATATATATATATATCAAATTTGTTTTAGAATAACGCATTTTTAAACGTTTTTATACTAATATATGTTGCTGCATTTAATTATATTTATTCACATTACGTTATTGTAAAATCACTGAGGAATGTAGTCTAAAATAATCATTTATATATTATTCAAACAATTTTTGAATCTTACATAGAAAATTCAAACACTAAATGGTGTGAAAAAGCAGGTGAATTGAAAGTAAAGAAGAGTCATTAAAATTTAAAGATTCCGAGTTGTATTTTTTCTAACGTAAACTTACTATCTCCTACTATTCCTCTCAATAAGACCATCTGTATCTAATTTCTAAAATTACCCAAATCATGCAAATAATTTGCCTGAGAGCAATTGGTTCAGTACGGCAATCTTTTATGACTTGCGGTATCGATTAGTAAAAAATTCTGCTAGACACCGTAGTGAGTAATAACAATAATACATGTTTTGTCCTTTTATGCTCTTGGCGTGTTCCGTTCATAAGTCTAAGATTTATTATCCATACTTTGAACTGTCACAGACATGGAGTGTAAATGCTCGGAACAGTTCAAACGACACCGACCACTGCTCCAAGAAAATCATTTCTTACAGTATTCTTATTACTCCTTTCATGGAGTATCTTTCCGAAGAATTACTGCTACTCAGATTAAAACTATCCAGAGATCTAGAAACATCCGGACAGTTAATAATATGCACTAGCAGAGATATGTTTTTATGTTTTATATATTTACAGAAAGGTAAACAAATGATGTCAAGCAATAGAAATGATCAAGGTCATCCACAATGTTTTACTTTCTTTCTAAAACAAATGAACGCATTAAAATATGTAATAGCCAAATAAACAGTGAAATAATAACTATTTTAGCAAGATATTGTTTGGGTGCATAATTATAATACCGAATTTTAGACTCTCTCTTTTGTGGTATTCAGTCGTAAGACTGGTCTGATGCAACCCTCCAAGCCTTTTCATGTCCACATTACTACCACATCCCACATTCTCCCTAATCTTCTTAGCGTATTCTATCCTTGACCTCTCTCTTCAGTTCTCACCTCACACACTTCCCTCTAATACTAATTTTACAAGACCCTCATGTCTACAAACGTGCCCTGTTAATCTATCTCCTCTCTTGGTCAACGTCCTCCATATTGTTCGCTTTTCCCCTTTTCTGTTTAGAACTTCCTCGTTAGTGATTCTATCCACTCATATTATTTTCAGCATTCGCCTACAGCACCACATTTCAAAGGCTTATATTCTTTTCTTTTCCACAACTTCTAACGTCCTATAACGCCACGCTCCATACGAACATTTTTAATAACGATTTCCTACTATTCATACTTATATTAGTAGTAAGTAAATTCCTGTTTTTCGTCAAAGCCTTCCTTGCCTGTGCTATCCTACTCTTCATGCCTACTATACTTCTACCATCCCTAGTTATTACGCTTCCCAAGTAACAGAATTCTTTAAATTCCCTATCTAACACGCTTTGTTATTCCACTGTTTCCCATACTACAATCCATCACATTGGTTTTGCCTCTATTAATCCTCATATTGAACTCTTTCTCCAGGACTACGTTCATGCCATTTATCATGGTCTTCTTCTGATTCCCCTAACTCTACAATATCATCTACTCTCCTTGCAGTATGATTCATTTTCCATATTCCATTTTAACTTTCTTTATAGCCTGTTATATATAATTTAAAAAGAATGGGGGCGCAGACTGCATCTTTGTGTAACTCTTTTCTTGATTTCTGCTTCCTTTCATGATCCAATTACTGCATACTGACTTCTGTAGACGTTATGTCTTTATATGTCTTGATATTTTATTCCGGTGTTTTTCAAAATCCTTAATTGTGTGTTCCACTTCACATTACCAAAGGCTTTTTCTAAATCTACAAATGCCACGAACGTAGGCCGGTTTTTGAATATCCTATCTTCTAAAATCAGATGCCCCACCATTCTTCCCCAAACCAATCTGTTCTTCTCCTAACTCGCATTCTATGTGTCGTTCTATCCTTCTATAAACTATTTTCGCTAATATTTTGCATGTATGATATACTAAACTAATTGTGCTGTTCTGTTCGCATCTATCAGCCCCAGTCTTCTTCGGTATGGGTATGCTTTTACTAAGATCGTCTGGTGTTCTTCCTGTTTCATAGCTTTCGCAAACTATCCTGAACAGCCTTGGTATTGCTTCTTCGATCGATGATCTTATCAACTCTGCTGGAATGTTATCAATTCCTGGCGCTTTATCATTACTCATGTCTTTCAGCCATGGCCCTATCAAACTCCGACCTTAAAATTTTGTCCCCCAACTCTTCATCATCCACCTCTTCTTCTTTTGTTCCTGACTAATCTAGGTTTCCACTATGATTCAGCTCTTCTAGATATTCCTTCCGCCTTTTCTTCTTTATCCTGAATTTGCTTCCCATCCGCTCTCCTGATGTTCGCACTAATATTTTTCCTCCTCCGAATGTTTCTTTGATCTTCCTATAAGCTTTAAATGTTAGTACGCCAGACGAAAGTGACAACTGCTGGCGAAACGTATGGCAGCGTTTGTACATAACCTGACTAATGTTCTTAATTCTAAAAATTTAGCACAATTTCTGTACTATTTTACCTTAAAATATATTCTTGTTCAAACGTTTTACGAAAATATCATAATGTATGAAATAATGAAACTATAAAAACAATTTTAGTTTTTGATGTCGGGTTAAATTTTTATTAAATTAAATAAAATTGCCTTTGTAACTACAGGATTGTAATAATTTAGAGTGGAAAGGCTATAAGCACCTGTTGTAGTCTCTGGACCATATGGCATTCGTTTCTCCTCAAATTAAACTCTCAATTTTTTCTTGTTTCGTATGCCTAATTTCCGATACGGAGAGTTTCATTGTATTGTTGAAGAACAATAGAGGCACAGGTGGCTTGTGCTGGACCGTGGGAGGCTGCTGTTGAAGGGCTGGTGCACTTATCTCATTGTGCCTCAGCAGGTTGTCCACCACCGAGATAAGGGCTTCCAGTAGTATCGGGGGAGGGGAATAAATTGTGAGATAAAGGCGGCGATTTGCATACATTCATATTCAGAAAAAGACTGGGCCTGTGTGAGCTATGATAATCTTGCGTGACGCTGTAAATCAGGGCCGTGGAATTGATTCCCCCAAAGCACCCACAATTCCTAAACAGCTCGGACCTCTTGTAATTCCATCATCACAGCTGTGAGGTGCTTTGCTCTTAGTATGGAAATCACTTCCCCTTCGGCGTGTGCTTGTGTTTACAATTTACATAGAGCGGTGCAGAAGAAAGGCCGGAATCTCAGATGTAAGCAGCGACTCACACAAAAGGCTTATGGATTCTACGCATAAATTTATCCTTGCTCACCCCTAAACAAGCCTCGTGCCAGACTACCAAGTTTGCATGATCAGTACAGCTCACATAAATTTAGATGCAGACGTCAACGTGGTCAGATAACAGTATAACTAATACATCCCAGCTATTATTAACTTCTGATTTCCTGCTTCAATTGGTGACTGCCTAAATTTTTAAGGACCACCCATATCCTCGATCTTGATTCACTCACAGCTACAGACACTATATTAAAGAATAAAATCGTGCAGCATAGGCATTTAGCGGCGTTTAACTGACAGAAACAGGACAGAAACTTGCAACAGACGTTGCAGGTATAGTAAAAAACATTGAAACTATTTCGTGCAATGCGTTAAATAAAAAAACAGAAATGTGGTAGTCGTAAATAATTCAACCCGAGTTTCCTTCGAAACGAGTAGTAAAATAATCTAAACCGTTTAGATAAAATATAAATATTAGTTTTAAACTGTTTCATATGTAGCGTTCTTTTGAGTTCTAAATTGAGTAAGTGTATTCCTTCTAAATATATGGCTGATGCCATGAATGTGTCAGGTGGCTGGAGATGAGCCGCGACCGAGGGATGAAGAAGCGGTGTAGAATGCTTTACTTTTGACTCATGTCCTCATCCCGTTGCCTAGGCCAAAGACAAAGCTATGGAAAATATGGGTACACGCCCTAGAGCAGACGGATGCCGTCAAGTTTCCCATGCAATAATCGTCCAACCAGATCAGAGGAAGGGATGAAAAGATGCCGTGGGACGTGCTAAAACTTAACCAATATGGTTAGTACAGAAATAGCATAGGAAATAACTATTTTTGCGGGCACAGTTTGTAATAGTAGCTCCCTGAGTGAAAGTTGTATTTTGTGTAACGGTCAAACACATCTGCTCGGACTTTGACGGTGCGGAGTCAAAAGAAAGGCGACAGTATTCGAGCCAGCGGCATCAGATGGTGTTTTTACCCAAATACCTTGAAGGAGATTAAAAAAAATTCTTTTGTAGTGAAGTTTCATAGAAAAAATAACTAAAAAGGCTGAAAATCTACTGGGAAACCAAGTAACATATTTTATATATTTGCTAAAATGGAAGGTGAGTACTGCAGAAGAGAAAATAGTAGGCGTGTTTTTAAACAGGCTCATGATAATCTTCAAAGTAACCGAACCACTTATTGGTAAATAAATACCATTCCACGTTTCACCAAACAAAAAACGATGAAACTATTAATTTCTTGGTTGCGTGTATCTTTTAAAGATACTAGTGCGTTATTTAGTAACAAAGACGTAACTTATTGCTAAACATTTCGTCGTTTGGACGAAACCAAAATAAATGTGTCCTTGTATTTTTTTTCTGAACTTGACAGGCGTTGTCGGATCACTTTCCATTTTGCTAATCTGAAGACATGCATTCTTTGATTATCCAGGGAGAAGTACGAGCACTTGTCCAACATAAAATTAATAACCCAGAAACAATTACAACGATGGAGCATTACGGGACCATTCAGCCAGATCAACAAATAACGACATCCATTAAGCTGTAATTTTACTTATTGGGTGGGGTTAATTGAAGTTATTAATTTAATTATATATAATATGATACTGATGGGATTTATTTAAAAAATAAATAAAAAGTTTAAGTTTATAAATCCGAAGTTTTAATCTTAATAAAACATCAAAGTTATTTGCAAAGTTTTAAATATCTTAAGGACAATTGATTAGCATTCAGACTTTATTTCAAGGTTTCACACTGGTGTGAACGAAAAAGCTTAATTTGTTTCCATAATGGCAATAGGCCTGGCAAATGTGAACTCTTAAAATAAAAAAAATAGGCACGATACCGAAAATACATCTGTTTCTTTGTGCTTCGTTGTATGATGGTTGGCCGGTGGCTGCGACAAGATCATCTCCGTCTGGTCTGGCTCCCGTATTCTCCTTCCAGGCGACTACCAGGATAGTTTCCAATCAACATTGGCCAGCCTCTCCATATCATAAATTCCGGCTCCCAACTTCATCTGCTTCCTGTATCCCAAAAACTTCTCCCTCCGCTCTCCCGACAATCTATTTCCTCAGGTCTCCCGACGATTTCTCGGCTGTCCTGATCACATCTCCCAGTCTCTTAACACCTGCTCTCTCCGGTCTCCCGGCTATATCTCTTGCTTCCTCAAAAATCCTATTCCCTCGTAACCTCGGTAGGAAACTACACAACCCCGAGCCACCAATCAGACGTTGTCCACCAAAGTCTTCTATTGGCTTGCAGTTGGACAATTGCAGCCAATAGGAAAATTTTCAGTTTGCAGGGCCTAAATACTGCATGTGTTACGCATCCTTCCCTAACATTCCAAATTCTCCACAGTACTTCCGTTTTTCAGCAGTTCTTCTAATTATCTACGGATATTTCCGGTAGCCCGTCATTCCCAAATTTTCTACGGCGACCCCTTTGCTCAATGGGCTCCTCTCCTCTGTGCGAGAAAAGCCAAGAAACAGATGTAATTTATTTACACTTTCAAGACGCGTATTTAATATCTATTACAAAGCGAGGCCAATAATATATGTAACAAAAAACGTTATCTATCTACATCTCACACGTTCGCATACATTTTTTCAATTTCTTACGTTAGAGTCCTTTCTAAAATGACTGTAGGGTGGCGAATGCCACCAATTGTATTCGAAGGATAATTATAATTGGGCAACGACAGTAAATATTACACTGAAATAAATCAACGGTTAAAGTAAAAGTTGTATAAAAAGTAGAATATGAATCTCGGAGTGAACGTTGGCCTCGCATTTAGTTGGCCAGTGCCTGATATACTGAAAAGTATGACTATAACCGTTGGTAGCAAACAATTATAAAGATGCTCAATGGTAAGATCTTTATCTTGATTTTATTAAATTCGTGTTTGTAAATAATGAATCGCATAAATATGTCGAACCGAAAACTGATTTTATTTTATATGGTGCGTTTATTTATGTCGCTACAGTTTCAGATCGAAAGTTAATTTATATTTTAATTCAGTGCTTCTGATGTCACGGTCGAATAGTAACAGGAGAACCTCAGTTCGATTGGCAACAATGAGAAAAAGAGCTCTAGTTTCTTGTAATCATTTTTATAAAATTATATTCTTGTTGAAATTAAATACGTAGTTATTTAATATGCCCCAAGCATAGCAGTTATATTTTAATCAGTACCGTGTATTTCTATGTGAAAGGATTATCCGATGATGCGGAGACTAGCAATTTGGCAAGTAAATTACAATGTTATGGGCTCAGCTTTAACCTTCCTGGGATGGAGGGTGCGTAAGGTCGTTATAGTCGAAACCGTAAATTGGTTTGTCCAAATGGCCAAAGCAATCCGCATTGCATTAAAGAATAAACATTGTGGACGAATTACGACACACTCTGGAGCTGCAGGCATTTCTACCGAGTGATAATTGTGGCTGCGTTATTCATGTCTCTTGTTAACACCTGTCACGTGTTATGCAATATAGCCTTTCAGGTGTACGACAGCCGCGAACTTGAGCATCATAAATTAGGATGTTTTCCCTTTCACTTCCGCCGCCCACGCTCTTCCTGTGTTACGCATTAGTTTATTACATTTCGTCCTCCCCCACTACGTGGGACGAGACGGATTTTTTCAGCTTTTAAGGAACCTGAATCGATTAACCACATTGGTGCCGGAAATTAAGGCAGTTACAAGCCCTAAACGTTGCCACTGCCTTTAAGGTAAAGTCGAGCCGCCTTCGTACGCTGGTGGGTAGCTTGTCTGAATATGTGGACTACTCCCGGAATTCATCCAGTGTAGGATGCACTGAATTCGTTAATCTCTATGCCACGTGTGGAAGGAAGACCAACTACCAAGATAGAAAAGTCCTCATGTTAAAAAAGAGAAAATCTATTACCAATTCGAATGACCTTCAGAAGTATAAAAAAGCGTTTGGTTAATATTATACATCCTAGTGGTTTTAAAATCTTCGCTGATAGCATAGAACAGCAATTACATATGCTTAAATTTATAACTTCCTGTTTACGTTTTGAAATTGATATTTCAACTTTCGCTTTCCTCACAAATTACATTCGGTATAGAATTCGAGAAAGAAGAGTTATTCATAACCTCTACATATGACAATCAGCAGTAATTAGAAATCTAGGGCAAGGAAAGAAAGCAGAAATAAATAAAGGAGTAAGACAAAGATGCAGTCTGTCGTCCATGCCCTTTAACTTATATATAGAACAGACGTTGAAGAAAGTTAAATATTAATATTGAAAAGGAATCATATTTTAAGGAGAATAAATAAAAACCCTACGGTTTGCTGATGATATTGTGGTATTAGGGAAGTCAGAAGAAGACTTGAAAACCATTATAAATGGCATGAACGTGGTCCTGGGGAAAGGGTTCAATATGAGGATTAATACAGAGAAAACCAAGGTAATGGAGTGTAGAATGTGGAACAATGGAATAAGAAAGGCTGTTAGATTGGCAAGGGATATTTTGAAGAAAGTTAAGGAATTATACTACTTGGGAAACATAACTAGAGATGGTAGAATTATAGTAGACATAAAGAGTAGGATAGCACAGGCAAGGAAGGCTTTCGCAAAAAAAGAGGAATTTACTTACAGATAATATAGGAAATCGTTACTCAAAATAATCATATAGAGTGTTAATAACTTATTTTACATGAGAATAATTTATTGGATAACATGCAGCCTAATTGTTCATTAAATTTTACGGTCCAAAATGAAAATTATATTTCTTTTTTAAGTCTAAAATATTTCAGTGATTGAAATCTACCAACAGTATCATGACACCAAACTATTATGATTTTAAGCTTATTATGAAATTTTTTAAACTAGTTTATAGATCGGGAGTTGTTAAGATGAGATTTTTAATGTCTCCGTTTTATGATCCTTAATTATTTGACGTTATCGGGACGTGTGTTAAACTTTGTTATTCCGATATATTTTACCCATTTTCTTGCTACCAGGCAACTCCCCTTTAATACCATAGGAAGGGAATTGAAAGGGGGGATGCGGAAGGTAGAGCAAGGTAGCCAAGGGTTGACTAAGGCCCCCGGGCTGTGGTGTAAGGATCCTACACGGTTTTTCACCTAAAGAGATGCAGGGAAAAACCTAGAAAACCTGCATCAGGTAGGTCGGGCATTGGGTACTATTCTTAGGCCCCTCCGAATGACGGGAGACGAGTTTGCTGTGGGGACGCAGCATTCCCTTCTCCGTGTCTCCACCAATTTCAGGAGGCAATTGGCCGACTGATAAAATGGGATCAGCGGACAACTCTTGCCATATGCCCAAGGTCTTTGACCCCAGTACATATACCTCCTAAAATAGGTGAAGGTGTCTCGGCATATGAGAACTTTGATAAAAAATACCCAGAGAGAGTGTGAGGCATCCCCGACATGATCAGGTAAGACCCGCAGTCACTCTGATACCTGAAAACGACAACTCCAATAATAATTGCTCATTTTTATTGGCCCGGAAAAGTATATTACCAACTGCGAGCTATAAGGTTTGCCCTGAAGCGATCATAAATACACGATACCGTACTTTTTATACTTTCAATGAATTCAATTTTATCACAATTCTTTACCTGTTGTATCGTTTTCATGGCAAAATAAAGAGAACTATTTCGGCGCAAACGAAATTGCGGGGGTTAGCTAGTTAAACAATACTCGAAATTGGAGTGCTAATGAAAATTATTAATTTTTCGAGTTTCAATTGAAAGCGTTCGTGTTCCATGTTAATGATTATTATGATAGCGGTACACATAGCAATTTCAATAATAAATTGTCATTTACAAATAATGTATATACAAACAGTGTAAACATTTATTTTAAATTTGGTAATTGAAAATCAAAATTATCGCCGTTGCCGAGATTTCTGTAAGGCTCACGTGCATTAATTAATGTTTAAATCGCATGTGAATTGCTGTACGGAGCATGTATCAATGCCAGAGAAATATTCAATCTATTGGTCTTTCAAACGTCTCATTCAAAGAGAAATGCGTCTTTCTCAGGAGAGTCGAAGAGATTTATGACATGTAAAATATAATTTCCCTGCAGTAAACCCTGAATTGATTTATTGCTTAACATACGTGCATAAGACGAAATCGTCATATTGCAATAAGCAGTCACTATGCTGCGTCTAAGCGAAGTCATTTTATTTTCACGCGGCTTATGATCAAGTTGATGCCCGTGACGCAAACCGTAGTACGCATTTTCAAATCAGTCAGCCTTTGTCCAACTGACAAAAGAGGTAAATTTACTATCTGCAAGAGTCTGTTAAATGATTATGACAAAAATACTTAATATCGCAGATTAGCGTTTTCTACACTGTAAATAATATTAATTCCCCATAAATCTCTGAATACTTTAAAAATACGTAAAACACGAGCCTGTTTTTTTAAAAGCTGACAACGATGTGAAACAATTTACTTAACCCATTATCATTATTGGGATTAGGAAACAATGACAGTACTGGTAGAAATATCTTCTACTATGAGTGAAAATATGTTTGGTAAAAGTCTGTAACTATCATTAAAAACAATTTGTAAAATGTGATAGTGTATTATTATAGAATCAAATGCTCTTTTTGTTCAACGTTAAAACTTCGATAGTGTCGTTATATTCCCTATTTTATAGTCTAAGGAAATTAAATGCTTCAAATGAAGCTCAGTAAAGCATATAGCTAATTGTAGAATAGCACAAGAATGGGAAAATGTCAACCGGTTCAGGGACTTTGGCAAAAATTGTATACAAAATACACCCATCAAAATTCATCCTATATTATAAGTCAATATTCGAAGTAATATTCTTATATGGAATCCCTGCTCGACTTCTTCATACTCACGTGAAAAGAACTTTATTAGTTGCGCAAAGAAATATATTAATTCACTGTTTTCGTGCATACAAAACGACTCGAGTTGACTCTATACAGATCATTACTGACTTGACTGTAGTAGCACTGTACCACTTAAAGCGTAATAACACAAACATCGTCCACTAAATTACTAACAAATCTGTAGAATCCAAAGATACATGTAAGGATTGGCTGATAATAGAATGGCAAACCAGATGGGACAAAATTGAAAGATGCCTTTGGTCAAAGAAATTAATACCCACGGTTGAATCACGATTACAACGCAGCTTCATAACTCCAAGAAGTAGTTAGATTTTCCTCTGGGCACGGAACATACAATTATAAATTAAAACAGTTAAATTTAATTTAATCTTCTACGTGTTCTTTCTGCAAACAGGAAGATGAAACACCTTATCACATTGTATGGGAATGTGATTTTTGGCATGACATCTTTCAGGACTACCGAAAACTGGAACCTTCAAAAATTTTAGGATTTGAGGAAATTTGCCAATCATTTGTATTAGTCTTGAAACAATTTTAATTTCAAAAAGGAATAATCGAAAATATAAACCAGACAACAACCAGATTTTACCTAATTAACTGAAGGTTTTTTATGGCGGAAAAAATCCCTCACTATCCTGCATATATATTCATTAATATGAACCAATATAATGAACAGGATGCCTACACTGGACGCATGCGTAAGGGGGCGAGGAGTGGAAACCATCGTTACCACTCTGGGTAACCATCAGTAAGGGATTTTTTTCCTCTTCAGAGCAATTTTCCCCTGGTAAGCTATATTTAGCATATACCGGGTCATACGGGTTGAAATGAAACCAAAAAAATGCCCGTCACCTGACCTCAACCACTAGTCACATGCGTGCACCTTCCCGCCCTGGGACGGCCATTTGCAACGCCGAGTCACGTGTACACGTTGCTTATAAATTTGATCTCTCTCGCAGTCGGTCGGAATAAGCTCAAAATATTACACGGTCGTAACGTGCACAGCCTAGACTTCATCATATACTTATGTATATATGTTTTGTAATTTTTTTCTGAACTAATAATAAAGAAATATATAAAATTCGTAATATCAGAGTTAAGTTTTAATTTTTAATTGAAATTCATTACCGTTAATGTGTTGACGATAGGCGATTACGTGTCACATCGTAATTCAATAGTGCTTTTATATTAAATATCTTAAATATTTATAGTGTACCAAGTTTCTCGCCTCTGGTCGTTTCATTATTAAGTTTTGTCCGTCTCCACATTTCGTAATTTTCCCACTTCTCGTGTTCCCGATGGAAGCTAACTACGATCAGTTGAGACTCGATATGAATAAAATTTTATCGTTAATCAGAAACTTCCTTACTTTTCAAACATTAAAAGTAAATGTTTTCACCCTTCCCAAGATACGTCCAAATGTTTCCAAAATACTATCATTAGAATAGAAACAACTTCAAAGAAAATCTTAAAAAGCGCCGAACTTTTTGATAAGGCTTAGAGCCTATATCTATGTATGAAAACCAAAGGTAAATATAAAAAGGTCAAAAGAATTTAAATTACATCATATCCTCCTCCTTTCCTCCATGGCTCTACAGCCCATTGAAGGCCTGAGCCTACCACGTCGATTGCGGACTGCGGACTGAGAACTGTCATCTTGCATGACACATTCTGAATTTGGAGTGACACGTGGTCAGCGTATCGATCCTCCAACAGTCTTAATCCCGGTATTCGCGACCATACAACATCATATAACTTCTTAAAATTTTCAGTATAATGCTGAATATAAACAGTATTGGGTCGGTTTTTAATGTATTACATTACATAAATTAATCTTTTTACAATAATGTTGTTCCCTGTCTAGAAAATTGGCCTTGTGAGAATCAGATAAGTGGTAACATTTAATACGATGCTTAGTGATAGGGTTGTGTGTCACAAGTGGACAGTTTAAAATTAGATTTACGTTTTTTAATTATGGTAATCGAAGTTTTTTTCTTTGGGCCGTGTAACAAAAGGGCAACTTCAACAATTAATTTTAAACATTGGTAGCGGAAAATGTATTAGGCTTTTTGTTCTCATTCACGAATTCAGAGAACGAATCTCTTAAGTTGTTCTGCATATTGTTATTTTATTCAATATTTTTAAATGGTATTAATCTTCTTTATTAGGAGAAATGTTGTTAATTTTTTACTCACGTTATTAATAACTTAAATGTAATAGAATCTTATTTATTATTGCTACAGGCGGGCTTGCAATTGCCCGGTGGCAGTTTTGTGATAAAATTCAAGTACAAATTGTTGATAAACTAAAAGAACCAATTACAGAAAAAATTAAAATTTTAAAATATTACACGTCCCCTTTTTTTTACAAAATAAGCACCTAACTTTTCAAGTTTTCTAACTTATTTTTGAGAACCTTTGTATGGTTTACGAAGGAATATTTACCCACATTCGTATTTCGGTCCCTTTTCTTTATTTTATTATGGTCGTTTTTAGAGAAAAAATTACGTATACTTAGCCGCTTCCTTATATCAACCCAAGCCGTGTAAGCTTTGTAGAGTTCCCCAAGACTAGCCTATTTCCTCCTTTCACCGAGTGGTTCTCATTTAGTTTCATCCCCACACAAAACCCCAGCCCATTACTGAATTTTATCCCCGTATTCTATCATAGGTCTAAGCAGCTGTCTTGCGCTTTTCTTCAATATAATGCCATCAAAATTACCTTATTAATTCCTAGTTTGAAACTTACGGTTAAATATTACTTTAAATAAATATATTTACTTACAAGTTATAAATTCTATATCAACAGACGAAAGACATGACTACCTTAATGGCTCTTTATAAAAAATTGTATAAATTGTTAACGATTTTTTTTGTCAACAGGTTAGATCAATAGTGATTCAGGCCTCTAAGTAACTTTTACTGCCCGGAAATAATCTCTTTTCTACTGATTATTTATCAATGCTTCTTTCAACTTTTTCAGGACTGTCTATGATATATTTAGTCTACAGTGGTGAATTAAAACAAAAATAATAGTTTTCTCCTTTCTCTTCCATTTTATAGTTTTATAGTCGTATAACGTCTAAGTACAGCCTGACGGATCCCCCTACTTAAGTTTGTACGACATTTGTAAATTTCTGTTGAGAGCTTGGATGAAATTGATGAAAATTAATTTTTTTATGCCAATTGAAATTTTTAAGTATCAAATTTTATGATTCTTTAATAGAAGTAACATTTTGTAACGTTCATTCAGTGATTGAAGAAGAACGCAGCAAGGCGGCGAGTTGTGAGGACCACCCCGTTGTCGAGGAGGGTTGCTGCGAGGGTGTCTATGTAACACGAGGCTGGCAACAATGACCCGCAGCCGCACCCTCTCATTAGCCCTTGTACCTCTCTCCCACGCACCGCACCCTTCAACCTCGCGTCAGAAAAACATTATACCCACCCCGTCGCAGACGGTCTGCATCATTATATAGGGAGCGCCATAAAACATCCGAATATACTGTTTTGTTTGTTATTTTATGACTGCCCGAGCTGCCGTGAGTTTACAACCGACGCCACGGGGGCGCTGGAAACCTGACGAATATTTTTGCCGATTCTCCAGTCGGCATCGGAAGGGAATCACGTCTTGCATTCTTTCTTGAAGACGTGTTGGAGAAACAGGACCGCTCAAATATCGTTCTTCATTTGCATACATTCGATACGTTACTTCCAACAGCTTTAGGAAAAACAGAAGAATGCTGGTTCAGTAATATATGTGGAATATACCCGAACATAACATTTCAGATTGATTCTGTCGTAACGAAACCCTTATTTCACAGTCTCAATTAAATGTTCTTTAGTAGATATATAACTACAACTGCAATTGTTTAAAAAGCAGTAGTTTTCGACACAAGCACCTGAAATTTTATGTTGTTTCTACGCTTTGTTTCCTTACCAGCCGCTAGATGCCTCCTTTTCATTCGCCTATCGTTCTCAAACATGGATGTCAAATATGGGGAACAGTAGCAGAATCACATATATAGTCATTCATTTAAAAGGAATTCACAAGTGGTCTGGGAGTCCCCGCTCGCCCCCATCTCCAATTTCAATTCAATTTTATGTGAATGTTCATAAATGTCGCCAATGAGCATTGGTATAAAGTTTTACGTTCTCTATTGGAGTAATTACAGAAATATAGTCATTCTTATGACTCCGTATTTGGAGATTTTATATCTCTATCGATATTATTATAAAGACATGAGACGTAACTGTCTTGTACAATATTTTGTGCTCTTTCAACCCTATAGAACAAAAATTATGAACAAATTAACCGAAAATATTAGTGTGTGAACAAAAATTTAATGTTGGTTTTCTTATATCTCTGGAAGTAATTGTGCAAATTTTCACTGAATAACTTAAATCACAATGTTTTTGACTAAAATTTCAATTACCTCCTTTTCTCCAGTACTTAACATATTTTTGCAAAATTCCCAAAAATAGGACATTTTTAACCTACATTTTTGTAAAATTATCTTACAGAATTTCTTTTAAATTACTGTTGTTAAAAGGAGAATGTTTTAAACCATTTTATAAAGTAGGCAGGTTCTTTCATCGCGGTCATTTCAGGTCTTAAAATTGAGAACAAAAGTACGACATTTGCATGGCAGTCAAATACATTGAATTGACATGAAAACATCACAGCTTTTGCTAATTTTCTCAATATTCTCATCTGCTACTCCAGCTTCTAGTGTTTTTTTTTCAGCTACCACTTTCTGCACTCTTTCAATTTTTTGTTTCATGTAGTCAGTTTTATGGCTACTGCTCAAACCTTTTAATGGGGAACTCCTAAGTCCGATTGACAGTGTCCGAAATGTCCATATAAATCTCTGATGTGCCTTGGACCATAGAAATGAATTCAGATTTACACTTGGAACAAATTTTTTGACATGGTTTCAGATTTGTTTTTCTCTATTATTTTAAATCAACAGGCATGTTTACATTGACTGTCAACAGCCCATGCTTAGCTGTGTGCTTTGTTTTATTAAATGCGTTGCAGCATGACCTTTGCCTCATTTCATATAGTTTCAAAAAAATTATCGTCGAGTGAGAAGTATATTTTCACTGGCTAACAAACTGTGCACATAACGCAGCCCAATTTTCTAGGAATAGAAACGAAACATGGCAAGTTGATGATAACTTTTCTCCAACAACGCAATTTGGCAATGTAGAAATAATACAAATTGACCTAATGGCATGCGTTTCACGTATTAAAGTCACTGAAAAATTGGAGAAAAAGAAGTTTCAATTGCAAATTACAGAATACTATGCTTTAAAAAGATGTTGTATGGTTATGCAATTTGTGTAGAAGCACATTACTAAAACTAGTGAAAAGTGAATCAGAAAACTTCAACTCTATAAGAAATAACTGGAAAATAGTACGCTAAGGAAAAATTAAGTATAGCATTCAATTAAAAATTAACAATTTGTCTTACTTCCGAGATCCTATATACCTACGATGAAACATGTATCCTACCCTTTTTAATAAGTTAAAACAAAAATTTAAAAATACTACTTGCATGCTTATTGAAGTATACAACATTTTTATGCAAAGTTATTAAGTTTGTCCCCAACTTCAAGTCCTTATAAGCCTGCGATCATCACGTCTACCTTTTTAGAATTTTAAAGCATGCTCTTACAAATAAAATTCATTCAAAATAGTTTCTATAAGATAGTTTTTCATAAAAGTAGGTTGTAAAAACCTTTTTGGCGATTTTGCTAAAAAAAAGTCAACTTAACACTCAATTTGTAATGCCCTGGAGATCAGCAGATAAATGGAATTTTAAATTCAAAGATCTTGTGATGTTATTTTATTAAGTGCAAAGTTTCACATTTTTCGTACCTTAACTTTCAGAGATATAAATAGCCAAAATTTTAATTATTTCTCACTCCAAATTTTTTGGCCGACTATGCTTAAATTATTTAAGCAAAATATTCATCGAAGTATTTTTGATAACTTTTGTCAATGGGTGTATTCAGACTTTTTAAAATGATGTTTCATTCGATACTCAATATAATTATCGCAGAGGGAAATACAATGCATCACGTTGGTGGGTAGAAAATGGATTGAGTCCGAATAAATTAGTTCGAGAAAATAACAAGTTGACATAAAAATGTACGCGAGGAGTTGTAAAGGTTAATATTGGTAAACGATAAGGTTAGTGGAAGGTTAATGCGTGTATTCAAAATTATGTGACCCGAGATCGTTCCTAATTCCAAATCTCTGCTTTTTAGTGCCACGAGGTTCAATAGAGAGACTTACAACAATTATAGAAATCTACAGAATCATCAGAAGATCTACGTTGACCTGATAAATGTAATCAACTCTGATAAACTGATGACCCACAATCCCTGACGAAAGAAATTTTGTATTCATACATCTATATCTATACCAATAAATAAAATTGAAGTGTCTGTCTGTCTGCCTGTCCGTTTGTTTGTCTCGAATAGGCTCCAGATTTCAATGAAAATTTCATGGATTGAAACAGAAATTTTATAAATAGAGAAAGAGGAAAGGAGGGCCTGCATTATCACTCCACTTATTGTTGCAAACGCCTGAAATCGGGACCTGTTAAAAGCCAACTGTGAGTTATAAGGTTTCCCATGAAGCGATCATAAAAAATGATACTGTAACGGTCAAACATATCTGCTCGGACTTTGGATATGCGGAGTCAAAAGAAAGGAGGCAATAAAACCCAGACACCGCGGTGCGCCTGGGGTGTTTCCCAATTTTGGTGAGATTTGGCGGCATCGTGTTGTTTTCCCCCAAGAATAACGGTAAATGTTATTAGTGAATATCGATCCCTGCCACCTTGGTGAATATGAACTAAATAAGTGGGGAGTAGGTCTTAAAAAGGGCTTGCAGAGAGATTTTTCGAGAGCGATGAAGACTGGGAGAGAGACAATGTCAGAAGAGAGGGAGATTTGGTGACAGATTGCTGGACAGATGATTCGCATTTTAGAAGGGAGATTTCGAGCAGTTGATCGGCATTATCGGACAGGTAGTCCAAGGAGAGGAAGATAAACGGAAATTCTTCCTGAAGCAGGAAGAATAGCAGCGGCGGCTGAGATTTGGATCCAGTACGACCCAAATAGGAGGAAGATGCTGGAAGGTCATTACTAATGTGGCCTATACAACCAGGTCCCAGTAGATTTTGTGTGGTAATATTCTGATCTATGAGAAAGCCCATAATATACGACCCTGAGTTTAGGAATAGGATTCTTACTTTTAAAGGAATTCATGTAAATCATTTTTTGAAAATTTATATGTAGTGTTTAATAAGAAAGAATTGCCGGCTTAAAGGTTGAAAATGTTAATTTTGTTATATTGTTGTAAATTTGTTTTGGATCAATTTTTGTTTTCCTTTTTTTATAGAAGTTCATTTTTAATATATTAATAATCTACTTAAAATAAGTAATATCCCCCCTATTCATCTCAATACAGTACTTTAGTTTTTAGGGCAAAATTTAAAAAAAGCTATTTCCGCGCGAACGTAGAGCGGGAATATATAGTTAAATAATAATTTTGATTCTTAAGAAATTGAATGTAAATAAGCAATATTTTTTTTTGTAACATTTCTTGTTCTTGTTCACATAGTATATAATTTCTGTAGAAGATGAAATACTTCCAGTATCACTTCAACAAAGTCTTAAGTTCCACAAACGATAAATGATTGTCGCTACTCGACTGTCTGATGCACTGGTTCAACTATAAGCGCCAGTTCCGCCAACCACGACTAATTGAATACCTTACACTACACTAAGTGTCGGTTTAGTGACTGTATTTCTTTTTGTTTAGAATTTATTTTATTACAAACAGTACAAATCACATTTTAAACTTTTCGTATATAAAAGATTGACATTCCATACACCCATTAATTACAATTATTTGCGGAAAAAATAGAATAATGATCTTTCTAGTGTCTGAATTACCTTTTAATATATTGATAAATTTGCCACTGAGGAGGCAAATTCCAGCATAGTAAGGCAAAGCTGATCTTATTTTAATTACAGCACAAGTTCATTAACATATTTCTGTCGTCCAGTACGATAATTCTTGATTTTCCTACACTGTAATCAAACGGGGACGCTGCGTTACACATTCTCTGATGAAATTCATACTTATACCGACGTGAATAAAATATTCATCAAGTAAATGTAATGCTAATTAGTGGCTTGGGGTTAACTGTGCCGTGGATGAATTTAATGTCAGCGTGGGTGAAGAATGCGCCTTACAAGACACGCTCACGCCCAGCCTCGAGATTCTGCCGATAGCTTACGCGGTCCATACAGATCCACACAATGCAATTTATGTCTCAATCAATTACTCCCCACAAAATGACTACATAATTTTGATTTCACTACCATCCAGGCAGTGACCTACAACTGATATCACTCGGAGGACAAGTTAAAGATTGGTATAATGGACTACTCTAAAATCTTCATCAAAACCTAACCATAATTTGAATTTAAACCAAACTGAGTTTCTAATCTGCAGAACCCGAGTTTTCCGGCGATAACGAAGATCTCTGGGAATGTCTGCTCTGGTTGCAAATTAATTTCCTCATATAATCAACCCGCGAGGCAACATAAAATTGCCTTGATTGCCGATAGAAAGCAGCCTGACCTCACAGTCACCACACTGCTCAAAGAGCAAGCTGGTTGATTGGAGTTGATCGTAAATCGTAATCATCACCTGCATACTCCAGGTTAATAGAATCTACACAACTCATTGCAGAGTTTCTACGATTTTACGATCGGCTCTGTTCATTGTGATTCAAGTTATAATTAATAATATTAAACAAGTCTAAGTAGCAGTTTCATGGAGACGCAGCCTGCATGAGGTGTTCACCTCACTTTATCTTACAGCGCAATAGATTAAAAGTTTTGCAAGATATATGTCATTCAATTTAACTTTCTTAGAGAACTTGGCAAGTTGGGATGTGCTTATCAACAGCACCAGATTTTCGGGGACTTAGTTCATTGAGACTGAGATTCGAGGTGTGAATAAGTGCCGGTGAAATGTGTGGTGGGGAGCTCCAAAAAATTAAAAAATTAAAGAAAAAAAACACCTGGTTGGTTCAACGAACGACATTTGGTAGTCCAGGGATATCGACCAAAAAAGTTAACGAAATTGAGACTTGCCGTGACGTGAAGATCGACATTCTTCATCATGTCGCAAAGAGAACAGTCATAGAAGACTTACAGAAAATACAACAGGGATGAATGATACACAGGTGCAGATCGACTGAGATATTTGCACGAAAGATATGTTACAAAGTTTCTACGACTGAGCCAGACTTTATTTTTTCCGTCCTAACACTCGGTTTGTCGCGTCATTCTCTGCGGACCTACGCCCCATAATTTCTTTCATTTTTGGGAAGTCAGGTCAGGTACTTGAATGAACCTTCATGGCATCCCAGAAGGACGTGTTTACAGTGGTCTGCCGAAGTCACATTCCAAAAATGACCATATTTTCTAGGAAAATGGCGAGAGATTGCGAAAGAAACACGGCGTAGATCCAGGGCGCCTGCTGCGCTCACTCGCGTCACTATTTTGCTGCTTCTCTTTGTTGTAATAAGTTGCTATTATTGACCTTTAAGTGAATACTTAACTTTTTTTTGAGATAGAACAGTTTTCTAATATGAGAAAAAGTGTATAAATTAAATAATGCTCAATAAATATAGGAGAGTTTCGTCTTATTTTAGAACACCATATCTGTGACTAAATGTTTTGCTGGAACACGATATTGAAGACTCGTCAGTACAATCGGAAACTGAAGATAACGAAGTGGCAACAACAAGATAATTACCAAGGCATAAGAGAACACAGCTTGTACCAAACAAAGAAACTAAAGAGTGCAAAACTCAATATTTCTGTAATACTACAGTAATTATTTGTGTGTGCGATTTTTTACTAAGATCATGTGCCAATAATGTTTTGACTAATCTTCAAAAAAGTTGACACAGACACAGAATCATTTACTTATTTTATTAAAATCATAATTACCTACGTTATAATAATAGTAAATAAATCAGTACCTTGAAGTCAAATTAAAATTTAACAATATCAAGATCTGATTGCACTTTTAATAATTAATCTCTTAAACAGACTTCAGCGGTTGAATTTTCAGGCCTCGAACTGTTCAAAAGAGCGTTTCAATATTTTTAAGAGGTATAAAATACAAAATTTTGTTCAATGTAAATCTTACAATTACATTTTTAGTAGAATTATATTTTACAGTTTAAAGTAATCAAAACTTTCATTGCATTTGTGACTTGTGTATATATGTGTACAAAAATATATATATGTAAACTATCTGAAGGTAAATTGTTAATAATTGGTTTATAATATTGTAAAGAAACTTAAATTCAAACCACAGGTCCCCTGGGCCTAGCGCGCCTAAGGATATTTCAATATGAGGCACGCTTAACGGAGGTTTAATATAAATATTGGTAATTATTTGCCTTTTAAAGTAAAATAAACAAAACTTGAAATTTGGTTTCTTTACAGAATCTTAACAATGTAGCGTATTGTTATTTCCATAGTTTTCACCGTTGAGGAACTCTTGTGACCTTAATGTTATTTCAAAAACTGATGTATTGAGATGGGATACAGCTCTTGTAGGTAGAGGGTTTACAAATGAGATGGCTAGTACCAGAGATGATGTTAATGTTTGATACAACATACAACATCTATGCCCTCACCGGGATTTGAACCCTTACCTGCTGAAAACTGCAAGACAGGAGGTCGGCATAGCATATTATTATTAAAAGAACTAAATTTTAACAAAGCCAAAAATATCAGAGCGTAAACATGTCTTCTTATGAAAATGGAGTACACACAGTAGCAACGAACAGATCGACGGAGCCAGATGCACGAAAGGTATATTGCTAAGTTTCTACGTCCATGATTGAGTACTGAAATTGACGTAAATATGCTACTGTAAGGCATTGACGATCTCCATCAAAATATATATACTTCTTTATCCCCACAATTATGAGAATAGTAATACAATCAAAAGTACCAGGACCAGTATACACTAATAATACAAATCAAAGTTACTGTCCTTTATACGGATTTACCTAAATTCATTTGAAATATTCTCACAACTATGGTTAATTTGCAGTTATTTATTTGTTAATCACACGGTAGTGAATTTTTTGGCAAGAAAAGAAATGTACTCAACTATCTTAAAGCGCAGTAGGACCCCTATCTGATTCTGTTCAAACTTTTAGAGTTTTAAAGGGTCTAAAAATTTTGCAAGAACATTCTAACTGACGAAAGGCGGGTAGAAGTGGAATTTCCCCGAGCCAGGCTGCCGAATGGGAGATGTGCTTGTCTGCGGAATTATAACATTAAACTTGTTTTTCTGAAGGAACATTCAGCTTCAAAATTTCCGAAGCACGATGTTGCATGTGAATTAAAAAATTTCCCGCGCTGCACGAAGGACTCTGAGGATTGGCAGAACAAACATCGCGTGGAATAGCGTTTTCCCTTGGAGAAAGAATATACAAGTTTAGCTGGGAAGCGAGAAGCCGAAAAATATTCAGAATGGATTGAGACCTTGAAAGGGCGAAGAGGTAGAGACGGAGAATCGTGAAAGGCGGTGAGAAGGCGAGGTGGAAAGGAGGAGAGTTGATCAGGACGTGAAAGGGAGGAGGAAGCTGTGAGTGGAACGTACGTGAAAAGGGAAGAGTAAGCTGAAAGTGAGGTGTGAATTGTTGCTCTTTAGTGCTAAGGTATTGGGAACAAGGAAAGTCAAAGGGGAAGAAGGAGAAAAAACTGGGTTTCCTTAAACATCGGCAGTACCAGGTTCATCCCACTTTCCGCCGGCAGATGGAAAATTTTCAATTCAACCCGAAGGAATAATGAAGTTGCGGTCCCTGAGTAACTGCGTCGAGAGACGACTGAGGATAAAAACAGGTTCGTCAAGCACGTCGTTACCCCATATGTAATTAACCCTGATATTTAAAAATCGACCCTTTTAATTAATTTCTTTTTTTGTAATAGCAAGCAGGACCCCCTTTTAAGTAATTGTTTTATAAATATAATTATTATATTACATCCTTAAATAAAAAATATATATGTAGACATTTACAATCTATAACTCGAAGCTCTTTTCAAATTGGTGAAGGACATTAATTATCCAAAGTTTAAAATGACGAAGAGATGAACTTAAGTTGTTGAAGCCTTGTTGACATAGTGACACATGTGTAGATGAGTTTAAAATACCTATTTGAGGTGTGTTTTGGGCTGTTAATGCCTTAGCAGGCGGTGCTCTCATAACTCTCGCGGCTGTCGCTGTCACGCTATATATCACTCCACAAATACCTACACGTTAGTTTGAAGATATAAAACTTTGTTTTATACGTAGCCATCGCCAGCTCAGGCCGCTTCGAGTCTTTTCTGATAGTTACGGGGAAAATTAATTAGGTTTATGCTAATAAATGTGTCGTTGCGAGAGGGGGAGAAATATTACCCCTAGGCTTTATGGCCGTCGGTCCTGCCCCTCCGCTGGTAATAGGATCTCGTCCCGTGCAAGTCCTATAAAACCACGCTCGTGTATTTACGGTCCTTCAGGTATCCTTGTTAGCTATATTTTGTAGGGCAGCGATCATTCGAAGCTCACGTGCGTATCGTCTTATCGAGATCTGTGAGTTCCGTCAAATTCCAACTACCATCTGCGGAACAGTGTCGACCTAATTCAAATCTTGTGACCATGAGCCACAACCAATTATCAGAAAAATATTCTTTATAAATTAATTAATGCTTAAACTAATAACTAATTCGATTTGATCATAATTCTTTACATTTTATGAAGTAATCTGAACACATTTTCTAATTATTTTAAAAACGTTATGATCTATTTCAGACTTTATTTTAATACAATTAAAAAAACGACGTTTCAGTACGTATTTGTACTTTCTTTAGGTTTTTATCCTGTGTATCACCATAAGTCTTTTTTACCACGGTGTTGCTTCAGTATACAAGATTATGGTAATTTTTTGTAGTAATGAGTTCTTAGACTGGTATGAGGCAACCCTCAATGTTACCCGTCCCCTCGTAAGCCTTTTCATTTCTACATAACTACCACATCCTCCCAGACCTGCTTAGCGCATGTTCCATCCACACACACACCTCTAATGCTAATTTTACAAGACCCTCATGTGTTAAAACGTGGCCTATTAACCGATCCCACATCTTGGTCAACGTCCTGCATATTGTTCACCCTTCCCCTATTCTACTTTCTCCTTTAGCACCACATTTCAAAGGCTTCTATTCTTTTCCTTTCTGCAACTCCTATAGTCCACGTTTCTCACCCATACGAACATTTATAACAATGATTTTCTTAATATTCACACTTATAATACCCGTAAGTAAATTTCTCTTTTTCGCGAAAGCCTTCCTTGCCTGTGCTATCCTACTCTTTATGTCTACTATACTTCTACCATCTTTAGGCATTACGCTTCCCAAGTAGCAGAATTCCTTAACTTCCGTCAAAATATCCCTTCCCAATCTAACAGCCTTTGTTATTCCACTGTTTCCCATACTACACTCCATTACCTTGGTATTTACTCTATTAATCCTCATATTGAACTCTTTCTCCAGGACTACGTTCATCACATTTATTGCAGTTTCCAAGTCTTCTTCTGATTCCCCTAATACTATCATTTCGTCCCCAAAGCGTAAGGTTTTCATTTCTTCTTCTTGAAATATGATTCCTTTTCCATATTCAGGTTTAACATTCTTCATAGTCTTTTCTACTTATAAGTTAAACAGCATGGGCGACAGACTGCATCCTGGGTTTCCCATAAAATATTCTTAATGGCCACCGTTCTTCTGGCATTCGTCTCAAATATCCATACCAATTCAACCTCCTACCTTCTATTGTATCTAATAAATAGACAGATAGATATAGATAATTGAGTGTAACTGTCTTGTTGAAACTCTGCCCTTCACTATTCTCTGCTTATTTTCTTCCTTGCTTCCTCCTTTACTAAAAATATTTGTCCCTAAGTATTTATATGTGTTGCAGCACTTAACTAAACTTCCGTCTTCCATTCCTAATTCTCTTCCTGTCCCTTCGATTACCATATACTTCGTTTTATCAAAATTTATTCTAAGGCCTCATTTCACATATTTCTCGTTCAATTTTCTTAGTATGTTGTATGCACCATCTTCGGCGAACATAACCTCATCATCAGCAAAATTCGGAGTCACCATTTATTGGTATTCTCATGGTGTGGCTTTTATCTCTCAAATTTTTGAGTGCATCATTCAAGTATATTTTAAACAGCGTAGCTGCTTTACAGGAGCTTTGTCTCAATTCCTTTATTTACATGGAATTCTGGTGACTATGTTTCCAACTTTGACTCTGTTTAAATTCTCTGTATGCGAATGTTTTATGGCGTTATTATAAGTTTTTTTACTTGCTGATTTTCCATCAACGGCCATAATTTCGATAGAGGAACACTGTCATATGCTTTCCGTAAATCTACGTAAATATGTTTTTCTAGATTATTTGCTTAACTTTTGTCCGTGACGTGTCTAATACTGAAGATATTATGGATACATGACCTGCCTGCCCTGAACCCGCTTTGAACTCTATTTTTCAGAATCTTGCCATATATGCGGCCAATAGAGCTTAGGACAGTGATTCCCCAGTAGTTGGAACATTATGTTCGAGCACCTTTTTTAAAGCTATTGCTAATAATACCTTTCTTAAAATGCCCAGGTATTTGTTGTCCAAAAAGACACACGTTAAACAATTTACAGAGAACTTTAAATCTCAAGATTCATTGCCATCATTTTGATGTCCTATTTTTGAGCGCGGGGGTGTTGTGAGTGTTCATGACTTTTTTCGAAGCATGTGGAATGTGTGGGACACGTTCCCACACAGTCTGAGTCTCGGGCGGAGCGGCGCGGTGCGGCGGGTTAACGACGCACCTATACTTCACGTATCACGCGCGTCAATTAGTCTCCCCGTGATTTACTCCAGACCTGGGGGCAGTCAGGGGCGGACAGCACCTAAACACTCCTCAACATCACACGAATTTAATAATAATCCTTCTCATCAGACCTTTATTAAATGCGTTCAAACCGCACGTCGCGATTTTGTAACGTGCACTTATAAACGCGTTCAAAGTTTTATTTTCTGTTAAATCATTGGTCGTTGATTAGGAATTTACCACTGCACTCTAAATTTTGCAACGCAAAGGTAAGATTTAGAATAGAGTTGCTGATACGTTAATCAGAAGAAAATTAAAGAACTCGATAAAAATACAATTGCACGTTTAGTCCCTATTTTAGGGCATTATCAGGTGTACACTTGAGTTGGATCATTATAAAAAAGAATTGAGAACAGTTGGAGATATAATCTCTACTTGAAGCCCAGCCCCTAACCCGTGATGTGAGCACTAGTGACGTCAGCCTAAGAATATGCATATACCTTCAATTTAAATACCACACGTAGACAAAAAAAAAAGTGAAATGAAGAAATTACTTACAGCTTCGGAGAAATTAAGTCTTAAAACACGTCACCAGAAATCATCTCTCTCAAAAAATAGTCGAATAACTCGTGTCCTTACCGCATTAACGAATCACCATTGAAAGTATTTTTAAAACATCGCTAGCGGAACAGAAAGGAATAAATCTGTCATTATTAAATATAACATTACTCTCCTATTTACTCGTCCTTGCACCTCATTGATCATCGTGTTCCGAAAATTCCTCAGTTAGGCGAACGAAATTGTGAAAATCAATTATGAAACACAAATATAAGCAATCAAACTTTTTTTTTCTGGCTCAACAGCCCTCTTGAGGGCCTGGGCCTACCGGGCTGACTGCGGGCTGTCATCAGGCGTGGCACATTCCGAATTTGGAGTGATACGTGGTCAGTGTATCAATTCCCCAGCAACCTTAAGCATTCTTATATTCTCAGATTACAATATCACATCCCTTTTCAAATAATTAAGCTAATTTTGTCGTAAATACAATTACAAATATTTGAATGGTAAAATGTTAAATATTAATGTGAAAACTGTATTTGGAATGAAGGAAAATCGTTTAATAAATTTGAAATATTGTACGATAAAGTCTTTAAATTGATTGAAAATTTGTATAGAATGAAGGGAAATCTTTTACTAATTGTCAAAAGTTTGAATGCTAAATTATTTCAATTGATTTTAAATGTATATATAGAATGAGGGGAAATCTTTTACTTACTGTCAAAAGTTTGAATGCAACATCCTTTAAATTGATTTTAAATATATATATATATATATATATATATATATGTATGTATGTATGTATATAGAATGAGGGGAAATCTTTTACTTACTGTCAAAAGTTTGAATGCAACATCCTTTAAATTAATTTAATATCTGTATACAATGGAGGAAAATATTTTACTTAATTACATATATTAGAATTATTAAGTCTAAGTTAAGTTGGAAATTGTATGTGGAATGAACGAACATCTTTTACTAAAATTCGATTATTTGAATATTAAAGTCTTTTAATTGGTTTCAAAGCTGTATAGAATGAAGAAAAATCGTTTACCAAATGATAAATACTTGAATGATAAAATCTTTAAATTTCTAAATTACACATATATTAATAATTAAATATTGTGATAAAATATTCATTACAAGTGACGTTATTAATATTTGTGACGTTACTCGTGTTCGGGGTAGGGAGGGACCAGGTCGTGATGTGTACGTTTGGATATTCCACTCAGGTCTAAATTTGCTATACAGTGCCAACTTCATCCGTTAATACATGCTAACAATTTTATAAATGAATTTTGAGAAAAGTTTCAAAAGCTGTAAACACCCCTCTTTCCAGATATCCGAAAATAAGGTCACATTAGCACATTTTATGCATATAAAATGTTATTTAATACGACCGCAATCTCTTATTCGTTATACAACGGTCAAACACATCTGCTCGGACTTTTGGCGGTGCGGAGTTAAAAGAAAGGAGACAGCATTTGAGCCGTAATAAAACCCAGGTATCGCGACGTGCCTGGGGTGTTCCCCGATTTTGGTGGGACTTTGCGGCATAGGGTGGTGTTTTCCACCAAGTGTAACGTAAATTTTATTGGTGATATGAACTAAAGAAGTGGGGATTAGGTGTTAAAAGGCTTGCTGAGAGATTTTTCGAGAGCGGTGAAGACTGGGAGATTTTCGATAGATTTCGATGGGAGATTTCAAGACAGATTTTACGTAAATATATATGTAGTGTTAATTGAGAAAGAATTTCCGGTTTACAGTTTAAAAATAGCGACATTGTAGTAATTTGTTTTCATATTTTATTATAAAATCTCATTATTAACGTATAAATTTTGCACTTGAATAATTAATATCCCCTATTCATTTCAGTTAACATGCTATTACTCATCGTTCTGATGCATAAAATAAGACAGTAATAATTACCCAAGAAGAGGTAATTATTAATTATAATTTTTTGTAGAGGGAAATTAATTATATCTAATATCAAAAATCTTAATAATTAAGATTTATTTTAAAACCGTTTTCTTACTTTGACATGATTTACTAAAACATAAAAATCCGTTGTTAGTTAAGATGAATTTTAAATTAAAATCTAGCACTCAATTCCTAGCACATTTCAGATTATGAAAAATACAGTTATTAACTATTCAGAAAGAAAGGATGGTTTATATTAATACGTTTTGAATAATCTGACTGTATTCAACTTTATTACTGTCCAAGAAATTGATTTCTTAGGATTTATTTATGAAATTGTCTTGGTGACAGCAAGGCGCAGATTTACGTGTGTTGTTCGCAATTCAGTGTCTTATGCTTAGTGCTACTTGGCTAGCAAAACCGACTGGTGGACCACCCTCCAAATCTACTCCTCAATGCGAATTCCTGAAGCGCCTCGACAAACGTCTCCACTCTCCGGTGCTTCGAGACGAAGTGCTATTTTTCAGTCAGAGAAGTGAGCTCCTGTGGTGAGAGTGGGGGATAAAAAGTGGAGGGGATGATTAAACTCCTAAACAGTTCAAATTAAAATAAAATAGTACGAATTAAAAGAAAGTAAATTAGATATTAAATTATGAAATAGATTTCTACGTCGATTGGTGTAAAAAATATAGTTAAATAATTAGAATAGCGTTAAAAAAAGAATAAATTGAGGGTGCTACAATCGAAGGGCTTTGCCTATGTTGAAAGATTCTAGAAATATCTCAATAATTATACATCAACTGCGTAGAAAACTAATCAAAACTATTCTTGAGATACGGAAATCGACAATGTGAAAAATGTTAAGATGGCTTTGATTACGTGATTTTTAAACTCTGGCCATCTGTGTATCGCGACATTTATATGTATTAAAAAAGATAATTGCAATGAAAAGTAATAGAAATATTCGGGGGGGGAAAAGTGCGATCAACATGAAAAAATTAGGAGAATTTATGTAACTTTTTAGAAAAGTGTTTGAGAAAGAAATATTGAACATAGAAGGTAGTTTCAGAAAATTAGAGCTAGAAATTCTATTTGCGAAAAATACATGTGACGCAATGCCGATCACTGGTCCGTCACAATGCATACAAACCTCTGCCAAGTACACTAGATAATGAGATTGTACTTAGAGTAAAGTACTCATACACACAACCGTGTAATTTCCAAATTCCATTATTGAAAAAAATCTGAAAAAAATTTAAATCATTAATATTTGTTACTGTAACTTATTTTCATGTATTATTTTAGCCATTTATTAGGGTTAAATAGTTTTCATTATTTACTACAACGCGTCAAAAAACACTGTTTGTAACTGACCTAACATTGTGGAAATCTGACTTTGAGGAATCCTTCTGAGGCTGCAGCCTCTCAACTTTCCGGGTCATTGATTCATCAGAGTTATGGCGTCGAATTGCTATCAGTTTTATTGTGCCTCGTAGCTCTTAAAAACTCGTACGCCAATCTGGGAACTGAGAATCTTCAGCACGCGAAAGGTTTTACGATCAAAGCTTCACGAGTGAACCAGTTTAATGATCTGTAATTCTCTTGCAACCGACTGCAGCTAATGCAACAGAAGCACGCACTACAAAACGGCAATAAAATCTTAGCAGGTGCACTTAAGGACTCATTTCGGGAAGCGTAAATACTTTTAAACTGTCTATGGCTTGGAATTGGACGTCGAGTTCGACAGGTTAGACCGCTTCTTATGTTAGGTGCACCATTTGTTTGATCTCCATTGTCCCAGAGCATAGTTCCGTGTTTACTTTCTGCGCGTTATAATATCATGGAATGTCTGTCAGTTATATCGAGTCAACTTGATACCTATTATATAAGTAGGTAAGTAAACATACTCTTCATTTAATATTATTGGCCTTTTATTTCAAATTAACGTATCCATGCTCCAATGTATATTTCGGTTTTAGTTTAAATGTTGTTGTTGTATTCAGGTCTGATGCACCCCTCCATGCTAACCTATCTTGCGCAAGCTTTTTCATTTCCATATAACTAGCACAAAGAACATCCTCCCTAATCTGTATTCCATCCTTGACCTCCCTCTTCTGTTCTTACCCCACACACTTACCATTTATGCTACATTTACAAGACCCTCGTGTCTTAAAACGTGGCCTATTAACCTTTCCTTCTCTTAGTCAACATCCACCATATTGTTCGCTTTTCCCCTATTCTGTTTATAACTTCCTCGTTTGTGATTCTATCCACTCATCTGATTTTCAGCATTCGCCTATAGCACCACATTTCAAAGGCTTCTATTGCTTTCATTTCCCCAACTCATATCGTCCACGTTTCGCACCCATATAACGCCACGTTCCATACGAACATTTTTAGCAACAATTTCCTAATATTCACACTTATATTACCCGTAAGTAAATCCCTCATTTTCGCGAAAGCCTTCCTTGTCTGTGCTTTGCTACTCTTTGTGTGGACTATACTTCTACCATCCCTACTTATTACGCTTCTCAAGTAGCAGAATTCCTTAACTTCCGTCAAAATATCCCTTCCCATATGACATTGTTTCCTATAGTACACTCCATTAGCTTGGATTTCCCTCTATTAATACTCATATTGAACTTTTTCTCCAGGACTGCGTTCATACCATTTATTATGGTTTCCAGGTCTTCCTCCGATTCTCCTAATACTACAATATGGTCGGTAAAGCGTAAGGTTTTTATTTATTATCCTAGCAGTATGATTAATTTTCCATATTCCGTTTTAACTTTCTACATCGCCTGTTCTATATTTAAGTTAAACAGCATTGCCGACGGACTGCATCCTTGTGCAAATAGTGTTCAAATAATGCAATGGTATTGTTATCTGAATCTTGGAATTTATTCAGGTTACAGAGCGATCGACTTCCAATTTTCTGCTTCATATCGTTCATTCTTAAAACAAGCAACCGTATACAATTAAGGAGGAAATGTATAGATGAAAGCTAAACTATTAAGATAGATTAGGTAGAAATAAGATAATTGGTAAGAAATTAGGACGACAATTTTAAAAGTAATCGTTTGGCTAAAAGCAGTTAATAATGGTTCAGTAACTACATTATGTAGTGCAGTAGGATCCCTCTCTAATTTCATTCGAATTTTTGGATTATTTAATGATCTAAAGGTTCGATAATAACATTATGGCTAGATGACAGGCAGGTAAGAAGTGCTTCTTCCCGGCATCAGCTGCCGGAAGGTGGACATGTCTGTCAGCGGACTTATAATATTAAGCTATCCTCGCTAAACCATCCGGAATCCAGTCGGGGACTCCAGGGACCTGAATTCAAGGCCTACGCTTGAGACGACTTAGTCGATTTATTGGGAAGCTTCACCACAGCTACTAAGATTAACATGTTCTACTGACCACTTGTGTATATTATTGTTATTTTTGTTCAAGTCAGGTCAACTCGTATAAAAGCCCTAAGCCGGATACGAGTATTTGGATCGAATAGCAGCTCGACCTTGAAGCGTGTGTATGGTAACAGCATTTCAATTATTGTTTTTCTCATAGATTACTTTTGAATATTATTGTAATTAAAGTCGCCGTTCACGATTTACTATTTCCCGTGCGAGAGAAGAGTGCATTCTAAATAACATTACCTTTATGATAAATTCTCTCTCGCTGAAGATTCTCATTTTATGTAAATATTAATTGAGTTCGGACTATTTGTGTCCTGGTAAATTCTGATCACTGTAAATAAAAAAATTATTCATCAGTAATTTTGCATTGTGTAACGATTACGGGTCTTATACTTTCATATTGTATCATTTTTACGTATTCAATTTCGTGTTAATGAATTTGTTATTTTTGTTGTTGAATTCCACTATTTTCTCGAAGCCAAGCTGTAACCTGTACACCTTTAAGTGTTTCCCGACCAACGCCTTTGCTCCAAGGCCGAGCTAATTAAATTAAGACTCCTGCAAGCAAGCTGAGACGATCTCGAGCGGTTTGGGGGGTTGTATGTACAGGGGCCAAAGACCTTCGGTATACGATGAGAGTTGTTCGCTGATCCCATTGGATCAGTCATTACTGATCGAGAAATGGAGGCGTTTGTTGCGTATCCACAGCAATACAGTATCCCGTTATCAGTAAAGCGTATGAGTAGTGCCCAATAGCCCCACCTGCCTGATGCAGGTTTTATAGGGTGAACCACCGGGTAGGATCCTTACACTACAGCCCGGGGGCCCTAGTCAACACTTGACTACCTTGCTCTACCTTCCACATACCCCCTTTTCAAATCCCTTCCTATTGTTTTAATTTACCTGCTTCAGGATCACCCTCCAAAAAAAGCTTGAATACAGTGGTTGGGTTTTACGATTTATAATCGGCGTGTAATACTCATCGACCCACAGTTAAAGGTCGCTTTTGTCCTGTCAAAGACAGCGAAATACTTTAATTACGTTATATATATATATATATATTGTCACCTCCCCTTTATCTTACAATCATATTTAACCAACTGTAAACAGCGGAGGTGGCTATCCTTACTCTCCGCCACCAGCCTACATTGTGTAGCGAAGAATAATCAGGATATTGTCCAGGCTAATTCGCCGGTTTGAGCGTGGGGTCTCCGGTAAAGTGAAAGTGATGAAAGAAGAGGGGAAAAAATAAATAAATGACAAATCAACAACCAAGAAAAATTATTTTTGCTCTTGCAATTTACTATGTTTAGATAATTGAAGCTGCTGATAGGGCGCCACCGCTTCTTGGAACGGAATTAAATACACACATATAATAAAATAAACTGATAATAAAGGAACTAAAGGAAAGTATAGAGATAAATTACACCAATTTACAAAAGAGAAACACAAATACAATTAATTTTTGACTGCAGTTTTTGGCCACAACAAATTATCGACCGGCAGAAAGTTTCCACAATCACAGATGGAGATGATATTTCCTTTTCTTTTCACAATACTTGTCTGTTGGCCAATCCGCTGGACGACTCCGGGACCATGAGACGAGGATTCTCCGCACTTCTACGTACGGACCCTTCCAACGTATAGCAGTTGTTGTCACGCAAAGACAATCTCGTTCGGCATATGCAAATAAAAGCCTTCAAATATTGAATAAATATTTGATCCTAAAGTATTGCCGTCGTCCAGCCACACTGCAATCAAAACTCGCTCCTCCTCCGTCTATGTCCGTCCAATAATCAATAGTTGATCTCTCTCTCTCTTCCCATCACCGTTCCTCAATTTTTTTCAAAGCATTAACAAGCACTCTGCGATAAAAACACTTCGATAATAACGAGGAAAAGAAATAATGTTCGTTAAACGAATTTAGAAATCCACAAATAACATCCCTGCGAGAAGGAACGAATATGAAAGAAATGATCATTTTTATTTTATTTAATTTAACTTAAAATTTTACGGTAACCATAACTGATACCACAGCCTCATCCCAACAATCACCTTACGTAACGCAAGACGTCATTAGAAATGACCTTTTTATAGTCCACCACTCTCAAAGATACACATTTATAAAGTACGTATTGAATTATTTATCTGTATAGTGGAAAAATCCGCTGTTGTGCGGTGTCAACATTTCATTGCTTATACAGCTGCCAGAATTTGTCGGAAAGAAATTCAATCAGAATCCTTCGGTTCCCGATTTCTTATTTCTTCCGATTCTCAGCTTTACGGTCCAGGCAGGAAATTTCAACTATACTAATATATTATGCAATTGGTCCATTCAATAGCCGTTAATTGATAAGCTTCTCAAATTTACCAATTTTATATTGATAAATTTGAGAATAACTTAAATAGATAAATTAGGTATATTTGGATAACCAAGCTTCCAAAACGTCTGGAAGGCGATGACGCTATCGTCACTATTCAGCTACACTGTGATTAAAAATGACTGTGATTAGTTGATGTAGTTTCACGGAGCATGTTCTTCAGAACGCACGTAAATGACAACCAATTGTTTCTCTAATAACTATCTCTCTAATTAAGTTTTGAGATTTGGGCTACACACTGGAGGAATGCGACGAGATCCTCCGATTAGCAGTGTCTAGTTAACGAGCCTTCTTGTCACCACTGCTGACACTGTTTGAAAACCCTCGAACAGTCCGAGGTGTAACTTATTCAGTACAGAAGCCATACTAACAGAAAATGCTGATTAGAACCAAATGATTAATGTTTATTTACATTTCTCGGTAAATTATAGTTGTTGTTGTTGTGATATTGCTGCAACCCTTCACGAAAACCTATCTTGCGCAAGCCTTTCATTTCCGCATTACTATCACATCCCAAATTTTCCATGAGCTGCTTAGCACATTCCATCCTTTACCTCCCTCTTCTCTTCTTACCCCAAACACTTTCCTCTAACGCTAATTTTACAAAACCCTCATCTCTCAAACCGTGGCGTATTAATCTATTCCTTCTCTTGGTCAACGTCCTCTATATTGTTCGCTCTTCCCATATTCTGTTTAGACCTTCCTCGTTAGTTTAGTTACTTCATCCATCCTTCTGATTTTCAGTATTCTCCTCAAAGCCTTCTGTTATTTTCCTTTCCGCAACTCCTACCGTCCAAATTTCGCACCCATATAACGCCACACTCCATACGAACATTTTTAGCAACGATTTCCACTTATATTACCCGTAGGTAATTTACTCTTTTTTTCGAAAGTCTTCCTTACCTGTGCTATCCTACTCTTTATGTCTACTATATTTCTCCTATCCCTAGTTATTACGCTTCCCAATTACCAGTATTCCTTCATGTCTTTCAAAGTATCCCTTCCCAATCTAACACCATTTGTTATTCCACGGGTTACCATATTACTCTCCATTATTTTAGTTTTCCCCTTATTCATCCTCACATTGAACTCTTTTCCAAGACCCAGTTCGAACCATTTATTATAGTTACCAAGTCTTCTTCTGACTCCCCTAATACTTCAATGTAATCGGCAAAGCGTAAGGTTTTTATTTATTCTCCTTGCAGTATGATTTCATTTTACATATTCCGTCTTAATGCTCTTCTTGTCTGTTCTATATATAAGTTAAACAGCATGGGCGGCAAAATGCATCCTTGGCTTACTCTTTTCTGGATTTCAGCTTTTATTTTCTTACACTTCAATTCAAAATACTGCTGCCTGTCTTCTGTAGAGGTTATTTATATTTTATTTCAATGCTCATCAAAATCCTTAATAGTGTATTCCAGTTCAAATTATCATACGCTTTTTCTATACCATGATCGTAGGCGTGTTTTTTCTTATTCTGTCTTCTAAAATTAGTCGCAAAGACAATATTGCTTCTCTTGTCCCTACATTCTTCCTAAAACCAAACTGATCATCCCTTAACTCGCATTTTATTTGACGTTACATCCTCCTATCTTCTTATTTTCGTTAATATCGTGAATGCATGATATACTAAACTAATTGTCCTGTGCTGTTCGCATCTATCAGCCCCAGTCCTCTTCGGAATGGGTATAATTACGTTTGTACTAAAATCCTCTGGTGTTCTTACTGTTAGGCAGATTTCGGAAACTATTCTGCACAGCCTTAATAATTGCTTCTTCGCCCTATAATCTTAACTCCGCTGGAATGTTATCAATTCTTGGCGCTTTACAATTGCTTAGGTCTTTCAGCCATGGCCCTATCAAACTGAGACCTCAAAATTTTGTCTTCCAGCCCTTCATCATCCACATTCTCATCTTCTTCTATTACTGACTGATCTAGATTTCCACCATGATACAGTTCTTCTAGGTGTGCCTTCCATCTTTCTGCCTTTTCTTCGTACTCCGGAATTCGCTTCCCATCCGCTTACCTGATGTTCTTGCTAATATTTTTCCTCTCTCCGAATGTTTATTTAATTTTCCTGTAATTTACGTCTATTTTCCCTCTCACTACGGAATCTTCATTGTTGCCAAGCCTCTTTGGCTGCTTTGCACTTCATATCTATCTCATTGTTTATGCACTTTTATTGCTCTTTACCATTTTCTCCATTTTCAGTCTGCATTTCATAATGAGCAGATTATGGTGGGAGGTTAAAATTATAGTGTGCAGCACTATTTCTCAAATTTCAACCAAATACAAATAATTTCTTCCACTAGTTCACTCTTCCAAAATCGGGAGCTGTTTATTAAATTACTACATTACTTTCATTACTTCTTCTCCCTCTAGCCTTCTTTACACTTCACTTCTGTACGAACTCGACAGTAATTAATACATTCAAAATATGGTACTGACTTATAAAATAACAGATGTTTTTCGTGGCCGACGTAACTTCAGTATTTGACATCGGTTTTTGGGCTGTTAGGCCACGTAAATTCTCGGCGTGTCTGCCAACGTTTCGCTTGTGAGCACCAAGCATTATCAAGGCTAGGCCAGGACTGATTAGCCTTGCTGGCAAGGTTGCTTATATATGCAGCTGCCTGAAGGTCACCTTGCGTCCGGCCGTTGGTTTATGTCGCGTACTTTTTCCTGTTTGTTCGGAAGACAGGAAAACCACAGCGGGCGAAGTTCGTAGCCAGCGTCTCTGTTGATGTTTTCCGGGTTCTTCCGGATTTCAATGGCTTCGCGTATCTTCCGTGCCCAGAAATATTTTTCTCTAACTAGTAACTTGGTATCTTCCAATGCAATTTTGTGGTTAGTTTCTATAACGTGCTCTGCAATGGCAGACATGTTGTACTGTTTCAGTCTTATATAGCGGTCGTGTTCTTTAACACGGGTTCTCACGGACCTGCCAACTTGCCACATTCACACGGTATTTGATAAATGCCTTTTGCCAGCAGTTTGTCCTGCTTGTCTTTTACTGGTGGAAGAAGGCTAGATATCGTGGTCCGACTCTTGAAAATCGGAGTAATATAGTGTTTTTTAAGAATCCCACCAATACGTTCAGTTACTCCCTTTACGTATGGGAGGAATGCTTTGTCTTTCCCAAGTGCATTTTTGGCGGATGTTTGACGTTTTAAAGCTCTGGAGATGGTTTGGCTGGTATAACCGTTCTGGTTGAGGGCCTGCCTCAATTTCGTTTTCTCCTGTTTCAGGCTATCATTGTCGCATATTTTTTCCGCTCTAAAAAATAGCGTTTTTATAAGTGCTCGTTTTTGGGCTTCGTAGTGATGAGATGTGGCCTTCAGATACCTATTAGTGCACGTGGCCTAACAGCCCAAAAACCGACGTCAAATACTGATGATGGTACTGACTCTTTACGTCCATATTGTCCTCACACGCCGTTTGTGCTAAGGCAGTTACTTACATTGAAGCCAGATGATTGTAGAAAATGAGTGTTTTATGGATTAGAGCCCCGCGATGTGGCCAGCTGTAACACGTGCTGAGGGCGCCCACGCCACGTGCGACGCTGGGCGTATTGTCTTACGGCCGGAAACCACTCCTCCGGTTTTCCTCGGCCACGGGAATCACAAACTCACGGATGCATCTTGTTTAATACTAATAACCATAAGCAAATCAAACACTAAATTACATTTGATTACCTAATCCTTAGCCTACAACACTTGTACGAGTCGTGTATTGCAACACTGCCACGACGTAATTGGTAAATCTAAAACTAGATTCGCGTCACGTAGACAAGAAATACACAAGCAGCCAATGGAAATAAAACTGTTGAAAGAACAAACGAGTTGATGATAGGGGAGGGGTTCTAACAAGTTCACTGTAATAAGCTTTACAAAAACAAACCTATAAAGAACAGTACAATTAAATAAATTGTCGGGAAATTACTTGTTACATATGCGGGGAAAATTGATCTACAGAAATTAATTACAAAATACCGTACGGAAATTAACCCGGTTAATAATTAAAAGGATGAGAAATCAGCTATTATGTACGCCAAAATTATGTATATATACTACCGTGTTGCCCTGCGGTGCCCGGAAATTCAACTACATTAGCCTTCTACAGTATTCCATTCAACAGTAAGCTCCTGATGAATAGTTTAGGAACACGTAAAGGGAAGCCTGTTAACCAAAAAAAGCCACATCCCCCGATGCAATTCCCTTCCTATGCTATTAAAAGGGAGTTGCCTGTTTCAGGGTAACCCTCATGTAACATGTTAACCCCCCCCCCCCAAAAAAAAATACTTAACCGCCATGAAATACCCCTGGGCGATAACATATAGAACTCATCAATATATCCTTCCTATAAACAATCAAATTAAATCGTAGTGATTAGAACCAATATACGCAACAATAAATTAGGAGAAGTAAATAATTAAGTAGAAACCTGCCAACCCACCTCCTAGTGAGGGATGAAATAACAAGCTATGAAAAAAATGCCTTAACCATGCGGCTTCGTCTTTCTACTGGATCCTCCAATAAATCAACTTGATTATTCCTAATACTTTTCAGGGATAGTCCAGCGCTGAATCTAGCCTGTCGCTCATTAGCCATTCCATTTAAAATAGGTTTAGCAACTGTGGAATTAAAACTACTAGCTTTAATGGAAGCAAACGGCTGATATTTATATCGATGGTCCAAAACGTACCTTATGAATCAATGCGTCTTCTTCAATATTTTACGGTTATTAAAGTATTAAGTAACATTAATCTTCAACCAACTAAAACAAAACAATAAATATTAAGCATGTTTGTTATTATAATTTATATAAATCTATAACTTACCGTATTCAAGAGAAGTATTATTTAACTACATAAAAGTACTTTAATCACCTTTAACATTAAGGAATATAACGTAATTGTTGAGGAAAACTGGTTTTAAGTGTACTTTCTGCAATTTGTCTTCTTTGACGGGGCTAAAGCCGAGCGTTTCCATGGTTCACCGAGCATTTCACAAATATATATATATATATATATATATATAATCTGAAAATTTGTAAATCATTAATATTTGTAACTGTAATATTTGTCAATAATTAGAAATCGACACTCTAAACAAATCAAACTTTTTCTCTGAAGTGATTATTGAATATCCACTGTTATAGGCTTCCCAACCAAAGTATTTCCATAAATCTGTGTCGTTTAAGACTCGGCTCTCTCCATATGATTTTTTTTTTCAAACCAGGTAAATTTCGTTACAATATCACCCATCCGATCCACAGAGGCGACACACCTCTCCGCCAAAGATAATTCTTCTTTCTCCATCTCAGGCAAAGATATGTTTACTTTGTAGTCGTACTACAAAAGGAAGACAGAAAATTTCTGATTATAATTGTTATAATTTATTTTTAGCAAAGTTCGCGTACTTTGTAGTAGTTTCGTAAAATATTTCAATATGAAAAAAAAGGATTTTCTGCTTTGAGCTGACGGTTGGTACTATTAGTTCTGTAGCCCCTTTGCATACTGATGAAGCACCGTTATGAATAATGGCATTGATGCTTCATATTAAGGAAAAGAATGTTTTTGATTATACGAGCATGGACCGCGAGACAAAGGACACTTGACGTGATTAAGGAAAACTTAGTTGTATATCATGTAAATTTTATTGGAATATTTGCATTATTAATAAGGAACTCATCCAACTGGGCATAAACATAGGTTATTGTCCTTCGAAGGGTTAAATTCCTTCTGAGCTCTTTATAACAGAAGCTATGTCCGAGCTGCACCGCTCTGGAGGTCGGGAACCCCGGAACCTCGGACAACGGCTCTCAAGATTCCGACTGGATCATCAGCGGAGCCTCTGAGGAAGGTCCACTGCACACAATGGAGATTCCCAAGATAGGATCGGGCTCCCGCACGTCCACGATCCTTATCTCGGGACCACAAATCCCTTCTCCGTGTGAATCACACCTCAGGAATGAAGTCCAGCTACCATAACACCACAAGCGAGCATTGTCTTGCCGTCACAGAACCTTGGCAATGAAGAGGAGACTGCCAGGGTCCGGAACAACAAACAAATATTCTGTCCTTCCAACTTCTCCGCGGCGTGTCTCATTTCAATAAGTGCGTAACACGCTACGAAAGAATTCATGTAATTCAGGAGAATTGAAAATACTGGAGAATAAGTATTTTATAAGACTTTTTAACGCCTTGAATATATAATAATAATATATAAATTAAAGGTTAAATAAGGTCAAAAACAAAAAATTAATGAAACATAAGAAACGATAATTTAATAACAACTACATGTTTGGTCCTGATCTGGACCCTCTTCAGGTTGAACTAAATAACAATACACAAAAATTATAACATTCCAAAAATATTACAGTAGAGCCAAAGAATACAATAATTAAAGAACCAAAAGACAAATTAAAAAAACAAAGATAATAATTTTAAATTTGATACATTACATTTCTTGAATTAAAATATTATATATACTACTGAGTAAATTCGTGTCCGTTTTTACATTGTGTTTAATGTGAAGCATTTCTGAAACAAATCGTGATTTGTAGTTACTGTCTTTGTCTACAATTTGTAAATTATCCCAGTCAATAGTGTTATTAGAATCTGAAATACGTTTTGAAATAACGGATAATTTGTCTTGTGAAAGCTTAATACTGGGTCTGTGTTCCTTGATTCTGGTGCCGATGGCTCGTTTAGTTTGGCCTATGTATACACAAGGACAGCCATTACAATTTAATTTATAAACTACATTGTGAATTTCGTTTTTATCAACTGGGTCTTTCAAATGTTTTATAATTCTGGATAAAGTATTAGATGATTTAGTTATCAGCTGGATGTTGTAGGAGTGGAATAGGTTTCTCAGAGAATTGTGTAAACGTTGATGGAATGGCATAGTAATGTAATTTAAGTTTTTCGTGGGATTTGTGTTTAATAAATCTTTTTTGTAGAAACTTATTGATGAAACTTTATGGGTACGAATTAGTTATTAATATATCATTGGTTGTTTCAATGTTATGATGACACTTGTGATGAGACAGAAAAATGGCTTTATCTGTAAGGTTATATATAACGAAAAAGTTTTGTTGGATAGGACGCGAAGAACAATTGTTTAACAGCCTGCCAGAATAAGTTCGTTCACGATACCGGTTTGTGAAAATTGTGTTCTTAGCATAAGAAACAGACACATCTAAAAATTTAAGGGGAAATTGTTTTCTATCTCGTGTGTGAATTTAAGCGAAGGATGTTAATTGTTAAATGTACATAAGATAGTATTGATTTTGTTATTGGGAATGATGCAGAAAATGCTATCAACATAACGACAACAACAAACAGCTTTGAAGTTGAGTTTGGAAAGACAATGTAACGGGCAAACACATCTGCACGGACTTTTGGCTGTGCGTGGTCAAAAGAAAGGAGAGAGCATTTGAGCCAGGGGCAATAAAACCCAGACTTCACGTCGCGCCGGGGGTGTTTCCCAATTTTGTGAGATTTGGCGGCATCGGCTGATGTATTTCCCCAAGTGTAATCATAAATGTTATTGGTGAATATCTATCCCTGCCACCTTGTGATATAAACTACAGAAGTGGGGAGCAGATTGTAAATTGGCGTGCAAGAAGATTTTTCGAGAGCGGTGAGACGGGAGATATTTTGTGACAGCTTTTTGGACAGATTGAGAGAGATGGCAAGACATATTTTTTGAGAAGTTTTGAGAGAGATGACTGGACAGTTGATTGGTATTGTGGAAAGAGAGATTTCGAGCATATGACTGGTATTATTGGACAGAAGGTTAAACAGAATTTTTTCCTTAATCAGGAAGAATAGCGGCGGCGACTCTGAGAGGGAAATTGTAACGAGGAAGGAGCTGGAATATTCACTAAGCTGACACGGTAAATTACACCTGTAACCTTGGTACCTAAAAACATCCCTGGTAATTATTACCGAAAGTTCCTCCTCCCTGTGTTTGCAAAAAGTCTTCAACAGGGTGGCACACAATAGGGCATTTAATTGGAAAACTAATTAATTGGATCTCATAACCAATAAAATTCAGGTCAATGACGCTAAAAATAAATAGAGAACGTTCAATGAATTATGAACAGAGCTACGGTTAGAATAGCATACAAACTCCTCGAGTAAATAGCTGTAAATATAAGGCTGAGCTAAAATTTAGGAAGAAAAGAGCTAATGAATTATGTTTCAATCAAGTTGAGAACCCTCCATTCAGTTATGAGAAATTAAAAATTGAAACTTTCTTCAAAAAATATAGATTCATTCCAAATAAGTTTTGGTAGAGAAAATGAAAAGAATAAAAAATTTAACAATCATTATTTGCAAAGTAAATTATAAAAATGCGTACGTCTTTATTTAACAACGATTACTGGAAATTAGAGCAACGATCTGAATTTATTGAATACAAAAAATAATCGAAGAACATAAGATAAAGCATCAAATGACTTGTAAAAGGTTTTTGGTATCATTCTTAATAATAACAGTAATTGGTTGATTGTAAATGTAAATTTCAGAAATTAAAATTTTACAATTAAAGTCATTCCCAGTCTAAAATAGATTTGCTGTCTAAATCAAAACCAGTTTCAAGTAGAACAATGTTATAAGGAACTATAAGTGTAAAATAATTAATTTATTAAAAAGGCTAATTACGAGTTCTAGGCCTTGCTTTTCTGGTTTCATCTAAGTCCTATAAATATGGTTCCAGTAATAACAAATGTCTTAATTGTGTCTCTTGTTATTTCGGTCCAGCAAACAGGACTTTAAATAAGAGAATTAGTTTTAAGATGTCAACCTGTAATCGCAAGCGTATTAATAAACATTGTATTAATTTAATCACAGAGTGGATTTAACAACACCAATATTTTTAAACAGAGAAGCTCGTTCTTAATTTCTGATGTTAAGAATCAACAAATGTTCTTAATTTAAGCATGACACCGAAATTCTTAACAAGTTATATGATCGATTGTTTTTACGTATTTTTGCATATATTACGTATTTAACTTAAGGTTTAAATCTCTGTTTTAATAACCAGTTAATATGTAATCGTCTTTAGATCCGTGTAAGAACGTCGGTCATTTTTAAATTTACTTCGTAATTGTTTCGTGTTCAAAATTGTACAACCTCTGTATATTTCATTTTAACAGACGTTAATTTGTATGTTACAAATTTTAAATGTGTTAGGGAGAGAATTGTTGGAATGAGGAGACGGAAATATAGCTTTCTGCTGTATTAAAATTTGGTAAGTCACGGGTGATAATCTAAAAAACATAAATTTATGTTGGAAAGGAGGACCATAAACATAAGAACTAGCTCTTCTACGGTAAAATTTATGTAGGTGGAACAGCAGCTCTGTTTGGCATAAAAATGCCGCAACAAGAATAGGAAAATCAGTTCTTCGCAAAGAAAAAGTTTTGTTTTTAATTTTTTTGTTCTACTTTTCTTAAGAAAAAAGTATACTTAAATTTTTTACCTTTCTTTCGGTTATTCGTTTATTTATTATGCTTATAACTTCCTCGTTAGTGATTATATCCATTCATTTCATTTTCAGCATGCTCCTATAGCATCACATTTCTAAAGTTTCTATTCTTATCGATTCTGCAATGCCTATCGTCCTCGTTTCGCACCCATATAAACGGCAGACACCAAACGAAAATTTATGTAATGTTTTCCTAATATGCATACTTATATTAGCCGTACTAGTCTACTATACTTCTACCATCCCTAGTTATTATGCTGTCCAAGTAGCAGAATTGCTTAAGTTCCGTCAAAATATCCCTTCCCAATCTAACACCCTTTGTTATTCCACTGTTTCCCATACTAAACTCCATTACCTTGGTTTTCCCACTATTAATCCTCATGTACTCTTTTTCCAGGACCACGCCCATGTAATTTATTATGGCTTCCAAGTTTTCTTCTGACTCTCCTGATACTACAATATCATCGGCATAGCGTAGGGTTTATAATTCTTCTCTCCTTGCAGTATGATTCCTTTTCCATATTCCGTTTTAACTTTCTTCATATATATGGCCTCCCTCTTCTGTTCTTACTCCACACACTTCCCTTTAATGCTAATTTTACAAGACCCTCGTGTCTTAAAACGTGTCCTATTAATCTGTCCCTTCACTTAGTCAACGTCCTCCATATTGTTCGTTTTTCCCCTATTCTGTTTAGAACTTCCTTATTAGTTATTCACCCATCTGATTTTCAGTATTCGCCTATAGCACCACATTTCAATGGCTTCTATTCTTTTATTTTCCCCAACTCCTATCGTCCACGCTTCGCACCCATATAACGCCACGCTCATTACAAACATTTTTAGAAACGATTTCCTAATATTCACACTTATGTTACCCGTAAGTAAATCACTCTTTTTAGCGAAAGCCTTCATTGCCTGTGCTATCCTACTCTTCATGTCTACTATACTTCTACCATCCCTAGTTATTACGTCAAAATATCCCTTCACAATCTGATGTTATTTTTAATTACAAATAGGCACTTATTTTTGAATAATTCTGATATTCATCCCTTCAATACAAGGAACAAAAATAATCTGTATAAAAAATGTAAAACATTGTCAATTGCACAGAAAGGCGTGCATTATTCAGGGATATCCATCTTCAACAGACTGCCGCACAGAATTAAACAGTTGTCCGATAATCAAGGTAAATTTAAGAATTTATTATGCTCATTTTTGCTTAGCCACTCCTTCTATTCAATAAAGGAATTTATAGAAGAATCGGAGATGTGTAATTTATAATAGTTTATAATACAAAAATTTGTTATAAGTATATTTTTCTTTTATACAATAAAATAATGTAATAAATGTACACCCTGACCCATTCCACATCCTTGAAGCTTAGCTTCTTTACAGGATCTACGGAATATGATTATTATTATTATTACACCTTTGTTATTCCACTGTCTCCAATACTACACTCCATTACCTTGGTTTTCCCTCTATTTATCCTCTATTGAACTTTTTCTCTAGGACTACGTTCATGTCATTTATTATGGTTTCTAAGTCTTATTCTGATTCTTCTAATACTACAATATCGACGGCAAAGCGTAAAGTTTTTATTTATTCTCTTAGCAGTACGATTAATATTCCATATTCCGTTTTAACTTTCTTCATCGCTTGTTCTATATATAAGTTAAACAATAATATTGACTGTTTTAAATTTTGATGGTAACTCAGTTACATATTTCGTTGGTAGTAAAATTATTTTCGTGCCTATATTATTATTTCAAAGTTGATATATTTTCCACTAGAGCTATATCTAATTTTTAAATGAATTACCTGGAGCAAGTGAGGCGAGTGTGGAAAGGAAAAGCGGAATGATGTAAGGGCGGGCCTGGCATAGCTGTCCCAGGGCGGGCCACATCGCCACATATTAAGCAGCCCCGATCCCGCGGGGGTCGACGCTCCCAACGACCTCTACGAGGCCGACATCACATCAGCACCTAGCCACCTACACAAAGCACTACCAGTGACACCTTTCGCTGTTGACCTAGGCGTTCTTCTCCTCGTAACAAGATAATCAAGCAAGCAATTTCCCTACATTTTCAGCAATATAAGTATTTTTGTTGTCCTTGTAAACCAATTTTGAATCAATGTACAGAACTATTGAGGGACACGGGGACTGAAATGTCAGCCAAAATCTGAATTATAATATTTTATATTAATTTGCCTATAAATTCAGTAAAGTGAAAACAGACAAAAGAAGGAAAGTGTAGCATATGCTGCAGGGTAATTTTAATTAATATGTATTATTCTAATTTAGTAAATTGCTTACAGTTTTTCCGAAAATTGTTTTTCTCAGTCTCATATTTTCTGGTATCAAAAACCTTCTACGCGTCATAAATATTAACATATTGTCTTCATTATATTTAAACATAATCTAAATGCTAATACCTTCAAATAAAAGTATTATATTTTTTAATTGTTTAAGAAGCTTAGGTGAAATAAATTTCAAAGTGCCAATTTTGTGTAACCCTAGCTCTTAGTATAAAAAACTTTTTCTTCCCACAGTTTTATTCATTTCCAAAAATAATACTGACAACTGATAACAATGGTCAGCCCTACATATAAATGTAAAAAAAGCTAAAACTTATTCTATTACGTAAAGCAAGGAACATTTAAAAACTGGTAAATTTTGAAAATAAATTTCAAAATATCTCAACAAAGAGAAAGTTTGAAAAATTTCGTACATTGCTACACATTTTCGTTGTTAACGCACGATTAATATTTCACCTCAGTAGCAATTCATTTTTATGGAGTTTCAGTGCCCGTGTCCCTTAAACAAATACGACTTGGTAGTTGAAAATGCTACATATTATAGAGAAACTAAGAGTTTGGTCAACCACACCAACTGGTAAAGAGAAATGTAATTGGTTCCTTGACCATTTCAGGAAAAAGACGTATTTTGATGGAACTAATTTTTTCATATTTTCATTGGCTTTTTGTTAAGAAATGGCGGCCATTTTTGTTGCACACCTCATGCTCCATTTCGCGTTTGCAGGGGCCTATGATTATCTTAATCACAGACCACTGAATTGTCCTATCATTTTCAAATTAACTGGATTGCCTACAGCACATTTTGCCCTACAAACATAACCTGTATTTACTTGCCCATTGTCATTTCCCCATGTACTCTTGGCAACGCAAAGTTAGCGATTGAAAGTGAATTAGATTCAATTTTCGTATGTTAATTTCTCAAAGAAGGGTCAGTTTTTTGTGAATTTACATGTAAGATTGATATAAGCTACCAATAGTAAGTCGCGTGCCATTTAAAAGTTGCATCCATTTAATAACCGATATTTTGAATTTTTTTTTTGAATTCCAAAATCTGTTGTGGGACTAGATGAAATTCTAAAAACCGCACACATGAAAGATCCCTATAGTAACAAACTTCAGAATAAATCTTTACATTGAGATTTGAGTCAACATAAATAAAAAAAACTGTGAAAGAATCGGGGATAAGTGAGCGTTTCAGTATAATAAGTCGTATGAATGATAAAATAACCCAGTGCAAAAGAAATCATAGATACTTGCAAACGCAAAAAAATCAGCGTTAGGGCTTCATTTAAACGTACGGAACTTTTCAAACAAAAAATTATTTTTTTGTTATATTATCAAAAATAATACACTAAATGTACAAACGGACCTTTAATGTGTTAATTCATTAAATATAATGTTTCAAATGTATCCTGATTGTTTTAGATTCTTTAAATTTTAATGTTCTTTGGTTATTTAATTATTGTATTCTATGCCTGTACTTTTTTAAAAATGAGTTATATCACCCTCTGTCAGTTTCGGCCCAAGTAGGTACAGGTTCCCTGTTCAGCTTAATTTTTACCTGATGAAGTCTCAAATCAGAGACAAAACGTTGTAATATTTAACATTTAAATTTAAAAAAACTGACAAGGAGCTGATATAACTCTTTATTATATATTTAATTGTCAGATATACTATTTAATTGTACTTTTTTACCTTTTTAATGTAATAAATTTGTTGAAACTGAAGAGGGTCCAGATCAAGACGGAAACATGTAGTTGTATTAAAATAATATGGTTTTGTTTTACTAATTTTGTCTCAATTAAACATTAATTTTTCTTTGATAGTCATGAAACCACTTCTGTACTACTTGAGTTGGTTGATACAGCGACGTGATGTTAATTTATCATTTTTTTGTGTAACCCTTCACATAAATATTAGTATACAATCAGTACTGAGGAGAACTTGTGTATCAGGTCGAAGCTGAAAACTTGTAGGTCGAAACATGCTCCTAATAAATATTTTCTCTATCGGTATCCTGGATCCAATAAAACGTTCTGGAGTATTTATCCAGACTCGTTGGACAGCCAATGTTTCATCTTCTAGCTCCACCATCGTCAAGATCATTGGATTCCGAATGTGTTGCAATCCAGACGGTGACTGGTTCATAACTATTCACCTGGTGGGTTGTGATTTACCGGGTATATTGATGCTCTGGCCTCTGATTCGTCAGCGGGTTTTTATTGTCTGGTTGCAAATTACCTCCAAAACCCGTGATTCTTTATTTTGAGATAATTTGAAGCTCTGCATAGGTCTAAGTCATTGTCTAAATTCAACTGCGGATGTGCTCATTTCTGTGGATTTGCTGATTACATTCCCCACTATCGAGTTGTACGGTCTAAAACTCGCTGAGTGTTGGTTTCGCTGATGGCGGCAGGTAGCTGTGTCAAGACCATGGTGACTGTTCTCCCAGGCGACAACAAGGAAAGTGGTCTGCTTGAGGTCGTAACCTCCGCTCGCAGATCTTCGTGAGGCAATGGGCGTCTCCAAACAGCTACTCATCTTCTCTTAATTACTCCATTAACATCACTATTCCTCCTCAACTAACTCTCCATTACACCTCACTTCACCATTTGCTCATCTCCAACTAATGAAAACTCTTACACTCTCAGGCATGATTCTTTTTTTTTTGTGACCGCATCATTCGGTTCCTAACTGTTGTTCGCAAACGTTTTTAACAGCATGCGAGCTGCTGTTTTCTTTGCCGTCTAAATTGACTTCATATGCTCGTCCTCCCGAGTTTGGGGGGACAACGAATTTTGAGCATGACCTCGAGCCGGATCCATTTAATCTCTTGACAGTCGGTCACTTAAATGAAATGTTCCAGGCTTTCAAAACATGCCGCTTGCCTGCCAATTCTGGACACAATGTCAATCGAATTAAATGCGTTGTATAAGACAATGAGAATATAAAAAGCCTTTCTTAACTCATCATCCAAATGCCATGTCTTGCTGTCTGTGAAGAGGGTTGCTGGAAGGTCGAAGGGAGAGGTTACATAATTTATGGCAGCCGACCCTTTTCGAGGAGTGGACGGTTCAAGAGAGGTCAGTGAGCCAGGTGGAGGTTGACTTCCTCCTTCCTGGTTTTTCTCTTTCCCTCCCCCCTTGGTCCATGGCCAAGGTAACTAATTTAAGACTCCTGCAGGCTGAAACGACCTTTGGTAGTTTGAGAGGTGTATGTACGGGGGTCGAAGACCTTTGGCATACGGTAAGAGTTGTTCGCTGATCCCATTGGACCAGTCGGCCAACTGCCTCTCAATACTGACCAAGGCACGGAGGCGGGTTTGTTGCGTTCCCACAACAATCCAATCTCCCGTCATCAGAAGGAGTAGTACCCACTAGCCCGACCTACCTGATGCAGGTTTTCTAGGGTTTTTCCCTGCATCACCTTTAGGTGAAACACCGGGTAGGATCCTTACACAATAGCCTGGGGGCCCTAGTCAACCCTGGGCTACCTTGCTCTGCCTTCCACATCCCCCTTTTCAAGTCCCTTCCTATGCTATTAAAGGGGAGTTGTCTGCTTCAGGATCACCCTCATGTAGCTTGTTTCCCCTCCCTCCAAAAAGGGGTGATCAGTAACAGAGCGGACAGCGAAGTACGCACTATGTATTTAAGATTTCCAGAGTCGTGATATAATGTTCCAGTAGAAAGGACGAATTAAAATTCTAAAATGTAAGAATTAAGGAAGATGTTGTTGGAAAGAGACAGTAGCTGAGAAAGGAGGAAATTGTATGATAATTTCAAAGTTTACTTCGGACCTACTTGGGATTTTTATACGACGAAACGAGTATTTAAAAGTGAGGAAATTTAAGTGAAGAGAAATTAAAATTTAAAGTAGCGATTTATTGTTAATATGTGTACCCATGAAAGTGATCATCGGAAGGCGAACGAGAGGAAGTAATTGGTTAACATTCTGGACTGCAGATAAGTCAGAATAAACTTTTGACTACAGAATCTTTATAACAAAAAGCCACCATATTTGCCTATATCTCCCCACGAAATATTACCCAGGGAGAAAGGTCTCACTATATTAAATTAAAATTTGTTTGTTATGTTGTAAACTATTTTAGTAGTAAAATAAACTCAAAATTTATAAACCAAATTAATAGTAGCAGAATTCAATACAAATCCTTAATACTAAAAAAACATGAAACGAATCTTTACAGGCGATACCGCCAAGAAACCTGACATATTCGCCTACAATTTATTGATTGTATGTAATTGGAAAAAAGTTATATTATGTATTACTAGATAAATAAAAATTTAAATACTGTATTTGCTTTGACGATGATACTGTTTCTGATATAGTAAATACTTAAAAAGATCTGTGTAGATATATAGAGTCAAGGACATTGATAGAGCGCTTCTTACACGAAATTATTTATAAGGATTGTAATGTTATATGAGATTTATAATACTGGCAATAATAAGTCCATTGATTAATTAAAAAAAAACAGCGTTCCGTTATACATTCTTCGGTTTCTTAAACGGATAAATTATAATAAACAGTGTGTTATTTAGAACCAAAAGTAGTATCAAATTAACATTACAACTCAAAGTAAGAATAAAACCTTTATAGTACTGTAATAATGAATGTGTATATTGTAAAAAATATTTTTTAAATTATAAAACGCGTTTTACGGTCCAATGCATGACTGAAATGAGTGTTTAAATATTTCGATAGCTTATTGAATATCCAATGATAACATGAGGAAGTATAAAATAAAAATTGACGGAACTAGGACTAGAACCTTCGCAAACCTAAACCCAAATTAAAGCAGCAAGCACAGAGCCCTAATTTAGTCGTAATCACGAGCGGGGGGGAAGGGGGTGGTTTACCAGGTATGAACCCACGAAAGAATCAAATGGTGCGGAACTAATGTTACGTCATGGAAGCTTTTGGTTCAGTCATAGGTTATTTTCTGTCCATTGGAACCTTAAGCGGCCTACTGTCGTCGTCAAAGTAGTAGAGCTTTGAGTTTGAAACCTCACTGTGCCCATTCGGATAGATCTACGTTATTGAAAAAGATTTCGTTTTACGCAGAGTTTAATGCTATTTTATGATATGTAAATAAAAAATTTAAAGCATTTTATACTTATGTTTTGCTGAAAAAACTTAAAAAACCAATGTTTTTTTGTCTTTCTTTCATATAACTCGACTTTGACAACTCATATATTTCAAACTGTTGCTTTAAATGACTTGAGAAATTAGCAAAAAAAAGAGTGCAAACCCTTACAAACCTATCCGAAAATTTTGAATCTTCTGTGTGTCTTTAGGTTTTCTAAATTGCTTAATTATTGGACCTCTACTAACTCTTGGACAGCGCATTGCAGAAGAGTAGGACAAGAGTTAGTAGAGGTCCACTAATTAATTAATTTAGAAAAACGTAAGATACACAGGTGATTCAAACTTTTCGGATAGGTTTGGAAGGGATTGTACTGTCCTTTGAAAAATTTTCAAACTATTTAAAGCAACAGTTTGAAATCTATGAGTTGTAAAATTCATCTTATATGAAAGAAAGACAAATAAACCCTGACATTTTTCAGTTTTTTCGCCTAAACGCAAGTATAAAACGTCTTTAAAATTTTTTATTTAAATATGATAAAATGGCATTAAAGTCTGCGTAAAATGAGACTTTGCACAATTACATAAGTCATTCCGTGTGGGCACAGTGAGATTTCAAACTCAGGGCGACGACAGTATATCGAATGACTCTCCTCAGTGTCCACGGGTTTGAACAGTTACCGTCCTCAACTGGTCTATGTTTCCTATAGAAAGTGATGGCCGCAGGCTACCAAAGACTCGGATAGTTACGGCCAATTAATTATTTCTACTATACATTATATTTATTGTATTTAATTTATAAATTAAAACTAAATTTCTAGTATGAGAATTTAGTGAATGTAGCATGACGCCTTGTAAATTTAGCATTAGAGGGAAGTGTGTGGGGGTAAGAACAGAAGAGGGAGGCCAAAGATAGAATACGCTAAGCAGATTAGCTATGAGGAAATGAAAAGGCTTGCGTAAGATAGGTTAGCATGGAGGGTTGCATCAGACCAGTCTCGGGACTGAATACCACAACAACAGCATGATGTAAATGAGAAGGTACATTAAAACTAATGTTACGATTACGGTTGATAATTATTACAATGGTAAAAATTGTGTGCATTTAAAATGAAATAATAGTAATTCCTTAATTTTTGAGTGTAAAACAAAATGTAAAATTTAATGTATTATGATACTAAAAAGTAGATGTTAAACATGATTTATTAATTTATGTGTGTCGCTTTCACATTAAACGTCGTAATATAAATAGTCCGGCCAGCCACTTAGAGCGGCAGAGAAAAAATATAATTGTTCAATTATTTAGCGGGTGTGATAGACCTGAATTTTCTTAATTTATTGTAATTGCAATATTGATAAACATATTGCAGATAAATATGGCCGGATCCTTGATCGAAAGCGACTGCCTTTTTTTTGGTTAACAGGCTACATGAGAGTGATCCTGAAACAGGCAACTTTAATAGCATAGGAAGGGTATTGAAAAGGGGGGTGCGGAATAGGCATTGTCTGAACTACGCTGTTGATCAATAAATTTCGACTGCAGGAAAATTACTGATTTCAATTTATCCAATACAGAAATACTGAAATAATTATCATAGACAAGATACGTCGTACCGCTACCTCCTCATGTTCTGATAAAGTCATATAATTTTTTTCTATTCAAATCGCTTTTGAATATCCTATCATGACATTAGCAAAACCTGGAAACTAATCAACATTTATAAGACGTGATAATCGTTAATCCACGGAGCATTGTTTATCTCATTCAGTGTTTTTATATGAAGGGTGCAAAAATAAGGGCGTGTGTATGTGTAAGAAAGAAAGAAGGATGGAAAGAGAGAGGGAGAGGGAGAGAGAGAGAAAGAGAGAGAGAGAGAAGAATGCTCTGTCCAATTTCAAAAGGCGGCAAGCGGTGCTAATTACTAAGCATAATTTTATGACTACTCAAATCTTTGTATTTCCTATTACAGTTTGCATTGACTGCACAAACGTGCAATAAATTTTCTCATTCGTTTCCACGACCAATGCAAGGCTATTCAACGTCACCCAGATATCTCATAACCGTCTTCCTAACCTATTTCCCTGCCCTTTATAATACCAACACATATTTGTTGTATTTTATTGCCCATCAGTCAAATCTATCACCACAATATGTTCTTTATTTAATTTTGATTGCTCTTTTTCTTTGGAGAACTTTCCTGAAATTTTAGTCCAACGTCTGATCTACAGTGATCAGTAATTAAATACCAGAAAATCATTTCCTCATTAAATTAAACTTTAAATCAATTTAATTTAGTAAGGCAGTTTAATTTCAAAGTATTTATCTTTCCATAAATGAATTTAATGCCATTTCGTTACCGTAAGAAAGAGACTATCATTCCCGTAGAAAATTGAAACTGTACCAAAAAAGACCAAATTTCAGCAGAGAAGGCATCAGTCATTTGTGAAAAAACGTCGAAAAGCTGGACCTTCAAACGACGTGAGTTTTAAAATTAAAATGGCATCGATACGCGAAATGCGCGCTTAAAACATTTTAGGTAAGCACTATGATAGAAACAGTTTCGGTTGAATTAGTCTCGGACGCACATTTACTAATTACATCACTACGGACACTGTTAAAAAGTTATGGAGGACTTTTTAATTACGAATTGATATATCAAAAACAGATTATATACAGGATTTTCAATTTTTATTTATGTGGATATTTTCTAAAAAAAGGAACGGTACTGGGAATAAATTTGTCTCAATAATATATTCGAAATTTAAATATATTTCTATCAAATTTAGGTACTTTATTATTTTATTACTCATATAATTCATTCAAGTCTGTTAAACAAAATTATTAAAACATATCTTAATAATCTTATTAAATATCTTAATACGTAATACCCAAATATATGTCTCAAAATGAATGTCTGATTATTTGCTATTAATAGCAACATAAAATTTCGGCTGTTTTCGCCATGATGCCTGTAAATGAATAAATCGGTACGGGAATTATATTATATATAAAACAATATCAGAATAAATCAAATAATTAAGGTCAATAAAATTATTTAGGGTTTAAGTGGTTTTATGGTTGGATGCTAATAAATACTTGAGGAATAATTCTAAGACTGTGTATAACGGGTACAATAAAAAAATTTAAAGTATTAAGTACATGGAAATTGGTTCTCAACATAAAACTTTTATCAGTGTGTATCTTTATTGGCCGTATGCTATTTTTTATTAAATAAATAAAACGTTCTAAAATATATTACAATATCCAAACAATTAACTGGTATTCTTTTTACACACCTCCTTGGCAGTGGCGGTTGGTTCATGTGTGCTTCTGTGCTACAGCACATGAATTAATTTAAGAGGAATTATTTGTTTTGTAATTTTAAGAATCTCTAAAATAATAGTATTATAAGAGTGTTAATTTCTGCTTCGATTACGAAAACCTTAAATTTTCCACCTCCCAGCGCGCTCCCTCCCCTATATCTCGTGGCTACATTCTTTGTAGCACGTGAATCTTGTCTGCAACGACAAATGCGCATGCGCAGTATTACCGTTTCACACCCCTGCTCGTCTAACATCCAGCAATAATATGAGCTACCAAACGCACAGCGTCGTCAGAGCTGTAGACAGCCTCATCGGGATACAGTTTTAAATGTTTTTGACGAGTTAATAAAAAGGTTACTGTTCATGCGCTAGTTGTGGTTTATCTGGTTTAATCAACGTTCATTAAATATAAAAAATGTCTAACAGGTTGCATTTCGAAGACTTTCATAATTCTGAGAAAATTACCGTACGATGCTGCATAAAATATTCCCATAATATGTGACTTTTTCCTAAAATTAACTTTCTTTATTTAAAATATGGAATAAGTAAAAATACTGTCGTGTTAGTAATTTCCGCAAATACGGTTTTATACTTTTACAATTTTAAAATTTCGTTTCTATTACACGTGATGGAGGCGAAATTACAATTGTAGCATATTACGGGTCGTGGTGATTTAACAACCCTGTAGATGTTGTAGTATTATTAATATTTTCATTCTCCTAAATTTTGTCTTGGGGTGATGTAGCACATAACTTTAAATACGAGCCGCCACTAATTCTTTGCCATATATTACTTACGCAATAGTTACCAATAAACAAAAATTATACATGTCTATTTTTTTCTTTTTCATTCTAATGATATCCGAATAAATAATTCATTTTGATTTTCCATGGTATTAATTTTAAAGTGCCAATGATTTGAAATATGGGTTGTAAGTTTTCTAATATTTCCACTTTCATTACAATTATTCACAACCTTGATTTAATTATTATAGTTTTATAAGTACTGTATAATTTTCGCCAAACACTATTGCTATAACTTTTTAAATGATTTATGCATAAACATCTTACAGTTTTAGAGAAGGATACTGGAGAATTCTGATGAACGTTCCTGTCATGGTTGATAAAAAATAATGAGAAGAAATACATTTTGTGACTGTTGTTCGAATTTTATTTATAAATAAAAAAGTAATACTATCGTCTATTAAATTTTAAGAGGAAACATTATTAAAGACATACACAATCAAATTTCGTCTGACGTAAACTACAGACAAAAAAGATTCCAGCATAATCATAAATTTTATTTGACATTGTTTCGTTAAGATAGTAATTGTTCAGTTTTGAATTAAAATATTAAAATGTAAGTAACACAGACTTACGTTTTTAACGGATTATAATATACATTAATTAAATATTAGAGGTTCAAAACGTGAAAATTTTGCTTTCTAGACTGTGTTCAGTGATGATGACGGTCAAAATGTAATTTAAAATGGCATTGTAGACCATTAAAATATAACAAGTTAAAATGAAGTAAACAATGATAATGATACAAAAAAAATTAAACCTCTATAAATCAGAGTATCCGACATTTTTTTCAGGTTATGTATACCATCTTTGGCAATTAATTCAGTAGGATTACAATTTATATATAGCATTTAGCTCACCAGTAGTGTGAAATAAATTGTTTTATTTATTCAAGACTAACATTTTGCCAATTTAAATTATGGGGACAAATGTGGGAAACATTTATTTGTGAAACAAACAGCCAATACAAGAGTGAAATTTTAGGATGATTCCATGTAATGCAGAGTAACAAATAGGGGAAGTCGGGACGGAACGCGTCACTTATTGTTTAACAATTTTTGCCAAATTATGGGAAGAGAAAAATCACTTCATAAAAATATCATACATTAGTTTATGCAATTATTTAGTTAAGCTAATATCAATATAACTTCAAACAAGGAATTTATATTTTTAATAAATTTTTAAAAAGAAACTTACTAATTTCCCGTTCTAACCCGGGGGTGGGGCACAAATGGATAGGATGTTTTTATATACAATTAGTGCATTAAAATTAAATTAAATTTATTAAATATCTTAACATCTTTTATATTTTCTTTCTGATATTTATTTAGCGTACGGTTGATGCCTTTAGCAGTTTTTGCTTTGTCAAAGAGATTTTTTATTAAATAAAAGAAAACCACTTTGAGTTGTCAATTCTGTATTATTTCAAAAGCTTTCGGCCATGGGCATTTTCAACTGTAAGTTATAAATATTATACATACCCAAATTTATTATTAAATCATTAATTTTTTTAAGTTGTAATAATTACTATGACGTTAAAATAGCTATGAACTGATAAGAAAAATATATAAGTTGGAATTACAGGATGAATATGTTATGGTAAGCTTTTACCAATGTGCCTTTAAATATTGTGATTAATGAAATCAACAATAACTGGAAAAATATTATGAATAATTCTAAGACTAAAATTAACAATTGTTCATAGAAGGAGAAAAATTGTGCAGTGAAAATAGTTCTTTTAAATATGAAGGCGAATATTACAAGCAATTATTTGGTACATCTATAGGGGGTTGATTAACTTGTATTTTACCTGGAATTTTTAGGAATTATTTTCTGAATAAATGTATTTTTTAAAAGAGTTTTTAACTATTAGTTATAGTTAAATATGTTGATGACATTTTTTGTATAATGAATAAAAGTGATATTGACCCTATGGTAGAATTTATTAATAGTACTCACGAACGAGTGAAATTCAAGTTCGAATTAGATAATAATAAACAATTAAACTTTTTAGATGTGACTATTGTAAGGGTAGGAAATAGATTAAAGACCAAATGGTTTAAGAAAGAAGAAAATGCAGATGTTATAGATCAAATCATCCATTTAAATTTAAGAGTAATATTATTAAGAATTTTTTACCCAAAGAATTTAAATTGACTGATAATGAATATATAAATGAAATTGAACATACATGTTACAAGATGTTAGGAGAAAATTGGTATCCATTAAATTATATTAATATAGTTTAGAATATATGTATGAAATATATAAATAAAATTAATTTGGAAAAGAACGCAAGGCATGTAGATATTTAAAATGTATGTTTAAATGACATTGTGGTTGTTATAAGCATAGTAGTTCTAATATTGACAATAAAGTTTGATTTTATAAATATTTCAATTTAAAGAAATTTTAAAATTATAAAGATTTTGTAAATGAGATAGATAAGATTGAAAGTAACAATAACTTTGTTAAAACCAGTAATACAAAACATAATTTTTACAGTGTTACGTATATTAATGGTTTATCCGAAATTTTATCAGTAAATAACTGACGAATAACGGTTTCTAAGATTTAAAATTAGCATTAAAACCAGTCAATGAAATACATAATTTGTTAGACAGCATGAAGGTTAAAATCAAAAATTAGGATATTAGAGAGTTTATATATAGAATCAGATGTAAAGATTGTAGTAAAAAATATATTGGAATAACTGGTATGAATACTAAGAAAAGAATCTATCATCATAAAAGTAATATGAAAACATGAGATATTGCAGAGGGAGAACTTAAGGGTAAAGAGAAATATATATATATATATATATATATATATATATATATATATGCAATTTGTGTTAATGAAAGGGATGAAATAGGAGGCAACATTAATATTCATTGTGCAAATTGTTTGAACTTATTAATGAAAATATTTCAGGTTTTAAATATGTATAATAAATTACATGTAATTTTTTATTTAAATGTGGTATGTAAACTTAATTTTGGTATAATTTACATATTATTTTATAAACAAAATGTGTTTAAATTATTACTGGATATTGTAAATAAATTATTGTAGGGAACTAATTTGACTTACGTATTTTAATGACAATATTAACGTATGGTTTAACGAATAGTGTTTCAAATTTGACTGAAGTTGTGCCGTAATTGTATTTTACGCAATGTAATGTTTTAATTGGACACTGATGAGATGTAGACGTGTACCACTCTGCTACTATGAATTGTAAACCGTACGTGAGATAATTGAAATATATAGATAAATTAATGTTTGACAGATACATATAAGTATTTTTGTTCTGGATATTTTATGAGTAATAACTTTGTGTCTGTATAATATTGATATCTTACAGTTTTGGCCGAAAGCTTCTGAAAGAATATTTTCTTGGCAACTCAAAGTGGTTTTCTTTTATTTAATTTTCATTTGTTAAAGTTATTTTACTTAAATTTGTAAATGCAGTCTTTTCGAACACTTTTTCCTTTTAACCCGTTCATTTTCTTTCTCAAGTTATTCTTTTTCGGTACAGCATTGTTTAACCTAAGCTATATGACCAGAAAATTAATCGAGGAATCCAAAAAATGGGGACTCGAGATTAATATAGACAAAACAGAATGTATGTGCATTGGAGGAACAGCACATAATATTAAATTAGAAGATGGTAAATAAATTAAATATAAATATTTAGGCATAAAGATAACACAAGATGGTAAACTGGATGATGCCATACGAGACAGGAGCATGCAAGGTAGAAGAGCCATATCCATGATGAATGGAATACTATGGGACCAAACCATATCCAAAGAAAACAAAAAACTGAGCTATAACACAGTAATTAATAGTATAGTAACATACATTAGTGAAGTATGGCCAATCAAACAAAGTAATGAAAGAGTGTTAATCACGACTGAAATGGACTTTTAGAGGAGAGCAGCAGGAAAAACCAGACGTGAAAGAATGAAAAATGATAGGATGAAATGGGTGTCGAGAAGATAATAGTGGACGACATAAAAAACTAAACAATTAAAATGGTACGGACTTGTACAAAGAATGACAAATGTTAGATTACCAAAACAGATCCTGTTAAGGACACCGCAAGGACGCAGAAGAAGAGGAAGGCTAAGAAGGAGCTGGAGAGATGGAATCGGAAGGCGACGTAAAACGCCATAAATCGAAATACTACTACTATCGTGTAACTCATTCTTATAAGGTGACTCTGACAGGTTGTCCTTTTTTTCTTGTGGAACACATTACATTTGGCCATATAGAGTATCCCGTTCCGCCCCGCACGCTAGTTTCAATTTATAGTACAAGTAAATTGAAATCTTATACGAACTTATTTACAGATAAAGACGCCTAGATTACGAATATTTACTATTGAATAGTTAAAATAGTGGATTTTTGTATATTACCTCCTGTCGAGATGTTTCAAAAATTATAATTTCACGGGTGTAAGATGCCAAAACGGGAGTTGATTCACGAGTTGGAGTCAGAACTTGGTCAAGTCGGCTGTAACCTTGACCAGTTACAATGTTCTACCCTTATTTCCTAACGTCTATCACTATTCAGTATCCCGTCCTATGTTCCGCCCCGACTTCCTCTTGACGTAGCGCATCATAACATCAATTTCATTTTTTCATGCCAGGCCGATGTTGTCCTTTTCTGCTCTTTTTGTTCTGGAGTTGATTGGCAGGCGATCTCTCAAGTAAACAACTCTCTGAAGTTATCTGCATTTGGACAGGCGAACGCAGGCTGACCTTGGCAGCCATATTTCCCCGAATCTCCGATCCTCGGGTGGTGGGTGGTGGGTGGTGACTCGTTAATTGCGCACCATGATGAAGGGATGCCTCTGGCAGGGCGATAAGAGTCCAGTGCCTACACGGGAATATTAGTAGCCGTATCGGCGTTGCGGCACCTCATTTGGGTAGCATATGGCGTAGCTGTGTCCCTATTAGCCTCGCACAGATCTGATTGCCGGGAACACACACACACGCACACGCACGCACAACTCTCGCCGCGGATACAGGGAGGCACCAAAGTCGCCTCCTCGTGCACCTGCGATTGCAGAGCCAATTTTAGCAGGTGTCAGGGGCTGCAAAGCTTCGGCACGAGACCCGACGACGACTAGACCGTCCAAAATTGAGGGAAACGACCGGAGACTCTGCCCTGCTTCGGGAATCCCCCGAAGTTACGCGGTCTCGGAGGTAACACATTTACTACTTTCGAGAAAGGGACACTAAAAACTACGGGCAGTCTCAAGACCATTTAACGTTTTAATGAGGACATCAACTTCCTGATGCGGATTATTCTTCAGTTGAGAACACGCGTAATGTGCGTACATTATTTAATAGCTACTGAGTTGCATTGAGTAGCAATATATTTGCAAAATAAGTAGTAACATCCTGTCATCATTGCACATCGATATTTTGAGTACACTAACCTTTCCTACGGACATACTTCAATTGTAATCCCTATCTCTAATTGGGGAAACTGTTCCAGGAGTAATGAAATATTTAAGTTGCAAAAGCGTGCAATTAGAATACTTTCTAGCATGAATTCTAAATCGAGTTGCAAACCTTTCTTCAAAAGTTTGCAAATACTTACTTTACCAAGCTTATATATTTATGAAATATTAAAGTTTGTAAAGCGAAACACTAATTTGTTTCAAACAAATGGCGAGTTTCATGAATACGCGACTAGAAATCGTTCAGCTCTAAGGTCGGACAAGCATCGCCTTGCTCTACACCAGAAAAGTATTCACAATACCGGGGTAATTTTATACAACAGCCTTTCGCCAGAGGTTAAAAATAGTACCTACAAAAGCTTCGTGAAGCAGAGTAAAACTATTCTTTTAAATGGCGCGTTTTACTCGGTACAGGATTTTCTTAATCGTCCTTCTAGTATTTAAATCAAGGTTCCTGCAAAAAGTGTTGAATGAGCTGCCTTATAAAATAGCACATCACATATCTTTAAAATTTCTATTGAGTTTTTTCTGCTCTTTTGTTTGTTTGTTTCATGTATTGCCTGGAGCTACGACGGAAGGACAGTTTCCTGGTCGCAGAGCTCCAATTAGTTAAAACTCCATTGCGTGTTCCTCGGTGTGTGCTTGTTTGTGTTTCCCAGTGTGTGTTCGTGTTGTGTTTATATTGACTTTTGTCTATATACACTTTCTTTTACTATTTTATTTCCTCAATCGAGGATTAATGGAAACAACAATAAATCTAAATCCAAAACCTGGGAAAGATCATAGTCTAGCAGTAAACTATACACCAACAGCTCTAACGTCCACACTATGTAAATTAATGGAAAAATTAGTCAACAAACGTCTCCTTTGGCATCTACAACAAAAGGATTTCATGTCACCTCCCCAGAGTGGTTTTCAAGAACGACGGAGCACAATGGAATACCTAACTAGCCTCCAAAATGAAATATGCAGCTCTATGATCACTAATCAACGTATCATTGCTACTTGCCTTGTAGCGCAGTAGAACCCTGCCCAATTTTCATTCCTATTTATGGAATTTTATTTTATATAAAAATTTCAGTAAGAACATGGCGCTGGCCTGGTAAAAGGGGGTTTTCCCGCCGTCGAGAAGGCGGCCGTCTGCGTGCTTATAACGGTAGGCTTGTTTTTGGCTGAGAGAGCGTTCATCTTTCGGGATTTCCTAGGGGGACAGGCCTGTATTATCACCGCGCTTGGCGGAGAACCCACGACAATTGTAACGTGAGAGAGTTATATCCCTTGGAGGGGGAATATACGGAGGTGACCTGCGAAGGTGAAGGGCTGAAAAATAGGCAGTAATGTAAGGATTGACAGGGAGAGGAGAGTATGAAGCTTGGTTTGATCATTGAAGGACGCAGAAGTATGGTGTGAGACTTAAAGATAGCAGTGAAGGATTGAAGTGTTATTATCCGAGGAAAACAACAAGAAAGAAGGAGGAAAAGGCTCGAGTTTTCCTCAATTTACCAGAAGATCCTGGAGCATCCAGAACAACGAGAGAAGGAAGTCCAGTCTCCCGTTCATCCCCACCAAAAAAAGACGCACAGGCGAACAAAACAGGTTCATTCAGTGAATGTAAAATGCTGCACGTGTTTACCCAACTAATAATTTAACCCTTAGAAGTTTAAAATCGTTCCCTTTTATTATTTATTTTATATTTATAATCTTCGCACAGGACCCCATTTTAAATTATTCTGTTTTTCTTTAAAAAAATGTGTATATTTAAACAAAAACTTAAATTTATACAATTAATTAACACCGCCCCCCACCCCCATAATTTACAGCCTTGACATTGTATGGAGACTGAAATATTGGGTATCCAACATTTAATAACAACTTATATAAATTAATAGTTCTTTTAACACCATAACTCAGTAGGACCAATATTGCAAATGTTTGCATCGTACTGAATCAAATAATTTTATACTTGAGAGAGAGAGAGATACAAAGATGTGGACACAATTTATATCAAAGGATGGAAGAGTTTGTCGCAAGAGAGAACTAAAAGAGGACTGACTAACGGCGGACATCGTGAGAAGTGTGTTATGTAATTATTTTGGTTCTGACATCGGAAGTGTTACGTGGAAAATGGCAAAAATATAAAATTCGATTAATAATCTATGACTAAATAAAAGAAAGTAGTAAAAATGATTTCTGTACATTGATTCTATCTTTCAAGATAAATATATTCGGCACGCCTGTATAAATGATAATGTTAGTAATAATTCTCTTCCCAAACGCATTTTTATTCTTTTCATCAACATCATCAAATTGCGGGAGTAGTTTTTCGTAAATTTCATGCCCGGCATTTTGATTATCATTACTATATATTTGTCATAGAATTTTTCCCACGTCACGAGTCTTACGGGGGTAACCAAAGCTTCTCCATCAATATCTTTCATTACTTTATTAATACGGAAGGGTTAAAAATATATGCTTCGGCCCATCGCAGCTCACTCAAGACATTGACGCGACGTCATTGTTGTCAGGGAAACGTTGTTGTTCCACCGGAGGAGCGCAGTGACAGTTCAGGGCGACACAGTCGCCTCCGTCCGTTTTTTCCCGTCACCGGGCAAAGTGAAAGGGGCCAAAAGCTTCTTCAGTACACTGAGCTTCCGTATTTTCCCCGACCCGGGCGATCAGGGTAAAACGGATAATGTATCAATTTTCTTGAAAGATAGAATCAAAGTACAGAAAATAATTTTTAATACTTTTCGCGAAAGCATTGCTTGCCTGTCCTATACTACTCTTTATGCCTACTACACCTCTACCATCCTAGTTATTACGCTTACCAAGTAGCAGAATTCCTTAGCTTCTTTCAAAATATCCGTTCCCAATCTAACAGCCTTTGTTATTCCACTGTTTCCCAAACTACTCTCCATTACCTTGGCTTTCCCTCTATTTATCCTCATATTGAACTATTTCTCCAGGTCATCACACGTCTTATGGTTTCCAAGTCTTTTCCTGACTCCCCTAATACTACAATATTGTCGGCAGAGCGTAAGGTTTCCTTTTTTATATTCCATTATACCTTTCTTTATCGCATGTTCTATATATAAGTTAAACAGCATCCTTGTCTTCCTCCTTTCTTGATTTCTGCTCTCCTTTCATGATCTTCAATTCTAATTACTGCTGACTACCTTCTCTAGAGGTTATGTAAAAGCCTTATTTTCGATATTTTTTTCCAATGCTCTTCAAAATCCTTTATAGTGTGTTCCAGTTCACATTGTCAAACGCGTTTCCTAAATCTACAATTACCATGAACGTATGCCGGTTTTTCTTATCCTGTCTTTTAAAATTAGACGCAAAGTCAATATTGCTTCTCTTGTCATTACATTCTTCCTAAAACCAAACTGATCTTCTTCTAACTCGCATTCTATTTGTCGTTACATCCTACTATTTACAATTTTCATTAATATTTTGCAGTCATGAAATACAAAACTAATTGTCCTGTGCTGTTCGCATCTATGAGCCCCAGTCTTCTTCGGTATGGGTATAATTATGTTTTTACTAAAATATTCTGGTATTCTTCCTGTTTCGTAGATTTCGCAAATTATCCTGAACAGCCATGATATGGCTTCTTCGTCCGATGATCTTATCAACTCCGCTGGAATGGTATCAATTCCTGTCGCTTTACAATTGCTCAGGTCTGTCAGCGCACTTTCAAACTCTTACCTTATAATTTTGTCTCCCAAGTCTTCATCATCTACCTCCTCTTCTTCTTCTATTACTGACTGATCTAGTTCCACCGTGATCCAACTGTTCTAGATATTCCTTCCATCTTTCTGCCTTTTCTTCTTTATCCAGAATCGGCTTCCCATACGCTGTACTGATGTTCTTGCCAATATTTTTCAATGTTTCGTTGATTTTTCTATAAGTTGCGTCTATTTTTCCTTGGGCCATGAAATTTTAAACCGCTTTGCATTTGTTTTGAAGCCAAGCCTCTTTGGCAGTTCTGCACTTCCTGTCTATTAATAACTTATAGCAGCACAGCACTTAATTCCCAACTGAAAGTATTTGAGCTGTAGCCATCCGGATTTTCTCAGGAAGGAAGGTTTACCCGGCCCGAGTTTCCCCCGGTTGTCTTTTAAATGTGTAGCCAGGCGGAGACAATGAAGAAAAAACGAATTTCTGCACTGCCTGTAAACACATTCATATCCGAGTCGGATGTAGTTCATGCGGCCATTGCACCAGATATTGAAGACCATTTTACTTCTTGATACATGAATTTAAACGAGGCCGTAGAATCACAGAAACACTCGCTCCGGCCGCCCAATTGAGGTGGCCACTCAGGAAAACATCAAATAAGCTCACAATATTGTGACGGAAGATCGCTGACTAAATGTGCGTCAGGTAGCTGATGCCGTAGACTTCTCAACTGAACGAGTGTATTTCATCTTCCATGAAAAACTGCCGCGACTGTTGATATTGGACACAAGCATATTCGGAAAACGTTTCAACGCAGACTCTGGCGTAACCCACGAGATTTTTTGGGTCCACGAGTGCGTCGAAAAAGGATAAAACCGTTTCTGTCAGCTAGAAAAGAAAAAGTCAGTGTCTTTTGGGATAGTCAGGGTATAATATTCATAGACACAACCGTAACTGGGCTTTATTATACTTCTCTGTCGGACCGTTTGAAAAGGGTTCTGGTTGAGAAACGACCAGGAAAGTGCTGTTTCACCAAGACAATACCCCAGGACACACAGCAGAAGTCTTAACTTCTCAAGTTCCAACTCGACAAGGAAATTGTATAGATTACCTTGTGAGTAACTTAAACAATGATTCTTACAGGGTGAACGTAATTGAAACTGGAATTTCGGACCATAAAGCACAATTTATGTACATTAAAGAAGATTTAATTAAAATTATAAATCCGAACCGATGGTTGCGAACAAGAAAACTCTGCCCCGAAAAATATCGATTAATTTCAGATAAATTGTATGCAATTGATTGGCTCCCTTTTCTAGATAATAGCAGAACTCATAACTTAAATACGATTTTTGAAAACTTTCTAAATGTTTTTGTATCGATTATTGATGAAGTAGCCCCCATTAAACTAAATCGATCAAATCACGTTAAGTCAGTAAGTTGGATTACGAACGGTATCCGAATATCACGGAATAAACTCTGTTACTTGAACAAACTTAAACATACTTCTGCATCTCCTAGTTTAATAAATTACATTCAAACTTACAGACGTATATACAAGAGAGTGCTCGTGGCCGCGAAAAAACTCAATACTTCTAGATATATAGCGAATGCAGATAATAAAGTCAAAGCTACCTGGAATGTTATTAAAAATGTGACTGGAAAAGGTACCAGTAACCATAAAGAAATTGCGCTTGTAGATCGAAGTGAAACTTTTGGTGGTAGAGACGCGGCATGCAAATTCAACTCTTATTTCGTTAATGTTGCTAACTTTCTGGCTAAAGATAATTCTGTATGTCATGATAATGATTTCTTAAATCTATTACAAAATTCCGCTACGGAAATTACGAATACTATATTTATGCAACCAATAAATAAAGCTGAAATAATTTCAGTAATTAGAAATTTGAAGTGTTCCTCAGCAGCAGATATATATGGTATAACTAGTATAATGGTTAAAGAATGTGCTGTTTCTATCGCTTTACCACTTAAAGTAATATTTAACAAATGTCTTTCCACTGGAATCTTCCCCAATGCGTTAAAAATAGCCAAAGTAATTCCCCTGTTTAAGAAAGGATCGCCATCTGATATATCCAATTACAGGCCCATTTCTCTCCTTCCTATTTTCTCTAAAATATTTGAAAAAATAATTCATATTAGATTACTTAATTTCCTGAATAAATATAAGATTTTATCAACAGCGCAGCATGGCTTCCTTAAAGGAAAGTCCACAGATAGCGCAATGTACGACTTCATTCAAAATATCCAGAATTCATTGGATGAAGGACTGAAGGTAGCTGGCATTTTTGCTGACCTCTCTAAGGCTTTCGACACCGTAGATCACCAAATATTAATAAAAAAGATGGAATATTATGGAATTCGGGGAAACACGTCACTTTTACTAAGATCGTATCTTACAAATCGCAAACAACAAGTAGTAATTGAAACCAAAGACGGCCAACTTCACTTATCCGATTGGGAATTTATTACATGTGGAGTTCCTCAAGGATCAATTCTTGGGCCTTTACTTTTTATTCTGTACATAAACGATCTCCCAGGATACGTAAATCCTATAAAATCGATTCTCTACGCGGATGATACAAATATAATTATTGCAGATAAAAACTTAAATAATCTGATTAAGAAAGTAGACAACGCTCTGAATGGTCTAAATATTTGGTTTAACGTGAATAAATTATCCCTCAACCTAGATAAGACTAAGTTAGTTCAGTTTAGTGCTGATGCTAGTAATAGACCAGTAGACAAGTTCTCAGCTAATGCACCTTTCCTCGGCCTTCGGATTGACGATAAATTAAAGTGGAACGACCATATAGATCTGCTTGCCGGAAAACTAAGTTCAGCTTGTTATTCTCTGAGAACACTAATGCAACACGTTGACAAAAAGTACGTCAAAATGGTTTATTTCGCGTATTTTCATTCAATTATGAGCTATGGCATCTCTAATTGGGGAAACTGCTCCAGGAGTAATGAAATATTTAAGTTGCAAAAGCGTGCAATTAGAATACTTTCTAGCACGAATTCTAGATCGAGTTGCAAACCTTTCTTCAAAAGTTTGCAAATACTTACTTTACCAAGCGTATATATTTATGAAATATTAAAGTTTGTAAAACGAAACACTAATTTGTTTCAAACAAATGGCGAGTTTCATGAATACGCGACTAGAAATCGTTTAGCTCTAAGGTCGGACAAGCATCGCCTTGCTCTACACCAGAAAAGTATTCACAATACCGGAATAATTTTATACAACAGCCTTCCGCCAGAGGTTAAAAATAGTAACTACAAAAGCTTCGTGAAGCAGAGTAAAACTATTCTTTTAAATGGCGCGTTTTACTCGGTACAGGATTTTCTTAATCGTCCTTCTAGTATTTAAATCAAGGTTCCTGCTGCAAGTGTTGAATGAGCTGCCTTGTAAAATAGCACATCACATATCTTAAAATTTCTATTCCGTTTTTTCTGCTCTTTTGTTTGTTTGTTTCATGTATTGCCTGGAGCTACGACGGAAGGACAGTTTCCTGGTCGCAGAGCTCCAAGTAGTTAAAACTCCATTCCGTGTTCCTCAGTGTGTGCTTGTTTGTGTTTCCCAGTGTGTGTCCGTGTTGTGTTTATATTGAGTTTTGTCTATATACATTTTCTTTTATTAATTTATTTTAAGTTTATTTGTCTGTAATTATGTACTTTATTTTGTTCATTTTTAATTTTTAATGTATGACGTATCCTATTTCCTCAATCGAGGATTAATGGAAACAACAATAAATCTAAATCTAAATCTAAATCTTAAGGAGAAAGTGTACGAGCTGGGATTCGAATTGTTTCACCACTCCTACCACCAAATGACTTCTTGTTCACGAACTTGAAAATTTGGCCTGGTTGGACTACATTTTCATCGAATGAAGGAGTGATAGAAGCCGTGACGTAGTTTCTACTCAGTTTGACAGAACTTACTTTTTGTGACGAATTTAAAATAAATTCGAAACTTGCTGGGCCAAGGAAGGAAACTATGCTGAGAAATAAACTAAGTTTTCTATAAATAAATTTCTTTTTGTTACATTTTTACCAGACTTATTAAGCAACCCTCGCAATCTAATTTGAGACACACGCAAACATTAATACTAACAAATAATTATCGAGGGAGAGGGAACTCATTCAACCCGTTCTGATAAACATAATATTGGGATGAAGAATGTTGTGAAGGAAATTCATTCATTATCTGCCTACTACTTTATAGCCATCAAAGCAGTGTCAGCTGTCAACATGAGCTCGAGCTCGAACCGTAACGGAACTTTCAACCGTTCCCATCAATCTGAGGGCTCTATCTAAACATATACATCTATTATTTGGATACTATCAGATAAGCAAAAGATGTTGAGGGACGTGGAAAAGTTTTATCTTTTTATGTACCACTGAACTTTAAATTATAATAATATGGAACTGGTCTCTTATTTACTCGTCGTTCACCACAAAAAAAAAGTTTTCAGTGACGAATAGTTTGTAAATGTTCTGTAAGCAGCAGGTTTACAGCTTTAATGTATAATATCCCGTAATATCAAAGAATATTAATATATTTCTATTCTTTTAGGTCAGTTTTCAGCCGTGTTTATTTTCCCCTTGCACGGGAGAGCTATTAGAGTCGATATGGAGATAAACTCGATATTCGTTCGCGTTGCTCAGAAACTAAGTTAATATCGTCTGCTTATGAATATTAAATATTAAGGAATTTAAATAAATTAAGTTTTAATTTACATGCTGGAGAAGTCGGAGAGGCGAGTCCGAGAAAGCGGCGCCAGGATAAATTAGAGGTCACGTGGCGCTGTCGTCGCCTGTCCCGTCCAGGAACCCGCCATCTATTCTGGCCGGGATCGGAATTTACAGCCTGGAGTGCGAAAGCCACCAGCGCGACGAGAGTGAGATGTCGCTTGAGTTATGCGTCCCGATCGCGTGGGAGGCGAGATTTATACGCGTGGGACAAGGGGGAAAACCGGGAACAATGGATCCAACCAGGTGTGTAATCCAGCCTGTAACGAGGAAAATTACTACTCACAGCTATAAACCACGGAACGGGGCTGAGTTTTAATTGTGAAGCCGCATCGTAGAGAACAATCAGGAACTCTCGTCTGGAGCGGCGTCATTTATGAACCTAATAACCGGAGTAGCTTCTGTACAAAACGAAATATACCTCCATCACAACCACAGAAAGAAAGTGAACTTTCTACTTTTGCTGCTGCGAGTGTGACTGTACCGCCGTCACGTAAAAAATTATGCATCGTCATGAACAAGGAATCTGGTTTTTCACGAGATCAACAACATGTTACTATAATCTCCAGGCAATATGAGTCTTTTAGAAAAATAACTAGAAAATAATATTGCATTCTTAAAATTAATTTCTGTATAATATTTAACCAAAAAACCCCATTATCAATCTACCAGAAAGCTAGAGAAGTATTCAGAACGGAAGGAATGATACAAACAATACCTCCATTATTACAAATGATTTGGAAACATCGCTTTCAACATAAGATGGCTGATATCAATTAATATACTTTTCTCGGATCCTCTGGAAAATTGCTACGGTTGTCAGTGTTGAAACAAATACCCATTCGGTGATTTAGCATTTTAAGCCTAACGCTACAAATATTTTCTCATTCATTTAAAATTCCATTAATAAGCTTTTATAAAATTAATTTATTCAACTTAAAATTCAAAAATAGCTTCAGCCAATAGTATTTGTCATATTCATCCCTAAAATAAAATAAATTCATTTTTAAAACATTTAATTTATAAAATCCTTTGTATATAATTTGTCATCTTAGCATCTTTCTATCAAAACAACTTTGTTATAATTTTACATATCCCAAATTTGTAAATATATTTATAATTATTGTAGAAAATATCAATTTGTACCCAATGAAGCTATCAATTTCAAAGTTCTTATAATCCAGCTGTTATAATATACAAAAAATAGAAAAGGAAATTAAATGTAATTTTAATTCGTAGTCTTCAAAATAAACAGAATAACCATTAAATATTTTGTTAGTACAAGAAACAACAGGCGGCATAGAATTAAATTCCAAATTATTACAAATTTATTCAGTATAGTAAAAGTCAATTTGAATGGAATATTTTTGTTGTATGGTTACAGTTCGCGTCTGTAGTTAAGTCACGTCTGAGAATATAAATATTGAAAAGTGATTATATTTTTACACGACTAATGTGCTTCATCTCTGACAATTGTTTAGTTGCAATAATTACTTTATGACTTATACAGCATAATAAATTAAATAATCTCCGTTACGTGTATCCGGTGAAATTAGACGGACACCGCAGGGTTTCCGGACGTTTTGTTTTCAACACCTCAACTTTTATATCACCCAAAGACAATTGATTATTATTAAATATGGCATTTATTTCAATATTCATAATTACATAATATATGTCTGACTGTTTACGCCTTAATCCTAAAAAGTTCCGAACTTCTGTCATTGTCCTCTAACTGAAATTGTACATAAATAAGTACATAAATCAAGCAGTTTAAATTTTTAATAAATCTACTATACATGAATAACATTCTATAAAGGCCAAACGTGTCATGCAACGCAGCGGTAAAAAGTGCCCGATATTAAACGATCGGGTTAAGTTATATTCAGTGATAGTGTAATAAATATAGGGCCATAATAATACTGAGAAATTAAATGTGTTAATCGGAGAGCAGTAACTTAAAGGAAAGTAATAGACGGCATATTTACTAATCATAAATCAGACAATAATATAATCAATTGTAGTTTTCGTGTAGCATCAGTACTTATATAATTATATTCTACTAAAATATTCGGGAGAGGGGAGTTAAAATACTACTTATTTAATAATAATGGATTGGAAATTATTATCCTTATGTTTTTTGCTAAAATTAGTCTTTATATACAAACTAAAAATTTATTCAATGATTTTTATAGATTTTTTGTGTGCTTAAACATATTAATAACTATTTCATCTTCTCTCTGCATTTAATATAGAGATATAAGTTGAAATAATTGCCGCAAGAGTCATAAGTGGACAAAACTGAATACTTAAGCAAAATAATCATGAAATTAGTATTTTAACTATAAATTTATGTATATATAATTTGTACGTACATAAAAAAATAGAGAGGCAGTGACGCTTGGGGAAATTTATATATATTTATTTTCCTTGTGAGTATGTCATACAATATAACATTGAAAATAGTATGTTACTCATATGTCGGCTTTTAATAGAGTTTAAAATGCAGTGTCGTAGATTACGTAGCTCAGTACATTGTCCAATTCTATTCAACTTTTATTATGCTTCTAAAAATATACACCTTGCTACGAAAACGTCGATAAAGGGGAGTGCATCACAGAAACTTGGTGTAATTTTTACAACACGAAAAACTCGCTCTTCCATCCCTAAATGTAAATAAAATTTATAAAACTCTACCACAGTTTCTTGGGAACTACATGCTTGCCTTTTATAAATATTAATATGCTTTTGTATTTAAATTAAGAGACAACAAAGGAAGCTGGACTATAAATGTCTCTAATAAACGTGACTGTACCGTTCTGGTTCATTCATAAAACCTCAAAGTGTAGTGATCTAATCTGGAAAAAAGAAGCTCTTGTAGGCTTGCAAAACGTTAAATATCGGGGAAGCATGAGAATAATTTTTTTATATATATGACAATTTTCAAATAGCTTAAACAATCAATTTGTGAGGGACGATTTGTATGTCTTCCTAAGTGAAGATATCGTCACAATGACGCAAGGATTAGGGTAAGGTCGGATTCTAAGAGATATTAGGGAATAAGGAATGTATAAATTATCACTGGCGTAAAGATTGTATGTGTTCACATGCAGAAGATGATCTTGCTTTATATGTATGTAGCGACATTCCATGTTATTTGATATTTCGCGCGAGGTCAGGGAGAAAATCGTAGATCGCCACAGTAACAGTAGAGAATAAACAACGTTGCGTGTACGTGTTGTACGAGTTTTGAATAAACGATTTAAAATATAATTTTGCGTTTATTTTATAACGCAATTCATATGGTCTATGTGAGTAACGGTTATAACTGGTGACCCCGAGGTGATTTGCACACGCAACTTTCTGATCTGACATAATCAACATGTAATAATTTTTATATCTCACAGCTATATTACGTTCACTTATGCCCGGCTCCATGCGATTATAAACGAAACGCCGATGACGTCATAATACGCCACGTATCCGAAATAAAATTTCTAATCTTTTTCTCAGGGTTCATACGTGGTTTCAATTGTAACCAAATAAACTACCAAATGAATGAAGTATAGATGAATTATATTGCGGTGGATTTGGATTGATTATTATTAATGAAGGGGAAACAAAACAATGACTCAATGGCGGTCTTAGAGAATAACGGCTACAGGGTAAAATCGGATAGGGAAGGCAAATCTACTAAATTCATACTTCATATCAGTATATAACTTTAGTGCTAACCAATTTCAGTTAGAGGACAATGATAGAAGTTCGGAACTTTTTAGGATAAAGGCGTAAACAATCAGACATATATTATGCAAATTAAAAAACAAGTCACGGAGTCCAGACGATATATGCGCAGAATTATTGAAACTTGGAGGGGAGAAAATAAACCGTAATTAATAAATTTTTCAACGTACCAACTAATAATTCGGCTCTTCCGGCTGATTCGAAAACTACTATTATTATACCAATTTATAAATCTGGTAAAATAACAGACGTCAAAAACTATAGACCCATCAGTATTACTTCAGTAGTGTGTAAGATTATGGAGCACTTATTAGCAGCCTACGTTAGACCTCAACTTGATAGGAAAGGGAGGTTTTTTTATGGTCAGCATGGTTTTCGGGAAGGGTTGTCGTGCGAAAGCCAAATGATAAATCTATTTAAGGATATATTGTGAATAAAAACCACAGAAGAGTTGTCTCAATATATTTATTCTCAGGACGTTTCGGCCATAGCCATTATCAACTGGATCTTTCCTCTTAGCGTCTTCTTTACATATACTATCCCACAACCATTGCGCTTGTTCCGCATAGTGTGGAAGAATAAGATAATGGGGGTAGAATAAATGGGCTTATCATAGTCTTCACTAAAGACTTTGATGTAGTGCGATAGATCGTAAAAAGCATAAAATCGGAGAACAAATTTCGGATTCAAGCATTGTTACGTCGGGAATTCCTCAAGGCTCTGTAATCGGACCATTACTGTTTTTAATATTTATTAATGACTTACCAAATTATTTAAAGTCAGAGGTCTTTTCGCTGACGACTGCATCACCTACATAAAGATAACGAACGAGCAAGACGCGATATTATAACAAGGTTTACAAAACGCACCTTGTTAATTGAGACGGAATATAGAATAGGTGGGGAACTAATTCTAAGGGTAACGAGCTCCAAATATCTGGGGATATATTTCAACAACAGACTTGGGTGGGAGGAACAGATGAAAGCGTGGAATTCCTTACATTTCATAATAAGTAACTTAAAAAAGGGAAATTCAAAAACAAATGAGATGGCATGTTTGTTCTTAGTTAGACCAATTTTGGAATACGGGACGGTTTGTTGGTATCCCTATATAAAAGATTAAATAGAATCATTAGAGAAAGTTGAGAAAAGGGCTTCTGATTTTTTGCGAGTAGGGCCGGGTCATAGGAATGAATAAGTAGAACAACTAGGTTGTGAGATATTGTCACATAGGACAGAGAAAGCAAGGCTGTATTTGCTATTCAAAGCTTATACGGAACAAAAACTTGGATTGTAATAAGCTCCGAAATGCGAAAACCCAGTTATATAGGTAGATGGGATCATCAATTCAAAGTAAAATGTAGAAAACAAAAAATAGATGTTGTCAAATTCTCATTCCTAAACAGGACCATCAACGACTGGAATAATTTACCTGTGGGGGTGTTTGGATGAAATCCTCTTCAGAAAAATAAATTGAGGACAAATCTCAATAAACGTGTGAAGTGAAGAGGTTATTTTGAATAATATAATTGCATATTCGAATTTAAATGTTCAAGTCTAAGTGAAGTGAAGTGTAAAGTTAATATAATTCTTGTAGTGTTTCTCTTTTTTCTTTCAGGGGTATATAAATTTTAAAGGACAATGACAGTTTTTTAGATTAGGGGTATTTATGTTAAAGTATCATTTTGTGTCTGTTTCCGGGCTTCCGCCAATGGTAGACTAACAATAATAAAAATACACATTGAAATGTTAATCAAGTGAAGGGAACAATTTTATTAAATTAAACTCATTAGAAAATAAAAATAAATAAAATAAAACATTAAGGTACAAAGATCATTCAAATTTCTGGCTGGCTACTTGCTAAACTTACCGGAGAGCAAGAGTATCTACTAGCGATTAAATGGGATAAAAACAAAGCTTGGCATCGAAAATTTAACTAGCTCTCAAATAAGCCAGGGTCGAAAAAAGGAAATCTGGCACATCACTGCTTATTAATCCATGTGGTGGAGATGATTGGAGATCTCTTCCTCGGTCAGGCTGTGTGTCCTCGACGTCCGTACTCCAACAATTAGCTATTGGAAGCTGGTTAGAAAATTCCAAGTCATATTACCTTCATACTCGGCTTACTGATGTAGAGTAATGCAATACTGTAATGTACTGTAATCTCCTCTAATGTAATGGAATGCCCTGTAATGGCCGTATGTAATGTAATCTAATGATCTAATAATGTTACGTCTTCTAAACTTATCTCCGAAAATCTGCTGTGCTTATTCTTATATTAAGCAAAATTTTTCCTGGCGGGATGTGTTCACTTCCTCGATGGCTCGTGTTCTTTTTTCCCCGGCTGACCTGGGTTGCAGGTCCGAGTCCCTCCCTTCTTCATTGTTGCAACATGCATTCATATCGCAAGAGACGTTTTACGAATCTCAAATTCATGTCTAAGGGCTGACCTGCCACTCCTCTAGTGGAACTAGCTATCAATATGTTATTTTAACATTGAGCAATAGCGATCATTATTTGGTCTGCCATTGGCCTGGCCAGCAGCCTAGCCCGCTTTCTATATATGTATATAAAGGAGAAGAAATAAAACCTGTACGCTTTCCCGATGATATGGTAGTATTAGGGGAGGCAGAAGAAGACTTGGATACACTAATAAATGGCATGAACTTGGTCCCGGAGAAACAGTTTAATAGAGGGAAAAGCAAGTAATGAAGTGTAGTCTGGGAAACAGTGGAATAACAAAGGCTGTTAGATTGGGAAGGGATATTTTGACGGAAGTGAAGGAATTCTGCTACTTGGGAAGCATAATAACTAGTGATGGTAGAAGTATAGTAGACATTAAGAGTAGGATAGCACAGGCAAGGAAGGCTTTCGCGAAAAAGGGGGATTTACTTACATGTAATATAAGTGTGAATATTAGGAAATCGTTGCTGAAAATGTTTACATGGAGTGTGGCGTTATACGGCTGCAAAACATGGACGATAGGAGTTGTGGGAAGGAAAATAATAGAGGCCTTTGAAAAGTGGTGCTATAGGCGAATGCTGAAAATCAGATGGCGAGGAAGTTCTAAACAGAATAGGGGAAGAGCGAACAATATGGAGGACGTTGACCAAGAGAAGGGATAAATTAATAGGCCACGTTTTAAGACACGAAGGTCTTGTAAAATTAGCATTAGAGGGAAGTGTGTGGGGTAAGAACAGAATAGGGAGGCCGAGGATGGAAAACAGTAAGCAGATTAGGGAAGATGTGGGAAGTGTTAGCTATGAGGAATTGAAAAGGCTTGCACAGGATAAGTTAGCATGGAAGGTTGTATGAACATATATATACAAAATTAATAAAAGTTATTATGGGGGAAATTGTTGCTCATATAAATATATATGTGTGAATGAACCAACAGAATCGACACACTAAACAAAATCAAACGTTTTTACCTTTACTGAAGCGATTGTTATTTAATATCGCAATCAAAGTATTTCCATGAATCTCGGCCCTTTAAGACTCGTTTCAAATAAGATCTGCTTCGTTAAACATCCGTCCGCCATCTCGTGTCCAGAGTCCACCTTTATTCCTCCGTCTTAGGCAAAGATATGTTTACTTTGTAGTCATACTACAACAGTTTTGGAAAAAAGTTTAAAAATACAGAGGGCAGTGGATAATGCAGTCTACAGTTTGAATATATGTTTATATTTAATTAAGTAGTGATTATATCTTCCGTTCGTACAAAATACGTTTCGCGCCCAAAAGTCTTAGTTAGGTCCAAACAGCGGCTAAGGACCACAAGAGATGAATTAAAGAACACAATGTAAATAAGTTGTGTCTGATGGTGGGTGTGCGCGGCAGGTAGTGCACGGCACAGCCACGATATGTATCTACACAAGTGGCGACGAGGCGAGATGAGACGAGACGAGATGAGACGAGCACCTGTAGCTCCTCAGATAAGGGCGTGGTCCAGCAGGTGGACAAATCGTCATACACACGGCCGCAGAGTCCATTTACATTCATGGTTGCTTCGGAAGAAATGATCTCATCTGTCGCTGTATACCACCGCAACATAATTTACTTTTAAATATTAAATCGATTAACGTCTGCTATTAAATAACAAATTAAATAATTTCCGACCGATTTTTACAGACAGTTTTTATTTATAATTTAAACGACGTTTCGGCGCATATTCGCGCCTTCTTCAGGTTTATAGTCTGTGAAATATATATTTCAATTTGAAAATACTTATATATAGCACACACGCATATATATAAATGAATAAACTAGTAACTCACCAAATAATTGTTAAAATCCAATTATCAAAACTAAAAAATTGTTGTAATCGTTAATTTCTTTGTAGCAAGGTGAGGTCCGCGGCAGCAGCACTAAGAACTTATCTAGTGAACAGTTTGCACAAGACTAAATAATGGCCCATGTGGTATTTAGGGGTTTGACCTGTCGTATTGTTCCCCGTAGCGGCGGCTACTCTCACTATTCTCAATATCAACTTTACAAAATTTAAAGGAAGAACATATGTTCTTATTCTTTAAGCATAACAAAATCAGGATTATATTCTTATAACAATATTTTTTAACAAATTATATAAAAATATTTTTACATAAATTGTAACACATATAAACAACTGTTAAATATTTCTAAACAGTGCACTGTACACAGGACTTCATTTTAACGTGTCATTATGAGAATTCAGGGTTTTCTTGGTTGTTTTAATAAATAACATTTCTGAAATATTTCTCCTAAATAAATTTTCTTCAAAATCCAAAATTTGTACATTATGCCAATCAAACTCATGGGATTCGTGACAACATTATGGTTCGCTGTTTTAATGTTATTTTTATGTTCCTCTAATCTTGTACCTAGAGCTTATATAACATTTACCACAATGAAGTTGACCACAATTAATTTTGTAAGTTAAATTATGTAACCTTTCTTTTTTAAATTTCTTTTTTTATCTTTTTGTGAATTAGAATTCATTATAAATTTTAAAAACTACTCTAAAATTGTAACTAGTTACAATCTTTATATATATGCTATATATAAGTATTTTCAAATTTAAATAAGTGTTTCACAGATTATAAACCTGAAGAAGGCTTGAATATGCGCCGAAACATCGTTTAAATTAAAAATAAAAACTGTATTTAAAAATCGGTCGGAAATTATTTAATTTGATAATTTACTTTTATTTTAAATATTTCCACCTCAAAATATTTTAAATATCTTGCCACCTGATCGGAACTCTTATAAGGCCAACCAAGTTAATCGTTGCGCAGTGGGAAAACACTTTTTTTTCTCAGAAAAGTTACCGTTGATACTTGTGCGTTGTGAAGTTATTCTCTCACTTAGTGTGACTTGCGATTAAAACATTAGTGTATATTCCGATAACTCACTATATTTGTAAATTGGATAAGGCCGCGTTATTTATTACAGTATTACCGAGTATAATAAAATAGCTATTAATTGTATCCCTCTTTTATATTATTTGTTGATCAGTGCCGCTACGGTATTGATGAGAACTAATGGTGAAAACAATGAGTGAGTATAGTTTCTGACATGTGCTGTTACAGTAGACGCCGGGGACAGTAATAACGGTGACTATATTTTACCATAACTGTGTTTGGTCAGCTGAGGGGCGCCGTTCAATATGGTTCTTAAATAAACAGGCAGCCATGAGTCTAGTTAAGTAATTATAAAAAATTACGACGTTTCGTCCTCATCTTGGACCTGATCAGATATAACAATTTTAGTATTTTGTTTTATTTACTTATCATTTTATTTATAGTCGCATCAACAATGTAGTCTTTAGCGACTTACAAACAGTTAGAATTACCAATACATTTTGATCTTTCAATTAACAATCTCGTACAATTTAACTTGATATTTATGCTTCCAATGTAAAAATTTAAATATACATAATGATATATAATAATAGTTTTGAATTCATGGTACAATTCAGGTTTTTTAAGAACTTTATTAAATTTTCTGGTGCATTTTTCTCTTTTACAAACTCGTTGAAATAATTTTCTTTTAAAGTTTATTTCCTCATCACCAAATTTCGGACAGGTCTTTAACAGGTGTTCAACTGAAATATGGACATTACACTGATCATCGGTGGGGGTCTTTTCTCGTAATGTAAATATGAGTAATTTTTGTATGTCCACTTCTTATTCTCGATAAGTTTATTCTGTCACTTCTCTTGACTTTTTGGTTACGATTTAATGCATAGAAGTCGTTTGTTTCATAATTGATCTTGCTGACTTTAAATGACTTCCATATTGGATTCCATGACTGCTTTTATGGGCTCTTATACATAATTCTTTGAACGCAAATGTGATTTCTGTGGGCTGGGTTTTGGAGAACGTTTCCACGGAGGGTCATTGCAGTTTTTTAGTGGTTTAATATCTGGCAGAGAATATTCGATTTGGTCTCAAATTTTGCTGAATCTTGTACTGATGCAATGTATTGGATGCATACTTGGTGCAACGTTCATGCCTGGGGAGGATTGCATTTATAATTAATTGGTTTGGGGAGAGTAATGCCTGCAATGTGTATTTAACACATAAGATGCACCTTAGTATTTTGTATACAATGCTTGATGGAATAAACCATTTTTACAAATAAAATTTATATTCAAGGTCCTGCTGTTCTTACCGAAATGTTTCATTATTATTTATCAAAATTATTAACTGTATGAATGATTATACACAAAATTACTAAAAATGTTTTGCCTGAAAAGTCCCAAAAGAGGACGAAATGTCGTAATTGTTTTGTAATTAATAGAATAATTCCATTTCTGACTTAAGGCCGTCAGTATATTTAAATTACTGTGATAATTGTCGGATGCTTATTAAATTATGTCTCGTGTTCCCTGAGATTGTGTATCCTCAAGGAGCCGCAAATAAGAAAAGAAGGGATCCTTTGCAGCTTCTCGGTGTTTCAGAATCTGGCCTTGACTCTTCAATCGATGCTGGTTCATAACGTAGAAAGGAAATGAGATGTGAGGATTATTTGGTAGTGTCAGAAAAGTTCCGTAGTATGAGGGTATGTACGCCTGAGTCTGATCAGGTAAGAATCGGAAAGTCGCGGTTTTTACCAGATGTGTAGTTTTAGATATGTGTATACGGTCATAATTATACACTGTAAGATGTGAGAAAGGACAGGATGGCTGTTTGGGAGGAACTTAACATGGAATCGAACGAGAGCCTGCGGTTAAGCTGTACCTAAATCGTCTTCTGTGAACTCGTGGAGGAATGGTTTTTTAAGATGCGTTGTGGATGCCGATATGCCGATTCGTTCGTCAACATTCCTTTCCTGTGACACTGCCGAATTTGTTAACCGTACAATTGTCTAAATAAATGCGCCCATCCACCAAGCCAAATGACCTATGTTGTAGCGACGGAAACGTGAATTCCTTACGATGATCCTAGTTCCTAATTATGTGGTGAGGAACAAGACTCAAATAGAGACGTGTTGTTGACACGAATATAATGTGTGTATTATAAACTATCCTGACAAACTAATCCAAAGTGTATAATCGATACATACACCCATAGTAAACAAAACAGTTGTAAAGTGACAAAATTTGAAGGTATCGAGGTAATGTGGGCGAGATCGCGTTGGCAAATAGCAGCGATTTTTATCCCTCCATTTGGCCATCATTGCATGAGACGTTGTAGTCTTGTCATTGTACTCGCATAACATATTTGTTTTAGCAAGCGCCGACGTCAACCACATTCTCGCCTTCATAAATCCAATAATAGCAGTCATGTGTAATTACCCATGCCTACAATTATACTTTTGTAGTCCACAGTCATAGCGAGTGGGTTCCTTTGGCTACTATGATACAGCAATTAAACATGAGCTGAAGGAGGTGAATAACTGCGGGAAAATAATTAAAGTCACGTGACGTATGGGGGGGCAGGTGGACCACGGGGCCCGCGCCTCGACTGGACTCGCCTCGCCTCGCTGTGGGGGGTCCGGAACTACGGTAATTAGGCCCGAGGGCCCCCAGGGCCCGTGCCTTGGCTCTCCACTGAGTATTCGCACAGACGTTTACGGCTCGTGCCGCATGGAGCCTCCGGACAGCGATATATTTCAGACTTTCCCCGCCAAAGCGAGGTTCCACGATGCAGTCAGTGAGACAGCTTCATCTAGAAAACACACCAAAAAAAGAAGACAGACACATTAACTACATTCATGATGACAAACTTAGAACATTAGCACCACTATTCTAATTATAAATCCATTATAATGATAGGACACGATTATTTTCTATAAGAACCCAAACAAGTACGTGCATGTAATTACCCACTGTTCCGACCACAATAATATAACAAACAATTCAATCAACGTACATACATATACAAACTTGTAAAATTTGAAAAATTATGTATTGTAGAAGATTCTACGTTCCTCCGTATTCGAGGATTTATAATTCTTTTCGGGCGCCAGGTATTTTCCACAAAAAAAATACCATAAGATGATTTTAATTGTTTTAATTCCTTTCAGAGCACGAGAAATAATTATATCTGCAGGGCGTGGTCATTCTCTCGTCGTCCCGCCGACACAACCTGCTCCTTCCACTACCAGACTACATTGTTGGCCCAATTGCGTCAGTTCCTCAACAATTAAAACTCGCAATCTGGCCTGCATTGTTAAGAGTAACTTTTCATGTTACAGAATGTTGATTGAATTGTTTGTCATTCTATCGTTTTTATTAAAGTTGTAAATTATTGTGTCACATTAGATGCAAAAGGCTACTAGAAGACTGATTTGACGATTGAAGAACAAAAAAAAATACTTTGAGTCACGACTAATTGATATTTATATCGCTACTTATTGTATTGTATTTTTATTTGTTGTTTGTCTACAATTGTCCGGTGGTAGATAAAGAATGAAATTAATTAAACATAAATACTCCTAATTTAAAAAATATATATAATGGTCTTTTAAAATTTCTATACCCCTGAAAGAAAAAAAGAGAAACACTATAAGAATTATATTAACCTAACACTTCACTCTAACTGTAACATTTGAATTCGAATATGCATTTGTATAATTCAAAATAACCACTTCACACGTTTCTTGAGATTTGTCCTGAATTTCCTGAAGAGGGTTTCCTCCAAACACTCCATAGGTAAATTATTCCAGTCGTTGATGGTCCTATTTAGGAATGAGAATTTGCCAAGATCTTTTTTTTTGCTTTCTACATTTTACTTTGAATTGATGATCCCATCTACCTATATAACTGGAGCCAATTCCAATGGGTTTTGCCCCGTATAAGCTTTGAATAGCAAATGCAGTCTTGCTTTGTTCTTCCTTTGTGACAATATCTCCCAACCTAGTTGTTCTACTTTTTCGTTCCTATGACCCGGCCCTTTTAGTAGCCCTTTTCTCAACTTCTTCTAATGATTCTATTTAATTTTTTCTGTAGGAATCCCAACAAGCCAATAAAATAATTTTTTTCTTTCTTTCTCCATGGCTCTACAGCCCATTGAGGGCCTGGGCCTACCGAGTCGACTGCGGACTGTCATCTTGCATGACACATTCCGAATTTGGAGTGACACGTGGTCAGCGTATCGATCCTCCAACAGTCTTAATCCCGGTCTTTTCGAACAAATAATTTAATTACAACAATCAAATAATTCTAATGTGACTCCGAATTTATTTTTCTCGTTTTGATGTTATGTCACTTATAGACTTTTTTTTCAATAAAGTAATTTATTATACATTTTTCTACATCTCTCTTTAATTCAAGAAGTTTTCAGGGATGATAACATTTGCATCAACGGTTTCCAACTTTATCTTTTACTTTTGATTTAATTTTTCTTACCACCACTTCTCACACATCGGGGAATCCCGAAAAATTCTAGTTTTGTTAAATCTAGTACTTAAGCTGGGAAATACTGAATACCTAATAATTTACATAGCAATCACTAAACAACAGATGTGGGACCCGAAAAAATAAGGCAATTGCTCGATTGTGTTGCATTTCAACTTTGAGCAAAACTTTTGAATACCCTACCATGATTGTTCGTATTTGGTATTTTGAAATTCGTAAAACGTAATGGAAATATATTCACGATCATAATTCTAAACGTATGATCGTGAGAATATACATTCTATACATTGTCTTTTGAAAGAAGTTATTCTTGTATTTAGAGATTTTTTTTAATTTATTATTTTTCGGCACTAAGTCATAAAAATAAATGTGCTACTGCGTGGAGAATCCGGAATCTCAGAAAGTCGCGGAGAGTTGCAAACCATATGGGACATCTGCGCTCTGCAGCTGAATTTTCCTATTGGCTGTAATTGTTAAAGGGCAAGCCAATAGAGGTTATTAGGAATTGCAACCGATTGGTGGTCTGAATTCAAATGGAGGTCTTTAAGGTTCCAGTCGAGCTTACGAGGGAAGAGATTTTGGATACGGAGTTCAGTGGATGTAGAGAGGCCGGAAAGAGTGGATTGAAATAAAAAGGCTAGTCGCTGAATGAAAATAGTGAGAGGCCGAAAGGAGGTGGAGGAAATTAAATTTAGTCGCCGAAGAGATGATTTTGAGAGTTCGGCACACGCCAAAAGGAGAAAGGGAGTGTCCGACAAATTTTCCCGGGCGTCCACCCGACAACGAGGTGCAGCCCTGATGGTGATTTAACGCAGGTCAATAACCGATTCACCTAGCCAATACGACGCAGAGCAGAACAGGTAATCGTTCAATTGTATTAAACAGAGTGTGAATTTGCCAAGCTGATTGACATTAGAAACTAAATCGCTTCTCGGTCCTCCCCACAGAGTACCGTGGTTTTAAAGTATCAATGCAAATTTATTATTTTACTAATATTTTCTTTAATAATTTGTAACTGTTTAAAATTCTCTTGCTGAAATATTTTATTTATATTAAATTCAGAATCTTTAAGTTAAACTTGTCTTGTCTTTCCAACAATAAAACATTTCGTTAATTAATTATTCATATTATAATAACTTAAATTAACAAAATCCCCAATAATACATTTCAGATGGCTTCCACCAACATAGGGTATATTATATTATAATAATAATCTAATAAATTAAATTCAACCTCTCATCCTAAAGAATACATTAAAAATATGTCATAAACAGTTGCTATCTGTTTGCCTTTTCATCTTAAATTACACAACTATTCTCAATTTAATTTTATAGAAAGTTATCGGATGACATCTACAGCCTGAAAGCTTCACTACTGAGGCCAGTTACCGGCACAATTCCTATGTTGTAACCAAAGTTTAGCGTTATTGTTGATATCAAGAAATATTTGTGATATCTAGTTTACAATTCAAATAATTTTATCTCATGTTACATTTTTATTTCTTCTCGGCTTTATATATATTTTTGTATTCGTAGTTTGCAATATTTTTTAATTGCGCTTTCTGTTTCTTTTCACAATAATGTATAATTTTGTTAAATGACCTCTAAAGCAAACTTATATACAAACAATTTTATATTTATTTAATACATCTCCGAATTATATTCCATATTTTTTAACTAACTCTGGTAACTAAACATAAATTTAAAATATATATATATATAATTTTAAGTACAGAATATTTTCTTAAAATATAAAGAGAATAGATTTCAATCATACAATAAATAAAACAGACTTACATTTTGAATTGAAGCATGGACGAAAAGTCGTAGATTTATTGAATAAATATAAAATTGTTTGATGTAAGTTAAGTATCAGATTATTTATCTCCATTTTATATAATTTCGGTTTTATATATTTTTTTGTATTCGTAGTTTACAATATTTTTAAATCGCTCTTTCTGTTTCTTTTCACAATAATGTATCATTACGTATATGATGGTAACTTTGACACGTCCGATTTTCTCAAAGGAGGACAACTAGATTCAATAAATCAATCCAAACTTAAATCAATCAATTAATCAACCAACTAATACCACATACACAATTTATTAAATATAATGACACAACCCTCGTTCGTTTTTTGGGAACCACCTCTGGTGTAAGTAAATATTAATAACTTCGGTATAAATTAATTCTATAACTAATTCTTCAATTGAATCTGTAAGTAATAATATCAAGGAATTTTAAGAATATATAAAGTCAAGATATTTATAATACAATTATGTGAATAGATAAATAAAATTACTTATTATTTCTTCCTCTACTATTACTTGATTTGTATAATACATTAAATAGAAATTGTTATGCTCAAATTTTAGGCAAAATTCATCCATACCAGAATTGATATTTCATACTTGCTCACCTGAGGAGGTTCCAAGTAAAGGAACAAACTATTGTTAATTTTTCATTAAATTGTTTCTGACATGTTTGGCGGCTTATTTATCGATTTACTTAATTGATGTCAGGTAAGTATAATTCCTTAATCTGCTTGATTAATCGAGTATGTGTATCGGACGGGACAGTATGTTGGTTCCATTTTTTAAAAAAATCTCCTTTCTTTGCAAAGTAAATTATCGATTGAAAAGTAGTTAATTCACTGTAGAAGCTTTGAAGTTTTGTAGCGAGTGTGAGACACTCGTGAAGTTGGTCGGGTTTCTCGGTAGCCGTAAAGGCGGTACCCCAATTATTGGCTCAATTTCCCCAAAATCAGAAAACAATGTCTGTCCACCGTTAACGACCTAAAGCCGCGTTTTCAATCACCGTTATTAATATTTAAATTACTATATAGGATATAGATTGAATGCCACACACGATAGTCTCTCATCTAATAGCTTCCTAGTAAGCCGGCCCATGTAACAAATTACTGTAAATCTTGTAACCGAGATACTGTCAAATAATTAGCACGTAAAAGTGTTAGTAATAATGAAGGCTATTGTCCGGTAACGTGGTTGCCGTATGAAACGCATTGAATGTCGAGTCGCTGGTTGCTACTAATTTGTCTGATGAATAATGCACTTCATTTCCAGCTTCATTTATCCGCAACGTTGTCCTTGAATAGATCTTAATTCCTGTCGTAATGCAATGGACGTCGACCCCCGTGGTGCTACACGGCTTCACATTTTACAAGACGATGTTTATATCTTGTCGCCTCGCTATTTACCAGCAGCTTACGAACTTGCCATGCAAGATCGTCGTGGTCCTTAATCAAGGAGCCACTCAATCTGCATCTACAAGGGCTTGCCTTTCTCGCGTCCAGCTACAGTAATAAAACAATTTGGACGAGCCGAAGAATAGTTACGAAACAATATATACTTGGACTTCCAGTGAACTTATACTGTGATTATTCAAAACGCAGGAAGTGCAAACTTTTATATTTATTCAGTCTGAGACCATAGATATCTCTTTAGCAGAGATAATGTTTCCGTATTATTATCTTTGTTTACCTCGTCATCAGCGTGCCAAAAAATTTTAATAGACGTTCATACAGAAAGCAAGTAACCTTTTTTGACTGAGGGATCCGTATGTATAATTTACTGGATTAAATTTTCGAGTGTAAAGCAAGGGAAAAACGTTGGAGTGAAAAATCAGTTCAGCATTCTGAACGATTTCCTTATAAATCACGAGGTTGATCAAACATGTGTGATTCGGATGGTTGATTACGTTATATAACCAAAGTAGGATTGGAATTCAAATCTTATTATTATATTGGTGTTCCTGATTATAACAATGACACTTCCCGACAGACTCTGAACTGTATGACTCTTAAAAGGGGCTCCTACACGGTCATTCAAGACTGTGAGTTTCAATGATCGATCAGCCTGACAATCCTGGCGTCAGTCAGGTAGTAAGTACCCCACACGGTCAATCAGACTGACAGTCTTCAGTTTCATGCCGATTAAAAGAGATCAACCTGTTTGGCTATAATAATGACAACGATTAAAAACTTAACGTCTGCGGAACTAATAAAACTAGATACGACCTTATATTAAATACACACCTTACAAAATATAGAGAACTAATTAACAAATTTAGATATTTTGAAGGCGTTTAGAAGCTGACTTTGCCTCTTACTCAAATGGTTCTCGTAAAGTAAACTGACAAAATTTGAAGCAGAAGGGGAAAAGAAAGTCTGATAATATAAGGTCGTGTCTATTATTATAATGATGACAATTATCACTAAAATAACAGCGAATCGTTGACGTTGAGTAAAAGAATCGTTACAATTCACGAAAATTATGAGCATTTAAATTTATTGTGTGAAATTTCAGCGAAAAATGCTGAAGAACTTATAGAAATTAATTCTCAACGAGCAGATCTTCAAAAATTGCTGGAAATGATTGAACTGCATCACTGCAGGAAAAATAAAACATAGTAGAATAAAGTAAAAGGCTGAAGTCCATATTGAAAAGAGCAAAATTAGTGTAATATGATGCTGTATTTATTTTAAGAATTCCCTTAATTGGGTGAAAGTTGATTGGTGTAATAATTAGGTTTAATGTTAATAGGTGATAGATGTTCTAATTTGTTACTTCGCCAATTGCATACCTTAGTTTGGATATAAATCCCCGTTTGGGAAGGCTAAATATTTAATAATTAATCTTACGGACAGGATTAAGTAATAATCAGGCAATTTTTAACACTTATTACGAATAATTTAACTATTCAATATGAAATCGGTTATAGTTTCTGTTCCTTAGAAGAAGTTACACATAAAATTACTGCCGGATAATATTTTTTTATAAAACGCTTTTTTAGAAATAATCTGGTGATTTGAATTTTTTCGGCAAGTAGATTCTTTCCTATAGGTCTCTTGTACCAAACAGTGCAGCATTATTAATTCAAATAATTACGGCTCAACCACACGTGCCTTTTCCGTGAAGGCTGAAAATAAGTGAATATGTAGCACGTGACGTGAAATGTGTCGGATATTGTTCATTTTCTGAACAATTTTTCTGAATCTCTTTCTTTGTGGATCCGCTTTGGTTTGCAGCTCTTGAATAGAAAGCTTCTTTTTGGTGACCGTTGAAGGGTCGTTAACCCCTCAGCAACGGCAAACGAGGGTAACAGGTAGAAGTTCTTTGTCCTGGCCCCACCATTTTGGAGGCGGGGTCTATGCGGGCCTACCATCCCCCAAGGCTGACGATAAGACATCAAAATATCCATATATCCGTCATTCATGGCGTCAGTCCACCATTCACACTCAGTAATAATGGCAGTTTCTGCTAATACTGACAGTGTGATAGGCCGCGTAAGGGCTGAGCGCTATCAGTGATTTGAAACACCACCAGCTCAACAACCGTTTTTTACGCTTCTGTGAAGTACTTTGGGGATATCTCTTGGTGGAACCACAGAACAGCGGATAAGTTCAGAAAGGCTACAAGCCTAGATGCTTCAAGAGCTCACCAGTACGATGGCAGTGACCATGTCAAAATGGATTATCTTAAAAAAGAAACCACACAGAAAGTAATGAAAGTAACTTGCCAATGACTACAGCAAAATGACGAACACTAGTACTCGAATATTAGCTAAGACAAACGGTTTTTAATGGACAGGGAGATGGGAGATGTTGGCGAAACAAAGGCACCTTCACGTAGCGGTTATCTGAGACGGAGGGTGGGCCTAATGTATGCCAGACCCTCAGGATCCGCCCTGCGTTTAATGCATGAGTCAGGTGTTAACAGCTCCGGAGGTCAGTCTCCGCCAGGGAAAGAAGATAATTAACTGTCTCCACTCCCATCTCATCGCGACCCACGAATTTCATACAACTTTATAACCTAAATTTAACTCTACTTACTTATTCACGTCGTTAACTCCATAAAGCTAAATATTGAATTTGTTCCGTTAGTAATATTGACCTCATTTAAAGACCCAGTCTTCGGGGGTCAACCCCTTTGAAAAGCCTACAGATTCTTCGATATTATCTATAATAATTCCTCTCCTCATAAATCATACATTATTATTTTTTCTTGGATCTGAGGCCTAATTAACCAGTGACAAAAATTTATAGATCTTGTTGCTGTCCAATTGATGAAAATGTGTTTTAACTCGTTCATTGAACTCGTCACTCAGAGCCAGAATTAATATGAAAAAGGAAACTGTAGTAAACTGCATCTGTCATATGTTTAGATTTAAGTGCATAATGGAGTATATACATGAAAATAGATATTGCAAGAACGATGTTGAAGATGAATTAATTTTCGTATCTTGCTAGTGGTATGGAATGCTAGGTACCCTCATTGTTATCAATTCCGCTTGGGGTGTGAGTAACTTTCCGGTTGTGGAAAAAAATTAATTTAGCACCAAAAGTTAGAAATCTGTGGGAAAAAAATATGCGAAATATTTGGCCCAGCTTTATCTGCCACGTGACGCTCATTAATAAAATGTCTGAAAATTCATAATTTCGCTGCCAGTTAAATTGAAAAAGACTGAGTGTGATTGGGGCAACAGATTGAAGGTGGTGAGTTGCACAGTGAGCGACAAAAGACGAGTGAAAGAAGAATTCTCTATTGGCATTGACACGGAACAGTATGCGAGGAGAGACGAATCAGAAAGCCAATTCTCCCACACCACTCGCAAAGGGCAGTAGCAATTTGCTTGCGCGGAGATTCGAGGTGGAAATTAAAATTCCACCTGTAACTTCACGGACTTTGCATTCAGGCAACAAGTTGGTAACTCCAACGTTGTGGAAGACCTGAACCGAGGTGGAGATTGTTACATGGCGTAGCAATCTCGGAGGGTGATTCATCAGCAATGGCCACACGAGAGTCCTGTTTTTATCACCTGTATTACAGTAAAAAAAATTTAATGTTAAATAATTTCAATTTTAAGGTAATTTTTTTAATTAATACCAAACTCAAAATATAAAAAGCGAAAACAATTTTTAATGTTACGTATTGTTATTTTTAAAATTAATTGTGGTAAACTGACTTGGGAAAAATGCAATATAGGGCAAGGTAAACGTGCCCTTGGAAGTAGAATAAAAGAGCATAAAAATAATCATACAGCCTTGAATCATAATGTTGTCAGTATACATAAATTAGAGGAAGGCCAAGAATTTGATTGGATATAATGTTAAAATGTTATATTTTGAGCAAAATTTATTCAAAAGTAATATATCTCAAACCTACAGTTGAAACTAAATATTGAAGAACTGTCAACACAAAATTCTAACAATGATGCTGTATACGATAATTGAGGTAACTATGTAATATTATTTAATGAAATAAATAAATTCAAAGGGGACTATTTTTAAATCTCAGGGTTAATTATTTATTGGAGAGACCACGAGCAGCAGAGATGTCGTTCGCTTGACGACCCTGTTTTATTTTCATTCTTGCAGGTTACTAGGCGACCGGAACTTCCTTTTCCCTTCTGGTTGAATTGTAGACCTTCTGCCAGCGGAAAGTGAGATGAACTTGTACTGCAGGTGATTGAGGAAAACTCAGTTTTTCCTCTTTCCTCTCTCTAGGCTTCCTTGTTCTTAACACTTTCTCACTTTCAACTCTTTTTGCACACTAAAACTTATTCCTCCCTTTCAAAATCCGTTCGACTCTAGTTTTCTCCTCTCTTCCACGTCCTGATCAGTTCTCCATCTCTACCTCCTCGCCTCTAAACTTCTTGCACTACACTTACTCTGCCTCCTCGTCTTCTCAACGTCTTACCCTCCTCCAAGGGATAACGCTATCCCACGTGACGTTTTTCTGTCAGTCCTCGTGAAGGGAACAATTACCTTCAGAAATTTTGAATGTGAATTATATATTACTCAAAAACAAGCTTAATGTTATAAATACGCGGACAGTTATGTCTCCCGCCCGCCACCCTGGCGCCGGGAAAGGCCCTTCTTACCTGGCTGTCACATGTTCTTGCTGAAATGTATCATTCAAAATTCCATAAATTCAAATAATGATAATTATATTTTCATTCTTGTTTTCAAAATTTTTTATAAATTTTAGAAAATTATTATTTAAAGCTTAAATACTTGATAGTTCCTTACATTTTTGGTTAAATTGGTTAAATTTAATTTTTGTTTTATTTTCCAGAATTATAATTAATTACACATTTCTATTTTTAACTGTCTATGTAACATTGCTGCTATGTATCACATTTCAGTAGAAGTTGCACTTGAAGGCAGTCAAGATTAACTTTTTATTTATTTAAAATATTTTTCTCATAAAAATTGGAAAATTGTAAGTTTTATTACTACTAATGTTTTAAAGATTTTGAAATTTTAACAATTTCTAATGTACAATTTTTGTAGTAATATTACCTGAGGAAGTCGAGTGTATGTTGACGAACGTCGATTCAACTAAATAAAAACTTTGTATCTGGTCGATAATTTCTTCTAAGTAAAATACCTTCTGTGTTTTAATATCAAATAAAAGAACTCAATTGAACTGCTCGCCAAATATTATATTGAATATATACATTGACCTGAAATCAGCATTTGTTATTTTAACATTTATCACTGCTGCGACGAGTATTATGCTCAACGCTTTAATTGCTTTGAGACGATTTTTAACGGCCCAATGAGAGTAGCCAGGTTAGGTAGCATATACAAAAATTACGTTTACAGGTCCACTACAATTAAATTTAATGGAAGGTTATGAAGACTATTTAAGGTGGACGAGAGGCAGTCGGAGGGGGAAGGCTCAGGCAGACTTGGTTGGGGACCCCTGGTCTGACCAGTCGTAAATCAAACACCGACCGGGTCCAAGGCAGGGCTTGCTCAGCACGCCCAAAGTCTCAAACAGCTTCGAAGTTCAACCAAATCAAACAGACGCTGTTTATGGAAATCATAAATCTATTTGAGATGGCTTAACAAATATTTCTGGTTACTTTGCTTTGTTATTAAACTGGTAAAAAGTTGTTTATAAATTGATCTATGCGTTTATTTTTCAATTAGCTGTAATGTGACTTTTGGGAACTTGTAAAGTATATAATTCAACAATATTTTTAATGAGCGTATAATCGTGGTTATTAATTGCTTACTGAAGTCACTAAGTGAGCATCAAATTTTGTATAGAATATTAAAAAAAGCATCGTGTCCTTGGAACTACAGGCATTTTTTAGACATTCAACTTAATGCATATACACCAAAATATATTTAATCGTAAGGTGTTTATATTTATTACAAAACAATCAAGCAATTTTCTTGGATAAAGGTTAAATAATTTTTACAAAATATTTCCAATAAAATAATGAATCTCCTTAAATGAATTCTAAAATTTAGACTAAAAGTTGTGCAACCTGCACTGTTTCGTGTAACGAATTACGAGACTAAGACTCAATCTCTCTCACTCTTCTTTCCCTCTCTCTCTATTTTTTCTCTCCTCTCTTCACACTCTTCTCCCTCCCTTCTTTCTTTATTCTCTCTTTCTTCTCTCTCTTTTTAGCTTGCCAATACTGTATTTCTTCAAGTCTAAAAGCGTAATATCAGATGTTGTCTTGGTTCCATATCGATCTTTCAGATTTAAATTTTCACTGTTTTACTCTATCGCAGAGTTTCCCAAACTTTTTCTTCAAAGGAAGACATAGTAAAATCTGACACTAACGGATTACTTGCCTTATTTTTGGATTGGTGATTCCTAGTCGTAAAAAGTAAAACAATATTTAATTTAGTAATTATTTTTAAATATAGATCTAAAATATAATGTAAATATGTACTTAGTGACTGATTATTTTGGGGCATTGAATTGCGTATTTTCTTGACATCAGACAAAATATTTAGATTTATTGTTGTTTCCATTAGTCCTCGATTGAGGAAATGGGATGTTGAATTCTAATATCTGCCTGTTTCTGAACTTTGACTTCATTGCAGCGTAATAAGAAAATCCCGCTTCGCATAAGTAGGTTATAGAAACGATAATGGCTTGTTTGGATATATTGGGCTACTCTTCTGAAAAACTCGCCCAGAAATATTTGTATATTTCTTTCAACTGAGAGTCACTCATTAAATAAACTAGATTTTCATAGTCACTTGCATTAAAGCTACTGGTTCAGCTGTAGCGGAAAATGGATTCTGAACCCAGGAATCGTCCTTACCATTTTTCGGAAAATATTGCCAATGAATTGATTTCACGTTATGTAGGTGTTCTCAAAACATTTTGGAAACTTCATGATGTACTTAAAAATTTACATTCATGTAAGGTAAGAAAAGAATTAAAATCATTAGATTCAACTAATTAAATCCAAATTTGTATTTTAATATCAAAAGATGTAATTTTATATATGTTGTATTAAAAATTGTAATTCCTGTTACTTATAACGATATGTTAATGAACTCTGTAAAAACTTCTGCCATGTATGCAGTTTTTATAAACCATGAAGGAGTTGTTAAAACATCAGCAAAATATTATCCTGAATTATTTTGTGCCGGCAAGGAGACCAACAACTCACTACGAAGTTCAAAAAGTTTTAACACCGTTTTGTGTTAACTACCCATTTCATCGCACCAAATTTTATTTAATCGGAATTGAAGTGGTTTTGATTGTAAATGATGGGGGTTATATTAATTATTGAATTTAATAATTGGGTTTTAATGTGTACATTTATTAACTGAAAACACAATAATTTTAAAATGGGTCCGGCGTTTATATATCATGTACAAAAATAAAGAATTAAAAGGGGATTATATTAAATTTCTCAGGGTAACTATTGTTTGGGTGGTCACGTGTAACATATTTTCCGTTCATTTATGAACCTAAGTTGTTTCCATATGCGCCTTGCTGTAGATGTCACTGGAACTTCCGTGTTGTGAAACTTGAAGCGGCCGGTAGAAAATTGCACAAATTCGTGCTGCCGAAATTGAGGAAACTCAGCTTTTTCCTCTTTCTTCCCTCGTTGGTAAAACCTTTCTTCGCTGCTTCCTCGACTGATCCAAACATGGTACACCTCTCCGCTGCCTCCTCTGAGGGATCAGTCCGTAATTTACACTGTCTTCCTCCACTTGTTAATGTCTCACCCTACACTCTACTTCCTCCAATCATCAAACACGCCTCACACTCCTCTCTCCACTACACTGCTCTCGCCAACTCTCTGCTGCCAATCTCCTTCAATATGCTCCCGAAAATCTCTCCACCTGCTCTTTAAAACTTCGTCCCCACTTATGCGACACCTATCACTAAGGTGGCAGGGATGGATATTCTCCAATAATATCCCTTGTTACCAAATTCTCAGACAGATTAGGAAATTCCGAAACGGGTGACGACGTGTCTGAGCTTTGTGGCCCAAGTGTCAACCGCTGTCTCTTTGTTTTGATTCCAAGCCGCCAAGTCGGCGCGCGGAAAAAACTCTTCTTCCTGAGCGACATGTTCATGCCGAAATATTTATGCAATTTAAATTTCCATAAACAGTAAAAAATTGGACGCGGGTTCTACTGCGCTACATGATTGTAGATAGTTTATCACTTTTACGGCTTCATTCATAACATTTTTTTTAAATTTGTGGAAATTTTTTGTCACCCATATTTTTTTGAAAATAATTTCAGATCTTCATTCGCCCACTTTCTTTGTTTTGCTGCGTTGTTCGTTTACCTAACAAGATATAATTAATATGTCTTAAAAACAGCTAAATTTAACAACGTAAATAAGGAGATATTTATAAATTGATCATTATGGCAATATGTTGAAAGTTTCTGAAATAGGTAAATTAATAGACCATATGTGTTAAGTTTGTTGGCAAAAAAAAACTTTGGGCCAACACTAATATTTTCCTAGGGTCCTCCGGTTGAGAAGCGCTGCACTAGATGGTGCACAGAAACTGCGATTATGCGCCGTTGAATTACATTCCACAAACAAAGGTGTATAAGGTTGATTTATTTGTTGGCCATAGATGCTCATTGACAAGTTAAATAAAATATTCAAATATAATTCTCTGACTATAATTTTAAAATTAAAAAAAGACCGCTGGCATTTTACGTATTCTTAATAAAATATGATCTATATAACTCAGGGCTATGGCAATATCTATCTCACTCGTTTACTGAACACGTCCACACATGTTCACCGTTACCGATGTTTCTTATTGTAGCAGTGAAAAAGGCTTAGGGTTTCTTTTAGTTGCGTTGTTGAATCTGTTTCGGAAGAAGCTAGAAACAAAGAAAATAATCAGAAATGATTCCACTTTCTCCCGTTAGATGCAAACGGAGTTTTAGTCTTACGAACTGATTAAGTGATTTATAACTGTCTACGTGGGTACAAACCACACCACATGGTGTCATTTTAGTTACCGTTTTAAATACCACATTTTCTCTAAGTTATTTAATAAGTTTTCAGCAGAGCTCACCTGTGAAGAGATGGAAGTTGAGTCTGTAGGAGTATTAGCTGGCCTCGACCCTTGCGGGTGTCTCTAGGTCATTCCCAGGCCATAAGTCCGGACTTAAGTGGCACGCGTGACTCCTCCAATTATACAAAGGAGCTACGTAGCTGTATTCCAATCCAACGAGAAAACATAGAGCCGACCTCTTCGAATAAGTAAATACAGAGATCCTGACATCTAAGGTTATCAGCCTTAAACATCTGGACGGCAAGCAACTTGCTGCATTCTATTATATTGATATTATCGCTACATATATTTCCAGGAAAGAAAATAAAAATCTTTTCTTTAGAGTAATATTCCCATCATCATTCTTATGCTTACTGTCCGTAATAATAATACGCAAAATTTCAGAACGTAGTTAAATTAATAAGTGGGGATATATTGCTTTTAAATAAAGTTATAAAAAGTTATACATCGTGGTATACAACGGGAGAGGAAAGGGGATAAACGACCTTTTTAAAACCTCATACCACAATATTCCTTAACACAAGAAAAAAACGTTTAAACAACAAGCATTTTTTTAAGATCTCAGGGGATATTGGGCCTCTCGAGTGTGAAGCAAGCAGATGCTGTAAAAATAAAAATATCATTTAGATTTTAAGTTGAATATAAAAAAAATTAGCAAGTTTCACATTTAATTCTTCACTCAGACAACATTTGTATATGGCTGCTAATATGGTACTCCTGGCTCCATCCTTCAATCACATCTGCGTCATTTATAGGGAATTTATGGGAAATTCTTGGAAGCGTCAGATTGTCTGCTCACTCGCTTCCAGGTGACTGGACACGAAGTATAGTTCAGTCTCAGACTTCCACTGCTACAAAGTGCGAGGCTGCACACTCCTTGATCACCGTTCCTGCAAAATAACAGAACTGCTTGCCGTCCGGCAAATTATTACGTCTTTCCGGCCCTCTTCAGAAAAAAATGTCCGGACAGTTTCCACTACTCAACTGAACGTCCTTCTATCACAGCGTTCACCGCCCGTCTCTATACACGGAGTCACGCCCGACTCAAAAGTTAAGTAATGCAAGGGGACACGTCCAGACGCCCTCTGCCTCATTCACCCTCCAACCTGGCTCCGGCCATCTTGCTAGAACTTGGCTGGTGTCCTGCTCGACCAATTGCGGCTAAGCACGCTAGCGCATTCACGCGTTGAAAAGTCTAAATTACTTCTCGAATATTTCATAGTCTTCTCACACAACACAGGAATCACGTTCTCAACTCGTAATTTTATCCACCCAATAATGATACAGACTGCAATCGGCGCCAGCGTCTCAGGCCTGGTACACATGGTCGCGCACAGCAGCGTACGCTTGGGTCATTCTTGACGAGCCATTGTTGACAGTCGGAACAAGGCAGACTGCTGGATTTCCAGTATTCACTTTATTTTAAACATGGAACTAGAAGAAAATAAATGTCTTCGGTTTTCTTTCGTCGTTAAAAACGGCAGAAGTGACAGGTTATCTCGTATTTAAGCAACACTCGACTCAAAATTGTGGTATTGAGAAATGAATTTTTTAACTAAACATTTACAAATAATGTTGCGTATAGATCTTTTGCTGCTGAGTATTTGGCCTCAAAATGAAGTCAAAATTTGCCGCAACAAATTTTTGTGGCGACTTTGGCTTGAACAGATATCAGAACGACCAGCTGCAATACTATATTGATCTGGGTCAGAAGTTGTATCGATAAGCCAAATTGTCGCCGCTAAAAATGATTTCACAAGGTTAGCCTTTGCAGCGGCGCGTACGAGTTATCGAGGTGACAACCTGACCATTCAAGATGATCTTCTAAATTCTGAACCAGTGTATAATGGGATTTAATATTTTTCACACTTTCAGTTGGGGTCTGGGTTTACTTCCTTACAAACCCTATGAGATTTAGAGAGAGTCGAGTGCGAGTTATGATCCAGTTTACTTCATCTCATTTTCCTAGTGGAATTCACTATTTTTTCGTGCTGGAGGATAAAGTACAGTGACAAAATAGAATTGTATAAATTCTACTATTAGTGTTTTCATTTATCAATATTATTCTTTCCAATAAAAAAATGACACTTCAAACTAGAAATAATAATTTACTTAGACTTCTTTTCGTTTGTGTAGAAATTTTCTAAAAAAAATCGATCATTTATTCCCAGGAATAAATCTCTGTTCCTACAGTCCAAAATTTACCTGTTTAATATAGCTGGCTGTTTTTGTATTTTAACGATTAACAAATCGATATCAATGTGTGGCACACAAAACGCGCACTCGAATAACGCCACGTCTTGTTGAAAGTGATACAATTTGTTTTTTTAAAAAAAAAACAATTTCACCACTGTACGGTCAAATTTTTTTATAAAATTAGAACATACAGGAGCTTCCAATCTCTACTTATTACGACAATGTCTTACCAACTAACAACATTTACAAACAATTTAAGTAAATCTAACATCCTTATTCGAATATTTACAATTAAAATAATAAAAACAAAAGGGTATCCTGGTTTTTATACCACAATATAGATATGGTAATTAATTAACTTCACATAAAATATACAATAATTTAATCAAATTCAATTTATGAAGCGGTATATTTTTACGATTACCAATATATACTTATACTTTATACAATATTTAGCAACATTAAATTTCATATAAAGTAACATTTAGACATATGAGATGTATTCTCATAGAAAAAGATTTAAAAATAGAACCCTACTCGGAATTGGCTGTACAAGAAAATCCGCAGGAAAGATACAAACAGATAATTACCGTCTTCTGCTTTGCCTGGAACTCCTCGCCGCTCATCCTCACATCTCAACTTCCTTGCTCATTTAAGTTTCTCATGCGTTTCCACGATCAAGTGTATTTCGCCCTGGATCATCAAATTCACGACCGCTCAAAAGATTTAAATAATTTCTCATTCCTGCTCTCTCTCTCTCTCTCTCTCTCTCTCTCTCTCTCTCTCTCTCTCTCTCTCTCTCTCTCTTTCTTTCTTTCTTTTCCAACTTCTTAATGACAGAAAATCAATTTGCGTTCCTTTTTAATAATTTTTCTCTATTCCTTCTTTTCATTTCTTTCGGTGATGGGAACGAAGCAAACTCCAATCAAAAGTATTTATCATAAGCCGATCACCCCACTCCGCCGATGTTTGGGGAAAACTCCAAGTCTCGTCTCAGCTACGTGTCACGGAGTCTCAACGATTTTGGAAAACACAGACCGTATCCAAACTGTCTACGTTTCATTACTGTGTCTGAAAACTTCTTCAATTTCTCTCAAGCCGACTGCATTTTATTTTGCACCGCTAAATCCCATGCATCTTTGTTTTTTACCATTACAGTCACAAATTAGTGTCCTATACACATTTTTAAAATAGACCCAAAAGGTGGATCTTTTAAAAATATACAAACATAATTGCTGAAAAATTTCTCACAACAATTTTATAACACATGCAATTTATAATTATTTTACAGTTTTACTGGGGTCGAAGTCCTTGGGCATAAGGCAAAAGTTGCCCCCTGATCCCATTGGATCAGTCGGCTAACTGTCTCCTAAAACTGGAGAAGAAAATGCTGCGAGCCCACAGCGAACTACCTAATGCAGGTTTTCTACGGTTTTCCCTGCATTTCTTTAGGTGAAACACCGGGTAGGATCCTTAAACGATAGCCCGGGGGCCCTAGTCAACTCTTGGCTACCTTGCTCTACCTTCCTCATCCCCCTTTTCAATTCCCTTCCTATGATATTAAAGGGGAGTTGCCTGTTTCAGGATCACCCTCATGTAGCCTGTTAACCTCCCCCCGCCAATAAAAAATTATTCTGATATTTCGTTGTTGATTTTGAAATACTACATCGTTCAAGTCAAATGAGACTTTGAAGTACATACAGCGAATAAATAAATATAATATTATATCAGTTTGGCGAATTTCCTATGTGGAAGTCTCAAAACAACCTTAACAAAATATTACTAAATTAAATTTAATAAATATCAAAATTGAGGTAAAATTGTACGTAATAATATTTAATTTTCAACAAATACTACATAAATATAATATATAGCAGCAAAATTTTGCCGTTGGAGTAAAGAATTTTTATTTATACTTATGGTCAATGTAATCATGTACGTAAAGTTCTCATATTTTTTCTCCTCCAAGAATCCGCAGAATACAGAAAGAATGCCTCAAAATTGTATAGATATACGCGTATAAAACATTAGTTATAATTGCAGATATTTTGGAGTAGTTTTCATTTTAAGTATTTTCTTAATGGATTACGTTCAATAATAAACATATACGTCTCTGATAATTGTTAATATTGCTCAACTTTATATTATGTACAACTCATTAAAGCGTAAATTATATAATATTTTTTGAAAGAAGATGATTTATTACAACACACATGACGGTTTCAATTATTTGTGCTTGTCATGTCGGAACATTGTATCATTTCCCTTGTAATTTATTAATTAAATACCGTTTTCAATCAACAATTTCAGACAAAACTATAGTAAAAGTAATATGTCGTAATATTTCATGAACTTACTAACCAATAATTGCAAAGATTTTGTTGGAAAGTTTTCAAATAATCCTCATTAGTAAGGAACAAAATAAGTTTTTAAATAATTATAGCTCATTAAAAAAATCTGAACGACTTATCCTTAAAAATTCTAAGTTTAATATGTTGTTTTTGTGTTTTAGCACCACTTCTTTTTTGTTAGTAACCATTTTAATAATAAACCAAAATCAACATATTTTGTAATACATTTATTTTTGAAAATGTGGAACTTTCGGTACATATGATTATATCAATATTGCCAAAATATCCAGATTATGTAGTATTAAAATTGTTAATTTGATTCTAATTGAAATTGTGAATAATAAAAAAAACATTGGGCTCAGGATATTAAACAGGATGTAAATTGGTGATTCATTTTACGGGACGTGATTTTCCTCCAGGCAGTCAAGCCCGAAAAAATTCTAGTTATGTTGCTGCATCAAAAGGTTGATGCATTCAAGTGTTGCTTACACAACTCAAGCAGTGTTTGAGTTATTTCGTATCAGTTCATTGCACTGGACGTCCTGACAGTTGTACGGCACGTAGGAACTCCACGTAGAGTTGGTGTTGGTGGCGCTGTCTGTTTGGAGTCGTGTGAAGGAACCGCCAAAGCGCCGAAAGCGATAAGGTAAAAGCGTTTTATAGCTCGCCTCTTATCTGCCAAGTCCTCATCGTATGAGTGTCCCGGCTGATGGCAGCTAATTGTTGCTCAGGCTTCATATGTTAATTAACCTTAAGCTCCATGAAAACCATCCGAATGTGTAATGAGAGCTGCCGTCATCCCGGCGCAGGCTCTTCATTTACATACAAAAATCATAACTGGCGTCGTAGTCGCTTTTGCCTGCTGGCGACAGTCTTGCGAAACCTCAAATCCAAGATTTCTTCATACTGATAGTATACGTTTCAAATTAACTAGTCCTCAGGCATGGTTATTCCATTATCTACTACCGGGTTTCCCAAACTGTGTTCCGCGGGACCTGAATAAGTGTTCCGCAAAAATTTGGAGTGATTCTATCTATGCTACGGATTATATAATACTGTCAGGATCATCAAGTTCGTAAGACAAAAGCTCCGTTCGCATAGAAAGGGAGAAAATATAATCACGACGTTGCGAAACAAGGGAACCCTATTCCTTTTTTTCCTCCTACAATAGAAAACATGGGTAGCAATAAACAAGTGTGGACGTGATCAGTCAATCAGAATCATGTACGATTGAGATAGAGATAGTCACAGCCGAGAATTATACACTTAATATTTTATTTAACGTGACAATGAGCAGCTATGACTAAAAGTAAGACAATCTTATACTCCTCTGTTGGTGAAATTAAATTCAATAGCACATAAGGCATTTGATGTAGTACCCCATGATATCCTATTGGATAAATTAAATAAAACAGGTATAGATAAAAGAGTGATACTATGGGTAGAAAAATTCTTAAGCGACAGATCGCAAAAAGTCAAAATCGGGGAACAATTTTCGGATTCAGGCGCTGTAACATCGGGAGTTCCCCAAGGCTCTGTAATCGACCCCTTACTGTTTTTAATATTCATTAATGACTTACCGAATTACTTGAAGTCAGGGGTAAGGCTTTTCGCTGACGACTGTATCATATACAGAAAGGTAACAAACGAGGAAGACACTTTATTATTACAAGAAGATCTAGATAAAGTTAATAGCTGGGCTCTGGAAAATAAAATGAAAATTAATGGAAAGAAAAGCAGCTCAATCTCGTTTACTAAACGCACCTTGTTAAATGAGACAGAATATAGAATAGGTGGGGAACAAATTCCAAGGGTAACGAGCTGCAAATATCTGGGGATATTTTTCAACAATAGACTTGGGTGGGAGGAACAAGTGAATTTCACGGCCCGAAAAGCGTGGAATTCCTTACATTTCATTATGAGGAACTTAAAAAAGGGAAGTTCAAAAACAAAGGAGGTGGCATACTTATCTCTAGTTAGACCAATTTTGGAATATGGGGCGGCTTGTTGGGATCCTTATAGAATTAATCAAATAGAATCATTAGAGAAAGTTCAGAAAAGGGCTGCTAATTTTGTGCAAGTAGGGCCAGGTCATAGGAAGGAAAAAGTAAAACAGCTAGGTTGGGAGGTCATGTCAGAAAGGAGGGAGAAAGCAAGACTGCTTTTGCTATTCAAAGCTTATACGGGGCAAAAACCATGGATTGGAATTAGCTACAAAATGCAAAAGCCCAGTTATATAGGTAGATGGGATCACCAATTCAAAGTGAAATATAGAAAACAAAAAACAGATGTTGGCAAATTCTCATTCCTAAATAGGACTATCAACGACTGGAATAATTTACCTGTGGGGGTGTTCGGAGGAAATCCTCTTCAAGAAAATAAATTTAGGTCAAATCTGAAAAAACGTGTGAAGTGAAGTGGATATTTATTTAATATAAATGTGTTTCCGAATATAAAAAAGTGAAGTGAAGTGTTTCTCTTTTCTCTTTCAGGGCATCCACGGAACATGTTTATCTTTCTTTAGTTTATAATTATGTAAATTTAATTATGTATCTGCCACCGGGCTTGCGCCCAATTGTAGATTATTAGCAAATACAATACAATACAATAATTGCAATCTGTCAGGATCATCAAGTTCAGCGGCTGTAACCGGAATATAGCCGCAGGAATATTTTCGTGGCCAATTCAATCCAGATTATTAACACGGCTAGTAAACACAAAACACTTTTATTACATACTGAAGTGAGACGGATATCCAAAGGAAAAGCACCATAAGACTTTCTGAATTTATAAATGTGTTGAAGGCACAAAATAATTGTTGAAGTTTTACCAAATCCTTCATGGTTGATTAAACTCGCATACCTGGAAGATATATTTACTAAGAGCAATGAACTTATCATTACAACGAGAAAGTATTATAATTTTTTAAACAAGAGATAAAATTGGATCTTCTGATAAAATAATACAAATTTAGATTTCATGAGTTGAATCTATCGATCTTAATTGGTGTTCTCCCATACACGAATATTTGAATGAATTAAATTTTAAAGTAAATGAAGTTTCCAAAATGTTATTTGAACATCTACATAACTTGAAATGAACTCTTTTGAAATATTTTCCGAAAACTAGTAAGGACGATTCCTAGATACAGAATCCATTTTTTTGTGACAGCTAAACCTGTAGGTTTAGGTGCAATTGACTATGAAAATCTAATTGATTTAAGCAGTGAAAGAAAAATGTGATTTCTGGTTGAGTTTTTCTGAAGAGTACCCCAATATTTCAAAACAACCTTGTATTACTTTACTTCCGGTTTGTACAACCTATTTATGCGAAGCTAGATTTTCTTATTATGCTTCAATAAAGTCAAATTTCACAAACAGGCTAGATTAGAACTTATTTTAATTATGTTTTGCCTGAAATCAACAAGATATGCAATTCAAGGCCCGAAAATTATCAGGCACTAAGTACCTTATATGTTTATATTATATTTAAGGTCTATATTTAAAATAATTAATGAATTAAATTTTGTTTTATTTTTTACGACTAGAAATCACCAATCTAATAAATAAGCCAAGTGATCCGTTAGTGTCCGATTTTACCATGTGTTCCATTGAAGAAAAAGTTTGGGAAACCCTGATCTACTACATCCACAAATGAATCAGAATCATGTAAGTTATTGTATATGTTCACTTGAAATTGGATTTTGCTGAATCTAAAACTCGCGTCTCATCATTTCATGACATTTTAAAGCCTGCAAACAGTTTTTCGTTGCTAACCGGAGGACAAAGATAGTCCAAAGTGTAATTAATATTTCAACTTGGCCTACCGGGTCTGTCATCTTATATGGCACATTCCAAATTTGAAGTGACCGTGGTCATTGTATCAGTTCTCCAGCAGTTTTAATCCCAGTCCCCGTAACAATGACGGCACAAACATCCAAGCCCATGACAGAAGTCGAACCCGGGACCTCTGTGTTGTGAGGCAGCGACGTTAGCCTGTACACCACAGGAAGCCAACTTGTGATTAATATAGGGAAACAAATACCAAAACGACATACACCTACGCAACCTCGAATATTTATTACTAATACTCAAACATTTATGTATGTAATGAAGCCTTAGTCCAAATCTTCCCAATTATAATTTTGTCACCGTCGTAGTAGAAGAGTTTCTACCAAAGTTACCTCGAAATGGTTACCGTTGTTGTGTAGTCACTTTGTTAGCTTGTGTTGACTGCGTAAATTATAAGAAAAGAGGAGAGTAAAGCGAGATTCACTTCCGGAAATAAGTGTTGTCTAGGATTGACGACAGGATAGATTTCTTCGTGGATTGAGTTCGGATTGGAGCTAAGTCCAATCCTGAGAACAGCGAGGAGTGCCGGCTGCATGGAGACAGTCTTGACTTCCAATTTAGTAGAAAATAAGGTTTATTATTATTGTTTAGTCTTACAATAACAATAATAGAGGAACAAAGATAAAGTTAATGAATAGATCAGGCTGATATCTAAAGGCTGAGTGCAATTCAAGAACTGCCTCTATGGGCTCATTTTACCAAGGTTTTATATCGACTCAACCTACAAATAAGAAGGCCACGGAAAAGAGTTATACAGTGTTAAATAACAATCCAGCGTCAGCACTCTACTCAGCTATAGGCGTAATAGTCTCGGTTTAGCAGACGTCAGTGCCCTCTTTTCCGCACCCTAGCTGTAACAATCATAACATTCATCGCTACAATACACAATGATAACAAAAAAGACTGACAGGTGGAATTCTATCAACGGGAAAGACCTGTTAATACAGATTCAACTTTTTGCCTCGATAAATAAATACAGTGAAACTTTGTCACCCAATGAACATTATCTCAATGTTTGAATATTTTTTAAGAACCAATTTTATCTATCGGAAGCTTCCGTTACTGAAGATACGTAAATGTATAATAGTATTTTCAACCCCAGGACTGAGTTGAGTATTATTCAACTCCAACACTATCAACTTGCTTCTGAACAAATACTTTATAATACAACAACATTATTCGTGAAAAACTGTGAATGTCTACTTTTGTAATACTTCTTAAAACATAGCAAACGTTCGCTTACAGGTACAATTATGTCTGTTTTGCTAATAACACTGACTTTGATAACTGATTCGCCGCGTATGTCGGTCTGGACCCACCATGATAGGTAATAGAGTAGTGATGGCGTCATTGACTGATTTGAGGTCCTTGTACACAATCAAGAATCCCAGAAATGGATACATTAAGTCATTTTAAGAAAAAAAATTATTAAAGATGAAAAACACAAAGAAACAATAATACTGAATATATATTCTAAACATAATTAAGAATCCTCAATATTCCAACGCTTGTGAGATACAATTATTTATAATAGTATCGTCATACGGCTTCTGGGATTATTTATATGTTGTTCATCACCTATGATACTATGTAACTTCTTCTTTCTTATCCCACTTTTAACACCAACGGCGGGCAAGCCCCTGCCCGTGGGCCACATCCGGCCGTCGTGGAAGTTTTTACGAGATCGTCACTAAATTTCTCTCTTGCATATTAGTACAGCCCGACCCGTTGCGCCGACGACATGCGCCCAAAGATAAATATCCAAGTGTAATTAATTTTACATGATAAATGATGTCACCTCATCGGCAGGAGTTATTGTTAATTACCGATACTAATTTGAAAATCTTCTTACGCGTAGCAACAAGATCAAATTACCCACATATTGAACTTCTTGCAAAAGATGGCCAATACCAAGTTTGTAATTATTTAGAACTGTAACACTATTATTTCTTTACATTTAATACCAACACTATGGATGTTTACATATCTGTGCATACCACTATCAAGGTAAAGGTTTCTTCTATTAAAAAAATACTACTGTCAATTGTTTTTGTTTTGCCTCGTGGCCCACCTTACATATTTTTTGATACGGCTCCAACAAAAAAGTTGTCCACCCCTGCTTTATACTCTGAAGTCAAATACAATGTGTATTCATGATTATCTCGTATCATATCGCATCGCTACAAACAAGATGGAAAAAAACGGAACCCAAAGGTTACGAAGTACTTCAAATAGCTACCGATATTAATGTGCGCAAGGCGCTTAATACTAATTCTGATCTTATACTACATTATTATTAGTGTGTTGCTGAATATATGACGTCAAACAGGTCCGCCACAAATGATAAAGTTGTGATTCAACGTTGTTTATAGAGTGTGATTTTATTTGTGTAAAATATTTCATCGTGGTGGAATAGATACAGCGACCATCAATTAACGCGCTCCCATATGAGCATGTCGCGGAAAGTAAGCTTCAATTAATACGAAATTTGGATTCAAGTGTTGTTTACTGAATTTAAAATAGTCCATTATGAATTAAGATTTTATTTATGCGGTATGTTTCATATGCATCACTTTGTTTTCCTTTTTATACCCATCATTGTTATCAGGTATTTTCTCCTGTAGAACAGATAATGAATAATTAACGCTTTTGATATAATCAAGTCATTATCGTGAAACTTAAAACCCAAATTATGGCAATTATTCAAATGGCAGGACACTTTCCATAGTAGAGTTCAATTATGGTCCTCCTATGGCCGGTAGCAGAATGTTCAAGGTCCGATATAAATGGAATTATTAACACTCTATATATTATAGTAAGAAATGGCAAGTAGTATCAAATTCCGCAGTAAATAAGTAAATTTTTTAATTAAACGTCAATTATAGGCAGAGTAACGCGTCGTCCTTATAAGGAAAGCTCCCTTTATCTTGACACGTCGAACCCCCTCCACGGGCCACATTTCTAAATTAAGTGTGGACTCGTAATGGGATCCTCCGGAGCGAACAGATCAGGTCGCAGTGTCTTAAGGACGCTGATTGGTCCGAATTAGAAAGCGAATTTATGTGTAGTCTAATACTTTCGATTAGGTTCTGCTTGTTCGCGATAAAAACTTTCGATATCGGAAACAAGGGGATGTCTTAAGTAGATTCCTGTGTCCATCCGGGGGTGCTGTGGGAATGCCTCACAGGAATAATAGTAATAAAAACAGACGCGGCTATCGCAGCAGGAGACCTACTTACCGTCTCAGCTGAAAATTAATTGGAACGCGGCGCTGGAGGCCTGACTTTCTTATCATGGAGCAGCCGAGTTCATGGCAATGGCCAGCAAACAGCGACGGCCGTTACCACAGAATTAAGATACGGAAAGCCGTGATCGTCGTCGATCACTACTCAGCATTATGACGTTCTCATACAAACAATTCAGTCGTCAATTTATCAATGATAATTGTGGTTTTCTAATCACTTCAACCAAAAGAAACGTGTTAAATTCTTCAAACACTTGACATTATTCCTGGAATGTCCATTGAAAAACAATATTATTCACATTAATAATCGAATTTATACACAAATTAAATATTAAATCTGAATACCTTCTGTAGGAAATGTGTCATTATGCCTTAAAACTGGATTATTCTCCTTTTGAAAATTCTTCTCTGCATATCATACGGATCCTACATCTAAATGATACTAACTAAGCCTGCACGGCTATTTCAGGAGTTAGCAGATGAAGTAGATAATGGGGGTAGAATAGATGGGGTTATCATAGACTTCGCTAAGGCATTTGATGTAGTACCTCATGATATCCTATTGGATAAATTAAATAAAACAGGTATAGATAAAAGAGTGATACTATGGGTAGAAAAATTCTTAAGCGACAGATCGCAAAAAGTCAAAATCGGGGAACAATTTTCGGATTCAGGCGCTGTAACATCGGGAGTTCCCCAAGGCTCTGTAATCGGCCCCTTACTGTTTTTAATATTCATTAATGACTTACCGAATTACTTGAAGTCAGGGGTAAGGCTTTTCGCTGACGACTGTATCATATACAGAAAGGTAACAAACGAGGAAGACACTTTATTATTACAAGAAGATCTAGATAAAGTTAATAGCTGGGCTCTGGAAAATAAAATGAAAATTAATGGAAAGAAAAGCAGCTCAATCTCGTTTACTAAACGCACCTTGTTAAATGAGACAGAATATAGAATAGGTGGGGAACAAATTCCAAGGGTAACGAGCTGCAAATATCTGGGGATATTTTTCAACAATAGACTTGGGTGGGAGGAACAAGTGAATTTCACGGCCCGAAAAGCGTGGAATTCCTTACATTTCATTATGAGGAACTTAAAAAAGGGAAGTTCAAAAACAAAGGAGGTGGCATACTTATCTCTAGTTAGACCAATTTTGGAATATGGGGCGGCTTGTTGGGATCCTTATAGAATTAATCAAATAGAATCATTAGAGAAAGTTCAGAAAAGGGCTGCAAATTTTGTGCAAGTAGGGCCAGGTCATAGGAAGGAAAAAGTAAAACAGCTAGGTTGGGAGGTCTTGTCAGAAAGGAGGGAGAAAGCAAGACTGCATTTGCTATTCAAAGCTTATACGGGGCAAAAACCATGGATTGGAATTAGCTACAAAATGCAAAAGCCCAGTTATATAGGTAGATGGGATCACCAATTCAAAGTGAAATATAGAAAACAAAAAACAGATGTTGATGATACTTTCCTTCTTTCCCACAGGCACACAGATTACTTCTTAAATTTCCCCTACGGAACCAATTTCTTCAATGAATTTGAGAAGGCTGTGAACCGCCACTGGGGAGGAACACAGTTCATGCCTTCAGTGATTTGCAGGCGTGGACCTTCTGATGGTGTCAAAGAGGATGTGCGGTACATTCATGGCATTCGGAGCAGTGAGGCTGAGAAGATCTATAAAAAAAGAAATGAATGCGTAAGGCGGGAGTGTAAGGGTCTGAGTCTTGCAACAGCAGCCTGATGTCTTCTCGAGGTGTCGTGTGGATAAGCTATCTCTTTGTAGGACTCCATTTCTTCATACAGGATTCCTACGTTGGATTAATATTGTCCGTTCACAATCCCAGGCTCCAGTGTAGAAGCAAGTTGACGAAACTGAATTTTACTCTCCCCTCAACCATCATTGAAATACCATCGTGAAAATTAGCAGATTGTCACCCCTATGCAGACATAGCAGGTGACTGCCTACAGCGGCAAACTCACCTGAAATAACATTGTAGAACTTGCTGATGGAATATGCCGAGACTCTTTCTTCTAACAAAGAAAGAAGATGCAGTTGGCCTGCGTAACTTTGATTAAAATTGAACCAAATTTTAACATTTCTTGAAGAGCATCGCTAACGCTGCCTATACCTGTTGCTACCGGCGAAAGAACCTTTTCTAATTAAAAATAATAAATATTTATTTGTGTATCGTGTTAACTCAAAATTAGCCATTTTGGCCAGTGAACATGAATTTAATAATAACCCTGGAATGCTACTTGGGGTACACCTCTATTAAGTGTTGCTTCCGGTCGGCAGATAGCACTGCAGGTCTTTGATTCACAGTAGTTTCATGTCTTCACAAGACAGTATGGGTGTGACATTCGAAGCGTTGATAGTGTTGTGTTATTTAACCTTTGGAATACAGATGTAGTACAGTCTAGCACAATCAGAGTACAAGTTTCAAGGACTAAGAATCTTTATTTGGGTAAGTACAACGTTAAACTTATTAATACTTATCTTAAACAAGATAAATTATATATATATATATATATATATATTATAAACATGAAATTACTTATTTTTTCAATCAATGCAATGGATATTTAGAACTTGTGGCTGTGATTTTCAGTAAATTGAATTTTTATGGTGTAATATACAATGACATCTCAAAAAATTTCCTTCGATCTTAACAGGGATAAGGATATTATTGAAATACATCATATACTCTGCAGTTCAGATTCTGATAGTCCTCAGAAGCTGAAGAAGATTGTGTTATTCCAGATATCAAAACCCAAGAAGAATCTGAAAGTACAGAAGAAGAAGAATCAACTGCTCCTACAGGTCAAATTGACATTCCTGTTGGGCCAGTTTCTCATACCGAAAATGACACTCCACTAGTACATCTCCAACGTTCTGATCCATCGAAGGTAAAACTCGTAAAGGCGCCGAAAAAACTGTACGGGAAACACAAATTCAAGTGGAGTGGCGAAAGAGGAGTTCTGCATCGCATTCCTAAAATAAATCTTATTGTAAACTTATCAGGGAACAAAAATGAAGCAAGACTGGAAGCATGGCAATTATGCTTTACAACAGAAAATTTGGATTTGATAACAGAAAAACATTAACAGGGAGATTGTAGTTCCAACAGAAATATGGAAGAAGAAAATTATAGTGAGTTTGCATCCCAAAACAATAAGCCTTCACACACTCAATAACTGATTCTATTGAAATTCAAGCACTTATGGAATTGTTGTACTACGCTGGAGTAATGAAAAGAGTAAAGTTCAGTTTCGTCTACTTGCTTCTACACTGGAGCCTGGGATTGTGAACGGACGATATTAATTCATTTACTGAATTACGTATGGGGATTTTGTATCCGAATACAGTCTGAGGATGTCTCCATTATGTTGAACAAAACTTTTTGACCCCAATAGTGGAATAGGAATATTCCGAGCAACTTTGCCAGAGGCACGTTTTATATTTTTAATGAACTGTCTCAGATTTGATGAGAGAAAAACTCGAGCTCAAAGAAAATCGAGTGGCAAATTGGCCCCTTTTCGGGAAGTTTTTGAGCGCTGCCTAAAGAAAATGAAACAACTAACGTACCTTCAGAATACACCACGATAGATGAGCAATTGGTTAGTTCAGAGGCCAGTGTCCCTTTAAAATATTTATCCCGTCCAAACCGGACAGGTAAGCAATCAAGTTAGTGATATTTTGTCACATGTTATGTTCTCGATGCAGAAGTGCACACGGGAAAGGGATCCAGATTACAAAACATGCCGGTGGCTCAGTGTTACTGTGAAGAACTCACCTCCTCTTTTGATGGAACCAACAGAGACGTAACTATGGACAATTCGTTCTCGTCCATAGGGACAGCAAATAGCCTTTTTGTGAAGAGAATATCAAGGAAAGACAACCAAATTCAGCAATGTTCTGCTTTAGTGGACACCTACATCATACTGCCCCCCAAAACAAAATTTAAAAAAATGAACTAATGCCGTCACCTATGCATGAAAAAGAGGACGAAGCCGATTCTGTAGAACGCTCGGAGATTATTAAGTTTTATAACTCTACGAAAGGAGGTGTTGACACGTTAGACACGCTATGCCATTCCTATTCCTGTGGTGGAAAAGTCGCCGTTGGGCCCTCTGTTTATTTTATAACTTAACTGGCTGGGCACCCGGTGTTGCCCCGGTATTTATTTATATTATCCCGGTATATTATTTAATTCTTGGTCCACACATCAACCGGCATCGAAAACGTCACAATATGAACCTCAAATATACTCCCAGCATCTCGAGAGATTCAAAAATAGTCCCGGTACAATAACAGGACTAAAATATTTTCAGTACTCTAAACAATATATATATATATATATACTCCCCCGGTTAAGGGATGAATTCTTCCTTAAATCGCATATTAAAAGTCATAATGTAACACAGCGACTCGCATTGCATCAGTTTCGACACCAAAGTTGATAGTTTCCTTCTTATTTTCATACGACTTATTTCCACCCTCACATGCTGCAAGGGGTTGAAATTATACACAAATATTGTCGGAGAAACACTATAAATGTTATTGACGTCAAGAATTTTTTTCGACTCACATATGAGCCTTCATTAGATATAAAAGTTAAACCCCTTCCCCCTAGGGGTGGTAGCCGTGTCTTATCTCCAAAGTATTTGGTTTTGGATCGCGAGGAATATGGAAACAAAATTTTGTCAACATGTTCTATCCTTTAACTGTATTAAGCAGAAGTGTGTTTTCCCCCGTTCAATCCCCCTGTTAGGGGGTGAACTACAATTTAATTCTCATTTAAAACGTCAGAATAAAGACTCCGATAGGACCTATTTCGATACCAAACTTCACTTTCATTTTTTTTTTCATATGACGTCCCCAACACTCCCACGATGAATGGGGTTGAAATTATACGCAAACAAATGAACCGAGGTTAATTAAGGAAATGACGGCAGATTATGGATTTTCAAAAATTACCGCCCCTCCGCCCCCACCACCACTTCAAGTGGTTGTAGCTATGTATTACCTTAATTGTGTACCAAGATCACCTGTTCAAAATTTGGTCGAAATTGTTCCATTCGTTTAAGGTAGTATGCGTAAGTCTGTTTTACCCCTTCGAACCCGTCTCATGTAACTTCAATTGCAGTTTTTTGTCAGAGTGAATCTCAGCGGCTGTTTAAAGACGAATCGCGATTGTTTTCTGGTTATTTTTAAGTGGTGCCCCTCCGCTTCCATCGTCTAAGAAAACTCCCCTTTTATTATGTATGTGGTTGAAATTATACGCTAGCAGTAATGGAGGAGACACTATCAAATTAATCGATCCCAGAATGTATTTATATGATAAAAATATTGGCCGTTTTTGCTTATTTAAAATTTTCCACCCACTCCTCTCCCGCCCCTAGGTGTAGTAGCCGAGTCTTACCTTGACTGATGTACACCACGTGTTAGTCCATCAAAACGTACAAAAAAAATCAATATGACGCGGGTAATATGGATGGGCAATGACCAGGCGGGAAATTGGCAACTCATATCCACATGGAAATTCAAACGCTCGTATAGAAAGTAGCCTTCTCGTAGTTAAGTTTTCTGAAATTTTACAATTTTATGCGCCATTTTCTTAATTTTTCTTTCCATTAGAACCTTGTACAAAGTATATAAAAAAGATGAATGAAATCGATAAAGTATTTTCTGAAGTTATGGCATGACAAAGAAATAGGGATTCATATACATTACAGGATACAATTCTATGTTACTGTTGAGAGGCAGTGCTGCAGCTGACAAAGAAATATTTACAAACCTAAAAAAAATGGCCCTAGGTCTGATTAGACCCCAGATGACAAGGCGATTGGAAAACCCAACTTTAAGACGAAAACTCCGTCGAACCATCACCCGTATTTAGATGTGCAATTGTTAAAAGTCAGGGGAAGTCTAGAACCCACATCAGGACAGTGCAATTTCTGTCCTAGGTCTCGAGACCGGAAATCTAGGGTTAAATGTTCTTTATGTAAAAAATTTATTTGTTTGGAACATCAAGAAAAAGTGTGTGCTTCATGTATTCAGTAATTAGTTTATTCTCATTAGGTTTTTATTTTCCTTTTTTGAATATATGGCTTAAGAGTGTTTTACATTGCTTTAAAATAAAAATAATGAAATAAACGCTTTAAAAATCCCCTTTTTATTTGGGGTGTAGCAGACCCGTAGTAAAAATAAGTGTAGCATTCCAGGGGTAAATCTGAAAGACGTTGTTCGCGATTTTGCAGAAAGTAAACATTGAAAGATAGTTTTAAGTTTGGTTTTAAATTTGTATATTATTTAATTAGTGTTGTGCCGTTTTAAATTCACATTTAAATTATCTCTAGTATTTATTTTTAGTTTATAATAATAATAATAATAATAATAATAATCATATTCCGTAGATCCTGTAAAGAAGCTAAGCTTCAAGGATGTGGAATGGGTCAGGGTGTACATTTATTACATTATTTTATTGTATAAAAGAAAAATATACTTATAACAAATTTTTGTATTATAAACTATTATAAATTACTCTTCTCCGATTCTTCTATAAATTCCTTTATTGAATAGAAGGAGTGGCTAAGCAAAAATGAGCGTAATTCAGTGAGATGGATATCCCTGAATAATGCACACATTTCTGTGCAATTGACAATGTTTTACATTTTTTATACAGATTATTTTTGTTCCTTGTATTGAAGGGATGAATATCAGAATTATTCAAAAATAAGTGCCTATTTGTAATTAAAAATAACATCACGGAATAAATGTATTGGCATGTCAAAGTGAAAATACCTAATTTTTTGAACAGAGTTCTGCAAGAAGTTCGTGAGGAAACCTGACATATTGCTCTAATAACACGTTTTTGACTAATAAAAATCTTATCTACGCCTACTGAGTCGTTAACACAGTAAAAATTTACCGTAAATTTGTTTGTGAATATATTATTGGGTTTATTCAATTATCTCAATTTTTATGGTTAAGGTGGTTCGTTTATAATTCTGTTTATTAAAATCATTTTAAATTCTTTGAAACTTGGGACGGTTTTTTTGGGTTTCCGCACTGTTGCAAAAGCGCAGCTATGGTAATGTAGTGAACTTTCCTCGCGTTGTTCAATGAATCCGTGTTGATCTGATTGCAAGGTGCAGCTGCAAGCGACTGATGGACACCCATGTCACCCGCATAGAGAAACAGCCGCCGAGATTCGTCGCCTGAAAAATAAATGGATGTAACGTCACCTCTAAGTGTTTTGGGCGAGCCTGTTTGCGTTGTTACCCCGTCACTGCTGCCAACGCCTTTAAAGCAAAGTCCCCTGTTGCTCCTGCTGTTTGTTCGCTAAGAAAACACTCCATCCAAACACGGGGAAAGTGCTACTTTTCAGATTTTCCATCTCTGATATATCCCAACAAAACCTTTGCTCAAACATCAGTATTTACAACATAACCGTGACATTCTAATTTATTTTTTTTATCATCTAAACCACGAAAACGATATAAATATTCGCTGGATTATCGAAATAGTTCTAAACTTAAATTTTTTCGGAGAATCTCATTATTTCTTTCGGAGTGTTGCAATTCCAGTGAGAGACAATTTGTTTCCAGGTGGACCCGCCTTTCGAATGCTCGAATACTATATAAGGTTCGAGGAAAATGGATCAGACCCAAAGACCGCTATCAGTTGAAGAAGATTTAGTTGCGGTCCGTCAACGAACCAATCAGTCAGTCAGCTCGATGATGTTGCTATTACAAGATCCTATCAGTGAAATTGGCAGTTGAGTAACACTCCATCGAGGTCCATTAGAAGGCAATTACTCACGGCGAAGTACATCTCTTCCACACCTGTGATGAGTTTTAAATTACATACGCCCGTGCCGCGTCTACATATTTAACATTTTCGATCAAACTGGTTTCAGAGCAGGCCCGATTTCTCGAAGCCCTCTATCAACCATCCGCGTACCCGCTCAAAGATGGATTAGATGGGCGGACTCTCTGACCAACGGCATTTTCAACCGCTGATAATTAATAATATTCATCTCCACTGAAGAGCTTCATTTTTATCAAAATAATCGTCTTGAACGCCCAAGCATTCTTTAACTAATTACTAAATAGAGCTACTGATTTTTTATCCCTTATATTATTTACTTTTGAGACAATGAATTCATTAAATTGGGCACAATTGGTATAGATTGGTCATAAGCAATAGGTAAGTAATCTGTTAAAACCAAGAGTTTGTTAAGTATCTGCATAGTAATTTTTTAATAAGACTGTCGGATAAAACATACAATTGAATCAAGACCTACATTAATAGAGTAGTGAAATTAATAGGGGGTATTATTATTTTATAAAGTAATATTAATATATTAAGAATGAACTTCCAATACAATAACAAAAAAAATTACTTTACACTTAATATAAATTTTACAATATGACCATTTTAACATTATCAGCCGGCAATTCATTATAATAAAACACGATATATATTTACATAAAAATGATGCAAATAAATTTCTTATAATTATGAATTCTAGATCTCCACATTCAGGGTCGTATATTATGGACCTTCTCATAGAGCGGACGTATATCACACAAAAACTATTCGGTACTGTCAGCAAAAAGGTTACAGGGATAATTACCGTGTCAGCATAATGGACCTAGATGCGTCCCAACTCGCTGCCATTTCCTCCTAATTGAGTCGTTCTCGAATCACACCTCTCTATCGCTCCTATTGTCCCTGATTCAGGACAATCTCCCAGTCTTCGTTTCGTCTCCTCAGACTATCTGTCAGATAACGTGATCACACAAACTACCACTAATATCATCTGATCAACCACTCTCGTCTCTTCAAACTCCCACTCTCCCGGTCTGCAAGGGTTTTTAATACCTCTTCCCCACTTCTTTAATTCATATTCAAAAGGTGGCAGGGATGGATATTAACCAATCAGATTTGTCGTTACTCTTCTCTGGGAAGAATAGTTTGCCCCTCTCCCCCAAGGCTTTTGGGGAAATCTACGCTTATTCCCAGCCTCCGTCTCCACGTTCCAGCAGTCGCGGGACAATCCCCGATGGTGTCCGAATGTCTGGGTTTTATTACCCCTGTTTGTAAAATAGTCTGTTTTCTTTTGACTCCTAAACCATTGAAGTTCCTGTAGATGTGATTGACCGTTAATGTAATAACACGTATAAAAGTTGCAATACGACGGCTGATGATACCGAATCCCATTTTTCTTTTGTTGGAGATAATCACCATTCTAAAATTCTAAAATATTTAATATTCAGATACTCTAGCAAAGTATAGTCACAAGTAAAGGATAGTCATTTCTTTAGAATAACATAAATAGAAAAATCAAATATATTTAAAACATACAACGAACTGAATAAACATTATTTACTTATTGTTAAAACAACAAATTTAATTAAAATCGATTCTTAACTGATCTTTGCTGGCTTCCATCGGGAATATGAATTCTTTATCTCAGGGATAATAAGTGGGAAAATTCCGTAAATGTGGGGCCCGAGAACACTTTATAATGAAACAACCAGAGGCGAGAAACATTGAAGTTTGTACATCACTACATTGCAGTTGGTCATCATAGCTGGATAGTCCACTGATTGATTGCTGGGCTGATGACTGCTGGACGTTCGGAATTTCAGGTAGACTTAAAGGCTGCATCAGTTGGGAGATCGTCTCAAGCGTCGTGTGTTGACTGCCCAGTGAATATCACCCAAAGCGAACGAACTGCATGTGTGCCTGAGTGAATAAATAGGGCTTCGGCCTGAAGATAACGTAACAGAATAACCGCAAATAAATGTATATCTCAATAGCCAAAATTGTGAATCTGTCTACTGGAAACTGAATATTCTAAATTTCCGTAAATGATTGCCTCTCTGAAAATAACTGTGTCACTACCAAGAAGTACTTCAGTTTTCTTTTCCAAGTTCCGCTCCCGAACTTGAAATTTCATCCCCGTGTAAGAAGTGGGCGTGATGTTTTCCATTTTCCTCATGGAAAGGGGAAACTGAATGTGTAAGTTTTCTCCGGCTTTCAACTAAAATTTGGACTCATCTCTTAGCGGGAATCTCCTTTGGTAAGGCGATGGGTTTTCAGCGTAACTACAGGGGTTGGACAAAATAATATGAACGCCATGCAACACGGTACGAGTTTTTGCAGGTTGGCACCACTGTGTACGTGTAAACGCGACTGCAATACCTAGTTAATGTGCTACGTTTCGAGGTTATTTTGCAGTATATTATCTGCTTTGCTTTTCGACGGTTAACACCAGCGATCGGTGAAATGCGTGATCTGTTAGACTTTGAATAAGGAAAAAACGTTATTTCACAGTTATCGGAGGCATCTGTTACGAAAACGGCTTAGCTGTTTAATTTTGCGAGTGACTATCCACTGTAATGACGACATTCAAAAAACATGGTAAAACATCATCAGCGAAGAGGAATGGTGGGCGAAAGTCGAAGTTAACTGACAGAGGCAGACGAAAATTAAAAAGGATAGTGATCAGATAACATAACACTTCCGCGGCAAAAGTCTGTAGAACTCAACACTCACTTGAACAATTCTGTTTCGACAAATACAGTGCGGCGGGAGCTCCAGAAGGTAACATTCATGGAAGGGCTGCAATTTCCAAATTCTTCATAACGTAATCCAACGCAAAGCTACGAAAGAAGTAGTCCCACGATCATAAAACCTGGACACTGAACAACTGGAGAATCGTGAATTATCGTGTATGTTGTTTCCTACAAACGGCCAGATTTATGTATGAAGAACACCAAACGAAACCTACGATCCGGCCTGCCTGCTTCTTACATCAAACACGGGAGAGGTTCTGGCTACATCGTGGTATTCAGTTCACCCGATCATTGCGTTTACTGACCGGATAACTGCGAAAGAATATCTCGAAATCGTCAAAAATTAAGTGCTTACTATGAATAGCATATTGCTGCCAGACACTACCATATTCCAAGAAGATAATGTGCCCATACACACATCCAAAATGGTTCAGGCGTGGCTTATAGAGAATGTCATCAAAAATCTTCTCTGGCCAGCACAATCGCCAGACCACAATATCATTGAACCGTTATGGGTAGTTTAAGAGCAAAGAGTGAGGAGCAGGTTTCCACCTCCAACATCGCTCCGGCAATTGGCGGATGATTATTTCAAGATTGGGAGGACATTTCGTTGGAAATTATTCAGACACATTACGAATCTGTTCCGCCATGAATTGCAGCTGTTCTCAAATCGAATGGTGGTCCAACTCCTTGTTAATCCAAAAATTTTATGTAAATGCAGTTGTTCATTTTATTTTATCCAACTCCTGTAAATCGTAAGGACCTCTTATTTTTGTATGTAGCATGTGCCTATTGTTTTCCCACTTCCGAACATGCAGGGGTGAAGTTTTTGCTCTTTGCACTTCTTTACAAAAGATTGTGTCTTCGATTTAGGACGGCAGACAGAAAGTTCAGCTCCCAGGTCAGGTCTCTTGTTTTCACTCATTTATTTCTGTCAACGTTGTAGTCTATAGTTGTGGACGTTTTAGCTCCGTTATGTCCAATTATGTAATGCGCAAACCTTCATGTTTCCCTTCTGGTCAATAAGTTTGCTCGTAATTCGTCATTTAAATAGCCTATCGCGTTCATTCACGGTCCCGGCTCCGTATACCTTAACCCTAACGTCACGTATTTTATACACTAAACAATAGATATTAAAGATATTAAATATAAAAACAGTATTAAATTAATGCAAAACTTACCTCATCGCAGCTCGGTTCATAATTTTTTTTAAAACTATATATCAGTCATTTTCTATCGATTTGACGTCCATACGTCATCATTAAGAACAGAAGTAGGTAAATTACGTTTCTCACTCTCGTATTACTTGCTGTATGCGAATACCATTGGTTTTCCTACGTCCAGAATAAGAATACTGATATATCATTTGATTAAAACAATCCAGGTAAACATTTGGATAAGATATAAATAGGGAAATAACTTAAATTAAAAATGGCTATAATATGTTATAAAACGTTAAGAGAATGGAGAGAAGCTACAAAGGTAGAGATGGAAGCAACGGTTAACAAGCACTAAAGATGTCACAGTGAACTTCACTTCAAGACATCACATGAGCGTTACTATGAAGGAAAACAGGTAAATCTTCTTATAGTAATGTATGTATTGTTTTATTATGATTGTGAAAATTTTAAACGATTATCCACTTGCAAATTTATCTTACATCCCTGCATTCGGCTTTTCAATTTATTACGCTCTGAATGTGTCAACTATTGTTGATGAAATATTTTCTAATATTTACTCGATGCTTCTTAATGAAATAGCTAAAATTATATTTCGTAGTTCTTCTCTTACAACTAGAATATACTCGTTACACCCAATTTTTGTAGGGACGATTAATTTTGACCGGCCAAATTTAATAAAATCCATGTGAATTTTTAAAATCTGTTCTTAATCATTTTTATTTTTCCTTTCTACTGTCAGGAATTTTCTTTTGTCGTGAATTCCGTGCTTATATTCTTTCTGGACGTTTCAAGTACTCATCGCCTTGGTGGACAAGTAGTTTAAAGTGGTTGGTACCTGACAGAATGGTCCACAAAGGAGTGCTATGAATCACAGTTTGTATGGTGAAGGATGTGGGACTTGTGACTCACCTGGCTTCTACTTCAGGACTATGTATGTGTACCCTGCACTCACTTCAGATAGTTGCTTCACTTAGTTGCAGGTACTTGAAAATATTAAAATTCTTCTAATAAGCAATTTTTAAATAAATTCCAGTACATTCGGGATTATCGGACTATAATAAATATTTCATGATCTTCAGAGAGCATAAATATAAATATCTTTGAAATGTGGGAAAGTAATTATAACTTTTAAAGTAGACGTCCTTCCTACTGATGAAGAATTTTTTCTCTTCTTGGTGGAGGACGTCTTTCATAGTAATACAATCTGTTAACGAGGAATCTTCACATTAATTACCTCGAAACAACAGAAAAGTGTTGAGTAACGAGAACAATACAGTTCATGTAAATAAAATTATAGTTTACTTACCAAGGTACACCGAAGTACTAAATTTTATCCGTAAGTAATGCATTAGTGAGTTCTATCTTAAAATTACTAATTCTTCATTCCGACACAGAGATAACACTAGAAGGCAGCGATTTAAAATAAAAGTTGACGTACTTTTTTTAATAAAAGGCTACATGTGAGTGATCCAATAACTGGTAACTCCTCATTAATAGCTCGTGAAGATTCAATTCTTTTATTTTTTATCAAAAAATCAATAAAGGATAAAATGAATATTTCACGAAGACATCTATAAAAGAGGAATTAGATTGTACATCAAACAATTCTTTGAACTGCCAAGAAGCGGCCAGTTGCATTAATACGCGGTATATATTAGATTTTCATGAATGTAAATTCTTTTTTGTCATTTACAAATCATATTTATTTCTAGGTGTAACGCGATAGTTGATATTGCAATAATTCTTAATATGTAGTTAGCGAGTATCAGGAACTGGGCATGGCGTCTGTATGTCCAGACCCTACGCCGTCTTTAATTCCCAGGGATGGTATTTCGATACGTACGGTTATGACCTGTAGCATTTCCGTACCCAAACTCACGTGGGAACCGAGAACCAGGAAAACACCGAAATATTTGAACACCGCGTGGTTGCCTCAAACAATAGGATTTGGTGATAGAAAGAAAAGCGATTTAAGAAGGTCGATTTTCAATTCTTCTTGGCATGACGCTGATGTTGTGTGAATGGTAATTCTGGCCATTGAAGTCGAAGGGAACGGAAGGGAACCACCGTTTGTTCCCGGACGTTGAAGGAGTCCAACCCGATGACGATGAGGAGAGCGTCCTACGGAGAAGACGGCAGAGAGGCAACGCTTACGTTCCAACAAGGTACGCTGCCAGGTTTCCCAATTTTTGACGTCTACGGAAAGCATTGATTACGGTTTAACCTGAAATAATTAGGAGATCTGATTGCTTAGGAGAACCTCCGAAAATTGTAATTATTTTTGACAGTTAAGTTTTTTAAACAACTTCCCCATTTTACTTATTAAAAACCCTCTAATTTTATCCCAACACACTCCACCCTACATAGTTTATTATTATAAATGGCCTATTTTTAAAATATGCTAAAATATGTATTTTATCATTCCTAAAATGAATAGACTCATTCATGTAGTTTGTAATTCTTGTGTTGTGCTGCCTAATAGTGTTGTATTTAATTTTCTCTATTTTGAATGTACAATTTATTGATTTTATTAATTAGTGTATTACTAATTGATGTAATTTTTGTTGCTGTATTTAATGTTGTATTTTATTTAATAACGTGTAACTGTCAAACATATCTGCTAGAACTTTGGCAGTGCGGAGTCAAAAGAAAGGAGACAGTATTTGAGCCAAGGTAATAAAACACATACATCACGGCGCGTCTGAATTGTTTTCTGTCTATGGTGAGATTTGGCGGCATCGGGTGGTGTTTTTCCCGGGAAGCCGTGGGGGAGAGGGGCAAACTGTTACTCCCACCTTCGTGATATGAACTAAAGAAGTTGGGAAGACTTTCAAAGAGATTTTCGAGAGAGATGATTGGAATTTAGGCAAGGGAGATTGTGGAGACGAGAGCGGTGATCAGATGAGCTTACAGGCAGGTTGTGGAGACGAGTAACTGATCCGTATATTCGGACAGGTAGTCCAAGGAGGCGAGGATAAACTGTAAAGTGTCCTTAACCAGGAATATTTAGCAGCGGTGGCTCTGATTTGGATCGAGCAGGATCCAAATTAGGAGGAAATTGCAACGAGGAAGACCAGGATGGTCCAGTATGATAACATGGTAATTACCCCAGTAACTTTTGCTGATTTCCTATACCGCCAGGTCCAAGTATATTTTGTGTGAAATATTTTGCTATATGAGAAGGCCCATATCATATGTCCATTATCTTAGAGATCGAGAATTGTTAATTTTAAGAAATTATTTTGTATCACTTTTTGTGTAAATATATATGTAGTGTTTACATAAGAAAGAATTGCCGGCTTAAAACTTAAACATGAGAAAAATGTAATATTGATGTAAGTTTTATTATTAAAGTTCATTATTAATATATTATAAAACAAATAACCCTTCCCCCTTATTTATTTCAAATGGATCTAAATAAAATTATAATGAGAAAGCTTCGGTTCGTAATTACTCACTTGGTTATTTGTCCTCAGACGCAGTTTCATATGACTTTTGAGATATTTAAAGTAACATTTTTTAAATAATTGACTCTGTACTATTCACCTCAGTAAGTTTTTGAATTGAATTTTCCACACTCTAATGGACGTGAGGTAAGTTTTAAAATGCGTTGCAAATTTTAGATTTTAAATATTCGTTTATTGGAAGAGTCAAGGGTTTATCACGCAGGCAGTCGGCCAATGTTTGTCTGCATGGACAGGGTTTTCTCTTGAATGAGATGTGCAAGGTGGGCCGCGGCATTTGACAGCGACTTAATTAGGCGCCAACGAGAACTAGCGGTTCAGCGTTGAGAATCGCTAATTCCACGCTACCGACGAGAAAGCGGACCGCCTTCATTAGACCACCCAGAATGTTTCCCTCTCAGCACCTGCAATTAACATCGTTCAAGCACGTTGCGACTAAATAGTAGCTAATTGGGGAAAGGAATTCGTGTCATTAGCCGGTCACACGAACGTGCCATATAATATGGGCCATCGGGGAAGGTTGGCAACGGAGACAATTTCCCCAACGCTTTGGGAAAGGAAAATCGATGTTACCAAATCACATAAAATTGAAAACAATATTTTATTATAAATATAAGGGGGATACTCATTATTTTAAGTGGAATATTGATATATTAATAATTAATTTTTTATAATATAAAAAATACGATAATTTACTTGATCCAAAAACATTTTACATTAATAATTACAATTTTGATATTTCTGTCTTTAAGCCGGATATTCTTTCTGAAATTAAAACTACATATATATATATATATATATATATATATATATATTAAAAATTCTTTAAAATTAAACAATTCCATCTCTAACCTCAGGGTCGTATATTATGGGTCTTTTCATAGGACAAAATATTTTACACAAATATACTCGGACTTGGCAGTACATAAAAACAGCAAAGAGTCACAGAGGTAATTACCGTGTCGACTTAGTGAATATTCCAATACCTTCCTCCTAATTGGGTCGCCCTCTCTCCAGATCACAGCCGCCATCGCCGCTGCTATTCTTCCTAGTTGCTTCAGGAATAATGCCAAAATCTCCCTTGTCACAATTCCAACCACCGGTCCAGAAACCTCTCTCGGAATCTCTCATCAAATATGTCTGGCCATCTCTCCCGTCTCACCGCCCTCTAAAAATCTGTCCGAATCCCTCTAAAATCTCTCTGCACGCCTTTTTAAATCTCCTCCCCACTTCTTTAGTTTATATCACCAAGGTGGCAGGGTTGGATATTAACCAATAACATTTGTGGTTACACTTGGGGAAGTACATCGCCTGATGCCGTCAACTCTCACCAAAATTCGTAAACACCCCAGAAGCGACGTGAAGTCTGAGTTTTATGGTCCCTGGCTCAAATACTGTCTCCTTTCTTTGACTCTGTACCGCCAAAAGTCCTAACAGATGTGTTGGACCGTTACAAGCTGTATAGAAAACAATAAAATGTTTTCTGAAAACTTTAAATAGCTTCAGTCTAGGAAACTATTTTTAACAGAAAATTTTTATTTGTGTTCATTAACATGCAACACTTATCTTCGAGAATTAAAAATGTGTTTTAATAATAATATAATTTTTTCTGTACAAGTGACTTTAGATGCAGGTTTTCTAGGTTTTGTCCTGCATCTCTTTCATGTGAATACTGGGTATCCCGAGAGTTCTGCCTTCGCTATTGAAGCGGAGTTGCCATTTATTGGATCATCATCATGTAGCGTGTCAGTAGATCATATCAAGCCCGAGAACAGAATCTGTTGCCTCACTGCTAGAGAGAAAAATAATGGTTGTTGATTTCAACTTTGCTAGCTTTTCTATAAAACTTCCTAGCACCATAAAATATTTCACTCTAGTAGATCTTCAAGATCGTTAGAGGCTGAGCTAAATAAATGCAAAATATAAAAGGCAACAGCTGGTTTTCCAGCCATCTTTCTGTATTTTATATTTTAGCTTGCTGAAGAACCTGACAAAAATTCGTTAAAACTATATTTATTTTTCTAACAACCACCAAACATTACCTACTAGCTGGGAACCCGGTGTTGCCCGGGTATTTATTTATATCAGCCCGGTACATTATTGAATTCTTGAACAGCACGTGATTAAACCGACATCTGGAGCGAATGTAAATTTTTACTTAAATCACATATTTCAGGTCATAATATGACTCAGTGACTCGCATTATACCGGTTATGACACCATATTCGATAGTTTACCTTTTATATTCATATTATTAATTACTAAATTTTAAAATTTAAATGGCACGAGAAACATCGTATCGTTGATCAAAATAAGTTAATTTTTCTCAGACTGCTGCAACAATAAATAATAAGTGGGATGAATGATATAGGAACGCGTAATAGGACTTATAACTCGCAGTATGTTTGAACGCTGCGGTAATTCCAAGAAATCTTCCGTAGAATTAATATTTTTATTTATATTCATATTATATTAATACCTTCTGCAATATATCTAAATTAAATATGCACGACTATTTAAATGAAATCTCCTTTTGTTAAACCTTCAAATTTTCATTGAAATCCGCTCAGCCGTTTCGGAGCCTATTCAAGACAAACATACGGACAGACAGACACTTCAATGATATTTATTGGTGTACATTATTGACGATGTGTATAAGCATAAACATTAACAGTCATTTAAAGTTAATATATATTACATGCTATCAAGAATAAAATATTGACCAATAAATACCTTTATATATCTTTGTTTCATTAAAATTATAAGAAAATTTATTGCTTAATTATAAGGAAAAATTGATACATATATATATTAAACATTAATTTTCTGTAATGAAATAGTATCTTTTAAAGTAGTTTATTAGCAGTCCTCAAGTACCGTAAGCGAAGGGCAGCCTTATTTTTTTAATATGTTGGTAACTTTATTGTACATATTGGGTACATTACAGTTGTGGAATAATAATAAGTATACAGTAATAAAATAATAAAAGAAATTTGAAACATGTGTAGCGGTAGGCCGCAAAAAAACTGTACATTAATGTGTCAACAATGATTTGTTATTACATATCATGTGCTGAATGATATTACAATTTCGGGAAAAATTAAATTCTATCAGAATGTCTTTTTCTTTTTAGTCTTCTTGGTACTCTTCATGGCGGAGGATTGTGGTAAATTTCTTGCAAAAGTTTATTGGAGAGATTAATCAGAGGTTGGTGGTGACGGATATGTGTAGTTTGTAGAAGTTGAGTAACGTCAGGTACACCCAGGTCTCGGTCTCGGTGGAGCGTCTGTTATGAACCGAAGGATTCTGTTTTTTGGATTGTTTGGCAGCTTTTGATTTGAGTGTTGGATGTGGAAGACCAAATTTCACACGAGTATTACAAGTGTTCGAATGAGAGCTAGAGATATCATCTTCTTTGCTCTTAAAGATATAGATTGACTGAAATTGACGAGATACGGGCGACCACGTGTTCTTCACAAAACAGAACTTATGTGGGAGTTCCATGTCAGTTTTGAGTCAAGTTTTAATCCCAGAACGAAGAATATCAGTTTCGTTTAGACGAATAGACAGGTTTTCGTGTACATTCCTCCGGTAGGTAACAGGATAAGTTGAGACTTTGTGGAGTTTAGTTTAGTTTTCCATTTGCAGCACCATTGCTCAACCTCCTAGGCAAGCTGTTGCAGATTATCCCTGGCATGATTGCAACATTCATTTGAAGAAAGAGCTGCCACGTCATCAACAAAGTGGGCGACTGTAATTGCATTGTTGGTACGGTAGTCAGTAACGTTAATTAGGTACAAAAGAGGGCCCAGAACGCTACCCTGCGGCACGCCAGCGTGAATGGTGTAAGATGTGGAGGTAGCATCATCATATTTTACAGAGAAGGTCCTCGAATGAAGATATGATAATATGATTCTATTGAGGCTGTCCGGAAGATGTTCCTTTAGTTTCTCTAGGAGACCATCGTGCCATACACGATCGGTGTCCAGGAAGAGACCTAGGAATTTTTTTCTACATATGTATCTATAATTTTCTCAACAATTCTATTTAATAGTAGGGGTCACGAAAGTTTATTCCTGAACCCTAACTATGTGGGTAGAAAAGGCGGTTCTAGGTATAATAATATTTTAGATAATAGTAGCCTCTCGAAGACATTTAACATGAGAGGCAATATGCTAATAGGATCTCCTCTGGAACGTTCGCGTTTCGGGATCACTATTATGGTTGCATGTTTCCATTGGTGCGGGAAGTGGGTGGTTCTCAAAACACAGCCTTATTATGTTTGGAATATTCCGTATCACGAAAGCCTCTTTTTGACGGGGGGAGGGGAGAGGGGGTGACACAGGCTACGTGAGGGTGATACTGAAACAGGCAACTCTCTTTAATGTCATAGCGTAGGGTTAAAAAATTTCTTTTGCAATAAAATAAAAAGACTGTGACTAACAATGAATAATGTTTAGATCACTATATACAAAAGCTCTAAGTAACGTTCTTTGTGAAACGCTCGGCTTTAGCTTCACCAAATAAACCATGTTGCAAACCACTTTTCTGTAACAAAAATTACGTTAGTGTTAATTAATTCTTCAGTAATCGTAACATATTGAAAAAGACGCATGGCTACTTTTTTGGCAATTAATATAAGTATCAAAATTTTGCTTCCATTAACCCTATCAGTTTTAATTCAATAGATTTTTAAAACATTTTAAAGGGAGGATATGCTTAAGCCGGCTTCTGAGTTATAGAAACCTAAATTGCACAAACACACTGCGAGGTTTAAGGTGTTCTAAGGTTTCCCTTATGGCGTTTAAAAACCATATATCAAGAGATTACTGTTGGAGAAAATACTGTAACTGGCTAATTTAAATGATTTCCAGAGAATCGCCGACAAACCAGTTAGTATTTAAAAACATTGAAGTTTTCACAACACAGTTGAGAAATGTATCAATTAAATAGTCTTTTCTAAACGATGAAATTATAAGAATTCAGCATTATCTGGTCTATGGTTCCACATCAATTTTTTCCTTCCATAGAAGTGTGTGGGGTAATAACAGAAGATGGAGGCCAAGGATGGAATACGCTAAGCATATTAGGGAGGATTTTGGGTGTGCTAGTTATAAGGAAAGGATGAGGCTTGCGCAAAATAGGTTAGTACGGAGGGTTACATCAAACCAGTTTTAGGACTGAACACCATAGCATCTTCTACGGAATAAATTATCTTCTTCCAGGCAGTCAAAATCGTTACAAACAAAGGAATATGATCTCCAGTGATGAACACATTCATTTCAAATATGATGTATCTCTTCTTTGCCTTTTTAATTTCTAGAGGTGGATAAGTTGAGAAAGTAAATTCTTTCAGACTATGGCTCGACGTTTGAGATAAATAATAGATCACTATGTTCGTCATTTTAATAGAGAAAATAGGTCTTTACCAGAGCAAAGAAATATTCCACCATTAAATAATAGTTAATGCCAGACAGTATACCAATTAACGTAAAATATGAACATGTCTAACTCCGTCTGTTAATTGGTATGTGATTTTACTGTTTCTTAGGTATAGTTAAATGTTTTACTTTAAATTTCATAATTTTAGGGTTTTCTGATTGAATATAATTATATGCGTTTTTATTTTGTGAGACTTTTACGTCGAGGCTAATTTTTATGATTAGGGGAGATATATATTGTAATAATCTTTTTTTTTTGTATATAAAACATTTATTAATTCAAATTACAAATATGATCAATTTTAATAATTTTGTTTATTAATTTAAGTGAAGACGCGGGCTTTTTGGGTCTCTCAAGAGATGGAGTATGCATTAGCTGAAAATAGAAAGAAAATAATTGAATGTTAATTTATCCAGAGCAATGAGCAAGTTTCACAAATTTTATATCGCTTACCCACAATTACTGGCACAACAAACATCCACCTCTCGAATGTTTGTGCGTCTCTGGATATCTGCTCTCTGGATATCGCCTGCCTTCTGCGCTCTGCTCCACTCGCCTCCCTTCTGGGGTCTGATGCACTCGCCTCCCTTCTGCGGTCTGATCACTCGCCTGCCTTCTGGGGTCGAGCCACGTCCTCTCGGGTCTGATCTGGTCTGGTCGCCTCCCTTCTCGGGTCTGCTCTCCTCTGGTCTGCTCTACCCCACTCTGATCTACTCTGATGTCTCCTCTCCCCACTCTGCTCTGCTCCACTCTGATCTGCTCTACCCCACTCTGATCTGCTCTACCCCACTCTGATCTCGAGCCACCCATCGGCTTCCCTTATAAAGCTTCTGGCGGGAATTCCCCTATTTCTCAACATTTCGGGGTTCCCCGCCCTCATTTCTCCCGCGGGGGTTCACCATCGTTCAGGCAAGCCGGGCCTTCCCCCTCGGGGAAACACCATCTTTCGGCCGACTAGCCATTGTTGTTGGCCGACCTGCGCCTCATAACGCCACAACGTTACAAAATCCCCCTTTTTATCACAATATGTTCGTTCTAATTTCTATGCACAGCGTGACAAATTTTATATATACATATATTTAATTGTAAACATCATTCATTTGGCCAACATTAGAGAGACTCTTTTCTCTAATGTTTATGCAGTATCACAACAGGTACTTTTTATGTTTATGTTAAGAACCATTAAATCGAGGGTGACTAATACGTCACTTTTGTGAAGAGAGTTACATCGCTTAGAATGAATCCATAGTGTAATTAACTAAAATATTCTGAGAGTGAATTATTTAACGCGGTGTAACGGTCAAACACATCTTCTCGGACTTTTGGCAGTGCGGAGGGGCAATAAAACCCAGGCATCACGGCGCGTCTGGGCAGTTCTCCAAGCTATGGTGAGAATTGGCGGCATCGGGGGTAAACTATGACTCACGGAGAAAAGTAACAATAAATGTTATTGGTCAATATCCATCCCTGATATGAACCAAAGAACTGGGGAGTAGATTTTAAAATGGCGAGCAGACAGATTTTTGACGGATTTTTCGAGGGCGGTGAGACGGAAGAGTTTTGGTGACAGATTTTTGACAGCAGGAGATTTAGTGAGATATCTGCTGGACAAATGATTGTAATTTTGGCAAAGGAGATTTCGAGCAGATGATCGGCATTATCGTACAGGTTATCCAAGGAGAGGAAGATAAACGGAAATTCTTCCTGAACCAGGAAGAATAGCAGGGGCGGTGGCTGTGATCTGGATCGATTAAGACCCAAATAGGACTAAGGCGCTGGAAGGTCCATTATGACGACTCTGGAATTATCCCTGTGACTTTGTGCTGATTTCCTATACTGTCAGGTCCAAGTAGATTTTGTATGGTAATATTCTGATCTATGAGAAGGCCTGACCCTGAGTTTAGACATATAATTTTTTTATTTTTAAGGAATTTATTTGCATAATTTTTTGTATAAATATATATAGCGTTAAGTAAGCTTAAAGGTTGAAAATAGCAACATTGTAAGATTAATGTAAATTTGTCCTAGATCAAGTAAATTGTTTTCTTTTTTATTATTAAAAGCTCATTATTAAAATATTAATATTACATTAAAATAATTAATATCCCCCTAATCATTTCAGTGGACTGAGTAAACTTATTTAGCTTAACAAATTCGTCAGTAGTAATGTTAGATATTACAGTCGCCAGTTGTCTGAAAATAATCTTAACTTTTAACACTAAATATTATCTCTGACAAAGTGTAGCACATAGCATTTGGTGGCTGTAGACTATTTATTTATCTCAAGCGGTTTCAGATTGTGAGACAGAGAATAATGTCCCACCAGCTGCTCTCCGTAGCTACGGAAAAACTGTGCTCAACCCCTCAGAAGAGCGGATTTGAGAACAACTTTATTTTCCCACCCTGGCAACACAAGAACCCTCTTATGTTCTTCGCTATCGGACACAAGGGTGCGTTAATGAAATTGCTGCCTCTCCATCAGCGTCTGGACTCCAGCTCCAGGCAGACCATAAACACAGTCAAGCCACCAAGACTGGATCCCTCACTAATTATGATACCTGGACGTGACCGCTAGTAGAGGAGAAAATACGACACTGATCACAAGGGTCCATCCGTAACAGAAGGCAGCTAACCATAACATCATTATTACAAATGATCCCTTGCCAGAAACGTAAAAAATAATCAAGTACAACGTTTTACTTGATGATCTGAGACTGCATATTTCGTCTTCATAGTTTTACTGTTTGCCTTGTATTACAATAAACAAATAAATAACGTTCTGACACTCAACGGGCCAAATTGAATAACAAACAGTGATGAAAACTTGATTTAGTTTAGAGTAAAAAAAATATGTTCCACCATTATGATTTGGCTGTTGTTCGTCTCCATCATTAATGACATGTAATCTCCAACATAAGGGACAAAGACAAATGCAATTATAACTGTTAATAATTGGTAACAATATCTTTTGGTAGAGCTCCGGTCATTACAATATTTCAGGCCGATTGAAGAAACATGAAAAATATTGGACAAAATTGTCAACGAAAACAATTTAAATAAACGTCTTAAACAGTTTACAATCTGAACATAAATTTTTAATAGTTATATTATCTGACTTCATCGAATTATAAACGAATAAACCCAGCTAAATTTGTCAGAAATATATTTCAATAAAATAGAAATAATAATTGGTATCATGTATCGTTCCTTTTTTGAGCATCTTCAGGTGCAAACAAAAATTTTTGAAGTCTGTATATAATTTATTTCTTGAAATATCAATACATAATTAGAAATTTATTGAGAATTTTTTTTAAGTTTCGGCGGAAATGTGTCAATAAAACATTCTAGTTTAGGAATTTTCTCCGCAAAAATTTAATTCGTTATTGACATTGCAAGAAATAAATTATACTCCGACTAGTAAAATTTTTATGGTCGCACCTGAAGCGGAACCAAAATGATGAGATATATCGAAACCAATTTTCATTTTTCTAATATAGCATTGTTTATTTAATTTAAATGTTTCGAATTAGTTCTGCTAGTTTACTCGTTTTTATTCCATCAATTTATTTATGAAATTGTAATAATCACCCAACATAAAATAAAATCAGACTCCACATAATTTAGTGAACATTTACTACGTTAGTCCAAGTATTTGAAAGCAAAAGAACTGTTTCTTTAAATATATGACCATGCATTTTCGACTACACAAATTCTTACGTAAGCCTCAGTTTCCAAATTCAACCGCCGAAACTTTTCAATTAATTAAAAACTTAAACATAAGTTCCATGAACTCAAAGGGATTTTTTGTCTCCATTTTGATCTTTGTATCCCGCCTATATCAGTTGGTTTCGCGGGAAGCTTTTTCTATTACTTTTCTGTTGTTTATATTTTTCTCTTTATTCTTCTTCTTTAAATTTTCAGGAATTCTGAGTCCATTTCCTCAATTTGGCTCTCCGGCCCATGAAAGGAAAGAACTCTTGCTGCTGGTTACCCAGAGAGGCTTCAGCAGCTACTTTTTTTAAATCACTCTGCCCTCTAGCGGCGTTAATCTCTAAACTGTATTGCCCGGGTTAGGCACCCTATTTTTAACGGGGTAGTGGAGGATTTTCACCGCCCTAAAAACCTTCCTTTATGTCAAATGCCCTCCCTCTTATTGAAGCTCTTCAAAGATTTTTAGTTCCTTTCTTAGTTTTTCGCAAAGTTTTTCGTTGCTCAGCACTTCTTTTAGTGGTGTTGCCCTCGTTTCCTTGAAATTCGCCGCCCATATGTCACATTGTCTGACAGCATGTTCAGCTGTTTCCTCCTCTAAACCATAGTCACATGTCCCATCCCGAGCTTTTCCAATATCTTTAGGTTTCTCTTATATGAATAATGTTCACTTAGAAATTTAACCATTTCCTTGTATGGGATGAATTTTCCTTTCCTTCTCTCCTCGAAGTCGGGAAGAGTTCCTTTGTCCATAATTACTTGTTTGACCTGACCCATCTCTCGTTCCATGTCCTGTCTTTCCATGACTTTCCGTACTCTCCACGTCGTCGGTTGTGTACAATTTTGCTTTTTGTATCTGATTGTTTTTTATCCATAATTTGACTGTCTTTTCTATTGCTGTTATGTCTCAAACGGATTATTAATAGTTTCCACATTTCCCTTTTTCAATGCGCTTCGTATGCTATTAAAGGGGAGTTCCCTGTTTCAGGATCCCCCTCATGTAGCCTGTTATCCAAAACAAAAACTATGCAATGTACGATTATAGATGCCTGTGGGAGGTTCCTCTTTCAGATATTTCTCCCCATAATGACTGCAGGCACCTGACTGCGTTAGGAATGGCTCGCACACTTTTCAAGGTGCCGAGGCAATTTCATCTATTTTAAGAGGGGTATGACCTTGGGAATACCATAAGAGTTGTCCACTGATCCCAATGGATCAGTCAAGAAAAGCCTCCTAAAATTGGTGGAAACATGGAAAAGGGAATGCTGTGACCCCACAGAAAACTCATGTCCCATCATTCGGAAAGGCGTGATAAAATAGTATTTAATAGCCCCTGCATGTTTTCTAAGGCTTTCTTTCAATATATTATCTTTATCAATGGTATCCTGTATCCTTATATTATCAATTCAAAATCAGACAAATTCGCTTTTATAACCTCCACCAGATGTCCAGGGACGACACTCCTCCACGCCCAAGGTGATGGGTCTAGGACGATTCGACGCCGCCATTTCGGCACAAGAACTATTCGGCACAGCCGTTTCGGCGCAGGCCAGTTCGGCGCGAGGTTGGGCGCGGGAACCTTACGTGGCCCAAAATGTACATTTCTAATAATCCTTATGTAATATTTACTGAATCTGCCAAAGGAATATGACTTAATAGTTTTATAATGTTGAAACGTAATCACACAAAAAATACATAACATTTACAATAAAAATTAAATCCGTTACTTTAATTATTGATCAAGTCGAATAATTTGAAAAAACTTAAAGAAGAAAATTACGTGGAAAGCAGCAGTTTTCACCCCTAGCTTTTAACTTCTGCTAATATTGCCAGAGCCTACGCTCTAGCGAAAATACATAAACCTAATTTATCTTTCAGAATTATCGTTTCTTCTACTTCTAGCAGCCCTCTTCATAACATTTCTATATTTTTATATAATCTCTTCAATGTGGGTCTTAATGAGGAAAATAATTTTACAGTCAAAACGTCTTAAAAGTTTTTTGACCATTTAAATATATATAATTTTTTACCCCATGTATTAAGTATACCAAGTTTTAATAATAGATGGGATAACTACTTTTCTAAATTGACAAAAAATCTTATCTTAATAAATGTAATTATAAATTCCACTTATTTTTCGTTCAGTAACATTTACTATCACGAAATAAGTGGGAATTTTGCTTTTTCCTTTCTTCCCGCAAATTATGAGAGATTTAAAACCAATAAGATATTTCAAGTATGTTGCCTCTTTTTGTATTATCTTCAGATTCCACATAAACCATTAGCTTAATAATTATATAAATATAGCTCTCCCCCATTTTGAAATAAATACAAGCTTAATGACTTGTTTAAAAATTATTATATCTGAATTACCTTTAAATCTTGCAATAATTTAAGCTTTGTTGATATATTAAAATAAAATTAATGAGTTTATATACCAAACTAACTGTTAAGATTGTAATTACAGTTATATTGGTCAAACTATACGCACATTTAATATCAGTATTAATGTGACTTGAGAAAAATAAAATTCAATGTAAAAAATTATTCAAGTTTGTGGAAGCATATATATTGAAACAACCATAAAATTAATTAGTAAAATATTATAATTTCGGATGTAAAATTATTTATTTTAGACTGATGAGTGAGGCGCATCACATCAGAACAATTCAGCTATTATTATTATTAAAAAAAGACAAGAAATTTAAATAAATTTAAATCACTACTTTTATCAAATTTCTGTTTAAGTCATGGATAAATATTTCGATTTTTATTCTGAACACAAAACTCTCATGAGTTATTGTTACTAATTGTACAATGAATAAATAATTTGGCATCTTCAAATATTAACGAAAAGTCCAGCTAATTTGTAATAAAAACGTAGCCTCATATTTATTTAAATAAACTTACGGCGCAGATGATTTTGTGTCGTGGCTTACAACCTGATGCTGGTAAATGTATTTAACACATGTTAACTTTGTGCTGGACTTGTATCTATGTTTCTGTTATTTCTGCCTCTTCGCTTGTGCGACATGCATTTTCATCCGTTTTAATTCCTTGATTCCGTGAGTAAATTTTCATTTTTTAAGAAAATTGTTTTATACATAATATATTGTAAATAATTATTTTGTATTTTTAGTTTTATTCACTTTAGATAAGGTTCCAAATTTAGGAACGAAACGTCTTATACGAACTGCTGTTATTAAACATTATCTTAAAATTTTCTAACTTATAACTTGTTTTACTATTAATGTTTTACAAAATCTTGGGTATTACAACTGATGGTATAAGTGTTGAGAAATATATTTAAAAATTTTGATAAGCATTACATTTATATCTAGTAATGTTAAGCAAACACTATATTAATCAATTTTCCTTAATCTATTTTATTTTCTTACTTTAAAAGTATTAAGGAATACATTTAATAATTTAGATAAATATTAATTTATGTGTCTAGTAATGCTGAGCGAGTTTCGCGCAGTAACGGCCACTTTACGTCTGATAATGTTACCGAGTTTCGCCCCGAACTGGCTCGCGCCGAATCGGCTGCGCCCCATCGGCCGTGCCGAATGGTCCCATCCGTCTTAGGGAAAGATATCTTTCCTTCGCAGTCATACTACAACCTCTTCACTTGCATATAGTAGTTATATATATAATGTTTAATTTTAAGAAATAGATAAAAATTTTCAAAGTGTACTTTTTGTACATTCATTTCAGTCGAAAGGATTCGGCAAAGTGAGTGGGAATTTATTAATTATTTCTTAAACTCATAAGGTAAATGTTTTATATAAATGTATATATGGACCTGATGAGGTTCCCAAGTAAGAGTGATACATTGTGCTATTTTTAACACCCTATAAATTATTCATTAACGTTTTATTTTTATTTGTATTTATGTAAGGGATTGTTGTTAGAAGTTTTCCTCCTGTGAGTCAGTGAATTGCTTCTGAAGCAAATATATGTTTTTATAGCGAGTTGAGTGTCCGCCCCAACGTTGTCACCTTTTTAATATTAAGCACGAGAGGCTACCGGTAATTATCTGAAGTTAGTAATCACGAGCACAGCGCCATTGCCGGTTATTTGAATGCAGATCCGGATCGCCACGAGTGCTTTATTAAAAGCTGTTCCAGTCCTCCTGCGTAATTGTGGGGGTCACCTGGGATAAACGTAACAAGATGGAGGAATAATAAGAGACCGGCCGCGTTGAGGTGCCAAAAGGCCTCCATTTTGAGTGCGTACAATTGCTGCGAGCCGCTAATGGCAGCTGATTACCGCGTCGTAAAGAAATCGCCCCACACTACTTCAGATTGTTGTCAATTGTGGCCGCATAAACTCACCAGGATGAACTCGCGTCAGAACAGACGACATTCCACGGATTCCAAAAGCCATAACTCCAATGTCAAGATACGATAAGGAAATCCTCTGGTTCTAATGTAATTGGGTCCATAAAGAAATTTTGGCCATCGATCTGTACCTTTAAAATATATTATGCCTGTTTTCAAATTACCAGATGATGCCGCACCCTTTGGCTAGTGTGGGACTGAAACCTCAAATTGAATATCCCAGGGCCGCTGTTCACTCTTCAAAAAGTATATTGTGACGCGTATAAAATTTCGTCATATATTTTCATATAAATTAATTTTACAATATTAAGGCTATTGTACAAATTTCTGTAGGGAACAGTCCTGAGATATTCGCAAGGCAGGTTTCCGTGGAAACCCCCGGCAAGACAAGACGCCTGACAGGCGAAGTCTTAGTCTGAAAGTATTTTTGCTGCCAGGCGAAAAACCCCAGATCAGCCGAGGTTAGCAAGGTGGTTGGCCCAAAAGATTATGTCACTTTTGAATTTTTGGAGAGGAAGGGTAGGGACGCCAACCTCATTGGAGGGCCAGGGGGAGATATAAAAAGCGGGGAGAGGTGAATTCGAGGTGGAGAGGACCTCGAAAATGGCATTCGGAAAAGAGAGTTGGAGGTGAGAGTTCAGCACGAGAAAACGGAAAGTCGGACTGGCGGGCTTCGAGTCTGAGAGGAGAGGCGATCTGGCTGCAAGTATCGCAATGAAACGGCGCCACAGTAGTCCTGCTGCTTTTATGTTGGCCCGGAAGCTGCCTTTGCGTTGAATACAGGACTACCGGTCAACAAGGATACTTGAGGAAGATGAATGTAAGTAAAAAACAAGAGGCAATAACCTCTTCTATGCGTATAACAGCCTTTAGTTAAGTAGATTAAAGTTACTAAAGTCGCTTACATTATTATTTCTTTCGTTAGGACTTAGATGGACAGAATAAAATTCATTAATATTAATAAATTCCTGAATACTGTAAAATTGTTGAATCTTTTGCTTTTGTTAACAATAAAAATGTTTTTAATTTCAAAGTTGAGATTTCTTGGTGCCCACCCATTTAAATATAACTCTAATTTTAAATATATATGGCCAAAATTCAGTCTGGCAATAATTGCGAGTGGAAAAGGAGTTGAAGTGTTACTTGTTGTCTCGGATCTCTACCATGTTGATGTAATTTTTTGTTATGTTTTGACATTGTTGTGGGAGGAAAAAGTCTGAAGAAAGCATAAAAACATGCGAAACGTTGAGACGAGTAAATTTATACATTAAAGTCCGTACAAGGTCATCTATTTGTTTAATATTTATAAATTATAAACTCCTCGTCATAATATAGTTTTCACTTTCTCAGTTTATTTCCCTGTTCACCTTTAAATTTCCTTCGCCATTCGCAAATTCCATTATGTTCGTTATATATTTAAACTCGTATTGAAATTCAATTTCAATTATACAACATAACCAACGAACAAAATTGAAAGTGGTTTATAAACACTGAAATCTTTTTTTATCTTCTGCTATTGATTTGCTCGTATTTTCGTTCTTAAAAGCTCCGAAACCTTGTAATGTAGGAATGCTCCTCTCAGTTGCGTGTGGTAACTTACACACGGGGGTCGCGTATTAGCATTCCTCGTCGACAGCTAACAGCCGTCTTCATAAGAGGAAGTATGCACATACTTTAATAACTTCATTTAACGTCCCGATTATTTACGAACATTGAATCATGTCCCGGAGTTACCGTCGTAAAATATACAAATGTGATACAATTATGGTATATGCTTTACTTGGGGCATAAAACTTCATTCGCTGTTGTTATTTTATATTACGTCTACAACGCCTGACTAATACATTGAAAATAATTTTTTGACAAAACAAAATTGCACCGATGGCATTTATTGCATCTCACTTTGCCCCTGTCGTTGAAATGTATTTTACACTACCGTTTAAACATTCACATAAGTTATATATCATTAAATGCAAAAATTATTTCCGAGTTATATGAATGTCCGAAGTCTTTATGGGAAATGATTATTATATATATATATATATTGTAGGTAAATCCGGGTTTACGCTTCTCAGCCTCGTCTTCGCTCCAACCTCACTTTCTCGTTCCGTAGATAATTAGGGCGCAAGGTAACTTGATAAATAATAATTTAACTAAAATAATAACAGCCCAATTATTCGAGCACTTGGGACAAGATACATTCACAGGGCGTAGTTATTAACACAATCAACTTTCCTACGCGATATGTCGTCTGAATTAAAATGAAATCAAAAACTAATTAATGTCGGCGTCTCACCACTTGATTCTGTAGTGTTCGAGACCCTTCACTTGCGATCGCGATTTCTCCCCAAGCCATACAGCCTTATTTTATGATCGCAGATCGACGACTCCTAATAAATCCGTTCAAAAATGCATTCCTATATCGGCATGTCTGTCAAACGCCCAACGACAGTGCAGTCTAGTGACTTTAAGGCTAATTTTGATGCTTTGTGGGACGATAATATGTTATTAATATTGGAAGAATTTCATTTCATAATTTTTTTAAGCTTAGTAACAATTTTGTATTGACATCGTAACCTTCGGCTTCGACTTTGAAACTGCCTAGCTGCACATTCGCTCCCGTTAAAAAGGCCATGTCTGTGATCAGCTTTCCTGATTTCTAAATCACTCCTACTAAAGAGAAACATGAATTCAAAGTATTACGTTTCACCCCCTTCACCACCCGTAAAGCTTAACAAATTGTATCATTTCTGTACTACGGACTAGTAGGCTCATAGTACTTGGGTTATGACCTGCTTTTATACAGAGACACATCAGGCAAGGGCAGCATAAGAAGCGAAATCAAAATAAATTTGAACTGTTCTGTAATTAAAATTATTATTTTAAGTAATTTATATTTTCAAAACAAAAATAGTATGCGTACATTTGCTTTTTGAAATGGAATTTAACAATCTGTGTGTAAAATATTAACAAAATTCTTGTTTATTGAAAAGTCCATGAATGCCATACAAAATAAATAAATTTATTTATTACCTCCCACACAGCTTGTTTTATTGCATTTCAATATTTCATAATCTACCCACCCTTATTGGAAAACCCTTTTTAAAAAAATCACAATTTAAAGTTATTAGAAAGAAAACACATTGGAGGGGAGGCATTTAGCATAATTTCATCATACTGAGAAAACTAAGGCATGATCCTGCATATGATTCTGTTAGCATACGTGTCTTGATCCTAAAATAAAATTTATTTCATATACTTACGAAGAAAAAATAATTTGGTGTTACAAATGCATGTTAAAATGTTTGCAAAGTTTTCTGTTTTTAAAATTTAAGACACTCTCCAAAACGACTTAACTGATTTCAATGAAATTTTGAGTGTTTAAAAAAAGTAAGTTTAACGCTTATGTTTCATTTCGATATTTAGCAGAGTTCAGAAGATATTAATGTAAATATTTATAAGTCCATTGAATTGACGCGCAAATGGCGGTGCAAAGACCAACTGCGAGTTAAAAGTATTATTACGCGTTCCTATATCATTCATCCCTCTTACTGTGTTGTTATAAGCGTAATTTTTACAGGGAAAAATAAAAAGAGCTATTTCCGAGCGAAAAATGTCGCGGGCATAGTTAGTCGGTCATTTGCACAGAGTATTGGCAACACTGGATATGGTGTAGTATGATTAATATTTTACATCATTTTCCTCGTCAAAATTGTTGCTTGAGGTGATGTAACTCAAAAATTAAACATCTGCCACTATATAGTATGTTTAATATCAGTCAACGTGATATGGGTATGATAAAGTTCTAGAATTTTTCTTTTAGATATTTTGGAAAATTAATTAGAAAAACTTTTTTATAAATATTTATCTGGTTAATGGAATGTCTTAGAGAAATTTCCGAATTCCCATGAAAATGTTTTACTGCTCCCAAAAGGAATAATTCTAAAAGTGTGCAAAGTGGCCATACCAATAACGTGTTCACACGATATGGATGTCCTAGTTCCTAGATATTCAAAACATGAATTATTTTTCAGTTCATACTGGAGTTCTGCTAAAATTAATCATGGTTTAAACGTGATAGCGTACTAAATAATCAACACTTAATCAAAAGTAGGTCCGGAAAAGTCTTGTCCATAACAAAGAAAGTTGGCAATGGAAATTTATTTAAAAAACCTTAAATTGAAACTAATTATTGGTCATAAATAAAATATACTTGGCAGCAGCAAAGTCCAGCACACACGTTGTGATACAAATACCATCAAGGTAGATGTATCAGGAACAGGTCAGTTTTCACGAAATTCTTTTGATTCTGATGAACTGGAAATCGATATTTCATCCCAATCTAAATAGCGTTAAGTACTGAATTAAGTGCATTGGATTTCATAAAACAAGTCTTTGACAAACAAGTATAAGATAAATGAAACGTATTACTTAAGAAGAACATGACGCCCCATATTGTTCAACTTGCTTGTATGAGAAATAATAACGGTGCATAATAGGCAGATGGTTACTGAGTGCTGATTCCAGCTACATTCTTTAGTTAGTTAACTCAAAATGGTACATGTCCATAACTCGGGCATCTATCTTAAATATTGTTTCTAATTGCTTGTTGTAATATTTGAATCTACGCCTGTCTCCATTTCAAAATAATATTTACCAGGTGTACAAGTTTAAGAAGTCCCTCTTTTTAATAAAAGTACACAATAATTTACGAATCATATTTTGTTCAAAATATCAGCCATCGTTTTCTACACATTTCGACCTTCTTTCAGGCTAATCAAAGAGTCATCCTTCATCAACTTCCATTCACCAAGCCATTTTTCCACTTAATCTAATGTTTTGAAATGCTGCTGGGTCAGTGCATGTCCCATCGATGGAAACAAATGGTAATCTGAAGGAGCCAAGTCTGGTGAATACGACGGGTTGATATAAGAGATCCCAACCAAAGGGCGAAAATGGTGTCTGACCAGCATTGTCATGCTGCAAATGGACTTCACCATGTCTTCCAGTCCATTCTGACCGGTTTTTGATGAACGCATGGTTCAAACTGATCATCTGCTGCCGGAAATTGTTGGTATTAACTGTTTCACCATGCTTGAGAATCTCGTAGGACCGATACCCTTCTGATCCCACCATATACACATCATTGTCCTCTTCCCGATTTGCTGCGTTTGGGATTATTCAAATAACCCGATGCAAAAATCAAAATCACTTTCTTTAGTGGCGTTGAAGCTACATTTCACCGTATCTTTTCCACAATTCCATAACTCAGAAACGGCTTTCTGAGTGACATTTAATTTGAGTTAGCGTATCATCAGCATCCAATAAAGCTCGCATTTGAACATCTTCAAACTTTTTTGGTCGTTTTTAGCGTTCTTTATCAATTACCTTAAAATCATTGAAACTAGCGTTCATAAGTCTCGACGGTTGGAGCAAGCTCGCCGTAAGTTTCCACAAGAATTCGATGACTTTCAGATTCTTTGGATTGAACAAAGGAAACAGCACTTGCCACAAATGCTCCTTATTGCAACGTGTTTACCACCGAAAAGAAGTATGCTGCTAACCTGTAAACAAACAAAGGATTTTTCTTTTTGTTTATTAAGAAATTTACAAGCAGTTCATTTTGAACATTAAGAAAATTAGATAAAGTAGAAGTGGTCCAGTGACCACATTCGGAAAAAACAAAATGATATGTGAATGCAATAAAATCAAAGTTCACAGGTCTACTGCTGAGTCTGTGTATTTCATCTTTTATAGTTGGTATGGCTAGATCTTCATGTATTGTTAAGTTGCTCACAAACCAGGGTGTGTTTAATATGGTACGAAGGATTGTTGACTGAAGACGTTTAATAACTTTTGATTTTGAATGCACCTCTATTGTTGGATCCCATATGTTTAATATTAAAATTATATACAAGTATTATGTTTTCTCTTTTCAATTTGGAATTTCTGGAAAGTACTGTCGAAGCTTACTCTTGATATGATCTCTTTTGGATGTTAAATGCGGTTTCCATGTAAGTTTAGAGTCCAATAGTAGGCCAATGTATTTGTCTTCATTGGTGTTAGGTAACGGTGTATTATTAACTGAGGCATTTGGACAGTTTGTTTTCCTAGTGGTAAAATTGACTTGCACTGATTTATTAGGATTTACAGTTATACACCAAAAGTTTAGCCATTCTTCACGGCTATTTAAATGATTTTGTAGGACACTAGCAGCTGTAAGGTGGTGATTATCAGCAGGTAAAATTGCGGTGTCACCAGCGTAGGTTGCAAGAATTGTTTCAGATATGTCCGCTGTAAATATAAGGTATAAAAGCTGTCCCAGGACACTAGCATGTGGTACTCCAGAGGCACTTGGATGAATTGTGGAAATACCGTTGTTACACCTTTTTTTTCTCCATGGCTCTACAGTCCATTGAGGGCCTGGGACTGCGGACTGTCATCTTGCAAGACACATACCGAATGTGGAGTGACACGTGGTCAGCGTATCGATCCTCCAACAGTCTTAATCCCGGTCTTCTCGACCATCGTTGCCAAACTCGGTCAGATGCTTGTGCGACATCTAAGAAAGCTGCCACACCAACCCTTTTTTACTTCTAAGCCCTTTATTATTTCATTCACAATTCTGTGGCACTGATGTATTGTAGTGTGGCGTGAGCGGAATCCAAACAAAGGAATGTCGCGTTTATTAGCGGGCTGTCATAGCTACAAAAAGATCTGTTTGGTTGTGAGACAAAAATTAATTGGCTTTGTGCGCCATCTCTTGGAAGAAAAGCAATATTTTAAACTTGTACACCTGGTATTTGACACACTGGCAGTAACGTGTAATTGGCGACCCTGTGATTTATAATGCAAGTAACCGAATAGAGGTTGATGATGAAAGTCGCGCTGCAGAAAAGCTATAAAAGAGATGGATTAGTGGAGTGAAGTAAATTAAGGAACAAATTAGAATACGTAAACAACGTAAATAACAGATGACACTACTTACAAATTAATCTCTTTAGACCCACTTAAAAAATTAACGGTAGTTATATACACTTACTAAAACGTTGGAAGACCAAAAATTACATCAATGACATTTAATACTACCTGTTATTTCTAACATCAGCTAATTTGTTGTGAGCATATGCTTTACCAAAATTCACAAACCCAGTAACCCTTATAAACTTATAGTGTCATCTATTGGTAGCCCACTACACAATTTTTTGAAATTTTTATTGTAAATTTTAACACATGATATAAATAAATAATCACACCGTAAATAATAGTCTAGATTTTATAAATAACGTGAAGAATTTACATATTCCCAATGGATATGTTATGATATCCTTGGACGTTACAGTAATTCGTAGCATTGAATCTCGTTGGGAAAAAATCAAAAACTATAGTAGCATACCGTAGAAGGAAATGTAAAACGCTCTTAATTTAATTATACTCTCAACCTGTTTCAAATTCAACAATAAATGTTACCAACAGATCGGTGGTTCTCCAATGGGCTCACCATTGCTGAATGCGTTAACAGGGATCTTGAAACTTGTTGAAATATACTTGATAATAAACCTATTTATTACCACAGATATATTGTATTCTTAAAAAAAGTGAAATATCATCCAAATTTTTAATGAATACCATTACAAACTCCAGTTCACAGATGTATTAGAAACTAATAAAAAATTAATATTTAGATGTTAATTTTATCAATAATAATGGCATTCTTGAAACAGATAGGTTCCGAAACCCAACATATCCAACCATCCCATATATCAAAAGAAAGCTATGGTATATAATCTTATCATTATCCAAACCCAAATTTCATAAAGAAAATATCACAATAGTAAAAAAACATGTTAACCAACAAATCCCTACCATTGACATTTTATCAAGAAATATATATCTAAAAGAATATCCGAACACAAATACAAACATAGGAATAATAGTGGTAATGAGATCACAAATAACCGAGACAGTAAGGGATTGTACATTGTGTTGCCATATTATAGTCAAGTAAATTAAAAATTATAAAGAATATTAACGAATTTCGGCTTCAAATTTTTTAAAAAATTAATTATATTATTAGGGGTAATATTAAAACAGACAAAATTGATAATGAAAAGCAACATAATGTTATTTACCAAAGTAATTGTTCCGAGCAATATTGCAAAAAAAAGTTAAATAGGACAGACTAAACGGGCTCTGGAAATCAGACTAAAAGAGCGTAGAAACAAGTACAAAACTTGTAACCATAAAGTGATCACGACACATAGACTGGAGGCGAATCACGACTTCAATTGGAATGTTGAAATTTTAGACATAGAACCAAATTTATACAAACGAAATTTATTTTAAATGCTATATATGAAAACAAGTCTCAGAATTACACCTCTAAATTAAGTTATATATATAATACGTTATTTTCTTAAGTAGCAATATTAATATTTTAGTAAATATATAGTGTATTTGTTATCTTTCCTGTTTTATTATATGAACTAATAAATTTCTAATAACCTTTTTTTATATCATTTAGGTATTAGGTAGTAAGTATTTCCATCTAAAGTTTGCAAATGAGCAAGCGTAAAAAATAGATTTGTAGTTTTATCCCTGTACGTATTTTTGTCTATGTTGGTGGTATTTGGGGCATTTATTGATGATATGGTCCATATTTAAGGCAGAATGGATCTATCCAGTAGATAAGTGTGCCTTAATTTGCAGTGTCCATTTCTTATTCTGGTGATGGAAACCTGTTCCTTCCTTCCTCCATCCAATTGTTACGTAGATTATAGAAGTCTCTGACGTTTTTGTGGAGATCACTGGATTTTAATGTTTTCTATATATCGTGCCATTTCTTTGTCATCTTGTTGCAGGTATATTTCAACATATCGTTCAGGGTATGAGATCTTATTAGCACAGAGTTGCAGTCGTCTAACATATTCCTTTGTGTGCTATATGATAAATCAGTCTGAATATTTGGAACTATCCATGGAGGGTGTTTGATGGTTCTTCTTTTTTCTACTTTCGTATGTTTGATATTTAGCTCCTCGAGCATTCTCGTGACTACAGCAGATATGGGTATGTAGCGCTGGTGGTCGATATTAACTGGATATTTAGGGTATATATCATGGTAAATTATAGGGTTATTGGATGTAGCTGCTTTGAGAGCATATTTCATAATTTGGATCTCCCTGCGATGTTGTAAGTTGGGTTCAATAAGAATGCTACCTATGGGATTGGTGTGAAAGCACTCTGTAGCAATTCTGAGACCTTGGTTATGCACCACTTCGAGTTTTTGAGATGGCTTTTATTTGCAGATCTGTATATTATAGACCCGTAATCTATTTTGGAGCGTAATATGGCTTTATATGTAAATAGGTCAATACGCGATTGGAATTCCTTGCCTTCAGAAATACTGACGACTTTTCCGGGTAGCGTAAATCAATTTAGGAATAGGCAAAGAAAACTTAAGTGAGTAGTAGTTATTTTGTTTGTTTTTAGAATCAGTGAAGTGATTTTTGTGTGGCTCCTTTCTTTTCTATTTCAGAAAAAAAACTTCATTTCATAATTCTTCCTTAGTGTAAACTTTTTGTAATTGTATTTGTTTTATTTGTATTTGTGTTTTCTTTGTACATAGCTGCCACCGGGCAAATGCCCAATAGCAGCTAAGTAATAATAATAATAACAGTAATAGTTGTTTGTCCGCACCCCAATTGTTGTGGGATATACACTTGAGGATATTGAGTCGTTTTTTACATTCATTGATTGTGTGTAAAATATGCTTCGTCCATGTCAGTTTGGCGTCAAAGTACATTCCATGTATTTTAGTGCTATTAACAAATCTTAGATTTTGATTTCCTAGTGCGAGAATCGGGTTGTATTTTGTGTCTGGACAATAATATGCATTCCATTTTCTGTGGTGAAAATTTAAACCTCCGATATTGTTTAAAGCGGTTTGAACGACATCCTGACTTGATGTTAAATGTCTTCCTCTACAAAGAATGGTGATATCGTCAGCATACTTCCAGGTAATGGCAGGAGCCTTAATGTCGTCGTCTACGTCATTAATGGCAATACTGAATACTGTTACGCTTAAAATAGACCCTTGTGGGACACCGTTGTCTAATCTCAGATATCGTGCCATTTGTTCTCACTTGAATGACCCGATCATCTGTGAAGGCATGTTGCCTTTGACGCCAATTTCCTGCAGCTTGGTTAATACTCGGTACATCCAAACCATATCATACGCCTTCTCAATGTCTAAGCTAATGACTAACACATGCTGGTTGTTGGAGAATGCCTCTTGAAATATAAGTGTCATTGCTAACTAAATGTGATGTTGTGGAGTGTCCTGGTCGAAACGCGAACTGCTTGTTCGAATCTAGATTCCACCTGAGACGAATTTTAATAATTTTTCAAAATTTTACACATATTACACGTTAAAGATATCGGCCTATAATTACCGCTTTTTGAAAGGTCTTTTCCCTGCTTCGGGATGGGGATAACAATGGCAGATACCATTCTTTGTTTGATCAATATCGGATAATGTGATTTTAGTCCAGCAGGTTTGGTGAAGGCGATCTTGCCAAGCGCAGGGCGTACTTGAGGAACGCTGTTAAATAGAATATGTATGAGAAGACAGATTAACAGAACAGGAGAGAGACAAATGTTCACTTTTGACCCGGCTTTGTTTCTTAACAATGCGGAGCTGTTTATTGAAAGCAGTAGTCGTGGTAATACGCAGCAGGCGCTAAAGAGCTCGTGACCGGAGGAAGGGCATCGCCGGGCGGCCTGGAGCAATGTCGCAACGAGAGGAATGCCCAGGCTCCGAACACAATCGGGTCCGCCTTCCATAACTAAGCAGCAGTTCCTTGTTTGAGTAATGGCACCATTTGTCAGAGAGCCGAACCTTAACGCTGCTAATAGCCGAACTAGTGTCGCGATGCTATCTCCCTCTTTATTGGAGGACTCTGGTACGTGAGCTGGTCGTACATCCTCTCAGGACCTGGGGGCGAGAAAACATGAATTTCAAGCAGCAATAACAATATTAATGGTTCACAATTACAGCGATCCCGAACCCGTTGCAATGTTCCTGACGTGGAACAGAAGAGCGCCCGCCGTTAACGGAAATAAATTGACCAACAAGACATACTCAACACGTACGATTAGAAAGGAAAATAAATAGTATTTATAGGTTATCCTCTTAGTCTCCCTTAAAATAAATAAAGCTTAAACAGGAATTGGAAATAAAGTAGTTGGAATCTAAACATGGTAATGGCTAAATTGGGAGATCAATAAAACTAACAATAAACTGTTGGAACCATTTAGATATTATACTGCAATACACGACTCAAATCATATTTAACGATTATTAATAATATTTTATCGTCATTAATTTATTTAAAGACAGTAAATTTAAGAGAAGGGATAGATTAATAGGCCACGTTTTAAAAATTAGCATTAGAGGAAACTGTGTGGGGTAAGAACAGAAGAGGGAGGCTAAGGATGGAATACACTTAGCAGATTAAGGAGGTTTGGGTTGTGCTAGTTAGAAGGAAATAAAAATGTATGCGTAAGATATGTTTGCATGGAGGATTTCATCAGACCAGTTTTAGGAATGAATACCACAACAACAACAACAAATTTAAATATGTATTAATAAATAAAATTAAAGTATGTCTTTGATTTAAAAATAAACCCCATTTAAGTAAAAATCGCTATTTATACAATGTCTAATAATAAATTACCTTTATAAAATAAATTCTGTTTGTACGTTTGCCTAGAATAGGCTCCTAAAAGACAATTAAAAATTAAAAAAGGACTTTTAAGTTAAATTTTTCGTGTGCATTCCATTTAGATATATTACAGGGTTAATATATATATATATGTATGTAAAAAGCCTATTACTGTCATCTAGCGGTGATCATGACCAACATGCAGCGCCAATCCGGGTTGGAGTAGAACATTCTCAGAGACTGACAGCTCAGTTTCACTTGACCTATTTTGATGCTGCTTTCGTATAAAGCTTTTATAATCTGAGGTTTAATTTCTTTCATGTGTCACTATCAACTGTCGATTTAATTTACTATTAAAATATTATGCATTTTATTTCATTTCAATTATGACTATTACTTTTGGTTGATTGTAGCGTTGATTTTCAAAATGGTGAATTTATAGGTAAAGAAATTGAAATGTGTAACGTAGTCATCTCTAACACAAAAAATAAATGTCTCTCATTAATTACTACGAAAGCAAATAAAAGAAAAAATTCAAAGGAAAAATTAATCTGATCAAGGAAGAGAGCAACAACGGTGCTATTTGTCTAAGTCCCGCTCGAACGAAGTCGCTGGATCAGTTAGTTGATTATAAATTGCAAAGAAAATACTTTTCATTCAATAAAGTATGTTGTACTATAATTAATACCTTATCGAAAATGTCATAAACTATATATATAAATATGGTTCATGGATGAAGGAAACATTCTGAAATTATTATTAAAATCAGACACACTGAGTACCATATACATTTCATAAATACAAAAAGAAAACGATTATTTATTTGAAGTTAAAAGGTAGAAGTAGGGAGTATGTTTTCAATAAGGATTTTTTCAGTGTTATATAATTTTAATGACGAAAGCTTCTGCATTGCGTTTCACGAATTAATAATACGGATAATTGATGTGTAATAATTTCAAGGGTTTGGTTTATTTATTATTTATTTAATATATTAATTAATCTATTATTAATATATTAAATAATTAATAAATAATCCCCCACAATTATTACAATGGGGGCCCCACGCTGGGCGCCAATTGTAATAATTATAAGGGGATAGGTTTTATTTTACAAATTCCCAATAAAAAATAACTTAATTAATTAATAAATCCCACAAATAATTATTACAGCTTTTTAATCCTGATTATTTAACGAAAATTATTGAACTATTTATATTTTCAGAAATAAATTTATTAATTTTACGATATTAAAGTGTGATGAGTTATTAATAGATCATCGGCAAATTAAGTGATGCGTTGGCAGTTTCCGAAGGCTGTTCTGATGTCAATGTGAAAAATGTAGAATAAGGACGCACAGAATTATTAAAGAAAAAATCGACGAGTTTAACTAATTAGAGAGAGAGATGTTGATATGGATATTTATTGTAAAATACATCTTGAAACCAAAATTTAGCACGGTCTCTCTTTCCATAAATAAATTCAGCCATTTGAAGAACATAAAGATAAACCGCTATTAATAATGTCGAACACGCGGTCTACGTAAAAAATCCTGTGTTTGAAATTAATGCAGTTTAAAGTAATGTAATATTAATCGTAAGAGGATAAAATTGTGTTCGTATAAAAGTAACAATCTCGCTTTATTGTGATCAGAAATACTCCGTTTGTTTGAAAATTTATTGACCTTCAATATTTTATGTTAACACATATTCCGTTAAATTAAATTATAAAATATTAATATTACTTGTTTTGATTTAATAATTACATACCGCTTTATACAATACAAGGTTCAGAGAAGATCAAAAGTTGAAGCAAATAAATCAAACGTTTAAACAGAGGCTGTAATAAATACCTCCGTAATTACCAACAGAATTTAACGAACATACGTTAGCGTAATTATCTGCATCTGAATTCTACTTGGTATTCTTGTCTGGTCATATATTTAATTATATATTAAGTTATGAAGAATAAGCTGTCTCCTTTTGGCACGCCAATATTATTTTAATGACCTCGTAATAAATATACTGTAGGGAAAATTTATTTCAGAAAATTACGTAATATTATCTCTACGGTATTTTCGTTGAAGAAGAGAAAATAAAAAGCGTGTAGTGAATGTTAATATGAGCGTCATTTCAAGGAACTGGTTATATTCAGGTGAAACTTAATCTCTTCTCATATCATGAGCTACTGTCGTGTTGTATGCCTTTGGTTCTGACCTTGTCACTGTGAGTCTCGATTTCATCGTAACTTTATCTTACTGCAGGGATTGCTTGAAATATATCTGTTGTTTTCAAAATAAATTACGCATAACTCCACATACAACACGTCGGTTGCGCATTTCCACTAGAACGGTATAAAAGATTTAGACTTATTATCCAGTCCATTAGCCCTCGGTCGAGGAAATTTGATAAGTCAAATATAAGACTACAAGAAACATACAAAATTTTACAATTAATAATTTAAGGACAAAAAGAGAAAAAATAACAATGTTAATCTTAAATTTTCAGTAAATCTTGCGTAGGTTCCCGTCGAACATGAAAAAGAAAATAAGTCGGCAGTTAAGTTCTAGTAGAGTACAGTTGTAAGATAATAGGAGAATTTGATAGAACACCAGCAAACTTTTAGTCCTTCCTGTCTACGAACTCTTTAAGCTTCATTAATTAACAGAGATTTTCAACTCTTTAAAAAATAATTTTTGAATCCTTAAAGTTTTTAATTCCTCCGGAAGAGTATTTAATAGATTTATACCGGAATAGTGAATGCTTATTCCAAAAAGGCTTAGACGTTGTTTTTCAACACGGAGTTGTATAAGAGCAGTGATGGGCAAACTTCGGCCCCGCGGGTCAGAGGCGGCCCACTGAAAAGCTCTATCCGGCCCGCGAGACATTATTCCTAATCTAACGAATAGAAAAAGGATAGAGGCTATAAGAAAAATAAATATTTTCCCCTTTTATCCTCTCTTTGGTTTTGTATCATTGACGACATAAAAAATTATTGACTTAATCTAGGTATTGGAATGTTATGTTGAGAGTGAGAGGCACTGGCTGCTGGAAACTTTGTATCGAAGAGTAAAATTGGCAACGGAGCCTCATCGCTCGTGGCTCCTCCACCGTGGCTAGATATCGAAAAACGTCTCTTGATTCAGACCTGTCTTAGCGTTCTTGGTTTTCTAGTTCTATTCTACATATTGTAAAAAAATTTAGTCTTAAGATGCTATCTAAGAAACGTTAATTTTATTCTGAGTGCTGTGTTTTCAAATATGAATGGAGTGGAAGTACTTGTTCATAGTTTTTAATGATAAACCACTGGAGCGCGTCTTATGGTTACATGTAATAATGGTAACTTTAAAAAATTTGGAAGATAGTAATGTGCAGCAGCTAGACACGTGCGTCTGGATCATAGAATTTCACCGTTTAAAAATGAACCATAGGCAATGGAGTTACGAAGGAATGCTCCCGTCCTCCTACGCTTCACGGTGCGAAGGTTCTTGAAAAACAGTCCCCGTTTACCTTACACTGGCGTGACGCGGAAGGATAAAGTTGTGCTGATTGGTTCTCCCATAAAATATAACGTTTCACGACACTTCAACTCTGAATTATATTGGCCCGCCTAAAGTTCTTTTCATTTCATTTGGGACCATTACTTTTCATCATTCTCTTTAATACGTTTGCCTATCTCGGGTTTAGAGCATTTAGATTGATGTTGCCCCATACAAATTTTAAAATTTCTAGAATATACGTACAAGGTAAGGTTAGAATGCCAAGTTTACGAAACAAAAGCTTGCAAGTGGTATTCCACTCCGCAAAGGATACTTATTCGTACGGCCCACTTTTGTAGTTTAAAGATTTGAAGCCCGTGATGCGAATGGCCCCAGTTTTCTATGCTCTAACACATGACAATATGCAAGATACATCACTTCTGATGAAGCTGTCGGTTTCCCAAGGTAACGCTGGTAATGTAAAGCAAATTTTGCTGTGGTGATTCCATTTCAAATTATTGTCAATCAGCAGACCAAGAAACAACGCGTGCTCTGAAATGTTTTCCAAGTTACGAGATAAAGTGCGTTTGCTGTGAAGTTAACGATTTTGGTTTTTCTCTTGTTTGCAGTAAACCAAAGATTGTATTCTGTGTTCTCTTTTGTTAAAATCTAAAAATCAAATGTAAATAAGATAAATACTTAGTGGTAACTAGCAGAAAAATTGATGTTATCAGTATTTTATTATGTAAATTCATAATAGTAAATAATGAGTATATAATCGTTTAAAGACCTGGCACTCGATGCGACCGTTATAAATAATTTTTTTAAAAAAAGATTGTGACGGCACATCGCAGTATCAACTTTCTCGCACAAAGATACCGAGTCGCTGTCCGTGATTACCAAATTTGTGTCGTCAGCATAGAGGGCTGATTTTAAGGAATATAAATAATTAGGTAAATCGTTAATATATATGATCAAAGTAATGGTCCCAAAATTGAGCCCTGTGCGACACCGCAGGTAATTTTTTCCCGTTCTGACAAATACGATGTCAGTATTGAAAGGGGAACTGCTCTGATTCCATAGAACTCTAATTTTATGGTAGAATATTATGATCTACTAAATCAAACGCTTTCGATTGGTCAGAAAAAATATCAGTCACTTTAAGTCTTTCATCGAGTGCATCATGAATAGTTTGAACGAAGTCGTAAGAAGCCGTGTTGGTGGATTTTCCACTAATGAAACCATGCTGCCACGTAAAAATAAGTTTAAATTTTGTAAGGAAATCTTCAATTCTCGTATGTATTGCTTCCTCACGAATTTTTGTGTTGGCAGTATTGGAGTAATAGCATGTCTAATAGATAAAAGTACGTTTGATGAAAGGTAAAGTATTAAGTACACCACAATCTTTGCTGGTAGTCGGCTTTGTTGCATAGCTCCTTCATTGATTCAGAACGATACAACTTTAAAAAACTATCTCAAATTTAGATATTCTACCAGTCATAGTTTAGATATCTACCAGTCGGGATTCAGACATGACAGATTTGCAACTGACAGATGTCTCAGTTACTCTCGTGCATCACTTGTACTTGAACTTTGTCCACTCTTCGACTTTTGCCTTTCTTCCAACTCTCGGCCAACTCTTTCCCCTCAATCGGCGTTGTAGATAAAAATTCTCCCAGTCCTTCCCGTTCTGGTATAAATCGGTCGCTTGTAACTAGGCCACGTTCCATCAAACGACAAAACTCAGTATCAGTATTTAATGTTTCTCACGCTTGCCTTGGCACGTGCGAACTGGTCTCGTACAAGCCTCCATACTAACCTATCCCGAGCAAGACTTTACATTTCTACATAGCTACCACATCCCACAGCCTCCATATTCTCCTAAACATATTTGTCAACCGCGTCTGCTCTTATCCCAAACACTCAAAACGTGGCCTATTAATCTATCCCTTCTCTTGGTCAAAGTTCTCCAAATTGTTCTCTCTTCCCCTATTCTCCTTAGAACTTCCTCGATAGTGATTCCACCAACCTGATTTTCAGCATTATTCTATAGCACCAAATTTCTAAAGCTTCTATAATTTTCCTGTCTGCAACTCCTACCGTTCACGTTTCGCACCCATATAACGCCACACTCCATACGAACATTTTTGGCAATGATTGCCTTATATTCAAGCTTCTATCATCCCTCGTTATTATGCTGCCCAATTAGCAGAATTCCTTAACTATCTATTTCCAATCTAACATCCTTTGTTCTTCAGGTATTTCCCATACTACACTCCATCACCTTGGTTTACACTCTAATAATCCTCATGTAGTAGTTTTCTCCAGGACCACGTTCATGCCAGTTATTATGGTTTCTAAGTCTTCTTCTGATTCTCCTAATACTACAATACCGCAGAAAACCTTGGAGATTTTATTTCTTCTCCTGGTTTTTTGATTCCGTTTCCATATTCATTTTTAACTTTCTTCATGCCATTTTCCGAAAATCCAGAGATTTTCTGGTCACACCTGGGCTTTCCGAGCTGGTTTATACACAAAATCTATTATTTCCAAGGAGTAACAAACTCTTCTCTTTATAACAGCATTTGACTGTTTTTATCTATTCCAATAAATAAAATTGAAGTGGCTGTTTGTCTATCTGTCTGTCTGTCTCGAATAGGCTCCGAATTATACTGCAAGGAGAAGAAATAAAAACCTTACGCTTTGCCGACGATATTGTAGTATTAGGAGAATCAGAAGAAGACTTGGAAACCATAATAAATGGCATTAACGTGGTTCTGGAGAAAGAGTTCAGTATGAGGATTAATAGAGGGCAAATAAAGGTAAAGGACTGTAGTTAGGGAAACAGTGGAATAACAAAGGATGTTAGATTGGGAAGGGATATTTTGACGGAAGTTAAGGAATTCTGCTACTTGGGATGGAAGAAGTATAGTAGACATAAAGAGAAGATAGCACAGGCAAAGAAGGCTTTCAGAAAAAAGAGGAATTTACTTGCGGGTAATATAAGTGTGAATATTAGGAAATCAATGATAAAAATGTTCGTATGGAGCGTGGCGTTATATGGGAGCGAAACGCGGACGATAGGAGTTGGGGAAAGGAAAATAATAGAAGCTTTTGAAATGTGGTGTTATAGGCGAATGCTGGAAATAAGATGGGTGGTTAGAGAAAGTAACGAGAAAGTTCTAAACAGAATAGGCAAACAATATGGAGGACGTTGACCAATAGAAGGGATAGATTAATAGGACACGTTTTAAGGCATGAGGGTCTTGTAAAATTAGTATTAGAGGGAAGTTTATGGGGTAAGAATAGAAGAGGGAGGCCAAGGATAGAATACACTAAGCAAATTTGGAAGGATGTAAGTTGTGCTAGTTATGTGGAAATTAAAAGGCTTGCACAGGATATGTTATCATGGAGTCTTAGGACTGAATATCATAACAACAACAGGCTCCGAAATGGCTCAACTGATTTCAATGAAAATTTGAGGGTTAAAAAAATAGTATTTATCTTAAATATTACTGAACATTTCATTGCAATAACGGTATTAATATAATATAAAAAATAAACGTATGCATATTAATTCTCCGAGAAGATTTCTTTTTATGCGTGCGTTAAAATCTCCAAAACGGATGCGGTTGCCTATACTCTTAATCTTTTTATGCTTGACTGATTTCAATGAAAATTTCAGAGATTGAAACAGGAATTTTTTAATTAAATTTTAGTGTATGTGTCATTTTGATATCTTGAAGAATTCAGAAGATATTTATATAAATATTTATAAATCCATTGAATTGCTGGCCGAGTTGCTGATTCTTTTTGTGCGACAGGCTACATTATGGTGATTCTGAACCGGGTAACTCTCCTTTAATATCATATCATAGTAAGGGAATTGAATATGGGGGATGTGGAAGGTAGAGCAATGTAGCCAAGGGTTGCCTAGGATCTCCGGGCTGTAATTTAAGGATTCTACCCGGTGGTTCAACTAAACAAATGCAGGTAAAACCCTAGAAAACCTTCATCAAGGTAACTCGGGCATTGAGGACTAATCTCACGCCCTTCCGTATGACGGGAGACGGATTTCCTGTGGGAACGCAGCATGTCGTTCTCCGTGAGTCCCTCGCTTTTAGGAGGCGGATTTGGCTGACTGATCCAGTGGAATCAGAGGACAAGTCTTACCGTATGTCCAAGGCATTCGAAGTAGGTGAAGGTGTCTCGGCCTTTGAGAACTTTGAGAAGAAAAGACGGAGAGAGTACTAGGTATTCCCGATGGAATTAGGTGAGGCCCACAGTCAATCTGGAGAAAAAAACGCCTGCGAAAGGCATCTCCTCATCCTCATTTTCATTTTTTGGTTAACAGGTTCACGAGAGTGATTGTGAGACAGGCAGCTCCCCTTTAATAGAATAGGAAGGGAAATGAAAAGGGGTGATGCTGTCTCCGAAACATATGACATCGGGACCTGTTCTAAACCAGCTGCGAGTTATAAGGTTTGCCGTGAGGCGATCATAAGTAGATGATACCATACTTTTTATATATTAAATCAATTCAAGTTTATGGAAATTCTGTACCTGTTGTTTCGTATTTAGGGCAAAATAAAAAGAACTATTTCGGCGCGAACGAAGTCGCGTTTGCAAATAATCTCTCAAGTCGCAACAAAATGGTGTCACGACATTTTAATGTCCGTTTCCTAATATACGCCATGAATCTGCGATGTCACACAAATGTTTCCTCAAATATGACTAACTTTACTTTATTGTTAATTTATTAGAATAATTTTATTTGATATTTATATTCCTGAAATCATTAAAATATTTCCCGGCCATGTAGCACAGCACACGGCACGCCCTCTTAACAATATTCACTTGTTGTCAGGACCCGGGAAGAATGTAACAGTAATAGATGTGTCGACACAGGCTGTAAATTCGTAATCTTGTGACTGCTTTGAACATGTTTGGAGAGGGTAATATTTGTCCGAATGCAAATGGCGCGTTGACTGAGCGGCGCCGCTGTCGCTCCCCCGCGGTGCAGTCGTGCGCAAGACCTGTGCCCCGGCTGCTCCGCCCGCCTCCTCGCGGTGGCCCCAGGAAGAGAGACTGTCCTCTCGCGGAATTACCCGCCACCGCAGACGGGCCCCGGGCCCCCGGCGCCTGCAGACCGCGAGCGCAAGCCTTGATTCGCGGACGACCACGGAGGAAATCGCCATCTGCCGCGAGGCGCGGGGCCCGACTCGTGGCCCGACTGTACCGACTTCTCCCACCTAAATTAGGATTAATATTATTACACCGGACCGCACGTAACTCTCTCCGGCGCACGGGGCTACCGTGCTACTATGGTGTTTATAGCCTTGTCCCCCTTGAACTCAGCTGGCCGCCAGGTCCTTGTCAGGACGCACACAACAAAAATCAATTCAGATGCGACGGTTTATCATTCCCAGTTTCAATAATACAAACTAAATAACAACATTAAGTATTCTGCAGCACAATTGGGTCTGATGAACAAGTCATCTATTTCAACTTTCCTGCCTAATCTCTCGATCCTTACTAATCTATTGTTGTTAATGTGGTATTCGGTCCTAAGACTGCTCTGATGCAACCTATCTTCCGCGAGCCTTTTCATTTCCTCATACCAGCACATCCCATATCCTCCCTAGTCTTCTTAGCGTATTCTATCCTTATCATCCCCCTTCTGTTCTCAACCCACACACTTTCCTCTAAAGCTAATTTTACAAAACCCTCATTTCTCAAAACGTGGTCCCTTCTCTTGGCCAAAGTCCTCCAAATTGTTCTCTCTTCCCCTATTCTCCTAAGAACTTCCTCGATAGTAATTCTATCCGCCAACCTGATTTTCAGAATTATTCTATAGCACCAAATTTCTAAAGCTTCTATAATTTTCCTCCTACTTCCTACCGTTCACGTTTCTGACCCATATAACGCCACACGCCATACGAACATTTTTATAATTGATTTCCTTCAAAATATCTCTTTCCAATCTAACACCCTTTGTTCTTCCAGTATTTCCTATACTACACTCCATCACCTTCGTTTATACTCTAGTAATCCTCATGCTATGACGATCACTTTCATGCCAGTTGTTATGGTTTCTAATTCTTCCTCTGATTCCCCTAATACTACAATAAAGCAGCAAACCTTGGGGTTCTTTATTTCTCCTCCTTGCATTTTGATTCCGTTTCCATATTCATTTTTAACTTTCTTCATGCCTGTTCTATGTATAAGTTAAAGCACGAGATATTTGTTTTAAGTAAATAAGACAGTATACTATCGTCAAAAAATAAATTAATAATAAACTTGTAGCGCAGATGAACCATCACCAATTTAATTCTTATTTTGGGACAAATCAAATATAGATAATTGATCGAAAATAGTTGTATACAGGCGCAGAAAAGAGGAAAGTCCAGGATTAGAGAGGCGCCAGCCTGTCGCGAAGATCAGTGCACTTTTTTGCTAAAACCTTCATTTCCTGTGCTATCCACCCTTCATGTCCACTATACTTCCACCATCCCTTGTTCCCCAAGTAGCAGAATTCCTTAACTTCCGTCAAAATATCCCTCCGCAACTTAACACCATTTGTTATTCCACTGTTTCCCAAACTACATTCCATTAACTTGGTTTTCCCACTTTTAATCCTGATCTTGTACTTTTCCTCCAGGACCACGTTCATGTCATTTATTTCTAAGTCTTATTTGTCTCACATAATACTGCAATATCATAGACAAAACATAGGGGTTTTATTTCATCTATTTGCAGTATGATCCATGTTCCATATATTTTGTTTAAACTTTCATCACAGCCTGTTCTATATAGAAGTTAAACAGAATGAGCACTGACTACATCCTTGGCTTACTCCTTTCTTGATTACGGCTTTCTTTTCTTGATATTCTATTCTAATTATTCCTCCTGTCTTCTGTAGAGGTTATGTATAAGCCTTCTTTCTCGATGTTTTATTCCAGTGCTCCTCAAAATCCTTAACAGTGTGTTGCAGTTCACATTATCAAGGCATTTTCTAAATCTGTAAATGCCATGAACGTAGGACTTTTTTTTCTTATCCTGTCTTCTAAAATTATATGTAAAGTCAATATTGTTTCTATTGTCCCTACATTCTTCCTAAAACGAAACTGATCTTCTCCTAACTCGCATTCTATTTGACGTTTCATCCTTCTATATATTGTTTTAGTTAATAATTTGCCTGCATGTGATACTAAACTACTTGTCCTCTGCTGTTAGCATCTATCAGCCCCAGTTTTCTTTGGTATGGTATAATTATGTTTTTACTAAAATCATTAGTTCTCCTATACGTCTACCATCGCTAGTTATTATGCCGCGCAAGTAGCACAATTCCTTAGCTGCTTTTAAAATATCCCTTCCCAATCTAATATTCTTTGTTATTCCACTGTTTCCCATACTACACTCCATTAGCTTGGTTTCCCTTCTATTAATCCTCATATTGAACTCTATCTCCAGGACCACGTTCATTCCATTTATTATCATTTCCGAGTCTTCTTCTGACTCTCTTAATACTACAATATCTTCGGCAAACCGTAGTTTCTATTTATTATCTCCTTGTAGTATGATTCCTTTTCCATATTCCGTTTCAACTTTCTTCATCGCCTGTTCTCTCTCTCTCTCTCTCTCTCTCTCTCTCTCTATATATATATATATATATATATATATATATATATATATTAAACAGTTTAATGTTAAAGTCTGTGAAACATCCCGAAAAGTCCGAAATAATGTAATATAGTCGCATTCGTTCGATTAGTTGGCGGAAGTAAGAGCTTCAAGGTCAAACCGGCTCCCGATTGAAAATAACTAAAACGCTTATACCAGTAGTACACTGGATGATTCAGATCTTAAATTCGTTACAATTTACTGTTGGCGTTGTTGGTCTTTCCTATTTAAGGTCTATGGTCTATGAAAAGTACATAGTTTGTGAAGGATGAGGACAATGAGCTGCAATGGTTAACTGAATGGATCTATATTTACGTATTCCGTATTTGGTTTGAATAAAATTTCATTTGTATATTGAAATTTGTAAAAGTTCCACAGGCTGCTCCACTGGTACACGTCTAACATATATTAAAGTTAATGAACGTAGACTTTCCCGGTGAATAATTCGGATGAAATCTTCACGGTTAACCAACCGGGTCAGGTTTTTAAAACAATACAACGTTTCTGCGGCCATTTTCGGCCTGAAGACGGCGGCAGTAAAAATAGCCGCAGAAACGTTGTGTTTTTTTAAAAACCTGACCCGGTTGTTTAACCGTGAAGATTTCATCCGGCATATTAAAGTTGTATGTAGTCGCTAATGACTTATCTGTCGAAGCGACTTTAAACAGCTGTCTCCTTACCACGGGAATACTTCAAGCATCTTCAGGTAACTAATGACTTGTTGCGTCGCCATGGTACCAGCCCGCTGCTGGCTGTACATTTTTTACAGCAGCTCCCAGCAGGACAAAGTCTTTAGCATCCATTATGAGCGCATTGCTATGCAAAATCGCGCACGCTGCTGTATATTTATGGAAGTGGCCGGACTATTGTAATGAAGCCGTCGGAATTCCGGTCTTGCGGTGCTGACAGCTTGTCCATAAATGCTATCGTCGGCGGATGGCCACCAGAATTTAGTGTCGCCTCGGAAATGAACCGAGTCGTATGAGATTATCTCTGCGCTAAGTGCTGACGGCCCCCACGAGAACGTGCTGCCTGCCCTCAGAAAAGGAGTAACAAAGCCGTCTATCAGGCCAGGAATGCTGCTTTTCAGTTCACTCGTCGGAATACTTAGGATCTGATAAAAGATGCAGTAATTGCCCATTGTCGTCTGTCAGTATATGTATTTCCTTTCAAATGTTATGGAGAACTTTTATTCCTCAAGAAAATTTTATTATATCCTTGCTGGAGACCCGGCGATTCCCGGGTATTTATTTATATTATTCCGGTACATTATTTAATTCTTGGTCAACATATGAGTAAAACGTCACAATATGAACCTAAAAGATACTCCCAGTATCTCGACAATGAGAAATACTCCCGGTACAAAAACAACACGAAAAATATTTTCAGTACTCTGATAGAATAAAATTTCTTCCCCACTTAAAGGACAAACTTTTACTTAAATAAAAATTCCACAAAATCCACTCCTTCCCGTAGGGGACTTCTTTGGAAGTTATACGCCAAACGTTCATAGGTAATTGTTACGTTTGACCGTCTGTTTTGTCGCCTCTAGCCTGAACCCGACGGTATGGGTCCTTCCGGAGCCGTGGTAGGTCTCGCTTAAGAAATTCCCATTCTGTTTTCCTCCAAACGCTGCAACGCTCTTCTCCAGGGTCATTGTCTCAAAGATTATGAACTCGATTTGCGTTACACGTACGTCAACCGAACGTTTGACGCCTCACTGAAGGCATTTTCTTATCACTAACAATAAATAACACGATAGTAAACCTCTAAACAAACATCAAATCAGACGAAACACATTCAGTTTTGCTATTGCGAAAGAAACGGTATTTTAATACGAATGAATGTCATTCTATCAATACTGTATGAACACGTCCATCCAGTCCTGTGGTTTAGCTTATAATCGCGTCACGGCAAACCTTATAAGTCACTGTTAATTTTGAAGAGATCTCATGTTTACAACAATAGATGGAGTGTTATTGCTCGTCGTCTGCCTCTCTCTCTCTCCCTCTCTCATGCTGCCAAAATTACGCTTATAATAACACAGTAAGTGGGATGAATGGTATAGTAACGGCTAATAGGAGTTTTAACTTGTAGTTGATTTTACGCCGTCTTTCTCGCGGCAAATTATGGATTCATAAACATTACCATTAATATCCTCTGAACTCTGCAAGATATCGAAATGAAACATACACGAAACTATAAGTTAAAATTCCTGTTTTAATCCTTGACATTTTCATTAAAAACCGTTGAGCCGATAGGAGAATTAACAGATCAAGAGTATAGGCAATCCGCATTTCATTGAAGATTCAAATGCGCGGATATAAAGTAGCCTTCTCGTAGTTAAGTTTTCTGAAATTTTCCAATTTTCTGTGCAGTTTTCTTAATTTTTCTTACCCTAAGGATCTTGCACGAAGTATTAGAAAACTTATAAAAAGAAAGATGAATGAAATCGGTAAAGTCTTTCTGAAGTTATGGCGTGACCAAGGGAAATAGGGATTCAGATATATATATAGTATTTTTATAATTTAAATATTACGACGGTTCGTCTCTCATTTGAGGCCGAAGGATTCATAGAGTGAAGTTCCATGTACAGCTTAATTTTTACCTGAAAAAGTCTTAAATTACAGACGAAACGTAGTAATAAATTTTGAGAAAAATATTGTTACAAAGCACTAGCAACAATGAAATTAAATTTATACTTGATAGTTGTGCATATTAAAATAATTATTCTTAATTAAATTAACACCATCATAAGTCTTCAATTATTTATTTTGAAAAATCGGCCATAGTCATTGTCGTTTTTATTTAATTATTAATCGAAAAAAATTGTTTTATTTGGATTTAATGAAATTATACTTTCGGGGGAGTTGAATTGATAAACGAATGAAAAATATTATAATTTAAAGCAATTATAAATTATTTCCGACAGTATAGAGCTACGCAATGGTTGTTAAAGAATTATAAATTGTAAAATTAAACGGACACGATTCAAATAGAGAAAATGGAAATAATTATTAGTAATTATAATTATATTCTACTTTAATTTCGCAAGAAATAAATTGGCCATAAATCGGGAAAAAGCTAATAAAGAATATGATAAAGATATATTTTCTCAAAGTTTTGATCCATAATTTATAACTTTAGCTGGAGCAAATTGGAATATTCATTATTATAACTATTATTATAAATCTAAAGTTTGAAGCTCATATTTGAATTTGTATCGAGAGAAATTTTATCTGCCCAAATTATAATGAACTTTTAATTTTAGGGTCTGTTTATTTAATAAGAGAATTGAAGTTTTGGTCAAATAAGAAAGTAAAAAAATTAAAAACACGACTGAACTCTTCAATTGTACTAATAACCTATGAACTGACAAACCCAACCAAATTTAAAAAGTGTTAAGATTATTAAAGAAGTTTTAAAGATAAAATTGAATGATTTGATTTACGTTATAAGTACACTAGACGATTTATGCAATGTCAGAAGAAACTCTGTGATTTTTTAAATTCATTCTCCCTGTATACAGCCAAAATTGAAATTCCCTTAAATAAGGCAATGTGAATACATTTATATTAATATCTGCCAAAAATTGGTATTATATAAATAAATTTTGAGTAAAATTTCCAAGATATAAACATTTTAATGTGTTTTAAGAAGGATGTAATATTGAAGTTTAATATTTAGCATAGCCATAAGGATTTTCATACTCATGTGTTTTAAATGATAATGTGTAGTTTAACTTCGATACAGTAACAATGTATCATATAATTTATTTAAATTATTGTCATTTTTTGCATCTATAGCTGTAATATTTGATCAAGTATGGAGCATTTCACACACCCAGGATCGGTCTTGAGCGGTGGGCGAGGTAGGTGACTGCATACGACGGCAAAATTTAGAAGTGGCAAAAGCCCTTCTGCTGCGAGTGCAGAGACATTTAGGTCTTAACGGTTGGTCCATCTTTGACCTTTACGCTGTAGATTGGCTGATGAAATAGGTCTAGTTCCCAAGAAAGACCCTTTCGACGTTCTTTAAATACATTTCCTTCTTTTACCATTGGGCCAATTTTGAGCATTGCCTTAATAATTGATCCCGCTCCCCATAACGGTAGCTACCGGAGAAAGAAACTTTTACCTAATTTAAAAATAATAAGTGATTACTTAAGAACCTTGTCAACTCAAACTCGTCCTAATGGATTAACCATTTTGGCCACTGAACATAATTTGAGTAATAAATTAGATCGGAAAGAGATTAGTCGCCATATTGTAGAAAATAAAGGTCGAAAGAGACATAAAAAATTATATATATATATATATATCTGAAAATCGTGGTATTAGTATTTGTTTGTAATTTCATTGTCCTTACGTCATTAAAAATGTAAATGTTTGATTTTTGACGTATTTTTTTGGTTAACATGGTTACTGTATAATTCTGCTTATTTAATGTTTTGTAGTTCTTTTAACTATTAATCAGAATCGTCTTCGTCTTTTGTTGCATGATATATTTATATTACTATCTGTGGTATGGTCACACACTGTAACATGGAGAAATAGCTACCCTTTCGCTATTTACTATCAAAAATTTTATATGCACCGCTCTCACTCACAATCGCCGTTGACACACTGTGAACTCGCTTGTGTCTCTCCCATTAACGGCCTCTGACGCAATTCCACTCCAATACCATTGTCGTTCTCTGACGCGTTGTCACCCCAAACAAAACAATTTTGTTACATAAATTATCTACGAACGTGACTGTAAACAGCAAGCATGAGATATTCATAAGCTTATGTTATAGAATATTATTAGTCATATATCTTAATTGTTAATAGTTAACATATAACAGTAATGTAAAAATGTTCACACATCCTAGAAGCCGCAGAATATTACGGAATATGACTTTATTATTACTAAAGCTTTACGGGCGACATTTTTCGGGTTTTCGTTTGCGGAATAACGCTAGGGTCAGCCCTGACCCACCAATCTTGAAAAATGCATCTTTTATTTAGCTGTAATTTGTATACGAAACAGTTTTTTATGAATATATGTAATAATAAAGGAATAATATGATTCTTGGACATTGATAGATGACTAATTGATTAAATAGCAAAATCGTATTGGCCTACGCAGATGACGTGGTTATATCTGCGAGAAGTGAGGAGGCACTTACCACCGCCTTCAATGAATTAAAGAATACAGATGAATATTTGGGATTGGAGATAAATGAGGCTAAATCTAAATATATGGTAACGGAGAGAAGAGGAAAAAACACAGAAAATCTCCAAGTGGATGATTACACCTTTGAAACAGTAGATAGCTTCACATATCTGGTGTCAGTAGTAACATCAGAAAATAAAACTGAGATAGATATTGAAAATCGGATTAACACTGCCAATAGATCATATAGAGCACTATACCCCCTTCTGGGAAACTGAAAGTTACTCTCTATAAAACAATGATCAAACCAGTGCTTATGTATGGGAGTGAGGCATGGGTATTGACTGAGGCCATAGAGAGGAGATTAAACGTGTGGGAAAGGAAAGGATTGAGAAAGATATATGGGCCGGTGAAGGAAGGAAATTTATGGATGATCAGAACAAATAAGGAAATAAGATTATTGTATAAAGAACCGGATTTGGTGGCTTCAGTCAAAATGAGAAGATTTGGATGGCTAGGACACGTACAACGAATGGGGAATGAAAGGAACTAACAGGGTATCCTGGGGGCAGGAGATGGCTGGAAGATGTGGAGGAAGACTTAAGGACTGTCGGAGTCAGGAGGTGGCGTAAACGGGCTGAGGACCGGGACGATTGGAAACATATAATCTTGGAGGCCAAGGTCCTTAATGGACCGTAGAGCCATGGGGTTAGTTAGTTAGTTAGTTTAGCAAAATCGTTGGACTGAGTTACGCGCTCCTTTAATTTATATAAACAAGAACTTGTTAATAGAGTTTATTTGGGTGCAACACAGAAATTCAACAGTAACGGTGAGCTTTGGAAGCGGACCTCTGTGCCTTGCTCAGCTGTGATCTCGTCACCGGTATTTTCTGGAATAGTTTCCTGAAAACAAAGATCTACAAATGAGTTTATAAGTACTAAAAATGTTGGTAATATTATGAGTCAGCCTCGTGTTTTCCAGCAAACAGCCTGGGCACTGAACCGTCTCTGCGCCTCGCTGCGATGACAAATGCGAGCTGACATCTTAATTTAGAGCTCGGAGACAAACGTCCCGTCGTGTTTGTGTGGTGTATTTGGTTAGCTGTGTGAATATTAATTAATAGCGGCACTGACGAGAGTGTTTGTAGGAAACACCGACACGTGGAAGACGCACGTGCTGGACAGGGCGTAACCCACCGCGGCCCACAATCGCCGGCTTTCTTCTTCTCCCACACACACACACACTCGCCCATATGGTCGACTATGTTCACTTTACCTCCAGGAGTCGTAAAGCATTCGTGAAGCAAGCCAAATGTATTGGCCAGTTATAATGAGGCGTGTGCCCAGTGCGCCCACGCGCCTGCACTCGCGTCTCAAATACAATAAACAAATACACACATATATATGTATATATAACCTCTGAGTATATGTATCTTGAAGTTATAGTCAATTCAAAGGTTTATCCCTCACCAACCACTCCAAACCCTCCAAGAACATTGTCCCCCATATACTTCAACCTTGAAAACATTTGTGAAACAAGAAGCAACATTTCGCTAAAGTTCGACGTCGCTGCTTGAAATTAAAAGGAATGAAGAACTAAAAAATTGAAAGAGAAACGATTAATTCCCTGGAACGTAATTGCGAGAAAGCTAAATCAAGCAAAAACTTGGGGTTTTTTCATCAAAAACTGTGTTTGTTAAAAAATAATACACCCTAAGGATGAAGTCGTAAGACTGGTCTGATGCAACCCTCCATGCTTACCTATCTTGCGCAAGCATTTTCATTTCCTTATAACTAGCAACACCCACATCCTCCATATATGCTTAGCGTATTTCATCCTTGGCCTCCCTCTTCTATTCTTATCCCACACACTTCCCTCTAATGCTAATTTTATAGACCATCGTGTGTTAAAACGTGGCTTATTAATCTATCCCTACTCATAGTCAACGTCCTCCATATTCTATTCTGCTTAGAACTTCCTCGTTTGTGATTCTATCCACCCATCTGATTTTCAGCATTCACCTATAGCACCACATTGCTAAGGCTTCTATTCGTTTCCTTTCCCCAACTCCTATCATCCACGTTTCGCACCCATATAACGCACAGATCCATACAAACATTTATAGCCTATGGTAACGTACAACGTTGTGTACTGAATTTCTTATTATAGCTCTCCCTTTTAACATTGATTTCATCATTACTATTTATTATTATTACTATTATTTATTTTAACCTCACTATTCTTTAAAACTACGTTCACACATCTTACATCCATTAAGTTGTTAATTTTCTTCGATAATCTTAATCTCCGTAAATGACACCATAAAAATGTTAGAAAGTGAGAGTTTGATGTGTTTTAGAAAGTTATGGAAAATAATTTTCCAGTGAGAAGGTACACGGTGAAAAAACATTAAAATTTACGGATTTTTAAGTCATTTATCACCCCAACTATGATCTAAATTATCTTTACGAGATATCAGTATATAAATACTACTATGTTTTATTAAAAATCGAACTTTTAATTTTTTTATGATATCCTATTTTTATTAAAATCTTATTTTAAGCCTTTTTTAAATGTTCTTTAAAATTATTAATGATATGTCTTGACGAAAGATGTGTTCAATAAATCAATAATCGGATATCTCTTTTTTATAATTAAATTTCTCGGGTGAGGGGGTAAGGGACTTGGTAAGGGCTGTCAACCGTAGTGCGTCCGAAGGAAAAACCACACGCTGGAAATATCGTGATATCCAGCTAGCACGTTCATTACCCTTACTGGCCTAATTACTGCGAATTAAGTGCGTACTATGACTAGCATATTGCTGCCACACACTACCATACTCCAAGAAAATAAGTCGCCCATACACACAGCCAAAGAGGTTGAGGCGTGGTTTGTAAAGCTTCAGAATGTCCCTGGTCAGTAGAATCGTCAGACCTCAACATCATTGAACCGATATGGGGAATTTCAGAGCAGAGAGTGAGGAGCAGATTTCCTACTCCAACATCGTTCCGGCAATTTTTTACTACAAGAGTTGGAGGGCATTCCGTTGGTAACTATTCAAACACGCTGCTGTTCTCAAATAAAATGGTGGTCCAACTCGTTACTTAATTATTGTGTAAATTCAGGTGTTCATATTATTTTGTCCAACCCCTGTATGTCAATATAAGCAAATGTTAATAAACTTATATTGTTTGTAAATGCAACAAATATTGTTTGTCTCTAATGACCAAGACGGTAGATGCGACTTGTAAATAAAGATTTAAAAAAAGATTTTTCTTGCATATATCTGAACAAAATTACCTGCGTATGTCCGAAAATGGTGACTAAGCATCGGTTCAATTAAATGATAACTTTGTGTTTGTAATTTGGTAATAATCGTTTTAATTACATTATTGTTAAAAATTACTAAGTGAAAGGTTTCACAGCGCTGGTTAAGTTCTTGTACGTTGCAGCGATGGCATTTACACACTCAAACAGTAACGTGAAGTAAAGATCACCCATCTTCTACGTCATTCAAAAATGACAGCCGAGCGAAATGAATATTTAATACTGATCTGAGACTAGGACAACTTTTGTTACACGACTACAATGCCTGACCTGGTTCGCTTGAATGCGCTTCTCACTTCCTCATCGCTCACACAACCTCAATGCTCGTGACTGTTTCCAAACACATGCCACGATCACCAATTATTTTAATGTCAAATGTCATTGTTTGTTGACGCTTAGCGTCCATCTGATGCTCAGCCTGCCACAGCCAGACAAACTGTACCCGAACTTCATCAAGGAAATATTACAAATAAAATGATACTTATTACTGTCCCATTAGTTGGTAGTAAAGCTGCTTTATAATATATTTCGTTCAACTGTCAATAAAACAAATAACAGAAGTTGAATAAATATATTTATAATTGTGAAAACAGCCATCAATGTGTAAAATAGCGAAAAAGAAAACAAATGGTGCGAATAGTTATAATCACACAACGTTCGCTTACGCCACATTTGCTCTGTTTATTTTTTGAAATGTTGGTAGCGGTACGATATTTTGAATCGGTTGCACTAAATCAAAATCAACTCCAATTATCTTAAGCTTCACACTTGAATGACGGGCCACAGCAGCCTATTAATAAGTGATACTGCAAACAACCTTCCTCAACCCAAGCACCATACAAGAATAAAAAGGAAACGTCCTACAGACTTTCTGGAGTAGTGAAACCAGAACTTCAAATAGTCATTCATTCCTACAATAATCATCTCATTAACTAAAAATTTCTATAATAGTTCTACATACATGTGCTCAATGTCTTGTTTTCAATCATATGCTGGGGCCTGCTATTGAGCAGTTTCCCCATTACATGTGTCAAGTTGAAAAGGTTACTAAGAATATTATCATAACTAAACTGTACATCGTACAGATAAAGTTTTATTAAATAAAAAAAATCAAAGCATTCGAAGGAGATCAGAGAGGGACTTTCCCGTAAAAAGTCCGCGTCTTTCAAAGTTCCGTAATCATGCGCTCGTGCTTTGAAATTAATGGGCACCATTCCTCAAGAACATTAGTTTAATTCGGCCTTTCGTCGTCTCACTTCTCACTTGTACCACTGTGAAAGGAACCGTCCCTGAGGAAGAGAATGTCTGGACATAGCAGCCGTCGCATCAATCCCAGTCACTCAGCCACAAAACAGAAGAGTATAGCAAAACAGTATCCGTGATTTCATTATCAAATTTTAACAAATAAACTCGTGGAAAATAACTGATTTCGAGCAGTTAATGAACCGTGCCGAATCTAGACTTCCATGTGAATTAAACTATGTTCACTGTCATCATGCCAACTGTCATAAAAAGTTGAGTAAAATTTAAAAAAAAAACAATCTTGTTTGACTTCACCCAATTTTTAATTACTCTATCCCTTCTCAACTCGCAAAAGCCGTGGAAAACTAGACAGATACTATCCCTGAAACAGTGTCATTGCATCTACCTTGGCAAACTTGCCAGACGGCTTCATGCTTTCAGAGTTGCCAACCTCGCCTCGCCTCTCCTCTCCTCGTCGTTGTATTGCTGGCAGCCTGTTTCCCATGGCTCAGTCGTCGTCGCTTCTTTTTACACAAAATAGGCCAGTACAACATACAAGAGTAAGAAACAAAAATATTAATAAATGTCAGAAACATTTAATTAAAAATGCACGACATTTTGTTACATCTCGTCAGGAATATACGATAACAAAATTTGATATTGCTAAATATAAAACATTTCCTGTAATCATCTAATAATACACACAATATAACCAAAAATATAACTTTTAATGTAAAATATATCGTTATAAACGTTTCTATCATCAATGTAGATTGAGTCAGGTGTCTTTAAAAATATATATAAAGATAACTTGACCGCTTTTGCCGACAATTCAGAATTTTATTCAAATGGGACGTTTTGTTCTCGAATTTTGGGACTTCATCAGGTACAAAAGATACATACACAAATTACAGACTAAAAGTTGCAATAAATCGTTAAAATTAAATAATTCAATTTTTCCGATTTGAAGATTAATTTTACAAATTCAATTTAAAACTGGAAATTTCAATAATTCCTTTTTTTCGTAATATTGTCACTCAAAATCTTGTACATAATGAAAGAATATATATATATTATATATTGTACCAAATTTGAGGATGAAATATTGAAGACTAGTGATTATTTTAGTTATCTTTATATAATTTGTCAGGTGTTACTTGATATAAATTTATGTTAAAATATGAATAATGATTCAACGTTTCATTCAAAGACAGCATTTTAGTAAAATTCACAGATATTATTAAGAACATATATACCAATTTCTTCATTGATTGAGCTCTTCAAAAATTAATATAAAATCCAACTCAGATTCAACATCCCAAATGTTTGAATACAACAGTTTGTTAATTTTATGTGGTTAATTTTTAGAAATAAATTATGTAGCCCCGATCGTTTGGTTTGACCAATGTAACATGCAAGCAAACGGAACAAATATATTATTAGGACACAATATTTATTAACATGTTTATGGGCTCGCGTCTTCTTTTATTATGAAGTGAGGAACGGTAGTTACGGACTGTCGGCAATAGCTTTATATGAGTTGTCAAAATCGAGCTATATGAAAGAAGGACAAGAAAACGTGCCTTCTTTCAGTTTTTTCGCCAAAACGCAGGCATAAAAAGCTATTAAATTTTTTGCCCTTTACAAAACACATAATGGCATTAAATTCTACGTAAATAACAATAACGTAGGTCATTCCGAATGGGCATAGTGAGACTTCAAACTTAGGGCTCCACTATTTTGACGACGACAGTAAAAGATCATTTAAATAACTTAATTTTTAATGTGTTTTATTTTGATGTGTAACATTTATAATACGGTACAATAATTAATAATTTAGAAAAAATAAATAGACTAATAAGTCAGCATATATTTTTATTGCTATTTAATTAATATAAATGTGACGTTTCGTCTCCCTTTAGAGAGTTCACCAGACATAAGTCATGCATGTCCTTTACTCCTTCACTCCCTCGTCCGAATGGATTATTAAATATAATTTCTAAATTTCGAATTTACATTCATTAAATAGCAATAAAATTATTTGCTGACTTATTGGCCGTCTTTTTACCTGTAAACTTATAGTCAGAAAACTATGTTTGATATAATAATTTAGGTATAATGTTGAGTCGTATATAAATCTCATCATCCATTAGATGCTTCGTATGAAGAATTCATAATTAAGCCATTAAAGGACATTATTTAACGTCGATAATAGAAGAAATGAAGCTTAACTTTGAAATGCTTAGCCAACTGAGTTATCCGAGGCGACTTCTTCTCAGGAAAGTGCTTAGAACAGATTTACCAATGATTTACCATTTAGATGACATTTTTTCCGATTTCAATGCAGCACGGATATTGTGCGTATCATAGATGCAAAGATTTTAATTCAAGAAGAGGAAAAATTCTTTAATATTAAGCTCAGCCTTGAGGACTATTTGATAAAAGAACCTGTCTCTGAACTTTTCAACTCGTGTGACTTTATGTTTCAATCTCAGAAAGTTTTCAAGATATTTCATTGACATTTATCACAGTTACTGAGAATAGTATTGTTAATATATGGGTGAAATTGATTTAAACGAATAGTGTTAACAGAAAATAAGTTTCAGTAAAAGGTAAAGAAAATCTTCATTATGATTAGGTACATGCTGTGATGTAATCCAAAGCTAGAGGACTTTATTCAATTTTTTATTCTATTCTACGTTTGTAGGACATTCAGAAAGACTTACTTCTTTTGTTGTTTAAGAAATGAAAACTTATTAAAAAAATTATTAATTGGCAAAGGAGTAAAATAAGTAATTTTTTTCTATACTATTCATGACAGTCAATTTTCATGAGTGCTTCATTCACGTTGGACCCAAATGTTCAAAAACCATTATTAAAACATATTACTGCATCCGGTAAACCAATTTTTTTTATTCCAACAAATACATTTTGTGGAAGATGTTCCTATAATCAGTTGTTGAGTTAGCCCATGCAAACACCTGGAAAGCAGTTTGGCAAGGTCCCAATATATATGTTTAACTGATTCCATTACATCAAGCTGCAAACTATTTGTGTTTCAATCATTCTTTAAAAAAGAAATAATAAAATTCAAAACAAATACAACAAGACAGGCACTTTAATGTAGGCATGGCCCAAGACAGAAATTTTTAAAACCGGATTTTATGCACTTTAAAAGATTGAAACTTTTTTTCTCCATGGCTCTACAGCCCATTGAGGGCCTGGGCCTACAGAGTCGACTGTGGACGGTCATCTTGCATGACACATTCCGAATTTGGAGTGACACGTGGACAGCGTATCGATCCTCCAACAGTCTTAATCCCGACCTTCTCGACCATGACAACACAAACGTCCAAGCCCATGCAGGGATTCGAACCCGGGACCTCTGGGTTGTGAGGCAGCAACTAGAGGCTAGCCACTACACCACAGGAGGTCGGCATTGAAACATATACAAACCATATATCAAAATAACCGGAATAAATTGTACTTCACAATGAAACAAAAATTTAATATTTGATTTTTTCAATATTTTCATGGACCGGTTCCCTTGCTGAATAAAAGAATGAGAACAGAAAAAATTATAAACTTATCATTACAAAACTTGGTATCTGGAAGTAAAATAGTTCTATCAACTAAATTAGAAACTACAGCTTTCATTTGGCTGTCTGATTAGATCAGAAACAGTATAAGTGAAGATAATAGAAGTGGTAAATGATACATAAATGTAAAACGATGTGTAAATATCAGAACTGTGTGCCACATTTCATTCATTCGAGTGAATATTTTAATGCAAACAAATGTAATCAATAAGTGAGGAATTGAAGAAAAGAAAAACTGTAATTTTCCACATCTATAGTGACAGTCTCTGGCGATTGCGGCCTGACAACGTGATGGTGCACGTTATTAACATTACAATTCTCATTGTACGACAACTAGTTCCCTGTCCTACTTTCTCCTGGAACCAGCTGTCACTGGATCTGTCACAAATGTAACTCCAGGTTCCTTGGTCACATGACTAGTAACCGCAGACCACAATTGTGAGATTTGCGATAGAGACGCATTCGCAGGCAAGCACCAGATCAATACTTTTCAAGACCTATATAATAAGAAACACAACCAAGGTTTTATTGTCCACACACTTCGCACTTGCATCGTAATTATGTTTTACAAACGTCCATCTCTTCTTTGTCATAGGTACGATAAGTGGGTACTAAAATTAATTTGTGGTTATTGTTGCTCTCTTTTGGTAGGCTCTATGTATAAACTTGTAATATAATTATAGTAATGTACTATATTAATTTTTCTAATCGATGTAGTGCAATATGACATGATTTTCGACGTCGAGGTAGAGGCTCAAACGTACCAAAAGTAACAGGTAATAAATCAGATATCTAATTTCACGTATATCAACGTCATAATGAATATAAATTCATTCTCTGTAGTTTTAATTTTAAAAATTGTAATATTTATAAGATGGTACAGGAATAAGTATATAAAAGAAGATGAGTCATGGCCTTATTCCTTTCTCCTGTAATGTATCAAAATAAATTAATTTTGGTGTTGTTTATTACTTGATTTATGACTTGTAAAACAATTTTCCCGAAATTAATTGAATGATTGATTTATTGTTTCACGCAATAATTAATCGTTGCCATTAGCATACTTGCATTGAGTTTGTGATTGTTCCCGTATTAATCTGGTCGCTTTATCAGAATATCTCCGAGGCTGTTTATTCAATTAGAACACAGATAGCCGAGGCCATTACGACAGATTAATCGGGTCCAGGACTTATTACCTTCGGCAGCATAACACTCGTTCGATCGGAGAGGAAGCTGCCGTATTGATAGATGCGGATCATTTCAATTTAACTCGTAATGAAGCCGCTAACCGGAGACGATATGCAGGCATCGAGTAGCGTTAGAGAAATTAATGGCTCGCATTACGACCTATCCCCTTGTCCTTAATTGACTGATAAACAATGAAATTAACCAGACCGATTTATTTATTCCATGGCCGTGCTATCGTCCTTGTTTAAACGACTCCTTAAGAGGTTAGGCGGGTCAATTCTAGTAACTAAAATTTCATTAAAATGCAATCATTGTGATAACAACCTTTCTATAGCCACATACTCTCCTTCCACCATGTCAGTTTCAATCCATACTGGCCCTTGAAATAACAATCCTCCACTTCTTTCACTTCTCTTCCCACACACATGCCTCAACTTATTACACCACCATCTGCTTCTAAATTCGCATGAAGTCCACTAAAGTCTTTCTATTAAAAGCTTCCACCATCCTAGACGTTTCGGACGTGATTAAAAAATATATCCTCCGGAAAGCATCATTCATAGCCTAAAATAAAAATACAAACACTTAAAACTCCACACCATAACTGTCTCACCCGATCGAAGTTTACAACTATTACCGTTTGCAAAAAAACTTTTTTATCAGATCTCAGTCTAAAAATATTATTATTTCCTTCTTCTCGGTCATCAGTTTTAAACAAACGTGGCCGTGTACACGGCACAGTAGAGATCAGAGAGCAACCAGCTGTTTGAATCACTCACTCAGGAATCAGATCACTGGGACCGCAATTGCACAGCCACCTAGTGTTTGAACTTTGAATCACTCGCTCATCGCGGGAACTACGATCCGAGAGCATTTACTGAGTGAATCAGATTCTTTTTCTTTCTGGATACGTTACTGTGGGGCGATTATTTTGATAAAATTAAATTAAGTGGCAGATGCACAAAATATTGTAACCGAACGTTACTATGAAATTCTCTGGTCTGATTGTGCAAATATGATCGTATAATTCTTTCCGCTTATTCTAGCTAAATCTTACCCAACACTTTTCACTTTAGGCTCTCAAGATCGCTTCACTTCATACTATTCTTTTATTAACATCATTACTAATTCAGTTCATTTATTATAATATCGAAGTAGAATTTGTATCAAGTCCTTAATTACGTTAAATTCATCATAATATTAATACAATGGACCTGCGTGCAAGATCAGTAAAAAAATAATTCAGATTAATACACCAAATAAACATTTTTAATTTGCAATACTTTAAGACTGATGACGTACAAATTGCTGTATGTGCCTCTTAAAACACTTTCTCACTACAAAACTTTTTATTGATTGACAAGCTACACGAGGGTAATCCACGTGGTCGCCATTCACCTTTAATAGCATAATAAGGGATATATATAAATACAAGTATGCCAATGAAACACGTAATACAAACTTAAAATATATGCAGTATACTGACACATAAATATAGTAACATGAAGCAATCACATTTTCTCTTTTTATTTTTATGTATCTATAAAATAATATTCTAGTAATGAGTTTCATTTTATGCGTAGATATTTTTGTCACAAATATTCGATAATAGCCCCACTGCGACCTCCTAAACAAATTTACCGTATTTCCTTATAAATGCCTAATTTTAAGATTTTAGTAAAAACATAATTATACCCATATCGAAGAGGACTGGGGCAGATGGATGCGAACAGAAAAGGACAATTAGTTTAATATCACATGCGTGCAAAATATTAACAAAAATAGAATATAGGAAAATGAACGTCAAATAGAATGCGAGTTAGGAAAGTATCAATTTGGTTTTAGGAAGAATGTAGGGACAGGTGAAGCTATATTGGCTTTGCAACTAATTTTAGAAGACAGGATAAGAAAAAAACGGTCTACACTTATGACATTTGTAGCGTTTGATAATGTGAACTGGAACACACAGGAATAAAATATCGAGAAAGGAGGCTTATACATAAGCTATACAGAAGGCAGTCAGCAGCAAGAAATAAAAGAAAGGAGTAAGGCAAGGATGAAGTCTGACGCCCATTCTGTTTAATTTATATATAGAACAGGTGACGAAGAAAGTTAAAACGGAATATGAAAAAGGAATCAAATTGCACGGAGAATAAATATAAACCCTACGCTTTGTGGACGATATTATAGTATTAGGGGAGTCAGATCAAGACTTGGATACCATAATAAATGGCATGAACGAGGTCATAGAGAAAGAGTTCAATATGAGTATTTATAGAGGGAAAACAAATGTAATGGAGTATAGTATGGGAAACAGTGGAATAACAAAGGCTGTTAGATTCGGAAGGGATATTCTGAAGGAAGGTAAATAATTCTGCTACTTGGGAAGTGTAATAACTAGGGATGGTAGAAGTATAGTAGACATAAAGAGTAGGATAGCACAGGCAAGGAAGGCTTTCTATAAAAAAAGGAACTTACGGGTAATATAAGTGTGAATATTAGGATACCGTTGCTAAAAATGTTCGTATGGAGTGTGGCGTTGTATAGGTGCGAAACCTGGACGATAGGAGTTGCTAAAAGGAAACGAATAGAAACCTTTGAAATGTGACTCTGTAGGCGAATGCTGAAAACAGATGGGTGGATAGAATCACTAAGGAGGAAGTTCTAAATAGAATTGCGGATGAGCGAACAATATGGAGGACGTTGACCAAGAGCAGGGATAGATTAATAGGCCACGTTTTAAGACATAAGGGTCTTGTAAAATTCGCATTGCGGTGTGTGCGGTTAAGAAGAGAAGAGGGAGGTTAAGGATGGTATAAGCTAAGCAGGTTAGGGAGGATGTGGGATATGCTAGTTATAAGGTAATGATAAGGCTTGCGCAAGATAGGTTAGCATGGAGGGTTGCATCAGACCAGTCTTAGGACTGAATACCACAGCAACAACAACAACAACCTAATTTTCTTCAAGATATCCTGCAGATAAATGATAATTTTTATGTTTATTTTCTCATCCGCCGACTACGGCGAATTTTATAGCATCTGTCACACAGATTTCTGTGACCTTCTACCGCAGTAGAGCCCACTGTCACTTTGTCAACAATGGTTCTTAATAAATTATGTCATGACTGAGGGTGACACATGCCCCTTCCCCTCCCTCTTCACCTTTGCCACTTTCCTTTCCGCGACTGCAAGTATTCAGCTCACCAATTTTCTTTTATATGAATATTAACTGTCAAAGATTTTCTCTTGGACAAAGGAATCTCAAAATTCAGATGGAAGAATTTAATGAGATTTTTTGTCGCCGTACTCCTTGCATTATAACTGTTTAAGTGTAAAAATACTTTTGTTTTATTTGTCTGGCTGCTGTTGAGTTGTTTAATAATTTAATCAGTGACATAACAATTATAACATAAACCTATGTACGAATATTTCCAGTAATTTTGGTTCTCTTTAAAAGGAAAATCCAAATCCATTAGTGACCATCCAAATACCTTATATAGAGTTATTTATATCATTTTAGAAATGTTTCTTTATTTATTAATAAATAACTAAAAGTGTAAATATTGTTAAAAATTTGTAAACTCAAACATTTACTATTAAATCATCTAGGAATTCAAGGAAACAAGGTAAGATTCGTTTCGGTAAATGGGGTATGGTGAGTAGATTAAAATGAGAGGTGTATAATCAAGCAGAGCGTGTGGTTCCGATCACTAAAAAGAACAGTTTTTTCCCACCACTACCTCGCAGCCAACTGAACAACGTCGATGCTGGACTTTCACTTGGCATGTACGAGTGTTCCAAGAAATATTTCTTGGTCCCGTCGAGCCTGATAATAGGCAGCCCGGCAACGATATTGTTTGAGAGATGTTACTTGATAGGTCCGTACTTGAAGCTACGGAATTCCACGTATTTGTTTGCCGCCCAGCGCGTGGGCTCGAGAATGGGGCTTGTGTGTCAACAGCTAATTCTTGGGTGCGCTCCTGGTTGCTTGGCTTGACTAATAGCTGGCTCATCCATCAACACGCCTGACTCACTCCACGGGGTCCACTGGACCAACACCTCTGCCTGTCATCGCCTTGCGCGAATCTTACGGAGGGAAATTAAAATTGGGGATCTCATTCAACTCATTGGATGAAGGACGTAAGGTAGCTGGCGTATTTGCTGAGCTCTATAAGGCTTTCGACACGGTAGATCACGAAATATTAATAAATAAGATGGAATTCGGGGAATTACGTCACTTCTAATAAGATTGTATCTTGCAAACAACAAGTAGTAGTAGAAACTAATGACGGCCAACTTCACTTTTCCGATTGGGTTTTTATAACATGTGGAGTCCCTCAAGGATCAATTCATGGGCCCTTACTTTTTATTCTATACATAAATGATCTTCCAAGATACGTAAATCCTCTAAAATCGATTCTCTACGCATATGATACAAATATAGTTATTGCAGATAAAAACTTCGATAATCTGATTAAGAAAGTAGACAGCGCTCTGGATGGTCTAAATATTTGGTTTAACGTGAATAAATTATCCCTCAACCTAGATAAGACTAAGTTAGTTCAGTTTAGTGCTGCTGCTAGTAATAGACCCGTAGATAAATTCTCAGCCTATGCTTCAGCCTTTCCTCGGCCTTCGGATTGATGATAAATTAAAGTGTAATATCCATATAGATCTTCTTGCAGGGAAACTAAGTTCAGCTTGTTATTCTCTGAGAACACTCATGCAACACGTTGAGAAAAAGTACGTCAAAATGGTTTTCTTCGCGTATTTTCATTCAATTATGAGCTATCGTAACGTGACATTTATACACGTTACCGCGCATTTCTTTTCTTTTCAAAAATAGTATTAATTCGCGCGTAAGCAACGTCTCTGGTATGTTAGCGTCTCCCTGGTTGTAAACAGAAATATTTTTGGGTTCGCGAATATGTAATTTACATTTTTTTGCGTGATTTAAATTAAATTAAGTGCAACGTTAATATACGTTAGATGTTAAATTGTTGACCACAAAGGAAATTAATACTGGTCACAAATAGTGAAAATTACAATGAATAAACAGTAAAGGAAAACAATTGAAGTTATATTTTCTTTGAGCTGAACGTATTATTGATGTCTGTATTGCTTGGCTTCAAGCTGGATGTGTGTGAGACATCCAAGGGAGCGTATCACATATAAAAACAATCCATTCAATTAGTTAATTGAATAATTTTACTTAAATAATTTTAATCAGTGTTATATTCACATAAGTCAACCGAAATTGTTGTTTTCATTGTTATTAATTATATTCATTTCAAATATTACATGTACATTGTACGTTGAAACGAGAGGTATCAAACTCGCTCGTGGCTGACGACCAGTGACGTCACGTCCAGGCCCCGAGACCAGATCCTCTCCATCTTACTACCTGTGCTACAGAACCAGCTACAACCAGTACAGCAAAACCAAGGAAAAATTACTGGCAAAAATATTATACCCATTAGGCCTGAGATACAGAGTGCTCGTGCTTTCTTCATGCTTTATAAAACGCTTTAACCATTATGTTAAAATATAATAAAAAGTTGTTTGTTCGTTTTGATACCAATATTTATTTATGTAATGTCGCACTATGGCATCTATAATTGGGGAAACTGCCCCAGGAGCATTGAAATATTTAAGTTGCAAAAGCGTGCTATTAGAATACTTTCTAGTACGAATTCTAGATCTTCAAAAGTTTGCAAATACTTTACCAAGCGTATATATTTGTGAAATATTAAAGTGTGTAAAGCGAAACATTAATTAGTTTCAAACAAATTTCGAATTTCATGAATACGCGACCAGAAATCGTTCAGCTCTAAGGTCATGTGGACAAGCATCGCCTTGCGCGCTTTACTCGGCACAGGATTTTCTTACTCGTCCCTCCAGTATTTAAAATCAAGGTTCCTGCAAAAGTGTTGAATGAGCTGCCTTGTAAAATAACTCACCACATATCTTTAAACTTTCTGTACAGTTTTTTCTGCTGTTTTGTTTGTTTTTTTGATGTATTGCCTGGAGCTACTACAGAGGGAAGGACAGTTTCCTGGTCGCGGAACTCCAAATAGTCAAAACCCATTGCGTGTTTCTCAGTGTGTGCTTGTGATCTCTTGTGTGCGTGTAGCGTTTATACTGGACTATATACATTTTCTTTTATTAATTATTTTAAGACTATTTGTAATTAATTATGTACCTTATCTTGTTCGTTATTTGTAATGTATGACGTATCCCATTTCCCCCATAGAGGACTAATGGAAACAACAATAAATATAAATCATATAATACCAAAAGCCTCTTTCTGTGATTGATAACTAGCAATACAGACTGATAAGTACATATTATTTAATAGTCTTTGATACAATTACATAACAATGGAGCCCGGAAAAGGGAATTAGCATAACTTTATTATTATTATTATTGACTCCAATTTATGTACAATCTGTGTATTGTAACAGACAATAAATACATTTTTTGAGATACTTAACTTAATGCTTACTTTAAAAAAAGACTTGAAGAGCAATGCTCCAGTGAACATTCTCTAAAACGCATTATGATATATCATTCTGTGATCTTAAAATATGATAAATATGTCTGTGTGGAATCTGGTTAATCTTCTTGGCTCTTCCTCATCCTCGAACAGAGTTCTTACCAGTTGACTTTGATGTCTTTGTGTCTATTGCTGAGACTAATTATTTCTTGCCGGACTGAGGGTATGTTTAGGTGAGAATGTATGACAGTGTTGGGATCATACCAAGATGCGTTTACTATTGCCCTGAGTACTTTGTTTTGGAAATTGTGTATTTTACCTAAGTTAGATGAACTTGCGCTTTCCCAGAATGGTAATCCATACGTCCAGATAGCTCTTATGATAGTTTTATATATCAGGAACTTATTTTCGATGGATGAGATTTCCTGCCTAACAGCCAGTGCATTGGGGTAAATTTTTGGCCAAGTTGTTTCCTTTTGTTGTTGATAATGTGTGGGCGCCAAGTTAATATTCTATCCAGATGTTCCTAACTATTTAACGGTTTCTTTAGGTGGTATGGGATTTCCATTTAAAGTTATTCCTGGACTGTTTCCACGCTTCAATGTAAATGTAACTTGAGCAGATTTTGCTTTATTTGCTTTAATTTTCCAACGGAGTAGCCATTCTTCTATCTGGCTCAAGATTACAGTAATACAGTGACACTCAAACTAGTGTGACAAGGATTTTATGATTTATAAATATATTTAAAAATTAGAGTTATATTTAAATGGATGGGCGTCAATAAAAAGAAACTTTGAAATTTAAACAGCTTTATTGTTAACAAAGGTAAAAGATTCTAATATATTACAATATTTAAATTTAATGAATTTTATTTGCCTAGCTGAACCCTAACCAGAAATAATAATGAATGAGACATTATTAAATATAATTTACTTTTACTAAGGGTTCTATTACGTGTTTATACGCATATCAGAGCGAGACATTATTGCCTATTGGTTCCTTATTTTACATTTATCCTCTCCAAGTTTTCTTGTTGACCGGAAGTCCTGGATTTAACGCAAAGGCAGCTTTCGGGTCAGCATAGAAGCGGCATTCCTCTATTTTGGTGTAGTTTCCTTTTGATACTTGCAGCCAGGTCGCCTCTCCTCTCAGCTCAGACTCGAAGCCAACCAGTCCGACTTTCCGTTTCCTTGTGCTGAACTCTCTCCTCCAACTCTCCTTTCCGAATTCCGTTTTCCGAGGTCATCTCCACCTCGAACTCACCTCTCCTCATACGTGATTGGTCTCCCCAATGTTTCTATCATCTCCAGGTCCTCCATTGGGGTTGACGTCCCTACCCTTCCTCTCCAAAAATTCAAAATTTGGGAGGGGCACCCTAGCAATCTTTTGGGTCAACCACCTTGCTAATCTTTTTTTTTCGGCGAGCCGCAAATACCATTCAGACAAAGACTGCGCCTGAGAGGCTACAAATTATATGGCTTTGTTTGCCTATCCGGGTTTTCCCCCGGAAAGGTGCCTTGCGAATACCTCAGGACTGTTCTCTACGGAATTTTGTACAAAAATTCTTAATATTGTAAAATCAATTTATGACGAAATTTTATACGCGTCACACTAGTAAATCGATATAATCTGAATTTCTCCCAGCAACTCTGGAGGAAAATGACATGAAAATAAAAATTCATTATATGAGTAAAAATACAGTCAAATAAGTCAGGGCATAAATGTATCACAATTTATTTAAAAAAAACGTTTCGTCTCCGTTTAGAGACTTCCTCAGGCGTACTACAAACATAATATTACAAGGAAGTAAATATGGGTTCTATGTTACAATTTTTTAATTTATATATAAAAACATGTGGTTCAAAACTTACAAATTTAGCAATTCATCATATTTACTCCTTAAATACCTCATCCGAAAATATTATTGAATGTATAAGTGAAGAATTTGCTGTCGCGGACTATCTCCAGCCCCTGACGATCACAGCCGAAATGATGTAGTAACAATGAGTGCTTTCGGCAGTTAAATTTTAAAAATGTAGAAGAATAACTCTAAATTCACCCTTCACAATTTCCCTGTGTCATGGAAAAAGTCCCGCGCTTGACGAAGGACTCATTAGGATTGGCTGAATAAACATCACTGGGGATAGCGTTTTCCCTTGGAGAAGGGATATACGAATTTAGCTGGAAGGCAAGAAGCAGAAAAATTGGCAGAATGGTTCTAAACGTTGTCAGGGCGAGAAGGTAGAGATAGAGAGTTGATCAAGAGTTCAAGACGTTGAGAAGGCGAGGTGGAATGGAGGAGAAAGCTGAGGGTGGAACAGACGTCGAGAGGAAGGAGGAAGCTTTAGAGTGCAACAAGAGTTGAAAGTGATGTGTGAATTGTTCTCTTTAGTTTAGAAAATGTTGATAACAAGATAGGCCAGAGGGAAGAAGGAGGAAAAACTGGTTTTTCCTCAAATCACCGGCAGTAGCAGATTCATCCCACTTTCCACCAGCAGAATGAGAGTCTACAATTCAACCCGAAAGACTCGAATGAAGATAAAAACAGGTTCGTCAATGAACGAAATCTCTGCTAAACGTGGTTAATGAGAATTTAACCCTAATATTTAAAAGTCGTTCCCTTAATTTTATTTATTTATTTGTAATAGCGCGCAGGACCCCCTTTAAAGTGATTGTTTTTTTATAAATTAAATTATCATATTACATCCTAAAGCAAGTAATTTCATTATATAATTTAAATAATAACTCCCCAATCATAATTTCAACGTATTTATTTGCCGGATATTCTCTTCTTGCTGTTATTCTTCTCCCCCTCTTCCTCCTCCTTCTTCTCTTGGAGGATTTAGTCTTTTGTTTATAGAACATAACTGGATGATGTGGTACTAACGGGCCTGTATATTCTATATGCATTTTACACAAAAAATTATTAAAGAATTGCACACATTTTTTCTTTGCCATTCATAGCAACAAGCAGTTCATGTACTCCAATTTTGAATCACATAGAAAATACAATGTGTATAATAATTCCCATTATTCTTTATATATATATATATATATGGAATTTTAATTAATAATTGGAAGTATCAGGTTCCCTTGCGTGTGCACACTCTGTTTATTTCGTATTTTCGTGGGCAATGATACGCTTAAGGTCCTTGTTGCGAGAGCGATGCGAGAATAAGCGTCATTAGGGCTCATTGCAGGGTTCAGAAGCACGAATTGACGTAATGACAGCGCAAAGAAGCGACCAATAGGTGGTTACTTCTATCCCGCAGCTGGACCGGCCTCTTAATTTAAGGGAAGGCTGTTAATAAGATTGCCTCCGAGTCTCACAGTGTCCAGTCTCAAGATTTAGCCGACTCGCCTCATCTATACTGCTACATACTTTCTCTCTGTACCGAATTGCTTGGCATGAGAATAAACACAACATTAATGATTAAATTTCTATTTTCATTACAGTCTCTGTCGTTTTCCACGAATTTGTCCGCCATTTAACAAGGATATTTATTCCACTGCGGTAAAAAGCGTAGTCTTGCTTCCTAAGCACGGACGTTTCAAAGTGAATTCCACGATAAGCTTCCTTTGTTGGTCTCAACAAATCGAAGTCTGATGGTGCAAGGTCAGGACAAGGATGAAGCAAGACTTTCCATCCAATTTTCACAATCACTTCAGTGGTGTGAACTTGCTGAAGGTCCTTTTTCGTATTGGAATGAGCTAATCGACTCGCTGAATGTTACTGACCTTCAGCTTCGTTGCAGCGATGAATCCATCGTTGAACAGTACTGACATCCACTGTTGCATCACGATACACATTTTTCAGTGATTCATGAACGCACTTCACCTTCCGTATTTAAGAATTCAATCACAGAACGCTGTTAAATACGTGCGTCAATAACAGCTATTTTACAAGAAGTTGCAGTGTTTCCACCTGTTAATAGCAGTGGATTAGAGTAGAATACTGGAGGAATCACACCAAATTCAAAACTTTCACATAACTAACCAATTTAAGAAGAGATAAATTAAAATAGATAGGTGGGTATTTAACTATTTTAAAATGAAGAATTATTATATAAATGTGAATTCTCCCCTTACTCAAAATTTATATACGTTGCAATTGGATCATCTGTAAGTCGAAACCCTTTTTTACGATTAACAATATATACTGTACAGTATTTACACACATTGGATTTCTTAATAACTAGAGACTTGAGGTCCATTCTAAGGGTCGTCATAGAGCAGAATAAAAACACATCCTACGCGAATACTACAAGGAAATTCACAAAAGGTTACAAACAGTTTAATTACCCTTTCTTCTTCGCTTAGGCCTGGAACTTGTCGTGGAGTCGGTCCTGTTGCTTGGCCCCACCGAACTTCCACGTTACTGTAATAAGCACCTTACCCACTTAGTTTTCTTCCTTGGTGCCAAGAACTCGAGCACTCCCTCCTCCCGTTATTCAAATCATCAATTTATTACTGTCCACTCTTAATATTCACTCTTATGTTCCCTCATAAAATTCAATCTTAATCTTCACTCTTAAAGTTTACCCTTAATGTCCAAAAATCCATTTTCCCTGGGGTTTCCCCACTTCATTATTTCATTTCCGTCGATGGCGGGGCCCGATCATGTAAAATAAAAAGTAAATATTGCAATCTTCCAAGTCCACGGTTAGAATTTTTATTAATTATTATTGTATATTAAATTAAGCATTAAAATGGCATAGAAAATATTTTATGCATTGAAAAATAAAGAAAATACCCTTTCATTCGCTTATTTAGTTCAAATTTTTGCCTCATTGTAACGACTTTGGAATAATATAAAATTTAAAACTTATGTAAATTATAATTCTATAATCTATTTTAATTAGTTTTTAAAGGATTTATTTAATACAATTACATAATTAATTATTCAACATTTTTGAATTTCGTTAATATTTAAGGAAGGAAACACTACCATTAAGTATTGTGGATTCAATACTGTGGCCATTTACAAATGTTTACTGTAATATCCAGTAACGTGTAATCCTGCTGACGTTTTCTTTTGTTCTCGGATTTAGGCGCTGTATACTGTAATAAGAATCGGCCAAAATTGCTGCTACTCCTTTTAGTCATAAAAATTCCAACTTCAATCCCTCTCTAATATTTTATTTATTTTACTCTTTCCTACTAACCAAACAATTAAGTTACATCTCTAATAATTTCCTAATATTTAAGACATGTCACATTTGTTCTTTCCTTCACAATTTCCTAACACTTCTTCTCCAACTATCGGTTCCAAACTAACTTTTAACATTTTAAATCTCAACTGACTACTTATTATTGTTTCAAGTATACGTTTCCGACTACTCTAATGCCACTTAAGTTGGTACCCGATAAATATTTGATTTTTAGGCCTTAGTAAAATTCTAGACATCAGCTGAAGAGTTCAATACTAATTACAGATATCATGTCAGTTTTACTGTTCGTAAAAAAAATAATTCCGGTCCAGACGCAACCGTACATTGCTTATAAATATGCCATAACTTGGAACGACTTTACCGATTTCATTCATCTTTATGTTATGTTTTCTAACAATTTGTAGAAGGTTCTTACAGAAAGAAAAATTAAGAAAATTGTAAACTTAACTACGAGAAGGTTACATTACATCCACGCGTTTGAATCTCCAATGTGAATGCGGGTTCCCTATACAGTTGATCAGTTATGCTCTGAAACGGATTAACGGATTTCAATGAAAATTTCAGAAAGTAAAACAGGAATTTTAAATTAAGTTTCGTGAATGTTTCACTTCAATATCTTACAGACTTCAGAAGATATTAACGTAAATATTTATAAATCAATTAATTGCCCCGAGAAGGGCGGCATAAAAATCAACTGCGAGTTAAAACTCCTGTTAGCCGTTCCTATACCATCCATCCCAGTTACTGTGTTATTATAAGAATAAGTTTGGCAGCATGAGAGAGAGAGAGGGCGAGCATTAACACCCCATCTATTGTTGTATATATGAGAAAGCGGGACATGTTCAAAATCAACTGCGACTTATAAGCTTTGCAGTGAAGCAATCGTAAGCTCGCTTTCTGTCTCATTTGACCGCCACTGTACTGAACGGATGTGTTAATACAGTATTGATAGATTTTTGCTGAAGAAGAGGAATCTAAGGAAAGTTGAAGAAATTGTTGGAAAAGATGCTGGTAGTAAAGAGGAAATATAGGAAACAGTTCTAGATTTATGGCAACAAAGATCGGACGCTACCACGAATGGAAGAAGAACATATAAATTCTTATCAATAATTAGAGAAAGGCTTTGGATGACCCATTTTCAGCCAATGAAGGTTTTAATTCATTTCCTTTCGGGATATGGCCCGTATGGAAGGATTAAATAGGAAAAGTAACAGTCGATGAGTGCGGTAATGAGGGATCCCGGAGCACGTGGTCCTGGAGTGTGCTTTTTAATACCTGGGCAAAAGAACAGCATTATGGAATGTTTCAATCCAAGAAATAATAAGAGATCCTCAGAAGATGGCAATCATGGAGGATCTTGCAAATGAAGTATCAGAAATAGAGAAATAAAAATTTAGAAATAAATAGGAATAGAGGAACATATAGCATCTCCAGATAAGCTCGTAAAACGTCATGGAAACTAAGTTCTCCAAGGGGTTACGCAAACTGGACGATCCAAAAATAATAAAATAAAAAATAATTAACATCCTTGAAACGGTATAAACCTTCATCCGGATGTATAAAGCAGCTTAAAGAGGGAGACCCATAGTTTAACACCTTTCCAGAAAGAGTAATGAAAGGAAAGCCAGATGTAAGATGGCTTATCAAATTTAGCATCCTGCTACTACCGAGCAATGGCGGGATTTCCAGAGCTCCGGAGTGGGAGGAATTGACTAGGCTTTAATAAAATCGCATGCCTCCTGTCTTTTGAAGAAAGAGCAGGAGAGAGGATGGCGAAAAGGAGGTTCCACGCCCTTTTCCACGAAACTACTGGAACAGAGTCAGATAGATAGATGCTGTTCGACGAAATTATAATAATATTAATATATAAATGAATGTAACACAAGGCTGGAAATGGAATACCAAGAAAGAGTATAATATAGTCTTTTTTTAAAATTATTTATAGTCGCATCAACAAAGTAATCATTAGCGACTTATACGAACTTACAATAACCATTACATTTTTATCTTTAAATTAACAATTTTATACATTTTAACTTGACATTTATGTTTTCAATGCATAACTTAATATAAATAGTGATATATAAAAAAGTTTACAATTTATGGTACAATTCAGTTTTTTTAAGAATCTTATTAAATTTTCCTGTGCATTTTTCCCTTTTACAAAATAGTTGAAATCATTTTCTTTTAAAGTTTCTATCCTCTCATCATCAAATTTCGGACAGTTCTTCAACAGGTGTTCAATTGAAATATGGATATTGTACTGATCACAAATCTGTGGGCGGCCTTTTGTTATAATGTAAAGAAGTGTAATGTTTGTATGTCCAGTTCTTACTCTCGATAAGTTTATTTGGTCTCTTCTCTTGACTTTTTTGTTGTGTTTTAGTGCGCGGACGTCGTTTGTTTCATAATGGATCTTGCTGACTTTAAATGACTTCCATATTGTATTCCATGACTGTGTTAGCTTTTCTTGGGCTTTTATCCATAATTCTTTAAATACATTTGTGATTTCTGTGGGGTGAGTTTTGGAGAGCATTTTCCATGGAGGGTCATTGCAATTTTGTAGTGGTTTAATCACTGGCAGAGCATATTCTATTTGGTCACAAATTTTTCTGAATCTTGTACAGAAAGGGACGTATCTGGATGAATACTTGTTGCAGGATTGATGCCTGGGGAAGATTACATTTCTAATTATTGGGTTGGGGAGAGTAATGCTTTCAATGCGTATTTGACACATAGGATGTGACCAGAGGCGGGTTTTAGAGCTTCCATGAGGATGATACCTACATTGCGCTTATGGAAGCAGCCTGTTGCTATTCTTAGTGCTGTATTATGTACTGTGTCTATTTTGCATAAAAGTTCTTCATTTTCTGTTGCGTAGAGTATACATGCATAATCCTGTTATGACCTAATCAGGTTTATATAGGTGAGAAGTAAAATAAATATGTCTGCTCCCCAATTTTTACCAGATGTTTAGACGGGTTTTACATTATTTGATGATTGAGGTGACATGCTTTCCGTAAGTGAGTTTCGTATCAAAAGTAATTTCCAATACTTTTATGTTTTGGACAGTATTTATCGTCTCGTTTCCGAGTTTTAGATCGAGGGGGTCTGGATTAAGTTTCTTGGAGAATAATATTTAATTGCACTTTTGTTTGAAAAAGTTTTGTCCCGTTTTCTGAGACCAGGAGTGCAGCTGGTTGAGTGCGTTTTGGATGTTGTTTTTTGTGTCTTGCACGTTGTTTCCTCTGCCTAGAATTGTCAGATCGTCAGCATATTTGAGGAAAATCACAGGGGGCGTTATGTTTTGATCAACCTCCTTCATGCCAGCAGAAAAATATAGTCTTGTTGCAAAGACTCAATAGAGCTGACGAATAATTAGATTGTAGATTAGACTAGATATTTGTAGAAACCTTAATTCGTTTGCTTAGTAATTATTTGTTTATGAATAATTGTAAAAAATATTATAATCTGTGTAAAAGAGGCCTACTTTAGACTCTAGGCAGTAGGTCGTTAGTTAAAATTAAAAAAAATAAATAAAAGTATTGATAGATTGACATTAATTTGTATTCAATTACCGTTTCCTTCGCAACAACAGAACTTAGTGTGTTTCGTGTGTTTTGATGTGTGTTTAGAGGTTTATCGCCGTGTTATTTATTTTTAGTATTAAGAAAATACCACCAGAGGCGTCAAAAGTTCGGTTGACGTACGTGTAGCGCATGTCGTGTTCATAATCTTCGAGACAATGAGACTGAAAAAGAGCGTATGCAGCGTTAGAAGGCAAACTGAATGGGAATTTCTCAAGCGAGATATGCCACAGCTCCGGAAGAACCCATACCGTCGCATTCAAGCGACAGGCGACAAAACTGACGGCCAAACGCAAAAATTACCTACGAACGTTTGGCGTATAACTTCCGAATGACCCCCCTAGTCGGAGGGATGGAAGTGGTGGAATTTTATATTTGAGTCAAATAAATTTTGAAGGTCAATTACTTTTTTTAGTGTTTTCCCCGACAGTATTTGTGTATAATTTCAACCCCTTGCAGCAGGCGAGGAATAGAGGTGGAAATGAATCATGTGAAATAAGCAAATTATTAACTTTGGGGTCGAAGCCGGTGTAAAGAAAGTCGCTGTGTTCCATTATGGCCTTTAATATGCGATTTAAATAAAAATTTTATTCTGTCAGAGTACTGAAAATATTTTTAATCCTGTTATTATACCGGGAGTATTTTTGACTGTCAAGATTCTGGGATTATATTTGAGGTTCATATTGTGACGTTTTCGATGACCAATAATGAAATAATGTACCGGCATAATATAAATAAATACCCGGGAAACGCTAGGTCTCCAACTAGTTATTTATTATTAAATCGCATGTTCGACTTTCAAAAAATTTGTTTAAATACTGATTGCAATTACAAAACAAGAATTATCTCAGAAATATTGCAAACAAAAGCAACTTAATTCTGTAAACGTCAAACAAGATACGATTCACAGCAATAACATCTATTAATTTTTACTGCTGGACCTCTGCCGTGTGTTTTTACTCTCTAACCTGAGGTCACCTATAACCTGTGTGTTGACAAAGAGGTTAAATTGAAATTTTATTTTTAGTCTGTAATCTAAGCCCAAGTTCTTAAAAATTAATATCCGTCATTTAATATACTACTGATATCAGGTGTTTACGTGATATTTTGTCATGCCAAAGAAAATCATATACTAACAAAATTTTGACAATAAATGTTGCTATTTTGCGCTTTAAAGCTTTTCAGGCGACGATATGTTTATGAGAAATTAAACTGATGATATGAAATTGAAAATACTTTATAGGTCGAATGGGAGAAACGGATCCAGGTATTTTATGAGATACTTGAAGTTTGATTTAAATAAGACATATAAATGCAATATTACTTTCTCACCACAGCCAGTTTAGTTGGCCAGCCTTTAAAAATAAATCAAATTTACGTTTAACGTGGCTGAAAGAGCCGGCCAATAACAACGCTTGGAGATTGAGTTGTATCACTGAGTGGCTTGTAACGGAATTTTTCCCCCCATATATAACGCTCTGGCGATCAAAGAGTATGAAACGAGCCTCTTATCCGTGAGAATGTAGGAGTGTTCTTGTGTTCTCGGACCCATGACAGCTGGAGATACGCAGAGAGAAATTTCCCATTAAAAACTAACGTTCTCATTTCGAAAGTGTTTGTCTGCATGAGGCTGTGTGATAGTAAGGAACGTGTTAAAACAGTGATCCGTCTTCCAACACATTTACTGTAGAGAATATGATGGCAGAACAAAAATGAGAACGGTATACAAAATTGTAGTCCTCATATAACCACAAATTATCCATAATAACAAGCAGCCCATATACAGTGGAAATTACATAAATACTGTCCTATATTCTTGTTAAGACACAGTGAGAGATTCTGTCTATAGGGGATGCAGGCGAAATCATATAGGGTTTCGTTCAAGTTAAATGAAATTAAAAAGCTATTAGAAATCAGGAAGGAAAGATCTCGACCGGAAGGGGAATCCAACCCTGGTCCGCCGCTAGCCAAGTCGTCACTCTCTTGTAATGAAATATTTACTGGTGGTGGGATGGGGAATTGAATTTACTTAATTTTTTATAGTTATTATAATATGATATGCCCCACGTTGGACGCCATTTGTAATGAATATTACTGGTAGGTGGGGGCTGCTTGAATTTATTTACTTAATTTAATTATAATATAATGTATTAATAGGGATCAATTATTGATATTTATTATAATTTGAGGGGTTAATTGACAATAGGATTTATTATTGAAAATAAAATACTAATTGAACTTTAAAATTCTGAATTTAAAATAAATAAAATATTTTGGCAAGATCATAAATGGTACTTACAAATTATCAGCGAAAACATTATTAAAACAATTAATTTGCATGAAACTTTGAAATCAGGGTACTCTGTGCGAGTAAATTGAGAATCAATTTAGATTTCTAGTTGTAATAGGCCTAGAAAATGTTAATTCTTTCTAATTCAATAAAAAGATACCCATAAAGTTTGTGCGTCTGCATCCCGGTCTGCGTCGATGATGGTTGCATCTGCGGTTGACTTCTGTTCATCACAGTCCGGGCTAAATCTCGTGAACCAATCTGGTTGATACTCCCTTATCTCCTTCCTCCGGATAACAGCTTATTTTTGCATCAACTCCTTTAAGTCTCCCAACAACTTCTTTCTGGCGTCTCCCAACACCTTCTGCACTTCTTCTCCAAAATCCCTTCCCACAAAAGCTCGGTGGGAAGATACATAACTCCAAACCACCAATAAGCTGTTATCTTCAAATGACTTCTATTGGCTTGCTATTTAATAATTGCTGCCAAATAGGAAAATTTTCAACCTGTTGGGCCTAAATACTGCATGTGTTTTGCGTTTCTCTGTGAGATTCCAAATTTTCTACGGAATTTTTGGTTTCTCCAGATGCAACCCCCTAATTATTCACGGCGATCCCTTTTTTCATGAATGGGCCCTCTCCCACATTCAACCAGAAAACGGAGATGCTGAACTTAAAATTTCACATCTCGCATTTAATACATCACAGTCCCATTTGAGTAATCCGAGTGGACTCCGCAGCACGGTGCGGCCATTCTCCATCCATTGTAAAGGCCTGAGGCTCACGCTCGCCTACAGTTTCTTGTAATCACATTTACCTCCGGAATACGTTAAATTTGAAAATAAGAATGAACGGTAAAGTGAAGTAGTGTGAATGAAAATTGCCACTAAAAAGCTTATTTCATAATATACCAAAATTTAAATCGAAATCTATTGTCTTTGTTTATTGAATTAGAATCCTTTATATTTTCAATGTTTACAGATTGGATTTCACAATATTATTGTGTTAAAGTCAGCTCCAGTGTACTCCCACTATAACCCTAGGGCAGTGGATAACTGCGCATCGTATTTTGCGATGTCTAGTTATTTCTCTACAACCAATACAACTCGTGCGTGTTGCAATATTAACGGATTGTATTGAAATGTTTGTTAATAAATCCTATGTTAATTTATACTTTACTGGGTGGGTGCTATGGAATTCATTTACATTAGTCTACTTCAGTATTTAATTCGGCAATAATCTCTTTGTCAACATGTGATTAAACCATCAGTAAGAGGGTCACATTTCCGCACCCTCTACTTTACGACGTCATAATCACCGCGATGACTCAGTACCTTAATCGAATCAAGAAATCTACTGATACCTCTTATAAGCAGATCAAGAAAAATACACAGAGACAAACAATTATATTTATAAGGAGAAGATATTTGAACCATCTCTTCCGTCAGATTAGTATGAATTAATGTGTTTACCTGACGTAACATATCAGCGTGAAACAATGTTTAAACATAACTAATTTTATTTAAGTTATAATAGTTTTAGAATTAATTGCTTGTCTTGACGTCGTCACCGTTGCCGCCGCCGTATCATGCACGCAGCTGATAAACATCTCGCTTGGCAGCTCTCGTGAGGACATCGTGTTGTAAGCTCTGTGTCTCTTTAGGGTAGGACCTTGGAATGGAATAGAAAATCAAAAAGGACAAACAAAGTCTAAGAGCAGAAATTGACGTGGGACCTTTTCTGACCTAAAAGTAGGAAATGAAACAACCTAAATATTCAAAATATCTATAGAAACCTTCTGTGGGCAAACTTTATGGAAATAAAATTATTGGTATGGGAGATCATAAGGGACAAATATGAAGTCTCAGAGCAGAAGATTGAAGTGGGACGTTTTTGGCCCGAAAGGGGGGTGGGGAATGAAGAGTCATAAATTTTTACAAGATCGCCATAAAATTCTCTTTTTTGGGGGAACAACGCGTAACACACACATACACGGCAATCAGACGAGTGCTTTAGGAACGCCTAAGGCCAAACTTTGTAACTTGCAGTGTGTTTGAGGCGTAAATTAGGTACATAAGCACACAATAGGGCTCTTGGGCATACGGTAAGAGTTGTCCGCTGACCCCATTGGATCAGTCGGACAACTGCCTCCTAAAACTGGTGGAAACACTGAGATGGGGAATGCTGCGACCCCAATTAGAACTCGTCTCCTGTCATTCGGAAGGCCGTGAGAATAGTACTAAATGCCCGACCTACCTGATGCAGATTTCAAGGGTTTTCCTTGCATCTATTTAGGTGAAACACCGGTTAGGATCCTTAAACTATAGCCCGGGGACCCTAGTCGACCCTTCGCCACCTTGCTCTACCTTCGGAATCCCCCCTTTTCAATTCCCTTGCTATGCTATTAAAGGGGAGTTGCCTGTTTCAGGATCACCCTCATGTAGCCTGTTAAATAAAAAAAAGCAGCTTACCTCAGTACGGCCTATGGGAGCTTTCTCTCGCAACTCCCAAGATCGACTAATTGACTACGGGGCTCCCTTTGGTTTTTTCAAGGTTCTCATATGCCGAAGCATCTTCTTTCTGTTTTAGGAGGCGTATGTACTGGGGATGAAGACTTTGGACATACGGTAAGAGTTGTCCGCTTATTACATTGGATTAGTCGGCCAACTGATTCCTAAAACCCGTTGAGACACGGAGAAGGGAATGCTGCGAACCCACAGCAAACTACTGTATCTTCATTTAAAAGGGCGTGAGAATAGAACGCAATAGCCCGACCTACCTGATGCAGGGTTTCCAGGGTTGTCCCTTCATTTGTTTTGGGTGATACAACTGGTGGGATCCTTAAACATATCCCAATCCACATCCCCCCCCTTTTCAATTCCCTTCTTATGCTATTAAAGGAGAGTTGCCTGTTTCAGGATCATCCGCATGTTCCCTGTGTTGTTGTGGTATTCAGTCCTATTACTGGTATGATGCAACCCTCCATGCTAGCCTATCCTACTCAAGCCTTTTCATTTCTTCATAACTAGCACAACCAACATCCTCCGTAATCTGCTTAGAGTATTCTATCCTTGGCCTCCCTCTTCTGTTCTTACCCCACACAATAACCTCTCATGCTAATTTTACCATTCATGTACCCTATTACTGAAAAAAAAGACCGCTTATCTTGCCTTTTATTTGTATCGAAGATAGTTGTACAGATAATATCTTTTAACATGCGTACACCCTCAGGCAATTTTCTCCTCCTTTTGGCCCCTTGTGAAGTGAATGTTTCTCTTCTGTGGCATCTGGGAGCAAAAGTATTAAAAAAATTATTCGGATTAATTGTACGACGTCGATATTTAAATAAAAGTTGTGTGTCAATAACATTTAAAATCATAGATAAGAATTTGGCAAGGCCACGGCATATTGGATGTTACTAAGGGCAAAGAGATTGTGTTGGCGGTACAAATAATTTCTACATTTTATTATTTTCAGGGACTGTAACGCGGATACCTGAGGAAGTTGGACAATTTTTGCCTTAAATAGTTGAAGTTTTTTTTCTGTAGTATATTTATTTCTTATTTACACCATTTTACTATTTATACGGTTAAGTACAGAGAAAAATATTAGACCCGGAAGCAACACTGAATAATTTCCTATCCATACACAACACATTCACGTGAATGCTTAAGAGGGCGATAAAACGTTGTTTCGCTCTTGAAGAAATAAGATGTATATTATTATTATTAAATTTATTGTGTACGATGTGATGCAAAGCAGGTGCGGCAGCGTCTTTAGAAAACCGCTTTGTGACAGTTAGGCTCTTAACATCCAGTCTCCATATGGAGTGCGAAAACCTTTAGAATATGCACGCGCACGAGTGAAGGCGGAGAGATGGAGGGAGAGAGAGAGAGGAAGATAAATGCGTTTGTTTATTTATTTGTCCTTATCCTTATTTGTCCTTAGGCCGGGACGCGTAGGCGCATGTCTCAAAGGCACGCGCAACCTTACAAATTGCTTCTCTCTCCATCCTTCAGTGTCTCACAATGACATTCCAACGACGGGGACAAATTATATCTCTTACATGTAAAAGAAGCAGACACTTTCAATCTGTGGACCTTCGGCCTATTATCTCCTTCCTACTTGAATAAACTGGCTTACAAACATTTTAAACAAGTCACTACGTACGAAAGTGAATACAAAGAAATCACGGGACAACTGTCAGTCTTCAATACAGCACAGAAACATTTCTGCTTACGTCACCAACCTCCCCCGACAATTTACACCCACACAAAAAAAATATCGAGACAGATGTCAAAAACACGGTTTAATGTTTTTTTATTTAAATTATTCAATAAGTCTACAGAGAAAATTAAGTAGGAGTATCACAACAATAATTTATTATTTAGTTATGGAGATTTCTTGTTGACCATAATCTTCAATAAAATTCTTATTAATCATTTTAATCTGAATCAATAAACTTTTCCAATGCTATGTTCAAAGTGTTCAGTACTTTTACAGACAATCCCTCTTTTATTAATCTTGAAATAGAATTCATTATGGCCAGCTAGGTGCCAACCTTAACCGGGTATTTAATTATTATGGTCCGGTAAAGTAATTTATTTGACAATAATCCCTTGGTCAACACAACTTACATCGAGACCGTCGCTTTTATGGACATTTACCACATCTCATCTCCTACCACACCTACGCCGACAGAAATTTAATTTCATCATAACAGGCTCTATGAGTCACAGTACCTTCGTCTTATTAAATAACCTTAAATAATTGTAGCTGTGGTATTCAGTCCTATGACTGGTCTGATGCAAGCCGCCATACTAGCCTATCTTGCGCAGGCATTTCCATTTCCCACATCCTACCTATATTGCTTAGCGTATTCCATCCATGGCCTCCCTCTTCTGTTCATACGCCACACACGTCCCTGTAATGCTAATTTAAGACCCTCATGTCTTAAAGCGTGGCCTATTAATTTATCCCTTCTTTTGAAAAACATCCTCCATATTGTACGCTCTTCCCCTATTGTCTTTCGAAATTCCTCGTTAGTGATTCTATCCACCGATCTGATTTTCAGAATTCTCCTATAGCAACACATTTCAAAGGCTTCCTTTCTTTTGATTTCCCCATCTCCTATCGTCCACGTTTTGCACCCATATAACGCACAGCTGCATATGAACATTTATAGCAACGATTTCCTATTATTCACACTTATATTCGCGCAAGCCTGTGCTATTCTACTCTTTATGTCTACTATTTTTCTACCATCCCTAATTATTACGCTCCCAAAGTAGAAGAATTCCACTGTTTCCCATACTTCACTCTACTACCTTAGTTTTCCCTCTATTAATCCTCATATTGAACTCTTTCTCCAGGACACCGTTCATGCCATTTTTGATGATTTCCAAGTTTTCTTCTGACTCCCCTAATACTACAATATCATCGGCAAAGCGTAGGGTTTTTTCTTATTCTCCTTGCAGTATAATTCCTTTTCCATATTCTGTTTTAACTTTCTTCATCACCTGTTCTATATATAAGTTAAACAGCGTGGGCGACAGACTGCGTCCTTGTCTGAATCCTTTCTTGATTTCTGCTTTCTTTTATTGGTCTTATATTCTAATTACTGCTGCCTGTCTTCCGTAGAGGTTACGTATTAGCCTTCTTTCGCGATATTTTATTCTAGTTGTCTTCAAAATCCTTAATAGCGTGTTCCAGTTCATATTAACAAACGCTGTTTCTAAATCTACAAATGCCATGAACGTAGGCCTGTTTTTTCGTATCCTGTCTTAAAAAATTAATCACAGATAATTACACAGATAAGGAGGAATTATAGAGTCACAGCTTCTGTATCATTACTTATCATCCAATGCAACTTTTCAAATTCAATTAACAAATTACATAATAAAAAATTAATATATTTCTCTGATAGGGCAGTAAGCTAATATATATGAATATAAAATAATTTTAAAAATATCTGCCATCACAAAGGTGATTTTGGACTTGTAATAGAACGGCACATTTTTGCATCGTACCTGCGATGGTATTGGAGGTAGTACGATACGCTTGGTGACAAGGGCGAGTTTACAGCCGCATTATAAGGATCGAGATATGTATAATTTTTGTAAAGAAAACGTTAATGGAATTACGTATTTCTTTACCAGTTCTCATCATATCCAGGAAATCAGTTACAGGATACCAGAGGAAAGTTACAACTCTTGTCTTAAAGTTAAAGGAACCAGATCATTTCATTGTTTTACACCACAACCAGAAACTGTGTTTAAATGTCAGTATACATCATCAACAAAACGTGAACTTCATCAAAGTGCAAGAGTTTTATTATGATTGAAGAATGAAAAGAATCACGTTGCCTGATATTCAGCACGGTAACCGGACACACTTTTAATAGCAAATTCAAACATTGTGAGAAAATATCACTATAGTTAAATCCACACTAAAAACTAATTGTAGGTTAGAAGGCATTTTATAGTTATCAATTCACTGCTAATTTAGTTTAAATAAATTGTTTGTAAATTTAAATTTTATTATGTATGTATTTCATTACCTATTTTGAAATTTATATTATATAATAGTGGAAGAATATGTAACACAAATTGATATATAATATTATATGTTGTTCTCAAAATAGCTTTCTTAGTTTAACATGTCGAAATATTTGAAGTATTTTATTAATATACCCACTTATCCTACAAGTGGAAATCGAAAATTTCGTGCTACGTTTAGCAATTTTTTATACTATCTTTGAGTTAAATCTCAAACTACAAATTTATATCATAGTCTGCTACTATAAAAATAAATTATGCGAACAACTTTCAGATTTTTATATTTTTGCCCAACAGAGATATAACGTTTCAAATATTGAAAAAATCAAAAAAATCTCATTTTTAAAAGGGTGTAATTTGTAAACGGAACGCCAGTTACCATTGATAGTTTATGTAGAGTAACTAAATTATTACATGCAAATTCACGGAAATTATTGAGGTTCACAAACTGTTTCTTCTGGGGTAAATAGGTCTACGAAAATGGAATTTTCTTCATTTGGAACCGACAACTTCGTGGTACACAGAGTACATTAAAAATAATATTAGTTTAGTAAGTACGTGTTTAACTTGTAGGCCTGAACGTCCTCAACACGATACAGTTTGTTTGAAAAGTATATGTCAACACAGTCGTGGATAATTTAGAAATTCGTAGATACCTGCAAACGCGAAAAACGGCGCACGCAGCGGCCATTTTTTAACCTGACACAATATAAATGAAACAAAATTAGTCCTGAACTGCCAAAACATGAGTCAATGCATAAACAAAATATTAATTTTTTCTGAGGTGGTGCGGCAACCAGTGCTGGACCACTTGCCCTGTTCTCCCTTACAAGAAAGTTTGAATGAATTAAATTTTAAAATAGATCATGAAATTTAATAAAAGATTAAAACTCCTGTATAATTTGAAATCATTTCTTTTGCAATATTCTCATAAAAATAGTGAGGAAGATTTCTGGGTTCAGAATCCATTTTCCGCGACAGCCAAACGAGTAGTTTTAATGCAACTGACTATGAAAATGTAATTGAGATAATCAGTGACGCTTATTGGAAACAAATATACAGTACTCCAATTTTTCAAAACAATGCTATTATTGTTTTACTTCAGTTTCCCGTAATCTATTTATGCGAAGCGGGATATTTTTATTATGCTGCAATGAAGCCAAAGTGCAGAAACAGGCTCGACGTCACACCAGATATTAGAATTCAACATCAAATATTTTGCCTAACATCAATAAGATATACAGTTCAAGGACACAAAATCATTCAAGTCACTAATTGCTTTATTTAATTTTCTTATGTTTACATTATATAACAGTTTTAGATTAAAAATGATTACTAAATTAATTTTTTAAAGAAAATTTACTAGTAGAAATTACCCAACCTAAAAATAAACCAAGGGTTCCGTTGAAATGTCTCATTTTGCGAAGTGTTTCATTGCAGAAAAAGTTTGGAAAACCCCGGTATAGATCATCCGCGGAACACAGTTTGGGAAATCCGGCTCTTAAGACACGTACAGTCCTGACGCAACTTCAATCTTCATCCCATATTACGTAATTGTTAAAATAATAACTTTAAAAAGATGGAAATTTTTAAAACAAAAATGACTGAAATGACATGTGCTTTAGTAATCATCTCAACTGTTCTTTCGTCATGTCACAGTGCTGCGTTTATATTTATTGAAATTTTGTTGCAAGTCACTGTCCTGGGCAAAAACCTGCCTTCCATCAGCCCATTATGAAATTCCCTTAAACGAAATACATATTCACACAGATCCGCCCCAACTAAGCGGCTTACTGTAATCCGGGCAGACAATTCTGGGCCTCAATAAGCTAGGGATTTGACAAAAGCCCGATCTCCCCAGATACATGGAGGCAACTCACCCTCTCAGGACTTGTGGAATGCCGCGGACGTGAATAAAACTGGAACAGTATGCTTTACCGTGGGTCATTCCATGTGAAGTGTCCTGGGGTTCCCCGCTTCACCATCTCCAATTGCAATCAAATTTCGTGAGAATGTTTAGAAATTGTCGCCAATGAACATTGGTAAAGTTTTACTTCTCTATTGGTGCACTCACAGAAATATAGTCATGTTTATAACTCCTTACAGTAAACTTTTACCAAACTACTCGGAAATTACAAAAAAAATGTGTTGCAATATCTATATACTGTGGTACGCGATTGTCACGTACATATTATATTAATTAAATTGTATTTTTTGTTTCTTATTTTTAATGTATATAAGTCGAGAACATGAATGAACGCGATAGGTGAATACATGACGAATTACAGTCATCTCCTCGGCCAAAAAACGGAAACATTAAGGTTCGGTACAATATGATGGGACGAGGGAGCTTCAAGGCGACAGATGTTATTTACCAGGAATACATCTTGTCAGCAGCGGGACAAATAAAATTTGACCTGACACCTGGACCTGCGGAAAAGATGATGTATTTATCCCGAGCCTCCGAAAGCCGGAACAATAGAGGCAAGTGACTTCATAACAACAATTTGTTACGCAGGGTCCAAGGTTATGAAAGGACACTTGCCGAAATAAACAATATTCAGAAACCTACCCTCCATAAGGAGGAAGTAGAAAGTGCACGCCCACCAGGAGAGATTTGGGCGGGGCGAGGAGATCAAAACCAGGGTGCACTAAGAGAGAAGACAGTAGTTTTTAATAAAAATTCTCCAACGACTTTAGGAAACAACCTTACAAAATGAAGATAGTTACTTCGGTCCATATTTAAGTTCACTTGACGCAACCTTATATAACCATCAATCCGACTGTGAAGGTAATTCAGCAGAGGCTACCAAAATTTACCAGGGAGCAGCCGTGGAGTGACGAAAGCGACGCTCAGTCTACCTCCGATGCTTCGGGGACTACAACCAGCAGTCACCAACCGATTAAGCAGCCAGAAAGGACGTCGGGGATCGTCACAACGCCGTGCTGATGTACCTACTTTATTGTTTCTGGCCTCTGGTCGTTTTTCTATAAAGTGTTCGCCCTCCTCCCATATTTTATTAATATACCCATTGAGAATTAGCTTTCCCTGATAAATAGAGTAAGTCATGTTCCCGATTTAGTAAGCAAGGGTCCCATAAATTACATAGCTTAATAAATCCCTTTTTGTTACAATTAAAATTTATAATTTATTTGACCACTTATTGATCAAAATCATAATCGTCATAATTTAAATTCATCTCCCCCACCTACCAATAAATAAAACCCTCACCACAATACATTGAATTGACATGAAAACATCACAGATTTTGTTAATTTACAAATATTCTCAGCTGCTACTCCACCAGGTAGTGTTTTTTTCCCAGTTACCACTTTCTGCACTCGTTCAATTTTTTTGTTCGATGTAGTCAGTCTTCGACCTTTGAAATTTGAATGGGGAACTCCCTAAGTCAGACAGACGCCGATTGAAAGTGTTCAAAATGTCCACATAATTCTCTGATGATGAAGACTCTTGGACCACAGAAATGAATTCAGATTTTTTGACCTGAATTCACATTTGTTTTTCTCAATTTTATTTAAATCAACGGACATGGGCGTCTAGATTGACTTTCAACAGCTCATGCTTAGCTATCTGTGTGCTTTGTTTTATTAAATGGATTGCAGAATGACATTTGCCTCATTTCATATAGTTCCAAAAAACGTATTTTGTCATGAAAGTCATTGTCTGTGAGTTCAACCTATGATCGTCGGGTGAGAAGTATTTTTTCACTGGCTGACAAACTATGCACAAAACGCAGCCCAAATTTCTTGGAATAGAAACGAACTTGACAAGTTGATAACTTTTCTCCAACAATGCAATTTGGCAAAGTAGAAATAATATTAAAGACACTGAAAACTTGGAGAATAAGAAGTTTCAATTGCATATTACAGAATACTATGCTTTAAAAATATGTTGTATAGTTATACCATTAGTTTCGAAGCTAAAGCAAGTGAAAAGTGAATCAGAACAACTTAAACACCAACAGATATAAAAGTAAAGTTGTACGCGAAGTCAAAATTAAATATAGCATCCAATGAAAAATTAACGATTTGTCATATTCCCGAGATCTTATATACCTGCGAAGAAACGCGAGTCCTTCTTTTCTTAGTAATTTAAAACAAAAATTTAAAAAAACTACCTGAATGGACATTGAAGTATTGAAAGTTATCACGTTTGTCCCCTATTTCAAGTCCTTATGCGCCTGCAATGAAAGATCACGTCTACTTTTTTAAGATAAAACATGCTCTTACAAATAATATTCTTTCAAAAAAGTTTTTATAAGATAGTTTTTCACAAAAGTGGGTTATAAATACCATATTTTTGGTGGTTTTGCAAAAATCGTCAAGTTTACACACAAGTTTCACATGTTTCGTACCTTTGCTTCCAGAGATATAAAAAGCCAAACGTTTATTTTTTTCACATTTCAATTATTTAGGCAACTTTGCTTCAATTTATCAAGCAAAATTACTCATCAAAGTATTTTTATATTTACGTTTAAAAGTGAAAAGAAACGTTGTACACGATAGTCAAGTTTCGTTTTTTATAATAATACACTTCCAGAGATCTTACATCTCAGAGTTGCGTAAAGGGTTCCTACATTAAACAAACTACAATATCTCCTCAAATATTAACTTTTAGAATGTAAAGTTCATTGGGGACATGGATGACTGCTCACAAAAATTTAATCAAAATCCATTATGGTCAAGCGGGGAACTTTCCTGAAATCACTACTTGGCATGAATGACCCAGGACTAGTCAGTTACAGTTTGGAAACGTGAAATAAAAACACATTGCAGTCATTTAAAGAGGATGACGTGACTATGAGTGGATAATTCACCCAAAAAAGTTCTTATTCATTTTACAGATTCTGTGATGATAATCCTGCCGGAATTAGTAATTTTTTTGGGCAGCATTTTAATCCGTATTACCTTGTATATCTATTATGATGATAGGGGTACTAATTAATAATTAAATAATGTTAAGATTTTATAATAAAAAGTAGAAAACAATTGACTTTAACAATAAAAAACATATTTACAATAATATTTACAATTTTCAATATTTCAGTATATACACCGGCACTTATTTCATCAATAAAAAGTACATATATATTTTCAAAAATTATTTATATTAAATTCTTAAACATTAACAATTTTAAAACTAATCTCGGGGTCGCATTTATGGGCCTTCTCATAGAACAGACGTTTTTACACTAATCCACTCGGACCTGGCAACAAACAGAAAATAAGAAAAAGTAACAGGAAGTAGTTTACCTAATAGACTTAGTGCAGGTTCTAGCTCTTTCCTCGTCCTTTCTCCAGAACGTCACCGCTCTCCAACAATCTCCTCCAAAATCTATCTCAAAATTCCATTTCACCGTTCTCACACCATCGGACCAATTCTCATCTCACCGCTCTCCCACAATCTGCAATTTCTCTCAATCAATCTGTAACCACCAATCTGTCTCCTCAAAAATATCTCCGCCTGCCTCTTTAAAATGTCCTCCCCACTTGTTTAGTTTCTATCACCAAGATGGTAGGGATCGATATCCTCCAATAATATATTACACTTGGGGAAAACACATCACCCGGTGCAGATTCTCACACAATTTTGGGAAACTCCCGATCCGAGACGCCGCGTCTAGGTTTCATGGCCCAAGTGTCAACTGCTGTCTCCTTTGTTTTGTTTCTGCGCCGCCAAAGCCCCAAAGTCCGAGCAGATCTATTTGTTCGTTACACTATATAACATGTAATAAAAACTGTACTATTTTCTGATGAAAGTTTTCTCAATTAATACCCTGTATATACTAAATATTGCTTACCAGGGGAAAATTGCTCTGAAGGAAAAAAAACCTTACTGTTGGTTACCCAGAGAGGTTACGAGGGTTGCCACTCCTCGCTCTGTAACGCATGCGTCCAGTATAGGAATCCTGTTCATTATATTGGTTCATATTAATGAATCTCTAAGCAGGATAGTGGGGGATCTTCACCGCCCTAAAAAACCTTCAGTTAATTTACGTAAGATATGGTTGTTCCCTGGTTTATGCCTTCGTTTATTTCTTTTTGAATTTCAAATTGTTTCAAGGCAAAGATAAATGATTGATAAATATCCTCACATCCTAAATTTTTTTAAAGTTCCAGTTTTCAATAGTCCTGAAAGCTGTCATGACAGAAATCACATTCCCATACAAACTGATAAGGTGTTTCATCTTCCTGTGTGCAGAAAGAACATGTAGAAGGTTCTATTAAATTTAAGTGTTTTAATTTAGAATTATACGGTCCGTGTCCAGATAAAAATCTAACTACTTCTTTGGTTGGAGTTATAAAGTTGCGTTGTAATCATGAATTAACCGTGGGTATTAATTTCTTTGACCAAAGGCAATTTTCAATTTTGTCCCATCTGTTTCGCCATTCTTTCAACAGCCGATCTCTGCATGTCACTTTGGATTCTCAATGGGGAACTGAGGTATAGCTCATGCCACTCCGAGTCCAGTTCCACACCCAGAAGCATCGCCATGGCCCACAGATACCACCAAATATTTGCAGCCTCCCTTCCGGTACCGTTTTAACGTTTCAAACAAATTCACATTGCAAGACAGACCTATTTGCCCCATAGATGACCCAGACATTAAGAGTTTTGTGGCAGACTTAGAATGCTCCACAGTTTTTATTTAATTCACTTGTTTGTTTCATAAATCTCATAATTCACCCACCTTTAGTTGAATAATATTAAATTTGGATTTTAAATTAATTTATTTAATTGTTATTCACCGTCCTTTAAAATATAATTTCCCTCAATAGTTAAATAAAATATCATAATCGCTGTCCAACAGTGGGTCATTATTAATTAAATATTACATTTTCCATGAAGAAATTTAGAAATTATACATTAATATACAAAATTATGTAACAAACTAGGGTACGTACAATAGTTTTAAGATTGAAATAATGTAAACACTAAAAAAAATTTATATTGTAAAAAAATCCATAAAATTTATTTTTGTAATGTTTCAAACAATTTGTATTTAAATTTTCAAATGACTATGGCAATTCCGAAAGCTCCTGGAAAGTTGAATATATTTGTATTCAAAATTAATCTATAGTTTTGGTTAATTAATTTGCGCGACTGATGAAACATATGGAATTCACAAGTATCATGTAAAGTAAAAATTACTCTTTTAACAAATTTAAAAAATTTCTTGAAGAAATAATACATAATAAATTAAATATTACACCTGAAACACAATATTTGGACGCTACTAATCTATCGTCTATATCGATATGTAATATATATATCAATTTACGGGATCAACATCTAAGTTTATTTATAGTTGTATTAGTCAATATTAAAATGATTCATTTTTGTATGAACAGGGTGTTCCAAAAATATTATTTAATTTTTCATAAATATAGTGGAAATCAGGGCGGAACAGGCCACTTATTGTTTAATAATTTTTGTAGAATTATGAAAAAAGAAAAATGACTCAAAAGTGTAAAACATTAGTTTATTCCATTCTTTACTTAATCTAATATCAATGTAACTCAAAATAACGAATTTAGACTTTTTATGAATTTTTAAAAATAAACTTGCAAATTTCGCGTTCTGGCCCACCTCCTCCGGAGCAGAACGGGATATAATGTTTTATAATACAATTGTTGCAATGAAATCAAATTTAATTTAAGAATAATCTTAACACCTTTTCTGTTTTATTTCTTATACTTATTTAGCGTACGGTTAATCGCATTATCAATTTTTCCTTTCGCAAAGAGATTTCTGTGGCAACTGCACAGTCTTTTCTAGTAATTTTTCGTTTCTTTTCTTCCTTAATCTACAACTTTTGGGTACAGCATCCTGTAACTCTATCTTATAAGTTTATATATGTTGAGTCTGCCAGTTTCTCCTTTTTTTCTTGAGGAACACATAACATCTTGCCTTATTCAGTAGTATCCCGTTTCGCCTCGCACGCTAGTCTTAGTTTAAGGTTTTTCACAGAGTCTTAATATAGGCAGATTCAAACCTTATTCAGCTAGTTTAAGAATGTCTAAATGCTGCAGAAATTATGAATTCACAGATTTAAGAGTTTATTCACAAGGTGCAGTCGGAACTTGGTCAGTAAAAACCTCGGGTATCCCGTTCTACCCCGGTCCAATTACAGTGAATTTATAAATTATTCAGATCTATTTCCGTTTGTTCGATATTGAAACTATAAAAGCAGGTCACTTAGAAGGGACAGCTATATAAAATTATAATAGATTTAACACAATGTTTAATTGTCCTCGAAGTTTTCTTTATTACATAATTACTTCTCTAAGTTTAGACAATAGCTATAACTATAAAATTTATTGGTAGAAAAAATTCTTTCATTTCTACGTTCTTTTTCTTAATTACTCCCCCACTAAAACCAAAAACTTTTCCACATTTTAATATAGTCATATAAGTCTCAATTCACCTCACATGCTTCCTCAGCCCATTATAAAAATTTTAACATTGCTTGCCTTTAACTCTGTGTAAACCACTATCTGTTTGTAATATTTTATTTACATTCTTCTCACTCTGATAATGAGGGTAGCACCTCGTAGTTTATTACCTTTTATCGTTGTTAAAAATCGAACCAACGCTGTTGTCTCAAACACAGAATTATTTAAAACTATCCTGCACATCTACAAAAACTTTCAACATTTACTTGTCATTTTCATGTGTAAAATTATATGCATTTATATAAGGAGTGGTCTTTAACAGATTTGCTTTTTTTTAGATACTAACTATGCCCGTGGCTTTGTTTGCGCTTAAATAGATCTTTTCATTTTGCCATCAAAACAAAAGTACGGTCTCATTTATTTATGTTCGCCTCACCTTATAACTCTAAGTTGGTTTTGAACACGTTTACAACAAAAGATGGCGTGAGATTGCTCATCCCCCCTCTCCATATTCTTATAATAACACAGTAACTAGGTGAATGGTATAGAACTTATAACTCGCAGTTGGTTTTCACGCCGCCTTTCGCGCGACAATTCAGTGGATATATTTAGATTAATATCTTCTGAACTCTGCAAGGTATCAAAATGAAACATCCACGAAAATTAAAGTTAAAATTCATGTTTCAATCCCTGAAATTTTCATTCAAATGCGTTAAGCCGTTTCGGAGCATAAACAGATCACGAGTATAGGAGATTCCAAGACACGTAAGTCAAAAAACCTTCCCGTATAATTAATAATTATATTCATATCATTATCGAAATGAAATATGCATGAATATTTAAGTTAAATTTCTTTTATAAACCCTCAAATTTTTATTGAAACCCGTTGAGCCTTTACGGAACCTATTCGAGGCACACGGTCAGACACTTCAATTATATTTTCTGGTATAGATTATGGTCGCTTCAACAGTGCAAGCCATAAGCGACCTTCTACCTACGGATACATTACATTGTTACATATGAAAATTTCTACTCTTAAATGTTACATATCACTACTAAGCTAACAGCTTTTCTTTGTCCATGAATTCGATGAGCCTCCGGATCGCATTATCATTTGAACAGAAGTCTTCTTGAGAGTAATCCTGAATGGTCTGTCTTCTGATATCAGAATACTCGATTCATTAGTTGAACAATATTTACCTTCTAGAACAATGGACATTTTTATTTGTGCATTACTGAAGAAGGAAACCAATTTAATTACATTCAGTAAAACATTTTAATTTTATTACCTTAGAATATTGTCACAGAATCTTCTTTTAAAGTAAACGATTATACATTACTGGTATTTTTAAATTTCTCATCTTTATTCATCATAAGCTTAATTAAATATATGTTCATTTCGTTTATTTCCAAATTGTTGTACGTGTGCTGTAATTAATTTTTATAAATTTTTCAAGTCACCTCGATGAAAAATTAAATAATATATATATAATGAAGTTGGATACGAATGATACAAAAATTATTGTGAGTATTCGTACACCTTAAAGCTTAGTTCCGACTTTTTCTTTTCCAGAACCAATTTGAGAACCGAATCAGCTGTCGGTTTTCACGTTCCTGTGTCATGTCATCCCGTTTATAGATCCGATTATCAGAAGAACATAACATGGGTTTCTGGTCGTATATTTCTCAGTGGGGGGGGGGGAGGTGGGATTGAGGACGACTTATGATTGCTGCTGCCTCTGAAGCATCTTCGACAGCTTTATAAATCACTTGTGTATGTTACAGAACGGCTTTAGGATATCGACTGGATCCAGTAATCCTTTGTAACTCTCGACATGAAGCCAAAGCTACTACACTACGAAACGACCAAGTCAATTAAATAAGTACTCGCCCAGTTTTCTTCGATTATATGGACATAAACATATTAGGCAACCGCGCAGCACATGGAACCAGCTAATGAGCGAACGCCATCAATAAAGCATTTTTTGTTTAACATCAACACTTCGTTATATCATAGTAATCGTATTAACTTAAAATGTACCTCCTTAATTTACATTAGTCTTAAAATAGGATTCATTAGTAACATATAGTCTCCCTCGGATCCGCTCACGTCGAATACCGACCCGGGCGCCATTGCCTATAATTGTAATAAAAGAAAACGGGAATCGCGAACTGCGTGATCCAAAGGGAGATGGCCAGCGTCGAGCCAAGATACATGAGTTTTGAGCTGAGCATGAACCACTCAGGGGTCTTGGCTTTAATTAATTATTACGGGAGCGGAAGGTTTATTTAATAACTAAACAAGGGGTTAAGAATTTTAACAATTTAATTTACAAATTAATTACGGGAAAAGCTTCATTCGCACGGCTCCGAAATTATTGAATGTTGTTTTTCCCCACTCACGCTCACATTCATACTCACACTATAATTCCTAACCTATCTAATTACACAGGTTTCAAAATTTACTAAATATCAAAATGCAAGTCCGAAATGCAATTGCCGGTCATTATAGCCATAACCACACGAAGTAAGATAAAAGGGAAGGGCTTACTGTATGAAGATCTCGTTGCAGCGGCGACGATGTCCACAGGTTCTCTCTGCTGGTCGACTGCGCGCGGACCCGCGCTCCAAATCGCAACAGCTTCGCGATCTCATTGGCCGTCACTCAACTCCACTCCAACACTTCTTCACAAAAAAGCCACTGTTCTCTATCTTTCACTCGCCGCTCACAACATCTCCTACATCCACATATCTCTCTCTTTTTCTCCCTCCCAAACTGTACTAAATCTCTTTCCAAAAACACACTGTACTCACTCACCGCTCACGGAAATCACCTCGTCCCGCCGCTAAAAACCATCTCCTTCGCTGCCTCAATCTGTATAGTCTCTCTCTAGCTCTCTCAAAACACACAGCAAAAATCTTATTTCACCGCTTACAACCATCTCCTCCTCTCTCCCAAACTGTACTAGTTATTCCTTCCCAAACTTCCCCCCACTTCTTGAAGGTCTTCAAATAAAAGTTTACGGTCGGACATGACCGCGGACCACTCCCAGGTCAATGACCCTCCAACATCAAAACATATGACCTGTTTTTAGCGATCCGTCGAATATAATATCAAGGTCCACCCGCCAAATGCTACAATGACCGACCGCGCACACATTTAAGTGACTAAAATTCGCACCACGCCTGAAGGGTGAAATATCTTATTAAAATAAATACCACCAATAAAATATTAAATAATAAATTAATTTCTTCCATGAATTAAACATACAAATATACCAGGTATCTTATTTACTGTACGATGGAAACCATGTAATATGAACCAATATTTATTAACTCTCAGATTCTCACGTCCACTGTTAACGTAATAAATTTTATACCTTTTGTATATTATTATTTATTGGGCTAGTAGCGATTAAAAAGCGCTACTGTATTTTTGATAAACAATGATGTAAACAATTAGTGTTAAGGACGTCATACTTCATAATTTTATGATTAGGAGCGAGATTGATTTTTTGGCATGTGTGTAATAAATCATTTAAACTGAGGAGTAGATTCATCCATCCAAATAAAACAACAGAATCCTACCGTATAAACAAAAAAATTAATATACCCAATTCATTTTTATCTAAGGACTTCCTTGGCTTTGCACGTTTCAGATTTCGCAAACGGAAATTAGTGAAACAAAACGAATATAAAAACGAAGCACGTTACATTAAATTAAATAAAGCACATAATCGTCATTTTCTTAGACAGTATATATACAGCACTTTAAATAATAATTTAAAATAGTAGGAATCAATGTATAGTATTAAGTCATGAAACTTCCTTGAAACTTTGAACTGAATTACTTTGAACTGGAGATGAAAATTGCCTCCTCATTATTTTTTATATAATATATTTTATCACAAAAACTGTAGTTAAATTAAAAGTATAACGAATTAAAATTTTGAGTAATAGCAGATTTCATTCCAAAATTATCTTTTTCGGCATATAAGGATATTAATTTAATTTCAGGCGTTGTCGGGGATATATTCAAACATCTCATATTGATACAAGGGAACGATAATCAATTTATCGGTTAATTATTTAATAATTAAATTACTGATTTTTTTTAATTTTTAGAAATGGTGAAACCCTTGGTTAATAAAACCAAAATTATAATTTAATTTTGAGCGTAATTTTTATTATATTTTCGTAAGAACCTTTTGGCATATGCAAAGTTATCTATTTTTTTAAAATTAAACATTACTAAACATAATATAAATTAAATTCATACAATATAAAAGAAAATTTGGTCATAACATGTTTTAAATCCTAAATCTAATTTACATGCCTTCAGTTATCAATTTAATAATTTTTAATATATTTTACATGATTCACAGTTCCTAAAGTTCAACAAATTTTATTGCTCCTGCACTAATCAAACACATTCGGCAAAATACATCCAAGAATCGTCGAAAATAACATTAAAATTTTATTTAATGAGCCCCAAAATTAAAATTCAGCCACGTCAAAATCGTAAAAATTTCTGATATTTATTGTTAATATTAGAATAGTCATCGAATCTTTTAGAACGAGATTTGATAAGTGTAAGGCAAGGCAAACCAAAAATTGTCAATTTTAACTGTTAAATTTCGATCTACTCTAAAGCTTTTGCTTAATGTTTTGATACGTTCTCACTTTCTTTCTGAAATTCATACCATACACATTTTTACAAATGTATATTGATTCCAAACAATTTTCTCATGGTTATATTAGTTTGTATTATTTTTACATTATCATAATAAATTTTAAGGTTTCAAATTTAAATGATGCAGTGACAAGGCCGTATTTGTTTTAGTATTGCTCTTAGCTTTGTGCTTATTATTGTCTATTCTGATGTTAGGATTAGTTCACGTGTGTGCAATATAATTTTCAACACAGTCATTACAATACATTTTATAGACTAAATAATTTGGTCTTTAACAGTTATTTTATCTTTTAGTTTATTTAAATAATTTCTTATTTATTTTCTGGTTTTAATCCAAATTTTATTTAATTAATACAATAAATTTTAAAAACTTACTAAATTAGGTCTTAATTTTTCAATGTATGTTAATTGTGTGCCTGATTAAAACCAACGGTTTCAAAATTCCATCGAGGTTATTTATTTTTATTTATTTATTTACTCCAATTTCTTTGGGCAAGCCCGATGGTAACGTTGCAATGTCAACTTAGTGGTATCTTCATTATTGATTTTTTTAAATAATACGAGGAAACAAAAATTAATAAGCTTCTAAATTTGTTTATATCTGTGACCATTTATTAGTTTATTTTCCTTCTAACTATAGGATAACGCATCGCTGAAAACTCGATTATGCTTCTACTAATTTAGTATTACAGACAATTTATAGTCATTCGGGAGACAGGGAGTGGAATTTAATATTAATTTTTTAAATGAAAAAGATGAAATATGCTCCGTTTTGTCTCTCAATTGAGACTTCTTCCGGTATAAAAATTTAGCTGCTCATGGACCTCACTCCATGGCTCCTTCATTTAATTACTTATATAAACGTCATGTTAGAAATTAACGGTCATTATTAAATATATTTTAAATAGAATTGATATATGTAAATACGTTTTCAGCAATGAGAGACGACTTTGATTTATGGGAAGCTTATATATTTCACTAGTTCACAGATCCCTCTTAAACATACGAATCGATCGCTCAGAAAATACTTCCTGCAAAACTTGATAAGAAGTGTTTCCTTTAACATTTGGTGAGAACAAGTTGTGTCTGACATGTCGTGCGCATGAATGTTTGGACATATGTGACGCACTTTGGGATAGTCTGAAGTGGCGGCTCTTCCCACGGACTTGGATGTCCAACACAAACAGAGACGCTCCTCTGACTAACTGTGCTCCAGGTCCGTGACAACGGCTCCGTTGTCCCCGTGACATCCTCGTCAAACAAAAGCTCTCGCATCCGTCAGGTCCTACTCTTCCACTTTCATCAAGACTTTTCTATTTTTTCAGGTGTACGCATGTTTGGGAATAAAATTCCAGTCTGGCAGCTAAGAGATTGTAAGTAAAATAATGAAATTAATCTGACTTAATATATATACATATATGAATCAACGTATTCTATGTACGCGCATGACTATCGAACGACTACACCAAATTGCAATGTTGTGTTCGTTATTGTCAGGACAAGTTATGTATGAAAAAAAAATTAAATCCTACGAAGAAATTTTAAAGTCTCATAATAAAAAAAATTCTACAGAAAAGCTACCTTACAGCCACGCTTTGGAAATCTACAATGTAGATGTGGATTGTCTATACTCTTGATCTGTTTATGCTCCGAAACGGCTCAACGGATTTCAGGGACTGAAACAGGAATTCGATATCTTGCACAGTCCAGATGTTAATGTGTACAATCTTTTGAATTGCCGCGCGAAAGTCGACGTAAAATTCAAATGCGAGTTAAAAGTACTATTATGCGTTCCTATACCATTCATCCCACTTACTGTTATTATAAGCGGTATTTTGGCAGCATGAGGGAGAGGGGGAGCATTCTCATTCCATCTATTGTAAAACATGCGAAAAACCATGCAACTTATTAGGTTTGCCAGGAAGCGATCATAAGTTCAACCACTGGACTGTTAATACAATATTTATATATTAACATTCATTCGTATTCAGTTACCGTTTCTTTCACAACAGCAAAACTAAGTCAGTTTATCGTCCTGTTATTTATTGTTAATGATAAAAATATGCCACCAGTGAGGCGTTAAAATTTAGGTTGATGTTTGTGTAACGCAAATCGAGTTCATAATCAACCGTCGGACTGAGTCGAAAGAGACGACAAAGTAGACGGTCAAACGCAACAATTACCTATGAACGTTTGGCGTATAGCTTCCGAACGATTCCCCTACGGGGAGAGGTGGAATTGGTGGAATTTTTATATGTAATAAAGTCTCATATTTAAGTCGAAAAATAATTATTGGGGCCAATTACTTTTATAATGTTATCCCCGACAATACTTGTGTATAATTTGAATCTTTTGCAGCATATGAGGGGTGGGGGTGGAAATGAGTCATATGAAAATAACAAGGAATTTATCAACTTTGGGTTCGAAACAAGCGTAAAGGGGGTCGCGTTTAATATGTGATTTAAGTAAAAATTCATCCCTTAAGTGGGCAAGAAATTGTTATTGTACCGGGAGTACTTTTGACTGTCGAGATACTGGGAGTCATATTTTGTCATGTGTTGATCAAGAATTAAATAATTTACCGCGATAATAATAATAAATACCTGGACAACGCTTGGTCCCCAGATAAATACAATGAATGGCCAAAGACAGAATTATAAGAAAAATTATTTTAAAAATAAAACGTTTCGTCTCCAAACTTTCGGGACCTCTTCCGGAGCTCTTCAGTTTAATTCAAATATTTCTCAAATTTACTACCTGTACTTCCAGGGCCGAAATGAAATGTAGCTTAGAGATCATTTGAACTTTAGATTTCAACTGGAGGTCAAACTCGGTTTTATTCGTCAGTGTAATTTAATACACCGTGAAAGGAGTTCGACAAGGCATCGATTCAAAAAAATTTCCGACACAGTAATTTCCGGGAATAAAACGAAGATAACATGAAAGTAGTATCTGCTGCATAACCCAATTATATTCCCTGATCATGCCTTTGTTTTCATGCTATAGCACATTTAATAAATAAGTGCTATGTTTAAATGGTGTCGAAAGGAATTTTTTGAATACATCGTATGTTAATTAAAAGGACTTCTAATGATATAATATGTCCCAGGTTGGTGGAAGCCAATTATAAAGATAAGTGCTGATGAGGCTCAATTTAATTTATTATTTAATATTAATTTAATATAAGGGGCTCAATTAAATAAAGTTGTAAATAGAAAATAAAAGTTTAAATCTAAAATTCTGAATTTAATAAAAATAATACAATTTTATAAGGGCATTTAATAAAAGGTACAAAGTATTAAAGAAAACGTTACCAAATACAATAAATTTACATCAAGACTCTTTAAAAATCATGGTCCTCTGTGAGGTGGACCAAGAGAAGCAATTTAGTTTTTAATGGTAAATGTGAACTCTAATTTTATCAAAATTTACGATACTAGCAAAGCTCTGCTACTGTATTTTCTGATCCACTTTGTGTTGATGGCTGGATGCATCGGCTGTTGACCTCCGTTGCCTTCATCGGGATCGATCTCATTGTCTGGTGGACGCATAGGCAAAATTCGGCGGCTATATATTTAGTTTTTAATCAGCACTTGCCGAACTCTCAACATGATCGCCCGATGGCAAGCAAATTTGTTTATTCATCAATTCTTTCCGGACTCTCCACATCTTCTGCCTCTCACTGCAGTTCCCACGTAATAATTTAGCTCTCCTACTTAAATCAGGCAGCCAATCGGCTGCAATTCCCAATAGCATCTATTGACTTACACTTTAACAATTACAGACATTAGGAAATTTCAGCTTCAGGGCGTAAATATCCTATGTTTCACATCACTCGGTGGCCAGAAAAGATTTAAGATTATGCAAGCAGCTTCCGACATTCGAAAGCAAACCATTCCAAGTTAGTAACATGTGATTCTTATAAAAGGGTTCTTTCTTCTATCCAACCCTAAAAAGGAGGGTCTTCCCCGTTTTCCGAAAGAGAACGTGAGTTGATACGCAGTCAGAAATGTGTCGCAGAACTCAACCCTCAATCGCGTACTTTAGCATATTACAGACTGGTCAATAATATCAATCAAATATTTTTATTACAAACACCCTCAATTTTTATTGACTCAGTGAGATAACATCCCATATTAAAATAAATTATAATCCTTTTGTATATTTAGTTGTTTGATAGCGTATCCGCAGCGCTACTGTGTAACTGATAAAAAAGTGTATAAGTCGGACTTAGTGAATTGAGCTGTTACAGAGTGGATTTCTGCTTGTATTTTGCCGCTAGTAATAGCTGTCTGTGGTAAGCTGCTTGTACGAGCTGAGGGGCGCCGTGCAGATAACTGTATTCCTATATATTTGGTGAACGACTAGACCGTAATTTAGGCAATGCATAAACAACACATTCCTGAACATTCAATTTTCATCAAACCAACATAGTACCGCATAAAGGTATCACTAATATATTCCATCTTTTGTGTGCTTGTATAAATTTAAAATTCATGCAAAACATTAACGAAAATAGTATATAGGAGAATGGTACGTCAAATAGAATACGAGTTAGGAGAAGATCAGTTTGATTTTAGGAAGAATGTGTGGACAAGAGAAGAAATATTGACATTACATCGAATTTAGAAGACAGGATAAGAAAAACAGGCCTACGTTCATGGCATTTGTAGATTTAGAAAATGCCTGGATAATGTGAACTGGAACACACTATTAAGGATTTTGAAGAGTACTGGAATAAAATATCAAGAAAGGAGGTTTATACATAAACTCTACAGAAGACAGGCAGCAGTAATTAGAATTGAAGATCAAGAAAAGAAAGCACAAATCAAGAAAGGAGTAAACAAGGATGCAGTCTATCGCCCATACTGCTTAACTTATATATAGAACAGGCGATGAAGACAGTTGAAACGGAAAATGGAACAGGAATGATACTGCAAGGAGAACAAATAAAAACCCTACGGATTGCCGATGATATTGTAGTATCAGCGTAGTCAGAAGAAGAGTTGAAAAAATAATAAATAGTATGAACGTGGCCCTGGAGAGAGAGTTCAATATGAAGATTAATAAAACGTAGATAATGGAGTGTAGTATGGGAAACGGTGGAAAACCAAAAGGTGTTAGATTAAGAGGGATATTGAAGAAAGTGAAGGAATTCTACTACTTCGGCAGTGTATGTAAATAATATAAGAGTGAATATCAGAAGTTTTTTGATAAAAATGTTCGTATGAAGCGTTGCGTTATATAGGTGCGAAACGTAGACGGTAAGGAGTTGCAGAAAGGAAAAGAAAGGAAGCCTTTGAAATGTGGTGCTACAGAACAATACTGAAAGTCAGATGGGCGGATAAAATCACTAAACAGAATAGGGGAAGAGCGAACAATATGGAGGACGTTGACCACGAAAAGGGATAGATTAAAAGGCCACGTTTCAAACCATGAGGGTCTTGTAAAATAAGCATTAGAGGGAAATGTGTGGCGTAAATGGCTGAGGTTGTTAATACTGTTGATAACTAATTAGTTAATGTATTTCAAAATCTATTATAATTAAAACATTATTTATTCTATAGCTCATGCCTCCTGCAAAGATCGTCTTCTCTTCCCAAAGATGCCCCTCTTCCACCTGCGCCCAGAGATAATTATTCTCTTCTTCTTCCAAAATAGACCATAAGTTGGTTACTTTAAAAATTAAAATGACAACTTCATAGTTTTGTAACACGTCGGTTGTTCAACTGGAAAATACAGGAATATTTTAACTATTTCATGAACGATGTACTTATTAATTTAGCTGATTATTAGTCAAGTTTTTAATAAAAATGAAGTATGATTATGGCACGTTAAATGCCGATAGCACCCAATAAATAAATATTGGTAAAGCTAGTGACCTTCAAAAAGGCTTTTTTTCAATTTCAACTGTAATATAAAGTAATAAATGTCGAAAGATTCGGTTCTCTGAGAAAATTTTAGAATTTTAGAAGCAAAAAAATTAAATTGTATCCCAGAATTAATAGTCACGTTCAAATTGTTATTCGTCCCACAAGCTGGTAGTCACGGGAGTAATCTGTAAACACTTGTTTCTCTTTTAAACAAACAAGCGCCGTTACTTGACGAGCGCGTGGCGTGTCCAAAGTCACTTCAGAGCTTCAGCACACCTTTATTCATTACAGTCAATTGCACGGGTTTCGTTTTAATTGCGTCTATCAGCTCCATCAGACGGCTCCTGTTGACTCAAGGCAATCCGTGATTACAAGTCTGCAAACAGCCAGGAACCTCCCCATTGACGTACATCGGCTCCAAATAGATGCTTCATAAGCAAACAACAGGCATTTGCGCCCGGCTTATTGAAACTTAATGACAGCTTTCCTTCCTGTAATAGCCGTAGCACACACTGTGGTCACTTCTCGTCACGTGTAATTATTTACCTTGTTCGAAACTTGACGCTGACTTTGTCTTGCCACATGCCTACGTGTTTGTCTCTCACGTACGTTGCATTTCAACGAACCGCATTCTGTTCCACAAACCAGTATGTCAAATGAAAGAAAACAACTCCGGAGACTTTTCTAAAGTCACTCTACTCACAAAACAACAATAAACAAACTTCAGAGCATTATCCCTGCTTTCATCTCAGACAAGGATTATAAACACTAAAAATCACACCAAATTTAATTAAGTATTAATTCATCTCTAACAGAGGCGGTTCGTTATGTGCTATATTACGCCAAGACAAATTTTAGGAGGATAGAGATAATAATATTACAACATCTACACGGTTGTTAATACTCCACGACCCGTAATATGCTACATTTGTAATTTCATCTCCATCACGTGTAACAGAAACGATATTTTAAAGTGATAAAAATATAAATCCATATTGGCGCAAATTCCTAAGACGACAGTATTTTACTTATTACATGTTTTTCAAAAAAGTTAATTTTAGAAAAAAGTCACATATTATGGGAATATTATATGCAAGATCGTACGGTAATTTTATCAGAATTATGAAAGTCTTCAAAATGCCGCCTGTTTAACGTTTTTTTAATAATCTTTGATTAAACCACGACAAGTGCATAAACAGTAATATTTTATTAACTCGTCGTTTAAAACTTTATCCAGATGAGGCAACCTACACTTGTGTCAGCACGCTCGCTCTGTGCGTTTGGTAGTTCATATTATTGCTGGATCTTAGACGAGCAGGGGCTTGAAACGGCAATACTGCGCATGCGCATTTCTCATTCCCGTGCTATAAAGAATGTATCCAATATATATACGGGAGGGTGCGCGCTGGAAGGCGAACAGTTTAAAGTCTTCTAAATCGAAGCGGAAATTCACACTATTAAAATATTATTATTTTAGAGTTTTTTCAATACTACAAAACAAATAATTCCTCCTACATTAATTCATTTGCTGTAGCACATATGCACCAGTTGCCACTGAAATCTAAAAGATCAGAGAAGAATACAAGCAACTTTATGAATACTCACAGTTTACCATACGCGGAAAGAATGATCAGTTGTATCATACTTTATCATCGCCATTTAGACAATTCACACTCGATTAAAAATTATTTGAAAAAAAATATTAACTTTATTGACTCAAATAGACTGTAACTATTCAAAAATCGTTTATGTATACTCATAATAGCTCCAAAGAGGTTTTATTTTTAGCATAGTTCAGTGATGGCTCATAAGGTTTTCTTAAACTTATGTACTACATTGGCCTAAGGAACAATTTTTACGATGATAATTACGTATTCTGATAACAATAGCACAACAGCTACAGTACTGAGACACTCCGCGACTCGTAATATGCAACATTTCTAATTTCTATTATGTAACGTGTAATAGGGGAGAATTTTTAAAAGTGTATGAATATAAAATAAAACTGACACAAATTACTAACACGAAAGTATATTTACTTCATGCATTTTTTGAATAAAGAAAGTTAATTTTTAAGGTAATATTGTATGCAGGATCGTGCGGTCATTTTCTCAGAGTTATAGAAGTGATCGAAATGCCACCCTTTAATTTTTTTTAAAAAACACATTTGATTAATTAAATAAACCACAAGTTCATAAACAGTAATCTTTTTATTAAATCGTCCAAAAAATTAAAAACTGACGGGGCCGTCTCTGTGTCAGCACCGGCGCTATGTTTTTTACTAGTTAGTTCTTGGACGGGAAAGGGCTTTTAACGAAATACTGCGCATGCGCATTTCTCGTTACAGACAGGATTCTCGTGCTACAAAGAATGTAGCGGGTGGGAGCGCGCCGGAAGGTAGGCAGTTGTTTAAAGTCAAAGCAGAAACTAACACTCTTACAATACTATTATTCATGTGAAACGAAGTGGAATACTTCAATTGAAGAACGGACATTGTGTAAATCGATCTAAATTAACTGTAATCTATCAGTGAGCTCCAATTGAAGCATTCCACTTCCCTTCGATTGAATTCCATGCACCTTTGATCAATTTACACAAATCCGTTCTTTACTTGTTCCTAGCATAGTCTGAGTCTCGCATAGGCTTCAGGAATGGAGGGTCCTTGGACGTTGACTCAGGTTTCCTCAGTGGTAGGGTGCCAGCCCGGAAAACGGGAGGTCCGGGATTTGAGTCCCTGGTCCGGTCGAAAATTTTCCATTCTTGTCTTTCTTCTAAATACTATTATTGTAAAGTTTCTTAAAATTAATTAATGTGTTGTAACACATAATACATACGCACCAGCCATTACTGGTATCGTTGTTTTCCTGACCCCTTTGGACTGTACAATTAATCTGGATCAATCAGTCTTTCACACGAATTTATCTTACTTTTGTAATGTTATGCTATCGACAGTATCGATAAAACATAAGGGAAGTCGGAACGATCTATCTTGCCAATATTAGAATAGGTACCATTTTCTATGGAGATTGTGTTGACATTCTCACATCTTATGTTTAACCTTACGGTAGAATAAACTATTTTAATTATCTTATAAATAAAATAACTTCCAAATTTTCCCATAAAACAGATCTTGATAAATACGTTAATAATTAAAATTGTAATTATAATAAATTACTTATTCTACTTCCTCATACGTACCATAAAATTAAAAATAAGCTGTAAAAATTTCAGAACTGTATCTATAAATGTTTCCGGAAAAAATGCACCTAAACATCCCTTAAGGGAGTACAAACGTTACATTCGCAAAATTTGTTACCAGGTGGCGTTCTCAACGAACACGGCGTAAACACCAGACAATTTCTACCTCACCAAACAGTACAAAATTAGCACATAACTAAATATGTCCCCGGTCTGACACATGGTTGGCAACATTGTTGACAGACCACGTGATTTCCGGCTAGTACTAACTTTGCAATTTCATGGCATTTTGACTGTTCGTTTTAGTGACTCCAGTTTTGTAATTTTCAAGACAATGGATAAAAAGGAATTTCGTGTGGTGATTAAACACCGTTTTTTGTTGGAGAAAAATACTGTTGAAGCCAAAAAGTGACTTGATAAGCATTATGGGGACTCTGTACCAGGGAAATCAATTGGTATGCTGAATTTAAACGCGGCCGTACAAGCACCGATGATGCTGAACTCTCTGGTCCGAAAACATAAAAAGTCGGCTAAATAGTTTTAAAAGACCGTAAAATGGAGATGCGTGAGATAGCTAACTTCTTGAAGATATCAGAAGGTGGTGTCTTTACAATTTTACATGAAAATTTGAGCATGCGCAAGTTGCTTTCGAAGTGGGTGCCACGTTCGCTCACACCGGACCAGAAACCACAACACATCAACGATTCAGAGCGCTGTTTGGAGATGTTCAAGCGGAATAAAAATGATTTCTTGCGTCGGTAAGTGACAATGGATGAAGCGTGGATCCACCACTACACGCCTGAATCAAAAGGATCGTCAGCTGAGTGGACAGCAGCCGGTGAAAGTCATCCAAAGCGACCAAAAACTCAAGAGTCAGCTGGCAAGATTATGGCATCCGTATTTTGGGACGCGCATCGAACTTTGTTCATCGACTATCTTGAGAAAGGTGAAACTATCAATAGTGAATATCACATGACATTATTGGATCGATTGAGTGCAGAAATCAAGAAAAAACGGCCCCACATGCAAAATTCACAATGCTCCGTGTCACAAGTCAATGGAAAAACAATGGTTAAATTGGATTAATTACACTTTAAATTGCTTCCCCACCCACAGTACTCTCCAGATCTGTCCCCCAGTGACTTACTGGCTTTTTGCAGACATGAAAAAGATGCTCCAGTTATTTGAGAAAAATTGACCTGAGATCTGTTATTATGGTAACGCGGCTCTCAACTCTGTTGTATAGGAGTTTGAAAAATGTCTAATTATTATTATTTAACAGCATTACAACCCAGGATGGGTTTTAGCCTTCTCAGCGATTTTCTTCCATTTTTATTACTTGATTAAGATTATAAAATTGATAATATTCCAATAGTAAGCCCAACTCCATCCAATTATTGCCGGACGTGTTGCGTTTCCCCGCAGCATAGTGCGGATACTGCGGGACGGGAAAACACACCCGCACCGCAACCACCTAAAGTGTGACATGTCACATTTAAATACGTGTTTCGACTGACCCGCACCCGCCACTCGATCAAGTGAGTCACTAGCCTAATAAATAGTTGAATAGTTGAAAAAAAAATTTAAAGCACTTATTAGTTGCAGGAGTGAGTTAGAGGTAGTTCGTTGGAAATAAATAAAAAGTGAATGGAAATTTAAGTGAAAAATGAGATGAAGTTAATGTTGGGCATAGTCAGTATGAAAATGTTGGTCGTTGTTAGTCATTAGAGAGTTATTAAGAATCTAGCCAAGAAATTGACAAAAATAAAAATTTTAAGGAGCTTCAATTCGTATGATATTGGCGTTATGAGGAACGAGGCAGCAATTCAGTGGAGTTAGTTAAGGGGAAAAGACTATTTATGTATTCACACAGAGTGAAAATAAGGAGAGAGATAGATTTGTCACAGAGGAAAGACTACCCTCAACAATTAAGGGAAATACTGGAGTTCGCCATATGGAACACAAAAATTCTTAGCTATTAAGGCTTAACAGAAAAATTAATGTTTTTAGTTCAAATTTTACTTTGTAAATTACTAAAACAATAAACAATAAACACTAAATTCTTAGAAACTAAAGTAAAAAATTACAAATAAAGTAATTAAATTAACCTGAATTAATATTATAAATAAAACACAACGAATGGCCAAAAGTCAGTTATTTTCCCTCATTTCAACCCCAGACGTTGCGGGAGAAAAACGAAAATTTATCATTATAAGCACCTACAACGTATAAAGCATATTTACATGTATATCTAAGTATATAATTTTTTGTAGAATCAAGTGTGGAGGTCTTGAAAGTTTGGGACGAAACGTTTTAGTTTAGGCTATTCTTTGTATTTTATATGTAAAAAAAATTATTTATTTATTTATCACAAGTAACATACTATTAACTCCTAAAATTCGTTAACAACCCATCACTCTCGTCTAAGTAAATTCTTAACATTAGTTATTATAATAGATTCCAGAGTTAATGTCATTCTCAACCAACTTTCAGATCATGTTGCTCATTCTTCTCTTCGGTTTTAAGGAATAGAAAGTTATTTCATCACGCGAAAGTATTAGTACTAATATTAAATGATATTATATTGATCCCATAGAGAAGCAGAACTTCAGGGACGTGGAACGAGTCAGAGATTATACGCAAATTATGATTGCTTGATTACTATTAACTGTAAGTTACTATTTACATTCATATGATTATGTTTAACTTACAATAAGATATGCTTAAGTTCTACAGAGGAGACAAGATATAAAATTTTTACCTGATTTATAATATTGATAAATATTGTACTATGTCTGTGTTAATGTCTGTACTAAGGTACACTCAACTCCATGAATTGTTCTACAGAGTAGAAGAAGTGGCTAAGTAAAAACTTTGTTAGTTCATGTTTGAACTTATTTGAATTTATTTTTAACTTGAGATTTATTAAATATGCTGGTAGCATTACAATTAACGCCCTTTTGTATTATATTTAGAGACTTACCTTCGTTGTGTAAATAATTTTTATTTCTGGTATGAAAGCTATGCACATTTAGGTTTGTTGTGAATAGGTGACTGTTCGCAATCGTAAATAACATCTTTGATTGAATATACTGACAAGTAAGAATAAGTATTGACATTTTCTTGAAGAGCTCCTTGAAATATATTTTTGGTGAAATCTGACACAATATTCTGATCACTTTTTTCTAAAGATTAAAAGCTTTGCCTTTTCCTCTTGCATTACCGCAGAATATTATACAATATGTCAGTTATGACGCGTATAAAATTTCGTCATATACTTCTTTTTTATTCATATAAATTAATTTTACAATATAAAGCATTTTGTACAAAGTTTCCATAGAGAGCAGTCCTGAGCTATTCGCAAGGCAACATTCCGGGGTAAACCCGGAAAGACAGTCATGTAACTTGAAACCTGACAGGCACAGGCTTTTGTCAGAAAGGTATTTGCACCAAGCCGAAAAAAAAAGATTAGCAAGGACGTTGACCCGAATGATTCCTAGGGTGGCCTCACCAAAATTTTGAATTTTTGGAGAGGAAGGTTAGAGACGCCAGCCCATTGCAGAACCTGGGGAAGATAAAAAAGCGGGGAGACCAATCACGTTTTAGGAGAGGTTAGTTCGAGGTGGAGAGGACCTCGAAAACGGGATTCGGAAAAGAGAGTTGGAAGTGAGAGTTCAGCACGAGGAAACGGAAAGTCAGACTGCCTGGCTTCGAGCCTGAGAGGAGAGGCGATCTGGCTGCAAGTATTACAAGGAAACGACACCATACACAATAGAGTCCTTTCGCTTTTATGCTGACCCGGAAGCTGCCTTTGCGTTGAATCCGGGACTGTGGGTCAACAAGGAAACTAGGGGAGGTTGAATGTAAAGTAAGGAACAAAAGGCATTGATCTCTCGCTCTGCTATGCGTATAAACTCATAATACAGCCCTGAGTAACGTAGATTAAATTTAATTAAGTCTCTTGAAATATTATTTCTTTGATTAGAGCTCAGCTGGGCAAAATAAAATTCATTAAAATTAATAAATTCCTAAATATTGTAATATTGTTGAATCTTTTACTTTTGTTAACAATAAAAATGTTCTAAATTTTAATGTTCAGATTTATTGCGCCCACCCATTTAAATATAACTCTAATTTTTTAATATATTTATAAATTATAAAACCACGTCACACAGTATTGAGTGAATGTATTCAGAATAAGCTAATTTTCTTGATGAATCACCAAAACTTGACATAATTCAAACAGCAAAGGTTACCACTAGCCTAGGACTCGTATGAGAATATTAATGTAATTCTTCCAATTTAATTTATTGTCCACAGATATGTCTCAAATTTTTGTCCATTCAACTTACTTCACAATTATTTGTTGCTAGTGTTACAGAGTTCAATATAGCATTGTTTGTCTGAAACTGCATAAAATGAGTCTTATCACAATTGACGGACAAGTCATTGACTGAAAACGAATAAAGCACCTGCGTTTCCAGACCATTTTGCTTATTCGTTTAATAGGAAGAATTTATGGCTTTAGGTCATGTATATAGATGAAGAAGAGCGATGGACCCAGAATGGAACCCTGAGGAGTTACGCCAACTACCAATATTGAATTCATGACTTTTCAATTCGTGCTTCAATCTTCCCTATTATCATGAGTTACGCGTGAAGAACAATTTCTTCGTTAAATTTTTTGGCAAATTGGGATTCGTCTCAGAGAGGTAATATTAATGAAATGTATTATAAATCAATATGAAGTCTGTCGCCCATGCTGTTTAATTTATATATAGAACAGGCGATGAAGCAAGTTAAAACTGAATATAGAAAAGGAATCATACTGCAAGGAGAAGAAATAAAAACCCTATGCTTTGCTGATGATATTTTAGTATTAGTATTGGAAACCATAATAATGGCAGGAACGTGGTCCTGGAGAAAGAGTTCAATATGAGAAGTAATAGAGGGTAAACCAAGGTAATGGCGTGTAGTAAGGGAAACAGTGGAATAACAAAGGTTGTTAGATGGGGAAGGGATATTTTGACGGAAGTTAAGGAATTCTGCTAGTTAAGAAGCATAATAACTAGGGATGGTAGAAGTATAGTAGCTATAAAGAGTAGATAGCACAGGCAATGAAGGCTTTGGCTAAAAAGAGGAATATTAGGAAATCGTTGCTAAAATGTTCGTATATTGTGTAGCGTTATATGAGTGCGAAACGTGAACGATAGGAGCTGCAGAAAGGAAAAGAATAGAAGCCTTTAAAATGTGGTGCTATAGAATGCTGAAAATCAGATTGGTTGACAGAATCACCAACTAGGAAGTTCTTAACAGAATAGGGGAAGAGCGAACAATATGGATGACGTTGACCAAGAGAAGGGATAGATTAATAGACCACGTTTAAAGACATGAGGGTTTTGTAAAATTAGCATTAGAGGGAAGTGTGTGGGGTAAGAACAAAAGAGGGAGGCCAAGGATGGAATACGCTAAACAGATTAGGGATGATATAGGATTTGCTAGCTATGAGGAGATGAAAAGGCTTACGCATGATAGGTTATCATGGGGGGACATGGTGGAAGAAGATAGGTGACGCATTAAATTTGTTGCAATCACAGCATTGGCCATACTGGCTTACTGTAAAGAGGCAATTCAAACGTTCCTTGCTCAATGGTTTCATATACAGCTGAAGGCGTGCTTTTGGTTACTTACAATGAATCAACGGACAGCTCTACTCTTACTGTATATCTTCTTACATTTAATTGAATGATTAAGAACAAATAAATTATTAAAATTACCCTATTAATTTGTAAATTAATTTTTTGTTTATACAAATATCTAAAATATACTTTTTAAACATGTCTTTAATTATAAATAAATAAAACACAAAGAATTGTAAACGGTCAGACATGAAATAATTTTATAAATAAAGCAATTATATTATCTGACTTAATGTTATAAATAAAAGACAAGGATTGGCAAAAAGTATCTTTTTGATACTCATTATAAACCAAAAATTAATTCATATATTAAGAGGTTCATTTTAATAATTTATTTCTTCATAATCATTCAATTAAATTTAAGGAAATATACAGCAAGACTAGTGCTCTCAGTTTGATGCATCGTAAGAAACCAAAAGCACGCCTTCAGCTGTATATGAAACCATTGAGCAAGGAACGTTTGAATTGCCGCTTTTCAGTATGGCCAGTGCTGTGATTGGCGTGCGCCATATTTCCCCCTCCTTTACATGCGCAATGCGTCACCTATCTTCTTCCACCATGGTGGGGGGTTGCATCAGACCAGTCTCACCACAACAACATATTAAAAATAAATTGGCGGGCAAGCAAGCGAGAGTAGAGGGCTGCTTTCCACAGTTCATACATGACGATATTGGCCGTCACCGGATTAGTAGACCTAAGTCTGCAGAATCTTCTAGTAACCCTGAAATGGCGGTGGAATTCCGACGATAGCCAAATTCCACGTGACGTGCTAGATGTGACGTCAGGGGAGAAACGGAGAGATCGATGGACAGTCTGCGATGATCTGAGACAGAAGAAAGGTCTGCCGGAAGCTGATAAACGATCGCTTCCCACTCTGCGTATGGACAACGAGGCTATTGCGAGGAAATGTGTCCTCGAATAGAGGTCGTCGCTGAACATCGCTACCGACGACTTCCGAGGGACGAACCTGCCAACCCCAGCAGCTTGCTCCACCGCCGCAAGCACACATGTATTTACATGCCTGGACCTTTTCTCTGCAAATTGATTAGTCTCATGCTCCGTTAAAATATAACTAATAAAATCAAATTTTATAAACCGAACACGGTTTATACACTCAAGAAAACCCAGGAAACGTAATTTTACAGCTCAAATCCAGGAAATAGTTTAATTGAAATTGACTCTATCTTCTCTCCGCTCCGCCACCTCTTCAGTGTGCATAAAAACATTTAAATCATTTTTACATATTAATTAGAAACATAATTTTAACAACATGGAGGCTTTTAATGTTGAAATTGTTTATACAGTGGTAGAACTAATCGTGCATGTGTAAATGAAATACCTGACGCTTGAGTTACAAATCAACGGAGACAACTGTTCAACCGTAAGTAATGCGACTAATGTAAGAGATTATCTTTGAGAGAATGCGTCTTTTATGGCTTTACGGCCTGACTACAATTTTCTGCTTTCTTGTATGAACTTAGTTCCACTTAAAATTCTTGAAAGTTAGTGATGCAGCAACTATGGAATGGTTTTCATAAAAGATGTAGAGAGAGAAGATCTGCTGTAAGAGTTTATAAAGCGCCGCCAGGCACAAAATAGCAATTTAATCGTTGCAACCAATTATTGTTGAACTATTTTAACTCTAATGGCTTCTATAGACTGTGAATATAATTAATTTTAAGATATGGGACACAGACATATTTGCTGCTAACCGTCAACGTAGCCCTTGATACGATTGTGTCCCTTAGACCCAGTACCCTTTTGTGATTGCTACCCAAAATTTTAGCCAATCATCCTTTTCCTCTCAACTCGAGTTTCTCCTATCTAGGGAGATCACGTTTTTTTTTCTGTCAGTAACATTCGTTTTGAAATTAGTCACATATATCGTTATAAGTCTTTTTCGGGAACAAGAGATGGTAAAAGGAAATGGATAACAAAGGGAAACAGCAGATATTCTTCTTAACAGGAGTTACTTCTCTTTGTGAGCAGTGTTTTTAGCTCCTTCAAAGCTCCATTCAGCCATCTAAGTTTAGGTATTCATATTCTTCTTACTTCTTCTTAATTTCTATTTTTGGCCCGGGCTCAGAAAGGGGTAAGGAGGGGATGATGGGTCCACCCATAGGCTGACCAATGAAGGCTTTTAAAAAGTGGAGAGGAAGGGATGAAGTCTTAGAGAAAATATCGTCGTCTCAGAGATTTTGCTGCAACGGACACTTCTGGAAAAGACGGTGAGTGAAATGGTCCCAGAGTTGCTGATTCTTCCGGCTTTTGGTGAGTATTGGCTTTGTATTATCGCGTGCACGTGTTTTGTAACCAAAACCACCACGGTTTATCCTGAGAAAAATATGTCTTAGTTTGTTTAGCCTGCGCAATTGGTAAATTTTGGTTCATGTAAACCAATAGAAATTGTAATTTATTTTTCGTTATTTTATATAATAAACCCACATTTTACTTTACGAGATTTATTTTATTTAATTCATTCCTGCGAAAAGAACCATCGCAGGTGGCGCCCAAAATCCTGACCACGTGCCATTAGCATAAACCACGTGGTATATAACCACTGTTCATACCACAATACAGCTCATCACTGTATTTTATCCTCGATAAACCGTTAATAGAGTTTGGATAGATTCTTAGCGGTGTCCAACTGGCACATCCACACAAAATTACTAGCTCATTCAAGTTATATATATATATATATTTATATTTAAGTCTGTCTTCTTATCCTTTTGGACATCATTAACTGTAATTTTTATTGCCTTGAATTTTCTGTGGTCATTTTCTATGCAGGTAATATTACCACTAGTCAGTATAACCAGAATTAGATGTACTGAAGTGAAATAAATCAAAAGGGAAAGGAGAAACAAAAATACAAAGAGATCTAACGAACAAGACTAAAAGGGTTATGGAGCTATATTAATTGCAAAAAAGTAATAAATTACCCTGAAACGGAAGTGGATAAAGGTACTGGGTGTCCAGTCTGAAACTGTACGACCTAATTTCTCTCAAAGGGACAGGTAGCAATAAAAGTTCAGTACATAGTAGAAGATTTTCGAGGGGAACATTCGATGCATACATTATTTAGAGCTTTTAAGCTCATTCTTGCAAGCTGCAAGCACACAGTTCTTTTTTTCACTCCCATGAAACTTATTCGACTTGATAAGTTGATAAGTCATTTCCACTAATTTTTACTCAAAAAATGCCAACAAAAACAAGTTCTGTGTTCAAATTAAAGATTCAGACCTTTTAGGGTGACCCCAAGATGCACAGCGTGGAGGTAAAATCTATTTCGCAAAAAAAGAGCGAACATGATTGGAAGTTGACTTGCAGATCCAACTAAATTCAAACATCCTTGTAAACCAAACAAATCAAAATCCCAACCTGAAAATTACCGTTCTAATAAGTCTCCTTCCTACATTATCCAGATTGTTCGAAAAACTACAACTCCCCCACCTAACCACTCAACTCTCCTTCCTGATTCCAAACACACAATGCGGTTTTCGCATAAAACACTCCTGCCCCCATCAAATACACCGTATCTCCAACCACATAAACAACTCATTTGAACAACGCAAATCCCTCATCATCACCTTGATTCAAATCGAAAAAGCTTTTGATCCTTCCCTACTACTCAAAAATTAAAGATATCACACAGCATCCCACCACTAGCAGACGACATAGTCATCTCCTATGAAACCTCCTCTCTCATCTCCAATTTCCAACCACTCAAATCAGCGCTCAACATCCTAGAACAATGGTCCAGACAATAGCGAATCAGCATCAACCCCACCAAAGCAATAATCGTCCCATTCACACCAACAAAAAGCCCTCCTCCACAAATCCACCTCTATCTAAGCAATTCATTAATCTCTACAAAATCATAAACCACCCACCTAGGAATCATGTTTGATTCAAAACTCTCGTGGAAACCTAATATTAATCTTCTCCTCTCCAAAACCAACCATAAATTCAGATCCCTATATCCCCTATAGTCCCTGTTACCATCAGGACTAAACGCCTCCTACGCCTCTCCATAATACAACCCACCTGGTCCTATGCCTCGTCCATGAGGGGAACAACAGCAAAAATTCAAACTAAACAAAACATAATCCTATACAGAATTACAAACTCTGCCTAGTACCTTAGAAATTCCGTCACCCACCATAACATCAAACTTCCCAAAGTAAGCTCCGTAATCTCCAAATCCATAACTTCCTTAATTAAAAGCACCCTCAACCACCAAATCTCAAGTTCCAGCGATTCCATGACAATCCGCCTCAATCTCGACTCAAAAGAGAACTCGTTCTTCCCCTTGATCATTCAGGCACATCCTAACCCACCTTACCATCATGCCAGCAGGCCACATCCACATATATTCTCCAATAGTCAGTTAACCGCCTGTCAACCCTCACCCACCATCAGGATGCCTCTCAGATACACACACATACAAAAACCTTACACATCTCCTAAAGTAGGTTAACCAAAAGAACTTCACGTTTAATAGTGAATTATATACAATATTATAATTTTATAATTCATTATTTTAATATTGTATGTTCTATAACAATTATTGTACTAACTGATAATAGTAAAGATAAAAGTTTTTATATAAATAAAATATATATATATATATTAAAAAAACATCCTTAGACGCCTTGGAGTTGATAATTGTTCCATAGAATCTTCAAAGAAGATATCAAGAGTAGATTAATGGAGAAAGGAGAAACAAACCGTATAGAAGAGAAACGGGCACTCTTGAAGGAAAAAATGACTACAGCAGCAGAAGAAAAAATACGTAGAATAGCTCAGACCAATAGGAAAGCATGTATAACACAAGAAATAATAAAAGTGATTGATGAAAGACGTGAATATAAAAACGCGAGAGATTAAAATGGTAAAGAACTGTATAGGATGAACGTAGACTTTCCCGGTGAATAATTCGGATGAAATCTTCACGGTTAACCAACCGGGTCAGGTATTTAAAAGAACACGTTTCTGCGGCCATCTTCTGCCGCGTCTTCAGGCTATAGCCTGACCCGGTTGGTTAACCGTGAAGATTTCATCCGAACTGTATAGGAGCTTGACGAAAGAGATAGATAAGAAGTGAAAATCAGCCATGGCTCCAAGATAAATTAACAGCAGATGAATATTTCAATATGAAAGGTAAAATAGACGCAGCTTATAGGAAAATCAAATAAGCATTCGGAGAGAGGAAAAATATGAGCAAGAACATCAGGAGAGCGGATGGAAAACCAATTATGGATAAAGAAGAAAAAGCAGAAAGGTCGAATGAATATCTGTAAGAGCTGTATCATGGTGGAATTCTAGATCAGTCAGTAATAGAAGAAGAAGAGAAGGTGGATGATGAAGATTTGGGGGACAAAATTTTAAGTTCGGAGTTTGACAGGGCCATGGCTGACAGACCTCAGCAATTGTAAAGCGCCAGGAATTGATAACATTCCAGCGGAGGTGATAAGATCATCGGTCGAAGAAGCAATATCATGACTGTACAGGATAATTTGCGAAAACTGCGAAACAGGAAGAATACCAGAAGATTTTAATAAATACATTATTACACCCATACCGAAGGCGACTGGGGCTGATAGATGCGAACAGCACAGGACAATTAGTTTAGTATCTCATTCATGCAAAACATTAACGAAAATAGTATATAGGAGAATGGTACGTCAAATAGAATACGAGTTAGGAGAAGATCAGTTTAATTTTAGGAAGAATGTGTGGACAAGAGAAGAAATATTGACATTACATCGAATTTAGAAGACAGGATAAGAAAAACAGGCCTACGTTCATGGCATTTGTAGATTTAGAAAATGCCTGGATAATGTGAACTGGAACACACTATTAAGGATTTTGAAGTGTACTGGAATAAAATATCGAGAAAGGAGGTTTATACATAAACTCTACGGAAGACAGGCAGCGGTAATTAGAATTGAAGATCAAGAAAAGAAAGCACAAATCAAGAAAGGAGTAAACAAGAATGTAGTCTGTTGCTGATGCTGTTTAACTTATATATAGAACAGGAGATGAAGAAAGTTAAAACAGAATATGGAAAAGTAATCACACTGCAAGGAGAAGAAAAAAAACCTAACGCTTTGCCGACGATATTTAGTGTTACGGGATTCTTGGGAAGCATAACTAGGGATGGTAGAAGTATAGTAGACATAAAGATCAGGATAACACAGGCGAGGAAGGCTTGTGCTACTTACGCGGAAAGTGAAAAGGCTTGCACAGGATAAGTTAGCGTGGAGGTTATATCAGGCCTGTCTTAGGACTGAATACCACATCAACAACAGGACTATTTACCAACAGGAATTACCATATGTAAATAAACATAATTTTTTACGACTACTTCGTGAATTCGTTTATTCTAACTAGTGCCAATTCAACTAGAATTGTTTAAACAAACCACGAAATGAAATTCAAGTTGAACGATACCGAGCGTTGCCACTTTGGTCCATCTACAACACTGTTGATTAATTCACATCTGAGGACTTGATAGCAAAAAGTCTCATATGCTTTTATAGGAAACAGTGACTGTGTACAGGACGACTAAAGACAGTTGTGTGTTGTGATCCGTTAAGGAGCAGGTGACCTTGAGACTGGCGTATCTGGACGTTCGGATGAATGTTATCCAGACGTTGAATAAAATGCAGACAGAGTCATTAGCGAGAGAGGAATGCAGGGGCGCTGTTATATCTGTCTGACTAATGAGCAATCTCTTTGCACCGGACACACTTGATTTATGGTCTCGCTCTATCGTGCCTGGAAATGCTAGTTTCTGAATGTCAATTGACCGACCGCAATCGGCCCACCAAATGCTCACTTTTAATATAGTCTGGAACGGTTTCCTCTCCCTGAGGTAGTTGGGCGAACTGCAAATGATGATGGCAGGGTTTGGTCTGCAAAGAAATTGGCGAGAAAAGATGACAGTAAAAACAGAACAGAAGAATAATATAAAATATCCTAATAATAATTTGATCCATATATCACTGATTTTATTAAACGTTAACTAAATGAAAAGGATTATTGACGAAAAGTTGGACGATGTGTGTAACTCCTTCCAGAAGTATGATAGTTTACATTATGAATAGAACCTGCTCCATAAAAATGAACTGATCCAATTTCTAAACGTTAGTCCGTAACTTGAGTTACAATTATTAAATTTGTTTTCCTTACGTATAAGAACTTTATGTATGTATGTATAAGTCACAAGTTTACGAAATGATGATTATTAATGGCATCATAATTTCGGACTGAAAAGTGATTATAAGAATCATGATACAAAAATAATAATCCGCAATGAATTTTAAATGTGCAAAATTCACTCTTAATTAGTAAAAAGAAATAACTTTGAAACGTTACATTAGTATTTCAAGTTGTGATGACATCAGTTTACGTAATCGAAACAATGTACTGCCAGTAGATTCGTTCACTGAAATCACGAGTAAAGTTTCTCGTATTTAATAAAATTATTTTTACGTTTCTTTTTCAAAAAAGCATATGTGGCTATAATGAGATTATATTATTATCAGTAGTAGTAATTCATACATCATCGTGGGGCGTTTGAGCTTTTAATTATGATTCAAAATTTAAAAGGTAAATTAGGTATGAGAAACGAACTGAAGGAACTTTGTCTGCACAGTTCGCTATATTTTAAGCGTACTTTGAATACGCATGCTTTGTTTACTCGGAAAATACAACGTCGCTCCGTCATACCTAATAACTCTGAAATTGTTTGTTTGGAAATAACATCTTTGACAACAAAATTAAGCCCTCGTCACAAAACCACTTCTTTGTGCTATTTCCTGTAACAGATCTGAAAGATCCAAGTCTAAAGCTAAACCATATTCCAAGGAGCGTTCAAACCATAGTAAAAGTGTGAGTAAAATTGTTTATAATGATGTACGTGATGAGGGCGTATTCGTCGTTCCGTCGCGCGCTGCCAAGTGTGAGACTGTTTTCAGCTGGCAGCGAGAGCATCTCGCGGTCCACTGCCGCGGAAGAAGCCGAAGGGGAGACCATGGTGGAGGTTAAGGACGAGCCCGCGGTCACCATTCCCGCGCAACTGGAAGGTGTCCCCGACTTCAAAGTCCTTAACGAAGTCCCCGAGGAGTACCGGCCCGGCAGCAAAGAGAGGGAACTCTTGCAAGAGGCCCTGGAGCGGTTGTCGTCGAACACGCACCGGATCCCCGTCGCTCTGGGAGATAACGAATTGCCCGCACGCAGCTGCGTGTTCCAGATGATCCCACACGACCATCAGAAAAGATTGGCACGCGTGTGCCAGGCCAACGAGAACCAGATCAAAGAAGCGATGGACACGGCCTACGTATGCGGACAGACGTGGGCCAAGGTGCCGATGGTGGATCGCATCAAGATCTGGCTGACCGCAGCGGACCTAGTGGCTAACAAATACCGCTACGACCTGGTGGCGGCCACCATGCTGGGGCAGTCCAAGAATGCTGCCGAGGCTGATCTGGACGCGGCTTGCGAGCTCGTCGATTTTCTGCGCTTCAACGCCTACTACGCCAAGGAGCTGCTCAAAGTACAGCCCATCAGCCCCGATCCTGACGCGTCCCTCAACACCATGCTCTACCGTCCGCTAGACGGCGTGGTCGTAGCCATAAGTCCCTTCAATTTCACTTCCATCGGCGGCAACCTGGCGCTGACGCCGGCGCTTATGGGCAACCCCGTAGTGTGGAAGCCTTCGAACCAGGCGGCGCTAGCGTCGCACATGGTGCTGAAGATTATGCTCGAGGCCGGACTGCCCCCGGGGGTAATCAACATGATCCCGGCGGAAGCCAACCTGTTCGCGCAGGTCACCTCAAAGCACCCGCTGCTATCCGCCATTAACTTCACCGGGTCCGCGGCGGCCTTCGACCGTATTTGGCGAGCCGTAGCCAACAATATCACTCACTTTAGGAACTACCCACGATTAATAGGCGAATGCGGTGGCAAGAACTTCCATCTGATGCACAACAGCGCGGACGCATCCACGGTGGTCTTGTGCACGGTACGAGCGGCTTTCGAGTACAGCGGCCAGAAGTGTTCGGCCTGCTCGCGACTGTACGTACCGCAGTCGCGCTGGCACGACGTACAGCTAGAATTCCTGCGAGTCATGCCCGAGCTCTCGGTGGGTGACCCCGCGGACTTCACCAGCTTCACGGGTGCGGTAATCTCGGAGGCAGCCTTCGACAGAATCACCAAGCACATCAGCGCGGCCAAGGAAGACGACGGGATGCAGATAATAGCCGGCGGCTCCTACGACAAGAGGAAGGGGTTCTTCGTGGAGCCGACCGTGGTGCTTTGCGACTCGCCCACGTGTAAGCTGATGACCGAGGAACTATTTGGACCGGTGCTGGCGGTATATGTGTACGAAGACGAGGAAGTGGACAAGATACTGGAAGAAGTTGACGAGACGACACCGTACGCGCTGACGGGCGCGATCTTCGCCGACGACGACAGCTTCGTGAGGGAGGCGATCAGCACTCTGTCCAATGCGGCTTCAGCGGGCAATCTGTACGTGAATAGCAAATCCACGGGGGCCGTGGTAGGGCAGCAGCCCTTCGGGGGTTCGCGCCGCTCAGGTACCAACGACAAGGCGGGCGGGCCCTTCTACTTGCTCAAGTTCGTCTCTCTGCAAAACATCACGGAGAACTACCAGCGATTCGACGACTGGAAGTACCCATACATGGAAGATTCACTGCCCTGCGAATAGTTTCTTTCCGTTTGTTCAATTGCATTCGGTCTGTGTGTTGCCCTTTATTGTAAATTGAAAAGCTGATGAATGTCTTATGTCAAAGCGCACAGTGTCTGCTTTGGAGAAATCCCGACATTACTTCTTTTGAGCTCTTTGGGGTTCTTTAACTAGATTACAACTTTACAGACTGTGCAACGAGTACAAAGTGGATACATAAAAATGAAACAATATTATTACCCAAAAAAAAGATTTAACAATTAATAGAGGCCTTAATTTGAATCATTTGTTTACTCTTTCCTTGTCTTTGTAAATCACCGATGGCCTGTCGCAGTAACACGGCGCGAATAACTTCGTGAGTATCCGTCTGAAGGAAAATTTGTAGGATCGTCTCGGATCGTTCGGGATGTGAAAATTCTAAAGTTTCTTGGTGGAGATGTAGAATTACAAAGCTGAAAGGTGGGTTCAAATACTAAAATTAGTATTACAAACTTCAACAGCTCATGGAAATCAATTTTAAATATTTCTCACTGCCCAAATGTACATCAAATCTTCAACTGTCAACCCAACTACCCACATACATACACCTGCACAGGTATACATTATCTCCTCCCAAAATACTAAAATCAGTTACATCAACCAAGCCTTTAGTGCACTCGCTCACTAAATACACACACAAATTACACATAATAGGTTGATTTCAATGGCTCAACGAGCAAAACAACACAGTATTATACAAAAACTGCAGTATTCTTTGATTAACTAACACACTAAATAAAACCAAGAATACTCCATATATAAATGTGGTCTTACACAATAAAACCAAGAATACTCCACATATAAATGTGGTCTTTGGATTGCTACCAGAAGTATTTTCATCCATTGTCACCCATTTTTGAAACCTAAACAAAAAAAAATCTTTACTAAAAGCAAAAGGTGTAAAGAAAATATTACCAGTCTCCTCATCTTATCTACAACAGAGTCTAGCATTCTACATTCGTTACACCAAAAGGACACGACAGAGTCTAGCATTCTACATTCGTTACACCAAAAGGACACTCTGAAATACATTAACGGCTGCAGCATGGCCAAGCTAATCTTTCACAATCATAATAGTCCTGAGACGTTTGAGATTTTCTTCCATAGTGACCTGTGCCAAAGCAAAGACATACTAAACAGTGTCTAAAATGATAAATGTCTATCTTGTATTCTTTTATTATATAAGAGAAGTTTTCTCAGATGAAACTAAAGGGGCCCTTTCACGGCCAATCTAACAGTCAGTATTAGCAGAAACTGCTAATGAAACTGCAACAAGCTGGCAATTATTAACATTTATTACAAGTATTTTAACTATTCAATATGAATAAGTTACTACATAAAATTACTGGCACTAATAATTTTAAATAAATGCCTTTTCAAAACTACTCTGCTCATGAGAATTTTCTCGTTTAATTGTAACGGACACACATTTTGCCTATCGGATATTATTGTACCACTTATCCTACATTTCTTTAAAATTCCAAGTACTGCAAATGTGCCTTTTCCGTGAATGCAGAGTAAATTAAGGACAATGAATGTGTAGCATGTGACTGATCTTGTTCGCTTTCTGAACAATTTGTCCGAAACTCAACAGCCATTAGAGAAATTGATCAAAATGTCGAAAACCAAATTCCTTCCCTAAGTGCTACTTGAAGAAAACTGAGTAATACGAAATTGACAGGGTGAACAACCTCTGTTTAGGATTTGTCTTTTCTAAATAAAATTTCTGAAATGCCAGGGTGGTTTTATTTACAGAGCCAGAAGGAGCGGGCCTCTTAGTTGCAGCCGTAGAGGAAGAACAGCAGCAGTCATATGCTTAATACAGAAGACAGAGAAGAACACCCTTAAAATTCTCAAAATTGTCCAAAATAGTAGAAAACCCATTTAGCACAACAGGAACCTCATCTCGTTTCTGTTTTCAGTTCCAATAAATTATTTGACTAGGTCATCATATGCATACTACATATGAGAAAACAATAAAAATTATCCAATTAAAAAGTTTATTGCATAATTAAGTTGCCACATTTTAAAAATTATAGTGTTCAACATGCATCTACATACGATGATACAAATATAAGATTTTTTTATATCAGCAAAAATTAAATTAAGTAGAAGCAACAGAAACAGCTATGAAAAATTGATGCAAGCTATATTTTACTGATCACACTCACAATATAAAATGATTTTATAATAAAATTTATCACAACAAAAATAGTCCAAAAAGGAGTATTCACACTTTTTCAAAATGCAATTCACTAAGAGTTTATTTATGATGTACATTCTTTTGATTCATACAACCGAGTATAAAATTGTGTTCTGGATTCTTCTCTATTGTAGCTCAATAAGCACTTCTGAATTTTTTTAATGTCCCAAATTGTATATTATACATCAAAACTTGCACATTACAAGTTTTAAACCTTGCTGTCCATGTCTTGCACATAACTTAAATATTTCTATCCCTTCAGTTAAACTGACGTTTTCTCGAAGTCTTCTGCTTGTCAGGTTCACAAGACTTGATGCTTATTCATAATAAATTCATTCCGTGGGCTGGGCCCAATTTCGATCCCCCTAAGCCCTTTGCGTGCGGCAGACGCATTGCCTGATGGGATAAAAATCAATTAGCTGAGGTAATAGGAGCTATGAAAGTTACCATATTCTTCATTCCTCAGTACCTGTAAATAAAATGCTGTAATTTCTGCAAGAAAAGTAAGTAATGGCAATGTGACCTGATAATGGATAAATTTAGATTACTCAAAGAAAAAGTCCATGTCGAGTGTTACGCATGCAAGGGGCAGTAATTTAGATTTTGTCATCTGTCGAAAAATAATTGAAATCAGTTTTAACATTAAGAGTTAAAACTAAAGTTATTAATTGATCTACAAAAATTTTGACAAAATTATGAACCTTAAAATCAAAAATAATTTGATTAATGTGATTTTCATAATTTAAGAAACTACAAATAAAAATTATTTTTGATGCTCAATTAGCATTAACTAGCACTAATCGTCATAAGTGAAAAAGTGGTAATTTTATATGAAAACCGACCATTGTGCCAACAATGCTGAGAATATAACAGCAGAAAGGATGTCAGCATGAGCGATGCCACTGTGTGTTTGTGTTCGCAGCAATTCAATACAAAATGTTTCAAAGTATATAGGTGATCTTCATTGTCAAGTTTGTATCAAAGCCATCATAGGCACATTATGTACTACTTTTTAAAACTGGGACTTGTGGATCGTCTCTTTCTTTTGTCTCTTTCACTACCAGGACGTCGATGCTGTCTTTGCATTCGTATCCTCTCTCGTTCCCGTTCAGCTTTTCTCATTTCAGCCAAACGACGTTCATGCTCTGCCATGTGTTTCCTTCTAATTTCTTCTTTGACAACTATCTAAAATCAATGAAAAGGAGAAAGTAATTATAATTCTGAATGTGTGATATAAAATGCACAGTGAGAAAGAGGGAGTAGGAAATAAGATTGTTCATCCTTGTCTTGTACTGGAATCGGCACTGTACAGATTGAAGTTGACTAAATGTGAATAATGAAGATAATACAAGTGAAATCAAACATGAAAATTCTGGTAATACACATCTTCTCTTTCCTATTCTAAACAATTACATTAACATAAAATAACATATAAATGTGTAATACAGAAAATATATGTTTAAGAATATTCACCTGTTCAGCAGTGAGAGGTAGCCAATATATACAAGGAGTGCATTTTGTCTTTTTAAACAAGTCATCCAATAGTTTTGCAGGAGCATCTTCTTCTTTCTTTCTGACTTTTCGAGCTTAAAAAGAAAATATTACATGCAATAGAAAAATTCAACAATATGCAAATTATTTATTTTATATATATATACGCACACATACATACAAACATATATACTCTAATTCATATTAATAGCAATGAGCAGGACACTCCAAGAAGCCTGGACACATAGTAGAGTGGTAGGATAGTATTCAAGCAGACGAACCATGGTACTTTGGAGTATACAATTAAAAAGGGAGCAGTATGTGGAGTATTATTTTGGACAATATTCAGAACTAATTTAGGCTGTACTAGAGTAATTATCAATGAATGTATATGGCCCAACACTTTTAATTTGATTTATTTAAACTATTATTTGTAATCACTATGTGCACGTGAACTTCCCATGAGCACTCTAGTGGGGAATGAGATTTTGTCCGGTTGTTAGAAGTGTCTGCTTATTAAAAGGCTGCATAATTAATAAGGAAAGGAAAGAGAGATAGAAAGTAGTTGCCACCCTCAACATTCCAAACAATCCGTCCCCTACAGTCTAGCCCTTAGGGGAGCTCGCATATGTTCTGCTTGGGATAGATTAGCATAGCATCCTAACCGACCGCATATTCAATGCTTTACACAACAGAAATTACCCCATAGACCTTTTCCAGAAGCAAATAGCCCGTGCCCCAACAGCACTACATACAAAATTAGGGGAAAAATAATCCGTCTGTCCTCACACACCATCTACAAAATAAACTGCACACTCTGCCCAGCCTTTTACATTGGCCAGACAAAGAGACCCCTCCCTGAACAGATTGCCAACCACCGTGGTACAGTAAAACTCCACAAAACCCTATTCCTCATAGCTGCCCATGCCCATAGCCACAACACAAACAACTTCAACCAGTGCTTCACACTGACCCCCCTCAAAACCCAACCTCCCGACTCTTCAGAAGCTGAACTCCATCTATGGGAACTTTTCATTTCAGGATGTCCTACAGTCCAGACAAAGCCCTGGACTCAACATCCTATAACTCTTTATCTTCAACCTTCCCCCCCCCCTCCCCACAGCACCTATAACAGCACGAGCTCATTGGAATTTGTATATGTAATAAAACCTTCTGTGTGCATACTGAGTGTGTGTGTATTGTGTATACCTTGATATTTGTTTGAACGGTGGTAGTATGTATGGGTGTGTGTCAATATTTAAAGATTGACACATTTGAGGATGGATGTGTTTGAATGAGTGTGTGTCAAAATGGGGGTGTTAGTATGCATCTCCCCAACCCCCATCAGGTCCTTGCCTCTTCCCAGACCCTCATTGAGAGAGAAAGTTGGTGACCTGGTGGGGTCAATTGTTTACGACCTAAGCTAGCAGCGCAGCAAATTTTGGCTGCTTAGTCGTTGGCTAGCCGATCACGTTAATGTCTTCCTAACTTTCTGATGAAGGGGGTGGTGCCTCTGAAAATTCAAGTATTCTAAACCTCACTAGGTGTCTACCATCTATGAACCTCAGGTAAGTCACCTACTTTCTATCTCTCTATCCTTTCCCTATTAATTGTTTTAATTAACATGACAATGTCATTTCCTGACATTTTCATCATGGTAAGTCATAAAGGCAAATTCAATTTCCGCAAGCAGTTCAATACAGTTTCTTCCTTTATATTGTTTATGGCAAAAGTAATTCACAGAATTGTCAAAAATATCTTTACAAGTTCATTTGAAGAGGTGCAGGTGTCCATCTGGGTGAAAAGATGAAGCAAAATACACTTTCTGTAGTTCACTTAAAAGTTTTTGATTAAGCCCTGGTCTAGAGGTTGACAAGTGGCTGACATGTTTGGGGTAGAAAAATGATTTTAACATTATAAAATTTAATTTTGGGGTGAGAGGCAGCGTTGCCCATGAATAAAACAACTTTGGTACCTTGTCACAAAATTTTACAGTTAAAAGTCTTGAGCCGTCAGTCATGATCTCTCTCGTCAACCGCGTTTTTTTTTATTTGCCTGACATTCTATGCAGAAATTATTCAAATTGATCCCCTTAAACATCTAGGCTTAAGGGCTTTGTCTATTATTACTGGAGGTTTAAAATCATCTTCCATGTTTGTATGTAACATAATTGTCAACCTTCCTTTCATTGTTATTCCCTCCTTTGCACATTTTGCTTTTTAATGCCAATGTTTTGTTTGGCAGAGCTCTAAAGAATAGTGCAGTCTCATCGCAATTAAAAATGTTAGTTTTCGAGTAGCCTTCACAAAGATCAGCCAATTTCATTGCCCACTCTGGCACAAAGTACAAAGTAAGTGTCCACAGTCACTGCTTCACCACTTTACGTGTAAAATACTGTGTGTCAATTTAAGTCCACATTGTCTAATTATTGGTAATTTCCAATACCATTTCTCTTATTTAAGGGCTGGAAATAGATAAGCAAATCCACATGTATGTAGATTTGTCAATAGCTAGACCAGATGTTTTAAAAATGATTTTCAGTTCATCGTTCCCGTTTTCTAACTACTTTTTAAAAACTTTTCTTTATTGTTAAAGTTTCAGCAGCATGGGTTTTCCCAATTTCGACTCTTAAAGCAAGACCACTGACACTGATTTCTTTTTTTCATACACTTCAATTAACCCAGCATTTTCTTTACTAAAAGAATATTTTTTCACACTCATATCCATAAATCATTTCAACATAAAAAGGACAGGAAAGAGAGATAGAAAGTAGGTGACTTACCTGATATTCACAGATTGCAGGCTTCCATCAGAAAGTTAGGAAGACATTTTCAGCTAGCTGATCACTGGACCTCAGTCGTCAGCTAGTCGGTCAATGGAAATGTCTTCCTAACTTTCCGATGAAGGGGACAGTGCCTCCAAAAATTTAAAGAACTCCAAACTTCACAAGGTGCCTACCATCTATGAACCTCAGGCAAGTCTCCTACTTTCTATCTCTTTTTCCTCTCCTTATTAATTATATATACATACATATATAAACACACACAAAAAACTGGATAGAAAAGAGGGATACAGAGGTTGACATATCTTAACTTGATAGTTAGCATTGGCAGACTGGAAAGCAGCAACATCAAATTTTCAAGGGCTTGAGCTCTCTTGTTCAGGACAGTACATCTGCTGGTGTGACAGACATGTTGAGCACCTGACTGGCTGCCGAGTGTTAAGCTGCATACCATCTTGAAGAAGTGAGCTCAAGCTTAAATTTTGAATCGTTCCTGCATCCCAACTAGACAACTCCTATTACTGATTTAAGGTAATTGTTCTCTGTCCCTCTTTCCAATCCATTTAAAATCAGATTCGTTTTTTAAAAACAAAAGGTTGAATTTTAAAATTATTACTGAATATTCATTTGAAATTATTTCAAAAAACTATTTTAATAGAAAGCCAAATCATAATTTAATGGAAAATTTCTAAAAGCTTAAAATTCATACCAGATATATCTGGACTATTACTTCGACTTCTGTGCAGTTTTTCTCTGCGTACTTTTCTCTCTCGATCTTTAATCCTATCATCTTGTCTCACATCTCTATCAGGTGGTGACATTTGGCCAACTTTACCTAGATCCCATTCTCTCACAGAAGTCTGAACCTATAAACATTCAACATTTCCGTTATTGGCAAAGGCCACTAATTACAATTTACACGTAAGCAGCATGGTTAAATTTAAATTATGATAATTTAGTAATTAATCAAAAAATAAGAATCAATCAATCTTACAAATTGAAATACTATTTCAAATATACTGACCTTTATATTTCTAGAATGTTCCACAGCTTCTAATGGAACATGCCTTTCCTTCACTTTACCTCTTTCCCTCTCTCTCTCTTTTTCCTTCTCTCTTTCACGATGTTCCCGTTCCCTTTCTCTGACTTGTTCAGCAACCCAATCTTCTACAGAATGTTCAATCTTTAAAGGCTCAGTTTTCCTAGGAATCTGATCAGCTTCACTCATAGCTTGAGCCAATTCCATATCCTCTTTTTTCCCGAAGTCTACACATAACTGTTTAGGATTTGATACAGGCCAACGAACACCATGAAGTGCATGTCTTGTTTCACGAGCTTCTGCTTCAGTTTCATACTGCCAATATGTTAATAAATTAGAAAACTGTTGAGCACTTAAACTCAGAATTAAATTTCCTTATGACCAATTATGTTAATCACAAAATGTTTGAATAATATTAGATGAAAATTAATTTTTAATATTAGTACAAACACAAGACATTATGACACACCAACAAATAATAATTAATAAGGACAGGAAAGAGAGACATTAGGTATGATGACATTCTGCGACTACAAACCCCAGCAGGATCCAGAATAATCAGCTTCGCCGAAGATATAGCTGTTCTGGTCGTCGCAAAAGTTTTAAAGAGGTGATGCAGATAGACAACAAAGCACTACTCCAAATAGATCGGCGGCTGAGGACAAAGGGTCCCCCTACTTGCAGACAAGAATACGGAGGCGATGATGATTTCAGGAAGGAAGAAAAGGAAGACAGTTACCCTCAGGATCGGCAACTGCCAAGTTAAATCAAAAAAGATAATCCAATACCTGGGAATCATCATCGACAACAGACTGACACACAAAGATCACCTCCAGCAAGCTGGAAGAAAAGCGGCAAAGATAACGGCTGCCTTGGCGAGGATCGTGCCGAACATTGGAGGACCAAGGATACCAAGAAGAAACCTCCCAGTAGGTGTCTCTAGAGCTATACTTCTGTATGGAGCCCCAATATGGAATAGATCTATGAAAGTGGCTATGTACAGGAGATTCATCACATACGGAGGACAGAATCAGCGCCCTTTGGGATGCGTGTGCATATTGCACGGTATCAGACGACGCTGCATCAGGCATAGCCGGAATGCCGTCAGTCGATATAGTTGTGGACAAAAGTCAAATACTACGGGAGAATGAAGGAGGAAGAGCAGAGGAAAGGGCAAAGACCATCCAGGAATGGCAGCACAGGTGGGAGGCAAGAAATAAAGGAAGATGGACCCATAGGCTGATAAAGACAGTTTCCAAATGGGTGGCACAGAAGCACGGAGAGTTAAACTTCTACATGATTCAGCTACTGACAGGTCACGGGTGCTTCTGACAGCACCTGTATAAGTTTAAACAAGAAGTGTCGGCAAACGGTCCTGAATGCCACATTGAGGAAAACGTGGAACATGTTTTTTTTTGAGTGTCCATGGTTTGCTAATGATAGGAGATACCTCAAAGGAAAAGTGGGTACAAAGGTAACGCCTGAAAACCTAGTCGATATTATACTACAGGAGTTGCGAAGACTAGATCTAAAGACCTAGTGAGAACCTTAGATAACCCTGTGTACAATATATAAACCATGACTAGAAATGTAATCATAAGACAGTGTAAATAGGCTAACAACTAAATGGACAAATATTAGGATATAATATGTGGTATATATAAATTAAGAATGTAGGTATAGGTCCGCGTGTATAAGGGGCGACTGAATGTAAATATAATTGATGGTGCGTAAGCACTACGACTGCTTCCAGCAGAGTAATGTCTCACGGCGGTCCTGCAGGCTTTTGCCAACAGGCCACTGGTGTGGAGGATGTTGGTGTATAAGGAGTCATTATCTATGGTAAACAGGAGTGTGTCCCGCGGAAGTGGTTTAGGTAATTTACGGAGGTGATGGAGCAAGTGATTGGTGTCTTGGATGAATGATGGGAGATTTTCCATTATTGGGTGAAGGAAATCCTTTCAGTGTCACCAGTGACAATTGGGTAACCAGAGACCCCAGGTTTATGTATCTTTGGGATAAATGTGGGTGATCTGGGGCTTTTCGGAGTTCAGCTTCTGATGAGTCGGGAGGCTGAACTCCATCTGTGGGAACTTTCATTTCAGCATGTCCTACAGTCCAGACAAAGCCCTGGACTCAACATCCTATAACTCTTTATCTCCAACCTACCCCCCCCCCCCCAAAGCACGAGTCCATTGGAATTGTATACACAATAAAACCTTCTGTGTGTGTGTATACCTTGCCTTTTGTTTGAATGGTGGTTGTATGTATGTATGTATGGAAGTGTGTATCAATATTTAAATATTGACACCTCTAAGGATGGCTGTGTTTGAATGAATGTGTCAAGATGGGGGTGTTAGTATGCATCTCCCCAACCCCCATCAAGTCCTTGCCTCTTCCCAGACCATCATTGAGAGAGCAAGTTGGTGACCTGGTGGGGTCAATTGTTTACGACCCAAGTTAGCAGAGCAGCAAATTTTGGCTGCTCAGTCGTCGGCTAGCCGATCACTGGAAATGTCTTCCTAACTTTCTGATGAAGGGGGACGGTGCCTCCGAAAATTCAAGTACTCTAAACCTCACAAGGTGTCTACCCTCTATGAACCTCAGGTAAGTCATCTTCTTTCTATCTCTCTGTCCTTTCCCCATTAATTATATATATATATATATATATATATAAAACTAATCTGTGACACAACACACACACTCCTATATAGTAAGGATAGAAATGATATGCTTGTAATAGACTTATTCTCAACAACAAAAAAAGGCAAATGTTAAGCGGAGAGAAATGGAAGAAAGACAGAAAGACTGAATATTCGGTATTGTCATGACTTGAACCCAGATCATCACAGAGCCCTCGCTTCAGTTGTCAGGTGCTTTAACCAATTCATACGCAGCACTGACTTAATGAATACTGTCACTCTTCTCATTATGTTTTCGGTGGGATGGATAGAGGAGTGGGACAGAAGAGTTTGGAACACCATTTAGGAAAAATTACAATTAATGAAATGTTTTAAACATGACAAAGTTACACACATTGTATAGAAGTGTGGTACAAAGGTAGGAAACTAAACACAGCATTTACAACTTACCCGAACATAACATTTCGACTTTATCTTATCAATCCAAAAACCACCATCAACTATTGTTCCTGTTCGAGCAAGCAATTCCCTAAGTTGATTTACAGTAAATGGTCGCACAAGATTTGTTATGAACAACACTTCAGATGATTTATGTCTAGGTGGGCTCGGTGAACGTTGCAATGTTCTTGCATCATCTGACACAATTGAAATTTTGCGAGGTGCTTTACCTAGAAAAATACAGATAATTAATTCTCTTACTAAATTATATTTAGTACATCTACTATGATAGATATTTTTTGATTTGTCAACGAATTTATAACTGTAACAATTCTTGAGTAAACATAGATTTATTAGTTAATAAAAATGTTCAGTTCAGTAATGGTAATCATTTTATCATCTTGGTTTAAATTAATTTAAACATTCATTACCAAAAGAAGTTGAATACAACTGAACATGTAGCTTTCCAAATGCTACAAAATCTACTTGCAGATAGTGAATTGGCCCAAGAAACAAAGAGACAGTTGGACTGTACGAAATACAGAATATATTAACATAATGAAAATAAATGTGAATACTTAAATAATTGTATGTTTCAGCTAACTGTAGCCGTGCCAATACATCTATTGATCGCACTGTTCTTAATGGTTAGCGTGTCTTGATGAATATGGCATGTAGTAGATACCTAACTGAAGCCATCATTTTACCAAAACAAACTAATAATTGAGGACATTTTACAATTTTAACTTTACTAGCTAAGAGAATAATAAATAAAAATGAAATATGTACATCCATGAAAAAAGTTACACGATATATATAAAACGTGTGTTTAAAGGATACTAGTTTACACAAAAAGAAGTAGCCAAATTACAGATAAAAATAAGAAATACAATTAATGCCACACAACCTATCAGCAATCTTTGCTGCTTTTATCACATGGACTTTATCACCTGGTTCTTTTGGCTCTTGTTCTTTTGAATCACTTGACAAAAGCAACAAGAACTGCAGAAACATTGGGTGATATTTGAATTTATCACTCATTTCTATGTGAGGGCACATTCACACGAGTCTTGCAGTAGTCCAGTCTAGTCAAGTCTTGTGCAAGGCAAAGTATTTTTGTGTGAATAGCACCTTAGGACAGGCATAGTCATTCGCCTCCCAGCCTTCGCCTCAACTCCTCTTCCCAACAAACCCTAGGGACATGGACAATTTCTCTACCTTCCAGTGGCTGTGATGGTTCCCAAACGCATTTTAGCATATTGGCAAAACCTCCCGACACTTCAGTTTTCATAAGTTCAAAAGTATTTGAGATGATGTTTTGTACTGAAAATTCCAAAGTGTTATATCAAGTTGGTTACTTCTGCAGAATTTTTCTGATGGATGTTATTCAGTAGCATTTTGTTACATTTGTAGTGTATCCAACTATATTACAGCATAACATTGTTATAAGACCTCAGGAGTTGTAAGTAGACTTCTTTTAAATAATATATTTTATTTTGGATGCTGTCATCAGATATTGGGGTGAACTTTAATGACATCTCAGAAGGATGCTTTTACAATGCTATGCTAAGGTCACATTCCCAGAGTAGTTGCTGGGAAAATGACAAGAGAATGAGGAAGTAACATAATGCTTTGCCCACCTCCATCAGCATTTTACAATATGAATAATTCTCGAGATATATACAGGTTTAGTAGTCTAATTTTAGAATAATGTTGTACCCCTAATGGGAATCAATTTAGAAAATATAACCTTCGATAAATGAACGTTTTTCAATTACTACAAAAGAAAAAATATACGGGCGAAATAAACGGCGATTACCGACTAATTTTGTTTCGGTTACACAGAACGGTAAATTTTTATCATTCACTGAACGTGGCTGGAATAATTTGAAGAAGAATAATACATTTTGATAATAGCGGAGAATAGTATAACAGATGATAAGATTATTTAACTCCCCAAACACTAAGATGATTTTTAGATATAGTCTTTTCAAATAACTTTCTGAATACTCTTGAAAAAATATGGACTGACAAAACAAGTGGACTACGAAGATGCAACAGGAAGTGAATTAACAAGAAGTAAACGAAAAATGTAAACAATATAAAACTCAATATTACTGTGAAACGTGTAATAATTTCTTTTCTTTTTTGTATACATTCAAAAATAATCTTTCGAAAATGCTTTTATCTTAAAAAAGTTGATAAAAACAGAATAATTGATGTATTTCATTGAAATAATAATTATTTACTTTATAATATTATGTATATGCGTTACAATATGAGGTGCAGGTCTTTTAACCACAGCAAAAACCACATTCCGCAGAAATAAAATTGAAAAAGCGGTCGACAGCAGAGTGAGGCTCTACCATCTGAATGGAATTGTGTGACACACTGCAAACCGGATGGGACAGGGCGCATCTGCTGACTCATAGTCTTCAGATAGTCAGGCAGGGAAGACTGCATCCCTTCCTGCCTCAAATATAGGATTAGTCAAGTTTTACCTATATTATCATAATATTTTATCTGGACGGCTACCTTACCACAATGCAGTTAGCCTTTGACTAAGAGTCTGAAACTAATGTGTGAACAGTTCCTAATTGAAAATAAGTTATAATATATTTAAAAGGTGAGGGTGTGAAAAGATATGCAAAATGAAAGCTTAGAAATGATGATTTATAAACAGCAGGTTATGATTTAAGGTTCTTAGAAATAATGCCAATTTGAACTGTTTTTAAAAAATCAACATATTTCACCTCGTTCTTCAGTATTTGCTACAACAGTCTTTGGAGCTTCTGGCATCATAACAAATGGTTTTTCTTCTATTTCTTCATAACTGTCTTTTTCAGCAGGCTTTTCACCTTCAAGAGTCCAACTATCATCAAGCTCTCCTTTAGATTCAGTTGGACTATCATCTTCAGTCAGTTGAACTTCACTGATGGAAAGAGGTTTAGCCCCAGGAATTAAGTTCTAAACAAAATTGCATGTTTTGTAATTAATATTCCACATAATACATATCCAATGAATATGCAAATACTAGAAAAATGCTTGTTATATGAATGATTACAAACAAAAACATTGAAATATTTTTATATGTTTCACTTATACCACTAAATGCTGTTATTTGAAATCTTAAAAAAATCTGAAAATGCTTTGTTCTTTGAATCAGAGATTTATATTTAATTAAACATCTATTTTATAGAGTAACCTAACAAAATTTGTTTTTTATAATCAATATTAAACAGAAAATAGTTTTACTTACTTTCAAAGAATCAGATGATATGGATAGAATGGGTTTCTTGACTGGACGACAAATTTTACTAGCACCCCATCGCCGTTTACGAGAACTGCTCCTAACTGGTTCTGTAATAAAGAAATTACAACAATTGTTGAATCTTCTCACAATAGTTATTTAACATAAATAGCTCGTGGTGAGATTCCATTAAAGGAGATTTTGTTTTCAATGTGAAGGGTGAGAAGAATATAGACAGCAATTTATAAGATGTACATTTTATAAATTGCTATGATAAAAATGAAAAAGGCTTTATACAATAACTTGCAAGGTTGTAAAAATGTGCATAAGTCACTAAAAAGTGATTATCACCTATAGATATTATCAAATGAGAGCAGATTTGATCTCTAAATGCTTCCTTCTACCAATGAATTGAAATGAGATGATGTGACAAGGTTTTTCCAATTTTTATTCACTAAAAGTCAGAATTGCTGTCATTTGAAGACCTTCATAAGGAAATTGTAATATGTGTAGTTGCCTTCTGAAATTAATTAATTCTCCGTATTGTGTGAAAACCATAAACCACAGGCGGTAATATGAAAACATATGAGAAATGTTTGTCAAATGAAAAAGGAAAGTAAATAGAAGGCATATACAGAATATCTAATTCAAGTATAATTGTTGTAAAGTAACTGCATATAGATTAAAAATGCTGCAACCTAAAGACATAAATTTTTGGAAAAATAAAGTGTTTATAGCTAACTGGCAACCGTAACCCACTATCCTAACATGATTTACGTTAACAAGACTTATCACATAATAAGTTAGAATAAATTTAGAAAATCTTACCTTCTACTACAGCTTGCATTTCTACATGCTTCTGAAACAGTAAAAGGTTAATTTCAACACTTAAATGTATATTACTCAATAATTAATAAAATAGTTAACATTTTTCATTCATAGTATGTATACGTGATCTTTAATAATGGTTACAATACACTTATGAATCAAAACAAAATCCATGAGGAACAAATAAATATTGATTACTTCACAAAATGTTGTTAAAATTACTTTTGCCACACAGACCAATGAAATTATTAACTAAGAACAAACATCTGAAGCATATGTAGCAAATTTTTACAATTGAAAAACTTTTTCTTTAACGTCATAGAATTGGGGAAGATTCATTAACAATGAAAATATTTTTGGTGTTAAGTACAGAAAATATATCATACCACTTGATTCCATTGACATGACACCAGGAACTTCTAGTAGCAAAGGTACTTGGTTTCAAAATAATGTAAGCAGATGCTCACATTATTTTAAATATATATTTTTTGTGTGACACCTGCATTCAGCAAATTAGTAATTTCTAAATAATCTATTTTATTATTCTTTAATTGATGATTGTAATATATTACATGATTTTAATAATTCTGGGCAGAATATGCATGAGGGTATGTTTTCCTTTTTTGCTTCTCACTTTTAGAATATTTGTTGAAGTAAATTTAAAAAGTAAAATACTGTACTTTGCTCACATATCCCGTATACAATAAATGAGCTAAAACATAAAGATGGTACAAGTTTGGTCAACATCTAACATACGAAGTCAAGATTGTAACCATAACAGGAAGAAATCCATAGCAAGATATAAGTTAAGTGTAAAATGAATTCATACGTGGAAAACGCTAAATCTTAAGACTGAGAAACCCTTTAAGAAAAGTACATTAATAACCAAAATATTTACTTCCATGAAGTCAATTTACACCTACCTCAGCCTCTTTTGAATCACATTCTGATTTCTCAGTTGTTGCTTGACCTTCACATACATCATTCTCTTTCTCTTCTTGACAATAGTTAGACCTAAAAACAAGGAATTTTATTTATAATAGTTTAACGTCATCTATAAATAATTTTAATTATTTATAACCTACCCTGTTCTCTTCAGCCTCACTCTTTCATAATGTCTTACTGGACTTGGACTATGGCTTGAACGTGATGAATGATGTCGTTTTCGGAATATCCTAATTTCTTCTTCGTCATTCTCTCTTCTATTAGGACTGACACTTCGTCTAATCTTAATTCGCCGTTCTTTATTCTCTTTAGTGCTAGATAAACTATTTTTTTCAGTTTTCAACTTTGATAAATCACCATTACTTTCTTGCTCATGGCATTCTACAGCACTACTAGGTTTTCTACGTAATTTCACTCTGTTTGGGTGTTCTGAAGCAAGAGCAGGTTTGGTTTCACTTTCAGAAAACTTTCTCATGAATTTTGGGGAAGCTCTCTTACTTTCTCTGTTGTAATGCTTCTCTTCCCGATTTATTTTCTGTCCATTATCTTTTTCAGATTCATCTGAATCACTTCCCTTTTCTGGTTTTCCTTCGTCTGTTTCATAATCAACTTCATCCTTTACACTCAATTTTTCATCTTCATATTTCTCTTCAGATTTATTTTCAGATGTTGGGGTACTGCTCCTTCTACCCACATCTTCACAACCTTCTTTGGACAACTTTTCTTCTATGAGTGTTTTACTAGATTGCTCTAAATTAACATCAGATTTAAGTTCTTCTGACACATTAGACACATCTGCCTCATCTTTTGATGCAACAGTGGATGGGAGTTCAGTTTCATTATTAGTAACTTGAGAGGTTTGCAGATCAGAAATAAGCTGTTTACATGAAACTTTCACCTCTTCATTTTCTTTCTCTTCTGTATTGGAATCGTTCTCATCTCCAGCATTAACTTCCTCTTCTTGCAAATCTCTGTGATCTTTACAGGATTCTTCCTTTTCTACATACTTTTCTTTTTCTTCTTCATTATCTTTTCCTTCATCATTACCTTCCACATTTTGCAAGTCTTCACTTTCTGCTAGTGACTCTTGCCCTTTTTCACACAACTCCTTCTCTTCAATTGAATCCTTCCCTTTTTCACACAATTCCTTCTCTTCAATTGAATCCCTTCCTTCCTCACACAAACCTCTCTCTTCATGTGAATCCTTTTCTTCACACAAACTTCTATCTTCATGTGAATCCTTTTCTTCACACAAACTTCTATCTTCATGTGAATCCTTTTCTTCACACAAACTTCTATCTTCATGTGAATCCTTTTCTTCACACAAACTTCTATCTTCTTTTAAATCCATTGCTTCACACAAATCATTCTTATCCTCAGACAAATCTTGATTTTCATCTGTGTTACATGTCTCATTATTATTTTCAGTCACGTCACTAACCACTTCAGGTTGAGGATTATCAATTGGTTGTGGTGATTGAGATTTCTTTCTACATACTAAATCATTCAGAGGGGTGCACTCTTCATGATCTATCGTGTCACAAGATTCACCTTCTAGTTTATTTCTAAAGTTATCAGATTCTTTAGATTCTAATGCTTTACTCTCTTCCTCAAGACTTTCATTTTTGTCACTATTTCGCCTTCTACTGGACCTATAAATAAGATGAGATGAATATATTTTTTTTCAAACAATTCCAGCAATTTTAATTATACAAGTAAATATTATCTTAACCTAAAAATAATTTATAATTCAATTGTGAGAAAATACATCAAAAAATGTTTGAAAACTGAAGAATAATTGCAGACATTATGACCTCTTTAACACAATTGTTACTATTAAAGGAAACAGAACCATTTAGTTGATACAAATTAAGTAACCACAAATTTTTCATTTACAATTTAACTTTTTTGGGGGGGTAACAGACTACATGAATGTGATCCAGAAAATGGCAACACCCGTTTAATAGCATAGGAAGGAAGCCCCTGGTCTATAGTTTTAGAATCCTACCTGGTGATTCACCTGAAAGAGATGCAGGGTAATCCCTAGAAAAGGTACCTGAAATATAAAGCCAGTGTCGGAATTTAGGGAATTTTTAGTCACACACTTTCGATTAATTCATGGGACTGTTGTGGGTGGAGTCAGCCTAATTCGGCTTAATAAGTGGGGCAATTGTAGGAAGAGTGAGCTTTTTCAACATAATTCATCACAATACTCCAAAAATTTCCCTGCATTTCAGATAAACAATCCATACTATCCATGTCAATTATTTTTACAATATCACATCAACTTGCACATTGGAGCTCTGTTATAAGAAACTTTTTTGGCTCTTTTCCTTTCGAATGAAAGCAGTAATGTTTCAGAACCACTGTGACACGATGAGAAGGGGATTCAATGGCATCAGGTGGTTGTTAGCTGACAATTCAACAAATCTACAGATATATTTATAAATGAGACAATTAACATTTACCTTTGTGCTCTGTGAGATTTGGGTTGTGACACTGATTGTTCCAATAATTTCTTTGCATCACTTATTGCTTTAGACCGTGTTACTCTATCTCTCTCTTTAGGTTCACTTTCTTCTTGCTGTAAGAATAGAAAGGTACAGCATTCAATATAAGTTGTAATGTTAAGACACGTTGGATGAAAAGTATTTGAAAATAGATTTACAAATACAATAAAAGTATTATTTTCTAATGTTCTCATAGTTATAGGGGAATGAGCTTTTTGACTAATTCATAGCGCAAGTATGATAGAGCTTTTTCAATGTTAATTCATGGGGCAAACTCCCCCTGAGTGGGGTTTTTCAACTTAATTCATCTTCCAAAGACTAGCCAGTGTTTTATTCAAACAATTATCATGAACAATTTACAAATAGCAGAAAAATTTATTTAAAAAAACAACAGGAAACAATACGAACTTTTGAGTTACTTTCTTCCCAAAATGAAGTATCCTCTTGCCAGTCATCAGAACAATCTTTGGATTTTTCCTCTTTACTTGAGCTTGCCTCAACTACTTCTTGCTTTTGCCTAGATCTACGAAGACGAGACTGTATTCCACCAGTTTCAATTTTTTCAGGTGTTTTAATTGTCGGCTCAACTTTTGGTTCAGTTTCAACTGCTGGACTTTTAAGGGGTACATTATCCTCATTGCCAGAATCATCCCTTTCAGGGGATGGAGATGATGACTTCTTACGCCTCTTAGAATGACGTCGAGATGACCGACGGGTACTTCGTCTTTCAACAGGTTTATCTTTCTCCTTCACTTTCTCGCTGTCCTTGTCTTTAACTTTTTCAGCATCCTTCTCCTTTGCCTTATCAGTTTTTCTTTTCATGATTCAAAAATCAAGGCTATAAAATTTAAAAAATAAAAATTGTGAATTCCATGACAAATATGCATACATAAATTAAGGAATTGTTTACGTTAAATTGTGTTTAATAACTGAAAATCCTACTTATCTGTTTGTAATAAATAAGTTCATTACATATTAATAGCAACTAATAATCAAATTACTACGAAATTAAAAGAAAAATTTAATGTTATGGAAGCAAACTGAAAATTAATTTGAGTATAGAATCATTGTAAGTAAACGGCGTCTCTCAAAGTAATTACAGTATTCTACTAAAATTTACAAAGTATAATATTGTCAAACAAGTAAAAATATTTAAATCCCCAATGAAGTACATCGGCAATAAATCGGGCAAATAAATAAACATCAAACTTTGTTAAACCTCATATTTGCAGATAATGTAATAATAAAAACATTCATGTGGTTGCAATGAAAATGCACTGCAAAGTAATAGAAAGAAATAACCGCCACTACTAATATATAAGCTATCAAGTTTAAAACAAATTACTTACTGCTTAAATTGCTGTTAAATTGTAAGATTTAACACAGCGTGTTTAGCGTTATTTTAATAAGCACAGTAAACCGAATTAAAATTCGTTTGGAAAAGTTATTTATGAAGTAACTAACCGCACATTCGACACTTGCCAAAGAACATAGATAGATCTATATTCAAAGATGTTATACTTCTACAAAAAAAACTGGTATAATTATTAGCAAAAAATAGTAAATAGATGGAAACAGTTTTAAGGGAAGTTATTGAATTTAGCAATGAATAAAAAAATTGATATAAAAACTGGGACACAATAATGATGGGCGAAAGAGGTAACACTAGACAAAGGAAATTTATGATCACATAGAGTTGACTGTGATTATTGCTAGAAAAAGAGGTGCAGTGTGTTCAGTAGCGTATAAACATACGTCAGTGCTGCACTGACAACTAAATCCATCGCTGACACGACTACAGTGCCTCAGGTTTCTTGAAACGTATGAACAGCGTGCCAGACTTGATTGGCACAATCCTACACTCTGGCCTCATAGGATCCCAGTTGGTGGCAGAATTGATTACACCCGTCCGTTATTTCAGGAGCTTTCGCCTGTTATCAGACTGTGAACACTGTACAAGAGCTGACTATAGTTTGTGTTTTCGATTCATGTGCAGTGGTGGGTTGTTTGGTTCAGCAAGCGCTTGCAATCAGTATTTCCAGCTATTGCCTACTTCAAGTTTTTATTTAGAAACAAGGAAGGTGAAAAGTAGAAAAGGATGAGGAAACAGAAGAGTGAGTGGACTCGCGATCAAGTGTTGAGACTTGTCCACCACGTTCCCATACTGACTACATACAGAATGAAACGTAGCAATATTTTTTCAGGAGATTGGTTCAGAACTCTCCAAGGAGACCGACGATGTGGTTAGAATATAGAAGAACCTCCGTTGTAATAACGCAGAGCTGAGGAAGAGATCTAGAAGCGGACAAGCTCTCGAAAGGACAGTTCCATGGGATACATTTCAACAATGAACTCGATGTATGCAAAAGTTGACGAGAATGTTGCTTTATCAACATCTTCAATAGTAAGGAAAGACGGGTGAAAAGTAAAAACAATGTTCTTTGGCAAGTGAATGGATGTTTCTATTTATACAACATAATTTTATTATTTAATGTTCATAATACAACTGTTCATAAAGTACATAAAATAGTCCACGGGTCTCAAAATGTAAAATAATAATAATCAGTCATCTAAGGGCTGCTTATTATAAAATTAAAGTCTTAATTTTGAACACAGTTGGTATATTTACTTCAAATATGTTTTACTGCCAGATCACCTCCCTATCTGTCATCTGTACTTTTGTATCATGGGCCTCGGAAGTTCAGTGTGTTCAACACTGGTGCCATGGAGTTACAAAGTTATTTTCTTCCCTCCATCTACTAAGGACTACATTCCTTTGGCCGGATTCAAAATCCAGATCATCCGGAGCAGCATAAACATTTGATTCTTTTATTAAGAATTATGTAACCTTGCTGAAGCTATACCGAATGTATTATCTGAATTCTAGCTCTAGAGCCATTCTCAAGAAATTCTTATACGTTGAGGCATCACCTTGCCTCAACTCTTCCAAGTTGTTAATGTAAGCATGTGTAGCCATTCTACGCTTGCGTTTCTGTATTTTTTTGTTTATCTTCTTCCATAACGCTAACACGGCAGCAAGTTTCTGTCTATAAAGCACGGACATTATGCGTACGAGAAAAAAAAATTCAACTTCGTATAAACAATATTTCGGTAATATGCAACATCACAGGCGAACTTTCAGAGGCTTCTAAACGAGCAAGTTTTTACGGCAATATGTAGTCGGCAATCATGGCCAAGCAATATTGCCCAAAATCCAGCAATATTTCCGGCAATATATCACTATTGCTGAGCAATATTGCCCGTATTGCAACCACTTGCGTGGTGTTGCCGGTGAGTTTGGTCCGGTATCGAAAATATGCAATATTGCCCGGCAATACTAGTCCCCAGACCTCACCTAGAGGTCTCTGTGGCCAATCAGCTGAGTTAATAATTAATATAAGTTGTGGTTAGCGTCGTGTTTCGTATAAATATTATTCATTATTTCAATCATGGATTCGCCGAACGAAAAAATTATTGCATTTATCGATGTAGTTCACACAAATTCATCAATTTGAGACGTGGGTCATTAGAGAATACCAAGAAAAAAAAAGTTTGGTAAACAATAGCCAACAAATTTTACAACTTGTGAAACATATATATTTGTCATTTATTGAAAAGTAGCAAAAAATAATAACAAAGTAATTTCTCATTTTTAAAATAATTTTTCAGCAAATAAAGAGGTCTAGCCTGTAATTAAATAAATTCAATTAATCCTTCCTTTAAAACTACGCAAACTTCAATCGAATAGTCGGACACTGAATGAATAAGTCAAAGATGTATACGGCATTCCCGTAAAAATAATTTTTTGATAATTGCCAATCTCGTATAGATCGGTGTTATATTCCCCATCACCGTATCCTTTTTCCCTACAATGACCTCTATTGTTGAAGGAAATATTCAGTCTTCCTTTGACATAGAAGGCGACGTTTTTGAATAGATAGCCAAAAATCAGTTCGTTGCTTCAATTTTGAATTGTTCATTTAAAAAGGTCGAAACCAGGTTCTCATTTTCTTTAGTTTATCACCACTAACGATGCGCTAATAAGAACTTTATTTTCGGCCATATTGCTTTACTACGTGTAAGCGGGAAATGTTCCGGTTACAATGTGGCCGCAATATTGCCGGGATATACATTGCAACACATTGCCGTCAATATTGCCGGGCCATAATTTTCAGAAATATTGCCGGCAATGTGAAATTTTTGGCGCTCGTTTACGAGCCCCTTTCCAACCTGTCGAAGTAGCCACAGAAAACATAGTAGTAAAAACTTGTATGAGAGTTCACTGCCCGTTCTATAGTGAGGGCAGCACTTCCACACAGTTGTCAGTGAAGGACTGCCCACAATGACAGTGCACAGCCAACAAACATCACTTCCTTAAGAGAATAATTGATTCTAATTAAGCAAATATACGCACATTATAAATTACTAATAATAAATAGACTTTAAATCATGGAGGAAGAGTAGAATATGGGTATTAGTAGAAAGAAAACACAAGGTGATGGAATGTAGTATGGGAAGTAGATTAAAAAACGAGGTGTTAATTTTGGAAGGGATATTTTGAAGGAAGTTAAGGAATTCTGCTACTGGGGAAGCGTAATAACTAGGGATGGTAGAAGTATAGCAGTCAAAGAGTAGGATAATGCAGGCAAGTATGAATATTAGGAAATCATTATTAAAAATGTTCGTTTGGCGTTATATTTGTGCGAAACATGAAAGGCAGGAGTTGCAGACAGTAAAAGAATAGATGATTTTGAAATGTGGTGCGATAGGAGAATGATGAAAATCAGATGGGTGGATAGAGTACTAACGAGGAAGTTCTAAATAGAATAGAGGAAGAGCGAACAATATGGACGACTTTGACCAAGAGACGGGATAGATTAATAGGCTACATTTTGAAATATGAGGGGCTTGTAACATTAGTATTAGAGGGAAGTTTGTAGAGTAAAACAGAAGAGGGAGGCTAGGATGGAATATGCTAAACAGATTAGGGGAGTATGTGGGATATCATAGCTATGTAGATGTGAAAAGTCTTGCGCAAGATAGGAGTGATTACCACAACATACACAGTCTTTGCTATTTGTACAAGAGGAATATTTTATATACAGAAGAAATAGAAATGAAAAGAATGACTTCAGATAAAATACAAGAATTAAGACATTCAAAACCGTTCCAGATTCGCTGCCCCTTTATTTAGGCATTTAAACCCAAAACGGTACAAAATTCAGAGAAATTATAAAGAACTTTAAGCAAGAATTAATTAGTTATTGTGTATTGCACAGGATTCACATTTAAGTACAAATTACAAGTTATTATTTATTGTGAACTAAAGTTTACATTTCGATATGACTTTGATTGTTAAAGAATTGTCATTAACTGACCTTCAGGGTGCATGCTAATGTTACTGAAGTGAGGACTTATCGAGCATGGATTATGATAACATTTATCCAAGAATTTAACAAAATTACAAAATATAAGATTTCTTTCTATTTACTGTACGAAAAGACCTACATTTATTCAATGGCAAAGTAAAATAGCACCAAACTTTCCAAAAAATTAACAAGTGTACAATTTAATACTGGTCATTAAACACCCTCGCCTACTTGTTGAAATAGGGAGACATGTTGATGTCATAAACAAAGAAATTTAGTTTTAGTGAGCTAACGACATTTAACTTACAAACCAAATTATATCTACAATTTTCAGAAATATAAGACACATTTAAAACAATATATCGCGAATAATTTCTTTCAGATCTAATTTATTACTATATTCATGTCAGTTGACAATATTAAGCAGGACACGCATTGCAAACGGCATAACGGTCTGAGACGAATCATTTTTGTCAGGCGACGGCTTCAGAAATGTTTCGACGTGTCGGACGATGATTCATGGACTTATGTCCAAGTAACATACTAATAATAAACCCTCTAATCGCTCTACTTTACTACATCACCCATCAAGTACCTCAGTTTTCCATAGCTCTCCTCTCCCCCCTTTTTTATATGTTTAAAGTATTCAAATTAAATGTGAAAACAGTAATAGTAAAATATATTAAAAATATTATATGGCAACCTACATTTCTTCCCCAGTAATGATATTCCTAAAAATATTAGGTTTTAAATGATAAGCACATTGGATGACATGAGAGGACTAGAACTTCCAGACAGAACTTATAAAATCATAATAATTAAAGTTGCAAAATATTTGATTGAAATATTAAAATTTTGTGTCTCTTTTAATTCAGAAAATAATTTTGCTGTATGTACCAATGTATGTCTGAATCAGGGATCATTTACCTGACTTGTTGATTATTTAGGGTTAATTAATATTTGCTGCTTGATAAAATGCATGCTGATATAAGGAGATGTATTTTTGCAGTTCATCATTGGTTGAATATGTTCATACAAAACCTGAAATTTAAATCCATGAGGAAAAAGCCAATTCCTTTGCTGTCTTACAGAAAAAATGCAAATAATGCATTTTACCATAATATTTTTGAATGTTATATTATTATTTTTTAAATGTTATCAAAAGTATGTTAAAATAGGACTTACTTTAAAAAGTAAAAAGAATAATATATGTTCAGGTGTATTATACTACATTTAAATAGATAAGAAAAAAATTTGTACACTTTGAGAACATTTAAACAAAACATAAGCTTTATTTGCTGGTAGTAACATACCACTATCATCAAAATTACATTAAAAAAGACTTAATTTAAACTAAGTAAAATATCTTCATATAACTCCCTTTAATTTCTGAAAAATTAGTACAAATATTTGAGTATGTTTAGGTAAAAAAAACCTACCAACTATTAAGTTTATATACACAATAAATAAAACATTTAAATTGGAATTTTATGTCTATCAATACATGGGCAGTTATACAAAATGTGTTTACTACACAAGGTGAAAATATTTAATCACTTTAATTGCAAAATTGTATAATCCAGTATGATTTATGAAAAAGGTTAAACAAAAAAAATCTAATGTAGCTTCATTTGGCCAGTGTAGAAGGTATACACAAAAAGGAAAAGTAACATAAAAAAATAAAAATGATGGGAAAATTTATTAAACATGTTAAATGAGAAAATTTCCGATATTTCAGAACTTGATTATGAAAGAAATCCATTTTAATTGATAACTATAATTATGTTAACTCTTAAAGGACACCAGGCTGGAAAATTTGTTAGAAAAAATTATTCTGATTTGGAGTACACAATGCAATTTTATATATAAAAAAGAAAATTCTGTAAACTTATAGTTGAATCAAATATAACTTACTATGTATATTTTAAGTTACCAAAACTGGTGGAGACACGGAGAGGTCAATTCTGTGCAAACTCATCTCCCGCCATTTGTAAGAGCGTAAAAAAAATACATGAAAAAAAAACTACGATAATTTTTTTGTTTATATTTAAAAGTTGGGATTGTTAAAAAAAATAATTTAATAGTAATGTAACATTGAAGTTCATGGGCAACATTTATAGTAAGTTTTCCCTTCCTTCTATAAGAAAATACATGCTACATTAAAATTGTGGTCCAAGGTACAGTTGTATGTGTGTAGTTTAAATTTTTAAAAATATTTAAAATTATCTAATAATTAAAATTGTGCAAAATGTGATGCAAGGAACAAAGTGCTGCCCTACTCATATTTTGAGCAGCTTATTTACAAGGGCAGTGCAGCATAACAAACATTAATAATTTTGAAATATATTTGACAAACATAATTAATTACAAAGTTGAGTTTAAAATTGAAAAAAAATGAGTCATGAATTAAGAATGATGTTTAAAGAAGCCAATAAAAATTTAACTTAATATTTAATTTGAAGTATTTCACTAAAACTATTGGATGCAATGGACCCTCAGGTTACAGATTTAATTGGTTCCTGGACTCTTGACTGAATTGTTTCTAAATGGAATATTCTTGCTCCTATTGAAATATATGTTGATACAATCTGTATGGAACATGTTTTTAGCTGGGACTATGGATACTTGTCCAATAGTTTCTTGAACTGGGTCATGACATTGAGATTCAAAATATTAATCACTCTAGTTACCACTACTTCTTTGGTATGGTGCTACTTAATCAATTCCTGTGGCTTACTTCCTTATTATATATGCCTTTAACCTGACGGCTAGTAGCCTCCTCCAGAAGCTTTTTATCCTCTGATGAATGTCTCACTTTTTTGTATTTTATTTCCTCATTCCTCAAATCAATACTTTCTTCACTAAGCTTCTGCCTCAATCTTAATGTCATAAAAATACATTGTTCTTAGGAGGAGGAAGAACATGGGACTGTAAGAAAGAATTTAAGTACTACGTTAACAGTGTGATTTCGTAAGTTGAATTGGTATATATAACCTAATGAAAAAATTGTTTCCAGAAGACGACCATAATCTGAGAGTCCACTATACTACAAAATGAATATAAATTATATATATCAGACTTTTCAGTTGTTTACATGCTCGGAAGTTATAGCCTGTTTATGAAATCGACTATTGTGTGTTGACAAACTCCACTTTGTTTTAAAATATTTGTTGCAAATGAGACAGGAAAATATTTGATCTTGCTTTGTATGTTTGGAAGCAACATGTCGAACATATGCCTGATATGAGTTGAAAGAATTATTGCATAATGTACACATTACTCGGTTTCCACCTTTAATGAAACAAGGGCCAAAGCTAGCACCATCTGTAACAAAAGAAAAAGATTGCTTATACCTATCATAAGAAAGTCATTTAAAAATAGTAAGTTATTATACAAAAAACATTTTATCTTAAATATGTCACATTGCCATCCATTTTCCAATAAAAATTTATGATAATTCATTTATCTCTTCTACTGATATTATCCTTTCATTCATAACTTATTTGTTTAAAATCAATGTGTAAAATAGTATCATAACAGCTATTCATTTACTAATTGTTCATTTAAATTGTTGTCTGTAAAATTATTACTTGTATGAAAAAAAATCTTTTTAGTAATCAACCTTATTAAACAAGGCTAAAACACAAGTTCATAATGTAATTTACTTTACAAAACTATTCCTCCAATGGTTAGTGTATATCTGAGAGCTACATGTTTAATAATTAACTTTCTTAAGATACATAATTAATGGCACAAATATTGCACTGTAATTGTCTGTAAAGAGGATACAAAATAAAAGGGAAATAATTATAAAACACTTCAAAGAAAAATGCTTAGTTGTTTACTTGCTACATTATTTTTCTTAACATTTAATATACATTACAAGATAACTTTGCCAAAATACATGAAATTATAAAAATTAACTAAGACCAATTGACTATCTTGCATCACTTACATGAATTTAATATAATGCAATTAGTATATGCTTTATGGAATTAAAACATGTTTTGGTTTCATAACATAAATTTAAAAAACTGATCTCCATTTGTAAGATACTTAAGCAATGTTAACAATGTTCCTATAAATAAAATAATATTCAATGAAGGTAACAAAGTTAAAAATTGAATATATTTTATTATCAAGTATAATCGAAACGGAAACATTTAAATACATTTGAAATAAATTAAACAGTACTTGCTCTTTATATTTCAAGTCATAATGTTAGAAAGAGAGAAAGAAAGACTGGTGTAGCTTACCATACCATGAAAACCTTCGACCATATCACAAAATAATCCAAAATTTTATTACTATAATAATTGTTAACTCAATCTTTTGTGTGGTGGCCGTTTCCATCCTAACAACAGCCACACCATATCACACCCATTTGACTATCACAAAATCATATTAATCCTCGTATACATATTGATCATGCTAGGTAATGTGAAGCTGTTATTCTTTATATGAGAACATTTTAGTCTTATTATTAAGTCAAGAATAAAGAATTTGTAAAACAACCATTGTTAAATGTATTTATCTAATTCCCACATATATTAATTAAAATATACAAAATAACAATGTATCTTTATAAAATTATTGATAAGATAGGAATCAATAAGAATTGTTTACAGTATACAGTTACAAATAGTATAATACTGAAAAATATGTATAGGAATTGTATAAACAAGCATCTTTGTCAATTCAAGCCACAGAAACTTTTTTCAAATCTTCATTGAACTGGTTACTAAATAAGAGCTGTTTATACTTCAATTACACTAGGAAACTCCTCGTTCTCTTACAAAGACACTGTCCTTAATCATAACTTTACTAAACACTACCAGAGATGTTCCTTGACTTTACCATTTTGAAAGGAAAAAAATGTTACACACAGTTTATAGGTTACACCGAACAGAGGTTGATAAAGTATCAGTAATATAAATAACAATTTCATGTCAGTGCATAATTAATAAATAAAATAAGTTCATAATAATACCAATTTTTACTGAAAAGCAAAATCTCTTTTAAAAATTAAATTAATATGACAATCTACTAACATCCAAAATAAAAAAGGGCAAGAATTCTACTTTTTACAGTGTCACAAAATTTGAGATGGTGAAATTATGGTGAAAAATAGTAATTTGTAATACTAACTGTTCACTAAAACTAAGCAATTAACCACAGTCTTGTAGAAAGAAAGAGATTTGTGAAACTTAAATTTGCTTCTTCACATTTATTAATGAATTTCCAGATTGCATTTTATCTCAGTTTTAATGATATATAAAGAAAAGTGTAATGTTAAAAATATTTAAAATAGAAAGATTAACTGTCATAGAAATAAAATCTCCATATTCATACAGTTGGCACAGAACACAGCATTGGATATAATCAGCTATTATTTAATATATATTATTATTTTCGGTTTTTTATACTCTATATATATATATAATAGGGAAAGGACAGAGAGATAGAAAGAAGGTGACTTACCTGAGGTTCATAGATGGTAGACACCTTGTGAGGTTTAGAGTACTTGAATTTTTGGAACTCTAAACCTCAGGTAAGTCACCTTCTTTCTATCTCTCTGTCCTTTCCCTATTAATTATATATATATATATCACATTTATACCTCATACAAATGTTAAGTACAAAACTTATTGTTACAATATGGTTGAGCAATGAAAAGCAGCATTTAAGAATTAATCTCTGCACATGAAACACTTGGAATAAAAATTATATAAATTAAATGTAAATTACAACTAAGAAATTTTTTATCATTTCTGAAAATTTAATTATTTTGTGATAATATTAATTATTGATATGTTTGCATTGTTACCCATACTTGACAGAGAATTTATTTTCTTGGCTGGCAGATCAGTCTATACCTGTCCCTAAGACAAAACAAGAATGCCCCTCATGTGTCATAGTCAAAACAATTGGTAATTGATAGTAAATACTAGTAGTAGATGGCTTACAGAATTAGTGAGGGCCACTGCCACCATGTTGGACAGGATAAAGTTCTCCAATTTTCAGATATGTTAGTTTTCTTCCACAGGGTATATACAAAGTGTCCATACCATATATATATATATATATATATAATTTATTTAGAGCAGAAAGTGGGACAGAGCCATTGACTTACCTTAAATTGATAGTACATGTTGCGAGGCTGGGAAGCACCAACATTAACAAGATATTCTCAGGATTCTAATTGGGTGAAAACATTGTAGAAACACAACATTTCAACGGCAGGTACTGCCATCATCTTCAAGTGAAGTGCCAATGCCAAGCTGTCTCCATATTTATATACCCTTCCTAATTAGTCTTTTTCCTAAGTTTTAATAACTTTTTCTTGGCCTCAACAGAGTCACTAAGCTTAAAATTCTTTTCCTTTCATATTAATTGCTTGTATGTATATAAGGAAATTACTTTGTCAGGTTAATTAAAATAATTAATAAGGACAGGAAAGAGAGATACAACGCAGGTGACTTACCTGAGGTTAATAGATGGCAGGCACCTTCTAAGCTTTGGAGTTCTTTAAATTTTCAGAGGCACCACCCCTTTCATCAGAAAGTTAGGAAGACATTTCCAGTGATCGGCTTTCTGATGAAGGGGGTGGTGCCTTCAAAAATTTAAAGAACTTTTAAACCTTACAAGGTGCCTGCCATCTGTGAACCTCAGGTAAGTCAACTACGTTCTCTCTCTCTTTCCTGTCCTTATTAATTGTTTATATATATATATATATATATATATATATATATATATATATATAACACAGTTAATGAGAACAGTAAAGAGAGATAGAAATGTGGTGGCTTACCTGAAATATAAAGCTGGCAAGCACCATGATGAGCGTGTGGTTTTCTTCAAATTTTGAAAGAAACCGGCTCTTTCATCAGAAAATAAGGAAGAGCATTTAGATTATTGGCCAGCTGTGAAGTGTACTCCTCTGGTTGCCTCCAAAAATTTGAAGAGAATACTGTACCCATATGGTGTCTGCCAGCTGAATACTTCAGTCACCACTTTCCTCTCTCTTGCTCTCTTTAAGTCTTAGCTAATTTTATATCTATAGCATATTACTCAAATTTTGAAAAATTATTTTTGCCAAAGGTTTTTTTTCTTCATATAAACTGTTTGAAGGTAATGTGCCATACTTCAAAGAATATTAAACAAATGACATTAAGTAACAACAAATAAAAAATGATTTTAAATTTCAATTGTTTCTGTAAAGCTTTATTCATTCTCAGCAGAGTAAGTTTCAATGAAATGAATCATTTACAGACTTTATAAAATATATCACATTTGTTTAAATTAATGACACTTTCAATTATCTTTTCCATACACCATGAACAATTCGGGTATGTTCCCTTAGGCTATATTTATTTTTGAAAACACGTTGGCAGTAGCTGCATGCTGCTGATGGAATGCCAATATGTTGTGTTCGTATGTGACGTCTTAAGTTTCCCATAGATAGCTTTGCAGCACAGTGTGGGCAATTTTCTACACCAGTAGAAGGGGTTGAAGTATTCGTTGAAATCCCTGAAAAATAGTAATTCAGTTATAAATGCATATTGTTATCTTTAAATGCTTGTGTATGAAATAAGTTATGATACTTGATTTTATTCCTTTTATACCAAAACTTATGACAAGGAAGCTACTTATTAAAAAAATTATAGTATTTGTTTTGTTAAATTATTAATTAAAATTATAAAACACTTAAAAAACATTGTAAGGTTGTTATTTTATCTCTTAAAATTCTTGCACATAAACTGGTTTAGTGAAATTAGATGTTGGAATGATTACAACACTCAGATACTTAATTCACAATTAATTCAAATTTCTTCTGAAACAAGACATTATGTACAAAAATTAAAGCTATGTACAAAGAAATTGTATAAAATTTACTAATCTATGTATATGATGATGCTTGTAATTATTGTCACTAATATAATGAAAATGAGTGGAGTAAACACATCAATAAACTCACCTTTCCCAGAATACAGACGAAAATTTGTATATATTATTGCCAATTTGTAAATAATATAGAACTGCATAAATACTTAATGAAAAATAAGATATTTACTTAGTTAAATCAGATAATTGAAACTGACAGAGAGAAAAAAATGCAGAGAATTAGCACTGGAATGAAGTGAAGTACTTTCACCTCAAGAAGGAGACTTGCACCTCTGAAATTTTGAAATGTTACTTCCTATCCACTGTGAGAAGACCAGCCAGACATCAATCCTCTTTTCCCTGACCATATCAATTATGTATATAAAAACATTAATAAGGACAGGAAAGAGAGATAGAAAGGGAGTGGCGTACCTGAAGTGTGAAGCTGGCAATCACCATGATAAATACGGAATAAGGAAGAACATTCCAACTGAAGTTCAGCCATGTGTGTGAGTGTGGAGTGGTAGGGTCTATTGTTTATGAGCAAAAGCCATCACTAGAAATGCTTTCTTAACCGTCTGATGAAGAGGGAAGTGCCTCCAAAAATGCAAGAATCTCAAACTTTACATGATGCCTGCCATGAGGGAACTTCAGTTAATTCACAAACTGTCTCCCTCTCTCTTTCCTGTCATTAAATATCACTGGAAATGTCTCCCTACAAAAATTTAAACAATTTCAAACCTTATATGGTGCCTACTATCTGTGAACCTCAGGTAAGTCACCTACTTTCTCTCTTTCCTGCATTATTAATTGTTTTAATTAACATGACAATGTCATTTCCTGACCCATATATATATTTTGTTTGAGTCGTCGGATAGCTGATTACTAGAAATGTCTTCATAACTTTCTGAAGGGGGCGGGTGTCTCCAAAAATTCAAGAACTCCAAACCTCATATATATATATATACGAATTGATGATTGAAACGTGACGTCGTCACACACATTGTATATTTGGATAGGGTCTAAGAATAGAACATGTAGGAGAAAGTTGGGAAATTCGCTTTTTAAGTCACAAGCACGGCATAGAAATATGCTCAGAGAAAGTTGTGTGATCAGCGTAGAGAGGAATAGAAGAAGAAAGAAAGACTGAAAATATTAGGCATCGCCAGGACTTGAACCCGGATTGTCACAGAGCCCTGGCTTTAGCCACGAGACGCCTTTACCGATTCGGCCACGATGCCTACACGTCAAATATCATCAGTCTGGGTAGTTAGATTATCTAAGTTGGGATAGATAGTGAAGAGGGATAGAAGAATTAGTAGCATCCATCTAGGATAGAACACAAATTAATGATTGAAATGTGACGTCGTCATACACATTGTATATTTGGATAGGATGTAAGGATAGAACATGTGGGAGAAAGTTGGGAAATTCACGCTCGGCATAGAATATGCTCAGAGAAAGCTGTGTGAACAGCGTAGAGACGAATAGAAGAAGAAAGATTGAAAATATTAGGCATATATATCTCATTAGAACTTCCTTGTTAGTGATTCTATCCACCCATCTGATTTTTAGCATTCTCCTATAGCACCACATTTAGAAGGGTTTGATTCTTTTCATTTCTGCAACTTCTCACATCCACGTTTTACACCCATAGAATACCACGCTCCCTACGAAAAGTTTTAGCAACGATTTCCTAATATTCACACTTATATTACATGCAAGTATATTCCTCTTTTTCACAAAAGCTTTCCTTGCACGTGCTATCCTACTCTTTATGTCTACTACACTTCTTCCATCCCTAGTTATTTCGCTTCCCAAGTAAAACTAAACTTGTAAATTTATAAATTAATTTTCTCAAATAAAACACTTCTGAAATTAAAAATTTACTGACAATAATAACAGATTAAAATTACTTTATTTCTTGAAACACAATTATTGAAAGCTATTTCAATTAAATAAAATTTAATACTTATTACACCTCAATATCACATATTTATTTCTGTCTAAAAAATGACAGTCAAATAGAAGTATCATTTTTCTAAAAAAAATTATAACATTAACTAACAGCAATATTTTTTTTTAAATTTAGAAGTCAATTTTACAATCATTCTCATTATATCAAATATATAAAAAGTCACCTTTCCTATTTTGTTAAAAATTAAGAATTTTAAAGATAATCTGTTAATAACATAAATAAAATTGATGCTTAACAGTTTCTATTGTGCTTTGCAAGTCTCTTGTATTTTGTTTGCATAAGTTTTTGATCAGACAAAAAAATGAATCCCTATAAATATGGAGTGTTGCTATTTTGTAATTTATCATATTTGAAGATATCAATTGAACTTCTGAGTCTTGTGTGGCTCTAAACTTATTTAAAATTTATTATACTTCCTTAAGGAAAAAAATCTTTCTTTCAGATACAAGATGTGCCATTCTTTCATGCTACTTTTTGATAATGGTAAATTTGTTATTATGATGCAGTATTATGTATATGAATAGTTAGTTACTTTAAGTCATAATACTATTTACCTGGAAGTATGTTTATTTTCCCTATTCTGGACTAAACTACATTCATTTTTGTATGTGTTGTATTGTGACATATTATTTTCAGAGTAAAATATTTTGGAACAACAAGGAAAATTATTACAGGTATCAGTAAAGCCCTTTTTGGGAACATTATATGTAATTTCCATTAACTTAATTATTCCTTGACTTAAAACATACCAAAGTTTCTCACAATTTAAGCAGCACCTTTATGAATTGTTTTCTTAATTAAAAGGTGAGAAATGTATCAAAGCTCTCAGCAGTCATTTTAATAAATGGTAAACTGCAACTGTCGAGGTCAGTTTGTTCATAAAGGAAGGATAAATTATACGCAAATTTTACTTTCAAAAATTATATATTTTTATCTTAATTCACAAAAATTATTTACTAACTTTATAAAAAATATTTAAACATAAGAAATATTTGTAAATTTGAGTCTGATTTTACAACTATGAAGACAGTCTGTGTTTTTTACTGCGATGGACCCACATAGCATACTTGTTCCGAAACATTTGTCCACAAATTGAACAAGGTGCAGCGTGTGAGATTACATGAGTTGATTGAATATGTCTCCTTAACGATGTCGACAATGATAAAACTTTATTGCAGATGGGACAATGGTATGTTCCTTTGGTGTCTGAAACAATGTAACATAACAGTATAACAAAAATGGCATAAGTACAGTAAATGTTTAATGTAAAATTAGTTTTCAAGTTTGCAATAAGTAAATAAAAAAGTAATCAACATTCTTAACATTTCAATATGAAGCAAAACTGTACAAATGTCAACTATAAACAACAACACACAGGCTATAAAAAGCCACAACATCAATTAATGTTTATTGCCAAATGATAGCTAATAGAAGCCATATCTCTCATTATTTATTCTACGAACAGCACATCATAAATTCGAATCTTGGTATGGGCAATGATCTATGTTTCTGAGGTTCACATTATGAGACAATAAAACTGAGTTTCTCATTAAACACAAATATTCAATATTTTTATATTACTAATATAACATTTCTAACAGAGTAGGTGTGTTGCCAAGGTAACAGACTACATCTTCTGGCAATTACAAACAGCATGCTTCAAGCATTACAATTCCAAATATGTTTGAACATTATATATATATATATTATTAATAAGGAAAGGAAAGAGAGATAGAACGTAGGTGATTTACCTGAAGTTCACAGATGGTAGGCACCATGTAAAGTTTGAAGTTCTTTAAATTTTTGAAGGCACCGCCCCCTTCATCCGAAAGTTAGGAAAACATTTCCCACTATAACCTCAGGTAAGTCACCTACGCTCTATCTCTCTTTCCTGTCCTTATTAATTGTTTTAATTAACCTGACAATGTCTTTTCCTGATGCATATATATATATATATATATATATATAATTAGACATTATTATAATAATAATTTTCTACTTGACTATTAAATAAATTCATTACAGGTATTATACAAGAATAAAATATTTTGAAGTCAGGATGATGAAAGTTATAACAACTTACCTTGAAAATAAGGGAAGAATACATCATCAGCAGAAAAAAGCAACTCTACAATTTAAATGGTCTTTTTTGAACAACGAAAATAGATAATTGATTCTATAACTGAGTATGTGTTTCACCGTTTAAAGGTTTCTTAATGAAAGCCTGAAGAGTTATAAAGTAAAGATGAGACATTGTGTATGAAGAATTTTTAATTTCTTTATTAAAAATACTTGTTCTGACTTATTTGGCCATTAATATTCAAATGATAATTTCAATACAAGTTATATAATTCATTACAAAAAGGTTTTGCATTTGTCTGTGAGGGAAATCACTAATAGCAGAATATTTATTTATTAGACAGGGAAATTATTAAGCAATTAACCAACTGATGTGAACTACTTCTTAAGCGATTCTGATGCTTTCTATTCTTCCCCAATTTTTTCCTCGTTATTCCACCAGACTTGGTAAGAAACATATTTTCCATTAGATATTCTTTAATATGGAACATAAGAATTTGGTTTGCTTGAGAATGGGTGGTATGTTACATCAAATTGAACTAAATATATTATATAGATAACCATTTCTACTCCAGAAATTCACATCTGACCCTCAGTTCTGAAATACTGGATTATTCCTGTCTTATAGAGTATAGGAAAATTGTCAACAACAATCCAAATATTTTGATTTCAATCCTAAGAAATCGAAGAGATGGGGCTTAGAAAAGGAGAAAATGTCGACACTCGTACAATTATATGCATGTGTCAATGTGTATTACAATGAATACAGACCCAACACTCATATAGTTAGGCATATAAACAACACATTGATGAAATGGTGTAAGGGAACTGGGAATACTGTAACAATATTAATTCTCATAAATTAATTTCATAATTTAATTCATATGTATCTATAGATTTAATCTACAATTGAGCAGTTCACCCAGTGGCAGACTTACAATGAATTAACAAAAAGTGAAATTACAGTAAATAAATATAGTTATTTAAATAATTAAACTGTAAAAGCAAATCATTTTCAGTTATAAAATTAAATGTTAAGAAAAAATATTCATTAAACATTAATTAGGAAAAATTACATTATGTATAAATACAAGAATAATATAATTCTGGCTGAAATAAAAAATGGTGGAACTTGGCACGAGTTCAATATTTTTTATGACAATAAATGGGATGAAATGATCCATAAATGTGAAATAATAATCTGTGATGCAATGTGATTATTTATTGATTAAAAAATATTAATAAAACAATTTCAGTTGACAAAGATTTATTCTCAATTAAAATACAGAAATATGATATTTATGACAACTAATAGAAATTGTTAAACTGATTACATTTTTTAAGAAATATTTATTTCAATGGAGCTTGTTCTTGATGTTCTATTCCATGTATTTTCAATAGATGTCGACGTAAGTGAGACTTACGACTTAAAACTTTAGCACAGAAGGCACAGTTAGTTTTCCCAAAATGAACTTGCCTATGGGATGATAGATTTGAAACATGTTTATATTGGGCACCACATATATCACATGAAACGTTTGATTTTTCTGAATTAAATAGATACGGACGAAAACCTGAAGACAAAAAAAAAAAATTTTAATGCTGGAAATTATGTACATGGTAACAAAAAACTCTGAAATTTACCAAATTTAGATAATATTGAAAACTAATACTTCTTAAAATAAAGTCAATTTTAACAAATGCTACTGGTAGAGATTTTAGCCTGTCACTAACAAATCACACAGACAATTATAACAATGCTCACACTTCCAAGTTCAATATACATATATAATCTATTCTTTGTTCTGAACAACCATAACCTACTACCCCAATAACACATACTAGAGTTTCCTTTCAATTTGAATGTTTATATTGCTACTATGCCTCCAAATGTAGTAAAATGAAAACAATGAACGATGTATGAACAAATATGAATAAAAACATTAAGAATATTTCTTACTTATATATTATTCATCTTAGAAAAGAATAATCAATCTTGTAAAAGTATAAAAATGAGGCTTAAATGATTTTTACATCAATTTAAATATGAATGAATTTACATATGTGAGTAAATGTTTTATATAAATGCTTGAACACAATTTCAAGTACACTTGGTACACATATGACAATCTAGGAAAGAAAATCACTGTTGGAGTAAGGCACCTCTCTAAGGGTAGAATGGAAGTGACATAATGTAAAAAATATCAAATATTGCATTGAATGACTTTTTTGTGGGGATTACTGAAGTGAATAGAGACTTCCACCACACTGTCTAAGTTCAAATAGCCCATATTGCTATAGAGGTGTTGCTGTTCACATTAGTTCTGAAGCTATTATTTTCAGTGACAATGGGTTATATAAATACTCAGATAATCAACTGATACTGATTGAAACATATTGAAAAAAAAAAAATTGTTAACAAGCATTAATTTTCACCTTTTTACAACAGTAATATTTAAACTGTTATTTTGTTGATTTGTACATGTGTTCCATATTTTTAAAATCATTAATGAATTATTCATGTATGATCACTTATTAGCATACAACTGTGGCACTTATTTCATGTATTTATATGACAAAGATTTCTAGTTTTTGAATTTGAAAAGAAGAGAATAAACATAATGACTACAAAAAATTAAAATGTGATACATAATTAATAAAAATAAGGTACAAGTGACTACTTACAGCAAAAAACTATAGGGACTGCAGTAATGGCGTGCTTGGAAATTTTATCCATTTAAGAACCATACTTTTAAATGTGATTGAATGAAGTCTCCTTTTGGAATAAATGCAATAAAAGCCAACTAATAAATTATTTCAATAAATCTATTAGGTATGTGTACTTAACAGCAGAAAATTGGCTAACCAAGATTATTAAATCTTAGCCATCTCATTTAAAATAAATAATGAAGGATTTTCTTTAAAATGTAAAGTATACATTTTTTTTATTGCAACTATTTTAACAACTTTCAAATACTTAAATTCCTTAAAATTAAAGAGGAAAAATAATGTGGTTAAAATAATTGATTCTTTTGGCACAAAATTTTCTCTCTCTAACAGAAAAGAAAACAAAATACTGGGCTAATCTAAATTAAATCTTCTTTTCTCCCACAGCTACAAGACTTTTACAAACTTGGAAAAATAACTTGGTACTAAACTGGTGAATCTGTTGAAACAATTATAAATAAATGTTTATTCTCGATAAAATCAGGCTTTACAAGTTTTGAGAAAAATCTATTTTTTAAAGAACAAAATCAGGCCTTCAAAAATTTGGCAAATTACTTATTTGGAGCCAGGTAATGTCTACCATCATTTCAAGGATTAAAAAAAAACAGTTTTGAGACATTGCCTACTGATTTACTAAAGTATAAATTATTTACATCAGTAAAATGGGAATTATAATATTTTCTTTAATTTTTTGTTTCCACAGAACTGAGAGATACTCAATAAATAACAAGAAAGTGCTGCTTTAAGTATTAAAAACTGAAAAAGCATGTTTTGCCACAATGAACAACTTGTTTATACAGACAATTTCTCACTTTAAAAATTTTTCCTCACAGCTTACAAGGAAAAACTTCAATGTATTGTCCAACATATGAAGTAGCAGATCACAATACAGACTCTATATGCAAGGAGTTTATCAGTTACTAGAAGTTAGTAAAAACCATACTTATAATAATAATAATGTATGATCATATTTTGATATGCAGGAGAATAGAAAACATTAAATTTTGAATGATTAGTATTACACGAGTTATAAAAATAAATTATTTGAACATAAATTTGTTGATTGTAATGGATAACAGGTGGAACCTCATCAGGTAAATATACAGATATCATTGGCAATGCAAACTTAGCAAATGGCAGTCAGAGAATTAGTGAGTTGAGGTTGGTCATTGTATTGGTAAAAACAACATGAACAGAATTAGGTATACACAATAAATGCAAACACCTTAGCTTCATGTCCCAATTAAAACTATATTAGCCAAACATTACATTCCAACACGTCCTCATCCTATGTCTCCATATGGGTTTTTGGTTATTTTCTAGTTAAAAACTGAATTAGAATCAAGAAAAGACCGTATATGAAATACTGAAGCTTGATTGAAAACAGTTCATTTCTTAGGAATGTTTTTTAAAGTGTTGTCAACATTGGGGAGACTGATCAGAGAGGTGTATAACTACTTTGGAGGGGCATCATATTTCCAACCAAAAGTTCTTTTTAAAGAACAATGCATACATGACAATAAATGGGACAAAAAGATTCATTATAAACAAAATATGAAATAATAATCTGTGATGCATTGTCATTATTTATTGTCTAAAAAATATTAATGAAACAGTTTGAGTTGAATAAGATTTATTCTCAATTAAAATACAGAAATATAATTAAACAGACAAACTAATCAAATCTTAAACTGATTACTTATGTAAAGAAATATTTATTTCAATGGAGCTTGTTCTTGATGTTCTATTCCATGTATTTTTAATAGATGTCGACGTAAGTTAGACTTGCGACTTAAAACTTTAGCACAGAAGGCACAGTTGGTTTTCCCAAAATGAACTTGCCTATGGGATGATAGATTTGAAACATGTTTATATTGGGCACCACATATATCACATGAAACATTTGATTTTTCCAAATTAAATAGATATGGATGAAAACCTGAAGACAAAAAACAATATTTTAATGCTGGGAATTACATAAGTAGCAACAAAAAGTCGAATTTACCAATTTTTCAAAAGTAGATTTTTTAAAAATCTAACATGTCTTTGTATACAGTCAATTATAACAAATGCTACTGGTATAAATATTCTACAGTCACTAACAAATTGCACAATACATTAGAAAACTGCTCAAACTTCACATTGTTCTAGAACAATCAAAACTTACTACTGAAGTAACACATGTTTTCATACAATATGAATACTTATGGTTATATTGTTACAATACCTCCAAATGTAGTAAAATAGATAACATGAACAAATAATCATAAAAATAATTGAAGGAATGTGTGTTCCACGTCCTTTAATTAATTAATGTATGTACTGGGGTCGAAGACCTTGGCCATACTGTAAGAGTTGTCTACTGATCCCATTGGATCAGTTGGCCACCAACTACCTCCTAAAACTGGTGGGGAGACTAGAAGGGAATGCTGTGACCCCACAGAAAACTCGTCACCCATCATTCGGAAGGGAGTGAGAATAGTACCCAATAGCCTGACCTGCCTGATGCAGGTTTTCCCTACATCTCTTTAGGTAAAACAGCAGATAGGATCCTAGTCAACCCTTGGCTACCTTGAACCGTCGTGTAGCCTGTTACCCAAAAAATATATATGAATAGATAAATTTTCCGTTTAAGGGAATTGTGTTTATAGCTGACAAGTAAATACATTATTCTTTTATGTATGTGTACTTAAATAGTGGGCGAATATTGTTTAACCGAGATTATCAAACCTTAGCAATCACATTAAAGATATCTAATAAAGAATTTAACACAGAAATCATAGATTACTGCTGTGATCTTCTTTCTTAAGCTCTCAAATAATGCAATTTCTTAAAACTGATGACGAAAATTAATGTGTTAAAAATAATTAATATTTTTTGGCACACTATTTTATCTCTTAGAAAAGAAACAAAATATTATTTCTATGCTAAGCTAAACTTTTTTAAAATAAAGGCCATAAATAGAAAAATTCAACTTTCAGACCTCTCCCATTAAACAATTAAAAACTTATTAACACCGAGAACCAAAAAAGTTAATTAATATAATTATTTTTCATTTTTCCAAATGATGTTAAGTCTGAAAAATAACTTGATACAATTACAAACAATTGTTTATTCTAGATGAAGAGTTCTGGGGATTCCAGTCGGGTGATGTCGTTTGTCCACATTTCTATGGCTGACACCACCATGGCGGTGTCAGCCATAGAAACGTTGTGGACTAAAAACAACATCACCCGACTGGAATCCCGAGAACTCTTCATCCAGCATCTTCGTCGGGAAAATCTACGTTCTCAATTGTTTATTCTAGCTAAAATCAGGCATTCAGAAACAATTTTCTGTATATCTAAAAGAATGCCATTATTTTCATGCTGGGAAGCAGTAAAATGTCAATTTTTTGAAGATCTGAGCCACCTTATTCAAAACATTGTCTGAACTGAGCGGCTGTCTGCCACGCTGTTTACTGTCTTGAAGATTTTGGAAACAGATCGCACAATGTTCAATATCTATTTAACTGCCCAGCGAAGCTGACAAACCTGCAGCCGATGGAACTGTGGAAGCAACCGGCTGCAGTCGCCCGCTTTTTGGGACTAGAAACGGATTGACTTGGAGTGGCTGCCAGCTGCTACAACAACAACTGCCTTGAAGAAGGAAATTCAGACCTTTGAAAATTTGACATATTACTGCTTCCAAGCTTGGTGATGCATACTATCAATTTAAGATAGATTTTAATGTATACATACATACATGAAATATATATATATAGTTAAAGAAAAACACATTTTTTTAGACATAGCCTATGACTTTATTAACACAGTAAATTATAATTATTTACATAAATAGAATGAACATAATAATATACACTGTTTGATTAAATGTTTGTTTCAACAGAACTGTGGGACACTCCATGAACAGCAGCCAAGTGCTGCTTTAAGTATGAAGCACGACTAAGAACAACATTACAGACTGGACAGCGTGTGATGCCACGATGAACATCTTTATGTTTTGACAGAGAACTTCCTGCTTTGAACACCTTTCCACACAGCTTACAAGGAAAAACTGCACTGTATTGTCCAACAGATGAGGTAGCTGTCCACCATTCAGTTTCTAAGGGAAAGAAGTTTCTCACAGTTACTAGAAGTTGGAAACCACCATACTTTAAAATAATAATGCGTAAAATGTCAACGGTTGATTATGCAGGAGAATAGAAAACATTATATTTGGAATCATTATTATATCAAGAGTTCTTAAAACAAATTCATTATTTGTAAGATGAAATGTAAACATTAGTAACAAAAATGCTTTGATTGTAATTTATTAAAATCTGTGTGAAACGCTTCATATTACAAGTCAATAGTACTCAGGCCTTGATCAAATATTATTTGACGTTTACAGCAAGCCTATTTGTTCACTGTGCTTGTCATGTCTGACAGGGAAATTTATGCATGTATATAATAAGCCATTCATGTGTTTGTTTCTTCCACAGTAAAGACAAAGAGGTAATAAAATAATGATATACAACATGATAACATCAGCAGGTAAACAAATTTTGGACAATTCGATTTGTCAGAGAAAAATTTTAAATTGATCAATAAAAAATTTGAGATTTAAAATTAGTAAAACTTCATATTTTAGAAGTAGTTCTCTATAAAAGCAATAAATTATCATTAACAAAAATAAATTTGAGACATGAAAATCTCTACTGTATCAGGCAGTTTCTCATTTCATAAATTAAACATAAATTATTCTACTCATGAATTGTATAAATGTGCTTTCGCAGGCTGTATTTGTTTTTGAATACACCATTGCAATAGCGGCATACTGCTATGGGAAGTCCAATATGTTGGGTACGAATATGTCTCCTTAAATTTCCACTAGAAGATTTAAATTGACAGAAGGGACAAACATCTCCCACTGGATACAAACCTATGTTCGTAGGTTCTGGTGATGCATAATCTGGAACAGAGGAGATGTGTTGAGTGAATTGATGAGGGGGTATATGTAAGGTTTGTAGAATGAAATGTCTTCTTAAAAGTATTGAATAACTATTGAGGTATTATGGACTTGATAAATGAGGGAAAAGAATTCTTTTAACAAGAAAGCAAGATTGTACTCCCTTAAAATGATTAAAAGAATGTATAAAAAATTTAAAATGTACATATAAAAACAATGGTCAATAAAATGATAAATTTTAAGGTTCAAATTTACTATCCCCTCTCCAGAATATTAATACTTTTGTTACAATAATTTGGAGAAAATATACTATAAATTAGTAATACCTTCATTCATAAACATTAGTTCTATGGAGTGAAAATAAACTATAGATAGACTATTAACAAGAATATATTTAAAAGGAAACTGTCAGGAACACAGTGTTTTAAGAAAAAGTTCACAGTTCTAAAACAATTTTGCAATCTTAATTAATAAAAGAAAATATGACAATAAATCTGACGACATTCTTTACATATTAGAAATTTTGATAAAACATCCAAGCACAGTTTTTTATAATTTTTTAAAAATATATAGCCTGCTCACATTATTATAAAAAAATGTTTTAATCTTGCTAATACTTTTAAATAGATTGGTAATTTTATGAGGACTCCAGTTTGTTACCATGAGGTGCTCATATATCTCCTCAGAAAAGAGAAAAAAATCTGAAATTTTTATAACTGTTTACCATCTGAAAAGTGTATATATATATATATACAATGAATAAGGACAGGAAAGAGATAGAAAGTAGGTGACTTACCTGAGGTTCAAAGATGGCAGGCACCTTGTAAGGTTTGGAGTACTTTAAATTTTTGGAGGCTCTGTCCCCTTCATCAGAAAGTTAGGAAAACATTTCCAGTGATCGGCTATCTGACCTGACAATTTCATTTCCTGAAGTGACATTCATCTTAAATGATTAAATGAATGTATAAAAAACATTAAATATGTATATAAAAAATAATTGGTCAGCAAACTGATAAGCAGTGCTTCCGAAAATTTAAGAATCCCACACTCAATATGGTGTCTACAAACTGTACACTTCAAGTAAGTCACCAACTTCCCGTCTCTCTTAACTGTGCTTATTGTTTTTAATTAGCCTGACAATATCATTTTCTGACTTGTATATATATAAATAAAATAAGGTAGAGGTCTCCTGTAAGATTCAGACAATTCCAAAACATAGATAGCAACAGCACATAACATTATTCATTGCTGCCAGTCTATTTTAATTATTGAAAATAAGAACTTTAATGCCTTTGGAAAATCTTCAATTATTCAGGTTTTTTGTTGTTTGACTAGTAGAATTATAAGTGAGAGACAATGTCGAGACAAGTGAATAGGGAGAAAATTTATAGCAAAAAGTTACGGTAAAAATTCATAGGCAAGAAGATAGTGAAGTGTGAAATTGGGTCAGGTACAGAAAGACAGTTTCTAAATTTTTGGGTATTATTGTTGTACTTGGTTATTACTTTGTCACATCATTTCCATTACCATTTTTCAATTTCATAAATCTTTGTATTTCTCTAAGACTTTTCCTTTCAATTCTGCCAGTCAGGTAGTTGAACAGTATTCTAAACGTGTGGGCAGTCCAGTTTAGATTTTAATACAATTCAGCAAATTTTCAAAATTAAATAATTGTTGAAATTACCTGAGGAAGTCCCAGATATGGTGATGAACCATTGGTTTAATAGAATAAAAAACTTTGTAATTTGGTTGTAAATTTATTTGATTTAATTAATATTCTAACTTGCTGTATTATTGCTAGATATTTGATTGATTGATAGCTCATAAAGGTTTGAAATTGGATTTACTTTTGAACTCATTAAAAAAACTTAAGTCTTATTTGCATCAAGTTTTTATTACCAATTTTATTTACAAAATTCTATACATCATTTATTGTTATTATTAAATGTCTGTGAACCATTTTCTTATGTCTTTCCAAATTAGCTTTGCAATTGAAAGTCCTATTGCAGCTAGAACAAAATATGATATTTCTATGAACTTGTTTATGATATGATAAAGAAGAATAATTTTCGTATTTTAAGCCACAGATATTGCATACATAATGTTCAATACTTTTAAGTCGATTATAATTTGCTGCTATATCAGTACGTTTATCTGAAAATAAAAATACATTATAATAGATTAGATATAACAGTAATTTAAATGAAAGCTATATACTTGCAACAAATAAATGAATCTAACAATTAAATTCTTTAAAGTTTTAATGTAGTGCAAAATAGTGGGCATATCGGAAGATACTTATTCTTCACTCATTATTTAAAAAATCAGCAATATTTATTTTCTCTCCAATCTCAATTTTTTATAATAAACATGTACAAATAAGAATAAAATATAATAATCTCATAACTGTTTTATGATTTGCCATAAAAATTGTGTAATGTAGAAAGAAAAAAGTGCAATTGTTTAAAATAGAACATTATTAATGTAAATAAAATTCTAAATACAAACTTAGAGACAAAAGTCCAATACACACTTCTTCCTGAAAGACAATCTAGATGTTATCATCATGAGATGGTATTATGGTTGATGGACATACTAAGCAACAGGCATATACAATTCTTCAACATATGTGCTTGCTTATAGGAGCATAACAATTGGCCACATCATACAGCTGTAGACGAAAAATTGAAGGGTATTCAATAGACAGATTGGTCTGTACACCGCCCAGAATTAAATTGCATAAGACATAGGTGATACATATTAAGAAGAGCCATAGAAGTATGTGAAGCTCCTACACTATTTCGAATTTTGTATTTATTAGAAGTAGCATACATCCTATGACGGACGATCAAATAGTTCTCAGACAGATGCTCTGAAAATGAAACAGATGGACCAACAATAATGAATAGAAAAGGTGATGAAGCAAACATCATCTATAATTAGCATTGATGTTGCTATACTCTCTGGAAATGCCAAGAAATTACAAACATGACTCCAGGAAATGAATACCAAAAGTGGAGCTAAAAAGAAATTGAAGATATACAAATAAACATTTGTTAAAAAAGAATATATCAAATGCAGAATTTAGGAAAAATAAGACCATACTTGGACTTGAGGCAGGTAAAGATATAATAGATTCATTAACACCAAAGTTAATCATAGAAAAATACCAGAGTGTATTATCAAATACAGAGTATAACATATCCAAAGTATACAATGATGAAGGGGGCGGTGCCTCCAAAAATTCAAGTACTCTAAACCTCACAAGGTGTCTACCATCTATGAACCTCAGGTAAGTCACCTTCTTTCTATCTCTCTATCCTTTCCCTATTAATTGTTTAAATTAACATGACAATGTCATTTCCTATCTCATATATATATTTATATATATATATATATGCTCACTGTCCATTTTGATCAGAAACTTTCTATAAAAAATTAGTATGTTTCTGCAGAAAAGTAATGGAAAGAAATATGAGAGAGATTAGATCATACTGCATAACGAGAATAAATTAGAGTTACAGACACTGCTGAATGCTTAAGAAATCTGAAATCGAAAATGAGTGTTGGAATGACCTGGAAGTTATGAGATTATAACATGCTAAATGGATAGTTATTTTGGTTGAACAGTGACACTGAAATAGTAGGGAGTAAATAGATTTAAGTAGAACAATGTAGTGAAGAATGTAATGAAATTATCAATCCATGTAATAAATTTACACTCTTAAAAATAGGTTTAGATAGGCAATGTAATCACTTTCCTGATACAGTTTTACATTTTCAACAATCCAGCACTAACAATCTTTACTCTTAATAGATTCAGATAGATTAATAATTTGCATTGGATGTATTTTTATATACAAGTACAATCATTAATAAATTATTTGCCAACTGCACTATTTATTTAAAGTGTATTACATTCCAAACCGATACTGACAAACATTGCCCACGGCAAAAATATGCAATGAAAAAAATTAGTTATTTACATGGTCAATACTTTTTAATACTGATGTTTATTACAAAAAACTGTCAATTGATTAACATTACCAAGCCAAACTAAAGGATTTAATATATATATATATATTTTCAGTGTTTTTAGAGTACATTAAAGAATTCATCAGAGTAACTAATATCTTTGGAGCAACCTCTAAACAATAAATCAATTCTTGCTATTATTCATATTGTAAATTAACAGTACTTCCTAACAGGCAACTTGATAACAACAATGTCATATTGTTAATACAAATAATAAATAATGAAGAACTTGTCCGAGTCTGATAAAAATATAAACAACTTGTTTTGCCAACTAGGAAATATACAAATAATTCATTTAATAATGTTACATAACCACACAATAAATTTATTTTTCAGTGATATAATGAATGTGTTGGCAAAATTTTATCTAACAAAAGTTAACATGAATAGTCAACAATTATGTCCTGTTCTCAACTTTTATTAATTGGAACTTTATAAATAATAAGGATAGGACAAAAATTTTTATCCAATACTTTCACACAAGTTTACATAAAAGTGTTTACTGTGCATTTATGAATGACTTTTATATGTCTCTGCATGTCAGTCTTCCTACTGAATGTTATATTGCACAAAGGACATCGTGTGTTATTTTTATGGACTTGTTTATGATGAGACAGTGATGTAACACATTTGTAGCTTGATCCACAGATGTTACATACATATGGACGAGATATAGGTAATTCTTGAAAACCATTAATAATAGCCAGCAGATTGTTGCTTCCTGCAAATAAAGAGAGAACTATAAGATATGTTCACTCACTATCCTGAGTATTCATGAAGAGAATTATTCGATTCTGCTGCAATGAATAGAAATACAGCTACACAGTTTTAAAGTGTGTATCTAAATTGCCTCATATTTTTTACATTTAAACATTAAATAAAATATTGTAGGTAATTAAGCCACTTTGCTTGTGCGATTAGCACATTAAATTTTTATCAACTTTAGTTTCCTGATTTCGTTTAAAATCACATTGGATGAGATTCCAAATTTAAGAAACGCAGTGTAGTGATACCACTGTGTATTTAAGTTTATTTTTGTATTTTTTCTGAGTAATAGTTTCATGCCTTATTTATTTCCAAAGAGTCAAATAATGTAAATAATAATAAATTTTCTTCTGAGACATTTCACTAAGACAGGAATATTCCTTGGGTTACTTTTTCAATTGGGTATTAATTAAATCATGTCTTTATTAACGTATTAAATAGTTTGCTAACATAAATCGGATATGCAAATTGAGAATACAGTGACCTTGTTGTACCAACTATGGTTACAAAAACTGGGGCTCAGACTGAAGGCAAACTGCAGCACTGACCACATACAACTCAAAAAATTCCAGGATGTGGCAGTTGTTCCAGCCAGCCAAGGCCATAAACAGGACTGTAATGATAACAACAAATGTTTTCCAAACTATAAAAATTTAGAGATGTTTGTCACCGATATTCAGGCTAACACCCAAACTTTTCCATGCTTTCTTAAAAATTTATCATAATTTTGTATTTAAAATATGAAGTGAAATTGTCCCCACACGGATATACTGCACAATATAACAAATTCCTTTTTTACATACAAACTGCAGAGTCATAAATAACTAGAGCTATAAGTGAAACAAGTTGAAATAATTAAGGATAAATATTTAGACTTGACACCCTTCTCACTTAACATTTAAATTACAGCTGTAAATATTTTCTGTAATGAGATGTAAAAAATCAATGATAAAATCTCTGCAGAATATAGGAATAAGAACGGTTCTTTTGAAGGAAAAAAAAACACATTTCCTTGTTTTGAGTAGTTGTTCATTATGGTACAATAATACACTAAACTTCATATTTATAATACTTTTGTACATGAATAACTTAATGTGCATGTCTTGCTTCTGGTGTCGAAAGAGTTAATTAAAAAATTTACATCATGTAAAAAACTGTATCCAAATATTAGTTACATAACAGATGGCAGGGCACTAAACAAACAAAGCATATAGTAGAGAATGTAGGCTTTGCCAGTGGATAGACTGAATAAGAAGTTCTTGGGATTTCACACGGGTTATGTCATTTATAAGATACAATGTTTCAAAGGCCAACTCCGCCATTGTCTTCATGTGTTATCTTACAAATGACATAGCCCAGGTGAAATCCTGATAACTTCTTATTCAGTCAAAGCATTTAGTAATTAGGCAGAAAGTTATACATTTATTCAAATAACAATTTGCATAAATTCACAATCTCTTTTAATATGGCAAGGAAAGTTTAACTGATTATAAATAATATTTTCTAAAGAAAATAAGGTATTATGTATTTTAAATATTAAAAATAAAACATCAAAACAAAATCTAAACTAAGATAATTTTATTATTACCAATAAAAAATGGCACCTATTACAAATCTGGTTGTTATACTTTATATACTCACAGAATATTTTAATTCGGGATATATTTTGGCTTGGCATCAATAAGATAAAAGGATCAAATTACCAATAAAATAACATGCTAGACAAAATTGTGTGCTATTGTAAGAGATAGGTGTAACATCAGATGTGTTGTGAAATAAGGGCATAAGGTTAGAAACATCAACTAAATACATCTTCAAACCTTAAATCATACATTCAAGATTTTATCTGAATTAACAATGCCAAAAAGTTTTTGTTTCTATTATAAAATTCATATTAGATAAGTTGGCCAATGCAGCTCTCATAAAAAATTTAGTTACTTTTTTATTCTTTTATAAAAATATCCAATCTTAATGAAAGCTGTGTCATCTATCATCAATTTTTGCTGGTTGAAGTTGACACAATGATCACAGTTGACCAATCAACATATTACATCATTTAAAAATTTGACCAAAGATTGTCGCTAGAGGTCATACTTTTTATTAGTAAATATATTTTATTATATTCAAATTTCATTACTATAATTTTGAAATAATTATTTTATTTTTTGTAACTATACTTTCATATACATTCTTATATTCTTCTATGTGACTTGTGAAAATGTGCAATTACATTCAATAAAACAGATGGCAGCTCTCTTTAGTCTTGTGTGGCCACCCTGTCATATAGCAACAACTGTTTGATTTATGCCAGACTGGAAGAAACATTTCAAATTTTCATGGTTGCAAGACACCTTATTTGGATGATAGTATTCCGTTTCAAGAAGGCTGCCTACTCTCTCTTGAAAAGTGGAGGCTTGCATATTGGAAAAATTAAAATTTTTCTTCCTTTATGATATGCTGACACTTTCAATTTTGGGTTAGGCATTAATTTTTTCCCATCTCATAACAATGTATTTTTGTCCTTATATACATTAATATACATGTAATGGGTGGCAAAAGCACTCATTTCCTCAGTAGTAGTTTAACTGAAAAATTAATAATCCCATTCAATTCCCAGATAAATTTATATTATGGATATAAAATTAAACTTCTGATAATTAGTGTGTATCAATAACAACAGTAGAACATTTTGATATTAAAATCTATTGGGCATTAATTTTATAAAATTGGAAACACTTGCCAAGCACAAAGAATCAATTCATTACTACTTTCCCTTAAATTCAAAGCTTTATGTCAATAGCCCTTAGCTGACTGACTGTAACATCTGTTTAATATTTTACAGTATCCATAAGATGCTACATTTGCCAGGCTACAATCGATTTTGTAGGAGTGGGACTGACTAAAGGCAAGTTTTTCCTCCTTAATCTTTGTATCCTCTTTTAGTTTGGGGACAGAACTATGTTATCTGTATTCTCATACAGCTTATGTTTGATAAATCGATGTGGTTATAAGTGCCCTATTATGTGCCAGGTGGTACCTTGTCACATTGAAATATAACTCCTTGCGGATGTGTTTACATCCAGAAATATTAATGTTCTGTTATGTCAGAAGTGGATTTTATAATTCAGTAGAAACCATTCAGGTGCACAAGTATGTTACCAACTCCACACTGATATATATACAAAGATATCATCAATATACTTTAAGAATTATATATTATTTTAGACATGCATTCAAGAGTACTACTAGATGTTTTTTTTAATCCATGTAAAAGTTTATTATTAAGTAAAGAGCTCCTAGAAATAATCTTTATACATATAGCCTTAGCCTTATTCATTCAATTGAATGTGACATTGTCAGAACATATCTGCATAGTGTGAAGATGTGTGGAGAGGAAGTTTGCAAAGTATTTGTTAAGTGTCGGTGATTGGGTACATATGTGAATAAGGGTGCAACAACTCTGTAAGTCTCACCCATCCTTGGAGAACACAGTAGAGCTGGATGCATAAAACCACAGCTCCACCAACTCACAGACTTCAAAATATTTAATACTTTACTCAAAAATCATGTAATAGGATAATGCTGGAGAATGGTAAGCCTGCACTACAAGCCTCGACAGCTTATTTGTTTGTTCACACTTTTGATTTGCATCCATAGTTCAGCTTCATGTAATTAAAAGCCATAATTTTCAAAACCCGGAGAAATTAAATGTGTCACAGATAAAGTTTACTGGTACATGAAAAAATGATGAATGATGGACATTTAGGTCAGAAACTTTGAAGATATGCACAATGTATGAAAGGTTAAAGGTGGAGGAAGTATGAAAGTTTCATAAAACTTTTCTCAAATACAATGAAACGTATGGATGCCTAACAGCATTCTTTAAAAAAACATCAATTAAATTTTGTCAAGGTATATGACACAAATCTAAACCAGTGTCTGGCATACTAGAATACACCTAACAGTACTTTTGTTAATACAGATTATTTTCAATTTTAAAATGAAGTAATCCACTCAAATAACTGACTTCCCAGAAACAGCCAATAAAAATAAAAGGGAATTAAGAAATTTATCAAGAATTAAATCCATTATACATTATTTAGTAGACCAATGATTAGGGAATATTATGGTATTAACAGACAATGACAGTGTTGAGATTTTCTGAAATATTTTCCTTATAAAACAATATAACTTAAAATAGGAGTAATATAGAACATACATAACATAAATATAGTGCATTACATGTGATAAATGTGTGATGGACTACTCAATTGGAGTTTTACTTTCAAAAACGAAAGTTACAAAATTGTTGATATCAACACTCCAAGTTGATAACTACTGTCATTCCACAGAGTTTGCAGGTTTTGACACATCAAAACAAATCTTATGAACAAGTTTCATATGCCGCCTAACATCTACTCGCCTACTCAATGTAACTTCACATATAGGACATTTTGTTTTATTAGAATGAACTTCCATATGCTGAGCAAGGGATGAACGTCGTTTGTAGATTGAACCACAAAGAATGCAGCGAAAACTCTGACTAGCTACAGGCTGTTCTTCATGCGCTAAATGAGAAGATGAATAAGCCAAAATCCAGTCCTCACCTAAAAACAAGAGAGATTTTATATCTTAATTTTATTTATGTTTCATTAAGAAAATTATCATGAAATGTGATGAGTACTGAAAGCAAATTGAAATTATAAAACATAATTGTCAGAAAAAGTTTCTATTGGTTTTTTGTGGGTAGAGATTGCAGCTTCTTCAATAAAAATACTGTGTGACATCTTTAAATAAATTATAAAGTTTTACACTCACAGAAGTTACAGAAGAATTATGTGCTTGTAGTTCATGAAATTACTACAAATGTAAAGTTGTTTATTTCAAATATTGGGAAAGAAGTATGAAAGATATGACTTGGCATTTATAAAATGTATCTCATAATTTTCATACATTAATTGAATAACGCAGAAACAGAAAAAAATAATTGACATCAAGATACATGGAAATTTCAAGTGTTGATTTTCTACTTATTCGGAAGACAAAATGTACTGAGAAATATCTATTGATTATTAGATTTATTATTGTTTTAATTCTTCTTCTTTTTCAGTAATTACAATATTCTGTACAAATTCACATACATTTACAAATTATAAAATAAAATCTTTCTAGCTAACAGATAATTTTAAAAATGATAATTAGAAGTGTCACAAAATTTCCTGTAGTGAAAACAGGTATTTAATAAATATAAAATATTATTCATAAGACTTAGTCAAATATGAATTTCCTTGTAATTTGATTTAAAGTTACATAAATAGTGTTTATACATTGTCATGGTAATTAACTTCTTTGGCATTCCTCATATGACAAATAAACTCAATTTTTAGAAAGTTTTTGTTTTGCCTCTGTCAAGCAAGTAACAAAGAAAACATACTTGTATGATTAACTGTAGGTAAACTTATTTTCAGAAATTGTAATCACGTTTACTTTTTTTTAGAGATCTTTATTTTAGTATATACATTGGCCAAGTTTTGAGACATGAAGGTCTGTAAAATTAGCATTTGAGGGAAGTGTGTGGGGTAAGAACAGTAGAGGGAAGTCAAGAGTGGAATATGCAAAAGTAGTTTAGGGAGGATGTGGGTATGCTAGCTACGTAGAAATGAAAAATCTTGCACAGGATAGCTTAGAATGGAGGGTTGCATCAGACCAGTCTTAGGACTGAATACCACCACAAGAAAAGGCTGTAAAATTTATAAATGAGGTGACTTTTAATGCAAAACAATTTTAAACTTCAAAAATAGATATACTTAATGTACAAACAAATAAGTTAAAAATATAATGCATGAAAATAACAACCAGCAGCGCAATATTTAACACAAGAAATGTGTAAACCATATTCACATTGTAAATTATGAAAGCAAGGATAGAAAATTTCAAGACATTTGCAATTATGAGAAAATGTTCATTTCATTAACAGTCAAGACTTTTAATTGTATTCTGATAAAAATAACAATCAAAACTGTATTCTCCTATCGTGCTTCTCAATTATTCATGTATTGTGATAAATATACCCACAACATGTAAGTATAATTTAAAATAAGTACATAGGCTACAGAGTCCATAAAATTAACAATTTGAAACTTACTTTATGTGGTGATCAAAATATTTCTTAGAATTGAAGATTTGTAGTCAAAAATATGTTGCTATATGTAAAGAATAATATGCATAACACAAAGCAGATAATACTTAAATACATGTAAATGCTGGATAAGTTCAAAGATTGAACATTGATTTATTCCAGTTTCAATTTTAAAACAAATAAAGAGCTGATTGAGACAAATAATAAATATTAACCCACTTTTTCTAAGTCCCACTGTTTTAAATAGCTGTTTACATGTTCCACATAAATAATATTTCATATTAAATTCAAAATAACTTCTTTGTGTTTAATAGATAATTGTTCAAAGAATATTTACTTATAATAATAATAATGAATTGTTTCTTACTTTTAACAAATTTGGTTTACACATTCTATGTTTGACAGTTTAGTAATCTTGGTGGCATTCAAATATTAATTCTGTGCCAAATAATACCATATTGCCTTTGATGAAATATATTGAATTCTTCACTATAACATTATGTTATCCCCCCCTCCCCCCGCAAACACACACTTATGTGACTTTAGTATGCCCATTTATTACTTCCCACCCAAAATATATTTAACAAAAATAAACAAACCTATGCAAAAAAGTGTAAAAACTTCCTTGAATCTACATGGTTTTATAGATGTATGCCAATTTTTTTAACACTCTCTCCTTAAGAAAATTAAGAACATTCCATAATGTAATTTACCTGCATTGTATTTTCAACACCATGTTAAATTTATAATATATAATACCTACATTATGCTAAGGTCATATTAGTGAGATTTGTAATGACAGGAAAGATACAAAGTGAAGCCTAAGCATGAAAATAAATAATTTACAGAGAATCAAGTCAGTTTAAATAAATTTGAGAAATAATAGGTTCTGGTTTGAAGAGTATTAAAATTTTAAGAGCTTCATTGCAAGAGAGAAAAAGTTTAAAGAGAAATTAATGTGAATGTTTATTTTTATTTCTTTTTTGGTAGGATTCACTGATGTATAAGCTGTACCAGTGACATAGTGCATTGTTTATATCTTCAATACACATTAGAACTATTGCCTTGCATTAGGTTCCTACTGTCCAAAATCTGTAGTATAATACAGAATTGCATTACTCCAAGTCTTCAATAGGACTGTAAAAATGTTATTGGGTTGGTTTATTGTTTATTTAATGTATAATTAAAACTTGATTTTTTAAAATGCCAAAGAAATAGAAATGAAATCCATGTCTTAACTCAATTTGAGTAATATATTGACACCACGTTGTTGTATTCAGAACCTTAAGACTGGTATTATGCAACTCTCCGTGATAACCTATTCTCTGCAAGCCTTTCTATTTATACATAACTACAACATCCCACAGTCTTCCCAATCTACTTAGTATATTCCATCTTTGTCCTTGATCTTCTGTTCTTATCCCACAGACTTCCCTCTAATTAATTTTACAAGACCATAGTGTCTCAAAACGTGACCTATAAATCTATCCCTTCTCTTGGTCGAAATCCTACATATTGTTTTCTCATCTCTTCCTCTGCATAGAACTTCCTCTATCCACCATCTGATTTTCAGCATTCTCCTATAACACCTCATTTTCCTTTCTGCAACTCCTACCATCCATGTTTCACACACATATAAAACCTCACTCAATGCAAACATTTATATTAGCCATAAGTAAATTTCTATTTATACTGCCTGTACTGTCCCAATCTTTGTTTATGAGACTTCTACCATCCCCAGTTATTATGCTGCCCAAGTAACTGAATTCCGTAATTTCCTACCAAATATCCCACCCCAATCTAACACACTTCGTTATTCCACTGTTTTCCATACTACACTCCATACCTTGGTTTTCCCTCTATTTATCCTCTTGTTGTACTCTTTCTCCGGGTCCAAGTTCATGCCATTAATGGCTTCCAAATCTCCTTCAGTCTCCTATAATACCAAAAACTTTAGGATTTTTATTTCTTCTCCAAATTCCTTTTTAATTTTCTTTTTTGACTGTTCTGTAAACAAGTTACAGAGCATGGGTGACAGATTGTATTCTTGTCTTACTCTTTTCTTAATATCTTTCTTTTCTTGCCCTTCAATTCCAATTACTGCTGACTGCCTTCTGCCAATGAATCATAGAAATAATTCAATCTGCAGGTAATTAAATATTCCAACCATCAGATACTTAATAATAGAGATGTATTTCCAACACAATTGGCATATTAAATACTCCCACGAAATAGAAAATGGTTTCTTCATTAGCACAGTTCTCAATTAGATTGAGATTTTGGGTGAAACAGCAAGCATTGACATTTCTGAAGCAATTGCCTCATTCACAATGACCAAATTAAAAATGTTTTTTATAGTTTCTTCAAAAGAAATATCTATAATATGTATTTTTGAGATGATTTTCACTTCATAGCACGAAAAATCTAATTGTTCTGTAAAACAAAATGTAATCATCACAAGCAACATTAAGGATTTACCAGGGGAAAACTGGGAATCAAATTTTATGAAAGACATTAAATTTTAAGAAATTTATTTAAATAATTGAAATAAAAGAATCAAGGAAAAAGTGATCAACAGTTTCATTTCAAAGAGAAAAATACAGCAGTCAACTCCAGAAAATATAATATTGTTAAAACTTGAAAGACGAATAGTTATTGGTACAAGAGAGACACATTTTTGCTTGAAGAATGATTGGATGAACAGTGGAATCAAATAATCCAATAACTTCTCAAGTTTCACCATTCTTCCAGACAAAAACTTTTGTTAACAAAACTCATTTTTAGAAATTTTTAAAGTGTTCAAATATAAATACCATGCTTATTAATAGTTCAAGTTAGTAGAATTGAGCTCATAAAAATAACAATTAAAAGGTGCCTGTAATATAGTGGCTTCAAGTTTTGAAAATATATATACTTATGTCAACAGTATAATAATATTATTAAGGAATCCATTAATATACAAATAAAATACTGGAATTGCAATAAAAAAGTTTCACATATTTTGACTTCCTTTATGCTATCATATACTGCATCCTAATACTTATGAACAGTGGACATATGATACTTCATTGTATATTTGCGGCTGAAGACTTTCTGGCAGATTGGGCATACTGTTTGGCCTTGATGGCTACTCTTGTGATGAGCAAGTGAATCACGGTGGCCAAATACTTTGCCACAAATCTTGCAAGAAAACATTGGAGGGAGGGCGATACTCTTCACTTTCCATGGCATTTCTAAGGAAGAGAAAAGGCTTAATTGTAAGATGTCCAATCAAAAGGTTACACATAACTTTAAATTTTGAATTTGTAGTGATAACTTGGGAAATAAATTCAATGAAATAATAATGATGTATTTTATGAATTGCTACAGAAATTGTATAAATTGTAGGTCTTTATCATAAAACTTTTGATACTCTATAAAATTGAATTGTTTATCTCAACAAGATATATTTTTTATGCTTTCACAAAGCAAACACAGCATAGCAGAGTAAAATCTTATATGAATGTATTTATCTCATATTCCACTAAAACTGTAGTCGTCTCCAAGAATTAGCTTAATAATAACTATCATCTCACATTCTAAACTTTTGTCAAATTTAAATATTTATTGAGGAGGAACAGTGGAGAGGCAGCAGTTGAAAGGCTGCAAAGCAGTTTACAAGTAAGAAGTAAGGAGTAAGAAGAGAGGAGTTGGGTGAATAGCTGAATGGATCTAGTCTTGTTTGGAACCAGGAATAGTTTGTGTGGTAGTAGACATTTGACAATCCTAAACAACACACCGGTGCCCTGCTTGTTGAAGCAATTCCAGGACAAAATGTCATTGATGCAGCTAATTAAACTGGAGCAAGCAGCATTATGGAACAAGCAGATCCACTAACCATCACTATGACATATTTAAACAATTTTTTGGTTCAGGAGAGTGATCATCATATAAAGTCAAATGTTGCAATACGAATGCTATGTACCCACAATGAGCAAAGACAAAAAATAATTTTATATATATATATATATATTCTCTAATTAAAAATAATAGTGGTAAATATATACACATATTTTAACATATAATAAAACCCAATATTGACAAAAGGCAATTAATTTATTACTATACACTATACATTGATTTTTATAACATTTATACAAGTAAAGGTTCATAATTGATACTGAACATTTAAATATAAAAACATTATTCAACTAAAAATCACCTTGCTATTCAAATTTATCAGCAGTAAAGGAAATAATCAGGAAAAAATATTTCAGGACTGTACTTAACATTAATCGCAAAGAAAATTCATTTTTCTTCTAAAATTAACAATACTCTTTACTGAGCTTCATTTGAAGCATTTCCACTTCCTTAGACTAATCTCGCATATTTATCGCACATCTTTTATGCCTCACTGTCAAATGGTTTGCTAAACTGCCTTTCAATCATACTTTGTTTTTATATAGAAATAAAATAATTATGGATGGTTTGGAAAGTAAGTTTAGAACATAATCATTTTATTTTTGTGGACATGATTTATTCATGAACACTTAATATTGTAGAATGCCAATGAAGTAAATATTTTACAACAAACTGAAATTAAAATTAATTGTAACTATTAAGAAATCAATAATTGACTAATCTTAAATAACATTTTTGTTAAGTTCCAATCTTTAAGAAACTGGGAAACAAATTAGTCTGAAGCCAGGACGATATAATAATTTGATATTTTTTTAAAAATTATGGCAAATCAATTGATGTTTATTTGCAGAATATTTTATTCACATTTAAATTTATATGCAATTTTTTATAAAAAAAAAACCATCAAAATAAACACTCCTTGAAAAAAGTCTTAATTTTGAAGAAGACAATCATTATATGCTTAGAAGTAAAGCATGCACAATATTATAATAAAGCGTTATCATGAACTTTTAACATATGAAGTTTCATCGTATGAATGCGCCCAAACGTTTTTCCACACAACACACACTTAGTTTGTCCTCTGTGATAGCTCATATGATGACTGAGTGAACCTTCATTTTTAAATGTCTTCTCACAATGAGGACAGGTATAAAATGCTGGGATGTTGACTGAGGCAGGTTCTCCAATGTCAATGCAACTCGAATTCCGAGACCACCGACTGTAGATAGGTATTTCTGCCACAAAGTAAACAGCTCATTATTATAAGCATCATAAATTGTTGCCAGCAGAATGTGAATCAGATGTTGCAAGAGTTGGGAAACTAGGAAATATCAGAATGATTTTTGCTCACGAATGAAATTTACTATATTTTATTCAAAAAGCTTGAACTCAAACAGGAACTACTACAAATTCTCCTATTATTTGAATGTTTGCAAAAGAAAAACAGATTATAATATAGGGAAATGATCCATTTATTCTTACTGTTAATAATAATATCAAGTATTTACTTACATTAAGGTTTCATATTGAATTTCAACACAAAAAGTTATATTTATAACAAATTTTACTATAAATAAATGAGTGAAAAAAGAATAAAAACCAGAAGACTCAAAACTCATTAAAATTGTTTAAAATAAAATATTTTCAAAAAATAATACTATAAAAAAAAGGTGAATGTTTTCATGTGACTGCAGAGATTTAAGCAATGAAAACAGGTGTAAATATAGGAACAATTTTAATGATTATTATAACTCTTTATAAACAGATTGGCAGACTGAAACTTTGGACAATGTTCAGATACAAATAAAAAAACCACTGCATCTTCCAATTGAAAAGTGACTAATGAATTTTACTCTACTTACATAATAGACTGTACTTATTTATGTGCTGTATTTATTTAGCAAACCAATAAAAAAGAGTAAAATGAGTACTTGTGAATAAATAATAAATTTAACATTCCAACACACAGAAATCATAGAGCAAAACTTACTTTGAAATAAACTAATTTGATGCCTTTAGGCCGCGAATAAATTTGTTCAATTATGATTTAATTACTTTATTTTGGCTAGGTATAGTTAAGTTTCGCAACCATATTCAAGTGCATTTTATGCACTTGTGATTTTATGCAGTTTCATATTTGTATTACATAAAAACCATTTCTGTTACTAGAATATTAAAAATAACATTCATGACTTGATGTGAATTAATAATATAAAATAACATGGATCACCATTTCTACATGATACACTTGTTTAAAGCAAGTATATATTCAGATGCATCAGTAACAAAAATATGCAAGGATTGTAGAAGCAAAAATTTTACACGACAATATAAAGTTTTTGACAATAGCACAAGGAAGTTCATGAACCTAATTTACATTGCATTAAACGTAGATATCACCAATGAATTTGACACAAACAGATATTGGTAACTTGTAAAAAGAGATTAGACAAAAACCAGCACATGAATGTCGTATTAAAATTAGTAATAGTCCTTCAAATTAATATATTTTTCATAAATATCTTAGAAATGAATTCCATTTGTAGTCAGATAACTAAATATGGATACATATGATTTATAATGTGTAAAAAATAGTTGAAATAAATATTCTAGCACTATAATACTTAGTTGCACCTTTGGTCACAGAAAAATGCACACTATTCAAATCAAATCAGAAAACATTTTTAATTATTGCACACTTAACCAGAATAAGATATCATATATCACAATAAACCATCAATATTTGAATTTTGTATTCTACACAATATAGGGATCATTTCACATTCTTATGATAAGTGATATGAATTTCCCTTTCTCTTTTTTTCCTATCCGGGAAGATAAGCAACATGAATATCCCTCTTTTCTGTTTTTCCTATCCATATCAATTATTTTTACTATCACTCTATCATTACAATTTTGCCACCCCAATTTACTAAGAAAGAGTGAAGTCTTGGTCTTCAAGTTGCTTTTTTATACATAATTTCAGTCACAGTACAAATAAAAATGAGTAAATTAACAAAGATTTGAAGATTATGATTACTTCCTAAATCAAATGTAAAGAAATTTATTTATATAGGCTATATTCATTGTTTTTTCAAATTTTATAACATTGATTAAAACCATGTAAATAACACAAATAACTTAATTTACTAAGCCTCTAATTATGTTTTCATATGTTATCTCGTGCAATTAGGTAATACTATATTATAACATGAGGGAGAAAATAAAACAAATTTAAAACACATTACTTCAAAATTATTCAACATAAAATGTCTTTATAAAAAAGAATGATGTTTGAATCTTTTCTATAGTTAAAACTTTATGGGATTTGATGTTTTAATGGTAAAAATAAACAGTGTAGGGTTTTAGTTACAAAAAACTGTAATTAAACAACTACAAGTAAAAACAGTTTGTCAATTTCAGTTACATTGTAGAATGCTTATATATTTACATAAATCATATCTTATTATGAACAGCTTGTAAGTGAACTCTAAGATAATATGTCCTACTGAACACTTTGTGGCACACTGAACACTGTGTGTGGCCACCATGAAGTTGACGATGCATTGACAGAGATGCAGAATGCTTGAATGACTTTCCACAGATCTGACACACAAAACCATGATGTGATTGGGATGACACCAAATTATTTGGTGACTGTTGCCAATGTTCTAAAGAACAAGAGACATTCATTTTAAACTATAAATTAAATAATAAATTTCCCAAAAGAAATAAACTTACAGGTTTTGATATACAATAATAATACAGAGAGCAAATGTGACAACATTAAAATAAGTGACTCATATAGAGAGCAAGAAATAATAACAAATTTCTGAGGGTCGGAGCCCCATTATTAAGGCAATGTCACTTTTCACTTTGTTCAGATATCCTGTTCTGAAGAAGCGTGGAAGACATTCGAAAATTTTACATGTTCGTATATTTCAGCCTTGTCACGATACTATTGACAAAGTATGTCAACTGCTCTCTATTGGGCTTTCTTGACCATATGAGTTACTTATTTTAATAATGTCACATTACCTTTACTTGCTTCATTTATATATAATTATTTTTAGGTTTAAAATTGCCACACAATCAGTAATGATCCCATAGAACAAGAAAAAAATTTTATAACTAAGAAAAAGTTTGTGATTTACTTGAATGTTAGTGTAAGAGGTGAATTTCATTAAATGCAGAAATTATATATTTTGTTTTATTAATAATAAGGTCCACTCCCCTTCACAACATATTTGTCTCTCAAGTGGAGCACACAGGGTAAGAAATGTCTGAAAATTTTCTTTAATTCACAACCCTGTAAAATCGATCTGTAATCTTAATCTTTCATACATCTGGGTGTTAAAATAATAAAGTAGTTGAAACAAATAATCCATATGAACTTTTGATTGTTTACTTTTAAAATCTAAGTCTCTTTTGTGTCAGAATAAATAGGAAATTGTAAACCTATGAATTCAAGAAGCAATTTGATTTGATGAAATTCTTTATATTATTAATTTGAAACTACTATAGCAATAGCTGACAATGATATCTAAAAGAAAGGAGAAAAACAGTAGAACATTTCTTTCAGTAAACAATGAACAATATTTAAGGTAACTTAATAACTTTTGATATTACTTTTAATGAATATTCAGCAGTTTAACAAATAGTGAGCCAAAAGCCACTACACAATTGAAACAGAGAACATTTATATGACAATATGCAGATACTGTATGCAACAAATAAATAATATTGAAAGAAGAAATTATCAGGTGTTCCACTGTAAAAGGTAGAGAGATTATGAGAAGGTGGAAGAATAATCACACATTTCAAATAAGAAAAACTCTGCCCATCTTCTGGGTAAAGGGTTAAGAATCTGGGTTAGTGCAATAGTCTGAACAAAACTTATTGAAATATACCTAATATATATATATATATATATATATATATATATATATATATATATATAATTAATGGGGAAAGGACAGAGAGATAGAAAGAAGATGACTTACCTGAGGTTCATAGATGGTAGACACCTTGTGAGGTTTAGAGAACTTGAATTTTCGGAGGCACCGCCCCCTTCATCAGAAAGTTAGGAAGACATTTCCAGTGATTGGCTAGCCGACGACTGCCGATCACTGGAAATGTCTTCCTAACTTTCTGATGAAGGGGGCGGTGCCTCCGAAAATTCAAGTTCTCTAAACCTCACAAGGTGTCTATCATCTATGAACCTCAGGTAAGTCATCTTCTTTCTATCTCTCTGTCCTTTCCCCATTATATATATATAACTATCATTTCAGCATGTCCTACAGTCCAGACAAAGCCCTGAACTCAACATCCTATAACTCTTTATCTCCAACCTCCAACCTCCCCCCCAAAGCACGAGTTCATTGGAATTGTATATACAATAAAACCTTCTGTGTGTATACCTTGCTTTTAGTTTGAATGGTGGTTGTATGTATGTATGAGAGTGAGTATCAATATTTAAATATTGACACCTCTAAGGGTGGATGTGTTTGAATGAATGAATGTGTGTCAAGATGGGGGTGTTAGTATGCATCTCCCCAACCCCCATCAAGTCCTTGCCTCTTCCCAGACCCTCATTGAGAGAGAAAGTTGGTGACCTGGTGGGGTCAATTGTTTACGACCTAAGCTAGCAGTGCAGCAAATTTTGGCTGCTCAGTCGTTGGCTAGCCGATCACTGGAATGTCTTCCTAACTTTCTGATGAAGGGGGCGGTGCCTCTGAAAATTCAAGTACTCTAAATCTCACAAGGTGTCTACCATCTATGAACCTCAGGTAAGTCACCTTCTTTCTATCTCTCTGCCCTTTCCCCATTAATTGTTTTAATAAACATGGCAAAGTCATTTCCTGACATATATATATATATATAACTTTTTAACACACAAGATTATTATTCTATTATTTTCTGTGGTATGAATGCCTGTATCCATTGGGCTTCTATACATACCTAAAATTAAGTGAAGTTAAATTTTCTATATTAAAAACTCCGAAGACTTCAAAACCTTAATAAATGGCATGAACATGGTTCTGGAGAAAGTTCAGTATGAGGATTTATAGAGGGAAAACCAAGTTATTGGAGTGTAGTTTGGGAAACAACGGAATAACAGGGTGTTAGATTTGGAAGGGATATTTTGAAGGAAGTTAAGGAACTTGGTCAGCATAATAACTAGGGATGGTAGAAGTATAGTAAACAAAGAGTAGGATAACACACACAAGGAAGGCTTTCGTAATAAAGAGGAATTTACTTATAGGTAATATATGTGTGAATATTAGGAAATCGTTGCTAAAAATGTTCGTATGGAGTGTAGGATTATATGGGTGCAAAACATGGATGATAGGAGTTGCAGTAATGAAAGGAATAGAGGATTTTGAAAAGATGTACTATAGAAGGCTGCAGAAAATCAGATGGGTGGATAGAATCACTAATGAGGCAGTTCTAAGCAGAATAGGTGAAGAGCAAATAATATGGAGTATGTTGATCAATAGAAGGGATAGATTAATAGACCGTGGTTTGAAAGATGAGGGTCTTGTAAAATTAGCATTAGAGGGAAGAGTGTAGGAAAGAACAAAAGATGGAGGACAAGGATGGAATACACAAAGCAGATTAGGGAGGATGTGGTAGTTATACAAAAATAAAAAGGCTTGCACAAGATAGGCTAGCATGGAGGGTTGAATCAGACCAGTCTTAAGACTGAATACAACAACATAAATATAAGACAATGTATCTGTGTACCCTGTGCTTGATCAACAATGCTTGTCCTTATACATTCATATACTATTTATCAGACTACCATGAAATTTTGGTATATTCCGGGGTTCATCCAGAGAAGGTGTCTGTCAATGCCAAAAAAAGTCTCACACTTATACATACAGAACTTGCAACAAACAATTTATTTAAATAATGATTATTTTTGCAAACATCATTATCGCCAACACATCATGCACGCTGCAGTTGACTCTTCATAATTTTTATTAGTGGTCATCTGGATTGACTTAGTCACATGAGGGCAAAGAGATTAAAATTAAGATTAAAGACACATCAACTAAGATTTCAATACTGTGCCAGGCTATTATAAATAGGTACTCAGCAACACCGGGCACCCAGCTAGTTAGTAAATAAAATAAAGTAATCTGAAGAGGCACCCAGCTAGTTAGTAAATAAAATAAAGTAATCTGAAGAACTACTAGTGTACTGTAGCTCTCGTAACACCCAGTGTTCGATATTTGTCCAAACACAAGGAAGTTTCTTGATGCGTGAAGGAGAGATCCACTGATAAGGGACAGATATATACTTAGACAGTGAATATAATAGCTGTACCCAAAAAAATGCTCGTTGTGAAAGAGATGTAAGAGGTAGATCAGACAATTTTAAGCTCAGTCTATTCATACGTTAGCCCGGTAATTGCAAGTATAGGTGAAATTATGCCCTGTATTAATAGAAAACATAAATAAAGACAGCACAATAATTATATCTATTCCACACATGAAAGCACAGTAGTAATACAGAGCAGTCAGTCAGAACTGAGAATGCAATTGGAGATGGGGAACTGTAAAAGATATTACAACACAGATGACCGATTGAACGTCAAACAGGATTCATTAAAATTGACAAACAAAAACTTGCCAAATGATTTTATTTTGGATAATATGTTGACATTATGTATAATGAAATACTGAATACAAGAGAAAATTGTTGGAAGGAATATGTACATACAAAAATATTGAAAATAATATATGAAAAGTTAGATAGGAATAGTAGGAGTTTGTTAAGCTAAGATTCTCAATCAAATATGGCAGCAATTGTTACAATGTTGGCTGTAGTGTTGTTGATGATTGAGTTAGGCACTTATGTCAGTGTATAATCAAAATAGTAATAATAATGCGAATACTTTGGTGGTAGAATGTTATGCAATGACATGGTTTACATAGTGTAAATTTTAAGGTATGTACTTGAAATATGTAGTGTATATAATCAAAATATTGATGTATGATACTTTTTTTACCTTGCTGAAGTATTTGATAATGGGCATAGTCCGAATGCTTACATAAAAAGAAAGTTTTTTTTAAGAGGGATTTTTTTTTCCAGGTGATACTCTATCAACTTAGTATCTTGTAATAAACATTGTGAGTTATCTATCCAGATAGCACAAATCTGTCCCTATTATTAATTATTCACAAATACAACCTCATTATAGTATATGATTTGGGTTCTTTCAAATACACTAAATTATTAAGACTATTGTTGTTAAGGTTTTCTATTGCCAAAGAGTAAAAAAACACTGTTTGTCTTCAGGGAAGAAGAATAGCAATCAGAGCTGAGTACAAGCTCTAATCACACCTTGAGGAAATAAAAATAATAAATTCAGTCTATTCCCAAAAAGACAGCTATTGAGGTCTTTGTGTTTAGCTGAAGAAGATTCAGAGCTTGATATAATTTTATATGGAAGGAGAAAGTTAAAGGGAGCAGTTTGGTTCAGATTTTGTAGCGAACTTAGCTTTTTGTCGTTGTAGAAATAGTTCTGCATCACCTACACCGGGAAAGCCTCAGCTCACTTATTAGACAAAGTTTCAGTAAAAATACAAATATGAATGAATGTCTTATTGTTCCTCAATATAACGTAACCACAAACATTGACAAATGTTTCCCAGTAATAAAATATAATTAAAATAAGTTAAAACCAGACCAAACCAAAAATCACATTTGTATAAGAAACATTTGCATACCAACGAAGGCAAAGGAATACCTACATCAAAATTGTTCGTTATTTAGCTAATCACTTGTTGATAATTTTTTAAAAAAAGATATTCAATTTATTGAAGTTGTGTAATTACAAAATTTTCACTAATTTTCAGAATGGATTTGGCTAAAGACATAGCTGAAATATACTTTCACAGATAAATAAAAGTAAATATTTAAGTTTTTTTAACTAATTAGATTTTTTTTCAACAATATCCAAAATTCCCAAGTGCCCCAAAACGGCAGTGTCTGAAGTCTCTTAAATCCTAGATAATGGTTCACAAGTTCAACATTTATTATAAATAAGGTAATGGTGAGCATTGCAAAAAATTCTTAAATTTCTATTAGAATAAGTACTAAATATATGTACGATATTATCAGTCATCACATTAATGAATCAGAAATGAATTATAATCATTCAACATAATATTACACATAATTTTGGGGGCTTTTTAGAGAATTCCTTACAGTTCAATGGAAACAACAAGTATCTTTGGAAGGTTTTATAGTATTTTGAACTAAAAATAAATGCTCCAAAAATAACTAAATTTCTTCCTTTCGGAACAGACAATGATGCCTACATTTTGTTTTTTGTTTATATTGAACTTTGTGTTGTCACAATATATTGCATTCTTCAATGCTAGTGGAACATATTTGTTTCTCCGTTTTTTTACTAATAAATGTTTAGTACAGGTTTAAATGTAATAAAATAAATAAATAGTTTTCTTCCATAACCCCCAACAATATTGGAAAATAAATGATCTAGTGCAAGTAAAACTTTCTGCGCTATGAATTAGACACTTGATGATTTTCAAAAAGTGAACTCAACAGAAAAATATAAAATACTTGTAACTTACAATTGGCATTTTCACAACCAACATTTTCATGAAGCTTTTGAAAATGAATTAAAATATAAATAAGAAACAGGGAAATAAAAAACCAATAAATTCATAGAATGGACCTACGAGAAAAAGTATTAAGTGAAGCACTTAGTACTTCAAACAGGGGTTCAGTAAGAATTTCACAAAGGAATATTTCTTCATCAAATTAAAGATATTATAAACATTCAGCATTAACTTTACTGAAATTTAAAAGGTTACTCTAAGTGCTTACAATCCTGAGATATATATTCAATTATTCCATGTACATGGTGCATATGACGCTTCATATGACTAATTCGACTGAGTACTTGATGGCAAATTTGGCAAGTAGTCTCTCCTTGATGCATGGCTTTATGCAGCTGACGAGACTTCTTACTTCGGAACAACTTGCCACAAGTTGTACAATGGAAAGGAGTGACACTCATTGATCCAGTATCGCTGAATAACCCTAAAACAACACGCAATTCACATTAGGAATAAAGCCTTGCAAATTGTTTGGGAACTGAAGAAAAAATTATTACAATTGTATTACTGTGTACTCACTGTCAGTCACATGTTCAATTTTGTGTTGGGTCAGTAATAAAAACTACAACAATCTCAGTGTCCTATGTAATTATTCATAAATTCACTTCGGTCAAAAGAACAAATTTTTGTAGGAAAGATGCATGAAAAAGCAGTTCAGTTTAAGGTAAGTCAATGACTTTTCTTCTCTCCCATTCCTATCCAATTTATTCTTATTATTATGATTTTGTCATTCATTTTTCCTTTTATATAAAGCAAGTAAAGACAATGCAGTTTTGTCAAAATTATTAAGTCATTTAGATAGGTCGTCGGCTAGCCGATCACTGGAAATGTCTTCCTAACTTTCAGATGAACTTTCTGAAAATTCAATAACTCCAAACCTCACAAGGTGTCTACCTCAGGTAAGTCACCTACTTTCTCTCTCTTTCCTTTCCTAATTAATTGTTTTAATTAACATGACAATGAATTTCCTGACTCATATAAATAAATATATATAAATTATATATTGGACAAGTGACGAAATCACACATAGGGTAATTGGGAGAAAGTCAGGAAATTTGCTCTTTGAATCATATGTACGGCATGGAATCATGCTCAAAGAAATACATATGTTAAGCATAAAAGGGAATGGAAGAAGGAAGAAAGACTGAAAATATTCGATGTGGCAGGACTTGAACCTGGGTACACGAAATCAGCAGCGTAACCGCCACTAGAGCCGTGTCATGCATCTTACCATCTCTGACACGACACCACAGAGTATGACCAACCAAACGTTTTCAGTCTATATATTAGGTTTCAAGTCAGGATGGATAGAGAAGAGGGATGGAAGAAATGCTCCTAATTCTTAATGACCAATTCACAGGCAAACCAAGTTTTTTATTTTATTCAGACAACATTTTGTCAACTATTTTGGGAATTCAAGTAGAGATAAATGTAATCAAATTACTATTGAAGCTAACTACATCCAATTACATATTTAAAAAGACAATATTTTGTGAAAATATTAATGGTTCATAAGAATTGAATTATTAAAATATAAATGATACTGGCTTACATATTGAATGGATGCAAATAAATTTAAATAAATGTTAGTGGTCTAAAAATAAGAAAAATTTGCATCATGAACTGAATCCAATGACTTACAAATGTGTTGGTATTACTGACCATTGTAATTTAACAGTGGGAATTGAAATAAATATATATTAATTCAAATAAATAAAGATACACAAAATAGATATGAATATTAAAACAATGTGAAATTGTGGAGACTAAATTAAATTAAACTCATTGTATAAAAGTGTATACTTAACTTGAGAATGAATTTGATTATGTTTGACTGTACCTGAAGAAATCCCAAGATTGTGGATGAAATGTCATATGAAAAAAAAAAAAGCTTGGGTCATCTGTCAATTGCTTGCTTTTACCAGTTTACTTCAACTCTCATTTTTTGTAACTCATCTAATTACACAATTTTACTCATGTTAGTATGCTTATTATTATGGCTTGAAACAATTACACTTCTGTAGGTTTCTGATAATTTTGAACACTACTTTTCAAAATAATGAGCATAATTACCTGTCTGTAGACAAAAATAAAACAAAGATATTTACCATTATGTAGTTTTAATTCTAAGTAGTGTCCCACCTAAATATTACTCAAAGTGAAATTCACAATTATAAAATATATAAACATACTACTGAAAAGTACCCTGAAGTCTACACAGGCATCTGAAGAATAATAAGCTGTGACAACATTTTAGCATTTAAGTGGTTTTACCAGTATGAGTGGATGAAGATAATTTTGATCTTGATCATGTACTATAATTGTTCAAAATTTAGCCAACCCAATAAATTTTTAAAACAAAATATGTGTCATCAATGTATGTTATCTGACAAGTCTACAGTGACTTAGATATGAATATAATTGGAAACCTACAGCACCTCTTTGAGAACTATTGCAACAATTTTTGACAATATACAGACTAAAATAATTACTAGAGAAACAATTTGTGACTGGAAATTTATAATAAAACCATTAAATACTCTAAAGTCTACAAAATCTATTACTTGAAGCGCAAATAGTGGTGCCTATTTTGAAAATGATGGCAAGGTTATAAGCAAATAAGTTTACCAATGGTATACCCAGCTTAAGATTTTAAAAAACAATAAATGTTTGCATTATTATAGAAGTATTGGTTTCCTTGGTATAATTGCTGGACAAATCATTTTTGGTTCTAATCAGGTGGTGTAGGCTTGGACCACACCATTTTGATGGCAGACATGGTCAATATGTTGAGGTGAACTCCAAGAATTATTTGTCCAAAGGATGAATTATAAATATTTTTGAATAGTAATTAACCTCATTTTATGTGTATCCTCTTTATTTCTGCACATTTTTAGTGGTAATCAACAAAATCATTAAATATTTTGAACAATCTATAACATTACATTTTTAAAAATATAACTTGAAATGTCTTAGTAATTTGCCATGTAAAGATCACTACTACAATATTACAAGACATGTATATAACAAAAACCATTGTTTTTATACATTGATTGTAAAATTAAATATCACAAATTGGAAAACATTGTAGAAAATAATAATTTTTGTAAAGAACCTTGTCATTCAAAAATAAGAGATGCACTAGCCAGAAATGATTTTTCAAAAAGAATGATAAACTATGTTTACAGTTATGCTTATAATAAGCAGAAATACTTTTCACTACAAACCAAGTAATGATTTCCCCAAAGAAAACGGCTGAATAATTGTTATTAAATATTTTTTTGTTCTATTGGATGGTATAAGCAATTTCTGAAGTTGTCCATAACAATAATTTTTTATTATTTTACAGACAACTTTCATCTTATTGTCATGCAATGAAAAATTGCAGAGTGAAAAAACAAGTTTCATCCAGCTGTAATGTATTTTCAGTTTATTTATCCAATAATCTATTTACACTAAATTGATTTTTTTAATCATAAAGGAGGCTGCCAGAATTTCTGTTAGATGTGAGTCAAAGAAATGCCATTTAAATCAAATAAAATGGTACATTAGGTACTGTAATTATCAAAAAATATATGAACCTGGCACTCCACAATATTGTTTAGTTTTGGGATGAATATAGCATAATTGAGTAAATAAATAAATATGGAAGTACAAGTTTCATAACAAGATATGCCAAATTGGCATTGCAAAATTACAGTTTTACATGGTATATATGTAAACTTTAGTACTCGAATAATTGAAATGTGCATTTAAGTTATATTTTACTAAAAATAAAGCATTAGCACCAAAACAGAACTCTTATGTAAACAGAAAGAAACGATATGGCATAAACAAATGACAAAGTTAATAATTTATTCAACATATCATGAAATATTTAATATATATATTTTTTGTTTAATTAATGTATGTCATAAGGCACACTTGCCCTATATTAAGTTATTTTACAAAGCTTTTGTTATTATTAATATTTATCTAACACATGGAGACAATACAATAAATGTTTATTTATTGTTAATAACATTCAATACCAAAAGCTTTAGTACTTGAATAATTGAAATTTGTATCAATGTCAGATTTTATTAGTCTTAAAAGTGGGAAAGTGAATATGGTAAGAGTACTATTCACAAAACTTTTTGATACGCTCAATTAAAATTAAATTCTATGAAATAATTGTTATAAAAATGAAGTTCCAGGAATGGAAGTTATATCAGCAATAATAAAACTATATTTCAGTTTGTTGATTTCTCATTTAGCACAGCATAACTAACAGAAAAATAAAACTTCTTAGTATCTGGTTGCATCAACAACTGGTATTTCAGCCTCTTGATGATACTCGAGGAAACATCTATTTCTGCACAAACTAATATTACATTCTAAACACTGAAACCGGGTTTGTCTCATTAACCCTTTTGAAGTAACTCTGTGTTTAATTTTACAAAGATGACACACTCTACCGTGCACTGGGGACTTAACCAAATGATGGGAATTACTTCTTTCAGTCATCCACTTCTGCTGCCACCAATTTGTGCCTAAGGTAAGAATAATTTTTAAATTGTAGAAATGTTCACCAATTACAGTTTTGATATTTGACAGTATAAAATTTTATATAATACATACTGTAGAATATGTAGTTGTGGACAGTGGTAAGCACCTCTATATTAAAAATTTCCAGAAAATTTTTGATCAAATATATTTTACATTAAATTATGTAATCAATTTAATAAGAACAAAATAGCTGGTCAATTAAAAATAAAAGGGCAATTTTTATTTTAACAAATAAATTGGCAAAATTTGTCACCAAGCTTCTTTTGAGATGTATTGAGGAAACACATTAATAAAGCATAATGGGGGGTAAGCAAATTATGTAATTAATTATAAAGTAAAAAAATTTCAGTGTGATTACATCACCAACAATGTTTAACAAATTGTACAATTTTCATTTCCAATTGCTATGAAATAGCTACTAAATAGTCAAATTAGGAAGATTAAATGTAAGACAATTTCTTCAATAAATATTACTTGGTATTAGGAAACCACAAGAAGAATTGATATAAATGTATGATAGTATATGCCAAGCGGTTGACTACAGATGGAATAAAAATACTTTCCGATTTATTTAATTGACTTTTTAAAGAGTTAACCTGTGATGGCCTTCAGCCAAGGAAATAAGTATATTATGAGCACTCCATTTTCAATTTAAAAAATACGAATCATTTCACAATAGCAGAAGTCATTTTTGCCTTGTTTTAAAATATTTAAAAGATATTCTGACAGGGAATGTTCATCCTTTTTAATGGTCCCTGTATAACAATGTCCATTCACATTAAGTAAAGACAAAATGCACAACATCAAAAGTTTCGTTAATGAGTGTGTTTATGAAAGTTAATGGGTTCAACAGGGTATTTGATATTACAGACCAATAGAAAAATGAAGATCCATTGGACTGCCATGAAAAAGGGGAAAGTTTCCTAACTTCAGAAGATAAAGAATAACAAATCTGCAAATGTTCTACCTCCTGCAATCAATTCTTCACATAACCACAACTTATTCCCTCATTCCTGTACTAATAAATTAATCAATATCAAATACAAAGTATGGGTAATATCAACAAGTAATCCTTTATAAAACATCACATAATTCAAATAATTTTAATTGATTCTATATCTACATTAATACATTTATGTCAATCATGACACTGAAGTCCAGAACAAAAATTAAAGGGAAATGTTATAAGTATAAACTGCTCACTTCCTACAATAGTTTAACTTAGTATAATTTACACAATGAGTAATCCATGTCTACATACATAATGATTAATCCATTGTGTATATTCTGTGGCGGCTAACAAGATGAGCTTTCAGATGAGATTTTCTGCTCAATACCATATTGCAAACATGGCATTGTGTTTCTCCAGTGTGCATTTTCATATGGCATCTAAGTGATTCAGGATGTCTAAAGATTTTATCACAAAATTCACAACGGTAAGACTGTTGAACATGTTCCAGGCCCAAAGATTGAGAAGTCATTGCACCAAACCAATGATTACGGCCTGCGAACAGCCATCAATTTCACTTACATCCAATAATAAAAACATAAGGTATACTTCATAAACATGCATAATATCAGATAGCATCTGAAGCAATCTTTCAATAAAACTAAACAAAATTATTTTCAACCGACATCTCCAAAATTTCTAAAGGTTCAATTTCTATCAAATTTATTATTAGCACAAAAATATAGTAAATATGTTACAATTATTCCATATATTAATATGATTTGTTTTCCTTTTTAAAAATTAATGATAAAGTCTTTAAAAATCATAATAAAAACTCACTTTGCTTTACGTAAATCTTATGAAATTATCAGATAATAATTTGTATTTTAAAATTCACAAATGCCAACACACAAATCTAGATTATGTCAAATAAATTTTCTTCACTATATATTTAAAGACAGGAAAGAAAGAAAGAGACAACTGTCCCCTTTGACAGGAGGTAAGAAAAAGCATTTCAAGTGATGGCTGGGCATCACGATGCTTTTCCTTATGCCTGACTGGGGATAATTGTTTCCAAAAATTTGAAGAACACCCATTATAATGGTGTCTGCCAACACCACATTTCTCTCCCCCCTTTCCTGTCCTTATCAATATATAAAATTAATAAGGACAGGAAAGAGGGACAGCAAGTTGGTGACTTACCTGAGATTCACAGATGACCGGCAGGTTTGAAGTTATAGAATTTTCGGAGGCACTGCCCACTTCATCAGAAGGTTAAGAAAATATTTCCAGTGATGGCCAGCCGTCAACAGTTGGCTATCACAGGAAATGTCTTCTTAACCTTCTAACAAAGGGGGCAGTGCCTCCAAAATATTAAGAACTCCAAAAACCTTACAAGGTGAACCTTACATCTGTGAACCTAAGGTAAGTCACCTACTTTCTATCTCTCTTTCCTTTCCTTATTAATTGTTTTATATATATTGTAATGAAGTGAATAGTATAATGCGTGAATGTTCTGCACCATGCATTGTAGAGACGGATTCGACAATGAGTTTAGGGTGAGAGACAGTGCTCAAAAATTGGATGTGTTGATGATTGCATCTGAGCAAGCGTGCCCATTGTCGCGAGTGCTGAGGTTGAACTGTACTCTGTCCGCTTGGGAGAAAGGAACAGGGGCAGTGGAGAAGTAGCAAGGCTCATGTGTGGTTGTTTTTCAGCAGAGCACCTCCACGCTACTGAGAAGGACGCCTTGCCCAGCATCTCAGCCTGGCACCGACATTGAAGAAACGTAAGAGGTTATATCATATTGATGCAAAAAGTATGAAGCACTTCCTTGGGTTTTATCGCGCCAAGACTAGTTTCAGGTATTTTACCATGCCCACTTAACTCCCCGATGAGAAAGAACTTTTTGTTATCTACCCTGAGCTAATTTCAATTTCCACAGCGAAATAATAAAAAAAATGTAAATATTGACTTGTGTAAATAATTTTAATTAATTTTTTTAAATAAAATTATTAGTTTTCATTTTTTGGTTAATTATTTTTAATACAATATACATTTTATATATATATATATATATATATATATATATATATATATATTAAACATTGAAATAGAGAACATTTAAATGCAAGCCCAGCATTTTATTCTAATGGCTAAAAACCTGAAGACTGTTTTCAGTTTCAGAGTAAGATACTAGGCTCACATCAAAACATATGGCCGATCCAAATCTTTTAAGTAATATTCTCTAATCAATATTTGTCTGTTAATGACTGTATTAATCCTTACCAGCATTTATTATAATTTTTTGACCATATTATGAGTTTATATATGCATAACAGCATTACTAGGTAAACTTCATGGTTATGTTCAATATACAGATAAGCTACTCAATCTTGTTATGTATATCCAATTACTAATATACCCTATGCTGACAAACAATAAAAATGAACACAATAGAATATCATTATTGATAATATATTTAGCAAGTGTTTCAATATCACTGTTAATATACTTTAAACAAGAATCACTCCACATATTTTAAACTTGGGAAATGATAGCAAAAACAGCCTTGACCATCTCACTCAACCATCTGGTTTTATATACCTTTTGTCAATGAATGGGAAATAAATTAAAATAATTTTTTTTTTCAAATCTCAATCAAAGAATTGTGAGATATCAGCTTAAAACAGGAAGTCTTTCAATAAAATTTCCTTATCATAACTAAAAATGTTAGTATGGAGTGTGGGATTTATATGGGAGTGAAACATAGATGATAGAAGTTGCATACAGGAACAGAATAGAAGCTTTCGAAATGTGGTGCTGTAGGAGAATCCTAAAAATAAGATGGGTGGATAGAGTTAGTAACCAGGACGTTCGACACAAAATAAGGGAAGATTGAACAATTTGAAGGACATTGACCAAGAGAAGGGACAGATTAATAGGCCACATTTTGAGACATGAGGGTCTTATAAAATTAGCAATAGAGGGAAATGTGTGGAGTAAGAACAGAAAAGGGAGGCCAATATAGAATATGCTAAGTAGATTAGGGATGATGTGAGATGTGATAGCTATGTAATAATGAAAAGGCTTGCACAGAATAGGTTATTATGGAGACTTGCATCAGACCAGTCTTAGGACTGATTACACACAACAACATTATAAGGAAATAATGCATCTCAAAAACAGCTTAACAAATTTATCACTGAAAATATCCTTTTAAAAGTTTAAGAAAAAGGACAATTAACTAAACTGATGAATGAGAATGAAGCAAGAACTTAAAAGTGCATATTATTATACTTTAAGAGAATACTAAGAAGTAACACAAATAAAAATCACACAGGGAACTACGTCTCATTTGGGGCAGACAAAAAAAGTGAAATTACTTTACTTGACTAACAGACTAGATTCATTTGATGACAAAATTTCGATACTTACTTGTTTATAAGTTGTCCCAGATGACAGTTCTTTCTTCTGTGCAGATAATTTTCGAACTATGATATATTAACAATGTATAATTATTTTGTTTAGTAAATAGTTAATTTTCTATTAGAAGTATTATAAACATTAGTATCAATATAGTATAATTGAACTAGTTACCTTGCATGGCTAGCTTAGATCAATAGTTTTGCAATTGTTGTTGTACAAGGAGCATGGTAAATTCCCCAATTTAATGCTTATTATGTTTTTCACATTGAGGTGGCTTTGTGTCATATCAAGATATAAATCTTTATATAAGTAAACTAATTATGATTCACTTTTAATTTAGCTCTAAATTAAAGAAATTTTCAGAAAATCCAATTTGTTTCTAAAATTTTATAAAATATATATCATATAAATGTTTTTGTTAATAGAGATAGAATTAATTACAATACTTTAAAGTTCACAAATCGACTTATAATGAAGAATGTTATCATTGTACAAAGTCTGAAAATAGCTGCATTATTGTATTCGTTACCGTCTGCGTCTGGGTAAAGTGAAGTTTTCAAATAATTAGACAAGCACAGTACAGTACTGTTTTAGACTGTACAGGCTTTGGGATTATTTGATTTCTACTGGGTTTTAATCTTGATGTACACTGAGAAATACTGACAAAGAAAAATATTTCAAGACCATTAAGTCAATAAAAGTACATGTAATCTAATGTTGACATATAGAAATAAAATCATCTTACCTAATTTTCCAGTTCGATGAGTTTTCATTTGTTTTTCTTAGTAATAAATTATGAATGTGACAAGTGTCACAAACATAAGCATCGTGGAATAGTTGTATTAAAATATGTAGATTTTTCTAATTCGTACATAACAGAAAAATTATGTAGAATGTTTACATGTTTTTATAATTCATTTATTTATACACTGATTGTTTTAAAAATTTGAGTGGAAATAAAAACTTAAAGTGTATAAATACTAAAAAAATATGTTCAAACACAGTTTTTTAAAACTAAAATTCCTCAAGTACAAACAAAACTTAAATGCCTAAAAACCAAAGCTCCACATTTAAAATAATCACTGAAGAGAAGCATTGCTACCCTTGAATATGAATAAAAATTGATGAAAGCTCAAGTGCAAAAACATCTTTTGTCAACAGCACAATATATATATTGTTTAAAAAATATCCCCAGTACATTTCTTTATATCAAACAAAACATTTAACTATTTCCATTTACAGGTCTTTAATTTCAACAAATTAACGACATAAATTACCGATAGGTTTACCAATATATAAATATTCATTGACACTTAGTATAGTAATACATTTCAAATGCACAAATATGTCTTGAACAGAAAGGGAATATTTTGTAAAATGTGTTTAAAATTTCAGCAAATCTTCAGTTGCAATTCTTAGTGGTAGAACATTACTGATAGTTGGCAAAGAAAGTTACTATCCCAATCGTAGAGTGCCATTCATGTCACAAAAATAGCTGATCTGTTTTTGATACACTATTTTAAGACTAGAAAATAATTAATAGTCAAGAGTTGACAAAATTTTCAAATTTTACAATTGCAGTATTCTAGCATACTTTTATTAATAATATATTGAAAGTATACGAATTTATAGGTTTAATGAAAATATCTCTAACTTGACAAACAACCCAGTCTCAACTATAGTTAATACAGATCAAATATTTAATGAAATGCCAACCATCAATTTTTTTGTTTCAGATAGCTGAGACATTACTTTAAATAACAATCCAAGTCAGCTAGATGATAATTACTTGATACATTGTTTATATGGTGTAACAAACAATTAATGAATAATTATGGCAATTTGCTTATACTGTGTATAAATGACAAACACAAAAAGTGGTCGGTGATAGGCAGAAAATACTAACACTATAAACTGTATGGATTTTTTATATGGAGTTAAATGTTCTCTTTGATTTGTGAAAATAATAGACAATTTGACATTAAAAATACTTCAGAATAACATTCTACTTTCAGAGGAATTCCGAGTTCAAATAATTAGCAATCTCGCTGACTTGAATAAAACATTGGTGACATCCATGGCTTTCCTTCTCAATGTTACATATTGTAAATATAACACTTACCTTCATAAAAATTATGGAAAAGTGCAAACCAATTGGGTAACAATAATTAGAATAAATTGAAAAATATTTTTTGGTCAAAGTTGAAATCACAAAATTTAAAAAAAAGTATTTCTGAAATCTTTAAACTTTATTAATAAGTTTTGAAGCTATAAACTAGTTCACCCACCTATACTTATTCTTCATTATTTTCCACGACTCAAGTTGTTTGTGGACTGTGTTTTAAATATGCTGATGTGGTATTTTATAGATATACTTATGAATATGACCAGATAGAGGCCAAAATGTCCGGGGGCCATGTGATTGTGATGAAATAAAATTGCGGAAGTTAAAATTGTTATAGGTTATATTTGTATGTTACTTAACAATATTCCCACAGTCAATTCTTATTATGAATTCATAATAATCATTTGCAAAACAGATTACAAAAATTCAAAAACCAAGATTGCGTCCAACAAACAAAAATAAAAATGGAATATAAATTTCTAATATTTGAAAACATCAAAACTGGAGCAATATTTAACGGTCACAATTTTTCCATTCTTGCCTTGGCAAGCTATGTATTTCTGAAGTTTTTTTTAATATATCTAGTATCTAGACACACAAAACTCTAAGATATTGAAGTATAGTGTCAAAATTGACCAAAGAATGGACAACTATTGGCTGAAATGTATTATATGAATTTTTGATATATAATATGTATGCTTGACAGTGCTATTAAATGGTTGTCATGTATAAGTAGTTTCTAATAGTTTTAAAAGTCAGTCGTGGGATATTGGATAAACAAAATATCAAATAATTGTAATGTAATGAAACAAGCAAACAAACAAATCATGAGTAAAGTATTGTCAGGTTAAATATTTATAGATTGGTGTGCCCTTATAGAAATATTGAGTATTGACAAATTTTTAACCTGGTTAGCTACCAAGGATAAAATGCAACCAACAGAGTGGGTTAATGGCCCTTTAAATGGAGAGACTCGTCAGGACTTAAATAACAAGGCAACAAAGAGTTTGTTAAAATTTGATTCAACATTGAGAACAAGATAACAGGCAGAAACATTGAAATAGTTTTGGTATACCCCATTACCAATGAGGAAGCACTTTACTTCGATTCTCTTCAATACCTCTTATTTTTGTGAAAGATCAGAGTGAAACTTATTTGAAAATTCTGATTTCATAACTAAACCAACACCATACATATTAATGATTAGAATGTCCATCCTCACAGTATCTTCAACAAAATATACAAATATTTATATGTAAATCATAACCATTCACTCCCAGAGCAATCTATATCCAAGTTTATATTTAGCTGCACCAATTTGACTGATCTTGTGCATCTCTTTCAGCAGCCCCAATCTTCTCTATATTAGCCTTCACCTGATTCCACCACCATTGTCTCGGTCTTCCACACGGTTATCTTTCTTTTAGATTAACACTACCTTCAGCCAACATTGTACATGTCTATCCCATTGTATTCTTCTGCACTTAATATGTCTACTTTCTTGTTGAGGTTCAGATTTCCCTACTGTTTTTTCTTCTCCATTCCCCTTGTTCTTTAGTTGACCTGTAGATTTTTCATAAGACTTAAATTCTCAAAAAGTTCAATATTTTTCTCTTGTTTCCTATTTAGTCTGCAGACATTTTAGTAAAATCTAATTTTCATTCTGTGCAACAATTATTCAGTTGTATCATATCAGCATCCATTGGCTGAATTAAATCTGTTTTGTATCTCCAGTTCTTGTGTGTTCTGATTTGATATAATTTCCCCAAGATTTAAATTTGTCCAACTTCTTCAAAATCATGGCCACCAATTCTTAGAGGTCCTGTCCTTTGAATTCAGTTTTTTGTAAAATGCATATACTTACACAGCCTTTCCTGGTGAATTAGGTATTGGAAGAGTTCTCAGGTTTCCAACCAGGTGGTGTTATACACATGTTTAGTAGACAATGATCGTCAACATCTTCAAGTGAAACATATACTATTTGAGTCATTTTTCCTTCATCCCAACTTTTCTGATTCCCTTATAAATACTTTGATTACTGCATTTAAATCTCCCATAATTCTGCAATTATCACTACTACATATATTACTTTGATTCCAATTTAAAATATGAAGGTTCACCACTCCAACTATGTGTAAGGGTAATATTTAATAAGATTGGCGAGCCCAACCTCCTGAGATTATTTTAATGACACGAGTTAACCCCCAGTAAGTATCTTGACTGCGCGACTCTTATTAGACATGTTTATCAATTTTTTTTGTATACCAAATTTGTTTAGTTTTGCCCAGATTCTCTCTCTATGCTTTCAAATTCATCTTTGCAATCAATAAATACTGCAAATAATACTATACTCCCAGTATTTGTGCACAATTTCACAAATATCAATTTTGTTATAGATGTCCTTTAAAACCCATGCCTGAGGTTCTTTGATTATTTCACTTGTTTGCATTTTAGATGAGATGTTGTTATGGTATTCAGTCTTAAGACAGGTCTAATTCAACCCTCCATACTAACCTATCTTGTGCAAGCCTTTTCATTTCCTTATAACTTGCACAACCCACATACTCCCCTAATCTATTTAGCGTATTCCATCCTAGCCTCCTCTTCTGTTTTAACCCCACAAACTTCCCTCTAATACTAATGTTATGAGACCCTAATGTCTTAAAACATGGCCTATTAATCTATTCCTTCTCATAGTCAACGTCCTCCATATTGTTCGCTTTCCCCCTATTCTGTTTAGAACTTCCTCGTTTGCGATTCTATCCACCCATCTGATATTTCAAGCATTCGTCTATAGCACCACATTTCAAAGGCTTCTAATATTTTCATTTCCCCAACTCCATACGAACATTTTTAGCAACACTTTCCTAATTATCACACTTATATTACCCTCAGTAAATCCCTCTTTTTCACGAAAGCCTTCCTTGCCTGCGCTATCCTACTCTTTATGTCTACTATACTTCTACCATCCCTAGTTATTACACTTCCTAAGTAGCAGAATTTCTTAATTCCATCAAAATATCCCTTCCCTATCTAACACAGTTTGTTATTCCACTGTTTCCCATACTACACTCCATTACCTTGGTTTTCACTCTATTAATCTTCATATTGAACTCTTTCTTCAGGACTCCTTTCACGCCATCTATTTCCAAGTAGTCTTCTGATTCCCCTAATACTAAAATATTGTCGGCAAAGTGTAAGGTTTTTATTTCTTCTCCTTACAGTACGATTCCTTTTCCATATTCCATTTTAACCTTCTTCATGGCTTGTTCTATATAAAAGTTAAACAGCATGAGCGACAGACTGCATCCTTGTCTTACTCCCTCCTTGATTACGGCTTTCTTTTCTTGATTTTCTATTCTAATTATTGCTGCCTGTCTTTGTACAGGTTATGTATATGCCTCCTTTCTCAATATTTTATTCCAGTGCTCTTCAAAATTCTTAATAGTATGTCCCAGTTCACATTATCAAACGCTTCTTCTAAATCTACAAATGCCATAAAGTAGGCTGGTTTTTTTCTTAACCTGTATTCTAAAATTAGTCGCAAAGTCAACATTGTTTCTCTTCCTAAAACCAAACTGATCTCCTAACTCGCATTCTATTTGATGTTCTATTCTCCTATATACTATTTTCGTTAATAATTGAATGCATGGGATACTAAACTAATTGTCCTGTACTGTTTGCATCTATCAGCCCCAGTTTTCTTTGGTATGGGTATAATTATGTTTTTACCAAAATCTTCTGGCATTCTTTCTGTTCATAGATTCCGCATCTTTTGCATCTTTGCCTGATGATCTTACAAAGTCTGCTGGAATGTTATTAATTCCTGGCACTTTACCATTTCTCAGGTCTTTCAGCGCCCTGTCAAACTCTTACTTTAAATTTTTATCCCCCAACTCATCATCATCCACCTCCTCTTCTTCTTCTATTACTGACATCTAGATTTCCACCATGATCCAGCTCTTCTAGACATTCCTCCCACTTTCTGCTTTCTCCATAATTGACTTCCTGTCCGCTCTTGCTAATATTTTACTTTTGACGAATGTTTATTTGATTTTCCTATAAGCTGCGTCATTTTGCCTTTCACCATGAATTCCTTAACTGCTTTGCATTTCTCGTGTAGCCATGCCTCTTTGGCTGATTTTCACTTCCTATCTATCTCATTCTTCAAGCATCTGTACTGCTCTTTACTATTTGCAAATCTCTCATTTTTATATTTACTCCTTTCATCAATCATTTTTATTATTTCTTGTGTTAATCATGGTTTCCAATTGGTCTGAGCTATTCAATTTACTCAATTTCAAAATTGACCCACCCTTATTAATTAACCCTATACAAGAAGTTTGAAATAGCTTTGGAAGTGATTTATAATGGATAGATGAACTTGAACCAATAACATTGTATGTAGCAAAGGTGGTACAGGGGCAATAAGATTATGGCACAAATTATCAGGATGAATGAATACCAACACAGAGACTGGAGAAATATATTTATGGTTAAATAGAAAATCAATAGGATACACATTTTAAAGGAGGCAAATTTCTCAGGTTGTACAATATTGTGTAGTTGCCATATTTGGCAGTAAACTGCAATTGCTGTAAAATTCTATTCTTATAGCTTCATAATCACAAGAAAGAATTTTGTGATTTTTAATCAATACACTTTTACTGGAAACTGAGCTCAGTTATTAATATGGTTTCAAATTACAACAACTTGTTCAAAGGCATTATCGTGTTTATGTAAACATTTGCCATACAAGAATAAACAATTGCATACTCAAATCAGACATCACAAAGTGGGAATCATTTTGCAAAAGAAATAATTAACAACAAAATGCTCTTAAGGATATAAATATAGCATTGTATTTTTCACACAGCTTCAACTGAGCCTGAAATTTAACTGCACTACATGCAATCCTCAAGGAACAATAAAACATAACTCTAATCATACAGTATTTACAAAAATTTCCGAAAGAAAGCCAAAAGCTTTCTACGGTTTGTATAAAGTGCAAAGAAAATGATCTTAATAGATCTCCTGACCACCATTATTGATAACCTGTGAATTATGCCTTATGAGATTGTATGAGTTCCATTTATCAAATTATAAGAATATCAGTAACTCAAAAAATGCTACTATATGGATAAAGAACACTAGCCAATAATTTATTTTTGTAAAACCAAAACTAATAAATGTAGAAAATTAAATAAACTCATTATTTGAATGAACTGTATGATTTTGTGTAAGTTAATTTGACAACATTTCACTTGATCCTGCACAAAACTGGCATGTATACAATCCAATGAAATGTTGTGAAACATAAAAATAGCAAATTAATACCATGGATGACCCAATGTTTCAATTTAATAATTGTAAGAATAAGGTTTTACTTACCCTGAAGGGAGTCCTGACTTTGGTTTTCATTAGAAGGCCCAGCTTTCGAAAGTATCTGGCCTATGAACAAATAAATTTTCAATCACACACAACAAATTTACATAATATAAAATAAGTTTTTCTTTCTCATTTTATCAATATGCTAAAATTAGCTGCATAGAAAGGTTTATTTCTCACTTCTGATACAAAGTTTTTTCTGGTATATAAGTTTTCAACCTCGAGTGGATTTGGAACTGTACTAGTTTGGTACCGTCAACTCATCCCCCTCTGTCGCTCTTCCAATTGCCCGCTCGACTTGTAATAATGTACTATCACCAAAATGCATGGCAAATATTTTTCGACTTAAATTCATGTGCAGGTGGAATGAGCTTTTTCGGCCAAATACACAGGGCAATTGTGGATGGCATCAGCTTTTTCTGCCTAATACACGGGGCAATTGAGGGTGGAATCCACTCTTTCAGCTTTTTTGAATTAATTCATAGGATAGTTGTGTGACGTCATGGAACAGTAGAGACAGACGATGGGATGGAGCTTGTGGAGGGGCTGGGAGGGAGTGGGGGTGGTATGACAGTACCAAAGTGGTTGATAGTCGTGGATTTAATTATTTTACCCCAAGATAGACTCAATCATACTTAAAAAATAATTATAGTGGGACCATAAAATAAACTGTTTCACTGTACTGAAAATGGAGGTTAAGCAGATTTAAAATCTTGAAATTAATAATAATATAGCAAGCATTTGTTTGATTTAATGAAAACAAACCCTATTTATGAATACTATAATAATTGAAAGCATACATGTTATAATATGCAAATGAGTAAAGAAACTTATGAAATTTAATTGTATAACAAATACATCAAATTAAAACTACCTAGTTAAAATATCTCCTACTATGAAAAGAATAAGAAATAAACTTACTCAGATCAGCACCAGATACACTATCCCCTACTGACAATACAGCCTCTCCAGAATTACTGCAGTATGTATCAAGTTCTGCCTTGGTATCTGAACTAGAATTGAGTGGTGGTAGTAACTGTGAAACATTAGGCAAAGGATCCACACTTGTTCTCAAACCACCTTGTCCACTTTGATCTTGGCTACTGTCCGTGTAGGAAACATCTTGTTCAACTGTATCCTCTTCAATATATTCAGGAAGTTCAACCTTTAAAGAAGGTATCACTTCAATACCACCTTGAGGACTACAGGGGGGCTGTTCCTGAGAAATACGTCTTCTTTCTAGATCACAATCTTTCTCACTGATCTTAACAGTGTGCGCACTAGATTTAGGGGTTCCCACTAGTCCAGATGAATTTGACCATTTTCGTCGTTTAGAGGGTGGTGTGTTTGATTGTTCAAGAGGAAAGAATGAAATGGCTGATGAAATTTCAGATGAAGACGCTTTAAGTTCTGAACGGTGGTTGCTATTATTAACTTGCACAGGTGGGTCTTGTGATTCATCAGGTGAGTCACACAAGTCAATCTGTAATAATAAAAACATTAAATATATATGAATGAAACAGAAAAATAAAAATATTTTAACAAAAATTTAGTTACCTCTTTGTCATTACTTGGGTGTGTTTTCTTTCCACCACCTTCAGATAGACCTTGAACAGCAAGGAGTTCTGCTGTAGTAAGAAATGAAGTCAGTTGCTCCTGCTCTACATTTACCTCACCTTGGTACATAAAATCTACCAAGGCTACCAAGTCTTCATATTTAACATTACGAAAGATTATTACAGGATGTTGGCAAGGATTTTCCTGAAATATAAAATGTTGCATAAAACAGTAAAAAATATTTAAACATATTTAAAATTAATGACTTGAAAAAACTTACAACAAATTATAACTAGTCATTTACCTTAAACAAATCTCTAAAGTATGAACTGCAAGCAGATAACAACATCTTGTGTGCACGAATTCGTTTTCCTTCACAACTAAGTGTAACATCCACCAAGTCTTCATCTGACCTCAAAGAATCAAATGCTCCAGTAATGTGATTAAGATAGTTATTCCAACGCAATGAAAACTGCTGTGTGCTTCCCATCTTTGAAAATAAACAACAAATGAAATTAGGTTGAGAAAGCGTTTCAATAATTTAACCTAATACATTATGCTAGGTCAAATAGAATATCACACAAAAATCACATTCACATCAGTACTAATAACTAAATTTTTATCTTTTATTAAAACACTTATTTTATTATTAACCAGTGTTTATCAAAATATTGTCTTGCCTAATTCAAATTCCTTTAGAGTGATTGCTTTGTCATGCAGATTCTGATCTATTCCTAGACAAGAGTTTGTATTCTCAAAAACTAACTAGAATGTTCCTCTTTCCCTTTATATTTAAACAGTTCCTTTACAATTGTTTGCAGTATACTCTAATTTCACTTCATAACCATCTTTTCATTTAGTTTCTTCTTGATACTTTAATACTTCATCCCTGTCACTCACAGTACAAAAAAACTAATCAATCTGGTTATTCTCAGTTTTTTGTATCCTTCTATGTATTACTGGTCACAGTTCATTTTCCCTCTGCTGTATTCGTACCTTGCTAATCTGTGCTCTCACTTTTGTTTATGGTTCTTTTAACTCAAACAATTGAATACTCTATCGAAATTTAAGACGTTATTACAGCATAGTTTGCATCTAAATAGACTATTTAAACTGCAACTTTTCAACTGCTCAGTCTGCAAGTTAAACCTGATGCCACCAATTCGGCTCTGGTACCCAGTCAACACCTAGGATATCTCCACCTCTATTGGCGGCCAACAGCCTCTTTGAAAGTAAGAACTGAAGTACTTTATATTTAATGAATCATATATTATACGTTTAAAAAGACCAAAAACAGACAAAAAAAATTAGTGAAACAACAAACCTCAGGTTGAGATCAAACTGAAGAGGGTCCATATCAGGACCGAAACATGTTGTTTTTAAATTATAGTTTGTTGTTTTTCACTACTTTTTTGGTCTGTTTTTGGCCGTATTTAAATGTGTGCTAAACATTCATAACTACTATATTGAATCATAAATACAAATCTAAATACAATTTTGCTATGTGTAGACATGACAAAGACAAATAACACATTCTATGGCTAATACATTTATTCATTGATGTTATTTTTAATCACAAATAGGCACTTATTTTTGAATAATTCTGATATTCATCCCTTCAATACAAGGAACAAAAATAATCTGTATAAAAAATGTAAAACATTGTCAATTGCACAGAAAGGTGTGCATTATTCAGGGATATCCATCTTCAATAGACTGCCGCACAGAATTAAACGGTTGTCCGATAATCAAGGTAAATTTAACACTGAATTACGCTCATTTTTGCTTAGCCACTCCTTCTATTCAATAAAGGAATTTATAGAAGAATCGGAGAAGAGTAATTTATTATAGTTTATAATACATAACTTTGTTATAAGTATATTTTCTTTTATACAATAAAATAATGTAATAAATGTACACCCTGACCCATTCCACATCCTTGAAGTTTAGCTTCTTTACAGGATCTACGGAATATGATTATTATTATTATTATATTATTATTATAAAGACAAGTTGCGATATGTCACAGACATCATGTTTTAGAATGACGTATATTATGATATTTGCAGGCAGTCTTGTGCTTTTATTGAAAATATATTAATAGAAATGAATGGTTCACTACACGATTTTTGGTTCATAATAGTGAGAATATGGGCCACATACTATTTATATATATGTTGTAATTAATGAGAAAAAAATTACACCCTGGGAGGTGAATTCACATTTGCGAGCATCAGATACCACAAGCTTAGGAAATACAACGATTTAAGATTGAGAAATGTTTTGGTCAGATTTCAATTTAAGCTCAATATGTAGATAATATTAGTCAATTTTTTTTAAATACCTTAAATGAGGTATCGGAAAAATATATTACAATTAAGTTAACAAATCAATTGGAAGTCTTAAGAGCATGACAATACGTAAAACAATCAGTTTTTCTAAACATAAAATTAATCATCACTAAATATCATTATGTTAAAATAATATCAACTTCAGAAACATATCTAGTTCTGACATTAAACATTAACACAACAATCTTAAGGCATGAAACTATTGAGATTTTTCAAACTTGTTTTCATTTGGAGATCTATTAAGAACAAATAATGACTAAAATAAATATTACGATGTATATATCTTACCCTGATTAATTTCAAATGATTAACTATAACTCCTACGCGCCGTATATGTCCGATAGGTACAGGTTACCGACAGATAAACAAAATGGCGAATATGAATTAATTTTATACTTCAGTTTACGACCGTAGAAGAGACGCAATCAGATAAGCGACACAACAGTCGACACAACGTAGATCTGTGTTTCCATAGCCAAGTTTCAAATAATGTCTATCGGCACGTCAATAACACAGTGTATTAATCAATTCGCAGACAAAGCTACGTAACCAACAGGATTGAAAACACAGGAAGTAGTCCAATGGTCTTGCCAAGTTACTTCCGAATAATACCAAGTTTTCACACAATCTCGCATAAAAAAAATTTTTGGCAGGCGCGTAAGATTCAGTACCTTAGTAAAATACTTATGGTTCGTACAATGTTTAATTATTATGTACTTCTGGGGTGAGGCCACTTTTTCTTTGTTGACTTATCTATATAATTGATGGACGCTTAAGATGAAATAATATTTATTTAAAACAGAAATATTTACAGTTTAATATTATTCTGTTAGTATAAACGGTCTTTTATATCTCCTCAGAAGAAGTTTCAAATCTTATACATATTGTCAAACGGTATTATCAGTTATCGGATTCTAATATATACAATTCTGTTACAATTGCTCTATAAATTAATCAAAATCTTAAAAGTCCTCCTCAAATTTAGTGCCTGTACAATAAACAATAACAAATTTATTCGTACATTACAGTTATTTAGAATTCGTATAAATTTTGGATTGTTGTGTTTTTTATCAAGAAAATTACAATCTGTTCATTTTGAAAATTAAGCAAATTAGATGTGATGTTAGTTCGTTCACTAGATGGATTGTTGACTTGTTGGTTAAGGTGTTCTTGGATATTTTGTCGATAATTAGTGCTGAGTCTGTGTATTTCATCTTCATAGTAGGTATGGCTAGATCTTCATGTATTGTTTTGTTTTTCACAAGCCAGGGTGCGTTTAAGATGGTTCGAAGGATTGTTGACTGAAGACGTTGAATAATTTTTTAATTCGAAGGCTTGGTGCACCCCCATAGTTGGATCCCATATGTTCATAAGGGTTTAATAATGCATTTATATATAAGTATTTTGTTTTAATTTGGAATTTCTGCAAGTAGCCAATGCATTTATCGAAGCTTACTCTTGATATGATCTCTTTTGGATGTGAAATGCGGTTTCCATGTAAGTTTGGAGTCCAATAGTAGAGCAAGGTATTTGACTTCATTGGTGATAGGTAATGGTGTATTTTTTATTGAGACATTTGGACAGTTTGTTTTCCTGGTGTTAAAATTTACTTGCACTGATTTATTGGGATTTACATTTACATTCCAAAAGTTTAGCCATTATTCAAGGTTATTTAAATGATTTTATAGAATAGCAGCAGCTGTAAGAGGGTCATTATCTGCAGATAAAATTGCGGTGTCATCAGCGTAGGTTGCAAGAATTTTGTTATCTGTTTCAGGTAAGTCCGCTGTAAATATAAGGTATGAAAGCGGTCCCAAGACACTACCCTGTGGTACTCCAGAGACAATTGGATGAATTGTGTAAATATCGTTGTACTTAGCTTGAAGAGAGCAATCACTTAAATAGTATTTTAAGATTTTTTATTCATATAAAAATCTTTTACAATAAAGATTATCAGTTTGGACAATAAATGATCCAGTATTTACAATATTAAAATATGAATACAAAAATAAAATATTGTACATAATTAATATGCAGACATGGAGGTAGGTTAATCCATTTAATTAACCTACTTTAGTAGATGGGTTAGGGTCTATTTTGTGTAGGTGGGTGAAGGTTGACAGACAGTGAACTGATTATTGGAGGATATATGAGGATGTGGTCTGCGGGCATGATGGTAAGGTGGCTTGAGGTGTCTGAAAAATCAGGGGGAAGTTTGTGGTCGATTGAGAGTTTTCTTTTGAGCCGACGAAAGCGTGGAAATGGAGGAGGATTGTAGTGGAATTGCTGGATCATGGGGTTTGGGTGGTTGATTGCGCTTTTAATTAGGTAGGACGAAATTCCTAAGGTACCAGGGAGAGTTTGTAATGGTGCGTAGGATTATGTTTGTTTTGTTTGAATTTTGGCTTAATGGACCAGGTGGGGCGTATTAAGGAAAGTTATAGGAGGTGTAGGATTTTAAAATGATGTAATAATCAGTGGGAATGGTAAGTTTAAGTTAGTATAGTAATCCGACGTGCCTAACTCCGTCAGATGCTTGTGCAATATCTAAGAAAGCTGCAACACAATCTTCTTTCTTCTAAGCCCTTTATTATTTCATTCACAATTCTGTGGCACTGATGTATGTGGCGTGAGCGGAATCCAAATTGATGTGTCGGTAGTATCTCATCCAGGTTGTTATCAGCTTTTGGTCTTTTAAGCGGTAATCTTTCAAATATCTTCGATAGCTGTGGTAGTAGGCTTATGGGTCGATTTGACAAGGAGAGCTTAGTGGTTTACCGGGTTTAGATATCAGTATTATTTGTGCGAATTTCCAAGATTTTGGGATGTAGGTTGCTCTAAACATGTTATTATAAAGGATGGTTAATAGTATTGTAACCGCTTCTTAATTTGCCCGTTTAGTTCGGTCGGTAGAACATTTCTGGATTCGGGGTTCTTGCGGTCGAATATTGCCATGGGAGGAGCCTTGATCTTAGGGAAGATAGTATAAGGAATACAACAGCCATAAGTTAGACAGTATTTAATAAGCGTAATGAGCATTAAATGACAAATTTATAGTATATACAATTTACTAGGGAAGTATATGATTACTGAACCAAAGAAAGGAAGTACATAAATCAATCTTCTTTATCCATTAATTTATACAAAATCACCTTAATTCCCCGTAGATTAAACACATTTGAGGATAAGATCTGAACTCTGGATCCGCTAATTCATTCGTGGCTTGTTAGACAAAAATTCACTAATCCGAAAATTCTGGTATAATTTTAATCCATATATCAATACAATAATTTTCCTCTCGTTTAGCGGATTTTTCAAACACGTATTTACGAGTCACTATATTTACCTTAAAAAGCAAGTTCAGAATTAACCGCGCTTAACATATGCGCGCACATACCAATAAAATACATGAATCCAGCTTGGGCTGTCGTCGAGTGTGGACGTGTCTTGCGTAGCTCCGATACTGTTTGTTTACATTGAATCGACGAGTTAAGATGCATTGAAATTGAACTTTCACCAATTCGGCTACTTTCGGCCGTCTTAATTTAACAAAGTGAAGTTCCATAAATGTGCACCGTGTGACTTAACGCATGCATAGTGTGGTGACATAATGCACCAAAGACCCGAGGGATTCGATCTGCAAACATCGAACAAGTATGTAAATTAGAATAAGTTATAAAAAGAACTGAAAGACCTAGTTTAAGCGAGAGTGGACATGTTCCTACAACCGCAAGAAATTTGTTACGCGGCGGATCTCTTCCACATATAATTCAACAACTAATGTGGCAAGTATCAACGCCACAAAATCCAGTGTTACAACAACTAACGAGCAACCCAAATCAGCAAACACACCTGCAAGAGTTAGATTTCCAACAACAATATCCTAACGAAAACTCAACTAAGTATCAACAATTGAACGTAGAAACAAACCAAACAACCAACAATACAATAAACAATCAAGAAACTAATCTTACAAGTAAATTAACATGGCAAACAGTCAATAAAATAAATTACTCAAAATTAATATCTGATACGAGAACCGGAAATGAATCGCTCCCCATTGATATTCAAAATAGATATGACATTATCAGATTATATTATACCAAAACGGCCAGCTATATTAAACAGGCAAATTTTGGACTACAGAAATTTTTAAAATAATTCTACACAAACGAAAAGAAGTCTACGTCAGTTATTTATTTTTAGTTTTAAAGTGTTATATTTTTTATTGGAAAGAATAATATTGATAAATGAGCACACTAATAATGAAATTCATACAATTCTATTTTGTCACTGTACTTTATCCTCCAGCACGAAAACTGGATCAAAAACAACTTATGAGTCGCACTCGACTCTCTAAATCTCATAGGTTTTGTAAGGAAGTAAACCCAGACCCCAACTGAAAGTGTGAAATATATTAAATCTCATTGTACACTGGTTCAGAATTTAGATCATCTTGAATGGTCAAGCTGTCACCTCGATAACTCGTACTCGCCGCTGCAAAGGTTAACTTTTATCCCTTGTGAAATCAGTTTTAGCGGCGATAATTTGGCTTATCGATACAACTTCTAACCCAGATCAATATAGTATAGCAGCTGGTCGTTCTGATATCTGTTCAAGCCAAAGTCGCCACAAAAATTTGTCGCGGCAATTTTTGACTTCATTTTGAGGCCAATACTCAGCAGCAAAAGATATATACGCAACATAATTTGTAAATGTAAATAATAATGTTTAGTTAAAAAATTCGTGATCAATGCCACAATTTTGAGTAGAGTGTTGCTAAAATACGAGATAACCTGTCACTTCTGCCGTTTTTAACAAGAGAATCAAAGACCTTTATTTTCTTCTAGTGCCATGTTTGAAATAAAGTGAAATCTTATTAATACTGGAAATCCAGCATCTGCCTTGTTGCGACTGTCAACAATGGCCCAAGTCGCTTCCCACGTGTACGCTGCTGCCGCGCGACCACGTGTTCCAGACCTAATTGCAATTTAATGCAGCGGAAATAAAAACATTGAAATATGTCAAAATACAACGTGAGCAAAGATCCAAATTACGGCGTACGCCTAGTTTAAAGTTTATGTTTTAATCTAACGTTAGATGCGTCTTAAGTTTCCGATTCATACGTAATTATCATCATGGCGTATAATTATATTTTGACTTGAATAGTAATGTGATATAGTTAACTAACTGGGAGGTAAATTGAACATACAACAATCGCTAGGGATATAGAAATCTATAAAGTTAAAGAAATATTTCCAAATATGGAACGGGCGGTTACAGTATTGTTGCTTTTCGTGGTAGTTGCTTAAGGATTTGTCCTGTTATGAGGTCAAACCCAGTAGATTAATGGATATTGCATGAGTTGTTGAACTGATGATGACGAGAATCGTTTGATAGGAAGAGTGCATAGAGAAACGTATGTTACCATCATTAACGTTGAGGTTAGGTTCTGTAGAACTGAAAGTTTTTGCTAGATGTTCTGCAAAAGTATTTCCTTTCTCATGAGTCTGTAGCGCAGTAGAACCCGCGTCCAATTTTTTATTATTTACGGAAACTTAAATAAATATATTTCGGCATGAGCAAGTCGCTGGCCAGGAAGAAGGGGTTTTTCCGCGCGCCGTCTTGGCGGCTCGGAATCTAAACAAAGGGACTGCGGCTGACACTGAACCATAAAGCTCGAACACCTCGTCGCCGGTTTGGGAATGTCCTAATCTGCCTGGGAATTTGGTGACCGGGTGGCGTGTGTTCCCCAAATGAAACAAGGGAGATTATTGGAGAATATCCATCCCTGCCACCTTAGTGATAGGTGTCGGATAAGTGGGGACAAGGTTTTAAAGAGGCTGGCGGAGACAATTTTGGACAGATTTTTGCTGGTGATACAAGGTGGTGGCGAGAGGAGATTGAAGGAGAGTGGTGGAGAAAAAGTCAAATTTCTGGTGATACAAGGTGGTGGTGAAAGGGGATTGGTAGCAGAGTGGTGGAGAGAGGAGATTGGTGTGGTGGTAGCGGAGAGGTGGACTATGCTTTGATCAGTCGAGGAAGCAGGGAAGAAAGGTCTTAACAACAAGGGAAGAAAGAGAAAAAGACGGAGTTTCCTCAATTCCGGCAGCACGACTTTGTGCTATTGTCGACCGGAAGTTACAGTGAGACGCATATGAAAACAACTCAGGTTCGTCAACGAACGGAAAATCTGCTACACGTGGTCACCCAAAACATAATTACCCTGAGATCTTTAATATAACCTCATTTTAATTCATTATTTTTGTACATAATATATACACGCACGACTCATATTAAAATTATTGTGTGTGTATATTTAAACCCAACTATTAAATTCATTAATCAATATTCCCCCCATTATTTAACAGTCCGTGGCCAGTTTCCGTCTTGTTTTCGTAACAGCGGCACATGGTTTATAATTTTTTTAAAAAAATGGTAACTTTGCTTAGAGTGATCGTCCTTTGAAAGCGTGGTTATATATATTTCAAATTTAGAATTCCGTAGATCCTGTAGTGTTGATTGTAGCAGTCTTGTTAACCTTGCAATGTAATGAGCTGTCTGATTTGTAAAGGTACGTTATTATCATCGAGATTGCGTCCTGTTCCATGCTCTCTCTTGAATCGTATTTGTAAAATATTGTACTGCACTATCGATGTCTTCAGGTTCATTTAGTCTGATATTTAATGTTAGTTTTTCATCAATGTATTGTTGAAAATTCGCCCAATCGGATTTGGGGATACAAGTCTAGGTGGTTTTCCTTTAAGAATAATATGAGTACTAAGGGTAAGGATTATTGGAGTGTGGTCGGATGAAAGGTCCCAATTGGGTTCTGTATGGAAGTAGTTGGATGCAATTCCGTTAACTACAAAGAAGTCTAGCAGGTCTGGCAGTTGATTGTGGTCGGACGGCCAGTAGGTCGGCTCTCCAGTTGACAAATGGGCGAGGTTGTTGTTAACGATTACTCGTAGTAGGTTTCTGCCTTTTGGTGTTGTGCATCTTGATATGTTTTGCGTTCCAATCGCCGCCGGCTAGAAACCTATTTCCCAATTAATTGCACAGGGTTTCATATTCATCAATATTTATTGCATGTCTGGGTGGGCTATAGATCGCTGCCACTACGGAAGGTCTAGGTTTAGCATTAACATGTATTACTGAATCTTGAATTTCATTTGTTCGGTAAGATGGTGTGAGATCGAAGTGCGTATTAATATCGCAGCGTCTCCATGCGCTGTTCCATCAGGATGAATGGTGTGGTACGTTGAATATAAGGGTATACTGTTCGGTCAGTAAAATGTGTTTTTAAATACCTAAACAAGATAACGGTTGAAAACTACGTTACGCCTTTGTATCGTACACAGTAAAATCATTTCACATCAATTCTGTTTGATTTAATTATTGAAAGTTTTATATTCAAGTCCATAAAAAAGGCTCAATTTTTAATTAAGTGAAACCAAAGTTTGAACACGAGCTATTTTGTTTTTCAAATAATAATTTCCACTAATTATTAGGCATTTGTATGAGAAGGTCAATGTACTGAATTTATCTATAAAATCATTGTTTTTAAGTTGCAATTGTTTGCAAATATTTCGTTGTGCTATCTTCCAGCTTTCCATTTCTGAAGTCCGTGACGGAGTGACTTCGTCGCCCGCCTCCGCCTGCGGAGAGGACGCCGCTCAGCCCGCAAGGGGGACGGAAGTCGCCGTAGGCAAACCAGCCGTCCAACGTCGACGACCCTGAAGCTCCAGCAGGCAGGCCACTCCCGAGCTCCAGCCGCCGGTGGACCAGCCGTTCACCTGAACGGCGCGAGGCCAAAACCGGTGACAGTGGAGGAGGTTGCCGTGAGCAATGACTTCAATGCACTGACCGGAGCCAATGAAGAGGAAGCAGAAAATAAACTGTGGCGACAGTCGGGAAAACGCAAAGTATCCCGCCCATTGTTGTAAGGGTACAGGGGCAGTACCATACTTTCTCCCGAGAAATCGGGGAGCTATGCCAGTGCAAGCCTGACATTAAGTTTGTTTCATGTGGCTGCGCATCAAAGTGAAGATATCGGAGGATTACGCTGCCGTCTTCGAGGTGGTGGCCAGGAAGACGGAGTACCATACGTTCTCCGCCCTTAAGAAGATGAAGATGGTCGCCCAAGGATATTAAGGAAGAGCTGGCCTTCGACGTGGAGTCGGTGCATCGGCTGTCTCATCCGAGAACTAAGGAGCCGATGCCCCTTTTTCTTATAATCGTCCAGAGCAAGCCAAAGAACGTATCAGCTGGACGCACTATTTAATTTGAAAATTGAGAAACCGTGCAAGCCGTGGACCTCCCCAGTGTTTCATTTGCCAGCTATTTGGGCACTTGTCGAATCACTGCACTCGTCAGGTGATCTGCGTACGTTGTGCCAGAGGTGACCAAACCAGAGACCAAAGACCGTGATGACCTGAAATGTGGGAACTTTTTTTGGGCTCCATTTCAATCCGTATGACCCTATATATGCTAAATATAGCTTACCAGGGGAAAATTGCTCTGAAGGGAAAAAAAACCTTACTACTGGTTACCCAGAGTGGTAACGAGGGTTTCCACTCCTCGCCCCCTAACGCATGCGTCCAGTGTAGGCATCCTGTTCATTATATTGGTTCATATTAATAAATATATATGCATGATAGTGGGGAATTTTCACCGCCCTAAAAAAACCTTCAGTTCAATTTGATTAAAATATGGTTGTTGTCTGGTTTATATTTTCGATTATTTATTTTTGAAATTCAAATTGTTACAAGGCTGATATAAATTATTGGTAAATTTCCTCATCCTAAAATATTTGAAGGTTCCAGTCCTGAAAGTTGTCTTGCCAAAAATTAAATTCCCATACAATGTGATCCTCCTGTTAAATTTTTAACTGCTTTAATTTAGAATTATATGGTCCGTGTCCAGAGAAAATTCTAACTACTTCTTTTGTTGGAGTTATAAAGCTGCGATGTAATCGTGATTCAACGGTGGGTATTAAGTTCTTTGACCAAAGGCATTTTTCAATTTTGTCCCATCTGGTTTGACATTCTTTCATCAACCAATCTTTACATGTATCTTTGGATTCTACAGATTTGTTTGTAATTTGGTGAACGATGTTTGGGTTATTACGCTTTAAGTGGTACAGTGCTGCTACAGTCAAGTCTATAGGAGGAACAGCAGTAATGATCTGTATAGAGTCAACTCGAGTCGTTTTGTATGCACGTAAACAGCGAATTCATATTTTTCTTTGCGCAACTAATAAAGTTCTTTTAACATGAGTATGAAGAAGTCGATGTCCTAGAGCAGGGATTCCATATAAGAATATTACTTCGAATATTGACTTGTAATATAGGATGAATTTTGATTGGTGTATTTTGTATACATTTTTTGCCAAAGTTAGGACCTGATTCATGACGGAGACAGCTTTCTGTGTTATTTCACCAATATGCGGGAGGAAGCATAATTTTGAATCTAACAACACCTAAATAACGATTTTGATTCACAGTTTTAATGGTTTTATTGTTGAATTTAATTATAGGATGCCTTTTCAGATACTTTCCAAATACCATGATTCTAGTTTTATCGCTACTTATTAACATTTTGTTCACAGTGCACCAGTTACTTATAATTTCCATAATGAGGTTTCCTTTTTTTCTCGACAGCTCTCCGTGAAGATGCGCTCATTAATGTGACTAGGTCATCAGCATAAGCAATTGCTGTCATCCCATCTGTCCTGTTAATTATTTTTAAAAGTGAATCCATATATATGATCCAAAAGAGTGATCTCAGAACGCTCCCTTGGGGGCATCCTCTCTCCATGACTTTGGAAATTTTTCCTGTTGCAGAAAATAAAGAAGCTTTTCTGTGTTAGCAGTAATTTATTCATATAGAAATATTTGCTCAGGAACATTAAGAATTCATAAGGTTTCAAACAGTTATGTCCACAAAAATAGTCAAAGTATATTTAGAAGTGGAGAACCTTGTAACATCAACCACATGATTGATAGCATCAGTTGTGCTTCTGTTTTTTCGAAAACCGTATTGGTTGTTATCCAAAGCATTCCTTTCCTCAAGTTCGTATAAGATTTTATTTGCAATTATTTCCTCTAAAACTTTTCCTAAGAAATTTAGGAGGCTGATTGGTCTGTATGAACGAGGATCCTGGGGGTTTTTGTTTCGTCCTTTGTGTGAACTATGGCAAGGCGGGGTACTCAACAAATTGGAGAGGGTGCTCATATTACCAAAAAAGGTTTCAGGAGGCGAACAAACCTGCGCTAGCGCCGACCGGAAAAATCATCGAGAACGTTTACTTCGCAGACACTCTCTTCGTTCGAAGGCCTTCAGAGTCGAGAGAGGACATTACCGTGCTACCGCCGCCGGCACCAGCTTTCCAGGACCAGGAGGAGCAGAAATTAAATAAACAACTCCAGTTTACTAACAAAAACATTAAATTTTTTATTATTAATTATACAATGAAACTAATTTATACTCGGAGCAATTTCAAATTTGAGATATAAATATACTCTTTTCCCCTAGGGATTTGGGCCAAGTAGCTGAGATACCTTTCAAAAGAACATTGGGTCCGATAATGCACGTGCAAATTATTCTATATCTCTTCAGAGTCTCAATTTTAATGTTACTCAAAGATTCCGCGCGGCCAGCAATGAGAGGGGTGCTAATGGTGATGGTGGAGGGAAATCTCGATGAAGCTGTCGCCGGCGTGTCTCTGAAGTCTCAAATATTTTAAATCCGTCGCCTTTTGCGACGTACTCTAACCTAAGATTTCACTGCCATCTCTCTCTAAGGACTGTCCACTCTTTTGTGTTCTTCCCGGTTGACAAACCTTTTTTTATAGTTGTAAAGTTTGAACACAATAATTGTCACGATTTAACGTCTGAACCAACTCTTTATTCGACACGTTTGTCTTGCCATGTGTTACGCACGTACAGCCATCTTGGAACTCACTGTCCTTCATGCACGCAAGCGACATCTAGATTACCTGCGAGGACAGTGGTGCCAACAAACACTACAATAGTTGTTGAGCTTCCTGGGATTGGGGTCCACTGTCAACACCCCCATATCTCACAGCTGGCACGCTACCCTTGACCGTGGGTCAATGAACATAGATTAGTTTAAGAATATGCAAAATTACCTTTATGTTATGTTATTTGAGAAATAAACCACACTGGCACAAAGAGTATCTTAAATAGGTAGAGAGAGAATACCAGGCCTTGCCTACAGGTGGTAGCGCGATGGCCATCCCCACTCCTGTAGGTGTAACTCGCTCGTAGGCTCATAAGAACCCATGAATCCGCTAAAGTCCTTCTTAAAGCAGCAAAAGACAAATTAAAGTCGATTATTTATAATCAAATATATAAGGTTCATTTTCGAATACCCGTAATTTTCCATTTTACTCTCTTTTTTTCAATTATTATATGTAGTTTACTAGAAACGTACGTCATTTTTACAAGCGCAATGTTTTGTTTATATTTTAGCATCTCCGTTAAAATTCTTTAAACCTTTATGTCGTCTATCATAGTCATGGGTCTAAATTTCTTATGTTACACTTTCTTATAACCTCACATTCTATGAATATATTACTGAGCATATCGATAAATATATCAATATTTTTAATATAATTTAGGACTACATTTAATCGACACAATACCAATTGTGTGCTGTCTTCCTCATATGGAAGTCCCAAAGACACATATAAACAACATAGACTGGACAAGGCGCCGCCATATTTGAAGCAAATTGAAGGCTCAGGCGCCATTTTTTGAATGGAAAGGTGGGTGTGTCCTGTCGTCTGCTGGCATTGAATTGAGGTGGACTTACGAATACGTGCAGGAAGCGTATCTCGTAAATCAATATTTAAAAACTATATCATTACATATAATATATATAACACATAACTTAAAATGGTAAATTATTTCTGTTGTCACACAAGGAAAGTGCCGAAATTAAAGTTAACACGGATAGGCTCATTAACATCATTTCAATGCTAAATACAACATGTAAACATTGACAGTTAATGAACAGGAAACTTTATAATAGTTGATTTATAATTTTTTTCTTATATTAATGCCGAATTATTAGATGAGATATGAAGCATCTCGCTCATCAGTCTATAATAAAGATTACTCCCAATATCTAAAATTTTAATTTTTTTACAATCATACAATTGTACGTTGTACAAGTAACATCTAAATGCATCTAGACTGACATTAAATATAGTTGAAAGTTGATAGGGATCAAGGTTAAACGAAATAAAACACATTCATTAATTACAGTACAGAGAACTACTTTTATAAAAAGAGAGCTGACTTGCATTCTAGAGCACCACGAAGATCAGAAATTTGGTAAATATCGAAGTTACAAACACGTGCTTTCAAAAGTGGAAATATGATGATATTTACTTAAAATACGATATTCCAGTTGTTTTTGAACTACGATTAGTACAATTGTACGCTGAACACACATTTGGCATGATTTAGGATGAAAAACAATATATTTTAATCACAAAAATACACGATTATTCAACCTCAGTCATTTAACACAGTACATACGGTCAAAGTTCTTGACCGTAGACATTGTGATTGTTCCTGTTGTTAGTTGCTGCCACCCAGGGCGCTGTAACGTCCTCGTAGCCCCTCTATGATGTTTATATATCTCTTTGGGAAGTCCGCCTGTGATATTCTTTGGAATTTGAGCACGTGTATGGTTTGGGTTAGAGAATGTATTTGCGGTGAATGTGTTCTGTGATCTGTAGGCATGGGGAAAGCCAAGAAATTGAAAGTGGGTAAACGGGCTGTTAAAGTTGCTTTGGATGAACAAATAGAAAGTGATCAGTTCGCTAAACCATCAGGTCGCGTTAAAGTAAAAGACAGAAAGGATGAGGATGAAGAGGTATGTATATACTCTACCTTTAATGCATGACAGCTTTTGAACATATTCTGAATCTAATAAATTGTTGATTGTTAATGTGAGTCCAATCATCTTAATCGTATTTTATCATGATTGATTTAACTTCTATTCAACAAGTGCTTGAATTCTTATTAAAAAATGAAAGTAGTAATTTATTGCTATCTAATGGTTACTTTTACATAAATTTTACAGTTAAACTTTTATGTTAAGCTTGTTCTATTTCCTTGATTATAAATGCTGTGAACAGGGATTAATATGTATGTAATTGCAATTGTAGTACGTTGATGCACAACTGTCTCGTAAAATTCTACAACAAGCCCGAAAGCAGCAGTTGGAGCTTGAAGAAGAATGTTTCATAAGTTCTAAGAAACCACCCACTACAAGTTTAGGCGGGGAAAATGAATCCAGTGATGAATCTGAACCAGATGACGTTAGTGTAACGGATTATGGAAACATTGTAAGTATGAAATCGAAGTTTATTTGAATTTATAGCTAAGCTAAAGGGGGTTCAATTCATAAAAAGTTCTCATTACTTTTATTTATATGGTAGTCTTAAAGTGAATTGTAATTCTGTGCTCATACAACTGTGAATGCAATATTAGGCTTGGGATTGTTTTCCAATAGAACATGTTTGTTTTGTGATGCTATATTTCTCATATCCAGTTTGACTGTATAAACCTTTATAAACTGTTTAATTGTATATTTTGACAACCTTATTTGGCTTCTTTTTTGTAAAAAGGATTAAAGAAAGTGTTGATTACCATGGAGTTATATTCCCCACATATACACCGCTAACTTGTCATTGCTGTACAACTAGAGACGTCAGTCTGTTAACATGAATACAATGAAGGGAAAATCCTGACATATACATTTGGGGGATCATATTCCCCATTAGCTGTTAGTTTAAGGAGAGAGAAGCAGAATGCACATTCAATATCACTTCTGTAATTGAGGGAAAAATATTTTATATTGCATATAGCTTCGTAGTTGTCATATTGAAATTTCTTTCGTAGCGTCTCTTAGAATGATCATGGAATCAGAATTATGTTAAATGAAGCAATCAAGGAGGATGCATTGTTTAAATAACCTATGGCAGAGCAAGTGCTCATAACAGATTGACAAACTTGATTTGCATACATCTCTGTATAAGTGCACTATTTACTTCCTCTTTCCATTGAGAGCAATCCAGAAACCTTTAATGTTTGTCTACTTGTAACTTCTGGAATGTTAATGCATATAGGATAACAAAATTAATTTGTAATATTTATTAATAAAAATACAAATGGGAGCTAGAAAAATTTTGATATGCCACTTCCATCATAATCTGTTATGTTTATGGAAATTTTCATGTATTGAGGGGAAAATCCTTTGGTGAATGAAAAATATATCTTTTGCTGTAATTTGTTTCGTCTCTCAGTATTTATGTAATGAATTTAGAATATCTCAAGGCATATAATTCAGTATCAATAAATTGGTTAGTTTAACAATATCATTGATTTTATTATAGGAAATTGATGTGGAAGATGAGAGGGATTTTAAAAGGTTCATAAAACGGGATGCTGCTCCACAGAGGACATTAGCTGATATAATTGCAGAAACATTGGCTGAAAAGAGAACTGAGCTTCAAACAGAATTTTCAGAAGCTGGAGGTAAATAACTGTGCTGCTAATTAAATTATATAATTTGAAATATTCTCAGTATTTACAAGGTAATATATAGACCCATTTAATAGATTGGAAACTTGTTTAAGTTTTATGCCATTGTCTATAAAATTTATTCCTTGCAGATTTTGTAAAGTTTTTTTTGTTTTCAATTTATATTTATTGGTGCAAGAAAAAACAGTTTTAAGTGCTGATAATTTATTAATAATTTAATACAGGAGTGCAGTTCGATGATCTGGATCCTCGTTTAAAAGAAATGTACGAGGGTGTAAGAGATGTATTATCAAAGTATCGCAGTGGCAAGTTGCCCAAAGCATTCAAAGTAATTCCTCATCTCCGAAATTGGGAACAGATTCTTTATATTACAGGTAATGCAAATTATATTTATACTAATCAGGAATTATCCCAGTATCTAATGAGAAATAAATGATCTTAGTGTTTCAGATTTGGTTACTTATTAAATTGAAGTTGAAATTTACTTAATCTAATGTTCAAAATATGCTATAATTCTTTTGTAAACATTAACTCTGTCATTCCTACTCTTCTCATCACTTTGTCAGTATCATTGAAAATTACTGGTGTGCTGAGTGATTCACTTATTTCATAATGTTAGGCAGTGAAAATGAATCATGCTCCACACAACATAATTATAACTTGGGAGCAGACAGACTAGTGGAGTCCTTTTTTCAATTGTTTCTTATTAGAGTACATTTAAAATGCAGATTTTTTAGAATAAAATTGAAGAAATAACAATGAGGTGTAGATATGTGCAGAATACAGTCATTTGTTGTTTGTTGAATATTAATACATTTAAAATAATTAAATATATAAATAAATATGATTCCAAACAAGATTTATTATTATTATTATTATTAATCTGTTGACATGAATGTCACTTGCCGCATATATTACTGTAGATCTTCATTTAACTTTAAAAATATATAATAGAGTACATTTGTGTTAGCATGATTGATTTTTTTGAGACATTGGGAGAGTTATATCCTTTTTCTCAGCAGAATTTAACTTATCTTTCTTTGCCTTCGATAAATAATGAAATAATATATGACCTGAGTATCCAAAATGGCAATTAGAAAAGTGTGTGGTTCCGTTCATGATGGAATACTTCCATTATTAGCTAGTGTTTTATGTATTGAATATGAATGAACTGATCCTAATGTAATATTAGAAGATAATTTTTCTGAAACTGGCGTTATTGACTGCCTCTGAAAGTGAGGATTAAAGATTGGATTACATTTAAGTCCTACACAGCCAAAATATATTAGGAGAGAATGTGACTGAATCTAATATGGGCATGTGGTAACAATTGTTTAATGGAGGTCACTGATTGTTCTTGACTATTGATACCTGTCTCCAGTGTTTACATACGCGGTATTTAAATCGAAGTTGATTGGGTTAATTGGGAATGTAATTAATACCATTTGAACAATTTTCACTTTTTATTCCTGACTTGCAACCTTGTCAGATGAACTGCAAAAAAGAGGTGACTACAATGATTAATAACGTAACTAAAAATTCCTGAAACTTCTAATAAGTGTTATTACTAACTCTTTTAAGGTATTCAGTAATTAAGTTCCAAATTATTATATAAAAGAATTTGGGCTAAAGACTAGCTGAAATACACCTCAGTATGTTCCTTCAAGTTAGAAGATCTAATCTTCAAAATGAGTGTTTATTTATTCAAATGCATATCATTCAACTTGGGATTTTCCCTTCAGTCTCAATACAATAAACCAAGACGTAAGTGGTGTATGCAAACTGGTCAATTTCTGGCATTATAAATAACATTAAAATGTTTCAAAATATTGCAAATGACCATCCTATTCTTTCTTTATGGTTATGTTACAGATCCTACTCAGTGGAGTGCTGCAGCAATGTACCAAGCCACCAGAATTTTCGCTTCAAATTTTAAGGAAAAAATGGCTCAACGGTTTTATAATTTGGTTTTATTGCCTCGTGTAAGAGATGACATAACAGAGTATAAGCGGTTGAATTTCCACTTATATCAAGCTTTGCGTAAGGCACTTTTCAAGCCTGGAGCTTTCATGAAAGGATTACTCTTGCCACTATGTGAGGTATGGTATTTAATTCTTAATTATTGTATTTTTTTGTGTGTATATGTTAACATTACATAATGTATATTGTAAAGAACTTGTAAAATACTTATTAATTATGCATGTAATTTTATTTTTTATTTAAAATAGAGGGAGAAATTCAATCTCTAATGCCAGTTTAATAAACTAAAAAAGCACTAAAATGTATTATTATTAATTTCAAAACAATCGAGCAAGTTTATATTAAAAGAATTTTAATGTTGTACATTTATATTTTACTGCAAGATGTGAAATATACTTGAGGGATTTGGGCCAAGTAGCAGAGAACACACAATTAAACTTTTGGTCCAAAAATGCATATGAAGAACTATTTTTACAATAGTTGGATCTCACTGGCATCTAAATTTTAATCTTTAGTTGGTGTTGGTGATTTCACCCTATTAACTGGTGTCGGCGGTATACCACTAGTAGTGAAATCATATTTATTTAAAAATAAGCTTAAAGAATAAGTTTATATATTTGAATTTACTTGTATATTCTTATTCTATGTACTATGACAGTGCTTTTTTAAAATTTGCCTTGTGAAAAACATGTCTAGATCATTTACAAACTAATACAGCTGTGCAGTTTAAAGTCCTTAGTCTTTCATGTCCTTTGCATAGTTGTTGCATATATTTTTAGGTCATTGTATGCGTATTGGTCTCTGACAACAAAATCTCAAGAAAAATGTTTTCGTCTTCAATTTTGGGGGACAGATAAATCATGTTTTCATAAAGTTTGACATTTCAAAAATTTCTCCTATAATGTCATTCCACTTCTCAAGGGGTCGAGTTTAGTACCAATATTTTATTCCGCACCTCGAAATGTTGTTAATGTCACCATGTTCTCTCTCCTAGTACTCGCATTCTCAAGTGGAGGTTCCATACACCATCAAAAATAATTATTTTTGCCATATAAGTACTTTCTACCTACTACATCACTACAAACAGTTTGTTTCATTCTCTTCATCATCTGATGATACATGCCAGAATTATGATCATACTCTGATAAGAAATCTGAATAATTTCCTCTATAGTCTGCTTCACCATTATTGTCAAAACCTGTAATTGTTGCATTTATAAATTATTGAGACTGTCATCGACTCTCGTGAGGAAGGAAAATGCTTCCCCACTATTATTTACAAATATGATAATGTAAACTAAATCCAGTGCTAATAATAATGAAATAATTACCCAATAAACTGAATACTGTGCAAGGAGTACTATGTAAAATACAGGCACTCAAAGACAAAACATAAATATCAAATAATCTAAACTTTATGCAGTGCAAATTAATTTGCTGTTCTATAATATACTTCACAGTTTGCACACTTTAAACAAATAGTTCATAAAATTAACAGCTGAAGAAATTCTAACGAAACTAGTGTCGGCAGTAACAGATTCTGCTGGATGAATTAATTGCTATCATAAAAACTTAATAACTTATATGCATGCATTTCATAAGAAGGTCAGATGAAGACTACACAAGAAGGTATACAATACAACTTTATAAGAATAAGATAGTGTCCGCTACACAAGTCTGAACCTGTGAATGTGGTACGCCACACTGCACACACCAATTAAAGGTTAAGTGACAGTCAAAGAGACCGTGCAGCCAGCAATGGAAGGAGAGTCTGTGCGTCAACGTTGGTTGCTCATGCAAGCAATGCAGCTGGCGGGAATCCTGATGAAAGATATGCCTGTTCACTCAGGCTGTTGGTGTCTCTTCATTGCCATTCATTAAACTGTCAAACTGTTTTCAATCTTTTGCCTTTTGTGATGTCCTCTAGCTAACATTGCTCCGCCATCTCCAAAGACTGACGCCATACTACATAAGACTTTCAGGGTTTATGTGCGTTTTTGCAGAGCTCCTTAGCTTCCTGCCTGTCGTTATAGAGGCCTTTCTTGCTCCCCTCTGTCTCACAGCTGGCACATTAGCTCTTGACTATGCTGTCTATATTGTCTGCCTCAAGGTGGAAGGTCTAGGGTATCTTTTAAATGGCAAATGAAATGTGATATGCTCAAATTTTCAGCCAAATATTCTTCCAGACAGTTGTAATTAGTTGACCACTGTTTTGTCCAAGAACTAACTACATGTCAACCTGTTTTAAGTCTGTAAACAATTTTTGAAATGATGTAAAATTTGTTTTGTATGTAAATTATTTTATATTTATAGTTTCATGTTGTTAAACTGTAACATTATATAAATATATTTTTATACCTTTCAGAGTGGTACCTGCACACTTCGGGAAGCAATTATATTGGGTTCTGTACTTTCCAGAAATTCTATACCTATTTTACATTCATCAGCTGCTATTCTTAAAATAGCTGAAATGGATTACAATGGTGCAAATTCTATCTTTCTACGGATATTCTTTGATAAAAAGTATGCTCTGCCATATAGAGTAGTTGATGCTGTCGTTTTTCATTTCTTAAGGTAAAATTTTTCTCTAATATATTTGTATTTGTTTTGCCATTCTTCAAATTTTTTTATTATATTGACTTATGAGCTTGCTTTAAAAAAGACATTTCAAATCAGAAAAGTTGCGGAGAAAACTTGCATAGGCAATTGTTGTCCTAAAAAGAATGCCCTAATGTTACTGCATTTTCATTGTATTCCATTTACATTTTGGTTACACATTTGATAACAATTTACATTATAAACAAAAGCTTCATTTTTTTGCAACAAAAATTTTCATTTTCATGTTTGGCAAAAACTTTATTGAGTCACCACTATCCTTTAACATTACAACATACTTAACATCAAAACATATCTACATGTCCTATTAATTGTTAAAGTGGAATTATTTCTTAATAAGTGTGAATTTTTTATCAATTTGATAATGTTTACAGTTTTAATATATATTCCCATCCGTGACTAAATTTTGGCTCTTGCAGGTTTGAAAGGGACAAGCGCGCACTTCCTGTTCTATGGCATCAAGCATTACTAACTTTTGTTCAACGTTACAAAGGTGATGTTAGTTCAGAGCAGCGTGAAGCTTTGCTGCTTCTTTTACGCAGGAAAAACCATCCATCAATTACACCAGAAATACGGAGAGAGTTGCAACATGCAAAGTGTCGTGATGAAGAAGTTTCTGAACCTATGGTTCAGGAATAGAAGAAATGTTTATATTTTATTTATTGTTAATATTTTGTATTTACTCTGACTATTATATTTATATTGCTGTACTTTGTAGCTGTTTCTGTACAAAGAATAACAATCTATAAGAGAACGTGGGCTTTCCTGGTGTATATCATTCATGAACAATTCTCGGGTTTTCAACCGGGTAAGTATAAAGTTTGAAAACTGTGTTCAAACTTTATACTTACCCAGTTGAAAACCCGAGAATTGTTCATGAATAACAATCTAATTACAAATGTTAATGTTGACATTGCTATCTTGTTATGACAAAAATAAGTACATACGTTTTAGTGTAAAAAGAATTACAGTGAGAGTTTAGATGTGGAGTGTCAGACCATTGTATTTTTGCCTTACAAGTTTTCTTACAATTGTATATATTTGACACTGATGCAAGATTTGATTGGTATGGAAGAATGGTTTGAAGTGATTCAGCCTAGTAATTTGGTAAATGTTGAGCAGAGTTGAGCTAGGAGGTTGGGTTTAGTTTCCAATCTCTGAAGATATTTGTTGCTGCATTTCAAATTTTTTTTTTCAATTTTTACATTTAATTCTTCCTGAATTTCTGTATTAAGGACCTAAAAGGGAGAATTACTGATGATACAGAGTCTAATTGAAAACATTCTAGTATTTCAATATTGGAGTTTGACACAGATCCCTGGAGTTGGAACCCATAACTCTATTTTGGTTTTATAATACTTTTGTAAAACTGTAGGCTGTTAGACAATGATAACTTTGAATTGTGGGCTAAAAATTGGTAATAATTATTTAATTCTGTAAATGAAATAGTGAGCTTAATCTGAATTTGAGTAAATAAAACCCAATAAACTGGCAGAATACCTGAAATACAAATTCAATTGAAAGTCAAAAATACAGGAATTTTGTCCCTAACTTTTGGGACTACTTCAGTTCTTGCACACAAATTAAAAATATTACAATGTACATGGTTCAAATAAATTTTTTATAATGTGGCTGTTTACATACTGAGCGATTAAAAACCTTTAAAGAAAACTGTACTACGCCAACATCCAGGACTGAAGTGAGGGAAAACAATGCCAAAGCTACACGAATCTTACATTTTTGTAGCAGACTTACCTAAGCCACTCGAAATTCGCTACAAAGTTTCAATGAAATTGTAAAGTAGAAGTATAGTAGACATAAAGAGTAGGATTGTACAGGCAAGGAAGGCTTTTGTTAAAAAGAATTTACTTAAGGAAAATATAAGTGTAAATATTGTTGCTAAAATTGTTTGTATTGATTGTGACATTATATGGATGATAGGAATTGCAGAAAGGAAAAGAAAAGAAGACTTTGAAATGTGGTGCTATAGGAAAATGCTGAAAATCAGATAGGTGGATAGAATCCCTAATGAAGTTCTTGACAGAATAGGGGAAGAGGGAACAGTATGGAGGATGTTGACCGAGAGAAGGGAAATATTAATAGGCCAAGTTTTAAGGCATGAGGGTCTTGTAAAATTAGCATTAAGGAATGTGTGGGGTAAGAGCAAAAGATGGAGGATAAGGATGGAATATGCTAAGTAGATTAGGGAGGGTGTGGGTTGTGCTAGTTATAAGTAAATGAATAGGCTTGTGCAAGATAGGTTAGCATGGAGGGTTGCATCAGACAAGTCTTCGGACTGAATACCACAACACAAGCCAATACTAAGTCATATATCAAATTTAAAATTTGCTTATTTAATTTCATGTGAAGCATTTTGCTCATCAGTCACGGTTTCTCTTCAATCAAGTATGATTTCTACATATTAGGGTTTTATCTTTGTACTTGCCAGTATGATGTAGCAGTTGTTTGTTTTTTATGTTGGCTTTTCTCATGTCAGATCAGGCACATGATCTGTCCTTATTTCAAGTAGGGAGAATGTGATGTTCAGGTTTTTAATGATGTCTAGATGCTTTCTGGAGTGTGTGGTCTGTATTTTCTATGGTACACACATTTGGCAATATATTTGTGTTTTGTTTATGTTCCCTGATTTGTATTGACTGTGTTAATTTTTTCTTCTGCATTTTCACTCTCCGATATTGCTTTTAGTGAAGTATTTGTGTCTAGATGGTATTCTGGTATTTCTTGCAAGTAGTCCCAGTTAGATTTACAATTGGTTAGACACGCACTGTTGTCTGAGCATTGGTCAAAAACTAGACAATTTTTAAGCAGCCCAGTTACATAATTTTAATTACAAAGAAGACAAGTAGGTCAGGAATTTTATTGGCAAGTAAGGTGGGCTGATAGCTGTATAATGAAACAAGTAATAATTTTCTTCAATTGTCGGTAGTATACGATCTCTTGGGGTGGGGAGATGTCATCCCCAGTGAGGGTTCTTAGTATCTTCCAGTCAGGAATCTGTCGCAAGACGATTTAAAATTTTAGCCCAATTCATGCACTTGAGAGTGACAGGAAGAAGGAAAGAATCTTGAAGGAGATATTGTGCACTAAAGAGCAGGACAGAGTCCGGTTGTGTATCGTAATATTTATTTCATTAAGTTTTAATGTAAAAATTAGTAAAGGATCGAAGGAGGCTGAAATCGTATGGGATGCTGTCAGGTCACGTATAGAAATTACCTGCGCTATTCTCAGAAATCCCAAACATCAACGAAACAAACAATATTTTAAAATTACCACGATGTGGCCTCAGCCAATCGGGTTTCGTGAATAGATAAATGAAGTGAAAAAGACCGATTTATCGAGCTGAAGGACAGAAGAGAGGTTGTTCCAGACACTAGGAAAAGATGGTCGGAACTGTTGACTTGTGCTAGACTTTCGAGATGCATTCGGTTCCAGACATTAAGAGAAGACGGTCGGAACTGACTTTGCAGGTGCTGAAGAAGATAGAAGCTGTAAAGAGGTACGCTGCCGGGCTTTCCAATACAGATCGTTTAAGGGGGGATTGCCCATGCTATTAACCCTGAGTTAAAGAGATCAGATTGGTTCACTGAACCCTTCATTTCCTTGTAAAAATTTCCTAAATAATGTGTTCTCTGTTTAAATCCCCTATGTAAATAAATTTCCAAATATTTCTAAATCACCTTGTAATTAATAAAATCCACTTCCTACAGTTGTATAGTTCCAGGCAGGTGATATATGAGAGTCTAGAACCAATCGCGAATGTAGCGAAAAGGGCGCTGCGGGAGTTTTCTCGCAGGTGCTTCAGCCCAGAGTGACTGTGGGGCTCAGCTGATCATGTCGGGAATGCCTCGCACTCTCTCTGGGTACTTTTTATCAAAGTTCTCATATGCCGAGACACCTTCACCTATTTTAGGAGGTATATGTACCGGGGTCAAAGACCTTGGGCATATGGCAAGAGCTGTCCGCTGATCCCATTGGATCAGTCGGCCAACTACCTCCTGAAACTGGTGGAGACACGGAGAAAGGAATGCTGCGTCCCCACAGCAAACTCGTCTCCCGTCATTCGGAAGGGCGTGAGAATAGTACCCAATGCCCGACCTACCTGATGCAGGTTTTCTAGGGTTTTCCCTGCATCTCTTTAGGTGAAACACCGGGTAGGATCCTTAAACCAAAGCCCGGGGTTCAAGTTAACCCTTGGCTACCTTGCTCTACCTTCCGCATCCCCCCTTTTCAATTCCCTTCCTATGCTATTAAAGGGGAGTTGCCTGTTTCAGGATCACCCTCATGTAGCCTGTTAACCAAAAAAAAAAAAAATCACGAATGTGCAGTTTTCTCACAGGCGCTTCACGCCAGAGTGACTGCGGGGCTCACCTGATTATGTCGGGAAGGGTCTAGGACGATTCGGCACGGCCATTTCGGCGCAAGGTTGGGCGCGGGGACATTACGTGGCGATAAACGAGAATATCGTGGACATTTGTTTCAAATAAGTTATTTTATACAAATACACATCTTATATTAATATTAATAAAATGAAAAACAGCCTATATATCAGAAAAAAGTGATATAAACTTTATTAACAGTAGTTTGTTCACGACGTTCCGTTCTTAAATTTTAAAACCTCATCTTTTACGATTATAATAAAAATGAATATTTACAATATATATGTATAATACAATTATGTTATAAAATGAAAAATTATTAACGGAAAAAAGAAATTGAAATGGATAAAAATTTGTTGTGCATGTCGCACAAGCAACGAGGCTGAAATAACACTTACAAAGAATAAGCGTATTGTTAGTTCCATAATTACAATGGAAAACTTTAACAATGAGTTAATTCTGTATAGAAAATTATCATAAGTTATGCAAAACACCAAAATGTACATTACTAATAATCCTAATGTTATCTTTAGTGTTATCTGCCAAAGGAATTTGACTAAATAGTTTTATAAAGTTGAAACGTTATTACCAGACAAATAAATACATAGAACTTGCAATAAAAATTAAATCCATTACTTTAGTTATTGATCAATTAGAAATTAACTTGAAAAGACTTGTGGACAGTAGCACTTTTTAACTCCTAGTTTTTAACTTCTGATAATAGTGCCAGAGCCTATGCTCTAGCATATAATTTATCTGTCAGAATTATCGTTTCTTCTACTAGCAGCCCTCTTCATAACATTTCTATATTTTTATATAATTCTCTTAATAAGGAAAATAATTTTACAGTCAAAACGTCTTTTAAGTTTTTGGACCATTTAAACGTCACTAATGATCATGTTTTCTTATCATTAGATGAAGAGTTCTTATTTAATTTTTACCCCATGCATCAATTACACCAAGTTTTAAAAATAGATGGGATAACTACTTTTCGAAATTGACAAAAATTATTTTATCAAAAATTCTTATCTTAATAAATGTAATTATAAATTCCACTTATTTTTCGTTCAAGAACATTTACTATCACGAAATCATTGGTTCTACCTTGAGAATTTTTCTTTGTCGTTATTCGCGTAAATTATGAGAGATTTGGAAGCCTTATGTATTACATCTTTAGATTTAAAACCACTGAGATATTTCAAGAATGATGACTTTTTAGTATCATCCTCAGATTCCACATAAACCATTTGCTCAATACTTTTAATAATTACAACACTGAAAGAAACTTTAAAATTGAATTGAAAAAGATCACTCTGTCAATTTTCTTGATGTTTTGGTTATTGTTTCTGTCAATAAGATAGTTCCCAATTGCTATAAAAATATCTACATACTCAGGATTCATTCTTAATTACATGTCAAATCAGCCATTATTGCATAAGATACTATGCTTTATAATTCAGTAAATATGGACGTCAAATTATAACGTCAGCGCTATCATAAATTTAATCTGGGAAAAATAAATATTGTGTTCTTCTTAATATTTATCCTTTGCATTTCGCTTACAAATACATTAAAATTGGGTTGACAAAGATTAATATGAAATTAATAATTTACCCGTAAAATTACGCAGTAAGAAATAATACAAACTTATGACATGATTTAATGAATTATGATATCCAAATTATCTTAAAATCTTGCAATAATTTAAGCTATGTTAAAATATTAAAAATAAAATTAATAATTTCGGTATCTGTTTATATTGTAATTACAGTTATATTGGCCAAACTATGCCCACATTTAATATCCGCATTTATGGGACTTGGAAAAATATAAAATTCAATGTGAAAAATTATTCAGTTTTGTGGAAGAATACATATTGAAACAACCATAAGATTTATTAGAAAAATATTATAATTTCAGATGTAAAATATAATATTTATTTTAGACTCATGAGTGAGACGAATCACATCAGACCAATTCGGCTATTATTATTATTATTATTATTATTATTAAAAGACAAGTAATTTAAATAAATTTAAATCGCTACTTTTATAAAATTTATGTTTCATTGAAAGATAAATATTTCGATTTTTATTCTGAACACAAAAGTCTCATGAGTTATTGTTACAAATTGTTAAATGAATAAATAATTTGGCATCTTCAAATATTAATGAAAAGTCCAGATAATTTGTCATAAAAACGTAGCTTAATATTTAATTAAATAAACCTACGACGCTTAGTCCATATTTGTGGAATTCATACTTATAGCTTGTTTTACTATTAATGTTTTACAACTCTCAGGTATTGCAACTGATTAAGTATTTAGGAATATATTTAAAAATTTTGCTAAATATGAAATTATATGTCTTGTAATGTTAAGTGAGTTTCGCGCCGAAACGGCTGCTTTACGTCTAATAATGTTATGCGAGTTTCGCGCCGAAGTGGCTGCGCCGAATCGGCCGCGCCGAATGGTCCCATCCCGTGTCGGGAATGCCTCGCACTCGCTGTTTTTTTTATTATCAAAGTTCTCACATGCAGAGACACCTATTTTAGGAGTTATATGTAATGTGGTCGAAGACCTTGGGCATATGGCAAGAGTTGTCTGCTGATCCCATTGGATCAGTGGGCAACTGCCTCCTGAAACTAGCGCAGACATGGAGAAGGGAATGCTGCGACCCCACAGCAAACTCGTCTCCCGTCATTAGGAAAGGCGTGAGAATAGTACCCAATGCCTGACCTACCTGATGCAGGTTTTCTAGGGTTTTCCCTGCATCTCTTTAGGTGAAACACCGGGTAGGATCCTTAAACCAGGTGGTCCTAGTTAACCCTTGGCTACCGTGCTCTACCGTCCGCATCCCCCCTGTTCAATTCCCTTCTTATGCGATTAAAAGGGAGTTGCCTGTTTCAGGATCATCCTCATGTAGCCTGTTAACCTCCCCCCTTCCCAAAAAAAATCGTGAGTGTGACTAGAAAGTGAAGGTTGAATGTCTGATGACGATGGAGGACAGCAGAATGACAAAGATGATTTAGAACACAACCTATATCACTGGAAATAACTGTATGAGGGAAGTTGGGGAGTATTCGAAGAATATAGGCATAATGGGAGAGAAACACTGGTTTTAGTATGGAATAGGTCCGAATACAAAAAACGGCGTGGACAGACTCTAGGAACCAGATGCAGATTACGAAGGAAGCGAGAAAGAGGAGCGAGAAAATGAAGTTTTAGGAGGAAAGAGACCAAAAAAATCATTCAAGATCCTCTAAAATCATAATAAACGACAAAAAGTAGTTATTTTTTTCCCTGAACTTTTACGAAATTGAATATAAAAGATTAATTTTTGTATTTAAATTGAACATTTTCATTAATTTCTTTGAAAATAACATCCCTTTCATTGCAGTAATAAATAAATTTATTGCAATTTGTATATACGACGGTAATTAACAAACCACAGTTGTCCATTACAAATTAAGAAATGCTCGGGATTGTAAGGGAGATGTTTTACGTTACCCAAATTTAGGGCAATGAAGTTAATTAACAATGCAATCTGAGGTTTAATTTCCAAATCGATAAAACATATTCTCCAGTCGGTATGAAGAAAAGTATACATTAGAAAAATCATGTACGGTTTTCAGCTAATAGGTTGAAAGAGAAACAACTCGCCCGCAGCAAATGAATTTTGTGAGGGTGGGTGGAGGGGAGTTGTGATAGTAGGTTCCTAATACAATATGTCTACACTTGCGGTGTCTGCCATGTTAGCACAGAGAACAGAGTCAAGTTTGTAGCGCAAGTTGGCGTAAGTTCGCTAACGACAGGCCGTTTGTCTGCAGCGGGGAGCTGTTATGCTAACAAGGAACCGCCTTCTTGTCCACTCCACGCTACGGGCAAAGTGAATCCGTTTGTGCGTATGTTGGCACTCCGACAATTCATGATGCTCGTATTTGGAATACTATATAGGCCTACACGAAAACTTAGCACCAACATAAGGTCCATTACTCGGCGGAGTTGAAACAACTTTTTTTTTGTAGCGTCACAGAGTAACGCTGAGATTGAAAAAGCGATAGACCGACATTAAAGGTACGAATATTTTTTACCGGACCTGCTATTTTTTGAATCATTTACTATATATTATTAACAGCATGGAAATAATATTAAACAAATTACCAAAGTTATTCATTTCATCCCTCAGACGATTTTCACATCAGCAAATTTGCTTTTAATCTCAGGTTAACAAAAGAATGAATGGTTTAATATCTAAAATTTTAATGACACTCCAATTGAAGTGTGATGCGATCACATTATGGTTACAAGTTTTATAGTTTTTTCTATGATCTTTTAGTCTGATTTCTAAAGCCCGTTTCGTCTGTCCTATATAACGTTATTTACAATTTTTCTCAGAACATTATGTTATTTTTCTTAGTCAATCTTGTGCTTCCCTTTTTTTAATAAGTCCCCTAAGATTATTCTTAATTTTGATAACAATTTTTAAGCCGAAATTTATTAATATACTTTTTAATTTTTCATTACGTAACCATAATGTGGCAAGTCTTCCTACGTTTGTATTTGTGTTCTTTGGAAATTTTTAATAATAAAGTCTGAAAGTGATTGGAAATTTTACTTATTATTAATTGTTCATTTCTTCTTCTCTCCTACTTCCTTTACTTTATATTCCATTTAACCTTCGAGAAATACTGACTGCCTCACTGCTTCCCCGCCCTTTCAATGTCTTGATCAACTCTTCTAATTTTCAGTCTTTTCACTTTCCAGCGAAACTCTTCCTTTCCCCTTCTTCAAGGTTAAACGTCATTCCACGTGACGTGTGTTTACCAATCTTTATTCGTCCAGCGCCGGACGATACCTTTTCAATTCAAATATATAAATGATTACAATTCTGAATTTTGGCCATTATTTGTGTTTTGTTTTTTAACAATAATTGTACCGTTACGCCTACTTCATACCAAGTTTAAGTAGTACTTCTCTCCAAATTCTTCTTTCTCCCACTGCAAATCCCATAAGATTTGGCAAGAACCATACCATAATTGTTTTAATATTTTTACTGCAGTCGAAGAACAGACATTAAGTTTGAATAGGACTATTTAGCGTTACCGCAATTCATTATTTATTTTTTACGGTTAAGTACCTTCTGGTTCAGTGCAGACTTGGAAAACTTAGTGCCACGTGTTATACTAATTCTCTCGGAGTCTCAGAACAACGCTAAGCCCCTGACAGGAAACGTAGCGAAGTTTCTGGCGAAACATGTTCCCAGAACCTTGAGAACTAGAAGCTGGATACGTATTATATAAACACAAATATCATTACAAAGTAAATAGGATTCCATTGACTTCTTCCTGTAAAATAGTACGACTTATCCAAGTGCCTTCATATCTTACTCGTTCACTTCTACTATATATATATATATATATACATATATATACATCAGTTGTACTTGTGCATTGAATAAAATTCTTCTATATTAGTGATGTATTCGTTCTGATGAGTTAGTTAGCTATTCAAAATTTTTATTTTTGAGGAAAATAATCTGTTACCCAGAAATTTATTTCCCGCATATGCAGATTAATGAAGTTCTGGCGTAATATCGACGCACATTTGGCAGCTAATATCACTTTTCCTTTCAATGAATGAGCGAATTTCGATAGTTCACGCAGCCTAGTTCTTTGTTGTCGAAGTGAGTCGATAACTAATCATGGATTTCTGAGAGACTTTGATGGGATCGATGGGCAAACATCAATTGTAATACAAAGCAGGGTGGCGAGAGGCAGGAACACAGAGGGAGAGGAAGGTGATAAAGCTTCAACGGAGTACTTATCCTCCAACTGATACTTTCGGTCAGATTTGTATACGATTTAAGGCTTAATTTACGCAGTATTGAAAATCATGTCAACAGAAAGTCCATCGAATTAACAATTTTTTTAAAGATTGAATGAACAGGCCCCGCCAACTGTCGAAAATATAAAAAAATTGACAATCTATTTAACCCAGCAATGGGTTATGGGTCGCTAATATGACATTAAAAATGATATTAAGTAACAAATATTTATATTTTTCACTTAACGAGATAGTAAATGTACTAAGCCTTGGCGGCCTGTGAGTTTTTTTTAACGCGATGTGCTAATTATCCAAAACAATTTTTACACGGATAGTTATCACCTGAGTAACGCCGTTCCTGAAACGAATACCACTTTTCCATAATAAAAATTACTGAATGTTTATTATTTAGTTTAAGGTGATTGAAGAACTTCGAAGTAGTTACTTAATACTTCTCATTAATATAGTAAGTTATAGATTTTCATAAATTATAGTAACATACATATTTAATATTTATCGTTTTGTTTATGGCGGTTGAAGATTAGTGTTACGTAATACTTATATAACCGTAACATATTGAAAAAGACGCATGGCTACTACTTAAAGTATTTTTTGGGTCACCGAAATAAATATCAGCCATTTGCTTCCATTAAATATATCAATTTTAATTCAATAGATTCTAAACCTATTTTAAATGGAGGAATCGGTAGAAAGAAGAAGACACATGATTAAGGTTTTTTATGGTGGGTAACAGGTTACACGAGGGTGATCCTGAAGAAGTAGGCAACTCCCCTTGCTAGCTCAGGAAAGGAATTGGAAATGGGGGATGTGGAAATTAGAACAAGGTAGCCAAGGGTTGTTGAAGGCCCCCGGGCTGTAGTGTAAGGATCCTACCTGGTGTTTCACCAAGGCGATGCAAGGAAAACCCTAGAAAACCTGCATCAGGTATGTCAGGCATTTAGAACTACTCCTACGCCCTTCTCATGACTGGATTCTGGATTGTTGTGGGAAAGCAACAAACCCGAATCAAATTTGAGAGGCGGTTGACATACTGGTCCAATGGGATCAGTGAACCATTCTTACCATATGCCGAAGGCCTTTGACCCCATGCATTCACCTCTGAAACTGCTCGAAGTCGTCTCACCTTGGCCTTGGGTCAGCCAGTAAGGAGGAAGTCAGCCCTGTCGGACTTTCCAGAACTCCACCGGGTTCTCTCCCATTCCCGGTCATCTTTGTCAAATGACTGAACCAAAATCGAAGAAAAAACATGTTTATGGGAACCGGCTTCTGGGTTATACACCCGGAATTAAATACACTGCAAGTTATAAGGTGTTCTAAAGTTTGCCTTAGGCGTTCATAAACCATTCAACAAGAGATTCGTGTAGCGGGCAAGTGTAAATAAATTCTCGGGCATCGCCGGACAACCAGCTAATTTAAAATATTCATAATACTACAGCAGCGACAGTGCTAACAATACTCTGCGGCAAATGACTTGACCCGTAATAATCTACATTTCCAATTAATTTATAATTTTTATAACCATCAGTGGTGGCTCGTGAGTGTTTAAAGTTATCTGCTACATCACCCCAACACAAATTGGGGATAAATACATTGTAGCGCAGTAGAACCCGCGTCCAAATTTTTATTATAATTTTCGGGAACTTAAATAGCAAATATTCCGGCATGAGCAAGTTGTTTGCTAGGAAGAAGGGGTTTTTCCGCCCGCCGTCTCGCCTTCCGGAATAAACAACAAAAGGGGCTGCGACTGACACCTGGACTAACGTCGCCGTTTCGGAATGTCTTGATCTGCCTGGGAATTTGGTGACTGGGTGGCGTGTTTTCCCCAAATGAAACAAGGGATATGATTGGAGGATATCCATCCCTGCCACCTTAGTGATAGGTGTCGGATAAGTGGGGACAAGGCTTTAAAGAGGCTGGTGGAGACAATTTTCTAGAGATCGTGAAGTGGATGGAGAGAGGAGATAGAGAGAGAAGATTGGAGAGATTTTGCAGTGGATGGAGAGAGGGGATTGAAGGAGAGTGGAGAAACAGTTTTAACAGATTTGGGAGATTGGTGAGGTGGCAGCGGCGACCATGCTTTGAGCAGTCCAGGAAGCAGGGAAGAAAGGTCTTAGCAACAAGGAAAGGAAGACTTCGTGTTAGTCGACCGGCCGCTTCAAGTTCCACAACACGGAAATTACAGCGAGACGCCCATGAAACAACTCAGGTTCGTCAACGAACTGATCTGCTACACGTGATCACCCAAACCACTAATACCCTGAGATTATAATTAATAAATATATATTTAAACTCAATAATTAAATTCATTTAAATAATATCCCCCCCACATCATTTACAACATTAATAGTACTACAACATCTAAATTGTTGTTAATACGCCACGACCCGTGATATGCTACATTTGTAGTTTTGTTTCAATCCCGTGTAATAGAAACAAATTTTAAAATTGTAACCATATTGGCGCAATTTCCTAACACGAAAGTATTTTTACTAATTACATATTTTAAAGAAAGAAAGTTAATTTTATGAATAAGTCTCATATTATGGAATATTGTATGCAGAATCGTACGGTAATTTCCTCAGAATTATGAAAGTCTTCGAAATGCCGCTTGTTAAACGTTTAATTTTAATTAACTTTGATTAAATAAAATAAACCACAACAAGCGCATAAACAGTAATCTATTTATTAATTTGTCTAAACATTTAACACTGTACCCTTTGAGGCTGCCAACAGCTGTGACTGAACGCTCGCTCCGACGGAGCTATGCGTTTGGTTGCTCATATTATTGAAATGGTAATAAGGCGCATGCGAATTTCTCATTTCAGACAAGATTCTCGTGCTATAAAGAATGTAGCCAAGATATATACGGGAGGGAGCGCGCTGTAAGTCGGACAGTCTAACACCTTCGAAATCGAAGCTGAAATTTATAGTCTTTAAATACTATTATTTTAGAGTTTCTTAGAATTACAAAATAAATAATTCCTCCTAAATTAATTCAAGTGCTGTAGCACATGAGCACATATGCACCAGCCGCAAGTGATAACCATCCTCAACGCACAGCACTACATAATCAACGCAGATATCTGAAGTGACCTCGATATGTGTTCTATCAAATAAGAAATAGCGCTAAATAGATTTATTGTTGTTTCCATTAGTCCTCGATTGAGGAAATAGCATACGTCATACATTAAAAATGAACAAAATAAGGTACATAATTAAAGACAAATAATCTTAAAATAAATTAATAAAAGAAAATGTGTATAGACAAAAGTCAATATAAACACAACACGATGTCACACACACACTGGAAAACACAAACAAGCACACACTGAGAAACATGCAATGGAGTTTTAACTACTTGGACCAGGAAACTGTCCTTCCCTCTGTAGTAGCTCCAGGCAATACATCAAACAAACAAACAAAAGAGCAGAAAAACTGAATAGAAATTTTAAAGATATGTGATGTGCTATTTTACAAGGCAGCTCATTCAACACTTTTTGCAGGAACCTTGATTTTAAATACTAGAAGGACGATTAAGAAAATCCTGTACCGAGTAAAACGCGCCATTTAAAATAATAGTTTTACTCTGCTTCACGAAGCTTTTGTAGGTACTATTTTTAACCTCTGGCGGAAGGCTGTTGTATAAAATTATCCCGGTATTGTGAATACTTTTCTGGTGTAGAGCAAGGCGATGCTTGTCCACATGACCTTAGAGCTGAATCTCTGATTTCTGGTCGCGTATTCATGAAACTCGCCATTTGTTTCAAACAAATTAGTGTTCCGCTTTATAAACTTTAATATTTCACAAATATATACACTTGGTAAAGTATTTGCAAACTTTTGAAGATCTAGAATTCGTGCTAGAAAGTATTATAATTGCACGCTTTTGCAACTTAAATATTTAATTACTCCTGGAGCAGTTTCCCCAATTAGAGATGCCATAGCTCATAATTGAATGAAAATACGCGAAGTAAATCATTTTGACGTACTTTTTGTCAACGTGTTGCATTAGTGTTCTCAGAGAATAACAAGCAGATCTATATGGTCATTCCACTTTAATTTATCGTCAATCAGAAGGCCGAGGAAAGGTGCATTAGCTGAGAAGTTGTCTACGGGTCTATTACTTTCATCAGCACTAAACTGAACTAACCTATCGAAAGTATAAGTTCATCTTAATAATCTATCACTTATCTTATCCTATACTTTTGATTCCCCGTCTTTATTGTAGTACATGCACCCTAGACTATATTATGCTCCTCGTAAGCAGTAATACTCACCAGTTATAACTCTGGTGATGTTCATGAACGTCAAAAGTAATTTATTAAGCAAATTATTTATTGCCCTACGAGCAGATTGATTATAAGTAGAAATAACATGTCAATAAAAATAATAATAACATGCGTTAGCGTTTTCTTTTAAAAGTGGAAAAATGTAGAACCAAGTTGGCACAAATTTATAACACGAAAGTGTTTTTCTTTCCTTAATTATAGATATAATCCACACATGGTGGCAGTATTGGATGCAGAATAGTGCGGTAGTTTTTTAATGTTTTTTCTTTAAAATAAAATTTGAGTAATTTCAACAATCCACAAAAAGTCTACCAAGAGTAATCCTTTAATTAATTTTTAAAAACGTTAAAAACAGAACCCTGATACGGCGCATGCGCAGTCCGTATCCCGTATAGAGGCACGTTGATGATATAAGGGGAGGAAAATAATGAATCGTGCGCATGCGCATTTCCCAAACCAGATACAGCATACTAAGCCATGAGCAACATAGACATTTGAAACGTGGCTGGTTTAGCGCGAAGGCTGGGCGGGCTGTTTAAAGTCTTAGAAATCGAAGCAGAAATTAACGCTCTCCTAGTACAATTGTGTAAAAGTTTCTTAAAATGACCAAACAAAAGAAACACATCTGCTACTGCTACCAAGTAAATTTAGAAGTTAAAATAATGTTGTTACTGCTTGTCTCTGCTTTCAGTCACATAGCTAACGATGTTATAGAGCCAGGTACTCGGTCAAATTGGATACCAGGAGGAACGGTACCAATTAAAAATGCAGCATACTATTAAAATAATTTACTAAAATAAGGAGAGGAAACATTAATATTTATAAAGCAATTATTAAACCACATTTTGCTAAAATGAAACGTTGTAGTAACGACTCCTTGAACCACTATTCTGATTTAATAAATTTTTTTAATAATGAAACACGAGTAGCTGAGGAATATAATAATTTGAAAAACTAATATAACAGCCGGTATGACAATCACCAAAGTAATTTCAAACAATGCATCAATTTTGAATTAAGCAGACGTTTCGTTCAACAGTTATGATCTTTGAATACTATAGCCAGACTGAAATAATGTGACCAAAGGTACTAACATGACAAAGAATATAAACACTCAGATGTAACTAATAAAGGGTATTTAACAAACTAGAAAAATAATATTTAAATCTGTCTTGGTTTCTGTATTGCTTCATATTGAAAGAATTTTTTTTAGATTAAATATGGAAAATTTCTGAGATTAGCCACTATTAAAATTTACTTCCTTGTATAGAATAATTTCTGAGAATCTTAATTATGTATTCAAAAAGTTAACTGATAATTACCTTGTCTGTCAAAAACTACTGTAAAAATTAATTGTACTGCCGTATTATAATTATTTATCTAAATGATTTAGAATGTTATTTAAAAAATTATATCTCTGTTATTTTCAAATATTTTAATCCTTTTGTTTTTTTAAGAAAGCATGTACAGATGACTTTAATTCTTGTGATCTTCGTAATTATGTTCATAAAATTAGTTGGAATAGCCCATTTTCTTATATTGGGTAGACTAAACGAACTTTGTAAACTGAATATGAAGTTAATGTGAATTTCCCGTTTTATAAACGTTCTTTTATTACTAAACATTGTTTGTAACTTGGTCATTCCTATAATTTTGACTAAAGTTTGTGCTAATATCACTCACAAGACTTACTTTTTTCCATCATAAGTATTGCTGTTTGCTTATATTAATTCACGTCTTGTTCAATTTAGTGCATTGACCGGGATTTTCCACTTTCAAAGAGCCTTCGTTCCCATCAATGAACTGATCATGAATTGTCTGTTTGTCCTATCTTGACATTAACCCTAACCGGCCACAATCCTCGGCTCTTGCAAATAATTAATATAGATTTAATTTACTGAGGACTTTAATTTGAAGGTAAATTCTGAAAGATGTTATCACTGTCAACGTAGAAGTTTTTAAATTGACAAATATTATTAGCAAAATAGAGTTATTCGTGAAAGGGCCAACTGTAGAGCTTTTTCTTGCCGTGAAAGTTTTGAATGCTTTTCATCCGAGTTAGAAGACTTGTGACAGCTTCTAGGAACACTCACTTCAACTTGGTAAGCCTGAAAGATTGCAGAACAGGTAGTAGCATTCTCGAGTGGGCCATTAAAGCCTTGGCGAGCATCGATTGCGATAGCGCGTTTATTCGCTCCAATTTCTCAGACGCCAAAAAGTCAAGATGTCATGGTTCACAGAATCAGGAGCGAGAAAGTAAAGTGGTAGCATGAGCTCAAATCTCTTGCTCTCTCTTCAGTCATTTACTGAGTGAATAGGAAACCGGTAATGCAATCTACAGACACAATTGAACACACGCCAAAATTTATTATCTCTCGTTTTTCAGCAGTCATCAGTTTCGGAAACTCTCAAAAGAACGAAGATTTCAACAGATCTCAAAAGACGTCAACAGAATTGACCGGTCTTCAACATTTTTCTCTTCTTCCTACTTTTTACCAAATAATAGAAAAATAAATTAAAAGCGCATGGTAGATACCTTCATAATCTCATGCTTTCCAAAAAGGTAAATCACATTAACTCACACGCAATTTACAGAATGAATGATAAATAGAAACCAATCTCTACAAGCTCTATAACAATTCAAATAGAATCCGCTCGTCTCTACACGGTATTTAAACTGCAAGTTATGTTTCCTCACCAGTAAATTAGGGGAACCTTGAAGAGGCAGTATGGCATTTCCAACTTTTATTATAAGAAGAATCTGGAGTACTAATCGTTTAATATTAAAACGGCGTATATTAAGAATGTTTAACCTACAGATACTGTAGCGCAGAAGGACCCTTTCCTAATTTTGTCAAACTTTTATAAATTTTAAAGGATATAAAATTTCAGCATGGACATTATAACTGGCGACAGACAGCTAGAAATGGAATTTCCCGGCGCCAGGTTGCCGGTCGGGAGTTGTACCTGTCTGCGGATTTATAATACTAAGCTTGTTTTGCTGAAGGAACATTCACCGTTCAAAATTTCCTAAGGACACTGTTCCCTGTGTCGTGGAAAATTTCCTGCACTGGACGAAGGAGTCATGAGGATTGGCGGAACAAACAACACGTGGGATAGCGTTTTCCCTTGGTGAAGGGATATACGCGTTTAGCTGGGAGGCGAGAAGACAAAAAATATTCAGAATGGTTCTAGACGCTGAGAGGCTGAGGAGATAGAGATGAAGAGTTGTGCAAGACATTGAGAAGGCGAGGTGGAAGGAAGGAGAGTGGATCCGTATGTGGAAGGAAGGCGAATGCTGGAGAGCGCAACAAGAGTTGAAAGTTAATTGTGAATTGTTGATCTTTAGTAAGTAAGTATTGAGATCAAGGAAGGTCATAGGGAAAAGAAGGAAAAACTGGGTTTTGTCAATTACCGGAAGTATCAGGTTAATGCCAATTTTCGCCGGCAGAGGGAATATTTACTATTCAACCCGAAGGAAGAAGGAAGTTACGGTCGCCTAGTAACCTGAATCTGTACGAAGGAAGATAAAACAGGTTCGTCATCCAGACAGAACGAAATCTCTGCTGCACGTGGTTACCCCAATAAGTAATTAACCCTGATATTTAAAAATCGTCCCCTTGAATTAATTTATTTGTAAAGTTATGATATTATATCATAAAGAGCAAGTAACTTCATTAAAATAATATAAATACAAAAAACCTATTACATTTACAATACCAAAAATCTTGATAACTAAGAGCGAAAGGAAACACAAGTGCTCAGTTGTTACTACATGTTTATTCATAAAATTGGAAAAAATTACAGGAGGTGTTCAAAGTGTGTGCCATGTACCCGATTACACTCATTACATCGTCCTACCATTGCCTGTTGGACTCTGGCATATATGTCAGGTCTGTTTTCGGTACATACGGAGAGCTCTTCTTTCGTTTCTGTAAGCCTTCCCATAACACGTTATCGTGGTGGCTAAAAGAGTAGACATGCATTCTCAATTGAAGATTACAATTAATACTGTTCTGTAAACGAGCCTTCTCCAAACCTTCTCATCTCTATCAAACATCAACAAATACATAGGGTGTACACATTGACGTACTCCGGCGGAAAAACATTTTCAACTGTAACTTCGAAACGACGCATCAGAAGATACAGGTTGTCTAGCAAAAAAAGATTACTTATCCTCCCTCAGAGTTTGTCACAGAGGTTTTGAATCACCTAATATAACTTGACGTTACACTCGTGTCACAAGTCCGTCTAGCCTTCATTGCCCGATGTTTTATTCCCTCCTACGAATCTCGGATCATATTGTCCACCGCCATGATATTATATCTGGCGGCCGAAAGCCGAGATACCACGTGACGTAGGAGGAAATGTGGAGGGAGCGATCGTGAGCAAGACCACGACCAGAGCTTCCTTCTGGATTTGGACGTCGGCCTGTACGATCGTGTGCAGCTCTGGGATCCAGGGAACAGCGGTGAGAGTTTGAAATTGTGTAGCAGCTTTGTACTATTTTCTATGAACCTTTAAAAGATTCTTTTCTTTATTTTATATATATATATATATTAACATATAAATATATATATTTCATTCTAAAAATTTGTATACTGTTTGTAATATACCCACAGTCGAATTCAAAATTATAACTCTTCAAACGTTTTAATGTCAGTATATTATATTAAAATTTTATTTCTCTATCTTATTATATTATTAATTTAAGAGATTACTGGTGTTGTGATGATAACAAATTTGGTATTATAATAACTAGAGAAGATAATCACTGAATATCAGATTTTATTATTGAGCATTCGGCTAATTTCTGAAATGATACTTCTAGAATTAAACAACAATCATATTCAGAGAGAGATCCAAACTCATTGAGTCATAGCATCTACGCTAATATTTTGTCTTCCTGATTTATTTGACAATGTTTAAACTTTCTAATATGATTGATTTGAGTTAATTAAGTTTTTATAACAAATGACGAGTTTTGTAATGTTAGAGGAAACAGTTTTTTACTGTATCCGACCAATATTTTCAGTTTATTTATCAATTGAACAGACACGTAATTATCCATTACCATGAAATATAATTCACATACAATTGTATTTAACATTCTAAACTACTGCAAATTTCCCGAACTGATTTATTTTTAGTTGAAAAAGTTTAATGTTGTGAAATTTAATTCGAACCATTTAATTATATACAAAATAGTCTAGGTGTTTGATATGTTTTTTTTTACAATTATAGTCTAGTTTTTCAGATAGGCGATGTTGCATGTTACTTTATCACCTCATTGAAGAGTATAATTTTTTCTTCACTTGAACCAAAGAAAGGTAAAATAATTGCGTATAAGACAGAATTTTTGTAACTAAATGTCTCAAACCATTTACGGATTAACAGCGGATCTACAAAATGATAAGCATTTTCATGCATTATTACTGTCGACGGTGGTATTAATACATATATTATATAACTAGGATAGAAAAATATAGACTTCAGTATATATAAATATCACTTTATATGCTGTTATTATAAATTAATCTATTCATTTTCATAGCATTTGTCGTGATAACAATGGAGAAATCTCGACTTACCTTAAATGTCCATCGAATACAATAATATGCGGTCAAATAAGCTGGATTTCAAAGTTAGATTTCTGTATTTATCATGTTACATTGACGATAAAAGTTGCTCCTGAAAGGTTGTATCTTTTCCACATATTCCAGAGCGGGAAAGATCTCTTCAGATATGCGTGACTTAACATGCCTGTCAGATGTGGTTGCCCTTCAAATTTCGCCGTGACAAGAGATCGATTCGCTCAATTGTTCGAGCCGTCATTCCTGATAGTCCTCCGGCTTTGTTGGAGAAAACGGTTCAATGCTTCCGAGATTGCGTATTATTTCATGGCGAATATGACCTTTCTTGTATCGCCCTGGCGGGCTTCAAAATGAAATCGAGCAAACTTTGGATGAAACTGAGGTGCTCACGACGAGGAATTTCAATCGTTCTATTTCAATGTCAAGTAACCGAAGAGCCGTCGCGATACTACCTCAAAATGAAACCTACGTGGCGCCGTTACTTTTAAAACTTCAAATTTATTTTAGATCACGGTGACTCTAATTTAGACATTGATAGCTCCTGTAATATGTTTTATTTTTAAATTAATTTACTACTTTCGGATCAAACCTCCCGAGTGCTTGAATGATTGGCGCAGTAAAAACCGGCGCATTTTCGACGTATCATTAATTTTAATTAACAACTACCTAGTATGATTCATTTTAAAGTCACAGCAATTTTATTTTCACTTACTAAATTTTTAAAGGCTGTTTTCACTCTCTTCGTAAATTATACATAAGTTAATTACACAGGACTGTGACAATTTTTTGTGAGTAACGAAGGGAGTTTCTTATGTACTGTTGGGTACCGAGAACGGGAAAAATACTAAAACAATTTCAAAACGAAAGATTTCGCTACGGAAACCTGATTGTCTAGATTACATGTGGGGAGTGTGCGGCCTTGAGGCCCCATGCGGCATCCGTAAGTTTTTTGTGCAGCCTTCATTAAAGCTAGTACTGTGACACTTCGGCTTTCGTCGATAATACGTCTGAACGTGATCAGCTAAATCCCAGACTGAGACCATTATTTTCATATGAAATATATCTAATTACTTCCCTTCCAGCAGTTAATAACAAAAACACATTTTATACTGTAAGTGTTGATATACCGCACTACTGCTTACCAAAAGGACAGGATTTTATAAAGTTTTAAATTTACGACGACCAATTATAAACTATTATCAAGAACAAGGAAGATTATGTGATCTGTCAGATGAATGATTTTGCAGAAACAATGCATTTTTGTTTGATATGATGGCAAAAGAAAAAAAAATTAAAATTTTTGCCCTCAAGGTAAAATAGAACACTTTCCAGAACTTGCAGAAATGTTGGAGCAGAAATGGTTCGATGAATATTTAGGTTTCCTTACTAGTAGAATATACCGAAAGGTTTTCTGATTTTGACGACCAATCTAAAGTTATAATTTTTTTTATTTCAAACCTCACTTAGTGGATATATTCAATCTGATCTAAACAGAATTCAACGTTGGTCGGACGAAAATGGGATGAAAGTAACCGCAGCAAAAAGTAAATCGATTGTATTTACAAAAAAAAGAAACGTTCTTCAAGTTTAATATAAATTAGGGGATGAAAATATATTACAAGTAGACACGTGTATCTGGGCGCAACTTTGAGCAAAGACTTAAATTGAGGAGAGCACATAAATCCAGTAACTGGGAAAGGGTGGAAGGCGCTTCACTAAGTCAATAGAATACTGCGGGAAAGTACCCGAAAGACCAAAGGCATCGATATAGGTCTTTGGTTCGGCCTATCTTTGAGTATGCGGTGATGTGTTGGGATCAGATACACGCGTTGGACAGGTTTCAAAACCGGGCAGGAAAAGCAAATATTTCTAGAGGCACGTGTATGACAATTTGGAAGAGAAAGAGGGCCAGGCTTTGTGCACTGTACAGAAGAACCGGCCTGGAGTCATATCAAAACTCGTATTCATTTACCGACTTACGCAGCAAGAAATGATCATTCATTTAAAATTAATGAGAGAAGACAAGGAACGGACGTGGGTAAATACTCCTTCGTAAATAGGACCGTAAAAGACGAATGATTTGCCTGCAAGACTACTAGCGACTTTTCCGAAGAGTGTAAAATTATTTACGGACATGGTTTAAATTAATTTATTCAGGCTAATAATTAGTGTTAAAGTATTTGTAAATTGAATGTTTATATTAGTATAATTTTTAACTTATATTCCTTACTTGGAATATTTAATGTATATTGCCATCGTGCTCAGCCCATTGTAACGAATAAATCTATCTATCAATATCTTATGGAACTACAAATGGAGTTCTTATAATTGGAGAGGGTAATTTACTACAAATCCTTTTTTGAAGCTGAAATGAATCTTATAGAAATCTGGAACAATGCAGTTGATTTACAAAAACATACACACCATTTACATTCCTAATTTGGAAGTCCTTTCTGCTGCAAGGATCCTTTCCTCTCATGACGATGAAAACTATTATAAGTACGAAAGATGATACTTTAAAGGATCAATTAAGGCTCTGCGTCACTAAGATTTATCCAAATATTTAATTGATTTTGAGCAAGAAATAAATGCAAATATCCCACTAACTTTAAACTTTCTATGGGATTTAATATATTTAATATTATTTTTCTTATATTTTATTTATTTCTAACTTAATAATTTATTTAAAAATACTTCTACTAGTTTGATTAATACTTTACTTAATATGATTATTTTTCTATTCTACTTCTTTATAATGAAATACGTTTACTCAAAAATGCTTTAATTTTATTATTTTTATTTGGAGTGTTATTTAAATATGAAGTTGTTTATTAAAAATAATTATTAAAAGGGAATACAAAAAATTTTATATTTAATTTTTTTAAGTTAAATAATGAATAAATGACAATGTTCTTTTGTGTTGTATTTGTACAGTGCAGAACTATAATAATTTATTTTAAAAGTCGAGTTTATGCGTATATCAGCTTTTACGGACTCCTTTATCCCTGTCTAATGTGGGCTCTAATAGTAGAAAGGTTTCCATTCCTGACCCAGATTGTGGCACATGACATCAGACTCGATTGAAATCGTTTATTTTTCCATTCCTACTTATTTCAAAGTCAGGACTTATTCTAAAGACTATAAACTCAGATACTAATTAATATAAGAAACGCTTAACCAAGAACACCGAAGGAAGGAGAGGAAAAACGTCCACTTCGAGTCTTCGGTGGAGCCCAAAAAACTGCAAGTGAAGGCAGATTATAAATAGATTGCCAAAATATTGTCATTAGTTTAGGTATCTTTCCAGCAAGTTTACTGGGCTGTCCGATTATTTCCATGCAAAATCAACAATAAATAAATAACCATAAACTTAACTGTTAATTAAATTTCTCTTTTATTGAGAAATATAATTGTTTCAAATTTCCGCAACATGTAAAACCATTGATCTCGAAATATAACTAACCAATCGATAATAATTTCCGTGTCAGGAAAGAGCCTGTGATAAGTAAAATGAGAAATACACGATACTGCCTAACTGAATTGATTTGAAAATCACTATTAATCTCTACCGACTCAAAGAATTACTTCCGAATAAATTAATTTACATCAATAGATCTCGGAATTTTGCCTGAGTGGAATGTACGTCATATTGTGGCTTTTTGATTGCTTTGATATCATCTCACTCTGCTAATAAACCGGAGATCTATAAATATATTAACAACTGAAAGTACTCTTGTTTTATTAAATTAATGTACGAACAGGAATTTAGATTTTCTCTGATTTTCAAACGAAGCCAATTCACTCTCAATTAATGATGATGTCACCAGGAAAGATTATTTTTGGCATGGGAGACATCGGCTAGACTTGGTGTGATCCAAATTTTATAGATCTGTGTCACGCTCAGAGTTGGTCCCTCACAGGACTTGTCCAATGAATATTCGCTCCAGTTGTTCTTGGGCGCGCAGTTTTTCCACTCGCATTGTTGCCGCAGACCGAAATAATTGATGGATCTGGACGCGCCGTTGATGCGAGGTGACGAGTATTGATTCGAGCCCGCTGTTCTCTTTGTTGAAGTGAAGTGCTGCGCTGCCCTCTGTGCAAATGAGAATTAATGGCCGCGCTCGGTTTGCTGGCCGCTAGTGATTAACGTTACTCGCCACGAATGCTTTCAGCAGGGCCAAGAACACAACTCTCTGGGACAACTATCACTCAGCCGTATTTACTTTACATACACAGCAACGCGTTATAATATGTTGGAGTTAAGAATAAGATTATCGCAGCTTCTTGCAGCTCTCCCAAGTTGGTCACATCTATTAATGAGTAAAATAACATACCATTGGCAGCTCGTGATCATTTGATCTTGCGCGGCCAGTAGAAAAGTTGTTGGTCAGAGATATGGACTTGTTATTTATATCTATTGTTTTTAAGAAACAAAACGTCGAACATCCGTTACATTACAAAAAAAGCTGAGAATAATTGGTACTTGCGACGCCAAAATAGTTGTAAATGTTTTTGGGTAATTATTAAAATTACTTTATGAAATAACTTTAAGGGTATGATATAATAATTTTATCTATATAAAAAGAGTTAAAAGGGGCCCTGCGATAAATTCATGAGGTTTAATTTCTTATAAGGGTAACCACGTGTAGCAGAGGGTTCGTTCACTTGACGAGCCTGTTTTATTTTCATTACTGTCTTGATGCAGGTTACCTAGGCGTTCGGAACTTCCTTTTTCGTTCGGGTTGAATTGTAGATTTTCCCTCTGCCGGAAGAAAGTGGGTTGAACCTGGTGTTGTTGGTGATTGAGTAAAACTCGGTTTTTTTTCCATCTTCCCTTTAGCCTTCCTTGTTATTGATATCTTTTCATCAAATTGCACTAAATTCACAACTCACTTTTAAATCCGTTCGACTCTGCCTTTCTCCTCCCTTACACGTCCTGATTAACTCTCCATATCAACCTCCTCGCCTTCTCAACGTCTTGCACCACTCTGAATATTTTTCGGCTCCTCACCTCTCATCAAAATTCGTATAATCCTTCCCGGGAAAACGCTATCCCACGTGACGTTTGTTTCGCCAATCCTCATGAGTCCTTCGTCCTGCACGGGAAATTTTCCATTACACAGGAAATTTGGAAGAGTGACTGCTCCTTCAGCAAAAACAAGCTCAACATTATAAATACGCAGACAGGAATATCTCCCAACAGCCAGCCTGGTGCCGGGAAACCCGCACTTTTACCTGGCTGTCACTGAATTTTCGTATCCTTTAAAAATCTGCACGTTCGATCAAAATTAGGTAGGGGTCCTACTGCACTACATAGTAAACAAGTTTAGAAACTAATAATTTATTTATAAGCACCTAAACGTTTAATTTGAAGTAGTCTTTTACATTTAGTGCAGCCCAATTGATAAGACAAAAATTTGGAATTATTGCGCAGTTTTACGTAATATTGTTTTCTTCAACACCGCGAGAAGAACTGGTGGATCAGAAGATTGGAATGTGAGGAAGTCACACGATAGTCGCTAGCCTAGAGGTACAGAGAGAACGTCATAACCAGTCAGTGAAACTTAAATAGGACGACATGTATCTTCTCTGAATTGTTTAATGTAATATTTACAACATTAAATGTTGTAAATAAAATACATAGAATGGTGCGGGTAGGCCGCAGCGGGTCAGACAACACATGTATTTAAATGAGACATGCCACCCACACTTGGACTGTTGCGGGGGCGAGTGAGTTTTCCCGTCCCGCAGTATGCTGCGGGGAAACGCAACACATCTGGCGATAATTGGATAGTGGAAGGACTTACTATTGAAATGTTATCAATTTTATAGTCTTAATCAAGTAATAAACTAGCATCATTGGTAAACTAAACATGTTGATTTTAAAATTACAATTGGATAATGCTGATTTATTAATTTCAACATGGGTTATTTCAAAATTTTGTAGTATTTATTAAATAATATGTATATGTTTTCAGGACTTACGATCTGATTAAGGTAGAAATTAATACCAAAATGTATCATTTAAAAATAATTTTGACTTTTGCCCATTCTTTATCATTTTAATAGTCAGATTAATTTAATTCCTTTCTTTATAAAATGTTAAATGCTCCAAATATTTCATTCTGTCCTCAAGTAAGACTCGGATCTACAATTAGACAATACTTAAAATATGTTACACAATGTACTGTGATGAGGCGATGTGGCGATCGCCATTTATTTTCTTTATTGGGGAAAAATTACCAATAAGTCCAGTTTCCGTGACCCCAGAAATTAGGGAGACAAACCGCGGGCCAAGTTGGATTTTGATTGGAGGCTGATGGTCAGGTGATCCGCCATGCACCTCATGGTGGGAGGAGTGAACGAGATGACCTGGGAGGATGGATGGGCGAAATTTAGGGAGCGGGACATGAACATTTAACGGAGGAAAAAGTTGGAGAGTCATGTAATAGAGTTTTATGAATCGGGAATGGAACTTGGAAGTGATGAGATGAGACATAGAATTTGAATTTCGTGATGAACATAGCTTGAGAGGGAGAGAAGTTTGTTTGCAATCTAAACTGGGGGTAAATTGAAAAGAACGTAGACGTCAGCGAGCAGAGGGTGCCCAGTCTACGTAACCCGGGCACCAGAATTCCCAGAAGGAAGACCAGGTACAGACGGCAGAAATTATCACTGACGAACGCGGAAGATCTACGCAAGAAGCCTGAATTACTCAAGGGAGGAGGAAGCCGCCGTTTCACAAAGGAGAACAGGTGCGTGTCTGTGCCACTTTCTGAAATGTGTCCGGACTGTCGTTCTGATACAAAAATCTCCACAAAATAACCATTTTAAATTGGATGCAAAATTTTGTAATTTTTGTTTTCAATGAATAAATTTAGTTTTTTTAAATCTAACCAAATAATTCGTTTAAGATTTAAATTAAAATCAAATCATCCAATTCAAGTACAGGAAAAGCAGATAATATTAAGACTTTCAGTTTTAATATTTTGATCTACAAATTAACAGAGTTCCTGAAATTTATTATCTAGCAAGATTAATCGGAATTCTGGTATAGCTACCGTAGAGGGTTTACTTTAATGCTTCATAATATGTCAAGTAAGAATACATCTTTACGGTCGTCTCTGTAATTGATAAGCACAATTGAAATACAAAATAACAAGGCAAAGGAAGTAGAAATACTTGTATTGAAGCTCAGGTAAGAGCGTGTATCTAAAACTAAAATGAAAGACGAGAATGGAAAAATGTTTACAAGACCAGGACCTCCCGCTTTCTGGGCGGGCACTCTACCACTGATCTGAGTCGACGAACCGGGACCGATTCAATATCCCTCCACTACTGTAAGTAACGCTCACCTACAATTTACTAATCACATTCTTCACAACCCTATAAATGAACATTCCGTCTGAAATTTAAAAATATTTAAGCAATGATATTTTTCATAGTCGTATTACAATTCAGTGATTATTTACTTGTTGGAAAGTTATTGAACGAAGTAGGATACAGATAACGTGGCTAAAACAATTAGTTCGGCAAACGTAAATAAGATTATAGAAAAAAAAATTAATGCTAGATATAAATGTTGCGTAAGTACTTAAATAATATACTTTTGTAACAATTTTAGCAATAAAGTAACAGTAGAATTTTCTAAATTCGTTTTTAGAAATTCAAATTGAAGGATTTGTATAATTAGAGAACAGAAAGACCCGACTAAGAATCGAACCCAGTACCCCAGCTAAATATGTGGTCCCCACCAACGAGCTGTTCTTGTCAATATCATCTAAATAACTAAATAAAATGGTTTCATTTTTGCCCCTAATTCTTGTGCTTCAGATATATTTATGGCCAACATATGTAAATTTACATTATCAAGTTTATACATGAAATCCACTTTGTTTCTCTAATTCTTGAAAACGTTGATGTTGACTAAAATCGCAAGAAAAGAGAGGAATACTGTTGCAATAAGTTTTCTCTTTTTAGTGACACAAAACTATTTTCAGGTGTTTATATTTTTCTGGATTTAATTGTTTCAACACTCAGTTTGTCATAATTTGTGTTAGAACTAGACTAGTTTCTAAACTATTAATGCTGTTGCTTTTCCACCAATTTGAGACCCATTCAGGCGTAATTGCCCCCATGTGTGCGTACGGCTCCAGCATTCACGGCCTTCCACAATGACTGCTGCACTTTAATGTTCCTAATTCCCAGATTACCCCCGACAATGAAATTCAAACATCGTCTAGATTGAATGCTTTCATTATATTGAAAGTATTTTTTGAGAATTCATAGCAGTCTTTATTACTATTTCATACTCGAACTGAACAATACGAGGGGTTTTATCTATGTATGATTTAATAATAATTAACAGTACTACAACAGCGAAAGCATTTAAAATCATCTGCGGCAAATGACCCACAACATGTAATATTGACTAATTTTTAAACCGGAAAAAATTAAAACCAAGTTAGCACAAATTTACGATAGTATTTTTCCTTCGTACATATTTGAAATGAAGAAATGAAATATTAGGACTGACAGTATTGTGTGCAGGATAGTGTGGTAGGTTTCTTAGTGTGACGAAAGTCTTCGAAAGGCTCCCTTTTACATTTTTTTGTTTAAAATAACCTTTGATTCATTCCAATAAACAACAACAAAGAGCCGCAAACATTAATATTATATAAAGTTGACAAAAACATTCAAACCAGTTTCCTGACGTGGTCGGTCTATACGTGTAGATTAATCCATAGTACCACGAAGGAGGAGTTTGTTGAGCTTTACGGGCTGTGCAGAGGGAGAAACGGAATTAACTTTGTAGACTGTGAAGAAGAATAATCGCACCACACACGTTATTTTAATGAAATATAGATCCTCCGATTCCCAGATACGCAGATTAAGCCTAGCACGTTGTACGGAAGGCTGATCAATCTGGGAAACGTTACTTGGGTAATAACTGTACTGTCTGGAATGTAAATTCAGCATGACAGCAGCCTGCAGGGTTGATCAACCTTGGATTTATAGGAACGCGAACAGTATTTTATGAAGAATTTTACCCTATGGCGTCAGAGGTCTCAGTTCACGTGATTCACGTCCAGTTGATTGACTATTACTGAGTCAAACGACAGATGAGGCCCACAGGTTAGTGGGTGAACGGGTTGCAGGTTCGGGTAGGCCGCTGCGGGTCAGACGACACATGTATTTAAATGAGACATGCCACACTTGGACGGTTGGATAGTGGAAGGGCTTACTATTGAAATATTATCAATTTTATAATCTTAATCAAGTAATAAACTAGCATCATTGGTAAACTAAACATGCTGATTTTAAAATTACAATTGGATAATGCTAAATTATCAATTTCAACATGGGTTATTTCAAAATTTTGTAGTATTTATTAAATAATATGTATATGTTTTCAGGACTTACGACCTGATCAAGGCAGAAATTAATACCAAAATGTATCATTAAAAGAAATTAGAAACTAAGTTGAAAGTCACATTCGAGTCTGTCAGTCTGTGTCAAGTGGTCCAGAAATAAGGAAATTGATTCCTCATCTTCTCAGAAAAAATTAATATTTTGTTGGTGCATTCCCTCGAATTCAAAACTAATTTTGTTTCATTTATATTGTGGGCGATTCAAAAATAACCGACGCTTTTGTTGTAGGGCGCTGTCAGTTTTTCGATTTTCTAAATAATTCAGAACTGTGTTGTATTCTTTTTAAATCAACTGTATTGTGTTCAGTACATTTGGGCCTACAAATTTAACCTCCATTTACGTGCCTAATAATATTTTTTCGTGTAGTCTGTGCAACACGAAGTTGTCCATTCCAATGAAGAAAATTCAATTTTCGTAGGCTTATTTCTTCAAGAAGAAACAGTTTGTGAAGCTCAGTATTTTTCGTGGTTTTACAAATAATGGTGTGGTGACTTTATATATAACATATATATATATATATATATATATATATATATATATTATCAGTGACGTACAATTTACAAGTTACTATTGGATTTTTTTCAAAGTTTGAGTAACAATATCTCGGTCTGGGATGCAGATAAAAATCTGAGGTTCTACATTTAATAGGTTTTTATAGTATCAAACTACAGTATAAATTTTACTTTCAGATTTAACTCAGATTTGGTATAAGAATTTCTTAAATATAACAAGAAATGCTTGGTTTCCCTCTGTAGGAAATATCAATATAATACTTTAATTATTTAGACACTCTAAAATAAGAAAACTATTTTGATAGCAACATAGTGTATTATATAACTATTTGTGATATATATTCTTATATATGTAATGTTTAATTCTAAAAGCGTAATGAAATAATACAGATATTATAAAAATTAAATTAAATAACAATAATATAAAATGACATTATTTCCCTTAACTAGTTTATTAATACAGAACTGTAAAATGTGTTTCAATCAATAATTAGTTTTTAATGTTGATTGAACAGTCGTGATATTTAACTTCGGTATTAAAAGTGCGTCTGGTCATAGTGGTGAATTCCAAGCGAGTATGTTTAGTGATTTATTTTTTATTGGCTCCTAACTTTGCATTCTTTTGTAATGAACTCCTTGTTCCTGGGAATTTTCAAAATATATGTTGTAGTGTGCATTATCCCATTTACAAAATCTTTTTAAATATTTGGTAAGACAGCGTACATTGGGGGACGCTCCCTTTGTTTTCATTGGGGGCTAACGGCCAGATGTGAGAGGTGGGGGTGGCAAAAGCGGCCTGGTCAAGCAGCACAAAAAAGGGGCTACTAAGTAAATACTAAAGGACACGAGGATTTGAGACAGTCCTTGGTGAGAGATGGCGGCGACACGTTGACTTGTAGGACGTCGCAAAAAGGCGACGAATTGGAATTGTTTTGGGATTCCTATAGGTGTGAGTGGAGAGACGCCGAGCTTCATCGAGACCCGCCATCATCACCGACGTCGACGCCTCTCATTGCTGGCCGCGTGGAATCTTCGAGAGACATAAAAAATATCGCGACACTGGTGAGATCCACCCATCGTTTACCATGCATTGTCGGACCCAATATTTCAATTAAGTGTTCTCTGCTACTTGGCCCAAAATCCCCTAAGAAAATGAGTACATATGTAACCGGCAAGTGATTAGTCTGAAATGTGTTATTAAATTTTAATGTTTTTTTTATATCTGGAAATTGGATTTATTTATTAATTAATCCCACCGTTTGAATTAGATATTAAATTAAAATTAAAACTTATTATTATTTAAAGCCTTTTCTTCATTACAATGTACTTTTTTGTACGTTGTACGTTGTTCATTACTAGCCTTCACAAATGTATGAAATTGTGCCTTTATTTTGAAGTGTTAATGATACAACTCCTGCAACTTGGTGAAATTCATTGTATTCTGACGATGATGTATTGTGACATTTTAACACAGTTTCTAATTACGTTATGAAACAATATAATGATCTAGTTCTTTGAATTTTGTGAATCATCCAGATATTATACGTCCCGCAGCCACTAAAGTGTGTCATCAACACCCGCACTAAGTCTGCCTCTTTTGGAAAGTTCACTACTTTACCCAGTTTCTTTGAAATTTTCGTACCATTGTTTATTTGTCTTCACACAAGGAGGATCGCGACCGTAAATACGCTGAAATTCGCGTTGCTCAAAGATGGATGATTTCGTTTGAATGAAGAATTAAGAAAGAATTGTCGGTTTTCCGTCTTCCATGTAATTAAGTAAAAGTTTCACTGTTTCTGTAGTAGCTGCGTCACCTATTTATTAGTTGCCAAAACCCCGAAGAACAAAGAGTTTAATGGATACAAATTTTTCATAATTATAATCAACAGTATTTCCGTAATAAATTTGTCTACGTTTTCAAACTCACCCTTCTCGTTAATGTTGTTTTGGGGTTTTCTGGTTTAAGGTTTTTAAGTATAGTCGCAATAAAAAGAAACCAGAAGATTTTTTTTCAGTAAGTAATTAATTAACAAAACTGAGATCTGAGTACGTTCATATATTGTGACTCGCCTGTGAAGTTTTGAGAGTCCTATTAAGGAGACGTAGCAGCATGTGTAACAACCATTCAATAGAGTGTGATGAGAGTCGGTTCGTCTGTTCCGGGGGATGGGAGGCTGTAGGGAGAATTGGGAAGGGCTGTTCTGATGCAGAAGCAGGACGTTAAGCATACCGCTATGCGTGCGCGTTTCCACACTGGGCTAATTAATCATGGCGCTAATTAGACTGGTGGGTGTTTGTAGAGCTACAATAAGTACGAAGTTAATTACTGAGAATATTGCAGGGATTACGGGTCTGCCGAAAATCCTCTTCGCTAATTCTGTGTGAGGATTGGGCACTGAACGTATATTTCTGTAGTCCTGCGTGCTTTACGCATAGAACAGTGCAGATGCTCTAAATTGCATTCTTATCGTGCATTAACAAAAAATGACTCTTATCACCGTTCTGTATGACAGATCTCTTCCTAATCCCTTACTTCCTCAGCACAGCTTTCAATACCAAACCATTTTAACAAGAAATTCAGTAAATACCGACGGTCAACCATAAATTATAATGAATATAAGGGATATTAATTATTTCATTAAATAAATGATAATGTTTTTGTAATGAAAACAAGAAAACAAATTTACTTTAACAAGAAAAAACATATTTACAATAATAATTACAATTTTAATGTTTCGAATATTTACGCCGGCACTTATTTTGTCAATAAAACTACATATATGTTTACAAAAATGATTTATATTAAACTTAAACAATTCTAAGTCTAATCTCAGGGTCGCATTTATGGGCCTTGTCATAGAACAGAAATATATTACACTAAATCACTCGGACTCTGGTAGTAACAGGAAATTAGCAAAGAGTTCAGATGCAGTTTACCTAATCGGATTAGTGCAGGTTCCAGCTTCCTCGTCCTTTCTCCAGATCACAGTTGCCAATCCCGTTTCAGGAAGAATTAAAAAATATCCCCTTAAACTCAATTCCCACGACAGTCATGAGAGAGAAGTTTAGCTCCAGCTCTCCCGTCTCACTCCTCTCGAATAATCTCCTCCAAAAATCTGTCTCAAAATTGCATCTCACCGCTCTCGCAACTTCTGACCAGTTCTCATCTCACCGCTCTCCCACAATCGCAACATCTCTCCTACCAATCTCCACCACCAATCTTCCCCAAAAAATGTCTCCACCTGCCTTTTTAAAACTTCCTCCCCATTTCTTTAGTTTCTATCACCAACGTGGCAGGGATGGATATCCAACAATAATATCCATGGTTACACTTGGGGAAAACACACCACCCGGTGCCGATTCTCACAAAATTTTGGGAAACTCCCGAGCCAAGACGCCGCGTCTAGGTTTTATTGCTCCTATGTCAACCGCTGTCTCCTTCCTTTTGATTCCGTGCCGCCAAAACCCGAGCAGATGTATTTGTTCGTTGCAGTCGACAGTAAAAACTTTCACACGATTCTCGGTCACATACAACAATCGGGTAAGCTGTACACGACTCAAAGCAAATCATTGGAAAAATTGACTACTTCAAAGTTTATATAAAATTATGTTTTTATTTTACAGGAAAAAGTTCGATTCGTGAATGAGCAAAGTCTCGTATACTCATAATATTTATTATGATGACAAAAATACAACAAACCCGTATAACGTGGGTTATTTTTTGGAGGTTTACAATATTAATAAATCATCAAGACTTAGTTTAGATCTAATAGTGTCGGAACGGGTCCTGATACGTTACATTACAGTGTAACATTTAAATGGCCGGACACCAATCAGAAGCCACCTCGTCCATTGCGGTCAGAGCAATCAAAAACGATGAAGTACTATTGAAAATAATGACTTGTTGATGAATATTCGACATTTTCCCTCTTCCGATAAAATATAATGTATATTTCAACGACTACATGAAACTAAGTTTTCATCGGTAGCAAACTTTTACGGACATTATATATATTTTCACTGAACACAGTGAGACAGTTATTAAAATTATATCCCAATTTTTTCGGAGTCCTAATTAATTGTAACGTAAAGCATGTACACCCCCAGATTTTCTATGTGAATAACATTTTCAGGTTTCAATCGTCATACAAACTCTACTAAATACAAAGTTTATATGACAATTAAATATACAATAAATGAGTTAAATCAGTCTCTTCGTCAGTTTTTATTTTAATTTAGATAATAAACACTACTACGTTTCGTCCTTCATTTGAGATTTCCCCAGGTATACGAAAAAGATATTAAATGCATTGAATAATAGGCTATGAAAAAAAAATTAAGTACAAAACATGTATTTAGTTGAACTCCGAACCTCACAATATGACTCCTTAGGCCGAAATGCAGGAAAGTGCCGCAAATCAGGCTTGTTGTAGTGCATGTCTCCATACTAACCTATCTTGCACAAGCCTTTTCATTAACGCATAAATACCACATAACACACCCTCCCTAATCTGATTAGCGAATTCCATCCTTGGCTCCCTTTTATATTCTTACCCAACTTGTAATTTTACAAGTCCCTCATGTCTTAAAACGTGAGCTATTAATCTTTCCCTTTTCTTGATCAACGTTCTTCATATTGTTCGCTCTTCCCTTATTCTGCTTAGAACTTCCTCATTAGTGATTCTATTCACCCATCTGATTTTCAGCATTCTCCTGTAGCACCACATTTCAAAGGCTTCTATTATTTTCCTTTCTGCAACTCCTACTGTCCACGTTTTGCACCCATATAGCGCCACACACCATACGAACCTTTTTAGCAATAAAAGAGCGAAGGTTTTCCCGAATGATTTCCTAATATTATACTTATTTAATTCTTACTGTATCAAAAGAGATATTTTAAGGCGCTTAAATATTCATAATTGGGATCCTTGTGGCAGCCTCGGTGTTTTTAAGCAATCTGGAAATTCGACTATTTTCCAATTTTCGTATCAGATTATATGGAGTGCAAAATGTCGAAAAGAAAAAGCTAATATTTTACAGTTAAATACGAAGATTCTTAGCCATGATTTCCTAATATTTACACCAATATTACCCGTAAGAAAATTCCTCATTTTTTTGCGAAAATCTTCCTTGCTTGTGCTATCCTACTCTTTATGTCTACTATACTTCTACCATCCCTAGTTATTATGCTGCCCAAGTAGCAGAATTCCTTAAGCTCCTCCAAAATTTATTTAAGTTCCGTTACAAACTTAAACCAAAAATGGACTACAATTGTAAAAAATGATTTATACATTTACATATATCATTTAAGTTATTGGCATCAGTTTTTACACTGATACAATGAATGTTTCTGTCTATTCGTTCATTATTCTCGGCAAATAATATTGTTATTCATCTAGAATTACGGCATGGTTCCAATCAATTTGGTGGTTATTCATTATTATGTCTTTAGATAAAACGGAATGATTTTGTGAACTGCTTTTAATGTTCTTCACGAGCTCCGAAATGCGTATTTTTAATAATATTTTTGTATGCCCTCATACTTGGCAATCCAAAAAATTAATTCTATATACAAAATTGTGCTTATCTAAGGTTTCAATTTTATCTTTAAAGTGTTTTTTACAAAATTAAAATTATTATTGCTTTTTAAATAATAATCTCAATCTCATATCTTTTGAATACTTGTATTAATTTGTGTTGTAAGCAAGAGGGTAATAATATGAAATTAGAAATTTATTAGTAGTGTCAATGCATTGTGAATTTCTATTTTTAAAATTAATATTGTCTATTGTCTAAATACACTAAAATGTGATTTTCTGGAACCAAAATATCGCTTAAGCTGTTAATACGTTCTAATGAATTTTTTACAGCGAAAATCGAATTCTTTGTTTAATTCTTTTTTAACTCATTTATCAAACCCTATTAAATTTGGTATCACTATTGAGGTAGTTAAATGATGGTATATGTGCGGATTTACGCGTTATTTTTTCCTTTTAATGTTTGACTAAATAGATTATCATTTTTATTAGTTTGTTAGTGTTGAATCAGGTAGTCGAACTCAATTATTTTGACTCAAAGAGGCAACGGTAGTGCTAATTAACCTTCCTGCATTCAGACGTAAATCAACCCTGAAGATAATTCTTTAAATTTCAGACTTGCTCATTAATTAAGTAATGGATTTCTATGTCTTTAATCCCACCTTGTAACCTGAACACTATTCCGTACTGTCATCCTTCATATAACAAAAACACACGGCATGCGTTATTCTCCACATTCACAAAGGAATTTCCGCACATGAGCATTAAATATACGGTAATTAAGGTTAGATACATACATAAAATCAATATTAAAACTAAGTGTTTTTAAAATAATTGTTGGCATTTATCTAGAAAAAGTAACATAGTATGAAGGCATATGTGGAATTTTAATTAATTAGAATCGGGGCTTCTCAAATATCAGCATCCAACAATTTAATCCCAAAGGAAAACTTTTTTAACAATTTCACCGAACAAAAACCTTTACTAGGGAAAAAGGGAGACAAACCCCCGAAATTAAATCGAGGCCTCGAATTATTTTTCAATCAAGTTTAATTTGAACTGAAGTAAATACGGTGGGCAATAACTGGCGGCTCTTCAGTTCTTCGAAATATAACTGAACACCGAAATTTTAAAAATGCAACAAAATATTATTTAAATTACACAAAATCATAACATACGTATCGAACATTTTGATACTGAAGCTCAATTAAACGAGAACCAAATTTCTGCGAGACTTGAGTTAATTTTCATTGACGGTTATGTTTATTAATTCACATTTTTAACGATTATACGTATAATCTCCATGGTTTTAATAAAACGTTTAAATGTTTTATATGCAAAATCCGTTTTTAATGGAAATGCAATGGGAATATATCACGATCGATGAGTAGATATTATTAATGCAATTTTATCACTATTTTCGGTATACGCGGCAGACGCCCAGACATTATTGTTGGGTGTGACGTCGTTGATGACGTAAGTGTACGCGGGAAGAAAGTCTGGCCATGCAGTGTTCTCGTGATCTGTCACTGTAAAAGTACGAACCATAGCGGGAAAACGTGTACATGTGATTTTCTGTCGAGGTCAAGTGATCTTACATTTGCAATATGACGTAAGCTACGAGTGCACGTGAATTAGTAGTCAGCGAGAATATGTGGTAAGAGAAGGATGTGTGTTAGTGGGTCGCGAATCCTCGTGGGCACGAGGTTTATAAACGGCTAACGAACAATCCACAAAAGTACGTGGTGTTAGACTAGAATAAACGCGGGAATCACAGACATTAATGAAATTATATTTATGGTCGACTCACTGAATCAACCAAAGAAATAATATTGCATGAGACTTTAGTAAATTCAATCTACTTTTACTCAGGGCTGTATGACGTGTTTATGTGCATAGCAGAGCGAGAGATTATTGCCTTTCGGTTCCATACTTTACAATCAGCCTCCCCTAGTTTCCTTGTTGACCGGTAGTCCTGGATTTAACGCAAATACAGCTTGAGGGTCAGCATAGAAGCGGCAGGTGGTGCTCCCAGTCAGACCGCCTCTCCTCTCAAACTCAAAGCCGAATTTCCGTTTTCACCTCCAACTCTCTTTTCCGAGGTCCTCTCGAACTCTAACTCGCATTTCCAAAAGCGTGATTGGTCTCCCCGATTTTTCTATCTTCCCTAGGTCCTCCAATGGGGTTGGCGTCTCTACCCTTCCACTCCAAAAATTCAAAATTTGGGGAGGGTCCACCCTAGCAATCTTTTGGGACAACCAACTTGCATTTTTTTCGGCGAGCCGCAAATAACTTTCAGACAAAGACTGTGCCTGTAAAGCTTGAAGTTATATGGCTGTGTTTGTCTTGCCGGGTTTTTCCACTTCCACGGAAGGGTGCCTCAGCACTGTTCTCTGCAAAATTTTGTACAAAAATTCTTAATATTGTAAAATTTATTTATATGAATAAAACAGAAAATATTACGAAATTTTATACTCGTCACACTATTAAGAAGTCTAATAAAATAAATTGTGCAGTTGCACTGTTCAATAATTCATTTTTAAACGGGTTGGACTCACAATATCGAAGAAAGTTAAAATTATGTATAACGGTAGTAATATCAAATTAGCTGGTATTAGGATGCTATGTTGAAGTAGAATAGTCAACAAGAAATTTATTATATAGATAGTATAGTGCTAAGATGATGTTGGTGTATTGAAAAACCAATGAAGTAAGTGAAATTCAAAACATAGTATAAAAGTAAAACGTTAGGTGATCCATATTAACTAATGTAAGGAATATTCTTCTTTCTTTCATTGGCTCAACAGCCCTCTTGAGGGCCTAGGTCTACCGAGGCGGCTGCGGACTGTCATCTGGTGTGACACAAATGTAAGGAATATATGAAAATTTGAATTCAGAACGGATGCTCTGCCATCTGAATTATCTGAGCCAACTCCCTAGTCTAATCGCACCGGGATCGAGAGTCGACTCGGATAGCTCAGGTGGTAGAGCTTCTGCCCGATAGCGGAGGACCCGTTCATGAATAGTGTTAACATTAATGGGGCGCATATGAATTTCTGAATAATCAGTTCGGTTCAGATTCTATGAAATCATTACCTGTATTGTACATCATGAAATGTAATCATAAAGGTGAAAGAATTATTCGTGTTAGGTATAATGGTTCATACCCGATCACCATGAAGGTATTTTGTGATCTCTCTAGAGGAGTGTAGGGAACGGTTATGAGTCACCTGTGGCGGGGGATTGTGGTTCCTAATACTTTGTTGGTTGGGTGCCACCGTCTTGCAGATGGAGGCGATAAGTCGGAATTGTTCAGAGCCTCTTTGTCCCGTGCTGCTATCGCACGTCATTACACCGCAGTGTCGGGCTTTTGTCATCAGAGCCGTCCAATGAAACTAATTGCCTTTCGTTCCGTTGTAAAATGCTGGCTGGCTCTTTCATCCCTTTGAGTCGGCGCTCCTCAATTACGCGATTTGTTTTGTGTTCTTTTGTTTGTTCTTTTCTGTTGTGTTTGCGAGACAAAGCTCTTTTGGAAAGTTCCTACACAGTAACAAGGGAAACTCGGAAAAATAATTTATAATTCAATTATGAAGTTCTATTCACTTGTAATATAGAGACTGGAGCGCACACTTCATCACAAAGTGGCACATATTCTGTCAGGTAAGTTAAAATTCTTCATAATACAAATTAGAGGAGTTTTTTTTATCTCTTTATTTTTTTGATATATCTGGATGTATCATTTGTACTTCTGACAACCCAGTAAGTGAATTATTTATCCCCATTATTATATTGTTGCACTGTGAGTTCGTCCTTCTTTATTTCACATTTTTTCTCCCAAAGCATAGGTTCGTAAGGGACACGGGGACTGAAATTTGAAATTCCTGTAAATAAATTGGTACTGAGCTGAAAATTTAAGTTTGTTAACAGCACACATATGAAGTATTTTACAAAATTTTGCTTTTGTGAACTTGTTTTTTGTTGAGATATTTTGAAAATTAATTTTCAAACTTTGGCAGTTTTGAAAATGTTCCGTGCGTTAGGTACTTAAATATATTTTAGCTTCTTTACATTATCAATTCCCAGTATTATTTTTGAAATTGAAGAAAACTGTGGGGAGAAAATAATTTTTTAGTTTTACGGTTACTTAAAAAATGGAACTTTTCAGAACTTTGAAAATTTTGTTCACCGAAACTACTTGTACAATTAGAAAAATAATACTTGTATTTCAAGTTATTGGCATGTAGAGTATTTAAAAAAAGGCAATATCTTAATATTTGTGACGCATAGAAGGATTTTGGTATCAGAAATCATGAAGCTGAAAATAACACATTTTTATGAAAATAATAGTTTATTAAATTAGAATCAAACATATTAATTAAAATTGTCCTTCAGCATATATTACACCTTCCTTCTTTTTCTGGTAGATTATTTTTTCAGTTTACTGAATTTATAGGCATTAATATAAAAAAAATAGAAAATCGTTTTTTTTATATTTTGCCTCAAATTTCAGTCCCCGTGTCCTTTAATAAGTACAGAATTTATTTTAAAATGAAATAAATGATTTCCAATAATAATTTTCTACTAAATTAATCCTATTTTCCTATTGTACGTAACAAATTTTTAAGTTTTGACTGACGAGAATGAATTTATCCAGTTAACCGTTAATTAGAATTACTGACAATTGAACCATTTATGTATTATTAATGCAATTAGGATTATACCCCTTATATCATCAATATAGTTGGCACGTTTCTTCTGAGAACACGTTTTGATTCATCCTCGTGCTTTAATGAAATTTCCTCTAACGTGTGCTTAATAATTATTACTTGTAGTGTTCACATGTTTAATAAATTATTAGGGGGTTACTTTATTTCATTTCAATTTTGTAAAACTAAATTTTTAGCCCTCGAACCCGCGGAGGTCAATCCACACCAAGTACCAAGGACAGAATAAATATATTTAAGTGGCCGCCTGTGAGGGGATTAGAAGTCGCTGGCCAGTTGAGGGCTGTAAATTCTTCGGGGGACATAATCTTCAATCTCAACACTTGGACACGTCTCAAATTTCAATAACCTAGTGCGTTAAGTTTAAAGACTTTGAAGAAAGACACGTGAACCTCTTATTGGCTAAAATCGTAGGTAAATCGAATCTAGAGGGGACATCCGAAGTTTCGAGGTAGGTGGAAAGGTTTGCCAATGAATTTTCACAAAGAAAGTGTCGTACAAGATTTGATAAGTGGTGATGGTTAATATTTCAAAGGGAACAGTTGCGGATAAGATTCCAGTAAGTTACTGTGTTGAGCGGACGTGATATACCTGGCAATAGAGATCAATGCGGCGGTGTCGGCCATCCAGTTCCAGATGCTTTGTCGCTTCAATGATTACGAAGGTTCTGTTGATGATCTACCAACGAGTTCCTCGACTTCGTTGGTAAACGTACTAATGAAGCTATAAATCCGTCAACTAAATGCCACAGTGGTCATCACCACTAACAATTCGTGCTCGAAATATGAAGACCGAAGGTCTTTAAACGTACCATCAGTTTGGTTTGTTATTATTAAACTAAATATGCTTGCGACTTCGTACGCATGAAAATAGTTCTTTTTATTTTGCCCCAAAAACGAAACAACACGTACAGCATTTTGAAAAAGTTGAATTCATTGAATATATAAAAAGTACTGTATCATTTATTTATGACCACTTCAGGGTAACCCTTATGACTCGCAGTTTGTTTTAAACAAATCCCGCTATAATACGTTTCGGAGCCAAATCCGCATCCCCCCTTTTCAATTCCCTTCCTATGCTATTAAAGGGGAGTTGTCTGTTTCAGGATCACCCTCATGTAGCCTGTTAACCCCCCCAAAAAAGGAATTGCACCAGGGAACCGCTGCGGGAGTTTTCTCGCAGGCGCTTCAGCCCAGAGTGACTGCGGGGCTCACCTGATCATGTCGAGAATGCCTCGCACTCTCTCTGGGTATTTTTTTATCAAAGTTCTCATATGCCGAGACAACTTCACCTATTTTATGAGGTATATGTACTGGGGTCAAAGACCTTGGGCATATGGCAAGAGTTGTCCGCTAATCCCATTGGATCAGTCGGCTAACTGCCTCCTGAAACTGGTGGAGACATGGAGAAGGGAATGTTGTGACCCCACAGTAAATTCGTCTGCCGTCATTCGGAATGGCCTGAGAATAGTACCCAATAGCCCGAACTACCTGATGCAAATTTTATAGGGTTTCCCCTACATCCCTTTAGATGAAACACCGGTTAGGATCCTTAAATTATAGCCCTGAGGCCCTAGTCAACCCTTGGCTACATTGCTCTGTCTTTCACAGCCTCTCTCTTCAAGTCCCTTCCTATGTTATTAAAGGGGAGTTGTCTGTTTCAGGATCACCCTCATGTAGCCTGTTAACCTAAAAAAATTACTTGAAAATAAAATTTACTTGACGCGACAAATAAAACCAATTTACGTAAAATTCATATCAACTATCCAAAGAATTTTATTATTTCTCCAGGAGTAACCTCTCCGCCGGCAATAGGTCAATTACAGTGCGAATTCTGCTGCAACAGTAGATGGAGTCAGAATATTCGCCTTTCCCCTCTATCTCTTTCACGTGCTGCCAAAATTCCCCTTATAATAACACAGTATGTGGAATGAATAGTATAGGGAACGCCTAATAGGACTTATAACTCGCAGTTGGTTTTTACGCCCCATTTCATGCAGTAATTCAATAGATTTATAAATTATTAGATTAATATCTTCTGAACTCTGAAATATATCGAAATGAAATATACACGAAAATTTAAGTTAAAATTCCTGTTTCAATTCCTGAAATGTTCATTCAATCCGTTGAACCGTTTTGGAGCCTATTCGAGATAAACATGCAGACAGTCATCAAACAGACACTTCAATTTTATCTATTGGTATAGATTTAATTGTAAATTTATTATCGAAAATCTGTAATTTTTTAAATTACTATAAGATAATATTTTATTTGCTCTCTTAATATATTATAAAATTTTAATCTTTATTATTATTTATTCACCCTGCTCTTGTAATTAAAGTAGAATAAAATTAACAATTGAAAACATTACATACTATAACCCTACAAATGTTACAATTAATGCCCAATGGTTAATGTCTTTTACTATGGAGGCTTTTTTTGGTTATCATTAAACTATCCCTTGAGCTTTATTCATGGTAATTATTTGTGGATATTGTGCCTTCTTGAAATGGAGTTTTCTGAGCATTGTATTTTTATGCAGATTTCAGCAGCGAAGCGTTTGCAAAGTTTAACAAGTTGTGTTGAACGAAGTTTGCCAATCCGGCAGAATATTCACCTGAAGGTTTATTTTTGTGTTTTTAAAGTTGAAATAGATCATCGAGAAGATAATCCCTCATCGAGAAATCCCATGAGGCCCCCAGCAGTATATGAAGTTCAGATTTTCGTATGAAACCTTTAAGGCGTAGTTAAGTTACATTTTCATTAATTTGTAGGTTACGCAGGTCTAATGTTGTTTAGATTCATTTGTTGAATTGTTAAAGCACAGTTTTCTGAAGAAAAATAAATAGTAACTTATTTCACACCTTTTAATATGCAAAACGTTACAGTAAAAAGTAAATAGTTTTTAATGTACATAATCCTTCATTAGAAAAGGCAATATTACATTTATGGCATCTCTAAATACATTGCTGTCACTGTTAACTCGTTGTCGTAGTATCAAGTTTTGTTTTATGTAATACTGTTTGCTTCTATACATAAGATTATCCACTCCTCTTGTCTTGGAAACAAAAGTTTTGTTTATTTACTAATTACGTACACTGTAAACGTAATGCAAGTAGAGGAGACTGATTTTAAATCTTACCTGTTTTATATACAAGCTGATAATCAAATACAGGAAAAATCCGTGAATTTAAGTTTCTTGAGCAAGATAAAAAAGCTTGACGAACGTGAATCATTACTTGGTAAGCCGTATGCGGTGTTGTGTTGACTCCATTCTGTACAAGTTTCTTCTATTTCTTATAAAGGTAATACAGTTGTTGACCTTCAATTCTTTACTATTCATATTTTCTTCCCAGCTTAGTCGCTATTTTCATATCTTAGTTAATGAATTATTATAGTCTTTTTATTTATTTATTAAGACACATTTTTGTAAAGTGAGCATAATCACTATCTTGTAATGATAGGATGTGACAATCACCATTTACTTTCATTATTGGGTGAAGAATTCCCCATATTGGAGACACTCAGTGCAAGTAAATACAAAGGCGGCGCAAGAGAGGCGAGACATCGGAGTACCGAAAGTGACTGACAGATCGACCGTTTGGCGACTTAAAAATCTGGTACCTGAGTCCAATTTCTTGACTCCGAGAATTTTTAAGAGCGCGTCTCTTTCCATAAATTAGGGAGAAAACCGCGGGACAAGTTTGATTTTAATTGGAGGTTGAGAGTCAGGTGATCTGTCATGCATTTCATGGTGGGGTGTATGAACAGGATGACCTGCTAAATGGGAGAAAATTCGGCAGTCGGGCATGGAAATTTGAAGGAGGAAGAAGTTGGGCAATCGTGGAATAGAAGTTGATCAGTCGGGAATGGAACTTGGAGAAAGGAAGATGGAGATGAGAGATGTTTGGAGTTTGGCGATAAACATCAGAAAATAAAAAGAAAGAAGTAGCTTGAGAGTGAGAGACGTTTGCAATCTAATCTGGGGGCAAACTGAAAAGAAGATAGATGGCAGTGAGTAGAAGGTGCCCCGCCTACGTAATGCGTGCAACAGAATTACTAGAAGGAAGACCAGGTACCGTCGGCAGAAATCATCACTGAAAAGAGCCACCTGCCGAACGCGGAAGAACGACGAAAGCAACCTGAATTATTCAAGGGAGGAAGGACCCACCGTTTCACAAAGGAGAACAGGTGTGTGTCTGTGGTGCTGTCTGAAATGTGCTATGACTGTCGTTCTGCTGCAAAAATCCCCACAAAATGACCCTTATCAGATTTATTATTAGCTGAGTTATTCGTGGTAAATTTTTAAATGAGACCCTAAGTTTTGTAATTGTTGTTTTCTTTTAAAAAATTTAATAAATTTTTTATTAAATCTAACCAAATAATTTATTTGGTTTAAATTAAAATCCAAACCCCACCAGTTCATTACAATCCCAGTAGTACAAACCAGGTTTTGGGACGTACACCATTTTATCGAGATGGTGGATGGTTGCTTAGTACTTCTTTGAATCATAAGATAAATCGAAATCAGTCTATCGTTTTATTGCGAAATTTTAACAAAATCAGTGTCATAGAAACTCAGGAATTGGGATGTCATCGATTTCGGATCTCCGAAATATTAACAAAACAATAATTTTACTTTATTATTCTATGTAATAAATTTTAAATAGTGTTACAAAATCATAAAGTCAATTAGTTGAATTTGTGAGTCTAAATATTAGTAGTTTGCACCGAAAGTTTAGTCAAGATATGGCCTTTCAATATCTTCCCTTCCCCTGGCAGAAAAAGCGTCATCGTCTTAGATTACAAGCGTAGAAGCGAGGCGACGACAAAATTCATCGCGTCTTCGTCTCTTTCTGTAAAAGAGATCGGAGATGGTATTGAGTGAGTTCATTGTCAGGACTGGGGAAGTGAAGGAGTGAATCCCTCTCCTACGGATGACCACTTTCATCGACAGATGCCACACTTGGCTCATACGATTAAGAGGTTGTATTGAAACATTTGTACAATTCTGATCGGATAAAGTTCTACAGCTCTGTCTGAATCTCTGTAATATTAAATCTTAAATTCTGTACGGTAACATTAAATTATGGTTTCAATATATATAACGACAGTTAAATATAAATTATTACATATTATAATGGAAAATTACAAATATACAATTTTAACTGCTCTTGAAGCTTTTTAGTGTTTACTTCATCCGAACAAAGGATGAAAACTTTGTAAGTAATTAATGATAAATAAAGGCTGATGACTAGCAGTTGATGATACTAATAACACGCACGACAAAAAGACTGACTAATCGAGAGATGTTTTACGAAATGAATTTGCACAAATATTTGTAATTAAAAAGTATACTATTTATATTTAATTGCACTAATTAAATTATTTAACCACATAATTACTCTTAATTTTTGTCTTAAGCGTAATTACGAGATTCATTATAATTGACAGGACTGTTATTGACGTTATCTTGTCAATCGTAATGGTTGGGGTGTGCTGCATAGTAAGTTCGTCCCATCGAATGAGGAGTTTCATGTCTCGCATAAAAGGTGGTAGCTAATTGGCTAAAAATGAATTTCTGGAATATTCTAAGACACTTTACCACTGGACTTCGATGTGTGAGGATTGCTGCAAAAAGTCTGTTTTAAAATTGATATTTGTAAACTTTACAACAGTTCATTACTGGTGAGTTAAATTACTGTGAGAATTAGAAAATCGGATTTGATTACGATTTTTCTGGATGATGGAAGTTTGAGAATCATCCTGGTTTCGTCTACTGGCAACGTGCCCCCTGTCCGAAACTGTTGGTGGTGATTTGACCTGGAGTACGAACGGTTAGGGTGGTGACAAACACACCGGAGCACAACACCAATATTCGTGACCGTGAAGTGCTGGAAGGAACTTGAAAATTCATTACATAACTCTCGTGTAGATGATGTACATTTCTTATAGTGTACTCAGATATCCGTAGGTCTGATTTTGGTCATTAACTCAGGCAAAAACCACACCACCAAACCCCGATGATTATTTTTTGCAACTAAAAATAAATTAAAGAAATATATTCTCCCACCATTGTAAATGGTTTTTGATGCAATTTATTTCGGTTGGTATAAATCGTTTTGTTGGAACGAATATTTATTTTACTTTGTAATGTTTGTGTCCTATTTTCTCAATCACTTCCCTATTTTTAAATAATTTTTGTGTCTATATAATATCTTCAAGAGATAAACAACACATATTAATATTTTGAAGCAGTAAAACTGCTCAATTATACGACAAGAAGCTTTCGGCTGTATTAGCCATAGACACCCGAAAACATATGTAGCGCAGTAGAACCCGCGTCCAATATTTTATTATTATTTACCGAAACTTAAATAACAAATATTCCAGCATGAGCAAGTGGCTTGCCAAGAAGAAGGGGTTTTTCTGCGCGCCGTCTTGGCGGCTCGGAATAATAACAAAGGGACTGCGGCTGACAGCTGGACCATAAAGCTCGGACACCTCGTCGCCGGTTTCGGAATGTCCTAATCTGCATGAGAATTTGGTGACCGGGTGGATTGTGTTCCCCAAATGAAACAAGGGATATGATTGGAGAATATCCGTCCCTGCCACCTTAGTGATAGGTGTCGGATAAGTGGGGACAAGGTTTTAAAGAGGCTGGCGGAGACAATTTTGGACAGATTTTTGCTGGTGATACAAGGTGATGGCGAGAGGATATTGAAGGAGAGTGGTGGAGAAAGAGATTGCTGGTGATACAAGGTGGTGGCGAAAGGATATTGTCAGCAAAGTGGTGGAGAGAGGAGATTGGCGAGGTGGCAGCGGAGACCATGCTTTGATCAGTCTAGGAAGCAGGGAAGAAAGGTCTTAACAACAAGGGAAGAAAGAGGAAAAAGCGGAGTTTCCTCAATTTGGCAGCACGACTTAGTACTATTGTCGACCGGCCCCTTCAAGTTACAAAACACGGAAATTACAGCGAGACGCCTATGAAAACAACTCAGGTTCGTCAACGAACAGATCTGCTACATATGGTCACCCAAACCATTAATACCCTGAGATCTTTAATACAATTCCATTTTAATTAATTATTTTTGTACATAATATATACACGCACTACCCATATTAAACTTATTGTGTTTACAATTAATAAATGTATATATTTAAACCCAATTCTTAAATTCATTAATTAATATTCCCCCATCATTTACACATATGAAGAAAAAACACTTTAAATAATATACTTTTTATATTAAATCATAAATGAGGACATGATAAGAAGCTGTTAATAAATTTTGTGTCATAAATATAGAACATTTAAAGCTGTTTCCTACAGACAAATGTTCTGCAGTCGTACGTCATAGATAAATTACAATATTAAAATTTTCTCGTTAAAATCAATATATATATACAATATTAAAATTTTCTCGTTAAAATCAATATATATATATATATATATATATATATGTATAATTGTCTAAGTCTTTAAAGTCTGGCATTGTATTGATATATTTTAAAAGATGAGCTTATTCGATGGTTTTTATAAAGATAACCAAAATACGTTTGCATGAAATGTATATGATTTATATGTTACATGATCTTATTAAGATACATATTTTAATTATTTCTCGTTTAACCTACTTCTAAGTTTATATAGTTTTTCAAACTCTTATTTCTATTTATTGAATTTTTAAAGTAATATGGTCAATAAGTGTGAAATAATTATATTTTTCACATAATATCTAACGTGTCGTTTTTAAATTAACTTTTCGGAATTATATATAAGATATTAGCTCATATTGATCTAGGAGTAAATATAATTTATAAGTAGTAACTTTATTATTTAAATAAGTCTTAACTGGAACATGGTTTGGTTGAATATGAAATTAAAGAAATATTTTAGAGACACAAAGTAATGCACACTTTACAGATGCTTCCTGGAGAAAGTAATCGAGCATAGTTTATCTTGAAATTTTATTCGCAACCAGTCCTACAGCAGTCTGTGCGACGAGGGACTTTTGCAGAAATAAATTATTCCATTATAAATTCGTTTTCCTGTGATACCCAATTAGTGGAATTTTGTTGATGGATGAAAATTACTGTTATTAATCACCGCCTCGAGTTTCAACATAATCATAAAACAGTCTACGCTCACTGAAAAAAGTATGAAAATCTCTCTATTATAAATTAAATACACAATGGTTTAATTTTGCTGTTTGATTATTATCAGATGATATGGAATTATTTGAAAAAACGTCTGAATGTACAATAATTTTGCTAAAATAATGTTACAGTGATAAAATTTGTAACATGTATGGATTTTTAATTTAATTTCCTTTCACACCGCTCACGTTGTAACTTTGTAATTAATTCTTGGATGGATTGCCCGATTCTTAAACTTGACTGTTTGTTCGGAGGGAATACTTCTTAACTTTGTGTTTGTAAAAAAGGAGAATATCTGCTCTGATGAAGTAATTTGTCAGGAAGTAAAACTTCTGAAACTATTAACAAAAACGAGGACAGTTCTTTGAGAAGGCTAACTGCAGTATTATCGACCCTGAAGCTCAAATTTTTTTTACAAACAAAAAGCTAAAGCAAAAAGCACTTCTGAAGCCAAAATAATGTTAAAAGGTATGTCAACAGAGAAAACCATATAGTGTACAATACATCGTTCAACATAGGTTCTTTAAATTTAAGAAATGTAAATGATAGAAAAAATCAGCAAGTTACGTTTATTCCCCCAACCGTTTCATTGACTGTTAACTTAAATAATTCAGCATAATCTTTATTATTCCCATGTGAGCACCGAAGTTTCATTCGGTCGCTAATTAAACAAGCGTTAATTTTTTTCCACTTATTAGCATTCGGTTGTGCGTCAACTGGTATAGTTGAAATATAAATTTCACAGGTTGAAATATAGCATTTTATCTATAATGTATATTTACAATTTGAAGTTTGAACACAGAATTATTAATTATTCTAATTTAATTATTAGCATTTGGATATTTAAATCACAATTAATTTTTTTATAATAACATCTAAAATTATTTCTCTTATTTGTTATTTTCTTTGTTCCTGAGTAACGTCAATCAGTTAATACATCGGAATTCCTTATGAAAAATTCAGCATAACTCATTCGGAAGTGAAAAAAATTCAACAACCAACCAAAGTAAAGTCAATGTTAAATTTGCGAATCTGGGGTTAAAGTTCGCTTACCCTCATTTTATTCCTTCCTACGAACCTCGAATAGGAGGAAAGGTGGAGGGAAGCGAGCGTTAGGCGTGAGCACGATCACGCGCAGAGCTTCTTTCTGGATTTCGACGTCGTTTTGAACAATTGAGTGGCAATTCTGCCTCCAGCGCTACCCTCGGAATCGAACAGCGGTACGAGTCTGAAATTGTGTACCAGATTTGTACTACTAGTTCCTATGAACTTTCTTTTATTTACCTGAATAAACCTATGTAAATTTTTGTATTGTGTTTTGGTTTTCCCTTCTCACTGCCTACTACGAGGCAACCCCAGAGGTCTGAACTAAATTACGACAACGAAAAGGAGAGTTTCGTTATAATATAAATTTTAGCCTCAAATAAATTAGAAAGCGGAAAGTTATAAAATATGTGAGCATTTGTACACAGTAATATATAAATGCATCAGAAATTTCACATCGCAGGGGAAATTCAAGCTTATATGAATTTTAACTTCCATATTGAAGAATGAAGAAAGCCAAAATAATAGGATTACATGGAGGTAGTTAAGCTTTCAAACTGAATTTACGAAATAATAATAATAACACAGTATAGCCAAACACATATTTTTAGGTAACAGATAATGTAACGAAAAAATATATTGTATTACTGGTAATGATACTTCATTATATTTATTAAGGAATATCGTATCAAAGTATGATATGCCAGAAGAATCTCTTGAAACACATAAAGTTGATAACAGGTATTGATTCAAGTCAATTAAAAAATGACAGAGTTTAATAATCTAAGACGATGAATATTGTATTTTTCAATTATTATTGAAGTTAATAAATTTTAATTTTTCGTTATAAATTATTTTTTATTGGAAGCACTTTTACATGAAACTTCGCTCTTAGAGGTGGCTTTTATTAATTTATATTCAAGAAACTATCTGGGGACCCGGAGTTGCCCAGGTATTTATTTATATTGTCCCGGAGCATTATTTAATTATTGGTCGACACATAACTAAACAGACATCGAAAACGTCGCAATATGAACCTCAAATATACTCCCAGTATCTCGAGAGGCCAAAATACCTCCAGTACAATAGCGGGTATAAATATATATTTTCAGTATTCTAACAGACTGAAAAATTTCCCCCACTTAATGGTTAAATTTTTACTTTAATCGCATACTGAAGGTCATAATGTAACACAGCGACTCCCATTACACCGGTTACGACACCAAATTCGATAGTTTGTTTTTAATTTTCATATCAGCAATTTCTAAATTTTAAAGTTTACCTGACGCGAGAAATAAAACCAATTTATGTGTATATCGTATCGACGATCCAAAGATGTTAATTTTTTCTCAGCCTCCTGCAACAATAGATAGTAAGTGGGATGAATGATATGGGAACGCGTAAAAGGACTTATAACTCGCAGTTGGTTTACACGCCGCAGCAATTCCAAGAAATTTTTCGTAGAATTAATATTTAATTTATATTAATATATCCTGCAATATATATAATTAAATATGCAGGAATATTTCATTTTTTCATTGATATCCGTTGAGCCGTTTCGGAGCCTATTCCAGACAAACATACGGACAGACAGTCAGACAGACACTTCAATTTTATTTTGTTGGTAAAGATTATGTGTAAGTATTACGTTACTTATGTCACTTATTAAAATCAGATAAAATAGTTTTATCAATTTTCCAATTCAACCAGTTGCTTTTGAGGAAGATCCTTTGTATTCGAAATGATCGGCATATCTCTGTTGATCAACGCTCGTGTCAGCCTGTTAGATAAATCAGTGGATTTTTGATCACTCGTAATTCATACTGACGCGTACAGAGAGAGATTAACGATATCTTCGTTGGTGAATAACGAATCGAATCAGGTCCTGTTAAATCCATGAATATTTATTTAGCTGCGAGTATTCACCATGAAGTGTAAACATCGTTAACGAACACACACAAAAAAAGGAAACAAAATCAAATGAAATGTGATTCTTGTGAAAACCCGTCGCTGTAATGATCTTTCAACCAGTGCTAAATAATTCATCTTAGTGGAATGTTTATCACTGCTATATATCCGAACTTTTTAGATACTTAATAGAATCAGCGTCCCAGAAGAGCTCTAGAATTAAATAATATTGGGCACATAGTGGCAAATTTTATATAACCAGCTTAAAAACACAACAACCCGATTCGTCACGCCAGATTTTGCACATTAGATGAGTCGGCAATACAATTATTTTAAATACATGCAATTTCAGTTTATTTTAAACGGTCAAATTCAATTTACATTGAAAATGTTTTCCTTGATTCCGACGTTACGGGATTCTCATGAACTTACGTTTTCTCGAAACTGTTTCCCGATTTAAGTTAAAATTATCAGTGAAGCCATTCCACGTATATGAATAAAATGTCAACTTTGCCGCCGCAGTAATTAAATAATATGAAAAATAGCATAATAAACGACTAATTAGTAAACATAATTAACTATACAGTTTTGTTAAAGAAACATTTTTCGAATCTGTAAAGTAGCTTTCATTCATTATGAATGCAATTTATGAGTTCATTTTACTCTGCTAATTAAATATCCATAATTGGCAATTTACTCGTTTCAAAGAGTGCCTCCATTGACTCAAAAATCAATATTGATGGCGGAACAGTGGCGCAACATTGTTGCTATAGTGCAATTCATCCCATAAATGAATACAGAAAACAACTGTCGTCCATTTTATTGGCTGAAATCATCCTCTTCGACGTTGGATCAACAAAACCTAGAGCGACGCAGAAAACGTCGACGCCTTCACAAGACCTTAACTTATTAATCTCATAGCCGATCACTGAATTGTTTAAATAACTCATCAAGGAGTATTTTAACTAAAAATTATAAGTTAAAACAACCTGATCAATTTAACAGACACGAAAAAAGTTAAAATTAAATAATATCACACGAAAAACTTCGTATGAAAAACGGGTAATACAATTTTTAATAATAAAATAAATAAAATGTACTTCAAGGTACAAATGTGTTTTTAGTAAATAAAATTATTCAATATTTCTTGCACTTTGTGGGCAGCCATCCCTTCTATGCTCTGTAATATTCCATAACAAATTATCGTAACAGTAAAACAAAATATTTGTAGCAAACATGAGTCCATTGGAACTATTTAATTATTTATTGCCGTTAAACAAAACTTTTACGTTATTTGTTCTGGATCTGAGGTTTCTGGAACACATGCTTAAATATTGTTTACAAAGCTGAAATTGATTCCCATATATCTTAAAACGCTAGAATTGGATACATGTTTTGGCAATGGTTCCTTTTATAAAATTTGTACAATAATGTTTCCGTCAGGATCGTATAATGTGCACAAAAATTTAAAGGAGTTCGTAAATAAGCAGACATTACACAGGAAATGAAAATAAGGTTAGGAATTTAAGTTTCATAAAATATGAAGAAAGCTGTTTATTATTAATAATAAATAATTTGTATATTTATTAATAATTAAATTTGTGATATCAGACGACTAGGGCAATTTATGAAAACCTTGTGGATGGTAAATATTAATAAAAACAATTTGGAACAAAGTTATTTAACATTCTTATTTTATATTAGCGACACTATGAACGATTGGAGTTAAAAGTAAAAATGGACACATCTTTAGGCTGGTCTATGAAGGATTTACATAAAAATAAGATAAAATAATTTTTTTAATGTTGGTTGCCATTTAAAGGTTCACATTCATTACTTAAATTTGTTTATTTAACTTTTGTCTATAATTTGAGGAGCTTTTGACCTTTTAAGCCAAAATCATCTGTCGTATATCGAAAGCTAATTTAACTTTCACGTGCGTTTCGCTTACTGCGGCGAAAGTTAAAGGTTGAGAATTTAGGTTTAGATATATGAGAGGATAATGACATGAAAAGGCCGAAAACTCCTTAAATTATTAACGAAAGTTGAATAAGAAATTAACTGACGAATGTGAACATTTAATTGGCAACCAACAATTTGATTCTTAGGTTCTAAAAATGTGCTGACTTCATTGGTATAAAAATATATTGTGAATAGTCCACAAAAATTACTTGGACAATCTATTCTATATTTTTAACAATTATCATCATAAATTAAACTTTAATTTTGTAACTGTATATTTTGGCCATAATTTACAACAATAACAAAATTATCAATTTGTACGATTATACTATTCGGGGTCTGCATTTTGCTTCAATTGCTTAACCGGATAGTATTTTTGAATGCCTTGGAAGATAATGGATTTGAATTTTCCCAGCAGTCATTTAAGGAGTTCGCAGTAGTGGCCCAAACGTTGTATTTTTCCCGTAAAAATTTCCTGAAACCTAACACATCCGCCTTGCCGTATTGAAAAACTTTTTCCCTTTTGTTAACTTTTCCTCGTATGTACCGTTAACATACCTGACCTACAATGCCACAGCGCAGTGATCTCTTATTCCAGGTACAAATTCAGAATTTATAAATAGTCCGGCAGGTTTTACCATGTATATGTCATTGTCGCCGTCCCTTCGATGCCTGTAAGAATCCCATGTCTCAAATAAAAGAATTTACAATTGTTTGCTTTTCAACATTTCCCCCCAATCAACATTTGGTAAATTGAAATCCCCAACTATGATGGTGCCTACGTTAGTTGACATGTACTTGTCCGTCAACACTCGAAAGTTTTACAATGTTCTCAGATCCGATAATCCCCATAACTTTTGGTTCCATATAAAGAAAAATATTTAATGTTATGTAACTAGTACATTGTTGACTTAAGATGTTTCCGTCTAGAATATATTTGAATTTATTGTGTTCTGTATTGTCCCAATTGATGAATATCTTCAGGTCCGACGCATTACGTATTGTGATTACTGTTAGCTGACAAGTTTTCTAAGAAGCAGAATGAGAAAACTTCAGCTACGCCAAGTAATGAAGCAGACCTACTTATATTTAAACACTGGAAGCGGCATCAAATCTTTTAAATAAAAAAATAAACTTACTGCGTTTATTTTCCAGCATCCCGCGGAGGAAGGCAAACAGCATTGTTGTGGAGTTCTTTCATCCTTTGTGCCTAACCTTCAGCAGTTTCTCTCTCCACTTTTCGTGTGCAGACTGCCCAAAGGAAATCGCTGCCTTTTGTAAACAGAAAATAAATAAAAAATATAAAGATGCTTGCGTTGATACACCGTACGATATAGGCATGAAAGGCATGATGCCGAGCCTTGGAAAGTGTACAAGCTTACGGAGGCAAGTTGGAAAGCCGTTTCAAAAGAAATGTTTACTGAAACAACGCAGATGTAAGAAGCTATGAAAGGAAACAGTGATAACGCTATTGGGAACATGGTTAATCTGCTATTTCTTCAGACCTGAGTAATCGTGTATCACGAAATCTATATTTAACCCTTTTTGTTTTTAAAACTCTGTGATGGAATTAAGTATATGAATTATTTTGGTTCCATATATACACGGAAGAGTTACTGTCAAAATAAAGTTATGAGCGGCTTCTTACACGCGAAACAGCAAATTATTGGGACTTGATGTAGAAAGATTAGACCTACCTGATGCAGGTCTTCTACGGTTTTCCTCGCATCTACTTTAGCACCGGGCAGAATCCTTAAGCTACAGCCCCGAAGCCGTAGTCAACCCTCAGCTACCTTTCTCTACCCTTTACATCCCCTCCCACTCTTTTCAATTCCCTTCCTATGCTACCAAAGGGCAGTGCCTGTTTCAGGATCACCCTCATGTAGTCTTACCAAAAGAAAATGTACAAATAATAAATATAACGCAATCACATAACACCGAATCAGTGCAATCACATGTAACACGGTGAAATATTCTAAATTATCATTTAGACGTTAAACAATGCTACTTTAACAATAATAAAATATATATTGTTAGAAACAAATTTCTTTTGTAAAATTTTCAGCATAAGTAATTATTGATTCAAAATTATTCAAACGTTATTTGCCGCTTGAGCTACACGGTGTTAAAAACCTGAGAGACAAAGCGAAAATGTGATGGAAGTAGACGATTGGCGTCATGGGAGAGTAATGAAAGAAACGCCAAGAGTAAACCTAATTTCGGAGAGATATTCGGTGGATGGATTTGCATATTAACAGTGTCATTTCGGAAGATTGGAGGATTCGGTGAACCTACACTAGTCCCCCATGCATAATTTATCTAGAAGGCCGGAGAGAGCCTCTAACATTGGGAACAGTGAACTTCTTTTACGAAACGCAATAAAGTCAGCTTTGATTGTTTCTGATTGCCAAACATATAATTGGGGACATCAATAGAATTGCCAATTGCTTTGAATAAGTATTCGTTTGCAAATAAACCAATTCTTGAATTAGTTAAAAACTATAAAGACAATAACCATACTATTTTGTAAGTTATTGAATGCAATGAATGAAATAAATATATTACATGAGATTACATAGAAGTAAATTCGCACCAAATAAAAGCCTTAAACTTTCTAGAACAAATATTTACTTAAAATTTTTGAAAGGCTGATTTTTACTTAGTATGACATCAGTATGTTTATCAGTCACATAAACAAATTTGAAATCAAAATTATAGTTTTGATTATTAATCAGTCACATTAATAATCAAAGCTATAATTTTTATTTCAAATTTATTCAGCAGGAGCTTTTGCATTGCCATAGTCATCTACAAAATTCAAATACAACTTTTTTTAAGACATTACTATATAAAATTTTTTTTCTTGATTTAATGTCAAAATTTTTGTACATACCCTCATTAATTTAGAATATATATAATTTCTCAAATTCTTCTTGGATTACATATTATTTCATACTGTGCTGGTATACACAGTGCATTTATCGAACTTCGGAGTTACAGAAGTTCAGTAATGATTTTGCTCATGTGTTAACCCAGAACAATCGGCAACATACAACCATTAGTTGTTCGGAAAATTGAAAATCTATTTCCAATGAGTCCTGATCTTGTAAATTTAGACACATCGAAAATTTAAAACGTCAAAAGTGTCGATTTTAATCGTAATATACAAATCGACTAATCGAATCTTGTAGAATAGATTTGATAAGGGTAAGTCCAAATCAAAAATTTTTTAAATTATAACTCTAAAATTTTGATTTACTCTAAAACTTTGGCGTACCTTATATATATATCTTTCTGGAATTCATACCATTATCTTTTTTAAAAAAATAAATAGAGATTCTAAAATCTTTCTTTAAATTATATTATTTTAGGAATATTTTTATCATTATCTATATTATGTTTCAAGTTTAAATGGTATAGTGACAAGGCTGTATTTGTTTTAGTATTTCTCTTAGCATTATTTCTATCGTTATATATTCTACTATTTATGTTACTTCCTGTGTGTCCAATATAATTTTTGTTACAGTCATTAGAAGTAATTTTCTATATTACATTATTTTATCATTTTACAGGAATGTGATCTTTTAGTTTAGTTAAATAATTTTTTATCTTGGTTTCTGCCTTTAATCCAAATTTTATTTCATTAATACCGCTATTTTTCAAAACGTTTACTATTTTTGGTGTTAAGGTTTCAACATATGTTAAGGAGCAATTCCTTGTATTATTATCTGTGTTATTGTTTGTTTCATATTCAACTACTATCTCATTATCATGTGTATTGTTTAATTTAGGTATTTTATTATCTATTGGTTTCAAATAATGTGTGATATTCTGTTTGTTTTTGGTTTCAAGGTTATTACTATGTTTAATTTGTTCATCACTTTTTACCACTTTCTCACCTTTATTATCATCAGGTTTTATTTCATTATCATTTTTTATTATTTATAATCGAATACCATAAAGTATTTATCAATATTTTTGGCGTAATATTATTTAGTAATATCTCATATATAGTTGTTTTGATTTCCTTGTACATTTTAATTTGATGTTGTACCATGTTTGTATGTAATTTTTTAAAACCATTTCTTTCCAATATGGAGAAAATAAATCTGATGCGTTTCACACAAACATTTATTCTGTCTTTATCTATGTATGGCAGAAAAGACTCTAGACGTTGGATAAATTTCCTCAGACAAAGCTATGACTACCACCACAGCAAAATAATGTAGCGCGATAGTGATATTCCTAAAATATTTAATATAAAGGTAGCGAGGAATTGGTGACAGCATGTCGAGTCCTTATGACGTCACTTATCCCCAGGGTTGGCATTTTGACATGGGAGATAGGTATATGACTGTAATTTCCGTAACTACGCTAACGTGGGAATCGAAGAGCCCGAAAAACAATAACATATTTAAATACCATGTGGTTGCCTCAACCAATGCGTCTGAAGAAAATTGATCTTAAATGCTGATTTTTCGACTCTTCTTCACACGGTGGCGAGGCTGTGTGTATTCATCATTCTTCTCTTAGAACTTAAAGTAGACGGAAGAGAACCGACGTTTGGTCCCAGACGTTGGAAGGAGGTCAACCGTCGACGATGAGGAGTGCGTAATAAGGAGAAGCTATCAGAGAGGCGACGCTACACTATAACAGGTACGCTGTTAAGTTTCCCAATCCTTGACATCTAGGGAATGTATCGCCCCCGTGTTTTATCCCGAGATTAGTAAGAAATCACATTGCTTCACCGTATCTTCGAAAATGGTAAATATTTTTACTAGTTAATAATTTTAAAACTAAATTCCCAATTTATCTTGCAAATTAAGCTTTAAGTTTATTCCAACACGCCCCACCCCACAATAATAATAACTACACGAAATTGGCATAATGTTATGAATGTGAGTCATAAAGACAGGAATTGACTTCATTCCGTTGCGAGAAGAGAAAACAAGGGGTTAATAAATATATTAACAAAAAAGACCATGGCGTTCGTCTGAAAATTCTGACGATGATAATACAAAAATTGTTTGATGATAAGTAATATATAAACAGTAACTTAGTAACAGTAACAGCCTTAATAACTTGGCCATTTGTTCCTATAAAAATTCAATAATTTCAGGGAAGGATATTAAGGAAAAGGCGACTGTGGTCTAGTAGTTAGCGGCAAAGCTTCGTCAAAGTCCAGGGTCCTGACTCAGCAAAACTTGTCTAAACGTGAAATAAGTTACGTATTTAGAAAGTCGCTAATGACATTTGTATTTGTTGAGGTTATCTGTTGGAAAGAAATATAATACAACTTCTTAAGTCAAGAATCACAGATTGGAAGGCATATGCCTCAAGAAAAAGTGACAGTTATCTCTTTTAAAAGACATTTTGTCATTATAGAGTTGATAAAAAAATTTAAATTGTTGATATGAGCCCGTGTAAGAGACAGTGCCTGTGGTAGAAGAAACATAAACTATTGAATCGTAAGGAAATGAAAGATGGAAGTAATTTAATAGCCAGGAAGCAGAGATTCAGTATTTGGAATATGCAGACAGTTAGGAATACTAAACTACAATAAACCTACTTTTGTTATTGAACGTCCACTTAGGAAATAGTAATTAAGGAATATGCATTACATTTCAACTTAAGTACAACTTTCAGAGATCAAGTGGTCACTGACAGCAATTGGTCTAATGATTTACTGTAAGAATAATTAATAACAGCCTTAATATTCAGTTTCCCTGGGGAAGGTCAAATCAAGAAAGTATTAATGTAGATTTAGGGATACGAGGATTCTAATTTCGACTATTAAGTGAAATGCTTCATGTTTATCGTCCTCTATGATGATTTTATTTTGTTGTGAGTTATTAGAGGAAGCCAATACTAATTTGGCATGCATTTCGATGGCATTGCAGAGGAGGGAGCTCGCCTGCAATGAATCTCCGGAAGCAATTACGGCGCCGAGGAGGAAGCGTGCCGGAAGTCGGAGCTGCGCCCTTATCTCCAACAGGAAATTTGAGCCTCCTAGAATTTTTTTTCAATTACATGCTTTAGCTATAAGTTGCTCTCAATATAAGTTAAGCATAACGATAGGATCTCCAACAATATTAGAATCTCATAAAATAATTACGAAGGGTGAGTACATCAGGGAAATGGGAAAATTTCAGCACGGAATACCTCTGTTTGATATACGGCGTACGGTGGGATGATGGTTATTTAATTATTCTTAAATATTAACTAATGCACTATTAAAATTTAATTTGTTCCGTCCAGTCTTCAAAGGTGAGGGCAGACGCTCATTTAAAAGAATTGTAAGTAATTTAAGGGTATACTGATTATGAGTTTCATTTAGGTTATTTAATAAAATTACTTGCGCTTTAGGAATATAATATACTTATTTTACTTATCACATAAAGAGCTCCTGCGCGGGGATGATTTTTAAATATCAGAGTGATAATTACTTATTGGGGTAACCAGGTGCAGCAGAGATTTTCGTTTTTTCTTGACGAGCCTGTTTTTATTGTCTGTGGCCGTAAGTTCTAGGCCACGGGAATTTACTCCTTCCGTCGGAAATTGGGAATGACCTGGTACTGCCAATGATTGAAGAAAAACTATTTTTTCTTTCTTCGTCCCTCAAGTCTTCCTTGTTCTATTTTATCAATACACCTCCATTTAGACTTTTGTTGCACTCTCCAGCTTTCTCCTCCCTGATCAACTCTCCTCCTCTGCCTCCTCACGTTCTCAACGTCTTACACAACTCTCAATATTTTCCATCTTTTCACCTCCCAGCTAAACAGAAGACAGTGTGTTTTGAAAATTTTGAAGGTTGAACGTTCCCTTATAAAAGACAAGCCTAATCTTATAAACCCGCATACAGGCACGTCTCCCGTCTGGCAGCCTGACGCCGGGAAAAACCATGCTCGTCGCCGAACCAGAATGTTCTTGCTGAATATTAGGAACATTCAAAAATCCAAAAAATTGAATAACATTAGGGAGGGTTTCTGCTGCGCTACAAGGTTTTACTTCACATCTTCGACAGGTTTTTCCGCAAGTGCTTGGCTAACACCGATTTGTTACCAAAGATTTATAAACCTTAAAGTTTTTCAGTTGAAGAAATCATTTATTGTTCGTATAATTTGCCCACATGTAATGTATGATATTAAAATTTTAATTAATAGATAGATTATCGACAATAGTTACGATTATAAATACTGAGTTGCGGTTATAAAACTTGCCCGAACAAGTTGAGTTATAAAGTCATGTTCCAGCAGAATCGATTCAGGATCTGGTGAAAAAAGTGGCGTTTTACAGGTAGTGATGTTAATTCAAAGAGAAATAAGGAACCGACTGTACGAACACCCGAAGTTGTGGCAGACATAATGATATGAATTAAAAGAAGCACCAACTAGTCAACACGACAGGGGCGGTTTTATGTGCGCCACTCTGTATAAAATTTAGTTGCTTTTTGTAATTCCAGTGTTAGAGGATCAGGAACTGTCTAATCTAGATGGATACTATCTATGAAGTAAAATAATTTCAAACTTGGCTAAACAACACTTTTAGTGGATTTATAAATAAATTTTTAGGTTAACTCGCCCTTGAGCAAACAACAGAAACATGTTTCAACTGAAGAAACATCGTGAGCTGAAAAACTCCCCTTGATACTTAATATTAATAAACTGCCTCTGTAACTTACTGGTCGTGATCGATGACCAAAGTTACTATAAATTTAATTTTTTTATATTTGAACGGACAATTCATTGTGCGTAAAAATTATTTCACACGTATTCAATTACAATACTGCAACTATTTATAGACAAACATAGAGAAAGTTCCACATGAAGACAGTTTTATTGATCGGGAAGGTGGCGACAAATTACAGAAAAGTCCAATTTTTTTAATAAAGATCTTTGCAACAATATAGAAGGGTTTCGACGACTACATGTCAGCGGAACTGGGAACATTGTCGAATAAAACGAAAAAATCTATGGCTATATTAAGTCTTAAGATGAAATGAAAATTATGTTTCACTTTCAACACGGGAGTATACTCCAGTGTAGTACCTGCGGGAAAAGAGCAACAATTAAACATGAATGCTGCACTTTTCTTTGGAAAGAAATTAACATAAACAATAATAAAAAGTATTTATTAAAGGCGTAAATATAAAAACGTCAGAGATGCAAATGGTAAAGAGAAAATCAGCCAGAGGCTTGGCTACAAGAGAAATGCAAAGCGGTTGAAGAATTCATGGTTAAACGGAAAATAGATGCTGGTTATAGAAAAATCAAAGAAACATTCGGTGAGAGGAAAAATATTAACAAGAACCTCAGGAGAGCGGATGGGAAGCAAATTATGGATAAATAAGAAATAGCAGAAAGATGGAATATAAAGAAGAATTGTATCACGGTGGAAATCTAGATCAGTCAGTGATCGAAGAAGAAGAGGAGGTGGATGATGAAGATTTTTGGGACAAAATTTTAGGATCAGAGTTTGATAGGGCGCTGACATACCTAAACGCAAGGAATTGATAAAAGTCCAGTTAAGATGATAAATCATCGAGCGAAGAAGCAATATCATGGTAGTTCTGGATATTTTAATTTTACTTAACAGGAAGAATACATGAAGAATTTATTAAAACATAATAGCACCCATACCAGGGAAAACTGGGGCTGATAGATGCGAACAGCACAGGACATTTAGTTTAGTATCCCATGCATGCAAGTTATTAACGAAAATATTATATAGGAGAATGGAACGTCAAATACAATTACAGTTACGAGAAGATCAGTTTGGTTTTAGGAAGAATGTAGGAACAAGTGAAGCAATATTGACTTAGGGTCTAATTTTAGAAGACAGGATAAGAGAAAAGAGGCCTACGTTCATGCCATTTGTAGATTTAGAAAAAGCGTTTGATAACTGGAACAAACAATTAAGGATTTTGAAGAGACTGGAATAAAATATCTAGAACGGAGTGTTATACATAACCTCTACAGAAGACAGGCAGCAGTAATTAGAATAGATGATCAAGAAAAGAAAGCCGTAATCAACAAACGAGTAAGCAAGGATGCAGTCTGACGCCCATGCAGTTTAACTTATATATAGAACAACCGATCAAATAAGGTTAAAACGGAATATGGAATAGGAATCATTCTGTAAGGAGAATAAATAAAAACCTTACACATTGCCGACGATATTGTAGTATTAGGGCAATCAGAAGAAGACTTGGAAACCATAATAAATGGCATGAAAGGAGTCCTGAAGAAAGAGTTCAATATGAAGATTAATAGAGGCAAAACCAAGGTAATGGAGTGTAGTACGGGAAACAGTGGTATTATAACAAATGCTGTTATATTGGGAAGGGATATTTTGATGGAAGTTAAGGAATTCTCCTACTTGGGAAGAGTAATAACTAGGGATGGTAGAAGTATAGTAGACATAAAGAGTAGGATAGCACAGGCAAGGAAGGCTTTCGTAAAAAAGAGGAAATTACTTACGTGTAATATAAGTATGAATATTAGGAAATTGTTTCTAAAAATGTTCGTATGGATTGTGGCATTATATGGGTGCGAAACGTGGATGATAGGAGCTGCGGAAAAGAAAAGAATCCTTTGAAATGTGGTGCTATAGGCGAATGCTGAAAATCAGACGAGTAAATAGTATCACTAACGAGGATGTTCTTAACAGAATAGGAAAAGAGCGAACAATATGGAGGACGTTGACCAAGATAAGGATTAGATTAATTGGCCACTTTTTAAGACACGAGTGTCTTGTAAAATTAGCATCAGAGGGAAGTGTATGGAGTTAGATCAGAAGAGGGAGGACAAGGATGGAATACGCTAAGTGGATTAGGGCTGATGTGGGATATGGTAGTTATGCGGAAATGAAAAGGCTTGAGAAAGATATGTTATGATGAAGCGTTACATCAGGCCAGTCTTAGAACTGAATACCACAACAATAAAAATAACATAAAAAATGTGTTTCGTATTACGTCATTTTGAAAGTAAAAGCCATTGTAACAAATGCACACCATTTAAAGACGTGGAAAACGTTGAAAAAAGCAGAGTAATTTATTGAAAAGAAATACTACTCCCATGAATGACATAAATCCTGCAGTGTAATTCCAATAGAGACTAACAAACGTCGGTGTAGATCTTCAGAGTAGGAAACTGGAATTTCATGTGAGGTCAGAAGCCATAAGAATGATCCATCTCAGTTGGTATTTATTATGGATAATTAAGTATTGGACTTTCAGTGGATTTTTTTGTCACATCAACTCTTGGGTCATTGGTGACTAACAAACTTAAACGATTATATAAGTGTTCACTTTGTTTTTACATTATATTTCTTTCAACAATTGTGTTTTACCTAGAAAAACTATGATATTTATTAATCCCGAAAAATTACTGAGAAAACTTTCGTACATTGATTATTTTGTTATTTGTTGAGTTGGTGTCTGCTCATGATATGAAATATCATAACTCAAAGGGTTATTAAAGTGGGTAGAGGATGTAAGGGTTTGCATTTTCTGTATAACGTAGTGTATTTTATAAATTAAGCCACTAACTGATTAATTAATAGAGGAACATTAAAATAGTAAAATTATTTCTTCTGGTGGTTTTAAATCACTGCTGTCAGAACAGGTGATGATAATTAACATTTGCGTTACAGACTGCCCACACCCCCTGCGAATTAGTCTGTGCACGACTCATATCCATTTGTCGACGTGCTAATGAACCATGACCATGGTCGCTGTATCGATCGCGAGCTCCCGTTTCGCCGAACCGTACCGGAGAAGGCTTGAGGTTCAATTAGCGACGCGGTTCTCAGCGCCACGTAAAAACAAAAAGTCCGTTGCGCATTACATTGAGTAAAAACAGCCGTTTCAGTCGGTGTAATGAAGCTCTCAACGACATCGTGAACCGCGTGGGTTATCTGGCAGACGTCTACGTCTTCTGGCGAGATAAAAGTTGCTATAGGGCGATAAAAACACTAACTGCCTTGCGCTCCACATTGCGGTCTCGACTCGTTGTAACAGCTTCTCTTTGAGGCTATTGCCGACTCAATCTTTTCAGGGATTACGAATAAGTGGTTATTAAAGCTAAAACACAATTTACGGTCTTTTATTACTGCTAAAAATACTATTTACAGAAAGATGGTACAGGTAGAAATAAGCGTGGATCAGTACGTGTCATATAAGTCTTAAGGAATTTATATAATGAAACAGGGATATAATTGTTACATTACTCCTCAAGTGGAGATGGAAGGCCGTATCTTGCCAATGCTAAATTTAGGTACACCATCGGAAAACGTTATAGATACAACACTGAATTTTTCACAATTTATTGTTAATCTTATGGCATGTGTGTGGGTGCAGAATTAAATATTTATTTTAATTATTAAAATATTTATCTGGATCTGATTTTATAGTAAATTTGGGAGGGTTTTAACTATTATAATAAATCAATAATTCCGTTTCATCACACAAAGGATAAGCTAGAAAAATTAAGCACTGTATTTATAACTGTTTATGAGAAAAAAATACAAAAAAATCATTATTTTAACGTTGTAAAGATTGGTCCTCCGACTCTCTTTAATCTGCACTTTCAACGTCACTGTAGGGGTTCTACTTGCCCACACGACCTGTGTGCTCAGATATTATGAAAATAATGCACTCATGGGTTTGTTTCTCATAATACATGAAATTATTACCCTTAAACATGATTGTAGGTCTAAAAAGTATTCGTGATTGGAATAATTAAATCCATTAAGCTTATCCTACTATTAATTTAAAAAAATAGTTACTTTGAAAATCGCCATTTTTAGTTTGGCTAAATACATTTAAAATTTACAAATTTATTTAAGAAAAATGATAAAATGAACACAATGCGATACTGAAAATACAAAGATAACTGAAGCATTGCAACTGGAGGTTCTGTGAATTGATACCAAAATTCATGAATAAGTAGAGGAAATGTTTTCAATTGATACACCGCCATCAAGGACCACGAAATTGAATTAGAAGATCAGGATTTAGAAATCTCAACCGGATCGGGAATAGGACCTCTGCTTACCGGGTGAACGTTCTACCATCTGCTATATCCGAATCGGTTCAAAATCCGGTGCCATGTTTCTCCATAAATTGTATAGAGATAAAGCTCAGGTCCACCAACAATTTTACTTCTAAGAAAGTTTCATGGCCTTCACGACAGAGCACCTACGGTTAATACACAATACCCATTCTTCACTCATGTCCTAAAAAGTGTCCGTGAAGAATGTGGTGTCGTTGATAATTTCAACAATAAAATTTTTACACACAAAACAAATAAAATCACCATTATGTGAATGACCCCGCAAATATTTACTCTGTATTTACAAGGATAAGTCTAATTTTATTTCAGAGGCAATTATAGTCGTGAAATGTACAAGAAGTGTTGTTAGTATTAGGGGAATCAGAAGAAGACTTGGAAACCATAATAAATGGCATGAACGTAGTCATAAACAGTTATAAATACAGTGCTTAATTTTTCTAGCTTATCCTTTGTGTGATGAAACGAAATTATTGATTTATTATAATAGTTAAAACCCTCCCAAATTTACTATAAAATCAGATCCAGATAAATATTTTAATAATTAAAATAAATATTTAATTCTGCACCCACACACATGCCATAAGATTAACAATAAATTGTGAAAAATTCAGTGTTGTATCTATAACGTTTTCCGATGGTGTACCTAAATTTAGCATTGGCAAGATACGGCCTTCCATCTCCACTTAAGGAGTAATGTAACAATTATATCCCTGTTTCAATATGAGGATTAATAGAGGGAAAACCAAGGTAATGGAGTGTAGTATAGGAAACAATGGAATAACAAATGGTGTTATATTGGGAAGGGATATTTTGACGGAAGTTAAGGAATTCTGCTTCTTGGGAAGCAGGGATGGTAGAAGTATTGTATACATAAAAAGTAGGATAGCACAGGCAAGGAAAGTATTTGCAAAACATCTGAAAAAACACATTTTTTTGAAAATAATAATATAGTAAATTAGAATCATACATATTTAATCAAATTATTCTGTAGCATGTTACACCTTTCGTTCTATGTATGGCAGTTTCTTGTTTCAGTTTACTGAATTTATATTCATACTAATATGAAAAAATTATAAAATCAACTTTTTTCAGTATTTGGCAGAATTTTTCAGTCCTCGTGTCCCTTACGATCCTCTATAATGGTAAAATAGTCGCTAATGATCTTAGCTGTTGACGCTGTAACTCATATCAGACTTAACAATTGAAACATCCATAACATTTAAAATACCCACATAACCACATTTATCGAAAAATCTCACTTATGCTACCGACAAAAAATCTACTAAAATATAATGATTAAAAGTTTTACCTTTGGTTTCTTAACACGTTCTATATTTCCTATAGTTTGTATTACACAACTGTAAATCTGTCATGGTTACTTGAAATGTGCGAAACAATTTACGCATTTAAGAAAAACTTTCGTTTTGTTTATCACCATCCTACAATGTGTTCCGATTTTGCACAATATATATTAGTTTCTGTATAGTGTGAGATTAGCAGACCTTAAAACATCGACGTTTTGACGTCTTTTTTTAAATATGACGTATTTCCCTATATTCTTTGCGTGTGTAATAAGTGTATATGGCAATCGTATTTTTTTCGTCAATGGGCGAAGAATTCCCCATATTGAAGACATCAGTCCATGTAAACAGATAGGGGAGACATAGGAACACCGAACATGCCAAAATCACTGTTTGACGACTTAATAATCTGGTACCTGAGTCCTGTTCTTTGACCCCTGGGAACTTTGGAAGGCGCGTCCCCTTCCAGAAATGAGGGAAAACTGCGGGCCAAGCGGTTTTTTGTTGGAGGCTGAGGATCAGGTGGTCAACCATGCACGTCATGGTGGGGGGCATGTAAGTTGACCTGGAGAGGTGAAGCGGCAGAAATTAGGTAGTTGGGCCTGGAGAATTGAACAAGTAGGATGTCAGGAGAGTGCGTGGTAGTTGAGTCATGACACTAGAGAAATTAGTGAGTTAGGAACGAGCTTTGAAGTATTGAGGAGGAGAGAAAACGAGGAATCTTGCTGGCGTAATAGAAGGAAGGATGTTCCTACAACGAGGTGATCTGCAAGCAGTTGGAGTCCTGTCCAAGTAATTTCCCAGAGCCCAGGAACGAGCTCCAGAGGCGACCTGAATTCGTGGAAGACGGCCGTCAAGATACCGCCTTGGGCAAAGGACGAAGCTGTTAACGACCCACAATAAATCTCAGGTTTGTTAATGCCAATATATAAAAGTGCGTGATGACGATTTTGTTGCTGTCCGATAAGCCCATAAAAAAGACCCTGAAGTAGATACAGTCTTACTAAATGTAATTGAGCTAGTCATGGTAAATTTCTTAATTGGTTCCTAAGTCTTGAATTTATTGTTGTTTTTTATTTTTCTGTAAAATTTTTTTATTTATTTAATCTAACCCGATAATTTATTTTGATTGAAATTAAAATCAACACCTAAGTTTATTATACGTGAATTTTCCGTGACGTCATGAACTTTTACGAGTTGACTTATGCCTATATATTTTTTAGATGTAGCTCCTTCCACGTTTATGCTAGGACAGGGGTAGCCAACCTTTTGCATACCAAGAGTCAATTTTTTAACAGACTAGTTCATATGCGCCATATGACTCGAGCACACTTATGCTCCTTGCATATATGTTTAGGTGTTGGTAAATGGATATGAGGTTAGAATTTGAATTAAATAATTTACGCCACTTTAATGAAGCACCAATCTAAAATGTCAAGAATGAAGTTCCTGTACGATAGTTTCATGATGTTGCTATAGCTGACAGAGTATCGTTTGGTTGGCACTGAGAGCGATATTGGCTTTGAACTTGGAATTGTCTGTACTCTCCGTTTTCCATCACTGTTATTAAATTATTCAATTTCAGACTTTACGCCATTCATTGTATTTATTTATAATACATGTCTAACTTTACTATGCGTTTAAAGGGACTTATTGTCCGAAATATAAACTGGCTCAAGGATGAAATCGCCACTTTTAACCTCTTAAGTGGTGCACCCGGAGAAGTTCCGGGCCTTGTCCCACTGCCGGGAGATTTCCGTGGTCAAATTGTTGGCTAGGGAAAATTTAGTCACCACTGAAGGGGTTGATTGTCCAAAGCGCCATGTTTGGCCCATGCTCCACAATTTGGCCACCTCTGTGCTAGGGGTTTCTCACCCCGCCAATATTATTCCTTGGGTTTTTGAGAATAGGTGTATCAAATTTTGTTGTTATCTGTCCACGTGGTTTAATTTGTAATATACAGATTAATCTAAAAAATGAAATTTTGGAAAGGAGGGATAAAAATGAAGAAAAACGTTTAAAAACCTGAGGCAATAATTGAGATGTTTATCTGTTTACATACGTTTAATTAATAGTCAGGTTAAATGGTAGAGTAAATAATTTGTTTAAACTGTTTTAAGCCTTTCAATCCTATAGGGACATATTGTCCAAGAGAAGTTCTGATATATATTTATAATATTTAAATGCTTACAAATGCATTGGGAGCTGGGATTTTAGTACTGTGAAGTCGAAGGTCCCTAGACAAGTAAGACTTGTTTGACAGATTCAGTAATGGATGCTGTATTCAATCTATTTACAAAAAATATGGATATGGATTGCTCAATGAAACAATCAATGATTGGAAATACTAGAAAAAACTGCTAACAAAAAGATTAAAAAAGCATCGAGTGCAGAAATAATGATTATGCTGGGTTGTTCTCTCGTTATGTGTTACAATCATTTACCAGCATATCACATGTACTGGGCTAATAGAAAATCTGTAGGTAATGATGAAATAAAAAATGATATATCTAGTGATAGATGTCAGTTGCTCTTTTAGAAACTATACTTCAATAATCCCGAAAAACCCAAAGATTCTTCCAAAGTGTATTATTTAGAAGTTTTATCTTGCCTGAAAAACTTTTCTATCTTCTAGTGGTGACAGTACATATCAATCCATCGACGAGACGATGACAAAATTCAAAGGAAGATCGTCAATGAAACAGTATGTTGCACTAAAACCAATCAAACGAGGTCAAAAGGTATGACGCTAAAACTGGTTATGTATACGATACCAATATTTATTCTGGGAAAGAAAATTCAATATACGTGAAAGAGTTGTGAAGAAATTAACTGAATCAATACAAGATGCAGACGTACTATGTTTTGATAGATTCTTTACCTCAATATATCTTTTGCATACATTACCGTATCCAGCCATTGGAACGTGTATAAAAACTAGAAAGAATGTTCCTAAATTTGAAGGTACACCGCAGAGAGGAGATACTGAAATGATGGTATGCAAAGAAGGCATAATTTGTACTCGTTGACAAGATACTAATTATTTCTTGGTAGTAAGCAATTGTCATACCAGTACAGTTGATACTACAAAAAGAAAAATGAAAGATGGTAGTAAAAAAGCAATTACTTGTCCCGATTCCATTATGTTTTATAATTCATTTATGGGAGGCGTCGATAATGCCGATCAGATATCACAGTATGATTCAGTTAGAAGAAGTTCCAAATGGTGGAGTAAAGTTTTTTATAAACTATTTATGACTCCTATATGTAACGCATATATAGTATACAATGAAACAAGACGTTCAAAAATGCCGTTTATAAACTTTTTAATAGCAGTGGCAGAAAACATGATAACTATTGGTAAATCTCAGCTGGGCAAAACAAAAGTAATGAGAAGAGGAAGGCGTTCAACAAGAGCCAAATTTATGGAAAATGTAGATCATTTACCCATTCCAGGAACTTCCAGAAAACGGTGTGTACGATGCGCCACATTCAAGAAAGAAAAAAGGACGAAGATTACTTGTCAAATGTGCACAGTAGCGCTTTGCAATGATTCATTTTGCGAAATATCACTCATAAATACCTTATCCATTGTAAATATATGCAATAATAAATAAACACATATTGATTTACAACCGTGCTCTAATTTACTATTTAGTACAATATATACTTACTTTTTACTAAAATAAACTACTGTTGGGACTTATACGACCCATGATAAGATACGATTGGGACAATATGTCCCAACTGAGTTTTTAGCTATAAACAATAGAGAATATGATTGTTTAATTACTCTATTTTTTTTGTGGTCCTGAGTTGACAATACAATTTTCAAGAATTATAAAAATAAAAAATTCGTACTGAAAGAGTTAAGCGGTGAATATTTCTAAATTAATTATTGTCTTCAGCAGATCTATGAAACTGTTTCTCAATCCCTCGTAAGCCTAGTTTGTGGATGACGAAGTAGTCTGCGCCCTGATGGTAACAAGTTCTATGCACGATATTCATTAAGCGAAGACTTCAGCTGAGGCCTGCTTAGTGACTGGCTCTATTTCTCGCTATCTGCTCCACAGGACTCTATTCGCTCGGGGTCTACCTCGCTTGCTCGCTTGCTCTCTTGTATGCAAGCTCCAGTAACGGCGTTAATACCAAACAAGACAATGGCAACGCCACAAAGCATTCCCTGCTCCCTCCTCGAATGTGTTCCAGACTCACACACAGATTGAATTCCGCCCGCTCGCAGTCAGCACGCAATCCATCTATCTCTACTCATTTGCAATCCGCTCTAAGCTCATTACATCCCCTTCCGAGAATCATTATCACCTGGATTGTGTATAATTTCCGGAGGTTTTACGAAGCTAATCGGATTTATGAACGATGTTAAGTATTTTTACCCTTACCAAAAGAGAAGGGAAATAAAAATATATTCAGCTAAAGAGATCTGCGTCGACAGAATAATTTATTAAAGTTAAAATTCATCGCCCTTTATTAGCACAAGGATTTTAATGGCGATCCCATAATAATCAGTACCGCATGAGTTGTGACAGAAAATAATCGTAAAATATCTTACATTGTATTATATGATACAGTAAACAAAGAATAAATACTCTTTCAAAATTTATTATCCTTTTTGATTGATTTCATCGCTATAAAGTTGTTTACTTGAAAATCCTATTAAACATATGTAATACCACTATAGCAAAAATGTTGTGTTTGTGTGTTTCATATAAAACTTATCACTGAGATAAACGGAAATAATAAGTAGTAGTCTCAAATTTTCTCAGAAAAATAACAAGTATGATTATCTTTTTGATCTGTTCGGGCAGGAAATTATATAATATTTATTCCGTAGAAAATTATAAGTGGGGTGAACTGACCTATGACAGAATGAATTAATGTGTGTTAGCAGAAAAATATCTGAGTATATTGGAAAAAATATCTTGAAGTTTAATCGTGATTTCATATAACAACATTAAATGACTCAAAATTGAAACATGGGACTGCAAGTAAAGTGGATTTATTCCCAGAAATAACTCTGTCTTCTGCCACCATTGGTTGAGCGCCAATAATGAAATAAAAATTTCACATAACTCTTGCTTTCCAGGTTTTTTTTGGGGGGGGGGGAAGGGGGATGTGGAAGGTAGAGCAAGGTAGTCTAGGGTTGACTAGGGCCCCTGGGCTATGGTTTAAGGATCCTACACGGCGTTTCACCTAAAGAGATGCAGGAAAAAGCCTAGAAAACCTGCATCAGGTAGGTCGGGCATTGGGTGCTTACGGAGTTTAAGAGCAGCAGAAACAATTCACCTTTTGCAAGAAATTAGTTAATTTATGTAGTAATAAATTTTTATAACGAAAGACTACGAAATTCAAAACAAAACTCTTCTACTAGCGACTTCCTATCTCATGTTGTATTGCAGTTATTATTTCTACAGGTGGGCATTTGCCCGGTGGCAGATTGTTGATAAAATTAAAGTAAAAAGATAAATTGTTGATAAACTGAAAGAACAATTTAAATTAGAGAAAAAAATTCAAAATGCAGTTTTAAAATATTTTATGATCTTTTTTCTTTTTTACACAATAGGCAGTGTTTTTAACTTCTTTTTGAAAACATTTTTATAGTTAGGGAAAGCCTCTAGTCCCCTTGCAGGCAAAGCATTCCAGTTCCTTATCACCCTGTTTACGAAGGAATATTTGCCCACATCCGTTCTGTGGTCCCTTTCCTTTATTTTGTAATTATGGTCGCTTTTAGAGAAAAATTTAGATATAATTAGCCGCTCCCTTATTTCTGACCAGATCGGTTCGTCTGTGTAAGCTTTGTAGAGTGCCCCAAATCCAGCCTTTTTCCACCTATTACCGAGTGGTTCCCATTTAGTTTCCTTCAATATCCTATTTATGAAGTGTAACTCACTCCATCCCTTACGCGCTACTAAGTTTACATGTTCGCCCCAGTTTAATTTCTTATTAAAAGTTACACCTAGATATTTACACGTTTCAGCAAGCAACACTTTTTCGATTCCTATTTTATATCCCCCGGGGATAACTATTGTCTTTTTAGTAAAAATAATTGTTTTACTCCTAGATTGATTTATTTTCATCTCATTAATTTCTGTCCATTGATATATCTTATCTAAATCTGATTGAAAGCGATTTCATCATCTATATTCTCCATATGAGTCGGTGAACAATATAGTTTTAGAATTTTACGAAAAGTTGTTATTTAAATTCGTAAAACCATGTGTTTCCCTACTATGATACAAAATCGGAGAAAATTGCTTTTACGATCATGAGCATTTTAATACTTAAGTGCTTTCTGCACATACATAGGTGAACTCGGGGCGGAACGGGATAGCAGTGTAGAACGGAATACACTCAATTTTTTTTACAGAGTAGTGCTGGAGTTTAGAAAATATGGGTGGAACATTAGATGTGGTCAAGGATGAAATCCCGGCGGCCGAATTGACCAAGTTCTGACTGAGACTTGTGAATGAGCTCTTGTTTTGGCGTCTTACATCTGTGGCTTACAATTTTTTCACCATTTAGACAAAAGATTTGCTGCAAAACTCCGCGCTTTTAACTCTTTATATATTCGTAAGCTTGGTGTCGTTAGCTGCATATAAGCTACGTATAAGGTTTAAATCTGCTTTCATTAGGGCGGGAAGAAACGGGTTGGGCGGAATTACTATAGAAGGCAAATTGTAATGAGTTCCCCCACGAAGAAAAGAAAAAACTGACAGACTTACCTTATAAGAATAAGTTACAGGATGCTGTACCCAAACAGAATAGATAATAAAAGAAAAGGAACGGAAAGAAGGGAAAAACGCTAGCTAAGTCTGTGCAGTTGCAAAATAAATTTAAGAAAGAACACATAAGGTGTTAATATTTTTCTTAAATTAAATTTTAGTGTATCAATTGTAATTAAAAAAATCCTGACCTGTTCTCTCCCGGGGAGTTTGCATGAACGAGAAATTTGTAAGTTTCTTTTTAAAAATTAATGAAAAAAGTAAATTTGTGGTTGTAAGTTTATTGATATTACATTCACTAGATAATAGAATAAGCTAATATTCTATACTTTTATGAAGTGTTTTTCTTAATCCATAATTTTATAAAAAAATTTTAAACAATAGGTATCCCATTCCGTCCCTACGTTCCCTAAAACTGATTCATTCAACCCCAATTTGTAATTTAACACTGAAAGTCTGAATACCGTAAATAATTTCTGTGCATTAAGTATCAAGTACAGTATAACAGACATTATGATTGAATAATTTTAATTTATTTCAGATATCTCTTAACAAAATACTTTGGAAAGTTATTGTTCAGATTTACAGCAATTTGAAAAGTATATACGTTTTAGGGTTGTTTGAAAAGTATTCGGCTTGACACAAACATGGTTCCTAGACTACACGAACGACTTTGGTGATTCAAGTTTATCTAATTGCTTTATAAGCAGTTTATTATATTTTTGTAATTAAGTAGAGTATGGTAGTCTATGAATAGCGTGAAAAATTTATAAAATACATAAGAAAGAAATATTGAAATACTTCGTTATAAAGTGCTTAACCGTGAGAGATAAAAGGGATGATTTAGTGAAGATATTAAATATTTCGTCGTCTTTTTAAACTGTAAGGAAGTGGATCTAAACTCCACACGTTGAGAAATTGAAAGCATGGAGCGAGTAGATAAATTATCAATAAAAATTATCATGAACTAGAAAAAAAAACGTTTGAGAGGAACCAGACATGTGAAATAATTAGTGATTTTCAGAACTTTCTGGATTGAAGTTGGAGTAAAATATTTGGACAAACGCTTTATGTTATCCAGAATGTCTGTGTATCATAACTACTTCAACGATGTGTGTGGTGATTTAATCACTAAATCATTAGAAGTATTAGATTGACACCGAAAATTAATGAATATAAAATATTAGTTGTAACAAATCTAGTATATTTTTACAGAATAAAGCTGTCGCTGCTACAATTTGCGGTTTCAGTAATGCTCCCAACATTGTCAAGTAATTTGGGTACCAACTAGATTCGCCAACAACGGAACCCCGTAATGAGTCTCCATACATTACTACGTAAAGAGATATTTTAGCGACCGGTCAACAGCACCCGGGGTTTACTAACCACCTACTGAAATGAACATACGTCTTTCAAATCAGGTGATGTGCCCAGGGGATGAATAGCGAATCACCTATCACTACTGAATATATGAAGCGAGGACAAATGATTACCTTCCGTCGAGTTACCAAACCTATGATAAAACATTAAAGTTACAGAAAGTGGTGCGTAATGAACTTAGAAAAATGGCATCAAGATACACTAGTTTCAATTATTATTAACAGTAATATAATTTTTAAGGAGCACTTGAAAAATTTTATATCTGAAAAAGTGTTCAAGGTGACAAAAGCAGCCTTTACAGAATTCTGTAAACACTAAAATAAAACCTGTATTGATAGTTTTATATTTACCTGTGTGAATAATGAGAGAATTAAATATATTAATAGTTAAATGTTTCTGACTTCAGTGAAATGTATGAATAGAACAGCAAAAAACTCAGAAATAATATTATTAAAATGTATATTCTTATTAAAATGAATATTTTGAAATCGTTGCTAAAAATGTTCGTATGGAGCGTGACGCTATATGGGTGCGAAACGTGTACGAAATGAAAAGAATGTGGTGCTGTAGGCGAATGCTGAAAATGATGGGTGGATAGAATCACAAACGAAGAAGTTCTAAACAGAATATGGGAAAAGCGAACAATATGAAGGACTATGACCAAGAGAAGGGATTGATTAATAGGCCACGTTTTAAGACATGAGGATCTTGTAAAATTAGCATTAGAGGGAAGTGTGTGGAGTAAGAACAGAAGATGGAGGCCAAGGATAGGATACGCTAAGTAGATTAGGGAGGATGTGGGTTTTACTTTGCAAGATAGGTTGCATCAGACCAGTCTTAGGACTGAAAACCACAACAACAACATTAAAATGTTTAGAACATATTAGGAATAGGACGACGTATCGTTTCTACAGTAAAAACACTTGAAATTATTTATATAAATATTTATATACATCTCATGAGGTTTTGCTATTATTTTATAAATTAAAAATTATAGTATAGAAACTTTAATCGAGGACTACTAGTATAAACAAGGATTTATGATTCAGAAAAAATACTACATTGTCCATAATAGTTTTTTCAAGGTTAAATGATTTTATTTGTTTCTATTTCGGAAAAATAATTGTGATTCGGGCCATAAATATATTTTAAAATAATTTAACCTGTATTATTTCTATTAGAACATTTTTGTCACAAACACCGTGTTTCCGAAAGGTCACGAATTATGTTAGTAATGATTGAAACCTAGGGACGAAAATAATTCATCATTAAGGATTTTTTAAAAAACCTCGAAAATATCTGCTGTTTACTTGTTGATTGACTATATTACATTTCAATTATAAAGATGAAAACTTTAAATAAATTATGGGAAATGTTTCGTCACGCGTTTAACTGAGGTTATAGGTCCCCAGGGAGCCGCGAACAAGAAAAGGTAGGGATACTTTACCAAGATTTCGGTTAGCAGAGTCAGGCCTTGACTTTGCTATCGAAGTTGATGTGGAACATGAAAATATAGTGTGATATAAGGCTTATCTTGTAGGATTATAAAGGTGCAAGGAACGTTTAGGATAGTTTTGGTAGTGTGGATGGATTTGCCTGAGTGTTATCAGGTAAAGATCGGAAGGTCACAGTATTTATCATTCAAACACAGATATTCAGTTTAGATATGTATATTGTCACAGTCATTAATATACACTGTAAAGAAAGTAGGAAAAGAAGACGATTAGATATGAACTGTAACCGGGAAACCAACGTACCTTTCTGGCAAGTTGTACGTAATCAACTCCACGAAAATCTGGAGTGCGAGCCTTTTTAAAAGGTTTGCGAGAAGAGTCAATGCTCCGAAAAGACTGATGTAGCTGACATATACGCATTCCGTCGTTGTTTCTACATCGCTACCGGGCCGATTGGCCTGATTTGCAGACGTCTTAAAGAATTCGTCAAATTACACAGGCGAATGATCTGCGCGATAACGACACTTCGTTACAGTTTAACCAAACTTACTTTTATATTCTCTGAATTTAATTTATATTATGTTTTGTAATGTTTCAATTAATTTGTTTTTAAATTTGTAGATGACTATGGCATATGCCAAAAGCACACACATAAAATTTAATTTACAATAGTTTACAATAATTTTCAAATTTATTCCTACTGCATTTATTTGGAAATGTTAGTACCTTATAGCATCAAACGATGAAAAGTAATATGAAATTCTTGCAGAATATAATTTAATGTTAGATAAACTGTCTCGAAACAGTACGTTGTGATGGTTCGTAGGCCTAATGGCTAAAAATACAAATTTACACAGTTACTTTCTTACTTTTATAGTAGATTGTAGACATATGCCCTAATAACTAGAGCTATAATTAATCAGACACAGATAAAAAATTAACATGTTTTAAAATATTGTTTTGTGTCCTTGGATGGATAGGAATGAACTTAATAGTGTGCTTAATTGAACCCTTTATTTTTGTTTGACAAGTATTTTAAAAACGGTTAGCATCATTATTAACTCGCTGCAGCCAAATTTTGGAAATTTCTGTGCCTAAAGTTAGAGGTAATAGCGTTTCTGCACGTCAGTGCTTATGTATTTGAAATATATATTGGAGAAGAAACTAAATTTTAATAGATATTGTGTTCGATGGTTTATATTTTTATCTTTAGGACGATGTTCTTCATCTAGGAAACAATTTCATCCCAAGTATGTTTATGACGATATGATAAATACCGTAGAAAACTCTTATAAGTTAAGACGTAATCAAAACTCTAGCATTTATGTATTTGTCAACAGGTTGTCCTGGCACCTTTGTCGTGAACAGCAGCTGATTATTCGAGGGAGAAACGCATACCAGGCAACAGGTGGCGTGGATGTCAGACTTCGGAATGCGGGCCCGAACAGCTCGTTACCAGACTCTCTAAAACTTCCTCACTCCTCCCAAAGGATACAGAAAAACAGCGCGTGGACGCTAACGAGCGGGGAAAAATCCTCGTCATTTCCGCGATAATCTCCGAGCAAGATGCCGTCACAAGTTGGTAAACATAAGCTGTTTGCTTGTTATGAGTATGAATATTACAATCATGCGTAAATATAATTCACAAGCACAGCATTTAAAGTTAATTTGAGCTAGAATTTCTGAATCTGTTTGCTAATAAGATTTAAATATAATCTCTTTAGGAATCGAGGATATTAAAATAAACTTTACACAAAATAAGTTTTACTACCTATAAATTTGGCGTTATATTAAAATGAATAGGGGGATCTTATTTATTTTAATAATAACGAAACATCGTTAGCATTATATTAGTTTTTAACTTTATTTATTATTAATGTTCACTTATTGCAAATAGTTTTAATTTGAATAGCCGGTCTTTCTGAATAACAAAAAAATGTAAATTTTCAAAAAATTATACTAATAAATTTCTTATAACTATAAATTCTAAGTGTCTACACTGAGGGTCGTATATTCTGGTCTTCTCATTGAGCGGACATATTTCACACAAAAACTACCCTGCACCTGGCAGTATAGGAAATCAGCAAGAAGGGTACAGGAATAATTACCGTGTCAACATAATGAACCTTCCAGCGTTTTATATCGCTGCTATTTCCTCCTACTTGGATCGTTATCGATCACACCTCGCAACCGCTCCTATTGTCCCTGGTTCAGGACAATTTCCTAGTCTTTGCCTCGTCTCCTCAGACTATCTGTTCGATAACATGATCATCTGCGCTGAAATCTCACAAAATACCACTAATATCTCTCGTCTCCTCCATCTCTGGTCTCTCCCCTTCTGCAAGGGGTTTTAATACCTCTTCTCAACTTACGTAAGTCATATCCGAAAGGCGGCAGGGACGGATACTACCCAATCAGATTTATCGTTACTTTTCTCTGGAAGAATAGTTTGCCCCTCTCCCCCAAGGTTTTTGGTAAATCTACGCTTATTCCCAGCCTCCGTCTCCACATACCAGCGGTCGCGGGACAATCCCCGCTGACGTCCAAATGTTTGAGTTTTATTACCCCTGTTTGTCAAATAATGTCTCTTTTCTTGTGACTCCTTAACGACCGAAGTCCGAGTAGATGTGTTTGTCCGTTACAATATACGACAGTAGCTCCTATTTAATATTAATTTTATTTTATATTTACACTACACTTCTGAAAGATAAATGGTTATATTTAACGAAACCAGTCTTGTAAATATTTACAGACACAGCAATACCGTTTCTTTATTCAGTATGTTGTTTTGTAACAACTTAACTTGTTCCTAACCTTGTACCATCAGATACAAATTGAACTTATTTATTTAGAATAAATGTCCTATTTTTAAAATGACTTCTCGTTGAGGTATTTTGTAATTAATAATTGTATTTCTAAATTTAGATATTTACTTATTTTCGATCATTAAAGTCTCGATGACTACACTACAACTTACGTTTATTTGGGGTTAGCTTCAAATTAACCGGGATGATGACTGGCAGTATCCTATTACCCTGGTGTGCTAAATTCTCTTGCTAACTTTAGAGACACTATAAAATTCGCGGTGCATTAAGAGAACGAAAAAATTCCCTGAGCTTCAATGGAGTTAAAAATTCTCCAGGTACCTTAAGAGAGTCCAAAATACACGGGGTACATTGAAGAAGTACAAAACAGTCTGTTTTCGTAAACAAATCCAGGTACCCCGGGGAGTTCAAAATACACTCGATTCCTAAATGAAGCAAAACATGCTCTCGAAATCTGAAGGCGAGGATATACAATCAGTGTACAATAAGGGAGTCGTAGAAATTCCCGGCTCTTTAAGAGGGTAAAAAATATTTCTGATCGGATATGTAGTGTACCTTTTTTCTTTTATGACAGAATGGTTTGTTGCATCCACTCGTTAGCCAAGTATCGTAAATTTCTTGAACTAATTCTAAAACCTTGGAGAAAGTCTCGCGATATTAATTTGGTTTTGTAACCGTGTTTAAGGGAAGGAAAGAGGCATAAATATTATGAAGATCAACGAAAACCTTCACAGAATGAGCACCAAAACTCATTCAAATTTCTTCGCAATCACGAAATTGGTATAGAAACGCATAAGGAACAAACAGATGATGAATTTGTTTGTATTTATATTTATTTTATAAGTAGTGAACGAAGGGAAACATTGAATCAAATTAAAGGATCTTGTGTTTCTGTGGGACTAGTTTTCGTTGTTGTGGTATTCATCCTAAGACTGGTCTGATGCAACCCTCCACGCTAACCCATCCTGCGCAAACATTTTTTTATATACCTACCACACCCGATATCCTCCATAATCTACTTAGCGTATTCCACCCTTCCCTCCATCTTCTGTTCTTACCCCACACAATTCACTCTAATGCTAATTTTACTATACCCTCGTGCCTTAAAACGTGGTCTATTAATCTATCCATTCTCTTGGTCGAAGTCCTCCAAATTTTTCTATATTCCCCTATTCTGCTTAGTACTTCCTCGTTAGTGATTTAAATCCACTCATACGATTTTCAGCATTCCCCTATAGCCCAACATTTCGACAGCTTCTATTATTTTCCTGTATGTCCTATAGTCCAGCCACACTCCAACATAATAATTTTAGTTCTGATTTCCATCTAATAACTCCATTCTTTGATTTAAAAAATAACAACGAATTTTCTTTTAATATATTTTCCGTTCATTGCCAGAAAGTATATAAAAGCAGATAGTTTAAAATATGCGAAGTGGTTCTTGTTTAAAGTGATGTTGAAACACCTGCTAAATATATTGTCATGTATTTTATAATGGAGGAAATATCAAATGTTGTGTATAACAAAAAGTTTGAGAGCTATCTAGACATTTGCAACTGACTGACACCAATATCTTTACCAATTTAGCCAATGGTTATTCTAGTGCAATTATTTAAATTGTGGGCCAGCATTGGATGTACATAAGAAGATCGCGTAGCTTATCTGTATATTGAACATAACTGTGAAGTTTAACTGTAAATGTTGTTATGCTTACATAAACTCAAAATCTAGTCCGAAAAATTATAATGGAAACTGATAAGGATAAATACAGCCATTAGAAGACAAATATTTAATAGAAAACATTACTGAAAAGATTTTGGATCGGCAATATGTTTTGATGTTATGAAACTGAAGACAGTCTTCAGGTTTTTAGCCATTAGAGTAAAATGCTAAGCTTGAATTTAAATGTCTGGGATGTCTTTTCAGTGTTTAACTGTTAATGGTTGTATTTATACTTATTCATTCCGCATCCCACATCCTCCCTAATATGCTTAGCGTATTCCAACATTGGCCTCCCTTTTCTGTAATTAACCCACACTCTTCCCTCTAATGCTAATTTTACAAGACCCTCATATCTCAAATCTTACTTTCTCTTGGTCACGACCCCCACATAGTTCGCTCTTCTCCTATTCTGTTAAGAACTTCCTCGTTAGTGATTCTATCCACCCATCTTATTTTCAGCATTCTCCTACAGCACCAGATTGCAAGTCTTCTATTCGTTTCCTTTTTGCAACTCCTACCGTCCGCGTTTCGCACCCATATAACGCCAGACTCCATACGAACATTTTTAGCTAGGATTTCGTAATATTCACATTTATATTGCCTGTGCTATCCTACGTATCCCTAGTTATTACGCTTCCCAAGTAGCAGCCTTCCTTAACTTACGTCAAAATATCCCTTCCCAATCGAACACCATTTGTTATTCCACTGTTTGTCGTACTAATCTCCATTATTTGGTTTTCTCTCTATTAATCCTCATGTTATACTCTTTCCCCTGGACCACGTTCATGCCATTTATTATTTCTTCCAAAGTATTTTTTTACTCCCCTGATACTACTTATCATTGGAAAACCGCAGGGTTCTTATTTATTCTCCTTGAAATATGATTAGTTTTCCATATTGCGTTTTAACTTTCTTCATATCCTGATCTATATATAAGTTTAATAGCCTGGACTGCATCCTTGTCTTACTCCTTTCTTGATTTCTGCTTTTTTTTCTTGCCATTTAATTATAATTGCTGCTGCCTGTTTTCTGTAGAGGTTATGTATAACACTCCTTTGTACATGTTTTATTCCAGTGCTAAATTGTTTGTTCCAGATCACATTATCAAACGCTTTTTCTAAATCTACAAATGCCATGAACTTAAGCCGGTTTCCTCTTATCCTGTCTTCTAAAATTAGTCGCTAAGTCAATATTGCTCCACTTGTTCTTACATTCTTCCTAAAACCAAAATGATCTCCTAATTCGAATTCTATTTGACGTTCCATTCTCGTATATAATATTTTCGTTAATAATTTGCATGCACGGGATACTAAACTAATTCTCCTGTGCTGCTCGCATCTATCAGCCCCAGTTTTCCTCGGTTTGGGTACAATTATGATTTTACTAATATTTTCTGGCATTCTTCCTGTTTAGTAAATTAAACGAACTCTCCTGAACAGCCATGATATTGCTTCGTCACCCCGTTCCTAATAATAATATAAAAAAAGTATGGTTCTTGGTCTTTGTGTTAGATTATAAGTCACGTTTTTCCTCTTTTTGGGCCATCTTATCTTTCTATAGGGTTATTGATTACACGGCTACCAGCTCCCTGACAATGATGTAGTTTACCTACTAATAGCGAGCCCAAGAAAGTAAGATAAAATGGTCAAGCTAAAATTTCAGTTAAGTTGAAGGCCCCATTTCGCCAATGTTTTCAGGTACCTTTTTTTGGTAACTGTTTTATACAAGGACAGAAAATTTCTAGATTTACTTTTAACGTATTGGTATATATGTGGAAGCAGAATAAATGATAAGAATTCGAAGTTATAGATTAAAAAGTTTAAAATTTTCATTAAAACAGATTTTTATAAATTCATAGTTAATATTCTAATTATAATAAATAATTTATTCCAATTCCTCACATATATAAATTAATAATTTTATATATAACTCTAAAAACTATTTAAAAACACTATTTTATCATTAGTATGGCAGGATATTCCAACATCTCTTATTTTTAAATAATTTTTTACAGACATGTACAGACAGACAACCCTGGAGTTTTATTCAACTACGACGATACGTCATCAAATTTGGAACTTTATCAGGTACAAATGACACATAAAAAAATTTCTTCAGGTTTTAAACTACCAAAAAACAGACATTTAAACTGACTATATTTTATTACAATAATGATTAAAATTTCCAATTTTCAGTTAATTTTATTGGAAAATACAAATAATAGAAACTTACCTTTTCTTATACATATAATTATGCATAAAAACGAGTATTAATAAAAAGGTAAATGTCCAGATATAAAATTTTTCCTTATGGGTTTTAAAACGAAATGTGATTTAGGAATAAAGAACAAAAACTGTATTTTTTATTGTTCAACTTGACTATGTGAATTGGTAGAAATTAAAATAAGTAAATTTACAATAATATTAAACTATTGTAACAATGTTTTGAAATACAAAATATATTACAAAGAATATTCTCTCAGGCTAACAATAAATTTTATGAATCATTGAGTAAGTATAATAATATTTGAAATAAAATATATATAAAATATTTATATTTTTTAATATAGCTCAAAATTTTAAAAATAAAGTGTTCATTGTGTGAAATAAGTGATTTTTACTGTTTTTTTCAGTTAAATTATGTTTAAATCGCTTTTTTAAATTATAAAATTTTAATATTGTGCCAATTAAATAGAGAACAATGGCAGAATACACCATCGAAACGTCGTGGCTTAAACTCCATTTAACCCGGATGGAAACCCAAGAATTGTTTATTAAGAATTTTATGGATAGGAACAGAATAAAATGTAAGCTTTTATGGTTAACTTTGTGATTCTTTAATGGCCAAACTGAATGTTAAGTTTAGAATATTTAACATGAAAGTTGACAATTTAAGATTTACAAAAAGTTATTTACCACTTCAGCTGTTTGAAAAAATCTAATCCATATAAATAGCAGGTATTGGAACATCTTTGTCGACCTCCTGTGGTCTAGTAGCCAGCGCCACAACACAGACGTCCTGGGTTCAAATCCTGCATGTTTTTCGCAGTCATGGTCAAGACTACTGGAGAATCGATACGTTGATCACGTATCATTCCAAATTCGGAATGTGTCATGCAAGATGACAGTCCGCAGTTGACCCGGTAGGCCAAGGATCTGAATGAGCTGTAGAGCCAAGAAAGAAGAAGATTGGAATATATTTTGTTTATTCACAACCGGCGAAAGATTTTTTTCATAATCTCAATCAGTTCCTCCCTTCTGCATCCCCCTTTTTCAGTTCCCTTCCTGCTATTAAAGGGGAGTTTCCTGTTTGGCGATCACCCTCATTTACCCCGTGGAACCTGTGGAAGCTTCTTTAGCAGGTATTTCTCCACAGAGTGATAAAGAGACTTAATTTGGGGTGTGCCTTGTTATCTTTCTAGTTTTATGTGCCTAGGCACCTTCATTTCGTTTAGGCTGTATACTGGGGTGAAGCCGTAGCCTGCCCCCTCGCCCCTAAAAAAGCACCTGTTCCGTCATTCGGAAGAGTACGAGACAAGTACCCTATCTACCTGATGCAGGATTTCATCGCTTTCAGGGGGATACATGGTTAGGACCGTAGTCAATCCTTGGCTGCCTTCCTCTTTCATCCTCATCTCCCCTTTAAAAGTACTGCCTATGCTATTAAGGGAGGACGCCCCGCCCCCAACCCTCCTCCTACGGCATCCCCCCTTTCAAATTCCCATTCCCTATGTTATTAGAAAAGAGTTGTCAGTTAGTGGATCATCGTCATGTCACCTGTTACCCTTCTCGACCTCCCCAAAAGTTTTCTTGAGTAAAGTAAACAAATCTACGATTTAGAAAGGCCTGCAGTTTTATTATTTTTATTGTAAGGAACGAAAGATAAAGTATTTTCTTTTATTATGGCCAATGCATAGACAACACTGTTGTTTTGTTTGGATATTGTACTTGCATTATCGCGAAAATAAATTATTTTATCACGATGCCATTGGCGTGTCTTGAGGTTGGGGGGGGGGGAGAGATGAGACTCTTATGAGTGGAAGTGGAAAGAAGTCGACCCATTGCCACGTGACCGACGTCGACGCCTAGACACCCGCCCCCATCTCCTTGCTGCTGGCCAAGAACAGGACGACGGCGCCTGAGAAATTCGACGCTGGTGAGACCTACCCAAAATATTAATCGCGTTGTTTCATGTGCATTATTGGACACAATATTTCTTTTAAAATAAACTCTGCTACTTGGCCCAAATCCCCTGGATAAAAGAATCTATTCAGAAATTAAAACTTGTTCTGAATATAAATTAACTTCAATGTGCGGTAATAATAAATTTTAATGTTTTCTTAGATCAGTAAACAGGATTTATTTATTGAATTTTCCTTCCATTTCAATGAAAAAATATAATTTCAATGCAAAATATAATCAATGGAAAAAGTAATTATCTCTATGTATTTGAAAATAATTATTTAAAATTTTCTGTAATTTAATTTATTTATTGTAATATTCACAGACATACAGAGATGCTAATATGAAGCAAGTATCGTCATACCAGTCTAATGTTTCATACTTGGTAAGATTGTTATGTACTTACAAACGTGGAGACTGTCGCGCAACATGATGTTTTTTTTGATACAGTACAACATTCGTGTCGTAAACCAAACCGGAGTATTGTATACTAAAAACTGAAATCAAGTTAACTACCCATACTTCCATGCGAATGTGAACCGCAAAGTAAAATCTCTGTGGAAAACTGTAAGAACATACAAAAGGAATCTTACTGCGCATTTGAGTATACGAACGCAAAGAGCTTTGTAGTAAATTGTGTCCGTGTCTTACTGCAAAAACTTCATATTCTGTGGCGCAGCAATTTTGTGGCACGGGATGCGGAGAAATAAGGCGCTCTCAGGAGATTGCGCCGCAATCATCTTGAGTTACACCTAAAATCCCTGGCATAATTGAAAGTCCTGCGACGTGCAGGACCGGCCGTAAAACTCCCCCACCTCAAACGCACTCACGGTTACCTGCCGTGCTGTTGCTTTTCAGCCACATGTCCAGCTCGTCCTACCGCTTTCATCTAAAACAAAATGTTGCATATAAAACGAGGAAGCCAATTGTTTACTAAATATACCTAATACTTCAAGCAAAGTATAACAATAGTAGCGATTTGAGTTTACTGAACCTTTTTATTGTTTAAGAAGCTAAAATAATACATAAGGAGCACTCGAAAGACCATTAGGTATGATGGTTTAGTTTTCACTGTAGTCTTTTATTGATTTTGTTCTTTTTTCGCACGCTATTATGTGATAGCGTTCGCACTGTCGGTCGCACAATGAGCATATGAAGTTAAAAGAAGTAAATAAAAAGACGGCCAATAAATCAGCACATAAATTTATCACTATTTATTCAAAAGCGACGTTTCGTTTCATTTTTGAGACTTCTTGAGGCGTTCTACAAACATATTATTAGAATAAATAAAATATGGGTTTTATGCTACAATTTTTACAACATGGTTCAAGACTTACAAATTTAGCAATTCATCATATTTACTCCTTGACTCCATCAGCCGGAAAGATTATTGAATGTACATGTGAAGAATTTAGTGTCTTGCATATAACATCTCCAGCCCCTGACGGTTACGGCCGAAATGATGTGGTAACAATGAGTGCTTTTGGTAGTTAAATTTTAACAATGGAGAAAAATATTAAAAAGTTAAACTACTACAAAAAAGAGTGTCGTAAATTTTCTTAAAATTATTCGTATATTTTTAACATTGATTGCATTTCACTCATAATTCTCGAGAAGTAATTATTTTCTTTGTCTAAAATTTCCACTCTTTGCCAATCGACATTGTGATTATTAATATGTATGTGTTGGGACACAATGTGTACTTTTGAGTGTCGAATTTGATGTTGTTTTTATGTTACTTAATGCGATTTTTTAAAACTCTTTTAGTTTGTCCGATATACAATGCGCTACAATCTAAACAATTAATTTTGTAGGTAACATTATGTCTTTCCAGAAAGATAATTGTCTTTAATATTTTGAACGAAATTTAAATTATTTATTCATGTAAAAACATCTTCATCGTAATTATGAAACAAGTTAATTAATTTATATTGTATGTTAGCTACATAAGGTAAAATTATGAAATCATTTTTCTGTTATTAATCTTTTTAACCGATAAAATTGTTTTGGAATACCTGATTATTCAATCTAATTTTGACATGTTGATGAAATTGATTGGGTAGGAATTTAGTAACAGAATATTGGTAGCATTATTTAGATTTTCTCTGTCGTATTTGTGATATGACAATTTGCCAGCCTTATCTACGAGATTATAAGCCATGGCTTTCTTTTGAGCAATGGGGTGATTGGACTCTTCCTGAATATGTAGATTTTTGATACCAATTGGTTATAGATTCTTTATTTAAAACCTTCATCAGAACATCAAGAAAATTAATAGAGTTGATTTGTTCTATTTCGTAAGTAAAATTTAAATTTTGATGATAAATATTAAAAATTTGGATTAAATTATCTAATTCAGTTTTTGGAATGATGCAAAAAGTATCATCTACGTATCTGAAGTAAGTTAATTCTCGTATCATTCGGAATTACTAATGAAAAACGATTTTCTAAATATGAAGAAAGTACATATTTTAAAAATAATTGATTTCTCTGTTTCGTATTGATTTCTCTCTGTAGGCAACTTAATTTCTTTGACGTAAGGTTGAAGAAAAGAGTTACATGGATTCTTTTAGTGTTACTACTGATAAAGTTATACGTAAATCTAACCAACCGACAGAAAAAGAAAAATAAATAATAATATAATACATTTATGATAAAATCTAAAATGAATACACGACACTGATACATATATATTATTATATACATAATATATTAGTTTCTGTTTTGAGGTTATGTTATAAATAAATGAAACTTTCTTATACAATAAGGAGAATTTAATGCCTTAACTAAAAGTTTTCTTTAATAATTAGACTAGACTGAAATCTTAACGTCGTCAGCAGTTCGACCAGACGAACACAGGAATTTTAAATTTAACAAAGTACACTGTACGGGTAATGTTGTTAAGTTAATTTTAAAATATAATAGGATTAATATGGGAGTTTAACTGCCGAAAGCTACCTTTATAATAAAACTTATTCTTAGAAAACATTTGTGACCGTCAAAGTTTTTTAATTAATTTTTCAATATTTTAGAACATGTTTAAGTCATTTTAGTCTAATTATTATAAAAAACTTTTAGTTGATGCATTAAATTCTCCTTATTACATACGAACATCTCATTTATATATTAGAGAGCCCTCATATATACATTTTACATTTTAAGTCGTATCTAAAATCCGTTTTCACCTAACCTCAGAACAGTAACTAACATGTTATTCCACACTGTATGGTAATGTTGAGTCAAGTTTTTAAAATATAATAGTATGAATACGGCATTTTAACTGCCGAAAGCTACCTTCATAATAAATTATTCACAGTTGTGAACGTCAAAGAGTTCTTTAACATTTTTTCAATATCAAAATTAAACGGTCAAGCAACCTAATGTATATTCCAAAAACCACTTGAAAAATTAGACAATTTAAATAAATAAATAACACAGCCAAATAGAGTTAATATTTTTTTGAAAATTCCTCGAACATATTACGGTAACACGACGTATTGTTCTTACTTGGGAATCTTTTCAGGTGCATATAAACATTTATATAAATCTAAAAAATCCAAATAACACAGATTTTACAACGATAATATTAGTGATAGAATTGCATGAAAACATACAGAGCGTTACTTAAATTTTATCTCATTGAACACTGATTTTAAGCGACACGGTAAGGCCCATATCATACGACCCTGAGTTTAGAGATCGAGAATTGAGAATTGCAAGATTTGAGCTTAAAATCAGAAAATTGTAATAGTGAAGTAAAATTGTTTAGGACAAAGTAAATGCTTATTTATTATAAAAGTTCATTCTTAATTTATTAATGTTGCACTAAATTAAATAATATCTCCCTATTCATTTCACTTAAATAAATAAATTGAATACTCTAAGGAAGGGAAAGAATAGCATGATTCAAACCAAACTAATTGAAAATATTTTATTATAATGAAGTCAAAATTTTAAAACAACGATAACTTCCTCAGAACTATTTCACCAGTTTATAACTCAATTTTTCGGTGATGTAGAGCTCAGTACTGTGAAATATTTCAAATATATACTATTTACCTGTGTCTGTAATTTGGACATCAATTTATTCGGTTTAATTATTGTGAAAAGCAGACCATAATTGATTTAGTTTCATGAAATATAATAACGAAGGTAGTATAAAGTGACTAAATTTATGATTACACCGACAGCAAATTGCTGACTAAATTCTCTTTGTAAATATTCTGAAACAAAAACTTTTTAATTGAGTAATAATATCGGTTTAATAATAATTATTTAATTGATTAATTAATAAGCGTTCACAATTTTCGTTTATTGAGTGATAAATGAAAAATAAAAGCAAATATAAATGATTTAGAACAGAGCATCGAGGGAAACAAAAAATAAAATTTTAATGAGTTAACTTATTAGTCACCAATTATGCTAAGTAGAAAAAACTCAGCCAATTATTTCCGATCGAGTTAAAGTGAACAAAGGTGCCACATGTTTTAATTCGTTATGAAGGGTATTCCTTCATTTTCTCTCCTTCCTGAAAATCGGAAGTAGTGCAGCATTACATATTATAGCAGTCTAAAGTACGTAGCAATAAAGGAACATAGATTTAATTTAATTTATTCAACTATTAGCATTAAGTCGTTTCAGTCGGAGTCGATAACCGGAACTTCCCAACAGAGGACTTATAGTGAAATTTTTGCCGATACAAACCTCTCATAGGTTCAAAGCTGAGTCAAAGCGTGAACGTGGTTGATGAGCGCTTTTTAACTTCCACTTTAATGAACCTACACTGAGCTATGGGCACACTTGGCGTGCAGAGGCCTTTCATGTGATATGTGCCTGGCCGTTATCAACTTGAAAAAAAGTCAAGTGCCTATTTGAGAGCGTGCAGAAGGTCGACCCTGCAGCTCCGTTACCGTTTGTTACTGGCACGTGTAATAATTTAAAAACATGCACAATGTATTAAAGCTAAATATATCGCCTGCCAATAAATTCAAATATGAAAAAAATGGCCGATAATTTTGCACACGGTATCATGTGTTTTGCCTTGTTAAATTTGCACGACGTTTGAAATTTTTCAATGGTTGATCAATGCTACAGTACTGATATGGTTTAATATGACAGATATATTGATGATTAAAGTCAGACCTAATTTACCTAAACAATTGTATTACGAAGATGCACAACGTTTTCTCTATTTTCCGTCAACTACGTTGACGTTACTCTAGCTCACTTGCTCTTTGCGCTCCTATATTGTAATTGACTTTTCAAAGGCTTTTGACCTTGTACCGCATCATATTCTTATAATGAAATTGAAAAAATTTGGCATTGAGAAAAGAGTTTTAAACTGGATTCGTGAGTTTCTGGATAACAGAAAGCTCAGTGTTCGGATTAATGGAGAAATATCTGAGCCAGTTGAAGTCACGTCTGGGGTGCCCCAGGGAAGCGTAATCGGGCCACTAATGTTCTTAGCATTTATAAATGATTTGGCGATAGGTATTGAGTCTCAGATAAGATTATTTGCCGATGTCTGTATCATTTACAGAAAAATTGGAAACGTCCAAGATGCAAATATTCTTCAATCTGATCTAAACAGAATTCATCGTTGGTCGGACGAAAATGGGATGAAAGTAAACGCGGATAGAAGTAAATCGATTGTATTTACAAAAATGAGAAACGTTTTTCAAGTTGAATATAAATTAAGTTATGAAAATATATTACAAGTGGACACGTAAATATCTGGGCGTAACTTTGAGCAAAGACTTAAATTGGGGAGAACACATAAATTCAGTAACTGTCAATAGAATACTGCGGAAAAGTGCCTGAAAGACCAAAAACATCGCTGATAGGTCTTTGGTTCGGCCTATCCTTGAGTGTGGAGCGGTGTGTTGAGATCAGATACACGCGTTGGACAGGCTTCAAAACCGGGCAGGAAAAGCACGTGTATGGAAATCTGGAGGAGAAAGAGGCTTTGTGCACATTTTATAGCGTATACAGACGAACCGGCCTGGAATCATATCAAAACTCGTATTCATTTACCGGATTATGCAGCGAGAAATGATCATCAATTTAAAATTAATCAGAGAAGACAAGGAACGGACGTGGGCAAATACTCCGTAAATAGGATCTAAAAGACTGGAATGATTTGCCTGCAAGTCTACTAGCGACTTTTCCGAAGAGTGTAAAATTATTTAGGGACAGAATTAGGGACATGGTTTAAATTAATTTATTCAGGCTTAGAATTAGTGTTAAAGTATTTGTATATTGAATGTTTATATTAGAATAAATTTATTTTTTTATTATTTTATTTCTTTAACTTATATTCCTTTATTGGAATATTAAATGTATGTTGCCACCGGGCTCAGCCCATTGTAACGTAATAGATTTATCTATATCCCACGTGGCGAGACACAATGTTTTCCGGTAAGGAGTCCGTTCAAGTCTCTACCTGCCATATCGTTGCCGTCCACAATAAATTTTACATGCTGTTTCTACAGATTTCTTTGCGTTACGATTCGACTTAGAAAAATAATAGAATAATTACAAAAAAATTATTAAATAAATTTTTAATATAAAATTATAATTATCTTGTGTGTAAGAATATTTCTTGTACTGAGAGTTAAGACAGGAAGTAAGGGTAAACTTCCTCTTACTCAGTTCTTTTCCTAGCTGTAAACACACGTATACGAACGTTGGACCTAAGCTTCCCTGACTTGCATTCCCCACTACTCATATTTAAGAACATTGTTATAAATAATAATAACTTCTTCCTCCACTCCGAAGCTAAAACGCCGCCCTAATGCATGTATAACCTAGACCCGTTCCCTACCAGGCCTGGATAATAAATGAATGAAATTGGCCATCACTTCTCATTACGATTCCAGCGTTCTGAAAGCGTATTATTAGGTTTACAAGCCTCTTTACAGCTTGTAAGAAATACCTATACAAAAATTATTTATTTACATTTATATACAGACATTTACATATATATACAATTATCTATTTATTTATAAAACAAACATTATTTTATTCCACAAATATATATTTTTCCCCTAACACTTTTCTTACAGATTTTAGTAGGGAGTCGGCGAACCGTTTAGGTAGCGGAGAAAGAAGTAGAAGCTGCAGCGGTACATTGAATGAATGCTTGTATGAATGTGTGTGTGAGTGTGTGTGCGTTTAATTCACCTTTTGGTTAGGTAGCCTTAATGACAATAATAATTGTGTTATGAATGAATATACAAAAGATGACATTTAGTAATGACAGATTTTTTAGTATGTTATAGTATATACCTGTCATCGCGGAGCAGATTCCACATAAAAAGGAACTCCGACCAATAGAAGAGGAGGCACGACCTCCAGTTAGACGTCACCGCTGCTGAAAGCGTATTGGTGCAACCTTATATGAAAGGTCCCAATTTTGTTAAGTTAGTTAAGTTTCTGTGTAACCTTCTTACGCCGTCTCTAAGCCACTCTGAGCTCTGATTTTCTTCATGTATTTATCTTAAGATTAGGTTGTAATTTTTAAGAATAAATCCCTTTTTTTAATTCTTCTTGAACTAACGCCTTATAATTTCACCCACCACACTTATTGACGCTATTCTAGAGTGCAACTTAGCTTATTCTCCAAACCCTACCGAAGTTTACATTTTGTGAAATTCTGAATTCGTTCGAAATATTTCAACTTAAATATATTTCTGAAGGCAGCGAAAATTAAACCCAACAATATTCAATTATATTTCAAATTTGTTTCAAAATAATAATTTAAAATTAATGATTTCACTATCAAATATAACTTTATACTGAATGATATTTTTCAAAACAGTTAAATGGGTGTAGTCCCGCGTTTCCCGCACATGTCTTTGCGGAAAAAAATATTCTTTCACCCTCCTGGAGATTTTTAAATAATTATCTATATTACCTCGTTTGCTTCGTCTTTTATTTCGTTATATTTATTTTGCTTTCATGAGGGGGACTGGCGTGTAACATCCAATGACTTTGGTGAAATCTAGCCCGTGTAAAAAAATCAGTAAAAAGGACATGCAATCAATACAATTCTATAGAAAAGTAAATCTTATTAGAGATATTAGAGTTAGAACATATATATCAAGATAAGCTTTCTTTACAATAAATTAATCTGGTTCTCATGTATTCCAAATAGAATTCTTCTCAAGTGTTCTAAATGACAATTTTTCTGTAGCATATCTATTTGTTTCATTTGCTATAGACATTAATAATTAGTCCGTAAAAAGTATCATCTTCGATGTCGTATATGTTCATTAAGTCACTGAGGTCAGTTGCAGAAAATTTCATTCGTTTAGTATACGATGCCATCGTTGCTGATTGTTCAACACAAAAAAACCTGGAAATAATAACAGAAAAATCACTGCAGGCAACTGAGGAAATTTTGTAGCTCTTGGAATTTACTAGGAAGAAATAGCTAATAAGGAAAGTCCTGTCCCGCCCTGCGGGACAGCGGACCAGAACAAGAAAATAGAATTGTCGCTCTAGCCGTGACACCGCACCACAACGGGACATAAGACAAAAGCCAAGAAGACCGGAAAGGGTTGAAGAGGTCCAAAAATTTAACGGTGCGAAGAAAAACATACTTTTCGTCGATTTAACAAATTTTATCAAATATGTGGTGCGTGTTGCTTTCTCTAAGGGGCGCTCATTTTTTGTGGTTGTGATTTTACTTCTGGAAAGAAATACCTTTCGCAAATTGTGGGGGAAACCTTGTTACGAAAGATTGATATAACACAAAAGGTAATCAAACGAACGGTACTATACTGAGCCGTAAGGTATAAAAAGAAAATACACAACTGTTTTCAATTAAATGCAATTTTATTTGGTACGTTAAGACTCGGAGGCAAACAATGGCAGGCCTCTCTTGGGGGACGAGTTGCTGCTGCTGTGACACAGACAAGGGAGTCCTGAGGGAGCCCATGGAGATGCAAAGTCGGTCGCTCCCGGGGAACGGGGTCCCTTGTGATTCATTTGCGTACCTCGTTCTCCAGATATACAAGAAATATAACAGTAACAGCAACGACGACGTCACGAATACAAAACTTTCACTCTGCAATTTTAGAATTCACCCTCGTTGCATATTTCTAAAGAGTCGATTCCTGAGTCATATGATTGTATTACGTTTAGAACTATTGGATTTGAGATTTTGTAAAGTCAACTTTTCCACAAATTTAACCACCTAAATATGTAAAATTTACTTTTGTTTGAAAACGTTTGTGGTTTTTAATTAAATCGTTTGGTTTATAAAAGTAACATTTATTTCTATTTCCGTTAAAGCAGATTGCAAAAAAGCGGCGATTTCATAAGTGACACGTTTTACATCATGAGATAATATAACTCATTGAAGTATTAATTAATTACTTCACAACTCTATAGTTTTGGAAACTATTTGACTGGAAATATGTCCAAACGTTACAGAAATATTTCTGTTTGAATATGTATAAAATACCTTTGTTGTACCTCGCTTAAAGTTCACTATAACTGAAATATTAATTTGTTAAACTATATAATGACATAATGATAAAGGCTATTTTTTTTAAATAATTTTCAAAGCAAATACTTTACATACGTTTTCTGAAAGTTAATTGTGATAGGACTACTATAGTTGGAAGTGAAGTAAAAATTGTTAATTCATAATACATAATAATGGATGTGTAAATTAGAAAAGAACAGTAAAAATGTTTATCTGATTTGGAAAACAGAACAGAAAGCTAGGAATAGTTAAAACCAATTTTTTTAATCAAACAGATTTAATACTAGAATTGAAGACTAATAAGATAAAGGGAAGCAATACAAAGTTAAGAACAATAGATGGAAAATCTACTATTTGGATTCCACGTACAGTCGTACAGTCGTGCACGTCAACGCGACGACGTCTCTTATCTATGAAGCCCTAAACCGTTTAAACGGAGAACGTGATATGTAAAGAAAAAGATTTTATCAGAAAGATTTATACCTTTCAAGACAAAATTAACCTCATTCTATTCCGATTGAAGGAGGAAGGAGACGTGAAATAATATGGTTGGTAGAGCTAAATAAAGGCTTTGAGGATTAAATTACGAAAATGCAAATGTAGGAAACATAGAACACAGTGTAATTTATAAGAATTGGATGTGTGTCATTATCATTATATTAGGTATTATAATTCGACAGTTAAAATTGGAACACGGTACTACCATTAAATTAAAATATCATGCTTCTATCTAGGACTGGTGTTAGAAGACTTCGTGGCATTAATTAAGGATCCTTATATTAATGTCCTCTTATTCGAGCGAGGCTGTTATCAGGCTAATAATTACCTTGATATTCATAATTATTTAGCAGTAAAAACGTCAAAATTTAAATAATCTACTCATGCAAAATTTATTTAATTGATGTAAGCTACAAGAAGCGAGATATCGGCGGAGGATAAGGATTTTTTTACATAAAATTAATAAAATTGGTCACAAAAAACGTTATTGTTCATATGAAAGTACTTCAGCGCATAAATAATAATATTATAAGAGAGTAAAGAAAATTCTTGACACTGTTGAATGAAATTATATTTCAAAGAGAATATTTATGTTTATAAGAACGGATTTCACATTGAATTTTATTAATACGGAAGCTATAATCTATACAGCCATGAGATAGACTATTTTGTAGAAATTTGGCGAATAGTTAAAAATTGTTTAAAACTTACACATTTAAAAAAATATTGATACCGTTGAGAAAGCTCACAATCCCAATAAATCATGCTTGAAAATTAACTATGGGAAAATAATAATGACTTTACCAAAGGGCAAGAGAAGTGAGAAAAACTTCTGAAATGAAGTAAAATAAGCGTAAATGTACGTAACTTTTGTAAGGTTGTTTGAATACGTAATAGTAATGTGTGGTGATATGAAGTGACACGCATAAGGGGAGTGCAATATAATAAACCACAGGGAAATTATTACTGTAAGTGAATTTATGCTCGTCATGATGTATAGTTTAAAAACAATTTTATTAAAATCCTTTATTTATTCAAATACAATAAAATAAAATTAGTATCAAGAAATGTAACGCATTAATAATTTTTGTTCACTGCTGTGGCATTATAATCTACTCCAAGTTACCCGTGATTCGGTATGTAAACAGTAAACCACCATGAATTAAAACATTAAAAACATAATTTTAGCTTCGCAAAGCTCCAAGATAGATAAATGCCTACGGCTTACCGGCGTAGGATCTCTGCCACAGAATCGAAGCAATGCCTGGTTCATCCGCCCGCGCGTTCTTCCGCGACGCCTTTCCACGACCAGCTCCTCTCCGTCAGTTCAAACCAAAAGGTACCTCTCCCGCTTCCTCTGCCTTTCTAGCCTTTCAGTCCTCCTCTCTCTTATTTTACGTATATTTCCCCTTAGAGGTGGAAATAGTACCACCAGCCAAATCTGGAACTTCCTAGAATTCCTCTTATTCGCGGGATTCTTTTAGCCGGAAAGTCTTTTGACGCTTTTAACAGACTAACATTTCCCTCTTGAAGTCACATTCAATGTTAACTAAATATTAAAACCAATTGAATCAAACAAGAAAAGTGGGACATAGTGAGATGGATAAAATCCTTCTCATTCATCTTAAAATGAATGTAATATATATTGTTTTAATGATAAATTCGTCAGTAAAGTAATGCAATGAAAAAAAATTGTCTGCGCTGAAAGTTGTGAGTGATTGAAATATTAATCTTAATATATATTATTGCTGCTTTATTGCACTAAAATATGCAATCAAATTCTAGGTATTTCATTTAAAAAATGAAAACAGTTTTCATGATCTCAGAAATTTTTGAATGGATTATTCAGGTCTCTAATCCCGTGAATGAAATATTTTGAGACGTATAGGCTGTCTCTAGACAAATTAAACGTTTTTCTCTGTTGATAATTTGTAAATGATAATGCGGGTGTTATTATTTAAAATTATTTTAACAAATAATTTGTACTTTGAAAAAGTAATAATAATTTTATTTATATGAAAAAGAAAAATTTCATTAATTGGTCCTGCGCACTATTAAACTTATGCATATTAATTAAAGGGGACGATTGTTTTATTTTCAAAGGATTTCTCATGGTTAATTACTGGGGTAACAACGTGCAGCAGTGATTTCACGTTCGTGACGAACCAGTCACATCTTCTCAGAAATTCCAGAATTTCTGCATAGTAGTTTTCCTTCTTCCAGTCTCATACTTGCAGGTCGTCAGTGGATTTACCGTCTGTTGACTGAAGAAAACTCTGGACCTCCTTCTAGTATTCCTCCTTCTACACTCCAACAACAGTTACTACCATTTGATTTCAACTTAAAGCAAGTCCGAAGGTCCGGTCTTCCTTGCTCGCTCTTCCTACTAACTCAAGAGCAACAATTCTCACCTCCCTTTCCACTCTCTACCAACACTGTCATTAATTATATTTTCTCTCCTCTTTCCACGAATTCCTGTTCCCTTCTACTTTGGAGCAACACTGCCGCTCTCCTTCCTAGCCCTTTCAACATCTTGATCCACTTTTTAGCTTCCTCCTTCCTTTCAACGTCTTTATCCACTCCGTTTTCTTGCTATCACAGCTATAATCTTTATCTACACCCTTTCAAAGGATAAGCGCTACCCCACGTGGCGTGTGTTCGCCAATCTTTATACGTTAAGCGCGGGAACTTTTACTGAAGAAAGGAATAATGTCATTGAGAAATTTTGAAGAGTAGACGTGCCTTCAGAAAAACAAGAATAATCTTTTGTAGCCACAGGCACACACGTTTTTAACTAGGCACCCTGGCACCCGGGTAAGTCCACCTCTTGCATGCCTATCTCCAAGTTAGCATATTCTTGCTGAATTTCGATAATTTAAAATCATGTGAAAGATATGTGAATAAAATTAGGGAGGGGTCCTACTGCGCTACAAATTAAAATAGAAAGGATGACGTGAAATATAATGGTACATAAATATATTATGATTGAGAAGTCACTTGCCAATGAACTAGTTATGAACAGTTGACAGATCCAAACTGCCAGAGAGACAGATGTCAGTTTAAGCCGACATTTGTGAGCAGGTTGGTATTTGTGACGATATTCTCGGTTATTTTCACGTGAATAATCGCTCGATTCAAAGGGCCAATCAAGATATGATCCAGCACTGACAGTTTACGAGGTGCGGCACATCTAAAGAGGTCATCAGGTGTCACAATCTGATGGGTACGAACCACAAATTGAGGCCCAAATCACCAAAGGAAAAAAAATCGTTTTGTAAAATGTTAATTGTGGGATTATAATTAAATGTAATGTCTGTTAAAATCGTTTATTTTATTTGATAAGAAACATTACAATATATGTCAGTTAATAGTATTATCAATTTCATTTAGTCGGAATTACATTTAATGTGTGTCGATCAATGGATTACTTAAGTAACTAATGGACAATTCCAATTAAAGAGGTTTACATTATGTCGTCTGGCAACTAGTTTTAATGAGGCTGTAATTCAAGTACTGACTTTATGAGCCTACATAAGAGAGAATAGTTTCTCTTAGCTCATTTTATAACCTTTTCACAACTGTTTCGACATGACTCAAAAACGCACTGGAACGCATGAGATTATCCAGAATATGAGTGCAGATAAATATTGAATGAAATGCCTGTGGTGTGATTACTCAGACGAATACAAATCGCTAATTGTGAATTGAATTTAATAATAATTACCCGTTGAAATAAACGGGTTTCCTTTTTCTGCGACGGAGACCGTTATTGTTGTTTCTGCTTTCAGAAGACAGAGTCTAAGTAACTGTTTATTGCCAAGACTGTCTTAATTTCGATGCTGGAAATGTTCTCGTGAATTGTGCGCCAAGATTAAGAGACAACAGAGCAATTTATATAAATTACTGCCCGTCACACAATAAACTTCTTCAGATAGAATCTTAATTTTCCTTTTCATTAAAATCAAAGAATATTGTTAGCATATTAAACGTTTATTGTATTTTAATGTAATTAATAACCATGCTTCAATTGACTGAATCATTAATTCAGACATAAGTGGCTTAACCCCTGTAATTGTAACTTAAAGGCAATAGGAACAGTGAAGACAACAATAAGTATTTGAAGTATGAATAGAAAACAGTTTATATGAAACAACAATATACGTCTTGGGAAACATTTGAATTTAAATTTTCTGCATGGAATGCTTACCACGCACTGCAAAATATCAACACGGTCACTTATCTTAAGTTTTAAAGCTAGCATTGCAATGAGGAAAATAACTGAATCCGTGACATAGAACAAGAAATAGTTTCACGTTAAAAATTGTAATAAAAGCAAAGGCCCTGTAAACTATTTTTGTGTTCAGTTATAAATTGATTCGACAAAATACGCTAGGAATTATTTTTAATTTAAACTACTTCCCTTTTTGTAAGTTGGCACAACGTGGTATAGTAATATATTTACAATTTCGTGTATCCAACTGCTTAGTTTCTCTTAGGAATGATTACTTTATACAGTAATACATTTCAAACAGATAAGAAATGCTTAAATGGTAGTTCATTATAAACAGACTTTAGAAGAAAATAATGGAAAAATTTCGTCGGGGACCGGGAATCGAACATTACGATTATTAATATTATTTTCTGTAGAAAATAGAATCGCGACAGAATCTGGGACCTCCCGCTTACCGGGCGGCTTCATCGAGCCTGACAGCGGTAGTGTAGGAGAAATTGTAACAAAACTCGTTGAATGAGTTCTTACTCGTCAATTGAAAATAAATTTATTTCTGGAATCTTGACAGAAAAATCCCATACCTTTTTATCAGGCATGCAGAGAGGGGAAGATAAATTTAGAGTTTCCAGCGAGTTTTTTGCGTTTGAAGAGCTTAAATACCCACCCTTTGTTATTTAAATAGTGAATGGTAGAAACTCAATTTTAATTGTGCTACATAAACGGGCATTGTGCGAACATTAACAAATAGAGTAATAAGGACGAAGAGGAGATTCAGGAGATGGTTCGAGGAACAATATATTATATACGGAAATTCTCTCAAAATATTTTAATATAATTGTCTGACCGGTACTTCAGAAGTGTCGTCAGATATTACAAACCTTAGTGAAATAAGTGGGTGAGATTACTGAGACGATCTTTCCTATATTTTTATTTCAAACATGCAGTTCGAACACATGCGATTCAATTATTATGTATGATGCTGTGGGAATGGGAATAATTTTATTATTTCTTATGCGAATGATTAAATATATACGTATAAATGAAAGGTAATGGCGAAGAAGAGTAAAGTTTAATGTTATTCTTGACTACAGTCGTCATCAAAATAGTAGAGCCCTGAGTTTGAATCCTCACAGTGTCTATTAGGATTGATCTACGTTATTGTGACAGGTCTCATTTAGTGCAAAATTTAATGCCATTTTATGATATTTAAGTGAAATTTTTAAAAGAATTTTATACGGGAGTTTTGGTGATAAAACTAAAAAAGTCTGTTTTTTTGTCTTTCTTTTACAAGGCTTGACTTTGACAACTGATGGATGTCAAACTATTGTTTCAAACGGTCTGTAACTTTAACAAAAGACAGTGAAAACCATTCGAAACCTATCCGTAAAGTTTGAATCATCTGTGTTTCTCACGTTTTTAAAAATTAATTAATTTAGTAGACTAACTCTTGGACAGCGCATCGCAGAAGAGTGGAATAAAGCCTTTCTTATAGCGGTTGAAAGTAATAAATATAAAATATAAGCTTCATTGATGTTGGAAGGCTCCAAAATTTTGTACGATTTTTAAAAATGTGTAGGGAGAAAGAAAATGTTTATTAAGCTGGAGGGTAAAGTAGGATGGCACCCCTGCGCCCGACCTTTGTCCGCCGCTCTGACTGGTTGTTTTCCTGGAAACGACAAATTGCTCATACTGCTGAATACTGGCAAGAAAAAGTTCCAGTTGTTGACCTCCTTTCCAAACTTTAAGAATGTATGTGTGTGTGTGTTTCCTCAGTCAGAGTCGTCGGTAAAAATTTTGAGGGGTCTAACATCGTATGGTATGACACCTGATCAATCACTACAGTAGATTTGTAAGTGTCATGTTTTTTTCGTGATCACTAAGAGATTTATTTGGAGACACGTGCGAGGCAACAGCAGTATGAGTAATGTAATTTCCAGCAAAAGAACCAGGAAGAACAGCGGGGGCAGGGGTGCCACCCTACTTTATCCTCCAGCGTCAATAAACATTTTTTAACCCTACACATTTAAAAAAAATAATTTTTTTGGAGCGTTGCTACATCAATGAAGCATATAGTTTATGACTTTCAACCGCTAAAAGTAAAGCTTTGTACCACTCTTATGTGTTGCACTGTCAAAGAGTTAGCAGAGGACCATTAATTAATTAATTAAAAAAAAGTAAGACACACAGATGATTCAAACTTCGCGGATAGGTTTGGAAGGGTTTGCACTGTCTTTCGTTAAATGTTAAGATCGTTTAAAGCAACAGTTTGAAATTTATGAGTTGTCCACATCGAGCTATATGAAAGAAAAACAAAAACCCTCAGTTTTTTCTCCAAAACGCAAGTGTAAATGCTTAAAAAATTTATTTACATATCATAAAATAAAATAAAATTTTGCGTAAAATGAGATCTTTTACAACAACGTAGGCAATCCAAATGGGAAAAGTGGGGCTTCAAACACAAGGGGCTACTGTTCTGACGACATTACGTATAAAGAGTTCCTTGTAAATTTTCCTTCTTCTCAGGCAATGGAGGGTTTAATTATGGATATGTATTCTCTCGGACAGATATTTTAATAGAGTAGTAAAATGATTAATTGTCAATTACAAAGCTCCCCGGAGATTCCAGAGAGCGTTTTGTATACATAATCCAGAACACGTACTGGACCGCTTATCCATCATCCAATATGACGTATCATAAGACAATCAATCAAAGGCGTCCTGTCCACTGACAGCGTTCCTTGTACAGCGTCTTCTCCAGATCCATCTTCAACGTTCTTGTAGCATTATATTCTTCATAAACCTAAATACTGTCGCAAGGTCCTCTTGCCTCATCGACTCGCGTTTATCTCCTTTTCTATAAATCACTGCACTTGGACAATTCATACAAATATTCCCCACTTTACTAGTTTCATCATTTTCAAATACCGTCTATTTATTTAACATTTAATTTTAACACTAAAAATCCTGATGCAACATTTATATTAACTCAGTTCTATACAGTTTGAGATAATCGATAACAATTTTGCGACGACAGGAAGTTTGAGAAATTCTCTATTTAATATTTTTACAGAAAATTACCCTGAAAAACGTTCAACAGAATTACAGATACATTATCGCGTTTCCTTCACAATTTTGGGACTATTTCGGGTAAAGTATGTTGAGTACAGACTAATTTTTGTATTAGAATTAGAAATTTAGGATAAAAATAATTTCGTTAAAATATAAATTATTCAGATTTCTAGTATTTAAAGTTTTTTACAAGATATATGTATATACGTTTTCTATACGTTAAAAATGTATGTATTATTTTAAAAAATTGAGATAAGTAATTAAGAAATTGAAATATCAATTTATATTCTAAGTAAATTACTTTCTCCTTCAATTTATAATTCTCGTACAAATATTTGTCTGTTTTTAACATTTGAATAAGTGTGTGTTCTTTTTACCCAATGAAGTCCCAAAACTGTGGAAGAAATGCTGTAATGTATCTTTGTAATTGTGTTGAGTTATGAAGTATTTTTTCTGACTAATTGACTGTTTCATGTTAACTATAATTCCTATTTACATTGAATAAACTAAATAGAGGCTTACATGATAATATGAATGGAAACATAATTTATGTTAAAACGTTTGTAACTACGTCTTAATCTTTCGCCACAGCAGAATATTAACATATATTCATATAAAAAACTGACTTCTTTTTCTGATATAGAATTTAAAATATCGATTTGAAACCTTTTCGGAAACTAGTCATCCAATAGTTTATGTATAGAGTTCGATTCGCCTATCTGGATGAATAGTTAAACAATGCACAGTCTAGTAAAAATGAATTTAATTAAACGCCAAAGTTAGCGTAATTATACTTTTTAATTATTGTAACGTGTTCATGATATTTAAAACTATTAGGACTAGTAATGGAACCTGTAGAGTGATTCTAATTTTATTTGTGGCGAGTTATGTATCCTCGTTAATAACGTTAAGAGGAATCAATACAGCAGGCATGATAATATTTGGCCTTGTTTAAAATGCGTATAATGTATTTTTTCAGTATATTTAAAAAAGAGAGTACTTTCCGTTGAATTAAACCGCGGAAGTCCGCATATAATGACAACATGGAACTAAGCCATTGTAAGCAGGAAGCAATGTACGTAAATGAATTTTTCAAATGAAATGAGGCAACAGTTTCTTTGCTATACAAAAAATATATAGGTATTTTTTCCAAAAATATTTTATTTAACCACCATTAAAATGTTACTAAATACTGGAGTAAACCTCAAAACAGAGTTATTGACAACATTGCTTGGATGTTTCAGTATACAGATTTATTGGTTCAAGTTTCATTTTTGAAAAGAAGACCACAAAAATATATAACCTAATATTAGAGTATATGTTGAAAGTAATAGGCCGAATTGTTTTGCAGATACATAAAAACGTGTAATTGTTATTGAATATTGGACCAGTTAGTAAATGATAAATTAAAGTTATAGGGCAACAGATTATAGTATGAGTACAAAGGAAACATGTTTGTCTGAGACAGAGGAAGAGAGATATCACCTTTGGCTGGGAGGCGTGTCGTCTCTGAACATCAGGTAGAGACAATAAAATTAAGTTTTAAGATTTTGAATTGATAATATAATAAGGAGATAGACGATTAATAAATATAATATATTCATAGCAATTGACTGTGAAGTATATAGCAATGTATACTGGATAAATATCACCTCAACTCGAGTAAAACATTTTTTCCTAAAATTTTGGCAACTGTGTTCGACAATGTAGAGTTGATTGAAAATTAGTGTGAACTTCATTCATTTGCTAACATAGTATTTTATTTGGTTGAAAGTGAAACCACATAATAATCCTGAGGAAAAGAGTGATAATTTATGATCTCATCGGAGTTTTTTTATATTTCCTTAGAGCTGGGCATAAGAATACAATAAATAAACTAGTTATGTAGTTGTGAGATATAAAAATTATTATAAGATGCTAGAGAATATTTAGAAGGCAAAGTTTGTTTTTTATCAGTATATGCTGACAATTCATTGCGAGACAATTACAGACACGAGTTCTATGAACGTTCATAAGACTAACTTCTTTGGTTTTGATAATTGTTTGTAGCTGTAAGGAAATAATTGACAAATTAATGTTTTTCAACGATTTATTATAATTTATATTGACGTCACAGGTTTTATTGGCCACCTGAAGTTCTAGATCTACCCTCAACATCTGACGTGTCTCTAGTAACTATGGAAACCGAATCCTTTTTTTTCTCACCAATAACAGTGGAATGAAATGTTTTCTTCAACCAAAGAAAAAGGTTTATTAACCAATAACACTCATTAATATGGTATATATATATCTCTTAAACGGCCGAGAGAAGTAAATAAAGAAGCGACTTGATTTTTTTTTTGGTTAACAGGCTACATGAGGGTGATCCTGAAACAGGCAACTCCCCTTTAATAGCATAGGAAGGGAATTGAAAAGGGGGGATGCGGAAGGTAGAGCAAGGTAGCCAAGGGTTAACTAGGGCCCCCGGGCTATGGTTTAAGGATCCTACCCGCATCCGTCGTTCTCTTCTTTTATATTTTGCAACCAGCTAAACACCCGCGACATCGCGCCGAAATAATTTTTTATTTTGCTCTAAAAACGAACTAACAGGTACAGAATTTTGATAAAGTTGAATTCATTGAATATATAAAAGTATGGTATTTATGATTGCTTCAGGGCAAACGTTATAACTAGCCAGTTTGGTTCTGAAACCCCATTTCTCAATTCCTTCCAATTTTTGCTATTATTTTAGAAGGGGAGGAGTTGCCTGTTTATCAGGATTACCACATGCCAGCTGTTAACCCCCCCCCAACTATATTTACATAAAACGAGGGCATTTAGTGAATATTAAAATTTACCTGAGGCGACAAATAAAATCAATTTACGTATGCATCGTATCGACGATCCAAAGGAGTTTATTATGCCTCTGCCAAAAATAGGGTAATTACGGCACGAATCCTACTTCAACAATAGATGGAGTGCAACCCGCATCCACTTTGGAGACTTTATTCCGCTTATAGGAGATATATATATTAATATTTCCTGCAAAAATATTGAAACGAAATATACATGAATATTTTAGTTAAGTCTTGTTTTAAATTCTCAAATTTTTCTTGAAATCCGCTGAGCCGTTTCGGAGCCTATTCGAGACAAACATACAGACATATAGTCAGAGACAATTTTTTTTATTGGTATAGATGATGTAGCGCTGACATATATCATAATCACAACAGTATTTATGATCCATATATATTTTTGAAACTTTATACAAATATTAATATACGTTTTACAAAGCAGCGGGTAACATTAAACGAAAATTCAGTGTAATGGTGAGAGTTGAAGGTAATATTTCCTAGTACGGAAAAAATATGCATCTAAATCTTAAAGGACCTGTATTTACAAACTTATTATTTCAACTTTTATATTATTCTGGAAAAACGCTTGCTGTTTTTATAACATCATTTGAATCCTATATTATTATTGCTATTGGGTTTGCTAATTTTTAGGGTTGACGGGAAAATAAATACTTTTAATTTATAGTAATAGTTTCAGTTACGTAAAGAGACAAACAATACCACAACGCGTTTCTGCAAAGATGTTATGAAAATTCTGTCTGCCGATAACGCCAACTCATTAATAACGATAAATAAAGTTGATAGAAAGAAGTGGTGCACATAAAATCGTTTGTTTTCTATTCATTATTGTTTCCATTACTCATGGGTTGAGGAAATAGGATACGTCATCCATTACATCAAGTAACAAATAAAAATAAGTTCAAATTAAAATAAGATATAACTAACACCAAAAAAAAGTTAAATCCGTAAGTAGAGTAAAGATGAAGAATAAAATAAGCGGAAACGCGAAACGCGCAGGAAAATCCACAAACACGCATAAAAATGGGAATTTTACTTATTGGAGTTGAACGACGAGGTGTCTGACCTTTCGCAGTAGTTATTGGACAAGTCCCATCTGGTCGGAGAGTCAAATTTAGTGTAATTTATTTACGTTTATTTAACGTAGTTGCAATACATAACTGTAATAAATTTTATGTCTCTTCGGTTCCGAGGAGCGATTAAATTTCTGCATAACTGGTATATATTTATATTAATTTTAATTCTGATAAAATGAGTGAAAATGTGCAACAAGAATTTCATTGCAGCATTGACAAATGCTGTTATATCAATTTTGATTTACCGTGCCGAAGTCAATTGCGCCCATTAAACGCTCGTTCACCGCGAGAGTAATAGAATAATTCAAAATTGCATTCGAGTTAGAGATGAATTTTAAATTATGCATTGTGCGCCTGAAAAAGTTTGTGTGAAAGTACTCTCAATTTGTGATTAGCTTCGTCATAGAATGGCCATTTCTGCTTGTGTATTGAATGTAGTATAAAATGAGAAATAATTAACTGGTCTTTGATAATATATTTATCTGAATAGCATCAAAAAACAGTCATCGTCAATATGCAAAGCTTACTAATGCCATTTCATTTGGGAGCCCCATTGAAGTAAAATAATGATTTATCATTCGTATTTTATTTGAAATATGGAATAATAAAAGCGATTTTTGCTTTGCCAAAAAAGTATGTAAGTAATTTAGATAGTCAAAATCTAAACATTGGAGAATCTATTTTACATCGGATTTTGTTTCATAGATATTGATTACATTCTAGGAACTTTTGCGATATTTTTGTAATTTGTCATTAATTTTTAAATCATAAGCATATTTGTATTAATTGCTTTGAATCTTTTTTATGTCATAAGAAAATAAAAATGTTAGGTTAACTTATTGCTGGTAGCTTATTGTCTGTATTATTGACTAAATATAACTTCGTTGGATAATTTACACGCTATGCAAAATATTTTCTTTTTTTACTATGAAATTTGATAACAATGGTCAGTATGTAATAGATAAATTATAAATATTCCGGTATTTTGTACTATCTAGTTGGGTAAGGCCTTGATAAAAATTTATAAAAGCATCCCAACTATGCAGTTTTTAAGAATTTCAGACCCAACTTTATTCTCTGAAGACCAAAGGTTTTACAATATTGGCCAATTTATTGCTTACTTATAGAAGCCACTTCCAAAGTTAAATTTTTTTCAACCTTCCCAATTTTTTTAACGACTGTCATTATGTAATTTTGTCGAATATGCTCAATTACAATGTTTTATTAGCATAATTATTACTTAAACAACAAAATTTTACTTTGTACCACTCCAATTAAATCTGAGATCTTACAATGTAATTTAATGGGTGTCTAAAAGAATAAAAATAGAATCGTACAATAGAAAAGCAAATAACATGCCATTCCTTCGTTTTTAAACTTTCAATAAGTAAAGGTACAAGGCCATTTTGTGGAATTTAAAATGGCGAAATAAATAAAGAGAATTTAAAATGGTCAATCAAATAAAGAATATTTAAATAATACTATTTTTGGAAACTAGTGTTAGTTTCGAGTACCAGTGCAAAGTCGTAGAAATTTTAGGCAAGGAAGCAAACACCAAAATAGAAATTAAAGAAGAAATATTAAAAATTTTGTAAGAAAGATGGAATAAAAGGAGAAGGGTGTACGAAATTCTACCTATCGTAAGAGAAAGATTACAGTTTAGACACGTCAACCTAACCAAGGATCTTATACATTTTATTACCGGTCACGCTCCATACAGACAATATCTGGAAGAATAAATAGCAGACCGGACAATCTATGTGTCTGTGGAGAGAGAGGAACATCGGAACACGCCATACTGGAATGCACCAATTATGAGGTAGACAAGACAATAAGAGAAACCTTAAGAAAAGAAAGACTATGGGAAATAATAAGAAACCCACCACTCACCGCGGCTCTAGAAAATTTGACAAATCAGATATCCGCTATAGAACTGACAAAATATAGGACTCTAAAAACATACTCTTAAATACTAAATAATTAGTCTCAATATACTCATCATCGGACCGGACTCTCAAATCCTGGACCCGAATGAGTATAAAGACCAAAATATAGACATCATAACATAAAATAGCATAAATTATAGTAATAGTAAGATTAATCAAATAATTAGATAACTCTGCTAATACAAATTATGAAAAATTATGAAAAACCAATAGTATAAAAAATAAAATTAACATTGGCTAACAGTGGCAATAACAATAAAGTCATAAATAATTAAAGTATAAAATTAGTAAAATTTTGATCCTACAACTACTCGACCAACGCTTCATGGAGTCCGGAAACGTGGGTCGTAACCGGAAAACCTGAGTTATTCCTCAAACAAAATGTATTAAAGTGGAAAGGCAGGAAGGATGGAATGTCTTTAGGACGGTTTTAGCTCCCAACCTTCATAAGAAGGATGAGGAGACAAAGAAATTAAGAATTCTTACCTTCAGTCTCTCCACGAAAATAATACAATAAGAAATAATAAATTAGTGAAACATGATCTTACATGCTAAAACAAATTTTAAATATACACGTATACTTTTATTATTGTATTTATACATATCTATGTAAAATAGTATCAACAAAAGAAAATATTGTTAAAAAGACCTGTTATTGAATCTAGAAAACAGGTCAACTATTAAAATAAAAAATTAAAAAGTACTAAAACTTGTAATTGACAACTGGGGATTATGAGTTTTTTAATTTAATTTATGACAAATTTATTACTTTAACATTAAAAATTCTTTTATTGCTGTAAATTGAGATAAATATAAATTTATGACCCATAAAATTTCACGGCTATCTCAGATTTAAAATACAGCAAGGGACAATATATATGGGCGTTTTTGTTGTGTATTTGTCATACGCATTTTGATGCGGTGGCACTGACACACCTGGATTGTTGTATTCGTAACCAGCTCCATCCATTGTCGGCACAGCTAGATTTCGTATCTCCTTCCTTGTTTCTGGCGATGATTACGTGGACTGGGATGAGTTCGTCTCGCTGCCTTCTCTTCTCTCAGTTTGTATCAAGAGATTAAAGACAAACTTCTCTCAGGTATGATATAATCGCGACCAACTATTCTCGCCTCTCTCTGATGCTACGGACAGACTAACTTGTTGATTGGAGCAATCTCGTGGCCCAACTCCCACACTATCTGCTCAAAGACTCGAGCTAGACTTTATCTTCGCGCCTGACTTTGTCCAACTACTACATTCTCTTCTGACTGCCTGCTTCTTCAAATATTCATCCCAACTGACTTTTCTTCACCTTTCTTTCCTCCAGTTCAGTTCTCATACCCCCACCATGAGGGCGGAGACCAGATCAAATGACCCCCCACCACGCCGCTTCCATCAAATTTGAAGGTTGGCTGTCTGTGGTCAATCAGACTTCGCGAAGGGAGAAATTTCCGTGGTGTAATGCCCTGGCAGTAAAAACCCCTTAATCTCTTATGTTCATGATTTCGCACAATTCGGACCCCAATGGCATCGAAAGAAATTTTGTCACCAATAGGAATTTGTCAACTATAACGATTCTGCTAACGATCGCAATTAATTGAATAAAATCATAATTAACGACTTACTTCATTACAAAATATTTAAGTAGAGTTTTTTACAACTCAGAATACCGTTTACTATTATGAATTTATTCAGAAAATTGTAGCTTATGCTGGTTTTACAGACCCTAGATAAAGATATTTCTTCATAATTCGTTCAATTTTGGTTTTGGTTTGATGAATTTTCTATAACAACTTACTAAAAACCTTTTTGGCTTACTTCTAGAAATAAGATATAAAATTCATGCACTTTTATTTGTTAATGAGTATTTTTGATTACTAATTACGACCTTATATTCTTATTCAACAAAACATAAAAGACTAAGGGTTGATTTTTTGAATGGAACATAATATATATTCTATTTTTCTCATATATTTTAATAATTAAGTTATATATAATGTTTTAATATAAAAATAATACAAATTTCGGTTGAACAATATTTAAAATAAAACAATTTAAATCGAATATACCTTTTGTGGGGTAAATTATCGTAGGGTGATGTAATTGCAATATTTAATTTTGTGGTATAATAATTTAAGAATTTCTCTGATAGAAAGTTTATCTATTTTATTCTTACTTGTTGTCCGGAATTTAGTTGACCTCTTGGCCGGAAACATGTAACCATGAATTAATGGCAATGAAGACCACTTGGCTTTCGTAAACGAGAAAAATCACATTTTCTTATTTTAAAAAAATCATCAAATTATATTTTGACGCCTCTCGTTGCACCCATACTCCCATTCCTCCGTCCAGCTTTCAAATTTCAGCCATAATGTCTCACTTATCCATAATTTAATTGCTTCACAACTGACACCCACTCTCCGCTCTCAAATTCTGTTAACTATATTTCCTTATAAAATGAACCCTCAACATGTTAAACTTCTTTTGTCCTTCCTTGGCACTCCTTCACGACTTTTTCCTTCTAGAATATGCATCAACCGTCTCCATCCTCCAATACTGTGAAATATCCTACTGCGGACATTCTCATAAAAAAAATCAGTTTATCACGCCCCGAGCGACCCTTTGTTGCTTCTCAAAATGCCTAACAAAACATTAAATCTTGGGAAGTATTAAAATTTTAAATAAATTTAGGGAATTTTATTTTACTATCTTCACAACACACACACACACACACACACACACACATATATATATATATATATATATATATATATATATATGAGACACCAGAACACGTGTTTTTCAGTTGCACGAGATTTTCGTATGGGAGACGAGCATTAGAAAGTGATATTGGAACCTCAATAACACCGGATGATTTGGTACCCAATATGCTGCTCTCACCTAATACCTGGAATAAAGTAAGTGCATATGCCTCTACAGTACTTCAAAGATTAAGGCATTACGACAAAGAGAGAAATAATAGTGTTTAAATAAGAGAGTGAGCTTGACGCTGCGACTGCTTCCTGTGAAGTAATGTCTAACGACGGTCCCACAGGAAGATACACAGTCATCGTTGGAAAGGGAGGTGTTTTTAGTGGGTAGAATCCCACACTACTATCCAGTGCGGACCCTGAGATAGTGTCTTTAGAAGATTTTCACCTGCCCTCGCAAATATATATATATATATATATATATATATATATATATATATAAGTAAATACAAATCATCAGTAATTTCAATGCGTTTTGTTGAAATATTGAGGAAATTTCACATGTGAAACTACGATGAGATGTTCTTTTTAATAATAAAAGGCCACTTTAAATGTCAGCCTTTTTAACGTTATAAAATATTAAAAGTTTAATTAACTTTTAATATTTATTATAGATAACACAGAGATTTTATAGGTTAGATAATTCTTGAAACACCAAATTACGATCTCAATATTCCTCTCCTTTATTTCAATCTATATTCTCAGGAGCTTTCGCCTAATTGCCATATTAATCTTTATGACAATCATACATCAGTTACATTCAATCTATTATATCATAATTTCTGTCAAAACATCTCATACAAACCTGGATAATTAATTGCACATGTCAATTTTTAATACTTGTGAGTTGATAGCACTGGTCATATTGAATTGATAATCCTCAGATACTTGTACAACTATTCCTCTACATTACTCAGATTTTCCAAACTAGACTACTATACATTCGATCTAATGGAACCTCGATCCCACTGATCGATATTACTAACTAATTTACAATTTGTTGCGTACTCCTATTTAATACCTCGAATTTTACATTATTTCAATTACTTTTTACTTATTGATCACTTTATAATATAACTAATACTACTTATTTTTCCACATATTCTATATATTATCTATTAAATTCGCATTAAATGTTCCCCGCATCCGTTTTTTTATTCATCACTGATTCTATGTTAAATTGCACATACAACCCTTCTAGCAGCTCTCTTTTGTATTTTCATTTTTCCACTTGTATAATCTCATACTCTACCCAGCTGAATTTATTCTTATTTTTAATTAGGTGCATAGAAAGCGCTGTATTAGACGAATGTATAGTAGACTGTTTTGGAAAATCTAAGTAATGTATAAGTATCTGATGATTTTCAATTCAATATGAATAGTGTTATTAACTGACAAGTATTAAAACTTGACGTGTACATGTACATGCTAATTGTACAGTGCTAGATCCAGGCTTGTATGAGATGTTTTGACAGAAATAATTATAATTGATAGAATGGAACTGATGTATGATTTTTATAAAGATGGCAATTAGCCGAAAGAACCTGAGAAGGTGGATTGAAATAAAGAAAAGGAATATATGAGAGCGTAATTTGGTGTTTCAAGAATTACTTAATTAATTTTTTAAAATATTAGATTGAACATTATTACATACTCGACTTCAGGGTGTTGATTACAATTGTATTTAATTAGATAACGAAACATCCAATGTTGGAACATTTTATATTAAAAGTAAGTTAATCAAAATCCAAGTTCATAAATATTTTGTTCTTAGGGAAAAAGGTAACTTGCATTAGCAGAATTTTCACCTGTGTTGGTTGTAATGAGAACTTAGCATAGATGAATGTGGCAATCCTGGGATAGCATGGCGTCGCGTAGCAAACCGCAAACTGCATTGTGTGGACCGAGGTGACATGTTGCCTTCGCCTGGACACTAATGGCCGGCGAAGGCTCTGAGCAAGGAAGAGCAAAAACAGCGGCTCTGTCCTCGTAGCAACGACGCACCATAAAGTCCGGCAAACAAAGACGTTGAAATACGCACACTCCACAATAGGTAATTTCACGCGAATACTATGGTAAAATACGGGGATTATTAAATATACCAATTACCCCATACTGATTGTGAACTAGACTACCAAGCAAGGAAATTATTTTATATATAATCAACTACTCACACACACACAAATAGTACGTGACCTATTTAGTTTTCTTTCTAATATTATTTGTGAATAATAAAATTACTTACGTTTAAGTAGACCCTACTATGTGTATTGAGTCTGCAAATTCTAATATGATATTTGTCCTTTTTCACCTTATTACGCTGCTATAGGAAATATTTACGAGATATACTTACAATACATTACTAAGTAATTCTATGAAATACTATAGAAAAACCTTATCTGATGTTAAAATATAATATGCTAAATTTAAAACAACTTTGTTTGAAAGGCTAAAGATACAATGTGAAAAGGTCAATATGATTTCTTAATTTGTGTTTGCTGCGACAAAGATGAATATTGCATATGAATAAATTACCTCCCCCCCGCAGTCCCAATAGAAATATCTGACAGTGTTTTGGACTGTAGGATATCGCTTCAGCCGACCTCCTGTGGTGTAGTGGCTAGCGTGGCTGCCTCACAATCCAGGGGTCCCGGCTTTGAATCCTTGCATGGCTTGGATGTTTGTGTCGTCTTGGTCACGGAGAGACTGGGACTAAGACTGACCACGTGTCACTTCATATTCGGAATGGGTCATGCAAGTTGACAGTCCGCAGTCGACCCGGTAGGCCCAGGCCCTCAATGGGCTGCAGAGCCGTTGAAGAAGAAGGATATCGCTTCAATAAATTCTTGTACTAATTTAACTACTTTATAAGAAAAATGTCAAGTGGTCGTCGTCTTATTGCATGAATACTAGTTCAAACCAGGCTTTGCCTTTGTGCAAAGAACATCACCATTCTCGCAACGGTTTACCCATTCTTCTGGAATTCCCTTAACATTGCTCGCTCAATATTTGCGGAACGCACAATTTATCATCCAAGTGTCTGGTCCCGCGATTCAATTCTGGGAGTACATGTTGGTCAAATAACAGTCTCTAAACTTCTAATTGAATATTTAATTTTTAGAACATTTCGTTGTTTTGTAACTTCGGCTCATAAAGCTGCCTTATGACTTCTGATGTTCTGTGGTGCATGGGTAACCAATCATTTTTTCTCTAAGGTTTCTTTAAAATTTTATGACTCCGACGGGTTGAAGTAAAATGTTAAAAAATACAGTGGGGAATAAGAAACATATCTAAATAAAATTAATTCAGTTTTAGTTTGGGTATAATTAATTAAATTTCCTATATATAATATGATTGGGATGAATAAATCCCGTATAAAATTTCAGATATTCAATTAGAAGTAATAAAAATAATGTGTTAATAATAATTTTTAGAATTCTGAATTTCCCCTGACGGAAATATTATTATGCATATTTTAGTCAACACATATGGGACAAATGAGTAATATAAACTATAAGTAAGTGGACGGCAGTGAGAAGATAATAAACAAACATAATACCCGTGCGATTGTAAAAAATGAAATTATCTTTGAAAATTGAAAAAAAATTAGACGGTCACTAGATTTACTAATAATTTTCTATTGGTAGTTTGAGAAAACTATCATGTCATAATCAATATTGTATTTTATTTACAATTTGACTAATATCAAAACTGCGTACATCATAAGTGGTAGAAATTATCCTGTAATAAGTAACATAACGCAGTTATTTCTCCAAAACATTATATAATTTAATAGACATTGGCGAAAAGAAAAATCGTAAATAAACTTTGAATGCAGTAGATACAATTAAAATATTTGAAAATTTAATATTGCTCCTGCAACGTCCGAGGCCGAAATGAGTGAAAACAGTGGCAAGAAAACGGATCGCAAAACCTCACATTGTTGTAACAGAATATTTTTTAACTATATACAAGATTTAAATTTCAAATATTCCAGAATGTACAATCAATAATGAGTCATTATTTAAAAGTTGTGTATATGTTTCTAAATTTGAAGGATTAAGATTTGATTTCAATCTAGAATTATAATTAATTTCTATCTAAAATTTTAACATTATTCCAATATACTTGTTTATTTTGCACAGTCTGTTTACATATTGACTTTTTTAAGTTTTTTATATGCTCTTTAATTTTTGTTTGAAGCTTGCGCTTAGTCTAATCAATATAACAATCTTTTACTGAATTTTATACACGACACTGTGTTTATTTAAATTATAAAAATATCTAAATATTACCCTAACACCGGAATTGGGAAGCAAATTAATTGATTTACATTTCATTTTCAGTAAATAAAGTAAAAAAATGAAGCCCATAGATTTTTTAATATTATTAATTGTAGTTGAATTATTTTGAAAAGTTAAAGAATATTTAGTTCTCAGTATCTACAACATACCAAGTTTATTTATTAATTTGTATTCAATTATGTGTTAAATTTTCATGAGGAAAGAACTGAGGAGGTCCCTAAAGTGGGGGGCGAAAAGTGTTCAAATTCATTTGAAGACATTTCTGACTTTTGGTCGTTCTTAGTGTTTTATTTATAAATGATTAATAAGTATTAGCAACCATTATAATTGATAGTAGACACACCAGATACAATTAGCAGTATAATAGGAGGTTTTTATAAATAAACTCACAACAAGTCTGCTAGTAAAATGTAAATATAACCGAGGGGGTCAGCTAACAGCTCCGCGTCCTTTCATTATTTTCATTTCAGCGGGAAATTGTTTCAAGTTTTTTCATTAAGCAAAATAGGTTCTGCTTGTATGCTTTAGGATGTTACTGGAAGATTTACTGAAAAAAGAAAAGTTTAACGGATGAGAAGTATGAAATTCTACATAGTAACGCGCACTGATGCATCCGTTATGCAATGGACATAATATTAGATTATTCTGAAGAGCCTCTTGCAGTTGTAGCAGTGACAAGCTAGAAACATATTCATGAAATGAGTTCAAGAGGATGTGATACTTTAACCGTTTACTACTGAAACCATGCCGTGCATCGCGCGGTTGCCTACCTAAGTTATGACAGAGGGCGTGACCGGTTACGTACTACAATTTGCAAGCAATGGCACACGCGGCAGCAGTTAAATTTGCAACGTCATGTCAGACTGCTACCTTGTCATCACCAAAGTACTGGGCTTGACGGACGAGTTTATTACAAGTCCGAACGATCGTCTGCAAGCTGTGAATGACGCTGGCTATAAAACATACAAGCCACGACTCCGTGAAGGGGCAGTCACGAATCTCAAATCGAAAACGTTGAAATCAGTGATACGTCGTATTATTATGACTGCAATTTTCAATTTCTCATACATTGTTATTGCTTATAGAATAATATGTTTAGGTGTAATAAACTGGATGGAGTCCGGGAAATATTTTAATTTTTCTTTACTGACTTGGAGTCAAATTACTGTTATGGGACATGGGTCAAACAAAATATTATTTCCTAAAATAATAAAAAAACACTGCATTTTGTTATTTTTCATGGAACACCCTCAAAACACGATTTTTACAAGTTTTAATACTTCAAACTTTAAGAGAACAATTTTTTATAAATATTATTTTTAATACAATTATTTAAATATAAAACAAAAAACACTTAAAATATATTTCTAGTAATAATTAAAATTTATATAAAGCTGTGTCCTTTCCACACAGATTGCACAATGAAAAGGGATTTCTGGGCGTAATGGTTAATGTTGTGGATAGTTAAAATTAACACAAAAACTTGTTAAATTCAATGAAACAATAGTTTACAGTAAAATGTACAACAAATTTAATTAAAATTATTTATTTCTGTTTCGTTTATTAGAGCTGATCTACGCATAGCATAGCTGAGGGGTCAATTGTTCCATTGACCGCTGCGTGGATATCTTCGAGAGGTGTGTGTGTGTGTGTGTGTGTGTGTGTCTGATAAAAAAAGCAGAGTACGGTGTGTATGGAGAAGTGGAAGTACGAGTAAGAAGACAGGGTCCACAAGTTGGTGGTAAATAAATGTATTTTGCGTAATATTTTGTTTAGGTTTGTGTGTTCTATAGCGTTTTAAAAATGGAAGAAGTGCAGGAGGCTATTACGTGTGAAAGGGTAGCTGAGAAGGCAGAGGACTATATGCTCAAGCAATTGACCCTGTTAATTAATAAGAAATTTGATGAAAAAAAGGAATATCTTGATGACATAGTTAATAGTATTAAGGAAATGCAGATAGATTTGAAGTCTAGTTTAGAAAGCGTAAAGGAAACATTAGAAAATATAGGGGAAAGAATTAATGCACGGTGGAAAAAAGGGGGTGAATCACGCGATAACTGCCACGACTCCGATCAGCTGGTCATACATGAAGGTGTATATAAGGAAGAATGTGTAAATAGTAGTGTTAAGCAGATAGAGAATATGGTAGAATTAAAAAGTGTTGTAGATTTTAAGGTTAATGATATACGAAGTGATTTTAAGCTGGCTAAGCATTCATGTGCTAAGAATGCTACAGTTCACTTATGATATCGGAATAATATTTACTATCTTTCTCTAAAATTTTAGTAATTTTCCACCAAAATTGTGGTTATAACAAATTGTATTCTTTAAATGTTTTTATATATTAAGGTTTGTAAACATATTACTAAATTTGTTATACTTGTGAACCTGAAACGATTAAAAGAAAACCAACTAGAATCGGTGCTACTTATTATATTATAAAATTATTTCTTACATTACTAAAGAAGCCAGTAATTTCACTTTTAGTGCCAGTTATAATAGATAAAAGTTTCAGCAGAGTTCCCAATGATGTTCCGAAAATACCTATTGCTGAAACACTTCCACACAATCTTTTTTCATATTTACCTACATATTACTATATATATATATATATATATATATATATATTGTAACACATCAGTTACAGCCTTAGCTTGAAGGCGGCAAAGTCGACCTCACAAACGACCAGAATACATTGTGGTTTGTGACGTATTTGCTAACGTAAGAGCACGCGGGAAAAAGTGTAACAATCATGTGTACACGTGATTTCTTGCTGTGGTTCCAAGGGCCTGCGAGCGTTAAGGCTAAGAATATGATTGGCTTAGAAGGTATCACGTGCCCTTCTCGGAAAGATGGCGTAAGCCAAGAGTTGTAGTAAAAGTCAGTTGACGGCAAGATGTGATGGAGGGAGGACGTGGTTTTGGGGGGTCGCGATAGTTGCGACCACGTGATCGGACTCGGCTAACAAACAAGTGGGTTTAGGTAGGGATAAAAGCGGAACCCATATAAAACGGGAGTTAATTTTTGTCGACGAGTATCGTGGATTAGTGTCCGGCGAGTGTGTATGATCGATTAGAACTTTGCATTGTGAAATGACAACGCCCTGGCTTCGATAATACATTCTCGTGTCTCTGATTAATTAAAGTGTTTATTAATTGTTTACATTTTGTGTATTTTTTTTGTATAAATACCTGGCGCCCTATCATATCCTATTTCGAGGAGTCGAAGTATCGTAGTAAAGCTGAGAACCCGTATTGGAAGTGGACGGGAACGAGGTTGTCGTTTCAATATATATATATATATATATTGTTGGATAATATATATAAGTTTTTTTGATTCTATTAATTGACAACTCGTTGTTCCGTTTCTTCAAGTGTTTTATATAATGATTGACACTTGTATTAAAACCTAAGAACAGAACTTTTAGACACTAACTGCTACTACTTTGAATTAAATTAATAGACGCATAGTTTGCACTGAAAATACGAATTATTCGTTTGTAAATTGTTTTATTAGTTATTTGTATGACTACTAACTAAGTGAATAGAATATGAATGTGCATTATTCAATATAACGAATTAACCTTAATATGAATTAAAATTACTGACATTTGTTTTTGAAGTTTACTATGTATTTAATCAGTAACGGCTATCAAGATTCTATATAAAAGCAGCCAATATGTTAGGTAAAAACGCAGTATATATATTTTCGATTACAATGTTATTTTATGACGTTTTGTCCGTCGACAAACGTAATCAAATTCGTTCTGAAGTGAACTGAAAACAATCATATTTATAAACAATTACATAGATTGTAGGAAAATATAAACATATAAACTGTTCAGTTTTCATTTAAATTATTAAAATATAAATAATACTGACTTACACTTTGAATGGATACAAATACAATTTAAGTTTTAATAATTTAATTAAGTACTGTATTACGACTCTCTATAACTCCAATTTTTGTTAACACAACTCGGTAGTGCAAATGCAATTCTGAAAACACTGACGCTAGGAAAGTTCAGTGCAGGATGTGCTGTAGGTCATGAAAGGCATCCGTTAAATGTAATAGATAATCTCTATATACTGTTCGTGTGAATACAAATAATGTTTTTAACAATGATAGTAACGTTCCGGGGAAGTTCCTCCTCAAAACGCAATACTTTCCTTCCTCTTCCCCTATCCCTACTGCGCATCTAAACATACACGAACTGTACCTCATTTATTTTGTGTTTCAACTGTTATGATAGTGAAAGCTTAGGATAAACGTCTCAAGTTAGTTGGTCAAACGCTTGTTTCATATATATTTATATTTCACCAGATATTTAAAATATAACTGTATTACCAATAATGAAAATTAATAAGTAATAGAATTGGAACGTATAAATGTAATGGAGGATATTGGAGGTAATACTTATATGAAGCCATTCCTAATTCTTTATAAGTAAGTAAAACGGTTCTTGATTCGAAGAGTGTTTACGCACATTGCCACCGCACACTATGTGCTCTGAACTGGTAAGTATTCACCCATGGGTTGACAATGAAACGTACATGAAGTATTGGTTTGTTATCACGCGCTTCATTGGTGAATCTGAGTGGTAATTACACGCTTTGAAGTCCATTATATATATGGACACAACATAGTTTTGTGAGTCGTAATGCAGTACTTCATTACTACTCCCGCAAATGGACGCTTCAGTGGAAGCTGGAACACACATACCATTAACGCCTTACACGAGCTTAAAATTGATGGTTACAAACTTATAAAGGGTTATAAACCTCTGTCCAATTTAGTGGATGCGGCATTAATTTATTTTACCGTAGTTATAATGGTATCATGCTCTGCAGCCGAGTTGCAGATTATCGGTTTAATGACGAAGTAATGCTCTATAATTGAGAAAGTATAACAAAAAAATGAAAGTGCACTTGTTTTCTTCAATGCGGGTATTAAATAGCTGTCTGCACCATTGTCACAGCTTCAGATTTTAAAGTCAACGTTATGGGTTTCCAGACAATGAAATTGTGCCACAGTGCATTGGAAAGGACGTTAAACCTGACATTATTATGTGTAATGTTATCGTCATTTCACGTAAGGCTCAGAGCCAACTACTGTCACAATTTCAAAGTGGAGGAGCATACAGATGATTTTATAGTTGTAACCATGTAATAACACTCTTGACATTCGTATGAACGTCGTCACTTATTGAATAGTTTTGTATATTTAAATTCTTGATTATTCGTTTTTGTGAAATTATTGTAAACAACATTTAATAATAAATATATCTTATTTCATTCCTTAAACACTGTTCATACAATTAACCCGATATTTTAAAATAGTATAATACAGTATACACGTTTCTCTCTAATATGCATTACTCTTCTATTATATACGACTCACTATACTAAATATTGGCACGTTTCTGAGGGATCGTGACATTCAATAACACACACGTAGAGGTTATATGCGTTTATTCAACGGCGAAGTGCTGTACAAAGCTCGTACTGCTTAAGACTGACTCCGATTTGAAATCCAGTTCTATTTATACATACATGGAATATTCCAGAAGCATAACATTCTCGAAACAGAAAATAATAGAAAGTAAAGACAAGCAATGTAAATAAAGTAAATAAATAAAAATGGTTGAGTCGGGTGGGACTCGAACCCGAGTCTACGTTTCTGCAGCCCCTCTGCCATCACTGCAATATCTTTAAAAAAATAAAATTGACTGTGAATGGGTGGGGGTGGGTTAACAGGCTACATTAGGGTGATCCTGAAACAAACAACTCCCCATTAATAGCATAGGGAGGAAAATGAAAGGGGGGGATCCCTTTGTATAATTTTTAAGTACTTAAAATACATTGTTATGTAAATAAAACGTTCATTAAATTTACTAGTTATTTCGCGCTAAATAGAAAATACAAATGGATCAACTACCTTAGTATTAAAAATGTCATTCATTGCTATGTGTAAAAAGAACTCTAATTTCGTACATGTGTGAGTTTGTGTGTATGTATGTTTCGTATACAATTCTAAACGCGTGGAGTAACTTCAACGAAATACTTCTTGGGGTCAGTTACTTTGACGACACTATTTGTATCTGTCCCAACCTAATGACATATAGAACAGAATGCATTATACCCTTACGTAGCCTGCTTGAATGCGTGCGTGCGGCGGCGGCGACGACGATGTTCGCGAGAAACAAAATTTATCATAACTTAAGTCATATTAGTTATATTTGAGAAATATTTGGGCATCACAGGATACCCAGATAGTTTATGTTAAACGTGTTATAAACACTTTGCAATACAGAACAATTACTGACTCTTTAGAACAATTTTCAGCGTAATGCAGATAAATATCGATAATAGTCTGTTTTTTTTCCAAAATGTCCTCGAATTATTTCACAAATCCTATCTTTTAAATTAAGCTTTTCTATAGTATCATTTATTTTGTAGCTTTCGTCTTCTTGAAATTACAGCGTCGTTTACGCCGAAGATACATTCGGTTTTTGAATGTTAGATCTAATGTTTTGGTGACTATTTGGGCTTTGATTAATTCTATCCCACGTTACATTTTATAATCTGTTACTCAAGTATATTAGTTAAATTTTTTTCTGATAAAGAGAAACAAAAGAATTATGCAAGTTATGTCTCTAATTTCATTATTATGAGCATAGCTGACCTCAGTAACTACTGACTTATTGGTCAAATAAGATATAAAGAAAGTTAATTTTTTATGACTTAAATGATACTTTTAATTAGGCAGTTGTGGGAAGTAATTAAACATGTACTAAGTTTAAGTTCTTTTTTATAAGTTAAGAACTCAGCCCACTACTACCTTTCCTTTTTGTAGCGAAAAGTTCTTCGTTTCCATTAATATCTTTGATGATCTAGTTAATCTTCCCTCACTGGAACACATCCAGCGGACGAATCCTTTCTAACATTTAACAGGAGGGCAATTCTGAAGTTCTTCCGCAATGAGCCCCTATGCATAATTTAAAATTGCCGCGAGCAGAGGAGTGAGTCTCTCGTAAACGGAAATTATGGAGACGGATTTGGCTACGGCGGTAGTATTAGTATTAGCCGCGGGGTGCTGCAAGTTAGACACAAAAAGGTAGGAAAATCTCCATTGTCGACGTTTGTGCCAATTATCAAATGAGTGTTTGTATAAATTGTTTTTCCTTTTAATCATTTCCCGCATCTCGGAAATCCATTTCATAAAATACAACATCCATAATGATGTAATTAATTGCTAGAATTTAATTATTAGAATAATTTTCAAAAAATATGAATTGATTGACTGACTTTAATTTTTATACTTATGTAACTTTAGACGACAGGATAAGAACAATACAGGCCTATTTTCATGGCTTTTGTAGATTTATAAAAAAGCCTTTACTAATGTGAACTGGAACAAACTATTAAGGATTTTGAAGATGATAGGAATAAAATACCGCAAAAGAATAGTTATCCATAATGTCTACAGATGACAGTAAGCAGTAATTAAAATTAGAAAGGAAAGCAAAAATCAGGAAAGGAGTAAGACAAGGATTCAGTCTTTTTCCTATACTCTTTAACTTATATACATATTAGACGATGAAGAAAGTTAAAAATGAATATGGAAAAGGAATCAAAATGCAAGGAGAATAAATAAAAACTCTACGCTTTGCCGATTAAATTATGGTATTAGGTGAGTCAGAAGAAGACTCGGAAACCATAATAAATGGCATAAACGTGATACTGGAGTAAAAGTTCAATGAGGATTAATAGAGGTTAAACCAAGGTAATGGAGTGTAGTATGGGAAACAGTGGCATTAGATTGGGAAAGGATATTTTGAAGAAAGTTAATGAATTGTGCTGCTTGAGAATAATAATAATTAGGGATGGTAGAAGTATAGTAGACATAAAGAGTAGGATAGCACAGGCAAGGAAGGCTTTCACCAAAAAAGAGGAATTTACTTACGGCTAATACAAATTTGAATATTAGGAAATCATTGCTTAATATTTTCGTATGGAATGTGTCGCTATATGCGTGCAAAACGTGGATGGTAGGAGTTGCAGAAAGGAAAAGAATATAAGACTTTGAAATGTGGTGCTATAAGTGAATGCTGGAAATCAAATGACTGCATAGATTCACTAACGGGGAAATTCTAAGCAGAATAGGGGAAGAGCGAACAATATGAAGGACGTTGGCCAGGAGAAGGGAAAGATTAATAGGCCAAGTTGCGACACATTAGGGTCTTGTAAAATTAGGATTAGAGGGAAGTTTGTGGGGTAGGGGAAAAAAGGAGAAAAAATATGGAATACGCTAAGCAGATTAGGGAGGATATGGGATGTGATAGTTATGTAGAAATGAAAAGAATAGGGTAGCATGGAGGCTGAATACAACAACAACAACTAGAACTTATGAAATTTAGATTTCCTTGTGTTTTAATGATTTTCAGTAATTGTTTAACTTCATAAATAAATGTTATTAATTAATATTGTAATTATTTGAAATGAGATTCCGGCAAATTATTCCATAATCATAAAAAGCATTTTATAAATATAGTTATATTAATAAACTGTACAATTTGTTGTTAAAATTTAGTGTAATCAAATACATATTTTAAAAAATTAAACCGAAATCTTTTCTAATGCATTATTCAATTTCGTTTAAAATATTGTTCGTTGTAAATAGTTCTCACGTACAACATTGAATTCCTCTCAGTACGTAGGTTACTACTGGAAACGAGTATTTCGTAAGATAATCCTTAAGAATAAACAACCACGTTCCTACGGTACGGATATACTTCAGGCTTATCCAATCTCAGGTTAGAGCTTCGTCAGATTGTTAAAATTTAGATCGTCATTTTAATTTTACTCTTATACTCTAAAATAATCTCACGTTTACGAGGCATTACAACGAAACAAGTGACTTGTGCCATTAATGACTTTTTCAGTCTTGATGGGTATCTACATTTAAACGTAATGTCTTGAAATTACTCAACCTTAACTCACAAATGTTTTTTAAAAAGTTTTAAAGTTGCACTGCCTTTATTTATGTCATACATTTTTTCATTTTAGGTTATTTGATTGTTTGCGTAGAATTCTCATTATTTATGTTTTATTTATATTGCAAATGGTTGAATTGTCGGTCTTGGTATTAATGGAATACTTTAAGCTCTCAACTTAAGAAATACTTTTGTATCTCTTTTGTTTTAGGCATTAGTAGATTATGAATACTGCTGATCATTAATTATCCTTTTATATAATTTCCCAATAAAAAATTATTAATGTCATAATTTAATTTTATGAAGAATTATGTGTAGATTTATTGAATCGAAGAGAATTATCACACCAATGCTACGGAATATCACTAAATAATCGTAATATAATATCGTCATATATATAATATATATATATGTATATATATATATATATCTGATCAAAAATATATCTTACCATTAATTATTTTAAGTTATACAAATCGAAACATTAAAATAAGCATAGAGAAACGGCCATGAAAGATTCATGCGAATCCCAATATAAGTTTGCTTTTGTGAATCTTCTTCTGCTTTGGCTCTACATCCACTGAAGGTCTGGACCTACCTGGTCGACTGCGGACTGTCATCCTGCATGACACTGTAAATGATTAGGGGTATTATTTAAATTTAATTAATGAATTTACTTGCTTTAGGATATAATATATGATACTTTTATTTAAATAAAAAACAATCATCTTAAATGGGGTTCTGCGCTATATTACACAAGGAAATTAAAGGGGATGATTTTAAAATATCAGGGTTCATTATTATTTGGGTGCCCACGTGAAGCAGAGTTCCCGTTCACTGGACGAACCTGTTTTGTTTTCATGTGTGTTTCGATGCAGGTTACTATGTGACTGGTACTTCCGTCTCCCTTCGTGTTGTACCTGGTGCTGCTGATAGATAATGGGATTAATTCGTACTGCCGATATTGAGGAAAACTCAGATTTTCCTCCTTCTTTCCTCTAACCTTCCTAGTTCTTAACACCTTCTCACTAAAGAGCAACTCAATTCTTGTTGCACCCTGCAGCTTATTCCTCCCTTTCAAAATCCGTTCTACTTTCTAGATTTCTCCTCCATTTTACGTACTGATCAATATTCCATTTCTATCTCCTCACCTTCACCACACTTCTTTTCTGCTTCCTCGATTTGTCAAGGTTTCACGCCATACTGACTATTTTTCGATCTTCACCTTCGCAGCTCAACTCTATATATCCCCCCTCCAAAGGATAACGCTATCCCACGTGACGTTTATCTGCCAATCCTCGTGGGTTCTCCGTCCGGCGCAGGAAATTTTTCACAACACAGGGAGCAGTTTACTTCGGAATTTTTGAGGGTGAATGATCTTTCAGCCAAAAACAAGCTTACCGTTATGAACATACAGACAGGTATGTATTGCAGCCGCCAGCCCGGCGCCGGGAAGAACCCCTTTTATGTGGCCAGTTAACATGCTATTGCTGAAATTTTATATAATTTAAAATTTTATGAATTTGAATTAAAATGGGGACGGAACTACTGCGCTACAACACATTCCGAATTTGGAGTGACACGTGATCAGCGTACAGATTCTCCAGCAGTCTTAATCCCGGTCTTCACGACCATGACGGTACAAAAATCCAAAACTATGTCAGGTTTCGAACCCGGGATCCCTGGGTTGTCACATAGCGACGTTAGCCACTAGATCACAGGAGGTCGGTTTGTTTTTGTATGCAAATTAAGAATTTTAACCACAGATTTGAAACAACTACAGTAGGAATTGAATAAATTTATATGAATGTGATAAGATAATAAAAATAAGAATCTAAATTTACTAATATGCATTGCTACGAGAAATTAACTACAGTAGAATGAAAAAATAGCATAAGGGAATATAAACGTCCACAAACTCAGATTAAAAATTAAAGATTCAATAACCAGGTACCAGACGTAAACTTATTTTTGACACCAAACAGGTAATTATACACTAAATGAAAACGTATTAATGGTAGGTTGAAAGTTAAAAATCTTTTAATATTGGAAGACTCTTTCTGAATGCAACACACAATACACTATTTTTTTATTAACTACTTTTGACTTTGATAAGATAACCGTAGTAAAAAAGGTGAAGTAAATAGGGAGCGTTTATCTCTTTGATTTAAGGGAGGTTAAAATCGAGTTAGCATATAGGTTCTGTGTTTCCGTAAAATACTAACTTTCTTATAAGGTATAAGTTTGGCATTATGGTTTTAAGAAATATTTGTTTTTTTCATCTCGTTATACTTTTTCAATGATTCGTGGCATTCAACACAACCCGATTGTGTTTTAACAATATTAGTTGGTATGATAGGATTTAGAATACAGATTTTCCAAGTGTCAACCATTGGTATTAATCTCATACGTGATTAAATTACCGTTTTATGATTTATGTTTCAGGACGCATATTCGCGAATGCTATATTTTTGGTTGGCATTTGTGAAATTGAACGTTTGTTCACTGCATGCTTGAATAATTTAAGCAAACAATTAATCGATTTTAAACAGTGTTTTTGGGAGTGCATGCATTTTTGATGTCCCCCGGCTGATGCCATTGTCCGGTGCAATGGGGATTGCAGTCTGCTGCTAACTGGACGGTAATGCTGTTATGCATATGTAGGTGTTGCGCGTATCTGGATGTATTAGTCCGATCATGATGGGATCATTGATGCCCTCTATCTGTGTGTAATAGCTCCCAGTGTGTGAATTATCATACTCCTCAATCGATGCCATTTTTGGAAGGAAGTGAATAACAACACCGATTAAAGATTGCTTCAGTATACTTTTTCAAGCACAGCAATAACACTACAAGACTTGTGCTTTCCACGAGGGACTGATTATTAATTCTGGGTTTGCTGCTAGGTGTGAACGGAATGCTTACAGTAATATTGTGAAAGCTTGAAATAAAAAGAAGAAAATATTAAATTTAAAACAGGAAAAATATTCGGGCAATATTTCAAAAATTTAACAAAACATCAATATAATGAGAGACGAAAGTACGTAGCCAGAATCTCTCTTCAAAATAATTTCGTTTATTTGATTATTTTTTCACAGAAAACTGTGAAATTTTATTTATAGAATGATATTGTGTAATCATAGGAAAATAACTTCTAAATATTGGATAAATATATTCATTTCTGTGTGGACAGTTGAATTGAAAAATATGTTTGAAAATTTGTTAATATTTCTTTAATTTATTTTATATTTATGAACGTATTTGGCAAGTGTTGTCAGATATTCATAGAAATCGATTTTTCCATAGAATTCATACGACATATGTCTTTGTGGCTTTGGAATTAAAATAAATTATTTTATTAACTTATTCATTAATATTTTTGTTGTTGTGGTATTCAGTCCTAAGACTGATGCAACCCTCCATTCTAACCTATCTTGCGCAAGCCTATTCATTTCCTCATAACCAACATAAACCACATCCTCCCTAAACTGCTTTGAGTACTCCATCCTTTGCCTCCCCCTTCTGTTCTTACCCCACACACTTCCCTCTAATGCTAACTTTACAAGACCCTTGTGTATTAAAACGTCGTCTATTACTTTATCCCTTCCCCTTGGTCTACGTCCTCCATATTGTTCGCTTTTCCCCTATTCTTCTTCGAACTTCCTCATTAGTGATTTTCAGCATTCGGCTATAGCACCACATTTCAAAGGCTTCTATTCATTTCCGGGGCTCCTATCATCCACGTTTCGCACCGATATAACCACGCTCCAAACGAACATTTTTAGCAACGATTTCCTAATATTAACACTTATATTACCCGTAAGTAAATTCCTCTTTTTCTCGAAAACCTTCCTTACCTGTGCTATTCTGCTTTTTATGTGTACTATACTTCTACCATCCCTAGTTATTACGCTTTTGAAAAGAAGCTGAATTCCTTCACTTCCGTCAAAATTTCCCTTCCCAATCTAACACCCTTTGTTATTCCACTGTTTCCCATCCTACACTCCATTACCTTGGTTTTCCCTCTACTAATTCTCATATTGATAGCTTTCTCCAGGACTCAGTTCATACCATTTATTATGATTTCCAAGTCCTATTCTGACTGCCTTAATATTACAATATGGTCAACAAAGCGGTAGGTTTTTATTTCTTCTCCTTGCAACATTATTCCTTTTCCATATTCCGTCTTAACATTCTTCATCGCCTGTTCTATATATAAATTAAACAGCATAGGCGACAGATTGCATCATTGCTTGATTACGGCTTTCTTTTCTTGATCTTTTATTCTAATTACCACTGTCTGTCTTCTATACAGGTTATGTATAAGCCTCTTTTCTTTAAATATTATTCCAGTTCACTTCAAAATCTTTAATAATGTGTTCCAGTTTACATTATCAAACGTTTTTTATAAATCCACAAATGCCATAAACCTAGGCCGGTTTTTTTCTTATCCTGTCTTCTAAAATTAGTCGCAAAGTCAACATTGCTTCTCTTGTTCCTACATTATTCCTAAAACTAAATTAATTCTCTCCAAACTCGCATTCTATTTGACTTTCCATTCTCCTATATACTATTTCAGTTAATGTTTTGCATGCATGGGATACTAAACTAATTGTCCTTTGCTGTTTGCATCTATCAGCCCCAGTTTTCTTCGGTATGGGTATAATTATGTTTTTACTAAAGTCTGTTGGGAGTCTTTCTGTTTGGTAGATTTTGGAAAGTATTTAATATTGTTAAATAATATATTTTAATATGAAGTTACGGCTCCGCGTAATGCAGTCATGCTGCCTCTAGACACGATTTTCGGCGGCTACGTTCGAGCTATGCCGACATAACCGTACTTTGTTGATATTCTGCACTAACGGGCGCAATAAAGTATAAGTGGAAACCGGAGTAGTCAATGACGAGCCATGATGGGTAAGGGTGTAAGAGGGTTCGCGAGTATCGCTACAAGGAGGTTCAGATCTCGAACAGTGGTACGCAAAATTTTCTGATTTGTAACCAGACAGTTTACGGTGAGGCGCGGCGGAGATCAGAGGTTGAACTATGTATATGATCATGCCCTGAGGATTGTTTTTCACTCATCGCATAAATTTGTGTAATTTAAATATATTTAGATAATTATAATTAAAAAATTAACTGGGGCTCAATAAATCTAAGTAAAACAGTAATCGACGTCGGAGCAATTCCTGGCCTGTTCCAATATATTGAAGTGATATTCAGTATTCGTCCGTTCCTTATATATCGGTTTTTATGTGATTTCTTCTTCTTCTAATGGCTGAACAGCCCTCTTGAGGGCCTAGGCCTACCGAGGCGGCTCGGACTGTCATCTGGCGTGACACATTCCGAATTTGAGGTGATACGTGGTGTTTTATGTGAATTTAAAAAAATATATATTTTCAACATGAAAAGGTTTAAATTAGTAATTTCTGTTTTCTAAACACCTTTTCTCATACAGGGGCTGTACAAAAAATATGAACACCTGCAATTACACAAAATTTATCGTTTAATAAGAAGCTGGGCTACGGTTTTCTTTTAGAGCAGCTGCAATTCGCCACGAATAGATTCGTAGTGTCTGAATATTTTACAACTCTCGTTGCAAAAACATCCGCCAATTGTCGCAACGATTTTGGAGGAGAAAAACTGTTCCTCACTCTCTGCTCTAAAACTCCCATAACGGTTAATGATGTTGAGGTCTGGTGATTGTGCTGGCTAGGGAAGATGTTTGATGACTATCTGATGCTATATAAATCACGACTGAACATTTTTGGTTGTGCGATGGGAGCATTAGCATTTTTGGAATATGGTAGTGTGTGGCAGCAATATGCTAGTCATGACATGGTAAGTACTCCATTGTCGAGGATGTCGAGATATTCATTCGCAGTAGCCCGGCCAGTTAGGGTAATGATGGGCCAGATAAATACCAGAGAACCTCCCCGTGCTTGAGTGTAGGAAGCAGGCAGACGGGATCGTTGGTTCTTTTGGTGTACTCTATACATAATCCCGGCCGTTTATAGGAAACAATATAAACGATGACACATCGGACCGAAATACATTCTTCCAGTCATCCAGTGTCCAGATGCGTTGGCTTCCGTTATGAAGGGTTTAGAAATTGCAGCCCTTCAATGGATGTTAGCCGTTGGTCAGGATTAACGTAGGATTAAAAAATATTTTCAGTACTCTGACAATAAAATTTCTTCCCCATTTAAGGCATGAAGTTTTACTTAACAAGCATATTAAAGGCCATAATGTAACACATTTTACACCGGTTTCGATAATTTCCTTGTTATTTTCATAAGACTCTTTTCCACCCCCTCCCCTTACATACTGTAGGGGGTGAAATTATACATCAATATTGTCGAGGAAAACACTTTAAAAATAATTGACCTCAAGAATTCTGTTTCGACTCAAATATTAGCCTTTTTACATATAAAAATTCCACCCAATCCATTCTCCTCCTTCGGGAGTCGTTCGGAAGCTGTACGCCAAACGTTCATAGGTAATTGTTACGTTTGACCGTATGTTTTGTCACCGTTGGTGTGAGTTCTTCCGGTGCCGTGGTAAATCTCGTTTGAGAAATAAGCAATATGTTTCCCTCCAAATGCTGCCTACACTCTTCTTAAGTCTGTCTTTAAGATTATGAACTCGACTTGCGTTACACGTACACCAACCGAAATTTTTACGCCTCCCTGGTGGCATTTTATTATCGCTAACAATAAATAACACGACGACAAACCGCTAAACATACATCAAAACACACGAAACAAAATAAGTTTTACTGTGGCGAAAGAAACGGTAATTGAATATGAACGAATCTTAATTTATTAATACTGTATGAACACGTCCGTCCAGTCCAGTGGTTGACAAAGAAGTGAAAGAAAGAGAGCTTGTTTCGCTTCTCGGTAGTTGGTTTGAACAGGTCTTGATTTCACATGTTTACAACAATAGATGAAGAACTGCGAAAATTACGCTTATAATAACACAGTAAGTGGGATGAATAGTATAAGGAACGGTTAATAAGACTTTTAACTCGCAGTTTATTTTTATGCCGTCTTTCGCGCGGTAATTCAATGATTTTATAAATATTTAAATTAATATCTTCTGAACTCTGAAAGATATCGAAATTAAACATACACGAAACTTTTCAGTTAAAATCCCTGAAATTTTCATTGTAATCCGATAAGTCGTCTCGGAGCATAACAGATCAAGAGTATAGGCAACCTGGATACACGCGGGCATGTTAGGCAACCGTCTCGTAGAATTTTTTCATATTATGAGATATTAAAATTTATTCGTACGAATTAAAAAATTTTTCTTGTGTGCAAAATTTGTCCTTACAATAAAGAATATAACAAAAAAATTATTACTCAAATTTGGTGCAGTTGTTCGGTAGTTATGCGTGTAGATACATACATTACGGCGATTCATATATATAGTTAGATACGTAGATAGATCAATAGATAATGAATACAATAGTTTCGAAATTGTATGGTCTGTGATAAGAGTTATTAAATGTATCTCAGTAAAAATGAAGTTATAACATGTTGTTGTGGTATTCAGTCATAAGACTGGTTTGATGCAACCCTCCATGCTAAACTATCTTGCGCAGGCCTTTTTATTTCATTATAACTAGCAGAACCAACATCATCCCTAATATTCGTAGCGTATTCCATCCTTTGCCTCTCTCTTCTGCTATTACCCCACAGAATCAAGTTATTCACTACTTCCTACTCACTGTATGACAACGATACAAAATTTAAACTTTTATCGAACAGACAATTTTCTAATGAAGAGCAAACTGTGTACATGACGTGCAGACATGATCTCAGATGATATCGGTTTCGGTTTTCCTGATGTGCGGAACGTGAACATTTACTATAAATAAAATTACCATTTTATTTGCGTTAACGGTATACAAATATTTTTGTTTTATTTTTAGGTAGAACACGAATTTTTATTTCAAAATATTTCAAAGAGCCTCATGTAGGATTAAAATCGCATGATTAAAATCAACCCAGTTAAAAATGGCATCCATAATTAATCTAACATATATATATATATATATACATTTTGTATTTTGATTGAAATAATATTGTTTAAATGACAGTTAAACAACTGCCTACATCTCCAGATTTTCTCTGGCTGCTTTGAATTACAAATGCATGTTACGATTGTAAACAGAGTCTCGTTAGAATGAACACCACTGAACAGAGTAAACACAGTTCCCTAAATTTACTGACACTCTGTTCTCATTGTCTTCCATTTCAGTATTGCTACAACAGTGTCGTCTTCAATTTATGTCTGAGTTCGAAAACCATAGAATTATTCATTATGTAGGCCGTCTCTGTAGCATCTAGTTTCTCCTCCAGAGTGCGTTGTTTTGCGGCAAGACTGCCTAATTAGTGCAAAGTACCTCCGTTCGGGAATGTTGTCGGGGAGTCGAGCCAAATGTTTGTTAAATTCGTAAACAGCCATTCAAGCTGCACGCAGAGATGCACTTAGTTGGGTGACGGAAATAAATACAAATGTATGGCAAGTCAGAGTAGACAGCATCATTCGATCGAAAATGAGAAAAGTTAAACATATATACTGATATCAGTAATTATATTAATCTGAATACATTGAAAATAAACGAGTAAAACAGCATAATTAGTCAGAAAAAAATAAAATTAAATAAGAAGAAAATAGTACACATGATTAACATTAGTGTCGTGTCATTTATTTCAATAGAACATCTTTCGATACATTTATAAATTATTTTTTTATTACATATGTAATACAATTCTATAAAAATTTATTAATTATTACTCACAATATATTTCAAGAGATGTAAACCGAAATGACTGTTACAAACGTACAACAGCTAAGCGTATTGTTGATGTTGAAAAATTACCAACGGAAAAATTTTAACATTAAATTATAAAGGCTTAATAATAACAATGAATACATATTTGTTTACCTGTTCACATGTACTTATACAAAATTTATTCAGAGCAACATAATAAAATAAATTTCATCGCATATCAAATACAAGTGAAAAAAGGGGAAAGTTTCTCAGTCTAGTAAGAGAACACCAAGATAAAAGTACGTAGTAACAGAACACCAAGAGAAATAAGTAAAAGTTGATATAAAGCCTTTTTATTGTAAATAATTCAATTTAAAAGAACCAAAAAATTATCGGAATTTTTCGTTTGTCCAATTTTATGATTAGGTTTGAAAAATATGTACCAAAATACGTTTCTACAATTTCGTTGATTTTCCTTAGGTACAGAAACGTAGTGTGATATTTATTTTTCTCATATAATATTCGCATAGTTTCCTTGTTTATTTAATTGTTAATTTTAAAGTGATTTGAATTGTTCACTAATTAAAGGTGACCAACTTTTCAGTTTGACTTATTTTCATTACTACTTTACCCTCCCGCTCCAATAAACCTTTCCTTCCTCCCAGCACTTATTAAAAAATCGTACAAAACTTTTTAGTGTGCTATGTCAACTAAGCTTATATGTTATATACATGACTTTCAACCGCTACAAGAAAAACTTTGTCCCACTCTTCTGTGATGCGCTGTAGTAAGTAGTAGAGGTCCACTAATTAATTTAGGAAAACGTAAGATACACAAATGTTTAAAACTTTGCGAATTGGTTTGGAAGAGTTTCCTCTGTCTTTTGATAAATTTTCAGACCATTTAAAGCTTCAGTTGTGAAAGTCTAGATATATGAGAGAAAAACAAAAAACATTGACTTTTTTCAGTTTTTTCGCCAAAACTCAAGTATAAAATGCTATTAATTTTTTTATTTACATAATATAAACATAACATAGCATTAAGTTATGCGTAAAACGAGACCTCTTAGAATAACGCAGGGCAATCCAAATTGGCACAGTGCGGCTTCAAACTCAGGGCTCTACATTTTTTCGACAACAGAAGACAGTGTTCTGTGATTGAATTCTTAAATACGAAAGGCGAAACGCCCATTAGAATTCAATGCTAGCTCAGAATGGATTTGAAATGATATATGTACTGTGGCTAGAAGTGTGGGCGAGTGTACTATCCGACACAGTATTGAGCACTGTTCGACAATGGTTATGCAACGAAGCTGAAGGGCAAATACTATTTAAAAGCATAGGGTGTAAATCTGGTTGTCGTTTTGGAGCAGGGTTGCGCAACAAATGAAGTCCAATACGTTAGAACACCCTAAATAAAACGTAAAGCATGTTTTCAGCGAGTTCGCCAAAGAAAAGCAATAGCGGGTGTTCTTATTTTGAATGATAAGCAATACCACACATCAGACGTCACACCACTGAAGAGATTGTAAAAATTGGATGGGAATTCCTGCCTCATCCAGCACACAGCCTGATATCACTTTGAAGATGAGGAGGCCTTGAAAACGTCCGTGCGTCGTTGGCTTAGGAAGCTAGAGCACGCTTTTTACCGCAGTGGAATCCATGTCTTTGTTAAAAGGTGGACAAAACCGCATAAAAGAATGGAGACTATATTGAAAAGTTATAATTTTATCATCAATTTTTATTATAAATGCTCTAAAACTTCATATGTTGAATATTTGGGTCTACATAACAATTTTCTTCCATTTGCTCTTCTATTTTCTTCTTCCAGTTGAGTATTTTCATCTTTTCTAAGTGTTTCTTTATGTCGTCTTCCCATCTGTTTTTTGGACATTCTCTACTTCTTGATCCAGTTGGTGCCTGCTTGTGTATTAGCTTTACAAATCGTTCCTCTGGCATCCTATATATATATGACTGAACCACCTCAGACGTTGGGCTTTGATATAATTTATTTTATTGTATTTTATTACAATTATTCAATTCGCCATTCCTCCTTATCGTCCATGTCCCATCTGTGTCTTTTATTGGTCCATAGATTTGCCTTAAAATTTTCTTTAAAAAAACTAGCAGTTTTTAAATATCAGATTCTTTGAGCAGCCTTGTTTCGCTTGCATATGTGAAAATTGGTCTTATTGTAGTGTTTACTATTATCGCCATTGCTTTCAGTGATATTAACTTACTTTTGAATAGTACTTTATTAGCATAATCAGCTTTGTTTCCTACCATGATTTAAAAATTTACCACGGCTAACTCAATTTATTATGAATCTCATGTGGGGATTTTTGCAGCAGAAAGACAGTCATAACACATCTCAGACAGTGACTATATTCGAATCTTCCATTCCCGTCCGATCAACTTCTATACCACCTCTAGCCGTGCTGTGGATCAAAATACCACTCACCCTGTAGACTTCTTCCTTTTTATTCAAATATCTATGCCCGACTGCCTAAATTTCTCTCCTCCATACTCGCAGGTCATCTCTTTCCTTCACCCCCCATGAGATGTATGGCGGATCACATGACTACCAGTCTCCAATCAAAACTATGATTGGCCTGCGTTTTCTCTCCCTGATTTCTGGTCTTGCAAATTTCCGGGGTAAATGAACTCAACTCTGGTATCAGCTTTTTAAGCCTATGAGCGGTGTTTTTGGCACGTTCTGAAGCCCTATATCTCGCATCTCTGGCGCTTTGTTGTTTTCCTGGACTGCTGTCTCCCATATGGGGAATCATTCACTCAATGGCGACATAAAATGGCGATTGCCATATCCATTCATTACAGGGTAATTGTTTATTTTTATATTTTCTGAGCTGTTTTGGTTTCTCGCACATCTTAGATATTTTGTTTTTCTCATGTTTATAATGAGTTCGTATTAAACAGACTCATTTCGGAGTTGTTGAAAAGTTTCAGTCATTGATTTTTGCGTTCTTGCTGTTATTAGGATGTCGTCTGCATATGCGATGCAATGTTTGAGTCATGTAGAAATGTTACCCCTTATGTCTAGATTTTTCATGATCCTGTCGATTACAAGGCTAAAGAGTATAGCTGAGAGTGGATCACCTTACTTGACTCCAGATTCTGTTTTTAACTCTCGCTAAGTTTATTATTATTAGTTTTTACTTTAGCTGTTTTGTTTTGTAGCGTTAAAGCTATCAATCTTACTAGTTTTGTTTGAATACCACACTGCCGGAAGCATTCTATTACCTTATTTCTATTGACTGAATCAAAGGCTTGTGAATATATAAATATGTTATGTAAATTTATATTGTATTCATGGCATTTTTCGAAAAATGTGTCTGTCAGTAAATATACTACCGATTGTAGACCTATTTGGACGAAAGCTCAATAGAAAAGTTTTTTAATTTATCTTCTGTATATTCTGTCAGCCGGGTATTCAGTACAATAACAAATATTTTGTAAGCCAAGTAAAGCAGTATGATTGGTTTATAATTGCTGCAGATCAGTTTATTCATTTTATTAAAGATGGGACAAACAATTCCTTCTTGCCATGACTGAGGAAGATATTCTTTATCCCAGATTTTCAAGAATAGTTTATTTAGTTTCTTCTTCAGGGTGCGTCCTCCGAATATTGTCAGGCCCTGCGTTGTTAGGATTCAAATATTTTATTATATAGCTGAGATCATTATATTAAGGTGGTAATAATTCTTGGTCCTCATCACTCTTAATTACCACAGTTCGTTGCTGATTTTATCATTGACGGCATAGGTTTAAGCTGTGTAAATTTTATTTACTTGTCTTGACAAATGAAAGAGAAAAAATATCAGGCATTATTATTGAACCACCATAATTTATTATGAGTTCATTCGTAGATATCATCTTATTTACTATATATAACGTGAACTGTCAAATTGTGTAACTTCCGCGCAGTGGAGACAAGACTCTAAACTTTAATCAGAAACGAACCGCAGTCCCTGGAGGAGAGTATAACTCTTGAACTAATTTTATGGTCGATTAAGTACTCTAAATTCAAGGAAAATGCTGTACAAAATTGTGGTACACAGCTATTTCACAGCCAAGATATAAACGCTGCAGGTCGCTATCCCGAGTAACATAGCTCAACTGATAGGGGTGAATTATGGCTGGGATTAGAGCAGGAATTAAAAATAGCAGTAAACTACCTCGAAAATATAAACGCTATTAATAACAAGGATAAGCGAGAAATATAGGAAAATTCAATGACGGTCTCAGCAAATTGAAGATATTATTATGTGTATGTGTTTTACTAAAGTTTACTGAAATCAATATTGATATCGTGACCATTACGTTTTACAGACTAGACGCGGAAACAAGACTCTGAATATTAACGGCAAGTTACTTGATATGTAATGCTAATTTGTGATTATAGTATTTCGAATAATTCGACTAATTTTTCGCAGGAATGTGCTGAAAAATGTATCCATGTTCATCACGATTATGATTTGATGCTGAAGTTTTAATGTGACAATAAGATTAATATTATGAAAACATTAAAACACAAACAATGGGCAACAGTCATGTATTGAAATAATTGAATTAGAATACGTTTCGTCCTCGAAATTTATCGACCTCCTCAGTTCTTTAATTAAATATATACAAAAATATCATATTGTTCCTGCAACGTCCTGCACCGGGCATGAAATTAAAGAATTTAGAAGGTCCCTAAAGTTGGGGGACGAAACGTATTCTAATTAAATTATTTCAATTTCTGACTTTTGCCCATTCTTTGAGTTTTATTTGTACCATAAAGTCAGATAATATAACTATTTTATTTACAATTTTGAAAAAACATTTATTTATTTGTAGGCACTACACAGACGTTGGTCCAATTACTTACCATGCATATGTTACAATAGAAGAATTTAGAATTCAAATACAATAACTACAGTAAACATTGTATTACAGTACAACTTTTTCTTCCATTTCAAACTTAGGTTAATTACAAATGTAAAAATGAAATTACAAATATATTTATAAATATAGAAGAAGATAAATAAAATGTGATTATTGAGAAAAGATTGTCTAATATGAATAATACTTTGTGTGTTAATAGAAGAGAATTTTCTGCGGTTTTAGAGAAGAAGCACTGTCAAAGTTATTATTGTAGATTAGTATAAACTTCAATTCACAGATAATTCTAATTTTCGCGAGTCCACTGCTCTGCACAAATAACACTGAACTGTGAACGATAAAGATGATATTCGAAATCAAAATGTTGTCTCCACTGGCAGCTCTTCTCAGCAACTGGAAATCTCGTGAAATTCACATGAATAAACAATTGTGCAGTATCAGTTGGACACATCAACAGAAGAGGTATTTAAGTACTATTGGTTAAAGATTTTATTGGATAATAAGTAATATCTATGGAATTGGAATGGATCAAATCTAACTGAGGTGGTAACTGATTGCATTAGGGGATTTGGAACATCAATTGTTGTAAATTTATGGAAAAAGAAAAATGACTTCTTAAAAGTATAAAACATTAATTTATTCTATTCTTTACTTAATCTACTATCAATATAACTTAAAACAACGAATTTAGAAGGGACGAGATGTTTTGGAAACAAAATTAGTGAATTTCTGTTAATATCAAATTTAATTTAAGAAAATTCTTAGCACCTTAAATGTTTTATTTTTATACTTATTTAGATTTATTCATTTTTTATTTCTCAAAAAAAAGTTGCAACTGCAGCCTTTTCTAACATTTTCCCTTTTTTCCGTTTCTTTTCATTCTTAACCTATTATTTTTGGGTACGACATCCTGAAACTCATTCTCATAAGTTGAGTCTGATAGTTTTTCCTTTTTTCCCTGAGGAACACATTATATTTTGCCTTATACAGTAGTATCTCATTCCACCACGCACGCTAGTCTCACTTTAAAGTTTTTTTACCCAGCCTTAATACAAATATATTTAAACGAAATTCTGAAAAAAATATAAATCACAGAAATGAGTTCATTCACAAGGTGGCGTCAAAACTTGGTCAAGCCAGCTGCCGGGACTTCTTCCTTGATTAGTTACAATGTTCCTCCCCTATTTACTAAAGCCAAGCAGTATCAAGTAAAAAAATAGGGCATCCCGTTCTACCCTGCTATTCCGTTCCACCCCGACTTTCCCTATTAGTAAGAAAATTGAATAGGGAATAAACGAACATTAAACATATTTATGGCAATAATTTTTTTTAATAACATTTGTCACGAATTAGGATGACGTTTGAGTCGTATTACAGTTATACCTTAGTAAGTTTATTGTTAAGATAATTTTATAAAACACAAATTACTTTACGCACGACAGCATGGAGAATAATATACTGAAAAATAATAAAACGGCCTATAAGTGAAATTGATTAACTGCTCCTTACACTACAGGACGTTTCAACCCTTTTTTTGGGACCTCATTTTGTGTCAAACGTCGTGTAGTGTAATGAACTGTTAATTTCTTAAGTGTTCTGACTTATATGCCGTTTTATTAGTAATTTCAAACAGTCAGATAATATAATTAATACTGAAAATTATTCATAAAAGTTATTAATACGTTTTAATTTAATCAAACGGTTGGCGAATTTCATGAATTCACGACTAGAAATCGCTCAGCTCTAAGGTCATGTAAAAGTTTCGAATATGTTTCTTTGTAAAATATTGTATTAAATAACTTTAAATCTTTCAGTACAGTCTTTTCTGCTCTTTGGTTTGTTTTATGTATTGCCTGGAGCTACTCCAAAAGGTCAGATTCCTCGTCGTACAACTCCAAGAAGTATAATTTCCATTATTTATTCGTTTTTAGTGCTCTTCAGTTTCAAATGATTTCATACCATATCTTGTTTATTCTAGTTATCTAATTATAAATATTTTGTAGTTAATTATGATACTTTATTTTGTTCATATAATTGTTTCTTGAAGTATTGTATGACGTATCCTATTTCCTCATTGGAGGACTAATAGAAACAACAATAAATTTAAATCTATATATTACAGTTATATTTATAATTTCTAAACCGTACTTTTTGTTAGCAAAATCTGGTAATAAGTGATCCGATTCACTGTTTTCGTATTTAAACTTTATTAACTAGTATAATTTATTATTAAAAATTATATTTATAGGTTTATCGAAGCTAATAGTCCAGGATTAGAGAGTGTTAAAACTTTAATTAGTCAAAATATCAGGATAAATAAATTATCCGGTGTGGCAACATGGAAAACTAAAATTCAAGTATATTAATTTGCTAAGACACGGATAGAATAATCTTTCTAATATTTCCCAAATTTGATCTATTTTTATTACGAAATTCTTTATTGTTGACTGATTTTTATCGTTGCAGTGTGAAACTCGGATGTATTTTAAGTTACACAAGAAACCCACGTAACCTCATCATTCCCTGTGGAACGTAAAAATATTTTCTATCTTTACACAGCCAATCGAAACCTGATAGCGAAAATCGTAGGGAGAAATGCATTTTACTCCGTTGAATTCAGTAGCTATATATTTGGGCCGACACCTCATTTCAAACCCTCCACATATGTTAAAATGGAATTGTACTTGCACGCTACCAACATTTCAGCCGTTCTTTTAAAGTTCACTTCTATGTTTCTGTGTCGAAGAGATGCAAAGGGCTGCGAAGGGAGAAGTATGTTTTATCTCTTTGTTCTGTTATTGGTGCTGATGCACGCACACGTATCTTCCATTGTAGATTACTCGAATATATTCTTTCTTTACAAAATTGTGTTAGTCTCACATATTACAGTTTCTTTTACAAGGTGCTTGTGGGAGGCTATGATGTAATTTATTAAGCTTTCATTGCATATCCCATAGCTATAAATTATTGTTTTATCACGTTAATTACCTTATTTTTTTAAAATATGAATATTTCATTCATTGGAAAGTATATATTATAACAAAATATTGTATTTATTTTATGATATATATTAGCTAGATTTATGAGGAGAAATAACTGGACAATAACCTGTAACTATGTGAAAGTAAGAAATAGGGAACAATGCAGGACATTTAGACATGTTCTCTGAAATCATCCGGTGTTGTTGTTGTGGCATTCAGTCCTAACAATAGTCTGGTGCAACCGTCCATGCTAACCTATCTTGCGCAAGCCTTTTCCTTTCCTTATAACTAGCACACCCTCCTAATCTGCTTAGCGTATTCCTTCCTCGGCCTCCCTCTTCTGTTATTACCGCACACACTTCCCTCTAATGCTAATTTTACAAGACCCTCGTGTCTTAAAACGTAGCCTATTAATCTATCACTTCTCTTAGTCAACGTCCTCCAACTTACTCGTTTGTGATTCTATCCACCCATCAGTTTTTCAGCTTTCGCCTATAATCATCAGGTATCACAAAATAAATGGTGGTCCAAAAGTCACTAGATCATTTAAATTTCGACTAACTTTTCACAGTTAATAAATTTTATTATTATGAAAGCGTAATCCATGGCAATTAAATGTGGAGAAATTGACGACCGAACAACGTATTAAAAGAATAGAATTTTCTCTAGAAAATCGACGATCAATCGTGCTAACGTAAGGCTCGCCCGAAAATCGATCTCTTAAGACTAATTTTTGGAAGAAGAATAATTTCGGGAAATTCTAAAATCAAGTGGCCGTCACGCTCACCTTACTTAACTGCTCCAGACTTCTTTCTATATGGGTACTTAAAAGATACAGTATACTACAACAATTCCAGAGCTATTCAACAATTGAAGGCCAAAATTCCTGAAGAAATTGAAAACGTAAACCATTAAACATTACGACTGGGTATGATTTACTCCCTAGAAAGAGCGCGTCAATGCAAAGAGCAAAAAAGTGGTTATTTAAAGGAAGTTATTTTCAAAATAAATAAACTTTAGTTCTAAAAAGTGTCTTTCATGTTTATAAAAGAATAAATGTGAGTTGAGAAGAAATAAAGTTATTTTTTTATTTGTAGGTACTACACAGACGTTGGTGCAATTACATAGATACCATGCATGCGTTACAATAGAAGAATTTAGAACTATGAACATTAGTATACAATAACTACAGTGAACATTGTATTACACTACAACTGTTTCTTACATTAACGGTACATTTAAAATTGAGGTTAGTTACAAATTTAAAAATAAAATTACAAACATATTAATAAATATAGAAGAAAATAAATAAAATGTGATTATTGAGAAAAGATTTTCTAATATGAACAATACTTTATGTGTTTATAGAAGAGAATTTTCTACGGTTTTACATAAAAAACACTGTCAAAGTTATTATTGTAGGTTAGTATAAATTTCACAAATAGCACTAAATTTCGCGAGTACACTGCACTGTGAGCGATACAAGATGATATTAGAAATCGAAATATTGTCTCCGGAAGGAATGTTCTGGTCACTTTTGGGCCACCCTATATGTTCAACGTTAAGGTTAGTCGTAATCACATTTAAATTTTATATGAACTTAGTATTTTTTAAAGTAAGTTATTTCCTGTATTCTAACAATTCTGATTCTCTTACCCCGTGATAATCCGATACGTATGGGATCAAAGTGGTGTCGGATTACAGAAAGTGGTTACACATTTGGCATTGTTTTGCTAGCAGTAGCTTACAATATTCCTATATTTTATGAATAAAATGCTGCCTATGTTTGTATGGAAATGAAACAGTTATTACGGTTAACTAAAACGTGTTTATTAAAAAAATATGGGAGCCAATAAATTTACATACAGCATGTGTAGGCTTAAATAATACAGTACGTACAGTAGCTTATAAACATTATAACTAAATGCCACAACGTATGTAGAGTAATTATGGAAGCAGACACGTAATGGGGTGTGGGACTACGCTGACCTTGACGGGAGGTCCGTCGGATTACAAAACGCCAGCCTATCAAAGGACAACTGTACTAGGAAAAACATTTCCGTAAAATAAAACATAATTGAATTGATATGTCGTATACGTGAGAGATGCAAATGGTAAAGAGCAGTGCAGACGCTTGATGAGAAAAGTGGTTGAAGATTTCACTGTGAAAGGGAGCAGCTTATAAAAAGTAAAATAAACATACGGAGAGAGGAAAAATAAAGAAATCAGGAGAGGAGATGAGAAACCAAATCTGGATAAAGAAGAATGCAGAAAGATGGAAGAAATATCTAGAAAAGTTGTATTAGGGTGGAAATTCAGATCAGTCAGTAATAGAGAAAGGAGAGGGGTTGATGATGAAGAGTGGGGGGACAATTTTATGGTAGGAATTTGATAGAGCGCTGACAGACTTGAGCAAGGGGAAAGAACCACGAATTGATAACATTCCAGTGGAGTTGATAATATCATCAGGCGAAGAAGCAATATAATGACTGTTCAGGATAGTTTGCAAAATATACGAGACGGGAAGAATACCAGAAAATTTTAGTAAAAACATAATTATACCCATATCGAGGGAGATTGGTTCTGATAGATGTAAACAGCACGGGACAATTAGTTTAATATCTCATGCATGCAAAATACTCTCATAAATAGCAGATAAGAGGATGGAGCGCCAAATAGGATGTGTTAGCAGAAGATCCTTAGGTTTTAGGAATATTGTTGGAACAAGTGAAGAAATATTGACTTTGCGTCTAATTTTAGATGACAAGATAAGAAAAAACAGTCCTACGTTCATGGCATTTGTAGAATAAGAAAAAGCCTTTGATAATATGAAATGGAAAACACTATTAATATTATTGAAGGGAACAGGAATAAAATATCGAGAAAGAAAGTTTATCAATAACCATAAATAAAGAAAGGAGTAAGACAATGATGCAGTGTGTCACCCATGTTCTTTAATTAGTATATAGAACAGGCGATGAAGAAAGTTAAAACAAAATATGGAAAAAGAATCATACTGCAAGGAGAATAAATAAAACCCCTCCGTGTTGCCAATGATATTGTAGTATTAAGGGAGTCAGAAGAAGACTTGGAAATCATAATAAATGGCATGAACGGAGTCCTGGAGAAAGAGTTCAATATGAGGATTAATAGAGGGAAAACCAAGGTAATGGAGTGTAGTTTGGGAAACAGTGTTAGATGGGAAGGGAAATATTGACAGAAGTTAAGGAATTCTGCAACTTGGGAAGCGTAATAACTAGGGATGGTAGAAGTATAGTAGACATAAAGAGTAGGAAAACGCAGGCAAGTAAGACTTTCGCGAAAAAGAGGAATTTACTTACGGGCCATATAAGTGTGAATATTAGGAAATCGTTGCTAAAAATGTTTGTATGGAGCGTGGCGTTATATTGGTGCAAAACGTGGACGATAGGAGTTGGGGAAAGGAAATGAATACAAGCATTTGAAATGTGGTGCTATAGGCGAATGCTGAAAATCAGATGGGTGGATAGAATCACTAACGAGGAAGTTCTAAGCAGAATAGGAGAAAAGCGAATACTGTAGAGGACGTTGACTAAGAGAAGGGATAGATTAATAGGCCAGGTTTTGATACATGAGAGTCTTGTGAAATTAGCATTAGAGGGGAGTGTGTGGGGTAAGAACAGAAGAGGGAGGCCAAGGATGGAATACGGTGAGTAGATTATGGAGGATATGGGTTGTGCTAGTTATGAGGAAATGGAAAGGCATGCGTAATATAGGTTATTATGGGGTTGCATAGACCTGTCTGATTCTTTCGACCGTCAAAATTCTCCGAGAAAAGGTTAGTTGAGTATTCCGTTTTGTGGATAGAGCCGTGCCTCGACCGTGACAATTAAATTTTTCAATATTTACGAAGAGGGTAAAACATGGTCCTGTTGGTACAGATCTGTGGGGGTATTTCGTGTGATCCCATTGCAGAAGAAATTGAAATTGGAGGGCGGAACGTTAATCTCCAAAACCCAAATAAACTTCTACTTGTCGAGGTAGAGTCCCAGCTCATGGTTCAGTTTGTATTGAGATCTCATTGCTCTGATGTTAATTAGATTCTTCATAGATTATTTGTTTTTGTTTTTAACTTTTTGTTCGGTACATTTAAATATAAAAAATAGACACAGTCATATTAAACTAATTCCCGCTTAAGTATTTGATTATATTTTATTAAAATAAATCATTACGATTATGCCTCGTCGTAATTAATGGCGTAAGAATACGGTTAAGGAGAAATAAACTTATTCGTATATATTTTATTTCATAAGATATAATTTAACTTATATTTTGTGCCCTATTCCTAAATTTACATCTAAATTAAAAGAAAAACACAGTCGGGAGGATCTCATTTTCATTAAGATTCAAACTTTTTTGTTGCATAAAATTGTATTCTCATAGTGTTTGAGATATAACCTTGAACTAGGCTGATAAATCAGAGCTGGATCGCACGAGCTGACCCTCTGTGAGTCGTTAATAACTTCCAACCCATAAACCCGAAGCGTAATCTCTGTCGTACGCACTACTGCCTTATCAAGGTCACAGTGCCAATAACCTGTTGTCCGCCTCACCTTTCCTGTGCTTGCCATTAAAATCCGGCGGGCTAATAAATTCAAATATTAACGTTCTAAACTACAAACTTTTATGGGTTTATTTTCATCTACTTAGTTTTTATACGCGGCACTGAAATAGTTTTCCTGAGCTTTCCCCTTATACAGGGGAGTCCTGTGCATCCATTATATTAAAATAAAAAACTTTTTTATATAAATAAAAAGCAAAAATTGACATAAATATAGAACACAACGTAACTCACAGTGAATCGGTTTGAGACATGACGGCCATGTAAAATTAGCATTAAATAGAGGGAAGTGTGGGGTGAGAACAGAACAAGGAGGCAAGGATGGAATCCACTAAGTAGATTAAGGAAGACGTGTGATGAAGAAAAAAAGGCTTATGCAGGATAGGTTAATATAGAGGGTAGCATCAGACCAGTCTTAGGCCTGAATACCACAACAACAACTCATCACATTTATTTCACTTTCTTATTATAAATAGTATAGGTTTCTTAAAATTACTTCATATAAGTACTTGCATTTTAGGATAAAATATAATAATTTTATTCATAAAAAGCAATCACTTAAAATGGGACCTGCGGGGTTTTAAAAATAAATAAATAAATTCACGGAGACGATTCTTAAATATTAGGGTAAATTACTCATCGGGTAACCACGTGCAGCAGAGTTTTCGTTCCCTTGAAGACCCTGTTTTATCTTCATTCCTGTCTTGGTGCAGGTTACTAAACGACCGGAACTTCCTTCTTCCGTCGGGTTGAATTGTAGATTTTCCCTCGTCTGGTGGAAGATGGGATGAACCTAGTACTGCTTCAAGTGAAGGAAATATGTGCTGCTAGTGATGACCCCAATAAGTAATTAAACCTGATATTTAAAAATCGTCCCCTTGAATTAATTTGTTTGTAATAGTGCGCAGGACCTCTTTTTAAGTGATTGTTTTTTTATAAAAAACTGTCATATTATATCATAAAAAATAATGTCTTAATAGCCCCTATAATCACTTACAATGCAAATATTTGATACGCGAGTTAAATATGTCGCTTTGTAGTTTCCAGTTTGGACTAGTGGCTGCGTCAGGTTCGTTCAGTTTTAGTTTTGACAAACTTTATTGGTTATAGTAGATACAGTGTCGTTCCAGTTACATGAGCAGTCTGAGTGAGTCCTCAGTTTATACAGAGGTTGTTATCATCTTTTAGGGCAAGAGGCAAGAGGCCTTGCCTCATTTCTTAGAAAACAGGCTACATGTTTACTTAAATAAAATCCACAAGGTTAAAAGGACATATGGCCTGACCTGATTATATTTAATTAAATTTAATTAGTCTGCGGCGGGGTCCACAGCCAGGACTAAAAATAGAACATAATTCTTAAGGTTCACAGGTAGGGTCAGAAAGGAAATATAACTTAAAAAGGGGATATTAGAACTTATATTCGGATGCAGGACTGGGATCGGTGTGGAACTTTGGCTGGGAATGTAACTCCCGGACTATTAATTAGGTGTAGGGCGAGAGAAGAATTAAACTTCAGTCTTTCTAAAAGTTCTTTTGATTTGAAATTAAGAAATATGTAATGTTCCTGGTAGACTGCGGAAATATCAAACTCTCTTGAATTCGACCGTCATCATCCTACAGAAGATTCGCCTCCAGCCTGGAGACGGACGCGTGTTGGAGCCAAGGTCGTCGGGAACGAGACATTCATCATTTCGGATTGGATAGCGTCCACATAAGCTAGGCCGAGCTTGCGGTAAAAAACTGTAAAACTAGCTAACATAATTGTTACGTACGTTCATCGCATAAATTGATATGCTGTTATGTTGTATTCAGTCCTAAGACTGGTCTGATGCTACCCTCTATATTAACCTATCCTGCATAAGCCTGATTTTCAGCATTCGCCTATAGCACCACATTTTAAAGGCTTCTATTCCTTTCCGGGGCTCCTATCATCCACGTTTCGCACCGATATAACCACGCTCCAAACGAACATTTTTAGCAACGATTTCCTAATATTCAAATTTGTATTAGCCGTAAATAAATTCCTCTTTTTTGCGAATGCCTTCCTTGCCTGTGCTATCCTACTCTTTATGTCTACTATACTTCTCCATCCCTAGTTATTACGCTTCCCAAGTAACAGAAGTCCTTAGCTTCCGTCAAAATATCCCTTCCCAATCTAACACGCGTTATTCCACTGTTTCCCAAACTACAGTTGGTTTTCCCTCTACTAATCCTCATATTGAACTCTTACTCCAGGACTATATTTAGACTTCTTTACGAATATTAGCGACTGGGTTGACAATTGCAATAATAGCATATACTAGTATATGCTCCTCAGATAATGATATATCATGCCGGGCAACAATAATTTAAATTACTATTTTATTTAAAATGGAACATTGGACATAATTAATCAATGAGAATTGTACTGGTTCATACTGTCGTTATATCCCATATAAATAAAGCAAAGTAGCACGGATGTCCCCGGTTATTATGTCAATATGACAGGATTGATAATTAATGGTACTGTAGGTACAGTATCTTGTGAGGTCAGCTGTTGAATATGCACTGATACGGTGATGTAGGAACATAATATTACAATGTGGAGGACAGTAAAAGCAGCCATGCACTAGCACGATTCGAGAACATAAAAAAACCATTAACGTGTACTACCAAATGCTCATTATTGAAATAACGAAAGCATTCCCCTGGCGATAAGTGTAGTACAATAAGAGTGATGATGTTTGAAAGCGATGTCATTGTAGTGGTCATATTTAACGATTCAGTATATGAACAAGCACAAACGCAATTGTGCTGCTGTTGGGACGTTGTGCTCATTAGCCGCTGTGTGAGCCTGTAATTGCATGAGACAACGCCACGTCAAAATTTTCTGGCGTCCATCTACTAATTGGTCTGTGACGTCGTCCGGCCTCTGCAAGGCCCGAACAGCTCCAGGTCATGTCTGCTCGGACACTAATTACACTGTGAAACAAACACATTTACCAGAATATCGATATCAAAGCGCGGCTTGCTTGAAAATAAATAAATGTGACCGTCGTTGAAAAGGAATGTCTGTAAAACTGTGTATACAGTTCTAGAAGGATCTCAACCGAATGTAATTACTGCCAACCTGACCCCAGTGCACTGTCAGGTATCTGAACATATCATCGTTATCAGTCGGTCTACGGTTTGAGAAGCTATTTTATTGCAAAAGTGGTAGCTTTCGACAGCTTATTCTGCCATACTCGGAGAAGAGTAATTTATTATAGTTAATAATACAAAAATTTGTTATAAGTATATTTTCTTTTATACAATAAAATAATGTAATAAATGTACACCCTGACCCATTCCACATCCTTGAAGTTTAGCTTCTTTACAGGATCTACGGAATATGATTATTATTATTATTATATTCATCCTAATAAAGAGAACATTGGTATACAAATCATTCAATCTATTAGCTACAATTCAATTCTTAAATTTTTTAAAACAAATATGATATATAAGCTTTTACAGACCTTGTACTTAAAAACAATTCCATTTTAAAACTATTATCCGTAAAAATCACATTGTTAAAATATTTGCGTTGCTTAACACGCCGACTGGTTAAAACTGACGGGAAACATCAGTATAAGGAAGTTTGGTTGATCGATAATTTATAATTAAAATAGATTATTTATTATAGTTAATAAATGAAAATTTTATTTATATATATATACTGGTAATAACATATTTTATAAATTATATTTACCAAATTTTTATTTTATTTTTTATGAAGGTACAATATTGAGAATTATTTTATAATGACTGTAATTTATTGATAGTCTCAATGTATTGACTTCCATTTTCACTTCCTTTGTTTCTGAAATTTATTATTTTATTTCTATGAATATTAATAAAAATGCATTCTGTGAATCTGAACTTACTTTTAAAATTGTTCAGGTATAAAATACGTACTTTATCGAATGAGAATTCGTGATTGTTCTTTTTTACCTGGCATGATAATGCTGTACTAGTTTTCGATTTGGCTTTTAATGTTTTCTAATGATTGTACATTCTGGTTTTGTTGTGGTATATCCAATATATACGATTTTTCGGAGTTTTTGAAAGGATTTGATACACTACATTCGTTATATTGTCTAAAACAATATTATATTTCAGTTTCGTTAAAGTTATTAATATGATTATTTGGTTTAAAAGTGAAATTAAAATCGTGTACTTCAAATTGTTTTAAAATATTCACAGTTTTATATATTAATGTATGTATAAGTGAAGCATCTGTACTTTGGTTTCTCTTTAATTTTGGTAGACCCTCTGTAAGCAGTGTTTTCACATTTTTCTGAGAAATATCATGCTGGTTGTTTATTGTTGGTTTTTGAGTAATGTAAAATATTATTTGATGTTGGTTTGTGAAGATTTTATTAATATCCTGACTGGTCGTTAGTAATGATCGGTGTTAGTAATTTCGTGTGTATTTTAAACCATAATTTTTTAATTAGTTTATCAGGAAAAAAATTATTTATTAAGATTTCTTCCACATTGACTCTGACGTCATTTAAAATTTTTTTGTCTGTTAATTCGATGGCATATATCTCATACATCTATAAAAACTTTTTAAGAATTGCATTCTAGCAATAGCATACCAATGTTATCTGCATTAGGATGAATATGGCAGTATAAGCTGATGAAAGCTACCATTTTTGGAATAAAATAGTTTCTCAAAACCGTGACCGACAAAGAGTTTCTTATTTTTCATTACATCAACATTTACACGGTTAAAAAACTCAATGCAATCACAATCAGCATAATGTGTTGGTATTTCGTTAAGTCTGTAAATCCCATTTCCTCTATTCTATTCCCATTTCATTGCAAATAGTTTTTGCTTCGTCCGATTGCAGAAAAATATATATTCACCTGGTGCATCTCATAGTGATGCCTATAACAGTCTTTCCTACCACATACGACAACTTGCATGTGTCGCTGCAGTGGATTGATGGTCTCTGGATGCAAAATATTAGCTGTGAAATATTAACTTTTTTTCGACATCTTGACTCCATATAAAAAATTGTTGAATTTCGAGCCTGGTTAAAAACACAGAGGTTGTAAAAAAAGGTCCCAATTATGAATATTTAAATGTCTCAAAAATATCTTTTGATACAATAAGAACTAAATAAGTACGAATATTAGGAAATAATTGCTAAAAATTTTCGTATGGTGTGTGGCGTTACATGGGTGTGAAACGTGGACGGTAGGAATTGCAGACAGAAAAATAATAGAAATGTGGTGCTATAGGAGAATGCTGGAAATCAGATGGGAGGATATAATAACTAATCAGGAAGTTCTAAACAGAATAGGGGAAGAGAGAACAATATGGATGACTCTGACCAAGGGGAAGGGATAGATTAATAGGCAACGTTTAAATGCTCGAGGGTCTTGTAAAATTAGCATTAGAGGGAAGTGTGTGGGGGTAAGAACAGAAGAGGGAAGTGATGGATGGAATACGCAAAGTACAATAGGGAGGATGTGGGATGTGCTAGTTATGTATTAATGAAAAGGATTGCGCAATATAGTTTATAATGGAGGATTGAATCACACCAGCAATAGGACTGATTACTGCAACAACAAGACGCACTAAATGTTTCCTGAATTATAAGAATATAATTTGGGGTATTTGGATTCCATTCAGTGACTGAAAATTTCCGTTTTAATGTATGTAATTAAGCTGAACAAATAGGAATTAAGGAGATTTTTTGTTCACAGCATGATCGGACCAAAATAAATTTTATTAATAAATCCATACTCCCAATAAAACGTATTTTTAAGAACTAAATAATTGGATTTACAAACAAACTGTACATTTATTTATACGCTTTGAAATGAATTTACATCACTGATTTAAGTTTTTTTGAATATTATTAGTTGATTAGGTCGAGTCCAATATTGTAAAACTGAAACAATTCACTGTGAATCGTGATAACTTCGGGGGACAAATTTTTTAGACGCCATTATAGCAATTAGATTAAGAACAAAAGTCTTTCTCATCGACGATACAAAATAGCGTTAATTTTTTCTGTTGGGTACGAAGTCATTTCCTATTTTTATTGTAAAAGCGTCTCATATGGCATTTTGATGTTGCTTTTGACCCTGAAACAGTCATAATTATTTTTCCCCAAAAGCACACATGTCATGCTGAATTTCGTTCAAAGATGATAGAGTTTTTCAGATTATTTCATACTTCATCCTGAGTTAACAGTCAATAGAAGAAAAAGAAGCAAGATTGTTCTCTGAAACCTAATTCCAAGGCACGCAATTTTACATGGTTAATATTAAGAATCTTTGTTTTTTATATAATAAATAGTCCAAATAGTATGAAAGAGTTTTGTGAGACGTTGCTGTGTTATGCAGGGTGTAAAAGACTGTTGCCTTTTCATTTCCGCTTAACTACAACATGTTACATCCTTCCTCATCTACTTAGCGTATTCCATCCTTGGCCTTCCCCTTCTGTTCTTACCCCACATACTTCCATCTAAAGCTAATTTTACAGGACCTTCATGTCTTAAAACGTGACCTATTAATCTATCCCTTTTCATGGCCAACATTTTCCATATTGTTCGCTCTTTTCCTATTCGGATAAGAAATTCTTTACTAGTGATTCTATCCACACAACTGATTTTCAGCATTCTTCTACAGCACCACATTTCTGCAACTTCTATCGTTCACGTTTCGCACCCATATAACGCCACACTCCATACGAACATTTTTAGTCATGATTTCCTAATACTGACGCTTATATTAGCCGTAAGTAAACTCCTCCTTTTTGTGAAAGACTTCCCTGCCTGTGCTATCCTACTCTAGTTATTACAATTCCAAGTAGCAGAATTCCTTAACTTTCTTCAAAATACCGCTTCCCTATCTAATACCCTTTGTTATTACACTGTTTCCCATACCTAGGTTTTACCTCTACTAATCGTTATGTTGTATTCTTCCTCCAGCGTCACGTTCATGCCATTTATTATGGTTTCCAAGTCTTCTTCTTACTCTCGTAATACTACAATATCATCGGCAAAGCGAAGAGTTTTAATTCTTCTCCTTGCAGTATTATTCCTTTTCCATTTTAACGTTCTTTATCGTCTGTTCTATATATAAGTTAAAAAGCATGGAATAATGACTGCATCCTTGTTCTACTCGTTTTTTGATTTCTTTTCTTGATTTTCAATTCAAATTACTGCTGACAGCCTTCTGTAGAGGTTATGGATAAGCCGTCATTTTCGATATTTCATTCCTGTCCTCTTAAAAATCCTTAATAGTATGCTGCAGTTCACATTATAAAAAAGCTTTTTTTAACCTACAAATGTCATGAACGTAGTCCTGATATTTCTTGTCCTGTCCTTTAAAATAAAAGATAAAATATTGTTAAATTATGAAAACCCATCTTTGTACGGAATAATGTAAAACGATCGCTTACATTTAAATGGTTCTACGTTAATTGATTCCTAAGCTCAATTTAAAATTTATAGGCAAAGTTTCAATACAGGACGTCCATAGTGAAGGCAGGTGTTGAGCATTTTCTCTTGCATTCTCTTGAGATGAAACAAAATATACGTTTGTACGATTTTGCAACATAAGAAGACACATTTGTAACTATTTTGCACTTTAACAGTCTTGTTCTTATTGAATCTTACTCTTGAAGCCTATTTCATGTGCTGTAAATTTCAGGAGCAATCAAGACTTCCAAAATTCAGATTGACCACGGCGTAGAGCTTGTAAGCCCTGTGGCTCAAGAACCCCGGTAATTAGTTGTGGGCAGTGAGTGGGGGAAGCGATTCTTGTTTGCCGAGAAGGATGGCTGGAGTGAAGGTCTTACGCCAACAACGGCTGATGCAGGAATTGGTGGAGCAGTGCGTGCCGCTCCTTTGTTTGTTGAGCGGCTATGAACACATTAAATATACACCGCAGCACTTAATCTCGAAGGTAAACAACGTGTGTGGCTGGCCCTGGGCTGTTGGAACTGCGCATCTCCTGCTCGGGTTACCAGCTGCTTCCACTACACACTGGGGAAATCACTGCTTTTCGGACTGAGGACCGATGGTCTCTGTTCTTCTCCAACAGATGTGAAGACACAATAACCAGAAGGGCGAACAATTGAATTCATGGTTTGCGCGTGAGGTTCAATTACCATAATATATTGCTGAAGTACAATAATTTTTTATATAAAGACGTTGGCGCTCATTTTATTGCCTCTTGACTTTGTGATACACTTTTCTATACGAAGAGACGAATTCCTAAAAATATTATACAACCGGATCCTATTATTACTTTCAGGAAATATCTATAAGCTGCTGATTATTTTACGCACTACTGCATATAACACGGTCTATCGTAATATTCTTTTATTAATTTATTAAAATGTGACACATCAATTATTGTCAAGAAGAACTGTAAAATAGTTTTTATTGTTTATTATATTTTTACTCCCGAAGCAAAATTATCTGGAAAGTTAATGGAATGCGCTATTAAATAATTTGTTAGTGGAAAACTGGAGTGTTACCTATGGAAAGAGGGATTACAAAAGAACCACACTAGGTAACCTAAAGGAATACACCTTGATAAAAAAAACAATGATCAACGAGGAGCAAGGAGCCGCAGTTACTCCTTTTTCTTTATGTCTCGTTCGACCGTCGTCAGCTTCAAAGAGTATCTTAAATAGGTAGAGAGACAATAGCGTGACGGCCATCCCCACTCCTGTAGGTGAAACTCGCTCGTAGGCCCATAAGAGCCCATGTAAAAACAGCGCTTTTTGAGTCGACCGTCGTCAGCTTCAAAGAGTATCTTAAATAGGTAGAGAGATAATAGCGTGACGGCCATCCCCACTTCTGTAGGTGAAACTCGCTCGTAGGCCCATAAGAGCCCATGTAAAAACAGCGCTTTTTGAGTCGACCGTCGTCAGCTTCAAAGAGTTTCTTAAATAGGTAGAGAGACAATAGCGTGACGGCCATCCCCACTCCTGTAGGTGAAACTCGCTCGTAGGCCCATAAGAGACCATGTAAAAACAGCGCTTTTTGAGTCCGCTAAAATCCTTACTAAAGCAGAAAAAGACAAATTAAAGTGGATTATTTATTTACACCATATCTTTGTATTTTCAAATATATAAGCTACAAATATTAATCCAAATTGGAATATTAAAAAAGTGAACATGTTTCGAAATCAGTATTGCGAGTTTGATGCGAAGTTATATCAGCATATTTCTCAATTAAATGTTAAAAATATACAATTTTCTATTCGTAAATATTGGAGGAGAATGGAAATTATTTTTTTTGGGTCTAAATTCTGATAAGGTATTTTCTATATGCTTGGGCCGATTGGACTTTAAAAATGAAACACTATCTCATTAAATTATTGAAATGTCACATTTTTCAATTAATCATAAAAACCAATACGTTATTTAAAAATTTAGAAAGAAGTCTAATTATAAAACTTAAAAATATGAAAATATATATTTTTTAAACTATGTATGCACACGCGACTTATTCAGCGCGATTAAATGATAATAAAAGGACCTGACTGAGATAATAAGTCCGGTTGATATACTTTTAATTTAATCGAATAATTAAACATGAAAATCAAAATTAATTTGAAAAAGTAAGGATTAAAAATTTTAATTTAATAGTGATAACACGGCTATTCGTCCGTTTCTCGTTAGAATTTAGGTGCATCTTCGAAAATTCTTTGTATGTGTTAATGTATCTCCTGTGGTTCCAATAACATCGCAGTAGACGCTACCTAATGATAATAATAATATAAAAAGAAAACAAATTTGTTATTTATATCAGTAGTGTGACAGTTCACAGTTGACTATAAACAAATGTAATCGAGAAGTAAATACAGATATTAGGTCAGATTTAGTAACATGATGAAATAAATAGGGGAGATATATTAATGTGCTATATTAATATATTACAAATGAACTTTTATAATAAATATAATTACAATTAATTTGATACTGGGTCACAGACATTATCAGTGACGTTTCAATGGCTTGCTCTGCCATCATTTTCAGACTGAAGTATAAAATTCGCTAAGTTTGAGCATTTATACAGTCCGAGGCAAATCTGTGGAAGCATAGATCGCATGTGATTGGCTAGATGTTGACGCGGGAGCGAGAGCGTCTCCCATTGGTCCACTTGCTTACTCAAGCTCTAGTCTCCAATGACTTTTTCCGGTCGACTCCTCGTTTTTCTTCTTCCTGGTTTTATGTATAGCCCGTGAAATTTCACCAACGGTGTAACCGTATCTTAATAAGTTACTTCGAAGGTGATCAATTTCGGCTGCCAAGTGGTTCTTATCCGATATCATTCTCGCCCTATGTGTAAGAGTGGAAAACACTAGCCTTTCGTGAGCCGGGTGGTGGAAACTGTTAGCGTGTAAGTAAAGATCCATATGAGTCACTGAGTCCCAGGCGTCCATACGGTCTTGCATGTATCAGGATGTCGAGAAAAGGTAGCATCCGTCGTGAATTTAATGTTCGGGTGGATTCCTTTGAGGTGCAGCAAAAACCTCTCTAATTTTTCATTTCTGTGTGGCCAGTGTTGTTCACATATCTGCTGAAGCACTTAAGTTTAAAAGGTGATTCACGTATGCTCTTTCTTCAAAATCTTCCTTATTGGAACTAGCTATGGCGGGAGAAAGGGAGGAGCCCATGGCCACCCCGTACCAGTTAATAGCACTCGCCGTCGTATTGAAAATATGTGGTTGTTAGTATATGTAATTTGTTCAAGGTTCAGGACAATTTCCGGTTATCCTCCGTCTTTTCGACTACCAGTTCAATGATTCCGATTATCTGTCCAGAAATCTATCCACCAACATTACAATCATCTGCCCTGCAATCTCTCTCGAAATCTCTCACCAAATCTGTCTTGCCATCCCTCTCTGGATCTCTTTCAAATTTCTTGTCTCCCCGCTCTCGAAAAATCTCTACAGACCTTTATAAAATCTACTCTCCACTTCTTTAGTTTATATCACCAAGATGGTAGGGATGGATTTTCACCAATAACATTTATGGTTACACTTGCGGAAATACACCAGCCGATGTTGCCAAATCTCACGAAAATTGGGAAAAACCCCTGGCGCGACGTGAAGTCTAGGTTTTATTTCCCCTGGCTCAAATGCTGTCTCCTTTCTTTTGACTCTGCACCGCCAAAGGTCCAATCAGATGTGTTTGACCGTCACAATGAGATTCAGTGACTTTTTAATTAAGCTAGTTAATTTACTAAAAATTATTTAAACAGTATTCATTAAGATTACAAAATTACTTTAAACTATATGGTATCATTCGCAGGGTCCAACCAAACTGAAATTTAGCAAACGATGAATACTGCTTTCTTTACGTTTTGCCTGATAATAATGAATAAGGACAGAAATACAAACGAAATGCAAATTTGAAAGAATTTTATCTGTCTAAATATTAAGCCAATTTTTAAAACATTAGGAGTTCATAGAATGACAAATTACTATATAATTATAAATATTATAACATTTTGCATAGCAGAGATGAACGTACGTAGAAGAGCACATATGTGAATTTAAAGTAATATGAGAATCTACACAAATACACGGGTTTTGACAAACCAATGGATAAAATAATTTAATCGAGAATACTTTCCTAGTTATATGTACATACACGAGTAGACAAAATGGCCTCTTGATGAAACTTCATTTCACCTAGCTCAGTGTATCTTGACTGTATATTTTTAGACCTAAGCGAGGACAATAGTTGAGTTTAAATAACGCTATCTGAAAACTTTAAAACTACTCAAGATGTACATTGCGCTCATTACGCGTTGTACATCAGACCAAAAAACTCGCCATTTTCTTCCCTGTGAAATTTCTCATTATAAATACGAGAAGCCTCTTACGTCAACGCAGTTGTGCAAATTGCGGTAGTTAGTCCCCAAATTACTCGCAGCTAATCTACATTTGAATACCGGAACCTTTGCATAATAATCCACCCTGAATGTACGATATTATCCACTTGGCTGTCTGTGAATTGAATGAAGTTTGTTTCCGAAACTTTTATTTGCGCATTGTTATATTACAAAAGGACATGACGGAACTTTGTTGATAACTTATCCTTCAAGTCATGTCATAAACGTTTTCCAATATCTTGTTAATAAAATAAATGTAGTACTAAAAATGTTAATGATTGGAGAATTAAACTTTTTGCAAAAATATAGAATTTTGTTGGATTTCTTTTATAAGCCGGGCACCTACTTCAGCAATAATTAATATTATCATTACGTAATACGTTTCAAATTATTTCCATAAATTAGTTCTTATAGCATAACATCATTTTTGTGGCAGGTGTAGCTTTATTATTAGATATCGGTTCTTGGGGAGTTGAGCCACGAATATTTTCGGCGTTTCTTCCAACGCTTCGCATTATCAAGGCTAGTCCAGGACTGATTAGTCTTGTTCTACGGTCTGCTTCTTCCCGGTCGTTTACTTGCGTCACAAAAGTTTCTTTGTTTGTCTCTGATGCAGGAAAGTTCGGGAGATTTCGTTAGTCATATGAACAAACATAACTTAACGATTCACAGTTTGGGTTTAGAAAAGGATATTCAACTGAGAAAGCGATCTATACTCTTTTAGACGACATAGTAGAAGAATTAAATAAAAAAATCACCCATTAGGTATATTCTGTGACTTAAGTAAAGCATTTGATTGTGTAGACCATAGCATATTGTTAGAAAAACTGAGGTACTATGGAATAACCGGAACTTCATTTTCTTGGTTTAATTCATACTTACAGAATAGAATGCAAAGAGTAGTATTAAAAGACTCGTGCACAGGTGAAATACATAAATCAGATTGGGGAATTATTAAAACTGGGGTCCCACAGGGATCAGTATTAGGGCCATTATTATTCCTTATATATAAATGATCTTCCGAATACCATAGATTCAACTTCTAAAGCTATCCTCTTTGCAGATGATACTAGTGTAATAGTAAAAAGTAACAAAGACACTAGAAGAGGCAAGTAACAATAATTTAACTAACCTGCTAACATGGTTTAATGTGAACGGACTAACAAATAACTGTGACAAAACACATTTCATGCAATTTCACACGCACAACACTACTTTACAATCTATAACACTTAAATACGACAGCAAAAATGTAAATGAAACTTCCTCTGTTAAATTCTTAGGTCTAAATTAAATTGGACTGATCAGATTAGTCAATTACTTAAGAAACATATGCTGTAAGAGCAATGTCCAACTTCAGTCATCTAAAAACAAGAAAATTAGTATATATTTCCATTCTGTTTTATCATATGGTATTATATTTTGGGGCAACTCAGCAGGCATAGATACGATTTTTATTAGTCAAAAACGTGTTATTAGAACAATATGTGAGGCAGGTTTCCTCACCAACTTCTTGCAGAACTCTGTTCAAAAATTTAGGTATTTTCACTTTGACGTGCCAATATATTTACTCATTGATGTTATTTTTAATCACAAATAGGCACTTATTTTTGAATAATTCTGATATTCATCCCTTCAATACAAGGAACAAAAATAATCTAAACAAAAAATGTAAAACATTGTCAATTGCACAAGAAGGTGTACATTATTGTGGGATATCCATCTTCAACAGCTTCAACTGCCGCATACAATTAAACAGTTGTCCGATAACCAAAGTCAATTTAAGGCTGAATTATCGTCATTTTTGCTTAGCCACTCCTTCTATTCGGTAAAGGAATTTATAGAAGAATCGGAGACGAGTAATTAGTTTATAATGTTGGAATCAACTTTCTATTTGGTTACAAAAATTTGTTATAAGTATATTTATCTTTTATAATAAAATAATGTAATAAATGTACACCCTGACTCATTCCACATCCTTGATGCTTAGCTTCTTTACAGGATCTACGGAATATGATTATTATTATTATGTCAACGAGATGCGCAGTGGTCAACTCCGCCCGTATTGTAGTGGGGGTAGATAGGAGTTCACTTTTACTCGAACTTTATTAACGCAAATTGGTTGTGTAAAAGAAATTCTGAGAAAATTGGCGATAGGGATTGTATTTCTGTCAGTTAGGATATGTTGTACGTCAAGAAACGCATCCTTGAAATGTAATAGATGATAAATATAGTGTGTGTTAAAAAAGACGTTGTCGCAGTCTCCAAATCCCGTTGAATACAATTAATGTTTTTAACAATGATAATAGCGTTTCACCTGGCTGCTTCGAGGGGAAGTTCCTGTTCATACGACAATACTCCCCTTCTCCTTTCCCTTCTGCGCATCTAAACATTCCATGAAGAATCTCAGGAACTGTATCTCTGTTGTAATTATGGGGTTTATTTCTAATTTCAATTGCCTCACTAATCTTCCACGCCCAGGAGTTCACCCTGAATCTACACGTGCCTTATCAACCTAAAAAACTGCTGTCTATTAATATAAATTTCTCATTCACTCGAAATGCATGAGACGATCACAAAAAGATTTTAAAATTGAGAATCTGTGTTTTCAACTAATCTCTGTAGAACTTTCTTCAAGTAACTATTCTCTCGTCACATGCAATTTTTGGTTAGACTAATGACACTAACTACGAGAAATTCTGATCAAAAAAGTAGAATTAAGTTCGTTGTGGATAACATACGGAACATTTTAATGTAAAATAAATTTCTTTCGTCCCAGGCAGACGAGTTAAACCCCCGCGGCCGTGAACACGACATAGCAATTTCTGCTTACTTTTTGTAACCATTGGAAGATTAATACAGGTTTATATATATATATATATATATCATATTAACGAATGCTTGTTTTAAAAATACCTTAAAGCTACGTTTTTATATTGCGAGGTTGGTTGGAGCTCGTGATTTTTGCCACCGTTATATATTCACTTTTTTTACCGAGAAAACTTACAATCTTTGGAAATATTCAAGCCATGTTGAAATTGTGCTGCATTCCAGACACTGTTAAGTATCTTATTATTATAATCGAATCATACAAATTGTTATGAAATACGATAGCATTCCAAGATCTTGTAATAATTTTTATATCTTGCAGCTATGTTACGAGTTAACTTACTGTATTCGTTATGCCCGGCTCGATGCGATTATAAACAAAACGCCGATGATGTTATACAGTAGAACTGTCCGAAACGGAAGCTTCCAGAAACCGGACATCTCTCATACCCGGACAATTTTATTTCCCCCCAGCATTATTCCATATACTTTACTAAGTAAAGTACTTCCAATAACCAGAAACTCTAATAAACGGACACTGATGAGATGTAGACGTGCACAGCTCTGGTACTATGAATTGAAAAATCTGTACGTGAGATAATAGATATATTCAGTTGAAAATGGACATGGCCGAAAGCTTCTGAAATAATACAAAATTGACAACTTAAAAGTGGTTTTATTTTCTTTCTTTAATTTTTTATTTAAGTTTTTGTCTTCATCACTTGACTTTCAGCTGTCTCAAATCCTTTTCAACCCCATCCATCCATCTTAGTCTCTGTCTTCCCATCTTTCTCCTTCCATCAGGTTTTTCTTCTAAAATTCTTTTAGGAATTCTTCCTCGTTCCATTCGCCACGTATACCCTACCCATTACACCCTTTTCCTTTTAATATCCCCTATCACACCTAAACCTTTGTATAAATCTCTTAGTTCTTGATTCGTTCATGTTCTCCTCCTGCACTGGTCCATATATCTTTCATAGTGTTTTTCTTTCCCAAGCGTTCAATGCAAACTAATTCTTCTCTGACAAAGTCCAGGTCTCACTTCCAAACATTACTATAGATTTCAATATTGTTTTAATTTTGGCAGTTATACTCGCTGTCATAGAATTAATTTTTTTTAGCGAGTAATAACAACTATTACCTGCTATTATCCACCCTCGTATCTCTTCAATTAATACATTTTTGGAGGTAATTAATATACCCAAGTATTTAAAATTATTAACCTTCTCGAAGTTTTGACCATCCAGTCTTATTTCGGGTACCTGGTTATATATTCTAATGTATATTTGTTTTATTTTCATTTATAAATAATTCTTGTTTAAACTGTATTAAAGCCTCTTCAACGATCTTCGTTGATCGTCCAAGTATAACACGATCATCTGCATATGCCAGATATTGCACAGATCTGTTAAAAATTGTACCGTCATCATTAATTTCTATGTTTCTTATTGCTTTCTCTAAAATACAGTTAAATAAAATTAAAGACAAGGCATCCCCTTGTCCGAGTCCTACTGGAATGGTAAACTTATCTGATAAAATCCCTTGCACTTTGACTTTACAGTTAGAGTTATGAAGTGTCATTTATACTAGATTAATCAATCTACTTGGAATTACAATTTCTTTTAATATTTACAATAAGTATTCTCTGTTCACTGAATCGTAAGTTTATCTATAACCTGTAAACAATAAATGTAAATCGTTTCCAAATTCATAGCATTTCTCAATTGATTGTCTTAAGACAAACAGATTATGTGTAACAGATCTACCTCTTCTAAAACCATTTTGGTAATCTCCAAGATTATCTTTGTCTCTTGTATATCTTTAGGATGTCAAAACTTTATAACATGTACATAAAAGTGAGATCATTCGATAGTTGTTACATTGTAATTTATCGTCCTTTTTGTGTGGGTTCTGTTAGTACTTCGAATTGTTGGTTAATTTGTTCTAAATGCACATTTCTTTGTGCGTCTTGCCTTTCATTATTGTCATTATTGATAAGTCCCTCAAAATATTCTTTCAATCTGTTTATTACTTGGGCATCATTCCATATCATGTTGTTCTGCTCATCCTTACACATTTTAGTCCTTGCAATTATTTTATATTTTTTATTAATTACGAATCTTGTTCCGAATGTGTTATGTATTCCTCCACTATAACATAATGTAAAATCTCCAGTATCCATAACTCCATTTCCTTTCCATCTAATCTCTTGGATTGCCGTTAGGGTGATATATTTAAATAATTCGGATTTTGATGCTTTACAGCTCCACTTCTATATAAGCTAAGAACGTTACATGTTGCGAGGAACAAATCATGTGTTGCTGGGTCTTTTTTCCAAGTTATCTGTCCGGCAGTTGCTTTGAGGTTTCTGAACAAATCCTTTTTTTACAGTATAAGGCTGTTAGTCCTATGCCTAACCCCCCAACCTGGGGGATCAGTGGACTATTCTTTGCCTGGCTCCTACACTTTGACCTGTCTGTATTGGGAGTCTAAGCTCCCGCCATCATAGCTCGCCGGGTCATTGGAGCACGCAAACCTCCCCGCCAAGTTGAGGGACACGGGGACTGAAATTTAAAATTCCTGTAAATGAATTGCTACTGAGCTGAAACTTTAACTGTGAGTTGACAACGTAAATATGTAGGAATGTACAACATTTTGTTTTTCTAAACTCTGTTCTTGTTGAGATATTTTGAAAATTATTTTCAAAAATTTTCATGTTCTTTGCGTTACGTACTTGAATATATTTTAGCTTTTTTCACATTTATATGTAGGACTGCCCATTTTTATCAATTGTCGGTAATATTTTTGAAATTGAATAAAACTGTGGGGAGAAAATATTTTTTTTACTAAGAACTTCACACGGTTACTTTTCTGCACTTTGAAAATTGTTTCACCTGAACTACTTCAACAATTAAAAACCTAATAATATTATTGGAAGGTATTAGCATGTAGACTATGTACAAATAGAATGAAGACAATATCTTAATATTTGTGACGCACAGAAGGTTTTTGGTACCAAAAATCATAAAGCTGAGACAAAAACATTTTTCTGAAAAAAAGTAATCATTTATCAAATTAGTATCAAAATATTAATTTAAATGTCCTACAGCATATTCTACACCTTCCTTCTTTTGTAAGGCAGCTTCGTTTTTAAGTTTACTGAATTTATAGGCGTATTAATATGAAAAATTTAGTTAATTGTTCTTTTTTAGATTTTGGCCCGAAATTTCAGTCCCCGTGTCCCTTAAGGCAAAAGATAAAAGTACTTTGCTACCAAATTAATAAAGTTTACATAAATTTTCACAAATATATTAAACAATTTTGAATAAAACAACAAAAATCGACACACTATACAAATCAAATGTTTTTACCCTTATTTAAGTGATTGTTATTTAATATTGAGTTATAGACTTCCCAACCAAAGTATTTCTATCAATCCGTTTAAGAATGATCTCTCTTCATATATATTTTTGTTTCAAATCAGGTAAGTTTCGATATAATATCTGCCATCTGATTTCCCTGAGGCGACACACCACCTCGCCAAAGGTGATATATTTCTTCCTGAGGCGGTCAACTTGGTCGACAACCGTGTTGCCAACATGTCATATTTACGAGAAAGTTGACTCTTTGTGGATAGCTTTGAGGTTGAATTTCCATGTCGGAGTAAAAATTAAAAAGTCTTGATTTCTTGTGGGCAGAACCTAATGTTGGCAACTTTGTTGAAGGATTACGACCACGTTGTTGACATTACTTGAAAGTGAGCATTTTATCGTGTATAATCGGAACTAATACACACCTCATAGTTTATTATTGTAAATAATTTCACTTTAAAATTCAAAATAACAGTTGCAACAGTTAAATATTCGCTAAAATTCAAGATAATATTTGGAAGCAATATTGGAATTATACAGTAACGCACAAACACATCTGTTCGGCAAGGAGTCGAAACAAAGGAGACAGGACCTCAAAGTGCAATAGAGCTCAGACACCGCGTCGCGGTTTCGGAATTTCCTAATCTTTGAGAGAATTTGGCGACTTTGGGTGGTGTATTTCCCCAATTACCACCAGAAATGTTATTGGTGAATATCCAACCCTGTCACTTTGGTGATAAAAACTAGAGAAGTGGGGAGGAAGTTATAAAAAGGCAGGCGGAGACATTTTTGGGAGATTTGTGTGGAGATTCTACAGACAGGAGATTGTTCGACAGATCGATTGCAGAAAGAGATGTAGGCAGATTTTTGGAGGAGATTTCCAAAAATTGCTCGAGATTCAGAGAGGGAGACATTTTCTGGTACGAATGATTTAGTGAGAAATTCCGTGTGTTGAGCTAGCCTACTCTAAAACTTATCACTCATGGCAGTGGTTGAAATTGCGGCTAGGGAAGATTGTGGAATTATTCCTGAAACGGGAAGAATAGGTGGTCGGCAGCTTTGATCAGGATGAAGGACGAACCAGGAAGAAGCTGAAACCTGCACTAAGACGATTAGGTAAACTGCATCTGTAACTCTTTGCTAATTTCCTGTTACTGCCAGAGTCCGAGTGGATTAGTGTAAAATATTTCACTACGAGAAGGCCCATAAATGCGACCCTGAGAGAAGACTTAGAATTGTTTAAGTTAAATATAAATTATTTTTGTAAATATATATGTAGCTTTATTGACAAAAGAAGTGCAGGTGGTAAATATTCGAAACATTTAATATTGTAATTATTATTGTAAATATGTTTTGTTAAAGTAAATTTTTTATGTAATTTATTACAAAATCTTAATCATTTATTTAATCTTAATTAATATTCCCCTATATACGTTACAATACAAAACTATGCTGGAATCGTGGGAAGTGAAATCAGTCATTCAAGGATTATAACGCGGAAAGGAATTCTTGGTCATTCATCAAGAAACAGACAGACACACAAAAGAAAGGAGTAAACAACATCATAAGTTGTTAAATAAGAGAATTAAAGGAACGTGGAGACGGCCTAAGGTATGGAGCTGGCGCAGAAGATAAATATGTGCTAACTTTGTAGTCACCAGCATTAATAATCCTAGACTAGACTCAGATGATAGGGCAATAAGACATTTTATCTTAAAAACTGTCCAATCGCTAAACACCTGATTCACTCAGAAGTTTCATCTTGCATAACGGTGTCATGCTTTCCCATTAACCTCTATAATAATTCATCATATGTATCACTACCGATTATTTAAAAAAAATGAAAACCGGAGGATTAATTGACACGTAGTTTGCTCATCAAACTGGGATGAAAAAATAGAGTTCAGTTTTAATACCAATCCGTTGGAATATATATATTTTTTTACTTTTAGTTTGTTCTCTTATCCGCGAAATTTATCAGTTGCAATTGTTTTCTCATTATAAAAACAGCTAATGACGAATAAACTCAAAACACGTTCGTATAAGTACAAACAATAAACAATCCGCTGAGCCTGTAGATAAAAGTGAAGTCGGTGACAATATTGTCAACATTGTTGATACGTTTCCTTTGTACTCATACGTACAAGTTCTTAACAGAAACACTTTTAACATGTGCATACCAATTTGATTGTTAAAGGCTTTCACTATTCTGACACTTTGATATGGTTTATATATAATTAACGTTTCGTTTGATCTAAATTATTTTTCGCTTGATTTCTCTTCCCACACTGCATTCCACTGGAGGTACCGTATTGAGCCCAGATGTTCCCTCTCTGGAGTAGTTCTCTTGCTGTAGACATTTCCGCCGATTGTCCGTGGCGTATCCTGCACGATAAACCGAAACCACATCGAAGTGGGGGCGGATCAGCGAAATGAGGTACGGCCTCCGAGCGTCGCCGCTAATCCGAAGGCGTCTTTGCGTGCGATCAATGTGGCCACCATCCCTGTCCACAGCCAGAGAACTCTAGTCCCTCTTAGTAAATAACAGTACGCTCTAAGTAAGTAATTTACTTACTCACAGGAAGCTCTAAAGCAAACAGACTGCGATCAAAGAGCTTTAGTAAAAAAACGACCATAAATTGAATTTTTTCAATTAAGCTGTATGGACGATTTAAAGTGTAGTAGTATGCGAGTCTACAAATCGAGAAACGATACATTGAGATAAAGTGGTAAGCGTTTTGTTTTATCTACAAGTAACGAACTTGAAATGAGTGATAAGAATTTCGGTATATTCAAAAAAATATTCAAAAAAAAATTCAGAAGATAAATAAATTTGTATTTCTCAATCGGGCTTATATCAATCGTAATAAGAGCTTTTTTCGTTTTATTTAAAGTCACATTAACGGTGGTTATTAGTGACCACTTTACCATTTTGGCCATCTTATTTTCATTACCAGGAATCAAACCTCAGTGCTACGAGACAGTGACGCTAGCCACTAGACCACAGAGGCCGGCCTAATAGGAAATCTAATGCACGGATGTCGGTAGAGTATGAAAAATATGTAACAACGATAATTTCTAAGAATTCCAAAATAATAATTTATATATTATATTAATAAGATGTTACACTACCTGTGAACAAAAATATTTCTTTCTTTCGAATATTTTATATATGAACTAGCCCGGAAAATGAATTAATTAGACTGTATACTCTATGTAAACACGTGGCACCGTAATCGAGTTACACGCGGTAGATTAAAAGAAATATTTCCGCCCGGGGTCGAACAGGGTTAATTACGCTTGGGAAGCGTACGTGATAACTGTTAAACTACGAGAAACACTTGAGGTAAAACACAAAGAATGGCCCAAAATCAGAAATGGAATAATTTATTGATAATAATTTTTCCCAATGTTAATCAGTCATAATAACAAAAACTATAATTTAATTTTGATTTCATATTTATTTAGCAGGAGATTTTGACATTGCCATAATCATATACAAAATCAAATACAAATTTTTTGAAACATTACAAAATTTTTTATATAATGGAATTTGTCCGGAATGGCGTCCGGACGTGTTGCCGAAAATGTAGGTAAATTTCTTACTTTTCTTGTGTATGAATGCTTTTGAGTATAGATTTATACAGGTGCTAATGGTCTGTGGCTGTTTATCTGCAACAAATGCAGCTGAAAACCAAATTTAACATTTAAGGAAGGTTTTGTTGGCTATGAACCGTGTCAACCACTGTGAAGTTTGTAAATGCGGGTTTCCGCGTGCTAAATGCAGTTAATAGAAAAATTCTGAACCACAGGTGTTTATAGTGCAAATATATTTCAAGTTTGGTTATATATGTAAGCAAACTGAATCAGCAATGATCATTAGAAGCAATTTTAATTTAGTTTCTATTACGAGCCTCACGTATTCATAATGGACGTGATTGATAGCAAACGAACGGTAATAATAGGAAATTTAAGTATAATATCAATTCGGACCTTTTATTGTAGATTTAAATAAATTAACTATAACTTAATAAATATAGATTATAGGGCGACGAACACAAAGGAGTATTGTTACGACGTTATTCGAAACTAGATGCAGTAATGGAACATACGTTTGGAAAAAATTATACAACAGTTATTTCATTGAGTTCAAAAGTAAATGTAAAGAATTAGATGTCTAAAGTAGACGATATCGATATATCGAATGAAAGAAATGGTATAACGAAAGTAATTTATGAATTTTAAGAATAATAATAATAATTTTAATAATAGTAAAAAGTTTTAACATAATAAATAAATTTTGTTAGGTCATAAGATTTAAAATGTTTGCAGTTAGGTTAACGAGGAAAGAAGATTTGTGCGTCGGGACGACCGGTGTTGTGCATCAGTTAGGATTGTTGTGAGAAGGATGTAGGGGTATGAGTTTCAAAGAAGATATCGAAGTACATTAATAGAGAAAGGAGAAAGAAACAATATAAAAGAGAAATGGGCACACTTTAAGGAAGAAATGAATAGAGAAACAGAAGAAAAAATAGGAAGAATAGCTCAGACCAATAGAAAAGCATGGATAACACAAGAAATAATAAAAATGATTGATTAAACGCGTAAATTTAAAAACGCGAGAGATGCAAATGGAAAAGAGCATTACAGGCGCTTGAAGAATGAGATCGATAGGAAGTGCAAATCAGCCAAAGAAGCTTGGCTACAACAGACATGCAAAGCTGTTAAAGATTTCATGGTAAAAGGGAAAATAGATGCAACTTGTAGGAAAATCAAAGTAGCATTTGATGAAAAGATAAATATTAGGAAGAACATAAGGAGAGCGGATGGAAAGCAAATTCTGGATAAAGAAGAAAAATCAGACGGATGGATTCTAGAAAAGCTGTATCGCGGTGAAAATCTAGATCAGTCAGTAATAGAAGAAGAAAAGGAGGTGGATGATGAAGAGTTGGGGGACAAAATTATAAGGTCAGAGGGGCGCTGACAGATCTGAGCAACTGTAAAGCGCCAGGAATTGATAACAATCCACCAGAGGTGATAAGATCATCGGGCGAAGAAGCAATATCACGGCTATCAAGATAGTTTGCGAAACCTACGAAACAGGAAGAATCCCAGAAGATTTTAGTAAAAATATAATTATACCCATACCGAAGAAAACTGTGGCTCATAAATGCGAACAGCACAGGACAATTAGTTTAGTATGCCATGCATGCAAAATATTAATGAAAATAGTGGTAATAGAAATTGAAAGGAAACGGTCAAATAGAATGCGAGTTAGGAGAAGATAAATTTGCTTTTAGGAAGAATGTAGGGACAAGAGAATCTATATTGACTTTGCTACTAATTTTAGTAGACAGGATACGAAAAAACCGGCCTACGTTTATGACGTTCCTAGATTTAGAAAAAGCGTTTGATAATGTGAACTGGAACACATTATTAAGGATTTTGAAGAGCACTGGAATAAAATATCAAGAAAGGACGCTTATACATAACCTCTATAGAAGAATAAATAAATAAAATAATTCACCTATGTAAGTTACTTACAATTTTTTTTTTGTAGAAAGTACTGATGAGATGCCGAAAGTTGGAGGGGCCGAAACGTTTTTCAATAAATTACTCCATTTATGACTTTTGGCATTTCTTTGTATTTTACTTATAATAATAGATTAATTTAAATACTTTTTTATAACACATGACGTCGTTTAGCAAAATCACTGTCTTGTTAGTATAATCATCGAGATTCGCAATGAGTGCAACGTACGGATATTTTTTTTTGTCTCCAATTCCTAACATGTTTGATCTAGGGCTTTCTCACCCCACTCCCATACCCTTAGTGGTTTTTCGTGGGTTTTTAAGAATATGTGGAACTAATTTGGTCACGATTTGTGCATACGTATAAAATTTCTAGAAAAAATTATAGGCATACAGAAGTCTTAAAGTCACAGTGCAGATTATTGGGGCTCTAAATATATAAATAATACGAGCGTGGCCGCTCTTTTCTACCATATATTTTACATCTATTTGTAATTATAATTGTATTATTATTCCCTTCACGTCTTGGAATTTGAATTTTTTCCCTTATTTATTAAGTAAGAAGTGTTGTATATAATTATAAGTGAAAGAAGCCATATAAATTTGTTTTATGAAGATGAAATTTCGATGATGTAATTTATTATTAGAATTTGAGAAATATTCTCGAGGTTGTCACGTTGCTTTAACATACAGAAGAAAAAGTATTGGGGCTGTGGACCACATTTCGCTCTCTTCCACCCCTTTTCCCCAGCAGAATGTAGTGCGGACATTTGCAAGTGAAATGGATCGTGAGCAGATAATGCTGGCTCAAGAGCCCATCTCGTCCTCGGGCTGTTCCTCATTGGTAGACTCGTAAGATTCATGCAAATGACAGGACCCACCACTCAAGAAATGACGCCGACTGCCGACTGCGACTGCCGACCCCTTTCAGGTAAAAGAAGTGAACATCTGTACTTAATGTATCATGGTATTACTCTAAAGTTGATCAACTCTTCTTCTCGTGCGTGACGTAGTTATTCACTTCATTTTGTTAAAAGAAAATATTGAAGACAATTATTACTGGATGTGGGATGGATCACGGGGAACAATAAGCATTACTCGGTGTTTTATCTCACGCTTCCCGCAACAGTAGAATGTGAGAACGAAATAAATAAATGGTGTTCGAGGATATTTAGAAAGTTTAATTCATGAATGTCAACATTGAAACTAGAAGAAAGAAACTTGTTTTTCTATTCAGAAATGCATAAAAACGTTTTCGTGTACGAGCGATTTCATCTATGAAGTCGTATTTCCCGTATGGTAACTGAAAATATTGTTACAAAACTCAAAAGAATTGCTAAATTAAATTCGTGATACTGGAATTGTTGATTTTGTTTTTGTTAGAAAAAGTTAGACTCTTCCGTGTTGAGAGTTAGCATGAAATTTATCTCTCTCAAGGAGTAATATGTATTTATAAATATTAATATCGAAATAAGTCAGAATAAAATATTTAACAGTGTTTTTCTAAGGTGAATTTGTTAAATCTTTATTAATATTTTATTATTATTTATTTGGCAATTAATACACACATTAAATTCGTCAAGAATGTCCGATAGTTTGCATTAATAAATTTAATATTCATATGTTTCAGCCACTGTACACACAGCTAAACGAAAGACGTAAACGTGGTTTTTGATGAGGATTTTCGTGAATATTGCCTGAAAAGCTCTTTAGCGAAATAAAGAAATATCTTTATGAGATTTTAATTTTTTTTATTGTTACGAGCTTAGTGGCAGCGTCACTTTAATGCATTAGGAAGGGATATGAAAGAAAATGCGGAAGGGAGGTTAAGGCAGCTTAGGCTTAACAAGTGCCGCAGGTTATAGTTTAAGGATCCTAATCAGCATTGGACAAAAAGTAATGCTGCGCAATCCTAGGAAAGTTGCATCAGGTGGGCCGGTCTCTTGGTATTTGTTCCATGTGCCTCCGATGACGGGAGAGGAGTGTGTGGGACGCAGCCTTCCCTTCTCCATGCCTTGGAAAGTTTTGGAAGCAGCTACACAGGAACAAGCCTTTCTGTATGCCCAAGATTTTGTGCCTCTGAATTTAGCATTTCCACGAAACGTTTCAATAATAAATAAATACAAAGTGTGAAGTAATACGTTTTAAACTCATAAGCTGAAAACCGATGGATTGTATCATGCATAATTTCCAAAAAAAATTGTATAGAAATTAATCTGAAATGAAAAATTACATGTATTATTGGCCAGTCAAAGTGTCATAATTTTATCCAGGCACTGGATTTTAATTGTATCTAGCTGGGTTCTACTGTAGACTTTAGGAACGGGAAGTATCCCACTTTTCCGAAGAAGGAGAAACAGAATATTTCCATTTCAAGGTAAATATCTCTTTGGTTTTATTTCGGAGTAAGAAAATAAAAAGGAATCATAAATCTCTCGCCTCTAGCCGTCATTTGTTTTGTTTCGCCCCATCAACTTAGTAGGGATATTTCTACATCTCAATCTTGGCATTCACACTGACGACTAGATTTTAAAATCGCGAGCGGCCGCTGCCGCCGCCGTCATACTCTCGCAAATCACACATTTGCACACAAAGTGGCTGCAGTTTGGCAAACAGAGGGCAGTTCTCACGCCAAGAACAAACACTCACAACTCAACTCTTCCTCTCGCCGCTGATCATTTGGCTGTATTACAAATAACTTGTTCTAGCGGACTCGTTGCAGAGGGAATCCACAGAAAAGCATCGATAAGCGTCACACACGTTAAAGAACTTCATTCATCTTTATAACTAGTAAACATATTGTTTCTTGTTCTGAAAAGAATTATATATTTCAGAAAATATGTACGTAAATGCGTATACAGTTGGAAAAATAGAGAGAAACCCGACTGAAATGTAGACTGGAAGAAGAGTAGCTACCTAAATGTCACTTTTGTTTTGTGTAACAAGGACTGAAGCACGCTCTCTCGTTCACTGTTGGTAGGTTTACATCATATTCCGTAACTGCCTCCTAAAATTGGTGGAGACGTGGGGAAGAGAATGCTGCGACCCCACAGCAAACTCGTCTCCCGCCATTCAAAAGGGCGTGAGAACAGTACCCAATTCCAGACCTACCTGATGCAGGTTTTCTAGGGTTTCCCTGCATCTCTTTAGGTAAAACACCGGGTAGGATTCTTAAACCATAGCACGGGAGACCTAGTTAACCCTTGGCTACCTTGCTCTACCTTTCGCATCCCCCCTTTTGAATTCCCTTCCTATGCTATTAAAGGGGAGTTTCCTGTTTCAAGATCACCCTCATGTAGCCTGTTAACCCCCCCCCCCCCAAATCATCATTATAGAAATTACTGATTTATTCTTGTAGAACTTGGATAGGTAGAGGTTTGGAAGCCATGCAAACGTAGACGGGTGTCAGATAGTCGACAGATGGACTGTTCAGGTTGCAATGCTTGCATCGCACTGATATGGTTTTAACCGGTTTGCTATCATCTAATAATGTAACACATAAGGATAAATATCAGAATGATGTTAATACTTTGTATATCTGACGAAAACGTGAAAAATTGAGAGTGAGAATACATTATTATACTTTTTTTCACTTCATTGCAGCTATATAAACTGGTTTACTGCAAGTGAATGTTGATCGACGGAAGCCATAAGAGGATTCTATTCGGACAAAGTATAGTTCAGGCGGTAGGAAATTTCCAGCAGAATATTAACGGATTATTTGAATTAATATTTGATTTGGGAAACAGCCTCTGCTAATAAACAATATGATAGGCGCAGATTTCTATGAATCGATGGTATATAAATAAAATAAGAGTACGTTAATGTAACATGTTTTGCCATATAAATAGACCTTTGCAAATTTTAGAACGTCAGCAATTCTTATAACAGTTTTTTTCTTACTCATAAATGTAGAAATTATTTTTCCCGAAGTTTAAAAACCTCCACCATTCTCGTTATAGATCGGAGACAACTAGTCAGAGACGCTGTGTCTGGAAACTATAAAAAATTATATTACCCTATAACGTTACCTTACTCACGGTTATGAAACTTATAGACACGTCGTACCAGAGTAACGTATTCGGGTAATTAAAACATTTTATGATCCTCAGCGATTTGTCTCTGCTTTCGCAATAATCGATAAAAGCTGTTATTTCTTCGATTTCGTAGTAGCACTTCTTGTTTCTTATGACCCCGGAATTTTACAAACTTCATAGGGTTATTTATATATAATGTCTTCCGTCGATCAACATTCACATGCCGTAAACCAGTTTGTACAGCTGCAACGAAATGAATAATGGTGTAATAATGTATTATCACTCTCAAACTCAGGTTTTCACGTTTTCGTCAGATCTACAAACTATTAACATCATTCTAATATTTATCCTCATGTGTTACCCAGGTATATTACTAGATGACAGCAAACCGGTTAATACCATATCTGTAATATGCAAGCATTGCAACCTGAAGTAGACCGAGATCTGTCTATTTTTTAACTGCGAGACACCCGTCTACGCTTGTATGGCCTCCAAAACACTACGTAGTCAATTTCTACAAGAATAACTCAGTAATTTTTGGGTGGTTAACAGGCTACATGAGGGATATCATGAAACAGGCAACTCCCCTTTAAAAGCATAGGAAGGGAATTGAAAAGGGGGGTTGTGGAAGGTAGAGCAAGGTAGTCAAGTGTTGACTAGGGACCCCGGACTATGGTTTAAGGATGCTACCCGGTGTTTCACCTAAAGAGATGCAGGGAAAAACCTAGAAAATCTGCATCAGGTAGGTCGGGCATTGGGTACTATTCTCACGTCCTTTCGGATGGCGGGAAGCGAGTTTTCTGTGAGGTCGCAGCATTCCCTTCTCCGTGTCTCTGCCAGTTTTAGGAGGCAGTTGGTCTTCTGATCCAATGCGATCAGCCGACAACTCTCGCCATATACCCAAGGTCTTCGACCCCAGTACATATACCTCCTAAAATAGGTGAAGGTGCCTCGGCATGTGAGAACCTTGAAAAACAAAACGAGAGAGTGTGCGAGGCATTCTTGACTAATCAGGCGTGACCCGAAGTCACTCTCGGGTGAAGCGCCTGCGAGTAAACTCCCACAGGCAGTTAATCAGTAATTCCTGAAATGAAGAGTATTACGGAATATGATGTAAATCTGCGAACAGTGAACGCGAGACTGCGAGAGGGAGAGAGAGCATGTTTCAATCCTTGTTACACAGAACAAAAGTGATAGTTCTATATTTTTCCAACGAAATACGCATTATTGTACACATTTTCTGAAATATATTATTATTTTAAGAACGAAAAACAATATCTTTACTAGTTATAAAGATGAAAGAAGTACTTTAATGTGATAATATTTTTTTGGAGAAAATTAATAAAAATTTAGTGGAGAACAATAACAAAAAATTAGTTAATAGCAGCTAACGAAATGGTTTATATATTGCCATTTTCAACTACGGGGCTCCAAGCTAAGGACACCGTTGTCAATTTGATTCACGAGTGACGTGTAATTACAATGACACGCTGTAGTGTCCGATTCGCTTTTGAGTTGCATCTGTGATGAACGAATACGGTTTCCACTCGTGTGTGATTCCTCCTCCCCCCTCTCGATTTTTTTTGTGGTTCTAAAGGGGCATTTATCACAAGCGTTATGCTTTGCAACCAGAGCAAATAGCATTTCGCATTTACGGAAATCGTGTGTTTTAGCGGATCCGTAGATAATGTGAGGTCTCAGGTTATCAAGTAGGTCAGTAATCAGATTATCTCACATAAAACACAGCAATTTTAAATTTATGGTTGCTGAATATGAATATGAATAAAATTCATCCTAGTAGAACATATAGGATTTAGAAATTATAGCAAGGCAATAATGAACAGTAAACAAGTACAAATTTTGAAAAGACAAATGAGCTGGAATTAAAAGGCAAAGAATACAGTTTCTTTATTGTTCCAAAAGTCAGATAACTACTTTTCCACAAGGAATTAATAATGAAACATAGAAAATAATTATATCAGTGTTCTAAAAATGATGCATTGTTTGTACAGTCTCAAGTATTCTCGTACAGAAACTACTCCAATTAAGTATTGATCAATTATGAAATTATTGTTAAACACAGTATCAGATGATTATTGGGTAGATATATTTAGTTGGTAAAGACAAACCCATGTGACTTCTATAAGCAATGTCATATACGTCAACAAAAATTGACCCCTCTAAAGTCACACTTGTGTCAACGAGATCAGCTCAGCCTGAACAAATAAGGTCAAATTGGAAGTAGAAATTTGGCAGGAAAATAGACACCAGTAAGTAGAACGGAGGTAAGGTAACAACGCTAATTGTAATGTGTGACAATGTAAGGAAAGGAAGAAATAATGCAGAAAATAAACTCTCCATTATGAGCGTCATAAAGTTGTTTACTGTAAAAGATTCGTGTACGTTCGTAGTTCAGAAGTTGGAATTGATGTTGTTGTCGTATTCAGTCATAAGACTGGTTTGATGCAACCCTCCATGATAACCTATCTTGTGCAAGCATTTTCATTTCCTTATAACTAGCATATCCCACAACCTGCCGAATCTAATTAGCGTCCCACTCTGTACTTATCCCACACATTTCCGTCTAATGCTAATTTTACAAGACCATCGTGTCTTAACATATGGCGTAATAATCTATCACTTCTCTTGGTTAAAGTCCTCCATATTGTTCGCTCTTCCCCTCTTCTGTTTAGAATTTCTCCGTTAGTGATTCTATCAACTCATCTGATTTTCAGCATTCGCCTATAGCACCACATTTCACAGGCTTCTATTCTTTTCCTTTCCCCAACTCCTATCGTCCACGTTTCGCAACCAAATAACGCCACACTCCAGACAAATATTATTAGCATCGAATTACTAATATTCACACTTACATTACCCGTAAGTTAATCCCTCTTTTTCGCGAAATCCTTCCTTGCCTGTGCTATCCTACTCTTTATGTCTACTATACTTCTACCATCACTAGTTATTATGCTTCCCGAGTAGCAGAATTCCCTCTATTAAACCTCATTTTGAACTTTTTCTCGAGGACTACGTTCATACCATTTATTGTGATTTCCAAGTCTTATTCTGACGACCTTAATATTACAATATGGTCAGCAAAGAGGAAGGTTTTTATTTCTTCTCCTTGCAGTATGATTCCTATTCCATATTCCGTTTTAACTTTCTTCATCGCCTGTTCTATATATAAGTTAAACAGCATGGGCGACAGACTGCATCCTTGTCTTATTAGTTTCTTGATTTTTGATTTCTTTTCTTGGTCTTATATTCTAATTACTGCTGCCTGTCTTCTGTAGAGGTTATGTATTAGCCTCTTTTCTCGATATTTTATTCTAGTTGTCTTCAAAATCCTTAACAGCCTGTTCCAGTTCACATTATCAAACGATTTTTCTAAAACTACAAATACCATGAACGTAGGCCGGTTTTTTCGTATCCTGTCTTCTAAAATTAATCGCAAAGTCAATATAGCTTCTCTTGTCCCTATATTCTTCCTAAAACTAAACTGGTCTTCTCCTAACTCGCATTCTATTTGACGTTCCATTCTCCTATATACTATTTTCGTTAATCTTTTGCATGCATGGGATACTAATTGATATTCCGATCGATTTATACCTCTCTTTAACATGGTATTTACTTGTAATTTCAATTTAAAATTACGGAAGTCAGAGAATGTAATCAAATTAGGGTTTAAAATTGATTAAAATCTTGGTTATTGATTGAAGAACCTGGAAAGCTACAGATGGTTCTACATAAGATTCAGAATAAAATATTTGAGATGTGATATTAACGTGGTCAGTTGTGCTTAATGTTTTAAACCTACGTACAGAAACGTTGGCTGGTTTTTATAACAAGGTTCGTGAAATTACTTTTTCTTGGAAATAAGACCCTGTTATAACTTTATATGTTGAACCTTCTTAGTGCTGAATATGTCCGGCTTCGTCTGTTTTTTTTGAGGATGACGTCAACGCCTAATAGATATTTGAAGTTCTGGCAAGTGACGATGCTCAGCCGGATATAGCAAAGAGATTGTTAAACAGAAATACGGCCAAATATGTCAGCAAATAAATTTAATGAATATAAATAGGACGTTTCATCCAACTTTTTGAACTTCCTCAGGTAAGTTGTTTCGTAGATAATTAATTAGTCTGCGACACCAAATTACTCACAATTTAATTAATTTATCCGTTTAAAAAGTTGCCTGTAAAAGTTCACAAAGTTGGATGAAACCTTGTAGTTAAGCTAATTAAATGTTATTTAAAGGGAACGTTTTTTAAAATAATTATCCAGTACAAATTTAAGTGATCCTAAGAAATTTCTTCAAATTAAACTTTTTGTGGCAACGCAGTTCCGAGATATTTGTATTTAAAATTTGCCTTTTTTGATGTCTCCGCCCTCAGTGAAACGACGCGTCTCGCTTTGTTCTCGGTTGTGTATCGCCTTCAATGTTTCTAGAGATTCGCTACTACCAAAACGTGAAAGTTTACGATTATTAGTGTTCAACTTTAACGGTGCTTCAATATCAAAACAATATGAGGGACTGAATAAGGCATTATTAGCAACCTTTTATATGAATATAATGTTTATCATCACTCCCCAAGGACTAACGCCTTATCGTGGCGGGGAGGTTTGCTATGCTAAAAGCCAGGCAGGTCGAAGGGTAGGGGTAGGGGTAGTCCACCAGGCCCCACCCCGTAAAAAATATAACTGAACCAAGCCTCGGCAGTAACTGTACGGATCCGAGACGACAAAGATGGCGACGTAGCTCCCAGGACCGTACAGTTTGGAAGAGCGTGGATAATATACAGTATATACATACTTTCTATACAGGGTGTCCCATCTGAAGACCAAATATCTCTTAGGAGTGGCAGGTAACGAGAAAAAGTTCAAGAAAAGTTGTAAGGTTTCGAGGGGGACAATCGTTGCATGCTCATACTTGCAAGCTGCAAGCACCAAGTCCTACTCTAGAAATGCCAACCTCATTTTTCACCAACATGAAACTTTTTCGTCTTGATGAGTTTGTAGTACGCTTCGGATTATACCACGTGGACAGTGATTTTGGGCGCCACCTGCGTAGGTTCTTTACGCAGGAATAAATTAAATAAAATAAATATCGTAAAGAAATGAATTTATTATAAAAAAGGGGAAAAAATTAAATATGAAATATTTATTGGTCTGGACTAAAATTTACCAATTCCGAAAGCTAACAATGAGACTCCTTTTCCCAAGGATAACCGTGGTGGTTTTGGTAACGAACCCGCGGTCGCGTGATCATACCAAAAGCCGGAACATTCAGGAACTCTCGGACGCTGCTTGTTCTGTGGCGCTAACAGGACCATCCCTCTCGCCATCTTTACCACAAGTGTCTCTCTCTCTCTGAAAAGCCTCTGTGACGACGGTAAACTTTCCTCCCTTCCTCTCTACTTTTTCCATGCTCTTATTGACCAGCCTATGGCTAAACCCAATATCCCCTCCTTAGCCCGTTCTGAGAAAGGGGGCCAAAATAGAAGTGTTTGTGCCTTTACGATTTTCCAGCGTCATCCTTTGTCCCGAAAGTTCCAACTCTTGGCTTTGTGCTGCCTACAAATGAAATATATTATAATGCACCATAAATCACATAGCCCATCATTCATGTCGTTACCACTGATTTCACTCGAAACATGCCACAAAAAAGAAGGGTGACGTTGGCGATTACTCTACACTCTCCTAAAATTTATTAAAATAAACGAATCCTTGAAGTAGTCTGAAAATTTGTATTGTTATTGTGGTATTTAGCCCTAACACTGTTCTCATGTAACCCTTCATGCTAACCTATCCTGTACAAGCAGTTTCATTTCCGCATAGATACCACAATCTACATCCTCCCTAATCTGCTTAGCGTATTCCTATCCTTGACCTCCCTCTTTTGTTATTACCCCAAAAATTCCATAAATTAACACGACTCTCATGTCTCAAAATATGCCATATTAATCTATCCCTTCTCTTGGTCAACGTCCTCCATATTGTTCGCTCTTCCCTTATTTCGCTTAAACTTTTTTCGTTAGTGACTATCCACCCATCTGATTTTCAGCATTCTCTTATAGCATCATATTTCAAAGACTTCTATTATTTTCCTTTCTGCAACTCCTACTATCCACGTTTAGCAATCACATAACGCCACACTCCATTTGAACATTTTTAGCAATTACTTCCTAAATTTACATTTATATTACACGTAAGGAAATTCCTCTTTTTTGCGAAAATCTTTCTTGTCTGCGGTATCCTATTATTGACGTTATTATGCTGCCCAAGTAGCAGAATTCCTTAACTTACTTCTTCTGATTCTCCTAATACTACAATATCATCGGCAAAGCACAAGGCTTTTATTTCTCGTCCTTGCAGTATGATTCCTTTTCCATATTCCGTTTTATCTTTCTTCATCGCCTGTTCTATATATAAGTTAAAGGGCATAGACTGCATCATTGTCTTACTCATTTCCAAATTTTTGCTTTCTTTTATAATTATAATTACAGCTGAATGTCTTCAGTAGAGGTTATGAATAAGCCTTCTCTCTCGATATTTTATGTCTGTTCTCTTCAAAATCCTTAATATTGTGTCTCAGTTCACATTATCAAGAGCTTTTTCTACATCTACAAATGCTATGAACGTAGGCCTGTTTTTTCATATCCTGTCTTCTACAATTAGACTCAGTGTATATATTGCTTCTCTTGTCTCTACATTCTTCATACAACCAAACTGATCTCCTAACTCGCATTATATTTGTCGTTCCATCCTGCTATATACTATTTTCGTTCATATTTTGCATGTATGAGATACTAAAGCAATTGTCCCGTGATGTTCGCATCTATCAGCCCCAGTCAACTTCGGTATGGGTATAATTATGTTTTTACTAAAATCTTCTGGTATTCTTTCTGTTTCATAGATTTCGCAAACTATCCTGAACAGCCATGATATTGCTTCTTCGCTGGATGATCTTATCAACTCCACTGGAATGTTATCAATTCCTGGTGGTCAGATCTGTCGGCGCCCTATCAAACTCCGTCCTTAAAATTTTGTCCCCAACTGTTCATCATCCACTTCTACTTCTTCTTCTATTACTGACTGATCTAGATTTCCACCTTGATACAGCTTTTCTAGATATTCCTTCCAGATAAATAATTCACTCACATTTAAAACGGGAATAAAATGCCTTTGAAGAGTTTTAAATAGACCATATGTTTTGTGTTATGTATTCAGAGGCGTTACGAACCTTTATCTAGGTTGCTAATTGAAAGTAGTACATATTTATAACGAAAGAAAAACTTCTCGTATAGAAGCAGGAATGAATTTGCAACATGTGTAATTTACTGCAGCTATTTATCCCACAGAAGAAGACGGCGTGGCTCACATTTTTAGCGGATCCTACAGCACTGTAAAATTCAGGTAATTACGGGCGCGCCTGATTAACTTCGTGTTTTATTCACCGCGTAGTCCACTGTTCCTGTGCTTGCGAGAAATATACAGGTGTTTCCTCTTTTGTCGATCTCCTCATTCCTCTAGCTGCTCTTACCGTTCCTGTACGAAATAATGTAACATATAGCGTGAAGTATCGAATTTTCTGCATGACTTTAGAATTTACTCATTTGTCTATTCTTCTTCATCCTTTGCATGAAGTTCGTATTATAAAAGTTACTAATGGACGAAAGCCCATTATATATCATATTATAGAAGTATATATTTTTATACATTTGAAAGAACTAGAAATTTTGTCACGGGTAATGAAGATTTGCATATGGTTTAAGAATTGGTAGCAGTCTAAAGGAAAGCTTAAAATATATTATTAGAATTCCAGATATATAATGTTTAGAATGAAATAATTATTATTAATAAAGTAGACTAAATTCAGGGTTACGAACCCTTAAAAATTAAAGAATTAATGTATATTTCTTGATATCTTCTTAAATTAAATTATCGTACATATTTTGTAGTCAAGTATGCAGTTAGTATATTAGGCCATTAACTTTTTCGATATTTAGATAAAGGTAAATTCAAACGACAAATTTACCAACAAACTGTAAATATGACTTAATTAACGGCTGATATTCAAATTATTAGATGAAATAAATTAACTACAGGTTTTACAGACATAGTTCTTACCAAGGTTAAACAACGTTTTTTCACATTTTGGACTTCGTTAGGTGTTACTACAAAAATTATACGGAAATATATACATTAAAAATTATTAAAATATCAAAAATATTAATACATAGGGCAATAAAAAATTTACAATTTTGAAGTTTTGATCAAGAGATACCAAATGTATAATAATCAAACCTTTTCCGCCTCCCATGGCCAAAATGTGCAAAAGTGAAAAGTTAAAAATATATTTATTTAACAGTTAATATAAACAATGAAAAATTAATCATAGAGAAAATAAAGCTAAAATGACAATATATACAAAAATATTAAAAAATGGTAATCAATCATAAAATAAGTAAGCTTAAAATAAGAAATTTTGAAAATTTATTCTCTTTTCGAAAACAGTATTGAAAATATTAAAAGTTAAGAAATAAAGAACTATAATATTAGTCAATTTCAAGTTACCATTTGGAGAATTCAGTGTTAGATGTTGTTCTCAAAAATTATATTTTGGTTTATATATCGTTTAAATATATTATGCTCAAAATCTAAAATTTCAACATTACCCCCATCAAATCATGACATTACTCTAATTTATATATAATCACAAACTTATGGTTCAAGGTTTTATAGTTCTTTATGTATTAATTTTAAATATTTTCATTATTGCTTTAAAAAAACTGAACACACATTATAAATTTATTTCAAGCTAAATTATTTTATAATGGGATAAAATTTCTTGTTAAATTGATAGGTTGTTATATGCTATCTTGTAATTTTTGGTTTATTTCCAATACGTTAAATTTTTACATTGTTTAGTTAAACTGTTAAATGAACCTACAACTGTCGATATCACAGTGTCACTTTGTATTCCTGTATTACATTTGTGGTTAAAGCTACCGTTGGAGACGGTTTAAGTTTGCATTTTTACAAGTTTGGTATATTTTCATCAAAATTTAAAAATTTTAAGTTTCATTATCACTAATAATATTAATATTCTTATACTTTAATAATTTTTTAAGTAAATATTAAGTATAATTTTTTGTGGTAACACTTGAAGAAGTCCCAAATGGTGTGACAAAACGTCGATTAGTCTAAATAAAAACGTGTCTGTAAAGCTGGCCGTTAATTTATTTCATTCAGTTATTTTCACATTTCGTCGTTACGTTTGTGATTTAATTAATTAAAAAAGTTCTTCAGGTTATTGAATTTTTTATGTATGTAATAAAACATTAGTATTGACAAAAATAAAGGTCAAAATTGAAAATGCTTCGTTCTGAACTGTGTTAATGAACACTTACAGCCGATATGTTATATGTTAAAATTATCCTGTAACAAGTGAGGCGGATTGACATGGGAAGTCGTTTCAAAGTAGTGTATGGTGGAATTATTTAATTATATTACAATTGGTGCTGACGTATATATTACCACATGTCAAGACCTGCAGTGATGGTAGAGCGGTAGCGAGCCGGACTGCAGACACGTAGACTCGGGTTCGAGTCCCAGCTGACGCAACCATTTTTATTTGTTTAATTTATTTACATTGTTTGCCTTTAGTTTCTAGTATTTTCTGTTTCTAGAATTTTCTGCTTCTAGAATATTCCATGTATGTATAAATAGGACTGGATTCCAAATCGGAGTCAGTCTTAAGCAGTACGAGCTTTGTACAGCACTTCGCCGCTGATTAAACGCTTATAACCTCTACGTGTGTGTGTTATTGAATCTCACGATCCCTAAGAAACGTGACAATATATATATGGGTAACAGACTACATGAGGGTGTTACTGAAACAGGTATCTCCCCTTTAATAGCATTGGAAGGGAATTGAAAAGGGTTGCCTAGGATCCCCTGCGTCAATAGTATCAGCAGACAACTCTTCACGTATTCCTAACGTCTTCGACCCCAGTACATAAACCTCATAAAATAGGTGAAGGTGCCTCGGCATGTGAGAACTTTGAAAAAACCAGAGAGAGTACAAGGTATTCTCAACGCAGTCAGGTGAGCCCCAACAGTCAATCTCATAGAGAAATGCCTAAAACTTTCACAGGCATCATCCTCATATATTCGCTGCGAAATGTATTAATTAATATTAAAGCATGTTGAGGAATGAAAATGTGATGGAATATTAATAATCATATATTTAGGTAGTAATTGCAAGTGTCTCTTGGTTCTAGAATTGTACATGTTTTATCATTTTTGCAGAATTAGAATAACCAATTTGAGTGTAATTAATGTTTATAATTCTGTATTTCATATTTAACTGTTGATTAAATCGTTGGATTTACTTTACAGGGACCAATTGTAATTCGTCGTCATATTACGTCATCCACCAACTAAAATCCCGTTCCCTGAACCTGCTGTGATCAACTCTCCAGCTGCCGTCAATCCCTTAGTGTGAACTACTCTTAAAATAATAATTTTGTCAACTAACACTGTTGTGACAGAGACCTCTTGGAATTTTGGCAACATCATGTAATTTTAACCTGCAAGATAGATAGATTAGAAAGTTGGTAATCCTTCAACGGAACAGAACTGTATTACATGGTTTAAAAATTTAACGGGTTTGTTTGAAAGAAAATGTAATATTAATCCTTGTGAAAGAAAATACGTTATTCTGGTGTAAGTACTAAGAACTTAAAATAATTCTAGATAATCTGTACCAATAAATAAAATGGAAGTGTCTGTCTGTCTATCTGACGTCCGAATAAGTTCCGAAATGGCTCAACGGGTTGCAATGAAAATTTGAGGGTTTTAAAAAGGAGATTTAATTTAAATGTTCGTGCATATTTAATTTGCCGAAGATATTAATATAATATGAATATAAATAAAAATATTAATTCTATGGGAATATTTTTTGGAATTGCCGCGGCGTGTAAACCAACTGCGAGTTATAAACCCTATTACGCGTTCATATAGCATTAATTCCACTTACTATCTATTGTTTCAGCAGGTTGAGAATAAATGAACGTCTTTGGATAGTCGATACAATGTATTATTAAATTATAAATTGGTTTTATTTCTCGCGTTAAGTAAAATTTACAATTTAGTAATAGCTTATATGAAAATTAAAAGAAAACTATAGAGTATGGTGTCGAAACCGGTGTAATACGAGTCGCTGTGTTACATTATGCGATTTTGGTAAAAATTTAATCATTAAGTGGGGGAAAACGTTTATTGTTAGAATACTGAAAATATATTTATTCCCACAATTGTACCAGGGGTATTTTTGATTCTCTCGAGATACTGGGAGTATATTTGAAGTTCATATTGTGACGTTTCCGATGTCGATTTAGTTATATGTTGGCCAAGAATTAAATAATGCACCGGGATAATATAAATAAATACCCGGGCAACGGCGGGTCCCCAGATAGTTGTAAATTTATATCTCGAGAAAAAGTTTTGTACTGTTAACAAACTTCATACCTGCGCCACAAGTGTAATTATATAATCAATAGCGTTAATGTGAATCACCAGCAATTAGGGATGGTAACATAAATCGGGAAGACATTATTGTCCCAAATATATTTCACATTGAAAGTAAAACATAAATTCATTATCGTAATGCAAGAAATTAATAAGTGAAGTTAAGAAATCAGCTTATATATATTCATCATCACAGCCTTCATTTCGAGTGCTGACCGGCTTAAAACAGTATTAGAGACGCAGCGTGTTATAGTGGCGAGTACTTAAAAGTCTGCAATCTCCATGGTAATATGTTTACATATGGGCGTCATTAATACCCTGTTAACATTCATAGCCTGAAAACGGAGAACTGAGCTGGAATAATTTATACGCTGAGCTGTTTACCTCAGAAATGTTTTATATTTCACTTATAATTGGTTTAATGGAAACTCTTTTTTGTAGCATTGATTAACTTTAGGGAAAAAATCATATTTGCACAAAAGTCTTAGCATTAAGTACAGCAGAAAAACAGATCTCCAGCAACGTAACTCTTAAAATAATATGTTCGCGTTAATGTAAGCACCTTTTCTCTCATCTTATCCTTACGAATTATTATGATATGCATTTTAAATTCAGATACAAAATGACGAATTATCGTGTCTATAACTGGGGCCAATTAAATTACTCTGTGTCCATATGAGTGTTAATAATCCATAATCTAGATCGGAATGTTCTCATTTCCAGGACAAGACATGACTTTAGTCCTGTTATAAAATATCCCTGCTTTCTTCCACTTGTAATAATTTTTATATTTCGCAGCTATATTACTATGGCTCGATGCGATTATAAACAAAACGCTGATGACGTCATAATACGTCAAGTATCCGCAATAATATTTGTAACCCCGCGGTCATGGCGGACCGTAAAATTTTATTTGACATCCCTCAGAAAGTGGGGACAAGTTTGGGAAGTAATAAGATTTGTATGGAGGAGAGATTTTTTCTGTGAGCGGCGGTGGAGGACAGTGTGTTTTTGGAAAGTGAGTAGTGCAGTTTGAGAGAGAGGAGATGCTGTGAGCGGCGAGAGAGGACAGTTGGTAGTTTCATGACAGGAATACTGGATGGGACCAGCACTCGACCCCGTGTATGCCGTGCGGCTTTACAGGGTAATGTGCAGGGCCCCGTAGGAACCTTCGCCCAAGGTCCTCACGCATCTGTTGAAATCCGGCCGGGTGGAGTTAACTAGGGATTACTCCGAGGAACTTCCCCGCCCGAACAGCGCGCGAGGTGCGGATTATGTTGCTCAAGTTGTGTACGGCTCCCACACCCAAGTTTTTGACCTATCGGAAAAGCGCTCCACCCTCGGGGCCGCTGCCTTACCCAAGGGCTGGTGGCTTCAAATGCCGGGACTGGTCCACCCTCTACTCTTAGGTTACACACACCCAGGCACCACTTTAAAGCATCGTCACCGTGGGTTTTTGAGCGCATGTCAAAGTCCAACCCAATTGTGAGCAGGGTTGTCGCCTAGTAGAGCGACAGCTGGGCTAAAGCTCACCCCTGTCTACCTGTATTTTTCGCTGAAGGTTCAGGTCAACCTCGTGCCGCACTTTAAGGCAGCCCAGGGAACCTCTTTCATCCATTATGGCCGGGGGCCAAAGAGAGGACAGTGTATTTTTGGAAGATAGAGTTGAGAAGCAGGAGAGATCGTACAGATTTGGATGTAGGAGGAGATGAAAGAGAGCAGTGCAGTTTTTGTGGAGAAGTGTTGAAGTGGAGTTGAGTGACGGCCAATGAGATCGCGAAGCTGTTGCGATTTGGAGCGTGGATGTCCAGCTGAGAGATTGTACTAGCCGAACCAGTGGACATCGTCGCCCCTGCAACGAGGTCTTCATACAAGAAGCACTCCCCTAACCTTTTATCTTACTTCGTGTGGTTGTGACTACAATGACCGGCAATTGAATTTCGGTATTTTCTATCGTACCGTTGAACAAAGAAATTGTTAGAAATTTTTGAAACCTCATGTGTCTTGGCTCGGCGCTGATCATCTCTCTCTGGATCACACAGTTCACGATTGCCGTTTTCTTTGATGATAGATATATTATTTCTGCGCATACAGTGGCACCCAGGCTGGTTTTCAACTTTAACTGATCCGGGGGAGAGGTAGTGCTACATTCTATACAAATCAAACGTATTTACTTTTAATGAAGTGAGTTATATTTAATACCGACTGTTATAGGCTTCCCAACCAAAGTATTTCCATCAATATCCGTCGTTGAAGACTCGTCTCTGTCCATATATTTTCTTTCAAAATCAGGTAAGCTTCGTTACAATATCCGCCATCTCATCTCACGAGACGAAAAACCTCCCCGCCAAAGGTAATATCTTTTCTTTTTCCGTCTTAGGCAAAGATTTGTTCCCTTTGTAGTCATACTACGCTCTCATTTATATGTATATTTATTCTTACCCTGGAAATTTCCCTCAATAATAATTCTTCTGGCTACTTTCTTTCACGCAATATTTTGCTCTCCTTTTGTTTGACATAGTTCTTGTATTGCAATTAAATAAAATAATTGTCAAGATGCCTGTATATTGAACATATGCGATTATAAAATATTAAAAACTCTTCAAAGCAATACGAAAACAAATTTACATCGTGAATCTCTCAATTAATGGATTTAATTTACAAGAATTAGTGTAAAATTGAGAATGTAGCGCGATATTAGATATTTTAGTAAAATATTTATTGTTAAGTTCATTATATATAAATAAGTATTGCGTGAGACATGAGTTTGGAGATTAAGAATAATTTAAGAACATGAAGAACTAATAAAAGATAACTGTTGGAAAACTGGAAACGTAGAAGAAATTTAGGTAATTTTTCCAGCAATTAAAAAAATTGAATAAATGTATGAATTTAAAACTAAGTAAATTCCAGTCAAAGCGTTTCTAAAAAGTTAAAATATGGCGGTGACTTTTAACACGGTTTTGTTATTCCTATTATTATTAACACGCTTTCAAAGTTTTTAAATATACTGTTAAAGCTGATAATAGTTTATATGGAAAAGAAGATAATTTATAAAATTATCATCACAAAACTTTAAAAACCCAACTAACGTGCCAGTGTCCCACAAGAACATAATAAATACAATAAAAGCCAAAATCAAGGACAATTGGAACAATGAATGGATAAATAAACAGACTAAACTCCACGAAATATGGAACAGTATCTATGAAATACAACCCTATCAATACTATTTAAACAGACGTGTTCAAACAATATTCACCCGTCTAAGGATTGGTCATTCTAGACTCTCTCTCGGAAATTTAATGACCAAATCCAACCCAATAATCTGTGACGAATGTAGCTCTTCATACACCACTCGAAACCTAATAAATGAATGTATGCACATGCTGCAAAATAGAAGACAATATGGAATCCAGGACGACTAAAAGAAATACCTCAATGAACCAAGATTTGTAACCCCATATTAAATTATTTAAAAGACTTGAACCTATTCAATAATATGTAATGCATCTCTACTAGTTTGTATTGTACTTCTCTTTATAATTATGTTGAAAGTTATATATTATTATAATAAATACAGGAGTAATTTTAAATTGAACGAGGTCACTAATAACCACGTCATTTGATGTGACAATAAACAAAAAAACTATTAAAATCTTTCGTATCTGTATAAGATTTAAACTTAATTTTAAATATGATAGGTTCATACCCATAAGAATTAAACGTCCACGTTTCTCTGACAAAGCTGATTGAAATTCGTTCGATTGGGTGCTGCGCCATCCTTTTCTCCAAAATAAGTATTCAAAGTATACATTTTTTTCAGTGAGGAACAGAAAATGGTACCCGCATCGTCACGGTTTACCTAGACATTTTCCTTTAATGATGTTTATCTTGAAATATCACACGTCCTATATTTGATACATTTCATATTTCTGATTTTCTATCAGGGTAATTAATATATGGATAATTTAGGTGGTCAGGTCCTGATGCAAAACTAGTTTTGAAAATTAGGACGGAATAAATCTCAGAGTTTTAAGAAAAAAATGATGAGATACTATGCAAATTGAGTGTCACTGTGTGGATATTTGATAATATATGTGTATAAATTTTCTTATAAACTTTATAAAATTATTGTAGAATAAATTTACTGCAGTGGAATGTTAATTTCAATGGCAGCACAACTCACTGCGCCTGCAGTGTTTAAATTCCACCACCGATGTTTAAAAGAAGACAAATAATACTGGATTTCCTCCGTATAAAAATAATACCGAGCAGCTGAAGTGGCGTAGCAGAATTAGTTTTTTGGTGCTGCCGAGCCGCACGTCGTCCCGTGACATTTCTCTGGAAATACAGGAAGGAGGGAAATAACGTAATGTCATGTGAAAGAGGAACGTTTCATCGCTCGTCTCTAGGCGACGGCAACACTGCGCATTCGAGATTACGCTCCAGCATTGAAGAAATGGCGCGCGAACTGGATGAGATCTCTCTAAGGGACTTCAACGTGGTATGGAAAAAAAATAAATAATCTACCCCTTGCGCTGCAATACTCTTACAACACTTGTTTACTGCATTGAACACGGCGTTAATAATTCAAGCTATCCTGGATTCACTGAAATATGTCGCTTTTAAAAAACTAATTTAGACATTAATGATTAGCTATAAAATTGAAATATGTATGCGTGTGTACGTGCACGTAACAAAACCTGACGAGAAATAATGTAATTGTTTATAGTTTTCAAAAAAAGTAACATGCACTTAAATTAATTACTGAAAAAGCATGCAATGAAATTATAATAATAATGTGCAATACTAGTATGAATTGTTATGGTTTAGATAGAATATTTGAAAAATTATTAATAATTATAAGACCATTAAAGAAACAGGCAATTTGAACTATTAATGAACACGACTACTTTTCCTCCACCAATTGGTGGCCCTTATCAGGTTCAATATTTTGGATAAGGTTGACCCAAAGCACGCATATTTAAAAATCAAAAGAAGATCTTACTAAGTAAGAGATCATAATATTTACTTATAGAATCGTAATCACCTTGAACATTAAAGGTGTTACAATGATTTATTTTTCTGTTGATCATTTCAGAAACAAGTCTGTTTCAACATCAATGAAATGATCAGCTGATAATAATGATTAATGATTACGATAAATTAAGTAAAACACATGATGTTTTACTTTTTAAGTGATATTGGGGTAACTTATTATTTAAATTATTTCATGAAATCAGTTTAAGGGTATGATATGATAATTTTATTTATAAAAACAATCACTTTAAAAGAAGTCCTGCGCGCTATCATAAATAAATTAATTAATTAAATCAAGGGGACGATTTTTAAATATCAGGGTTAATTTATCATTGGTGCAATCAAGTGCAGCAGAAATTTCGTTCACTTGACGAACCTGTTTTAGCGTCATTCCAGTCTTGATGCAGGTTACTAGGTGACCGGAACTTCTTTCTTCCTTTGGGTTGAATTGAAGATTTTCCTTCTGCCGGCAAAAATTGGGATGAAAATGGAAGTACCAGTAATTGAAGAAAACCCAAGTTTTCCTTCTTCTTCCCTTTGGCATTCCTTGTTCTCAATACCTTGTCATAAAGAGAAACAATTTACACCTCACTTTCAACTCTTGTTGCACTCTCCAGATTACTTCCCCCCTTTCAACATTCATTCCACTCTCAGCTTTCTCCTCCCTTCCACCTCTCTCTCTCAACGTCTTGAACCACTCTTCCTCTTTACCTCCTCGCCCTCTCAACGTCTAGAACAGTTCTATTTCTCAACTTCTCGCCTCCCAGCTAAATTTGATATCCTTTCTCCAAGGGGAAACGCCATCCCACGTGATGTTTTTTCCGCCAATTCTCATGCATCCTTCGTCCAGCGTGGGAAATTTTCCATGACACGGGGAACCGTGTTAATGTTCCTTCAGTAAAACAAGCTTAGTATTATAAATCTGCAGACAGGCATGGCCTCCGTCCGGCAGTCTGGCGCCGGGAAGTTCCACTTTTACCTGACTTTCGCCAGTTAGAATGTTCTTGTTGAATTTTTATATCCTTTAAAATTATAAAAGTTCGATCAAAATTAGGTAGGGGTCCTACTACGCTACAACTTAGACAGTAATATTTTCTTTTGGTTTATAAATACGCGGTCTTTGGGGTTTGTCCACTGGATAAGGTCCACCAATTGGTGGAGAAAACGACGTGGGGTCAAAACGTGTTTCTTTAATGGCCATATACGTATTTTATTAAAATTAATGAACAGACACACTAATTTATTAGAATCTTTTCAAGTCTATAATGTAACAATTTTTAATAATTTGGAGTGGACGTCTGCTGAATGTATATAATTGATAGATATTTATATTTTCCACTGTAATTTTCATTAAGTGAAAATTAAAAGTGGAATATATTTACATTTACTTAAAAAATATTTTTAGTTTTCTGACAAGAATTTGTGAATCAAATTTTAAAGTTATCAGCCATTCAAAATTTTGACATGTGATCGAACTCTTCTCTTGATAAGTAAAAACTATCGTATCTTCTTTAAAGAAGACTATAACGCCAATATAAATGCAATAAATTTTCCGATTGCGATTAATAACGTCTCTTGCTGTTCAAACGAATTTATCATACGGGATAATATATATATATATATATTTTTAAATAGGAGTCTATTCGACCTTGAGTCGTCGAATCGAATTCATGCGACTATTTCACGTATTATTGACCACGTAGCAGCGTATTATTGACTCATTTGCTGAAAAACAGAGCAGCCCACATTTGAGAGCCATTGTAGTAGCTCGGCTTGTTCTTTTCGTCCAACAAATAACAAATAAGCGAGTGGAGATTGACAGGAAATAACCCCGAGTGGCTTCTTTAGAATAGTAAACGTATACTAGCAGTACAAATTATTTAAATATCCAAATTAGACAAACGTTTTGAGACGCAATATTATAATATACTAAACATCATAACCCTCCGTTAGGCTCTAGGTCTAGCGGCCCTACTATTTGGCTTTTACGTTTCTGCATAGTATTATGAACCAATTATTATAAATTTACCTTCACATAATTTACATATATATTTGTGTACCCGTATATACACAACTCACACATCCAATAAAAGTTTTGATAATTTAAAGCTGTAATACAATTATTTTAATACAATTCTACTAAAAATAAAATGTCTAGTTTTAAATCACATAAAATATGGTATTTTATATCTCCTAAAAATATTGAGACCAAACTTCAGTTAGAGGCCTGAAAGATTAACTGCTCAAGCGTGTTCAAGAGATTAATTATTAAAAATGTAATCCGATTTTTTATTTTTAAATTATAATTTGACTTTAAGGTACTGATCTACTTATTATATACATAATTATTTTTAAATAGGTTATTAGAATTGTAATGAAATAAGTAAATTATTTTGTGTTTGTAGCAACTTTTTTTTGAAAATTCGTCAAAACATTCTTGACACATTATCTTAGTATATAATCGCAAACACAAATGATTACTGCACTTTTACAGCAATATTAAGTTACGCCCTGGTAATTCGCTTATTGTTGCCCCTTCGTTATCATGACTTTCCTATTTACCCTACGATTTTTCAATATCGTCTTCCGGCTCAACATTTTAGTGACAGATATTTATATACTTTTTACTCATATTGAAAAACTGTGAATTATCAAAAAAAGTTATGAAAATAAATACACAAATTTATTGTACCGACTTATAAAAATTAATACTCGTGTAACAAATATAAAAATAATTATTACTAAACGTGAATATTCGTCATAGATTTCTACGAAAATAACTCAATAATCGCAACGTACTTCAGCAAAGTGATGGAGAAAAATAGTGCCGCGAGTGGGCGCAGTAGCCCCCTGGACACACGCTGTGTTTCTTTCTCAATCCCCTGTCATTTTCTTAGAAACTACGGCCTCTTCTGGAATTTGACCTTGGCAGACAATTGTAAACACATGTTTCTGGGATTTCATAAAATTTCATCCCAGTACCTGACCTGGCTTTCCAAATATAATAGAAATAAAACGGCATAGGTCCGCCGGGCCTGACGCGCCTAACCGAGGGCTTAGTAAAACTATTGTAATTAAAGTACGAGGTCTTTCCCGGTGAATGGTCCACATCTAACCAATCACAGGCGGTTTGTGCTTGCACAAACATGCCTCAGACTATATAAATGCCTACACTCACCGAATTTGACACTTCAGTCTGAAGATGATGGCAGAGCAAGCCATCGAAACGTCACTGTTAAAATCTTTGACCCGGTTGGAAACTCGAGAGGAATTTATACTATTGTAATTGTTTGAATTTGTAAATTTTGGTTATTAGTCAGGTGAGCTCGCGTTCTAGGGTTACATGTTAATCTTAAAAGATAGACGCTCTAGACTTATTAGATTTGCGGACCGTATTGCAATAGTAATTCTCAGAATTGATTAGTTTTTTTGTTGCCAAAAATGAACTGAAAAAGATTATATAAAATGATGGGCATAGTTGTGAACTGGAGCTACGACTGTAGTAAGTGGATTACGTAATGTAATAATGCACAGTAGTCATGAAAAATAATATTAACGACGATACCTTTACGTAAATGAGTCTCGTGTACGTATGTTAACGTCTGTGTAGCTCAAAGGACGTAATAGATCGAGTCGACGAAGTCCCAGGCGTCGTTGCGATCTCTAAGCTATCGTTTTGACGTTATGGAGGTGAATACATCTCCAGCCTCACGAAGGAGCAGTCCGCAGAGAAGCCGGAGAAATGTGAATACTTCCGTCTTCACAGAGGCGTGTCAGCAACAGTATCGACCAGGCTCAGACCGCACAATCGCAACTATTTACATATATATACACACAGGACTCGTGAAATATGCCACAACAACCCCCGGGGAGAACTCGCAAACTCAACACAAACGCAGAAAATGTATTTCCTATAAGCGACACTCAAAGGGGACTGCTATTATAATTATCATAATTATAGAAAATAAAGTGCACAAATCAAATTATTATTCATAATCTTCAATGTGTTATAAAATTGGACTTACTAAAATTTATATACCTTTGCCTACCTTAAGTTAACAATTTTTTATTCTTGATTTTCAATGAGAACATAGAAAATAATTCTCCTGTATAAAAAATAAAACAAATCAATTATAATTCACTCGTATGTGAAAAAACTACTGTGAAGTTTTCAATGAAGATGGTCTACTTGATAACGGTGTCTGTTTGTATTAATGGCTACTAAATTATTGAAATGCACAGAAAAACATTAACATAGCATTAGTATAAATACGAACTGACGGATATTTATTTTTTGGAATTCAATATGATAAAGCACGTTGGGTTATTTAATATTACAAAGAGTTTTAGGTTAGAAAACGGAGTTTTTTTGTAAATAAGACAACAATTTGGTAGATACAATACTTTTATAAAATCCAGTCATTTCACACATCAATATACTCCTTTTTAGATGAACTTTGAAGTAACGCTCGAAATCTTCTATGAACTGAGTATAAACTGTACTGAAGCTGGATATTTGGGTCCAACTAATTGAACTATTGACCCAAACAAATACTTTTTGCTATTCAAACCAGTCAAATAATATTTCTCAAAATCTTTTTCCCAGTAGTTCAATTGATAATTATTATAAGAACTGTAACATGATTTCCTTGATTACAATTCAACATTAATTTGGTTATTTACTGAACGATTGTTTGTTGTTATATGACGTTGATACCTGGGTTCTGAGCGCTACAATGTGGAAATATTCCAGCCCGAGGTTCTCGGAACTACATCATGTGCCGCATTTAGATGAACCTGTCTGAAGGTAACTTATGTAAAGACAGAGAGATTCTTTTCATGTCGCTAGTGTTAAATTAGTTTACTTATAGATGTATCAAATTTATACTTTCCATATACGTAATTCATATTAGTATATATATTTATCTGAAGACATTGAAATATCTCAGGAACCACGCATCGGATCAAAAAAACAGTAAATGAAAATTGTTCGTCTCGAACTGGGACATCTAATGATATGAAACTCGACCCCTACCCCACCACCCCCATGAGGGTGGTGGAGGGAAGAGTTAAAAAACCTCAATAGGAACCCCTTTTCTTCTTGCCGATTCTGATTTTCCTGAAAAAATTATTCCAAACTGATCTACGATTTGAATCAATCGGCGTTGTAATCGACAAAAATCAAAATGGGTAAAAAATCGTTGAATTATGGGAATATTTCAAGATCAGCAAAATAAAATTCAATGTGTTTGATATTCTTACAAATGCTACTTAATGGCACCATAACTATCCACCCACCCCTATACCCCAAAATTTTCAATGGAAAACCAATTTTTTAATAGGAAACCTTGGTATTCTAAGTCAAATAGCATTGATTTGAATTTATTATTAATGGAATTTATTTCACAGATTGTGTTTCCGTCGAGAGAATACGGAGACGTTACCCGGGAACATCGACTTGGACGTAGTAGTTTTCTGTTCCCTTTTGGTGTTTGTTCTATGTGAGTTTATGTGATTTCCCTCATAATTTATGTTGCTGGCTTTAGGTGCGATCCTTTGCGTTTCATTGTTCAATTATTTCCACATTTCACTCCCCCATCCCTGGAGAGTGGGTGGGCAGTTATGGTGTCATTAAGTACGATTTGTAAGAATATCAAAAACATCGAATTTTATTTCGCTGATCTGGTGACATTTTTTTAGATTTATCCATTTTTTCACGATTTTTTCCCATTTTAATTTTGTCGGTTACAACGCCATCTGTGACCGAAATGACTCGAATCGTAGATCAAATTGGAGTAATTTTTTCTGAAGAATCCGAATCTGCAATAAAAAATGGGGGTTCCCATTTATGTTTTATAACTCGAGTTTTGACCATTTTTCAAAATTTGAAATTTTACGCGAGCCGCAATTAAATACGTATTTAAAAGGTATTAAAAATTATTTTTACAGAAATTTTATTTATTAAAAACATATAAATAAAAGTACAAAATATGTGTATTGAATTTAAATATTAAAAATTAAACACGTTTATTTTACTTCTCTTGAAAATACTATAAAACTTGGTGACTAATTGGTGACAGTTCTTCTCAGTAATTCTTTCAGATGCTGATTAGTTAATTTTGATCGGTGTTTGGATTTCACGAATTTTAAAGTGGAATAAAATGACTCACATAAGTACGTTGTTCCGAATATTGAAATAATTCGACAAGCAGCCTTTTTTAATTCAGGATACTTCGATTTTGGTACAAATTTCCAAAATTCAGTAATCGGCGTCGACTTATATTTTAATTGTAGAGCTTGATCTTCTTGCATCTTTATTAATTCTAAGTCTCCAGATGCTTTTTGGGTCATAATTATATTGAAAATGGAAAACTCGCCTTGAATTATGTTAATTTCAAATGGATTCAGAAAAAAATCAAGCTACGTTTCAAGTCTTGAAATGTATTCTGGAATTCCGTCAATATTCCTTATAGATTTTTTATATACCGTTGAGTTTTTCTTCTTTAATATTGGAACTGATTTTTTAATTCGACGAAAATGACAAAATGTTTTATTTTTAATAATCTTTTGAAAAAGTTGTAATTTAGTTTGAAAACTAAATACATAAAGCGAGAGTTCAGATATTATTTTATCTTTCCCCTGCAATTATAAATTCAGTGTTTGCAAATGCTCCATGACATCAGTCAAAAACCTTTAAGTCTTGTAACCACTCGTCATCGTCTAATTCTAATTAGGTTATTTCCTTTTCTTTTAGAAATGCAGTTATCGGATAAAACAAATCTACAAATCGATTTAATACGTTGCAGCTAGATAACCATCTAACAATGCAAAAGAAATTGTCATTTGGAAGTTCTTCGTCCTTCAATTCTTCAAGGAAGTTTTTAAATTGTGGATGGTGTCGATGGTGCGAATGTAATTTACAATATGTAACACTATTTTCATAACATCAGGATATTTTAAATATTTTGTAACGAGATGTTCTCGGTAAATTATGCAGTGAATCGGTATGAATTGTGGAATTTGAGAATCATCTCTTAAAAGCCCAATAAGACCGATTTGTTTAGCCATTGCCGGAGCTCTATCAGTTGCAATGCTTACAAGTTTATTAAGAGGCTCATCAAAAGTTTTCATTATGTAATCTAATGCATTTTCAATATCGACACCGCTGGTTGAATCTTGAAGTGCAACTGAATCTAATAATTCTTCTTTAACAACGAAGCCCAGTGAAACAAAACGTATGAAAACTGCCAACTGCGGAAGATCTGTGATATCTGTCGATTCGTCAAGGGCTACGCTGAATGCAATACAGAGCTTCAAATCATTTTTTAAATTATATTCAAGAGATGTATTAATTGCAGTTATGCGTCGTTCGGGTGTGTGTCCTGAGATGGGAATTTGAGAAACAACTTTGAGCAATGCTGTATTATTAGGATCTAAAACCTTAAGTACATCTTCCAAGTTTTTTTAATAAACTCTCCCTCTCCATAAGGGCGTTTTGCACGAGCAATATTCCAGGCAATAACAAAACTGGCTTCCACCGACATTATTAGCTTGATTGCTAAAGGTCATCAAAATTGACTGTTGTTTATTTAAATTTGATTTTAAAGAATCAAGTTAATTTGGAATTTGGTGGATACTGATTAGAAAAATGAGGATGATTGGTTTCATAATGTCGATGTAAATTGCTAACTTTATATTTTTTGACCGTTATTTTCAATAAACAAGAAATTCTCCTCCCACTCATTATTAAAACTTCTATTTTCTTGCTCTTATTTTCTTTTTTATTTTCGTTCTCTGTCGTCATATATTTAAAAGAACTGGAAATAAATAAATAAATTTAGAAAATACAAGTTTTGTGTTATTAAAACAATAAAAACACGTGATACAAATTGTTTCCTACAGAGCACAATGTCAACAGTTCGTTGTGAGTCATATCATTCTTAACTTGGGCGGAAATGAAGTTTGTTACAACGTTGCACTTAGTCTTTCATATTTGTTGTCAGTAATTTAAAATACATTTTGAAACACATACTGAACGATAGAAATTTCATAAAATATAATAACACAAAAATGAAAAGGGAACTTGGGTACATTTATCGAGAGCCACAAATAATACTTCAAAGAGCCGCATTGAGACGAACATTTTCCATTCACAAGTTTTTAGATTCGAATGCGTGGTTCTCGAGATATTTCAATGTCTTCATAAAAATGGAACATCCTATATATATAGTTAGGTTTAAAATCAGTAAATTTGTTTGACGAAACTTTTTATCTGATATGCAGAGACTGTTCTAAAAAATTTCTGTCGGCGTTTATAAAACAAATTAGCAGCTCTGCTTTTAATATAAACCCAACGGGTTGTGAATTTCTTAACTTTTTTACCCCCCACTTTTATTATTCTATTTAATTGCTTACGATGGTTGGAACTGTAATAATAAACTATTCAGTGGATGAGATAAATGGAAATATGTGATTATTTTATTAATAAGGAATTATTTTTACAAATACATATGTAGAATTAACGACCCATATAAGACTTAATCAATAAATTTTGAAAAAAGTTTGAACATTAAGTAAACTTTCCGACCATCAATTGAAATTGTCAATAAATTAAATCAACTAAAGATATTTAAAATTTTACTCCCCGATTACTAAACACTGTTTGGAACAAAATTATTCTTTTATTTTTGTTATTGTTTTAGATAATGAAGTGAATTTTAAGAAAAAATTAATTTCAGAAATGTATATTAAAAACAACAAATTTACTGTAAAAATTAAACATGACACTTTATAGCTTAATAAATTATATGATGTTTTTTTAAATTGTCTATGCTCTTTTGTTATGTATGTAGTTTATTCAGAAGGACCACAATGGATGGTCGAAACGTCGATTTCATATTTAAAAAAATTCAAAATATATTGTTTAAGGCTCTTATACGGGTCCTTAATTCTTCATATGTATTTATTTATTGACGCTAATAGTTCGTATAATTTTACAAATGATTCTACGATTCTATTGATTTTAAATAAACATAATATTTATGTCAAATAACATACGACACTCAAAGGAACATTTGTGAACAAATTTAAAACAAAATAATAAAAATATAACGTATATGAATAAAATTTTGCATAGATAATGCGTATGAAAAATGTTAGACTCGAAAGGAGATATCTAATAATATGAAACTCGACTCCCTGGGGACGGAGAGCGAAGAGTTAAATTTAAATGGGAATCCCCATTTTTATTGCAGATTACTGAAATTTGGTATAATACAATAGAATGTGTTACAAAACTCACCTATAATACGGAAAAATCGACTACCTTTGCCATACCACAGTTTATACTTTATAACTTATATAAATATAAATAATTTGCGAATTTCTGAACACTTGTAGTAGCCAATGAACAGCTCGTTCAATGTGACTATAAAAAGAAAAGCTTTCAATGTTGTTAATTCAGGATGTAGGTGTGTTGCTGGGTTGCCGACTCCAGTTTTCACAGGCTGTATTTCGCTGTACGATGTCGCCTTCATTAATGTGATTTCTTCTCATATTTCGCAGATACACAACGTTACTGACATTAATATTATGTAATTTTCGGTTTATAACATCACAGAAGCAATATCATGGCTGTATAGGATAGTTTGCAAAACCTACGAAACAGGAAGAATACCAGAAGATTTCACTAAAAACATAATTATATCTATAATGAACAAGACTGGGGCTTATGGATGCGATCAGCACAGGACAATTAGTTTAGTATCCCATGCATACAAAATATTACCGAAAATAGTATAGAAGAGGATGGAACGTCAAATATAATGCGAGTTAGGAGAAGATCTATTTGGTTTTAGGAAGAATGTAGGGACAAGAGAAGCAATATTGACCTTGCGACTAATTTTAGAAGACAGTATAGGAAAAAACCGGCCTACGTTCATGGCATTTGTAGATTTAGAAAAAACGTTTGATAATGTGAACTGGAAGATTGGATTTTAAAGAGCACTGGAATAAAATATCGAGAAAGAAGACTTATACATAACCTCTACAGAAGAAATCAGGAGTAATTAGAATAGAATATGAAGAAAAGAAAGCCGTAATCAACATAGGAGTAAGCCAAGGATGCCGTCTGTCGCCCATGCTGTTTAATTTATATAAAGAATAGGCGCTGAAGAAAGTCAAAATGGAATATTGAAAAGGAATCATATTGAAAGGAGAAGAAATAAATACACTACGCTTTGACGATGATATTGTTACTACGGAGTCAGAATAAAACTTGAAAACTATAATAAATGGCATGAACGAACTAGGGATGGTAGAAGCATAGTAGATATAAAGAGTTGGATAGCACAGGCAAGGAAGGATTTCACGAAAAAGAGGAATATACTTTCGGGTAATATAAGTGTGAATATTAGAAATTCTTTACTAAAAATGTTCGTATGGACCGTGGCGTTATATGAGTACGAAACATGGATGATAGGAGTTGTGGAAATGAAAAAAATAGAAGTCTTTGAAATGTTGTGCTATAGGCGAATGCTGAAAATCAGATGGGTGGATAGAATCACAAACGAGGAAAATTCTAAATAAAAAGGGGAAGAGCGAACAATATGGAGGACGTTGACCAAGAAAAGGGATAGATTAATAGGCCACGAGTTAAGACACGATGGTCTTCTAAAAGTACCATTAGAGGGAAGTGTGTGGGTTAAAAACTGAAGAGGGAGGCCAAGGATGGAATGCGCTAAGCACATTAGGGAGATTGTGGTATGTGATAGTTATGAGGAAATCAAAAGACTTTTTCAAGATAGGTTATCATGGAGGATTGCATCTGATCAGTTTTACGACTGAATACCACAACAACAAAAACATCACAGTCTCATAGAACAAAATTTTACGGGTTGCATCACATCAGTCTTGTAGCCAATAACTTAACAGATGGGACTTCCTTTATAACACAATTTACATAAATTCTCACTCCGGAAAATGGTCTCTGCTATCAGCAAATATTGTGAGCCTGTTTATCTCAGTTCAGACACTCTGCCCTTTTCATGCCAGTTTTTCACGCATATAGAACTAAAATGTAATCAACAATTTAAATTTTACATGCTTAATTAAAAAAACCATGACGCCATGAATTCATTCCCTAAAACACGCGCGACTCCGCCGTACGCGAATTATTTGACATAAAAGTTGTTTTTATTGCCGAAAGCATGATTCTAGCTAAAAATTCTTGTAAGTAAATTGGTTTTGTAAGTAGTAAAATTTTCAACGATTAATTTTGCTGAATTACTCATATATTCGGTTCCTATTCTCTTCATGATTCAAAGCTGAATTTATTAGTTCACCACCTATTGTAGAATTTCACGAAAAAATAAATGATAGCATGGAAGTACCAAAAAACATAACAAATAAATGAAAAAACTTAACGAATGAATAGAGAAATTAATTAATGAACTATGGGATTAATTAAAAATAAAATTTATATAAAGCAGCAAAAAAATTCAGAATATTAGTTTAAAACGCAACTCAGTGATATTCAAAAATTCCGGGCATTCTGCTAGTAAGTTATCCATACTTTTTCTCATCTTCAAACAATACAAATATAGTGCTGATGCAGAATTCTTGACAGGGCAAATAAAGCTAATATTATACGATTTTTTTAACTGTATTATATATTGACCAATATTTGTCTCTTTTATCACTTTTACCAATTTTAAAAATTTGTCTGATTTCATTATTAGACATCAGGTTTTGGGCTTTTGAAACACGTATCGCTTTAGTCTTTCTGACAACTTCCGCTTGGTGTCACCGATGTAATAGGGATGGTTAATAGATTAAAATCTTAGGAAATTTATTTATACAAGAGGAGGAAAATATTTACAAGGAAATTGAGGGTTCGGTGAAGCAATCTGATCTCTTTAACTCAGGGTTAATACCATGGGTGTTTCCCCCCTTTAAACGGCCTGGATTGGAACAGCTTCTATCTTCTTCAGCATTAGCAAAGTCCAGCACAAGTCATCAGTTCTGACCGTCTTCTCCTAATTGTCTGGGGCCGGAACGACCGTCTTCTCGTAATGTCGAAGACCGAATGAATCTGCAAAGCCTCTCCGCTGTGTCCTCCACCTCGATAAATCGATCTTTTCCATTCGATTTATCTATCCACGAAACCCCATTGGCCGAGGCCACCACGTGGTAATTTAAAAATTTTGTTTGTTTCGTCGTAGTTTGGGATTTCTGAGAACAGCGCAGGTAATTTTTATATGTGCCCTGACAGCATCCCATAGGATTACAGCCACCTATCCCTGCGACATGGAGGCGCCGCTCAACCTTCTACTGCGCCTTCGAGAAGCCATTCAACCTTCCAATCCTTTGCTAAATTTTTACATTACAACTTAATAAAATAAATATCGCGCTACATCAGTCATTAAATAGTGCTGACTGACACGTCTGTACACGCCGGGGAGAACTCCTTCTGAGCAGGGAAGATTCGATCGGTAATTGAAATGAGAAACAACAGAGATGCATGATACTGCCTTTGTCCCCCCCCCCCTCCCAGTGGTTTCCCAGTATCAGAGACAAACACGAATACTTTTTCGACACAAGTAAACAGCCGGAAACGAGGCGAAATTGTGCGCCCTCCTCTACAGGGAGGAAAAAACCTGAAGAAGGCATAAAACATGCCGAAACGTTGTTACATGTAAATTTTATAATAAAGGTCTGTAAAAGGTCATCAATTGTTTAATTATATATAACAGACGTTAAATTTAAACCTTTTGTCTATGTCTTTATAATTTATGCAGCATTTCGACAGACAAAACTTCTCACTTTTAACTATATAATGATATATTCGAAAAATAGGTGCTTAGCTGCAAATAAGTTACGTATTAGGTTTAACTATGCTTCTAATGAGGCTCGTTGAAAAACCTTAGACTAAGACTAGCGTGCGGGGCGGCATTAGATATTACCAAAGAAGGCAAATTGTTATGCGTTCTTCAAGACAAAAAGGAAAAACTGGCAGACTGAACTTAACGAGAATGATTTACAGGATGCTGTACATAAAAGATATAGATTAAGAAAGAAAACAAACGCAAAAAAGGAAAAATGTTAGCAAAGACTGTGCAATTGCAAAGAAATCTCTTTGCAAAAGAAAATATTGATAAAGAAATCAACCGTACGCTAAATAAGTATAAGAAACAAAACACAAAACGTGTTCAGATTTTTCTTAAATTAAATATAATTTTATTGCATCTATTGGAAATACAAAACTTTCCATCCCATTCTGTCCCACCTCCTGGGCAGTTTCTTTTTAAAAATTCATTAAGAAATCTAAATTTGTTCTTTTAAGTTTTATTGATATTAGATTAAGCGGAGAATAGAACAATGTTTAACACTTTTATGAAGTAATTTTTATTTCTCCATAATTTCCACTATACGCTCGAATTTCTATTAATCTAAATAAAATTGCAATATATAAATTTAAGGTAAGACAATACGTCTTTCGGTTTCGCTGTTCTCGGCTATTTCTGCTTACGTATGATTAACTGTACCAATAGTTCTGTGAAATAAGAAAACTGGATGATTTTTTTAATCATAATTTATTTAGCAATCAGAATACAATTCTATAGGCTAAAATGCTGACAGTTTCTAATAGTAACATTTACAGGGTTATATCCAATGATATCACCTGTGTGATAGAAATAAAAAAGTTAATCATTTAGCTTAAAATAATTCACTAGGCCACACCTTTTTAAGTCTTTTATTTATCACAGGTTCAAGGAGTATGTCTATAAGTGGGTTGGGATGATTGTCCAAGACTGCGTGGTGATTGATGGCTTCTTATGGATGACTTCTTGTACCGTAGGAACATTTAAATCTGTGTGAAATGTGTGGTTCGTTATGTACCTTGGGGCGTTTACAATTTTCCGGGGGATCTTTGAATAATTGTTACGTTTGATTTTGATGCACATCCCCATAGCTCAATCTCATACTGGATGACGTGAATGTCGAAAGAGAAATAAACTGGTTCTAGGTGAAACGTCTGTAGTGTGGTAGCAAGTCTCCGGTAATATAGAGATATATATTTCAAAGTATGACATAAACATTAAACACCTTCCACGGCTTTCACGGAATCGAGTTTCACGGCTCTAGTTTGATATTGTTCTTTTTAAACCCCGTAAACAACCGGAAGAAGGTTCTGCTCGCTACTTAATGTTTTACGTCCGTAAAGCCTTCGGAACGCGTTCACATCAAAGCGTTAATACATGAGACCGAACTTTACCACTTATGCCGCCGTTATAGGCGATAAAATGAGCAATATTGTCCGCCATTATAGGAATTACATATCGTCCTACGCCATAATATTTCTGGAACAGTCGTAGAGGAATGCCCCTTTGTTTTATTAAACACGGACGCTCCGTTTCCTGCTGAGCAGTTAGTCCCCGCTGAATTGCAAACCCCAAGTGGTGAATAATATAAACCGCAGAACTCGCTGTCGTAAAAGGAGTGTGCAATCCGACAGCTGGCGTTCCCGGGAGATGGCGGCGCTGCAGCTCTTCCAGACGTGAAATGTGATCACGGTGTATTAATGCTGACGACGAACCGAGATGTGCATACGTCTCGTCTCCACTCGTCTCCTATTTCCAGAAACAACTTCATCTCACGCTTCAATATATTCTCTTTCGGAAGGTACAAATAATACTTTGAATTGTCTTGCCTGTCTTGATTCGACTCGAATATAATAATAATGTCTTGACAAGCAGAAATTAAAAGAAAATAGGAGCAGCTGACTGGAAGAGGCTTGAATCGTTATCTTCCGTTCTTAAGGAAGGCACTGAGGCTGTTTTCATTCCATGAAATTTACTTCGTAATTAACAAAATATGGATAAATGTTTAGAAACATACACCAGAAATTACAACTACTAAATTAGTAACATTAGAGAACGAATGAGTAAAAAATACAACCAATTTGTTATAAAAAACATTTTTTATTAAATATATTTCCCTGCGACATCGTCCTCTGACTTTAAAATTTACAATAAATAAAAAGGCGGCCAATAAGTAAGCATGTACATTTATAATTTTTTATTCAAAAGCGACGTTTTGTCTCCAATTTTGAGACTTCCTCAGGTGTACTACAAACATAATATTACAAGAAATATTTTTTTTGGGTTCTATGCTACAATTTTTTAATTTATATATATATAAAAAATGCTTCAAACTTACAAATTTAGCAATTCATCATATTTGCTCCTTGACTCTCAGCCGAAAAGGTTATTAAATGTGTCTTTCATGCAGCATCTTCAGCTCCTGACGGTTACGGCCCAAATGATGTGTAATGCTTATTTACTGGGTGGGGTTGTTTTTAACTTATTAATTTATAACATAATATGATATTACTGATGGGGATTATTAAAAAGGAAACGCAAGTCTTTGCATTTAAAATTTTAAGTTTAATAATAATAAAATCATCAAAGATATTTACAAATTTTTAGATAATATCCTGAAAAAAGATAATCGATTTAGCATGAGGCTTTATCTCAAGGTTTCACAGTGGGGTGAACGAAGAAACTTAATTTGTTTCCCTTATGGCAATAGGCCTGGCAAATGTGAACTCTTTATAAATAAAAAATAGTTACGATACCGAAAATGCATCTGCTTCGTCGTATGGTGGTGGCTGGTGGCTGCGACAAGATCATCTCCGTCTGGGTTGGCTCTCGTGTTCTCCTTCCAGGCGGCTACCAGCATAGTTCCTGACCTCTCCATATGATAACTTCCGTCTCCCAACTTCATCACCCTCCTGTCTCCCAAAAACTTCTCTCTCTGCTGTCCCGATCAAACTATCCATTCTCTTAACACCTTCTCCCTCCGGTCTCCCGACAAAATCCTCTCGCTTCTTCAAAATCCTCTTCCCTCGTAACCTCGGTTGGAAGCAACACAATCTTGAGTCACCAATCAGATGTTGTCCACCAAAGTCTTCTATCGGCTTGCAGTTATAAAATTGCAGCCAATAGGTAAATATCATTTTGCAGGGCCTAAACACTTCACATGTTACGCATCCTTCCATAACATTCCAAATTTTTCACGGACCTTCCGTTTCTCCAGAAGTTCTTCTAATTAGCTACGGCCACTTCCGGTAGCATCCCAAATTTTCTACGGCCGATCCTTCTCAACAGGCTCCTTTCGCATACAAAAGGGAAGGCAAGTCTTTTGTGCGAGTCGCCACCCACACGCAGAAAAGCCAAGAAACAGATGTACTTTATTAACACTTTCTACACGCATATTTATTATGTATTACAGAAGTAGTAACAAGGAGTGCTTTCGGCAGTTAAATTTTAGCAATTTTAGAATATTAAAAAGTTAAACTACTATAACAAAAGAGTTTCATAAATTTTGATAAAATTATTTGTACCATTCTTAACATTGATTGCATGAGAGTCGCACCTAATATAAAACATTTCACTCATAATTCTCGAGAAGTAATTATTTTCATCGTCTAAAAAATCCACATTTTGCCAATCGAAATTGTAATTATTAATATGCATGTGTTTGGACACAACTGTGTGCTTTAGAATGTATAATTTGATATTGTTTTCATGTTCTGTAATGCGAATTTTAAAGCTCTTTTAATTTGTCCGATATACAATGCACTACAATTAATTTTGTAGATAACAGTATGTCTTTCCAGAAAGTTAATTTTGTATTTTATATTTTGAATGAAACTAAAATTATTTCTTGATTGAAAAACAACATCTACGCCGGATTACACTTCATCTTTTTATAGGCCTATATCTATTGTAAATGGAGAAAATCTGATAGATGCCTATCACATGAAGTCTAATAGCGAATTGGCTATCAACAGCGATATTCTTTAAGTTATTAAAGACTCAAGATGTTCTTTGCTCACACATGATTATTTTAAGTCATAACATGTCTGTTACACATTTATCTTGAATTGAGAGTATGAAAAATGTATCAACTGAGTAAGTAGGTGGTTAATCTTGCCCTGTTTTAAAACTCTTGTACTTAAACATTAGTTCACTGTTCTTTCAACTACACAAATCCTTACACGAGCGTTAGGATCAAATTTTGATTAACACCAATAAACATTTGAGGGCATTATAATACTGTTAAATTTCTTTCTTTCTTGTATTACTTCCTAAAGTCTTTATATATAATTGAAATTGTTTTGTAAAATAATTTTTGTCCTGACAAGGTTAACTTAGGAACACTTCATCTGTATCTGCATGGTAAGAGGCTCGTGCAAATGGTAGCTCAATCATATATTGGTTAAGGATCTGTAATCTCAGCTGTCGGAGAACAAAGGATTCCTCCGCAGTAATATATTCCAAAGTGAGAGGACTTCAGTTCTGCCCAAAATAATTGATCCGAGGAAACTGTTGGCAAATTATCCAGCAACTGCCTACACTGCGTTTGATATCAAAGTAAATGGAGTGTTTGCAGATTGGAGTACTCTTGAATAAAGAACAGATTAAATCTTATAGCATTCTAAAATACAGAGCTAGGAATTGTATTTACCAAGGAATGTTTTACAGTCAGTGATTCTGAATTCTAAACAAGCAAATTGAACACTAAGACTTGGACATGACTTTGAGGAAACAGATGTGAGGTGGCTAAACGATAAATGCGAATAATAGAGATGCGGCTATTAATTATAATGTACACTCAATTGCTAACATGTTATTATTTGAAAACGAAATAACTCGTGCAGCAAGTTGTTATGTTACGTAACTATCAACAGATTCAAACTGTAACATGTTTTTAATGCTTTTATTAATTGGTTTAAAATATGTTTGGTCATTCTTATTATTACTTTATTAGTCTCCTTGTCATGTTTAAATACTTAGTGTAGTATTTTATTGTTATTATTTAAGTTACATTTATTTCTTAAAAATACATAATGGTTTTATGAAATATTTGGGATAATTCTTTTTAATAAATTGTATAAATAGCTGTTTTCGTTTGTATTAAGAATAACCCATGTATTAGTGTTGACACTCTATGTACGAAATTGTTTGCTAACGTCTTTTTTGGTTAAAAGTATTGTTATACTGACACATTTCGTCATAAAATAAATAATTTTGTAAATTGTAAACTTTATTTCAAACAATTTTGCTTTGTAGATGAATTTGTATATATTATCGGCTGTAAATTTATTGGCTTCGAAGCTAAAATAATTGAGTAATCTCTGGGGTTATAACACGTAACTACCAATTGTAAGAGACTATTTCTGCGAAATAATCAGCATCGTGTATGTATAATTTTATTCTTATTTATTTGCCTGAATATTCAATCAATCGTTCCAGGACGCTATATTATCCGTTTTTACGACCGAAATTGGCTTCAGATCAGTCATGCATTTATCAAATGAAAGGAATGTTAATTTAGCAAACTCTCATCAACAATTGTGTGAGGTGTATGGGAAAGTAATAATGCATGATGAAATAGTGAGGAAGTGGATTAGAAACTTTAACCAAGGTCGTGAAAATGTGCACGATGAGCCGGATATCGATCGACCGTCTGCGATCACCATACATAAACTGGTTTCCTGTTACGACACGTGCCTGGATAACGAAGGAGAGTATGTGGAGAAAGAGTATGATCTAATATTTGATATTAAAATGTCTGGGAAATAATTATATATTTCTAATTCTGTTTATTGTCTCTCCAACATCGAGGTTATTAGCAACTGGCTAATTAGGTAAGTTAATTTTACTCTTTTTGTTGGGGATTCTCAGTTAGGGAACATGAATGCAACACAAAGACCCAGGAATCGAGCCCGGGATCTCTGTGACGCTAACCACTAGACCACGGAGGCGGCCTATGATCTATTATATTTAACTGAATTTTTATAATTACTTTATATCAATTTCAGACTAGCCACAAATTTTTGTGCTTTTGGTGGCAACAAGGAATTAATATTTGTTAATTACAATGCATTCGAGCGATTGTAATCGTTGGAAGACTGTAACCGCCTGTCTTTAAAATACCTTTACTTAAACGTGAGCTATGAAACCATTTGTAACCTTTCGAGGCAGTATATAACTCAGAATTTAAGTACGTAAGGATGTAAGTATCCTGGAAGATCATTTATGCATAGAATAAAAAGTAAAGGCCCAAGAATTGATCCTTGAGAAACTCCACATTCCCAATCGGATGTGTGGTTGGCCGTCTTAAGTTTCAACTACTACTTGTTGTTCACGCATATTAAGATATGATATTAGTAGAAGTGACGCATTTCCCCGAATTTTTTAGTAATATTTGGTGACATACTCTGTCGAAAGCCTTAGAGAGATCAGCAAATATGCCGGCTACCTTCAGTACATTGCGCTATATGTAGACTTTCGTTTGAAGTAAACCATGCTGTGCTGTTGATAAAATCTTACATTTATTCAAATATTGTAGTTAAGGTAGGAAATCGCGATCGCGATCCTGTCTTAAACAGGGGAATTACTTTGGCGATTTTCAAAGAATCGGAAAAAATTCGGGCGGAAAGACATTTATTAAATATTATTCCTTTAATATTTTTCTAGTTATACCATATCTATCTGCTACTGAGGAAAGCTTTATATTAATTATTACTGTAATTATTTCAGCTTATTGGTTGCAATATTCGTAATTTTAGGAGTGAAATTTTGTAATAAATTGAAGAAATCCTCATCATGACACTGTAATGCATAAGGGGGGATATTCATTATTTGAGGTGGGATATTAATATTAATAATAAGTTCTTATAATATAAAAGAAAGACAATAATTTTCTTGATCCAAAAACATTACATTTTTGATATTTTGATCTTTATACCTGCTATTCTTTCTTAAATTAAAACTACACATGTACATGATACAATGAAAATGATACAAATTAAATTATTAAAATTAACAATTTTCTAACTTTACACTCTGGGTCGTATATTATGGGTTTTTTCATAGAACAGAATATTTTACACAACATCCACTCGGACATTGCAGTACAGAAAATCAGCAAAGAGTCACAGAGGTAATTACCGTGTCCGCTTAGTGAATATTCCAGTTCCTTCCTCCTAATTGGGTCGTTCACTCTCCAAACTACAGCCGCCGCCGCAGCTATTCTTCCTAGTTCAGGAAGAATTTCCTTGTTATCCTCCTTCTCTTGGACTACCAAATCTGTTTTTCCATCTCTCTCGGACTGTATCACCGCCCTCAGAAATCTCTCTCCGAATCAGTTCTCCGAAAATCCGTCCAAATCTCCTTAAAATCTCTCTGCACGCCTTTTAAAAATATATTCCCCACTTATTTGGTTCATATCCCCCAGGTGGCAGGGATGGATATTGACCAATAACATTTATGGTTACACTTGGGAAAAACAAGCCACCCGAAGACAACTCTCATCAAAATTGGGAGACACCCACGGCGCGACGTGAAGTCTGAGTTTTATTGCCCCTGACTCAAATGCCGTCTCCTTTCTTTTGACTCTATACCGCCAAAAGTCCGAGCAGATGTGTTTGACCGTTCCAACACACAGAATTATCTTTGGCAACATTAAGGAAATACGAGTTGAATTTGCATGCCGCGTCTTTGCCACAAAAAGTTTCACTTTTTCTACAAGTGCAAATTCTTTATAGTTATTGGTACCTTTGCCAGTCGCATTTTTAATCACATTCCAGGTAGCTTTGATTTTATTATCTGCATTCGCTAAATGTCTGGAAGACTTGAGTTTTTGCGTGACCCCGAGTACTCTATTGGCTATTCATTTAGTTCTTTTATTCCACTAAATTCACAAATTTTATGTTTGTTTGACATAATATTACATGTTAAGAGTGTTACTGAATATGTTTTAAACAGTCCTTCAACAATATGCTTTAAATCCAATCCACATGAACGTGGGAAACACTTTTTTCTCTTATTTAAAACTCATTCAACTTCACGTGACTTTAATCCACGGACTTGACCGTGCCGAGATCAGCGGATTAGCATTATTTGTATAGTAATGCAAGCCAGTGTATCGTGTAATTGAAGTTATTCTCTTGCGAATTCAGGCAGGCCCTAGGGATCAATAGCCGTGATGTTGAAATTCCCCGACGATTCCCGTAAAATCAGAGGCACATTACGGAGTCAGGGGCGATGCGGCTCGCTCGCCTGCGTGACCAGTTTAGCGGACAAGTTTACAGCCCGACATTCAATTACGTCATGGGGGTTTATGCTTGTCCTCCGTTGGCAGGCCAGAGGGCAGCTGTGCTAACAGGCATTATTGTTAAGATGATTGCCGTGCAGCGCCTCGGACAGCACGTAAAGGCAAGATTAGTGTGTCCTCCTCCACGTCATGATCGCAAGCCACGTCTCCAAGGGATCTAGTAGCCATCACTTTTTATTATCATTCGTCTCTAGCCTTTAGACGTACCAAACCAATTGTAAGGTCACCCCAAATTTAATAATGCAAATTAACTTCTAATATCCGCAATAAATTTCTGGAAAGTGAACTATTTGAATTAAAATATGTTGAAGAGATGCGCATCACATACGATTCAAAATGAGATATTAATATACGGCGAAGGAAATAGGAAAGAGAAAACAATGACTTAAAGAAATTATCAAATTAATTCTGAAATGAATAGGGGGTTATTTATTTTATTATGTAATATTCATATATTAAGAACGAACCTTTATAATAAATACAATTTACTTTATTCTAAACAAATTAACATCAATATTACAATTTTCTGATTTTTAAACTTGAAAACCGTCAATTGTTTCTTATTTAAACACTAAATGTATATCTGCATAAAAAAGATACAAAGTAATTTCTTAAAACCAACGATTCTCCATCTCTAACTCATGACCAAACATATGGGCTTTCTCATAGAGCAAAATATTTAATACAAAATCTACTCCGACCTGGCAGTATACGAAGTCAACAAAACATCACAGTGGTGATTACCGTGTCATCATAATGGACCTTACAGCGTCTTCCTCGTTACTATTTCCTTCTAAGTTGGGTCGTCCTCGAACCAAATCAGAGCCGCCGCTGCTATGGTTCAGCACACTTTCCCGTTTGTCCTCGCCTTTCTCCGGTTACCTGTCCGATAATGTCGATCATCTGCTCGTCTCCTCAATCTACCTCTAATCTCATCCTCATCCGATCCACCGCTCTCGTCTCCATAATCTCCCTTGCATAAACTAAAATCATCTGTCCTTTCTTAATTTCCAATCATACGTCCAGAAAATCTCTCTGCAAGCCTTTTTAATACCTCTTCCCCACTTCTTTAGTTCATATTCGTAAGGTAGCTGGGATGAATATTAATGAATCACATGCATGGTTACTATTCTCTGGGAGTTACAGTTTGCCCCTCTCCCCCACGGTTTTTGAGAAAAACAACCACCATAGTTCGGAAACACCCTTAGGCGCGCCGTGATGTCTGGCTTTTATTACCCCTGGCTCAAATACTGTCTCCTTTCTCTTGGTTCTGCACCAACAAATTCCGAGAAGATGTGTTTGACCGTTACAATACGTTTAGCACCATGCAATATATAAAAAATGTGTATTCAAATGTATGAAATGAGTCGATCGCATATAAGAAGTATTAGATGAATTTTGTATTTATAACAACATCGTCATCCATGGATATTGGGAATGGAATCAAGCACCGATGAAACTAATTTAGAAGGAAATAATATATAGTTAAAACAATAATGTCAATAAATGTGACCCGGTAGGTAAGTAATTATTTTACTGTTTTATAGTAATTGCAAATTAAAATATGCCCAGATCGTCAAGATTAATAATTATTTCATAAATACAAGAAATTTTTTTATAAAAACTTTTTGCCCTGTGTAAAATGCACCAATTTTGCAAATTTATTTTCACTGGCTATGCCCGCGACTTCGTTCGGGCGGAAATAGATCTTTTTATTTTACCCTAAAAATGACAGTACGGTATCATTTATTTGTGATCGCTTCACGGCAAACCTTATGACTCGCAGTTGGTTTCGAACAAGTCCCGATTTCACACGTTTGCAACAATAGATGGAGTGAGACTGCTCGCCCTCCCTCTCTCTCTGTTGCTGTTAAAATTACGCTTATAATAACGCAGTAAGTGGAATGAATGGTATAGGAACTACTAACAAGACTTTTAACTCGCAGTTGGCTTCGCGCGGAAATCCAATAGATTTATAAATATTTAGATTAATATCTTAGGACTGGGGGGCACTGTGGGAGTTTTCTCGCACGCGCTTCACTCAAGAGTGACTGCGGGGCTCACCTGATCATGTCGGGAATGCCTCGCACTCTCTCTGGGTATTTTGTTATCAAAGTTCTCACATGCCGAGACATCTTCACATATTTTAAGAGGTATATGTACTGGGGTCAAAGACCTTGGGCATATGGCAAGAGTTGTCCGCTAATCCCATTGGATCAGTCGGCTAACTGCCTCCTAAAACTGGTGGAGACACGGAGAATGGAATGCTGCGACCCCACAGCAGACTCGTCTCCCGTCATTCGGAAGGGCGTGAGAATAGTACCCAATGCCCGACCTACCTGATGCAGGTTTTCTAGGGTTTCCCTGCATCTCTTTAGGTGAAACACCGGGTAGGATCCTTAAACTATAGCCCTAGTTAACCGTTGGCCACCTTGCTCTACCTTCCGCATCCCCCCTTTTCAACTCCCTTCCTATGCTATTAAAGGGGAGTTGCCTATTTCAGGATCACCCTCATGTAGCCTGTCAACAAAAAAAACAAAAAACCTTAATATCTTACGAACTCGGCAAGATATCAAAATGAAATATAGACGAAACTTTAAGTTCAAATTCCTGTTTGAATCCCTGTAATTTTCATTGAAACCCGTTAAGGCGCTTCGAAGCATAAACAGATCAAAAGTATAGGCAACCTAAAGTCTTTTTGAGATTCTATACCAAGAAAACTGCCTGTAGAATAAATATTAATATCATAATAGAAGTGAAATTTTCACAAATATTTACATAAAATCTCTTGTTTTTGAATTCAACTTTTCATTGAAATCCGTTTAGCCGTTTCGGAGCCTATTCGAGACAAACATACGGATTGACGGACAGTCAGACAGACAATTCAATTATTTTTATTGGTATAGAGAAAAGAAAATATAAGGTGACTATTAAAAGTAATAAAATAATTAACATTTAATTAAATTTTATATGGCTTATTCAGACAAATATTTTTTGTATATTAAGAAAATTTTGTAAATTTTTTATTTGGTAATTTTTTGCGTAACCACAAGTCCCTTACTAGAGGGTCAATATCGATTTTTTAAAAGTATTTTCTGATTTAGAAATAGTTAATTTGGTGGGTTTTGTAGTTGAAATTAGGTTAATTTACTATAACTTGTATAGAATTGTATATGTTAAGTCAGATTATAGCATTTTTTGTAAGTTGTTTCCAGCCGTTACTTTCCAAAAAAAATATTGTAAGCCTTTTTCCGTATGCCTAGTAATTTGGCCATGACCAAAATTTGTAGCTATGCAAATGTAAACATTTAAATAATTAATTGACCTAGTAATTTTAATATCCATAAAGGAACAAATAAATTGCATTAATACATATTAAGTAATATTACAATTTCACAAAGCGTCTACTATCACAACAACTTTTGTAGTTAAAATACATACTGCATATTTAAAATAGAAATGATGTATGAATGTAAATAATATATACTTGTACCCAGCTTTAAAATAAAACCAATTTTTTGTGATCGTTTAGTAGCTGGTAACTACTTTACGTTGACTTACTGAATTAAATAAGTTTCGCCAATGCCCTTTTCAACTAATTTATTCCTTTCGGTAAATTCCTTGTCTGATTGTAAGTGAACAAGGGTCTATGAAGATAAAGAGACTAACATACTAGCTGAAAACATTCTGAAATACGGAGGCTACACGTACTTCTAATTATCAAGCTTTGTACAATCAGCACGTCCAAAAATTCATTCATTTTTATTTCTTAATTTCATAAGTAATGTTTAATTTTTTTCTATGAGTCCATTGTCTCCCTCCATCCTGTTGGCTGCTCATAAATGGAGAGTCCTTAAATTTTGATATATTAATATTTGGGCAAGAAAAAAGATTTATTAATAAGTTACATGTTTTGGTAGTTGTATGAAACCTTATAGCGGTAAAAATATTGTAATTAGAGCCAATGAGTGTCGTCATAAGATTAATAATAAAACATTGTAAGAAAATGTTATGATTATGCTAGTAAATATTATTAATATTTAAAATACAGAAGTCACTATTTATATATCATCATTAATTATAATTACTCTCTTCCTCAACTAGATTTACCTTCCACTGTAGATTTAGCTTACTTTTCTACTTATCCTAATTCCCTCAGTATGTGGATATTGAATTTGCTTGTGGAATGAAGTTAAATTAAACAAAATGTACCCAAACAGTCACGTATTGGATTTATTTTAGTATTTTTTAGATCGTACTTTCTATGTTTTACTGAGTATTCTCTTTATCGTATTTTTTTTATTATATTACGTGTTATGTCTTTAAGCTTTACGACAAATCTTAGCCTGCTCTGCGCTAAGGGAAATAGTAAATAAAGTAATAAAAATTGTTTGGAATTGAAGCGGGATTGATACTTTTCAATACCGGTTAACACGGTGAGTTATAATGTAAGGTGTTGCTCACTTCTGAATATATAAAAAATATATATTGGAGAAAAATTTGTTGCTAATTATCAACTGTTAATATTATTCATGTAATGTAGGAACTAGTCAAGAATACAAATTATTATTTGGGTTGGTTAAAGGTGTTATTTTTTTTACAGAAAACATTTTCTGTAATTCTAATGCAGATGGAAAACTTGTGAGCACAGGCTACGGGGAAAGATTAAAAACAGTTTCTCAGAAAAATTATTTTGAGAAGTTACCAGAATTCTGGCGTTCGTTACATCGTCACCATAGCACCTGGAATTCTTCACAGGTTTTTTTTGAAGGCGTCTGAGAGAGGGGGGATATTAATGCTGTAATATTGTTGAAATTTTATGAAAAAATTCCCAGGACGCGATCCTATCGTTCTTTCACCAGACGAATAAAATTTTCTCCCCTAATGCCAGTTGAGGTTTTTGAAGTTTTTATCTTTCTTTTCTGTTAGTTTTTGATGCACGAATGAAGGAATAACTTCACAGAGATTGTTGAGCCGTATGCTCGACGTTCATGATCTGATTGATAATTAAGCGCATATATGCCTGACTCTCTGCTTGTTTCAGCTATTTTCGCGTTAAGTGTGCGACACACATACACCAAATATTTGAAGGTTTCTCATGCAGTGCAAATGACGCTTAATAGTTCACTGGAGACTGTCAGCTGTGTACGTCAATTATATGCTTAACTGACTTAGATCATTGTGTGGTACCATTGCGATTAAAGCGTTCCCTTTAAATGCCAGTAATCTCTATGAACGTACATAATTACGAAGGTCGAAGTTTCAATTAAGAATCAGAAACGTTTTGTGCGCCCAGAAAGACTTTATAATTTTTGCATTTATCTTTTCCACAAGTTCCTGAGGCGCAATAGGACCCCTCCCTAATTTTATTCGAAGTTTTCGATTTTTGAATGATCTAAAGGTTCAGCAAGAACATTGTGGTTCGGCGACAGGCAGGCAGGTAAGAAGTGGTTTCTCTCGGCGCCAAGATGATAATTTATAATATTTTAATATTAAGCTTGTTTTGCTGAAGAAACATTCACACTTCAAAATTTCCGAAGGACACTATTCCCTTTGTCATGGAAAATATCCCGCGCCGGACGAAGAACTCAAGAGGATTGGGGAACAAACAACACGTGGGATAGATGCAGAATGGTGCAAGAAGTTGAGATGGCAGTAAAGCAGAGTAGTGGAATTGTTATAGACGTTAAGAGGGCGAGGAGGTAGAGATGGAGAGTTGATCAAGACGTTGACAAGGCGAGAAGGCACAAGAGGAGAGTTGTTCAAGACGTTGAAAAGGTGGCGAGGCAGAGGAGGTGTGAATTGTTGCTCTTTAGTGACAAGGTTTTGAGAACAAGAAGGCCAGAGGGAAGAAGGAGGAAAAACTAAGTTTTCCTCAATTACCGGCGGTACCAGGTTCATACCAATTTCTTCCGGCAAAAGGAAAATTTACAATTCAACCCGAAGGAAGAATGAAGATAAAACAGGTTCATAAAGTGAACGAAATCTTCTGCACGTCCTTACCTCAATGAGTAATTAACCCTGATATTTAAAAATCATCCCCTTGAATTAATTCATCTTTATGTAGATGAAAAATGGACTTTGTTATATATTAAAATAATTAAGAAATCCTTTATATAGTCCTCAAAGTTTATTGTTAAATAAAATTAGGCAAGCTTTTTTTAAAAAAAATAATAAGAAACCACTTTATAGTCCTTCTCTCTGAGATTCACTCTCCGTGATAAATTCTTGATTTTATAGATATATAGAATGTAGATTGAGCACAATGTGCCTGATTTTGTCGTTTCACTGCCTGATGATGGCCATAATGTTTGAAGTTAGCCTAATTTTATTTAACAATAAACTTTGAGGACTATAGAGTGGTTCCTTAATTATTTTAATTAATTTATTTGTAATAGCGTACAGGACCTTTTCTAAAGTCATTTTTTATTAATAAAATTATTATATCATATCCTAAAGCACAAGTAACTTCATTAAATAATTAAAACAATAAAATCCCTATATCATTTACAAGTCCTCACCGCACCTTGTAATGATTAAATTTTCTATTTTATAAGACTATTTTAATTAATCACTATACAGCTCGTTATTAATTAAAACTTTAATGCGTACTGTCTGGCATGAAATGTTTATTCCAGGGACATTCGTCAGTATTGTGAGGTGGTTATTGAAACAGGCAACCAAGGATTAAGGCTGTATATGTGACTATTCTATGAAAAACTTCATTGATGAGTAGCGCTTCAGTTTCAAGCTTACGGTTAACTGTCCCACACTCGGAATATGTGAGGTAGGCTATATTTTGATATTTGCGTCACTTTCAAGTTTCCGGCATGATTTCAGATTATTTTTCATGATGAAAATTTCTATGGAACAATAAAGTTGCATTTTTGCACGACCCCTCATATTTCCTAATTTTTGACTTTTGAAAGACGATGGCCCACAATAGATTGATCCTCTTTCACGTCCCAGAATGTTCTAATCTCTTCGATTCAACGCCGCGTTCCCTTCTTGAGTTTAGAGTCTTATAATTATAGCCGCTGTAATAGGTAAAATGAATTTCAAAGTTAGTAAAGGTCTTAAGAGACGGACAATAGAAGCAGAGTAGCGGAACATGAGAACCGTGGCCACCAGCTCCTTGGCTGTTGCCCATGAGAAGCGCTATGTCAGCAATCTCCTCTCTTCATTCATGGCAGTCTGAAATCTTCCTTCGTACTGTTAACTCTATTCTCAAAATTGTTGCAGTTGGGAATAAATTCTTTCCTATTTAGACTTGGCGTTCTTTATTGGGTGACACCCATAATCAAGCTATTCATTAGTCAACTCCATGGTTGACCCTTTCCCAAGACTAACGAAGATCTTCCTTTCCTATCGTCGTTCATATCAAGAGAAATCGTTTCCTATTTCCTGTGATACTTGTCAGAGCCACACGACGGGTGTTACACCGCTGAAATCGGTAACTCATAACTTAATCTCGCTAGGCAAATTGAATTATTGTAGTCTGCTCATCTGACAATGAGTCCTTTGAGGGTTCTAACCGTCTCAGGTGACTCGTTCGTCTCCACCGTGACGATCCTCAACCGACAGAAAGATCTCCAAAACACTCTAGTATATTACAACCTGTTACTAAAAGACATACCAGGATACTGGGAGGATTATATGCCTGTGGATGAGCCCTGGGAGATATGGGATTCTTTCCATAATGTAACGGAGACAGAATTAGATAAAATGGTAAAGGGGTTAAAATGTTGCGCTTCTGGAACTCTACTGAATGCTAATTTGTTGAAAATATTTATGCTCCAGTTAAAATCGCACTTTTAAAATTAATAACCAAGTCTCTAACCACTGGTATAGTCCCTTTTAGTTGTAATACATGTTCAATTGTTCCTACTGAAAAAAGTAAAGGAATATGTTAATATCAGTGATTATAGGCCAGTAAATATGTTGCCTGTAGAGGATAAGTTGGTAGAAAAGTGTGTGGAAAAAGAATTGAATCATTTTTATAATAAACAAGGACTATTGCATAACTTTCAATCTGGATTTAGGGCGGTCATTTCGTGTGAAACTGCTATTTGGGAAGTAGTATCTCTATGGAAATTTTTTAATTTCAGTTTTTGTAGATTTAAAGCCAACATTTCAAAAAGCAGAAGGTAAATGGAGTGGGATCAGAGAAATTAGGCTATGATATAGGGGTCCCACAGGGAAGTGTTTTGGACCCTTCACTTTTTAATTTGTATATAAATGATACGTACTGTTGTTTTCAAAATTGAGATGTCAGTCTTAGGCTATATGCTGATGATGCGCTTATATTCATTTCTGGAAAAGATAAAATTAATGTACTTAAAAAATGAACATTGCTATAAGTAAATTGAGTATGTATCTCTGTGTAAATAGATTAAAGGTAAATGTGTTAAAAAACTAAATTTATGTATATTGGCATGAAAATGAGCTGTAGTAAATTAGATGATATCTATGAAGTAGTTATAGGTAATAAATAAGATTTTTCTAATTTTAAATATTTAGGAGTCATATTGGATCAAAATTTGAAAATGGATTGTCATATAGACTTTGTAGGTAGAAAGATATGTAGAAGGTTACAGTTTTTATATGCAGTAGGATAACTTTTAGCTACGGAATCTAAAACTGTAATTTATAATTGTATCATATTTCCACTTTTTAATAATTGTGTTGTGTGGGATATCTAATAAATGTATGTACAGTTGCAAAGTATGGCATATGTAAGAATACAAGATTTAGTGTCCCAGCGATATTAATGGAAGTGGCTGTGTTTGAAGGATTTTGTAAAATTTTGTACCATGATATTTTGTACAAATGTATCAATAATTCGTTACCGTTCTATATTAATAATTATTTTACTTATAAGTACTATGGAAACCCATACAATGTTTAAAGTTAAGTAGAATTAGACTTAACTGGGGCAGGTAAGATAAAAAACAAGACAGTATATTTATTAAAGGCTTAAAAGAATTTACTAGTTACCAATAGAAATTAGGTTAGTTAATTTAAGGATTGTTTATTTAAATATTTGAGTTTATGAAATGTAAATTGTGGTAGCGAGTAGTATTTATTTGCTAAATAAATTCTTTATTATTTTTATTCTTATTCAGGTTCAAAAAATTAGTCCATGATATAATAATTTATTCAATGAATATCTTTAGTTATAAATGTTACTGCGAATATAATAGCATATGAGCGTGTTTTAAAGAACCCAATAACATCAATTATCTTTTAAGTTCATATAATTTGTTTCATTGATGTCAAAATGACATTTTATCCACCTTATAAGTGGCATATATTGCAAATATTTTACTGCTATTTGCCTCTCATCATGATCTGGCTTACTTTTGTAACACCCAACAGCAGTGGCCTTGACTGGCCCCATGCAAAACACTCTTTTACAATTTTTTTCCCCACGAATTCTTCATAACCTCTCAGAGCAGAAAGTATCAACAAAAACATTTTTTGCATTGGTTTGCCCAAAATTGCATCGACTGTAAGAAGTATATTAACCTATGCAGTTAGGATTGTGAAAATAAGTGGATCACCTGCTTAAGTTCTAAGACAATGTAATTCGAAACTATTCAAAGAGATGAACCGTGATGCTTCAAGTGGATTTTTGAGCCAATAACAACAATAGCAATAAAACAAATTGCAATAACTCCATAACAATGTTTTAGATAAGTTAATAACGTCAACTTGAAGACAGTGGTAAAATATGTTCAAACGTTTATTTTTCGGTCAAAATTGATATTTAAATCAATGTAGAAGAATTTTTCATTTTATATAAATACGTATATGTTGTATTATTGTTGAGAATGTGGAGGTTACGAATAAGGTGAAAAGGCAACGAACTGACGTTAAGATATTATCACACAAAATCATGATGAATTGGTTAAATTCACATTAAATGAATAATTAATTACAGGGACGAGAAATTACACGACGAATAATCAGCGCTGGAAGTGAGTCACTACTTTACGAGTGTAAAAAAATTGGGAATAAATAATTATTGTACCCCTTTTGTAAGCGAAAAATTACGGCCAAAAATTGGTCACAATTAAAATTATTTATTTATGAAATTATAACATGATGTTTCGTTCCTTTGTTTGGAACCTTCTCAGCAATCTGTGTAAACAGTCTATAAAGTTGTTATTGTGATTATAACAACTTTCTTGATTATTTTTGGTGTAAACCCAACTATTCTTATGTATTTTTATATACTTCAAATATAATTTTTTTTGTAGATTGTTTTAATCAAAACTCATTATGTTAAATACGATGAACCATTCCACGAATTCATGGAAAATATGCCAGACTTTAATAATTTCCTGTGAGAAGGAAAGAATTGAAGATGAGAGTGACGTAATGCCGGTACAGCAGCGTTTCAAACTCGAAGTGGCAGAGCAGAAAGTGACACGGTCCTCTCTCCACCATATGGCGCTCGCTCTTGTGCCATGTGTGCCTGAAGTGATGAGGACCGGGTTATGAGTTTATGTATGACGGTAGACCGAGTTCAGGGTAGTGAAATTTGCCTAGCTATGTACTTATCGTAACGTCATATTTCACGGAGACTAGTTCATTAGAAACATCCAATCAAGAATACAGGTCAGAGGGTTTCGGTTCTTATTCTACAGGAGTAATTAATTTTACAGTTAATTTAAGAAAATATTTAAATGTTGTGGTATGCTTCTGGATATACCACCTGGTCAGGAATTTGGGCGCCACCTGCGATGATTCTTTACGCAGGAATTAATAAAATAAAATAAATCATACAAAGTAAAATGAGTTTATTATAAATAAAACGAAAAATAAATTACACTTGAAATGTTTTTTGGTCTGATCTACAAATTTACAATTTCCGAAGGGCTAACAAATGAGACACCGTGGTGGTTTTTGGTTACAAACCCATGGTTGCGTGATCATGCAAGGCCAACACTTACCAAAAGCCGTAACATTCAGTAACTCTCGGAGGTTGCTTGTTCTGTGATCTCTCGCCGTCTTTACCAGAAGTGTCTGTCTCAGAAAATCTCAGAGACGATGGTAATCTTTCCTCCCTTCCTCTCTACTTTTTCAATTCTGTTATTGGTCAGACAATGGCTAAACCCATCATCCCCTCCTTAGCCTGTTATGAGAAGGAGACAAAAATAAATGTATTTATACCCTTTCGGGACTTTCCAGCGTCGTCCTTTGTCCCAAAAGTTCCAACTCTTGGCTTTGTGTTGGTCTATGATTTGCTACAAATTAAATAATTATAAAACAAAATATAATGCACCATAATAACGACGAAGCAGTTTCTCCAACCCTGTACTTTTTAATTTTAAGACTCAAAATGAACGATATCCAAAGGAAAATATGTTTTTAACTTCTTTACCTGGATTTTTAAAAGGTACGATCTTTCCAATTGGAATCTGCTACATGTAGAAGTCGGGACGGAACGGGACACAGTGTTTAATTTTTTTTGTAAATTTACAGAAGAACAAAAATCAGCTAATTAGTTTATTCTGTTGTTTTCTTAATCTCATATCAATATAACTTAAACAACAAATTTAGATGTCTGATGAATTTTTAAAAAGAAACTAATTTCCCGTTCTGCCATTCCCCGGGGCACAACGAGATAGAATGTTTTTTAATTTACAAATAATACAATGAAATTTAATTTCTGAGAAATATTCACATTTTTTGTTTTATTAGTTATTTTTTAATTCTTTTTAAATTTTTCCTTTCGCAAAGAATTTTTTTTGCAACTTCACAGTCTTTTCTAACATTAAGCCATTTTCCGTTACTTTTCTTTATTAATCTGAAACTCATTTTCATTAAGGTGAGTCTGCCAGCTTCCTTTATTTCTTGAGAAACACACAACATTTTACCTTATACAGTAGTATCCCGTTCCGAACCGCACGCTAGTTTTAGTTTAAGAATTTCACCGAGAAATAAAAGAAGATTTAAACCTAATACTTAACTAATATGCAGCTAAAGACTCCACGTTTACGACCATTAGCGAGTTAAAAGCGAGGACTTTTGTGAATTATTTTCTGCCGAAATTCTGCAAAAATTATAGTGTCAAAGGTGTAAGACGTCCAAACAGGAATTCATTCACAAGGTGGAGTCAAAACGTGGTCACGATATATGCATTGACTAATTACAAAGTTTCACCCATATTTACTAACCTCCAACACTATTCAGGAAGAAAATAGGGATCCCGTTTCTTCCCCCGACTTCCCTTATATGTGTAAAATGTATTGAGTCAACTCAACTCGACTAGTGAAATAGGAATTTATATTTCACACAGACATATACGTGTGCATGAATGTTTAAGTGGTAAGTAAATAATAATAAAAATTTGAAGAAAAAAGGGAAAAATGATTTTCTAATGACGAGTTATTCGTTAAGTATATCTCCTATAGTGAAGCTACTCCTTAGCAAAGCAAAACAATATGAAAAAATATTCTATGATATTTGTTAATAACATTCACTCTAATTTTTTTCTTACAGATACTGCAGAATTAATATGTTAATTAGTTGTTCTATTTATCTGATAGTGGTTTTATGGGAAATACTGTTACGCTACGAATAATAAAAATTTTCTTTCAAAAAATGTATACATAGGTATACTTTAACAATATAATAATTATAATCGACAGTATAAAGTGTTTAAAATGCTGGTAGTCTAGTTCAAAAGTTACATTTATTCTGTGTAATAAATTTGAAAATTATGTTATATTCATTGTGACTCTTAATAACATCAATATTTACAGAGTTTATATAAAACCCGGAAGTACCTATTCAGTCTGGTGAATGAAAGATGACACTTTCTAGTGAACTTGTTTTTTTAATAGAATTTTGACGTAATTATATATAATTTACTTTTGCGGTTTCCTTTACTATTAACTTAAAATTTTATCTAGTCAAAATGTTCTTCTAAAATACTATATTACTTGTTTCCAGATGTAAAGAAAATGGAAATTTGAAGGTACAGTATTTTTGGCTAATTATCTATCAAAGAAACTAAGTCAGCCATTGGATGAAAATAAATATCTAAATCAATTATTTATTTATTATGGATTCACTTATGGAAGGGACAAGATATTCTTTAGAAGCCGTTATGTAACTTTAGGAAAGCAGATTATATTTTATACAATCGACTTGTTCAATTTAAGTCATCATTCTGTTCCATTAAATGATTAATTGAATTAGATTTTATGGACTTGCTAGTTTTAAGCAGAGTTTTTCTTATTAGGAGATTCATTGATGGGGATTCCTCGACCAGACCGGAAATCGAACTCTAGTCCTCCATTTTTTTTGTTGATGGACAACGTCAGTTTACGGTTCTCATCACTCGACAAACATTATTGAGACCATATTTTAGAAGTATCAAGCCGATGGGACTTTGAATACGAATTATCATATTCTAGGATGGGAAATTATTACCGGACCGGAAATCGAACCCGAGTATCCCACTTACCTAGTAAATATTCCTCCAACTGAGGTTTCTGGAAGAGATAAAGAAGAAAAGTCGTAAATCTAGATCAGTCAGTAGCAGTAGAAGAAGGGGACAAAATGTTGAGGTCGGAGTTTGATAGGGCGCTACGTTCATGTCATTTGAAGATATAGAAAAAGCCTTTTATAATGTAAACCGTAACAAATTATTACGTGTTTTGAAGATGACAGGAATAAAATATTGAGAAAGAAGCCTTATACATAACCTCTACAGAAGGCAATCATCACTAATTATAATTGGAGATCAAGAAAAGAAAGCAGGAATCAATAAAGGAGTAAGACGAGGATGCAGTCTGTCACCCATTCTGTTTAACTTATATGAAGAAAGTATATATTGTAGTATTGGGGGAGTCAGTGAAAGATTTGGAAAACATAATAAATGACATGAATGTGGCCTAGGGGAAAGAGTATAACATGAGAATTAATACAGGAAAAACAAAGGTGAGTAGTGTATTATGGGAAACAGTGGTATGACAAAGGATGTTAGGTTAGGAAGGGATATTTTGTAGGAGGTTAAGGAATTCTGTTATTTGGGTTCCGTAATGACTAGGTATAGTAGAAGTATAGTAGACATAAAAGAGTAGGATAGCACAGGCAAGGAAGGGTATCACAAAAAAGAGGAATTAACTTACGTAAAATGTAAGTAAGAATATTAGGAGATCACTACTGAATGTGTTGGTATGTAGTGTGGCGTTATATGGGCGCGAAACGTGGACGGTAGGAGTTGCAGACAGAAAAAGAATAGAAGTTTCCGAAATGTGGTGCTATAGATGAATGCTGAAAATCAGATGGCTGGTTATTGTGACTAACCAAGAAGTTCTAAATAGAATAAGAGAAGATAGAACAATATGGTGGAATTAGACAAAGGGAAGGGATAGAATAATACGTCATGTTTTGAGACATCACAGGGAAGTGTGTGGGAAGGGATGGAATATGCTAAGCATGTTGGGGAGGATGTGGGATGTGATAGCTATGTAAAAATGAGAAGGCTTGTGCAGGATAGTTTAGTATGGAGGGTTGTATCAGATCAGTGTATGGGCTGAATGCCAGAGGTTAATAAAATATAAATAATGACACTTGTTATTTAATTTACAAGGTTAAATTAAACCGTTTTGTGTATGACCAGTAAAAGAAAACGTATGAATAGTTTGATGTTGTGTATTACTAAATCATTACTAAAGCAAACTGATGAGGATCTTTTAACATCTTGACAAATATTTCAATCTGACGTAAGCCTGAGAAGGGTAAAATTAATGTTGTTGATCTGGTATTCAGTCCTAAGACTCGTTTGATGCAACCCTCCATGCTAACCTGTCTTGCGTTCGCATTTTTATTTCCTTATAACTAGCACAACCCACATCCTCCCTAATCTGCTTAGCCAATTCCATCCTTAGCCTTACTCTTATGTTCTTACCCCACACACTTCACTCTAATGCTAATTTTAAAAGACCCTCGTGTCTTAAAACGTGGCCTATTAATCTATCCCTTCTCTTGGTCAATGTTATCCGTATTGTTCGCTTTCCCCCTATTCTGTTTAGAACTTCCTCATTTGTGATTCCATCCGCCCATCTGATTTTCAGCATTCTCATATAGGACCACATTTCAAAGACTTCTATTCTTTTTCTTTCCCCAACTCGTATCGTCTACGTTTCGCACGCACATAACACCACGTTCCATACAAACATTTTTATAAACGATTTCCTAATATTCACACTTATATTACCCGTAAGTAAATCCCTCTTTTTCGCGAATGTCTTCCTTGCCTGTGTTATCCTACTCTTTATGTAGCAGAATTCCTTAACTTCCTTCAAAATATCCCTTCCCAATCTAACACCCTTTCTATTCGTGTTTCCCATACTACACTCCATTACCTTGGTTTTGCCTCATATTGAACTCTTTCTCCAGGACTACGTTCATGCCATTTATTATGGTTTCCAAGTCTTTTTCTACAGACCGCATCCTTGTCTTACTCCTTTCTTGATTACGGTTTCTTTTTCTTGGTCTACTATTCTAATTACTGCTGCCTGTCTTCTGTAGAGGTTATGTATGAGCCTCCTTTATCGATATTTTATTCTAGTGCTCTTCAAAATCCTTAATGGTATGTTCCAGTTCACATTATGAAACGCTTTTTCTAAATCTACTAATGCCATGAACGTAGGCCGGTTTTTCGTATCCTGTCTTCTAAAATTAATACAAAACCTAAATACGATTAATATTTCGTTTTAATTCGCACAAATTTATGTTATAATAGGCCATTAAATACCTTATTAGAAGAAAACGTTCACAAAAAAACAAATTAAAGATAATAGCAAATTTCTGCTAACCCTAATTATCTGTAGTATATAGCAGAAATTCATTTTCTACGACTACATGTGAATGAAATGATACATAAGTGAATGTAATAGCGATCGAAAATGCATTCTATATGTTGCTCAACGTATTTTCGTTTCCACAATTTTCAAACTTGGGAGGTATTTCACATTCCTGCTTCATCTGTTTAATTGTAGTTTGCCACTACTAAACTCTTTGTTTTTACAGTTATGTGGGGGTCATTGAAATGTTCGGTAAACATCGATAGCCCTGTGGACATGTAAATATGGTAAGTTAGAACGAAAAGTATTCATGATTTATCTGTCTGAATGAGGAAAATCAAACACATTGTGCTCCTAATCCTCGAGTACCAGCAGCATGTACACATGCATTTACATTACTACGATGGCACGTTTCACGTGAATTCTGTGCAAACAACTACACACAAACATGTTGTCTGTTCTAATGGTAGTAGATACATACATACATACAGACGTACGTAAACATTTTACAGCTACAAACGATTTTGTGTGTTATGTAGCAGGACATTAACGAGGGCTGGAACATCACTCCACATTCACGTGGAGTGGAGCGATGATCCTCAGCCGCACGCATGCCTCTGGAAAGCTCAAACATTCATTATCCTTTACCATCGTAATGGAATATAAGTAGAATAATTTAAAGAATTTGTAATAAAAAAATTCAAATTCATACTTTTACGGCCATACTTACACATAATTTATGGCAATACTTACACATAATTTTATACAGTACATTTTTCTCATACTATCTATTTATGCTTCTGTTTGTTAATAAATTTAATGAGCTCACAAATAGGTCTCATTACAATATTCGTTTGAAAGCCACAACTAAATATTATTCCTTTTATATCTGTAATAGCGCTCATATATGGCATACTGATAAATGATGTAACTTAATTATTATATTTACATTCCATGTATTCGTATTCATAAAGTAGTATATAGGAGGGTAGAACGTCAAATAAATTGCGAGTTATGAGAAGATAAGTTTAGTTTTAGGAAGAATGTAGGGACAACAGAAGAAATATTAAATTTTCCAATAATTTTAGAAGACAGGATAAGAAAAAACGGGCCTGTGCTCCTGGCATTTGTAGATTTAGAAAAAGTCATTTAATAATGTGAACTGGAAAAAACTTTTTAGGATTTTGAAGAGAACAGACATAAAATATCTAGAAAAGAGGCTAATACATAACTTCTACATACGGCAGTCAGCTGAAATTAGAATTGAAGGTCAAGAGAAGAAAGCAGAAATCAAGAAAGGAGTAATACAAGTATGTAGTTTTTTGTCCATGCTGCATAATTTATATATACATCAGGTGATGAAGAATGTTCAAACGCAATATGGAAAAGGAATCATACTGAAAGGAGAATAAATAAGAATCCTACGCTTTCCCGATGATATTATAGTATTAGGAGGGTCAGAAGAAGACTGGGGAAGAGTTCAATATGAGGATTAATAGAGAGAAAACCAAGGTAATGGAGTGCAGTGGAATAACAAATGGTGCTAGATTTGGAAGGGATATTTTGACGGAATTTAAGGAATTCTGCTACTTGGGGAGAATATTGACTAGGGATGGTAGAAGTATAGTAGACATAGAGAGTAGGATAGCACAGGCAAGGAAGACTTTCTGGAAAAAGTGGAATTTACTTACGGGTAATACAAATGAGAATATTAAGAAATCGTCGCTAAAAATGTTCGTATGGAGCGTGGCGTTATACGGGTGCGAAACGTGGACGGTGGGAGTTGGGGAAAGGAAAAGAATAGAAGCCTTTGAAATGTGGTGCTATAGGCGAATGCTGAAAATGAGATGGGTTGATAGAATGTCTAACGAGGGAGTTCTAAAGAGAATAGGGGAAGAGCGAACAATATGGAGGACTTTAACCAAGAGAAGTGATAGATTATTACGCCGAGTTTTGAGACATGTGGGTCTTGTTTAATTAGCATTAGAGGAAAGTGTGTGGGGTAAGAACAGAAAAGGGCGGTGAAGGATTGAATACGCTAAGCAGATTAGGAAGGATGTGGTAGTTATGCGGAAATAAAAAGGCTTGCGCAAGATAAGTTAGCATGTAGAGTTGCGTAAGTCTTACGACTGAGTACCACAATAACAATCACTTTCAGCATTTTAATTATTATCATACTATTTTCTTTCATAAAATACTTTGTTAAACTAGTATCAGCATTATCTTTAACACTAGATATTCATTTGTGTTATTTAAATTTACAATAATTATAATTAGAAAAACATGACTTTTTTATAAGTCAATTAATGCTTCAGTCAATAAGTAAAAGATAAAAAATTACACATCACTTCAATTTTATATTATTCAATGAAAATTCTTTTTAGAAGGAAAATGTGGTTATTATTTTAAGGACATAAACTTAAGAAATTACAAACGTAGTTTCATATACCATTGCATTAAGATTTATGACGTAGTAATCAAAATTTCCGCTAATAACTCTTCTTTCTCAAGAACTCTTTAGTATCTCTAACTCCATTTAATTTTTCTCTTATAAATTACTAGTTATAAATGTTAACAACAGTCAGTGTCGCTTCTTCTCACTATGCACAACTGCTGAATTAATATTATAATTATTTTTGACCAAAGATTAATTGAATCACATGCTCTAAACTTATGCCATCTTACATTTATTTACTCCTACGCAATTAAATCATAGACTTTTTATCAACAGCTAAGGCCATTAGCTACTAGTTAATAATTTTAGGGGATCTTAATTTCAATATCAGGGTCACTCGATTAATGAAACCAAAGACGCACACAAACACCTAAGCCTTTGCCAGGAATTGAACCCGGGACGTCTGTGGTACGAGACAGTGACGCTAGCCACTAGACCACAGAGGCCGGCAGAGTTTTCTGCTACTTGCCTCAACCTCTGATTAGTAAATATAGAACGGTCTATTATTTTTACCTTAATTTATTTGTTGCATGCAGCTCCTTAGATTCTAAACATATATATGAAATTATGAACTCTTTTTCACATGGCACGATCATATTGCGAAAACTTGATTTTCAATTTCACTCCAAGAATGTAAATTAACAGCAGATTAGATTCCTTTAGTCAAACGGAAAGTGCATTTACGATAACTCTGTATATTTTGGTGGTACGTACACAGAGCAAACATATAGCTCCATGTGCACATTGGGAAATAAAATCCAAATAATCGGCAGTAACAGTATAAAAATGTTTGGTAGCAGACGTTAAGTTTGTAGTAAACATTTTTATACTATTGTGTGTCAAAATGTATAAGTTTTTTGTACTGCTCAATGACAAAGAAACTAAAATTTTTCAAACGTATGATACACATAATTAAAATCGAGTTTTTTTGTGGTATTCAGTCCTAAGACTGGTCTGATGCAACCCTCCATGCTAACCTATCTTGCGCAAGCCTTTTTATTTCCTCATAACTACCACATCCTACCTAATATGCTTAGCGGATTCAATCCCATTCTGTTCTTACCCAACGAAATCCCTCTAATGCTAATTTTACAAGACCCTCATGTCTGAAAAGATGGTCTATTAATCCATCCCTTCTTTTGGTCAACGTTCTCCGTATTTTTCGCTCTTCCCCTATTCTGTTTAGAACTTCCTCATTACTGATTTTATCCACCCATCTGATTCTCCTATAGCACCACATTTCAAACGCTTCTATTCTTATCCATTCTGCAACTCCCATCGTACACGTTTCGCTCTCATATAATGCCACGCTCGATACGAAAATTTTTAGCAACGATTTCCTAAAATTCCCACATATTACTCGTAAGTAAATTCCTCTTTTTCGTGAAAGCCTTCCTTGCCTGTGCTATCCTACTCATTATGTTCACTATCCCTAGTTATTACGCTGCCCAAGTAGCAGAATGTTCCTTAACTTCCTTCAAAATATCCCTTCCCAAACTAACACCCTTTCTTATTATTCCACTGTTTCCCATACTACACTCCATTACCCTGGTTTTCCCTCTATTAATCCTCATATTGAACTCTTTCTCCGTGACCACGTTTTCACAATTTATTATGGTTTTCGAGTCTTCTTCTGATTCCCCTAATACGACAATATTGTCCTTGCAGTATGATTCCTTTTCATATTTCCCATATTCCGTTTTAACTTTCTTCATCGCCTGTTCTATATTTAAGTTAAGGAGTATGGGCGACAGACTGCATCCTTGTCTTACTCCTTTTTTGATTCCTGCTTTCTTTTTATGATTTTCAATTCTAATTACTGCTGACTTCCTTCTGTAGAGGTTCTTTCTCGATATTTTAATCCTATTCTCTTCAAAATCCTTAATAGTGTGTTTCAGTTCATATTATCAAACGTTTTTTCTAAATCTACCAATGTCATGAACGTAGGCCGGTGTTTTCTTATCCTGTCTTCTAAAATTAGTCGCAAAGTCAATATTGCTTCTCTTGTCCCTACATTCTTCCTAAAACCAAATTGATCTTCTCCTAACTCGCATTCTATTTGACGTTCCATCATCCTATACACTATTTTCGTTAATATTTTGCATGCATGGCATACTAAAGTAATTGTCCTGTGCTGTTCGCATTTATGAGCCCCAGTTTTCTTCGGTATGGATAAAATCATGTAAATATCAGAAAATAAAATTGAATAGTATCAATTAAAAGACACACCATAAATTTCCTATAATTACTGCCATGGCGAACAGTCCAGGATGTAATTTTTAGTATATATTTAGGGTCTAAATTGTAGGTCAGAACTAACGTTTAAAGATTTTAAATCTTGAAGAAATTTACTTGATAAAGTCCCAAATGCGAGGCAAAATTTTAAAAGGAATGATTGTGAATTCGTTGCTTATAATTTAAGTAGTTATTTGCATTATAACTTTATAATATTCAGTATTCCGCGAATTAGTATTGATAATAGCTGAATTTTAATCTACGTATTTACTTATCTATTCTTTAATTCGTGTAAATATTGAGTCTTCGTGTCGGTACAAATGATCACGTTATGGTCATATTAGGTTGCGGTTTGATTTATGGATCTAGCAAGAGTCCACGTCCGGATAAAACCTCTCTGTCCGAAATAGACGTCGATAATGAAGACAGCAGCCCGCAGCGATACCCACAAATTGCACAAGTCGGTAGAAAATTGTGCGGCGGCCGCTACCACAATGGCGGCGCTCTATTTGTTTGCGTCTTTCTATTGGAGCGTGATTGTGCGAAACTGGTGTGAGTTATGGGCTGCTTCTGTCCCAATCCACTCCACTATAATTCATTCTCGCTCTTCCGATGTTTTATTTTGTTTAGCTGCCATAGTGGTGGCCGCTTTATCGTAGCCATTCCGGTCATGTTTCATTTGACTACAGTACGTATTTGATTGTAATGTTTATTTTACTTCAAAGAGAGTATTGTTAGCGAGACCTGGAAATATTATTTACTCGATACTTAAAAATAACGCCATAACTTGTCTTTGGCGGTGCGCTTTCAGAATAAAACTTATCAACATGAAAGCGAGTAATAAAACGCATTCCATAGTCTATTTTTATTCCTTTGGCGTAAACTTACCATATTGAAATTAAATAAATAAAATTTCTGCGACACTAATTTCATATAAAGGAGACTGATGAACTTACCCGTGCAAATATGTATATTTTTTACTCTGTACTTGAGCTTTTTATTGATTAGATTTATTAACTGTAAACGTGGCTATTCAAATCCCGAATTTATTTATATTGTTGTAACTGACGTTGACAATAACAATATATATAATGACCAAGGAGCAAGTTATGAATCAATTACATATTATAAACCAGAGATGGCCAAACTGTGGCGCATGTGCTAAATGTGGCGCTTTGAACGATTAAAAGTGGCGCATTGCATCCTTGAGCCTGTTTTTATTTCAGGCGAGAAGTTCTTTCAGATTGTTGATTAGCATTTTACAGTTAGACACGTAATATATATATATATATATATATTGTGGTAAGGGTTTTATTTATTGGTAAGTGTGGGTGATGAATTTAAGTTGTGACGATTATGATTTTGATCAATAAGGGGTAAAATATATTATAACTTTTAAATGTAACAAAAAAAAGGATTTATTAAGCTATGTATTTTATGCGACCCTTCCTTACTAAATCGGTGACATGAGTTACTCTTTTTCTCAGGGAAAGCTAATGCTCAATGGGTATATTAATCAAATACGGAGAAGCGAGCAGAGGCGAGAAACAATAAGGTGGGTGGGTACATCACCACGGCGTCCTTGCTGGCTGGTGACTGCTGGTACTGGTTGTAGTCTCCCAGGGCTGCTCGTCGACTCGTACTTAAATTTTGGTAGCCTCTGCAGAATTATCTTCACAGTCGGTCAGATGGTTATATAAGATTGCTTCCAGTGAACTTAAATTTTGACCGACGGAACCATTTGAAATTTGTAAGGTTGTTTCCTAGAGGCGTCGGAAAATTTTTCTAAAAACTGCTCTATTCTCTCTTCGTGCACCCTGGTTTTAATCTCCTCGCCCCGCCCCGCCTAAATCGCTTGATAACTGAATATTTGCGTAAGCACAGGGTCGAAAAGGGGTGGATTTACGGTGGGCAACATGGCTTCACACCTGGATTCTCTTGTGAGAGCAACTGGAAACATTTTTGGAAGCTCTGTCGGACGGGGTTGACAAGGGAGCTATAATTATTGATTTTTCTAAAGCCTTCGACGTCGTGCCGCATGATCTATTATTAAGTTAAAAATACTGGTATAGATTTTCGGGTACTGAAGTGGATTCGGGAATTTTTAAAAGATCGTTCACTCAGAGTTCGCGTGAATGACAAATTGTCCGACTCTGTGAAAATCAGGTCAGGGTCCCGCAAGGAAGTGTCATCATGTTCCTTGCATTCATAAATGACTTAGCAATCGGTATAAAATCACAGATCAAACTTTATGCCGATGATTGTATGGTTTATAGGGAAATAGTAAACGTTGAGGATGCACAAATTCTGCAGATTGATTTAGACAAAATTTACCAATGGTCAGTTAGAAATAAAATGCAACGAAGAGTAAGGCAGTTGTTTTTACAAAAAAGAGAAATGTCCCTCCCAATAGATACAAAATAGGGAACGAAGTTGTAACGTAGTCAAACAACTGTAAATATCTTGGGATCACGATTAGTAAAGATTTAAATTGGGATAATGAGGTGAGCGAGGTAAAGGGTGGAGGTCGCTGCTCCTGCTTCACTTTGTCTTGAGGAAAAGCACGAGAAAAACAAATATTTCTGCTAACAAAACGCTGGTCAGGCCAATTTTAGAATATGGGGTAACGTGCTGGGATCCATATCGAAATGAACCCACTCTAGCGTTGGAAAAAATACAAAAACGGGCTGAAAAATTTTTGGGGTTCAGGTAATTCGTGAACAATCATCACGAGAATTTAGAAGATCTCAGTAATACAAGGAAAGATGCGAGGTTGTGCGCAATATATAAAGCTTATAAGGATGAACCAGAGGGCCTGGAAAGAAATAACAAATCATCTTATGGCGCCGAATTATATTTCTAAAATTATCACTCGTTCAAAATTAAAGAAAAAGGGCAACGCACAGACGTAGGAAAATTTCATTTGTAAATAGGTCAATACGTGATTGGAATATTTTTGCTGAACGGAAAAAATTTATTTGTTTCAAAGTTTCACAATCATAAATCAATTACATTAAAACTTCTTCACGCATCCTCTCGTCTTCATATCTCCAGAGAGATTACTCACAACATCCCTCACGTCATATTAGACACGGATAAAACACAATCTGCCAGATTAAAAAACGACAATTACAACCTAATTTTTTGCTTTGTAACTCATAGATTTCCAAAATATAGGATGAAACGTTACAGTTGATTCAAACTTCTGCAGTGTGTAAAAGTGGACATTTTATCTGTATTAATATTTTTTAAAATCAGACGTGAAATAAAGTAAATATTTTTGGAACAGGTTCGTCTGCCATTCGGCATGGGGCGATTAATTGAGATTTATGCTTTGCAAATAATATATGTGAGCAGGTCATCTTATCTAGAATCCGTGCTTACTTATGAGCTCGACCTACTTGTAGCAGATTTGGGGACATACTAACGATAAAACACTCTGGTGTTCAACAGACCAGAGAGGGGGAACTCGCCCACTCAGAAATAGTAAATGAAGTGATAATAGTGAAGTGCAGTGAAGTGTTTTTTGTGTAGCACCTTTCTTTTCTTTTTCAGATAAAAACTACACTTCAAAATTCTTCCTTAGTGTAAACTTTTTGTAATTGTATTTGTGTTTTCTTTGTATTTTGTGTTTTTTTTGTATATAGCTGCCACCGGGCACATGCCCAATAGCAGCTAAGTAAGTAAGTAATGATAATAATAAATCTCTCCTGGTGGGCGTGCACTTTCTACTTCCTCCTTACGGAGGGTAGGCTTCTGAATATTGTTTATTTTGGCTTCTGACCTTCATAACCTTGGGCCCTGCATAACAAATTGTTGTTATGTAGTCACTTTCCTTTATTGTTCCGGCTTTCGGGGACTCGGGATAAATACTTGTCCTGTGTAGCAGGTAGCAGGTCTAGGCGTCAAGTCAAATTTTCTTTTTCCCGCGGCTGGCAAGATGGATTCCTGGTAAATACCATCTGTCACCCATGTCATCGGCAGCCTAGCCTTGAAGCTACCTCGTCCAATCATATTATACCGAACCTTAATGTTTCCGTTTTCTGGCCGAGGAGATGACTGTAATTCGTCATTTAATTAATCTATCGCGTTCATCCATGTTCCCGACTTCGTCCTGCTTAGGTCTAAATACTTATATACATTAAAAATAAGAAATGAAAAAAAAAACATTTTAATTAATCTAATGTGGTACGTGACAAACGCGTACCATAATATATATTGTTCTGTAAAACCGGGGTATCCTTTATTTTCTGTTTTCTTTTATTGTATGTTTGAATAAGGCTGCTATTATTAATTTAATTATTTGTAAAATATTGTTAAGTATGTATTGTAACGAGTAAGTTGTGCCTGGCTGCAAATCATTGTTGCGTGGTTAGACCAAGATTTACGAATGTGAGCCTGTGTTGTACGTGAAAAGGTTTCACAACATTATCGAAGGAACTTAAACATTTTGACGTGAGAGAGTGTTAGTGTGATCGATGGTAATTGGTCGAGTAGACCACCTGACCCAGTTTACGGCAAGATGGCTGAGACGGGGTTTTAGGATGAACAAGTCAGTCGGGTGCTGGAAACGTGAGAGCAGTAGACGTGTTGCCTGTGTTACAGTGAGCGCGCCCAGAGGGCAAATAGAAAAGTTGTGGAGAGTTGAGAGCTGAACTCGATAGAGGGTAGACATACTACTCTGTATCGCAGTATTTTACAGAGAGACGGTGGGCGGACACGAAAGTGGTGACCGAGGTCGTGGAAGCCAGCCATACTTGTTGAACACTGGGGTGAGAAGATTCCCGCAGATAAAATTTGTGTGAAGGAAAGTTTTCCTTCATCTGGATATCCGCCTAGAGGCCGTGAAGTGAGCCGAGCAGTGGACAGCCAAATGTTGTGGGTTCGACGCACAAATGGTATAATCCAGAATAATAGTTTGCCTATGTGGAGATATATAGTGGTGTTTGTAGATCAATGTTGCATTGGTGGTGATTAGAATATAACAATTTAGAATACTAAATTGTTGTTTGCTGTGTTGTAATCCATGTTTTTTTAATTTCTAGTGAAGCTGTGCACAGTCATATGTTGAATTTGGAAACCAAGCCACTTGATTTGCAGTGGGAATTTGGCTATTTGTCTTGATACAATAACAGCAGCCAAACCAGATTTTGGGTGAGTAAAAGGCACGATTGCGAAATTTGCTCATTTTTTTCTATTACTTTACAATTTTAAATTCATAATTTTGACTCTATGTTTTCTCTTTTATTTTACAGTTGCTACAATTAATTATCTAACTCTTGAGAGGCCCAAATGCCCCTGCAGATTTTGAGTTTTCTTGTATATTAGTTGTATATATAAATTTTGTGAAAAAGTTCAATATAATTGAATTAATTTGAAGTTAGGATTAATTTTTTCAAGTACTCTCACGTGTATATTACAATATATATATATATATATATATATACGTTATGTAAAGGATAAAGTTGCGTAAATTTGCTAAATACATCAAGTATAACTACAATATATCTATTCCCTTGATTGGACCGAGGTAAAGGGCCAGAGATATCAAGAGCATCCAAATCATTTGAACTATCGTGTATCATTATTAGAATGTGTAGTCTTCTGACAAATGTCACATTTAGCAATTACCACTCTTACTTCCCGCTTCATAGCCTTCCAGTAAAAAGTGTTGTTTCACCAAATAAATTTTCTTAAACCCGAAATGGGCAAAATTAGTATGGAAAATAATTAACTAAATTGCGTACAATTTCGCGTGGAACCAAAATTTTGCATCGCTTGTATTTAAGTCCTACTTTCTTCAACACAATATCATTAACTAAATACAAATCGTCTTTCTTGTTGTCATAATTTTATAAGATGGGTCATCAGGATGTAACAACTTTTGTTTAAACAATCTGATTTTATTTATGAAAGTTTCTCTGGTTTGAAATTGTATATTATATTAGGGTCAATTTTTATGTTAATGTGGCTCATACGGAGTGAAGTTTTATGAAGAATGGTCAATATGTTGATTGTCGTTTCTCTGTCTACTAAGCAAATCGGGTAAATGATTATCACCTCCCTTAAAATATTGAATAGTGAAATCATACTGCTGTAAGAACAATTCCCATCGAAGAGGCCTTTGATATTGTGTATCACAATTTCGTAAGAATGTGAGTGCCTGGTGGTCTGTGATTAACCTAAATTCATGCCCCTTTTTCGGTTGTTGGATAGTTCAACTCGGTACCCCGAAGAACCCGACTAATTAAGGAAATGATAAGTTTCGTACCATTTTCATCCAACTGATACATCATTGCTCCAAACCGGTATCGGAACTATCGGTTTGGGCATAAAGATATTCATTAAATCAGGGTGTGAGATGGTATATGAATTTAAAAAATAGGTTTCGATACAGTCAAAAACAACTTGATGATGCAATTCCCACTTCCACTTGGTGTTTTTTTAATAAACTTAACAGAGGAAACGTGGAAAAACTATAACACGGATAAAAGCGAGAATAATAACTGCAAATTCCGAGAAATCAGCTCTAAGGTCATGTGGACAAGCGTCGCCTTGCTCTACACCAGAAAAGTATTCACAATACCGGGATAATTTTATACAACAGCCTTCCTCCAGAGGTTAAAAGCAGTACCTACAAAAGCTTCGTGAAGCAGAGTAAAATTATTATTTTGAATAGCGCGTTTTACTCGGTACAGGATTTTCTTAATCGTCCTCTAATAATGAAAATCAAGGTTCCTGCAAAAAGTGTTGAAAGAGCTGCCTTTTCCTCAATCGAGGACATCTAGAGATCTCGGACGTTTCTTGGCGGGGATATATTGTGAATTTCCTCAGCTTTTTCTTGAGTCAGTAAGTGGTAAAGACTCTTGAAAAAAGAAAGTTTTTCTAATTTCAATGTAATATTGGCTTTCTCTAGGATATTAAACATTTTGCTAATTTGTGATGTATGATCCGCATAAGATCTAGCCCATAGGATAATATTGTTGACATAATATATCAAGTTTGGTACAGCCCCTTCAGGTATGACTGTGTTCAAGTAGTGAATGATGGCATCCCCACTATTTTTGAGTGCACGCTGGAAAACATATGAAACATTGCTATGAATAAAACCAGTATATTGCTGATCGTCAGGGTGTATTGGGAGTTGCCAGTAAGCTAGTTTTAGAGAAGAATCTGGCCCCAGAAAACGTTTTCGAAACGTCATCGACCTGAGTTGGCTGCTCATATTGGGGTAACGTGAGGGAGTTCAACCTTCTAGCGTCCAAACACATTATTATTTTGCCATCATTCTTTTTAACCACCACCAATGGATTAAGGAAAGGCGTGGAAGCTTTTCTTATTATCATCTTCTTTTAACATTTGCTCGATTGTTAAGTTAACTTCTTCCTTAAAGATAACTGGTATATTATAAGTTTTACATTCAAAAGGAGAGTAATCAGATAGCTTAATTCGGAACTGATAATTTTGTACAGCGTGGACAGAAGTATTGAATAGTTTTTAATGCAACTTAACCATCCCATACAGTTATAGTTTGGACTCTTTTTCCAGCCCGTCAACATTCATTGACTTTCTCACATAACATTCTGGAGAACTGATTTTTTTTTTGGTTAACAGGCTACATGAGGGTGATCCTGAAACAGGCAACTCCCCTTTAATAGCATAGGAAGGGAATTGAAAAAGGGGGGATGCGGAAGGTAGAGCAAGGTAGCCCAGGGTTAACTAGGGCCCCCGGGCTATGGTTTAAGGATCCTACCCGGTGTTTCACCTAAAGAGATGCAGGAAAAGCCCTGGAAAACCTGCATCAGGTAGGTCGGGCATTGGGAACTATTCTCACGCCCTTCCGAATGACGGGAGACGAGTTTGCTGTGGGAACGCAGCATTCCCTTCTCCGTGTCTCCACCAATTTCAGGAGGCAATTGGCCGACTGATCCAATGGGATCAGCGGACAACTCTTGCCATATGTCAAGGTCTTTGACCCCAGTACATATACCTCCTAAAATAGGTGAAGGTGTCTCGGCATATGAGAACTTTGATAAAAAATACCCAGAGACAGTGCGAGGCATTCCCGACATGATCAGGTAAGCCCCGCAGTCACTCTGGGCTGAAGCGTCTGCGAAAAAACTCCCGCAGCGCCCTCCGGAGAACTGATTCTCATTCACCCTTATCTCACCTTCTACTTTCCATAACTGACTACGAGAGGGTGCAGGTTCTATGCCTCACTCGGCCCATTTTGTATTCGCCTCATCACAATCTATTTCATCCTCATCACTTTCTTCATTTTCATCTTCTCTTTCAAAATTACAACTATTTGTGGTGTTCTCCAAAATGCCATACTCAAAGTGAACAGTCATAGTATTCTGTTTCAAGAAATCCGCCCCCAGAACCATAGGGTAGATATCTTTGATAACAATCGTAATTATATTACACTTATATCCGTTTATCCAAAGTTCAATAAAGGCTTGATTAATTAAGTCTCCAGTAGCTCCTATAATTTTCCCTTGATTCACCGGTAAAGTAACTAAATTCGGCGTTACTTCCAGCAAGTCCCTATACAGATGCTCAGACGTAGCTGATACGTCACTCCCAGTATCTACCAAGCAAGTCCAGGTTAGTTTGTGGTGACTGGCTATTATCAAAGGATATAACCTCTTGTTTAATGCTTCATCTGTCAACACATGGCAATTGTTGAGAAGTTTCCCCTTTATTCTAACATGTTTCAGGTCAGTTTCCGGGGACAAACTGACACTTAATAGTTTTCCCTTTCAGTAAAATTAGAAGTACTTGGGTTAAAATGTGTCTTTGTATCTATTTCCCTTCCTGTATTGTTTACTTTATTTTTGTAAGTCTCTGTTTTTCATAGTTTTGAGAGTGTTTATCCTGATTACCATTCTGTCTGGACTGTGATGGACTTAAATGAGTTTTTACCCGCTGATTAGACCAAATACTATTGTGTGGTGTATTCATATCTCTTTCCCCTCTTCTAGCTTTATTCCCTCTTTCTTTGTTATAAAGTATTTTTTTAAATATCCCTTTTGTAAATCATACTGTCGATCTTGATCATGAAACATTACATTTATCCTAAAATTACTATGGCTCTTTGCTGCCTTGAAAGTTTGGTCATAATTCCCTAGTAATACAAGAAAATTTTGTAGAAATAATGGAGAAACACTTTCTAAAAAATTTTGAGTTGGTATGGGGAAGTGACGTGTCAGTACACCCACAATCTCGTCATCTGACATTTGGGGGATCACATAATTTTAGTGATGCTGCTTTTCTGTGACATACTCTCTCATTCGACCTAAATATTTAGACCAATAACTTGACAAGATTGACAATTTGAATCCAACTTACATATCCGGATGCCAATATCTGTCTAGCATGGCTTTTCTTAGGTCTACCATGGTGCTAGGCAATGAGTCTAGAGTATCTAGCCAGTTACGAGCATTCCCTCTATGCAATTCTATATTAGCTGCAATTTTTTTGATTCAGGGGTCGGATGAAGTGAAAAATGGTTCTCCATGCTATTTAAGAAAACACAAGGGTGTTCTCCAGGTTTTCCTGTGAATTTTATGGGGGGTATGACTAATGTAGAAAATAAATTATAGAAATGGTTGGTTGGCAAAGTTTTAACCAAATCATTTCCTGTAATCTTGTATCCGCACCTTGTTTATGTAATTCAATTGCAGTTTGTATTTTATGTGTAACCCGAACCAAGATTTCAATCCTCTTTTTTCCTGTTTCACTCGTCAGCAATTCTATGTTCTTCTTTAAAGTAGAAATTTCATTCGTATTAGTCATTATTTTAAGTTCAAATTCATTATTGGGCAAGACTACTTTCTCTGACAATTTCTGCTAATTTTCGTATAGGTCCTGGAAGTTAACATTTTCAGATTGTTCTTTCTCTAAAAGCGTGTTTCTAAATTTCTCAATTTTACCTAAAGTATCGGATTTAATTGTTCCATACGTGTTTCTACATCTCTAATGTTTTTATTAATCTGTTCTACCTTGCTAGTAATCAACTCAGCTAAATTTGTAATTTGCTCTTTATTGTCTTTTGCTATTTCGGCCAATCGTTCCCTATGAATTTTATTATCCCTTGCAAGATCTGTGTTTTGTTGTCCTCAATAAATTTCGTAAGCATTTTAAATACCTCAGTTTCAAAATTTGAAGTCTGTGATAAACTACTTGTCCCTGGCATGTTTTCTATGGTTACCTCCGTGTTGGTAGACTATAAAGAGCAATAACTAACTATAACAATTATTTAATTACTAGAGAGTACAAATATCATGTACACAGTGCAGTGATTAATATTTCAAAACTTTGAAAATGAATTGTGCCTAACCGTTGGTCGCCAAATTTGTCATCTCTTCTTCTTACGCTCGCAATTTTTACAACCTGTGAAACTGCGAAAGTGACTATCCTCATGTTCCGTTAATAGCCTCGATTGGTGTAGCAAAATAAATAGGGATATTGCCCAAGCTAATCGCCGCTTCGAGCGTGTAGATTGACGGTAAAGTTCAACAACAACAAAATTAACTATATTTGCTCTAGAAATTTCTAATATTCATGATAATTGATGTTACCAGTAGGGCGCCACCACTTCATTTAGTGGAATTAAATTCACGCAAATAAAAAATAAAATAAAATGATAAAAAATGAACGGGAAGGAATATAAATAAAAAAAATTATAAAAATGTAAAAAAAGAAACACAAATATAATTTAATCTTTTGGTAAGGTCTTTGGCTGCCACTAATGTCTCAACAAACAGAAAGTTTTCATTTATCAATATTTCGTTCCAATTACGGCCGCTACAAGTAGATGACAAATGAAGATAAGATTTTTTTATATTACAATGATTGTCCGCTGGATGATCCAGGAACCACTGCACGATGACCCTCTCCTCTATTCCGTTTAAGTCGTTTCCGACGAAAATTTGTAGTCGTCACACGGATGTGACGCAAATATCATGCAGGATAATGGAAATAAAAACAATAAAGTGCGAATTAATATTCGATCCTGGACGTTTTGGACACAATGAGCTACGGTCATATTAACTCAAATTATATGGTCGTTTGTGTTACACTGCAATAAAATAGGTCTCTCTTCCACGGTCTCTCTTTGTCCAATCATTAATGATCGTATCTATTCTCAACCCGTTCTTCAATTTTTCTCAAAGCGTAAAAGAAAACTCTTTTGACATTAAAACGAAAAAATGTAATATTCTTTCAACTAATTTTAACGAATAAATACCTATAAATATCATAAAATAATATTTTTGAGATAAGGAACTATTATGAATGAAATAATTATTACCATTATCATACGTAACGTAAGATGTCAATCGAAATACGTAGCGGCTGCGAGAAACATTACAATAAAATTACAAGAAACAAAATGTGTATACAAAAGTAACAGGTCGTTACTATATATATATATATATATATATATATATATACTCTTGCAATTTTATTGTAATGTTTCTCGCAGCCGCTACATATTTCGATTGATGCAGGTTTTCTAGGGTTTTCCCTGCATCTCTTTACGTCAAACACCGGGTAGGATCCTTAAACCACAGCCCGGGGGCTCTAGTCAACCCTTGACTACCTTGCTCTACATTCCGCACATCCCCTTTTCATTTTCCTTCCTATGCTATTAAAAGGGGAGTTGCCTGTTTCAGGATCATCCCCATGTAACCATATATATATATCAACCGCCGATATGTATCTACGCGCATGACTTCCGAACGACTGCACCAAATTGGATAATTCTATTTTATTGTTGTGTTCGTTATTGTCAGAACAAGGTTTGTATAGAAGAAAATTTTTAGAAAAGGTATAAAGATCCAAATTTTTATTAACAATCTGATATTGTTTTACAGATACGATTAGTTATGCAATCATCGTCTCTCAACTGTACTGATGGATTATAACAATTCAGGGGACGTTTTTTTTAAGCAGGTTCAGTTGTTCAGCCAGCAGGTGATAACTTCCTCACTGGGAACGTAGCAGTTGCGGCGACACAGGCTATGGGAAAATTCCTGTTGGCACTTCTACTGGCCTTATTTCGTTTCCACAAAATTTTGGTCAATAATTAATACCGAAAGAGTTCCCAAATATTGGTGGAATTTACAAAAAACCATGGTTGGTTAAGCGAAAGAGTCATTTTAGCAGCAAAAAGTAAGAATGTAGATAATTTGAATATAATAATTCAGATGAAATTTGTGGATAAATGCATTTTTAAAGCCGATAAATTGCATTACCGAAGTGATCAAATATCCAACTGAATTGCTAAATTCATTCGATTTACGAGAATTACCGCCACACAATTTACAGCTCAAGGTTGGCTATATGACAATCGTGCTATGTAACCTGAATTAGCCGAAATTGTGCAACGGAAAAAGACACGCTGTTAAAAAAATTTATGAAAAAATTTGATTGTAGCTACTTCAATTATATGAAAGTTTAAAGGATGTACTTATTCCAAGAATACCATCGACGCTATATGTTTTCTCTCCGGAAAGAAAAAAGAAAAATATTGTACATTACAAGGCATTACAATAAAATATGGTTGAATTATTTAATTGTAATTTTATTTCATTACATGGCCGTGCTGTAAACGGAAGATTTTGTCTAATTGTTTTCATTAGGTACACCACCCGTGCGAAGCCGGGGCGGACAGCTTATAAATCAATTCAACGAATAGCCAAAAGTCAGAAATAGAAGAATAACAGTTCTTCTGGCAAACAGAGAGAACAGACAATTCCAAGTTCCAAGACGATCTCGCTCTCAGTGACAACAACTGTAGTCAAGCCTCTCTGTCATCATGAAGCTATCACACTCTACTACAGGAACAAAATCGTTCTTTAGTTTTGTAGATTGGTGCTTCATTAAAAAGGTGTCAAAGTTCTTCGTTTTCGTCCACTAAGCGAAGCAGATTCTATCCACATATCTATTGAACAACCCCTAACCATGAACGTAAGATTCTGTGAAGTGTGCTCCTGAACTAATCTCTCAAAAAATTGACGCTTGGTATTGAAAATTTTGGCTATCCTTGTCATATACTTATGAGAACCAGAAAAAAAAACATTCAATTTAGCATTTTGATTGTCACAAGTCCTGTGACATACTCTACGCCTTACTATTCGTAGATTCAAAATATTATTATTATTACATAGATAAGTTGAAGGAATTTTTATTTACACTCAGAATTAAAAGACAGAAATTTAGATTTATTACTATTCAATCCATTAGTCCTCGGTTGAGGAAATAGGATACGTCAAATATAATATTACAAGAAATATACAAAATTTTACAATTAAGAATTGAAGGACAAAAAGAGGAAAGAGAACAATATTAATCTTCAATTTTCAGTCGACGGAGGAGACAGCAGAAGATCGTGCGTAGGCTCCCGTCGAAAATGAAAAAGAAAAATAAGTCAGCAGTTAAATTCTAGTAGAGTATAGTTCTAAAATAATAGGAGAATTTTATAGGACACCAGAAAACTGTTTTAGTCCTTCCTATCTACGAACTCTTTCAGTTAGAAGTTAGAAAGTAGTGATGCACAGTGTAGCCTTATGGATATAATAGAATTTATAAAACAACAGTTGAGCAAATAATTATAAAAGCTATTTTTGTAAATTCTGAGAAACTTTGAAGGTAGGCAAAATATTGGTTTCTAATACAAGGCAGTTGGATAGGTTCAACAAGAAAAGGGATGATGAAGAATAATCCATGATTGGTGTGTACGCGTGTTGGTGAAATTTATCGACAATAAGACCCCAGAGAGGAGTTTAGAGCTGTTAAGTTGTCCACATGACGATGAAAAAGCAGGATCGAAAAGTGGGAGCGCCATAAAGGAAAAGAAATACGAGTTTTTTGTTGTTTTTTTAGTAGAAATGTGACCATTCATTAAAAAATTAAAAGAGAAGATAATGAAGTGACGTGGGTAAATACGTTGTTTTCGTAAAGAGAACCGTAAATAACTAAAATTATTTGGTTGCCAGTCTACTTACGACTTTTCCTAAAAAATACGAAATCGAGACAGAATTATTAATATTATTTAACTTAAATATATTTTACAATACAAAATGCATGTTACCACCGGGTTAACCAATCTTAGAAATGAATAAATTCTAAAATGGAAATTTGTCACATTTTTTAATGACGTTTCCGCTTTTCCGATCCAGGTTTCAATATTCCCGCGAGCCGCGTCAGGTCATAGGTCTCCAATTTTCACGACCCACGTGTCAATGGAGTCACAGGACGGACACGTATTTGCAGCGTGCAGTCAGTTAAGCGTCAATTTCAAACGCGACAGACAGAAGGCACAGCTTTAATATCCGGCTAGTCGACTTCTCAGGAAATGAGCCAGAAATTGCAAATCACACTGTGCGAGATTGCGGGAAACAACACAGAGCCACTTGGACAACTGGACACATCAGGAGAGGAAAGGGTGAGGGTGAGAGCGGGGGTGTGGAAGGGTAGTCGAGTAGATCAGTATGTGGTGAACTAAATACATAACACTTTCTTTCGGTTACACGAGCACCACCCTTTTACTTTCTCGTGATACTACCATAATATGAATTTACTTTATTACGTGGATGACTCCTACATGAACAGTCATTTTATCATCAGTTCATGTACATTAAAATATTAAGGTACATTAAGTTAGTTTATTTACAGTTTTTCATGTTTGAACCTACCATGATAAAACTTTTATAATACTAATTTTAATAAAATAATTTTTATAAAAATTCTTCAGGAATATTTTATTACTTCTAGTGGTGAGTAATAATGAAAGCTATAAGTTGAAAATAACAAATCATACTAAATTTAATTAATTTAGGAAAAGTGAAGAAATATAGTAATGTATAATAAAGAAGAATGGGAAACATCACGAAATAAAAAAATACGAGTGGAAGAGATTCTGTGAAAGTCAATGACTATAAGTGCTATTAACTGTCTAAAATAATTGTGAAAATGCCTGTTTTTTATTTTAATTCCGATTGAAATATTTTGAATGCATCGATGTTTTATTTGTTTCTGACGTACAATACGAACAATTTAACATTCCTGTTACTTTTTTTACGTCGATATCCGAAACCTAAAATTACGCAGTAACGTTATTTACGCTTTCAATTCCCCTTTCGTTTATTTATGACAGGCAGTAGGTTAGTGCTGTTTTTTTATCTTTAGAAACAACCTGCGTTTATTTTTGTAAATTCTTTTTATTTGCATTCTCCGAGCGAGTATTTTGTTTTGAGTAGTTTTCTATTTTGCGGTTCGTTACTTGGTTATTTTTCAGAAATAACAAATGTCCTCGAAAAGTCACCGAATAGATCGATACAATTTTCATTTCTACTACGTTCACCGCAGTACATTCATTAGTAGAATTAACTGTGTTTATAGATTACTTTTTGAGAAATTTCTGATGATTAACGCTTGATTAAATTCAATCTTTGTACTGACTGGATCATTTTCACACTGTAAGATTTCGTATTTCAACGTACGTATTTCAGATTTATCGCATGAGGTAGGAACCCAAAATATGGTTGTATACTGCAGACATACCGACATCCACAAATACTATTATGGCTACGTAGCAATACTAGCGAGCAAAGAAAAAATGGACATGGCCTGCATTCAGCATCATCTAAATCTACCACAAGATTTTGACTGAAAAATGGAAGATCAAAAGAAATGAATCTAAATCCACTTTTATAACATTCACTTCTAAGGAAACCCAATAACATTCAAATAATACATAACAAAGCCATTTTTGTAACTGAATCTGTATTCTATTTAGGAATTAACCTCGGCAAAAGGCTCACGTGTAGAACCCAAGTGATCTCAAAGTTAAAGATAGGAATTTTATGTAAACCAGGGGTCAAACTGGTGGCCCACGAAGAGATTTTTTTTGGCCCCTGATTATCTGAAATAAAATGAAAGCAGGACACGCTTTACGTCAAAATTTTACGTCAAAATTAGCATGGGGGATCTCTGGTTAGTGTTGCTACTTAATGGCAGCTCTAATTATAACATTTTACAGGAAAGCTAATACGATCACGTTGTGCAACATTGTGTCTTTGAGAAGTTGCTTTTTATATTTACTGGTCAAAACGTAAGGGGCATGTGAAATGATGTAATAGCTAGACTTTGTTAAACGTTTTCATGATATGCTAGTGGTGTTTGTTTTGTTAGGTTTTAAATTTTATATGTTCTTTTTATTGAAAAGCATTTCGCTCGACTAGTCTGTTAAAGATTTAACGGTTGTATTTCTTTTACGACTTATTTGAAAAATCCTTAAAACTGCACTGTCGTGAATTTTTTTTACAGAAAATTACTTTCAACGCTGAATAAAAAACGAAAAATTGATGACCAGGAAGAAAATTTCAAGAAAGGTGAGAAATGAACTATTTTTATGTGGAAATCAATAATAGAATCATGTTCTTAATTAGCAAAGAAGCGATTAGTGTGAAACATTAAGCGAAATTATATTACTAATCTCGAAAATTCGAAGGAAAAATAAGAGAAGGGAAAAAAATAAACTTTCGATTGATGAAAGTACGGATGTGAAAAATGTTGCACAAATTGCTGTTTCTTTTCTTGTTGCGATAATACTATGAAGTTCACTGAAGAATAATTGGAAATGATCCCTCTTTATGGAGTTACAACGGGTGGAATATTTTAGGAAATTTTAATCTTCCTCTTGATAGGCTTGTTTTTGTAACAACTGACGGCGCTAAATCGGCGTAGGGAGAAAAGGAAAGGATTTGCGCCGAGAATGACAGAAAAAATACAAGATATATAACCAAATAGACCGAAAATCAAGACTTTCCACTGCCTTCTTTACCACCAATTCTCTGTTTAAAAATATTAAAAATGAGTTAAGTATTAAAAACAGTAACAAAGACACTTAATTTTATTCGATCGAGAGAATTTAACCATTGTTCCTTCAAGATTTATAAGCCGAATTTAAAGATCTTTATTATTAAACAAATGTTCGTTGGTTTTCCTGCCAAAAATACCTACAGGGCAAAAGCTACAAATCTATTTTGGACTCCCATGAATACGAAAAAAACATTATTAAATTTTGTAAAGACTAATATTTTTGATTTAATCTAAAAGTATTGTATTCTTTGTTCTCTTTTGTTAAAATCTAAAAATCGAATATAAATAATACTTAGCTAGTGATAACGAGCAGAAAAATGGATGTTCCCAGTATTTTATTATGTAAATTCATAATATTAAATAATGTGTATATAATTGTATAATAATATGTAAATAGTTGTTACTGTGGTCGCTAATGATTAGGCAGTCGACGCGACCGTTTTGGATATCAGCTTTGGATATTATCCTCACTGAAGGATATTCAAAATCAATCTGTCACTAGAAATTTCTAGAAATTACAAAGCCAGAAAAAATAGCTAACAGTTTATTTTTAATTATATTATCGCTATGTACAAAACAACAAAGAAAAAGGTTTTTGCGGGACAAGTTCCTTGGTGTTTGGCGAGTCACGACGAGTTTCAGTCAGTCCGTTCCATACGAAATGCGACTGATTTTATATTTACGTAACTACTTATTCAATCTGTGAACGGATAAACGAATTAACTAATTTATATTTATTATTGAATGTATTAGTCATCGGCAGAGAAAATAGGATACCTATAATTTTAATGAAAATAGGGGGATATTGATTATTTAATTAATTAAGTGATATTATTTTATAATAATATCAATAAAACAATTTACTTTGACAAAACAGAACATATTTACAATATTAATTACAAATATTTAATAGTTTCAATAATTACGCCAGCACTTATTTTCAATAATAACTACACATATATTTACAAAAATGTTTTATATTTATTACTTAAACACTAAAAATTTGAAAACTCATCTCAGGGTCGCACTTTATGGACCTTCTCATAGAACAAAACAAACAGAAAATTACAGAGTCACAGATGCATTTACTGTGTAGGCTTTACACTTCTTCCGGGTTCGTCCTCCCTTCAGATCAAAGCTGCCGATCACCGATCTCGCACCATCTGGCCAATTCTCATCGCAACGCTCTCGACCACCAATCTGTCCACAATCTCTCACCACCAATCTGTGCCACAATCTATCTCTACATCTCTCAAAGTCACTCTCTACCACCAGTCTGATCACCAATCAATCACCACAATCTCAACATCTCTCCAACAATCTATTCATTCCATTCTCCACCACCCATCTCATCAATATGTCTACTTCATTCTTTACCACTAATCTGCTACCAAAATGTCTCCGTATGCCTCTTTAAAACCTCATCCCCACTTCTGCGACACCTATCACCAAGGTGGCAGAGATGGATCTCCTCCAATAATATCTCTGGTTACACTTGTGGAAAACACGCCACCCGGTCGCCGATTCTCACACAATTTTGGGAAACTCCCGAGCCCAGACGCCGAGTCTAGGTTTTATAGCCCAAGTGCCAACCGCTGTCTCCTTTGTTTTGATTCCGCCGCCAAAGCCCGAGCAGATGTATTTGTTCGTTACATAATATTAAAAGAAATTTTACAATTAATAAATTAAGGACAAAACAGAAAAGAGAACAATATTAATCTTCAATTTTCAGTTGATGGAAGAGGCAGAAGAAAATATTGCGTAGATTCCCGTCAAACATGAAAAAGAAAATAAGTTGACAGTTACATTATAGTAGAGTATAGTTGTAAAATAATAGGAGAATTTGATAGAACACGCATCTACGAGCTCCTTCAGCGTATAATACGCTCCATTCATTAACAGAGATACAACTCTTTATAAATAAATTTTGAATCATTAATGTTTTTATTTCCTCCGGATGAGTATTATATAGATTTATACCGGAATAACGAAAGCTTGTTGCAATAAGGTTTTCAATACGGAATGGAGAGAGATTTCTAGTGCTGTGTAAATGAGTTTGAACCGTTTAGTACGTATAGACAAATTAAAAATTTTCCTGAATTCCAAGTGGTATTCAACTCCGCACCAGATACTATTCGTACGCCCGTTTTTGCAGTTTAAAGATTTCAAGCGCGTGATGCGAATGACCCCAGTTTACAATACCGTATCACATGGCGGAATGAAAATATGCATGGTAAATTTTCTTTGTAGCTATGTCGGTTTCCCGAGATAACAGAAGTAATGCAAAGCAGATTGTCAATCAGCAGACCAAGAGAAGGCGCGTTCTCTGAAATGTTTTCCAAAATTAGGAGATAAACTGTTTGTGTTTGCTGTGAAATTAACGATTTGGGTTTTCTCTAAATTAAGAGAAAATTTGTTTGCAGTGAACCAAGGATTCAGATGGTACATCGCAATATAATCTTTCTCGTGCAACGTTTCCGAATCTCTGTCCGTGATTAGAAATTTTGTGTCGTCAGCGTAGGAGACTGATTTTAGGGGATGTAAATAATTCGGCAAATTGTTAATGTATGTGTTGAAAAATTGACCCCTGTGAATGTGGTATGTTGACTACCTTTATTTTCAATTTCAACGGTGCTCACATCACTGACTGTTAGTGTAGCGCAGTAGGACCCCCACCTAATTTTGTTCAAACTTTTAGAATTTCAAAGGATCTAAACTTCAGCGACAGGCAGGAAGAAGTGGAAATTCCCGACGCCATAACGAACGAGCAAGACGCTATATTATTACAAGAAGATCTAGATAAAGTCAATAAATAGGCTCAGGAAAATAAAATGAAAATTAATGGAGAGAATAGCAGCCCAATCTCGTTTACAAAACGCACCTTGTTAAATGAGATATAATATAGAGTAGGCGGGGAATTAATTCCAAGGGTAACGAAAATCAAATATCTGGGGATATATTTCAACAACAGACTAGGGTGGGAGGAACAGGTGAATTTCACGACCAGAAAAGCGTAGAATTCCTTACATTTCATTATGAGGAACTTAAAAAAGGGAAGTTCAAAATCAAAGGAGGAGGCATATTTATCCTTAGTTAGACCAATTTTGGAATACGGGGCGGCTTGTTGGGATCCCTATAGAAAAAATCAAATGGAATCATTAGAGAAAGTTCAGAAAAGGGCTGCTAATTTTGTGCGAGTAGGGCCGGGTCATAGGAATGAAAAAGTAGAACAGCTAGGTTGGGAGGTATTGTCACAAAGGAGGGAAAAAGCAAGGTTGCGTTGGCTATTCAAAGCTTATACGGGGCAAAAATCATGGATTGGAATTAGCTCCAAAATGCAAAAACCCAGTTATAATACGTAGATGGGATCATCAATTCAAAGTGAAATATAGAAAGCAAAAAACAGATGTTGGCAAATTCTCATTTCTAAATAGGACCATCAACGACTGGAATAATTTACCTGTGGGAGTGTTTGGAGGAAATCCTCTTCAGGAAAACAAATTCAGGACAAATCTCAAGAAATGTGTGAAGTGAAGTGGGTATTTTTAATAATATACATGTATATTAGAATTTTAAAATAAAAGTGAAGTGAAGTGTTAATATAATATAATTCTTTTAGTTTTTTTCTTTTATCTTTCAGGGCTATAAAAGTTTTTAAAAGACTGTGATTATTTTTTCTTTAGATTAGGCGTATTTATATTTAAGAAATTTCATTTTGTATCTGCTACTATCTGTAGACTAACAATAAATTTAAAAAACAGCCGATGCCGCCAAATCTCACCATAACGTGGGAAACTCCCGAGGCTCGCTGTGATGCCTGGGGTTTATTGCCCCTTGCTCAAATGCTGTCTCCTTTCTTTTGACTCCGAGCAGATGTGTTTGACCGTTACAGGTTTTGAACAATTTTTCCAATGCTTCGAGTAGTAGGACGCTATTTTTAATTATAAATTAATGTAAAATAAAAATAAGCTGCTTCTAGTACTTTATTTTATATCAGTCACCTTCCCTGTGGGTCGGGATATTTATACGTCATTATTTATAAGTAGTCGGCCTTGGAAACTTATTTCTTATGTTTTCCTTTATATATCACGAAGTTGTTCGTCTATGCTTTCTAACGGCGTCAGTTACCCTGCACTAGCTCAAGAGTAATAAGTAAACACTAAAAGTTTGAGATTAATAGAGTGGCTCGAAGTAAGGCTTGACAGTGTGATCGTATTTCTTGCACGCCTTAATGCAGACATGGCTTTTCTCGCTGGTGCCACGAGCTGAAAGCTCGCAATTCAGAACTAGAAGGCCTGTCACATTATATGAAGACCCTCGCTTGTACGCGTGTGATGTACTGGGATCTCCCACTCTCTACACATTCTCCGTTCACAGCTAAATGTTACTTTCTCCAAAAAGAATAAATGTGCTTGACAGATCACACACAAAAAGACAAACTTGTTTAATAAATTATTATACTCATCAATGAGTAGTATCCTAACAGTAATCAAAATGCAATAAATCACTTACGTCTTTGTATAATGTCTAAAACTAATTTAATTTTGTTTTATATTACTATATTTTTTATTATTTTGATTATAAAGTTTTATAAGTTTGAAATTTAAATAATGAGACATATCATTAATTTTTAATAGCCATAATGAAGCTTTGAGAAAAGTAAAATCGTAGTTGACTATAAAATGTGAAAGTGTGTGCTTGCGTAACCCTTAAAGACGTGAAGCGATAATAAAGAGAAATAAAATCTTCACGCCAACAGAAATCACCTTATTCGCTGGTTTACTATTCAACAGTTTAATTAGGCTATGTTCACCTCTCCTTACATGCTACTCTTACCATGTTTCCAACTCTCGCAAAGAAGTTTTATTTACACTTTTTAATTTTGTAAATCATAGGGTTTTATTTATTGAAATTACTTGCGCTATAAAATATAATATAATAACGTTTTTTATAAAAAACAATCACTTTAATGGTCTTCCGCGCTATTACAAATAACTAAATTAATTCAAGGGACACTTTTAAATATCAGAGTTAATCATTTATTGGGTAACCACATGAGTTCACTTGACGAACCTGTTTTACCTTCATTCGAGTCTTGATGCAGGTTACTAGGCAACCGGAACTTATTTCTTCCTTCGGGTTGAATTGCAGATTTTCCCTTTGCCGGCCGAGGGATAAACTGGTAATGCTGGTGATTGAGGAAACAGTTTTTCCTCACTTTTTCCTCTGACCGTGCTTGTTATCAATACCTTCTCACCAAAGAGTAACAATTCACACATCACTTTCAACTCTTGTTGCACTCTCCAACTTCCCACTCCCATTCAAAAACCTTTCCACTCTCCAGCTTTTTCCTCCCTTCCACCTCGCCTTCTCAACGTCTAGAACATTCTGTATATTTTTCCAGCTAAACTCGTATATCCCTTCTCCAAGGGAAAACGATATCCCACGTGCTGTTTGTTCCAACAATCCTCATGAGTCCTTCCTCCAACGCTGGAAGTTTTCCTTGACAAAGCGAACAGTGTCCTTCGGAAATTTTGAAGTGTGAATGTTCCTTCAGCAAAACAAGAATAACATTATAAATCCAAAGTTATGCATGCCTCCCGTCGGGCAGCCTGGCGCCGGGAAACTTCACTTCTGCCTGTCTGCTTGAATGTTCTTGCTGAATTTTTGGATACTTTAAAATTATAAAAGTTTTAACAAAATTAGGAAGGGTCCCTACTGCGTTACAATACTATGAGAATACATTCTTAGCTATTACACATAGTTCATAGCTTTAACATAGGAAAAGTTCAGAATATTAACACAAAATCTGATTTCAGTTAGCAACTAAAAATATGCTTATGAAATTTGATTTACATCTCCATTTGGCCGGCGTGATGACTACCGATTATCACCCTATCTATTTGTGTCACAAAATTAAATCATTCACATAGTTGTGACGGACAAGAAACTTGGTTACAAGTAGCTACTCTATTTTCAATATCATTCGTGTAAATATGAAGTATAATTTCAAATAAAGTTTCTTCTTCAACTGCAATAAAAATGATAATATATTGGCGTGTAGTTAACAAAAATTACGTCCGAATTTTAGAGGAGGAATTTGTATTCTTTTCTCATGTTTATTACATTCTTTTGTAGAGGAAAAGTAATATTCCTTATATTGTATATTATATTACATTATTACAAACATAGACATAATTTATTTTTCAAGTTTTGATTGCATTTTTCTCTAATTTGGGGACGTCAAACCGGGTATCAGAAAGTAATTAATTTGTCAACATTCTTTTTACAAACGCATAGAGGTTTTAATGACTTCAAATTTTAAATGGTTATGATATCTTTCCCTTACTCTTTGCTGCAGATTTTCTCCATTCGCAGAGGTAATTTAGCTGAGGTTGCGGTTAATCTCAGGTGATACGACGCTCGAGATTCCTGGCAAAGCGGGGATTTGTTTATTCCCAGGTGTCGTGGCACGGCCTACCTCCATAAATAGTGGTGTTCATGCAGGAATCCCCTGGCCTTGGCGGGCCAGGGTTTGTTGCTAGGATATGGCAATGCCAGCAGGAGGAAATTGATGGCTCTCGCCCCCGCACTAAATAAAGACTCGAAGCCAGCCGCGGCGGACCAATCACAGAGCCGGCTTTATGAGTCGTGGAGCACTAATTTCCGGGAGGATGGTGAAGCTAGTAGGGGAACGAGTCCATTTCCTACGCCATAACGTTTAACCTGCTTGTAATTAAGAGCCTGTGCTTCAGATTCATTTAAAATCCCTTATAACATGAAAAGGGAACGAATTACTACAAGGGTAAAGTAATGAATTCTTAGAGTAGCAGCACTTGGTGAATGAGTCACAAAGAACAAATTATACACGGATTTTCAGAAGATAAAGAAGAACACGTCTTTTGCCGTCTAAGAAAACAAATTTGCAATATGCGTACAATAATTATCTTTAAACTATGCATATTGATGTATTAAGCGTTAAAAACATCAGTTAAAAGATCGCAGGATGGGAAAAATAACAGAGGAAGTACCATCATATACGTTTAAAAATGAGAATGAAATAATGATAATTATGTAGCAATATTACTCTTATCAGGTTTCTTATATCTCGCTATCATTAACGTGTCCAATAAACATATAACGAACTTGGGGTTTGATTTTGATTTGAATCAAAATAAATTATCTGGTTGGATTAAATAAAAACAAATTAAATTTATTTACAGCAAAACAAAAGAAAACAACAATAATTACTAAACTTTAGTAAGACTAACTACTTAAGGATAATTTTTAAGGGCTTATCGCGCAGAAACAAAATCGTCATGACGTACTTTTCGATATTGGCTCTAATACACCTGATATATTTTGTGGGTCGTAAACAGCTTCGTCCTTTGCCCACGCCGGTATCTTTGCGTCGGTCTTCCACGAATTCTGACCGCTTCTGGAGCTCGTTCCCTGGCTCCGGGGAATTACTTGGACATGGTCTTTCCTTCTATCACGCCAGCAAGATTCCTCGTTTTCGCTCTGCCTGATTACTTCAAAGATCGTTCCTCACTGCCTTATTTCTACAGTTTCGTAGCTCAACTACCACGCAATCTTCTGAAACTCTATGTCTCCCCTCTCTGTCGTCTTGGTGTTTACTTGAACGGTTGTCTCCGATATGGTGAATTCTTTACCCAGTGACAAAATAAAATAGCGATTGTCACCTACACTCATTGCAAACAACTAAATTTGTAACTGTGTCAATCAATTAAGATATCAGAGGGAGCATAACTTGGCTCTCGCAGGTATTATGGGTCTTACCTTCCGGGATATATCTTCTTGTTTGGCAAGAATTGTCCGCCGATCCTTTTGGATCAGTCGACCAACTACCTAGTAAAATGGGCGAGACATGGGGAAGAAAATTCTTTGACCCCTCGGAGATTTTCAGTGGTTTGCCCTGCATCTCTTTCAGGTGAATACCGGGTCGGATCCTTAAACTATAGGCTGAGAACCAGAGTCAACCCTTGGCTACCTTTCTATTTCTTCCCCCATCCCCCTTTCAAAATGAGATTTTTAATATAATAAAAAATCTGAAAACTTCAAATGCTTCTGACTTACACGGAATCAACAGTAGGCTCATTAAACATTGCTGTAATGAAATTGTAATTCCAATGTAATTCATAATTAACTTGTGCTTTTCCTCCGGTATATTTCCAGATGCACTAAAAGACGCAAAAGTTATACCGTTACACAAGAAGGGTTCTACAACAGACGTCTCCAATTATCGCCCTATTTCCCTCTAACCAATATTCTCAAAAATTCTTGAGAAAGCATTACTTATGAGAATTACAGATTTTCTTACAAAATTCAAACTTATTTCCACATTGCAACATGGTTTTATTAGTGGACAATCTACCAACACAGCTTCATACGACTTCGTTCAAAGTATTCATGACGCACTTGATGAAAGACTCAAAGTGACTGGCGTTTTGGCTGACCTCTCGAAAGCGTTTGATTTAGTAGACCATAATATTCTACTCAGAAAATTAGACTTCTACGGAATCAGAGGACTTCCCCTTTCTTTATTGGCATCGTACTTGCAAAACAGACGCCAAAAAGTTGCAATTGAAAACACGGATGGAAATGAGCATCTGTTAGAATGGGAAGCAATTACCTGCGGTGTCCCTCAGAGCTCAATTTTACTTAATTATTTAGATCCCTTAATATCAGTCCTGTACGCTGACGACACAAATTTGGTTATCACGATAGCGACTCGGAAACTTTATGCGAGAAAGTTGATACTGCGATGTGTCTTCTCAATCTTTGGTTCACTGCAAACAAATTTTCTCTTAACCTAGGGAAAATCAAAATCGTTAACTCCACAGCAAACACAAACAGTTTACCTCCTAACTTGGAAAACATTTCAGAGCAAGCGCCTTTTCTTGGTCTGCTGATTGACAATAATTTGAAATGGAATCACCACATTAAAAAACTATCGGGAAAGCTCAGCAAAATTTGCTTTACATTACGAGTGTTAGCTCGGGAAGCCAACATAGCCACATCAAAAATGATGTACCACGCATATTTTGATTGTGTCATGTGTTACGGTATTTCAAACTGGGGTCATTCGCATCACGCGCTTCACATTTACGTACGAATAGTATTTGGTTTGGAGTGGAATACAACTTGCAAACCTTTGTTTTGCAAACTTGGAATTTTAACCTTACCTTGTACGTATATTCTATAAATTTTAAAATTTGTATGGAGCAACATCAATCTATATGCTGTAAATGTTTCAAGCTATTAGTACAAGACAAGAAATCTCTCTCAGCTCCGTGCTGAAAAACAACGTCTAAGCCATTTAGAAACAAGCATTCATTATTCCGGTATAAATCTATACAATAGTCACCCAGAAGAAATAAAAGATTTAAAGGTTCAAAAATTATTTATAAAGAGTTGTAAATCTCTGTTAATGAATGGAGCGTATTATTCATTGAAAGAGTTGGTAGATAGGAAGGACTAAAACAGTTTTCTGGTGTCCTATCAAATTCTCCTATTATTATAGAACTATACTCTACTAGAATTTAACTGCTGACTTACTTTTTTATGTTCGACGGGAACCTACGCACGATCTTCTGCTGCCTCCCCGTCGACTGAAGATTGAAGATTGAATTTTATCTTTCCTCTTTTTTTCCGTCAATTCTTAATTGTAAAATTTTGTATATTTCTTGTAATATTATATTTTACGAGGACTAATGGATGTAATAATAATTAATCTAAATCAACTTCCCATCTTGTTATATTAAAGGGGAGTAACCAGATATTGGGTCACCTGCATGTAGCCTGTAACTATAATGTTTAGATATTTACTCCGGCCAATACGCCCGTCAATTGTAACTTTCGTTTCCGCTTTTTTCAACATATACGGCTGTGATATAACTAACAATTCTTCTTAGGTCATTTGGAAACAAAGTGAAAATTTTTAATTTTCCTGTGTCATATTTGTCGATCCCCCTTGCCACAAAGATTTTTTGATCCCTGCGCTCTAGCATAACACATTTTGCCCTCAATAGTATACATATGTCTTATTAGTCATAAACTAGGCCATTCATATTTACAACATATAATGGTTAATGACCTGATACATATTGAAAATAAGTAGAGTGAGCTTGGACGGAACTAAATATGGACGAATGTTGGTACTGAACGAAAAAGAAAGTATTTAATAAGCCTTTATCTTGTTTAGTCTTCTAAATCATTTCGTTATAACAAAATCTAATAATAATTAAATACGTGTAATGCGACGTGGTTTTATACTTTTTAAATTTATAATTATATTAAAGAATTTAGAATATGTAATTATTGGGCGCTAATAAATCTCAACATTGACCTTTAAAATACTATTCCTATTAATAAACGTAAAAGATTCAACAAAATACAATATTTAAAAAATTAATTAATTTTAATGAATTTTATTTTTGCCCAGCTAAACCCTAACCAAAGAAATAAAATAGCTAGAGACAAGTAAATTTAATCTGCTTTAGTCAGGGCTGTATTACGTGTTTATACGCATAGTAGAGCGAGATTTTTTTGTTTGTGTTTATAGTCGCATCAGATGCCACGTCATTAGTGAATGTGCACGGTTAGGGTAACTATATCAATATAGGAGTATCAAAGTATGGTTTCTCAAACATTACAATGTCATACCAGGATTCAAACCCGGGACCATCGGGTTGTGAGGCAGTGATGCTAGCCAAGCGAGAGATTATAGTCTTTTGTTTAATACTTATCATTCATCCTCCCCTAGTTTTCTGTTTGACTGAAAATTCTTAATTCAATGCAAAGGCGACTTCTGGGTCGGCATGTGGAACGCAGGCCTCTGATGTCTTTCCTGGTTTCCAGTTTTTTTCTCGGTGACACTGGAACCAGACCTCTCTGAAGGCAGAACTCCTTGAAGCCAGCCAATCCAACTTTCCGTTTCTCTAGCTCCTCTCTGACCACTCACCTCCAACTCTCTCTTCCAAATGCCCCTTTTTGAGGCCCTCTCCACCTCAATCTCACCTCTCCTAAAAACCTCATCGGTCTCCCCTCTTTTTCTATCTTCCTCAGGTCCTCCAATGGGGTGTGCATCTCCAAAAATTCAAAATTTTGGAGGGGCCACGACTAGCAATCTTTTGGGTCAACCACCTTGTTGACCTGGGGTTTTCATCTGGCCGAAAAAATACTTCCAGATAAAGGACTGCACCTGTCAGGCTTCAAGTTTTATGACTGTATTAGTTTGCCTGTTCACCCCGGGGAGTGCTTTGTAATCTCAGGATCTGTTCTCTATGGAAACTTCGTACAGAATGCTTAATATTGTAAAATTAATTTAGTTAAATAAAATATACTACGAAAATTTATACGCGTTACAGTAACATGAGTACAGTTTATTGTTAATCGTTAAGAACTACACAATTACTGTAATGTTGAAATTTATTCCATATATTCAGAAATCGTAAGATGAGTGTTTGAAGATAGAAGAAATATTTCCAGCCATTCCAGATAATATAGTTACTGAAGTCCTGGAAAATATGAATGAGCAGTTTAGCGTTAATAAATTAACATATAACCTATAAAATGCTAATTTCCCTGAGTAACTTAATATATGGTAGTGGAAATTTTGCGCCACGGGTTAACAAATTAAGAATCTTAGTTGACTTTCAAGAGCTTGATGAATAATTTCAAATAAGAAAAAATGCTAAAAATGGTCATTTAATTATGTGGCACAACGTCACTATTTGCAGAATTTGCTCAAGTATAAGTTTCTTAATTGGAATGGTTGCAGGTAGACCTGTCAAGCAATCCACACAAGATTGAAAGTACTTTACTTCGTGTGTAAGTTCATTAGAGTATTTTTAAAGAAATGTTTTAAATGTTACTATACATGTTATTTATTAACGAATTGTAAGTTTTAGACTTATTTAAAGTTTATATAATATTAGTCATAATCAGTCATAATTTTTACAATATCTGAGGGTAATTTTAATGTTTATAAAACATGGAAATTAATGTACTCATAACAAACGTCGAAGTATACGAACTTGAGTCTAGAATTCCAAAATAAAAGTATTAAATTTTCAAGCATTACAACCTTTTGTACAGATTAAGTATATAGCATTAATTAAAATATTTTCATGAAGTTAAGTTAGTATAATAGTATTATTTTTCCATAAAAATATATAATATTTGTTGGATATGATCAATTATTTCACATTATGTACATTTTATATACAGTTGTATTTCTCTTTTTCTTGGTATTATTATTATTGGCTGCTTCGAGTTACGCTGGAAGGTCAGGTTTCCTGTCGTCTAAATCCGAGATGAGTTCTCCTCTTTGTGTGATTCTTAGGGTTGCTTTTCACATCTTCTGTACGATGTTTTGTGTTATGAAGATAGCTATGGAACAGATGTAATCATACATAATTATTACAAATTAAATAATTAGGTTTCTTAGAAAATATTTCGTTTGTCTCATATTACGTTTTCTAATTAAAATATTTGACAGCGGGCATGTTATATTACCAGCTATATTAATAGTTATACGATTTCATTGGAAATTAATGAGTGAAACAGTCTAGTTAGTCTTAAATTATATTAAATTTAATAAAAAAAATTGCACGTCGTGTGAAACGTCTTCAGTTTCTATAATAAATTATTGTAAATAACAATTTATAAAATTATAAACATATATAAATTATTTACAGTTGTTATAACTAGGATGTAATTATCCTATCGTATCTTCATAACTGAGACTAAGGCAATTATAAATAATACTTTATCTGACATTTAAGTAACATTAAATGTTTTATATACATGTCGGCCGAAAGAGTCATGAATTGAGGTCATAAACGGCTAATGTTTTATACCTGAAGAAGTCTCTAACGAGAGACGAAATGTCTTTTCATTTAAATAAAATAAAAATGGACAAATAGGCTGTTATAAATCATTTAAGGCCAGATATAATCCGGTATAATTATTGATGATTGCCTGTATGAACTATTTAGAATTCCATAATCATTTTGGAAAGGGAAGTAATTACAACTTCATACATAAAACTGGTTCAATTGTAGTGTTTCACATACCAAGGATTTATTAATATTATCTGAAATCAGTCTGATTGAATTTCAGAAAGCAATCAATTTTTGTGATCAAATATAATAGTTATGATGTCAAATATAATATTTAACTTAACAATATGTTTCCTTCAGACACCTACGAAAATTCCTTTCAGTATTAGGAATAAATATGGAATGATTGTATCAGACTGCGGTTTACATGGTAGACTGATCCATATCAAGTTTAAATGATTAGTTTACTCGTGAATACTGATAATTTATTTCCAATTTTACATTTAATTTTGAATCTTAATTATTGAAAACACCTCAATTAAATTTTAAAACAATATGAATTAAAGATATCAGTTACAAAAAATACTCGTGTGAGAAGCTGATTATAGTATTTAATCTAAAAGAATTTACCAGTAAATGTGACTGCGCCTAACTTCCTGGACACATAGTTCGTGAGCCGGAATACGCAGTTTCAAATATCTACAAAGCTTCAAGAGACTTTCGGAGCTTTTGTGTGTACCCAACTAATGGAGCAGAGTTTATTTAGCTCTTTCCAATCTCGTAAATGCCAAATATTTTGTTTTATTTGGCACTATGCCTGAAAAAGCTGAGACTCGACAGCAAAATAGAAAATAATACGGCAGCAGTTAGTGAATGCTTAGTTTCGCCTTTCAGTGAAAAAAAAAACATATGGCAGGCTTATACAAATTAATCAATACAGTTGTTTCAGATAGCTGAAAAGAGGGGAATTTTACTTGCGTGGTTAAATTTCGGGGGACAGTAATACACGTATTTACGTTTAATGATCACGATGATTTTTGTGGTAATTTTAGTAATTTTTATGAGGACAGCTATATTTATAACCCGGCTCGTCGCGATTATAAACAAAACGCTGATGACGTCATAAAATGTCACGTAGCCGACTAAAATTTTTAATCCTTTTCTCGTGGTTAACTTGTGGTTTCACCTACCAACAAATGAACTACTATGTTAGAAAATGAATAAAATTTACATGAATGTTCACAAATTTACTAAACAAGTTTGCATGAACCAACACAACCAACACAGTACTGTCGTCGTCATAATAGTTGAGCCCTGAGTCTATTCAGAATGACCTACGTCATTGAGAATGGTCCCTTTTTTACGCAAAATTTAATACCATTTTATAGATAATATGCAAAATAATTTTTTAGAAATCATTTCATACATGCGTTTTTGCGAAAAAATTGAAAAAAGTCAAGGTGTTTTGTCTTTCTTTTATATAGCTCGACTTTGAAATGTCACAGATTTCAAAATATGGCTTCAAATGGTCAGAAAATTTAACGGAAAACAGTGCAAAGTTTTAATTATCTACTTTTATTAGTATTTTTAATATTAATTACAAGGGGACCTCCACTAACTCTTAGGAAGCACATCGCAGGAGAGTGGGACAAAGATTTCCGTAAAAGTCATAAATATAAAACATAAGCTTCATTGATGAAACTTTGTACGAGTTTTTAAAAAGTGTAGGGAGAAAGGAAAGGTTTATTGGAGCGGGAGGGTAAAGTAGGGTGGCATCCTTGCCCGCTGGCCTGGCCCCGTACCATACAATCCAACTGTGCTCGGAAGATACAAAAAATTTTGGAATGTTATCAATCAAAATCTTTACCTTCGGTGAAGTTTTGTTATTTAATATATAGAAAAATGATTTTGACGTTAGAAAATTCAATTTTGTGGTGAGAGGCAGCGTTGTTCATGAATAAAATAACATTTCAACATTATCACAAAATTTTACTATTAAAATTCTTGATCTCTCTCGTCATCCATGCTGTTTTACTTGTCCGCCATTCTTGCCGAAATTGTTCAAGTTGATCACCTTTAAACTCGTTTACATGTTTCGTCTTTTAATGCCACAGTTTTTTGGCAACCTCGTCGCAATTAAAACTGTAAGTTTACGAGTAATCTTCAAAACGATCCGCCAATTTCGTTGTTCATTTTGCCACAACGTTTTAGTGCCTACAGATGCCGCCGCTCCACCACTTAGTGCCTTACACGTAATGCCGTGTATCCATTTGTCCAGCCAACCGACACTCGCCTTCCAAGTCCGCATTGCCTAATCTCAGGGTAATTTACAAAAACTTGTTCTTTATTAAAGGGCCGGAAATAGGTACGCAAATCAAGTAGTATGTAGATTTGTCAATACCAAGGCCAGATGTTTTTTTAAAAAATGTTCGTGTTTTCTGTCCACTTTTTAAAAAGTTTTTCATAATTTTTAAAGTTTCAGCGACTTTTGTTTCACCGATTTTGAATCTTACAGCAAGAGTTCGGACGCTGATTTTCTCTGTTTCGTACACTTTCGCAGTCATCTTCAAAATTCATTTCAACCTGAAACACACGTAACTCGCTTCGATTCAAAATATGGTTGTCCGAGAACTGAGAAGAGTTCGTGAAAGTGCTTGGGGATTGGGAAATTCCCGGATCATCTACATCAAAATAAAATACAAGTGGGAGTACAGCCACCTGGCATTCCAGGAATCCGACTTGGGCTGTCATTATTATCGAAAATTCTGTAAAAATATTGTCCATGTCCGTTTAATAGTGTCCGGTTATTAGAAGTATTTTTCTTAGTAAAGTATATGGAATAATGTGTCCGTTTCGGGAACTTCGACTGTATCCACCATATCATCGCCAAAGATGATATGCTGTCTTCCTCGTACGGGGGCAAAGATATGCTTCTTTTGTAGTCATACTACAGGGTCATTCCACGTGAAGTGGTGTGGGTGTCCACGCTCGACCATCTCCAAATTCAATGAAATTTTGTGGGAATGTTTAGAAATGTCGCCAATGAACATTGGTAAAGTTTTACGTTCTCTATTGCAGTACTTCCAGAAATATAGTCATTTTTTTGACCATAAGACTCGTAAATTTCAGCAATTTTGAGATCTAATATCTCTGGCAATATTTTATTATAAGACACGAGAAGTGGCTGTCTTGTACAACATTTTGTGCTCTTTTAACCCCAAAGGAAAAACAAAATGTATGAAGAAATTTGGAATGCATAATTTGAAGCAAAGTCGGCCGGAAAAATTAGGGTGTGAAAAACAAATTTCAAGTTTGGCTTCTTCTATCTCTGGAGGTAAAGGTTCATACCTTTAATGAAATTTTGTATTTAATAACTTTAAATCAGAATTTTTTGACTGTAAAATTTCATTTACCTGCTGCTCTCCGGTACTTTACAAATTGAGTCTAAAGTTGACGATTTTTGCAAAAACGCCAAAAATAGGGCATTTTAAACTACTTTTATGAAAAACTATCTTAAAAATCTTTTTAAAATTATTATGTTTAAAGAAATATTTTATAAACCTTATTATAAAGAGGGCACGTTTGTTAAAGGACTTAAAATTGAGGACAAAAGTACGACCGTTCTGTGGCAGTCATATATCTATATACATTGAATTGAGGTGAAAACATCACAGGTTTTGCTAATTTTTTCAATATTCTCAGATGCTACTCCGCCAGCTGTTGTTTTTTTTACAAGTTTTTGCACTCGTTCAATTATTTGTATAATGTAGTCCGTTTTATGGTTACTGATCAACCTTTTAAATTTTAAATGGGTAGTCTTTAAGTCAGTCAAACTCCGATTGACAGTATCCGAAATGTCCATATAATTCTCTGATGATGAAGATTCTGATGTGTTTTGTACCATAGAAATGAGTTCAGATATACACTTGGAACAAAATTTTGACCTGGTTTCACATTTGTTTTTCTCAACAGCCCATGCTTAGCTGAGTGCTTTGTTTTATTAAATGGGATGACTTTTGCCTCTTTTAATATAGTTCCAAAAAAATTATGTAAAAAATCATTGTCTCTGAGATCAACCTCTGATCGTCGAGTGAGAAGTATTTTTTCACTGAACGTATAACGCAGCCCATTTTTATTGGAATAGAAACGAACAAGGCAAGTTGATAACTTTTCTCCAATAATGCAATTTGGCAAAGTAGAAATAATAACAGTTGACTTAATGACATCCATTTCACGGATTAAAGGCATATTACAGAATACTATGCTTTAAAAAGATGTTGTATGGTTATGCCCTTAGTATAGAAGTACATTCCTAAACCTAGTGAAAAGTGAATCAGAACAACTTAAACTCCAACAGAAATAAAAGGAAAATAGTATGTGAAGTGAGAAATTATGTATAGCATACAATGAAATGTTAACAGTGTGTCACATTTCCGAGATCCCATATTCCTGCGAAAAAACATGAATCCTTCTTTTTTAGTAATTTAAAACAAAAATTATAAAAAAACTACCTGATGCACATTGAAGTATACAACATCGTAATGCAAAGTTATCAAGTTTATCCCCAATATCAAGCCCTTATACACCTGAGACGAAAGATCACGTCTACTTTTTTAAGAAGTTTAAAACATCCTCTTACAAATGAAATTTATTTGAAATAGTTTCTATGAGATAGTTTTTCATAAAAGTAAGCTATACATACCCGGCGTTTTTGCAAAAATCGTTAACCTTACACTCAATTGGAGAAAAGCACATAAATGAAATTTTTAATTCGAAGACCTTGTGATGTCAATTTATAGAGTGAAAAATTTCACAGTTTTCGTACCTTTAATTCCAGAGATATAGAAAGCCAAACTTTTAATTTTTTTTCACACTTCAAGTTTTTTGGCAGACTGCTTCAATTTATCTAAGAAAAATTACTCATCAAAGTATTTTTTATATTTAGGTTTAAAAGTACATATAACGTAGTACTAGATAATCAAGTTTCGTTTTTTATAATAATATACTGCCAGAGATCTTTTATCTCAAAGTTTCAGAAATGTCAGAGTCATAGCGTAAAAGGTTCCTACATGGCGTTAAACAAACTACAATAATTCCACAAATATTAAATTTAAAAATTTTAAAGTTTACTAATGTACTTTGAAGATATGTATAAATGCTCATACAAAATTTCATCAAAATACATGATGGTCAAGCGGAGCACTTTCCAAATAACAGACCACTTGGAATGACCGTACAGTAACTTGTTTTGGAAACTTCTTGAGATACACATCTTGTCGTTTATTAGTTTCAAAAATATAATGATTGCGATTCATAAATATAATTACAAACTAATTTGTAATTTACTCCCTGCTATGTTTAACTAGAAGTACAAGAAAAATTGTAGTTTATTACATGTATATATATATATATATACATATATATATACATATATATATATATATTAAAATGTTAAGTATACTTTGAGGTTTCCATTATAATTGTTGGTTTCTAGATTGCCTCTTCGTATTAGTTAGCTAATTACGGCCCACTTTACTCAGATGCAAAAGTCAGTCTTTTGAGTACTTTTTCAAAAATTCTTCACTATCAGAACATATTATGGAAAGTTGCTACTAAAAGTAAAATTTACGCCTCATTTAACAGTTCTTCGAATAGAATGTAATTCTTATGCCCGGCTCTAGGTATGTAATATGCATGTAACAAGGAAAATACTTAAAAACATTTTTCTGCTTATCATTGCAGGACTTTTCTACAAAACCAATTATCTGCATTTAATAAGTACGCAAGAAGCACATTTCCAGTTAAAGCAGGGATTTCAAACAATGTTCCTACTTTAACCTTATTAAGAAATGCTTTTCATGCACCCTTAATATTTTTTAAGTCGTATAAGTAGCGCAATGAATCAATTTTTAGTAGGAAGGAGAATATAGTAACTCAGACATGTAAGTTCTCTGATTTCCTGACATCTATTGATAATTTAATTATTTTAATTTTAAAGTGATGGTCGAGATGATTTATTTTCCATAATACGTTTTATATTAAGTACAAATAATTATTACAATTCATAGCGTTCTCCAATATTTAATATACTTTTAGAAATTCGTAAGAAATTATTAACGTGACTAAATCCTGCCTCAGCCACTGAAGAACTAGGAAACTTTAAAAATAATTGTTCGGTGACATTAATTTTACGTTTTTTTCAAATATATTTTTTTTAAATCTGTCAGTTGAGGTTGTGAGCCTTTCATGACTCTATTAACACTCGAGCATTAATATTTGCATATTAGAAAAATAATGAATCACCGGTTTTATTTCAATCCGTCTTAAACCATTAGATATACCATTGTTGTGGTTAAACAGTATGGATATAAATGATGAAAATATCTAAAATATGACAGAAGGAACACTCTAATTGAGAAATTGTCTGAATAATCGTCTTTCGTTCATGGCGTATAATAAGGGAATAAGAAGACAGATATAAAGTGAGTTGCTTGTTGCAATCATCTCATTACGAGGATTTAAGTTTCTATTTTCACATTCTCCGGATTTGTTGAAATATTACTTTCTTCCGAGCTTAAAGTAAGATCTGAATTTTTTCTGTGTGTATTTGAATTGCGAGATATTTTTCTGAATAGTTGGTCCTAACAAAGATTTCTTTTGGGGTCACGTTTTTAAGTATAACATTTAATTATTTTTGCATGACCTATCACGTAGTGAACTGACAGCATTGTTAATAAAAGACAACCCTTCAAGGATTATAATTTTAATATGATTGATTTTTAAATCTTGTAATTAATTTATTACTATCTGCGACCCCGGCGTTGCCTGGGTTTTATTGATATTCAGAGGCTTATGCTTTTCCGTTGCTCGAATGTTTGATAAGGATACATAATACATCAAGCAACAAATAATTATAAGAACAAAAATAAAGTAACATAATTAACTACAAATAATCCCAAAGTAAATAATTAAAATAGACAGGATATAGTTTCAAACATTTGAAACACTACACGAACGCTAGAGGGAAAAAACACACTGAGAAGCACAAATACGCGTAAACAATGGGGATTTTCAATTCTTGGAGCTCCACGACGAGGAAACTGACCTTTCGTTGTAGCTTCAGGTGATACATGAAACAAAAAAACAAAAGAGCATAAAAACTAAACAGAATGTTTTTAATTTATGTAATGGGCCATTTTACAAAGCAACACATTCAATCTTTTTTGGAGCAACATTAATTCCAACTAATTAGTGGAACAATGGGAACACTCAAGAGACTCTTGTACAGAGTAAAACGCGCCATTGAACAGAATATTTTTACATTGATTCATCAACCTTTTGTATTTATAATTGTTCTTAACCGCTGGTCAAAGGCTATTAGAAACGTCGTGAATGTATTAGGAAAATAATTTTTCATGCTGACAAAGTGGCTATATTTCTTATTTATTTATACTTGATTGTCAGATTATTGATTTGTTAAAACTGCATTAAATATTTTTTTTAAGTGGGGGAACCCAGGAGCTTTCGGTTGATAATTAAACCATATTCATACGTAAAAATTAAAACATTTCCTTTTATAAAAATAGCCACTTAATTTATTCCAAAAAGAAGTAAGAGTTGTGGTTAAAATATTTAATTGGAGCTTTGTACTTCTCTGAGAGTTGTCGTTTCATTAATAAATTTGAAAAAGTAAGCTAAGATTTATTTTTTTTGTTCACTTATATTCATATAGGAAACTAACGTTCGTGAGTTCTTGTAACGTATTCGGAAAAACATAGAAATAAAATTTTAAAAATATTTGGTTAATCTTTTTATCTGTCTGTAAAGAATAGGGGAATGTATATATAACTCTTAAAACTTCTTATGGATTGAAATATTTTTACCTTCTTATGAGCCGATTACTTCTAAAAATCGAATTACTGATTCTTATGTGTTTCGCACTATCCCATCTAATTGGAAATACAATTAATATTTTGAGGCAAATAGTATTATGTACTTTTGTTTTGTGTTTTAGTTCGTGCCGTGTAGGACTTGTATAGCAACATGAAAAGATTTCAAAAATTTCGTAGGTTCTCGCACCGGGGAAAAGATAATCGCTCATTACCACGAACCAGAAAGCTAATGTCTTTGAGAAAGCGCCTGCTGGGAATGTTCTGCTTCGAATGCCTGGCCGTTTTATTGGTTCATGGAAGCACGAAGCCTGGTCAACGCTCTCGTCCGCGGTTTCCGAGACTAGAAATTGCAGCTGCGGAATTCGTAATGAAGGCCCGTTACTAATTCGCCCTGCATTGTAATATTCCTTTCTGGTCGAAAGAGAGCGGCCGTGTGATGCGCCAACTCTGCCGGAAAATCGCTGTTGCCGGTAGACGTCACTGAAATATGAAGAACGTTTTGTGTTTTTAATAAAAACGAGAACTTTTGGCGTCACTTTCGACTGTGTGGTAAACGTAAACTTCTTTCCGAACAGATTCCGTTAAGATTGGAGTTCCATCGGCTCAGTCAGCTGTGAAGTAAATCTTGCTTCTAGTAATTAAATAGAACTAAACCATTAAAACAGAATTCAGATTTTTGCTTATTTCATTTGGCAACTGTACACAGAAATAAATAGACACATCAAGGTCTTTACGTAGGATGTTTCAGTAAATTCATTGTAGCGCAGTAGAACCCGCGTCCAAATTTTTATTATAATTTTCGGGAACTTAAATACCAAATATTCCGGCATGAGCAAGTTGTTTGCTAGGAAGAAGGGGTTTTTCCGCCCGCCGTCTCGCCTTTCGGAATAAACAACAAAGGGGCTGCGACTGACACCTGGACCAACGTCGCCGTTTCGGAATGTCTTAATCTGCCTGGGAATTTGGTGACCGGGTGGAGTATTTTCCCCAAATGAAACAAGGGATATGATTGGAGGATATCCATCCCTGCCACCTTCGTGATAGGTGTCGGATAAGTGGGGACAAGGCTTTAAAGAGGCTGGCGGAGACAATTTTGGGATTTTGGAGAGATCGTGAAGTGGATAGAGAGAGGAGATTTTGGAGAGATCGTGAAGTGGATGGAGAGAGGAGATTGAAGGAGAGTGGAGAAACAGATTTAACAGATTTGGGAGATTGGTGAGGTGGCAGCGGCGACCATGCTTTGATCAGTCCAGGAAGCAGGGAAGAAAGGTCTTAGCAACAAGGGAAGGAAGACTTCGTGTTATCGTCGACCGGCCGCTTCAAGTTCCACAACACGGAAATTACAGCGAGACGCCTGTACTGCTCTCTCTTATCCTCTGGAAACTTCTAGTTCTACTAATAACAATAACAACCAGGTTAAGATACTATAATTTATTTTCTGCCGTTATAAAAAAAGTATATACATTTTCCAAAAGCTCCTTCTCTCAGGGTGTCGTGGCTTGGGAGAATAAATAGTTGGCAAATTGGCAAAATGGCAAATAAACCCGCTCGTCCCAAGAATTCACCATACCTTGACTTAACCTTGGCGGAAGTTCCGTCTCTCTCTCTCTCGCTGCTGGCTGGAGGCAGCCTCTGGTGTGTCCCTACAGATGCCCGTGATCCTGGGTGTAAGCTGGCCCAGCATAGGCCACTGCCAAGTCCGGACGGAACTCTCCTTCTCTCCTGGACCCAGAATGGCAAATTCCGCTCCTAGGCTCTCCTTCCTCTGCTGGACCCAGAATGGCAAATTCCGCTCCTAGGCTCTCCTTCCTCTCCTGGACCCAGAATGGCAAATTCCGCTCCTAGGCTCTCCTTCCTCTCCTGGACCCAGAATGGCAACTCCCGCTCCTAGGCTCTTCTTCCTCTGCTGGACCCAGAATGGCAACTCCGCTCCTAGGCTCTCCTTCCTCTCCTGGACCCAGAATGACAAAATCTCCCTCTGCCCGCCATTTCGACACCTCGGATTCCCCTTTCCAGAGCCGTCGTTTACCAATCGTAGGGGAGCTCTCATCAGAAACTATCCCCTATCCCTGGTATTTCCCTGGCGCGAAAAATATATTTTTCGTCCAATGCCGCTGACTGTGGCTTATTGTTCTCTGATAATCCGACGGGCGCCTTGGCAGATGGGAGCTCCTTTTATCCGTGTGCGCTTCCCGCTCAAGAGTTAAGCCTCGGAAAACCCACAATTTAGGCATTTCCCCCCATTAAAGACCGTTATAATTTTGAAGCATTACACGCCTATGAAGACAATTCAGGTTCGTCAACGAACTGATCTGCTACACGTGATCACCCAAACCATTAATACCCTGAGATTATAATTAATATATATATATTTAAACTCAATAATTAATTTCATTTAAATAATATCCCCCCATCATTTACAACATTTAATGTATTAAAATTGGAAGACATTTTATTTGAACTCTTTTTTTAACATTCTAATGATTTATATTAAATACAAAATAATTAAGGAACACTTGTTATTTCATTTGTTAAAGTTTGGTGAGATTCAATATAACTTTTAATCAGCAATCATAGATAAAATACTCATTGTATAGATTAAACCGGCAATAATTCTGCGAATTTCCTGAACAGGACAATAAATTCATTTTTACACAGTTTGATTATACACTTCACAATAATAAGAAATCTTGCAGTCTGGTCTGAACACAAAAAAACCTGCAAGTAATAAATCCAGTTACTTGAAGTGGTTTATCTCTGCTTGATGGGCTGAATCTTCCTCATCGGCTGGGGCAAAATTGAAGTCTAAGAAAAAAAGCAACGTTTCAGTAAAAAAAATTAACATTCTGCAACCCTGTCAATGAAATATGTGCGTAGCGACATTCTCGGTTCAGATATAACTCATTTATTCCTACCATCAATTTTTTAATAATTTAAAACTTTCAATTAAGCTATGATACAAATAAAAATTTGATTAAACTAAATTGATAGCACTTACTTATTTATTGAAATTGTTAATTTAATAATACACTAATAAATTAAGACGTGAAGGCTCACATTCCATGCGCCGATCTAGGCAGGCAGTATTCCCGATCTTTAAGCCTCTACTTCGTCGGTTGCTGAAACCTGGACCGTCGCTAGAAATAGAATTTCCGGTCAGTGATGCGTTTTCCCTCTCTCCCGTCTCTCTCCCTGAAACCTGGCGGTGGCGATCTTCTATGTCAGAAGTGCTTAAACGGTCGATCGCGAGTGCTTTTCAAGCCGGTCTCGAGAAAAAATGAACGATTTTATTTTAGTTGATACTCAATTATGTGAGAATAATCCCCAAATCAGCGCCTTTTAACGTAATAATCCCCTGCTAGCGATGAAAGGCGGCTTTAGCAGAGGAACGCGCGGTACTTGTCAAAGAAATACCGTGACGCGCGACGTTTTTGATTCCTGCCGATTTTTATATAAACTTCGGGCGGCGTGTTTGGCGGCACGCTTACAAACAAACCATTACTTCGTCTGGTACTTGAGAACATTCGAGACTTCGTCCGCTCCGATATAAATGTTGCGCCTGTGGGAGTAGGAGTCAGTTTTGTGACATTGTTTCGAGCTAATGACGATTTCCCTTCGTTTTTCTTATTACATTGCATTATTCATCAGGAAGTTTTGTGTTCTAAAATTCTAAACATGGAGGAGATTTTTGGCATTGCAACAAAATTGTTTATCTACGGAACTAAATTGCTTCATTACTCTATTTATTATTACGATAAGTAAAAGACACGTTAAATAAGGAAACTTTAGCTATATTGTAAATGATTATTAGGTTTTTATTTAATTTATTTTATGAAATTACTTGCGCTTTAGGATATAATGTAATCATTTTATTTATTAAAACAATCACTTAAAAGGAGTCCTGCGAACTATTACAAACAAATTAATCAATTGAAGGGTGTCAGGGTTGATTACTTATGATATAACCACGTACAGCAGAGATTTGGTTCACTTGACGAGCCTGTTTTATCTTCATTCATGTCTTGATGCGGGTTACTAGCCAACCAAACCTTCCTTCTTCGTTCGAGTTTAATTGTAAATTTCCCTACTGCTGGAGAAAAGTCGAATGAACATGGTACTGCTGGTGATTGAGGAAAACCCAGATTTTCCTTCTTATTCCCTCTGACCTTCCTTGTTGTCACTATATTATCACTAAAGCGCAACAATTTACACCTCACTTTCAACTCTTGTTGCACTCTCCAGCTTCCTCCTCTCTTTAAAAATCCATTCCACTCCACAGCTTTCTCTTCCCTTTCATCTCACATTCTCAACGTCTTGAACAACTCTCTATTTCTACCTCCTCTCCCTCTCAACCTCTAAATCCATTCTCAATATTTTTCGACTTCTCGCCTCCCGGCTAAACTCGTATATCCCTCCTCCACGGAAAAACGCTATTCCACTTGATGTGTGTTCCGCCATTCCTGATGAGTCCTTCGTCTAGAGCGGGAAATTTTCGATGGCACAGGGAACAGCGTCCTTAGGAAATTTAGAAGGGTGAATGTTTCTTCATCAAAACAAGTTTAACACTACAAAATAGCAGAAAGTCACCTCTCCTGTCCGGCAGCCTGGCGCCACTTCTACTGGCCTGTCGCCAGTTACAATGTTCTTGCTCAGTTTTTAGATCCTTTACAAATCTATTAATTTCAACAAAATTAGGGAAGGGTCTAACTGAGCTACAATATAAATTATTTTTATAAATTACATAATATTTACTATTTTCCTAGATGTAAATACAATGCAGTATGATAATATTGACAGGTATCGATAGGTAACCCAAAGTTTTAGGGAGGGAATTGTTCGTGTTTCCTCCCTATAAATTTTGCTATTGAGATATACCTGCATACAATTATTTTTAAGGAATAAATCTCTCTAGTGTAATAGCGTTAACTGGTAAAATAAAAACCCTAATCTAAATAGATGAAAGTAGAATATGTGTTTCGATTCTTCAACAGCCTTAGGAAATTTAGGATATCGTTATTTAATTGTATACAATATATAAGCGATTAAAATATTATTTGTCATGTTAGATAGGATTTTGAAAGCAGTAATTAGTTACTATTATTAACTAATTGCAATGGAAAAGATTTATGTATATGTGTAAAAAACATAGCCCATTTTTGCAAACACATCAAATGCTATTGTTTTCCTTCAAACAGCAAAATTATTGTCTAGTGATTAAATGAAATGTAGAAAAATAATGTTACGCGTACGTTTCTGGGAAGTCGGTTAGTTTCAAGCTTTTGCGGAATCAGGATGAACACTCACTCGTTAGCTATACAAGTCTGTTATGAACTTTGTTATTCATTTTAATTAATGACAAAGAGTAGTATGACTACGGAAACTACAAATAAAAATCAAATGTATATATCTTTGCCTAGTACGAGGAAGAGGGATTACCATCTTTGACGGCAGAGAGAAGAGAGTTATCATCGTTGTGGGGACTGTCCTGGGCTGGGTTTGGAATTGGAAAGATTGTTAGTATTAGCTAAACTTGATTTAATATATTGGCAAAGAACTTTGATCTGCGAAATTGTGTGTTATGTTGTAAAAAAGTTTAATTTATTCTTCTTAATATACTGCTATGTGAACCTTATTATTAATTTGTAGATTTAGTAAATTATTTTATTGCAGGACACGATTTTGGAAAAAGACTATAAATTTTGCTTAGAATATGTGACGTTTTATGACGTCAGAAAAGTTTGTTTTAGAGTAGCATAGAGCCGGGAACATAAAAAGTGTAAATATTAATACAGATATGTAGAAAATTATTACAAAAGAGTAAGAAAATTAGTTTATAAGTGGTTATTTTGTAACCTTAATTAATCAAAAATTTTAAATATTCAAAAATTGTTTGTGTAGATAAATCAGTTCTGTCTGAAGCCAGAATTTCTCTAGGTACATATTTGATTGTGAGGTCTACAGTATGTTTAATTCTCGCAATGAAATGTCATCAAGATTTAAAAAATAAATAACTATTAATAATTACTACAAACATTTCCTTTTATTTAATATGAACGTATTTGTGGTGATATTTGGTTTCAAACCACAGTGCTGAGCTGCAAGGTATCTCCAAGGAACAGTCCCTTCAACCTCATCATTACTGAAACAGATAGATTATAATTTGCATTCTTCGTATTATTATTATTAAGTTAAAAAGGGACTGAGGCGACAGTGTAATCGATTTTGATATTCCAGGTCCCAAGACCTTCCAGTTGAAAAGTTTATAAAGCTTCATCTCTTAAAAGGACGGAGTCGGCAATTACAAAAGAAAGGGAGGAATGTTGAAAGCCCTCCCATCTTAAACAGTGGAGTAGTGCATTAGAGATATTACACCAGGCACAAAACGTCAGCTAGGGAACGGCTTCAAGAAGAAAAAAAGGCCAATATGACGAAACTTCTCCCTGAGAATCTTATAAGGCCGCCTATTCAGAATCTTAAGCTCACTACAATTGTCGGTGGGAGAAAATTTTAAAATTGTTCGGCACTCTCGGCTGATTAGTTCTAACGGTGCTCAGTTTTTATGACGTGAAATGTGCTACTACTTTCTCTTAAAAACATTACTTCTATTAAATTTGAAGCGATTGTTTCCAGAGTTCTTTTCGAAAGATTAAACACAAGCTCATTTATATAGTTTTCTTGAGAATCTGTCACAGGTACTATCATACGTTATACTGAACCACACATTTTTTTTTCAAGTCGGGTTCTCTAAAACAAACTGATCAATAAATTTAATGTATAGACATTCTCTAAATGATATAAATTTGGTATAAAAGTGAAGCACTTGTGTTATCATTAAATTACTAAATGAATCTTAAAATGAACCCATTCATATATTGCCTTTCAGAGGAAAATATGAAGGATACAACAATATGAGGATTAATAGACGAAAAACCCAGGTGATGAAATGTAGTATGGAAAAAAGTGGAATAACAAAGAGTGTTAGATGAGAAGGGATATTATGAAGTAACTTACGGAATTCTGCTACTTGGGAAGCATAATAACTAGGGATGATAGAAGTATAGTAGACATAAAGAGTAGGATAGCGCAGGGAAGGAAGGCTTTCACAAAAAAGATAAAATTACCTACGGGTAATATAAGTGTGAATTTATGGAAATCATTTCTAAAAATTTTCGTACGGAGTGTGACGTCACGTGGGTGCGGATCGTGGACGGTAGGAGTTGCAGAAATGAAAACTATAGAAGCCTTTGAAATGTGGTGCTATAGGAGAATACTGAAAATCAGATGGGTGGATAGAATCACTAACGAACGAAGAGCGAACGATATGGAGGACGTTGGCCAAGAAAAGGGATATATTAATAGTCCACGTTTTAAGGTATGAGGGTCTTGTAAAATTAGCATTAGATGGAAGTGTGTGGGGCTAGAACAGAAGAGGGAGACCAAGCAGATTAGGGAGGATGTGGGATGTGGTAGTTATACGCAAGTGAAAAGGCTTGCTCTAGATAGGTTAGCATGGAGGGTTGCATCTGACCACTCTTAGGTCTGAATACCACAACTACACTAAAATGCACATGAAGAATTAACGACCCGACAATAGATTATCATTTTTTTGACACAATTCATGGTGGAAATGTCTTCTTTATGTTCAAAATAAATTATCAAAATTTAATGTGTACGAGTCTATTATACGGGTCATCAATTCCTCATATGTGTTTCATCCACAGACGTTAATTGAACAATAATCATTATTGACTAAAATGTAATGGTTATATATATTTTCATGTTAAAATTTAATTTGATATTAGAAGAAATAACGGAAAATCATAACTACGGTTTTTAACCGATTTAATAGTAAAATATTGCCATTAGAAAATAATCTTTCTAAATAATTTTTAATAAAATTTTTGTAATATTTTCGATTATAATACTGGTGCCCTGTGTCAGTACAAGGGCATTAAATAAATTAATACAATGGATAAATTTTTTAAGAATTTTTTTTTGTTTTGTAATTTTAAAATAACTCGATATTTTAGGTATCCGTAGAGTAGCAGTTACACTTTACACAGAAGTATTTAGTTATTGAAGAATATATGAAAGCGTGTATTGGAAGCTGGATTAAGAAGGAAGATAAAGAAGTAGAAGAAAACTGTCCTGGTAGAATTACAATTCCCTTCATAAATTTGGATGCCACCTGGGCCAATTGTAAGAAAGAATATTGTAAGATTTTACTCAAAAATACATTAACTGAAAACAAATCGTTTTGACTTCCATTGTATTATATATTATACATTGAAGAGATAATAAAAACTTTTTGACGGTCAGAGTTGTTTTTCAAAAATTAATTTATTACAACGGTAGATTTTGGCAGATTAAAGTGCCCTATTCATCCTCAGTAGAAAACAAATAGTATATCAGATACAGTTCTATTCTCAAATTTAAAAATATATAATTACAAACTGTGTGTCTATTGTGAAACAACTTTTAAGTATGTTGTATAAACTGCCAATAAAGAGAAGTAATTTTGTTTAAATTAAATTACAGTTTTACGTTCTCCTGAACTTATCTTCAACTTTTACTCAAAGGTTTGTTTATATACTATTTGCATTCATTCTTTGCTTGCCTAATGGCTTTTAATAAATGTCGGACCACTTACTATGCTTCGTAGCCGGTTGCAAGAGGACCAGAAAGACTCCGCAAATCTCATCTAAATAAAGAAAAAGACCATGTTCGTAATTATGCTTTTTCATGACTCGGGAGCACGACCGCTGTATTTATTTCCATACTGATTACTTGGCCCTTAGTCAACATTCTCTCGGAAACTTTTGTTCCACAAGTGAATGCAAAAAGTTTCTTTTCGAACCAGCAAAAAGTGGCATGAATTCAGCAAACTTCAAATAATGCCTAGATCTGTCTTCTTAATCTTCCGTATTTATTTTCTGGAAAAAAAATATTTAATTTGAGGACTGTATAGATGTCACATATTTATCATTAATTAAAAATTAGCAACGTGCTATAGACGTTGTTAATATTAATGCATTGTACTGTTTTTAAAAGAGCGGAAAATTAAATATAGTAAACTTGTATTATTTGTATTTATATTTTGTTATGATAGAAGATTGTTTTACACCAATTAAAGCGTAGTTGAACAAATATTAAGTTTTGCGCATAGGATAAGTCAAATAGAAACTATTATGGAAGATTATTGCAGTATAACTACAAAGGAAATATATCTTGTCTAACATCGTATGGTACTGGGCCAGGCCAGCGGGCAAGGGTGCCACCCTACTTTACCTTCCCGCTCCAATAAACAGTTCATTTCGCACTACACTATTTTAAAAATCGTACAAAATGTTGAAGCGTTGGTTCATCAATACAGCTTATGTTTTATATTTACGGCTTTTAACCACTACAAGAAAAGCTTTGTTCCACTCTCCTGCGATGCTCTTTCTAAGAGTTAGTCTAGGTCCCCTAATTAATTAATATAAGAAATATTAAGAAACGAGGGTATAAAATAAATTTTAATATTTATTTAGGAAATAATAAAATGGCCTTAAAATTTGCGTAAAAGAGATTATTCTCAATAACGTAGGTCATTTCGAATACACACCGTGATGCTTCAAACTTAGGGGTCTACTGTTTTGATGACGACAGTAGTGTGTTGATTGTGCTGGTTCATGCAAACTTGTTTAATGTATTTTTAAAAATACATGTAAATTTTATTCATTTGGTAGCATAGTAGTTTATTTGGTTGCAAGTGAAACCATGTATTAACCCTGAGAAAAAGATTAGAAATTTTTATTTCGTATACGTGATGTATTATGACGTCATCAGATTTTGTTTATAATTACATTAATTTTGATTAACAGGTTACATGAGGGTGACTACCCATTAATAGAATAGGAAGGGCATTGAAAATGGGGGATGTGGAATGTAGAGCAAGGTAGCCAAAAATGCATGAACGTAATCCTGGAGAACGAGTTCAATATAAGGATTAATAGAGGGAAAACCAAGGTAATGGAGTGTGAAACAGTGGAATAACAAAAGCCGTTTGATTAGGAAGGGATATTTTGACGAAAGTTAATGAATTCTGCTACTTGGGAAGCGTAATAACTAGGGATGGTAGAAGTAAAGTAGACATAAAGAGTAGGATAGCGCAGGCAAGTAAGGCATTCGCGAAAAAGAGGAATTTACTTACGGGTAATATAAGTGTTAATATTACGTAATCGTTGCTAAAAATGTTCGTATGGAGCGTGGCGTTGTATGGGGGCGAAACGTGTACGATAGGAGTTGCAAAACATAATAGAAGCCTTTGAAATGTGGTGCTATTGGAGAATAATGAAAATCAGATGGGTGGATAGAATCACAAACGAAGAAGTTCGAAACAGAATAGGGAAAAGGCGAACAATATGGAGGATGTTGACCAAGAGAAGTGATATATTAATAGGTCACGTTTTAAAACATGAGCTTCTCGTAAAATTAGTATTAGAGGGGAGCGTGTGGGATAAGAACAGAAAAGGGAGGCAGAGAATGGAATACGCTAAGTAGATTAGGGTTTATGTGGGATGCGATAGTTATATGGAAACTAAAGAAGATAGGTTAGCATGGAGGGTTGCATCAGACTAGTTTTAGGATTGAACACTACCACAACAACGTCAATATGAAGATCTTAAATGATACCGTATGTGAATTGCCTTATATCTGGAAATATTATATTAATGTGAGAACTTCAGAGAAATATAAAGTAACAAGGGTTTGTTTTGATTTTTGGGGTTATAAAAGGACTGTCAACCAAACAAGTTTTATTGTGTAACCTATTTTGTACGTAGTAGATCGGATATTATTCTAGACAGCTATTGAATACATTTTATAATGAGTTCCTTCGTATTGGTAAAGTCATTGTTTCAATTTTTCGTTCTGCTTTCTGTCTAGGATACGAAGCTTTGACAAATGAACTGTATTCGTTATCCACTTGATGGTAGAACGGTAACAAGCTTAATTTGAGCGCTGTACCTGAGCGCGTAGCAATCAATCCATCAAGCGCTACTAACTGATCTGCCCGTCCCGCTAAAATATTCAGAATGTTGATGTGAGGTTGAGTAAGGTGGTGTTTCCCCAATTGTTTACCGGCATAAATTGAGTCTTGAATTTGTTATTACTGCCTGTCCGCAGGCCGTGTCGCTAGTGTACCATGTATAATAGCAGTAATAAAAATCCGATTACGGTAATTAAACAGTCTATTTCTTAGTAATGCCATTTTATAAGCTCCCAGAAATACTCAGGACTCTTAAATTTCGTATAACTGCAAAAACATACGAAGATATTCTAATTTTACTTTTACCCGCTGTACCCCTGGCATTGCGGTTTCACTGCAGTGCAATTTATATGAATTTATTGTATTAGAGGGTTTATTCGTACATATGACTGAAACTGGCCATAGGTTTCCATATTAAATGCAATTGAATTAATTTCCGTAGTCTCAGATAATCTTGCTGATATATAATGGCTGCAGGAATAGTCTAAGGATTAGTTGATCTAAAGCCATAAAATTAAATTAATTATAACAGCTCTTTTATCAGATTTTTAACTTATTTAAAAGATTATTATTATTATTCAATCCATTAGTCCTCGGTTGAGGAAATAGGATACATCAAATATAATATTACGAGAAATATACAAAATTTTACAACTAAGAATTCACAATAAAGGAATGATAAAATTCAATCTTCTATATTCAGTCGACGGAGGAGGCAGCAGAAGACCGTGCGTGATTCCCGTCAAACATGAAAAAGAAAATAAGGCAGAAGTTAAATTCTAATAGAGTATAGTTGTAAAATAATAGAAGAATTTGATAGGACAACTGCAAACTGTTTTAGTCCTTCCTATCTACGAACTCTTTGAGTGAATAATACGCTCCATTCATTAACAAAGATTTACAACTCTTTATAAATGACTTTTGAACCTTTAAAGCGTTTATTTCTTCCGGGAGACTATTGTATATATTTATACCGGAATAGTGAATGCTTGTTTCAAAAAGACTTAGACGATGTTTTTCAACACGGACCTGAGAGCGATTTCTTGTGTTGTACGAATGGCTTGAACCGTTTAGATCATATAGATTGACGTTGCTCCATACAAAATTTAAAATTTCTAGAATATACGTGCAAGGTAAGGTTAAAATTCCAAGTTGGCGAAACAAAGGTTTGCAAGTGGTATTCCACTCCGCACCAGATACTATTCGTACGGAACGCTTTTGTAGTTTAAATATGTGAATCGCGTGATGCGAATGACCCCAGTTTGCAATACCGTAACACATGACAGAATGAAAATATGCATGGTACATCATTTTTGATGTGGCTATGTCGGCTTCCCGACATAACATTCGTAATGTAAAGCAAATTTTGCTGAGTTTTCCCGATATTTTTTTAATGTGGTGATTCCATTTCAAATTATTGTCGATCAGCAGACCAAGAAAAGGCGCGTGCTCTGAAATGTCCGTGATTACCAAATTTGTGTCGTCAGCGTAGAGGACTGATTTTAAGGGATCTAAATAATTAAGTAAATCGTTAGTGTAAATGATGAAAAGTAAAGGTCCCAAAATTGAGCTCCGAGGGACACCGCAGGTAATTGCTTCCCATTCTGATAGGTACTCATTTCCATCCGTGTTTTGAATAGAAACTTTTTGGCGTCTATTTTGCAAGTACGACGCCAATAAAGAATGGGGAAGTCCTCTGATTCCGTAGAAGTCTAATTTTCTGAGTAGAATATTATGATGTACTGAATCAAACGCTTTCGAGAGGTCAGCAAAAACGCCAGTCAATTTGAGTTTTTTATCAAGTGCGTCGTGAAGACTTTGAACAAAGTCGTATGAAGCCGTGTTGGTGGATTTTCCACTAGTAAAACCATATTGCGATATGGAAATAAGTTTGAATTTTGTAAGAAAATCTGCAATTCTCATAAGTAATGCTTTCTCAAGAATTTTTGAGAATATTGGTAAGAGGGAAATAGGGCGATAATTGGAGAGGTCCGTTGTAGAACCCTTCTTGTGTAACGGTATAACTTTCGCGTCTTTTAGTGCATCTAGAAATATACCGGAGGAAAAGCACAAGTTAATTATGAACTGCATTGGAATTACAATTTCATGACAGCAATGTTTAATGGGCTTACTGTTGATTCCGTATAAGTCACAAGCATTCGAAGTTTTCAGATTTTTTATTATATTAAAAATCTCATTTTTATTGACCGGGAGTAGAAAGAAAGACTTAGCAACCGGGTTTCTGGACTTGTGCAGAATTTCGCTAAAGTTTTGTGTGTTACGTTTCTCTATAGCTTTCTTTTCTAACATATCACGGGAAAAGTTAATAAAATACTAGTTAAATTCATATGCTGTTACTTTACGTGATATAGGATGTTTGTTCTTTATTAGTTGTATATCGTTACAATCTTTAGAATTACCGGAAGTCATTTTGATGTCGCTTTTATTATATTTTCCGAATTAGCAATATATTTTGCATTACCTAGTTTTTTTGCGGCAGTGATAACTTTTTTATAAATACCTTTATATTTAATATAAAAGTTTTTATATTCAGTGCTAATATTTATTTCTTTTAATTTATGAAGGCGACATAGATTTTCACGTGATATTCTAATACCTTCAGTTATCCACGTATTTCGTTTAGTACTTTTCTTTTTACTTAACAGCGTCGACGACCGACAAGAAGTAATTAATAAATTTACGATACATATTATTTGGGTTCGACTCGTTTTCTGTGTCAAGAATTGTATTCCATGAAGTTCCACCGAGCTTAGCTTTGATTTTGTTCAAATTTAATTGACAAAGTCGTCTTCCGCGCGTAGTAGTTACAGGTGGTTTGCAATGGAGCAGATCAGTATATATGTGCATAACTTGACCCATGTGATCTGATAATGCAGATGAAATGTAATACGTTTCGTCTCTATTTTGAGGCTTCTTCAGGTATTCAAAATGAAACTTTTAATAGATTACATTAGGTAACATGTAACAAATTTAAAAAAACACAATACAAGGGACGAATTTTAGCTGTTCATGGACCTCACTCCATATGTTGTATTTAAACCTTTTTTTTGTAACATGTTACCTAATGTAATCCATTGTAATTTTCATTTTAATATAACTGAAGAAGTGTCAAATCAGACCCGAAACGTAGTCTATTTCAGCATTCAAGTAAAATTAAAGAAGTTGACAAAGAAGCTGTTATAATACATTTAATTATTTATTTAAATGTCAGGCACAATAATTAATCTTAGTAATGCTGAAAAATATTAGTTGTTCCTGCTTGGCCATGTCTCGTTTTGTTGGTTTTACCTGTTTTGGCGTGTGTTATAACAACTTTATTTACATTATTCATTGGTAATATAATATTAATATTACTAATAAACTTGACCACTATAGGTCGTATGTCACATCAAAGTTGTTACTGAATTTATTTATCCATGACTGAAATAGTGAGACAAAGTTCAAAACCAAACAGCCGCAAGCAACCCAGAAAGGATTATGATATAGAACGAGATGTACCCAACCGAGATATCTAATTAGGCCCTTTGACTGATTATTCCTCTGACACAGACGTTTGGAACACGATGACTGTTGTCTACTATCGTCGCGTATAAAGGTTACTAATCGTTTGTCAGCAAAAGGCTTATTAATGGTTGAATTTTGAGCGGATATGGACGTTAGCGAGAAAACATTTTCATGGGATGAAGGTAAGCCAAATTTCGCATCAGTGGTACCAATATCAATATTATTTTGTTTTGCTTGCTCCTGGTTTAAAAAAGCAACTTGTGTCTAAATAAAAAGTCTTGCAGCTAACACTAAATCAGCAAGTGTCTACTTAAATCCGATTTTATACAAGTAAACATTTGTAACGGAACGCGACCTTAATTCTGCAAATGTCATCCTGAAACAGACGCCTTTGTCGGTTATTATAATTTTTTTCCAGACAGCCACAACTTGCTGTTTGTGTAATCGAAATTTACAGAAGTTTGGATACGTTAAGTTAAGAAAAAGGAGTATATTGGTCACAACAAGTCATGTACAAAGATTATTCAAATTCGTTTTTACTAATTTGAACTAATGATGTCGCTCTCAAACGTTCATACCAGACGAACGACTACAAATCTTCTTAATTGTATTAATTCATTTGTAATCATGAGACTCTCTGATTTTGGCGTTATGTTCATTTGAAATTATCTTTAAAATATATTATATTACAAATTTTCAGATAAAACTATTAAAGCCTAATAAAATTCGTATTTTTAACTAATTAAATAGAATCTACTTAGACTATATTACAGGGATAGTAACAGTAAAACTATAAATATGAAATAAAAAATAACTAGGGCTTCATGAATCTCGTTACATCAATTTTATGAAACACAGCTTCATTTGATTTTACAAAGTAGTAAAAATGAGGACATTAAATCTTCAAGATGATTACGCGCTTGGGTTGTAATTTTGTAGTACCTCCTCGTTTTGGTTTTTGTTTGCTACACTTATCGCGATAGGCAGATAGTGGAACAAGTTAATTTTGTTTAAAATATAATGAATTAATGATATTTTATCGCAATCAAAAACGAGATTAAAATTGTCATTAATTTACTTAAATTAGATCCTTTATCCTTTATTTCAATTTCCCGCTACAAAAAGCTTTATCATTTATAGTTGAAAATGTTATGGACAAAATTGTAAAACATACGACGAAAATTCGGATTTTATTGGCTAGAAGAAAGATGGAAAGAATGACACTCGGCTACCGGGTGAGAAACGTCGCGGATCACTAACTTTTTGGAAAACACAGATTTAAAATTTGAACTAAAAATATCCATCCGAAGCTCTTACTAGAACCATTTCACTTAAGTTATCGGCTTCTGAATTAAAATTTTGAACACGAAAATATAAACATCCGCTAGCATTTGACGTCAACGAGTCGGGGAAGATGAGAAACGCAGCCGTAGCAATCAGGAACTAGTCCGTTATACAGTCAACGGGAGAAAATCCTCTTCAGATCGTCCCAGTTCGGGACAAAAAACTGTAAGCTTGAAAATTAGCAGTTACTGTTGAGGTGAACTTTCATAACATAAACTTGTATCTTGGTTGTCCGTGCAATCATTTGTATGTAACTTCTTGTGTACACTTTAAATAAATTCATTAGAAAACAAAATAATTAGTTATAAAATATTAATAACTTATTTAGTCGATTGCAAAACTTTTGCAATTTGTCAATAATAATTGTGTGATGCTGTAATAATTATTCATCCTTTAACCATTTGTACGTAATAGATTAGTAGTTATAAATTAATTTATGTTTGAATTTTCTCCGAATTACAGGAAATGCGTGAATCTTGGAATACTGGAAGAAATATATTCTTATTGACTCCCAACCAATTAGTTCAATTATTAACAATTTAAATGGGACTACTATACCTGAACCTAGTTTTACCTTATTACGAAGAACATATAACTTAGTTCATTTCCACTTACATTTCCACTAAGAAAAAGGATACTGTAAACAACATTAAATTATGTTTTCTTATAAAAATTCCCGACTATTGTTTTATTCAATTCATGATGTTGAGGTATTCCGTCCTAAGACTGGTCTGATGCAACCCTCCATGCTGACATATCTTCATCAAGGCATTTCATTACCGCATAACAACCACATCTTCCCTAATATGCATATCATTTCCATCCTTGGCCTCCCTCTTCTGTTCTTACCCCACACACTCCCCTCTAATGCTAATTTCACAAGACTCTCATGTATCAAAACCTGGCCTATTAATCTATCCCTTCTCTTAGTCAACGTCCTCTACAGTATTCGCTTTTCTCCTATTCTGCTTAGAACTTCCTCGTTAGTGATTCTATCCACCTATCTGATTTTCATCATTCGCCTACAGCACCACATTTCAAAGGCTTGTATTCATTTCCTTTCTGCAACTCCTATCGTCCACGTTTTGCACCAATATAACGCCACGCTCCATACGAACATTTTAAGCAAAGATTTCCTAATATTCACACTTATATACCCGTAACTAAATTTATCTTTTTGCGAAAGCCTTCATTGCCTGTGCTATCCTACTCTTCATGTCTTCTATACATCTACCATCCCTAGTTATTACGCTAACACGTTTTTATTCCACGGTTTCACATACTACACTCCATTACCTTGGTTTTCCCTCTATTAATTCTCATGTTATACTCCTTCTCCAAGGCCTCGTTCATGCCATTTATTATGGTTTCCGAGTCTTCTTCTGACTTAGTTAATACTACAATATTATCGATAAAGCATAGGGTTTTATTTATTCTCTTTGAAGTCTGATTCATTTTACATATTCCGTTTTAACTTTCTTCGTCGCCTGTTCTATATATAGGTTGAACAGGATGGCGACAGACGGCATCCTTGTCTTACTCCTTTCTTGATTTCTGATTTCTTTTCTTGGTCTTATTTTCTAATTACTGCTGACTGTCTTCTGTATAGGTTATGTATAAGCCATCTATCATCTACATTACTTACATTTACAATAAGAAAACAGAAATTGTAAATAACCTTTAAGTATACTCTCTGATATAAATTCGCGACAAAATTATTTTATTCACTTTATATGAATAATAAATTGTAGTATCACAACAAGGAAAAGTAAAATATAATAACTTTGTATTATATGTCTCTGGACACCTTGTGGAGGATATAAAAGCAAAATTTTCTGACTTCAAATTCATAATGTAAGAAGAGACACGATTTTTAAATACAATATATTAATACAAAATGGATTGTGAAGCATATAACAATAAAATCTGCCTAATATCACTTCACCACGAGAACAAAAATTTGTTTCCTAAATTTGGTCAACTGTGTTAGAAAACTAAAATTTGTTAATATAATTTGTGAAAATTCAAGCTAACTGTATTCATTTGGTCGTATTTGGTTCCAAGTAAAACCACTTTTAACGGGGAGGCGTGTCATTACTGAAGATAAGATGTGGAAATTGTAACTAAGCTACCTGATTTTCATCAAAACTATATGCAGAGACGAGTCTTGAATGGTACGGGGCCACGCCAGTGGACAAGGGTGCCACCTTTACCCTCCCGCTCCGATAAACCTTTCTTTTCACCCTACACTTTTTTTAAAAATCGTAAAATCTGTTGGAGCGTTGCTTCATCAAAGAAGCTTATATTTTATATTTATGACTTTTAACCACTACAAGAAAAGCTTTGTTCTACCCTCCTGCGATGCACTTTCTAAGAGTTAGTCTAGGTCCCCTAATTAATTAATATAAGAAATATTGAGACACGGAGATAAAACTTTGCGGGTAAGTTATGAAGGGTTTGCGCTGTCATTTCTTAAATTTACAGACTATTTGATGCAATGGTTTGAAATCTGTGAGTTTTCAAAGTCTAACTATAAAAAGGAAAGACAAAAAAGGGCTTTTTTCAGTTTGCTTGCCAAAACGCGGGTATAAAATTATTTAAACGACGAAAATAGTGTGTTGATTGTGTTGGTTCATTCAAACTTATTTCATGTATTTGTAAAAATACATCTAAACATTATTCATTTGGTAGCATAGTGGTTAATTTGGTTGTAAGTGAAATCACGTATTATCCATGAGAAAAAGATTAGAAATTTTTATTTCGGATACGTGACGTAATTGGATTTTGGATATTGTTTATAATTGTTTTTTTTTGTTAACAGGCTAGACGAGTGTGATTCTAAAACAAGCAAACTCCGAATTAATAGCATAGGAAGCGCATTGATAATGGGGGAATATGGAAGGTAGAGCAAGGTAGCCTACGGTTGACTAGGGCCCCCTGGCTATAGTTTAAGGAGGTGCAGGGAAATTCTAGGAATCTTGCATTAAGTAGGTCGGGTATTGGATACTATTCTCACGTCCCTCCGAATGACGGTGTAACGAACCGATACAGCTGCTCGGGCATGGCGGCGCGGAATCAAAACAAAGGAGACAGCGGTTGACACTTGGGCCATAAAGCTCAGACACCTCGTCGTTGGTTTCGGAATTTCCCAATCTGTCTGAGAATGTGGCGACCGGGTGGCGTGTTTTCCCCAAGTGTAACAATGATATTATTGGAGGATATCCATTCCTGCCACCTTGGTGATAGCTGTCGCAGAAGTGGGGAGGAAGTTTTTAAAGTGGCAGGTGGAGACATTTTGGTATGAGATTGGTGGTAGGGAGTGAATTTGAGAGATGTAGCAGAAAGGTTATTAACAGAGTTTAGACAGATTGGTGGCGAGAGATTGATGGTGACATAGATTGAGATAGATTTTGGAGGAGATTGAGAGCGGTGACGATCTGGACACAGTTCGAAGAAGTAGCTGGAACCTGCACTAAGCCGATTAGGTAACCTACTGCATCTGTGACTGTTTGTAATTTCCAGTTTACTGCCAGATCCGAGGGGATTAGTTCTGTTCTATGAGAAGGCCCATAAATGCGACCCTGAGATTAGAGTATAAATTTTTAAATTTAAGTAATTAATATAAATCATTTTTGTAAATATATGTGAAGTTTTTATTGAAAATAAGTGCTGGCGTAAATATTGAAATATTAAAAAATTGTAATTCTTAATGTAAATAGTTTTTGTTAAATTAAACTGTTTTATTGAAATTACATAAAATTTTACCATTCATTAGTTATTAATTCATATCCCCCCTACATTCATCATAACGGGAGACGAGTTTCCTGTAGAGTCGCAGCATTCCCTTCTCCATGTCTCCACCAGCTTCAGGAGGCAGTTGGCGGACTGATCCAATGGTCGACTGCCGAAGGTCTTCGACCCCAGTACATATACCTCCTTAAATAGGTGAAGGTGTCTCGGCATGTGAAAAGCTTTATAAAAAACCCAGAGTGCGAGGCATTCCCGACATAATCAGGTGAGCCCCGCAATCACTCTGGGGTTAAGCGCCTGTGAGAAAACTCCCGCAGCGCCTATCTGTTGTTTTCATTTGGAGCCGGACATAAGTATACAATAAGTAAACTAGTAATATAGCTGCGAGATGTAAAAATTATTACAGTGTACCTTTTATTTTAATGGATTACACGGAAAGTATTTGTATATATGTGACAATATTTAATTGAATTGGAATAAGCTGACGTTTAATTAATAATTTTGTTAGTCACTTTCAAAGGATAAACAATATACGCGTGAGACAGATTTTGTTGTTTGTGTAAAAACAAACACTGTTTGATCTATCTGCCGAGGAGGAGCTTTTGTGAATTAATTCCGCAGGCGGGGATCTATCCTTCCTTTTACCGAATCTCCGACGCGATTCTTCTCCCCGGTGTGCCCGACAGGGAAACGAAACAAGGTCGTGATAAATGAGGCAACTTGTCTGGCGACAATGTACAAAGCTCCCGGCCTTGTTGTGATGGCTGCGGGACAATGCGTTCCGATGTTCGCCTCGGCACTGATTAATAGGCGTCCTTAATACATCTGCATTACGGAACACACCGCCAGGATAATGGAAAATATCGGGGCTCGAGTACCTGACTCGAATCAGATACTCCTCGTCGCGAGTTTAATATTTAAACATTTGCAATCACAAGATTCCGTAAAATCTGCTGCTCACCGGCGATATTTGAAACATAAAGCTACGATTACTAAAAAGTTAAATTTTACCTTTAAAACTAAAATAATGAAGTGAACGGAAACAATTAACTTTTATTTCATGTTATTTATAGCAACATACATGATAAAAAAAAATATTTAATAATTTTCTTACAGAGTTACTTTAAATGGAGTATTCTTTCGTCGGAAACAGTTTAATACTCTGGTCCTAGAAAAATAATACATTAAAATTTAATTAAATTTCTGAATAATATTAACATTTTTTGTGTTTCCGTACCTATATTTATTTATTTTTATCGTTTCTTCAATTTTTCCTTTCGCCAATATATCTTTTTTTGCAACTGCACAGTCTTTGCTAACATAAATCCATTTTCCGTTACTTTTCTTTCTTAATATATTATTTTTAGATTGAAAATCCTGTAACACGCACTTATGAGATGAGACAGCTACTTTTTCTATTTTTTCTTGAGGTACACATAACATTTTGCCCTATACAATAATATTCCGTTCCGCCCCGCACGCTAGTCTCAGTTTATGGTTTTTTACCGAGTAAATTTAAACATTATACGTAACGTATATTTAGATAAAGACACATAGTTTACGAATATGTAAAATTAAAGTGTTAAAAGCGAAGAGATTTGTGAAATATATTTTGCCGAATTCCTGCAAACCAAGAGCTCATTCTTAAGGCGCTGTGAGAAGTTGACCATTTACAATCTTCCACCTCTATTTACTAACCTTCAACATTATACAGTAAAATAATAGGGTATTCTGTCCTACCCCGCTTTTCCATTCCACCCCGAGTTCCCCTTCACGCGCTACTTGAGATATGAATATAATTAATCCACAATATGTTTATTAGTTTGTTAACTATATATTTATATATGATTTCTATTAACAAATAGGTTAATTTTTTTGTCGGTTTTTTTAATAATACAAATAGATATATTAGATAATATCATGATATTAAGTTGACTTTCAATTTAAGTATTAAAACGTAGTACTTCACAAGATTTTGCTAAGATGTTTCTGTAAGGTTGTATAATCTTAGTCTGTAATTGAAAGAAAAGTGTAAAGTTTATGTTTACATATGTGTAATACTATGAACTATAAAGATTTATAATGCTAGCAGGAGTTTCCCTGGTATTTATTTATATAATCCCGGTACATTACTTAATTCTTCGTCAACACATGATTCAACCGGCATCGTAAACGTCACAATTTGAACGTCAAATATAATCCCAGTAACTTGAGAGATTCAAATATACTTCCGGTACAATAACAGGGTTAAAAATATTTTCAGTACTCTAAGAAAATATAGTCTCCCCCATTTAAGCAATGAATTCTTACTTAAATCGTATAATAAAAGTTGTCCTGTAACACAACGACTCGCATTGCACCGGTTTGATAGTTTCCTTGTTATTTTCAAATGACTAATTTCAACGCTCACATTCTGCAAGGGGTTGAAATTAAACACAAATATTTCTGAGAAATGGTATAAATGTTATTGACCTCATGAAATTTTTCGACTCACATATGAGCCTTCATTACATATAAATGTTCCACCCCCTCCGCCTAGGTGTGGTAGTCGTGTCTTTTCTCCAAAGTATTTGGTTTTCGGTCGCGAGGAACACGGAAACAAAATTTTGTCAAAATTGTTCTGTCCTTTAAATGTATTAAGCAGAAGTGTGTTTTACCCCGTCCAATTCCCCCACCCCCCGGTTAAAGGGGATGAACTTCAATTTCATTAACATTCAAAATGTCAGAATGAAGACTCCGATAGGACAAGAATGTATTTATATGATATATATTGGCCGTTTTTGCTTATTTAAAATTTTCCAACCCATCGACCCCTCAAGTTTTCTTAAATTTTCCAATTTTCTGCGCAATTTTCTTAATTTATCTTTGCTTGAGAACCTTGTACAGAGTATTAGAAACCTTATAAAAAAAGGATGAATGAAATCGGTAAAGTCGTTCTCAAAGGAAAATAGGGATACATTTTTATATATAAAGATTAAAATAATGAAATATTTTATTATTTTTAGAATGTGAATTCTTTTAAGAATGTAATAGTTTGCCTACAGATATTTCTGACATCATTAAAGTAATTCAGAATAAAGGAGAAACGAGCCACTTAGTTACTGTTGGTTATCTTTTTCTCCGAAACCTTTATTCAAATCTATTAAATACTCTTATTACATAATGTTTGTTTTCCAGCTGATCCGGAAATACGTCTTTCAATACTCTGGTCCCAGAAAAATAATATAATAATGCATTTTATTTATTGTTAGACTACAGTTGACCACTTCACACGTTTACTAAAATTTTTCATAACTTTATTTGCCAGTAGACGATTTTCCCCGAAACTCCCCAACACATAAATTATTTTAGTCGTTTCAATTTTTTTTTCTACTTTTTACTTTGAATTACCTGGACTTTTGCAGTTTGAATTTAATTCTACTCCATGTTTTTTGTCTCGTGTAAGCTTTGAATAGCAAATGCAGCCTTACTTTCTCTCTTCTTTGTGACAATACATCCCACTCGCACAAAAGTAAGCAAACATTTTTGATTATCTATAATGATTTTATTTGAATTTTTCTATTAAACTTTTATTTATACGTTGGCTTACATTAAAATTTCTTGAATATTGACCGAATAACTAAAATTAATATTTCTCTTAAAGTCTTTTTATTTATGACTAATTTACGAAGTAATCAGAAATTTTGTTCAACTTATACTACGTTCCGTCCCCTTATTTGAAACAGATTCAGGTAAAATCTTATTTCTTAAGGATTATTAAATTTTTAAGTATCTTATTAAATATTACTCTACACTAAATTGTGAAGATCCAAACAAAGTTTTTTGCGTTGGCAGTTACAACAAGATTTTAGTTACACGAAAAAAATTGTCTCTTTATGAACACAGTTCAGGACTAAAAATCTTATATTCAGACCTTTATTATTTATGAAGTTGAATTTGTAATGGAATACGAAAATTTAGTATTTAGTACGCAGAGGTATATGAAATTATAAAAAATAAATTAATATTTTTAAAATGGGTCAATGTGCTAGATTATTTTTTAAATTTTAATTTTCATAAATTATGATTTTATATTTAAAATACGAACGGAGAAAATAATATTTTGACACTTTCTCACAATACAAATATAATTATGAATTTCGTAACGTCTTAATAGGATTTAGATTAGTAGACATTTCACCAGTGTAACTGATTGTATATTTAGGAAAAGCGTATATTGGATTTGGACACCAAAATGAGTGTTCCGAGCGCTGAACTGTATAATAAAGGACATTATAAAAGAAGAAAACGTTTTTTTTTTGTAATTCACTTTGTTCAGATGACACAAAAGGCTAATCTTTAGCTACTCAATTGCTTTTTCATCAGTAATGAAGTTTACATTACTTTTAGTTAGGTCATTAATTTTCTCTTGCCTTTGCTCATATAATTGGTAGGTATAAATTCATGAAAGCTGTTCCGGTGGAAGCGATTTTCCGGAAGTTCTGCTAGATCCTTTTTTGTGGCATTTTCGAGACTAAAGGGGCATGAATTTAATACGTGGGATAAAACCTAACACATGATGAATTGCTCATGGACCTGAGTTAATCCAGAAACTGATTCAGCTGGCGTTGTTTGCAATTATTTCATGCAAGAAAAATAACAAATTATTTACATGATAATAAATATTATAAAGGTAAGTAAGCAAATAAGTTTCCGCTTCAGCAGTTATACGTACTCACCTCTTTATCCGCAAGAATAACAATGATATTATACACAGACTGGATTCTGTATTATGAGCTACGTTAGATCGCAACTTATTATTTATCTTCGAAAATCAGAATTAGGAAAAATTAAATAATTATTTATTGAAGTTGACGTCAGTGCGTTTGATTTCAACCTTTGCTGTTTTGAACATGAACTTGAGTTGCCATAAAACCCAACTAATAAACTAATCCTGCAACCCGCTGCCTGTATTTTCACGTTGATCCGATTAACGTGAGTGGATACAGAACTAGTTTGCTAGTGTTGATAATGAAGTAAGTAAGCATATTATTGGAGTTAACTAACTCCTTGAGTCAACTCTTGTAATGGAGAATAGTTTGTTTTGTATGGAGAGTGAAATAAAACTACGTGTTCGTAAGTCTTCCACGGCTAGTGAATTTTTTGACATTTAAAATTCCAGGAAAAAAAGCGAAAGTTGACTACTTTTACTTTATTACTACATAACACATTACTTAGTTTCTTTATCAAGATTCAATAGCAGTGAAATTTATCTTCAATTAATACGTTTTTCAGACTTATTTGATAAAAAATATTCTTATATATGTTCGGCTTTGTAATTAACGCGTCGTTGTAAGTAAAACTCAGAACCATACATTAATCAGTTCCTGAATAATATTAAATCAAACCAATAAATTTAGTAAAATATTTGATATCAGAAAATAAAGGCAAAAAATGACGAAAGTAGAAAGCATAAAATTAATTGGTAGGCTTCTTAGATGGATTTTAATTTAATTATATATATATAATTAAATACGTATTAATTGATTTTAATATAAAATGATAAATAACATAATTCTGTCTCAATGACGTATATAATAATTTTACAAAGAATCAATTCAACCAATTTGTCAGCAAATTACCAAATTTTTTTCAGAGCGTTTCTTTCAGATACGAATCAAATTCCAAATGAAGATGACTAGAGACAAAAAGGTGTTTAACAAACAATTATAACATAGAATAGACTATATTTAATTACAATATTTAATGTTTTGAATTCAATTAATAAAATAATACAGTGACGGTACATCCTAAAATAAAAATAAAGGCATTGTTATTGTACACCGTTAAAACTCAACAATAAAAATGAAAAGGATATTAAAGTTAAATCACTGTAATAACAGCTATATTAAAATTGTTCAAACTAGTTGTATCATATTTTTACAGCAATTAATAATTTTATTTGAAACCGTTATGAAAACTTTAATAAATAAATAGTGTTATTTTGATATATTAGGTGAATTACTTATTTGTTAATTTATGAGAGTCAAATAATTAATTATTGTCTAAAATAATTATGAAATGTGGAAGTATATTATTTATAGGAAGGACGGAGCGGAAGGGGACATTCATTGTTTAATTTTTTGTAAATTTATAGAAAAATAATACTCATTTAATAAAAGCATAACTCATTAAATTATTTCATGATTTACTTAATCTAATACCAATATAACTTAAAACAACTAATTTAGATTCTTGATGAATTTTTAAATAGAATCTAACAAATTTCCTGTTCTGACCATCCACGGTGCACAACGGTATAGGAAGGTTTGTAATTAAAAATAACACAATAAAATTTAATTTAATTTCTGAGAAATATTCACACGTCTTGTGCTTTCTTACTTATATTTATTTATTTTGAACGCTCTATCAATTTTTTCTTTGGCAAAGAGAGTTTTCTTAAAACTGCACAGTCTTTGCTAGCATTAATCCATTTTTGCCCTTACGTTTCTTTCTTAATATGTTCTTTTCGGGTTTAGAATCCTGTAAGGCGAGTCTGCCAGTTTTTATCTTTTTTCCCTTTTGCCTTATACAGTAGTATCACGTTCAGCACGTTAGTCTCTGTTTATAGTTTTTCATCCAGTCTTAATACAAGTAGATTTAAACCTTATACGTAACATATATACAGTTTACGAATATATAACATTAAAGAGTTAAAAGCAAGGAGATTTTTAAATTATTTTCTGCCGAAATGTTGCAAAAATTGTAACTACAGGTACAAAACGCCAGAACAAGAGTTCATTCTTAAGGCGCAGTGAGAAGTTGGTTAAGTCGGCTAACAAGACTTCTTCCTTGACCAGTTAAAATGTTCAACCCCTATTTACTAACCTTCAGCAGTATCCAGTAAAAGAAATATATATATATATATATATATTGTATTTACAAATTGGTTAATTTGTTTAATAATATATTAGATAATATCATGATCTTAAATTGCCTTTAATTTATGAATGAAAACGGAATAATTCTCAAGGTTTGCTAAGATTTTTCTGTAAGGTTCGATACTCTTTGTCTGTAGTTGAGCGAAATGTAATGAGTGTATGTGGCAATTGCCATTTTATTTCGCCACTGGGGGTGAAGAATTCCCCATATTAGAGACATTCAGTACAAGAAAAAATACCAAGGCATCAGAAAGGCGAGACGTCAGAATACCGAACGTGCCAAAACACCGTTTGGCGAATTAAAATTTCTTGACCACGGGAATTTTGAAAACCACGTCTCCTTAGGGCGAAAAACCGCGGAAAAAACTGGATTTTAATTGGAGGCAGAGGGTCAGGTGATCCGCCATGCATCTCATGGTGGGGTGAATGAACGAGATGACCTGTGAGGATGGATGGGAGAAATTTGGTCACTTGGACATGGAAAACAAGTAGGTTGTCAGGAGAGTGTCATGCTAGCTGAGCCACGAAACTAGAGAAATTAGTCAGTCAGGGACTAGCTTTGAATAAATTTGGCGGACAGAAAACGAGGAATCTTTTCATTATTTTTCTTATTATTAAATTTTAACTGTCTACAATAACAATGCCTTGTTGATCTTTTCTGATGTACCGTCACTGCATTATTTTAGTACTTTAATTTAAAACTTAACATTAAATCTTCTTCTTCCAATGGCTCAACAGCCTTCTTGAGAGCCTAGGCCTACCGTGGCGGCTGCGGACTGTCATCTGGCGTGACAAATTCCGAAGTTGGGGTGATACGTGGTCAGTGTATTAATTCCCCAACAGCCTTATAACATTAAATATTGTAATGAAATATAGTTTATTCTACGTTATAATGGTTTTTAAACAACTTTTTGTCTGTAGTTATCTTTATTTGGAATTTGATTCGTATCTGTACCTGAAGATATTCAAATATCTAAACGAAACGTTCTGAAAGAATATAAACATATGGTAACTTTCTGGAAAATTGACTGAGTTACTTGTTTATAAAATTATTTTAGACGTTATAGAAACACGATTATATTATGAATCCTTTTCCATTCATATATGTTATATATTACATTATTAAATTAAAATACAACTAAAAAGTAAAGATGCCCTTACAACGAGGCAAACTGCACACAGGTTTCCAAGTAATTTCCTAAAATCAAGGAACGAGCTCTATAGGCGACCAAAATTCGTGGAAGACGGAACTCAGATACCGGCGTGGGCAAAGAACGAAGCTGTTTACGACCCACTATAAATCTCAGGTGTGTTAGAGCTAATATCGAAATGTGAGTGATGACGATCTTTTTGTTGCATGATAAGTCAACAAAAAAGACCCTTAAGTAGAAAGAGTCTTACTGAATGCAATTGAGCTAGACGTGATGAATTTTTAAATTGGACCCTAAGCTTAGTAATTATTGTTGTTTTTTTGTTTTCTGTGAATATATTTAATTTGTTTTTATTTAGTCTAAGCTAATAATTTTATTGTGATTCAAATTAAAATCCAACCTGTGGTGACTCATGTCCCCTACATAGAATCTGTAAAGCAAAAATAATTTAGTTTAATATTCTACCAAGTTGCGTACCGGACGAAAGTGAGGATGGTCAAGGTTACGTCGGGGTGAAACCTCACAGATTATGGCACATTATTGCCTAGGATGATTGTTGAGCAGATGGTACAGTCTGCTTGGAATGTATTGTTGAGCAGATGGAGGAGAGTCTGCCTTGAATATTGTGGAAGAGTTGGTGCAGGTAACCTGCCTGCAAAAGGCGGGGAGAGACGAAGCAGTGGCAGAACAGGCAACATGTATAAAATTTAGTTTCTCCACATATGGAGAAGAGAGATTTATTTGGTAGGAGTTCAGAAAATAAAAAGAGAATCTGAAGGAAAGGCGCTGTAAGATCTTAATCAGAAGAAGACGGCGTACGAATAAGAACGATGAACGACGTCACCAGGCTTTAACATCCTGTAACGACAATTTTACCCTGTTTTCCTTGAAAACGATTCTCGTTTGATTGGCGATTGTTTTTATTTAATTCAAATCGTTTTTCACCGCATTCCCGAGAGCAGCCGTTTAGGAGCTGCATAGATTCTTTTTACTCTACCGACATAACCAAATTGATAATAAATTTTATTCGTAAATTTATTTTTACTGAAACTTTTAATTTCAGTTATATTATTGTTTTGTAAATAATTGTCTAGTGGCTAGCGTTGCTGCCTCACAACCCAGAGATCCCAGGTTCGAATCCTGGCATGGGTTTGGAAGTGTGTGTTGTCATGGGCATGGAGACTGGGGTTAAGATTGATAGAGTGTCCATACGCTGCCCGCGTATCACTACATATTCGGAATGTGCCATTTATGACAGTCCGCAGTCGTCCTGGTAGGCAAAGGCCCGAATGCGTGCTACAATGCCATAGAAAGAAGAAGAAATAATTTTATATTGTATTACCACAATTTCGATCTTATCATCATAATTAAATTGATTATATCAAAATTAACTATTCTTTCTTTTAAAAATTCCTTATTATTGTAAATAATTTTTTCGGTGGAAACAAGAGTAACACCACAAACCCCTAGTTCATTATAAAAGATGTAAAGTTTATGTTTATATACTAGTAATATTATCAACTATAAAGCTTTATAATGTTAGACTTTATTTATTATTCAAAATATTTTTAAGAAATTATTCTTAAATGTTTTATTATTTTTTGAATGTGAATTGTTTTAAGAATATGATAGTTTGAATACAGAAATTTCTGACATTAGTAGGGTAATTCAGAATAAAGGAGAAACGAGCTAGTTAAAAATTAGATACTATTGGTTTCCCTTTTCTCCGAAACGTTTATTCTAATCCACTAAATACTCTTATTATACAACGTTTATTTACCAGCTTGTCCGAAAATACGTCCTCCAATTCTTTTTAGTTAAAAAGTATTACTACTGAAAATGAATATGTGTATCCAATAAAACGGATGTTATTGACATTCAAAACAAGTATTGTATATTTAAACCAATGTTATGAATTACTACAATTAACATATTTCGCACAACGTTGTGTGTACTGCACAACAAATACGTCACACCCATTTAGCTCTGTATTTCCCAAACATTGAAGGAGCCGCACAAACAGAACACGCCACGGCAGCATAATTGTCCTGGTTACATACATATGTATGTAAACGGTGTATTGCTGCAGTCAGAGAGAAAACCATTTTCATTGGAACTGAATAAAACTTACGTAAGCTTGCTCAAACGTCAACAATGTAGATAAAATGTATAAAATTGCGTATAACATATTTTTCATTTGTTCCTTTTAAATTTAAACAAACTAAAAAAAATTCATTTTAGAACGGTGTTACAGAATTGGATTTTATTATATGTTGTTTCATCACATGAGTCTCATTCATCCTCCTGACGTTAATTTCTGTTTAGAATTGAACCACCACAATTATGAATTTACTTAAGCAGACTTAATTAATTTTATTAAATTTTTGTATTATCTTTAATTAAACTTGGATTTTTCTAAGCCCTAATATATTTTATATATAAAATAGTTAGTAATTTGCAATCCTTTTAATAGGTACCTCTTATCTAAGCTAGTCAACGATTCGAAAGAAACGCTTTTAAAATCCTCCGCTCTCAATTAAGCTTTCACGCTCAATTATTCAACGGCTACTTTGCTCTGCAATTTTGTTTTCCCGAGTTTCCTTTCTCGCACATGTAGATTGTCTCTAAAAAGTAAGTTAACACATCCCTATGTTTATAAAATATTTCTTGTTTTAAACTGTTGATGACTTTAATCATAAAATAAATCAAAAAAAAAATATTTTTCCTGTTCCTGATGATGTTAAATATCATTTAGCAATTTTTTATGGCATTATAACAAATTGTATTTGCAGGAAAATATTTTAATTACACGCTTCACATATTTTTAAGTAATAAACTACGCTCCTCTTTCCATCTAAAGAAGTTTAGTTCTATGTAATGAAATTATTTTAATATTCCTTAATGAAACACTCTAATTTGTTCCACGCATTTGACTTTTACTAATACACTATAAATCAATTCCATAACATTTCAAGAAATGTAGAAAACAAATTTGAGAACTTATTTAACATAATGTTCATTATAAATACGCTCTTCTCTCACACGTGAAATAAGAAATTGTGAAGTGCGACTTTACTTACAACAATATGCGCAATAGTGAAGAATTCCCCATATTGAAGACGCTGATCGCTGCCGACACTCGTATCCGCTAATACGCGTTCACCACGGCTGACTAACAAAAATGTACACAAGTGGTCAGAAAATTTCAAGTTCAAAAAATGTTCAGGAACAAGTTCACCTGATTAGTAAAAGCGCCTGAGTCGTCTCAAGCGTGGGCGTAAAATTCCCTGGAGTTCCGGCTGGATTCCGGACAGATTGGCAACAGTTTCGGCGATGGATATCGTCCCTCAGAGCTATCACCGATGCGCGGCGGATAGAACGGGCGTGGTTTCGTATGATTAGCGATAACGTGACTAGCAAAATCCGACTGTTGGTCCGTCCTCGGACTAAGTGCATACTTGGTGAAATTTTTGTAATTCCAGCTCGGACTAGCGAATTTATGGAACGATGCGACTAACGTCTTTCCCCTCCGGTGCTTTGAGACGAAGTGTTATTTCTCAAAACAGAGAAGTGATCTCCTCAGATGAAAAATAGTGGGGGATAAAAAAGTAGAGGGGACGATTAAATTTCTAAAAATGCATATTCTAAGAGAATAGAACGAATTAAGAACAGTTAATTAGACAGTAAATTATTAAATAGTTTTCTACGTCGATATGTTCGTAGGGCGCTGCAATCGAGATTGGAAGGAGCCTATGTTGGAAGATTCTGGAAATATCTCAATAATTAAAGATCAGGTGCATAGAAAACTAATTAAAATCATTCTTGACATAGATAAATCAACAATGTGAAAAATATAAAGATTCCATTGATCAAGTTATCTGTAACTCTGGCCTTCTGTTTATCGGGACAATTGGATATATTGAAAAAGTACAATGAAAAGCAAGAAAAATATTTGGGATAAAAATTCGATAAACGTAAAAAAATTGAAAACATTGGAAGAATATTTCTATCTATTTAGTAAAGAAATCGGAAACGAAATATAGAAAATAGAGGGTAATTTCAGAAAATTAGAGATATAAATTCAATTTTTGATGAAAAAATTCTATATATATTGAAAAATACTGTCATGAGCAACAGAGTGAAGCTCATTTCTGTAGTAAAGAATCCAGGGCTTACTGAAATTGATGCGGAGGACAATTGCCGGAACACTTTGCAGTGAGGAGAGATCTGAATTGTCGTGAGAGGTAAACACTAGGGTTTACATCCCCAGGTTGAGAGGCCGCTCGCCACCGTGTCGTGTTTACAGAAAGCTGTTCCCCCTGGGGTGTACATATCAATGGTCACCCCAACCCTCCTGTCCGCGCGGACTGAATCCTCAACAAACACAGACAACCGCAAGCAAGCCGTCTGCCGCCCTATCTCACACACTATTGGATTTCAATTTCCGACACATCATTTTTTACGTTCGTGCACAGCAAACTTCACGTTCTTATTTGCATAAGAAGATTTTCGGATGTTCCAGCTAGAGTCTCGGGTGTGAAAATATATTTAATGTATGAGAGAAGTGAGAAGGTTTGAAACATATTAGATTTCCTCATATTTATGTTGAGAACGTGGAAATTATTACTTTATGATGTATATTTAATTACACTTCACTACATTAAATGTTTGGAAATTTAAGTGGAATTGCTAGTCTTTTCAGTTCTTTTCTTGCTTACTTAAAATACATACGATAACTTCTGCACTATGTAATAATGTGGCATTAGAAAACGCTATAAGCTTGTATTTAATTATTAATTTCTTGTAGTGTCACAAAGATTTGAATTATTGAAAGGTTTTCGACTGAACGAGAATCATGAGGAGTAAAGCTCACTCCTATGCTGCCTCTATGGCTTCAACAATTGTTTAAAAAATATTAAGTAGAACTTGAATGAAAGTAACGCTGGCAGACAATCGATTCACCAACGATTCATCGGAGTACAAAACAATTTGATGGAATTATTTAAAGGTTAATCAAATAAAAATTCTGAAGTTTCATTCAACAATTACGTTTATAGCACGATAGTTAGTATTTTATTACGTATTTGTAATGTAAAATTAGTAAAGGATTGGATCCAAGAGGCGCCGACAAGTCGGCGCAGAGCGGGGCCGTTAGCCTCTGGAATGCCGTTACATCACGTAAAAATATGGCCTGTGTTATTTTCACAAATAACCAGCGTGGGAAAGAAAGATCCACGGAAACAACAATATTTGAAATACAACATGGCTACCTCGGCCAATGGGGTTCGTCGTTACTGATAAATCGATTGAAAACGATCGATTTAGAGGTTTTGGACACATCAGTGAGGCTGTGTGGATAAGCATTCGGCTCTGAGAACCTGGAGCAACCAGACGGTAACCGATGCTTGTGCTGGACGCATATGCAGAAGGAGAGCGACTTGTGACGCAGTAAACACCGCCATACAGAGAACTTGGCGGACAATCGACGCAACCATATAACGAGGTACGCTGCCAGTTTTCAAATCCATGACGTTTTGGAGGGTATCGCCCACGGTATTGAATCTAGATCTGATTGCTTCGCCAAACTTCATATTGCTTTGTAAATATTTCCCTCAATAATATTTTCCCTGTTAAATTTTCTTTCCCTATATTTATTAATTACCATTTTAATTTAATTCCCAAACCCTCCTAGACGTTTCGTTCTCAAAATAGGGCCAAAGGAAATGTAATTTAATTTATCTAATTTTATTTACTACAGTCAAACAATTGTATAAAAATTAGTAACAAATTCGCCTTATTTCTTTAAAAATAGCTTATTAAGATTTCCAGTTTTGAATTCATTTCGTAATAATATTTTAATAATACAAGATTAAACTTTTTAAATTGTGTCGTTATTTATAAATATTGATGATAGTGGGTGTAAAATTCAATGTTTTTCGTGCGGACTGCATCCTTTTAAGTCCAAATGTAATTTAAAAATACAAAGTAACAATTCCATTGTAGACCGTTAAATAATGTGAACTTGTGGAAATTAAAATAAATAAAGATACACAAAATTAAAACCTTAAATCATTTATTTTTAAATTTCTAAATCATTGTCTTCAGTTCGAAACAATATAATCTGATACGTCTCCAATTTCTCCTCACGTATGGAATATGTTTCCCTCATCAGTATTCGTTACATATTATTCATCTCGTTTAATCAAAGTCAAACATAAAATACAATCCCGTAAGATTGACACCAATTTAACACATGGCTTAATAGTATTTATTTATTAGCAGAATAAATGCACTTGTCTTAAACGCCATATATTTTACTTCCCCGTTCAAATATCAATTCTGCAGCTTGATCCTTATTTACGGAAAGCTACAAACCTGTAAACATCAGACTAACCTACATTAAATAATTTATCGTGGCTGCAAACGGCTATATGTGACGTCTGCTGCAGATTACCTTAAACCTTATTTGTCTTTCCACTTCGAATGCAATTATTTCAATGTTTCCTTCTCGGCGAATTCCAAAACATAAATACAGCTCCATAAACGAATGATAATCAGTATATTTTTGCTGAACGCATAACATATATTTGTTTCAAAGTTTCACAATCATAAATGAATTTCATTAAAACTTCTTCACGTATCCTCTCGTCTTCATATATCCAGAGAGATTATACCTTCTCACAACGCTAATACTTTACATCCTTCACGTCATCTTAGACACGGATAAAACACAATCTGCCAGATGGAAAAACGAACCTAATTTTTGGCTTTGTAACTCATAGATTTCCAAAATATAGGATGAAACGTTACAGTTGATTCAAACTTCTGCAGTGTGTAAAAGTGGACATTTTATCTGTATTAATATTTTTTTAAATCAGACGTGAAATAAAGTAAATATTTTTGGAACAGGTTCGTCTGCTATTCGGCATGGGGCGATTAATTGAGATTTATGCTTTGCAAAGAATATATGTGAGCAGGTCATCTTATCTAGAATCCGTGCTTACTTATGAGATCGACCTACTTGTAGCTGATTTGGGGACATGCTAACGATAAAACACACCCTGACTCGGATAATGCACCCTCTGGTGTTCAACAGACCAGAGAGGGGGAACTCGCCCACTCAAAAAGAGTCATAAAATTTCTGTTCTCGTTTCTGGCTCATAACAAGCTATTAGAAAACATATCAATGGTTCTAAAACTATAGGCAGTTAGAATATTTTCATAAATGCCACTGAGTGAAAGGTGATCATATGACTATAATTGTTAATGGGACGTTAAAATAAACTGAAAAAAAGATTATAAATATTCTATATAAATATATATAATGCAAGTGGGAGCTGCACCATACGGCGTCTCTCGCATCCAAGCTTCCACCTTCTTTTATCTTTCGAATCTTCATCTCGCATACATCTGATCTCCATTGCTTGCATGACTCCGTCATTACATGTAAGTTTTGGTCTTTCTTTCTCCTTTCTTAATGGCCACCGTTCCTCTGGCATTCGTCTCAAATGACCATACTAACTTAACCTCCTACCTTCTATGTATCTAAGATATTTACTGTTGTAACCCCCATTTCTTCCTGAATGTATTAATTTCTTATCGTTTCTGTTCTTCTCACATCACAGCTGCGACTCCAGAATCCATTTCCATCGCTCTTAACTTTCCTTCATTTTTCTTAGTTATTTACCAAGCCTCAGAACCATACAGTGCAATACTCTCCACTATCGTTTTGCAGATTCTCCTTTTCGCCTTATTTGTTTATTCCGTATATTTGAGTGCAACTGTCTTGTTGCAACTCTGCCCTTCGTTATTCTCTGCTTAATTTCCTCCTTGCTTCCTCTTTTACTAGAAATATTTGTCCCTAAGTATTTATATGTGGTGCAGCACTTTACTACACTCCCGTATTCCATTTCTAAATCTCTTCCTGTCCCTTCAACTACCATGTACTCGGTTTTATCAAAATTTATTTGTAAACTCAATTTAACATAATCCTCATTCAATTTTATTAGCATGTAGTATGCATCGTCTTCATCTTCTGACGAATATAATATCATCGTCAGCAAAATTCAATGTATACAGGGTTTCACCATTTACGGGTATTACCATGGTATGACATTTCTTTCTCCAATGTTTGAATGCATTATTGAAGTATATTTTAAAAAGCGTAGGTCTGAATCCTTTATTTACGTGGAATTCTGGTGACTCTATGTTTCCAACTTTGATCCTATTTAAATTTTCTGTATACATTTTTATCGCGTTAATATAAGTTCTTTTTATTTGCTGATTTTCCATCACCGACCAAAATTTCGATAGAGGAACACTGTCATATGCTTTCCGTAAATCGATATAAATAAGATGGGTTTCCAGATTATGTACTAATCTTTTGTCAATGACGTGTTTAATCCGGTCGATATTATATATACATGACCTGCCTGCCTGCCCTGAAGCCGCTTTGATCTTCAGATTCATACACCTCATGCTTGACTCTATGTTTCAGAAACTTGCCTTATATGCGGCCAATAGAGATTAACACAGAGATTCCCAGGTAGTTGGTATATTCTGTTCAAGCACATTTTTAAAAATAATTGCTAACAATAACTTTATTAAAATCCCCATGTATTTGTTGTCCAAAAAAACAATTTACAGAGAATTTGAAAGAGAATTGCAGGTGCGACTTTTATTAGCTCTATAGGTACTGCTCCAGGACACGGAAAATTACATTACTTAACTACTTCTTGAACTTCTTCAGGTATTGTAGTTGTTACAGTGGTATTCAGTCCTAAGACTTGTTTGATGCAACCCTCCATGCGAACCTATCCTGCGCAAGCATTTTTATTTCCTTACAGCTAGCACACTACATACTCTATAATCTGCTTAGCGTATTCCATCCTTGTTCTTCCTCTTCTGTTCTTACCCTACACACTTCCCTCTAATGCTAATTATACAAGACCCTCGTGTTTTAAAACTTGGCCCTCCATATTGTTCGCATTTCCCCTATTCCGTTTAGAACTTCCTCGTTTGTGATTCTATCCACCCATCTGATTTTCAGCATTCTTCTATAGCACTACATTTCAATGGCTTCTATTATTTTCTGCAACTCCTATCGTCCACGATTCGTCCCCATACAACGCCACGCTCCATAAAAACATTTTTAGCAACGATTTCTTAATATTCACACTTATATTACCCGTAAGTATTTCCCTCTTTTTCGCGAAAACCTTCCTTGCTTGAGCTATCGTACTCTTTATGTCTAGTATACTTTTATCATCCCTAGTTATTATGCTTCCCAAGTAGTAGAATTCCGTAAGTAACTTCAAAATATCCCTTCCCAATCTAACACCCTTTGCTATTCCTCTGTTTCCATACTACATTCCATTACCTCGGTTTTCCCTATATTAATCCTCCTATTGAACTCTTTCTCCAGGACTACGTTCATGCTATTTATTACGGTTTCCAACTCTTCTTCTGATTCTCGTAATAATACAATATCATCAGAAAAACGTAAGGTTTTTATTTCTTCTCCTTTCCATATTCCGTTTTAACTTTCTTCATCCCCTGTTCTATATATAAGTTAAACGGCATGGGCAACCGCCTGCATCCTTGTCTTAATCCTTTCTTGATTTCTGCTCTCTTTTCTTGGTCTTCTATTCTAATTACTGCTGCCTGTCTACTTGTAGGTTATGTATTAGCCTCCTTTGTCGATATTTTATTGTAGTTGTCTTCAAAATCCTTAATAGCATGATGCAGTTAACATTATCAAAGGCTTTTACTAAATCTTCAAATGCTATGAACGTAGGCCGGTTTTTACGTATCCTGTCTTTTACAATTAATCGCAGGTATTATATGCTCTAATAGTCTAATTTTTTTATTTACATAAAAAGACCTATTTTGGGGAAACTGTCTACCTGGGATAAATGCAGATACTGACCTAGGAGTTGTTTTCACGACTGTAAGACTCGAAACTATCCTCGTTAAATGATAAGGTTTCTGAATCAGAATAACGATCGTAGGAATCGTTTCGGGGTTTTAATAATGACAGAGGAAGACGATATGTACTGAGGATCTAAGAGTGTGCAATTGTTAAGTACTGATTTCACGCGTAGATAAATATGTTATCATTTAGAAACGTTGGTGTATTAACATTATGTAAAACTTCTCACTTTCTCCCCATTATTGGCGTTTCACAAAATGATCATCGAATTTCGCCAATGAAACAAGAGAAAGTATGCAGATTTTTTGCTGATTTTTAAAACCGTTTGGATTGTCTGTCCTTGTAGAATGTCGAGATTCTGCTGAATACCGTGTGTCAGACAAATGAGTGGAGACACGGTGTAGAACGACAATCTGCCGTTGTGAGCTTTCAGCACGCATGTGACGCCGCTTCAGCAGGGTTGCAAACGCATAGATTACAACAATTTAATTACAGTAGGTGGCTCGAAGGCTGCAGCGCAGAGATAAGTTGAGCTTAGTAGCGGTGCAAGAGCGAGTCTTGCGCATGGAGTCGAGACTCTTCTCATCTCTTCTCTTCTCCTCGCATTGCTGTGAGTATCACTGAAGGCTGACATACGCAGGCGTCAGTTCGATAAGCTCTCCCGGGGCGCTGACAGTAGGTCTCCCTCAGGACTTCCTCTCCCGTCCGCTTCAGTGCTTCCTTACCCGCACCCCCTCGCTATTCACAGCGAAAGCAAATTCATGGCTTCCTTATATTTGAACGTCAGCCGCAGAACAGATAGAACCTGCGTATCAGTCTGTTTGCTCAGTGTCAGGCGAAGCTGTTGCACACGTTACACGCTGCTCTGCAAGAAATCCTACGAATGCCAATCAATCACGGACCGGTTGCCTGATTACAATCAATTTGGATTAAAATTATAGGACCTAAGCAAATAATGCGTGCAACAATAGTAATAAACTATTAGTTTGTCAGGGACCATCACACACATAATCGCTCAAATAACCGAAATATTACAGCATTATTCACTGAAACTAGCACCAATGATTTTTTCTGCTCTCTTGGGACATAAAACTCAGTAACTTCACCTCACAGCTCAAATATATTTAAAGTATCTGGGTGCCCGGCGATGATAGCCCGCACTGTCGTCGTCAAAATAGTAGATCCCTGAGTTTGAAGCTTCACTCTGCCCATTTGGATTGACCTACGTTATTGTGAAAGGTCTCATTTTTCACACAATTTAATGTCATTTTATGATATATAAATAAAAAATTAAGAACATTTTGTACATGCGATTTAGCGAAAAAACTGAAAAAACGTCAGGGGTTTTTATATTTCTTTCAAATAGATCGACTTTTATATCTCATAGATTTCAAATTGTTGCTTTAGATGGTCTGAAAAATTAGTAAAGACAGAGAAAACCGTTCCAAACCTATCATCTGTATTTCTTACGTTTTTTAAAAAAAATAATTAATTAGTGGACCTCTACTAACTCTTGGACAGCGCATCGCAGAAAAGAAGTACAAAGTTTTTATTGTAGCGATTGAAACTCATAAATATAAAATATAAGCTTCATTCATGCAGCAACACTACGAAATTTTAAAAAAAATTAAAAATGTGCTGGGGAAAGGAAATGTTTATTGGAGTGAGGGGGTAAGTTAGGTGGCACCCCTGCCCGCTGGCCGGACCCCAACCATTCTCCGCCGCTTTTCCTGGCTGTTTTCCTGTTACTAATACTGCTTAATACTGACAAGGAAAAGTTCCAGTTGGTGACCTCCTTTGGCAGCCTTAAAAATGTGTGTTACTTTAGTCGGAGACTCGTCAGTAAAAACTTAAGTACACTACTTCTAAAGCAACATATAATTACTGAATTTTTGCTTTTTTATACTCATGTATCTTCTCAAAGTTGATAAACTCATTTCTGGAAAATCCGAACAGCACTTTTCCAATCCTTCTTTCAATTTTAACATTGTTGGATAAGTTTTCTACAAGTAAAATCCGTGAAATTTTTTTCGCAAAATTCCAATCGTCTATTTCAATATTGGGACGTGCTCTGAACTCAGTACTTGTCCGTCTATTTTTTTCTAGCAGTAATGTGGAATAGACATTTTTCTTGGCCACAAGTCGTTTCATTGTACTTACATAAAAAATATTGGAGATATGTGCGAGCATTAACATGTGTAATGTCATTTAAAGGGCCCAGGAAAGGGTCTGTCCAGCGTGAAGAGGTACGACCCTAACTTACCCGCTCGCTCCAATAAACCTTTCCTTTTCCCAGATCTTATTAAAAAATCGTACAAAATTTTGTACCGTTTCTACATCAATGAAGCTTATATTTTATATTTATGACTTTCAACCGCTACAAGAAAAACTTTGTGTCACTATTCTGCGATGCGCTGTCCAAGAGCTAGTAGAGATCCACTAATAAATTAATTTAAAAAATCATAAAACACACATATAATTCAAACTTTCAGATTGGTTTGAAAGAATGTGCACTGTCCTTCGCTAAATTTTCATACTCTTTACAGCAACAGTTTGAAATATATGAGTTGTCAAAGTGAAGCTTTTTTCGCCAAAACGCAAGTATAAAAGGCTTTTATTTTTTTATTTACAAATCATAAAATGGCATTGAATCCTGCGTGAAATAAGACATTTTACATTAAGGTAGGTCAATCGAAATAGGAACAATGAGGCTTCAAACTCAGGGATCTACTATTTTGACGACAGGTATTCGACAGCAATTTGGTAGTCATCATGTGATTAAGACATCTGCAGTATGGTAACATTCTTGAAAATCTACCTTTCCACGCTCCCTACTCTATGAGAGGTGAATTTCGTCAAAACCATTGGCGTGATTCAGTACCTCATTCGAGTCAAGCAAACGTTTGATAATTATTTCGAATACCCAAAAAGTACTTCTGGAGTTGCCTTGTAATATAAATGATTATTAGGGGATTGTTATTTATTAAAATTACTTGCGCTTTAAAATATAATATAATAATTTTATTCACTTTAAGGGGTCCTGGCGCTATTACAGCCAAATAAATTAATTCAAGGACGAATTTTTAATTATCAGTGTTAATTAGGTATGAGGTAACCACGTGCAGCAGAGATTTCGTTAACACGACGAATCTGTTTTACCTTCATTCGTCTCTCGACGCAGTTACTAGGTGATCGAAACTTCCTTCGGGTTGAATTGTACATTTTCCCTCTGCCGGCGGAAAGAGAGATGAATCTGGTACTGCCGGTGATTGAGGATCCCCCGTTTTCCTTCATTCTTCCCTCTGGCCTTCCTTGCACTCAATACCTTTTCACTAAAGAGCAACAATTCACACCTCAATTTCAACGTCTTGAACCATTCTTCATCTCAACGTCCTCGTCCTCTGAAGGTATAGAACCGTTCTCAATATTTTTCGGCTTCTCTCCTCCCAACTAAATTCGAATATTCCTTCTCCAAGGGAAAACTCTATTTCACGAGATGTTTGTTCCGTCAATCCTCATGAGTTCTTCGCCCAGCGCGGGAAAATTGCCATGACACAGGGAAGTACCCTTCGGAAATTTTGAAGGGTGAATGTTCCTTCAGCTAATTAAGTTTAGTACTATAAATCCGCATAAAGGCACGTCTCCCAACCGGCAGTCTGGCGCCAGGAAATTGTATTCTACCCACCTCTCGCAAGCTGGAAAGTTCTTGCTGAGTTTTTAGATCTGTCGGTGTAAACTCCGGACGTTCCTTTCTATTTTTATGAGTAAGGCCAACCTTCATTAACTTTGGTTCAAACGTATTATTTTATAAAAATTTAATTTCAGTTTTAAAAATCGGTATAAAGTAATCTTCACGAATTAAAATATTATACTGAATATTTTACTAAAATATTTCATTTAAAACCAAAATCCCAAGCATTAATTGGAGTGTAAATAAAGTATTAAATTAATCTGACTTAATGGAATACTTTAAGAAGATTAGGGAGGATGTGGTTATGTAGGAATGAGAAGGCTTGCGCAGAATAGGTTAGCATGGAGGGTAGCATCAGACCAGTCTAAGGACTGATTACCACAACAACAACAATCTGGCTTAATTTTTTCAAGAACGAAATGATTGCCACATTTATTTTAATTAATGAACTGAGGCTGTCCAGAAAATTGGGTACGAAACGTTTTCAAATTAAAATCTGCCATTTATGACTTTTGGTCGTTTTTTGTAAATTCTAAATGCGTTGCTGAGAGGTTAAATATCACACTACCATAGTAATCAGTTAACTAGTCTTTTCTGATTGATTCTTATCGCGCATTTAAAGCTTCTGATTAATTTACTTCCTAACATCTTCTTCGCACATCATACCGACAGGTTCGTTAACGTCCATATTAATGTAACAACTTACACTTCAGTAACTGCTTTCAAATTTATTTCTTGCGTATTTAGCTGAAAATCTATCACAAGTCCGTATTGATAAAAATAAGGCAATTTTTATAATTTGAATTTAGCAGTAAAATATTTAGCATGTAAATTTAAAGGGAATTTACTAATAAAGGTTTCCTTTAATTGGGAATAAAATATTTCCGTCTGACAGTAAATGAGCCGACTCGTTTATTAATGTAAATCAGGATTGTTTTCAATTTTTTTTGAAATTCAGTTCACCTTCTACATGTGCTAATAGATGTGTTCATTCTAAGGTTTTGGTATGTTTTAAGTTAATTTATGGTTACAAAGACAAGGAGAAAATCTGAAGAACAGAGTTATAACAGGGAGTTATAATAGCTGTAGAATACCTTTATTTTCTTGTCCAGACTCAGATTTCAATAAATAAATAATACATGTAAGAAGAATTAACTTTGAGGATATTGTTCAGGTGCAAAAGATTTCTTGAAGAGTAATTATATGTAAACGTTTTCTTACTTTTATTGATGTTTAGTATTTTTTCAATTTTGACAGTATAACGATTTCCTTTACTTTCTAAATAATGGTCAAGGATCCAATAAATGGACTGGTACATTCAATATGTGTGTGATAATAATAACACTAGATTCTCCACAGCATATAGAATACAGCGTAATGAAATACCTTCCTACACAACAGACGCTATTCATACTCTTTGAAATGCATTGTGTGAGCCACACTAAGAGCTGTGCACTAGATCCTGTTATGCAGTAGTAGCACGGCTTTGAAGCTTTCGGATGACTTGTCAATAAAGCAAGGGCGCCGCCTGTTAGAGATGCTCTCAATTCCAATCATCTCAAGCAGACGCGTTTCAACGACCAAATGCGTCTAGCTCTAGTCTTCAACAATGAAGTTCCACGTAATGTCACACATGAAAATTAAACTGTTCTTTACTTCATAAAGTCCATTAAAACGTGTTAAGATCACTACTAAATAATTATCATAAAACTGTAGATTTTTTGTTAGTTTATAGCTTGAATACTTGGCCGAAAGAAGTTGTACTTTTTTTAGATATTATGATTTTGAAATGATCGTTTGTAACATGTGTTTTTTCTGGGCTCAATTAAATGGGTTTTTAATGTTTTACTATAATTTAAATGAATATTAAAGCATCATATCTCAATTATTTAAATAACTTAATAAAATACTTTATTAATTTATAACAAAATTACGGGACTTTACAATTTATTTACTTTGGACTCACTTAGGGGTTAAAATAAGACACTGGTGCGAGTTCTATATATTGGTAGGTGGGGAGAATGAATTTAAGTTGCAACATTTAATAAGGAGTAAAAATTATGTTTTAATTTTAACAAATATGAATTTATTTGATTATGTTTTTAAGGGGATCCTCGCTTACTTCATCGGGAACATGAGTGACTCTTTATCTCAGGGAAAGCTAAATGCTCAGTGGGTATATAAATCAAATATGGGGGAAAGCTTTATAGACAAACGACCAGAGGCGAGAAACATAAACCACGGAGTGTGACGATCCCCGACGTCCTTGCTGGCTGGTTACTCGGCTGATGGCTGCTGGGTGTCCCAAGCGTCGGAGGTATGCTGAGCGTCGCTTTCTTCACTCCAGGGCTGCTCCTAGACTCGATACTTCAGGTTCCTCAAAGTTTGACGGATGTTTGTCAGATTTACGTCCAGTGAAACTTAAATTTTTGTCTGACCTAACTATTTTGAAATGTTGTTTTCTTAATGCGTCCGAAAATTTTCTATAAAACTGCTCTCAGTCTCCTAGAGCACCCTGGTTTTGATCTCCTCGCCCCGCCCAATCTCTCCTGGTGGGCGTGCACTTTCTACTTCCTCCGTATGGAGGGTAGGATTCTGAAAATTGTTTATTTAGGCTTTTGGAGGACTCGGGATAAATACTTGACCTGTTTAGCAGGTAGCAAGCAGGTCCAGGCGTCAGGTCAATTTTTCCTTTTCCCACGGCTGACCAGATGGATTGCTGGTAAATACCATCTGTCGCCCATGTCTTCCGCAGCCTAGCCTTGACGCTACCTCGTCCAATCATATTGTACCGAACCATAATGTTTCCGTTTTCTGGCCGAAGAGATGACTGTAATTCGTCATTTAATTAACCTATCGCGTTCATTCATGTTCCCGACTTCGTCCTGCTTAGATCTAAATACTTATATACATTACAAATAATAAATGAAAAATACAATTTAATTAATATAATGTGGTACAAGGTAATCGCGTACCACAACACGTTTGATACTCTACATAATTCAAGGGGAATTATGTGGGCGGGATGCGTGCAGTGCAGTATAGCAGATTCACATAACACGCAAGTGACACACTTGTTTTAGTGGAATACTGGAGCGATCTTGGATGTAGCTTCTGGTAGTCAGGAGCAGAAATTCTCCGATCTGGGAAAACGTGAAGGCGGAAGTTGCCTTCTGCTCATTCCAGATATAAATCCAAGCGTTGACCCTTTGTCTCAGCAGCTTACCGACTGTCGGCCTGGCTTTACGATGGCATGTGCCCAGGTTAATTTGGCATTTCCGGGCTGTTGATTTTGTTGTGAGAGATATCTCTTTTCCACATAGTAATTTCTTAGCTCTTAAGCATTTGACAAGAACTGCCTGTAAACCTTCTTTATCGAACACCTTTCAATAACTCTCCGTTAACCTCTTCATTAAATACAATAGAAGAACTGTCTTTTTATCTCCTTGCAGCTTTCCTTCTGGACTCCCTTTTTCCTTACCACGCTTCGTGTTACCGACTCTCACGTGGTATATTTCAACCAATCCACCTCTTAGACTCAAACCCTCTCCCTTACGGTAATACAGGTGGTGGGGTAAAACGTCTGGGAGAATTCCGGGACAATTGCCCTAAGTCTACGGGAAATTTTCTAAATCCGAGTGGCGACAGTCTGTCCCGTCACCTAAGGTTTAAGGCGTCAGCAGTCTACGATTGCCAAATAAAAATAAACTTCCTTGTTCGTTGAATTCGTTTGTGTATACAAATAATTATAATTGTAGCCCCAAATAATTGGTTGATGATTTTCTGTGCTACACGTTTCGAGGTTTGTATTCATTTCCACAAAAATCCAATCCAATTTTAAATACTATCGATAGATATTCATGTCCTCAGCCAATAAAATAAATAACTAGTCGGTACTATCCCACCTAGGCCTTGAAGATTTCATATTCACGAATTTGTGAGATGTTTTGTGAATTTGTTGCAAGAACGACGTTTATATCATTAGCAGTTCTAAATGTACAGACTAGCTATGGACTTTGGCTTTTATAGTATATTTGACTTTAATGCGGTTATTAGCAAGGGGCGCCAGGATGCCGAGTCTTTAATCACCGTACCTTGTCGACAGGGGCGGACGAGATTTCGAGTATCATAATTATATTATGCGTATTTATGAGTACAAAAATGATTTAAAATGTAACAGATAATTGTTCAGTTTTTTAATGAATATATATTTAAATAATCATCAGATTGGCTAAATGTAATTTTAGATATTGAATTCAATCTCTTTTCTAGACTGATGAATGAGATGCTTTACATCAGATCAAACAATTTGGCTATCGATATAAAAGTTGATACTTATATGATTCACTTTTGTTATAGACTTTTTGTCTCACGTATCGTTGAACTTTGTATTATAATCTGAATTACGAATAAACATTTTATAGTTGTGTTTCTTTTAACTGTCATTCCGGCCTCTACGTTTTTTCGACATGTACGTCAAAATTTCTTCCCCTTAAAGTTTTTGTTTCAGTATGTATTTTTCATTTTATAAGTAATTGTATTATACATATTAAATTGTAATGATTTCATTTGTAATTTCATTACCAGATGAGGTCCTGACCTAAGGAACAGAACCTCTTGTAATGAATTGATGTTAAAAAGTTTATTAATTCTTGTACCTTTATCCGTTATCATATAATTATACTGTAGTAAATTAGCTCAGTGGTGTTGATCACCGTCCCAATTATATCAATTTTTAGAAATCATACGACTTCACGGAAGAATAATGAATTTCGACGACATAAAAGCGAGTAACCCGTTTTGGAAAGTTCACAAGGTTTTCTGTTCACCAGAAGATGGTAGTAATGATAGCTGCCAAAATTGTGTTTTTACCCGGTTGGAAGCCCGAAGGTGGTAGCAATGGCAGCTGCTGAAACGTCGTGGATTGACTGTGTTTTACCCGAATGTCACCGAAGACTTAGGAACTCGAAGGATGAGTTTGGAAGATTTGTTGTTAAATATTTGAGGGAGATCCACTGTCTAAGCGTTGGTCCGATCAACCGAAAAACTGAACGACAAATTTCACATTTGAGTGGGTATTATTATTATTTTTTAAATATATTTAAATAATATTCGTAAAGCAGTCCATATATAGTCCTGGAAAAAGAGTTTAATATGAGAATTAGTAGAGGGAAAACTATGGTAATGGAGTGTAGTATGGGAAACAGTGGAATAACAAAGGATCTTAGATTGGGAAGGGATATTTTGACGGAAGTTAAGGAATTCTACTACTTGGGAAGCGTAATAACTAGGGATGGTAGAAGTATAGTAGACATAAAGAGGAAGTTAATTACGGATAATATAAGTGTGGATATTAGGAAATCGTTGCCAGAACTGTTCATATTGAGTGTGGCATTACCTGGGCGTGAAGCGTGGACGATAGCAGTTGCGGAAAGGAAAAGAATAGAAGCCTGTGAAATATGGTGCTATAGGCGAATGATGAAAATCAGATGGGTGGATAGAATCACTAATGATGAAGTTCTAAGCAGTATAGGGGATGAGCAAAAAATATGGAGGAAGTTGACGAAGAGAAGGCCACGTTTTGAGACATGAGGGTCTCGTAAGATTAGCATTAGAGGGAAGTGTGTGGGGTAAGAACAGAAGAGGGAGGCCAAGGATGGATATCATATACATATTAGGGAGGATGTGGGATGTGCTAGTGATAGGAAAATTAAAAGGCTTGCGTAAGATAGGTTAGCATGGAGGGGAGCGCTAGACCAGTCTTAGGAATGAATACCACAACAACAAAATGGGCGTGAGATGAAAGGATGAAAATAACTATGGAAAAATAAATTTTTCAATTGACAAATCCAATAACTGAATATTATTATGTTAAGTAATTTTATTCATTGATTTGTAGAGGTGAATTTGTTTCGTGTTCTCCTTTTAAGATTGCACGTCTTGTGAGGAAAAGAACACACGCTATCCTCTACAGCAACAGCAAAATTTCTCACGATAAAGCCACTTTCGTATTCTTGAACAGCAACATAAAGAACTTGAACTTACTTCCATTACATATTAAGCGTAACTATGCAGAAACTTGGTATGCCTCAGATGTTCTCTTATCTTTGTTTTACTAACTTATGGAACGAGAGGTTCTAGGGCGCCTTGCAGCAGCCCTACCACCCACTAACTCTTCAGAATCCACAAATCTCCCGGAATGAGCCTATTATTATGCAAACCTCTCCGTTTTCCCATTTTCGCGAAAACTTCGCGCTCCTTTGTTTCCTTTCGAGGCTGCCAACTTATCACGCCATTACTCAAGACTACATTGTTATATCCTCTTCTCGGTCGGTTTCTCCTAAACCTCTTTCGACTTTATTGATACCTTTGTGTTTGTTTTTGTTCGCGCCGTGGTAAATAATATTGTCTGCCCGATTGAGTTCCAAGGCCACGCCGGAGTCTGTTCAACTTCTGTCTTCGTCCTAGTTCCGGGAACTTCGATTAAGATATCTCCAGTTGCTGTTTCGGTTGGGAGATGTGAGGAAATCATGCTTTCATAACGGAAAGGCACTGCCAGCAAAATGTATTTAATGTAAATATTATTAATAAGTAATAAAACATTTCTTATTGACACACTGTAATAATTCTTCCCCAAATCATGATTACTTTAACTTCAAATACGCCCGGCTCTCTGGCATGAGAAACAAAACATTGATGACGTCATAACGCGTCATAAAGAGTCGCGTAAACAAAATTTCTACTCTTCCTCTCAGGGTTCAATTTAGTGGTTTTTCTTTCAATCAAATAATTTAGTAAATCTACAAATGAATAATGTTTACATACCTTGAAACAGTATATTGAACAAAATTACAATTTCCTACGCCACAATGCACAAGTTTTCGAATAATTAATTTTTGCCAATTTATGAAACAGTAATAATACAATCTTACTACTCAATCGTTTCCAATCAAATTAATTTTCTCTGCCTCTCTCTCCTTAGTCAATAGTTTCTTTCATAATATTTTCCATTCAGGATGCAAAACATTCTCATATCCCGCTAACTACATATCCAAAGGTGATACATGTCTCAAAGACGATAATTCTTTTTCCTCGTTTTAGGTAAAGATGTATTTAATTAATTTTTTCCTTTGTAGTCATGCTACAACACAAAGGGAAGATCATTCCTTTTCTGGTTTCGTCAATAAATTACGTCAATATCAGTTATATATGAATTATAGATGGCCGCCTCTGTGGTATAGCGCCTCAGCCTCGCAACACAGAGGATTCTGGCAACGGCTTGGGTGTTTGTGTGTGTATTCAAGTTCCCTGACCTAGTTTACCCGACAAAGAAAAAGGAAAAGAGATACCCAATCAGCAAGTTTGGTAATTACCTCATTGTTGGCGTGACTATAAAGAGAATAATAATATCAATTTATTTTTAAATGATAATTTATATGTATATGAATGAAAGGATTTATTGATACTGCAATTGAGCTACGCTCTCGGTAGCAATTAGAAAAAATAAGCTTAAAATATGGAATATGAATAATTACAATAACAATCATAAAAGCATAGTAAATTGCATTCTTAAAGATAAAATTAAAGTACCCATTGTTTAGATATTATTTCGTCGCACTTGCACTTCACGATCACTTACACATCCTAATCCTTCCCTAGGAAACTTTCCTATTAGGAGGAAATGTTTCAAAAACTTGTGCAGGTAAATTGTTCTAATATCGTACAGCCCGGTATGAAAACGAATATCTCGCACAAGTTTTTAAGCTGCTCTGCTCAATTTTACAACTATGATCCCCTCTACTGTAATGATGCAATATCCTCCCAGGGTTGTTGGCCTTACGTACGCTTTAAAAAGTCACCGAGACGTAAATAATGTGGTCGTTTTTCTAACATATCCCAACCTAATTGATGAACCTTCTCATTTCCGTGACCAGGACACCGCTTAAGAAATTTTGCCGCCCACTTCTGTACCATTTCCAGTGCCTCGACCTGATATTTTCGGAACGGATCCCAACAAATACAGCCGTAATCTAGTAGAGGACACAAGAATGATTTATACTATGCACGTTGCCGTGCTTCACAGTTTATCATTTTAAAATCCGCATAACGAAATTGTAGCGCCTTCCATACTTTTCTTGTCACAAGTTCTCTTTGATGTTCCCAGCCCGTATTACTGCATGTATCCAAATACTTACAGTTACTTTCTTGTACTATTTTATTACCGCTGAGTTTATAGTTAAATACTATTTCAACGTGACGCCAGTAAAAAAGTATTGCCGTGTCCTTGTTACAATTTATTTTCATTTTACAATAAATAAAAAGGCCAATAAGTTAGCATATAAATTAAATTAATTTTATTTGTTTAAAAACGACGTTCGTCTTCTTTTTTGTGATCTCATCATGCGTAAAACTTAGCAATTCGTAGTATTTACTCCTTGACTCCCTCAGCCGAAAAGATTATTGAATGTACAAGTGGATAATTTAGTGTCGCGGACCACTTCCAACGACGGCTGCGACCTTATTTTTCTTTATTATTTTAATTTTGTTAACAAGGGTCCAATCTCTTAAGTTATCTAAATCTTTTTTGCGAAATTCTTCATGGGTCATAGTTTTATTTTCCGATATATTATGCAGTCAGAAATTAATCTCAGAAACTAAGTCATTTACTTATATAATAAATAATACGGCACCAATAACGGAACCCTGTGGCACTCCCGATTAACATTCGCAACTGAGGACAATTCGTTCCCTAATTTTATTTGTGGTCGGTCTCACAAAAATTCCCAAATCCATAAAACCACTCGACTATCGATCCCAACTTTATGTAATAGTATATCGTTAGGTACAAGATCGAAAGCCTTTGCAAAATCTATGATCACGGAATCGATTTTTCTTCCTTTGTCAACCTCATCATATGTATTTATTGATTTTTATCTATCAGTTGAATTGTTTAGGCAGACGAAACGTCAGGTAATTATATTATCTTGATGCATCACCTGTAGTTTGGACGAGTACTGACAGTATCCTTGAATAATGCTCATTCACATCAACGACTGGGTATATATTTGTGAATTATGAAAGTATAATTGTCTTTAGAGTTTTAATAACAAGACCTAATTTTTTTAATAATCGTCCTGATGTCAGGGGAAATGCAAAATATAAGTACTTTTTTTTACAACTAATTGAATAGTTTATAAGAACGACAACTTATTATAAGATTTCCAACACAAGAGTACAACCACAATTTATCCTATGGAGTACCACAGAGTAGTGACCTGAGACAGCTTTTATATCCCATATTTACAGCGGAAATACGTGAAACAGATAACACAATCCTTGCAACGTACGTTGATGACACTAAAATTTCATTGGCAGAAAATGGCCTATGAGGGCCGCTGTTGTCCTACAAATTCATTTAAATAGCCTTGAAGAATGGTTAACTTTGGCGCATGAATGTAAATACTAATAAATCAGTGGAAGTAAAATTTACCACCAGGAGAACCTACTGTACAAATGTCTCAATAAATAATACACCCTTACCTATTACCAATGAAGTCAAATACCTTGATATGTTATCTAAACTTACATGGGATCCATATTTAGCATCCAAAAGGGATCATATCAAGAATAAACTTTGCTAAATGAATCTTCTACTTTGATGAAATAGTAAATTGAAGACTGAAAACAAAATTCGAATATATAAATGCATTCTTAAAACCAAACGGGCATATGAGATATTATTATAGGGGTGCACAAAACCTTTGAGTTATTCAATGTCCTCTGTCGAAAATCCTTAAGCGCAGCCTGGTTTGTGATCAACAAAACAATACATTATGATCTTCCCATACCTACAATAGAAGATGAAATACACAGGCTGAGCACTAATTATCTTCAAATCTCCTATGGCACCATAACGAAGAGGTCAACCATCTAGCAAATGAACACACAACACATACAGCATTCATATATCATTTTGTTTAATTCGGAGTGTGTTCACTGGACCACTTCTCCCCTCAAGGCATTTTCATTTATCTAATTTGCTTAATCTTCAAAATGAACAGATTGTAAATTTATTAATAAAAAACAAGAGAACAGAGTATCAAATATTTTATTTGGAATGTGTGAAGGAAATAGATACATTTTTGAGAAGAATTAATCATACACCCGCATTATTTCTTGGCTAAAGCCCATCTTTGGGATGGGTTAGTTAGATTAACATTATTAGTCTTCTTAAAGCCATGGTAGTAAATGTGGAAGAGGGTACATATTATTACTCCGCAAGTAGGGAAGGAAATTTAAAAATTCTCTCAAAAATTAAAAACATCATAGTATCTAATATTTAGCGGCGTTAATGAAGAGAAGGCGAATTAGATGAGTCCACAGGGAGCGAGGAAGTGACAAAGTGCTCGCACGCTTCCGAGAGGGCTAACTTTCGCTAAATGGACTACAAATTCAACACTTTCCGCTGGGCCCATGCCACCCACGCTTGTGGGATTACATGCAAAGCGCTGAATCCCATTGCTACGACTAACTCTCCTTGTTCCCTCCCGACCGGCATGTACGCGGGTACTTTATTGAATTTAGCGTAACGCTAGAGAATGCTCTTACTTGATGACGAAATTCGCTTCTCGCGCCGATTAGGGGCTAATTACCTTTTGCCCTTTCTCAAACGGAGAACACGGAAATTTGTTAACACTGCGCAGGGTCTCGGCGGAGACCAAATTTTGCACGTAGCTTCTACAAACAATTTTTTAAACCAGTCGAAATGTTCTGATTTTTATGTGTGACTGCAATGTTCGTCAGCCCGACAAAGAGATGCATTTATCAGTTGAAATTAAACAGATAAGATTCCTGAAAAGTCAACGAAATGACATATGATAAACTGTTGTGTGAGATTTACGTTCATGTATTCATTTTCCATTGTCAAGAATTCTGTATCAGTAAATATGGAACAACTAGAAAAGAATGGGGCTGGAGTATTTTTTACATCTACAGAACATTTAAAGAAAATAATGTGTGAACATCATGTGACCCATATTTTGTTACAGCAAATTTATATTTTCTTATGCAGTATATACAAATTACTCTCCTTTTAAATCTATAAATTTTTTGATAAGCGCAAAATGAATTATTCCACATTAGAGATACCTTTTCATATTTAAAAATTTTAATGTCACCAACTCTTCAAGTTGAAACTCAGCTGTGATTGTAATAGCACGCGAGTTTACCTGCGTTGGGCAGTTAAAATCAACATCAGTAATGCAACAAGCAATACACATTTGGTACGGAGTATATATTCGGCTGTTATTGTTTTTGGAAGGTAATGATTAATTCGCTTGAGTAGGCGAAAAATTACGGTCAAAATTGGTCAGAATGAGAATTATTTATTAAGTAAATTATAACTCTACGTTTCGTTCATTTGTTTGTGTTGTTATAATTAAACAAATAATTTTTATTCTGACCTATTTTGGCCGTAATTTTTCACCTACATTATTCGAGGTACAGCCAGAACAATTATAAAATTTGTCTATTTATTAGTTTCAATATATGAATCATTGTTACCGAAATGTACTTAATTTGATTTTCAGATCTATGTCATTTATAATAAAGCAAAATTTTTGTAGTCTCCAAGAGGATAATTTAGCTCTCACAAAACCGAATAGCTCTATGATTAGAGGAGGCTGGGGTGGGGGAAACCTAGGCTCAGCCTGTTCAATTATTATTATGGTATTGATTTTGATCTCCTGGTGAAATATATTAAAAGAAAAGCATTGTTGTATTTTAAAGTTAATAGTTTTGTGACAAATAAATATATTAACTAACATGTTTTGGATTGTATTTATTTATGTTAAACCACGAACTAAGAGCAACAGCAGATGATCTATTATGAGAATGACTTATTATGTATGTCTGTATTCGACTGCGCCATTATTATATGGTTGTAGCTAAATAATAGTGCTCCGGTAATAATGATTTAATTATTAAACGCAAGACTTCTACTGGTTCTATATTCCTTTATTGTTAAACAAGCCGTAAAATGATTTACGTAGTGTATATAATATTTTTAGTTAATATGGACGAAAACTTTATTACAATTTTAACCGCTAATCACATTTGTTGGGTTTCCATTGGATGTCTCAAGGTAAACGTAAGCCCTTCACTGTTCACCACTCCTTCATTAAGTCAATTACTAGTTAAATGAAATAAAGTCCCACCCACACACTTAATTCCGGTACGGCTACCAAACTAAATCATTTCATTTGAGTCCGGCTAATAATGGTCGCTTTCAAGTGTAAATGAGCGAAAATAGGTCAAAATGAAATAACACACGCGTTTATTTCCTTAAATAAAAATTAGTCTTTATTAATAAAGATAGATTTGTATTTTAGTTATTCAATTCACAGCATTATCAAGAACGTTATTATTTTTGCGTTTATTTCCATATCGGCAAATGATTGCCAATGTATGTAATGAAAGTGGTTAGCTTAATTTTAAAAAAAGGTACGTTTTAAGAGTTACTCTGGGTAGTTAATTATGATTGAGCAATTATATATGTCTAATTATGTTGCGGCATATACAAGAAATATCATCATGTAGAAATCCCTCAGTATTCTCCAGCTATAAATAATTATGAGGGGTATTTACTGAAGAATTATTATATAAATGTGAAACATCCCCTTACTCAACATTTTCCGATTTAAAATGTACTATGATCGAATAAATATACGATTAACAATATATACTTTACAATAGTTACACACATTAGATGTCTTATAAACTAGAAACATTAGTTCTATTCCAGTGGAGCAGAATACAAACACAAATACTAGGCGGAATTGGCGGTACAAGGAAATCGGAAAAAGGTTACAAACAGTGTAATTACCCTTTATTCTCAGTTTAGACTGGTGTCGGATACAATGTACCTGTCCTGCCACTTGGCACTACAATGCTATAATGAGCACCTTGCCCACTTTGTTTTCTTCCTTGGTGCCACGGACACTACTTGCTGCCCCATTCATTGAACTCCAGAATCTTTGCGAACTAATTTTCAAACATCACTCTCAATGTTCACCTACTGGTCAATCTTAATGCTCACTCTTCAAGTCCTAAAATCAATTTCTCCTATCCCCACTTCATTATTTCATTTCCGTCGGTGTAGGGGCCCGATCCTGTACCCATCAAAATTGTTTATCTGTCGTCACTGGGAGGAGCCATTTAACCCACTCCACGGATGTTTTGGGGAAAACACCGTGTCGCCTCACAACGCGATGTCGCCGAATTTCAAAGAATTAAGAAAAACCCAAGCCGTCTAAACTTGATCTCTCATGCCACTTGTCTTTGATTTCATATCGCGAAATTCCTTATGTAGTTGTGTTTTACCATGACAAGTTCAAAATCTTATTTTTAATTTAAGAGTTTCAGAAAATAAAATACATTTAATTTTACCGGCATTTCTTAGAAAATTAAAATTTTAGAAATAGTAAATTATTTAAAACGCGTTTCCACAATAATTAAATCGAATAAATTTTTGACTATTTAAGACAATTATTTAGTTAGTTAAACCAACATTACGTCACCGTATTTGGGACGTCCTCAGCTAATGTTACTACAGAAATTGTTCAGTAAAATGTAGAATATTATAAATTTTACAATTAACTATCACTTTCGTGTATTTAAACGATTGTAATGCACTCTGTGTTCATTTATTTTGGCTTCCTTATTACTAAGATTTAACAACACAATTTTCGTATGGTATTAATCAGGTGATGTTGAATAATATGTAATTTTCATGTTATATTTTCGTTTGATTCCTATAGTTGGGAAAACTGCGAGGTGCCCTACTCGGACCAGCACTTGTTGCGAGAGAATATTCACTGTGATTAAATTGAAACGCAGACTCGCCTGTACCTGTACCTAATTAGCTTGTGATTAATTAGCTCCGAACGTACGGCATGACACACATGCACCTTCAGCTCTGAGCGTACTGAATAATTGAACTGAGGTCAGGGCTGTCGTGGGAAGGCCACCGGTTGCCTGAGCAACTACCCCATCCATCCACCCCGGGGCTGCCAACCTTAGGCGCTTGATCTTGCACATCACTTGGCTTACCAGCGAAAAGTCACATTTACAACAGTTTTTAATAATAGAAGCAACATCTGAACGCTTTCGGCAATTAATAAGACAAACGGAACTTGTAACGCTGATCGATGTATGGGTTTTCAAAATAACAAATCAATAACGTTGAATTTTTGATGAATTTATTTAAAGTTGTGTCTAAAAAGTAATAAAAAAGTAATTTAATATAAAATTTGGTTTCATACTGAGAGGAACTCTTATAGTGTGGGCCCAATCTATGGTCATAATTTTATCAAATAAAAACGATTTTCATTCACTGGTCACTGGTACCTGGTCAACATTTCTTTTGCTGACATAATATTTTGGTTCCTGTAATTTCTATGACGTGTGGTCTCACTGCCTGGATACCTCCTATAATTGTTAGAAAAGGAGATGCAAGATTACGAAAATGCTCCATCTTGATTTAGCTTGATCAAAGATCTCGCTGAGTATAACTACCCCCCGCCCTCCCTGATAACTGCATGATTGATCACCGACAAACATCTAATCGCCTCGTAACTTTCACCTTACCATTCACACTCTCGTTGTGTATAACTGATCACTCTCTGCTTAATTAACTCTGTAAGCCTGATAATTCTGATTGATAGCCAAATTGCTTATTTCCTCAACGTGATTAGAGTTTTAAAACTTGCACCGTTTATCAGAAATGGTCATTGGAAATGCCTACATTTGTAGTACGAGCTTTCAGTATTATTAACCTGACAGTAAAAGTATATACTTAATTATTTATGATAATACGCTTTCATTTATTTCTAAAGTAATAGCTTTCGGCAGTTTATACTGTCATATTCATCTTAATACAAGAAGAGAATTGGTATACAAATTAATAAATCTATTGAATACGATTCAATTCTTAAAGATTTTTTAAAGAAATATGACATACAAGGTTTTTAAAAAGAATATAAATAAAAACTTTTACATACCTTGCACTTGAAAAACAGTTCAATGTTAGCAGTATTATCCGTACAACGTACTTTATTAACTTTTAAAATATTTGTGTTGCTTAACACGTCGTCTGGTTAAAACTGGTGGAAAACATCAGTGTAAGCATGACGCATTATCGATCGGTTGATCGACAGTGTATGATTAACATAGATTAATTATTTAAATATATAACTAAAATTATATGGAAACAAATATAAAAACAACACATATTTATAAATTATATTTACATACTCTTTTCAGGGTATAAAAATTTAGAATTATTTTATGACTTTAATTTATTGATAGTCTCAATGTATTGGGTTCCAAATTCGCTTCCTACAGTTGTGAAATTTATTATTTTATTTCTATGAATATTAATAGAAATTGATTCCGCCAATCTGAGTTTACTTTTAAAATTGTTTGTCTATAAAATACGTTCTTTATCGAATGAGATTTCGTGATTGTTCTTTTTACATGTCATGATAATGCTGTACTTGTTTCGGTTTTGGTTTTTAATGTTTGCTTATGATTATACATTCTGGTTTTGTCGTTGTTTATCCAATATATAGTATTTTTCGCAGATTTTGCACTTGTTAAATTGTCTATCTTTCAGTTTCGTAAACAGGATTTTAATAGGATTACTTGTCTTAAAAGCGAAATTAAATCGTTCACTTCATAAAGTTTTAAAATATTCACAATTTTGTTTACTAATGTACATACATAAGTGAAGATTATGAATTCAGGTTTTTTCCTTTCATTTTGGTAGTATCCTCTGTAATCTGTGTTAACATTTTTTATTTATATCCTTTTAAAAACCTTATATCTGATATTTCTTTAAAACCTTATTAAGGATTGAATTGAATTCAATAGATTGATTTATTTGTATACCAATTCTCTTGTATTAAGATGAATATGGCAGCATAAGGTCCTGAAAGCTACCAGTTTTGAAGTAAATACATTCTTAATCTACCTTCCGCACCCGTTCCCTCCTTTCAATTCCCTTCCTATGCTATTAAAAAGGAGTTACCTGTTTCAGATAAAGTAAAGTGCTATTGTAAATTATTCATTTATACGTAAATAATTTATTTGGTGATTTATAAAATTTTCGTTTTATTGAATAATTATGAACTACAGAAATATTAAATATGGTGTTGCATAAAGACCGTGGGGAAGGCATTTCGTATTTTTTATTACTCCAAGTTCCTTCTGCGTGCACGTTGTCCTACAAAAAAGTTTTTAATACTAATAAATGTATAAAAAAAGGTTCCACTAAGTAAAAAAGAATTAATATATTACAAAAGGTATCTGATACGACTAATCAAGATTTTTTCATTATATTGCATTTGTAAAAAGAAAAATTTCAGTACTTTTCAATTAATTATAAAGGAAATACTCTTCAAATATTTTCTTAAAAAAAACTTCCGTAGACTCATAAATAAAAATTATTGCAATACGCTGAACACTTGGAAATCCCAAGTAAATCCTGAATTAGTGAAACAGAAATAGAATTGGAGCCCAGTTTTTCCAGCAAGTTAATGTCTACATCAATTTAAAAAATACATTTGTTTCTATTAAAAAATTGTCATCTAATGAATATTATCTCTACATGCTTTATTTCGTGCTTCTTACATTTGCGTAGAAACGTAATTAATTTCATAATATGTTGGTTTTAATTACAGACCTACAAGCAGCTAATAAATTGGTACAATAATCAGACATGTATCAGAGTTTAATTAATCTGGTATAAATTGTACGTAATCGGCTTAGCTAAGTGATGCATCTCTTTAATTTCACAAATTCATTAAGAAAAATTAGAATGCAGAACCTATAATTTAACAAATCATATACTTTTATTCTTAACTCAATTAAATTTGAGTATTACAAAAGGTCGGAAAAGGAACCTATGTTTTCAAGTTCTACTGCCACAATATCTATACTGAAGGATAACTAGGAAATAAAAATATAACTGCAGTTTACGAATTACTTTTATGGATTTAAAGATTTTTAAAAGTTTATTTTTAGGAATATCATTAATATATAAAAGTTTGACTGTGTTATTTTCCTATAATTTATAAGACATTACACTGTAAATTATGTGACACCTACGAACCTAGAATTAAAGGTTTACTGAATTTTACTGAAAGTAAAGCACAGATGATTTTTGTTATTTATCAGCCAAAAGCAGCGAGTTCATGTGAGTGGATTGAGTGTGAGACCAAAGACGGTAAGCTTGGAAATTTATTTAACGATTAAATGCAATTCTGAATACCTTCAATCACGCAAATTAAAGAACACAGTTTTTCTCATAAATACGCATCTGGGTTGTCCGTTGCAAAAATCTTCCCAGATTACTTACGAACACTGCTCATAAAAATAAAATTTATGCTCGAAAGTAAAAGACAACCGATTAACAGGTTGAATTGACATATTGTAACGTTTGCATGTGCAGCAGATACTGTTAGAATATCACATACTACAGTCTGAAGCAACTGATTGATGTTGTGCGCAGTGTACATTTAAAAAATATCTATTTTGAATATATTTATCAATTAAAATAAAACTTTCATTGCTATAACATATTTCCTAGCTATTGTGTCAGAGAAATTCGTCAACGACTGTACGTGTTCGTGAGTACGAAATGACTGAACTTTTGAGTATATTTGAATGTTTAAGACTTTTTAACATAAAATAATGTTCTCGCTTTTAAAATTGATCACTTAAAAATTTGTATGTATTCAGATCCATTCAATATAAGAAATATCGGCGATTCCCTCAGTATGAAATAATAAATACACACACATGTATATATTTATATAGGAAAGCTTGGTATAGAAATAAACGTTTAATAGAAACGGTTGCACTAAGTAGTAAGAATTAATTTATTGTCAAAGATAAATGATACGTCTAATTTAGATTTTTGCATCCTTAAAAATATAATACAAAAATATATATTAATAAATGTATGTATATAGTTGAGAAACGAAATAAATTATATCATCCTTGGTTTCTTTAAAATATATATTATATAAAAAGTTTGTTTACATTTCACACTGAGCGTAAAACTTTATTATAAAATAATTTACTCTATATTCCCTTAGTAATAAAGAAGTATGAAGTGAAAGAAGTTGAAAAAATGCAAACACAAATCTCTAATTTTTTTAAAAAAAATTTCGTTGTGTTACCAAAATTTTATATATTTAAAATAAGGTGGACTGGTCTTTTCCTCGTAGTGTTTACCTCCTGTCTTGAATGAAAATTCCGTGTCTCTGTTGTCAAGAGAATAATTAGGGTCGCGTTTTATGTTTGAAGGGCTATGATCCAACTGTTCATAGATCAGCACGAAACGGCTCAAAGTGGATAATTGACATTTGGAATTTACAGTGTTGTCGTTGGCCTGTTTGTTTAACTTTGCCAGTACTTGCGCCGAATCATCCAATATTGCCGCGGGCGGACGTCTATCGGTTCTGATGCAGCGTCGAATAAAACTCTATCTCATGCACTATGGCTACATGCTTGTCTGTTCCCATATAGCCATGTTCTCGTTATTGCCATAGGTTAGATAGAGTACTCTGATTCCAACCGTAGTACGTGCTCTTACAAATGAAACTGAATTATTTTATGAAACGCAAGCAATTAATGATTTGTAATCTGAAGCGTTATTCGTACATAAATGTTGCGTAATCCATCGATTTATTGGAATGATTAATCCATTAGATGGAAAAGATAATGTTTTTAAAATCATGTTTAAAAATTATTGGCCTTCTATTTCTTGATAAGGTCTTCATTCAGTACGCGTCCAATAGTTCACTGTATCAAAAACGTTGATGGTATTTTTTTTACACGTTTAACGGGTCGAATATTGTAGAGCATTATCCTAAATGCAAATGATTATTTTGGGAGTATATTTTCTTCTTACAATCTGTGTATAATTTTCGCTCTTTGAAGTAGTGTGTATATTATATTTGGAAAATTTGAAATATGTGTAAAAATATAAGTACTAGTAATTATTATTTTTTGGGTTAACAGGCTACATGAGGGTGATCCTGAAACAGGCAACTCCCCTTTAATAGCATAGGAAGGGAATTGAAAAGGGAGGATGCGGAAGGTAGAGCAAGGTAGCCAAGGGGTGACTAGGGCCCCCGGGATATAGTTTAAGGATCCTACCCGGTGTTTTACCTAAAGAGATGCAGGAAAAACCCTATAAAACCAGCATCAGGTAGGTCGGACATTGGGTACTATTCTCACGCCCTTCCGAATGACGGGAGAAGACTTTGCTGTGTGGTCGCAGCATTCCCTTCTCCATGTCTCCACTAGTTTTAGGTGGCATTTGGGCAATTGATCCAATGGGATTAGCGAACAACTGTTGCCTTATGCCAAAGGCCTTCAACCCCAATACATGAACCTCCCAAAATAGTTGAAGGTGTCTTGGCATGTGAGAACTTTGAAAAAGAAAAACAGAGAGAGAGAACGAGGCATTCCTGACAGTCACTCTGGGGAGAGAAAACTCCCACAGGCAATCTCTCAAGCAATTTGTAATTACAGTTTATTTAATAAAATACAATACGATAAAGTCAATTCAGCTGCAGGAAATTCGATGAATGATTATATGCAACTTAACCTGCAGTAGAAAGGAGATAATTAATTGCGGAGTTGTGATTGTATCAGAAATTGTAAGTTCTTAGGAACAAGAAAATAAGGGTCAACCATGCGATTTAAAAATTAAACTTTTTTACCATAATTGTGCGGAGAGTACGTCGAAAGCAGAAGGAACTATTTTCATGGCAATGTGAAGACGTGTTGAGTATCACCAGAGCGTCCGGTCATGTTGTATATTTCATTATACATAAGAAAAACAAACCTTCCCCAGTATATTTAGAGGGAAAGAACGCATGCAATATTGTGATAGCCACAACATACTCAAGTTATATTTACGTATATCATTTACATCAATTCAATATACGGTATCAGGACAATTTATATATATATATATATGTGTGTGTGTGTGTGTGTGTATGTGTGTGTGTTACAAAATTTTATACATTTAAAGTAAGGTTGACTTGTATTTTTCTCGTGGTCTTTACATTCTGTCCTGAATGAAAATAGTCAAGAGAATAAATAGGCTAGCGTTTCATGTTTCAAGGACTATGATCTAACTGTTCATAGATCATCACGAAACAGCTCATATATATATATAGGTTTAAGTAGTTATACGCCGTGTTCCACAATATTTAACAGAAGGAGCCTTTAAGGTCTGCAATTTAGAGGGCAACGGAAGAAAAACGTATCCCGTTAGATACGTTTTTAATATTTTTATCGGAGAATGTGTTGAAAGGACCTGAAATATATAATAGTAAATAAAATATAAATGTAATAGGTGTGTAGTTGGCTAATTGTATCGACAGGTGCTCGAGAGGAGCGGGAGAATGTAAAGTAAGATAATCGATTCAGTCAGAATAAAAAGTAGACGAACATTATTTAGTGGCTTAATAAAGAAAAAACAGGATGGACATGTAAAATTTTCTAAATTTATATTTGATTTAACATGTTAAATACAGATTTTAGGAAATTTATTATAATTCTATTCACCGCGAATCTTGAAAATTATAATATTAGATTACTTTTATTTATCCCAGTTTATAACTGTGAAACAAAACAGGTTAATTTTTCCTACAATTGTACTTGTTTTTTCAATGTCTAATTTTCAAACGAATATTGGATGTAATATGCTGGATCACGTTTTTGACAAGAAATGATTTCCGTGAATTATAATTATTAGATTTCTTTATTGGTCTTAAGTTGAAAAGAAACACGAATAAAAAGTGTTAAATACAAAATTTAATTTCCTTTCTTTTAATTATGCTACAAAATAATTTATCAAAATAACTATAATTTATACCTCAACAGTTTAAATAATAATAATGTGTCCGTTTTTAATAAACATATCTTAGTAACAGTTTATTTTGAATGGTTTAAATATGATTTACATGTATACAGTTTCATAACAACCAGCAGATTGCAGGCTCTAAATATGTAAAATATTTGAAATAAACGTATAATGAATTTTTCCAGCTTTGACAGGTTTCTGGGCACAATAACAATTATAACACTTGGATGGGCACGTAACCTCGATTTGAAGAGTGTTTTTGAGGGAACTCAATAACATTGTAGCGTTGAACGTTAATTGAACTGAAACTATAATTAATTTTATAAAGCTTTTATCTTCACGGAAAAATTTATCATTGGATTTGTTTTCCTTATGTTTGTTCTTACATGAATTACCATTTGTAGTTTTCGTCGGGTTAATTTCAAACATTAATTTACGAGCTCGTTAAATTTTCTTTCTTCCTCGATTTTAGTTTTGTATCAGAAATTGTTGTAATTTCTGAGAAACAAGAAAAGAAGGGTCAACCGTGCGATTTAAAAATTAAACGTTTTTACTAAAGTTATTTAATTGGGGTACGGTTATTATCGTTTTCGTTTATCTAAAGTAAATTTGCACAGAGATTCAGAGAGAAGGTAGGTAGGGACGAAGATTAGGAAAGATACGTTGTAGAAGAAGAGAATTAAAGGAAACGTAACATTTAGAATGCTTAAATTTTATTAGCGTTAGTGGTAGCAGTAGTAATAGGGGCAGTCCTTAAAACACAAGAACCTCAAACATAGGGTTTTTCTCCATTTAGATTAGTTCCGCTTTTTCCTGCTACTAGGCTGTCGTACGCAGCAATAAACAGTCTTATGTTTCGCTAAGCTAAGTAATTCAGAGATGTACAAGTTAATCTTCTAGAACCATAATTTAATTAGTTTATTCCATTCTGTAATTTTTACTTAATAAAATTTCACACATTCGGTAAATCTGCCACATGTCATACATTCATTTCATTCTGTAAGTCCAGTGAGTATACTTAATACGTCACATATATATATTCTTCTGCATTCTATATCTATATCTTTAACTCTTTTTCTTAAAGTATCTATGACTCTAACATTTATATTCTCCCCTCGTTAGTCATACTATCGTACAATTAATTAATTTACTTAGAGGTGCTGTCGGAATAAATTTTGAATGCGCTAATACACATAATTTCCTTATACCTTCATTTTGGATAAACTTTCCCATAAAATAATTTTACATGTGAGTCCAGATACTATGCATTATTTGTTGGTTTCCCTTTGTAGCCAACACTTGGTAAATTAAATCAAAATTAAATTATAATACTTACATTTATTAAAAGAACAATATATATATATATATAAGAGAATGATCTGAGTTAAAGGTAAATATGTTGCCGACTGCTCCAACATCAGATTATATCCACAAGTTACCGTGTTTCGGCGTGGAAACTAGAAAGGAAATTTTGATAAAAAAAGAAATAATATATTTAGCGTCACAAAAACTTTGGGTAAGGAAATTCCGACGTTTTACGAGAATAGGATTTCTGCCAAAGGGATAGAAGCTATGTCCGGTTCATTCTGTCACGTGGAAATATATCTGCTTTCTCTCTCCGTCTTCGCCGATCCCCGCTCCTTCAACACTATACTAAAAGTGTTTATATCTTATTATTTCTAATTTTATCTGGTTGTGCTCCCCACTTCCTGTTTCTTACAGATCACTTAAATGTAACCAATTTCTGTGATTCTGAATATATACGTCATAATCCTCAGGAATTGTAAGAGTTTTGCTAATTCGGTCCCATACGAAGATATAATTATTAAACTATGACGTTTATAAGCTTCGGAGTTTGGTGCAAAGACGTTCGGAATTTAGCTTTAAATGGTTTTGGCTTGCGCAGAGTCCGAATATAATAGTTTGACTCAATTATCATGTTTTCTCTCTAATTTTTTAATTAATGGGTCGGCAATATGTTTATGATCAGTTTCAGTGCACGATATAAAACATAACTTTGATTCATAGTTTCTGAGTTCAGTTCGGGAAACATCGGAAAATTTAAATACTTACGGAAGTAAGTCAAACACTGAGTTATGAAACTGAGACACCAATTTTAGGACTTCGAATGACACAGTTTGAGGCCGTATTTAAACCGTAAAAATAAGGGAGATCGTTTAAAGGTATTGGAGAAATTATGGAAATATCACCTACACGACGGCAGAAATTTTGTGTAACATTTTATAACGTACATAAAATTAAATATGAATATAGGAAGTGTTTTTTACTGACTGGGTTCAAAGTAACTTCATTTATTTTTAAATTGTTTGTTAAGATATCCTTTGGTTTTCTCATGACATGGTGAGAAAATAGCCTTTAGAATTTAAATATATGTATGAGAAAATTAAAATACTACAATTTTAAATAGCGTCTCCATGACAAGTCGGCACATCTTAGTTTTAGCGTCCAAAGGAAATGAAATGGGGCTAAAAAATAATTTTTATCCGACCTCTTTAATTAATCGTTTTTTTTTCGAGTAACGATTATTCAAGAAAAACATATCAAATGTCAGGGTATTCTATGTTTCCATGTTTGTTTCATTTGTGATTATAATTACTCTGATTGGAAGAGAAGTCATACCTAAACCTGAAGACAAAAAATTGGGAATTTTCTGAACTCAAAATCAGACCATATAATCGCTTATCTCCATACAATAAATTTCGTAGATTATTATTTCACAGTACATCATCATCTGCAACGCAACAGCTCCGATTGTAAATGTCAATTATTAATAATTTAAATCAGCATCTGTTGAAAAAGCGTATTAAGTGAGTCATGGAGTATTGCTAAAACAATTAACGCAATTTCATGGTGGATTGTTGCGGTATGCGCCACTCGAATTTAATTTTATTTTTATACAGTGCTATATGGGGAAATTGCTGCATCTATTTAGAGTCACCCACTTGAAACAAAATAAAAGCCACATTAAAACCAACGTTGAAATAGATCAAAATGACTGTACTGAAACGTCACAGTCGTAAACAATGTAAAAGCGGTTACATGCAATTACACGCGAAATAAAGGGGCTGTATAACGTTGGGCGATGCACAAACCGCGAACGGTATTAAGAATGGTCTGTGGCACACATCTTGTGGCGGAGTTTAATGTCAAAATATTATTAAGGATCAAATTAACAAGGATGGCATCAAGAAGAATTATAAATTTGTGAAACATGGACAACAATAATGGGACTAATTTATTCTCTGAATTGCTTAAAAGGAAGTAAATCTTAATTTGCAATAAAAATTAAGGTAAACACAACAATTCTTTCCTATAGTAGGGAACTTTAATACCTGATATATATATATATATATATATATATAGCAACGAATATTTATATGTGAATAAAATATTTCCCCCACAGTTGAAAGCCAAATTTGTACGGAATAATAATATTATAATATTATGTCTCTAGATGTTGGCGTCAGTTGAATACTCTTCTATGCAAGGCTGCCATAATATGTGTTTAAGGGGAAAAGCCGTGTATGTTATTCTTGCCTTATTGTTTGGGACTTTATTTCACATACTTTAGTTAAAACTAAATACACGAATTTGTTACAAACGTTATTAAAAACAGTATAACGAGAAGAAATAGTAAACGTTTATGCAAAAAACAAACTGAAGTAAATTGCAAAGTAAATGACTTGACAATTGCAGGAGGATATACTGCTTTGAAATAGCTTTATTTTAATTTAATGATCAAGAAACAATAATAATTGTTTGTTGGGTAGTTTTATATGGGTGAAATCAGAATATTAGATAGATGTGTGGTTTTAAGTATTGTTTTTCTACTTACATCAGTTTACTGACTTAAATATTTACAATAAATAAAAAGGCGGCCAAAAAAGCGACGTTTCATCTCCATTTTGAGACTTCTTCAGGCTTACTACGAACAAAATATAACAAATTAATTCTGAGTTGTATGTTACAATTTTGAATTTATTTGTAAATAACATGGTTTAAAACTTATAAATTTAGCAATCCTCACTTTTCTCTTTGACTCCCTCAGTCAAAAAAATTATTGAATTTACATGTGAAGAATTTGGTGTCGCGGACCATCTCCAGCGACAGTTATGACCGAAATGATGTGTGACAATGAGTGCTTTCGGCAATTAAATTTTAACAACGGAGAAGAATATTAAAGCATTAAACTATTACAACAAAAGAGTATCGCAAATTTTGTTCAAATTATTCGTGTCATTTGTAACAATGATTTCATGAGGATTGCACCTGATATACAACATTTCACTCATAATTATCGAGAAGTAATTATTTTCTTCGTCCAAAATTTCCTCATTTTGCCAATAGAAATTGTGATTATTAATATGTATCTGTTTGGACACAACTGTGTATTTTTGAATATCTAATTTGATGTTGTTTTATGTTCCTCAATGCGAAGTTTTAAAGTTCTTTTAGTTTGTTCGATATACAATGCGTTATAATCTAAACAATTAATTTTATAGATAATATTGTCTTTCCAGAAAGTTAATTTTGTCTTTAATATTTTGAACGAAATTTAAATTATTTATTGACTTAAAAACAACACCTACACCGTAATTATGAACTAAGTCAATTAGTTTATCTTGCATGTTACCTATATAAGGTAAAATTATGTTCATTTTTTTGTCATTAATATTTTTAACAAATATATTGTTGTCGCAATTCCTGATTTTAATCAGTCTAATTTTGACATGTTTGCTAATGAAATTGATTGGGTATGAATTTAGTAACAGAATGTATTCGTATATATGAAATCACCAATATGTATTTTTATTTAGAAAATGTCTCGAAAATGCAGCACCTCTTTGCCTCACTCGTGGTCTGACTGACTATGGTCTTCGTTGAAGCCGTAATCTCATACAGATCTCCGCAGATGTGGTTTTTCCAGGGACGCGTCTCCACGCACCGGAACCAGGCTGATTCTCGTAACCCCGAAATTTAGAAGAAGCATCTCCAATCTTAGTTTTTCTATTTCTCACAGTAAATTGGGTTTAACATTGAAGTCTACAAGCAATGGACGGTTGAAAGTTTATGAGATTTAGTTTCAACATAGAATTTTTACAGTAACCCTCACATGTCGATGTCCAGAGAAAAAGTGACCTTAGAGATGCTCCCTGCAGAAACTCTCTTTCGATCTAATAAGCCACCAGTGAGACAGTAAAACTGTCTCTCTGCAGCAGCGCGGATAACTTGCACTGACACGCGTCCCAACAAATGCAGTGGCAACATAACGTCAATAATACAGTTTCGTTGGACTAAAATGATTGTAAATCATTATGGTTAAAACAGTAGTTAAAATGTAATTCGTTGTGATTAACTTAAGTATTAACAAAAATATTATATATATAATTATTAAAAATATCTTAATGCTAGTAAATATTCTTAAGGAATGGTTGAAAATCTAACAAAAATTTAAACATTAATTCTCAGAATGTTTAACTTTTTAAATGTCTAAAAAATTCCAAAACATTGATGAATATGGGAGGAATTTATTAGTTTAGACGTTACTGAATAACTTTCAGTCCGAAATGAAAGTAAACAGTGTTAGTATATACAGTTAAAAATGTAATAAAATTGAGAAATGAAAACGAAACATTTGAAACAGAATCGGTTTGGTATCATTCATTGTATGAGCAGAGCTGGTATTCGACTTCGTGTGAATCACTTTTGGTAGTAGGTACAGTCTTCGTGCATTTTCCTCTGAACTTAATTGAACGAAAGTTCAAGCATCTTCTTTTGTAGACATAAAGGCGAGCGAGACGGTCTAGGAACGTCTGTATCAACACGAACTGACCCGATCCGTGCAACGCCGTTGTAATGTGGGGCGAGAAGTTGGCTGGAACTGTTTGTATGGACAAGGATTTCCACTGTTGACTCAGAGTAGACCCAACGACCTCACACTCGCCGACGAAATGTCTGCACATCTGGTCACGAGAGAGGAATTATCTTCCTGCTGGTAAGCCGTTCTTACCGACTGTATTGTCAGCATTAACTGGGGTAAAGTCAGCAAAGTAAACGGTATGAATTATTCTCGAGGAACGACCCGCGGAAGATGTAATTGGTTGGGAAAACTGCAAGACCTAGAGATTCTCTGATGAGCAAACACATGTAAAAAGTCACCGCCAGCAACAGTTCAGTCTGAATAATTGAGAACCTAATGGAAGTGTACGTAGAGGCAGAGATTGTTCCCTAATAATAAGAATATATATATATATATATTTAAATTTAAATCTATCTTAAAATTGTATTAATATCAATGTCTCAGTTTGTTTTATTATTTATAAAGTGTACTGGAAGAATTCCAAAATATTTTAGTAGAAACATAATTATACCCATACCGAAGAAAACTGGGGTTGAATGAACCGAACAGCACAGGACAATTAGTTTAGTATCCCATGAATGCAAAATATTAACCAAAAAATGTATATAGGAGAATGGAGCATAAAATATAATGCGAGTTAGGAGACTATCAATTTGGTTTTAGGAAGAATGTAGGGACAAGAGTAGCAATATGACTTTGCGAATAATTATAGAAGACAGGATAATAAAAACGGCCTACGTTTATGGCATTTGCAGATTTAGAAAAAGCGTTTGACAGTCTGAAATGAAGCACACTATTAAGGATTTTGAATTTGAAGAGCACTGGAATAAGATATCGATAAGGAGGCTTATACATAACCGCTACATAAGACAGGCAGCAGTAATTAGAATAGAAGACCAAGAAAAGAAAGTAGAAATCAAGAAATGATTAAGACAAGGATGCAGTCTGTCGCTCATACTGTTTAGCTTATATCCAGAACAGGCTATGAAGAAAGTGGAAACGGAATATGGAAAAGGAATCAAACAGCAAGGAGAATAACTAAAAACCTTACGCTTTGTCGACGATATTGTAGTATTAGGAGAATCAGAAGAAGACTTGGAAATCCTAAATGGCATGAACGTAGTCCTGGAGAACGAGTTCAATATAAGGATTAATAGAGGGAAAACCAAGGTAATGGAGTGTAGTATGGGAAACAGTGGAATAACAAAGGGTGTTAGATTGGGAAGGGATATTTTGACGGAAGTTAAGGAATTCTGCTACTTGGGAAGCGTAATAACTAGGGATGGTAGAAGTATAGTAGACATAAAGAGTAGGATAGCACAGGCAAGGAAGGCTTTTTGAAAAAGAGGAATTTACTTACGTGTAATATGTGTGAATATTAGGAAATCGTTGCTAAAAATGTTTGTATGGAGCGTGGCGTTATATGGGTCCGAAACGTGGACGGTAGGAGTTGCTGGAAGGAAAAGAATAGAAGTCTTTGAAATGTGGTTCTATAGGCGAATGCTGAAAATGACATGGGTGGATAGAATTGCTAACGAGGAAGTTATAAACAGAATAGGGGAAAAGCGAACAGTATGGAGAATGTTGACCAAGAGAAGGGATAGATTAACAGGCCACATTTTACGGCACGAACGTCTTGAATAATTGGCATTAGAGGGAAGTGTCTGAGGTAAGAACAGAAGAGGAAGTTATGTTTGGAGTACGATAAGCAGATTAATGAGGATGTGGGTTGTGCTAATTTTGAGGAAATGAAAAGGCTTTCATGAGGGTTTCATCATACCAGTCATAGAAGTGAACACCACCACAACAAAAAAGTGCTACGTAAAGTAAGTCATGGTGATTTTAAAAAATTCTGAAAATCGTATTTTTTTTTAAAAAAAAGGTTTATTTAAAGTTGCATCAACAGCAACTGGATATTAGCTAGAGTACATTAAACAAAATACATTAAATTACATTATATAATTTCGAAATTTAAAAAAAAATTAACTATATCAATTTGTCTTACTTGTAGAATTTGTCACATGTTTTAACATTTATAACTGATTAGATCGGAAGAATAAATCCGTTAATAATTAATCATTAATTATATGAACCTACAGGAGTATGTAGTCTACATCTTGTTAATTCTCATTGACTTGATGTGTAAATTTTTTACGTACATCCTCGTTATCAAAACAAGAGAACATTGATGATCTTTAACTGATTGTTGTTGTACACACCATTCAGCTTTCACCGATTTTAATTCAGTGTAAAATATGTGGTCTGTCTGTTGAAGAGATTCCTAACATATTCTGCGTTTTGATCAGCAAAGGTAGTGATGGTGGATATTTTTTTGACTGATATGGAGATAATTCTATCACGAAAATAACAACGAGAAAATAGGGACTCGCTGACCTGAGTGATGCTCAGGAAGGATTCTCGCTTTTGAAGAGGACCTGAACTCATTCATATCATATGGTTCACGTCAGCTTACCAGTGAGTTAGCACTCATTCTCGAAATTATGCGTCTGGTGGGATGAAGATATCGGGCACTAAGAATGGTACCAATAACTATTGACATAAATTGTCAACAAGTCTAATGCATGCGGTACCAGACGACGTCACAAATGTTCCTGCAACACGATAAAGCACGCCTCTACGTCGCTACTTTTTTTTATTGATAATAATTTTACTTGACCTGTTTTCTAGATTCAATAACAGGTCTGTTTAACAATATTTTTCTTTTGTTGGTACATTTTTTACATAGATATAAATATGTATGAATACAATAATAAATTATATGCGTATATTTAAATTTGTTTTAGCATGTAAGATCATCATCTGTTACACTAGTTTTATTATTATATTATTTTCGTGGAGAGACTGAAGGAGAGAATTCTTAATTTCTTTGTCTCCTCATCCTTTCAACATTTATACATTTTGTTTGTGAAACATCTCCGGTTTTCCGGTTACGACCCACGTTTCCGGATCTCCATGACGCGTTGGTCGAGTAGTTTTAGGTTCAAATTTTTTACTAATTTTATACTCTAATTATTTATGACTGTATTTGTATTAGCAGAGTTATGTAATTTGTTTAAGATAATTACTTGAATAATCTTACTATTACTATAATTTATATTCTATTTTATGTTGTGATGTCTATATTTTGGTCCTTATACTCATCCGGTTCCTGGATTTGAATGTCCGGTCCGATGATGAGTATATTAAGTCTTATGATGTAATATTTAAGTTTCTATATTTTTAGTCCTGTATTTTGTCAGTTCTAAAGCGGATATCAGGTTTGTCAAATTTTCTAGAGCCGCGGTGAGTGGTGGGTTTCTTATTATTTCCCATAGACTTTCTTTTCTTAAGGTTTCTCTTATTGTCTTGTCTACCTCATAATTGGGGCATTCCAGTATGGCGTGTTCCGGTGTTCCTATCTCTCCACAGGCACATAGATTGTCTGGTCTGCTATTTATTCTTCCCAGATATTGTCCGTATGGACCATGACCAGTAAGAAAATGTATAAGACCCTTGGTTGGGTTGAGGTGATGTCTAAGCTGTAATCTTTCTCTTATGTTAGGTAGAATTTCGTACACCCTTCTCCCTTTATTCGATGAATTCCATCTTTCTTGCCAAATGTTTAATATTTCTTCTTTAATTTCTATTTTGGTATTTGCTTCCTTGCCTAAAATTTCTACGACTTTGCACTGGTTCTCTTTTTTGAGCCAGTACTGTGCGCTCCTTTTCCTGATTTCTAGATCCAACGGGACAACAGCTAGGAGAACTGTTAGTGCTTCTGAAGGGGTTGTACTGAAGGCACCTGATATTCTTAACAAAGTTTTCCGCTGAATTTGTTGGATTTTTAGCATTGGTTTAACTAGTCTCAATCTATGCGCCCCATGCACTTGCTCGCTGTGATTGCTGCTAATATTGAGTTGTGGTATAATTTGAAAATATTTAAAGGTATTTGGAAATTAATTGTTGCCACTCTTGTAATTTGATTCATTACTTTTATGCTTTTGGTTTTTATTATATCTATATGGTCCGAAAATGTATTTTTGTCGTCCAGCCAAATTCCAAGATACATTAAGCTTTTTTGTCTTTTTATAGTGTTTGTCACATATTTTGACATCTCTGGGATTGCGGGATAAATTTCCTTTCAACAATCCACAGGTACTAGTTTTTTATTTATAAGAGTATGCTCATTTTATTTTTTGTTGCACCCATTTATGTACGAATTTGAGGGCTGTTTGTCGCGTCGGCCTCGAGTCCTGACCCTGAGTTAGCCTTCTACTGCTAATTCATCGGCAATGCTACAAAGTATATCCGCAACAGAAGTTTACTGATCTCAATGTGGTCCAGAAGGAGGTTTCCCATTACATAAATTCGCAGAATAACTGGCCGCAAACTTAACCTTGTTGGTGAGACATCCCTTTGTGTTCGTCTTTCTTGATGCATGTCCGTTTGTAAACAGTTGTAACCGTTTACCTCCTCTGTCATTACAGTAGTACTTATAATCATGCCGTAAGTGTCAGTCGGACAGTCCAGTCTCGAAATGCTTTTATCATCAAGAAGGCACACACAGGTTTAATTCCTGAATTAATAAATTTTTTTGGGTCGAATTTTTTGTGTATACTTAAACTCTGTTTATAGCCGTCTTTCAGTTGACTTCCCTTGCGGAACCGTATTGCAGTCATTAATCCCTCTCATGATCCACAAGTCGTTCGAATCTCTTACACATGAGTTTATTCCCACTATTTTCCCGATCTTGTGATTAAACATATTGGTCCGGTAGATATGGGGGTCTGAAATATCCTTATCTTTATCGATTTTAGTAGAATTACTAATCGGGACAACCTCCATCGTTCGGAACCTCCCTGTTCTAGACATTTTCACCATCCAACATAGGAAGGGGGCCAGATTGACATAAAGTGCCATCAGCATCTCGTTTTGAATTCCCATCATTGACCGGAGCTTTGCCTAATTTTAGTTCGGTTATTATTTTTTTAACTTCTCTCTTCATCAAAGGTGTGAACACTAATTTCCTCCGTTTTTGTAGGTCATGCTCTCATAATTTTCTGATATTCTTGATGTTCTTGTGTTTGCTATTTACGATGCTGTCATCGGACAGGAAGTTATAGCTCATTAGAATTCTAACGGACGACTTTCCAGTCATTGGTCATTTGGTGTGTTATCATCTCTTAATGTGGATAAGGGACTCAGATTAGATATTTTTACCACCAGTACTTATACGGTTTACCCCAAGGTCGATCACTACGCATTTGACTCACATATCATTTTTTTTTTCCCAATTGTAATTGCCCCCTTAAAAAAAAAAAATTTCCTCCAGTCCTTGTTTTATATAACAGTGTTTTTATTCTCTGTAATTATCTGTAACCTTGTTCTGAGGCTAGTATTCCGTTGACCTCTGATAAATTTTCCGATATTTCCTGACTTTGCTTCTTAGATTCTGTAGTTCATCACACCAAAATCCTAGGCCTCGGCTTTTTCCGATCCTTCTTTTCTTAATGATTCCGTTTGTCGCTGTGTGAATTGCTTCGCTACGTCGCTACTATTATAATATTATATTATAATAACAGCTACTCGTTCACTGGTTGGGAGGTGCTTCACCGTTCGTCTCTTCTTTTTTCCAACCGGAAGAAGGATGGTCGCGAAGACCGGGATTAAGACTGTTGGAGGATAGATACGCTGGCCACGTGTCCCTCCAAATTCGGAATGTGTCATGCAAGATGACAGTCCGCAGTCGACTCGGTAGGCCCAGGTCCTCAATGGGCTGTAAAGCCATAAAAATAAAATAATTAAAGAAGGATACTTTGCGAACTTCCATTTCAAAGTTTTCAACTTCAAACCACCGGATTTCTACAAACGTGCGGTTAACAAACGGCATCAGTTTTGGGAAAGATTCATCTGAAACAAAGTATAATGTATCACACATTAATTTTTCTGTTATTAATTTCAAATGAAAAGTGCCTTCACGTCGATAAAAACTGAAGACTTTAGGATCAGTCGATGAATTGGGCAAGTTAGAGAAAATAGATTTGAAAATCTGTCTACTTAAAATTTATATTTTGGTATATGGCAGGTATAAGTACCTTTTTCCCTAAATGAAAAGGGGAATTAAGAAGGCTGATAACTAGGCTTCCGAGACGTCCCGTTTTTACCGGGACATTCCCGGTTTCAAGGTATGGTCCCGGCCAGTTTGTCATTTGGTCCCGAGGTTTGATGAAACTTGCCCAATATACACGTATTCCAAATAGATAGTCCGGAAAATAAAACTATCATGCGCGACACTGTCCGTTTTTATTAAGTGCCGATAATTGAGAGCATGGTGTACTTATACCATGGATGACAGCGAGTTGACACCGGCAATTATTTAATTATTACGTATTCAATAGTAAAGTCGAGTTCTAGTAACGTGAAATTTTGTGGTATTTTGCAATGACATAAATTTTAATTAAATAATTTGTAAATAAATTAAATTTTAATTTCAACTAATAATATTAAGCTCCTAAAATGCCAAAATAAAAGTATATATTTATAGAAGAATTTTAAAAAAAGTTTATGGACATATTGACAAATTAAAATGTGGACAGTGCTCATCAGAATTTTCGGTGGCCCATGGCGGTCGTTAAGATATAAAAATCATTTGAAATGTGCAAAAGGCTAGTTTAATAGCGGCTGGAAATTCCTCCAGATATCATCATATTTTAACAAAGCTAATACAAGAGGTAACGGATTTTTAATAGCTTCTAAAGAAGCAACGTTTGCCTTTCATGTTGCTTTGCATAAGTTAAGTTGGCCGATGGTTCATCTAATTGATATCAAAGCAAATATTAGACTGGCCCGAACGAAATGTGAAGCAGTCATTGCTAATGTAATCAAACCTGTGCTATTACATAAATTTCAAGTAAAATTTCACGGACTGGATCAGGAATTTTAACTTTAAGTTTCGTTTGTGTTTCATTTCAATATCTTGCAGAGTTAAGAAGATATTAATGTAAATACTGATAAATACATTGAATTGCCACGCCAAAGGTGGCGTGAAAATTAAATGTCCTATTAGACGTTCCTATACCACTTACTATGTTATTATAAGCGTAATTTTGACAGAATGATAGAGAGAAAGAGAGAGAGAGAAGTGGTGAGCATTTTCACTCCATCTATTGTTGTAAAGGAGTAAAAGCGGAATTTGTTTAAAACCAACTGCGAGTTATAAAGTGAAGCGATCATAAGTGACACCGTTATTTAGTATTTAAGGTTAAATAAAAGAGCTATTTCTGCGCGAACGAAGTCGCGGGCACAGATAGTTATAAATAAAGGACGAGCAGGCAAAATTCAATTTAATTATAAAAAAACGTTTAATCCCTTAACTTTTGGGACCTACCCAGTTCTTTCTACAAAAATGTATATAACTTGGTATGTTGTAGGCACTTAGAACTAAAATATTTTCGTGTTGTAACGTCCGGGACCGATAAGAGTGTTGTAATCGATTGCAAAGCTTGTATTGTTGTAACAGAAAATTTTTAAACTACAAGTTTTAAATTTCAAAGAATCCAGAATGCACCAGTAAAACACAATAATAATAATAAGTCATATATAGAACTTAAATTTTTCGTATTCGATTTTACATTTAAAGAATTAATATTTGATTTTATGTGAAGCTTTTTGCTCATAAAATTATAATAATAATTACTTTCTATATTAAAGTTTTAGTGTTATTGAAATCAGTCCTGTAGCTTTTTGAATATACATTGGTGGTTTTATTTTGCAAAATTTTCCTTAATTCTGTTTGAAGCTCGCTCTTAGACTGACCAATATTTTTGCAGTCTAATTTTCAATTATATATAAAATAAAGGCAAATAAACCTGAATTAATTAATATCACAATCTTTTCAGTCTAATTTTCAATTATATATAAAATAAAGGTAAATAAACCTGAATTAATTAGGATTAAGTTTTTAAGAAATTGAATAATAAAATAAACGTTTCCTGCTGTTCAATCATATATTTATAACTTTTTGACAGTTTCTTTGGGTTTTCGTAAAATGTGCCTTTATTAATTAATGTAGTGCATGCCATAAATTAATTATTAATGATATTTATTTATATACGAATCTAGTGCGATATTACCGTTTGCAGTAAAAGCGTATCATAATATCGTGCAATGAAATGGATTAATTTACTATGGCGCTGGGATCTCTCGCAATAATTTCGTCGACCCTGGAAACCGCCTGTTAAAAAATAGAGGCGTGTGCAGTCAATGCCGGGAGGCTAATGGCTACTGTGCATCTGTCCTAGTCCGCTGTGACAAATGAGGGTCGAGTCTACGAACTGGCCGTTCCAATGGAATCTCGGACAAACTCGTCACGCGTCACCATCAATCGCGCCTCTTCATTCACTGGCCCCGGCACGTTATTAACTGCTCGTGTGTGTCACAGGCCCAACAGAAACAACATGGCTCGTTTAATTCACCGGCAACGCTGTGTATCTAACGCTATGTGCACTGTTCCGTCTGTGTATTATGACTTTAGAAAACAAAAATGTTACTTTATAATTTCTCTCAAAGATAAATACGTATTCTCAACAGACATGATGATGATTGGGGTTATTATTACTCAGGAAAAATATTATTATCACGAGGAAAACGGTGCACAGATAATAACCAGGGCCTTGACACGTCGCGATAGAACACTAAAATGATGTTTCTGGCTAAAATATGAGAAAAAAGAAGAATGTTGAAAATTAATTATTAGCCAGGAGTTGATCAGATCTAAAGGGAGTTGAACTTAGAATATATACGTTTTTTTCTCTTCTTCAGCGATCAAAGTAAGGACAATTTACTATAGATAATAGGAAATATTCGGTGCGTGTGGTTCTTTTACAAAAACCGACCAAACTTGAACAGAAAAACGCTTGATTAAGGCCAAAATGGGCAGTCCAGGGAGCGAGACATCACTAGCGCGCGTAGATGAGAAGTCATGGGTAACCCATAACGGGAAATCGCATACATGCGATTGGTTGTTGAGGTCAGGTGCCTTTACTTTCTCAAGATGGCGTAAGCCAGTAGCGAACATGAAGTAGTAGTCGTCGGCGCAATGCATCAGGAGAAGGATATGTTGTGGCTCGCGAATCTACGAAACCACGTGGATTATACACGGCTAATAAACCAGCCACAAAACCCAGTGGTGTTAGACCAGAGTAGAAGCGCGAATGGTAGGAGAAGTTTTCATAGGTAAAGTTTAAAAAGGGGAAAATATTGGTCACAATATGACAAAATTTACATAGGTTTACATCGGTAAATGGGAAACACTGGGTGAAACGAGGAAAAATGTTAGACTTAGAACACTCAATAAGGCTTAAAAGGACGAACCGGCTTGGAAAAACAAGGGAGTGTCAAAGCACACTATTAGTTTTTCTAATGACTGCCATTATATATATATATATATATATATATATATATATATAAATGAATCCCTATTTCCTTTGGTCACGCCATAACTTGAGAACTACTTTACCGATTTCATTCATTTTTTTTAAGTTTTTTTATACTTTGTTCAAGGTTCTTACGGAAATGAAAATTAAGAAAATTGGAAAATTTCAGAAAACTTAACTGTAAACGCGGGTAGCCTATCTCTCCCGCCTGGACGACCTTCCATATTCCCCACCATATTGCCCGCACCATATTTATTTTTGGTAAATTTTGATAGACTAACACGTAGTATACATCAGTAGGGGTAAGACTCGGTTACTACCCCTAGGGGTGGGGGTGGAAGAGGTGGGAAATTAACAAATAAGCAAAAACGGCCAATATTTTTATCATAAATAAATTCTTGGATCAATTAGTGTCATAGTGTCTCCTCGCATACTGCTAGCCTATAATTTCAACTCCATGCATATTTGAAGGGCAGTTTTCTTAGGGGTGGAAGTGAAGGGGCATCAAATAAAAATAAACAAAAAAACAATCAAGATTGTGCTTTAAACAGCTATAATGTGAGCCACTGAGTTTAATTCAGATAAAAATGCTATTCAGGTTATAGATCATCCCCTAAGAGGGGTTGGAAGGGGTTAAAAAAGACTTCCGCATACTCCCTGTAACGGATGGAACAAATTCGACAAAAGTTTTAACAGGTGTTTTTGGCGAGCCGAACTCAACGCAATTAGGGCAAAACACCATTTGGGCCGGGGGGTGGGGGTCGGTTATTTTTAAAAATCCATAAACTGCCGTTATTTTCTTAATTAATTTGATAGTTTTCGGTTAACTTTTTAGCGTACAATTTCAACCCCATTCATCGTGGGGGTGTTAGGGGCTTCATATGAAAATAAGAATGTGAAGTTTGTTTTGTAACAGGTTCTATCGGAGCCTTCATTCTGACATTTTGAATGAGAATTAAATTGCAGTTTATCCCCTAAGAGGGGGATTGGACGGGGTAAAATACACTTAAAGGATATAAAAATTTTGACAATATTTTGTTTCCATATTTCTCATGTTCCAAAACCAAATACTTTGGAGATAAGACATGGCTACCACCCCTAGAGGAAACGGGTGGAATTTTTATATGTAACGAAGGCTCCTAAGTGAGTCGAAAAAAATTATTGAGGTCACTAACATTTGTAGACCTTCTCTGACAGTATTTTTGTATAATTTCAACCTCTTGAGGCATGTGAGGGGTGTGGCTGGAAATCAATCATATGAAAATACTTCCATTTTGGTGTCGAAACCGATTTAATGCGAGTTTCTGGGTTACATTATGACTTTGAAAATGCGATTTAAGTAAAAATTCATCCCTTATATGGGGGAGCATTTATATTCTGTTAAGAGTACTGAAAATATTTTTAGCCCTGTTATTTTACCGAGAGTATTTTTGATTGTATCGATGCACTGGGAGTATATTTGAGGTTATTATAGTAACGTTTTCGTTGCCGGTTGAATCATGTCTTTACCAAGAATTAAATAATGTCCCGGGATAATGCAAATACATACCTGGTCAACGCCTGGTACCCCGGAAGTTATAAAATAAACGTTAACAGGGTGATAAGGTACTTCAGTGATTTACCTACAAGGGTACTCCAGGCTTTCTCTAGGAATAGAAATGTACTTAAAATCAAATACAGAAATATTGAAAATGAAGTGAAAATTTTTCGAAAACGATGATAAGAAATATACTAAGATTGTTTTGTTTCTGTTCTTCATTTTTTTTATTTCATCACCGCGACCGGGAAAATACCCATTTGTAGTAAACATGCATATATACAGTCATATTTCAACAGTGATGGTAAATATATGTAATTGTTTTATTTACTTTAAAAATTACAACTTTCAATCTGATTCTTTACATGAAAATGTAAAACGTTATTCAAGATTGATAAGTGATATTTTAAAATTTAGTATTGAATAATTCGTCTATAACTGTAAAAATTACATTATTACTTCATTTTGGATTTTTTTTCAATATTAAATTTATTTATTCGCTCAACAGGCATTGTACAAGCAACTTTCATTTTGACTGAAATGTGCATATACATTTAGAAATGTCTGCACAAAGTACAAAAGTAAATTGCGTGTTATTTTTAAATAAATATTCACGTAATAGAATTATTTGTCATGTTAATAAAACCTGGGTGCTAATTTTAATTTTATTAAAATATTTGTGACGAGTTTTCTGGTTTAATCATTTATGATTCCACATATAGTTTTCGTTATGCCTTTCTTGGAAGTTTTAAATGCTGCTATTCAATATTATATTGAATATTATTATGGAACGTATCCTTATTAATTATTTAATTAAAATAATACAAAATTTCCTTGTTGCTCCTGCAATGCCCCTTAAGTTTGGGAATAAACGTATTGTAATTAAATTTTTCATTTATGACATTTGGTATTTCTTTGTGTTTTATTTATAATATTAAAAGAGATAATATAACAACTTTATTTAAAATTTTATTGTTTGAACAAGGCGGTCAGAACTGGAAACCTGAATCACTGAAATTAATCTAAAAAGGATTATAATTCCCTTCCTGGAACGTGTACCACATTTTGGTGGTATTTTTTTTGTTTCTTCCATTAACGATTTAATAAATTATGCAGTTTGTGCATTTATGTATAAATATATAATGTATTTCTGAGAACAAAGATTCATTAGAATAGTTAATCAATTAAATTTTGTTTATACAATTTATATGTTAAATACGTTAATGACCAGATATAGACAAGTTTTTATTTCCTAGAATCAACGTTTCACCACCATATTTGCAACTTCCTCAATTATTGGTAAATTTTGATGAGTTTTGGTAAAAGCTGCCATTGTGGACAGTTAAGTTTGTATTTGTATACATTTGACTTTTTAAAGTGACAATTTCAAACTTGAATGTTTTCTGAGGAAGTCCCAAGTGTGTTGACGAAACGTCCATTTCAATAAAATGAAAATATTGTCTGCATCTGGCCGTTAACTTATTTAATGAAGTGTGCATTTGAGTAGAGTATTATTTCATAAAAGCCTAAATTTAGTAAATTAAACTTAACGACAAATATTTACGAAGATTGTGCTGACGAAAAAGTAGAAAACTCGTGAAATGAATTACATAAAAATTTCATATATAAAATTTTGTATTTATTACTATCAACAGAAGTGTGAAAACTTATAATTACTATACACGCACGAATTAGTGATAGTTATATAGTATATTATCTTTACTGAAAATAAATTAATAATAGATTTCTACATGAAGTCATAACAAATTATATACTTTGTGACCTTAGATTACTTTTCCTGAAGAATATTTAATTTAAACGAAAGTATTTCTGTCCGAACTTATTAAATTTTTGTTTGTTGAATAAAAAGTCTTATTGTAGATTATAATTTAATATTAATATTATTTAAACGGTCAAACTCCAAAATAGACTCGTATTTTTAACATATATTGAAGAGAAAGCGTCGTTCCTCCGGCAGCTCAGCTCTACGATGATTATAATTTATTCATGGAATTTATTTAATTAGGTAAAACAATGACTTTTCTTTAGTATGATAACAATTTTTCCCATTTTAATCAGTCACAATAACCAAAACTATCATTTAATTTTGAAAACAAATTTATTTAGCAGGAGATTCTGGCAATCAAATACAATTGTTTTTAAACATTTTAATATTTTTATATACAATGGAATTTGTTTAATTAAACAAATGTTGTTTTTTCAATGATTTGGTGTTAAAAATATTGTACATACCCTTATGTAATTTAGTAATATATATAATTTCTAACTTTCTTCATGGATTTTACGTGATTCCAAACTGTGCTGGCCTACACAGAGCATTTATCGAACTTAAGATTCCTAGAAGTTAAATAATTATTTTTCCCATGTGCTGTCCAAGCAAAGTCGGCAACTTACAACCACGAATTGTAAAAAATTTACATTAAAATTCTTATTTCAATCATTCCCGATCTTGTAATTTAGCCATGTCAAAATTTTAAACGTCAAAAGTATCGATAATAATCGTAATGCTCAAATCAACTTATCGAATCTTGTAGAACGAGATGTGATAAGTTTAAGTCCAAATCAACAAATTTTTAAATTGTAAATAAAATTTTATTTTAATCTAAACCTTTGGCTTAGTGTTTAGATATATCTTCACTTTCCTTTCTGAAATTCAAAGTATTATTATTTTTAAAAATAAAAATTCTAAAATCTTTATTTAATTTATTATTTTCCTTTTAGCATACTTCTTATATTATCAAAATATTTATATTATGTTTTAGGTTTAAATGGTGTAGTGATATTTGTTTTAGTATCCCTCTTCGCATTATTTCTATGGTATTCAGGTTAGTTCCTGTGTGCCCGAGATAATTATTGTTTAAGTCATTACAATTTATTTTATGTATTACATTATTTTGGTCTTTAACCGGAATTTTATTTCTAAGTTTAGTTAAATGATTTTTTATCTTGTTTTCTGGTTTGACTCCAAATTTTATTTCCTTAATACTATTATTTTTAAAATCTACTAATTATCTATTATTTAATTTAAGCGTTTTATTATCTATTAGTTTAAGATACGCTTTGCCGACGATATTGTAGTATTATGAGAATCAGAAGAAGACTTGGAAACCATAATAAATGGCATGAACGTATTCCTGGAGAAAGAGTTCAATATGAGGATTAATAGAGGTAATGGAATGTGGTATAGGAAAATAACAAAGGGTGTTAGATTTGGAAGGGATATTTTGATTGAGATTAAGGAATTCTGCTGCATGGGAAGCGTAATAACTAGGGATGGTAGAAGTATAGTAGACATAAAGAGTAGGATAGCATAGCACAGGCAAGGAATGCTTTAGTGAAAAAGAGGAATTGACGTACGGGTAATATAAGTGTGAATATTATCGTTGCTAAAAGTGTTCGTATGGAGCGTGGCGTTATATGGGTACGAAACGTGAACGGTAGGAGTTGGGGAAAGAGAAAGAATAGTAGCCTTTGATTGTGGTGTTATAGGCGAATGCTGAAAATGAGATGGGTGGATAGAATCTCAAACGAGAATGTTCTAAAGAGAATAGGGGAAAAGCGAACAACATGGAGGACTTTGACTATAAGAAGAGATAGATTAACAGGTCACGTTTTAAGGCACGAGCGTCTTGTAAAATTAGCATTAGAAGGGATGTGTGTGGGTTAGAAGACAGGAGAGATGCCAAGGATGGAATTTGCCAAGCAGATTATGAAGGATGTTGGGTGTACTAGTTATAAGGAAATGAAACGTCTTGCGCAAGGTAGGTTAGCATGGAGGGTTGCATCAAACCAGTCTTAGGACTGAATACCACAACACCCTCATCTACCATTTCCTACCTGTATTATTAAGTTTATTTTTATTACCACTATTTTTCATATTCATATAAGAATACCATTAGAATTTTTTGGGGTAAAATTATTTAGTAAAGTATCGTATATAATTGTTCCTTTACGAAAAATTTGGGAATGTTTAAAAAAAATTGTATTTTATTTTGTAGATGACTATGTTAAAGACGAAAGCTCCTGCTAAATAAATTTAAAATCAAAATTAAATGATGGTTTTGGTCCTTGTGACATTAAAAAAGACGATTTTTATTTTTCCTGGGTAAGGAAAAATTAGGGCGCCCGGTATTTTTGGAACAGTTAATAATAATTTGATCATTCAAAAAAACTAGGAAATCAATCAATCCAGGGCGTGGTTGATTTACAATCACCAGATACGGTCAGTCATCAAACACTCAAATAACACTCCTAACATTCATGTTTCTACTCTGTTGCAATACAACTGTGTTTTGTGGCTGGTTTACTAGCCGTGCATAATCTACTTGGCTGCGTGGATTCGCGAGCCACAGCTCACGCTCTTCCTAACGCATTGCGCCGACGATTACTACTTTATTTTCACTCCTGGCTTGCGGCATCTGGCGAAAGTGAGGTCACCTGACCTCAACAACCAACCGCATGTATGCGATTTCCTGCTATGGGTCACCCATTTGCAGCGCCCAGTCACGTGAACACCACATGACTTCTCATTTACGCGCACTTTTGCCGTCTCGCTCGCTGGCCTGTCATTGTTGGCCTTAATCAAGTGATTTTCAACAATGCAGTCTAGCCGTTTTGAAGCAGACATCGCCGCTTTCTTGAACGGAATGTAACTTACATAATAATTGGAACATATTAAATGTTATGTTACCAAACATTTCTTCAAATAAAGCTGTAAGTTTTACTGCGTGATTATGATGGCGTTTATTAAATAAATTGTAATGTGTGTGGAAAGTTTCGGAGATTGTTTATCAATTTATAATTTAAAAATTAACGTAAACGTTTCGAATAACATAAAATTAATGTTCTTTCCAATTTTATTGGTAATGGTTTGTATCATGTCAATTAATTTACAATGAATGCCCATAATGAATAGATGTACAGTATTATTTTAATGAAATAACCATAGTTATTGAGAGCTTTCAATGGACATACACATGAAGTCGCGGTCATTTATTCAACTTACTGACGAGTAATAAATTATGACTGAGAAACTGATGAATAACCTGCTTATCATCACTTTGGTCTTTGCTCTTTAAGCAACCTGTTTCACACAAACGTGCTGCTACGCGACGTAAGCCAGGCGCATCCCTACAGGCACAATCTATTTCTCCATCAAGAATCTTGTCACCTGCGGCTACACTGTAAATTAAAACGAGCTTCATCCTTCAATCTCGCTCGCTCCCTGGGGCCCAACACGTCATTACTATAATAATGATTTTCTCAGCAGCAATCAAACAGACCGAAAATACTAAGCCTGCTACTAAAGTCTCCATGAAAAGAAATACACGTTTTTCCAGTTCTAAGATATTCATTTGTGTGAAGGTCATTCTTATTTCCTCTAAAACAAAATTACAGTCATACTTATGTTTTTATGAAATATAGTTATGAATCATTAGATTGAGTTTCAAGTGCATTTTAATATATTTAAAATTTGAAAAACTGAAATCTATAAAAAATTAAATTGGCAGTATTTAGCACACTGAAATTTTTTTTCACCCAAAATACTTGAAAAAGTGAGAAACGAATACTTGTATTTAAAGGTTTTAGCATGCAGATTATCTACAAAAAGAAAGAAGGTAATGTCTTAAAATTTGTGACGCATAGAATGTTTTTGGTATCAGAAATCGTGAAGCTGAGAAAAAACACATTTTTCAGAATCACAGTAATATTTTACTAAATTAGAATCAAACATATTATTTAAAATTTTCCCGCTGCATATGTTACACCTTTCCTCTTTTGTTTAGTTTTTTTTCAGTTTACTGAATTTATAAGCATATTAATGTGAAAAATTAGAAAATCGTTGTTTTTCATCAGATTTTGGACGAAATGTAAGTCGCCGTGTCCCTTAACAACGTGTGTATAAGTCTGTTTTGTACACACTTTATATTTTTCTTCCTGGGAAAAAAGTTCTTTATGGCATTCACTGAGACACTTAGCTCCCTTAAAATAAATTTTCTATTGTGTTGAAACTAAATTGTCTTCTTTTTATTTACCGAAAAGGAGAATATACCAATTGTAGATTAATTTCCAGCAGTTAGAATATTTTTTGTTTATTTAAATATATCTAAGATATGACCCTTTTCAATTCCCTTCCTATGCTATTAAAGGGGAGTTGCCTGTTTATCAAAAATAGAAACCTAGTCAACTCTTGGTTACCTTGCTTTACCTTCCACACCATTTTTCTCCTATTTCCTTCCTATGCTCAGGATCATCCTCATGTAACCTGTTACCTTTCCCCCGCCCCACCACCATGTTAAAAATTACACTATAACCGCAAAAGAATTTTATAATAGATTTAAATGTTCCTCGAATAATGTAGAGGAAAAATTACGGCTAAAATTGGTCAGAATTAAATATTGTTTATTAATTAAATTATAACACAACGTTTCGTTTCTAAGGTGTGAAAACTATTCCAAAATTAATCCAGAAAGTTGGTCTAATCAAAAATAGCACATATATTTATAACAAACTTGTACGTGAAGCACAAAATGTCTCCGAGGTTTGTTATTACGTCGTTCCTTAAAATTAATTAAAGAATAATTTTTAATTCTGACCAAATTTTGATGCAATTTTTCACTTAACCTCAAATAAACAAATATTAAAGAAGTTCAAAAAGCCGTTTGGATAACAAAATGGTACTCTACAAATTATTCGTAAAGAGTTGTAAAACTCTGTTAATGAGTTGAGCTGAAAGAGTTGGTAGATAGGAAGGACTAAAAAAAATTTCAGGGTCCTATCAAATTCTCCTATTATGTTACAACTACACCCTACTAGAACTTAACTGCCGACTTATTTTCTGTTTCATGTTCAACGGGAACCTACGCACGATCTCCTCATGCTAACTCCGTCGATTGAAGATTGAATTTTATCTTTCCTCTTTTTGTCCTATTTGAGGAATCCTATTTCCTCGACCGAGTACTAATGGAATGAATATAAAATCTAAAACTGAAGTCCGAAATAAAACCGTAGCCACATAGATCCGTTATTTTATTTTAAAACACCCCAAATAAAATAAAAGTAAAGCGGTAGAAAAAAAATCAAGCAGTGAAAACCAAACTATAAAAATTTATTTGTATGGGCCTACATCGTAACTATTAAAAAGCACAGAATATTGATATAAGGAATACAATAGCAAATATATATGAATGTTAAAATAAATAACTTAATAAGTGAGCAATAACATGATTAGGTATATATAATATAAAAAGTGGATAAAAAAATTTCATTTCTTTAATACTGTTGAACTCTTTACTTTCTTTGACATTATTTCAATTTATTTTCCTTTGAAGGTTATTTTCCTGTGTAAGATGAAGATGAGTAACCGAAGTTTGAAGTAGGATGTCTATATCAATAAACCAATGGTGAAGCAAGTGCGGGATTACTTAGGTATAATTTTATGCAAATTATGCAATCATGTGGGACTAATTCGATATACTGTGTAGTTCTTTATGCGAGAGGTAACGGGTATAAGTTTACGAGCAGATCCCTGTGCAGCAGAAGCTTCGACAGGTTGGCAATTCAGTGGAGCGTTACCTTGTTAGTGCTACGGCAGGAACTTAACGCACTGCTGGGTAGATTAGCTCGATACCATCCCCACCGTCTTAGTTAATATACTGTGTTGGCTGGATGAACGCTCACTTAGGGAAGTGCTGTGTCGGCTCCTTGGACAATACGACCGGGCCACTTTCAACCATACTCAGCCTTCATTATAATCCCATTTAATTTGCATCTCGAGGGTCTCATTAGCTATGTTGATTACAATGTGATAGACTACATTAACAGTGATATGGAAGTCTATCGATAAAGTTGATTACAGATTATAACCTTTAAATAACTCACAAATCGTTTAATTAAATATATCTGTATTTTGTAAGCCATTGCACATTAAATATTCCACGTCCAATACCACTTCGTCCTCTCATTAAGTGCACAAAAAAAACATTTTATTGTACAGGTGTTTAATAGTATAAGAAAATTAAATAGAACGTTTACATATCTTGACGAAGACACAGGGGGATATGGGCGCTGCGGGAGTTTACTCGCAGGCGCTTCAGCCCAGAGTGACTGCGGGGCTCACCTGATCCTGTCGGGAATGCCTCGCACTCTCTCTAGTTTTTTTTTATCAAAGTTCTCACATGCCGGGACACCTTTACCTATTTTAGGAGGTATATGTACTGGGGTCAAAGACCTTGGACATATGGCAAGAGTTGTCCGCTAATCCCATTGGATCAGTCGGTCAACTGTCTCCTGAAACTGGTGGAGACACGGAGAAGGTAATGCTGCGACCCCACAACAGACTCGTCTCCCGTCATTCGGAAGGGCGTGAGAATAGTACCCAATGCCTGATCTACCTGATACAGGTTTTCTAGGGCTTTCCCTACATCTCTTGAGGTGAAACACCGGATAGGATCCTTAAACCATAGCCCGGGGGCCCTAGTTAACCCTTGGCTACCTTGCTCTACCTTCCGCATCCCCCCTTTTCAATTCCCTTCCTATGCTATTAAAGGGGAGTTGCCTGTTCAGGATCACCCTCATGTAGCCTGTAAACTAAAAAATGCTTATTTGAGAATTCTATGTCATAAAATTATTTAAAATGAAACGAATGAATTAAACTCAACAAGCACAAAAAAAATTTCAACGCTTGAAAAAAATAAACAGTGCAAATAAAAATAAATTTCCAGAAAAATTAATTTAAAACAGTGGGAAGTTATCTTTCTTTTCCTTAGCTTGAATTTAATTTTAAAGTAATGAACATAAATTAAAATGCTGAATTTTATAACAAAATACGATTAAGAGAACAACAGTTTTAAAATTTGAAAAATAAATCGTTATAAACATTGTTCAATTTTAATGATCATTATGTCAGTTTACAGTAGTTTTAATAAATAACATTATATACATATCATATTTAAATTAATTTTGTTTAATTTTGTAACATTAAATTAATGATCTGCCTCTAATTTATGCCTAGTAATTCTTAATGTTATATTAATAATTTGGATAAATGATAGAACTCAATGATTGAACTTGATCCGGTTGTCAACAGGAATTTTTTTTCAATGTATTCTGCTTAAAAGCTTTACTTGAAATATAAACCAATCTCTCGTTTAAAAAAAAACGAGTAAAGAGATTGTACTGTTTCGCAATCATGAAAGTGCAGGGTTAGATTTCCTTTCCTAGCGTCTCTACGGCTAGAATAATCTACGTTCCTTCCTTCCTTCCCTCGAAACGAAGAGAAATTCTTATCACTTGTTTTCTGTCTTATAACAAGGACCTACTAATTAAAATTTAAGCGCTCAGGTGAAAAATGGGAAAAGTTTCGGTTTCACACAAGTTATGAACTTTGCCTGAATTCGGCGATATGCTGTATAATATGCGAACACGTAATAAAGGTGGATGCTCAATGATTTACAACGTCAAAAAACGGGTTAAAAAATTATAAAACTTGAAAAAGCTTTTCGTGGGCAGCTGTGTTGGACTGAATCCCGACGGTCCGTCACCGTGATCAAGCATATATGGTTTTCTGGCAAATTTGGCTGTATTCAAAATATTATTTTCTAACTATAAAGTGTTCCTTACTGATTATGCGCAATTTGGCCAATGCAACCCTGCGGCACTAACTACTTGAACCAGAAAACTGTTTATAAAGTTATGATTATTATTTGCTTCGGGTTTTGTAAATGGGAAGCCTAAAATGGAAAGGATGTTTCCAACCCATTAATTAGTAGGACACAGAAATGTTGATAAATCCTATTTTTAATTTTTTAGTAGTATAGGCAATGTAAGCTTTCTGTACATTATTTGTATCCAACACTCCTACTTTATCAGATATCAGATATTGGTAATGTATTTATTAGGTCTCAACGTGAATTTGAAATCATTTACAATAGATAAAAAGACGGCCAATAAGTCAGCATATAAATTTATCAGTATATATTCAAAAGCGACGTCTCCTCTCTTTTTGAAACTTCCTAAACATAGTACTATAAGAAATTAAATATGGGTTCTATGTTACAATTTTTTAATTGTTATATAAAAAACATGGTTCAAAATTATTAATCTTACCATTATTCCATGCAACCATAAGTTACGCTGCAATGGTGTATCCCTAAAAACTATGAAAAACTACTTCCAACTCCATTCATCTTTGAAAACACAGCACTCAGAATCAAATTAACGTTTCTTAGATAACATCTTAAGACTATATTGTTTTTTACTCTATGGAGAGTAAAACTAGGAAACCAACAACGGTAAGCCACGGCAGCAGAGGTAACTATTGCGAGGAGACTCCATTGCCAATTTTACTCTTCGCTACAAAGTTGCCAGTAGCCAGTTGCCTCTCACTCTCAGCACAACATACCAGTTAAGTCAGTGGTACAATACGAAAGAGAGGAAAAATGGGGAAATATTTATTTTTCTTACAGCCTGTATTCTTATTTTATTCGTCAGATAATGAATGATGTCTCGTGGGCCGGATAGAACATTTCAGGGGGCCGCATCTGGCCCGCGGGCCGTAGTTTGCTCATCACTGCTCTAGGTAGTTGAGCGCTGATTGGAGTGCTTGGAAATTGGAGATGAGAGAGGAGGTTTCATAGAAGATGGCTATGTTGCCTGCTAGTGTTGGGATGTTGTGGGATATCGTGGGAGAAGATGTTGTATAGGAAGGGGGCATTGACACACCCGCCGCGATTCAGTGTGGCTGGGAGAGGTGGTCATTCATTTTCACAAAGAAGGTTCTGTTAGAGAGGTAGTTTAGGATTATTCTGTAGTGGGTGTCATTTAGGAAGTCTTTAATTTTGGATAGTAGGGAAGGATGGTGAATTTTGTCAGAAACTTTTTCCATGTCAATAAAGATGGTGATGAGGGATTTGCGTTGTTCAAAGGAGTTGTTTATGAGTTTGGAGAGGCGATATATGTGATGGTGGTAGAAGTGGTTTGAGCGACAACCGTATTGTGTGTCTAGAATTAAGAATGAGAGTTGTTTGATTAGGTGTCGGAGTAGTAGTTTTTCGAACAATTAGGATAATGTAAGAAGGAGACTTATTGGACGATAATTTTCTGTATTTGTTTGTTTGGTTTAGGTATCATTATTATGGTTTTAGTGTTAATAAATTATTATCTGGAAGGTATAAAATTAAATGGATACTCGACTATTTTTTTATGTTGAAAAGCAAACTATGATAACTCAGGTCTGGTTTTTCATACTGAGTCGTGACATCTGCTCTGTTCCTCTTGAAGATAAACCACGGGTTTCTCTCAAAAGGTTTAGTACCCTGTTATTAAATTTAATATCCATTAAAATTCTCTTGCAAAAACTTTTTCAGCTCATCACGGGTGTGTTCTCTTTGTTCTCATTCATTAGTCACAAAAAAGAGATTTTTCTGTTTTACGTACATTATATTAAAAAAGGCCATCCTTAAGTACGGGACTCACAAATGATGTTTAAAATTAAAATCAACGACATTCCACGTTGAGAGCCATTGATTATTTTGATAAATTGAAAGTAGGTGAGATTATTATAAAAAATAAGTTATCAATATGATAAAATGTTTAATGTTAAAAACTTACAAATAATGGATTTTATAAATGTTAATGTTTTAAATATATAATTTTTTATAGATGAATATGATAAAATATTTGAACAAAAGCTACTTGGTTTACAATTTAAAAAGTGTTTAAATTATATTTTGTGCCTAATTAAACCTGTTCTTTAAAAATACATAAATAAATTTCAAAATAGCATATAAAATTATAATAATTAACGAATTAATACATGTTATGCCTCACAACTGTTTATTTCATTTTAATATTAGTACAAACAGTTCTGTTAGAGGTTCAGAAGTATATATTTACGATGTGACAGTATTAAATTCATACCACGATTTAAACAATACCAAAATTTTATTCTAAAAACGAGAGGAATGTATACGTACAACACGGAGATATTATTATACCGTTTTACGTTTAACATTTAAATGTTTCTCCTACTGTTTTACGTATCAACACAGTCTTCATGTTTGATTGACAGTGTTCTAGAGTAATACCTTTGAGGAGACAAAGGTTATTTGTGGAGTGGTGAAGGAGTAATTAGCACAGCCCACGAGTGCGATAAATTGCTAAATGAATTTAGAAACAGGTCTTCGTGAAGTAAAGGGATTTATTTGTCGTCCTCAAAGACGGTTATGTGGTTATATAGAAGGGCACAAATTTATATTACTTTTATTAATATTTATTGCGTCAAAGTATTTTAAAATTAAGAAAAAATCCCTTGACTTCAATTTTTTTTGTATACAAAAATCATAATTTTCTTAATTTTCGGGAAAATAAAACAAACATCTCAAAACTTGACTATAAAATTCGAGGAAACATAAAAATTAATAATAGCAAGATAACCGAATTTATTGGATTAATACAACATGTTTTTAATACTCAAACTTATGGAATATTACGGTCAAAATAGACGCACAAATTTATATAAAAATTATTAATGGAAAGACGTTTTTTCAGACCAACGGCAGACCTCACTTAATAAAGAATTCAACTTGAGAAATTACAAGGTTAATATAACGTTATGGATACGACTTACAGAATTTGTATAATTATGGGCATTTAAAGTAAAATTGCCGACCTCCTGTGGTGTAGTGGCTAGCCTCTAGTTGCTGCCTCACAACCCAGAGGTTCCGGGTTCTAATCCTGGCATGGGCTTGGATGTTTGTGTCGTCATGGCCGCGGAGATCGGGATTAAGACTGTTGGAGGATTAATACATTGACCACGTGTCACTCCAAATTCAGAATGTGTCATGCTAGATGTCAGTCCGCAGTCAAACCGGAAGACCCAGGCCCGCAACGGGCTGTAAAGCCAAGGAGGAAGGAAAGTAAAATTATTGGAATTTATATTAATCATTTCAATTACTAGTTTCAAACGACGGTCAGGGAAATATAAACGGGAAATTGTTTGTCAAGTCTTGTGTAACGATTGAGGGGGGGTATTATTTTTAATGAATGTACAGTAGGATATAATGTATACATTTATTCATATAAAAACATAAAATTTTAAATGGGATCCTGCGCGAAGATTACTAATTTATAATAAATAAGTAAATTAAAGGGGATGATTTAAAAATTCTCAGGGTTAGTTATTGTTTCGATAACCAAGTGTAGCAGATATTCCGTTCACTGGACGAACCTGTATGCTTTTATGTGCGTATCAGTGCAGATTATCATGCAACTGGATTTTCTTCTTCCCTCAAACCTTGGGTTGAGCCTGAAACTGTCGGTAAATAATGGTATGAAGTCATGCTGCCGGAATCGAGGAAAACTAGCTTTCCTCCTTCTTCCCTCGTTGTTTTTCCTCGTCGTTAACACCTTACTGTTCCGTGCTTCCTCGAATGACTCACCTCAACTGTTCCATTGCTTCCTCAGCGTGTCAATGTATACTATACTTCTCCGCTGCTGACTGATCAAAACATACTATACTTCTCCCCTGCTTCCTCGACTGATCAGTCCATACTTTATACTTTCCATATTTCCGGGTTTCACCTTAGTAGCTAAACTCCGTACATGCCCCCTCACAAGGGTTAACGCTATCTCACGTGACATTTTTCTGCCAACCATCATGAGCTCTCCGTCAAGCGTGCGATATTTTTCATGACGCATGTAACAGTGTCCCTAGGAATTTCAGAAGGTGAACGATCTCTCAGCTAAAAACAAGAATACCGTTAAAACCCCAAAGTCAGATTTGTCTCCGAGTCGCAAGCCCGGCAACGGGAAAACCCATTTTTCCAGGCCAGCGAGATGTTCTTATGAAATTTTATCTAATTTAAAATTCCATAAATTGGAATTAATATTGGGGACGGTCCTACTGCGTTACACTAGTAGTAGAGAAAGATGGCTCGGCCGCTTTGCCACGAATTCCGCGTCGTTGGTTTCATTCCACTCCCTGCCAATTTTCGTCTCATTCAGTCGTTACTGGAGCAATGAGTGAGCTAAAAGTTCCTGCTTCCGGTGCGCAACGGATTATTATGACGTTTTAAACGAGAGAGTGAGGGAGACCTTCAGAAATTTTAACTCGATTACGGGCACAATTTGGGGATGAGACTCTCTCCAAAACCCGCGTGTACGAGTGGCACAACAGTTTTTTTGAAGGTAGGGAAATGGTGGAAAATCAGTCAGCATCGACATCCTCGAACTTCCTCCACAGAAAATAACATCCGTGCAGTAAGTGAGGTTTTGGCCTCACTGTTGACGAAATTGATTCTTCAGTTGGTCTAAGTCAAGGGAGTGCACATTCGATCATTGGAAAGGAGCTCGGCTTCATAAAGACCTCAGCAAGGTGGGTTCCTTGACTCCTTTCTCCTGATCAGAAAAACACCCGTTGGGAGATTTGCCGTAGGCATTAGGTCCGTTATGCTGACGAAGGAGAAGACTTTGATGAGACTTGGGTTCGTCACTATACGCCTCAATGGAAACAGTCGAGCAGCAAAGAATGGCGACTAAGACACGAGGCTTCGCCAATACAGGCCAAAACGCGATTGGCTGCAGAGAAAATGTTTTGGGATTTCAAAGGAATTATTTTGGTTGACTTTTCCCACGATCGCGTAAAAGTGAACTCAATATTACCGCCAATTCCTAGGCAAAACAAATGCTGCATATCAAAGCAAAAGGCTGCGATTTCCAATCTGAAGCATCATCCTTATTCATAGGCTTCCCAGACGTCCCGTTTTGACCAGGACAGTCCCGGTTTGAAGGTATAGTTCTGGCGTCCCAGCCCATTTGTCATTTGTCCCGGTTATTCGATGGAAATTGCTGAATAGGTTATTGGATGAAAAGTGCCTAATATACACGACACACGTAGTACAAATAGATAGCCCGGAAAATAAAAATATCGCGCGCGACTCTGTTTTTTTATCACTGATAGTTGAGAGCATGGTGTACTTATACCACGGTTGTGAGCGAGATGACACCGGCACCGATAGTATAGTCAGTTAGTTAATTATTTAGTCTTGTAGAGTAAAATCGAGTTCTAAAGTGAATTTTTTGCAATTACATTATAAAATATAAGTAAATATTAAAAAATAAATATTAATTCAAAACAATAATATTAAGCTCCTAAAATGCCAAAAAAAGAAAGTAAATATTTACAGACGAATTAAAAGAAGGTTATCCATTTTTGAAAAAAGTTTATGAACATATTGTCAAATTAAAATATGAACAGTGCTCATCAGAATTTTCGGTGGCTCATGGCGGTCGATCAGATATAAAAAATGATTTAAAATGCGATAAGCATAAGGCTAGTTTAATAGCGGCAGGTAATTCGTCTAAAATATCATTACTTTTCAGCAATTCGAATTCAAGAGATAGCGAATTTTTAATAGTTGCTAAAGAAGCAACGTTTGCCTTTCATGTTGCTATGCATAACTTATGTCTGCCGATTGTTCATCTAAATTGATATCAAAGCTTTTTGAAGAAAACTTTAGACTGGTCCGAACGAAATGTGAAGCAGTCATTGTTAATGTAACAGAACCTATGCTATGTCATAAATATTGTGAATATTTAAACAATATAAATTTCGTGACAATATCGACTGATTCTTCGAACAGGAAATAAATAAAACCTATACCATGAACTGTGCGGTATTTTATATCTGATTGTGGAGTAAATGTTAAACTTTTAGAGTTTCAATCAGTACCCGGTGAAACTGCAGCAATACTGACAGATCCTTTAAATATAGTTATGACAACAAATGATTTATCTGACAAAATTGTTGAATTTTGTGGATGTAACAGCAATACTAATGTCGGAGGTGTCAAAAGTAAAGGGAAAAGAATATGTACAGTTTACTGAAGAAGAAACTAGGAAAAAATATTGTAGGTATTGGCTGTGGTGCTCACCACCAACACAGCTGTTTCCAAACGGTGGTTTGTGTTCAATCCACTGAAATAGAAGCTTGTATGGTCAAAATATGCTATGGGAAAACATTTTTGGTGGAGCAGAATTTTTTACTTGCATTAACAATAATCAATTAATTTAGATGAACTATTTGATGAAGTTGTGGTTGTTAAGTCTATGCCATTTGGAAAAATTCAAGTTGTGAAGAGAAATGGGATAAACTATTTACTCATTTTAAAGAAAAGAACATTTCATTGCCTACTCTTGCTCAAATTACAGAATATGTTTTCTGGCTACCAGAATAATAAGGAATAATATATGGTCTGAAGAAAAGGGCAAACTGACTGAATCAACAGTAAAATCTATTACGCTGAAAAGTCAATATTGTACTAATTTGTAGTGAGTTTTTCGACTAGATTAAAAACAATACGGACCTTTTAAAACAAGTTCACAGTAGTGATAAATATCATCAATAAAACGTTTTGATGAATTAACACTCACTTGAAGATGTTGTGGGCTAACGATCAAAAACATGCCTTGAGTGTTTTTCAATTTATTCTTTCTCCGCATATGCGTAATTATGGTTTGGATTATGTAATTAATGTCTGTTTGCACTATTATATATTAATACTTACATAAGTATATTGTCCTTTTTTATATTTGCTATTATATCCGAATGTGATTTATAATTTGACTCGAAATAAAATAATCAGTTTATGTACATTTTGTAACAAAAACATCCTCCTCCTCAACTATCGTTATTTTTAACTCCTCCTTCCCAGACGCCGGTGTTATGAGTTATGAACAAATTCTCAAATCTGTCCCGGTTTGAAAATAATTATGGTAAGACTACTTATTCACGAAAATACAAGGCCCCACACGGCGTGCATAATTCAGAAAAAATAAAAGTAAATTAATCGGGTTCGTCCAGAACATCCACCATACAACCCATCGTGTCTCTACCATCTGTTTGGAGCGTTGAAGGAAGCTCTAGGAGGTCAAAGGTTCAGTAGCGATAAAGAAGTTGAAATCTTTGTGCACAATTGGTTGAAGACTCAACCTTCAACGTTTTACGATGACGGAATCAAGAAGCTTCCAAATCACTGGAAAAAATTGTTTCAGTACAGAAAAACTATGTAGAAAAATAACAAAAATGGTTTGAAATTCTATCGTTATCAGAAAAATTATTAAAAAGAAATTCCCGTTTATATTTAATGACTCTCGTATACCTTCAGTTTTGACTTTATAGCATTCAAAACAGTGGATAAAAGATGGTGGATGTTTTGAGATGTTATTACTTTTATATTTCGGGTGCTTTAATTGCTCTTTCAACCTAGTATTCAAGGCTCGTTTAGTTTGACCAATGTATATGGCATTGAAATCATGACAGAGATTGGTATAGAACACAATGTTTATAACGATGATCTACTGGAACTTTTTGCTGATTTTAATCAAATTGGATAAGGCGTTGATGACTCAAAACACTACGAAATATTTTTTTTTCAGAAAGATGGTGAGTTTTGAATGTAGCGGTTCATCAAACGACAAGTACAATAATTTAAATTTAAATATCCAAAGGGTTACAAATGCTTTGTGCAATATCAACGAAGCTATATTTACTTTGTATTTTTTTTGGTCCTGTATTGCCTGTGAATTCGAGACATGTTAAACGTCGTTTAATTCTTTTTAATTAACTGATGAGATCTGCTGTCTAGATGAAAAACACTTCAGGATTGTTAAATTTAATATACTTTTGTTTGTCTTTAGACTGTATTAGACACTAGAAATATTCAAGACAATCCACTTCACTGAAATTAAATGTTCTTCCAAATTAATGTTCATAATTTTATTCGTCTAATCAGCCTTCAAAATGGTATAAAACAACATTTTAAACACGACAATTATATTCATGTAAGACTCCGCTTATTAAATGTTACTCTATACTTCTAAATTGTATTTTTATCATTAAATTTTCTAAACAATCTTGTGGGTACATTTATATAAATAATCTCGTAGATTATGCGCTTTTTATCTTCAATTCTTAAGAACCATGCACCAAAAATATTAAACCTAGTCAATTGATGTACCGCAACGGAATGCGTTGTTGATATTAAATCAAGATGTTTTCGTTACATATATTTTATAACTGATTTTTAAATTTGATTTAATGTATATTTTCTCAAATTTGTTAACAGTATCTTAAATAAATCTTGGTATTTGTCTTTGTTTTCTTTATATTTTCTTCCAACTTGAGAATGAATATTTTGCTTCCCATACCATTTTCTCATTATGAATATTTAAAATATGAAATCGAACGTCGTAACTAATTATTAAAACCTACTTTTATTTATTTATTTTAATGCTTTATCTGATTTAATTGAAAATATTTTATATGTGTATAAGAATAACGTGATTTAAATTAGAACTGAGGGTATTATATGAGTCAGAGAAATGCAAAAGAATTTAGAAAGATAAAGGTTTCTCGAATTGAACTTGTATACGGCTTTGTTTCGAAGGATGAAATCTGGGATAGAATTACTTAATTTTGAACTGATTAAAAAATAAAATGAAAATACACTTTTAAAAGTCTGTAGAGGGAAAGATATTAATTACTGCGCCTATTAAGCGTGCGCCATTAGCCTGATGAGACTTTAGGTTAATTACTTCTCAGTTACAGGACTAACCATTTTGTGAGTTAAGCGTGGGATGTGACACAAAGTTAAAGATAAGTGGGGAGAGGACTGGAGGGAGTGTATTCTGGCGCCACTCTGTTTATCTGTAGATCATTAGACAGTCATATTTCGAAACCTTAAGACTCTTGCTTCTGGAAGATGTAATAAACTTAATTAAGTAAGATTATGGCTGATTATATAGTCTTCACCAGCCCTTGAGAGGAGAACCACGGTCCAGAAAACATTTTTAATAAAACCGTGCCATTAAACTGAATGTAATTACTTTACCCTTGAAAATTGCACTGCGTCAAATCCATATTTGTTTGTTTAATGAAACCAATATTATTTAATTAGTCAAATTTAACTATCCGAAATAGGATTAAGGTTTTGTGTGAATCATTTGCCTATGTTTCTCAGACAGATAATTTATTTTTAATTATTAAATACATTATTATAATTAACTGAAGTAGACAAAAATATTAGGATTTCAAGGTTGTAATAATTTTTTATCTCCCAGCTATATAGTTTACTTATTCTATCTTTTAAGGTCGGTTTTGGCTCCCAATAAGAAGGATGAAGACAAAAGGAAATTACCAATTCTTTCCTTCAATCTCTCCACGAAATTAATATAATAAGAAAAAAATAGTAAAGCAGATCTCATAGATGAGGTAGGGAGGCGCTGCGGGAGTTTCTCATAGACGCTTCAGCCCAGAATGACTGCGGGGCTTACCTGATCATGTCGGGGATGCCTCGCACTCTCTCTGGGTATTTTTTATCAAAGTTCTCATATGCCGAGACACCTTCACCTATTTTAGGAGGTATATGTACTGGGGTCAAAGACCTTGGGCATATGGCAAGAGTTGTCCGCTGATCCCATTGGATCAGTCGGCCAATTGCCTCCTGAAATTGGTGGAGACACGGAGAAGGGAATGCTGCGTCCTCACAGCAAACTCGTCTCCCGTCATTCGGAAGGGCGTGAGAATAGTACCCAATGCCCGACCTACCTGATGCAGGTTTTCTAGGGTTTTCCCTGCATCTCTTTAGGTGAAACACTGGGTAGGATCCTTAAACCATAGCCCGGGGGCCCTAGTTAACCCTTGGCTACCTTGCTCTACCTTCCACATCCCCCCTTTTCAAGTCCCTTCCTATGCTATTAAAGGGGAGTTGCCTGTTTCAGGATCACCCTCATGTAACCTGTTACCCCCCCCCCCAAAAAAAACAGATCTCATAGAGACTTGTCTATGCGAGTTTTCTTTCGCCAGTATTTCTCCCCAGAGTGACTGCGGGGCTCAACTGAATATGTCGGGAATGCCTCGTAATCTCTCTGGTTTTTATCAAATTTCTCACATGCAAAGACACGTTCACCTATTTTAGGAGGTATATGTACTGGGGTCGAAGGCCTTGGGCTTACGGTTAGAGCTGTCATCCGATTGGATTGGTTCACTCGGCCAACTGACTCCTAAAACTGGTCGAGACACGGAGAAGGGAATGCTGCGACCCCACAACAAACTCATCCCCGGAAGAACGTGAGAACAATACCCAATAGCCCGACCTACTGGATTTAGGTTTTCTAGGTTTTTTCCTTGCATCTCTTTAGGTAGGATCCTTAAACTAAAGGCCGGGGCCCTAGTCAACCATTGGCTACCTTGCTCTGCCTTCCACATCCCTCCTTTCCAATTCCCTTCCTATGCTATCAAAGAGAAATTGCCTGTTTCAGGACAACCCTACGTAGCCTGTTAACCATAAATAGACACATGAAACGCCGATGACGTCATAATACATCCCGCATCCGAAAATAAAATTTCTAATCTTTTTCTCCGGGTTAATACTAAGCTTTTTCTTGCAACCAAATAACTACTATACTACCAAATGATTAAGTTTACATGAATTTTCACAAATATATTAAACAGGTTTGAATGAACTAACAAAAATGGACACACTATACAAATCAAACGTTAATATCAACTGTTATAGGCTTCCAAACCAAAGTATTTCCATCAATTTCTGCCGATTAAGATTCGTCTCTCTCCATAAACTAAAGGGAGCAGTTCTTAGAATCAGTGAAGTGCTAAATTACTTCCTAATCAAAACATTCAAATAGTGAAGTGAAGTGCAGTGAAGTTATTTCTGTGTGACTCCTGATTTCTCTTTTCTTTTTCAGGTCAAAATCTCGTAAGACAGCTTCATTCATGTTTTGTGATTGTATTAAGTGTTTCACAGAGACTCTTAATAGTTTATTTCTTTGTATTATTTTTGTATATATGTTCTGTGTTTTACAAGGTCCAAATGTTTAGGTATTCATATCCGTTTTGATGTAAGTATGGTTTGAAAGATTTTTGAAAAGAGGCATCATGTACATAGCCACTCCAAATTAGTTTATTTCTTTGTGTTAAATTCTCAGTTCCAGTAGTTTTTATATTTAAATATTATGTCTGTAAACGTAACAATGGGGATAAGTCATGTGGCAGGAGAAAGGTCATACGCTTTTGAGATGGATGGCAATGCCCACTTAGATTGTGACGTCAGAGTGCCACCATGGTATCGCATCACTATGATGTAACAATTACATTCTGTAATGAATGTATGTAGCGATCGACATATATTTTGTCACTGGGTGAAGCATTCCCCAGTACAAGTAAACACTAAGGCGCCAGAGAGGCGAGACACCGGGTTTCAGATCGTGACTTGGTTACTTAAAAATCTGCTACCTGAGTCCAGTTCTTCGAACCCGGGATTTTTAGAAGGCCAGAAATTAGGGAGAGAAACCGTGAGCAAAGCTGAATTTTGATCGGAGCCTGAGGATGTGGTCCGCCATGTATCTAATGGTAGGGTGAATGTAGGGGATGACCTGCGAGGATGATGGAGAGTAATTTGGGTAGTATGGCATGGAGAGTTGTGAAAGGAAGACTTCTGGAGGGTGCGTGGTGTTTGATCAACAGCAAGGCAGCTGGGCATGGAGAATTGAACAAGTAGGTTGTCAGGAGCGTGTCGTGGTAGTTGAGCCACGACACTAGAGAAATTAGTCAGTCAGGAACGAGCTTTGAAGAAATCAGGCGGAGAGAAAACGAAAAATCTTGCTGGCGGAATAGAAGGAAGACCAACTAACGAGGTGGAGTCCTGTCCAAATAATTTCCCAGAGCCCAGGAACGAGCTCCAGAGGCGACTAGAATTCGTGGAAGACGGACCTCAAGATACCAGCTTGGGCAACGGACGAAGCTGTTTACGATCCACAATAAATCCCAGATGTGTTAGTACCAATATCAAAAAGTGCGTGACAATTTTCTTTCTGCACGATAAGCCCACAAAAAATGACCCTTAAGTAGATTCTGTCTTACTAAATGCAATTGAGCTAGCCGTGGTAATTTTTTAATTTGTACCTAAAATTTAGTAATTATTGTTGTTTTCTTATGTTTTTGGTAAATATATTTAATTTGTATTTACTTACCCTACCCAATAATTTATTTTGATTTAAATTAAAAACTAACCTCCAAGTTCATTAAAACACTTCTTCGCCAAAGGGGATATCATTTCTTCCTCCGTATTAAGCAAACATGTGTTTCCTTTATAGTCTTACTACATGGAGAAAAAGGGGTTATCAAGTAATCTGCGTAGGCGTAAAAGTTTCAATGGCTATAACTACCATTTAATTTGTATAAACGTATATTATTATTACGATAGTTATTTTTAAAATAGCTTCCATTTTAATATATTGTTGATTCTTGTGATTTTGGACATGTACTATCACGTTATCCATTCATTAGAAAACCAGACACAGCTGTAAAAGTTCTTCACTTTGCGGTTTTTTGTTAGTGTTTAGAAATATTAGAAACAATTGAACGAAGTCAGATCAGTGGTTTGTTTTCTTGAACGAAGAGATTGTTACGAAAGCAAAAACTCATCGTAAATTGTGTGAAGCCTACCAGAAAATAATAGTGTGTGACGGAATGGTGAGGAAATGGAATAAACAGCTAAATAAAGGTCGCGAAAAATCTGCTCGCAGCATGGGTCAGACAAGGTGTTTTGTTGGTTGAATTATTTGTCCAGGACGGTCAACAAAGACGTTTATTGTGAGACACAACGAAAGCACCGTCGTCTTATACGGAATGCTTTCAAATGGAATCATTTTGATTCATGACAACGACTGTACACACACCGTCAGACAAACTGAATTTATGATCGCATCATACAGTCTTGATTTTTCGACAGTCAAAATTGTGATCAATAAGTTTAGTCTAACCTAGGTCCTAGTTATGCGCTGAAGAACGTAACTCGTCAGAGACCGTATTATTGGTAATTACATACTGTGTGTTATCGGCGTTGTAGTAATATAATAGTTTTCGCGACTATTCCTCGTTTATTGGGATGAACTGTGAATATTTATGAATAATTACTTGAACGAATAAGTTGCGCGTTCTATATGTAATAGGATTCCCTGAGAGTACTCAATTTTCCAAACCATTAATAAGGAATACTTAATTATATCGCTACTATTTTTCAGTAAAAATCTAGAGACTAAATTCTAATAAATGAAGTATATAGACTATCCACCTGTTCAAGCTGAACAACACAATCTTATATGTTAACAGTTATGAGTTTGAGTATTTGGTAGAGATAATCATAACGCGTTTTAATACTGTCTTCTTTCAAGTTAAGTAAACTGAGGAAGAAATGGGAGAAAACAAAGGAAAACCCAGAAATATGAAGCTAAATTCAGGCCTAATCTTAACTATGGCACAGACGAAAAAAAAACAATGCGCAGTCTTTCCATTATATTATAGTCTGTACAAATTGGCGACTGACGCTATAAAATTATATGATGAATTTCGTATACACACACGAACGTATATCTATCAGTTTGGAAGTTACAATACGATTGTATATATGCGTTATTCACGTGTAAAAAAAATTTGCACGAGTAAATAAAGTTTATGTGGTTTAGTTTCTTCAAGGAATTTATTAAATTTTTGTTTAAAGACTGGTAATAAATTTATTATGATACTAATTTTTACTTTATTTATATCAGTCACTTTAATAAAAAATGGTATAAGAAACCAATGACAGCAGATACACTAATTAATTATTTCTCAAACAATCCATTCTCTCATAAAAGGAATGTTGCTAATAATATAATACATAGAGCTTTAAAATTAACAGATACGGTATTCATAAAGAAATTAAAACAATTATATATGAGATACTAATTAATAATTTTTACCTCAAAGAATTGATACATAATTTATGGTATTTTAATATAAACAAGAAAAATAATGGTAATAAAAATAAAACAAATAATAATACATATAAGGAAGTAGTAATTAATGAACAACTTACTAAACATACTAATAACCTCAAAAATAAACAGAAGAACACTCATTTTTTTAAACCAATAGATAGTAAAACACCTAAATCAAATAATAAAGATGATAATGACAAGAAAAAATCAATAACACACATAAGAATACAAGGTATTGCTCCTTAACACATATTGATACATTAACACCAAAAATAATGGTATTAATGAAATAAAATTTGGAATAAAGCCTGAAAACAAGATAAAAAATTATTTACTAAACTTAATCATAAAATTCCGATAAAAGAACAAAATAATGTAATATATAAAATTAATTGTAATGGTTGTAATAAAAATTATATTGGACACACATAAACGAACCTAAATACTAGAATATATTACCATAAAAATAATTCTAAGAGCAAAACCAAAACAAATACAGCCTTGTCACTACACCATTTAAACATAAAATGGATTATGATAATGTAGAAATTATATATAAAGAAAGTAATAGAATTATAAGAAAGATTTTAGAATCTATTTACATTTTAAAAAACAATAATAATATGTATTCTATAAAGGAAAGTGAAGAAATATCCAAACACTACACCAAAGTTTTTAGAGTAAAAACTGAATTTTAGTTAAGTTTGGACTTACACTTATCGAATCTCGTTCCACAAGATTCCATAAGTCGTTTTAAATATTACGATTATTATGGACACTTTGACATTTCAATTTGACGTGGCTAAGGTTTAGGACTCATTGAGAAAATTTTTCAATGTAAAATTTTCGATGATATATAGATGTATGTTGCCGTTTGTGCTTGATGAGCACATCAGCATGATCTTCTGGAACTCCGAAGTTCGTAATATGCTCTGTGTGAGCCAGCACAGTCTGGATTGGAGAAAATTAGAAATTTTATTTGCTTTCGAAATACATGAAGGTATGTATAATATTTTTAAACATTATATCATGGAAAAAACAAATGTCCTATATCATAGTTTTAAACAAATTTCCATATATATATATATATATATATATATATATATAAATTATAATGTTTCAAATATTGTATTTTATTTTGTAGATGAATATGGCAATAGCCGAAAGCTTCTTCCTAATAAAGTTTGGAAACAAAATTGAAATATACTTTTGGTGTATTGAAGTGACAGATGTAAAGAAAGGAAAAAATTATTCTCACAACAAGTTAATTTGGTTTATGATCTCCAAAAGTAAATGATAGCAGGCTGGCAAGTAAATTAATATTTTTAGGCACTTCGTGTACATATTTTCCAGAATGTATTTGTAGCATATAATTGTGATAAATATTTATTTGTTTTCGCATATCATGATTACATGTAAATGAACAGCAATGAGTTTATGTGGCAATCGCCACTTTATTTCGTCACTGGGTGAAGAATTTGCCATACTGGAGACACTCAGTACAAGTAAACCCCAAGGCGACAAAGAGGCGAGGCATCGGAATACCGAACGTGCCGACTTAAAAATCCTATACCTGAGTCCAGTTTATTGACCCCGGGAATTTTGGAAGGCGCGTCTCGTTCGAGAAATTAGGGAGAGAAACCGTGGGCCAAGCTGGATTTTAATTGGAGGCTGAGGGTCAGGTGGTCCGCCATGCATCTCATGGTGTGGTGAATGAACGGGATGGCCTGCCAAGATGAATGGGAGAAATTTAAGCAGTTGGGCATGGAGAGTTGAAGAAGGAAGAAGTCTGGAGGGTGCGTGGTGTTTGATCCACGGCTCGGCAGTCGGACTTGAACATATGAAGGGGGAACAAGTTGATCAGTCGGGAATGAAACTTGGTCGTAGGAAGGTGGAGATGAGATGGTAGATAGAGTTTGGAGTTTGGCGATGAACTTCAGAAATTAGGAAGAAATAACTTGAGAGTGAGAGAAGTTTGCAATATAATTTGGGGGCAGACTGAAAAGAGGATAGACGTCAGCGAGCAAAAGGAGTCCCGTCTACGTAATCCGGCTCCAGACTTCCTAGAAAAAATACCAGGTACCGAAAGCAGAATTAATCACTGGAACGAGTCGCCTGACGTACGCGGAAGCAGCCTGAATTACAAAACGGGAGGTGGAAAAGCCGTTTCACAAAGGAAAAACAGGTTCGTGTCTGTGCCACTGTGTGAAATGTGTCATGACAGTGGTTCTGCTGCAAGACTCCCAACAAAATGATCCTTATGAAATTTATTATAAGCTTAAGTAGTCGTGGTAAATTTTTTAATTGGACCCTAATTTTTGTAATTATAGTTATTTTCTTTTGTTTTCTGTGAATAAATGTAGTTTGTTTTTTTATTTAATCCAACCCCATAATTTATTTTGCTTTAATTTAAAATCCAACCACCTTGTTCATTATAGTACATAATATTTTTCATATTTTGCCACTAAATCAGAATTGTCAGGAAAATGGATTATTACATTCGTCATATTATTAAAATGCCATAAAGGTCCAGAAGAAAAGATTTTCCGAAGCATTATTGTGAAGATCGGTCGGTTTCGAGGGAACCAAAAAAAGTTTTCGATCTGTAGGAAGTAAAAACATGACCACGGAATGAGTAAAATGTAGGAAATGTGTGACATGAATAGGATTGTTATTATTTATATACCTAGAGTTGGAACCTGATCTGTTGTAGTCACTGACAGGTGTAGTAGAAGAGTTGTGTAAGGCAAAGAATAGTAATCTGAGTCGAATTACTATTATTTCCGTAGTTGATATCTGGTTGACTTGAGGGATTACGCATGAGAGTAGAACTTTAGATATCACATTCTACTTGACCCAGTTGACTTAGCTACGAGTCCTAATAGTACGAGGTAACTTTGGAGTTACCCTGAGTTTATGTTTGTGTCTCCAAGTTGGAACGTGCAGTCGCATGTGAATGGCGTTGGCATTTCGCGTGTTGCAAGATGTCTTGGCTGGACTGGAAAATACGCTATGAATCCGAGCGAACTTTGTAGCACAAGCTCCTTGCATACTAATAACGGAGGAATACTTTCGGCATCAGGTTTAGTTTTCTTACTATTAAAAGTAATGTTTTGTCAATGCATCTGTATATTATACAACTCCGAAAATTATTTTCACTGTTAAACAATATCAAATAAGCTACTTGAAATTAATTAATTTTGTCGATTAATAAACCAAAACCCAAGAAAGATTGAAGCTTTGGAGATTCAGTGTTCGTCTGTATTGCGTAAACATTAATTTTCCAACCCAAATTTCGCACCATAACGCTATACGCAATACGATACACCAAAAAAAAGATTGTCGATAAATTCGTCCTTTTTCTCATGTATTGATTTCTTTAAATTTTGTTTATGGCCGCATCAACTGCAAGGTCATTGGTGATTTTTGCACGATTAGGGTAACTTATATAAATGTAGGGGTATCGTTATAAGGTTTCTCAAACAACACAATCATCCAAGCCTATGCCAGGATTCGAACCCGGGACCCCTGTGGTGCGAAGCAGCCTCACTAGCCAATCCACCACATAATGATCGATATATTTTACCTTTAGTAGCATTCAGTATTCAAAACATCCCATTTGTAAGGCAGCCGAATCTGTCTGGAATAAACGCAATAATAATCAAGTAAAACGTCACACATCGAGGTGACGGTAGCAGTTTGAAAGTCGGTTTAAATTTCTAGGATGGGCTTGCATAAATTCAGTTTGAACTAGATTCTCACCATCTCTCAGATTGCAGATGACTCTCCACCACCGTGCGTTACCGATGCAAAACAGTAGTCTGCGGAATGGTAAATCAGTCAAAGTTTTATTTCCTTCGAGAAAGATGGCTTGACTCTGGACCCCTACAATTTAGTCTTCTTTTACGTTTATTATTAAACTTATTGGAAATTTTCTAGTTCTTCTAGTCCAAAGATATCAAGAATTCTCTTTACCCAATCTTTTCTATTTCATTTACTAAATTCCCTTTCTTTAAATTACTAAAGTAGATTCAGCAATTGAATTTCCTTTGGAAATTCTCATCCAGCCTGATTATATCCATACCTTAACAGAAATTTCAAAATATTAACATCCTACTACTTTTGATTTCTCGAAGTTTTAGCTACGCTCATCATACTACTTCATAATCATTACAATATTTTAATGATTTAAAATTTTCAAATTTATTTAGTAAAAAGGTTTTGTTGAGTATATTTCTTTAAAATAAAAAAATATATATTTAATTTAATTAAAAACTCAAAACTAATCGCTATATCGATGAACATGAAAAATATAAGTATTACTTATAGCTCTAGTGATTATTTGATATCAAATATTTTGATTGTTTACCTTCGCTGTATTTTTAAGTCCTTCCCTGGTTATGAGTGTTCCAGTTGCCCAATGATGAACATTAAACTAAGGTACAGTTAAAAAGTAATTGTATGTGTCGTTATAATTAACTGGAACAGGATTTTTTTTAAATTTATGTTATAACTCCTTTCTAAATAGGTGAAAGTAAGTTGGTTTGAAGTTGTTATAAAATTAGGTAAATTAAGTCTAAATTATTAATTTTAAGTAAAAACGTATGACGTTTATATTAAGTTTGGTATGTGGTTGTTATATTTGGATGAATTCCGAGACTGAGTAATTGTTTTTCCGTTAAGGGATATGTGAGGTTACTCTGTATGATTTACGTTTAATGTGTGCAATTATTCGTGAACTCAAACAGGTGGATATTTGTCCATTAAATGAGACGACCATTGTTATATACTACTTGTCACAGACGCCATATAATGATAATGACATTAATGCTAGGAAGAGTAGAAGATAATGAAGGTTGAAATGTGAGCTGAAGATGTAATGTTTGCCAACAAGGAAAAACATTAGATCAGGTATTATTTTCAGAGGAGTGTTTTACGTGTTCTTATAAGCTCTATTTGCAACGTAAGCAACTTGTAACGGTCAAACACATCTGCTCGAACTTAAGCGCTGCGGAGTCAAAAGAAAAGGGACAGTATTTGAGCCAGGGGTAATAAAACACAGAAATCACGGCGAGCCTGGGGTGTATCCCAACTATGGTGAGATTTGGCGGCATCAGATGGTTTTTTCCCCTCAGAAACCGTGGTGAAGAAGAGAAAAATATTACTTTTAGAGAAGACTAACCATAAACGTGATTGATTAATATCCAACCCTGCCACCTTCATGATATGAAATAAAGAAGTGGGTAGTAGGTATTAAAAAGGCTTGCAGAGAGATTTTTGACATAGATTTCAAGACAGATGATTGTAATTTAGGCAATGGAGAATGTGGAGACCGGAACGGCAATCAGAGGGGATTAGAAAGTGGTTGTGGAAACGAGCAGATGATCGACATTATCGGACAGGTAGTCCAAGGAGAGAAGGATAAACAGAAATTCTTCCTGAGCCAGGAAGAATAGCAGCAGCGGCTCTGATTTGGATCGAGTACGGACTATATAGGAGGAAACCTCAAGGAGGAAGACGCTCGTAGGTACATTATGTCGACATGGTAATTACCCCTGTAACTTTCTGCTGATTTACTATGCTGCCAGGTCCGAATAGATTTTGTAAGAAATATTTTGCTCTATGAGAAGGACCATAACGACCCTGAATTTGAAGATCAAGGATTGTTAGTTTTAAGAATTTAATTTGTATAATTTTTATGTAAATATATATGCAGTGTTTAAATAAGAAATAATTGCCAACTTTAAGTTGAAAAATGAGCAAATTGTAATATTCACGAAAATTTGTTTATGATTAAGTAAATTGTTTTATTTTTTATGATAAAAGTGCATTCTTAATACATCGATATTGCGCTAAAAATAGATAATATCTCCCTATTCATCTTAAACTTTTATCGCATTATGGTTCTTCCTTTCTTATTATAAAAGTATGTTGATGTCTGATTGGAATTATTTCTAATCTCAAAGTTCATTGTTTCAACATTGGTTTATCTTTTTAAACTGAGCATGATAGCGTGCATGGAGGACGCCAACTACGGATTATGACCATTAGAAGGGATATGCAGAAGAGAGATTCCAACAAGCATTTTTCCCTGAATTGTTTGGCGTTTAATCTCAGCTTGGCTGTTGATTGGCACGAGGTAGCTTTGGCAACAAGCAACAGCGTGAAACTCGCACAACATGGAAGCACTAAGGCTCAACGTCCCATCTTCCCCGGCTGGGTGAACGTATAACCCCATATCTCATCAAATGACTCTCGCAGCTCAGAGTTTGCAAGGCTTCCAGGCGAGATATTTCCTTCAGCTCTGCCTCAGGTTCTGGTAACACAGAGTACACGAAAACCGGTACTGCCATCACAACATGAAACATCATAATGAGGAGCATAATTGGATTTTTAAAAATATTTCGATTAAATTTTGTTTTTAAATAATGCCGTTATTTTTATTCAAATACAAGCTGGGGACCCGGCGTTGCCCGGGTATTGATTTATTCGGGTACATTACTTAATTCTTGGTCAACACATGATTCAACTGGCATCGAAAACGTCACAGTATGAACCTCAAATATACTCCCAGTAACTGGAGAGATTTAAAAATACTCCCGGTACAATAACAGGGTAAAAACAGTTTCAGTACTTTAAAAGAATATAAATGATCCCCCATTTAAGGAATGAAATTTTACTTAAATCGCACATTAAAAGTCATAATGTAACAGCGACTCGCATTGCATCGGCTTCGACACAAAACTTAATAGTTTTCTTGTTATTTTCATATGACTGATTTCCACCTTCACATGCTGCAAGGGGTTGAAATTGAAACACTAGTATTGTCGGAGAAACGCTATAAATGTTATTGAACTTCAGATTTTTTTTCGCCCCAGAGGTGAGCCTTCATTACAAATAAAAGTTCCACCCCTCCCACCTAAGGGTGGTAACCCGTGTCTTATCTCCAAAGCATTTGGTTTTTGGTTCGCGAGGAATATGGAAACAAAATTTTGTCGTAATTGTTCTATCCTTTAAATGTATTAATCAGAAGTGTGTTTTACCCCGTCCAATCCCCCCTGTTAGGGGTTGAACTGTAATTTAATTCGCATATTAAAAGTCATAATGTAACACAGCAACTCGCAGTACACCGGTTTCGACACCAAAATTGAGTTATTTTCATATGATTGATTTCGTGCCTCACCCCTCACATGCTGCAGGGGTTGAAATTATACAAAAATACTGTCGGAAAAGCACTATAAATGCTATTGACCTCAATAAATTTTTTCGACTCACATGCATAACATATAAAAGTTTCACTCCTTCCCTCTAGGGGTGGTAGCCGTGTATTTTCTCCAAAGTATTTCGTTTTGCATCACGACAAAATTGAAATATTTTACCCCGTCGAATCCCCCTGTTATGGGATAAACTGCAATTTCATTCTCATTTCGATACCAACCTTCACTACTTTATCTTTATTGTCATATGACGCCCTCCATCACCTCCCCCCCTGATGAATAGGGTTGAAATTTTATGCAAAAATATTAACCGAAAACGTTATTAAATAAGGAAATAGCGGTAGTTTATGTATTTTTAAAATTTACCGCCCCTCCGACCCCGGCTCAAGTTGTTGTTGCTGTGTATTACCCTAAATGTGTTGATTTCAGTTCGCCAAGAATAACCTGTTCAAATTTGGACAAAGTTTTTCCATCCGTTACTGAGAGTATGCGGAAGTCTGTTTTAACCACTTCCAACCCCTCTTAGGGGTTGATCTGTACCTCAAATTGCATTTTTAATGCAGAATTAAACACAGTGGTTGACATTACAACAGTTTAAAGACCAATCAAGATTGTTTTCTGGTTATTTTTCCGATAGCCCTCCACTTCGACCCATAAGAAAACTTCCCTCTTATTATTTATGGGGTTGAAATTATACGCAGTATCGGAGGAGACACTATTAAATTAATTGGTCCAAGAATGTATTTATATGATAAAAATATTGGCCGGTTTTGCTTATTTATAATTTTGAACCACCTTCACCCCCGACCCTATAGGTAGTGGTAGTCTTCCACAACCGATGTATACCACGTGTTATGCCTCCTTTACACTAACCCGGTTTGCAGTTTGACCAGCATTATAGTCGGCCCGACAGTAAGTCAGCATCTACCCAGTTGTCTGCCCGACTAGTCTTGTCGAGGCTGTTGTAATACGAATTTGGAGCCTGGTTGTTTAGTGGTTGCATAATTTTGTATAGACGTTTGAAAAAGAGACGAGTATGCAATGGGTACAGATAGCATTATTTTGGAGGGAATTAACATCAGGTCCAGTGAGAATTTACTGAATAGAGATTCTGGATTCCAATTGAGCCAGGCTTGGAACCCATTGTTTCACCGGAGTAACGCGGGGCTGAGTCACGTGACCCCAGATGCAACGGAGACCTCAGCCATGGGAGACTAGAGCTTGAATAAGCAAGTGGACCAATGAGAGACGCCCTCGCTCCCGCGTCAACATCAAGCCAATCACAGGCGGTCTGTGCTTGCACAGACTTGCCTCGGAGTATATAAATGCTTACACGTACCAAATTTGACACTTCAGTCTGAAGATGATGGCAGAGAAAGCCATCGAAACGTCACTGTTAAAATCTCTGACCCGGTTGGACACCCGAGAAGAATTTATATATTTTCGTATTGTTGACAATTCCAAAAACTTATTGGACGGATTGAAAAATCTATACAAATTTATACTTCCACTGGAGTGGAAGTAATGTCTTGTAGAGGAGGGGCCTGGCTATTAAGTTCTGACGATTTCTTTCGTTTTTTCATATCCAAAAGTAGCTGTATTACCTTCAGTTGAAATTCCACTACATTATCGTCGTCAAACATTCCTAGCGACAGAATAATTCCGTTGAATAATTAAATAGCGAGCTTTGCACTTAATAGTTTCTTAAATACTCTTATGATTTTACATAATTTTGTATTTGAAGGGGATAGCTACACATTTATAGAAACTCTATCTATAACTGGGTTTAGAAGTATAATAAGTGAATGCGTACGGGAGGGAATTTCAGCAAATAACGTAGGAAACATGATTAATTATTTTACTACTACTGGTTCACTAATATGGCTGATATCAAGCATTTAATACATAGATACAGTAATTATTTTACCTGACTTTGCAATATAAATAAAACAAAAATAGTGGCCAAAAGTCAGAAAAATAAAAATTTAATTAGAAACCGTTTCGTCCTCCAGCCTAAAGAACTTCCTCAGTTTTCTCTACAACAAAAAATATACAATTAAATACACATACCTGAATAGAAATTAATAAATAAATTTGGTATGATTTACTTACAATTGAAATACTACAAAAATAATAATAAAGAATCATATATAGAATTTAAGTATTGTGTATCTCGTTTTACATTTAAATAATTAAGATTTTATTTATTGGGGAACATTTCGCTCATTATTATTTTGATTTACTTGTGTAATCTGGAATCTTTGAAATGTAATTTCTGCAATTTACAAATCTTCTGTTAGCACATTGTGAGCTTTGCGATCTTTTTCCTTGCCATTGTTTTCACTCATTCAGGCTCCGAACGTTGGAGGAGCAACAAGAATTTTTTTGTATTATTTTAATTGCAAGTAAAACATCTTATTATTTTCATTTATTAATTTCTATTGAACTATGGATATTTAATTGCATAATTTTTTGTAGAAAGAACTGAGGGACGAAACGTTTTCTAATTAATTTTTTCCATTACTAACTTTTGGCCGCTCTCTGTGTTTCTTTTAATATATTTGTAAAATAATCTTTTATAATGTTGTTGTGATTGTGGTTTTCAGTCCTAAGACTGAAACCTTCCATGCTAACCTATCTTGCGAAAGCCTGTTAATTTCTTTATAACTAGCACAAACAATGCTAATTTTATAAGACCCTTGTGTCTTAAAACGTGGCCTATTAATCTATCCCTTCTCTTAGTCAACGTCCTCCATATTGTTCGCTTTCCTCCTACTCTGTTTAGAACTTCCTCGTTTGTGATTCTATCCACCCACCTATCTGATTTTCACCATTCACCTATAGCACCATATTTCAAAGGCTTCTATTATTTTCCTTTCCCCAACTCCTATCGTTCACGTATCGCACCCATATAAAGACACGTTCCATACGAACATTTTTAGCAACGATTTACTAATATTCACACTTATGTTACCCGTAAGTAAATTCCTTTTTTTCGCTGAAGCCTTAATTGCCTGTGATATCCTACTCTTTATGTCTACTATACTTACACCATCCATAGTTATTACGCTTCCCAAATAGCAGAATTCCTAAACTTCCGTCAAAATATTCCTTCCCAATCCAACACCCTTTATTATTCCACTGTTTCCCAAACTTGGTTTTCCCTTTATCAATTCTCCTATTGAAAACTTTCTTCAGGACTCCGTTGATGCCATTTATTATGGTTTCCGAGTCTTCTTCTGACTCTCCTAATACTACAATAACTATCACAATATCTTCGGCTAAGCGTAAGGTATAATAGGTAAATATTGTTTTCTTGTAATTACCAGAATTTAAAACATTTAAAATTTCAATATAATGAGCAATAAAAATCAATATTTTGTACTGTATTCCATTCTTTATTTTCGTTCATATATTCATAACCGTTTTTAATTTCTACATTCTACCTATATAGGTGTCTATAGTTTTGACCCTCTGGACAGGTGAACATGAGCTAAATTGATCAATAAATCGATATTGTCCACTATAATAAATGCAAAAATACACGTGAAAATCTATAAGTTGAGGAAAACAATGGATTATCTGACTAGGAACGAGGTGAATTGTAGACTGGACGAATCGTGCGGGACAGATGTGAATCGCTCCATTAATCGCCATGACCCGTGGCTAGCAGACAGGGCATTAGCTGAGGGAGACTATCGAAACTTACCAAAAATCGATATGGCGTGGGTAACATGAAGGGAAAAGTGGAAGGGGAAGAACCACCGCATGTGGAGATTCAAAGCTACCTTTTCGTAGTTAAAATTTTTCAAATTTTCCCATTTTCTTAATTTTTCTTTCCGTAAGAACCTTATCCAAAGTATTAGAAAACATAAAAAATAAGAATGAAATCGGTTTAGTCGTTCTGAAATTATGGCGTGACCAAGGGAAATATATATATACAAAACCATATTATATATATATATATTACAGGAATAATATGGTTTTGTGGGTGATTCATCAAACGAATCAATAAAAATATATGTAATATTTGAAAGAAAATATTTTTTTAATAATATGGGACGTAAAAAGAGTATGGAGCTTAACTGGGGAGGTTATAAATGTTATTGTCGGGTTCTGCCTGTTTTTTCACCTCATAAAATATTTGAGGTGTTGGAAACTCATTGGCAACAAGATACGAGAGTGATTTACGTAGTGTGGGTCTTTGTTTCTATGTTAATACTAGTAAATTGTCACTTACAACCTCAAGTCACTGATTCGTGTGCTGCCTCCGGATGTCACGTAATTTTTTTATTGGTATATTTAAAAATGTGAAGACGTGTCTCTGTGACGAAGTTATCTAGACATGGGAGAACAATGAAGCTTAAGCTGGGTGAGATTCAGTGGACGACGGAGCGTGCCGTAACGAAGCCACGATAGTGCGCCGCGGCCTGACGTTTCAATTACCGTGACATGACGCATTGTGTGCCTGTGATAAGACGACTGCATTGTCCCACGTTGCGGAAATTACGCGTGCTACGCGCTTCCAAGGAATGTCGAACGCTTCAAATGTCATATGAGGTGGAAAAACTCACAGCAGCCAGCCTCAACCTCATTTTTACGAGGGAATACGCTGAAAAATTATTCATCTTTAAAATTATTCTTATACTGTCCGTAATATATCAAACTTAAATTACGCTAATATATTTCGTTGCAAGACATTATGAAACATGTGACATATACGCAATTAACAGTAAGCTCATTAAATATTGCTGTAATGTTATTGTAATTCCAATGCAATTCATAATTAGCTTGTGATTTCCCTCCGGTATATTTCCAGATGCTTTAAATAACGTGAAAGTTATACCGTTATACAAGAAGGGTTCTACAACAGACGTCTCCAATTATCGCCCTATTTCCCTCTTACCAATATTCTCAAAAATTCTTGAGAAAGCATTACTCATGAGAATTACAGATTTTTTTTAAAAATTCAAACTTATTTCCACATTGCAACATGGTTTCATCAGTGGAAAATCTACCAACACGGCTTTATACGACTTCGTTCAAAGTATTCATGACGCACTTGATGAAAGACTTAAAGTGACTGGCAGTTTTTCTGACCTCTCTAAAGCGTTTGATTTAGTATATCATAATATTCTACTCAGAAAATTAAATTTCTCAGAATCAGAGGAGTTCCCCTTTCTTTATTGGACGCCAAAAAGTTGCGATTGAAAACACGGATGGAAATGAGTATCTGTCAGAATGGGAAACAATTACCTGCGGTGTCCCTAAGGGCTCAATTTTGGGACCTTTACTTTTCATAATTTACATTAACGATTTGCCTAATTATTTGGATCCCTTAAAATCAGTCCTCTACGCTGAAGACATAAATTGGGTAATCACGATAGCGACTCGGAAACATTATACGAGTAATTTAATACTGCGATGTGCCGTCTCAATCTTTGGTTCACTGAAAATAATTTTTCTCTTAACCTAGAGAAAATCAAAATCGTTAACTTCACAGCAAATACAAACAGTTTATCTCCTAATTTGGAAAAAAATTCACAGCCCGCGACTTTTCATGGTCTGCTGATTGACAATAATTTGAAATGGAATCACCACATTAAAAAACTATCGGGAACGCTCAGCATAATTTGCTTTACATTACGAGTGTTAGCTCGGGAAGCCAACATAGCTACATTTTATCTTTTTTCCTTCAATTCTTAATTGTAAAATTTAGTATATTTATTGTAAAATTTTATTTTACGTATCCTATTTCCTCAACCGAGGATTAATGGGTTGAATAATAAATCTAAATCATGAAAAATATTGTTCGTACTTCCACTTTATATCTGTATTGTCTTTGAATTAGTAACGCCTTCTTTGGGTATCTTATTTTTACTTTATCTTTTCGCTTTATGGATGTAATAGTCGGTAAAGATATAGCAATACGCTCAACATCTGTGAGTATCTAACAGTCTTCTTGATTACAAAAGTTGTGTAATGCAGGCACACTTAGAATTTTTTTTAAAATATCAGGGAATGGATTGTAAGTAAAATTCCATACAATTATATTATTTATATTAAGACAAAATATATAAACATGTTTAAAGTAAATAAAAACACGGCCAAATTAGTCAATAAATTTATTTAATTAGTCTTTAACATAAATACGATGTTTCATCCAACTTTGTGTACTCCTTCAGGTAACTATACACAAGAAATATGAAATCAATTTTAATATTGAATTAGTAATGTTTTTGTTAAAATTTATGTTTTTTATATTTTTGTGTGTTGTCACCTCAAGAAATCAACAAAGTTGGTTGAAACAATCGATTTGTATTCATTATAAATTTATTTTCTGACTTCTTTGACCATGTTTTAATTTATTGTTAATCGTTATATCAGAAAAATTATATTTGAAAGTTTTAATTGGATTTTTTATGTTTATATAATTGTTATATGCACCTGAGTGGTTATCGTTGCTGCCTCACAACGCACGGGGGCCCTTGTTATATAATCATGCATGGGCTTGAGTGTTTGTCTCCTCATTGTCTCGAAGAGCGGGATTAAGATTGTTGGAGTATCGATACGCTGACCACGTGTCACTCCAAATTCGGAATATGACATGCAAGATGACAGTTCGCAGTCAACCCGTTAGGTCCAGGTCCTCAATGGGCTGTAGCGCTAAAGAAGGAATATTTAGAAAAGCTGTATCATGATGGTAATCTAGATCAGTCAGTAATAGAAGAAGAGTAGGTGGATGAATGTGGAAGAAATTTAAAGGTCGGAGTTTGATAGGGCCAGGGCTGACAGACCTGAGCAATTACAAAGTGCCAGGAATTAATAGCATTCCAGCGGAGTTGATAAGGTCATTGGGTGAAGAAGCACTATCATGGCTGGTCAGAATAGTTTGCGAAATCTACGAAACAGGAAGAATACCAGAAGAATTTAGTAAAAACATAATTATACCCATACCGAAGGAGACTGGAGCTGCTAGATGCAAACAGCACAGGACAATTAGTTTCGTATCTCATGGATTGAAAACATTAACAAAAATAGTATATGGGAAACACCGGTCAACGTTCATGACATTTGTAGCTTCGGTAATGTGAACAGGAACACAGTATTAAAGATTATGAAGAGCACAGGAATAAGATATCGAGAAAGAAGGCTTATACGTAACCTCTACAGAAGACAGTGTGCAGTAATTAGAATTGAAGATCAAGAAAGGAAAGCAAGAACAGAAATGCTGTTTAACTTATGTATAGAACAGGAAATGAAGAAAGTTAAAACGGAATACGGAAAAGGAATCATACTGCAAGGAGAAAAAATGAAAACCCTAAGCTTTGTCGACATTATTGCAGTATTAGGGGAGTCCGAAGAAGATTTGAAAATCATAATAAATGGAATGAACGTGGTCCTGGAGAGAGAGTTTAATATGAGGATTATTAGTGGGAAAACCAAGGTAGAATGGGTAACGGTCGAGTAGCAAAGGATGTTAGATTGGGAAGGGATATTTTGACGAAAGTTAAGGAATTCTGCTACTTGGGAAGCGTAATAACTAGAGATTGTAGTAGTATAGTAGACAGGAGTATGGTAGCTCAGGCAAGGAAGGCTCTCACGAAAAAGAGGAATGTATTTATGGGTATTTAGTGGTAATATTGAGAAATCGATGCTAAAAATGTTGATATGGAGCGTGGCGTTATATGGATACGTGGACGATAGGAGTTGCGGAAAGGAAAATAATAAAAGCTTTTGAAACGTGGTGCTATAGGAGAACCAGATGGGTGGATGGAATCAGTAACAAGGAAGAAAGGGGGAAGAGCGAACAATATGGAGGACGTTGACTAAGAAAAGGGATGGTAAAATTGCCATTAGAGGGAAGTGTATGAGGTAAGAACAGAAGAGGTAGTCAATGTTGGAATACGCTAAGTAGATTAGAGAGGATGTGGCATATTCTAATTATGCGTAAATGAAAAGGCTTGCTCAAGATTGATTAACATGGAGGGTTGCATCAGTCTTAGGACTGAATAGCAGAACAAAAATATATATTTTTATTTCGCTCTTTCCTTTTCTATTTTTAAATATTTGCTATATTTAAATACGAAAATTATTTCCTGAGTTTACATTATTAGAGTGAAAAATACCAATTTTATCTTCTCTGTTTTGTTGCTAGTGTATAATTTGTAGTGTAGCATCAAAACATGATATTCGCTCAAAAATTAGGTTTAATCCTATTACTTTATTTCAGAGTATCTATTTCATGTGATTTATAATCTATTATTTCAGTGCAGTTTCGTAATTTGAAATTGTTACTGTATTACGTTTTTATAGTTCCGTTGTCTCTTAATGATTACACGTAATATTTTTATTTATTTCAGAGGTCACATCATTTACGTTAAGTGTTTTATTTGTTTTGCTACCATCATTCCTGACCCGCAGAAATTTTAGTTGTTAACGAAATCACATTTATTAATGATCCGCATTCTTTTAATCCGTCACTATCGGTCAGCTCGAACTAATATGCTGATTATTGAAATCATTTTTTTTAACTTTCCCGCTTTTAAAATTTATTAGTATGTCGGTTGAAATATCTTCTATTCCTACAATATCGGTGGACATTTCCGAAAATTTACGATGATGTCCTAGGACTAGTTATTTTTTTATGGAAAAAAAATTGAGTCAAAATGCGAAATGGGGCAGAAGCTCCGGCTGATTGAAACACGACATTCTGCTATTACCCAACGAAACCTAATTTGCGTGGTGGCTGGTTTAGTTGAAACAGCTTGTTAATTGCATTCCGTGGCGATTCGTCGGGTTGTCGATGGGATGGTGGACATGGGCTATGCGTCTCGTCTCCCCGGGGAACAAACTCCCGCGAGTGGCCGCGTCCCTCTCCTCCTGCGCTCCTAACTAATTGCGTGGAAGATACCTGTCCGTGTCCGCCGGTAGACATGTCGCAACAAATGAAATTACCACTCTGTTACGACCCTCAACACAGGCAGACGTATCAATTGCTTGTCGGATGGTCAACCGTCAGGAATCAGCACGCCCATCGGCACAAATCCAAATTGTCTACTCACAAATTATAAATGGTAATCTCGTAACTGTTTCCGACTAAACACCTATTTAAAACCCCGTAACCAGAAAAGCCACAGATATTTAGGACACGAAACAAAATATGCAAATCGTTCTGTTGACAATTATTATACCTGTCCATATAGGGATGAAAACATTCTGCTAAATTCTTAACTTTAATGGCTCTAAAATTATCATACGATGTGTACTATTCATAGGCTATGGGATCTATAGGGTAAGTCAGGGCGAGAAGGGATAGCGGAGGAGAAAGAGTTATCCTATTGTTTTCATAAAGAAGGATGAATAATTGTAATTGGTCAAGGAAGAAGGTTTAAATGATTACAGGAGTTTCTATTTAAATTATTTAATATATTAATGAAAATACTTGAGCTTTAAGATATATAATTATTTTATTTATAAGAAAAAATCACTTTAAGGGGTCCTGTGCGCTGTTACAAACAAAGAAATTAATTCAACGGTACGATTTTTAAATATCAGGGTTAATTACCTAAGGCGTGCAGCTGATTTTCGTTCACTTGACGAACCTGTTTTTCTCTTCATTCGTGTTTTGATGCAGGATAACTGGTGATTGGAACTTCCTTTCTTCGGTTTGAATTGTAAATCTGGCTTCCGCCGGCGGAAAGTGGGATGAACCCGGTACTGTCAATTTTTGTCCTTCTTCCCTCTATCCTTCGCTGTTCTCAACATCTTCCAATTAAAGAGCAACAATTCACAGATCACTTTCAACTCTTGTTGCACTCTCCAGCTTTCTCCTCCCTTCCACGTCCTGATCAACTTTCCTCCTCTGCCTCCTCGCCTTCTCAACGTCTTGCACAACTCTCCGTCTCTACCTCCTTGCCCTTTCAACGTCTAGAAGCATTCTGAATATTTTTCGGCTTCTTGCCTCTCCCAGATAAACTCTTATATACCTTCTCCAAAGGAAAACGCAATCCCACGTGATGCTTGTTCCACCAATCCGCATGACTCCTTCATCGAGCGTGGGAAATTTTCAATGACACAGGGAACTGTGTCCTTCTGACAATTTGAATGGTGAATGTTCCTTCAGCAAAACAAGCTTAGTATTATAAATACGAAGATAGACACGTCTCCCGATCGGAAGCCTGGCGCTGGGAAATTCCACTTCTACCTGCCCCTGTCGCCACTTTAGATGTTCTTGCTGAGTTTTTAGATCCTTTGATTTTCTAAAAGTTTGAAATAAATTAGGTAGGGTTCCTAATAAGTCATAGCAACCGAATTTTCCATGTTCTGACTGCACCTTATAAATGAGCTCTTTATCAATTTTTCCTTTCGCGTCGTACATCTGTGACCTTATAACTTTTGCAGCACTTCGACTAAATTCTTTAATCCTATTTATTGGTAAACTACGCGTCTATAGCAGCATATGTCACCGTATAAGGTTTAAATTTACTTGTATTACTATATAAGGTTAAATGTAATGAATTCCTCAAGAAGAAAAGAAAAACTGGAAAACTCACCCTATAAGAAAGAGTTACAGGACTCTGTACTTTTAAAAATAATAGATTAATAAATAAAAGGAACACATAAAGGGGGAAAAGTTAGCAAATACTGTGAAGTTGCATAAAGAAATCGTTTCGCGAAAGGAAAACTTGATAATGCGATGAACCGTATGTATAAAAAATAAAACGCAAAACGCGTAAGAATATTTCTTTAATTAAATTTAATTCAATTCAATTAATTTTATATACAAAACACCCTATCCCGTTCTGCCCTGCGGTAAGTTTCCTTTAAAAATGTCATCAAATAACTAAATTCGTTGTTTTAAGTTGTATTGATATTAGATTATGTAGGTAATACAAAAATTAAAGGTTTATACTGTTATGTATTCACTTTTATTTTTCCTTAATTAAAAAAAACTGGATAAAATATTAACGGCTTCCTGTGGCTAGCGTCGCTGTTGTCCCTGGTTCGAGTAGTGTTGGTGGTTTGAATGTCTGTGTTGGTCACGGTCAGGGCAAACAATGGTTACAACTGAGGGAGAATCGATACGCCGAGCACGTATCACTAAAAATTCGAAATGTGTCATAAAAGACGACAGTCCGCAGCCATATCGGTGGGCTCAACGGCTCCCAAGGCTAAAATGTCAAGAAAATAAAAATATAATAAAATAAGGAAGAAAAATATTACTTGCTTAAACTTTTTAATTTTCCTGAAACATTGAAAACAACTCGCAAGTGAAGCAACAGAGCTCCAGAAATAACAGCTGTTCGAACATAAACTGTGAGAATATTTACAAAACTAATCCGGTAAACTATTGCATTTAATTTATTATATTCAATGAGGTATGTGCATGGTGATAACCATGTCGTAGACTAGACTTATCTAAAATTTTGCTTTGTTAATTTTCGATATCTCTTATAAATTGATGCAAGTGCTGTTTATTACGTAGGACACAGTAAACTGTAGAACTTCTCCTTGCAAAGAAATTTATGTAAACGGTTATAAATCCTGATACTGGAATTGCTTCCCCTGTCGAACTATGTACTACGTAATGATCACTAATGACAGCTTGGTTGATTATGCGACCAAATAAATCTAAATAATAATTTTTTTTTAAATGTAAATTTCTGAAAAGCGAACGCAAATTGTGGTCAGTGTATTGATCCCAGTTTTCCATAGTGACGCACACAAATTTACCATTCCCAAGCCATGATTCGAACCCAAGACCTCTGTGGTTTGAAACGGTGACGCTGGCCACTGCTCCAAAGAAGGGCAGCATATTTCGTATTATTGATGATTAATAATGATGCTGAAATGGGCTGTTCACATCTCGCTGTTATCTGGATAAAGGGCTGTTATAACCTATGTTAACAAGTGACAGTAGTTTAGGGAATGATTACTTGTAAAGAGTAACTCTTTATGATAATATTTTTTTCCTGTGTTAATAAGTCACATGAATAACCAAAAATAAACGTTAATTTGAAATTTATTGTGCTGCAGCTTTCGGCATGCCATAGTCATCTACAGTATTAAAATTCAAATTTTTTTGAAACATTACAAAAAATTTTATGGAATTTGTTTAAAATTATACATATGAAAGCAAATTTGTTTTTCCCCCTAAAAATAATATATATTTTGATAATGTTAAAATTATACATAAAAAATAATAAAAAGAAAGATTTTAGAATCTGTATATATTTTCAAAAACGATAGTGGCATGAATTTCAGAAAGAAAAATGAAGATATATCTAAACACTACGCCTACGGTTTAGAGTAAATCAAAAGTGTTATAATTTAAAAATTTGTTGTTTTGGCCTTACACTTATCAAATATCGGTCTGCAAGATTCGATAAGTCAAATTGAATATTGAGATTAATATCGACAGTTTTGACGTTTTAAATTTTCGACGTTGCTAAATTCACAAGATTTTCGATGTAAATTTTGGAAAATTCGTGGTTGTATGTTGCCGATTGTGCTTGGTTAGCACACAAGCAAAATAATGATTGAACTTCTGGAACTCCGAAGTTCCATAAATCCTCTGTGTAGGCCAGCATAACCCGGAATTATATACAATCCATGAAACAATTGAGAATATATATATATATATATATATATATATATTGTCACGTTTCGTAGGGATCGTGAGATTCAATAACACACACACGTAGAGGTTATAGGCGTTTAATCAACGGCGAAGTGCTGTACAAAGCTCGTACTGCTACAGACTGACTCCGATTTGGAATTCAGTCCTATTTATACATACATGGAATATTCGAGAAACAGAACATTCTAGAAACAGAAAATACTAGAAACTAAAGGCAAACAATGTAAATAAATTAATCAAATAAAAATGGTTTCGTCGACTGGGACTCGAACCCGAGTCCACGAATCTGCAGTCCGGCTCGCTACCGCTCTGCCATCACTGCAGGTCTTGAGATGTGGCAATATATATATATATATATATATATATATATATACTAAATTACACGAGAGTAAATACAAAAATTTTAACATTAAATCATGAAAAAACCAAATTTGTTTTTATATTGTTATAATTTTGAACAAATTCAAAACAAAATCTATGTAATGCTTCAAAAAAAATGTACCTGAATTTTATAATGACTATGGCACTGCTGGAAGCTCCTGCTGAATGAATTTGAAATCAAAATTAAATTACAGTTTTGGTTCTTAATGTGACTGATTAACGTAAGGAAAATTATTATACTAAGTAAGCATCAGTCTTTTAAATAAACTCCTTGAAGGCGTCTCTTTATAAAATGAAACTTATTTAAAATAAAATATCTCAGATGAGTTTTCAAAAAATTAATAAATTGCACAATTTATGAGTCTTTCTGCTTGAATCATAAATTGTTTAAACAGAAATTGATAGCAATACAAAACAATCACAATGGTTGGAGAATATATCAGTTTTGTGGGGTGGGGTAACAGACTTCATGACGGTGATCCTGAAACAGGCAAGTCCCCTTTAATAGCATAGGAAGGGAATATGTATAAGGTAGAGCAAGGTAGCCCCCGGGCTATAGTTTAAGGATCCTACCTTAAAGACCTAGGAAAATCGACCTTGAGAAAGAAAAATTATGCGGTATACAGACAAACGGTACGCAATGAATTTCAGGTTTGTGAGAAGTAAACTATGCAACCCGGAGTTCCAATGTACTCTAATTCCAGGAACTCTGGGATAAAATCGCCACATGGTTCAAAAACAGATGAAAATAATTTTTTAGGTATCTCCTACATGGAATGATTGCTTTTATTAACAGAATGAAGAACATTGGATTTCAGGTAAACGTTTTAGAAAAAGTATTATTTAAGTAGATAGTACTTAATTTTCAATGGAATGTCGAAGTAACTTGACAATTAGTAAATTGAAAACCGTATTAAACAATCTCCAGTCATTCATTAAAAAGAACTATTTTTGTTAATAAAATACACTAATCATAAAATATAAAAAATGGAATACAGATCATTTTAGTGCCATCGGCCCTGCAACTAGGTGTTTTTAACGGGTTTGAATTTTATTATTAATTCAATTGTTTAATAATTTAACATGAATTAAAATAAACCTTTTCATCAGAATCACTAATTTTTTGCGTGGTCATAATTATTGTCCAGTATTCCATAAAAGTCCACATTAATATTCTAAAAAACTTAATTTATACGGTAACAATAATTAATTTGGAACTCTTTTTGGAAATATAGACTTTGTCTATTTCTTATGTTCAAAATTATATATGTAAAATACACATTTTAAATAAAAATATATTGTAGGAAATTAATTTACGTCTCATATTCAAAGAATGGCCAAAAGTCATAAACAGAAGAATTTATACTTTTGCTTTGTTGAAGTGACTGATAAAAATAAGGGAACAATTATTATCATCATAAATTAATTATCAGTCTTAAAACAAAAATTTAATAAATTCTTTAAAGAATTTAATTTGAAAATGTTTCGTACACAACTTACGGGACCTAAATTTGGTAAACATGGCCGTCAAATTTTCTCACCACGAAATCCACAAGGAGAGTTTAGAAAACATTAATATTATATTTTTTTAATTCTTATCCTCCTTGTTTCATCAATAAATATGTTAGAAGTATATCAAAATCTTTGATTTATAAAAATAATTCACCCACAGAAGATGATTTGTTATTTCTTTGCAGGCCCTGTGGTTCACCCGTGTAAGCTGTATATATTGCGCACAACCTCGCAGGTTTCCATTTATTACTAAGAGCAAAGAAATTAATATTAATAATAATAAACAATTATGAATATTCACTACATTATTAGACTCAATCCATACATTGACCGGACTCTCAAATCATGGAACCGGATGAGTCCTAAGACCAAAATATAGACATAATAACAGGAATAAGAATATAAATTATATTTATATTATTATATCAGTTTTGTTATTAAAGGGATTAATAAAATAATTATCTTAAACAAAGTACATAACTTTACTTATACATACTATGCAAAACCCATATTATCAGAAATAAAATTTTTCTAACAGTGGCAATAATAATAAAGTCATAAACAATTAGAGTATATTTTGAAGCTACAGCTACTCGACCAACGCTTCATGCAGATCCGGAAACGTGGGTCGTAACCAGAAAACCGGAGTTGTTCCACAAAAAAAGTGTATAAAAGTGGAAAGGCAGGAAGGATGGAATGATTTGCGACAGTTTTGGCTCCAAACCTTCGTAAGAAGGTTGAGGAGACCAGGAAATTAAGAATGCTTTCCTTCAGTCTCTCCTCGAAAATAATATAATAAGAAATAAAATATAAATAGAAAATATTAAACAGATATCTAAGAGGATTTCCTGTGGGAGTTTTCTTTCGCAAGTATTTCTCTCCAGAGTGACTGCGGGGCTTACCTGATTGTGTCGGGAATGCCTCGTACTCTCTCTGGTTTTTATCAAAGCTCTCACATACCGAGACACCTTCACCTATTTTAGGAGGTATATGTACTGGGGTCGAAGACCTTGGGTGTAAGGTAAGATTTGTCCGCTGATTCCATTGGAACAGTCGGCCTAAAACTGGTGTAGACACGGAGAAGGGAATGCTGCGTCCCCACAGCAAACTCGTCTCCCGCCATTCGGAAGGGCGTGAGAATACTACATGACCTAACTGATGCAGGTTTTCTAAGGTTTTCCCTGCATCTCCTTAGGAGAAACACCAGGTATGATCCTTAAACTATAACCTGGGGGCCCTAGTCAATATTTGTGTACCTTGCTTTACCTCCCACATCGTATGCTATTAAAGGGTAGTTACCTACTTTATGATCGCCCACATGTATCCCGTTACACCCCCTCCCCACCACAACCCCAAAAAATTGTTTTGCACAATGTGAATATAAATCACTAAAATATCTCACAACCTAAAACCAATTTTAAGTATAAATATATATTTTTATTATTGTAATCATATATATATATATATATATAAAATTTTAATGTGTCAAGAAAAGAAAAATATTGCTAAAAACTACCTGTTACTGAATCTAGAAAACAGGTCAACTAAGTTATTATCGACAGTAAAAAATTACTAAGAGCTTCCAAATTATCATGATGAATCCATCATAGTTTTCTGTTTTAAATAGTTACAATAAATAAAAAGACGGCCCAAAAAGTCAGCATTAACAAAAGCGAAGTGGAAATTTTAGATGAAGAACATAAATACTTCTCGAGAATTATGAGTGACATGTTGTATATCAGATGCAACCCTCATGCAATCAATGTTAAAAATGACACAAATAGTTTGAACAAAATTTACGATATTCTTTTGCTGTAGCAGTTTAACTTATTAATATTCTTCTCCATTGTTAAAATTTAACTGTCGAAAGCACTCATTGTGACACATCATTTCGACCGTCACTGTCGCTGGAGATGGTCCATGCGCGGCACCAAATTCTTCACATGTAAATTCAATTATCTTTTCGACTAAGGGAGTCAAGCATAAATATGATGTATTGCTATATTTTAAGTTTTTAACCATGTTATTTATATATAAATTCAAAATTGTAACATATAACTCAGAATTAATTTATTGTAATATTATGTTTGTAGTAAGCCTGAAGTCTCAAAATGGAGATGAAACGTCGCTTTTGTTAATAAATAGTTATATATTTAATGCTGACTTTTTTGGCCGTCTTTTTATTTATTATCATGATGATTGTTCGCGGATCCCCCACATTACATTTTTTTTGTATTTTTTCCAACGCTAGAGCGCGTCCATTTCTATATAATCCCAGCATGTTACCCCATATTCTCAATTTGGCCTGACCAGCGATTTGTAAGAATAAATCTTGCTCTTCGTCTTTACTCAAGGACCTGTTCACAAAGTGAAGTGATTCGCCCTCTACCCTTTTCCCTCTCCAGGGTCCTCCATAACTTCATTAACCCATTTTAAATCTTTACTAATCGTAATCCCAAAATATTTACAATATTAAATAAATAAAATAAAATAAATTTTATAGAATTAAAATATTTACTGTAAACCTATGCGATTCACTGTTTTATCACATTTAGAGGCAATATGAGTAAAATTAATCAGGAGTTTATTAAAAGTTTTAAAGATATCTTAAATAACATTGATAAGCACAATGTCGTGTATAAAATTGAACGTTTTGGCTTTAAAGGTTGTTATATGGGTCAGACCAAGCGCAAGCTTCAAACAAGATTTAAAGAACATTTCACAAACTTAAAACAATCAATAGATTAACAAAGTGTGTTACATAATCATATAAATTTAAAAAAAGAAAATAGGAGTAATGTTAAAATTTTAAATGTAGAAAGTAATTATTATTACAGGTTCTTGACTAGCCGAAATAAGTGTAAAATACATATTTAAAATAGCAATGGGACAGAGAATCAATTAACGTCTCTTATTAAAATAATTAAATGAAATAAATTAATGAATAGTTTTTACATATACGTTTTTAATTAGACTAAACGACGTTTTGTAATTACATTTCCGGTCTCCGTGTTAAATTTTGAAATTAACTGAAAGAAAATTATGTCTAACGTTTAAAAATCTAAACTTGACTGCCTGTAAGGGAAGTTTCAACCAAAAATTAAAAGCATTGTATTTAATTTCATTTATATGATATACATAATAAAATTTAAGGGATATTAAATAATTGAAAGTATTCATCAAACATTTATGTGATGGTAGTGACGTCATAATATTTCTCCTTGTTCCAATTGGCGATTACTGAATGACTTCAAGATGAAGTATTATGTTAGGAAACTATATTTTAAGGAAAACGTCCTTTGTCAGTTTCTATATCCTGAATCAGGGAATAAATGTGGATTTGACGTAAGGAATTAATCGTTTATCATTTCAGGTATCAAAATTTGATACAAGGGATCAATTAGTGTCTTTTTCTATTTTAAATACATCAGTTTGAAGATTGCTGTGAGTTTGGTTGATCAACATGAGAAAATGTGAGAACAGTTTTCCCGTATCGGACGGCGTTGTTTAAATGGCCGTGTTTAGCAACTGCGACGATAATTCAGGAGGGAGGTTTTAAGGGTGCCACGAATAGCCAGCACCACGGGCACACGTAATTCCGTAGAATAGCCGATAATTGTGTGCCGTAATCCGCGAGGGCGCCGGCGCTTGTGTCCCTGTTATTGCTTCCGCGTTTAACTGCCGTTATTTAAAAGCAATTTGTGTCAGGAGAATTGTCAATTTATTCCCATAGGACGGCGGACGAAATAAATCTATAATTGTTAATATTCAAGGACTGCTAACTGCTGATAAGTTGCGGAAATATTTCCGCGAAAATGAAATAGGTATTGTTGGAACAACTTTTCATGGTAACATCATTATACGCAGGAATTAAAAGCAGATATCTCTGACAAAATCATGTATTTTCATCCTGAATCTGAGCGAATGGTAGTAATGACGTATTTGAGATCCCTTTTCTGGTATATTTCTTTTGGTGCAAATATTTTTAAATGTTACCCATAGCAGTAAATCACCGTTAAATTGCTTAAGTTATCATCAGTTCTCACTGAAATACACAATCGTCATTCGAACGGGATGATAATATTTTGAAAAGTTCTGTACATTAAAACCTATTAAAAATGTTTCTTAGTTCTTAATTTAAATTTTTTACTATATATTTTATGTTACGATTTTTTTAGAAACGTAATAAACGGTTCCATATGCCACACGTGTGGGAAAATTAATGTAACATGTATAAGAAATTTTCTGAATTTACGTTTCATATTTAACACAATAAGTTTTTTACCCTCGGTTAGGCGCGCCAGGCCCGGTTGACCGATGCCGTTTAATTTTTTTTAGATTTTGAAAGCCAGATCAGGTACTGGGATGAACTTTTATGACATTCCAGTAGACATGGTAGTTTCTAGGAAAATTATGAGAGCATCAGAAAGAAACACAGCTTGGTCCAAGGGACCTACTGCGCCCACTGTCAGCATTTCCCTGCATCTCTTTGCTCTGGTACGTTGTGATTATTGAGTTATTTTAGTAGAAATCGTTGACGAATATTCATGTTACCTCTAAATATTTATATTTTTGATATATAAATATTTATTTACTATAATTTTGTTTTAATTTTTGAGAATGAGCAGTTTTGCAATATGAGTAAAAAGGCCTATAACTTTAATAATTCTCAACATATAGAAGGAATTCGTCTTATTTAGAGGACGATATCTGTGACTGAAATGTGTGCCTGAAGACGATATTTAAATGTCGTACGATGAATTGGAAACTGAAGGTAACGAAGAGGCAACAACAAGTGAATTATCAAGAAGTGAAAGAAAACACTGTGGACTAAATTAAAAAAGAACAAGAAGGAAATAAAACTCAATATTGTAGTAATGTTTTTGTTTGGGATAGTATACGTTGATTATGTTCCAAGAATGTTTTGACGAATCTTCAATAAATTGCTTATTTTATTTGAACTATAATAACTTACTCAATAACAATTATGTATATAAAAATTGATGCGTTTTCAGTTATCATTTTTCAATACTATAATGATCTAACTGAATTTTTGATCATTTATCACTTGAACACGCTTGAGCGGTTGATCGTTCAGGCCTTGAACCGATGTTTGGTTTCCAGAATAGCGTTTCAATATTTTAGGAGATATAAAATACTAAATTTTGATAATGTAAAAAATACAATTTTACCGTTAGTAGAATTTCAGTTTTAATTTTTGAGTAATCAAAACTTTCATTGGATTTGTGAATTGTGTATATATGTGTACAAAAATATGTATGTAACTTATCTGAAGGTAAATTGATAGTAATCGATTCATATTTATTTCAGAAACGTAAAATTAAATTCGTACACCCGCATGACCTGCCGCGTTAACGGCGTTAAAATATGAGGCGCGCATAACGGTGGGTTAAAACTGCATCAATCTTAATAATTTAGAAATTTCATGTCCAGACGAAAGTGAACTCGTAAAATGTAGATATTCTTTGCATAAATTGATTGGTTTCAACTGGAATTTTTTTCAAAGTTTCTAAAGTGTCCCTGCGCGAGGAGCCCTGTTCTCTTGGAAAAAAACAGAGGAATTTTTTCTCCAAACCCATAGCCCCTCGAGTCCAACTCTGAGACCTGGAAGAGTCACCATCAAGTAGGCTTCAGGGTTTCTGGAGGATAGACCAGAGACCCTTCTCACTCTGCGGTACCAATTTTTCCGAGGGGCGGTCTTGGTCGACCGCGCGCGTTGTTCCTTTCGGCACTAACGGGCTCAGAGCCGGCCCAGATACTGGCTTTTGAAACTTTCAAAAACATTAGATTGAATCAGAATGAGCTCCAAGATAGGTCTACTTCCTACTAATGGCATGGAAATGCTATAGGATGACCAGGCGGTTTCATAATCTGATACTAAAAGGACGGAGAACCAGCACCCCACCGAGGGCTCCGAAGCCCGATGACAGAATTTGCAGTCACCAGGCCCCAGTCCCTCTGGCAACACACCAACCCCATCCTTTCAACACATTAGTCCCTATAAATCGATTCGAAAACCGCTTTGGATCAGTCTTAGTTATTATCGCTGGCAGGATCAGGAAGCCCCTTCCCAGACCGATCGCACGGAGAGCCACACGACCTCCCAGAGGGAATATGTTCATCACCCAGGGGTGACTTAACACTTGAAGAAGTAGAGGCTCTAAAACGCATGCATTCTCCCTTCCCCAATGGTCCAAATAGGATTATCGTAGTTCTCTATCGGGATAGCTACTAAACAGCAGAAGTAACAAGACTTCCGTTACTAAAGTCTTACTTACTCTCACCGTTTACTCACAATAACAACAAATATATTCAGAGTTCAGATCAACACACCAGGACTGTTTTTAAAATACATACTGTTTTAATATTTTTCTGTTGCAGTGCTCCAGTTGCGATTTTGAGCATACGCGATCTCATTCTCCATTCTTTGGAAATCCAGACGCAGCTGTGAAGCAGCTTTACTGTGTATAATCATTTCTATAAATCGAGGAACGTTACACAGCAAACATTCATCGTCAATAGTGTGAGGGACAGCAATAATGGGGAGGAAGTGGATTAGATAGTTTAAGGATAGAGACGCGATGTGAACAACCGTCTGTGTGCACTTTATGCGTGCAAGAACTGGTTTCCCGTTACGAAAAGTGCCTGAATAACGGCGGTGACTATTGGAGTGGTACTAATGATTGTTATTAAAATTCCTGGAAAATAATGTCCTGTTTTCTTTTCTAATAAATATCGTTACTTAATTTTACGGCATCCCCAGTTTTTTGCTGACAAAGGAAAATAAAACATAATGTATCTAACATAACAAATTACAATATTCGGTTGTATATAAATATTATGAAAACGGTAGAAGTAATAATGACATAAATTGTTAATTCAAAATGATTGCAGAAAATGCTTAGTTTCACAAGTCATCAAGCTCTGATGTTTGTAGAATAATACACTACTATGTACACTGAAATCACAATAGGAGAATGTTGTTTAAGGTTTTAGAAATAATATTGGTTTAAGGAATGTAAATTATCGGTTGAAATACAGCCATTGTCAGATGTGTTAATAATAATCTGTTATGGCTATTTTATAGTTGATTATAACTTTAATGACGAATTTGAGGTAAATTCTTATAAAAAATAAAGTCCAAAGCAATGCAGCCAAAGCGTTACTATGCGATAGTAAAGAGGATGGAAATAAAAAGCATGTAAAAGTTCACTTTCACTGCATAATGCTTGAACGTAGTAGATAAGCGTGTTATGTAGTACACTCAACAGGAGAAGTACATTTGGAATGTGTAATTAAGTTAGTGAGAGAACACGAGAGCGCGAGTAACTGTTTTAGAGAGCAACAACTGGGATTTGGCCCAACAAAGTCGGCGTGTGAATGCAATGTAGTAATGTTCTCACCTTTCTTTTAATTCTTACATCAGTTCATCTCAATTTAAATAAAAATATAATGTGGTTCAAAAACCAAAATTTAGTATTCACCGAACGAATAAGACTTATCAGCACTAATTAAATTGTATCAGTTTTTAATTTTTACTAGACAATGTTTTTTTTGTAAGACTACATAATCCATAATTTTTCCTTATTATATTTTCACGTGCGAGATGAATATATATATATATATATACCATTAAGTCCTCAGAAATAATTGTTTCGCTTTAAAATACTCAAAAATTAAGTACGAAATAATAGCGGCGTTGGAGAATTGAATTTAAAGCTAATTAACCACTAGTCGAGGTTTTTAATATCAAGCTACCACCGGCGATTAAAAACTAAACAATGTTTCCGACATTACCAAACTTTCATTTTGTTCGCGATTACGTATAAAGCTTTTTCTCCCTTATATTGAACCGTAAGAAAGTCACACGAAATCATTTTATGAACCTCAGTTTTAATTAAAGTATCGGACAAATGATTTTGTTTCCATTAAGGAAAAGAGATTGAACGGTTTCCAGCGAAGCCGTAAAAAAAACAATTTGAAAACCTTAAATGAAAGTGTATTCAATTTAGTTTTACTTTAATGGTGTTTGGAATTAAATTGTATTTGTTGTTGAAGTGGTTTTCAGTCCTAAGACTACTCTAATGAAACCTTCCATCCTAACCTATCTTGTGCAAGCCTTTGTCATTTCCGCATACCTACAAGATCCCACATCCTCCCTAATCTGCTTAGAGTATTCCATCGTTTGTCTCCCTCAACGGTTCTTACACCACAAACGTCCCTCTAATACTAATTTTACAAGATCATTGTGTCTTAAAACATGACCTATCAATCTATCCCTTCTCTTAGTCAACATCCTCCGTATTGTTCAATCTTCCCGTATTGTGTGTAGAACTTCCCTGTTAGTGATTCTATCCACCCATCTTATTCTCCTATAACACGAGATTTCAAAAACTTCTATTCTTTTCCTTTCCGCAACTCCAATCATCCACGTTTTGCACATATATAACGCCACGCTCCATGCAAACATTTTTAGCAGCAATTTCCTTATATTCACACTTAAATTACCCCTATGTAAATTCGTATTTTTTGCGAAAGCCTTCCTTGCCTGTGCTATCCTACTCTTTATGTTTACTATACTTCTACCATCTGGAGTTTTTACGCTTTCCAAGTAGCAGACTTCCTTAAATTCCTTCAAAATATACCTTCCCAATCTAACACCATGTTTTATACCACTGTTTCCCATACTACACTCCATTACTTGGTTTGCCCTCTATTAATCCTCATATTGATGGGCTCCGTTCATTACTATGGCCAATTACTATGGTTTCCAAGTCTTCTTCTGATTCCCCTAATACTACAATATCGTCGGCAAAGCGTAAGATTTTTATTCCATCTCCTTTCAGTATTCCGTTTTAACATTCTTCATCGCCGGTTCTCTATATGTAAGTTAAACAGCATGGACGACAGACTGCATCCTTGTCTTACTCCTTTCTTTATCACGGCTTTCTTTTCTTCATCTTCTATTCTAATTACTGGTGCCTGTCTTCTGTAGAGGTAATGTATAATCCTCCTTTCTCGATATTTTATTCCAGTGAATATTCCAGGAATACGTTCGTTTAATTTTTTAGCTGATAACATTCTGTTTAGAACTTCCTCGTTAGTTACTGTATCCAGTTATCTGATTTTCAGTTTTCACCTATAGTACCACATTTCAAAAACTTCTATTCTTTTCCTTTCTGCAACTCCTACCGTCCAGTCCGTACATTTTTAATAATGATTTCCTAAAATTGATACTTATATTAACCGTAAGTAAATCCCTCTTTTTCTGCGAAAGCCTTTCTTGCCTGTCGTATCATCTTCATGTCTACCATCCTTAGTTATTCTTCTTCTTAAGGAGCAGAATTCCTTAATATACTTCAAAATACCCCATCCTAATAACACCCTTTGTCATTCCACTGTTTCCCAAACTACACTCAATAACCTCGGTTTTACCTCTATTAATCCTCATGTTGTACTATTTACCAGGATTACGTTCATACCATTTATTATGGTTTCCTAATACAACAACATCATCAGAAAACCTTAGGAGTTTTATGTTTTGTCCTTACAGTTTGATTCCCTTTCCATATTCAATTTTTACTTTCTTCATCGCCTGGTATATATACAAGTCATAGTCCATGGGCGTCAGACTACATCCTAGTCTATCTGCTTTAGTTTTTACCCTTCTATTCTAATTACTGCTGACTGTCATCTGTAGAGGTCATGGATGTCTCGATATTTTATCCTGTCATACTGAAAATCCTTAATGATTTGTTCCAGTTTGCATTATCAGTAAATCAGTATGTATACAGTTTATCAGTCCAGTATTTAATTTTGTAAATTTCACTTACGTATATAATCGTATTTTACAATTACCTCACAAGAAAAGATGTGAAGTCTGCTCTCTACCACCCATTGACTGCGTGTTATAGAATCTAACGACCTTTCTCCGGTGTTGCCTGGTCCGTTAAATGACAAATGAAGCTAAATTGGAAACCGAGGATGGCAGAGATCGTTAAGCGGGTGGTTATATTGACGCAGCAAACGCCCGTCGTTTATTCCGGCCGGCAGCCATTCTTAGTGGTATGCATCATCGTAAACACTTGATCCTTGGCGATGCACGAGGTGGCTTTATGATCGGCGATGTTGTGTTTCGAAACGGCGGGATTATTACTGCTGGCTGGCTGAGTGACTGGCAAACTGGGGTGTGTAATCTAGATTCGCCGTGAAATTTAATTCGATGTGGTTTCGTTGCACTGCGAGCTAAAACACTCTTGAAAAGGAATAAATAAATACGGCAGAAAATTTAATTTTGTTTTTGGAGCTAGTAGGAGTGCGTCAGCGGATGTAATCGTGGTTTTACTACGACGTTTAAGCGGAATATGTGACTTCACAACGAAATAAAAGTAATAGACCCCGAGCCGTAATTCGTGGAAATAACTTCGAATATTTAAATAATTATTAGAGGAGGACGCCCTAGCTCCAGTGAAACATCGCTATGCTATTCCCTGGGAAAGTACTAAATTGTGGAAGTAAATTATGAACTGTGTGGAACTCATTTCACAAATTACAGGTATTAAATTTAATTTCCACGACTGGAGTATTTTAATTCATATAGAGCAAGGAGCTAAAATAACCCTAAAGGTAATTGGATTAAAATTTGTCATGTTGACTAGTAAATGAACGCTTACATGGAAATGTTAAATCAAACGAAAGAATTGATTTCGCTGAAGTGTTTTCACTCCATTGATACTAATATAACTTCCGCTGTATGCCACCCATAATAATAAGTTAAATCGATTGAAAGTTAACTGTTGATCATATAACTGATACAGCAGCAGATTATAAAGCTGAATATATAGGTCAATTATCATTGCAGAATAGTGTTTAGTAATCTGAAACTACAACTTGAACAGCATCAAGGAATTCCTTCAAATTATTAAACAAATACTGACAAATATCTTGTTTGTAACATCAATTTATATTTGTTTTTAAGAATTATCTTCTGTATAAAGCAATCCTGAGAATACGTTTTATAAATTAGATTATCCGTACACAACGTAATTTAAAATTTCTGAGTCACTGCTTAGTAAATTGAGGGGACCTATTTTGTTCAATTTTCCCAAGAGTTTGTTAGACCGATTTCTATGAAACATTTCTCATTGTTACACACAGCCATAAGGTGACTCTTCTAATATACATTGCCAGACAGAATGGACTAACTTAAAAATCACATTTTAGATGATCTGTAGTGAAACGCTAATTATCTTGTGATACGGCGAGGTGTCGTGGTGTGTGGAGGATAACGACCACGACGTTCGAGAGTCGTTTTTGCCGGCTCTCCCACAGAGAAAACCAGCAATTGTTCATTCCGGGATTAGAGCGCGGGACTGTAGTCGTAGACGAAACGTGATGGAGTAAAGGTGGAACTGGATCCGCGAGAAATCGTTACCGTAGGTTGAGGTGTCGGGTCACGAACACACTAGCCGAATCAAGGTAGTGAGATGCCACAAGGGAATTGTATTTGATTAAGGATTTATAATCGAGTTAACGAAGACGTGCCGTGGGGGGCGGAGGAAAATGTTATGTATTAACGACCACACCCTGTTGATTTAACATGTTCTCATTGCACAAATAAATGAAATATTTTTTAACTTACAAATATTTTGGTAGTTTCCATTGTTAAATCTACCTGGTGACCAAATAAAATAAGATATTGAAGTTGGAGCAAAACCGACGCTATTAACGGAGAACAGTGGTCCATTACAATTATTTATTTTAATTTTGGAGTTGTGGTGGTCGTATTGAACTGTTGGTTGGCAATTAAAAATTAAACGAATACGTTTCGATATTACTAAAATCTGGTTCATTTTTATAATAAATATACTATCCAAGTTTATGCAATAATCTATTAACAATATATTGAAATGGTTTATAATAAATTTTAATGAATAAAATAATAATATGATATATTTTAAACATTTACTATATTCATTTTTAATTTTACTCCGACTACCCGCATGAACGTACAGGTTGACCGTGTTGTTTAGGAAAATTACAAAATTTACATGTCGAATCTTAAATAAATAAAACATACCACGCCGTTAAATTTAACCACAGAGAAATTATGTAAAGAAAAGAAATAATTTATGTACACAGAATTTATAAATTATATAAAAAACCGAAATACCCGCGTTAACATAAGACATTGGTAATCAATCTGCTGAGCTGTTGGCTGCTTCGTCTCGGATGCTCGTAAGGTGATGGTGGAGGAAGACGATGAAGTCAGAAACCCGGTGTCTTTAGGGTTGAATCGCTAGAATTGGCAACTGATCGCCCATGAACTGCTTCTACGCCACGTAGTAGAGGAGGATGGCTGGCTTCCAGCTCGAATCTCCTGACACGACTTCTACTGCCCAGGAGAATAATTTAAGTATCTGGACTTACTGTGCAAACTTCAGAGAGAGCTTTTCTCTCCTCCATTTGTCAGCTCGGACTGTGTGTTCTCCTCTCGTTCTCTATACCAACTGTTCTTTCGCCACCTTTTTCGTCACCACGTCATTTCCCTTTCCCATATTGACCACCAATCATATTTCTAAATTAGTTAAAACACGCCCTCAGTTGTCCGCAAATTTGGTCAATCCTTGCCATTTTGTCCCTTGGAGGGGAGGAATCATTTATGCGGGGGCACGTACTCCCAGGTATACGCAGGAATTCACACCACACTGTCCTCGAAAAAGATCATACTTACCCTGCTAAAATCCTCAGACCGATTTTCTCACGTTATTTTTCTCATCTCCCCGCACATGGAATAAGCAACGTTTATTCCATTGGGTCAGCGGGATACAAAAAAGGGAATCTATTTATTTTAATAACTACTTAATAACTTATATCTTAACCTATAGTACATATCTTAATAACTACTTAATATCTAATATCCACTACATGTGGTTTAGTACAGATTAGGTCTTAAAAATCTAATTAAATGAATGTCAGAACTTAAAGATGTAAAGTATTGATGAAGGACTTTGAATTTGAATACATATACTAGGCTTAATTAATTTTTCATTAATTTAACAATAGGAATACAAATGTTTTCTTATCCTACGACTTACGTAGTCTCCAAAAAAAATGTCTGCTCCTTCTGTTTCTCACGTCCACTATTGTCGGTCCTGTAACAAATTAAATCGATATGTTGATCAACAATTGACGGTTTATCGAATAACTGATACAACCACAGATTATGAAGTTATAGAACAACCTTTATTGGGTAAAGTAGTTAGGAATCTGGATAAACAACTTTGAATAGAATAATGGTATTGATGACAAAATATTGAGCACATATGATGAAGATATTGTTTCTGAAATGGAATATTTTTCTTTAAGAAGCACTGGCTGGTGATACCGTTTGAAGAAATTTTATCTATTTAAAGAAGAAAAGCTTTAATTAAAATTTTATGAGATATTCAAACAACGGGCAAAGGAATACAGAATTAAGCTTTTTAAATTGTTATTAAAAAATTTTCTTAACAGATAGCTATTTTTTTCGAAAGCTCCTTCAAAACCCCTTGAAGAAATATGAATAATATTAATTAATGAAGTTGTGACATTAATGAGGCTGGTTGAAACCTCGCGGGGATCTAATTACATAAATACCTTTCAAATCACTTTTACACTTTGGCAGAAATACGGAAAAAGGTCCATTAAGAAGTATACACAAAGGAAAAACATTATGAAGGTAAATGGAAGCGAATAATGATCCCAACTTTCACAGAACTCTCAGCGTGCAAGTATGAGTAATGCATAGGATAATTAGTGAAACACAGTTCTGTAAAATATTTCATTAATTAAAAGTGTAAAATTAGATAACGAAAAATCAATAATCAATAGCATGAAATTTATTTAGCATTATAAATTATTATAGAAATAAGTATTTATTAGAAAAATAATATTACACTTTAATACTTTATCTGACAATTAAACATACAATCAATGAGTTAAATTAGCCTCTTTGTCAGTTTTTTAAATTTAAATATTAAATATAAAAAGTTTCGTCTCTCATTTGAGACTTCTTCGCGTTCTAAAGGAAATTTAGAATAGATTACATTGGGTAATATGTTATGAAAAGCAATTTTAAATAAAAAACATGGAACTTCACTCCGTGACTCCTTCGCCCGAAATAGAGGAAAGTGCCGCAAGGAGTGAAGTTCCATTAAAAGTTTAAACCAACAATGGACCACAACAGTAAAGAATCATAAATATAATTTAAGTTATTGGTATCACTTTTTACGTTGATACCATGAATGTTTTTTTCTAGTGTGGAGCATTTCGCTCATTATCTTCGAGAAATAATGATGTTCTTCCACCAGAATTTCGACATGGTTTCATTCAGTTTGGTGGTTATTCATTATTAAGTGCTTAGGTAAAACGGAATTATTTTATAAACTGGTTTTAATGTTCTTCATGTGCTCCGAAATGCCTATTTTTAATTATCATTTTATCTGCACTACATATGTTGTTTGACAATCCAAACAATTAATTTTATATACAACACCGTGCTTATCTAAAGTATTAATTTTATCTTTAAAGTTTTCAACAAATCTTAATATCATATTTTTTAAATACTTGTATTAATTTGTGTTGTAAACAAGATATGTAGGGTAATATTATCAAATTAGAAATTTTATTAATCGTGTTTAATGCATTGTGAATTTATACTTTAATACTTAATATTGTCTAATCTGATCTCGATATGCTTGTTAATAAATTTTGTGGGCTATTATATTAAGTAGGAGAAATTTTTGAACTTTGAATATATTACTTATTGACTGTTACTCTAAAGAGGTGTATTTTATTATATGATTATTTTTGACTAGTTAAAATTTAGTTGTCATCAATGTATTTTTGATACAACTATCAACGAAAGATTTTTGTTGTGGTGCGTGTGATGAGATAATTTGAGTTCATCATCTGAATTCGTGGATTTATAACACAATTTAGTAATTAGCACATATCAGAAAAATATCCAGAGAATTGAGAGAGTCTTTCTTGTCAAATTTTAAAACTATAATTTAATATACGTTGATAAATGTTGAAAATTATGTATTATACGTTAAGATACAGTAGTTATTAAAATAAATAGATTACCGTTTTTTGTATCCGGCTGACCAAATGGAATACACGTTGTTTATTCCATGTGCGGAAAGATGAGAAAAATAACGTGAAAAAATCGGTCTGAGGATTTTAGCAAGGTAAGTTGCATATTTTTCGAAGACAATGTGGTGTGAATTCCTGTGTATACCTGGGAGAACATGTCCCCGCATAAATGATTCATCCCCGCCAAGGGACAAAATTTTGGGGATTCTCACATCTAATTTAACTTTAATGTTCAAAGTATAATAACCTTCGAACTCTATAATTACCAATTCTGCTCGATAGCAGCAGATAAAGAATTTCAGGCATGGGGAATAATAAATTATTATATTATTATTAATTTTATTTATTGATATGGATTTAAAATAAAAAAACTGATCAAGAGTCTGATTTTACTCATTTAGTAATATTTTACATTACAGACACCTTCAAATATGGATAATTATAATTATTTCTATTGGAAGATATTTTATTGGTGATCTCCGTTGTGACCCGTTCTCCTCTCAAGTGAGTTAGACAGTCACGGAAACCCACTCCAATTTACATAAAACAATTTCCAACTCAAATTAATAACCGCCAGACTGAAGTAATAATTCTCCTAATTGGACCTACCCCAAAATATAAACTTCGTGCAAGAGACGCAGCGCTCAAAGGCAAAACGGCATCCACAATAAGGGAGGGGAACAGACGGAGGGAGTGCCTCGGGGCAAAACATTTGCCTAGTCCCTAGATAAATAGCCCCGGATCGGATAAGATGGAGCTGCAAGCAACTAGCCCCTTAGACGAAGGGGCAAAACAGCAACTGTGTCTCGCGCCGCCACAAGAAGCGGCGGGCGAGGAATTCTCAATATGGCTCCGGTTCCACCGCGCTATATTGCCTTTCCCTCGAGTGCAGCCAGGGAAATTCATCATCTCACCGTAGCAGCCTCAACATCTCCCTATTCCCGTAGCGGGGATGAGCGTTCACGGAAACACTTCCCATTTTATGGTTCTAACGTTGAGAACGAATCTTCCACCGACAAGAAATACGTCGTTCATTGTTGCCTTCGTTCCTCATCCTCACTCTACATTCACGAAATAGCCTGAGAAAAAAACGAAAACTATTCATGCTTTAATTTACTGCGGAACGGTGTCTTACAGGTTGACCACATTTTAATAATTAGTTTTATAGAACGTTTTATCATACATGAAATATTGCACAATAAAATTTAATAATCGCATACTGATACGCGGAAAGCCATTGAAATACAGTTTGATGAAATATGCTCCATTTTAGAAGCAGTGGTTTATTTGAATTGGAAACGAATTTCAGTGCTAATTATGCTGACACAATTATTTGCCAAATCGTACAAACGCGCGTAAGAATTAAATAATTTGTTCATATTGTATTTGTCGCATCATTCACTTCATTCAGTTTACATAAAATACAATAATTCCAATTTTTGCGAGTGGAATGTGGTACATGAAGTAAACCACTTCACATATTATTTGGCTTGCGTCTCACCTATTACCTGATGGGAATTAGTATTCAAAAAGTGCTCCAGCTTGTTTGTGGTGCAACGAGAATTTGAGATATTTGCGGAAGAATATATATTCATGTCTTCTCGTATGCACAAGATATAATATTAAAAGTGTTGAGAAAACGAAAAAACGTCTTAGAATAATTTTTTTAGTAGGAAGCTTGCTATTTGAACATTTTCAACCTTATGACAGTAAGGTTGAAAATGGCCACGTTGAAAGCTTCATACTGAAAATAAAAATTTTATTCTGAAGACTGTTTTTGGTTGACTCGACACTTTCTAACTCTACCAGGCTACATTTTTCCTTTAAGATTCCATCTCACATGATAAGTTCAATTTCAAAGCTTGTGTCAAATATATTTTTTCGTAATGTTCGTAAGCGACTTAATAAGGTGAACATATTTTAAAATATTGTTTAGTCGCTCTGGTTACAGCTGACAACAGATGCAGAGTACAATGCCAATCAAAAACAAAACATCCCAAGGACAGCCAATGAAACAAATATGCAATTATTTCTTTGCCAACAGATATGAAAGTTTGGTTGATAATTGCCAAAATTTTAGACTTATCAAATTTAATAGATTAATGATAAATATGAATTTCAGCAAATAAATGGTGTGTTTAGAAGCGAAATAGGCTCAGTGTTCTAATATAAATATAATACGTTTAAAGGAAATTGGAGCCTCGGTGATGTGACAAAGCGTTTTCTAATATATTTATCATTTTATTTATGGTCGCATGAATAAAGTAGTCATTAGCGACACATAAAATTACAATTACCAATACATTTAGATCTTTAAATTAAAAATTTTATACAATTTAACTTGATATTTACGTTTTTATTTAAAAATTTAAATATACATCTAGCAGTTAGAAGAAAGAGGGCCAGGCTTTGTGAACTGCACAAGGAACAGGAGTGATATCAAAACACGTATTCATTTACAAACATTTTTTTAGCGAGAAATGATCACTCATTCAAAATTATTCAGACAAGACAACGAACTGACGTGGGTAAATAGGACCGTATAAGACTGGAATAGTTTGCCTGCAAGTCTACTAGCGACTTTTCCGAAGAGTGGAAAATCCTTTGGGGACCGAATTAGGAATATGGTTTGAATTATTATATTTTAGCTTAAAATTAGTGTTAAAGTATTTGTATATTCAATATTAATAGTAGTATTATTTCTTTTAAAACTTATATTCCTTAATTGGAATATTAAATGTATGTTTCCATCAGGCTCAGCCCATTTTAACGAAATAAATATATATATCTATTTTTAATTCTCAACTGCCACTGGTTAAAAATATATAAAAAACTAATATTTTAATATATAATAATAGTTTACAATTTATTGTACAATTCAGTTTTTTCAATAACTTAAATTTTGTTGTGCATTTTTCCCTTACACAAACTCGTTGAAATCATTTACTTTTAAAGTTTCTTTCCTCTCATCATCACACTTCGGACAGTTGTTTAACAGGTGTTAAACTGAAATGTTGATATTGCACTGACCAGAAATCTTCTGTTATAAAGTAAAGATGAATAATGTCCAATTCTTACTCTCCATAAGTTTATTTGGTCTTTTCTCTAGACTTTTTGGTTATTTTTTAATGAGTAGAAGTCGTTTGTTTCACAATGGATCTTGTTGACTTTAAATGACTTCCGTGACTGCGTTAGCTTTCCGTTGATTTTTATCCATAATTCTTTTAATACATTTGTGATTTCTGTTGGCTGGTTTTGGGCGAAATTAGGGTCATTGCAGTATTTTAGTGGTTTAATATCTGGATGTATACTTGGTGCTTTGTATGCATATTTGAAACATAGGAAGTCCGTTCTGTGACCATGGGCGGGTTCTTGAACTTCCATGAGGATGATACGTATAGGCCTCGAATGGAAGCAGCCTGTTACTATTCTTACTCCTGTATTATGAAGTAACGATTATCTTTAATTAATGTCATTGTCCACATTATATAAACCTCGGGTAGCTTTGAACTGTTTCGGTGTTTTGTTTTGTTCGAAAGTTTTTTATCTACGTTTGATATATATTATTTGAATATTCTACTTCATAATTTATTCACTGATTAATTACCTTTTATGCTGATTATATAAACAATTGGTGACTCAGTCAGAAAGTGACGGTGATTAAAGAATATATTTTTAGTTAAACTGATAATTACAAGGAATTTAACAATTTTGAATTTTAAAATCCTTCTTTTTAATTGATGACACGATAGCATGTTGTTCATTAACTGTCTGGCATCAATATTTTCTCCAGGATCATACGCCCGCCAGTACTGTGATGTGGTTACTGCAACATACAATCAAGATTAGTGCTTAGGAGAGTGAAACTGTATACGTAATTATGCTATTAAATTACATCGTAGGTGTGTAGGGTTAATAAAACTTCAAGCTTACGGTTTGTTGACCCAGACTCAATTCAACGCTTGCTTGAAGTTCAGGTTGCGATGACCTCCTTTTATTGCTGAAGAAAGCTGCTATGGAACAGTAAAACAGCCTCAGATCTCCTAAATGTTCACTTCTGTATAGATAGCGGTGCTCAGTCAACTAGCTCCTTTCACGTCCCGGAGCGATCTCATTTCGTCTCCGAGTCCACGACGTAGCTATTTAAATTAACGCTGCCGAAAATGATCTGTTTTGTGGCTTATAATCATTTAGGATAGCTTCTTCGGTGTCTCCCTCGCACCTGACGAAACTATCCTGAGGGAAAGATCCAAACACTTTAGTTTATTACAATGTGTTGCGTGACTATTATAAATAATCACACCATTGTATTGAATGTTTAATTTGTAATTGAAGATTTAAATTGACGCAGATTATAGGAATTTATATATTTACAATTTTTTATCCACGGAGTTACGTGCTTTCTTTTGTATAGATTGGTATAAGCACTATTTGTGTTATTTTTCAGGCAGAAGTTCTATTACACAAATAATGCATCTATTCTCAGTGGATTTACCTTGGAAATTTAGGTTAAATATTTAAGAATGCAAATAGACTGGTTTACTGAATTCACAGGTGCTAATTTTTAAATATTTTCCCCACTGCAAAAAGGCCTTACCTGTCGCTTTATCCTACATGGAACAATTATTCGAACGATAGGGTGCGTACATGATATTATTGTTAAGTTTAGAGCATAATAAGCGCGGGAAACCCGATAATGGCTGTGGTACTGTTAACAGAAGTGAAGTTAAGCCCCTTGCAATTGCAGCCCATACAAATAATATTCTGCATCAGGTTAGCTCTGCCTGGCGACCTCTGGCAAACGATTCGTGGGAATTGCTTATGCTGCCTAACAGCTTCTCTCTGCCGGGAAAGCTAACAGTAACAGAGATAGACCTAAATCCGCTGATATGAACTTCTTCTGTTGATACCATGGAAAACGGTTCGCTATGTAATACGTTCAACAAAGAATATTCTATGTCTGCTATGCTAATTTCACCTTATTTTCCTACGATAAACCCAACTCAGTCTGATACTTCCCATATTCTAGCTAGTTTATTTTATTCCTTATATTTTTTCCGGGACATTATTAGATGTCGAGAGTCCCGTACTAGTTTAACAGATATGAATTTAAATGTCATAAGCTTATAGCGCGATAGTAAGTATTTTTATTACTTGTAATGTAAATTAGCAAAGGATTGGAATGTTACGTGGCGCCGACAAATCGGCGCAGGGAGGGTCTGTAAGCCTCTGTAATGCCACCACATCGCGTACAAATATGACCTGCGATATTTTCAAAAATAGCTGGCGTGGGAAAGTCCCACGCAGACAACAACATTTGAGATCCCACGTGGCTGCTTTCGCCAATGGGTTCCGTGGTTAAAGATAAATCGATTGTAAAACAGATTTTTCGAGGTTTTTGACACAGCAGTGAGGCCGTGTAGACAAGCATTCGACTCTGAGTACCTGGAGCAAACAGACGGTAACCTATGCTTGGTCCTGGACGCATATGCAGAAGGAGGGCGACGTGTGGCAAAGAAGGCGACGCCATCTTGAGATGTTGGAGGACAATCGACGCCACCCTGCAACGAGGTACGCTGCCAATTTTCTATTCCATGACGTTTAGGAGGGTATCACCCACGGCGATTGCTTCACCGAACCTTAAATTCCTTTGTAAATATTTCCTTCATTAATGTTTTCCCTATTAAATTATCTTGTGTAAATAAATTTCCCAATATTTCTTAGTTAGTATTTTAATTTAATTGCCCACCCCCTCGTACAAACATTCGTATGACTCGTCAGAGGAAACGTTTCTACGGCTGAGAGCGGGTTGCATCCACTTTTCCCCTAGATTTCTGCATTTTACATTTGTGTACATCTGACTCACCTTTTTATTTGACGGGTATATTTAAAAAATCATATATTCAACACATAGATAATGAAACATCCGATATTCTATGTTGTGTCGATATAAAGTATTCCTTCGGCGTTCTATTTGTTTTGCCCCAGAGTGCAAATTCACTGGCGTGTTCGCACGATAAGTTAAACAGGTACAATAGCAGATCCCTTTGTTGAGCTTCCCAGGTGACAATGTCAGCGTGGAGCAGGTGCAAAGTGGCATGCATTTTACAGAGAATCCCTGCAGTACTACAACAGTGCACGAGCCCGCGGCTGTTTCCACACAGCAGCTAAACGCTGACACAGGAAACCAACATGCTTATCGCAAACACGACCAGACCTCAGCAAAACGCCCTGTGCCACGTCTACGTCGTCTCTTTCCTTTTTCCGCAGCCTTATTTTACTATTTCATAACGTAAAACGTAGAGTTTAAGAATTAACCCACGTAAAGTCCACTCTTGTTACATACAAAGGCTGAAAAGGCGCCGTGTCGTATAGAGACTTATGAATTTTCGTATTCGTAACTTCAGTTACCAGCCACAGGTCGTCTGTGATTATAATCAGGCTCTTAACAGTAATTACCTTTTTTTATATAGTTTTGGGTCTCATTTATTTGTGATAAAATATAGGATGCACACAAAGTCGTATCACGGTAACGAAATTTCATTGAACCAAAACCTATTATAATTATACATGTTTGTTTTTAAACATTGCAAATACTGCTGCGTTCTTCACTGTAAATACCGCTGTGACAAATAATGAGGGTAGTAAATGTCAAAGTTCCCTTGCTTGGTAACTCGGAAATAACGTGAACTGGTGCGGAAAAGATTGTCCTACAGATAAACCGAAACCTTCGAAACTCATGTTGGACAGAAATGGGCAAATTCGTTACAAGAATTCAGAGATCTATTTATTTTAAATGTCATAAACGCAATTTAGCGACTAATTAACGACAGACTCACTATTATAAACAAGGAAAGCACTATAATGGTTTTTAAATGACAGCCGTTCTGATTTCAAGCGAATGAACAAACGTAGCGCGCAATTGACAATGCTGCAGCATATCTGGCTGTAACCTTTGGAACCGTTGAAGAGGTAGCTTCTGGAATCCGGTTGGCTGCTACCGCTGCCTGAACACCTCCTCCGAGCTTCTCAATAAATCTCCAACCGATCTCTGTCCTCCACGATTCCCCACAACTAACTCCTTATCTCTCCATCTCCACGACAACTCCTCAAATGCTCTCCTCTCAAACTTCCACTATCCGCGAAATCTATTATTTTCCTTTCCCGAATCAAATTTAGCCAATAGGAAAAATTATTTCATTTCCTAGTTGGTTAATCCGGAGTTTACACGTCTGCCCAAAAAGTAGCAAAGTGACACACAGCAGAGGTTACTGAACCTTCTGTGGGAACTTATGAACGTGACAAAATGTTGACACCTTAGATTATTACCATCCGACACATTTATGACTTTTTCTGGCCGGCTTCTTAATATCTCAAAGGACCACTCCTTCAATAGATGTTTTGATGTCCTGTGGCCAGGCCTTTTCGCCCAATACCGGAAAAGGACATAAATTTAGTTTACTAAAATTTTACTTAATTAAAAATAAAAAATAAGCTCTTTAATAATTTAAAAAGTATGTATACACTGCAATGTCCTTATGGAGAGAGAACATTTTGAGACAGATAATAATCATTTAAATTTCTATTGAACTAAATAGGGTACATGTTGTATGGAAATTTCGTGAGTGCAGCGTACACATTTTTTTCGATCATATTGTGATACAAGTGACTGACATTGAAACATTTTATATAAATTCCGTCCCTATTCAAAATAAGTGAAGCGGCAAAATTGGCGATTGATAATTTTTCTACAAAAGAGGCGTCGTTTTTAAAGTTTTGTTGTATAGTTTTATCTGCTCATTTGTTTGTTTGCTTTACGTTTTTCCTGGAGCCACTACGGAAGGTCAGATTCCTCGTCGTGCAGATTCCAGAAGAGAAACGCCCATTGTGTATGCTTGTGTTTGTGTTTCTCAGTTAGGGTTTGTGCTCTCTAGTGTGCGTGTCGTGTTTCCAATGATTTATACTATATCTGTTTTTTCTATTTAAAGATTTTCTGTAGTTAATTGTTACTTTATTTTACTCTTATAATTATTTGTTACTTGATGTAATGTATGACGTACCCTATTTCCTCAATCGAGGACTAAAGAAAACAATAATAAAACTAAACAATCTATCGCAGTTTTTCCCAATTATAATAGGCTAAAGTTTTCCCTAAGCATTGTTTCAGAGAAATTTGTCCACTACCGTAAGATTATCGGCGAGATAGTGTAACAGCCGAATAAACTTGATTATATGGTTTTCATGTTAAAGTCTCTTAAAATAAATAAATTGCCATTTAAAATGAATGTATTGTCACAATTTTTGGTCACCTCAATTTCATGTTGTATATTATATTTATCATTTTTCAGCGCGATTTCCAGGAATATATTTTCAACAGTTTGTGGTTTACAAAACACTTGTAGCTTTTTGTCAACGTTTCCTACTAGTATTTTTTTTACAATATAGTATCAGAATATTTCGTCAGTATGATACTTTATTTTGGTTGAGGTTTGTCCTTATAGCCTTTGAAATAAAGTGACGCGGATATGAATGTCAATTAAAAAATGTAAATATTTGAAATATTTGAGTATACATGAATTTATGATTTCATTAATTGACCATTTCATTAATATACAAACCTGTCACTGGTAATTTCTAACTCACACGATAATTAAAAATACCCAATCAATTATGTATAAAATATTGAATCAAATTAATTTATAGAAGCTTAAAACATTTTCAAGGGAGTTTCACAAATTTAATTACTTTCATTATATGAAATGGGGCTCAGAAACGTTGTCTCTTTTCGGGTCAACAGTGTTTACAAAATTAACCTCAATTTTGAATTTGTATAAAATTACAGAATTCTGCGAATATTCATGTAACAAAATAGTAAATAGAAATATAGGCTTCAATAATTCTGTCAATTTAAGTACCTACAGAAACGTAAGAAATGATTGATTGAATGTGTTATGGTTTTATATTTTGATAAGAATATAAACGAGTCTCATTTTACATAATTTACTGGAAATAGCTATATAAAACTTTTAATTTTAAACTGTTATAATTCTAGTGTTCTCCTGATTCCGACTGGAATGGAAACCAACCGCGACAAACGTTTGAAGTAATAGGGTAACTACATTTTGCGCTCCAGCTTCATCGATCACCACTGCCTCCAGAACTTTGAAAATTAAATCCAGTCGCTTCTTTAAAGTAGGAAGGAAACGTAATTTAACTTTTATCTGACTTCTTTTTCGAAGTTCGCCACGATTTCACGCTGCATTGTAAATAGTTTCTCAGCAGCTACTGGGTAGTTCGTATACCAACGACTAATCTTTTTCAGATTCACATGGATTAGTACACATGGGTGAAAAATATTCAAATTGTTAAGACGCGAGAACCGGAGAGAAATTATGTGACGTAATTGTATGGAAAATTTTATTTCTTTAGTAAAAAAATAATTTCTTTTTAATACTGCAGCATCTATTGTTACAATTTCACCATCAGCTCTACTCTTCTCTTCCTTCACCTTTCGTACTACTAGTTTATTTTATCTCTTTCACTGTACTAATTAATTTCTCTCTCTATAATATATATATATATTTAAAAATGAATCCCTGTGACGTATGTACGCGCATAACTACCGAACGGCTGCACAAAATTAGATAATTCGTTCTTTGTTGTATTAGTATTGTCAGGACAAGTTTTGTATAAAAGACAATTTTTAATAAATCAAACAGAAGATTTTAAAAATTTCATAATATTAAAATTTTTTACTAGAAGGTAGCTTTACATCCGCGCGTTTGGATATTCAGTGTGCATGCGGGTTGCATCTGTTTTATCTGTTTACTCTCGGAAACGTCTCAGTGATAATTTCAGGTATTGTAACAAGAATTTTAACTTAAAATTGGCTCAACGTATTTCTATGAAAATTTCAGGAATTGAAACAGGAATTTTAACTTAAATTTTCTTCTATGATTCATTTAGATATCTTGCATACTTCAGAAGATATTAATAAAAATATTTATAAATACATTGGATTACCGTGCGAAAGGTTGCGTGAAAACCAACTGCGAGTTAAAAGTCTTATTAGGCGTTCCTATGCCACCATCCCACTTAATGTATTATTAAAAGCGTAATTTTTGCAGCATGAGAGAGAGAAAGAAGGAGGGCGTGAATTTTCACTCCACGTGAAAGCGCTCAAAATAAACTGCGAGTTATTCTGTTAGTGTCCTGCTATTCTATCGGGTGTATTTTTGACAGCAAAACGTAGTGTGTTTCGTATTTTTTTATGTTATTGAGGTCAATTAATCGAGATACTGGGAGTATATTTGAGGTTCATATTGTGACGTTTTCGATGCCGTTTAGTCATGTGTTGACCAAGAATTAAGTAATGTACAGGAATAATATAAATAAATATCCGGGCAACGCTGGGTCCGTAGCTGGTGCTATTATAAATCCTGAGTGAAACGGGTAGGAAATTTTCTAAAAATGACACAGCAATCTTTTTATAGCAGTTTTTCGCAATAAAATGATATGCAACAGATGATTTCAGCTGTACAAATATATATATTTCGAAGCGTGAAAAACAGACAAATGGAAGTATCTGATGTATATATATGTCAGCTTTATTAATAACTATTCATATTAATATTATATATAATGTATGCTTTATTAACCTTATTCACACTCTTTTTTAAGTAAAATGTGCCTGATTTATGATATGCATCACTGAAACAAATTAATGTACTTTCCGGTATTTTTCATAGTAATAAGCCACACGTTGAATATGACACTGAAACATATTAAATTATTATGGTACGCTTTTCATATTTATCTGCGACAGAAACATATCTCATTAATATGGTCCATTTTTCTTCCTAATCACCCACACGTTGAATGCGCCACGCAAACGCACCGAATCTAGTTACGTAATTCTGGGAACTGCTCGGTCCTCACATTTCGATTACGGCTCGATTACTTGTTGTTTATACAGGAAAAACAAACAGTGAAATAATTCCCCGTTTTATTTTATAATTTAAAATATTTTTATTACAATTTCCAATTTTAATTATAATATCTTTATTTTATTGGCCATAGTTTTCTTCGTGTATCAATCCGGGGAAGTTATTAGTTTTGTCTACTAATTTTTTATCATACCGTGTAAATATTTTTCGCGTTTGTTGGAAAGATGATACCTGATCATAACAATCATTTACATTAAACTCAAGACAATTTCCATTTATTCGAAATATATCCGTCTTATTTCTATTACTGGTATGGCACTCCGTCAGATTTTTCTGACATTCAGAATCGTAGATATTTCTCCCGACTACTTGGTTACATTTACAGTGTAATGAACGTGACCGAAAATCATTGGTTTATAATTAGATTATAATTACTGTTTATTGATGAGAAATGTTATAATCACCATGCTTTCCTCGACTAAAATCAATCGAAACGTTGAACTTTCTTGGTAAATAAGAAGTACTCTGTGAGAAAAACAAGTGATTAATATAAATAATAATGGAGTAAAACACTATTGCAATAAATGGGTTTCTCCAGTACAAATGATTATTTTATGAAATTATTTGCTCGTTTAATTGATTAATTAATTTACTATTCGTAGGTTCTTCTGTTTGTTCAGTTTATTTCAACATTTGGCACATATAATTATTATTAGAATGTGAAAGCTATTTGTATTACAACGTCCGTTATTAGCAACGGTTGTTTATATACATTATTGATTGGCCCGATAATGGTAAGGTATCTTCATAATTATTGTTCGAGCGCCACAACCGGGGAATTTGCGTTGCGTGGGACAGATTGTGTGATTGAACACTTTATGGTGTAGAATGCACCAGGTTTAATTTACTGTTGGATACAGTGTGATTAGCAGCAGAAACCGTTTTTCTGGGCTTTAGATCTTGGGAATGCTGCGCGAGTTCGCGACTGGAGCGAGATACATTGAATCGGCCGTCTCTGTTTCCTGAGAAAATTTGGAGCGAGCTATCGAGAATTGGTTTACAATTTTCCAGGCAGTACGCCTGGGCGCGCGGGTTTCCGTTTCGAGGATGCTGCAGACCCACAATATTCACCAGAGCGGATGCCGCATAACACGCTTCAATCATATTGTAACTGTGAATACATGTGCTGTATTATTTAATTAAATGTACTGTTAATTATTCAAGTTCACTTCCTCTCAATATCATTCTATATTTAAGACATATTGCTTGTGAAGCACGTGATCAACGAGAGGGCGATACAAATAATTCATAAAACATTAATTCATACCAATCAATAATATTGAAATGTGTCTGTCTGTCAGACTGACTGTCCGTATGTTTGTCTCGAATAGACTCCGGAAACGGCTCCACGGATTTCAATAAAAAATAGGAGGATAAAAAACGAAAGTTAATTTAAATATTCGTGCATAATTTAATTTCTAAATATTGCAGAAGATATTAATATAATATGAATATAAATAAAAATATTAATTCTCCGGAAATATTTCTTGGAATTGACGCGGCGTGTATACCAACTGCGAGTTATAAGTCCTATTACGCGTTCCTATATCATTCATCCCACTTAAAATCTATTGATGCAGCCGCCTGAGAAAAAAATTAACTTCTTTCGATCGTTGATACGATGTATACATTAATTAATAAATTGGTTTTATTTCTGGCGTCAGGCTAATTTTAAAATTAGTAAGTGGTAAAATGAAAATAAAAAGGAAACTATCGAGTTTGGTGTCGAAACCGGTGTAATGCGAGTCGCGTGTTACAATATGACCTTAGTATGCGATTTATGTAAAAATGTAACCATTAAATGGAGGAAAAGTTTATTCTGTTGCAATACTAAAAATATTAATTTTCTGCTGTTGAACCGGGAATATTTTGGACCCCCTCGAGATACTGGGAGTATATTTGAGGTTCATATAGTGACGTTTTCAATGTCGATTTAGTCATGTGTTGACCAAGAATTAAATAATGTACGGGGATAATATAAATAAATACCCGGGCAACTCCGGGTCTCCAGATAGTTTACCTTATAGTCATTCATTTCTTTTATTACGCATGACAACCTTCGGGCAACTTTTAGAAAGTTTTTCGTGTGTACGGATGATCATTATGTTTCATTCTAAGGACTCGCAACGAAACAAATTGCGTACATTTTAATGTTTAATAAAAAAAGTAATTAAAAAATTATTAAACAATTTTGCAAATCACTTAAAGAAAAGCGAGTCATTTAAACACCAGTAATTTTTAGTCCTGCATTTGACCCACTTGGTCCTATAATTAATTCCAAGTGAGTTAAGTCTACTACGGAAAACTTTCTCATCTTTGAAGGAAAATAACACAGCAGTTATTTCCCATTTTCTTCCGCCGGTTTGTGATAGACCCTTGCAGTGATAGATAAAACAGGATCTTAGGAAATGAATTGTGTCTCTTGCCTGATAATGAACAGAAATTAAGTTCTTATTTCTGGTGTGAAATCATTCCAGTTTCCTGATTGTTTCATAAATAATTCTGGCTCTGGATGTTGCAAGAGCAACACGAAAATTTTGTAGTATTTTAATTTAAGAACTTAGGAGATTCCTGAAGTTGGGGGACGAAACGTATTCTAATTAAAATTTTCCTTTTCTGACTTCTTTGTGTTTTATTTATAACAAATATTTTTATAAACTTAGATCATAATTTTATGTAGTTTTCTGCTTGTATCATTTTATTATTTAAATTTCATAATTTTTACAGTGACTTAATGCAGAACAGTATTTTACAAAGGTTTTGATCTGCCAAAGCTCTGATATCTTTCTCAGACTTATAGAACGTAATTTGACGAGACACCTAACAAAAATTAAATATAGAAGTCAATCGGTTTTTCTTTGATCTATAAATCCTTTTGCAAGAATTAGACCCCAAGGAGTACGATAATTGGATGAGTATAGCCTTGCTGTGGTCTTCTTCGCTCTCAGAAAAACAACACAAAACAAGGAGGGAAGAACGTGCAAAGGTCTCATCCATCATTTCTATACGTTGCCCAATAAATGAACACGGAAGAATGTGGGCGTTTAAAGAATACAAGCAGTGGGAATTGAAAAATATGCCAAGACAGCAAATGCTTTTTGACCTACAGCTCTATATATGATTAAAAATGTGATGCTCTATTAATATAATTGGATGTTATCAAACTGATACTAATTAAAACAGTTTTTTAATTAAAAATTAATATTATATTCGACTAAATAACAATACATTTCAATTGAAATATATCTTATTAACTTTTTCAAATACAGTCCATATTCATTTTCTTATTTACGAAATTGAATTTATAAAATGAACCCACAGTATTCTATTACCAATTAAAACTAGATATTAACGACTGTACGGAATAATACACAACAAATTGGTAGTTTTACCATCTGTGGTATTGTACTGTAATGAATAGATGTGGTGATCGCCATTTAATTTCATTATTGCGGTAAAATGCCAAGTAAACATAAAGGCGGTTGAAAGGCGACACATCGAAGTACCGAACGTGCAAAAATCACCGTTTGGTGTCTTGAAGATCTGGTACCTGAGTTCAGTTCCTTGGCTCCGGGAATTTTGAAGGGCGCGTCCCCTTCCAAAAATAGGGAGGAACCCGCGGGATAAGCTTAATTTTGATTGGAGGCTGAGGGTCAGGTGATCCGCCGTGTACCTCATAGTGGGAGGAATGAACGAGATGATCTTACAAAGTGGATGGGAGAAATTTCGGCAGTCGACATGAATATTTGAAGGAAAAAAGTGTTTGTAGGATTGCGTGGTGGTTGATCCACGGCACGGCTAGTCGTCGAATAGAAGTTGATCAGTCGGGAATGGTACGTGGAAGTAGGAAAGTGGAGATGAAATGAGAGATAGTTTGGAGTTCGGCGGTGAGCATTCGAATTAGGAAGACGTAGTTCGGGAGTTAGAGAAGTTTGTTTGAAATCTAATCTGGGGGAAAACTGAAAAGAAGGTAGAGGCAGCGAGCAGAATCTGCCCCGTCTACGTAATTCGGGCACCAGAATCCTAGAGGGAAGATCAGGTACCGACGCCAGAATTTATCACTGGAAGGAGCCGCCTGATGAACGCAAAGGAAATACGCAAGCAGCCTGAATTACTCAAGGAAGGAGGAAGCCGCCTTTTCACAAAGGAGAACAGGTGCGTGTCTGTGCCACTGTTTAAAATGTGTCATGACTGTCGTTCTGCTGCAAATATCCTTAAAAATGATCCTTATGATATTGATTATAATTGAGCTAGTCGGAACCTAAGTTTTGTAAGTATTGTTTTTTTTTATTTTCTGTCAATAAATTTAATTTGCTTTTATTTAATCTAACCAATTTTTTTATTTAAATTAAAATCCAGTCCCCCCAGTCTCATGAAATGAACTGACATTTAAAGATTCATTTTTTTGTGATTTTAAGTTTAAATATTTGTTTCACTATAGGACATAAAGCCTTTTACTAAGAAGTATTCCTCTAATAATGTTGTTCATAATATTTGTTGTTCAAATGGTGAATTCAGTTATATAGTACAAAGAAACTCAATTTGAATATAGAATTAAGCTACATAAATCCATTCTTAAACTGTCAACGTTAAAACACATGGTTGTCAATAATCATTGTATGAAATTTTCATAATAGGTTACTTTCAGAAATGCTGCACATAAAAAATGAACCTGCTAGTATTGATGTTTTAAGTGTGACATTAAGACATGTTAAACGATTTGTCACGTTTTTAATGTTGTTTTTGTTATACTTTAAATTTATAGATACGGGTGAATAAATAATAACAAAGTATAAATTTAATAATATATTAGTAAAATAGACATGTTATAAAGTGAATTTACAATTAATAATAACAAAGGAGGGATTTTCTGGTATTTATTATTTCGGACACTAATTGTTTGTGGTGATAACCACTGTTGCATTTTAGCTGACGGCGTTGAGGGATTTATAGGTCCTATGTACGTTACCGTAGACGACACCGGAACTCGTAGGTAGATCATTATTGGAACCTTTGGCATCCTTCAAGCTGCAAAGCTTTTGGAACTGGCAGGCCGTCTTCGAATTCTGGATGAAAACCTCGCATCTGCTATCACTAGGCGTTCCCTTGCGCTCAACCCTTTAACTAACTTTATTCTCTTTCATTACTTCCCCTTTTTCGTTCCTTTGACTATTGCCCTGATTGAAATATTATCAACCGCTTCAACTACTGTCCTCTCTGTCTAAATTCTTCATCACAACTTAACCATTTCTTAACAACAACACCTCCTTGATAACAACTCACCACCTAAACAATATTTTTCCACTAAACCTCTGAAACTCCTCTCTCCCGGCGAATTACCCACACCTTTAGCCATTACGAATTTATCTTTCACTTTAGAATTCTCACGTAATAGGCTATTCCACTTTCTGTGGAAAAATTCAGACTTGTCAAAATATTGAGACCGACACAGTTTTTGATCCTGCTGGGTCAATCGTGGCGATACTTAATCCCTCTGACGAGCAACGACCCATTGACTTTCACAGCTAGAGAAAATTTAGTTAAAAAAATTATTCAATTAAAATATAATAAAAATAACCGCCACCCCCCTAATAATTTACATAACACGTGTAAACTAAAGATTATATTACGTTGATTGGTGCTTCACTTTTATATTTTAAGTTTTATATTGAATTCCCAATTTTAGCTTTTAGAATAAAACGCCAAGTTTTAATCCAAATGTCAAAAATTCCTAATTTCTATTTTAGTTGTTAAAGATCATTTGCACGAAGGTCGTTATAACATTGAATAATTAATAAAGAATTATTATTTACTCATATATCGATATAGTATCTAAAACTCGTTAATTTTTGAAAAGAAAACTTTCTCTTCGACATAAAAATCACTTGAATTATCTAAAAAGTAACTTTACATAACGGCGTGTATTATTTTGTAAGTGTATTTATAAAAATATTTAAAACAGAAAACATATACGTCTTTGTTTATTGGGTAAAAGTTACAGTGTTAACTATATAAATAAATAATTTGAGAATATTTCTTAAGATTAAAAATAACTGAATACCTTAATTGTCTATACAAAATTAATTATCTAGCTTTCTTTGTAATTCAGGGAAAATGCTGTCCTTGCGTCTGCTAAACGTGCAAACAAAATCTGTTTTACCTCTGCTGAAAATATGTTCGCCTTGCGATGGTAGGGTGAACTCAGCACTTCTACACTTATCTGGCTCATGCATAAAAGCAGCCTTACTTTGTGATTCAGCACTTAGACATGGATCACGGAGGAGGGTACATATAATGTCTCCATTCAAATTGGAGTCTGGAGATAGAAACAGAGATAGATGTTTCTGAGAACATCTCCCTTAGAGATTGGGATCTGTTTTCAGTTACAGCAAGCATCACATCCCTTAGTTACATTTACAGTTCACGGCTATTATTATAAGGGAACTAAAATCGTGACATTATATATACAGTAAAAAATAATCTTGCACGCATGTAAGAAATTTAAAGTTTTTGAAAGAGTTTCAATGTTACTATTGTCCTATAATTAATTTTTTGCTTGTCTTAAGACTCCATTTCGGTGAAAGAGTTACTTTTATCCTACTGCTTTGAATATTAATTTTAGCTCAAATCTTTCTTTTTAGTATACGTGGAACGAGTCACATGCTCAAGCCGGAAATCCGCGTTTTAGGCATGAACTTAGCATCCCTCTGGTCCGTCATCGATCTACGTAATAACAGGACCACAGCAACGGCAAATTCGGTGGACTGAACCTTTAAGGGAGGTTCATTAGGCTCTAATTTGTGTTTCTATTTGTTGCCGCAGTAATCGAGGGGCTAATTACCCTCCGGGGCTTGCAAATCAGACACTAGACCACTCCCCCTTCGCAGCACATTTCTAAAGAACTTATGGTTTCAGTAAATTTTCTTTCTTTTCTAGAAGTAAACTCTTCTGCAAAATGCTAACAAAGTCCCGGAGACTTAATACAGCCATTTGATTATACAACAAAGTAGAGACTTATTTCCTAAAGAATATATCAGCAAAAATATTTTATGAATCACATATTTTAATCGTAAATACATGTTCTGATAATTATTATTACACCGTTAAAGAACATATTTATGTACCAAGAAGGAAAAAATTAGTTTATGTTTTGGTGAAACACCGAGGAGGATCTTTAAATTATAGCCCAGGGGCCCCAGTAAACCGTTGACTACCTTCCACCCCCACCCCCATTTTCAATTTCCTTCCTATGCCATTAAAGGGGAGTTGCCTGTTTCAGGATCACCCTCATATAGCATGTTAACTCCCATAAAGGGGTTTGTTAATTTTATTTCTTTTCTAATGTACATATATTGTTCGAGCGTTGGTATCAGCCGTAATCTCCAAAAGCGAGTTCAATTTAAAAGGATTCTTCGCCACTACGCTAATAGACATTTTAGCCATCCCGAACTCCGACGTAAACAGAGAAAGCCAGAAGACGCCATATTGTATGTTTATCACATCCATTTAACAAGTGTCTTTGGCAAAGAGTGCCCTGAAATAATATCCCACATAACTGAGAAGGAAGCTCATATTTTCTTATGATTTCAAACAATTCTGTAGCCGAAAGTAAACTATTAGTGAACATTAAAACTTTATTTTGTTTGTTAAATAAATTTATTGTTTACGAAAATCTATTCTGTGTGCTCCCTTCCTTAAAGGTTCCTCGAGTTAACGATTATGTATCAATATGTTATTTAAACACAAAGAGGAGGTAATTTTGGGACGAAATATAAAAACTTCGCAGGACTGGACTGATGCAATCCTCCATGCTAACATATCTTGCGTAAGACTTTTCATTTCCGCATAACTACCACGTCACAATCTGCATAGCGTATTCCATCCTTCGTCTCCCTCTTTTGTTCTTACCCCTCACGCTTCCCTCTAATGCTAATTTTAAATGACTCTCATGTCTCAAATCAATGTCCTTTCTGTTGATCACAGTCCTCCATACTGTTCTATCTTCCCTTATTACGCTTTTATTTTTCTCCCACCCAATTTTCAGCATTCTCCTATAGCACCACATTTCAAAGACTTCTTTTCCTTTCTGCAACATCTACCGTCCACGCCACACTTTATACGAACATTTTACCAATGATTTCCTAATATTCAAACATATTTTCCGTAAGTAAATTCCTCTTCATAGTGAAATCCTTCCTTGTCTGTGCTATCCTACTCTTCTGTCTACTATACGTATACCATGTAGGAGAATTCCTTAACTATCTTTGAAATAACCCTTCCCAACCTAATAGCCTTTGTTATTCCACTGTTTCCCATACTACAGTGCATTACCTTGGTTTTCGCTGTATTAATCTTAAGTCTTCTTCCGACTCCCATAATTCTTTAGCAAAGCGTAGGGGTTTTACTTCTTCTCCTTGCAGTATGATTCCTTTTTCATATTCTGTTTTAACTTTCTTCATCACCTGGTCTATATATATATATATATATATATATATATATATGTTAAACAACATGGGTGAAAGACTGCATTCTTCTTATACTCCCTTCTTGATTTCTGATTTATTTTCTTGAACCTCAACTCTACTTACTTCTGACTGCCTTCTGTAGAGGTTATGGATAATCGTTCTTTCTCGATAATTTATTCCTGTCCTCTTCAAAATCCTTAATATTGTGTTCCAGTTCACATTATCAAATGCTCTGCAAATGTCTTCTAAAATTAAACGCAAAGTCAATTTTACTTCTGTTATCCCTAAACTAAATTAAATGTCCTTTCTGTTCGCATCTATATTATATATATTGCTGAGCGTTATCGAGCTGTACTGCAGCAGAAATGTGGACTCGCGTTCAGGTCAGGCTCGACGCTACCATTTTTATTTGTTTACTTTGTTTACCTATCATGTCCAGTATTTTCTGTTTGGAAAATGTTCTGTTTCTCGAATATTCCATGAATGTATAAACTGTACCGGATTCCGAATCGGAGTCAGTCTTGCGCAGTACGAGCCACTGAACAGCACTTCGTGGCTAAATAAATGTCTATAACATGTACGTGCGTGTGTGTTTCTCTATCTCACGATCCTACAGGAACGTAACAATATTATTTTTATGTATTATGTTTGCATTATCATAATCAGTTTTACGTTTATAACTTAAATGATGTAGGGATAACGCAGTATTTTTTTTACTATTACTCTTAGCATTGTTCTAAGAATGTGTATCCTTGTATTAATATTAGTGACCAAAATAACTTTTTTACAATCATTATAATTAATTTTATATTCTACACTATATAGTTCTTTAACAGGAAACTAGAAAGCCTGCATCAGGTAGATCGGGCATTGGGTACCATTCTCACACCCTTCCGAATGACGGGAGACTAGCTGGCTGTGGGTTCGCAGATATTTCCTTCTCGCCAGTTTTAGGATGCAATGGTATGAGCGGAAAACTCTTGCCTTATGCCCAAGGTCTTCGACCCCAGTACATAAACCTCGTAAAATAGGTAAAGGTGTCTCGGCATGTGAGAACTTTGAAAAAAGAACAGAGAGTACGAGGCATTACCGACATAATCAAGTGAACCCCCTAAATTGGAATAAATAATGATACGGTGTAGGTATCATCCATCTACTAGAATAATTCTGATTACAACAAGGTTTATTGCGTAAAAATGTTCACATGCACAAAACATAAATTACAATCTCCTTCCTTAATTGTATATTCGTTACAATTAATTAATCTCATTATTCTGTATACAATTGTAATAATCAATAATGAATTACTGCCGCTGTGAGCGGTTATTTAAACTAAACGTTAATTACTGCGAGCTTTCTATCTGTATACCCAAAGAAACACTACTCAGCAAACCAAAGAGCAAGATTAAAAGGAGTGTCATTAAATTAAATGTAATTTTCTGCAAAATTACGTGACGTGTAAAAAAGTAACCGTAATCAAATCTAACGTCACAGTCTTAGGACTCAATACCACAACAAGAAAATGAGGCAATAACCAGGATATAAATGTTATTATAAAAATCGACCAAGAATCAATTATGCAAGCTGTGGGGTGGCAATATACACCAAAGACTACACCGCAACAGAATCAATCCCACTCAATACTAATATTGAAGCAGTAGTAATTAAGGTCAGTGCCCCTTTAAAGATAGCCATCTGTAATATTTATTTACCGAAATTTGAAACTCAGGAACAAATAAATGTCATAAATCGATTTCCCAAGCCATTTATAATACTAGGAGTTTTCAACAGTCACAATCCAGCATGGGGATCTGAGAAATGTGATGCGAGAGCCTCCAAAATTGACGATTTAACTAACTTTGAAAACATTATAATCCTAAACAGTGGTTTTTCCACTGATTTTAACGTCTCCAATGGTAATCTCAGAGCCATTGACCTTACGCTATGCACAAGTCATCTCGCTGACAAATGCCATTGGACAACTTTTATGACTGGCCATTTTCCAATCTCTATTGAAATAGATTTAGCCACCACCATGTCACATAACCTCTGCTTGCCCAAGAAAGATTGTATTTCAACTCTGCAAACTAGGATACCTATTGAGAACTAGTGTTAACCCAAACCTATAAGACAACATCAACGAAGTTATGGAAAAAATTATCTCAATCATCACCAAGGCGGAAAACGGCTCTATCAAAACCAAAACAAAGAAAACAGTCCCGTGGTGGAATGATGAATGTAAAGTGGCACATGCTGACTTCAAGCACGCCTTCAACGTATACAAGAAACACAAGACGATCGACAACAAAGTTCAATGTAAAAAAATGAGAGCAAAATATAGAAGAACCATTAAAAATTGCAGTAAAACTGCATGGATAAACTTAATTGCGGGACTGAACCACCAGGTGGATATAACGGAATCTTGGAACACAATAATAAAAATTCAAGGTAACTTCAAAAAGGGTCAAGAATATACATACAACGAAGAAGAAATCGTCAACATACTAGCTGATACGTTTGCATCCAACTCGGCCTCTTCGAACTGCAACAAAACATTTAGGAAATACTAAATGGAACAAGAAAATCTGCCAATACCTACTGAGTCAAACAGTAATAATCCTGATATCATCCTCCTAAATGAACCCATCACAATTGATGAACTGTTACAAATCCTTTAAAAAAACTCAGCTCCAGGTCCATACAACATTGCAAAGATTCTCATTAAAAATCTTCCACCTAAAGGAATACTTCTCCTACTTCAGGTATACAACAAGGTTTAGTCAAATAACTCTACACCAAGCAAATGGCATGAACCAGGGAAAGACAAATCGGAACCCGCAAGTTACAGACCAATTTCAATTGCCTGTAATATGTCCAAAATCTTAGAGAAAATCATCAACGCTAGACTTAAATGGTTTTTGGAAAAATACCGATTGATTGAAAACAACCAATTTTCATTTAGGAAAGGTCACTCGACTACTGCATACCTTTTAAACGTGGACAACTACATACGGGAGGCGTTAAATAACAACCAACACATCATAGCAGCATGCGTCCACATAGAAAAAGCATACGACATGACGTGGATCCGCTACATGTACAATAAGCTTCACCTCTACGGAATTGTGGTGGGGGATAATAGACTTTTGGTTGTCAATTGAGCATTAACTTTTACACCATATTTACTTTTAGGTTTATTTTTAATGATATTTGACTCAGGACCTTTTTAGCATACATGTGTATTTGTGTATACAAAAAGGACTATTTACAACATTAAAATATTTATGTTATTACATATACTACTTTTATCAGTTTTAAAATTTAATATCATTTTACTTGCTCCGACCAGCCGCATGAATTATAGGTTGACCGTAGTGGTTTAGGAAAATTACACCAATTAATAAATTAAATAAATAAAGCATACCGCGCGGTTAAAAATTTATCCCCTTTGAAATAATACAAGGAAAATAAATAATTTCTGTACCCAGAAATTAGAAAGTTAAAATAAACGAAATTACCGCGTCAACGTGAGAACATTTGTGATTGGTCTGTTTTGTTCCATATTATGGTCGATGTCTGCTGGATGCTCCGGCTCAGATGTTTGTCTGTGGTGTGGTGTACATTGAAAACATAAATATCAAGTTTAAATGTATAAAATTGTTCATTTAAAGATCAAAATACACTGGTTATTGTAATTTCGTATAAGTCGCTAATGACTATTTGTTGATGCGACTATAAATAAATTTTAAAAAATTAAAATGAGGATACATCAAAACACTGTGAAAAAGTTTTACAGTACATAAAAAAATCATGTGCATTTGACGAAGAATTAGAAATTTAATATTACATGATATAAAAAAAATTATTAATTCAACTACTGGAGGTATGAACAGTAGATTTAGGATTCAAAAGATATTATAACCAAATATGATTTTATTTTGCATGAATTTCACATATATTACGCGTTGTAATGTTTAAATTAATTTATCTTTTAAAATTGTAAATAACTATAGCATATTCCAAAAGTTGCTCAAATATTAATAAAATTCATAATAAAAATTTAAATATAATTTCGTTTTCTTAATTGGCATTTTGCCGTAAATATTTGAGTTCTTACCTCCTATATTTTAAACGAAATTATTTTTTTAAAGTACATTTCTGCTGTTCTTTTACAGTAACATGAAACAAAGAGTGCCTAATGAGAACATAAAATACTACCAATTATTGAAATAATTTGCAAAATTATTCTTTGAATCCCTCATCTATATACCTAGGATAGATATATTTTGTCCACATTTTGTTGATTTTTCATTGTATTGGATTCTATAGAGACAATTTTACTTCCAGCCAGTTCTAAAATATAAATATTTTCTGTATTTTAGTACTTATTGATATTTATATGAGCTCAAAAGATTAAATGTATAGAATCACGAGAAAAACCGTTAAGTGTTAAAACATGTAATTTAATTACGAAAAGGACAGGGCTTCTGTTTATTTATTTTAGCATATTACCATCTCTGTTAAATAGAGTATAATATATATTAATGCATTATATTGCCGCTTGTCAACAAATTATGGGAATATGGACAGAAAATGTTTTATTTTATATTTTATAAGCAGAAAAATGGCTGAAATATATTTAAAATCAAAAATTATCTCAGGGACAAGGAAGACAAATTAAAATTAGAAATAAGTCATAGTGTAGGCCTATTTTATTATGATCAACGATAGTTAACAATATAATTAAAACAATCCTCAAAAGTTAAAAAATGTCTCACTAAACTTAAGGTTATGCATAAATACCTCATAAATTTTATTTTCTAAATTTAGTTGTTAAGTTAGATATTAAGAAATAATTTATTGCTCATTAAAACGTAAAAGTAAAGAGTAAATCAATTAACTTCTACTTTTCATGAATTTGGTTATTAAAATTATGTATCTGAAATATTCCATATTAATACAACTAAATTCTCATAGTGGTACCTTAAACTTGAGTAGAATTTTTAGTATTTTATTACTTAACTTTTAATATTTTTGTGAAAAAGCATATAAACAGAAGTATCCTTCTTAAGTGTAATTATTTTATGATTGATTAAATTTACTGTTAAATTGATAGATTGTTATATGATATATTATAATTCTTATCTTATTTTCAAGGAATTTTTTAATATATGAAGAATGATTTTCTATTTTAATGATAATAATGAAACTCCCTTGGTTTTAAATCAGTTAGACAATTAAATAAAACTAAAATTAACACACAATTTTGGTTTTATTTCGTTGTGTGACTGATTCCTATTTTTATTTTCAACATCTTTAATTTTTAAATTGTTTAGTTTGAATGTTAAATGAACCTATTTTTAAATAATTTTTCTTAAAATTAATATACAATAAATGATTTAATCAGCCTCTCTTTCAATATTTTTATAATTTAAATATGAAATATTTTGGAGAAGGAGTCATGGAGTGAAGTTCCATGTACAGATAAGTTTTGGCTGAAGAAGTCTCAAATGAGAGACGAAACGTGATTATATTCAAATTATAAAAATATTTAAATAATTATAAAATTATAATAATTATAAAAATATTTAAATTATAAAAATGCTGACCCGTTATTAGTCATTATTAGGTTTAACCGTCTTCATTACTCTGTTGCTCTGTGCTCTTGTTTCACATTTTGGTTGAAGCTGGAATTTCCTACATTTGGCATCTACTTTCCACAAAAGTATAAGGTTTCTGTATTTTCTCTTCTATTAATGCTGTTATTATTCAGATATTTTAATAATTTTAACATTCATTTTCTAATTAGCACCTGAAGAAGTCCTGTATGGGGTAACGAAACGTCGTTTAAAGTAAATACAAACTGTGTCAGAGAAAGTGAATTATTTAAACTTAATATATAAATCACTTAACAATATGTGAATAGTCGTTATATGTATAAATCGTGTTTTCGGTTTTTACCAGCATGTTTGCATATGATAAAAACTTTGCCATACTTTCGGTTCACGATAACTTTGACGTTTCTAAAAAAAAATTCTGAATCATAGAAACTTTTCTACGGAAATAATACTATATAAATTAGGATTTGTAGATTTACAAAAAGGATTTGATAATGTGAACAGAAACAGACTTTTAAGGATATTGAAGAGAACTGGAATAAAATATCCAGAAAGGAGGCTTATACATAGCCTCTACAGAAGACAGGCAGCAGTAATTACAATAGAAGACCAAGAAAAGAAAGCCGTAATCAAGAAAGGAGTAAGACAAGGATGCAGTCTGTCGTCCGTGCTGTTTAACTTACATATAGGACAGACGATGAAGAAAGTTAAAACTGAACATGGAATAGGAATCATACTGCAAGGAGAAGAAATAAAAACCCTACGCATTGCCGATTATATTGTAGAGTTAGGGGAGTCAAAAGAAGACATGGAAACCATAAAAAATGGCATGAACGGAGTTCTGATGAAAGAGTTTAATATGAGGATTATTAGAGGGAAACCCAAGGTAATGAAGTTTAGTATGGGAAACGTGGAATAAAACATGGTGTTAGACTGGGAAGGGATATTTTTACGGAAGGAAAAGAATTCTGCTACTTAGGAAGCGTAATAACTAGTGATGGTAGAAGTATAGTAGACGTAAAGAGTAGGATAGCACAGATACGAAAGGCTTTCGCAAAAAAGAGGGATTTACTTACGGCTAATATAAGAAATATTCACTAAAAACGTTCGCATGGAGCGAGGCGTTATATGGGTGCAAAACGAGGACAATAAGAGTTGGGGAAAGGAAAAGAATAGGAGACTGTGAAATTTGGTGCTATAGGAGAATGCTGAAAATCAGACGGGTGGAGAGAATCAGTAACAAGGATGTTATAAACAAAATACGGGAAATGCGAACAATATGGAGGACGTTGACCAAGAAAAAGAATAGATTAATAGGTCACGTTTTAAGACACGAGGGTTTTGTAAAATTATCATTACAGGGTGTGGTAAGAACAGAAAAGGGAGGCTAAGGATGGAATATGTAGTGTTCCAGTTATGAGGAAATAAAAAATCTTGCGAAAGATAGATTAGCAGGGAGGGTTGCATAAGACCAGTCATAAGACCGAATACCGCAACAAAAAATTATGATTATTTGCTACTGCAACAAATTATAGTTGTGTAAATCCAGTGTTTAATTGTGGCAATAAATACATTGCATATTTGACTTTTATAAGGCTATTGTGAGAATTTATAACTGCACCAAGTTCTATTACAGATCAGCATTAATGATGAATTTAAATTAATTGTTTTTTATTTCAATAAATGTCTAATAACCTCTTTATTTTTAAGCGTGACTTGAACTTAATATGATTTTAGTAAGGTTTCGATTGATGTTTTACTATATAATAATTTTTAAGCAGAATATTCTTTTCGAAATTGAGATACATGTTGTATTTTTAATTGAGATTACTTGCAATTTAATTTTGAACGGGCCACGGAATGAATGATTAAGGCCGAGAGCGGCCATGTAAGGGCCGCAGCTAACGAGCTACGGGCTCTGTCGTTTCCTGGCGAGATCCTTCTTTCCCGGAATATTGACGTCCCGCACTCGCCGTCTGGGAATGTGGGGAGGGACTTTGGGATTAATCAGTGCAAGGCGAGTCCCACAATGAACTCCTCAGCCATCGGTTATTGTTGCTGTAATTCGCAGGAAACAACGGGCGAGCATAGCAAGCGAGCACCAACTCCGATATGACTTGGTATTCCCTGGGCACACCAATGGAGAACACTACTTGTCGAGTTTGCGGGTAGCGTGCGGAAATAGGGAGACAAATCATAACTATTGTCCAACTACTGAGGTTAATCGAAAGTAATTCATCATGAGAAACACAGAGTATCCAAAGGAAATTATGTTCATATGCAAAATGAGAAATTAAGTGTCTTTAGCTTAAGAAAAACTCGTAAACATAGAGAAGACTGGAAGTAACCGTTCTGCATCCCGGATAGAGCCCCTTTCTTCACAGCAGGTAAACTGTGTATATCTGTTCCTATTTAGAATATTAAACTGAAGAATCCAAGTATATTTTCACGTAACAAACGGCCCAATGTAAACATACAGGCTAATTTATTTCAATTAGCGGCTTGCATTTGTAATGGTCAAACATATCTGCTCGGATTTCGGCGGTGCGGAATCAAAAGAAAGGAGACAGAATTTGAGCAAGAAATAATAAAACCCAAACATTCGGAAACCAGCGGGGATTGTCCCAAGACCACTGGAATCCTGAGACGGAGGCTGGGAAGTAAGCGTGGATTTTCCCCAAAAACCGTGGGGGAGAGGTGCAAAATCTTCTTCCCAGAGAAGAGTAACAATAAATCTGATTCGTTAATATATATCCCTGACACCTTCGGGATATGAATTAAATAAGTGGGGAAGAGGTATTAAAAACCCTGGCAGACAGATTTTTGCGAAGATGATCGGAAGTAGGTAAGAGAGATTTAGGATGACTGTATATAGGAATATATAGAAATTATAATAATAATAATTCTTCTTCCATGGCTATGCAGTCCATTCAGGGCCTTGGCCTACCGGGTTGACTGCGGACTGTCACCTCACATGACACATTCCGAATTTGGAATTACACGTGATCAGCGTATCGATTATCCAGCAGTCTTAATCCTGGTCTCCGTGACCATGAGGGCACAAACATTCCAGCCCATGCCAGGATTCTAACCCGGGGTCTCTGTGCTGTGAGACAGCGAGCACAAGTGGTTGGCAATAATAAAATGCATGCACTTTTTTGTGTTAACAGGCTACATGAGGGTGATCCTGAAACAGGAAACTACCCTTTAATAGCATAGGCAGGAAATTGAAAATTGGGGATGCGAAAGGTAGAATGGAACGTCAAATAGAATGATAGTTAGGAGAGAATCAGTTTGGTTTTAGGACGAATGTAAGGACAAGAGAAGCAATATTGACTTAGAGACTAATTTTAGAAGACAGGATAGGAAGAAATATACTTACGTTTATGGCATTTATATATTTAGAAAAAGCGTTTGATAATGTGAACTGCAACAAACTATTAAGGATCTTGAAGACTACTAGATTAATATATCGAGAAAGGAGGCTTATACATAACCTCTACAGAAGACAGTCAACAGTAATTATAATAGAAGAGCAAGAAAAGAAAGCTGTAATCAAGAAAGGAGTAAAATAAGGATGCACTCTGTTGCTTATTCTTTTTAACTTATATATATATATATATATATATATATATATATATATATAAAGGTGACGAAGAAAGTTAAAACGGAATATTGAAAAGGAATCATACTGCAAGGAGAAAAATTAAAACCCTAACGCTTTGCCGACGATATTGTAGTGTTAGGGGAGTCAGAAGAAGACTTGGAAACCATAATAAATGGTATGAACGGAGTCCTGGAGAAAGAGTGGAATATGAGGATTAATAGAGGGAAAACCAAGTTAATGGAGTGTAGTACAGGAAATGTGGGATAACAACGGATGTTAGATTGGGACGGAAGATTGACGGAAGTTAAGGAATTCTGCTACTTGGGAAGCGTAATAACTAGGGATGGTAGAAGTATAGTAGACATAAAGAGTAGGATAGCACAGACAAGGAATGCTTTCTCGATAAAGAGGAATTTAGTTACGGGTAATAGAAGTGTGAATATTAGGAAATCGTTGCAAAAAATGTTCGTATGAAGCATGGCGTTATATGGGGGCGAAACATGGGTGATAAGAGTTGCGGAAAGAAAAAGAAGAGAAGGCTTTGAAATGTGGTGCTATAGGCGAATACTAAAAATCAGATGGTTGGATAGAATCAGAAACGAGGAAGTTCTAAACGGAATAGGGGAAAAGCGAACAATGTAGAGGGAAGTTCGTGAGGTAAGAAGAGAAGAGGGAGGTCAAAGATGGAATACACTAAGTCGATTATTGAGGATGTGTGATTTGGTAGCTATGCGGAAATGAAGAGCCTTGCGCAAGATAAGTTAGCATTGAGAGTTGCATCAGACCAACCTTAGAACTTAATACAACAACATCGGTAAACCAATTACTAATTTTATTGACTGGTTTGAATGTAACTTTCATTTCCAAAAAAGCGTTAACTTTTAATTTAAGGTAATTGTAAATAAATCGATCTTAAGTAGTAGTAAAAGATGTTAATGATGGAATAGTATGTTCAGTTTGCGAAGTGTACTCGATGAGTACAAAATTGTTGTGTGAAGTTGAATTATAATGTGTGTTAAGTTTAAAATATAACGATAATGTTGAGGTATTCTAACTATATGACGTACAAGTAACGTTATTATATAATTGTATGTGTATTACTGATTGAGTAATAAATAGTTGCAGATGAGGATGAAAATCGAAAGCTACTGCAGAGTAATTGTAATGTTGGACTTATTGGCTTATTAAAGTTTCTTACCAGAACATAGTCCTTTGAGTATCCAAATAAGTTACTATACTGTTTAAACTGTTTATATTGTAGTCTATATTTTTTAAAGCAAATTACTTGCATTTTAGAGAATGTTTTAAATTTTATAATTATTTATGATGTAATGTAAAGGAAAGTTACATGAGCGAGTAGCTCTAGTTTCCCATCTCGCCGTGCATTTCACAGGAAACCGCACCCGTACGCTTATTCGGTGCGTTAACAATTGTTCGGTTTCTGTCAGCGCAACTTTAACAACTTCTGTATTTGCAATTCAAATATTTCCACTGTCTATCGTTTAGTTGCAACGTTTTCAGACTAGAGGCATTTCAGTGGTCCGTTTTTCTTTCTCTTTAACGTAATGAACGTATACACTTTCAACAGTTTCTTAACGTGTGAAGAAGGCCAGACATTAATATTTCAAGTTATTTTGTTTTGTTTCCAGCTGCCTTCACGCTTAATATCCATACTACGGTCTGGATGGCAGCTATGGTCGCTTGCATTACAAGCACTTAACCACACCTAAGCACGTCTACACACAGAGAAGACAAACTTAACAAAAATCGTCTACGACTGTTAAATTGTTGCTCCGCTAGCGCATACATTTAAGTATATTTCTCTGTTGTAATGTTGTTTTTGCTTGCTGTTCAGTTGCTGCCCGTCAGGGGTACAAACGGCGTCAACCCCCTACGAAACTGCAGCTAATGAAATGTCTATAGTCGCGAAGACCGGGATTAAGACTGTTGGAGGATCGATACGCTGACCACGTGTCACTCCAAATTCAGAATGCGTCATGTAAGACTACAGTCCGCAGTCGACTAGGTAGGCCCAGGCCCTCAATGGCTGCAGAGCCATGAAGGAAGGAATAAAATATGTATCATTAATGCAATTAATTTTGCTCAGAAGTAGATGGACACCAAAAATTTTCATTATAATCGACTTAGTGTGAAATGAAACTAATATATTTGATATTGTGAGGTGAATAACACACCATGGCAACAGATTTATAATACATGTACGTTCTCATCTGGACGCCATCATCATTTGTTTTTGATGAGAAAAGTACTTTTAGCCAACCTCTGTGGTCTAGTGGCTAAGCGTCAATGTTACCTCAGAGGCCCCGGGTCCAATTTCTGCGTTGTTGTGTTTACGAACCGAGTAACCTTTGCAATGTAGATAAGATTGTAAATTAGTCGCTAATGACCTTAACTGTTAATGTTGTTGCCCTTTTTCTTGTGGTATTCAGTCTTAAGATTGGTCTGATGCAACCCTCAATACTAACATAATGCGAAAACCTTTTCATTTCTGCATAACAAGCACATCCCACAACATCCCTAATATGCTTAATATATTCCACCCTTGCCTCCCTCTTCTGTTCTTAACCCACACACTTCCCTCTAATACTAATTTCAGAAGACCCGCATGTCTTAAAATGAGACCTATTAATCTATCCCTTCCTACAGGACAACGTCCTTCATATTGTCCGCTCTTCCGCTATTCTTCTTAGAACTTCCTCGTTAACTGCTTTCTCTATCAATCTGATTTTAAGCATTATCCTATAACACCACATTTCAAAGGCTTCTCTTCTCTTCCTTTCCGCAACTCCTACTGTCCACGTTTGGCTCCCATACAACGCCACGCTCCATACGAAAATTTTTAGCAGCGATTTCCTAACATTCACACTTATATTACCCCTAAGTAAATTTCTCTTTTGCGTGAAAGCTTTCCTTGCCTGCGCTATTCTAGTCTTTATGTCTACTATACTTATACCATCCCTAGTTATTACTCTACCCAAGTAGCAGAATTCTTTAACTTATAATATATAAAATATTAGTCAAAATATTAGTTCCCAATCTAACATGCTTTGTTTTCCCTCTATTAATCCTCATATTGCGCTCTTTAGCCAGGACTCCGTTGATACCATTCATTTGTTATGGTTTGCAAGTCTTCTTCAAACTACCTTAATACTAGAATATTGTCCGTAATTTACACTGTCTTCCTCCACTTGTTAATGTCTCACCTTATACTCTCGCCAACACTCTGCTCAATTTCTCTCCACCAGCAATCTCTTTAAAAATGTCTCCTCCGGCTTCTTTTAAAGCTTCGTCCCCACTTATGTGACACCTATCACAAAGGTGGCAGGGATGGATATTCTCCAATAAAACCCCTTGTTACATTTGGGGAATACACGGCACCCGGTCACCAAATTCTCAGACATATTAAGAAATTCCGACGAGGTGTCTGAGCTTTATGACCCAAGTGTCAAACGCTGTCTCTTTGTTTAGATTCCGAGCCGCCAATACAGCGCGCGGAAAACCCCGTTCTTCCTGGCCAGCGACATGCTTATACCGAAATATTTATGCAATTTAAATTGCCATAAATAGTAAAAAATTGGACGCGGGTTCTACTGCGCTATAAACTTTTATAGTTTCCAAATCTTCTACTGACTTCTCTAATACTACAATATCGTCGGCAAAGCTTAGGAATTTTATTTCTTCTCATTTCAGTGTGATTCCTTTTCCTTATTTCGTTTTTACTTTATTCATCCCCTGTTCTATATATAAGCTAAAAAGCACGGGCGACAGGCTGCATCCTTGTCTTAGTCCTTTCTTGATTTCTGATAATTTATTTTTTGATAATTACATTATAAATAGTAAATCAATAATAACGTGGTGTACCTCCTGTGGTCTAGTGCCTCATGTCACAGAGGTCCCGGATTCGAATCCTCGCATGGGCTTGGATGTTTGTGTTGTCATGGTCTTGGAGACTGGATTAAGACTGCTGGATAATCGATACGCTGGCCACGTGTCACACCAAATTCGGATTGTGTAAGATGGCAGTTGACCCGGTAGGCTAGGGCCTTTAATGGGCTGCAGTGCCATGGAATAAGAATTATTATCATTCCTTAAGATTAATTGGATTCAACTACTACAGTTTATGATCACGTTATTATTTTAAATTCGTTTTCAGTAGAAACAAGTTTCGTAAATTCTTCTTCTTCCTAGCTCTACAGACCATTGAGGGCATTGGCTTACAGGGTCGACTGCTGACAATCGTTTTACATGACACTTTCCGAATTTAGAGTGACACGTTGTCAGCTTATCAATTCTCTATCAATCGTAATCACAGTTTCCTTGACCATGTCAAAAACATGCAAGCCCGTGCAAGGATTCGAACCCGGGACCTTTGGGTTGTGAGGCAGTGACGCTGGCCACTAGACCATATGAAATCGGCTTCGTCAATACTATATTACGATATAATTTTGCAATTTCGACTGTTGTCCCTCTAAAAAAATAGTTGCGTTAATTTGAGACGTTTATGAAAATAACTCCTACTTTGATTATAAATTTAAAACCTTTTATACAATATTTAGACTTACACGTAACATATATTTATTATTAGATAAAGATGTTTCTTATCGGACAGACAATATAATTATTTTAATTGATAATGAATTCATTTTAATTTTTGGTCTACATAACGTACATAAATATTGTTTTATAATCTCAAAATTATTAGTATTTACTTTCTGCTGGACGAATGAAATAATTCAATTTGTTATTTATTGTTTTTAGTAGTCTTTACAATACAAAGTGATATACAACAATGAATTACAACACCTATAAGCCAGATGTATCCTTTCAATAAGTTCAATGTAGTCCTTCAATTTAATTAAGATCCCTAGTGATTAATGTGAACATTTTACTGTTCCAGTGGTTAGTAATCGTAAAAGTATTATGATTACAATTAGTTTACATCAAAAAACATTCGAGTGTGACGTATTAAATATTGATATTCATCCATTAATATTATGTAATGTTTGAGCCGGTCACTGACGGTACACTGGCCTTATATAGAGTTTATATTAAATTTAAAATAGCTGAACCTATAGAGAAGCGCGGTTCGTTAGAAGGCTTGTTTGCGCAAACAAGCAAAGTTATATATCATAGGGTAATAATCTCAAAGTTCAAGGACTTCGAAATTTGCAACAGCATCCACAAATTATGACATTATATTTTAGAGAATATAATTACAGGCAGTAGTCTAAAAAAGTCTAAAAAATCTGAAGTACGAAATATTTTTTTGGTTCCGATAGTTACAACCTTTCAAAAGGAATAGACATGTGAATAATGAATTATGAATGCCTTTTTTATTATTCCTGCTACATGCGACGCACGGTGTTTCGATTTTAGAATTTATTCGTACAGATTAGACCTTAACATGAATTATTTTATACTCATTACAAACATTTTACTTTCGACATTGTAATCATATGTGAGATAATCTTTAATATAAAAACAATTATCTGATTTTTCTTAATGTGTTACTGAAATAAACATTTTTCATATGAAATTATTTCTTCGACAGCCTTTAATAAAGCGATTATTGCTTAATTAATTCAATTTTTTAATGTTGAATATATTGGTTTATTTGAAATGCAATGATTGTGTTTTAAGATCGTAATCTTAATCAGTGATGCGTCACATCGAAATGATGTATATTCAATGAAGATACCTTACACATATTGTAAAGATAAAAGGTGAGTTTAATTATTTTAAACTAATTTAACAATTTTTTGTGCTTTTGAATATATAATAATTTTATTTATATTAAAAAAACAATTTCCTTAGTGGGTCCTACGCACTGTTACAATTGTAAACATTAAGGATAATTAATATTTAAATATGAAGGAGTTCTCAGGGTTAATTATTGGGTTAATAACGTGCAGCAGATATTTCACGTTCATGACGAACCTATTTCATCATATCAGGAATTGCGGAACTAATGTGTAGTAGTTTTTCTTTCGTCTTCCAGGTTGATTTGTGGATTTGCCCTCTGTTGATAGAAAAAAAGCTCTGGACATAGTACTGCCCGGCTATTGAGGAAACCCCAGTTTTCTTCCTTCTTCACTCCAAGTTCCAAAACACAGTTACACCATTGCCTTTCAACTTACCAGAAAGTCCGAAGTTCTGGCCTTCCTTGCCCACTCTTCCTTCTTACTTAACAACAATGCTCGTGTCCCTCTCCCGATTAACACTGACTTATTAATTGTTATTTATTAATAATTGTTATTATTATACCAATTTATAAATCTGGTAAAAGAACAGACGTCATAAACTATCTTACTTCAGTTATGTCTAAGATTATGGAGCACTTATTAGCAGCCTACGTTAGATCTGAACTTGATAGAAAAGGGTTGTGTTTTAATGCTCGGCATGGTTTTCGGGAAGGGTTCTCGTGCGAAAGCCAAGTGGAGTTAGCATATGGAGTAGATAATGGATGTAGAGCAGATGGGGTTATCATAGACTTCGCTAAAGCCTTTGATGTAGTTCCTCATCATATCTTATTGGACAAATTAAATAAAACAAGTATAGATAAAAGAGTGGTACTATGGGTAGAAAATTTTTAAAGCGATACATCACAAAATGTCAAAATCGGAGAACAATTTTTGGATTTAGGCATTGTAACGTCGGAAGTTCCCCAGGGCTATGTTATCGGGCCATTACTGTTTTCAATATTTATGAATGGCTTACCGAATTACTTAAAGTCAGGGGTAAGACTTTTCGCCGATGACAGCGTCATCTACAGAAAGATAACGAACGAGCAATATTATTACAAAAAGATCTAGATAAAGTCAATAGCTGGGCGCAGGAAAGTGAAATGAAAATTAATAGAAAATTACCTGCCACCGGGCTTGCTAACCGCACATTTTTAAATGATATAGAATATGTGGGGAACGAGCTGCAAATATCTGGGGATATACTTCAACAACAGACTTGGGTGGGAGGAACAGGTGAATTTCACGGCCCAAAAAGCGTGGAATTCCTTACATTTCATTATAAGGAACTTAAAGAAGGGAATTCAAAATCAAAGGAGGCATATTTATCCTTAGTTAGACCAATTTTGGAATACGGGGCGGCTTGTTTGGATCCCTATAGAAAAAATCAAATATAATCATTAGAGAAAGTTCAGAAAAGGGCTGCTAATTTTGTGCGAGTAGGGTCGGGTCACAGGAATGAAAAAGTAAAACAGCTAGGTTGGGAGATATTGTCAGAGAGGATGGACAAAACAAGGCTGCATTTGCTATTCAAAGCTTATACAGGGCAAAATCCATGGATTGGAATTAGCTCCAAAACACAAAAGCCCAGTTATATAGGTAGATGGGATCATCAATTCAATGTGAAATGTAAAAAGCAAAAAACAGATGTTGGCAAATTCCCAATCCTAAATAGGACCATCAACGACTGGAATAATTTACCTGTGGGAGTGTTTGGAGGAAATCCTCTTCAGGAAAACAAATTCAGGACAAATCTCAAAAAAACGTGTGAAGTGAAGGGGGTTTTTTCAATAATATAAATTTATATTCGAATTTAAAAATTAAAGTGAAGTGTTAAGTTAATATAATTATTGTTGTGTTTCTCTTTTTTATTTCAGGGCTATAGAAATTTTAAAAGACTGAATATTTTTCTTTAGATTAGAAGTATTTAGGTTTAAGAAATTTCATTTGGTATCTGCCACCGGGCTTGCGCCCAACTGTAGACTAACAATATATACAATCTCTTCTTCTTTCCTGCTTCCTCTGCGTCCGGCTTCCTTCAGCTTCAGAGCAATAATGACTGTCTCTCTACTTCCTCGCACTTTAAACGTCTTGTGATCAGCTCCCTACATTTTTCGTCTTCCGACCTACTACCTAAACTCTTCTTTTCCCCTTCTCCCAGGGAAAAAACCACCCGTCGTAACCTGTCTTCACCAACCTTTATGCGTCCTTCATGCGTGAATTTTTGTGCTGACGGATAGAATAGTGTGCTTGGGAAATTTTGCAGGATAGTCCTTCCTTAAGCAAAACAACCCTAATCTCTTATAGTTACAGGCAGACACATTTTACAACCGACACTTTGGCACCTGGAATTTCCATAACTGGCCTGCCTGTCTACGAGTGTGAATATTCGCGCTGAATTTCGATCGTTTAAAATCTAAAAGAAAAATCCTATAGTGCTACATTATGTCTACAAAAGATTAATGTATTCGAAATTGTTCCTTCTTTATAACAACACGCATGAAGGACGCATAAAGGTTGGTGAAGACAGGTTACGACGGGTGGTTTTTTCCCTGGGAGAAGGAGAAAAGAAGAGTTTAGGTAGTAGGTCGGAAGACGAAAAATGTAGGGAGCTGATCACAACCATTAGGTTGTTAATTAACTGCACTGCGGCTGATAGAATATTTTATGTAGATTTATAAAGTACGAAATTATTTAACGCTAAATAGCATGAAAAGATTTTGAAATGTATGATATGAATTTAGAAGGTTTAAAAATATTTATTTTTTCTTTGTATTGGTAAGTTGTTTTTTGAGCTTAACTGATGGTGGATGTGATATGAGACACATCCGTCCTCTGGCAGTCTGTGACGTAATGTTCCCAACGAGATTTGCTGTGCACAGCACGGCACACTGTCCAAGCTGTCCGTCAAAAAAGCCATATCTGATTGGACATCAGCTGCCTCCAATTCCGAAGAAGAAGCCATGGATCTTGGTAGGGGTTTGAACAAAAACCTCATGCCGGGAGCCACGGAAGAGAGATCTGGACATAACAATCAACTGGATTGGACTTAATCTGGTTAGATATTTCTGTAAATATCTAACTTCACTTTGTAATAAATTTCTTGTATGTGATTTCTCTTCTTCTTCCTCTCGGACTGAGGTAAAAGTCTCCTGTTAGCGATCCCATCTTCAGAAGAAGTTTCCTTAGAGAACATCCGTACCAACTCACGTCTAAGAAAATAAATATTATTCGTCGTCACATTTTCCGATTTTCCCTTAGTGGGTCCCATAAACGTTTCTTCAAAAGTATATCTTTCAGGTTTTAAAGGTACGAACCTGGGAATGGTAACTGGTGAACCACGTGACAATGGTTTAAGTACGTCCTCATAAAATTGACCGTTTGTATGCGTGTATGTTTCGCATAACCGCTTGAAACAATTTCGAACAGAATTTGTTCCTTACGACCCGGAAGCAAACACTGTTGGAGTTAGAACTATTAACCGTAGAGCCAGTGTGGCTAGGTAAGAAATTTTAAAATGTGCAAAAGCGACTGATATTTGAATAAAATAATGATTAAGTTCGGTAAATAAGATTTCTAGTATTTCTCTGAAACTTAATTGGGAGGGACGTTACATAAAAATAAAACAAAATAAGCATTTTTGGTGTTGAAACCGATGTTATGGGAGTCACTGCGATTAATTAGAACTTTAAACATGTCAGTTAAGTTGCAGTTCAGTCCCTGAATGGCGGTTGAAAGTCATAAAACTAAGTTTCGTGTACAATTATAAAAAGGTGGGGGACTTTAGACCATTTTTGTACGCGTCTTCCTTGCGACGCGGAAACTAATACTAGGGGCGAGGATGGTTGGGGTGAAATATTTCCACATCTCAAGACCTGCAGTGATGGTAGAGGGGTATAGAGCCGGACTGCAGAAACATAGACTCGGGTTCGAGTCCCACCCGATGCAACCATTGTTATTTGTTTACTTTATTTGCATTGTTTGCCTTTACTTTCTAGTATTTTCTGTTTCGAGAATGTTTTGCTTCTGGAATATTCCATGTATGTATAAATTGGACTGGATTCTTACGCAGTACGAGCTTTGTACAGCACTTCGCCGTTCAATAAACGCATATAACCTCTAGATGTGTGTGTTATTGAATCTCACGTTCCCTCAGAAACGTGACAAAATAATACATGTAAAATCGGCCAAAACTTGCGTCGAATATGAGATTGATGTTGTTTCTGCAACGTTATTATTGTCCACCATGGGTCGGGATCACCCATAGGGCATGCTTATCGAATTCTTCAGTATTGTTATATTTTCATCATAATTACTAATATTTATTCTATATTTCTTTGAAGGCGTAACTAGACCTAGTTCTACATGGATCAACCGACATAATTTGGAGTTTACCTGAATTTTATATTAAATTTTATATTTGTGTTAATTGCAGGAAAAGTTTTCTTGGAATTAAGATGGCGGGGAAAGTCACTGAAACGTTGTGTGATGCAAACGGCTGGAATCCCGAGGAAACTTTATCCAATATTTGTGTTGATAACACAACTGTTTGTCAGCAAAGATGTGACTAACATGAAACCATTTCTTTTGCTCTCCAAAGTAGTGACGAACTATGAGCGGCCAACAAGTTTCACCTCTCTCAGGTTTAGAATATCATAATTTAAATATTATTCAATTTGAACTGCAGAATTTTTAGTTTCTTTCCCCCAAGTTTTTATTGTTTTCCTGTAACAATATAGCTTGCATTTTACCGTGCGCGTAAATCGTCAGATCAACTAGGTAGACGAACGGACTAGATGGTATTTGTTGGCGACGATAAGGAGGGGCCATAATTTGACATTTGTTTACCGAGGGTGGAAAGCAACTTAAGATAGCAATTATTTTTACGTTGGTTGCCGATCCCCTTTCTTTCCGCACGTTTGGCCGCTCTCTCGCAAATCAGCGCTTGCATCAATTTGGGCTCCCGAATTGGCGAATCGACTTGGCAGATAGCCAATGGCTGCGGTGAAATCCCGATTCCTTATTGGCCACAGACTTACAACTGTCGGTGCGTTTCCACTCACTATATCTCCCGAGTTTGCCAAGGGAAAGAGAGATATTGAAAAGTTCCACCTTCATTAATAAATTATAGGTTTTTTGTATAAGAGTGAGCGTAGAACGAAATTGAATCCATCTAATTATATTTGCTACATTATGAAACGGGTTTTAACACGATTTGTTAATGTCCAAATATTGAGACAATCGTTTAGTAGCGTCTGGAAATGCCGTATTTCCATTGAAATGAGTTTTTCATATAAAAATGTCTTTGTCCAGTCAATAAAGAAATTTAAACCATTTTTAAATAAGGTAGAATCGAGATACCCCAATGAAGATAATAATCATTATAAAGATTGATGAGTTTTGAAACTAGAAGTCACGTTCAATGGAACACGTGGTAATGACTAGGAAGTTTATTGAAATAAAGGTTTGTGAATATGTAAACAATTTTATGATCTTATTTGTATTACACATTTATACACAATTTGATTGTGAAGGATTAAATGCATTGTATTGGATTTTACTATTTCTGAGCTATGCATTTTTTTAAATTTACATATTAAATCTTATTATTTTTTTAAAAAGTTAACAAATGAAACAATATTAATAACAAAACGTTACAAATATATGGTAAATCATGTGTAATAATTATATCTGCGTAAATGTTCAGCCACAAAAAAATTACGATACATACCTGAATTAAAAAATTGAACATATATTTACAGTGAATTAAGGGTTAATTATAATATTCATACTGTATTTAAGTGATATAAAATTATAACCGGGATATGATAATTTTCACATAAGGTGCACAAGTGTATACCAAGATTTAATTATATAATTTCCTAGGAATGTCAAACGAGTGACATCTACGAATGGGATGTTGAAACTACACGGATTTTTTGCCTACGTGTCGTATGTAAGAGTTATATAATAATAATATTAAATTAATCATGCTTTAATTATAAGCCGGGAGTAGATTTTTTCCTCCCTGGTCTCGCTGTACCTTTTTCTCTGCAGCTTCCACATCTGCATTGCAGTTTTGTCAACTGATACTGCTTCGCGAATTTGATGTTGTTTTGTTTGTTTCCTCTCTCTACGCACTGAATACGTTTCCAGCTCTCTCTAATATTTCCTGAGTCTATAAGGTTTTGGCAAGCAAAGTGGAGCCACTTAACGCAACAACGACAAAGTAGGAACGAGATCTGATTACTATGTCTGGTACAGGATGCTATGGTTTTTTAAATTAACTATAGAAATATTTTAAAATAATAATAAAAGTTTTATATAAGAGTTGATTAAACAAAGTTCACGGCATAAAACAGAACAAGTAATAAATTAATAAAAACTGAAAACAATTTTAAATATTTTTAGCAAAGTCAAGTGTGTGTTAAGTCAACAAATATATTTAAGAATAATTTAATTTATGTTTTTATATAAGTAAGTTATATTATAATGAGTTTATTACCAAACTGCGTAATCAATGTTTAGTGAATATTTTAAAATTCTATACTCAAGGATATTTGAGAACATATATTTGGTTGAAACGCTACGTCGACAAGTTGATCTTATAAATTATTCTTGCAATGAAAATTCACGGAATCTAGTAAATTTTAAATACAGAAAAAAATAATATGAACTGAAAAACTGCTGCCAGCGCCTATGATTGTTAATTGTTTTTTGTTTAATGTTAACATGGGCAATATATCTAAATTAATTTTGATGATTTAAAATTTATTTAATTATAAAACTAATATTAAGAAATGGTCCTGAATAAAACGCAGAAAAATTTATAAACAACGGTTTCATATCATCAAACTTGTCCAGTCCAGAAAGTAATTTGTTTGGAAAACTCTAATAATCATACAATGATCGAATAAGGATATTATTAATTAAATAAGGCCAAGGTCGCTGAAATAGGATAGACCATAAATCAAATAGAATTAAAATAAGTATACGTTTTTAAATTATTGTTCCTTATTTGTTTATTTTCACCAAAAAGAATTACATTTTAAATATTCATTTAACTTTACCCATTTAGACTCATTGTACTATATTCTTGAAGTTATATAGTTAATTCTAATTGATGTGGTACGTGACAGAACAAGGTCATCCCGCTGCGGAAGAGAGACATTTTAATTTCAGGAATGGTTCTCTGTCTATGCCAGTAGTTGATGTTTTTGGAAGTTGCCAAGTATGACACTTATCCGCTGGACATTGATTCCTGATGGTCTCTGAAAAATTCTATGTTCAAACGTAATCTCACAGTCCGTTGCCAGTGATGTTCAAAGATTAAGTCCGTCTCCTAAGAGCAATAGAAAAGTAGAGTTCAGAGACTACTTCACAACGGTGGTTCAACAATCAACCTCGTTTCCTAGTTAGAAACGAGTTCCAGACTAAATTGGTGACATGTCTAGTTGGAAGACGAGAGAACGACGCTGTGTCCAAGGTTGGCTACGAGGTGCTGTATTTCAAGAAAACAAAAAAAAGTATTAAACTTTTCATGTAGGTACATTTCTTAGAACCTAGAAGCTATCATACACTTCGATAACCTCATAACACAGGTTATGAAACACTCAACTATACCTGGACGATTGTATCTTGTCTATAACCATCAAATTTAAGGGAATAATAAACACTACATTCTCCCACAACTGTAAATACCTTTGCTGCAATTTATTTCTGTTGCCATAGCATTTTATTTATGCCCAGCCAATGATATATTTCTTTTCAAGGAATTTATTATGATAATAATTTTTTTCTTTCCCTTATTTATATCAGTCACTTCAAAAAACGAAAACTGTTTTTCAATTTTGATTTCAAAAATTTAATCGGAAGAGGCTTTTGGAAATTGCCATATTCATCTACAATATAAATTACAATACTTGAAAAATTACAATTAAATATATATATATATATACATAAATATGGAATTTCGTTTATACCTATGGTTATATGATATAATGATGGTCATATGATACAATGTTTAAAAATATTATACATAACTTTATGTATTTCGAAACAAATAAAATTTCTATTTTTCTTCGTAAATTAGTTTGTGATTCCAGACTGTTCTAGCTTGCACAGAGCATTTTTGGAACTTCGGAGTTCCAGACGTTCATGCTGATGTGATCACCAAGCACAAACGGCAACATAAATCCATGAATCGTCCAAAAATTAACATTGAAAAAGTATTTCAATGAGTCCATAGTTTTAAACAAAATTCAATATTTATGTATACATATATTTTTATAATTGTTATGTTTCACATATAGTAAATTATTTTGTAGATGAATATGGCAATTGCCGAAAGCTTTTTCCAATTAAATTTTGGAAATCAAAATTGAAATTCACTTTTGGTTTTTTGAAGTGTCTGATATAAATAAGGGAAAGAAAAAAATTATCATAAAATATTTTCATTTACTTTGTTATGTTCTTAATAAAGTTTTGTCTGCATGATCATAATAATACAGTTATTATTATGGCCCTGTTCTAATCAAATGTGTAAAACTTTGTGGTAATTGGGATGATTAATTACTAATGAAGAAACTGCAATTTTATAAAGAAAAGGGTACAATTTTATTAAATGGAAATTTAAAGAATTTGGACTAGAAATAACATCTAAGATTAATTTACAAGCATCATTAAAATTTTGGGCCGGCTGCATGCTAAACTCTCCGGAGAGCAAGAGTATCTACTAAGGGTTTAAGTGGGTATAACAAAAATTGGCATCGAAAATGTTACAAGCACTCAAATAAGCCAGGGGCGAGAAACGTAAATCTGGTACATCACCGCTTGTAGATCGAAGAGCTGTTGATGATAGAACATCTCTTCTATGGTCAGGCTGTGGTCAAGGTGTGATCAGTCTGTATTCTGCTCCTCGACGTCCTTTGTTGGATAACAATCAGCTATTGGAAGCCGATTACTCCAAGTCGAATTCCTTCATACTCGACATACTGATGTAATCATGTAATGTACTGAAATGATGTGATGCTGTTATATCTTCTCTACTAAAATTCTTAAAATCTGCTCTTCTTCTTATACGCCCTGCCTTCTTAAGCTTGGCGGGGTGTGTTGGCTTTAACCGAGGTTGGGTGTTGTTTTTCGTCGATTACTCGTGTCCCTTTTTTCCGGGCTTGACCTGAGATGCAGGTATAGTCCGTCCCTTATTCATCGTTGCAACACGTGTTTATATTGCAATGAGATGTTTTGTGAGTCCCAAACTCAGGCCTTTGTCCCAATTTTCAGGTCTAAGGGCTGATCTCCCACTCCTCAAGAGGTACTGATTTGCGTTTCTCTTTCTGGTTTTCGATATCATCTCCATTGGATGCTAATTTAACATAAAGCTATCGCGTTAATTATTTTCTCTGCAGTTGGCCTGGCAACCAGCCTAGCCCACTCCCTAATAATTATCTATATACATTGTGGTACGCGATTGCCTTGTATCACCTTATATTAATTAAATTGTATTTTTTAAGTCTTATTTCAATGTACATGAGTATTTAGATCTAAGAAGGACGAAGTCGGGAACATTAATGAACGTGATAGGTTAATTAAATGACGAATTACAGTCATCTCTTCGGCCAGAAAACGGAAACATTAAGGTTCGGTAAATATGATTGGACGAGGTAGCGTCAAGGCTGGCCTGCGGAAGACATGGGCGACAGATGGTATTTACCAGGAATACATCTGGTCAGCCGTGGGAAAAGGAAAAATTGACCTGACGCCTGGACCTGCTTGCTACCTGCTAAACAGGTCAAGTATTTATCCCGAGTCCTCGAAAGCCGGAACAATAGACGCAAGGGACTTCATAACTACAATTTGTTATGCAGTGCCCAAGATTATGAAGGACACTTGCTGAAATAACAATTTTCAGAATCCTACCCTCCATATGGAGGAAGTAGAAAGTGCACGCCCACCAGGAGAGATTTGGGCGGGGCGAGAAGAACAAAACCAGGGTGCACTAGGAGACGAAAAGAAGTTTACAGAAACATTTTCGGACGCATTTTAGAAAACAACATTGAAAAATTTTAATAGTTACGTCGGGCAAAAATTTAAGTTTCACTGGACGTAAATCCGAAAACCATCCGTCTATCTTTGAGAAACCTGAAATATCGGGTCGACGAGCAGCCGTGGAGTAAAGAAAGCGACGTTCAGCATACCTCCGACGCTTGGGAGACGACACCCAGCAGTCATCAGCCAGCAAGGACGCCGTGGTGATGTACTCGCCATATTGTTTCTCGCCTCTCGTCGTTCGTCTATAAAGTGTTCGCTTTCCCCCCATATTTGATTTATATACCCACTGAGCATTTAGCTTTCCCTGAGATAAAGAGTCAATCATGTTCCCGATGAAGTAAGCGAGGATCCCCTTAAATATATAATTTAATAAATCAGTATTTGTTAAAATTAAAAATTTATAATTTTTATCCCGTATTAATTAAGCAATTTAAAATTCATCTCCCCCGCCTACCAATATATAGAACGCGCATCACAACATATATACAAAATTATTAAAAGTTATTACGGGGGAAATTGTTTCTCATATAAATATACGTGAGTGAGAATTTATGAGACATGAATTCTCTTTGTATGTTATGATAATGTACAGAATACAAGAATGAATGGTTGCATAAATTTAGTTGTAGAACGGAATGAAAAGTTAAATTAAAATTGTTTTTTGGTAGGTTAAGTGTTCCAACGGCAGACGTGTTTGTGCTTTCAAGTTATTACCGCTGGAAATTTGAAATGAATTTTAAATAGAATTTCGATATAACTCCAATGTACGTAAATCAGCGGAACTAACTTTTAACGATCCTATTTTAAAAGCCACAGGGCCGTTTTCTTGGATGGCATAGCCGTAAGCCATGTTCACTTGGCTTTGTGTTGTTGGCGCTGGCAAACTCTCTTACGCAATTAAAACTGCCGCCGCTGACGCAATAAAATTGCGGATTTAAGCAGTGGCAGTCGGTAGGTGGGAGACTCTGGGTCTGATTAAAAATGCGCCGTTAGGAAACTGTCGCCAGAGAGCACTTCGCTCGTTATCCAAGTTGGCGCGGATGCAGATCGATATCCAAGTTGTTGTTTCGACGAAACTTCGCAGTGATTCAGGACGATGAAGGACCCTGTTAGCTTTAATTATGCGTTTCGGAAGCGTTGAAACTTGTCCTAACGACTTAGTTCAAATTCGGGACAGCGGAACAATCGCTCTGTCTGCGTTTTAATTTACGAATTTGTCTGTAAATGTAAATTGCTGTACTAATGAACAGTTTCTCAAGAACCTATAATTGCCGCCCGTTAGAAACACAGTAATCGTTTCCTTAATTGATTGGCAAGACTACTTGTCAGGTGTGATTAGAACAAATCATAAATACAACAAAAATTCACAAACAAATTGTTTATAAATTGCATTTTTTCCGGAAAACGTATACATTGAGTAATAAATTCCAAATAAAATCAGAATAAAATATCCAAAAAGAATTTAAAAACATCACTCCATGTTTTTTATTAATAATTGTGCATATCCGTTTTAAAATGATTATAAAATTCATTCATGATTTAATTAGAATAACGGTTAAAATTTGTAAATTGTCAAACCGTCGAACGAAAATTGATTACTGAACAATTAATTTAAAAGTAAAAGTTCTAGCATAAAATGTTAATATTTTATCAATTTAAATTAATTTTTCCAATTATTCACAATTATCAGATTTGAACTGATATAGACATCAATTTTAATTAATGGCAAATGTAGCGGGTTTTACAATTAATAAGTTATAGTAATAATATCATACGTTTCCTCCATTATACTTTCGACCTCATCAGGCGACGGCAAGATGTTTGAATGAGACAGCATAAAAGAAATTTCTGTATAGGCCATTAATTAACTTATGATCCTACACAAAATGTTTAGGTATATCTGTAGACAGTAAATTAAATACGAAATATAATATTAATATTCTCCAAGAAAACTAGGCTCCACAACTATTCCTGTTAGAGGTATACCAAGTTGTAAAGACGCAAACAAGAATATAAGTTTTTCTCTGCATACTTTCACTTTTAAATGACATATGGTATAATTATTCTAGAACAGGTGTGTCAAACTCAATTAATACATGGACCATTTCATGCAGATGGTAAATTTCAAGCAACACATTTACAAATTTTATTAAAATTATAAATTGTAGGGAGGATTTAAGAATATGGACAGAATAATTAAAACACATTGCGTAATTAAATTAATTGAAATAATTTATAATATTGGTATGTATCTATTAATTTCTTATTAAATTAAATTAATTGAAATAATTTATAATATTGGTATGTATCTATTAATTTCTTATATTTAAACGTTAATATGATTTATATGTTATACAGTACTTTTTACCGGAAACTTGCGAGAGCTTTCCTTCTACTAGTTTTCCATTATCTGGACTCAAAGGCAGAGAACAAACAGTCTTCATTATGGCCGATAGATGCTTATCTGTTAATCTGATCTGTAGGCATTTTAATTTAATGTCATGGATTAAAATAGTTGCTCACATAAGTATGTACTCCCAAAATAGCATAAAATTTGTGCAGGAATTTTTTTAATTTCTGGGTATTTTTCAACTAAATAAAAATGTATTTGGAGAATTCTTACACGATATTAGTCTTTTATAGTTGCAAAATAATGAAAAACAATTAACTCCAGTTGTATTGAAGTGGGAGATTATTCAACTTGAAACAAAAACGACCCAGTAAAAAGTGAAATTATATTTTGGAAACCTTTGAAATCATAATAAATTTGTTTTTTTCATCTTTCATCTCAGAAATAAAATTATTTCTTGGAAAAGTTGATATAAAGTCTTCCAAACTTAATGACAGGACAACCAACTAACATTTGAGTAATAAGGAAGATATTTGAATTCAGATTCTAAATCTTGAAGGAACGAAGAAAATTGTCCATGGTGAACTGCATTCGGGCGAATACAGTTAACTGTTACTGTTTTTAGTACTTCGTGCATTTTTAATTTTTTTAAACTGAGAGTTGGCGGTGAAAAAGGCATTCGAAAGTTTTAATTTTTTGTTTATTTGGACATATATCTCGTAATTTTTCTATCAGTCTTTATGCAAATCCTTTACTTTACGTCATTGTTTTAGCGCCCCCAGTAGTTAACAGAAACAAGCCTATCAAGAGGAAGATTAAAAAATTCCATAAATACGTTTCCACCCGTTGTACTTCCATAAATAGGTTTAATTTCGAACAATTGTTCAGTGATCATCACAATCAGTGTTGAAAGTGACATTTTCTGTAAAAATGTTACGAAAGTGCATTTTTAATTAGTTATCTTATTAGTTGTAAAATAAATACAACCCACAAATTTTTAACAGACCAGTCTAGTCAAATACTTTTCAATAAAAAGGATTGTATAAATTATATAACCTATCAAAAGTAATGTAAACAAACACCACTAGCGTATCCACGTACTCTGGACATGATTATAATTTAATGAAACCATTTCACATACCTCTCATGTTGTGACCAGTAAATATAAGCAAAGCAAGCAACTTATTTAAGACACAATATTGTACAACTTACAAACCTGATGCTCAAATCGTAGTGGCTTCCCTCTAAAAATTATAGTCAAGTATCAGCACTATCCAGAGATCTCTAATAAATGCTAATTTTAACGTTAAATATTATCCTGCCTTCATTTTATTTAATATAATCAAGGGCCAAAAAAATCTCCTCTCAGTCCAACATTTTGACACCCCTGTTCTAGGGTTTTGCATCAGGGAAAACAAAGCTTTTATTCTACAAAAAAGGTTCAGAATATTGTGTCAGGTTCCACCAAAAAGATCTTGCAGGGGCCTTTCAAGAAAATGGGAATAGTTACTCTTACTTGCCAGTATTCGCAACAAACTCAGATGTGCGTAGCTTTGATACCAAAAATAAAAATAATTTACACAAGGAAGGAAAGTCTATAACTATAATACTAAAGTGTGTTATTATGATAGTAGTAAATTTAATAAACTTCCAGCCTCCAGTTAAAAATAAGTACAGACAAGTTCAAAAATAACATATAACTAAGTTTTTTACTAAGGCACTCCGTCTAGTCTGTTGATGAATTCATGGAGTTGATGTAGTACATTATTAAGACACTTAGTATAAGATATTAGCAATATTTATCAATATTATATATCGGGTACAAGTAATATATCTTGTCATCTCTGTAGTACTTAAGCATATCTTATTGTAAGTTAAGCTTAATCATTTGAATGTAAATACTAACATAGAGTTAATACCAACTAAGGAATAATAACAATTTATGTACAATCTCTGACTCGTTCCACAGCCCTGATGTTCTACTTCTCTATGGGATCAATGGAATATGAATATTAATAATACTAATACTAGAGACAGAGAAAATTAACTATATTGTATTCAGAATTATTATTTATTATAATATTATTTGGTGTGATAATATCACTATTTATATACTTAATTGAATCAAGAAATTTCATTTAAAGAGATAAGAATTTAAACCACAAAAGCTACTCCAATGCATCCCAAACGAATTCACGGACTTTAACATGTATGTTACAAATTCTGGAACACATGTTCTGAACAAAACAAAAGTGATCATTTAGTACTTTAATATTTATTTGATAAGTCATAGTGAAAAAAATATGCTTGAGTCACTAGAAATAAATTATAACTCCTTGCATGCTTATGAAATTCATTGATAAGAGGCAGGCCAAACCGGAAATAGAATGAAAATGTTATTATCGTGGTTCAATTAATTTAACAGAATTTCACTCAGTGGAGTTAATTAAATTGAGTCTACGCTTGAAAATATTAATTAGTGAAGAGCAATGATTTGATTTCTTGAGTGTTTGTGCGATACTCATCTTACTTAGTTTCCACATAGGGCACTATTATTTAGATTGGCTCGGTTAGACGAATCGATAAAACTTCAATATACATAACTTCTTTTTCAGAATTGTTACCGTTCTCTTAAGTCGTCTTAATAAATAATAAATCAGATACTTCCTTTATTAGAGGCAAAACAGTTATTGATCCATCTTCGGGTCTGTAATTTAGAATTTTGTTTTGATTTCACCTTCTAGGTAAAGTCAATAATATACTATGACTTCTTTGGTAGAATGTTCATTCGGTTGGTGAATCGATATCTTGTTTATGAAACTTAAAATTAATTATATACATATTTTTCATTATGACGTATTTATTTAAAATTATTTGAAACAGAAGGAACTTTTTCCCTACAATTATTATTACGTGCGTCAAGAAAATTACATTACATACTTTGAAGAGCTTGACCAAGTCGAGTTATAATTATTTTAATAAAGCTGGCAAGCGTTATTCAATAAACATGGAAGCTTGATACAAACATCAAATTCAAGGAATACTTTACGTATCACTGTGTGTGAAATCCGATGGTTTTGAAATTACCATGAAAGTGAACACTTGAAAGATAAAACAGAAAATTAAAACCATAAGATATATAATAATTTTTATGTTTAAATTCAAATCATTGATTTACAGTTGAATGTTTTATAAACTTTAAAGCAGAGTATTAGATATAATATGGGCTTAAATATGAGTATGGTCTAGGTGATCGTCACGTTATACTGCCTAGATTCCAGATGGACCCCTGAATTTCTTCTGAGCCTCCATTACGGGACACAATAGAGGACATAAATCTGTGTCTCCAGGCGATAGGTCGGCACAAAGGACCTCCTTGTGTAAACTCGGCTCAGCGGCATTTTGCACACCATAAGTATTGCATTATATTGTCAGAAGTCGCAAGAAGAGGTTTAACGTTCCGTCCATATAATAGGAAGCCCATACATATATTAGGTACTGTTAGTTGTAATTAAGGCGTTTGCTCAGCAATAGCAATCATAAATATTAACTTAAACAAACGCTCTGTTTACAAAAGAATTGTTAGCAACAGTTACTCAAGACTTCGATTCAGTAATGACTATTCTGGGGTTTATTTATAACATTAAAAAATATGCTTATCAGTTGTTTTAAACATTGATTTTATAACATTAGAAAAATTATCAAACGGTAAATAAAAGATATGACTGAATAAAATTCTTTGCTTTGCTAGATTAGAGCATAACGTTACGTGATATTTTCATGTTAAAGTTTTGTTTTCATAACTGTTCGAGAGTTGAAACCTAATGCCCATAACAGGAGTAATTCATTAAAAAGTTTTATTACGAATATTTGAAAAAACATACATACTTAATGTTTGTAAATGGCTTTGCCATTCTAGAGAGTAATTCAGGAGTCAGCGCTGAAGAAAATATTGTAGGCTTGAAGGTTTGCTACACTCTAAAAAACTCTTCCGTTTAATTTGATTTAAAATCTACTGATAGTTGTTGAATTTATTAGAAATTGCGAAACTGTTTAATTTGAATTGTTTGCTTGCGAAAGTAAAGGAATTTTGCTACTTTGGAAGCGTATAACTAGGGATGGTAGAAAAAAATCGATATAAAGAGTAGGATAGAAAAGGCAAGGAAAGCTTTCGCGGAACAGAGAAATTTAATTACAGCTAACATAAGTGTGAATATTAGGAAATCATTGCTTAAAACGTTCGTATAGAATATGGCGTTAAATGGATGAGAAACGTGGGCGATAGGAGTTGCAGAAAGAAAAAGAATAGAAGCCTTTGAAATTTGGCGCTATAGCAGACTGCTCTAAGCAGATTAAGATTTTGGAGCACTTTGACCTAGAGAAGGTATAAATTAATAAGGCCACGCTTTGAGACACGAGGATCTTAGAGGGAATGGTGTGGGGTAAGAACAGAAGAGGGGGTACGGTAAGCAGAGTAGAAGCTTTTGAAATGTGGTGCTGTAGAAGAATACTGAAAATCAGAGGGGTGGATAGAGTAATTAACGAGGAAGTTCTCAGCACAATGAGAGAAGAGGTTACAATATGGAGGACTTTGGCCAAGACAAGGGATAGATTAATTAAGCACACTTTAAGACACAAGGGTCTTGTAAAATTTGCAGTGGAGGTGTGTGGGGTAAGACCAGAGTGGGAGGCGAGGGATGGAGAACGCTAAGCAGATTAGTGAGGGTTGTGCGACATTACATAAATAAATATTCGTATCAAAACGAACAAACAACTTTTTATTTTATTTTAACAAAATGGTTAAACCGTTTTATAATGCATGAAGAAAGCACGAGCACTCTATATCTCTGGCCTAATGGTAGCTGGTTCTGTAGCACCGGTAGTAAGATGGAGAGGATCTGGTGCTTTGGTTCGCGTCTCGGGGCCTGGTCGTGACGTCATCAGCCACGGGCGAGTTTGATACCTCTCGTTTCAACGTACAAAATACATGTAATATTTGAAATGAATATAATTAATAACAATGAAAACAACAATTTCGTTTGACTTATATGAATATAACACTCATTAAAATTATTTAAGTAAAATTATTCAATTAACTGATTGAATAGACTTTTTATATATGTATACAGACAATGAATCGTCGTCTATGTGATACGCTCCCTTGGATGTCTCACACACACCCAGCTCCAAGCAAAGCAATACAGACATCAATAACAATTTCAGTTCAAAGAAAATATAACTTCAATTGTTTTCCTTTACTGTTTATTCATTGTAATTTTCACTATTTGTGACCATTATTAATTTCCTTTGTGGTCAACAATTTAACATCAAACGTATATTAACGTTACACTTTTAATTTAATTTAAATCAAACAAAAAAAACAATAAATGTAAATGACATATTCGCAAACCCAAAGATATTGCTGTTTACAACCAGGGAGATGCTAACATACCAGAGACGTTGCTTACGCGCGAATTATTACTATATTTGAAAAGAAAAGAAATGCACGGTAACGTGTACGTATGTCACGTTACAGTTGGGATATGCCATATATGAGGAAATAAAAAGGCTTGCGTAAGACTAGTCTTAGGACTGCATACCACAACAACACACCTTCATTTTAAAAAATTACGATATTGTTGGAGAACGTTAGTATCAGTCGTAAATTATCCTGGACATAAATGGACGCTGACAAAAGCCAATTTAGTTTTTCCGGACTCAGACCTAACCATGGAGAGACCACGGGACATCTTCAGTGTTTAAAGTACAACCAACATAACCAGTATCTTTAGTAACAAGTATTCTGAAGTCAAAGTTTACTTACTCTGTAAACTGACTTTCATGTCTTCAACGAATACAGGTTCATTAGTCGGTAAAAAAATGATTACTTCATCAGGATGGAAGTGAAAATCATCGTCAAAATTAAACTTTTATTGTCAAATAAAATTATTTATTACTTTTAAATCTATTATTACTGTTTCATTTATTAAATTTACAGACCACATTTAACTATCAAAGCTGAGGTTATTCGGGACGCAAACCACGTCGTACAAACCACATATTTTATTATATCAATTTTAGCTCAAATAGAATGAGAGTTAGGAGAAGGTCATTTAAGATTTAGGAAGAATTTAGGGACAAGAGAAGCAATGCTGACTCTGCGTCTAGTTTTAGAAGACAAAATGAGAAAAACCGACCTGCGTGCATGGTGTTTGTAGATTCAGAAAACCCGTTTGACAATGTAAACTGGAACAAACTATCTGGATTTTGTAGAGGCCAAGACTAAAATATCGAGAAAGGAGAGTTATCCATAACCTATATATAAGTCAGTCTTATTTAGACTTGATGGGCAATAGAAGAAAGCAGAATTAAAGAAAGGAGTAAGCAAACTATGTAGACTATGAACCATGCTGTTTGACTTGTATGTAGAATAGGCGATGAAGAAAGTTAAAAATGAATATGGAAAGGGACTAAAACTACAACGAGTATAAATAACAATTATAAGTTTTGCTGATGATGTTGTAGTATTAGGAGAGTAAGAAGGAGACTTGAAAGCCATAAGAAATGTCATAAACGTGGTCCTGAAGAAATATTTCAACATGAGGATTAATAGAGGAAAAACCAAGGAATAACAAATTTGGGAAGGGATATTTTTAAAGAATTTTGCTACTCAGGCATCATAAAAACTAGGGGCGGTAAAAGTATAGTTGAAATAAAGAGTAGGATAGCACAAGTCAGAAAATATTTCACGAAAAAGAGGGACTTACTTATGGCTAACATAAATATGAACATTAGGAAATCATTACTAAAAATATTCGCATGGGTGGAAACCTTGGACAGTAGTAGTTGCAGAAAGTAAAAGAAAAGATGCTTTTGAAATGTGGTGCTATGGAAGAATTAGAAAATCAGATTGGTGGATAGAGTAACTAACCAGTAAGTTCTAAGCAGATTAAGAAAGAACAGAACAATATGGAGAACTTTGATCTCGATAAGATATAGATTAATTAGGCCACCGTTTGAGACATGAGAATTTAGAGGGAAGTGTGTGGGTTAAGAACAGAAGAGGGAGGTCATAGTTAGAATACACTAAGCAGATTAGGGAGGGTGTGGGCGTGGTAGTGATGTAGAAATAAAAAGGCATCCGCAAAATAAGTTAATATGGAGAGTTGCAACAGACAAATCAAACGAATGATTACAATAACAGCAACCACAAAAATGTTATCTCCGTGAAATATTACAATAAAATTTTAATATTATGCGTGATATTTATTTTATTCAAACAGAATAAATCAGAACGTTACATAATTATTTTCCCCCTTCAGTGGAATTGCGTTCATTTCTCTAAAGAAAAAGTATCCGCCCCTTGGTTATGCAACCACGCGATACAATTGAATCATCCACTTTGACAAGTTCTTCTTTTATAACTCTCTCTCTCTCTCTCTCTCTCTCGTCCGGTAGATAAATAAAATGCTTCACACTTAAGTTTAATATTTCTTAAATGCGTATTTACGCAGAATCGCACAATATTTCCGCTGGTTTCTTACCTGCTAGTTTCTTTTATCTAATGTCCTGGGAAAAATCCCAACTTATATATATATATATATATTCCATCCTGATCATTCGGTTTCATAAACTATTTACCTGAGTTTCGCTGGAAGAATTTGTTTTGTTTCCTGAATTAATTAATGACATCTGTGATTAGTTTGATGCCATATTCGTTCTTCGTCGAATCCTGTAGTAAGCTGTAATATGATTGAATAAGCTGTAGATGAGCCTGTGCTCGGGATATAAGATGAAGAAGTTAACTCAGGTAGCTTTGTTGATAGAGCTTCAGTCTACAAAACGGTGATCCCGAGTTCCAATACCGGTCCATCCTGATTCTTCATTTCGAAAGACTACATTTCATACGACAATTATTAAGAATTGATGGAGTTTTCTATTAAAATAAAATATACGGTAGTAACAAAAGATAGAATTAACAATATACGTAGGGTCCACTTGTAAATAAAGATACAAGATTGAGGTTATGTAAGCAGAAGAAGTTATGATATGGTAAAAATAGGTAAAGAAATAAATTGTGATCGTTACGTATAGAAGTGTCTGACTACAACATTGTATTTTAGATCGAATACGGTTAAGTGTAGAGATTACCGAAAAGGCCAAAACGTTTCGTCCCCAACTTTCAGAGCTTCCTCAGTTAATTAATTAAAATGTTATGAAATTTCGTGTTGTTGCCGCGGAAAAAAATACGAAATTTTTTAATAGATTAATTAATGAACTGAGGAGGTCCCGAAAGTTTGGGGACGATACGTATTTAAATTAAATCATTCTATTTCTGACTTTTGGCTATTATTTGTATTTTACTTATAATATTAAGTCAGTTTAATTATTTATTTATAATTTAACCAAAAATGCTGTGTATTAAAATTTAATGGCTACAAATCTGTATGTAAGTACAACATTAACTTTATTTATCGATACAGTATGTAAAACACATTTCCTTAGAATGAATTTGGGAGCTATGTAGGAACAATAGAAACGAATATAAAATTGTTGCTCTGAATCTCTTAATAGAGTAGTGCACAAGGACCCCTCATCAATTTTGTTCGAATTTTTAGATTGTTAATAATGTAAAGGTTCAGTAAGAACGTTAGGACTCGGTGACAGGCAGGTAAAAAGTGGGTTTTCCAGGCGCAAGCTGTCGGTCGTTGGACATGCCTGTCTGCGGGTTTATAATATTAAGCTTGTCTTTCTGAAGGAACATTAAACCTACAAAACTTCCGAAAGGCCACTGTTCCCTGTGTCATGGAATATTTCCCGCTCTAGACGTAGGACTCATGGGGATTGGCGTAACAAATATCACATGAGATAGCATTTTTCTTGGAGAAGGGATATAAGAATTTAGCAGGGAGGTGAGAAGCCGAAAAATAGGGAGAATGGTTCTAGACATTGAGAGGGATAGGAGGTAGAGATGGAGAGTTGTTAAAGGTGCTGAGAAGGCGCGGTGAAAGGGAGGACAGTTGATAACGACGTGAAAGGGAGGAGGGTGCTGGAGAGTGCAACAAGAGTGGAAAGTGAGGTGTACATTGTTACTGATTAGTGAGGAAGTTTTGAGAACAAGCGAGGCTAGAGGGAAGGAGAAGTAAAAACTAGGTTATCCTCTATTACCAGCAGTACAAGATTCATCCCACTTTCCGCCGGTGAACAGAAATTTCACAATTCAACCCGAAGGAGGAATGATATTCCGGTCGCCTAGTAACCTGCATCACGACACGAATAAAGATAAAACAGTTTCGTTAAGTGAACGAAATCTCTGCTTCACGTGTTTACTCCAATAAGTAATTAACCCCGATAATAGTTTACAATATATTTTATTCCTATTCGAAGAATTGTTAAAATAAACATGAAAATGAAGAACTCTGAGTAAAAAAATATTTAGTTTATAAATTAACGGAATTATTGTAATTTAAGAACTAATGTTTAATAAAATATATATTTGCATATTAATGATAGAATTTACAACTTCTATTTGGTTCAAATGATAAATCAAAGTAGTCAGTTCAGTCATCAATTCAATTTATTTATATTTATGGCATATGGAGGTTTGTATATACGTGTCTGTTAGATTGACAAAACTGGTGAAATTGTTTGATAATAAATTGAATTGAAGACTGAACGTTACAAAAATGCGTTAATTAATAGACTCATAAAGAGGTTGCATATTCAATTATCTAATTATATACAAAAAAAGGGACAAACTCTCAATGTAATCAGTTTCCAACTTCCTATTTCATGTTTTGAACCTGACATTTGGAACATTTTACTTTTAATGGATTGGGGGAGGGTATTATATTAATTATTTAAATGAATTTGCTCGCTTTAGGATATAATATATTACACTTTTATTTATATAACAAAAAGCACAATCATCTTAAATAAGGTCCTGCACGATATTACAAATACATAAGTAAGGGATTAAAGGGGACGATTTTAAAATCTCAGGGGTTAATTATTGCTTGGGTAACCACGTGCAGCAGAAATTCCGTTCACTGAAAAAACCTGTTTTGTGTTCATATGCGTCTCGATGCAGGAAATTCCTTCTTCCTGGTGCTCCGATAGATAATTGGGATGAAGTAGAACAGTCAGTGAAGTAGGAAATTCTGTTTTTTCCTTCTTCTTCCATATAGCGTTATTCGTTGTTAACATTTTCTCACTCCTCGCCGTCTAGCACCACAGGGCTACTCAGTCCCAACGTTGCTCTCAACGTCCTTGTCTTTCACCACACATCTCGCCTTTTCCAGGTTTTACACCATACCCCTCCGCTGCTTCCTCGACTTCTCAATGCCTCACATCCTCCACCTGTCAAACCATACCCTTCTCTGATTCCTCGACTTGCCAACGTCTCACACTATACTTAATATTTTCCGAGTCTCACTTTCGCAGCTAAACCCCGTATATCCCGCCTTCAAGGGATTACGCTTTCTCACAAGAAGTTTTTTTGACAATCCTCGTGAGTTCTCCGTCCGACGCGGGAAATTTTTCATGACATATTTAATCGTGTCACTCGGAAATTCCGAAGGTGAACTCTCCCTCATCCAAAAACAAACCTACCGTTCTAAACACGTAACCAGGTAATTATTCCGCCGCCAACCTGGCGCCGGGAAAATCCCGTTTTTCTTGCCAGCGATATGTTCGTGTTGAAATTTCATCTAATTTTTAAATTCCATGAATTGGAATTAAAATTGGGGAGGGTTCTACTGCGCTACATACTTTTTAGTCTATTTGATCTCCCTTTTTAGCCTACGTTAACGGATTGTAGAGTCTTACTGTCTAAATATATCCAGTTGATACTCAGACTTCCACAAACGGAAGGTTTTCAGCTATTTTTATTGAGTTCCGACTATTTTCTCCTGCTTTCGGTGCTATGAAATGGATTATTCGAATCGTTAAGGATCTGTCTCGTTACAGATAATTGTAACATGACGTTATAAAGCTAGTTGTATACATTACAAATTTTAAGAACACTGTTTTAAAATATTCCGCTTCACTATTTTCAGGTGGTTACTGATCGTCCGCATAAATTAATTATAGTTTCGTTTGGAAAATGTATATTTCGTGTATATTCCATCATATTGCAGCAACAGAACTGTTTAGATAAATAATTATTAGCAACGAATTCAAATGTCACAAAATTTAATATGACAAAAATATCAAAATTAGAAATATATAATAAATTTGATAATGTTTTTGATAATTTTTGTACGTACTAGCTGCGAATTTTTGAAAATAATCATAAAATCATGTTTCGAAAAAGGTGTGGGATGTCATCATGCAGAGGTTTGGTACAGAACAATTTTTTATGTACGACGAATTGTAAAATCAGTTGTTTATTAAAATTATTATAAACCATTATTTTATCATTTCTTGAGTTTTATTCTTCTGACATATTATGAAAAGTTTCAATTAAAACTTATTTGCAATTAAGTTAATGTAAAAGATATCCAAACCAGTTAGAATTTATAAACCCCCTTTACTTATTATGTCTCGAAACAAAAGGGTGGTTTTGCAATTAAGCGTGAGATATTTTGGTGTAGTTTGGCCACCTAGAACGGCAGTGGGACAGTCGCTCCATTTCGACGACCGCAAGAGGATTCAATGGCGGTCGCCAGTATGTGGCGAGAGAATTCCTGCACACACAAAACGCACCAGTGAACAAACCGCCAACTATGTGACATCCGCGCTGCTTGTTTGTGGACCTTCGTCCGCACAAACAACGGACCGAAAAGTCAAATACCTATTTAAATGAGAACTGATGGCTTTTTAAACTCATTCAAGCCGCTACGGAGGAACAAATGCCTGTCTAAACAGCCACAAAGACTTTACTGTAGGGTAAATAAGTGATATGTAATTAATTAAGGCGAGTGCTCGGTATGAAAATCAACGTAACATTGAGCCGTGGTAAATGGCACTAACTGAGTACTCCACGAAGGAGAGAATAATAATAGAATATTTATTCGTGAAAGTCATCCTATTTATTGAATTGTGGATTTTGATTACGATTATGTTTTAAAAATAAATGTAGTTACACATTTTATATTGCCTTTCATATGCATTATCATTGTATTAAATAAAAATAGGTAGCGAGAAGTCAAGAAGAAATAGGCACGAAACATTTTAGTCTAGAAATAAATGTCATCCTTAAATCGTTTGCATTAACGAAAGTACGGTATTATTAATAATTTAATATGACGCTGTTGTGTCATTTTCCCAAGAAAAATAGCATAATATTTTGGGCCAATTATATTCCGTAGCTTTCACAAAACATTCCAAGAGTTTAGGGACTAAACGGGCACGTAGTAATATTAAAGGGTAAGTCGGGGTGGAATAGAATAACGAGGTAGAACGGAATACCCTATTCTTTTCTAGATAGTGTTGGAACTTGGTAAATAGGGGTGGAACGTTGTAACTGGTCAAGGTGGAACTCCTGGCAGCAGACTTAACCAAGTTCTGACTCCACCTTATGAAATAACTTTTCTTTTGGCGCCTTACATCAGTGACTTTATAATTCTGGCAACATTTCGACAGAAGGTAATCTACACAGCTACTCGCTTTGAACTCTAAAGTGGTAAATATTCGTTAAGTAGGTGTTTTTATTTGCATAAAAGTTACGTATAAAGTTCAAACCTACTTGTATTAAGGCTAGGTGAAAAATTTTCAACTGAGACTAGCTTGCGGGACGGAAAGGGATACTACTGTATAAGGCACAATGAAATGTGTTCCTCGAGAAGAAAAGAAAAAATTGACAGACTGACCTTATAAGAATGAGCTACAAGATGCTGTACGCAAAACGAATAGAACAAGAAAGAAAATGGGCACATGTTAGCAAAGACTGTACAGCTTCAAATACATATATATTTGATAAAACGATCAACCATACGCTAAATAAGTATAATAATTATTACACCAAATTATTTAATATTTTTCCTTAAATTTTATTGCCCCAGGTGGGGTGGGGAGGGGGAGGAAGAACGGGAAATTTGAATTTGTAAGCTTCCGTTTTAAAAAATCATTAAAAATCTAAATTCGTTGTTTTAAGGTTTATCGATATTTGATTAAGTTAAAAACAGAAGAAACTATTGTTTTATACTTTTATTAAGCCAGTTTTCTTTTTTCATAATTATACAAAAGAATTTAAAGAATAAGTGTCCCGTTCCTCACCGACTTCCCCTGAGATTCAGTTTTTGTCATATTAATTTGTTGTTGTGCTATTCAGTCCCAAGATTGGTCTGAAGCAACCCTCCATGCTAGCCTATCTTGCGCAAGCATTTTCATTTTCGCATAAGTAACACATCCGACATTCTCCCTAATCTGGTTAGCATATTTCGTCTTCGGCATGTACAGGGCACGTATAAAAATTACCTGCGCTGTTATCAGAAATCCCAAACTACGACGAAACAAACAATATTTTAAAATTACCACGTGATGGCCTCGGCCAATGGGGTTTCGTGGATAGATAAATCAAACGAAAAGATAGATTTATCGCTCCGGACTTTGCAGAATCATTCGGTTCCGGACACTAAGAGAAGACGGTCGACTTGTGCTGGACTTAGCAGACGCTGGAACAGACGGAGCCATACAGAAGCTGTATAGAGGTATGCTGCAAACCTTACAATCCAGATCGTTTAACGGGAATCGCCCATGTATTAACCCTGAGTTAAAGAACCCTTCATTTCCTTGCATATATTTCCTTAATAATGTATTCACTTTTAAATCCTCCTCTTGTGTAAATAAATTCCTAAGATTTTTAATCAACTTGTAATTAATTAAACCCCCACCCCTCTTACAATCCCTAGTTATTATGCTTTCCAAGTAGCAGAATTCGTTAAAATATCCCTTCTCAATCTAAAATCCTTTGTTATTTCACTGTTTCCCGTATCACACACTCTACAACCTTGGTTTTCCGTCTATTTATCTTTATTTTTAACTCTTTCTCTAAGATCACATTCATGTCAGTAGCTATATAATGTTTAAGCGGTTCGTTAGTATTGGCTTTCAAACATTTAATACTACTACGGAACAAAGAAACAGACGCTTCTAAGTAATATATCACAAATATTCTCGTTTTTATTCATTCTCCTTATTTTTAGTGGCTACAAGCTTTAATTTCCAATTATATGTTAATAAACTACCAGGAATTCTGTATCATTTGGTCAGAAAAGTGAATTATCATTTCTTTAATTGGTCTCCTTTTACTAATTTCTGTAATTTGCGACGAAGAATATGCTTTTACGTCATGGGGAGTTTTAGGATTTAAGACAATTAGTGTGAACAGATTATGTTTTTAAAAACATTTGGGATTAAGACTGCTGAAGATTTTCAACTCGATACTCTTCTAATTCGACAAATTTCTTGCGTTTGAAGCCATTAATCTGACACAATGCAAGCCAAACTTACAGTATGGTAAAGAAACATATAATTAGTAAAATTAAAATTTATCCAGCATTATACAAATAGATTACAGATTTCTTTCTACATAGATGTTGATCCATTTTAATTATTTGACAGCCAATTTAATACGTGGAACGTATTTGTTCTCTAGTTTAATTAACGAGTATTATAGACATAAATGAAAAGGAATACTCATAAAATATTTAGTTTGAAGCTGTTTCATTAAGAAGTTCCAAAAAACTATATTCGTAGTTAATTCACTACACGAAACAAAAGACAGTTTAAGTCTAACGTATAAGTGTTATTGATGACTTTCTTCGACTGGAATTCAGCAAGATACAATTATTTTATTTTTTTATTATTTATGGTAACTTAAATAACAAATATTTCGGCATGAGCAAGTCGCTGGCCAGGAAGAAGGTGTTTTTCCGGGCGCCGTCTTGGCGGCTCGGAATCAAATCAAAGGGTGCAGTCCATAAAGCTCGGACACCTCGTCACCGATTTCGGAATGTCCTAATCTGCCTGGGAATTTGGTGACCGGGTGGCGTGTGTTCCCCAAATGAAATAAGGGATATTATTGGAGAATATCAATCCCTGCCACCTTAGTGATAGGGGTCGGATAAGTGGGGCTGGCGGAGACAATTTTGGGGACAGATTTTTGCAGGTGATACAAGGTGATGGCGAGAGGATATTGAAGGAGCGTGGTGGACAGATTTCTGGTGATACAAGGAGGTGGAGAGAGGAGATTGAAGGAGAGTGGTGGAGAGATTTCTGGTGATACAAGGTGGTTGCGAAAGGAGGTTGGCAGCGGAGAGGTTGACCATGCTTTGATCAGTCGAGGAATCAGGGAAGAAAGGTCTTAACATCAAGGGAAGAAAGAGGAAAAAGCGGAGTTTCCTCAATTCCGGCAGCACGACTTCCTGCTATTGTCGACCGGCCACTTCAAGTTCCACAACACGGAAGTTACAGCGAGACGCATATGAAAACAACTCAGGTTCGTCAACAAACGGAATATATGCTACACGTGGTCACCCAAACCATAATTACCCTGAGAACTTTAATATAACCCCATTTTAATTCATTATTTTTGTACATAATATATACACGCACGTCCCATTTAAAAATTATTGTTTTTTCATCTAATAAATGTGTATATTTAAACCCTATTATTAAATTAATTAATTAATTAATATTCGCCCATCATTTACATATTATATTAATATAATTTTCTAAATAAATTATGTACGAAGATTTATGTTAAATTTGCTGTTTTAAACCCCCAAATTTTCATTGAAATCCGCTGAGCCCTTCGGAGCCTATTCGAGACAAAGATACAGACACACTTAAATTTTATTTATTTTTATAGATGGAGCTTAATACTCATTTTCTGTCCTTATTAATTTACAGATAACACTAGTACTTCTATAAAGACCAGTTAGGCATTCAATTATTTAATCCATTCTGCGACGTTAATATTGTATTATTGATATTGATTTAATCCAGGATAAGTGTTATGACACCAGACGATAACTGGAAATGAGAACGACTTTCCAACGAGTGAAGGAATATTGTCTAGCATTTAGATTGGCCAGACATCAGCAAGGAAAGTGGTGCTTTGTTCGTATTTCCTTATCTCGGTCCACCTAGAACTGTTGAGAGGAACACGGGTGAAGATTTTATTCGGCCACCGCTTGGCCTTGATGCCTGTTCCCGAAAGCGTAAAGACGCGCTTTTAGAAGTAGTGCAATCTGTATTTACAGGCCTCGGTATCAGGGACTCTGTGGAGGAGCCTTAATGTCCTGTAAGTAGTTTACTGCGGCACTTAGGGCGGCCCTGCCTTTTACTGCCGGTGTGCACGAGAAATCGCTCGGCGGAAATGTCTATGGAGCGCTCCAACCACTTGCTTTAACGAACCTATAAATATACAGGCGGTATCTGAGGAGGGTAAACAACTATTTCAGTCGTCTAGCACGTACCTCAATGTTTACACGCTGAAATAATGATTAAATCCATTGTAATATGTTCCCGAATTTTTCTATGCAAAATCTGTAAAGATTACACGTATAAAATATTTGAAGCTGTTTTGTGTGTCGGAAGGATTGAGGGTTCTACGATGATGTTTTCTACGCTGATCAGGTAATCGCATCTCGTTCCCACGTTGAGCAGCAAAATTTAAGAATGACTCGACTCAGGTTTGTAGACCTGAGATCGTCGCTATGTTTCCTATAAGAATCTCACGATCATCATGGTGCTGTAGTATTTTCCTAAATGTAAACGATAGATTGAAATGTCAGTCGTCAGCACCATACAAAATTGTAATCTGTTTGAGAATGTTACTATGGAAGCTGAGAATCTTTCATAATTTAAATTGATAGAATTATCTTTGATATATTTCGGTTGACTCTGTGAACTGACCCATTCCGTGATACAAAATTTTATATTTGGACGTCTACTTTATAACAAGACATAAGTAAATCTACGTACGTTGAAAAGTTATTAGCTGAATAAATTTGTTTGTCTATTTTTTACCTTAAAAAGTCCCAAAATTGTGGATGAAACGCCGTAATTTATATTTTTAATTGTTTTGATTATTATAATGGATTTGTTACTGATTTTCTATTTGGTGTTTATTTGTTAAAAGGAATAAAATAACAATTTCAGATCATTTGCTTATTTTTGTTAACAGGCTACATAAGGGTGATCCTGAAACAGGCAACTCCCCTTTAATAGTATAGGAAGAGAATTGAAAAGGGGGATCCGGAAGGTAAAGTAAGGTAGCCAAGGGTTTCACCTAAAGAGATGCAGGAAAAGCCCTATAAAACCTGCATCAGGTAGGTCGGGCATGGGTACTATTCTTACGCCCTTCCGAATGACGGGAGATGAGATTGCTGTGGAGTCGCAGCATTCCCTTCTCCGTGTCTCCACCAGTTTTAGGAGGCAATCGGCCGACTGAGCCCAATGGGATTAGCGGACACCTCTTGCCTTATGCCAAGGTCTTCTACCCCAGCACATATACCTCCTAAAATATGCGAAGGTGACATCTGATTTGTTTCATAGGAACACACAGATACGATTGTTGGATATGTGCGACATAAATGATTATTTTAGGGTCAATAAATTAGACTAATTCTGAAAGATATTCATTGATAGTAACATATTAGACAGCTTCAATTATAAACGCTTGGTTTCTTGATGGAAACACGTCCGACATTTCTGCAGATGCATGTGATCAGAGTTGCTGCACTGACGAAACCATTTGTTGGTGGTGGGAGCCTTCTTGTAGCATTATATTAATTAATTAAACTTGATATATTATTAAAAAAGAGTTCTCGGGATTCTAACCAGTTGAAAACATTGTAGAAACACGACGTTTAGAAGGCGGTCGCTGCCATAATCTTCAAGTGAAGTGATGATGCCAAGTTGTCTCCATCCTAGAATCCCAATAACTTTTCGTATAATCACATACACCGGGAAAACCTTTATTTAAATTATTATATCACTTTAGGTGTGCTTAACTGTATTGCATTTTTTATGTTAGTAGAAATACACGGCGATTACTAATATGCTTACTGTTTCTAAAAGTCGGGTTGTCAGTCACAAATTCACCGTGAAACAATGAAGGGCGATGTAAAAACACCTCGCCTTCAATTTATAGCAATCACACGCGATCACTATTAATGAGTTTTGACAGATATGGTTTATCATTTAGGTGTAATAAAACATTAAACATAACATATAATTAAGAGAAATATCGTTAGACGTTGAATTCAGAAATCAGAGACATTGTTCCTGCCGTATTTTTATTTACTTATAATAATTAAATAATTTAGTAAAGAATTAAAAGACATTAAAACGGTCATTACGAACAAAGCTATCATTTTAAAACTTTAATATGTTTCATTAAAATTAATTTCAGCAAGATAACCCAAAAATTGGAGTTTTCTGAGAGTTAGTGTTGGTAGAAGAAACAATAATTCTCAATGACGAAATATGGATTTTTGGGAGGACAACATTATCAGACGTTATAAAGTTTAAACAGTGACATTATCAATAATTTTTATGTTTGCTATTAATTTGTGCATGACTAATGAAATGCATTTATAGTTACGTGTTTCATGTACTGAGCGGTTTAATAGATTGGTAGTTGCATTTTCACAACATTCAGTAGAGTTCGAAGCTACAGTTGTGAAATTTATTAGTCACCTCAGAAGTATTAATACGTTTTTAGTAATAATAGTATTAATATAAAAATGGTAAAACGGCCTATAAGTCAGAAGAATCAATAAATTTATTGACATCAGCCACAAATATTTTGTTATCAAAATCAAAAATTTCAAACTAATAACAGGAAAATAGAAATTATTATCATAGTCATTACACGACACTTAGTACCTGGCTTATAAACGCTTTTACCATTTATTATATCAAAAACAGTCAGATAATATAACTAAGATTAACAGATATCTGATTTATATAATTCCTAGTAAGTACAGAATTAACTTAATAATTATTTATTGTCTTATAATAATATTGAAAATTATGTAGCACTGAACTATGATAACTTTTATTGTCCTCTAATTATTTTAAAAATTTTGTTTTTCAGAACAAAATATATGTGACTGTTAAATAAAGCGTTTGGTATAATACAAATTCCCTAACACGCGGCAGTCTGATACATACACAAATTCCATAAATTTATCAATTAATCTCATGCAATTTAATTATGTGTATACTTCCAAATTAAGTTTACTTTTATATTTTGACAATTAACCATTCTTAAGTTCTATATTACTCAAATAAAATTTTACACGAAAGTTTGTTACGACAACGTTTTAGTGTAAAATCGATTGTGAAAGCATTGACGGAAGGATACTTGGTGTGGCTTAGTTCAGAATATATTGTGACGGAATTTATAATTCTTCTTCCTAGTTCACTTGGTTCTATTTGATGTTTTGCTACGTGGCCGGCTGGGTTGAACGGAAACGACCAATACGTAACACAAAAATTGACAAAGATTTAATAACGACAAAGCCAGAAAATATTTAAAATAAACGAAACAAAATAAAAATACGAATGCTTCTAGTCTCATCTAGCATCAGAAGTAGCCCTGCAGTGTAGGTCTTCAGACGGCCGTCCTCCGCCGGTGACCAAACTAGAAGACCTGCTGCTCGCTGTTGGGGTAGCCACACACTAGACATCCATCCTCCCCTTCCCCCCATACTTCCTACGTCACGGGGAATCTTGGGTTTCCGGCCACCAAGGCGTCACCTCGCTAAATATCACGACGACGGAGGTGATGATGCAAGATACGTAGAACGAGGACAAAGACGGCCACGCAGAAGTGTGACACATCGAAATATTTTATGTCAGAAGATTCATTCATAAAGGTTAAACGATGATGAATACATCGTGTATTAATAAGAAAAACGTCTTTATATCCCGCAAATAATAATATAATTATTGTTTTCAACAATGGTAATAGCGTTACGTCAGCTTCCCAACAAACGATAGTTCGTCTTTGTTTCCTATTGCGTCTCAAACAACTTTCTATTTCTTAGGAGCTATATATTCTTAGTATTTTGCCATGATCTTATATCGTTATTGATTTAAAGATATTCGTTCTAAGCTTTCCACCATCCTACTTTCTTCGCCTATCACAGTCTCCACAGCCACTATCCATCTGCGTTGTGTTATTTACATTTGCATTGTAGGAGTATTCTCTCGAACTTTGTAAACTTTGGTTCTATTTATATGGAAAATTTTTGTAGTTGTCACTTAATAAATTTCATACACATGTCACACTAATTATCACTTGCTAAAGTTGGATTGCGTTAGAAAACTCTGCGTTTTTCTATTATAAATTCACAAAATATACCAAATCCTTCGTCACAATGCACCATACTTCCGTTGAGTAAGGCATTAGTATTGTTATCCGATATGCAAGGGATCCATATTTTTGTGCATTAGACAAATTTTATATTTATATACTATCAAGGCAGTTGTTGGATTCTTATATATTAATTCAACTCAATATTAACGGATTCTTTATCGTTGATAGCTATAATTAGAATATTTGCGTCAATATCTACCATTGGACGTCTGTTAACACAGCAGACAATAGTAGCAATTGAATAATAGAAGTTAATTTGCAAGCCTGTCAGGTAATGCGGAGAGGCCTGCTGTATCTGTTTAATTTGAGGGGTGAGATTAATTGGAAAGCAGAATTTTGTGGTTGTTGGAAACACGGAACATAGACACGGTTAAAACTTTCGCGTCAATCGTACGCGATAGTGTAGCGGGTAATTAATACATTTTAGTGTTAGCCACTGTAATATCGTAAACTGACAATGGCTCTGACGTCGTTACGAGTGTACACTATGAATAGCTCAGAGGCCAGAGAAGAGAAAATCGATTAAATGGAAACTAAACTGGATATTTTAAGTACAATTTACAGTTTTTAATATACATTTTTAATATGTGTAATAGGAAAGCGGTTGAAGATTTCATGGTGAAAGGAAAACCAGGCGCAGCTTATAGGAAAATCAAAGAAAATTTCGGAGAAAAGAAAAACATTAGCAAGAACATCAGGAGAGCCAATTCTGAATAAAAAAGAAAAAGCAGAAAGATGGTAGGAATACCTGGAAGAGCTGTATCAGGGTGGAAATCTAGATCGTTCAGTAATAGAAGAATAAGAGGTGGTGCAAGATGAAGAGTTGGTGGCCAAATTTCTAAGGACGGAGTTTGAAAGGGCGCAGAAAGGCCTGAGGAATTGTCAAGCGCCAGGAGTTGATAAGATTATTGGGCAAAGAAACAATATCATCGTTGTTCAGGATAGTTTGCGAAATCTACGAAACACAGGCAGAAAACCAGACAATTTTTAGTATGAACATTATTATGCCCATATCGAAAAAGACAGGGGCTGATACATGCGAACAGCACAGGACAATTAGTTTAGTATCTCATGGGTGCAAAATATTAAACGAAAATAGTATATAGGAAAATGGAAGGTCAGACAGAATCGAGGTAGGACAAGATCAATTTGTTTTGAGGAAGAATGTAGGGAAAAGAGAAGCTATATTCACTTTGTGAATAATTTTAGAAACAGAATAAGAAAAAACCGGTCTACATTCATGGCATTTGTAGATTTAGAAAAAGCGTTTGATAATGTGAACTGGAACACACTATTAAGGATTTTGAAGAGCACTAGAATAAGAAATCGATAAAGGGGGCTTATACATAACCTCTAAAGAAGACAGGCAGCAGTAATTAGTGTAGAAGATCAAGAAAAGAAAGCAGAAATTAAGGAAGGGGAAGACTTGGATGGAGTCTGTCGCCCATTCTGTTTAACTTATATATAGAGCAGGCGATGCAGCAAGTTAAAACTGAATATGAAAAAGGAATCATACTACAAGGAGAAGAAAAAAAATCCTGTTTCGCCGAATATATTGTAGTATTAGGGAGTCAGAAGAAGACTTGGAAACCATAATAAATGACATTAACGCGGTCCTGGAGAAGGAGTTCAATTTGAGGATTAATAGAGGCAAAACCAAGGTAATGGAGTGTAATATGGAAAACAGTGAAATAACAAAGGCTGTTAGATTTGGAAGGGATATTTTGAAGGAAGTTAGGGAATTATGCTTCTTGGGCAGAATATTGACTAGGGGTGGTAGAAGTATGATAGACATAAAGAGTATAATAGCACAGGGAAGGAAGGCTTTCGCTAAAAAGTGGAATCTACTTACGGGTAATATAAGGGTGAATATTAGGACATCTGTGCTAATAATGTTTGTATGGAGTGTGGCGTTATATGGGTGCGAAACGTGGGTGATAGGAGTTGTAGAAAGGAAAATATAGAAGTTTTGGAAATTTGGTGTTATAGGAGAAAGCTGAAAATCAGATGGGTGGATAAAATTACCTGATTCCCTCTGATACTAAATTTACAAAACCCTCATATCTCAAAACCTTCCCTTCTCTTGGCGAAACTCCTCCATATCGTTCTCACTTCTCTTATTCTTCTTATTGCGCTGCCCACCCATCTGATTTTCAGCGTTCTATAACTCCACATTTCCAAAACTTCTATTCTATCCTTTCTTGAAATCCTATTGTCCACGTTTCGCACCTATTTATCGCTACACTCCATACGAACATTTTTAGTAATGATTTTCTTATAGTCGTACTTATATTAACCGAAAGTAAATTCCTCTTTTTTGCGAAAGCCTTTCTTGTTTCCTATATCCTTCTCTTTATGTCTACTACACTTCTACCATTCCTAATTATTATGCTGCTCAAACAACATAATTCCTTAAATTCCTTCTAAATATCCCTTCCCAATTTAACACCCTTTGTTATTCCAATCTTTCCCATAGTGCACTCCTTCACCTTGGTTTTCCGTCTATTAACCTTCATGTTGAACTCTTTCTCCAGGACCACGTTCATACTCTTAATACTACAATATCATCGAATAGCCGTAGGGTTTTTATTTCTTTTCCTTACATTGTGATTCCTTTTCCATATTCATCTCTAAAATTCTTCTAAATATACAAAGTACTATGTGTTAATAGTTTACATGGGATGATTTAGGGCAAATTGGTCGAAATCTCTCGAAATAAATTTTATTTACCTGCGACCATATATGGTACTTCAATTTCAAAACTATTATTTGAATTAATCCTCCTATTGTTAACACTGACTTTTTACGTCTAGCACAGTCCAATTTTAACAACAAAATGCTTTTATAGTCGAAAATTAGATTATTGTATCGATAAGAAAATGTTTGGTTTTACAACAATCATTATAATGTTAACTGATACAAAAGCTAAAGGACACAAGATTATGTAATTAATTTCAAGGTTATTCATAATTTTGATACTCTGAACAACGGTCCATGTTGTTAGAGGAGGTGTACGTTAATCGCATTTAAGAATACTCCATTACAAAAGCCTGCGGTAAGATAGAGAAACTGTGTACACAGAAACAAGTGGGAAAGGTCTTAAATGGCCCGTAGTGCTAGTAGAGAACGAAATTATCCGTGTAACAGCACTCGTGGGAATGTGGGGATCGTCTGATTGATAAACAAGCTACTTGGCTCAGCAAAGAATACTTCTTCTTCTCCCAGGACCTTTAAAATGGACGAACTGAGTCTTGTGCTTCAGATAACGTATCTTACACATTAAAATGTGTATTTAAACACATAATTTGACGTATCAATAAATGACTAACAGTAAAATAAAAAATGGTGTATTTCAATAACTTAATACGTAGATCAGCAGATAGCATATTTGTCTCTTAACTCAGCAATGTTAACTATAAGAGTTATAAATTTATTCCTGAGGAACATGACGGTACAATTCGCCTTTTCCACATTAATCAGGGTTTCTTACATCCAGGATATCTTTCTATTTTCATAAAATGTAGAGATTATTATTGTCATTATTATAAAAATTCAAACTAATTTAATGGAAATACGTTCTCTTTGCGCTTTCAAGATAGTTTAGTAAAAAAGATTAGCGGAAAGTACGTTGAATTTTAAACTACTCAATTAACGCACTATCTAAACTGATCCATTTACGACTCTGTGCAGTTGTTATATAATCTTTTAGATGATATGCACAGCTGTTTATTTTTGAATAATTCAATATAATCTAGACCACAGTTGTAGCACTAATTGATGTTCTTAGACCAAATAAAAGTAATCATTAATTTGATGTTTTTTACTCCAAAACCTAGGTTACACATATAAAAATATTTCAATTAAAAATCATAATTAATGATTGGGAACAATTTTTAAATTGAAAGAATGTTGAAAACTTATGATTTGATTTTAAATATCATATTGGTTGACTTTGTATTGCATCTTTTGGTATTTAAGATTTAACAATACTGCTACTTTACCTATTAAATTTATAGTGTTTGTTCTGTACACGACAAAAATATATTGAAAACATAAATGTCAAGTTAAAATGTATAAAATTGTTAATTTAAAGATCAAAACGAACTGATTATTGTAATTTCGTGTAAGTCGCTAATGACTATTTTGTTGATAATTAAAAATAGTCTTGGTTTTCTATTAGATGTATTTTATTTTTGAATTAAATGATGTAATTAGTAAATGAACTCTTATCAATGAATTTTATAAAGAAGAAATTAGAACAGTAGAGTGGGGTAAAAGTGCGTAGTACAGGCTTCAGTCGTTTCCAATATTGACAACACTGAGTGGGTCTGCCATGTGTCATCACAGATTGGCTGTAGACGCAGTTATAACCGACTTGTGCGAGTATCGCTGAAACACGAGGTAACATTCATTGTTTGTCTATCTCATATAATGCTTTGTTTCTAGCAAACTATATTTGATAACTATGTATAATTTAAGTAAATAATTTTCAATATATATATATATATATATAATAAACTGTATAAATTCCTCTGAAGATGATGGCAGAGCAAGCCATTGAAACGTCACTGATAATCTCTTTGACCCGGTTGGAAACCCGAGAGGAATTTATACATGCCATTCACCGGGAAAGACCTCGTACTTTTATATAATAAACTCTTTTCATTTGTGTGATGTGATACATGAGACATCTAAATTTATTCACCATTGATGGCATAATTTGCTGCTAGCTAAAAAGGTGCCTCATGGGGCAAAAATTCGCACATCCCAATGCGAATGCGCACTGCGAAATCCACACTTTTATTCTAACTTCCTACCTAGGATATAAGTATTGCCTGCTTCAGAAATTAACACGAGCTATCGATTCCTCATCATAGTAGTGTAACGAGCCGTTCCATTTGCTGAAGAATTTCACGTTTTTCTTTCTCATATTTTATTTTAATTTAACGGCTTATAATACATTTTTGTGCCCGGCGACGTTCATTGTTTAACGTGTTTTCAATTCGTTGGAGATATGTGGCAGGAACCTTGGTACAGGCTCATTGCTGCATATACGATGCGACGTCTGTACCTCCACGACGCATTGTTGACCAACGGCCGATTATAGAAAACTTCAAGGACATTATATATAATTTATTATTTAAAATACGTTTCGTTTTAGCATTTATTTGCCGGGTAAATTAATAAATAATATTTTCAGCATTCTTGGGGTCATTAATTTTCGATCGGTGCATTCATCTCTCGCCAAAAAGCGTTTTTCCTAGTGCCTCATTTACTCTGTGACGCGCGATGTCACGACTTTCTTTTTTTTCTTAACCAACGGAGGAGGAACGCGGTTTACTACACTGCGGCCTTCTTCCTCAGTCCGTAGCCAATATCACCTCAAATTCTCCTGGCTGTCGCACTTCTGGTCCTTTGCCGAGCGGCGTTTCAGACACGCAGGACCAGATCCAGACGTGTTGGGGTTGGTGTTGGCCGTCATCTGACGAGAATCGGATCGCTGCCCGCTTCGTCAACTCGACGCGACGCTGAGGGGAAGGACGCCATCTGGATTCCAGCTGTTAGAAGGTGTTGTCTATCCTATTTATGTGTGTCTAATTTCCAACAGCGATCCGTATTTTGACATTTACATTGCCTGCATACTAACTTGATAATTCAAGTGAATGCATGTTGCACGATTAGATTAACATTGCATTTCATATTTTGTGTCCTACTACAAAAGACAGATTCCAATATTATATTCGCACCTTGTTTAAATGTGTTGATTTCTATATCTGTAAATACTCGTTTCTACCTAGATTCTCAACTGTTATGTTTGTGCATTACAACTAAATGTTTTATAGCGAGTGAGATCTTTTGTTATATCGAGGCTATATACTATATTGTAAATATTTACTATTATACGATAATACACATGTAAATTTACTATTATTTTATAAAATTGTATGTTTTCACCAGAAAAACTCCTTTCATTCCATTTATTTTATCTCGTTTGGACTGATTGCTTACTTGTGAGGTGCACCTTGCAGGTTTGAATTGGCGATCTTGGGAGCCTATCGGCTGCTTAGTTTCGGGTAAAATTACGAGGGTCGTGAAAGACCCTGGGGACGTCATAGTAGTCACAAACTTCAGCCACTGGACCGTTGCTTTTTTTAAAGCAATCAACACGTACTTCATAGAAGTAGCCAATAACTGACTAGTAAGTGATCCAGGAAGAGTCATCACACAATACCATCCAGAAATACTATTTGGCACTGTTTACTGTAGATCTGCTTTAGTGGGAAAGGTTGTCAGTGCTTTTACGATGTGCGGAATTTTTCTTGTCAATCCTGGTGTGTTTTCGGACGATGACTTCGCAGTAACTGATATAGAACTTGATAAGGGATCAGATTCACCTACAGAAATAGCAGATGTAGTGCCATCCACTTCTGGTTCCCAGCATGGCATTGCTTTATCAAAACTATTTATATTCTGACTTGAATTATAAACCTGATGTAGACAGCAGAAATCAGGCCACTCCTAAAAATAAAGAACATCTAGCGAAGAAGGAAATAATTACAAGTTCGCCTTATAAGAATAATCTACAAACCAAAGCTGATGATATGATGAAGAAGATGTCTAAATTACGCCTCACAGAAAAAATTAAGCGAAAACAACATTTTCTAATAGTGACATTTAAACTGATCCTAAAAAGAAAAAGTAGAGTGTTGAGATCACAGTGACCTGGCGGGAGTGAGTAGTGGGGTACTCCGATCCTCCATTCATGGACTGGATCATATGTAAGAAGGGGAAGAATGGTGACATGAAGCATACTGTTGTTACGAAGGCAGTGGGAATTAAATTTGTGACAGCTGTTAAAAAATTATTGAGTTTAACTGTTAAAAATTGCTAGGAAATCAAAGCAAATGTTTATATTGTTAAAAGTAATTATAACACCCTGTGTATTTTTCCATATATTTTTGGAAAAACATTGCATTCTGTGGAACCTATGTATTTTTTAATTCTCTGTCCATGTGAACTTCATCCCACTATAAACGCACTTTTGCCCCACAGGTGAGGTAAAAGTACCTTTTTGATATTTTCTGAAAATGAGCTTATTAAATGAAACGTATTCAACAGACAATTAAAAACATTATTGAATTCCAAAGAAAACAATTTGAAGATTTTGTGGTATCAATTTCATAAGTTTTATTCTTCTTGGAAAGGATGTATACGAGGTTAATCACCAAGTGTGTACTTTTGTACCACTAATAGGATAAATTATGTTACCATAAACAACAAGAATCAAGTACGAAAATGCACTGAAATTTGTTGAATAAAATAATTATAATAATGCCTGTTATGAGTTGTAGTTTTCTTCTAATTGAAAATTGTAGTCGAGTCAACAATGGACGTTCTTAGTGACTCCAAAAAAAACTTACATAGAAATTGTTAGTAATACAATCCAAGGAGTGAAAAAAAATTAATACTTTTAGAACAGAGAAGAAACTATCACACTAGCACACGTAAACTGCTTAGATTTCTCCGAAAATACAATGTCTACAATAAAATTAAGCAGACTGAACAGGCACTGGAGAGGTAAATAGTTCCTGCTTGGAATAGTTAATAATCGTGGACCTTCTGCTGGTGTCAGCGCGGGATGTCAGGCAGGAGTGGAAAGATCTGAGTTGCTGTCTCCTCGAGATATCAAGTGGATAGGTTATTTCCTTGAAGGTCTCCATTTCATCATAGAGGATTCCTACAATTATTTCCTCTTCTATCATTAATCATACTTTTTCTCAGGAGGTTGATGCACCCGACCATTAAGTCATTCCTTGAACAAGTAGGAAAGTCCAAGCGGTTGATTTGAAAGGAGGCCTCCTGCCTAGCGACTGTATCAGCAAGCTAGTTTCCCAAGATACCCGCATGAGCCGGGATGCTGATTTGGACTGTCATGACTGAAGCATACTCGTTAATTGCAATGAATTATGGAATTCTGCAGAGATAACCGAGCATCCTACCCTGTCATTATACTTTGACCCATCTGTGAATAAGTCTCCCGGATGACCATATTTCTCAAAAAGATACTCAATCTCCTCATCCCAGAAGCACTCACCCTTGCCCTTAAAATCAGAACTGTTTAGGGATGTATCAATTGGAAGAAGTGAAAACTTTCAGGGGGCAACTTGTGAGGACGTTCAATAATTGATAGGTCAACATTTTCCTTCTAGAGTAGAGAATTGAGGAGCGAATGAAAAGGAATAGGGTTCGTTGGGGTAAAATGGTCGGGGGTGATCACTTGGTCCCTGATAATCTAGTTGGATGCGACACTGGCTCTAACTGCGTATGAGAGTACAGAGAGTTTCCCTCGCAGACTTACAGAGGCATAATTTCCTTCTATTCTCAGCCTATCAATCGGGGTGGATCGAAGGCACCACGTGATTATTATTAAGGCCTCGTTTTGTATGATATTATGTATTTCAAGCTGAATCGTATGAGCAGAAACATAAATGTGGTAACCCAGGATTAAGAAAGTCGTCAGAATGTCGTGGAGAAATCGTGTGTACTTGCTATGTACAAGGGATTTGAGTTGTTTGTTCATCTGGATACGTTAACACTGAAAAATTCTCAAGGCCAACCCCTTCTTCGTAGGTGTGAAATCCCGTGTTTGGCAAAAAATTACTAACGATTTGTAAAGACACGTTACGTGGGGTGGCGTTTCCCGCAGAGAAGGGAAAGAAGAGATTGGCTGGGAGGTGACAAGGTGGTCAAATAAATACAGAGTTTCTCGGAATCTAGACGGAAGAGGAAGTAGGAGAGGAGAGAAGGAGCAGTGTGTGCTGGAATAAGCAGAGCGTTCGTCTGAAGTTGGGAGAGGTTCGAAAAGGATAAGAAACGTGAACAATCAGTGTTTGTTGGAATTTAGAGAGAAGCGGAAGTCAAGGAAGAGGAAGAAATCTCAGTTTTTGTCGCTGCATAATACCCTGTGGGAGGAAGGTATCGCCGCCACGAGGAATTTCCTGGAAGGAAAAAATCGCCTTGTGCCTGCACGAGACAACAGAAAGAAGATTAAATCAGGTTCGTTGAGAATGAAGGAAATCTCTGCTACTCGCTGTTGTCCCACGGTAATTGACCCTTAAAACAAACCTCAGTTAAATTTCGTTAAATTCCCCCACTCTTTTGTAACAATATTATTGAAAAATAAATTTTGTTCATTATTACCGGGTTTTCGTTACAACCCAGTTCGGATCTGCCTCAATTAGTAACATCAGTACGAAAATGAGTAATTTATCTTTTTACGGCTTTAAAGTGCGAACGTATTTTTATTATAATATTGTAGTTATGAATATAACAATAATTAATTAAATATTGAGAACCTGTTCATTTTCGTCAGAATAGTAGTGTAATGAATCGAATTAATGCGCTCCTATGGACATTGTGAATTTCTGAGCTACTTAATCGATGTAATTGGACTGCACACACGAAGTTTTGTTGGACGTTCTCATAGTTTACTTCACATCGCAATAACCCAACGTTTAAGTACTTTTATAATGGTTGACCATTACACTTAACGACTCCCCATTAACAGGAAATTGGGAATAAACTATTCATGCCCGGACTAATGAACGAAAATATTTGTTTCATTAATTCTATATAACCTGAATATCTAACTGCAATACTGTATTACTAAATGGCTTGCAGATAATAACAATCTTTATTAAATGGGGATTTAGATCTTATGTGTGTAATAAAAATAGATTACTAACACATGTCTACTTAATCGCCAATCACAGTATAAAATAGCAATTGAGAAAACTAATACCAACTTAAGAACAAAGATTATTTTTTGGTGTCACAATAAAAATGAAAAAGCTTCAATGGAATACGATAACGGATTTACAAGTATTAGTTATTTAAATTTACCTTAAGTAACAAATTAAATCAGAGTTCTTAACTTGTGTAGAAAAATATTAAATTTTTGCTAGGCAATCAAATGAATTGTACGGCCTTTTTGTCAGTTTATTATTTTATTTATAATATGAAATGTACTACGTTTGGTCTCTAATTTGAGACGTCTTCATGTATAAAATTTTTAACTGTTTGTCGTCACTCCGAAAAATACCTGAAGAAGTCTCAACTTAGAGACGAAACGTAGTACATTTAATCTTTTAAATAAGATTAGAAACTGACAAAGAGGCTGGTATAATTCATTGAATTAATTTTTTCCTTTTTAAAAATAAAATCTTTATGTTACAGGAATTTTATATAACTAAATTTGCAGTTAGATCATTACCACAAAATTCTTCTAGCAAAAACCATATTATAATAATCATTGTATATTGAAAACTGACCATTATTTAACTGCCAATAGTTGAAAAATGTCTTGAAACGCACTGATAGCTTTTGAATCCTTCTTTCCCTGAAGATGAAACGTTGGAACTTGCTTCTTGTATTTTTTAGTACTAAATAACTGTTCATGTTAGTCTGTCATCATTCTTGCTCGGAATATTAATTTCTGACATTTTTGTCACTCACTTCTACCTATTTCAGCTTCACCTCATCTTTGTGTACTTTGCGTTCTGCCACACTCTGGAGTTTCCTCAAAATGTATTTACTGATTATAAATTATACGTAACGTGTATTTTATATGGGATACAATTACGGTGAATCTTTCTGAAAAGAATGTCATGTTCATCAATGTACTAACTGCGATATAATTTCACCTGGGAAACATCTTAACGTATTTTGTTATAGATTTAATATTATGGCGCTGGCCAAAAATTATGAATATTAAACGCAACGTGAAATCTGTCAAGCATCGCGATCGCACTGCTACCGCCCTCTCCCTTTTATAAGCGGAATATGTCACGCAGAATGAAAATGTGGTGAGTCGCAACACAGTTGCGATTTTATTCTGGGTAAAATTTGTCGTATTATTTTTGTATAACTCCACCTTACATTTTTTGGAACGATTTAAATACCCATTAACGGAGATTTAAATAACGTTCCTATTCAGAATGAATATAAAACCAGACTATAAATTGGAAATGATTCCCACTTTTCTCGGTCAAAGGTTGATTTTATATACCATATTTGGATACTCTTTTTACTTGTCATTCACTGCATCACTCACGCCGATCAGTAAACATGGGAATTACAACGGAAGCTCAGTCTCTGTGGACCAACGATTATATTTCTGTTGATGAAGCTGCTCGCTCGCCGATAACCGGCCACACTCTCGCACATTCCCAGAGGCCATTCAATTGTTCCGTTCATCTCCCTGCAATGGAGCCCATTAGGACAGTTTACTTTGCTTCTGTGTCCACTCAGCGCTAGATTAAAAGTGTCGCTGCCCTCCCTCCCCCACTCTCAGTGATGGACTCCAATCCCCAGAGCGCCACAAAGAAATTAACTATTCGACGAGGCGCAAACTGCAGCTGTAAAGCTTGCTTATTCACAGGAGGTTAAAATAAGAGAGATAAGCGGAATGGGCTTCATCCTGTGAAAGTGGTAGCGCTCTAAAGGTAACACAACTACTGCGTTATCAGCCAATGAAACCGATTACAAGGTTAATTACAAGCCTCTGTTACTGTCCGAATGAAAGGAATAAGGAAATTAGTCTTCATAGATACAAGAGGACTGATTGGATTTATATATATCGTCTACACAAGCAGCGTTTAATAGTTTTATTTATCGGCGCAGTGCTTTCATTTGGTTCCAATTAATGAATGTTGACTTTTTTGTTCCACGCAGCATAATGTCAGAGCCTTTGTTTCCAACGATATTGTGTTAAAGTTACCCTTTAGCGGTTCTGTTACGAAATTTCACAGTCAGCAAAAAATGTGAAAGTGAAAAGTCTTCCGAACAATGTGGAAAACATTTTATGCCACAGAAATCACAGTAAGATTTTAAATAAAAATAACTTACGTAGTGACATAATGATTTGTTTTTACATCGCTTAACAGGTCACTGCATACAATCACAAAATACTAAATTCATATCAACTATATAATTTTAAGCGACGAAAACATTAAGCTTCAAGAAACTAGAATTAAAAGAGGCAAGATTGTGTCAATTGAAGCTCAGCCCAAGTCTTAAAATGAACATAAACAAATTACTTGGTTAGATTAAATAAAAGCAAATTAAATTTATTAACTGAAAACAAAAAAAATTACAAAAATTAGTGTCCAATTTAAAAATTTACCAAGTTTAGATCAGCATAAAATCTATCTCATAAGGGTCATTTTTGCAGCAGAACGACAGTCATGACTCATTTCAGACAGGGACACAGACACGCACCTGTTCTCCTTTGTGAAACGGCGGCTCCATTTTCGTAATTCTGTTGCTTGCGTAGTTCCTCCGCATTCGTCAGGCGGCTCTTTCCAGTGGTGGTTTCTGCCGTCGGTACAGGTCTCTCTTCTAGGAATTCTGGTGCCTGGATTACGTGGACGGGGCACCTTCTACTCGCTGCGGTTTTGCCCCCAGATTAGATTGCAAACTTCTCTCACTCTCAAGCTACTTCTTCCTAATCCGAATGTTCATCGCCAAAATTTATCTCTTATCTCATCTCCACCTTTCTATTTCCAACTATTTCCCGACTGATCAACTTCTATTCCACGACTTCAAATGTTCATGTCCGACTCCCGAAATTTCCCCCTTCCATCTTCCCAGGTCATCTTGTTCATTCCTCCCACACTGAAGTGCATAGCAGATCACCTGATCCTCAGCCTACAATCAAAAACCAGCTTGGCCCGCGGTTTCTCTCCCTAATTTCTCGAAAGGTACGAGATCTTTAAGTTACTAAACGGTGTTTCTACCACGTTCGGTACTCCGATGTCTCGCCTGTCTGGTGCCTTGATGTTATTTACTCAGTGTCTCCTATATGGGGAATTCTTCATCCAATAAAGAATGTACCTACCTACCGGGTCGACTGCGGACTGTCATCTTGCATAACACATTTCGAGTGATACGTTCGCAGCGTATCGTTTCTCCAGCAATCTTAATACCGGTCTTCACGACCATGACGACAGAAACACCCAAGCCCACGCTAGGATTCAAACCCGGGACCCCTGGGTTGTGAATCAGCGATGCTAGCCACTGGACCACAGGAGGTCGGCTGTTTCCATCCATTACGTCCTTATATTATTATAAAATTTTCCAATGTTCAGTTTCTTAGTGTGAGTGAAAACCAGGGAAAATAATTAAAAAGTATTCGATAAAAATTTATCAGATGGTACAAAACCCTTTCATATATTTATTTTAATGTTTAGTGGTGAGAATTCATGTGACGTGAAACTGTTGCTTGACGGAAGGTTCTTGAGTCCAATTCCCGGTTCCATAACTGTGAGGTTTTCCTATCGAACGCACAGAATGTCCCATTTCCGTCTCTGACGTCTCCAGTCTCTACTTCCCTCTCCGATCCCATTGTGGACTCCACCGTGTCAAGACGTTATGTTGTGTTCAGCAAATGTCCCGTTCACAAACCTTGAAAAAGAGTAAAAACGTCAAATATCGAGTCGTGGGTCTTATTTCATTAACATAATTGAAGTATTTTGTCACTAATTATATTATAAAAATCCTGAAAAAGAAAATTATTATGGTGGGCTGATGTTATATTTAGGTATTTTTAAATAGAAATGATTTTAAAACGAAAGTAAGATACATTTATATTTAAAGCAAAAATTTGTGTTGGTTTTCTATTGTAAAATAATATTTACATAAAAATTTAATTTCAACAAAGTAAACATGATGAATTAAATTTTCTTAAGTACAAAACTATTTGCTCGGGCAATCATAAGTTTTATACACATGGGCTAATGTCAGGCTCCCGTGGGTTTACATAACAGTGGGATGTTATTCGTACTTAAGTGCATCTGCTATCTGATTTCGGATGGTTGATTTGCGTTGGCGCGTGCAATCTGTAGCCAGATGTCGGTAACATCCCCGCCTTCCAGGAAACTTGCTGGTCAGAAATAGTTGTGAGCCGTTGCGTCCCGTTGTACGTTATCTTATGCAGACTCGTGGTTCACGTCCAAGTAATTATGTATGTACGGAATTGTAACACAGAAATTTTTATCTAATTGGTGATGATTTTACCCTACGAACGTGTTAGAGGATTTGTGCCTATGTGTTGCCAACCATTTTCTTTGAAGCCATATCAACTGACATCTGGATGTCTCTCTGTAGCTCACAGATTTGATGTTAGGCCTCGGGCACGATAAAAGCTGCGAGCTTGAGCGACGAGCGGTCGGATGTAACATTTACCGAGAGGCAGAGCGGTGAGCGATACAGAACCCTTGAGCGGAGCGGGAATAGGAGCCTTTCACGGCAACGCATGTTAATATTTTAAATTATTTGTATGTTCATTAAAGCGCGTTTTTAATGTGCGTTTGGTTTTAACAATGTAACAGGAATTGCAATCTAAACTGTTAATTTGGTATAAAACATTTTGTCTACTGAAATTATTAATTTATCTTTAATAATCTAAAAAAATAAATTATTGCTATATTTAAAGATAACCCAAGTACCATAAATTTTAAACAAGTCGATAAGTTTGAACTGAATTTTTTCCAAAAAAAAGAGAACAATATTCTTACTTGATAATTTACCACGCCACACTCATTTTAATATATTTGTAACTCAAATGCACGTGATAAGAATTTAGATTAAGAATATTTACAATTTTGTCCTGATTAAATTTATGAAAGCGCTGTGATGAGATATACTTATTATTAGTCAGTTGTTCCATGTCATCATTATTTAAGTAAACGGTTACGCAAATGCAAGAAAACATCCACGGATCTCAAAAAATATGAATTTGAGGATTTCGCAGTGCATACATGTATTACAAATTATTCAATTTTTATATATTATCGATATACACATATATTTTCCAAACACACTTAAATTCACTCATAATATCGTTGTAGTTGATAAATAAATTAATATATGGTAATTCTTAATAAATATTTTAATTGCTTTTACAATGAGACCTATATTTAAAGGAGTATTTTAACGTCTGTTTTTGTAATAATAGGTAAAAATTTACGACGATTTTCAAACTTTATTTTTTATTTATAACAATATCCAAAGAGGAAAAACACAACGTTTCGATCCTTATTTGTACGTTTTTCAGGTTATTATCCTAATAATCAATACAACAAATATCACAATATTTAAGAACATAACTACAATTTTGTACAAATTCTGAAAAACGTCTCTCCGAGGCTATACGGCAATTTAACACTGGCTCAGTTGTTGCTAAACCGGCCCTATATTTCTTTTATTTAACAATTTCTAATTTATATTTATTATTTTATTTATAAACTATATATATATATTAAAAATGTAATTCATATTTGTAACAGAAACAAAGTGGTTTCTTGTTGATGTAATTCCTAATGGTAACACATACATGAATTGAGTTGTATTTTACTTTTGTATTGTAGCGTGACGTGTGTAATTGGATAAGATACAGGCAGTTGGTGCTTTTTTCAAGCAAGTGACACTATTGCAATTAGGAAATTGTGGAAATATTCTTTGTCGTTCAAGAACCTATAATTTCCAAGAATTGTCTTTCCCACCTAATGCAAGTCCTATTAAACCCTACATTCTCCATCTTGGGTAAATTTTACTGCACCGACGAATTTTTTTTTCTACCATGTGTTTTATTGAGCCATTATTATATGCTGAAAGCCGTAATTATTTCATAAAAAAACCTTTCCTCGGCTTTTTATAATCTTGGGGTGATTTATAATCCAATTTATTGCCGTTCAAGGATTAACACTCACACCATGGACTTTAATATTTTAAGTAAATGTAAATTCACGTATTATTTTATCGCTTCAATCTGAAGGATAACTCATTAAAAAATACATTTTTGTAGGAAACACATTAAATATAATAAATAAATTAAATAATTAATTATTGGGGGTATCAATTTTTCATGACGTAAATTTCTCTTCCTGTCAGCAATTTTCATGCCGCGTATTATAAGCTTAAAGTCGTAATTCATCGACGAAACATTATCTCTGCCTTTTTCTATTTATTTTGTGAAGCTCAAAGTAATTATTTTTCTTCCATACAGTAATCAACCCGGCCTTCTAATATCCTCGAAGCAAATTTTTCTCAATATTGATATAATATTTTTATATAAAAAAGTAAAAAAATTATTTTATTTACTTTTCTCAATACTGAATAAAAAATTAGATAATTTATAATTAATGGAAATTGTCCTCGTCATCTTTTTTGTGCATTCTGCAGGAACGAGAGTTTTTTATAGTCCCTGCTGCTGTACTGCCTTACCGCTCGTGCTTGACGTAGCCAATAGAATCCAAACCCCACGGAATTGTATTATAACATTAAAGTGAACGTAGTCGCTCTAACTGCCTGCTTCTTACCGCTTCCCGTTCACCGCCCGTATTAATGACTCCTTTTTTGCCTGATACTTGACTGTCACCAATGTTACTCCAAACGTCAACAGTGTGGCGTTGGGATTTTTCAATTCGGTGCGATAATTTTTCTGGATGCATTTAAAATTTTGGCACCTTGTTATCCACTGCTATATCCTTTGGCCATTGAATTCGATACGCACGCTTACCTTGCTACGGACACCACTTTTTTAGCATCATCCCGCGCGAGTTAATTGAAAAGTAAAGTGACATTAGTCAAGAACGCCTGTCATTATGTCACATTAACATAGAATCACCATAGAATGAGGTAAGCTGTAATTTAAAACATGTATGCAAAACATTTTTCTCCTATTCACAGAAACCCTTCGATAGTGGAAAAAAATTATTGATATTTTAACTAAAACGTTTACTAGGATAGAAACCTAACTTTGATGCTATAAGTTATGGTGAACGAATTTTAAAACAATTAATATTATTTCTGCAGCTGCAACATTTAAATGGAATCAGTAACAACCTACTTTATTTATGGTGGGAATGGATGTATTATATCATCTCATCCGTCGTAAAATTCGATGTTATAGTACTTGGCATCCTCATGATACATAAATAATAATTTCTATAATAAAATAAGATGCGGAATGTACATCTTCTGATGTAAACTTAGAGCAATATCTATTCTGCTAACGTTGTAATGTAGTAATTATTGTTATGACTAGGTCATGGAAAAGAAGACACTTACGTCAGCCACATGAAGACTATTATGCCTGCCACAGAGTAGAACGCTGACGTTGTTGTGATCCAACACTGCATAGCTCTTTTAGGTTAAGAGCCGTTATAAAACGTCGGTAAAAAAAGAACCCTTAGAGGCAGTTTTTTAATTGCACTCAGCCTTTAGAAATCAGGCTGATATATTCATTTACTCAATCATTGATTTATATTATTATTATTATTATTGTATGACTGAACAATAATTATAATCCTTCTTTTTTACTATATATGAAGTTAAGTCTGTCTTCCTGCAGCCAACACTCTTCACTGTTCTTAAGATTTGACTTAGCTCCAATCCGAACTCAATCTACGAAGAAATCTATCCTATTTCCTATCCTATCGTCATTCCCATACAACTCTTATTTCCGGAAGTGAATCTTGATTCACTCTTCTTTTCTTATAATGTCCCCACAAGCTACCAAATCTCTGTAGAGTGAAAACACAAAGACTGTCATCACGACAACGGTAACCAAGTCATTATTTCGTGGTAGCTTTTGATGTAACTGTACTACAGCAACGGCTACAACATTATAACGTGCACAGTAATGTTGATAAGAAACTCAATAATAGAAAGTTACCGCAAACAAATAGTATCAACAGGTCGTTTCTCAAATAATTGGGAGGAATACTAATTGTTTTAAATAAAAATAAAAATTATTTCAATGAATATAAATATAAATCACGCCAATTTCAATGAGGTTCGCTATAAACTAATTTCATTAGTAAAAATGAAGGCCAAAGCCCTTCAGAGATACTCTGAAATCTTGTAGCTGGCAAAATAATTTAATACATGACGCACTTAGGAAGCAGCAGTTAGATTATAGTGAGATATATTACCAGGGCGGTTGCTCATACCGCACAAATGGTTGACCATCAATCATGTAATCAGTGACCAATGCACGACACGAATACAAATTGTAACCGACAGGCGCAATGGCTTGGTAATGCATCCGCCTCGATCACTTTAACTCTTAGATTAATTCTGGTTCGTCATGTGGTAGATTGTAATCTCACTTTGCAGATAAATTGCGTTTACTAAAATCTCAGTTTTGTGATTTTCTACACCCATCTAAGTCGTTCGTTACCTGAGGTATCAAGGTTCAATTCCTCTTACAATCAATTTCCTTTTACATTTCAGATAACTTTGCTCTTTGTGTGAGTTTTGATAGAGGGACGGGGTATTAGAGTTTTTGTATTGAAAGAGACTTTTATTTATAATGATCATACATCTTCTTTTATACTAACATTTTCCAATTGGTAGTATATTCTAAAAATTCAAGAATATTGTAATAATAATTATAAATATATTCTTTGCAGATATGGAACACCACGTGATTACTAAAAAATAAATGAAATTTAAAATTACAACATTAAATTTATTCAACAAAATTAAAAGAAAAATATCTACAAAAGAAATAATCTAACTTTAAAACATAATTTTCCGGCTACTGAACATGATTGATTCTCTTTCCCCCAAGGTTACCGTGTTTTTAGGCTGGAAACTCGAATAATAATAATAATGAGGAACTTTATTCAAAAAGACAAAAATTAAAACTTATTGTGGCAGCACTCCTAGGATAGAAAAATCCGATGGCTTACCAGTAGGATAACTGCCCAAGGAATTGGGGCAACACTCGGATCTTTCCGCTGACACTCTTTCCATACAGTCACAGCCAAGAATGAACAAAGAATGTCTTTTGTTACTTTTTGCAAAACTTTTGCTAACACCTCTCCCTTCTTTATTACTGCTCCCCTAATTGGTGGAAACCAGCCCCGCAATCCTCAGCCAAAGCTATTAAACGTTTTCTGGTTGGTGGTGGGAAAATGCTCCTTGAGTCTGCAGGGATGAGACGGTTTGCGGGAACTTCGCTATCTTTAAACGGAAGTTCCTTCCTAGAATTGTTTGCCTGGTCCTGACAATGCTTGTATTAGCTGCACATTTAGCACAAACATATTTTCTAGATATAATTTGGAATAATAAAATAAAATAACAATTAAATAATTAGGGTAGCAACGCGTTTTAGCCGACACACAGACAAAACGGTTAAGTTACATGTATAAAAATAAAATTAAGTCAAATAGAATGGGATGTGCGCTATACATAACATCTGAACAAGAATACAGAATAAATGTTTTCCTGAAAAAAATATGAGAATTTAAGAAGAAATTCTTTTTATAATATACATTTTAAATAGAAAGTAGAATATTTTTATACGATTCAGTTGTAAAAATTACAAAATAATTATTATTGAAAATCGTACATCTTGTTTTTTTTGGGATTTAGGGCATTGCAACAAAGACTTCGTTCTTTAAAAAGCACCTGATATCTTAAATAATGTACACATATATACACTGAAACCTGCCCCTTTAGTAACATACTGTAACACACACTATTTAATTAAATAGATATTTATGGGAAAGATAAATGATTAAATCCTCCTATAAAATTGTGACAATTTATTAAAATTTTTCGATACAAGATCGTCTTTCTACTCAGCGTCTTTTTGCTGCTGTCACCTCTGCAGCTGTCCTTCCACATCTGCCGTTCTGCACCAGGTCGGGGAACCTCTCAGTGTTGCGAGATAACTGTGGCAACCAAGAAACCGTCCCTTTAAACAGATCTACAAAAGTATTCCAATATACTTGAAACTGCGCGTTACAATACTCTTGTGGTTTCTGACGTGGACGAGTTTCGAAAAACTCGTGACTCCAATATGAAGGTTAAATTTTTTACCTAAAGTCACAAAAATAAGTAACGGGTTTTCAGAAAACGGCGCTTTTTTCATGCTATAAACATTTTAAATCAACTAATTTGTGTACTTTTGACCGCAATATAAGTGTCACTTGTTATAACTATTTCCAACTTCAACTATTGGACATGTAAATAATAATAGGGAGGGGATATTATTTTGAATTACTCAAAAAATTATTGCGTTTTTAAAATATACATTGTTTTATTTATATATCAAAACACAATTCCTTTAGTGGGTCCTACGCACTATTTAAGTTATACATATTAAGGAGAATTATTATTTATGTACCGAGGGGTCCTCAGGGTTAGTTACTGGGGTAACAACGTCTAGGAGAGATCTTTTACGTCCTTTCGCGATGAACCGGTTCCATCTTCTAGGTGATTCAGGAACATCGGAGTAGTAGTTTTCCTCCTTCACTCTCCGCCTTCATTTGTAGGGTTGTGGATTTGCCCTGGGTCGACCGAAAAGACTCTGGACCTGGTACTGCCCGGTGATTGAGGAAAACCAGTTTCCTCCTTGACAGTTTCATATCTTACCCTATAATTTTGCTAATAACTGTCAAATTTCTTTCAGAATGTAACTGCTCCTCTTTTCCACTACCAAGATACACTGACTATTTAATTGCTAGTTTTTTCTTCACTACTACTTCCTCGGCTTCCTGTTCCCTTCCACTTACGAGCAACACTGACTGCCTCCATTCTTCCTTACCCTTTCAACATCTTGATCAACTCTGCTCAGTTTTCGTCTTCTCACTTCTCAGCTAAACTCTTCTTTTCCTGCTCTCTAAGGGAAAACGCCATCCCACGTGACGTGTCCCTACCAATATTTTTTCATATTTCAACAAACTTGGAAATTTCTTTTGGCTTTTTGGCTTCGTGGGGATACTTTCCCTGATACAAAAAGAGCCCTATTCCGCTTGACGTGCAGGCAGACACGTTTCATACGCGACGGCTTGACGACGCCTGGTGTTCCCAACTCTTTCCTGCCTGTCTCTGAATATCCTTTTTTACTGAATTTCAATAGTTAAAATCTAAAAATGTGAGAAAATTAGGGCGGGGTCCTACTGCACTACAAATCATTACTTTCTCACCCCATACCTACCTCTTCATCTATTCACATTACTTGCTCCTCTTCTTTACCATACTCCATGACTAAAATCAGTTGTTTCTCGCACCCACAGAACAAACTACACAGATATATATCCTAATTTCACATTTTGTGCGCCAGGAACAGCAATCAATGTACAATATGAATCAAATCATACAAAATTTTCGTATTCTGTGTCTATTATCCCTCTCATTTAAATATTAAATTAAATTTGTAGGATACGTTCATTTTTGCATGAATACTTTGTTAACGTCGTAAGAAAAGAGATGTTTCCGAGTCATAATATAAAATTTTATCTTCAAAATTTCATCTTAGTTATTTAATTACCTGCGCCTTACGGAGATCATTCCTTTTAGAAGTTTAAATAGATAGATTTAAAAGTATTTGCTGTATATGTAACAAATAAGCTACCGCAATGGAAATATGAAACTGTTGGGATAAATTGAATATTTATAGTTTTAGACATCTTAATTCTGAACCCATAACAAAAAGCGGGATAGAATAAAATTACACCTATTGGTGTGACATTGTTTCACCGTAACTCCACCACTCATTACTGGTTCATTCTTGAACCAGACCTGTTGTCACGTAAACCTCTGCCAGTTAAATTACCAAAGTCCGCAAAGGACTGGCTTTGGTAGCCTCCCTTACCGTAATTGAGTTAACCCCTGGACAGACTTTGCCCCTGTGGGACAGATAGAATTTCGTCTGTCGCTCTGAACCCAGCAAATTTAACACTAGTTCAGTACCCTAAGTTAGGTTATAGCTCTCTTTATTTTAGGATGTACATGTTTAAACATTATGCCACTGTATGTACAATAAACAATTATTACTAAGGTACAATCACCGTCTTCGTAAAATTCTTCCTAACAAGTACTAGGGAGAATTTTTTCCGATTGACTATAGTAGAACCCTTCAACCAATACAGGCCAGAGCCATGGAGTGGATAGAAAAAAAAAAGATTAGGGCAAGTCGGGGCGAGATATTCGGCCAACTAGCAGTGGTTAAGAGGCGAACTGAATTATAGCTGAAATTAAACTGACTGTCATATCGGCGAGTGGAGATCAGAGTCCCTGAGCCAACCATTCGTTTCTCACCCGGGATTTCACGATTACTCCCATCTGCCACTCATTTCAATCCGGCGTCAGTCCCCGTTACGCTACCAAATTTAGACATTTTACATCTCGGCTAAATTATGAAATATATTTAAAGAGTAATATCACTACTGCATGATCCAAAAAGCGTGAAGCGTAAAATATTCTCATAATTTATTTAGTTCTATTGTTTAATTTATATTATATATTAGAGAATATTTCTCTATAAATTGTATTAAAAATTGATTGTTGAATGACATATTAATAGTTCTATAATAATTAAGGTTTTAAAATTTTGGTTAAAAATATGATTCAAATTTTTTTACCAAGCAAAAAAATATTACGTCTGAAATTTCCTATTCACACAAAAGTTTTATCCGCACTTAAATGAACCCAGATATATCTGTATTGTATTTTTTACCTGCTTTCAAAAAATTTTCTAGAAAGATCAAACCAAAAAGACTTGAGAGACTTATTGTGCCGTATAAAAGTATGTTCCCCCACCTTTTCAATGCGTTGATAAAGTATAAGTGGAAAAACGTGTACATAAGATTATAACATCTGTCGTAAGACATACAAAATATCAAGACGTAAAAGTATAATAAAGGAACATCTACATGCCTATATGTTTGCGTGTATATTCCATATACAATTTTTGAACGTGTGAAAATATTACAAAAAAAATTCTTAGTACACCTACGGTTAAAAGTCACTGAAAAACTCTAGGATAGTTAAAAACTACAAGCACAATCGGGAAACGAATTATAAATTAAATATGGGGCATTAAACAGGACGCTTTCGCTTATCAAATAATCCATAAGCAGCAAGTTCTACGGAAGTGCTCAAAAAAATGTCACCTTAAATTTATTATCAGAAAATATTGGTATTGTGTTATCACTATTAGCGTATAAATTATTAAAGTGATTATTAATAAAAACAAATACTTTGCGAATTTAACAACACTTGTAGTCGATCAAGACAAGTCCGGTCCATGTGTCTGTAAATAAGAATAAGGATTGTGTCAGTACGCGTAAGTCACCCAGGATTGGAGGAGACTGAATGCAAAGGAGTCGGCCATATTTAATTCCACCCGATATTGTGACTATTTGTTTGCATTCTGCTACTTTCACATTTTCTAAATTATACCTTGCTATGAGAAAAGTATAGACGTGTATATATGACGTATTTTTAATTGGCAATGCATTTAAAATATGTAAACAAATTAATGATAACATTATAAGATATTATAGGAATTATATTTGTAACTAATCATTCTCCATGATCACGCATATCTCCTAGCAAAATGGGAACCAACTTCTCGAATAGAGAAGATTATTGTCTCGGAGGAAAAAGTTGCAGAAAGTATCAAAAACTTCAAGAATAGGAAAGCTGCAGGGCCAGACAAAATTAAAAATGAAATCTTAAAGGGATCTATTATAAAGGAGAATTTAACGAAACATTTTAACAAATAATTACAAGAATTAAAGATTTTATTCAAAGGAGGAAACAAGAACCCACAGGATCTTCGTTCATACAGACCAATCAACCTCCTAAGTTCCTTTTGAAAAGTTTGAGTTTTGGATAACAACCAATACGATTTTCGAATAAACAAAAGCACAGAAGATGTTATGACTCATGTGGTAGATGATATAAGATCCTCCACTCCTAAATACGCTTTGGCTATTTTTGTGGACATAACTCGGCCTTTCGACTATTCATCTTATCTCCTATAGGAATACCTATTCCAGAGCATTTTTTATACCATAATTTAAGTGCCTGATCCAAAAAAATATTAAAAAGTGTCGGTGATAAACTACTTCTAAAAATAATCAACAGGACAGATGTAATGACAGCAATTGCTTATGCTGATGATATAGTCTCACTAATGAGCACATCTTCACGGAGGAACATCAAGCAAAAAGGAAACCTGATTATGGAAATTATAAGTAACTGGTGCACTAAGAGAAAAATGCGAATGTATTGATAAAACTAGAATCAGGGTATTTGGAAAGTCACTCAAAAGACATACTTTGATAAAATTTAACAACGTAACCATTAAACTGTGAACTAAAATCGTTATTGAGGTGTTTTGTGAGATTCAAAATTACCCTTCCTGCCCCATATTGGTGAAAAACCACAGAAAGCTATCTGCATCATAAATCAGGTCCTAACAAGCAAAAATGTATACAAAATACACCCATCAAAGTTTGAAATTACAAATCAGAATAATAAGGAATATGCTTATATGGAACCTCTGCTTTAGGACATCGACTTCTTCATACTAACGTAAAAGGAACTTTATTAGTTGCGAAAATAAAAATATTAATTCGCTGTTTTAGTACATACAAAACGACTCCGGTTGACTCTATACAGACCATTATTGCCTTTCCACCAATAGACTTGACTGCGCGCCAGTGGGCAGCACTGTACCACTTACAGCAAAAACATAGTCTACTAAATTACTAATAAATCTGTAGAATCCAAAGATACGTGCAGAGACAGGCTGTTGGAAGAATATAAAACCAGATGGGAAACATTGAAAAATGTACAACGCAACTTCATAACTCCAACCAAAGAAGTAGTTAGATTTGTAAATGATTTGGGGGGGCTATTATTTTAATTATTTTAATGAATTTAATTGCTTTAGGATATAATACATGATACTTTTATTTATATACAAAAAACGCAATCTTCTTAAATGGGTTCCTGCACGTTATTACAAATACATACATAAAGAAATTAAAGGGGACGGTTTTAAAATTCTTAGGATAAATTATTGTTTTCGTAACCACGTGTAGCAGGATTCCGTTCACTGGACGAACCTGTTTTGTTTTCATGTGCGTTTTGGTGCAGATTACCACGCGACTGGGACTTCCTTCTTTCCTCTTCCTTCGGGTTGAGCCTGAAGCTGCCGGTAGATAATGTTATGAAGTTGTGCTGCCGGAATAGAGAAAAACTCAGATTTTTCCTCCTTCTTTCTTTTAGGTTTCCTCGTAGTTAACACCTTCTCACCGTTTAACACCACACTGCTACTCTAACTCCCTCGCCTGCTTAACGTCTTTCACCAAACATCTCTGCCTCTTGCTTTCTCAACGTCTTCTGCTTACTACTTGGCTGCTTCCTCGATTGTCAATGTCTCACACCATACTCCTCCGCTGCTTCCTCGACCTGTCAAACCGTACTGACTATTTTCTCGGGTCTCACCTTCACAGCTAAACTTTGTATATCCTCCCTCCAACGGATAACGCTATCTCACGTGACGTTTTTCTGCCAATCCTTGTAATTTCACCGTCCAACGTGGGGAATTTTTCATGACACAAGTAACCGTGTCCCTTGAAAATTCCGAAGGTGAACGCTCTCTCAACCAAAAACAAGCTTACAGTTATAAAGACCCAGACAGGTATGTATCCAGCCGCCAGCCCGACGTTGGGAAAAATCCTTTTTCCTGGCCAGCGGCATGTTCTTGCTGAAAATTTATCAAATTTTAAATTCCATCAATTGGAATTAAAATTGGGGAGGGTCCTACTGCGCTAAAGATTTTTCTCTGGACACTGACCATATAATTCTGAATTAAAACAGTTAAATTTAATAGAATCTTCTACACCTTTTCTTTTGAAAACAGGAGGATGAAACGAATTGTATGGGGATGTGATTTTTGGCACCTTTCAGGACTACCGAAAACTGGAACCTAAAAATTTTAGAATGTGAGGAAATGTAACAATCATTTAAATTTGCCTTGAAACAATTTGAATTTCAAAAAGAATGAATCGAAGATATAAACCAGACAACAGCCAGATTTTAAATAAACTGAAGGTTTTTTGTTTGTTGTTCTTTTCAGTCATAAGAGTGATCTGAAGCAACCCTTTATGCTAACCTATCTTGCGCAAGCCTTTATATTTCCTTATATCTATTACAACCCGCATCCTCCCTAATTTACTTATCGCACTACATCCTTGGCCTCCCCCACACACTTCCCTCTTTTCTTTAGGGCGATGAAAATCCCCCACTATCCTTCAAATAGATTCATTACTATGAGCCAATATAATGAACAGGAAGCCTATATAGGACTCATGGTAATGGCATGCGTTAGGGGGTTAAGAGTGGCAACCCTCGTAACCTCTCTGGGTAACCAGCAGTAATGTTTTTTTTTCCTTTAGGGCAATTTTCCCCTCGTAATCTATATTTAGCATATATAGGGTCATACAGATTAAAATGGACCCAAAAAAAAACTAGTGAATTCTGAGAAATGTATAAGCACATAAATAATATGTTACTTTTCTTAAGAGCTTTAAAAACTTAAATTAAATACTATAAAAGGAGAGTTCAGTATTAATACTAATAAATGTGATGCTCTGATTGATATGAGGTTGAAGGTACCTTCATTTCAAAAATAGTATTGAAATAAGAGCTATTTAGACTGTCAGGCTAATGTGAACAAGAATTAAGCTTATTTCATTTTTAAATGATGCAAACTAGTTATTAGATAATTATGGAGAGTCGCATGTGTGCTCAACGCGAGTCGTGGCAGGTCTCAATGGAGGAAATCGTATCCATGATTTAAGCTAATGACGTGAATATGGTACGTGTCAGGCTAACTACGAGCTAAGGTTGCTCGCATTGGCTGTTACGTTTTAACGCCGACGTAACTCAGTATTAATGACGTTATAAAGATAAATCCGGCGCCGTATCGCATCTTGCTAATCCACCACCTGGTGCAAGTCCATGCGTCAAATTCCATGACCCGAGGAACTTTTGCTCCAAATAAATGCCAATGGCGTACTGGTTCACCATATCAAACTCAACCTAACACAGTGATGAATTGAGGAACGAAATAAACGTTACAGTTTAATCAAAAATTAACTTTATGTGTTATAAGTTTATTTGAAATAAACACATAATGATTATCCGAAATTAAAATTGAATTATTAAATGCTTCGACTATGTTTAAGTGCAATTACAAAATAGAGAGAGATCAGAATATAGCGTACATCTAAATATGTGTCTGCAGATAATAGTTTTGTTAAATTATTTATAACACTACCCCAGGATAGCACCACTGGCATTATCTAAAACAATGTACTTGTCACGTGGCGTGTAGTATTGCGGAATTCATAGTATGAATGTCCTTTCATGTTGAACATTATTTTTCCACTTGTTTATATGTAATTGTTTCATGTGAAGTATCCGGGTGTGTCCGTACTTCGACAATAACCAGAGTAATCGACGGTTTCCATAAATTTTCAACATGTAACGAATAGATACATCTGCTCGTGCTTTGGCGGCGGAATCAAAACAAAGGAGACAGCGGTTGACACTTGGGCTATAAAACCTAGACTTAGCATCTCGGTTCGGGAGTTTCCCAAAATTGCGTGAGAATCGACACCGGGTGGCAAGTGTAACCATGGATATTATTGGAGGAGATCCATCCCTGCCACCTTGGTGATAGATGTCGCAGAAGTGGGGATGAGGTTTCAAAGAGACAGACGGAGACATTTTGGCAAGAGATTAGTGGTAGAGAATGAGATTGATCAGATTGGTGGTAGAGAGAATTTGAGAAATGTAGCAGATTGATTGGTGACAGATAGGTGGAGACAGATTGGTGAAAGATTAGTGGTCGAGAACGTTTGAGATGAGAATTGTCTAGATGGTGCGAGAGCGGTAATCGGCAGATTTGATTTTGAGGAAGGACGAACCCGGAAGAAGTGGAAAGCCGATTAGGTAAACTACTGCCTCTGTAAATTTTTGTAATTTTCTGTTTGCTGCCAGGTCTGAGTGGATTAGTTCTGTTCTATGAGAAGGCCCATAAATACGACCCTGAGATGAGTTTTAAAATTGTTAGTGTTTAAGAAATTAATATAAATAATTTTGTAAATACGTGTGTAGTTATTATTGAAAATAAGTGCCGGCGTAATTATTGAAGCATTAAGAAATTGTAATTATTATTGTATATATGTTTGTTCTTGTTAAAGTAAATTATTGACTGATGATATCATAAAATCTTAACATTTAATTTTAATTATTAAAATTAGTATCACCCCATATTATTTATTATAAACAATTGTAGTAAATTATAATATGTGTGACTTTTCGACCACTCCTAGGGTATGCCTCCATTTAATTTTTAGTTTAGTATTCACGATTGCCAACTGTAATTTTAGCAGGTCCCACTGAACCCATTTTGAGTTCTTTATTGTTTTGGTATTAATTCACTTTTACGTTATTTCAAGTAATAGACTATTTGGCTATTTTAACACTGAATCACATTTCAAAGAGAAACAGTGATGAGAAAATGTGTTTTATTTGTTGACGATCAAGTTTTTTAAGGTAATGGGACGCAATCATCGTCATCTGAAAATGTTTAATTGTTTATAAAAGGCGAACTTTCTGTTAGACTACCATGAATATATGTGAAGGCTTTTATTTGGATTATAAACCTCTAGTTAGGGTCAAAGTACCTCTATGCATTTACAACATGCTTGCTTCGTCTGACTAGTCGTAGCAATTTCTCTCGGTTCCTTAAAATATGGTTGGTGAAATTAAGCGTAAAAATTACTGTTTTTCACATTATTAAATAATTCCAAACGAAGAAATTGACATATGTTCGCTATTTTTTATATAGAGCGTCGTCTCAAAATGAACTGGGAGGAAAAATTGTTCTATCTGCATCACATTGCCTATCCTGGTAACTATTGTGCACGGCGAAGCTCATCAAATTTTATAGCTTATTTTCCAAACACATTGAAAAAGTACTAAGAAAGTGTGCATTTTGGTGTAGGAATGTTCACATTTCCCTTTTTGATCAGGACGAAACGTCAGTGCATTACCAATAAATGAATCCACCTCAATCACGTATACTTCTGATTTAATTTGGGCTGTAGGGGTTTCAGCTATGCACATCGGAAAACGAATATCCTCTGTAGTTATGTGAACGGTGATTTGGCATTAGTCGATTTGCACCCTAATTGGATCTCTGATCTGGAATCAGGCCGTTGTGCTGATTGGTTGCGGCGATGTCGCCAAATAGCTGCTCCAAACTGGATTGTGTTTGTTTCATAATATGCTTACGGACGCCGGGTGTCAGGGGAGTTCGCCCATATTGTCTCGGAACAAAGCGAAATGCCAATTAATTCAATGAGAAGCTCGTGCTGTCCACAATTGCCACGAAAGGCCTTATTACTTTGAAAATAAATATTATGACTCCATGATTCCGTTGTACAAAGTTGCTATTTATAAGCAATAGATTGTAAAGTAAAGGAAAAACAAATTAAAGTATGTTTCGTCTTTCAAATAACCATCGATTCCATCTTGTGGAATTGGGTCTCCATAATCGAGTGGCATGATCATCTAGACCATTTCGTATATTCTATTTTGGGATATATTAATGAACTGAAAATAATACTTCGGCATGCCAAACATGAATCTCGTTTCAATCCTATACTTTTATTTCCCAAAAATAGGTTATTAATACGTTGACCGTGAGTTTGTTCCGCAAACTGATTGTTTCATAGCATAAAATGTAAAAATGTTGAAGTGTTGTGAACATTACGAATGAATGGAGAAAATTTTAGAAAGTTTTCGGAATTTGACGTGTACCGAGAATGGTCTTAATAACATACTTCATTTATAATGAGTCGTCTTTTGGTACAATAGAATTGGACGTCCAGCTCAACTTTTATTGATCACCTCTTTCCAAACCGATTTCAGTATCTTTTCCTACATAAAATGCGGTTGTGGTGCAGAAAATCTCTCTGTTTCGTCTTTATAATGTAGTTGTTCGTGTACTGTATGTGTCATCAGTAATTATGTATCGACCTAGAAACTTGTCAGGATTCGGATGAAAGGAAACCAAGCCTGCAAATTAATTGACCGACATTTTCAAACGTGGCACCCATCATGCTGATATTTTTTGAGACACAATATTTAATGACAAAATAAAGCCACCAGTTCATTGAAAGATTTCGCTACTCATGAACAAACTTTATTAATTCTACTGACAGAGCCTATCAATTTTTCCTAGCATAAGTGTAGAAATGATTGGTTTGTTTTTTGAAGCATTGTGTCAAAATAACGTTTATATAATATACAAATCTGTATATATTGTAACCGTGTAACAGTGACTCACTTTGTAGGTAACAAATGTAAATAGTTTTATCCAATTTCGTTTGTAAAGCTTCCAGACGCATTGTAGCGCTCGCGTCTGCAGCAAGAATACGTCCTTATGAGAAGACGATTGTTGTATTGTTGACGTTGTTGTTTTTGCTCACTCTGCGCCTGGGAGGGGTAGGAGAAGCAACTAGCTATTGTTGCTGCGAAGAAGGAATTATCCCGCCAGTTTCCAAATCGTTATCTTGAGGCAGTCAACATCTAAAGCGAGTGACACCCGACTAGTAACGTGTGAAATTCTCTTCAATTGGATACTTTCCTCCCTGGCGTAACAAACAGACTCTATGGCAAATTAACGACCGAAATTTGTATTTTAACTGTATTTAATTATGTCATTGAATCCTCTTCAAGGATAAGCCGGCATTAACACGGAGCTCCCTATATGCAAATAGTTTTAAGCTTAGATATATATATAACTTTTGTTTTCCAAGACTGATCAAGTAAAGCTGCCGTGGTTATACTTACATTCACTTGTATTTGTGTTATTTAATTCAATAATCTGTATGATTCGGGAACAGGTGACGTCACTCCCCTGATCCATGCTCTCAGTCCTGAACCCGAGTGTGTTCCCATAATAAAATTTGTCCTACGTAAAGCGTAGGTGGCGCCCATATACAATTCCGGTAGGATTCTACATACCACGCCAACAAAAACGTCACTATATATATATATATATATATATATATATAAATCAAGAGCATTTATTTGAATAAAATGCATAGTCATAGTAAAATTATATTTACAAAATTAATTGGATACACAACCATAAACGTAAGGAAAAAGAAACAACCTACAAGACTCCAATTATAATGAAATGTTTTTAATTGTTAATGTGTTGGTGTAGAATTCACAAAATGAGTTTTCTTGTGAAAGTTTAATTTTATTGTTATATATTTTTATTTGCCAATTTTTAAATTTATTTATTTTCTTGAGTCAAGCTAATTACGAATTCAGTTTACGTGTAATGCTATAATCTATCTCAAATACAACTGAATTATAAATGAATAGACCAGCCGAATTAGTCAGAAATAAATTTTAACAAAATACTTTTTAGGACGTACTAATAAAAATGGCACGTCTTATCAATACCTTCTTTCTGTTATATTTTGAACATTAATTACAATAAAATTTTGAATAGAGAATGTATTTAAATGTGATCTAAACACACACAATGTCATTTTTTCAGTTTGTTATGAAACCTACGCATTTGCCACATTCCGTAGGACCCAGGTGCTTGAAAGGATCTGTCAATAATATAATTTCACATGCAAAAATAATTTGAAAGTTTTCCTAGAAAAATATTTTCTCAAAGATTTTGTTACAGATGTAAAAGTAATCCGGAGTTTTAAAATGTGGAATTCTAGTAAACAAATCGAGAGATTTTTCGTGATTTCTGCAGTGAACTTTACTGATAATTCAGTGGATGAGAACTTTTAGTGTGAAGGCTACATCTAACATGGCCGCAATAAATCTCGAGCCGTATCTCTAAATCTGCTTGCGGAAGAAAGTTCTTGAGTAAGTAAGTTGGAGACCAGTATTCTTCTTGGGTAAGGTGGTAAGGCTTCCCACTGTATTGTTTGTCGTAGAAGGGAATTTAAACAGAATCAGGTAGACAAATCGGAGATGTGATATCAAAATAAGTATTATGTATGATAAAAGACGGTATATGTAGTTTTGCAATTATGACAGAATAAACTACATATAATCCCTATAATTTAAATTTTCGACGAAGACGCAGAACATTTATTCAACATCTAGTTTAGTCTAAAATGAACAATATCACAAAAATTTTGTTTCATTGGTTATTGAAATACCTAATTCAACGGTGCAAATAAACATTTCAGTGAAACTTCGAATTTAAGTTAATTAGTTTCTTCCTGCAAATAAATGTGACAGATGCTTATATTGCGTAAATATTATGTATTTAAATTTTTATATAGTATTCTTTCATTCATTTTATTATTATGTAAATTTATAACACTAATAATGAAGATTTTGTTATTCTCTTATGACTGCTCTTGCAAAGTTTAAATTCAATTTTTATTACATGACATATATATCGGAACTTAAATTTCAGTCTAAACTAGAAAATTACATGAAAGTAAGATGAACAGATTTTTCCATTTTAGTTTTCAGTTGTGGTAGTTAGAATAAATAAAAATATATTATATCATTTTCTCATGAAGAAACAAATACATTTTTCTGTTTTAATAATATGTTTCTTTCTTATGCTGCTTGAGTTTTTATGTTTTATTAATGTTTAAATTTCATTACCGATATTTTTTATGAGCTTTCTTATTTTTCCATTATTGGTTTGTGACGTGTTCGCCTAGATTGAAGGCCCCAAGGAAGCCGTAAACAAGAAATGAAGGGATCATCGGCAGTTTCTCAATATTGCAGAATGTGGCTTTGACCCTTCAATCCAAGTTGGTTCGGAATACAGAAGAGAAACGAGATGTGGGGATAAATTCGAAATGTTGTAAACAGGCAAGAAAGGCCAGGAAAGTTCGGTATGTGAAGGAAGGTACGCCTGAGTCTGATCAGGTAAGAATAGGAAGGTTGAGTTTTTTACCAGTTAAGACACAGATATGTAGTTTTGGTATATGTGAATAATTACAGTTAAAGTTACACTCTGTAAGAGGTGGGAAAAGGAAGGGAAGCGAACCAGAGTCTGCGACCAAGCTGTGCGTTAATCGTCCTCATCGTGAACGTGGTGTGGGGTTTTTTAAAGATGCATTGTGAATGTCATTGCCCTAGTAAGTAGGACCCCTGATCTGCCGATTTGTTCGTCAGCACTCCTACGACACTGCCGGGTTGTTAACCTATATTGCAAGTTTCTCATACGTCCATCCAACACGTTGTTGTCAAGGAAACGAGAAAACGTTCAAGGTTTTATTCAATTCAGACTCGTGTTTCAATTGTTTAGTCAAGTGATGAGTAATGGAAGATTGCATGCCTAACTCATCCTCATGTTTTGACTGATTTCTTTCGTCATATTTTAACTACATTGATTCGAATTTAATACTCTTAGTGCTTTAGAGGGTAATTATATTTTTGTCCTTCAATTCAGATCTTTTGTGTCGATCGTTGTTTCACGCTACTAAGACATAAATTACTTTAAATTATCTGGAGTATGCTTAGTTTAAGGTTTAAATATTACATAGTTTTAATTAACTATTAATACACTGTTTTGCAACACATATCATGTGAAAATATTTTAGACTTGAACATTAAACATAGCACCACGTCGGTAGATCCAGGGTGGGACTATTTTAAGAAGAGATGAGGGAGGTGAAGGAGACTGAGTATCCCATGAAGCGAAAATCACCTTGCGTAATGGTACGTGGAATGCGGAATGGAGGGTCTGCGTAACACCATGACTCAACTAAATTGGGTGAGGAATATTAAGAGCCAGTTACTAGACAGATGAATGCTCAACGACATCCTTGTGTTTGCTTTGATGCAAGAGTGGAACTGAAAGTAAATATAACCACCACACAGAAAATGAATCCTGTAATCGTGGCGTTTAAAGTGGAAGAAGTTTGATCCATATAACCTTGGCTGTATTCAGAAATAATATTTGCTTTGAAGTAAGTGCTAATTTATCTTTCTACACCGAAGTCAGGAATTATAATGTAATTCTCTGTGAATTTTATATAGGCGTTATTTTAAAATGTCTATACGGTGAAATATTATTACTCTGTAATAAATAATTACTGATTTAAAGAGTTAACCAAAGAGATCCTGCTCCGAATTTACTATCGCTATGCATATCAAGGTATTACCAACAGAAGTAACATTATTTTCCATAGGAAAAATTTGAAAAATAAGTTTAAATATTCAGCCTGGAATGTACGTCGTGGTTTTATGTCAGGTATTGATCATTTCCTCGTTCGGTATTCAAACTGTCACATTCGTGAAAAATACATTTATCATCTGTGAAAAGATAATTTCAGTGTGATAAAAGAAGATTAAATTTTTATCAGAGATTTGATTCAATATATTCCCAGAACAGGGACCTTGTCACAATTGAAGCTCGTTTTCAATTACATTGTGTGGACAGTGTAATCCTGCCAATAATGAAAGTTTATCTACCGTCCTCTTTCTTCCTCGCAGAAACAAAAATTTTATATTGCGTACAACTGAAATAAAAAAGCGATGCAGTGCTTCTATATTATGTGCATGAAGTAATTACGGAGTTGTACAATGAAAACAAATTTTATCTGAATTACCGTGGAGCAAATTCTTTTGGATGTTTTCAGCGATGAAATGCAAATAAAGACACAATATGAAGGGATTTATTCTAATTAAATTACGAACACAAATGTTTAAGCGATATATAAAAAATATATAATATATTGATAGGACAATGGAATAGTTGAATATTAGAGTAATATTTGCTATTATTTAAATTTAAACGTGTTATAAAATACAATTTGGAGATAAACGTTTCATGTGTGTTCTATAATATTACATTATTTATTTAGTGTTTTATGACTAGTAATTAAAATTAGAAAATCATTTTGTGTGAGATAGAACAATTATTTAGTTGTTCGATGTTTACTAAAATGTTAATAACTTAACTTAATCAACAATTACAAAGTTTTAACTCTGGGCTTATTCTACGTGGATATTAAAGTCATATATAAATTTTAAAATTAAAGAGTTTTTCCCTACGTTAGTAACGCTCGTGATTTTTTAGAGATTTATCACATTTCACTGAGTAAAAATTAATGTTGTAATTGCTTCAAGGAATTTATTAAAATTGAATGACTGTTTTTAAATTTAGATGATAATGATGAATAAACCTGTTTTAATCAGTCACACTATTTATTAAACCAAAACTATATACTTAATTTTTATTGTAATTTTTTTCCAATTTTGAAGGAGCTTTCGGCATATGCCACAGTCATTACAAAATTAAAAACAAGAATTAAATGAATCATTACAAAATTTTATGGAATTTTTACGATACAAAAACAAATTTGGTTATAACATATTTTCTATCTTAAATATGTACGTATGTTTCAATTATTTGTGTTTATAAATTTGTATTTGACTATGACCTCCTTCAAAATTGAATAAGAATTATAATCAAAATTAATATTTAGTTTTGGTTTAATAAGTTCTGCGACCAATTGAAACTAAGGGTTATTCATCATTATCAATTGTTGTTGATGTTTTTTTCCAGTTTTAAATAGACGTATAATTGTTAATATACTTTGAACCATTAAACAATTGAAATTTCTTTGACTCTAAATAAATACACGAACCCAAAGTTTGTCACCTAAGCGTTCCTTCTCCCCTTTTTTTCGCCCTTTAGCAGGCTGGGTTTACAGATTTCCACCCTCGTAGAATATTCCGCGTAGTTGAGCTGGAAAGAAAAGAACTTTGCTCCGGACAGGTTTATTATAATTTCCCATTAAAGGTAGACGTATGCCGCGATATCCATATATTTGCAGCGTAGTGTATCTCAGTGGTAATCCGGGAGTGCTGAAATCCGAAAGAAGCTTTTTGCCTTAGTCAGTTGGGGGTTAAAAGGGAGGAAGGCGAGAGAGAAGTAAAGAAAGAAAGAAAGTGAGAGACAGGGTTGGTGGGGGGGCGGATGAGGGAATGTGGGGAGAATGTCTGCTGGAAAGGATGGGAAGACTGAAGGCTTACGGTCAGAGCAGCGCTTTCAATTACGTCACAGCTTATAGGTGTGGCGGAGGTCTGAGCGCATGCGTCTTCTGGAAGAAAAAGGATGTCGTTTTGTTCCGCTGCTGAGAGCCCTTCATCCTCTAGAGTTTATGCCATCTATAGGCGGAGGGGAAAACCTACCAGGAAACAATGCTGTCGCTCTTACAATAGTATTAGAAAAGAAACTTTCAAACAATGGACTATAACGCGGGTGCTGTTGACACTGCCACCAGAGAAATGCACATCAATTTTAACCTTTACCATCATATGTTTTTACTTATTCGCCACCAACGAAATAATGTTTTGAGAACGAAACATTTGTTTACACGCCTAATTGACAATTATAATTTAATAATTAGACAGCATTTATTTCAGTGCGGAGGAAGGCATTACTATTCTTAAATTTACAAGTTTATTTGGTTAGTTATTTTTTTGTGTGTCAGTGATGAAGATTGAAATGTGTAGGGGGATATTAATTATTTATTTTAAGTGGAATATTATATGCAAATAATAAGTTTTTCTAATAAAAAAATTCAAACAATTTACTTGGTCCAGAACAAATTTACATTAATCTTACAATTTTGCTATTTTCCAAATTAATTAGCACTGTATTTATATAAATTATAGAAATAAATTCCTTAAAAATAATAATTTTCCAACTCTAAACTCAGGGTCGTAAATTACGGGCCTTTTCATAGATCAAAATATTTTACACAACATCTACTCGGACCTGGCAGTATGGGAAATCAGCAATAAGGTTACATGTGTAATTCACGGAGTCAGCTTAGTCAATATTCCAGTTCCTTCCTCGTTGCAATTTCCTCTTCAGAGTCACCGCCGCTATTCTTCATTTTCTTGGACTACCTGATCAATAATTCCGATCATCTGCTCGAAAGCTCCCTTCCTTCAATTCCTATCGTCTGTCCAGCAATCTCTCACCAAATCTTTCTCTTCATCTCCTCGGAATCTGTTCAAATCTCTCTCTCATCGCTCTCCCAAAATCTGTCACCAAATCTCTCCCGTCTCACCGCTCTCGAAAAAATCCTCAAAAATCTCTCTGCGCGCCTTTTCAAACTCTACTCTCCACATAGTTTATATTACCCGGGTGGCAGGTATGGATATTGATCAATAACATTTATCGTTATACTTGGGGAAATACACCAGCCAATGTCACCAAACCTCACCAAAATTGGGAAACACCCCAGGTGCGACGTGATGTTTGGGGTTTCTTGCCCCTGGCTCAAATGCTGTTTCCTTCAGTTGACTCCCCACCGCCAAATGTCCGAGTAGATGTGAAAAATATAATTATCACCGATCATTTGTTTGTATAAGTTACTTCAATCGTGAATTAATTACAACTGCCAACATAATTTTTTCTCTGTTGTCGAATTTATCTAATGACTGGTATGATTTAGAAACCTACCTTTCCCTTCCATGAGTGGTCCCTTCTGATAAAATAGTTTGCTTCATCCGAAATTCCTATTCATCTGACCTATGTTCTTTAACCATCTCTTAGTTATACTTAGATACCTGTGTATCTACCTCTCCCTGTATTCAACATCTTCCACGTTATTGCATTCTGAATCTATTTTCAGGAATCATTTTATATCATTCGTATCAGTAATGCGAGAAATACGCGGAGGACAAACAGTTCCTCTTCCGCCTAAGTGATAAAGTCGGTGATGCTCATATAACGAATCAATACTCTATACTTGTCGTGCTTGTAATAAATAATTATTGTGATGCTTGGTCTGTTATGAAACATTTCCCCATATATACTGTAATAAGTGTATGTAGCAATCGACATTTTATTTCCCCACTGGGTAAAGAATTCCCCATATTGGAGACAGCCGCTCAAGAAAACACTAAGGCGAGACAACGGGCTTCAGAACGTGTCAAAAACACCGTTTGGAGAATTAAAATCTGATACCCGAGTTCAGTTCTTTGACCCCGGGGATTTTGGAAGGCCAGAAATTAGGGAGATAAATCGCGGACAAAGCAGAATTTTGATTCGAAGCTAAGCGTCAGGTGATCCGCCATGCATCTCATTAGATCAAAAATATTTTACTGTTAAAGAAATATTCTCATTGATTTTTAACTGAAAACAATTGAAAATTATAATTATTCGAGTTAACAGAAAATCTGAAAATATTAATATGCACTATATCCGTGACCATGTAATTAGGAGGTTTAGGATATTTATTCTGTTGCCAGGTATGAGACTGGTAAATCAGGTCAATATTATTCCGCACCGGAAATGTTTACGCTTATGCCTATGTCCTGTCTAGATCGGGAATTCCTCAAAATCACTACTGATAGTGGTGATGACCTGAATCTCTAGCTGGAGCCTTAAGTGACAATGTCGGAAAAACTGTCAATCGCCAAATTTCTTGGTCGAGAAAATTCCCATCGAGAAGCTTAGACAGGTAACCTTGAGAGACGAAATATAACAGGCAATAGGGTGGCCCTGGTAGTTCTGTAACTATATTTTTTAATAAAATAACTCGTGTCCGTAAAAATACAAACTTAACATTTACATCTCAGAAGAATTACCTAACTATCCAACAAGTTCCACGACCCTTACTTTTGGAATAATTTTTGTAATTAAATATTGAATGAAGGAGATGGACCTGCGAGGATGGAGGAGAGAAATTTTGGCAGTCGGGCATGGAGAGTTGAAGAATAGAGATTTCTTGAGGGTGCGTGGTATTTGATTCATGGCACGGCAGTCAGGCAAGGGTCGTGGTGAAATAGAAGTTGATCGGATGGGAATGGAAGATTCGAATGTAGCTTAAGACTGAAAGAAGTTTGTTTGCTATCTAAGACGGGGAATAATTGAAAATAAGGTAGACGGCATCGAGCTAAGGCTGCCCCGTCTATTTAATCCAGGCTCCAGAATTCCTAGAACGCAGACCAGGTATCGACGGCAGAAATCACCACTGGAAGGAGGAGCCACCTGTGGTGATTCATGACCCTTACAGTCGGGTAAAGCAAAAATAATTTAGTTTTGTTATTTACGTATACAGGACGGAAGACGACAATGGCTTGGTAGGGCCGAGTAGGCGGGAAAACGTCACCGTCTGCAACATTGTTGGCTGCGACATTGTTGATGCTGGACGAGATTAGATAACAGTTGGTGCAGGGAGGCTGCCTGAGGCAGTTGTTGCAGAGAGGCTGCTGGAGAGAGACGCTAGGGAGAGACGAAGCAGTGGCAGAACAAGGCGACATGTATAAAATTTAGTTTCTGCACATTTAAGAAAGGAGATTCATTTGGTGGGAGTACAGAAAATAAAAAGACAACATTTGATCTGAAGGAGAGGCGCTAGAGAATCTTAATATGAAGAAGACGTGACCCAGCAAAGGAACAACCGGCATACGAACAAAAACGAAGAACGACGTCACCTGGTAACGGCATTTACCTCGGTTTTTCCACACAAAACCATTCTCGTCTGATTCGCGAATTTAATTTTCAACTATATCGTTCGTCACCCGCGTTCCCGGGAGCAGCCATTTAAGAAGCTGCGTAGAGTATTATTTTTGCTTTTACCGACTGAGCTAATGATTAAATTGATATCGTAAATTTATATGTTTTCCATTATAACTTAATTTGAGTTATATTTCTATTCAAATTAAATTCATTATTATTATTATTGTTTGTTTGATTGTATCAACAATATATTTTTGATGGTGTAAACAACGAACACCACACACCTGACGAACGCAAAAGAACTACGCCAGGACGAAGTCGCCGTTTTACAAAGGAAAAATAAGTGCGTGTCTGTGTCACCACAAAATGACTATTATTAGATTCATTATAAACACAGTTAGCCGTAGTAAACTTGATCCTAAAGTTTCGTAATTATTGTCGTTTCCTAATGTTTTTCTGAAAATAAATTTAATTTGTTTTTATTTAATCCAGCCAGATAATTTATTTGGATACAAATTAGAATAACACCCCAGTTCAATATAATACATTTTCGTGACTAATATAATTTGAAATAAATTTTAAGTTAAAGGGTTGTTCATATTAAGTTAGGGCTTATTTTTGCAGTTATTCATGCAACAAATTATTAAGGATTTTCAAGATGACAGGAATCTTTAAGGAGGACGGTCAACAGTTATTAGAATTGAAGGTTAAGAAAAGAAAACAAATCAAGAAAGGGGTAAGAAAAGGATGCAGTCTGTCACCCATGTTCTTTAACTTATATGTCTGGAATAGGCGATGAAGAAAGTTAAAAATGAATATGGAAAGGGAATCAAAATGCAAGGACAAGAAATAGAAACCCTAAGGTTTGCTGATTATATTGTTGTATTAAAGGAGTTATAAGAAGACTTAGAAACCATAATAAATTGATTGAACGTGATCCTAGAGGGAGAATACTTCATCAGGATTACCAAGGCGATGGAGTGAAGTATGGGAAACAGTGGAATAACAAACGGTTTAAATTGGGAAGGGATATTTTGAAGGAAGTTAAGGAAATAATATTAACTACAGATGGTAGAAGTTTAATATACATATAGATTAAGGAAAGAAAAAAAGAGGAGTTTACTTACGGCTATTATAAATATGAATATCAGGAAATCGTTGCTGAAAAATATTCGTATGGAGCGTGGCGTTATATAGGTGTGAAACGTGAACAATACGAAATAAAGAAATGAAAAGAATAGAAACTTACGAAATAAAGAAATGAAAAGAATAGAAGCTTTGGAAATGTGGTGCTATAGGAGAACGCTGAATATTAGATGGGTGGATAGTAGGACTAACGAGTAAGTTTCAAGCAGAATAGGGGATAGAAGAACAATATGGAGGACTTTGGGCAAGAGAAGTGATAGAGATTAATAGATCAAGTTTTGAGACATGAGGGTCTTGTAAAATTAGCATTGGAAGGAACTGTGTTGGGTAAGAACAGAAGAGCGAAGCAAATGATGGAATAAGCGAAGCAGTTACGGATGTGGGATGTGGTAGTTAGTATAAATTAAATGGCTTGCGCAGGTTAAATTAGCATGAAGGGTTGCATCAGACCAGTCTAAGGACTGAATACCACTGTAGGAGGGGGTTAATTAATTACAAAGTGATTTAGAAATATTGGGAAATTTATTTACATAGGGAAATCAAACAGAGAACAGATTATTAAGGAAATATTTACAAGGAAATGAAGGGTTCGGTGAAGCAATCTTATCTCTTTATCACAGATTTGAAATCTGGCAGCGTACCTCTTTACAGCTTCTATCTTCTTCAGCATCTGCAAAGTCCAGCCGAAGTCATCAGTTCTGAAACCGAACAGCCTCTCCACTGTGTCCTCCACCTCGATAAATCGATCTCTTCCACTCGATTTATCTATCCACGTAACCCCATTGGCCGAGGCCATCACGTGGTAATTTTAAAATATTGTTTGTTTCTTTGACGTTTGGGATTTCTGAGAATAGTGCAGGTAATTTTTATACGTGACCTGACAGCATCCCATACGATTAAAGCCTCCTATTCTTGCCGCCTTCTAGTCGCCGCTCAACTTTTTACTACCGCCTTCGAGTAGCCACTCAACTCTCCTATCCCTTGCTAATTTTTGCATTAAAATTTAATAAAATAAATATCGCGCTACACCACATCAACAATAACAACATTCATAGGCTTCATTGCACACTAAATTGCCATCAAATTTTAATGAGAAAACGTTTCACACACGATCACTAACGATAAACAGCCCTGCGGATATGTTACAAGTAGCAAATTTCACGTTTTTCTAGATGCAGCAGCCACATAATTTGTAGTCAGCTGCTTTACAAAGGCTGTTCTGCAGAGAATTTTTTTTAATATTTTCCAATGACCATATTTTTTCGAACTTCTCAGCCTATCAAATATTTGAAACTTCTAGAAAATATCATCTTTCAATAATTACGAAACTAATCTCTCAATTATTAAACTGCATCTAAATTTAAAATTTCATAGACCAAAAGCCAGTCAAGAAATCCTTAGCTCTTTGAAATTTCGGTGCCAATCGAAGTTTGTGATTTCATCCTTCCCACCCAAAACTGCCTTTTAAACACACGAGGATATTCTCAGGCTAGAATTTAAGGGCCAGTTCCCGACGCATTTTATACGCCGAGGCCTGGACGAGTATGGAACTTTCCGCTCGAATTTCTGGAACCATATCTTCCAAATATCTAACAAATTTCATCTTTAAAACAAAGCAAGATCGTAAAAATTTACACAAATATCTTACAGCATGTATACACACCACATGATAAAACTGAAATTAAAAATAACGTCTAAGTATCTATAAACCTCTCATTTTCCCTTTTACACAGATTACAGTTAAAACTACGATACTGAAGTTACTGCAGTGTTTCTTTTCGATGCATTACTTTTGTGGCCAATTTTCGTCTTTATATTTATATTTACTAACACATTTCTTATTAATTATTAATTCATTTTAGTTGTGTAGTTTAAAAGTCTCATAATTTTGTTCTTACTGTCGTGTTATCGTTTGTCACGACATAACACGAAACTCCTACTTCGAACGCAATTGAGGACAACGTTATCCTAAATCTGGTAGCCCGCTGTGCAGACCAATGACAGCAAAATTGGTTTGAAATGGTGACTTCGAACCGAATATGCGGGTGCAGGGTTAGCCGCACTGTTCGTGTTCGGCATCGCAATTTGTCAAGTTTGCATACAACCAAGTATTCCACGCTGTGAACTGCGGTCAGAAGGGTGAAATATCTATCAAGTTTAAAATTCCTAAAAACGGACATCTTTTTTATAGCACATACCAAAGGATTGCTGGGTTTCCTGTAGCTGAAGGTCAAATTTTTCAGAAACGTACAAAACACTCGAGTATAATACTGAAAATGTTTCCATATTAGGTACGTAAAATGATATCAAAACCATAATTACTATATGCAAATTACAAAAGCGATTTATCAAATTTTTATTGATGCGTATTGTGTCAAAAGATTTATTAATAAAACATCCACGATTATACAAAAAAGAAGTTTAAGAACGGTAAGTCGCTTCAACGTTATGATAGAAATAGAAACAATATTTAAACATGCTAAATTAGAAAACATGGTGACGTATTGTGGTGATTCATGACCCTACATTCAACGGGTAAAGCAAAAATAATTTAATTTTTGTTATTTGCGTACAGCAGGACGAAAAAACGAGAATGGTTTGGGAAACGTCGCCGTTTACAACATTAATTATTTCCTGGGGTGCATTGTATTCGACACTTGGTCCCGGGAGCTGTCCTGAGAAGGTCGGAATGGGAGAGCAGTGGCTGAACAGCGTAAAAGAAAATGGTTCCGCATGCGTAAAAGTTAATTTCGTCGGCATTTTCGAGTACGGAAAACAAAAAGATAACATTTTGATGGAGATTAAGCTAAGAAGAGGCCCGTAGAGGAGACGTGCTCAGCAAAGGAACATCCGCATGGCAAACCAGGAAACGACGTCACCAGGCCCTTGTTAACATCGTGTAACGCATTTTTACCCGCTTTCCAATTAAAAACCATTCTCGTTTATTCGCGATTTTTAAATTACAATTATATCGTTCGTCACCCGCGTTCCCGGGAGCAGCCATTTAGAATCTACGTAGATTCTTTTTTTTTGCTTTACCGACTAAGCCAATTTGATATTCGTAAATTATAATTTTTTCACTAAAACTTAGTTTGAGTTATATTTTCTTTTGGAAATTTTATAATGTAATATCATGATTAAATGGAATATATTCAAATTAAATATACTTTTTTATTATTATTTAACAATTCCTTGTTATAATAATATTTTTGTTGGTGTAAACGAAGACCAAACACCACAATATATTAACATGAAGTAAGTTACGGCTCCGTCTCTTGTCGGCTTCTTTTGACTCGCCGACAAAAGGAAGATGGCAATTGTTGAGGCACTCAGAACTGTGCGATTTCACGAAAACGAAGTCAGTTGTGGACGAGCCACGATGGAGTAAAGGTGGAATTGAGATCGGCGCGAAATCGCGGCAGTGAGTAAAAGGGACGGGTCTCGATCACGCTACGGAATCAAAGTAGTGAGACGCCAACGGGGATTTTTGTTTCATTATAATTTGTAACTAAGCGCCGACGAAGCGCGTAGATTATAGTGTACTAATGACCACGCCTTGTGGATATCTTTTATCTCTGTTCTGGAATAAAAAGATTGTTACTGTGTTCATTACAAATATTTTGGTATTTTTCATTGGTAAAATTACCTGGCACCCTAATAAGAGATTGAGGTTGAAGCCAAGCCGCGGCGAGAAACGGGGAACCCCGTCGTACTGCTACAATATATTTAATAAATTTTAACGACAATCTAATAGGAAGAATAATCTCAAAATATAACAATTTTCTAAGCTTAATTATAAAATAATTACAAATAAAATATAATGTTTATGCGTTAAAAGTATGATAACAACAAGAAGTAGCCTATTTGTAAACATCTGTAGACAATTGTAGAAAACTAAAATTGAGTTCTTCATCTGGTCCACACGTTCAAATCTGATCCCTCGTTCATGTTTCTCCATCGCGTACGCGAAAGGTCGGAGCCGTAGACGTTTACGCCCCTCCGGTGTGACTTTCTTTTTTCCTCGTTCAACCCGAATGTTTTTGTAAATGTCCACTTCTGCTTTTACGTGTCCTGATCATGGACAGCCTAGCTTTCCACCCCAGCTTGGGTGTCAAATCCGCCGCGTTCTCGCCCCGACTGTCTCTAGACCCGGCCCTATTTTTTTTACCCGCGCCAAAACTTTCTCTTTTTCTCTCAGTGTCCAGCTTTTGTTAAAACCGTTACCTCAAGGTTTTGCCCGATTTCTCTTTTTGACGTTCAGCCTCCCAAGCATAAAATAAATTTACTTTACTAAAATTGATTAAAATTAAATACGCACGCTACATAAATGCCCCCAAATCAAGGGTTCACTTCAGGAATCTAAAAGATTGATGACGTGAATTCTTGATTTTACTGAGCGCGTGCGTCTTTGCCCCTAACTAATAGTAGTTATTAGACTGCAACAGTATATAATTAAACTAATAACATTAATCTGATTTAAATTAGTTACAGAGAATTTTCTTTATTGTCAGTTTTTTTATTTGATTTGGCTGATGCACTCTAACGGAATGTTTTCGCATTGTCCAGTGTCACTCACACACACGAATTCATACCATGAAGACAATTCTCAATTGCTAACGACCATCATGCTCAATCGTGCTTCGCTGTCATCCGGCACGCGGCATGACTTCAACCATAGAAAATGGTCGGAACTAAATACATAGTTAAATCCTTGTTTGCCGTGGAATGGAATCAAGTTAAAAAGCGTGCACTGTGGCCGGGTCGCGCAAAAGCTATCGTTTTAACAATTAAGTCACGTGAGTCGGGGGAAAATTCTCTCCTTGTCCGTCTACGATGCTACGGCTGAAATAGTCGGCGGTTATATTATTTTTCAGTATTATATCACCTTACAGTTGTAAATTATAATTTTTTTTACAAAAGTTTCTCGGATTTCCGACAGGGTGACATCGTCGATGGCTCTTCTTCCAGACGATGATGACGAGGAATGCCATCGAAACGTCGCGAGCCATCGACGAAATGACACGGTTGAAAACTCGAGGGGCTTGACTCTCTATACCGCGTTCTATAATTTGATAAAAAACGCGGATTTTGTGATATTGTGGCGTTATTAGGCGCAGTTCGGCCAACAACAATGTCTAGTCGGCTGAAAGCGGGTGAAACCCCGAAGGGGCGTGTGTAAAAAACGATGGTGATTCCCCGCGGGAGACTCCCGCCGAGCGTGTGTAAAAAATGAGGGCGGGGAACCCCGAAATTTTGTGAAATGAACTGGCGGGGAACCCCGGAATTTTATGAAGTAGACCTATGGCGGGGAATTCCCGTCGGAGGATTTAAAAAGGGGAGCCGATGGGTGGCTCGGGATCAGAAGTCAGATGAGTTGAGGAGAGGAAAGACGTGGTCCGAGCAGATGATGAGAAGTCAGATGAGTTGAGGAGAGGACGGACGAGAGCAGATGCTGTGAGAGGTGTGCAGACGTCAGATGTTTCGAGGAAGCAGATGAGTTGCGGATCTGGTTCCTACTACCTTCATCGATAAAAATCCTGCAAGACGCCAGAGAGACGCGCAAACATTCGTGAGGTGGATGTTTGTAGGCCCAGTAATTGTGGGTAAGTTATTAAAAAAGCTGTGAAACTTGCTCATTGCTCTGGTTAAATAATATTTAATGATTGTTTTTTCTATTTTCAGCTACTGCATACTCCATCTCTCGAGAGACCCAAAATCCCCTGAGATTAAGCCCATGTAATCACTTTAAATTAATAAAGGAAAAATTTTAAAATTGATTATAATTTGTTCTATTGATTAATTAATGTTTTATACCCTAAAAGATACCCTAAAAAGTATAACCCTGACGACAATAACGGAGCTTGCTGTCGAAACGTTGCGTAAACAAACTTTGACCCGGGTTGAAACCCGAAAATAGTATTTGATATATATTTTTGTTTATCACTTAACTTTATAAACTAGTTTTGTAAGTTCAAGCTTTCTATAACTCAAATTATGGTTCGTAACTGCCGTTTTCTCAAGATAATACATTTATACAGTGCGGAACATACTCTTAACACTAGTAATTCGTAAATACAAATATTAATTCATTAGTTCACCTCATTCAGTTGTAATAGTTTCATGTTGTAGTGGTATTCAGTCCTAAGACTGGTCTGATGCAACCCTCAATGCTAAACAATCTTGCACAAGCCTTTTCATTTCATCATAGCTAGCACATCCCACATTCTCCCTAATCTGCATAGTGTTTTCCGGCCTTGACCTCCCTCTTCTGTTCTTATCCTACACATATTCCTCTAATGCAAATTTTACAAGACCCTCATGTCTTAAAACGTTGCCTATTAATCTATCCCTTCTATTGGTCTATTGATCGCTTTTCCCCTACTCTGTTTAGAACTTCCTCGTTAGCGATTCTATTTATCCATCTGATTTTCAGCACTCGTCTATAGCACCACATTTCAAAGGTTTCTATTCTTTACCTTTCCGCAACTCTTATCGTCCACGTTTCGCGCACATATAACGTCACATTCCATACGAACATTTTTAGCAACTATTTCCTAATATTCACACTTATATTACCCGTAAGAAAATTCCTTTTTTTCGCGAAAGTCTTCCTTGCCTGTGCAATCCTACTCTTTATGTCTACTATACTTCTACAATCCCTAGTTATTATGCTTCCCAAGTAGCAGAATTCCTTAACTTCCACAAAATATCTCTTCCCAATGTAACACTATTTGTTATTTCACTGTTCCCATACTACACTCCATAACCTTGGCTTTCTGTCTATTAATCTTTATATTGAACTTTTTCTCCATGGCGACGTTTATGCCATTTATTATGTTATCCAAGTGTTCTTCTGACTCCCCTAATACTACAATATCATCGGCAAAGCGTAGGGTTTTCATTTCTCCTCCTTGCAGTAGTCCTTTTCTATATTCCGTTTTAACTCGCTTCATCGCCTGTTCTATATATAAGTTAAACGGCATGGGCTACAGACTGCATCCTTGTCTCACTCATTTCTTGCATAAGGCTATCTTTTCTTGCTCTTCTCTTCTAATTACTGCTGCCTGTCGTCTGTAGAGGTTATGTATAAGCCTTCTTTCTCGATATTTTATTCCTGTGCTTTTTAAAATCTTTCGTAGTGTGTTCCGATTCACATTGTAAAACAACTTTTATGTCTCTACAACTGCCATGAACATAGGTCACTTGTTTCTTATCCTGTCTTCTAAAATTAATTGCAAATTCAATACTCTTCTCTTGTCCCAACATTCTTTCTAAAACCAAACTGATCTTCTCCTAACTCACTTTCTATTTGACGTTTTATACTATTTCCGTTAATGTTTTGCATGTATAGTTTGACAGCAACGTTTATTTGCCTCAAAATTACCATTAAAAATGTCGGAATTTCGATAAATGGCGAAGAAGATATTTGTTATGTACAACAGAATTTCCTTTTTAAGGAGCTTGATCCTCCATCCCGGGGATATCGATGTAAAGTAAGTAAACTTTTTATTTATTTTTTGTACTGCTATATTGGGGGTTGACGCGAAGATCTGGCACCTGTTGAGCGTCCTGGCCTATGCTTAGGAGAAGTCGAGGCCAATCCCAGGCCGCGATTGCATTCTCAACACCTCCTTGCTGGGTGATATTGAATTCCTCGTGCGATCGCCTTTCTCGTGGCGCTGATCAATATAGAAAGTGAGCTCCGCGGGCCGCTAGTCAATCTAAAACAAATGCCCAAAATTCCAGGCGTTTTGTTTTGTTTCTCTCAGATAATTGAATTTCTCACATCATAAATTGGTCTACACAATTATTTCTTAACTTATACCATATACTAAATATCTCATTGCATTAAATTATAAGTCACAGTGAGTCAACTAATTAAAGAAATAAAAGTAATGATTTCTGTTTATGTTGGTGTGTTATTAACCAGGTTCAATTACCTTGCCAAAGTGGAACAATTTAATATGAGATATAGGATATTACATAGTTCTGTAAGTCAAAAATAGGGTCCTTATAAAATATTTTCTCAGTTTCCGCCGTCAATATATTTCTATTATTTAAATAGCTTAAATTGATCCATAAAAAAACCTTGAAGTAGCAGGACGAGTTTTTTTTCTAGCTGAGAGTCTAAAATTTTTTAATCCCGATAGTGTGTACAATATTTACTGATAATTGTAAATAAATTTAATCAAAAGTTTAGCGACCAATTTGGGAAGATAAAGTCTTAATTCATTTATGAATCCTTGTATTTATTCAATTCATCTGAACTTTAGGTTTTTAAAATTGCTTATTGTTTTTTCTATATAATTACTTGCTGTGTGTATCAGTTCGGTACAGTAATTAATTCGAAAATAATTAATTTAATGTCATTTAAACGGTATTCAGGCCTCCTTATCCCCCGTTTTCTAAGAACGATTTGGAAAGTAATATTAAGAGAGGGTGATATATCTAATTGCACTATGTGAATTTCTTTTTATTTGCCGTTTGTAGATACTCGCCATGATTTCAATACTCGTATTTTTTCAACTTCTACGGAGATATCTCACTCCGCTACATTCCCTAGTTATTTTCATGACTCGAACTCAACCTCAAAATTATGTTTTAAACAACTTTGAAATTTTATTATGTTGGCAAAATCATGCAATTAAAAAGCCATAAAATTTAAAATACACACATAACCAAGTTTACCGTAAATTCTCAGATATGCAATTGATAAAAATTCAATAAACTTAAAATGATTAAAAAAACTTAGCTTTGCTTTAATAAGTTTGTCTTAGGCAAATGAAGTTTGAAATTTTCCGTTGTTACTTAAAATATGGGAAAAGGTTTAGGATTTAAGAAAGTATTTCGTATTTATTATCATCATCCTTCCATGTGTTCGTATTTGGTTTCAAATATCAAGTTTGATTTCGTAAAATAGGTTCATAATCCATTGAAATAACGCTGCTAGGTTTAAAGAAGAAAACTTGATATTTATTTCAATGAAGATATTAGGTTTGAGTTCGCAGATTAAGTTTATTTATAAAAGTATATAGTTTATAAAAGTAGAAGTAAAAACTAAATAATATAAAGGGACGTTATTATCATACCGTGGTTTCTTTAACAAGCAAGACCCGAGCGTACCCGATGAGCGTTACTCAGGGCTATTATATACATCTATATTTAAATTGAGAGAGAGAGTGGAATGAACTAGGAGTAGTATTTAAGGGCTAATAATAGTAAGTGAAGCATTATTAAAATTGATAAAATGGTATTAATAAACTGATGTATATCAATAATATATCTTCACAATAACTAAATCTTCTTTTGTTGACCGCCCTACGCTCATAGGCTTCACACGAACAGAACTCATATAACATACAAATTTTATATCAGCAATTAAACCGTTAATAATATCAAGGGTGAAATTAATTAAAAACTAAAAATCAATAAAAAATACAATACAATATTTATTTATTTCCAACATCAATTGTTTGATACATAAGTATTACAATCTTCTGGAAAACGTCAGCCTACATACTATTCTTATACTTAAAAAATTGAACTATACAATTTCTAAACTTATACCATATTTACAAAAACTACAAGGTCTAAAAATACAAGTAAACATTTTTAAAATAGGGATATTCCTATAATTATTTTATAGTTAAATTTCCACCTGTATGTTTATAGTATTCATCGATCGAATAGAATGAGTTTTGAGTATTTCAGCTGGCTTAGGGGTAGCTGAAAGGAGAAAAGAAGTATGAGTTCCTTTGCCATAATACTTTTTCTAAATGCTACCACATATAATTTACGGTTAATCTCATAGTTTTGTACACATATAAGTTTATTACAGTTAATATTTCTAGTTCTGCAAAATATTTTCTGCATGATTTATTTGGTTTCAACTTTTCTACACATCTAATTATCTTTTTTTGAATTATTAATAATTTGTTTATATTGTGTTTTGTAGTGTTACCCCATACTTCTACACCATAGCTTAGTATAGACTCAAAAAATGCATGATAATTTCTCTTAAGTGTACTAAGTTATTATTACAGAAGCATTACATCAAAAAACTATTTTGGACAATTTTGTTACAAAGGTTATCCACATGTGTATCCCTGCTCAGTGTACTGTCAAGGATTAATCCTAAAAATTTAACAGTTGGTTCTTGTGTTTTACATCGATTTACTATTAATATCTGATGTTCATGATTTTGAGCTCTCCTCCTATTAAAGTCTACTACAATGCATTTATGTGTTAACCTTAAATACTGTTTTCATTGAAATATTGTATGAAACTATATGTAAATGTTGTTAATCTTATCTGAAATCTTTCATAGTTGTTCTCACAGTAGAGTAGTGTTGCGTCATCGGTATATAATAGTGTTTTTGCTAAGGATGTAGAATGGTTTATATAATAGAGGTGCATAATAAATAATAAAGGGCCTAATATAGATCCTTGTGTCACACCATATTCAATATGAGCATGTCTCTGAGTTTTTTATTGAAACATATTGTTCTCTGTTTGTCATGTAGGATTTAATTAGACTGAGAGAAATACCCCTGACTCCATAATGTTATAATTTATCCAATAGGATATCCTTATTAACACATTCAAAAGCTTTTTGTAAATCTAATAAGACACCAGTTACAGATCCTTTATTATCTAAAGCATCTAGAATTTCTTCAACACAGTTTATAATGGCTTAAGTTGTTGATGAGTATTTAATGAAACCATATTGGTTTTTAATTATTATATTGTTATGTTTGAAAGCATTTTTTAATCTAATACAGATTATCTTTTCAAATATTTTAGATAAAGTAGGGGGAATAGATATAGGTCTGTAGTTTCCTACATTTGTTCTCTTTCCTTTTTTAAAAAATCGGGACAACTTTGGCAAATTTAGTTCCTCTGGAAATGTTCCATTTATAATGTGTTGATTTATGACTTGTCCGAAGCGTTCAGCAAAAACGCAGTTCTTGAGAATGATAGAGTTAAAACCATCATAACCTTTTTAATGAGAGGATTTCAGATAATGAGTTATATTTATTATTTCACTTGAATTAGTCGGTTTCATGAATAAGGTGTTTTCATTAAGTTATACTTACGATATGTAAGGGATTTTTTATCTCTGATCCTATGGACGTGAAGTATTTGTTGGCGATACTTACTTGATCTGAGATATGATAATCATTCGAATACAAGGTAATGTCATGATCTGTTTTGTTGTTGATCCCTCTTTATACATTTATAATATTCTATGAAGTTTTGATGTTACTTGAGTTTATAATCATCTTTTCCATGTAGGTTTGTTTTGTCTTTTGTAATAGATTAATGTTATATTTTTGATAGTTTTTAAACACAGTATTGTATTTATCTTTTGTGGGATCTTCCAGTTTTAGTCTTTTCTTAGAGTCTATTGCATTACTATTTGTCCACTTTGTTTTATATTTAAATTTTGTTTAGTTAATCTTTTCATTAAGGGACAAATCTGATTCAATACCGTACAGAACACCCCATGAAAAGTACTGCAATTCGAGTTATTTGCAAGTATGTCATTCCATTTTATATTCATAAATGAATAATTTAAATGTGTGTAATTTCGAATGTTTAATCTAATAAAGTTGTCCTGTGGGGAGATAAGAGATTTTTTCACACAGAGGCTTAATTGTATTGCATGATGATCAGAGATAGCTGTGTGGCTAACTGATGCAATGTAGTACAGAGAGATGAATTATTTTTGATTGAGGAAAATATTCGTTAAATACGTTTTCCATAATTACGAATGACACCAAAATATATTACACCGGACCACATATATTTATTTTAATTCACGGTTTTAAATTTTATTGAAATAATACCGTACAAATAGAGGTTATGAACGTTACCTTGAGTATCAGAATTTTCTTAATAATCATTGTAACTTTAATGCACTGTTTGTCAGTCAATAACATAATAATACATGAATACCAACAGTAATATTCGACGGTTGCCAGTTTTTATGCATTTATTACGATTTATTTTCACTTTGTGAATTAGGACAGAGAAATTTTTTCTTCACCCAAGTTTATATTTTTTGTACAGCACCAGTGGTCGTGAATATAGAGAAAATTCGTTTGATAATTTCTTGATGAGTTCTTCCTTCACTTGGAACATTAGGTGACATCGATCAACCGAAAATGGCAGCAACATCAGTGTCTATTTGCCTGGAACGACCCATCAAAGAGATAGTAACACTAAAATTCTATGTGATTGATACTTCTTGTTTTATAACGATAAGTTTTTGTGTATCCTAAACTGGTTCAATATGTATTTATAAACGTTCCTACGAATAAAACAGTGATTATCAGAAGTTTTGGTATATCATCAAATATACATTATTTTTCTATTACGATTACTGTCTGAAAATTGTAAAATGACTTATTTCAATTCTTATGCTAGCTTCCGTATTTCTTCTGATCTTCTGATACTTCATATGCACTGATTATTTTAACAGGAGATTAAAAATAGATTGGGTTTCAATCAAGTCTCTGCGAATCAGTTATTTTTATTCTGATTTTTCTCATTCTCTCCGTGGCGTGGCGTCAGTGTCTGCACAGCAATTTCATAACTGTCATCTACAACGAACGTTTTTACTTCATATACAGCCGTATTGAAAATAACCTTGTCCATAATATGAGAATATCATTCACTATATGAAGAAGAAATTTTTATATTACAGAATAGGAATGGTATAGGCCCCAGTTTCCCAAACTGTGTTCCGCAAAAGGTTATGAGTGATTCAATCAATAGTACGGATTATAATATACTATTTATATACCACTTAATCAGCTCGACGAAAACTCCGTTTGCAACTAACGTGAGAAAGTGGGATCATATCCCACAACTTTCTTTTATTTCTAATTTATTTCGGAGCTGATTCAACAACGTTGCCATTCAAGGAAATCCTGTTCCTTGTTTCCCGCTACAATAGAAAACATGGCCAACAATGAACAAGTGTGGACGTGTTCAGTAAACTAGAATCCTGTACGAGTGAGATAGAGATTGCCATAAGCCGGAATTATACAGATAATATTTTATTTAACTTGAAAATTAGCAGCTATGGTCTCTAAATTACCCAACCATATACACCTTTGTTTGTGTAATGTAATTCAACAGCGCATAATTGCAGTATCTCAGCTTCATGTAGTGCAGCTCTACTCAAGCAAAAGTCCGAAGGATAATTTAGTAGTTTACGAAAGGTAATTAATATATAATTTTTTCAACAAAAAAAATTCTCTCAAAAGTATCTATTAATTTACGTATTTCGGAAGCTTTTGACGTATTGTCATAATTAATCGTTTAAAAAGTCTCCTTGTTTAATTTCGTTTTTTAAGGCATAATTATTTATTGTTAGTAAGCTCACAAAGCTGAAAACGAACGCAGTGGAGCGAATGAGTATCTGAAATATTTTTTAGAAAAAATGCTGGTGACAAAAAATTTCCAAAATTTAAGAAATCTTATGAATGAAGCCGTGAAAGTGATAAACTACGTAAAATCAAAACCACTTCAATACCGACTAAATAAAATTTTGTGCCATGAAATTGGTAGTGAACCCAAAATACTTTTATTACATACTGAAGTGAGATGGTAAATCACAGGAAAAGCACTATTAAGACATTCTGAACTTCTAAATGAGCTGTCGATCGTCTTCAAGGCACAAAATAGTTCAGGACAATAAATTTTTGTTTTTACAAATCCTTAACGATTGATAAAACTTACATATCTGGCAGATAATTTTAAAATGTACAATTAACGTTAACGCAAGGAACAAGCATTACAATTTTTAATACACGAAATAAAATTGCATCTTTTGATAGAAAAAAAATACAATTTTGGATTTCATTAGTGAAATGTAATCATTTTTATTTTTCTCCTACCTTACACGAAGGTTTGAAATAATTAAATTACAAAGCAAATTTTGATGTTTCCAAAAGGTTTTTAGAATACCTACACAACATGAAATCTACTTTTTAAAAATATTTTCCGAAAAATACTAAGAACGATTCCTTGGTTCTGAATCCACTTATCCGCGACAGCTGAACCGGTAGCTTTAATGCTAACGACTATGAAAATCTAATCTGATTTAATCAGTGACTATAATTTCAAATAAAATTATAAATATATCTGGTCGAGTTTGTCAGAAGAGTACCACAATATTTCAAAACAAGCTATTATTGTTTTACTTCAGTTTTTTATAATCCATTTAAGAGAAGAAGGATTTCCTTATTATGTTGCAATGAAATCGCAGAGCAGAAACAGGCAGATATTACAATAAACATACACATATTTTGTCTTATTATGCAATTCAAGGACCCAAAATCATAAAAGTCATTAAGTGTTTTATTTATTAATATTTTTATGTTCATGTTATACTAAAGTTTTATATGAAAAATAAATTTTAAATAAAAGTTTTTTTTTAATTTTTCAAGTGGGATTACGCAATCTAATAAATAACCCAATGTGTAACGTTAAAATGTCTGATTTTGCGAAGTGTTCCATTATATAAAAAGTTTGGGAAACCCTGGTATAGGCATTAATCACATTGATTGGTAAATAAATTGTAAGGTTTAAGAATTTTTAGTCAGTAATGAAACTACCACACATTATTCAAACCACTCAGAAACTATTATTAAATGTTAATTGTTACGGTTTTATATCAGTCGTAAGAGTAACAATTCTAGATTAGGGGACAGTTAGACTATGATGTAACTTGTTACTTTGTAATAGACCTCTTCTCATAAATAAATCCGAATCGAACATCATTCATCCTGCAATACGGATACCTGAACATTACATATATTATTTTTATTTTATTTGAAGACTTTGAAGTATGCTTGAAAAACTTATCAGTAATTACCGATTTTTCCTGAAATCATATAAACTACAAGGGCTCGGCTGAGTGAAACAGAATAATCGTTTCCTGTTACAGTATGTAATTTCCCTTGATTTCGAATACTTTTATTGAAGGTAATATAAGAAGAATCAATTTAAATGTTGTCTTTCGTATGATTTTGGTCGGTAACAGATTCCGACTCACCCTATGGCAGCCAAGAACCTCTCTTAGAGACGCCTTTCCTTTTACCATCGGAAAAGGAAGCGGACAGACGACAATTCGGTGTCAAGTTGATCGCTTCTCCTCTTTTGACAAGTAGGACGAACGTTTTGTCACCGAAAGAGAACCAAGTCTTTCATTCCACATATTTTTACGAACGTAGTTTACTTGTTTTTATTTATTCAGCTCAATAAATGGATTGTAAAAAAATTAATAGTGTGTAAAGGAAATTAAAAATTTTATGCACTTCTGAAAAATACCTCTTGTGATTTTTCATTTCTAATAATAATCCGTGTAATTCATTTATATGGTATTTATAACTTTTGTAGCAGTTTATTTAAATTCAATGCTCTACAAAGAGAGAACAATATGTTTAGTATAAATTTTGCCTTTTGTGTTTAAATTGTTATGCAAGCCCACACAGTTAGAATCCATAAAGTTTATATTTACTATTTAACAATTATTGTGAGGCAAACATATATTAATGGAAAATAAAGAACAAAAGAACTGGATTAAAATGAGATTAACATTTATTCAGCCATCAGGGTCATGATGTGGGGCAGAATCAGATAATTTAAATTACAATTTCTGAGCATGGCTTAGGCCATACCTATGCGAGGAATTAATTGCATCACTTACGGATCTTCATCTTCGTCTTCGAAGCCAAGAAAACTGCCAAGGATTTTATTTAATAAACGTGCTTGAGTGGGGAGGTAATGGATGGGGAAAATTCTATAAGTATATTCGAAGGCGCAAGAGTAATACGAGCGTTGTTTAGCCACTGAAAGGAGTAGGAAATACACTAGAACTAGACGAAGCAATTATAGCCAACAGGTTTGCTAACTACTTTGACACGGTATACGGGGAAAATATGGATTAACCCACTTGGGAAAACTGCCGATCTACATCTGTCTTCAAATTCAATGCTAGCAACTTACGAAAAAATATTAGAAGACTTACGGCTCATAAGTCAGCTGGCCCGGATGGGATTTCGGGAGAAGTGCTAAAATTAGGAGGGGATGCCATGAATACATACCTCATACGGCTATTTGATATATCTATTAACAGTTCTGATGTTCCAGACGATTGGAAAAAGGCGATTGTAGTTCCCATGTTTGAATCAGGTGCGTGATCGGAAACAAGTAATTACAGGCCTCACGTCTGTGATATGCAAGCGATTTGAACGCTTGATAGCTGAATATTTGCGTAAGCACTAGGACGAAAGGGGGTGTATTTATAATGGGCAACATGGCTTCACACCTGGATTCTCTTGTGAGAGCAACTGACAACTGGCAACGGTCTGCTATAATCATTGATTTTTCTAAAGCCTTCGACGTCGTGCCGCACGATCTATTATTAAGTAAGTATAGATTTTCGGGTACTGAAGTGGATTCGGGAATTTTTAAAAGATCGTTCACTCAGAGTTCGCGTGAATGACAAATTGTCCGACTCGGTGAAAATCACGCAAGGAAGTGTCATCATGTTCCTTGCATTCATAAATGACTTAACAATCGGTATAAAATCACAGATCAAACTTTTTGCCGATGATTGTATGGTTTATAGGGAAATCGTAAACGTTGAGGATGCACAGATTCTGCAGACTGACTCAGACAAAATTTACCAATGGTCAGTTAGAAATAAAATGCAAATAAATGCAACGAAGAGTAAGGCAGTTTTTTTTACAAAAAAGAGAAATGTCCCTCCCACTCGATACAAAATGGGGAACGAAGTTGGAACGGAGTCAAGTAACTGTAAATATCTTGGGATCACGATTACAAAAGATTTCAATTGGGGTGGAGGCCGCTGCTGCTGCTTCACTTTGTAAACAGGGTCTTGAGGAAAAGCACGAGAAAAACCCAAGATTTCTGCTTACAAAACGCTTGTCAGGCCAATTTTAGAACATGGGGTAACGTTCTGGGATCTATATCGAAATGAACACACTCTAGCGTTGGAAAAATACAAAAACGGGCTGAAATGATGTTTGGGGGTCAGATGATTCGCGAATAATCCTCACGAGAATTTAGAAGGTGTCCGTAATAGAAGGAAACATGTCAGGTTGTGCAATATATAAAGATTATAAGGGTGAACCACAGGGCCTGGAAAGAAATAACAAACCATCTTACGGTACCGTATTATATTAATAAAAATGATCACTCGTTCAAATTTAAAGAAAAAGGGCAACGCACAGACGTAGGAAAATTCTCATTTGTAAATAGGTGAATACGCGATTGTAATTCATTGTCTGCAGAAATACTGACGACTTTTCCGGGTAGCGTAAATCAGTTTAGGAATAGGCTAAGAAAACTTAAGTGAGTAGTATTTTTTAGAATCAGTGAAGTCATAATAGTGAAGTGCAGTGAAGTGATTTCTGTGTGACTCCTTTCTATTCTTTTTCAGATCAAAATCTACACTTCAAAATTTTTCCTTTGTGTGAATTGTGTTTGCTTTTTGTAATTGCATTTATGTTTTCATTGTATATAGCTGCCACCGGGCAAATTCCCAATAGCAGCTAAGTAATAATAAAGTAACAACTGCAACTTCTAGTTTCTGAAGCAGCTTCCATAGTAGTTGGTAGACATCAGGTGACGCCTCGCAGACCCAAACTAAGTGGAAATATTTTCCACTTGTCTAGTTAAATCATCTTACAGCCTTTCTCTACTGAGACTGCAAACATTATTAACATAAAATAAACAATTATACTTAACTGCTCCTCCGTTTCCTCATAATACCTTTTCATTCTTCTCTCCGAGTATTTATATATTTCGAGGCTACTGGGTTCTCACAGCTGATTGGTGTTCGGTGTCTTCAGAGGCAAATACACTCAAAACATTCAATGCGAACCCTTACTCAGTTCCGTTCTGGAATTCATTACTGACATCCAGTAGCTTTGCCGATTTCATGAGCATATACCTATCGTCGAACAAAAACCTCAATTCCACGGTCACGTTCACTCTACCCGCATCATTTCAGAATATTCTCTATTGCCATGCTTTGCATAAAAATACATTAATTATTGTTGAGATGTACCGAACATTTATTCTTATCTGTTTTCGATAAACTGAATGAAATAACTAGAACGCTTTAATAAAACCGGGGTTAAAAGCGTCAGTTTAATATTGACCAGAGGTTTTCGTTGTGAAGAAAGAATATTTTACAGTAAGAGCATGGTGATGTTTATTCAATTTGCGAATTGTTTTAGTGGATTTTAATTTGGTCTGCAATTGTGTACCTTGTTTAATATTATACAAAACTAAGAGGGATTATGGAAGTAATAGTAGGTCTAATAGAACTTGCTGTATTTCAGTTTTAACTATTTTATTTGACACAATATGTAATTAAAATAATATCAAAAAACCAAAAATTCTAAAAATCAATAAGAAGTGTGCCAATAAATAAGAAAATAATTTTAATACTACAAATACTACGTTTCATCAAACTTTGTGGACTGTTTCAGGTAACTATAGACCAAAAGAATTAATTCCGAATAGATAAAAATTTGTTAAAATATGAAGTGTAGTAGTCAATATAATGTAAAATAAACGACTGATTTATATTATTAAATGGATGAGCTATTTACATTAGAGGAATTTGGTGTGTTACCTGAAGAAGCTCTCATAGTTGGATAAAACGTATCATTTGTGTTAACTAAATAGTAATAAAATTATTTGATGACTTATTGGCCGTCTTTTATTTATTTTAACTAATAGTTATACTCTATTTTTAAAAAACAAATGCACCTAGGGTTATTATTTTTTGTTATTAATCTGTTGTAAACAGGCTTATCTTTAGAAGTTTTATGAAATGCATTTGCATTGTGGAAATTTAGAATGGAAAACCCACACAAGACACATATTATGTATTACATTCTGAACTTTGAAAGTTTCATGCACTGGAGCTGCTGTAATATCAGATGATAAAATAGTAGGGCGCTGTTTGGAGCTGATGTATCTGTGATATATTACGTATAATATGGAAACAAATTGTCTCAAAGCTATAGTCATATTGATATTATTCACGACAGTATTCGTTAATTATTTCTACGTCACATTAAAGTAGTCGTAGGAACTTGGAACTTTACGGTGTGGATTCTTTAAAAGAAAAAGCTTGAAAATGTCTCTATAGCAGGTTGTAGATGTTACTCCCTGAATCAGACTGCCGCAGACTGTCTTGCTTTGCAGTTATCAACATATCTGTAAAAATAATTTATTTTGCATTAATCCAGTAAAGTGAAAAATTCTAATTTGATACATATTAATGTTTCTAAAATAGTGGAGGTGTTATAATTTACGAAATAGTTTCGAAGCACTGGTTCCTCCAAAATAAAATTATAATCTCCATTTTATTTAGAAAATTTATTATAGACTATTCACTTAGATTGTCGAGTGCCACTTTCACATGTGTTCCATGTGCGACATTATTAATAGGCTTATTAAAGTTGTTCACCAACTCCCGGCCGCACTAATCACTTTTGTAGTTAACTTAAGTGACAGCGTTAAAGTACACGGGGATAATTAATTTAGGGTTTCAGCATTGTCTTCCACGTCACTTCCACCTCCTGTCGGAGGTAAAGATTCGTCGAGACTCTTGAAAAGGTTCTAGTTAAACGATAAATTAAATTCCGGAATTTCCTTCATGATAGCGCTGCCTTAATTAAGACCCTTCACATTATCGGAACAAATTTATCAAGTTATGTGAAGCATATACGAGAGCGGGAGAGGGAGAAAAAAAATTACCGCGAGCTACAATAGCGGTTAGGAAATTGGCAATCAAGTGTTGAAGAAAAAGCGTCCGTGATTTTTCTTCGAAACAATACGGTCAGAAATATGCCTCGAATATATATTTTACCTTGTTGAGTAACAGCGCCAGAGGAAGGGAACTGACTATATAATTTCGAATAATTCATATAGTAGATAATTTATATCACAGTTCGCCTCTCCTTAAAGCTATTTTTATCTTAACACTGCTCTCAGAATTTCACTCGATTCTTTATTAAATAAATTAGAAACATAATTTGTGTTATTTATTCGTATAGGACATGGATTTTAAATATATTTTAATATTAGCTATGCCCGCGACTTAGTTTACGCGGAAATAGTTTTTTAATTTGATTTAAAAACAGAAGTTTGATAAAGTTGAATTCATTGAATATATACAATATACGGTATCATTTATTTATGATCGCTATAGGGCAAACTTTATAACTCGCAGTTGATTTTGAACAGGTCCCGCTATCATTCGTTTCGGAGCCACAAAAAATGACAATAAGGAATTTCTGTGAGAGTTTTTCACAGGTATTTCCCCCAGAGTGACAGCGGGGCTCACCTGATTATGACGGAAATGCCTCGCACTCATTGTTTTTTTTATCAAAGTTCTCACATGCCGAGACACCTTCACGTATTTTTGGAGGCATATGGCAAGAGTTGTCCCCTGATCCCATTGGATCAGTCGGCCAACTGCCTCCTAAAACTGGTGGAGACATGGATAAGGGAATGGTGCGACCCCACAGAAAACTCTTCTCCCGTCATTCGGTAGGACGTGTGAATAGTACTCAATGCCCGACCTACCTGATGCAGGTTTTCTAGGGATTTTTCTGCATCTCTTTAGGTGAAACACCGGGTAGGATCCTTAAACCATTGCCCGGGGGTCCTAGTTAACCACTGGCTATCTTGTTCTACCTTCCGCATCCCCCCTCTTCAATTCCCTTCCTATGCCTTTTTCAGGATCACCCTCATGTAGCTTGTTAACCAAAAAAAAAACACATAAAAATGACCAATTAATAAATATTAAAGTTTATCTGACATGAAAAATAAAATAAATTGATGTATAAATCGTATCGTCGATCCAAAAAAAGTTTATTGTTTCTCAGGGAGATATCACTCTTCCAACAATATGTTAAATACGGCTCTATTCAGACTGCAGCAATAAATGGAGTGATCGCCTCCTCTCCTCTCTCTTATGCTGCAAAAATTCCGCTTATATAATGAAACAGTATATGGAATGAGTGATATAGGAACGCCAAATAGGACTTACAATTCGAAGTTGGTTTTCACGCCGGCTTTCTCGCGGCAATTCAAGATATATATATAAATATTTACATTAATATCTTCGAAGCTAAGCATTATATCGAAATGAAACAAATACGAACCTTCACTTTAAATTCCTGTTTCAATCCCTGAAATTTTCACTGAAATCCGTCAATCCGTTTCGGAGCATATACAGATGAAGTGTATAGGCAACCCACATTCTCTGTGAAACTTAAATGCACGGAAAATAAGATATATATTGTGATAAAAAGGGGGATTTTGTAAGATTGTGGCGTTATGAGGCGCAGTTCGGCCAACAACAATGGCTAGTCGGCCGAAAGATGGTGTTTCCCCGCGGGGGAGGCCCGCCTTGCCTGTATAAAAAATGACGATGGTGAACCCCCGCGGGAAAAATGAGGGCGGGGAACCCCGAAATGTTGAGAAATAGGGGAATTCCCGTCGGAAGGTTTAAAAGGGAAGCCGATGGGTGGCTCGGGATGAGACCCGAGAAGACAGGCGAGTGGAGCAGAGCGCAGAAGGCAGGCGAGTGATCAGACCCCAGAAGGGAGGCGAGTGGAGCAGAGCGCAGAAGGCAGGCGATTGAACCAGAGAGCAGATAGCCGGAGACGCACAAACATTCGAGAGGTGGATGTTTGTTGGGCCAGTAATTGTGGGTAAGCGATATAAAAATTGTGAAACTTGCTCATTGCTCTGGATAAATAACATTCAATGATTTTTCTTTCTATTTTCAGCTAATGCATACTCCATCTCTTGAGAGACCCAAAATCCCCCGAGATTAAGCCCGTGTCTTCACTTAAATTAATAAACAAAAATATTAAAATTGATCATATTTGTACTTTAAATTAATAAATGTTTTATACACAAAAAAGTATATTGCAATATATAATATGAATATCTTCTTCAATATATTAAAATATATTGAAATGAACATTTAAGTTAAATCTCCTGATTTTCAACCGTTAAATATTCATTTAAATAATCCGTTGAGCCTTTTCGGAGCCTATTCCAGACAAATATACAGACAGAGAGACATACTGACAGAAACTTCAATTTTTTTATTAGTACAGGATAAATTAATATTAAAGGCATAAATCAAATGTGATTTTCGGTCCATTTTATTTTCCATTGATATACCATAATATCTGACCCAATTTCTAAATTTATATAATGTCTCCAAATAATGACCGAAAGGTCATCACTGCTTACTTTGAAAATAAAATCGAACTGTGGAACCTACATCCTGAGTTTTCATTCACAAGGCCATAAGAAATTGAAGTGGTCATTTAAAAAAATCATTTCAGAGTTGATGTTACTGTCTAATAAGACATTATAATGTCAAATAAAATATTGGTACAATATTGAAATAAAAGGAATAACGCCTTAATTACCTTTGTTAACATGTCATTCGAATGAATTACAGTATACAAGATAAGAGTTTAAAAGTATTACAACAGTAACGACGAACTGAATTTACGATTCATTTCGTGATGTCGTGCTGAATTGGACTTAATAAACAATAATAATATTAGTCTGTGTCCCTGAAACTGTCACAGCTGAATGACCTCCACTATCAGAATTTTGATATAACATTGTTAAAAACAGTCTGTTGGAGACTGTAGAAATGTAAAACAACTCTTTTTAGGTCCTTATATGCTGACTAAATTCCCATGAGAACAAAATTCTATTATCAATTGGTATTACAACTTTGGCTTATATAATGTCACTTACGCCATTTATGGAAAGGTGAACATTATATTTATGGTGTCGATTTTTTAATTTAAGTACCTATTGCATTTGTTTATGACCTATATTTCACATAAATTTAGGTAGACGTTAATTTACATTACGTTATATAATTAGCTAAATTTATATCCTTAGCCAAAGGGATTTTATCATTCACGATTTTCAATAAAAGATAACGATTTTTAATGAATATTTACAAATTTATCTATTAGTTTTGAATTTTTTACAGCACTTTCAGAATTTTGTCAGCCATCAATAATAATAATAAATATAGATTAGCGAAAATTTAAATTCAAAATTAATATCTAATAATGGCGAAAATTAATAATGTTTTACCTTCCTACAAATCAGTGAATGGAGTTAAGTATATAAACATAATAAAATAAAATAATAATAGCTGAAAGAAAAAAATTATAAATCTGTTTCATTATTAAGAATATGTACTGTGAAATTATTTGTAACATAAATCTATTCATAAAATTGTAATCTAATTTAGTAAATCAATTAATAAATGATTTTAATTAATTGTTAGGTTTACCTGTCAATATTACATTGTTTTTCAGTATTTTTGTAACACATTTTGGCAGAAGCTGCCTTTGTAAGTTGTCAAGTTTCGACTATTAGACGTTTGGCATAATTTTATATCATCTAAATTATTATTACTATTACTAATCTAATTAATATTCTGGTGTTTAATAATTATTAATGTAAATATGTTCTATAATTTTTTAGTATTACTTGAATAGGTCCCAAACGTGGTGATGAAATGTCGTTTATTCTAAATAGAAACTGTAGGTAAAGTCTGGTCGTTAATTTATCTCAAGTTCATTATAGTAAATTATAATGTAATATCTCGTTCACAGATTGGTTTATTGAATTGAATAAGATGACAAGAGGATTGATTTTCGGTTCAAGAAGGACGGACAATGATATAAATTGAAATGGTGGTTGTATTTACATTGCAATAGGAGTAGACAACAGTTGTGTACTAAAATTAAGTTCAGTTAATAGCATTTGATTATATAAATAATTAATTATTAGTTACGAAAATATAATTATTTAATCTATTAAGTATATAATTTGCGTTACTATTACTAAATTCATCTGTGAAACACTTGTTGAGATAAATTGTTCAGTATATAAAATGACTTGGTATTGGCGATGAAAGTGAGTGAATAAATAGTCTTTTGTCAACATAATTGACACAATAAAATGTTTAGTAAGTTCTTATTTTCCCTAAACTGTATTTCACTAGACGAGATTCTGGGAACTGTAGCAGATTATGGCTGTTATTGTGCTGCCTCCAACTAAAAGGGAATGGAATACGAAATCGGAATGTATATAACGTTCCCATCTTTTGAGCGCCACTTCAGAGTCGACTTTCAGAAGCTTGTTTTAATGGTCTGTGCTGACTTCTGCATGCTGTGCGATTTTTTTCTATAACGAAGCACCATCAAGTCCAATATGCGAGTACGAATCTTCCCTTATAAGAAAAGAAACAATCTCTTCATTCAGATATAAAATATTTTTAATTAATGTGAGATCAATATTACCTCACTTCTAAAATAATAGTATACGACTTTTCTTATGCTCTTAAAGGAATGGTTGAACTGCAATACGAATGAGTATATAATTTTATATTTATTAAACGTTCAATAACTTTTTAAAAATCGATTCAATTTATTTCAATTTCTTGGTACATTGGTCCGTTTCAATCCACTTAGTAGTCAAGTGTCTACAAAATATGAGCCCCATCTTAAAAATAAAACCATTTTGCTCTTTTCTGATAGCTTAGGTTTCAGTCCATCAGTCATCATCATCCCTCCTTACAATTTTATCATCTTGTTTCATGGATGCTGGAAGGAGCTTGTCTCAATATCTGTTGACATAGAAAAAAATTGGAAAAATTGTCAAGGTACAGTGTTTAACCGTCGTCACCAAGGACATAGAAACTCATAAATATCGCAGTTGAAGTTCACAGGATACGTTATTTTGGATAAACGATAATAGCAGTTACCAGGTAAATATGCCAAATTTATGAATAAATGAATTTTCAATTTGAGAAACTGTAAAACGATGAAAGAATGATAGAGGTATTGAAATAATGATTTTCTATCGCAGGGAATCGGCGCAGAGTAAATAATTCGATCAAATGTTTGTTGCGTGATTAATTCAGGAAGGAGCGCTCTGTTTTTGTGATAACGACTCTAAATATTAGTCAGATAATTTAATGAATTCTTTGATAATTTAATTAATGTATATGTATATAATTTTAGTCAACATTACAGTGTTCTAATAAATTTAATTTATTCTGTGAAAAAGAAATGGTTTTCATAAAAATTTGACCTTATTAAATATAAGTACGTAAAATGATAATATTGTGATTTGCAATAGTTTTAAGTACATCTAGTGAATTAAAAACATAAATTTATAAATTCAATACGTTACACAATTTTATTTACTTTCTTAATCTTTCTTTCCACACATATTAATGCAATGTAAAACTAAAAGGGAGAAGTTTCTGGGACATTTCAATCCTAAAGATTTCGCAACAAAGACACCATCTTGAAAGACCTAAAATTTACTTGTGAAGTAGGCATTTTAATGAAATTTAAGGAAGTTAATCTCTGTTTCAAACATGCTGAGGAAATCAGTTTTATGAATTTAAAAATTAATTTAATAAGAAGTAACAGTTTTTGTACTCTGGAAATTGTCAAAATGTATTTTTAAAGGATTGATGGAAATTACTATGTAAATAATGTAATTGTACGTTCACAAATAACCCTTTGATTGATGCAAAAATAAATAAATCTTTCTTAACACTTGAAATTACATTCTGCTGTACTACTAAAGTTTGTCAATGTTTCAAGTTAGAAATGCCATAAAACTTGCGCAAGGAATCATTAAACTGCTCTCTCGATTGCAGATTTAAATAAAAGAAATATTTTAATGTACTTTTAGAAAATATTATGTACTGTACGTTAATTCAATGTTCGCATTGGACATTTATAGTCACGCAGATTTACAATCAGAATGACAGTAATAGAAATATGCACTAAAGAAACGAATGGGTTTCCTAGTAAATGAGATGACATAAAAAACTGTAATGGATCACCTCGGCAGCAATTGCCCCAGTTTAAAGTTTGCCATTAAACCAGAACGATGGTAATCAATGACAGTCTAATTCCAGGGCACAGATCCGCACATTTAGGTGTGACTTTCGGTTGACATCAAAAATGACAGGTTTGATTTTCGTAATTTCACATAATAAATTCATGTACACAGTGTCATAAAATACTATTCCAGCCATTAAATCAGTGGTATATAGTACAATTATTATTTACAAATAAGTCATTGTTTAGTGACGACTGTAAAAAACAGCTGAAAAATAATTATAGATATTTTACTTGAATCACTGACATACCATAGAAGAATTTAATCTTAGCGCGTTATAAGCATTTCAACTTTGGCGATCTATTGTACTAAAAAATATTAAATTGTGTTATACACAACTTCCAATTAGATTATCGGATACTATTTGAATATACGAATATTCTTCCAAGTTGGACAGTTTATAATAAGTCCAACGAGTTCTGAAGTTTATTTATATTTTTAGGTTAAATATTTGAATAATTAATTATGCATTTTAAAGTATATGTCATATATATCTGGAATGTGGAATATCATCACGTTTACTACACGCTAGTAATTTTATAGAAATTGTTTCTAAATATTCCACATCGTGGTGTTTTTGGACGCAATTGATGGTCCACTAATTTAAGCGGAAAGAAAACAGACTGCAAGGAATTTGCAAGTTTAATACAACATTCCACTTTCCCAATTAACAAATTCAGATTCCCTAATGAAGCTTTGCGCCTGGTAATCACGTTCTACGGACTGAAATATCACTCAACGCAGATCTACTGGATATTACATCCGGGGAGGAAAAACGCATTCCCCATCCACCACGCATCAATGCAGAAATCCGGATTCGATTTGATTTGCTAGACCACGATTCCGCTAATTAGGAAATAGATTTTAACCGAAGCACAAACACTGCTGGGTGCAAACGATACTCTAGAATACAACCAGAGTGAAACCTGACCACACAATCAGGTTTCATCAATGCGAGAGCACAAGTACCAATTAATATAATGTCTCGATATACGAGTTTATGGATTAAAATAGTTAGGTGTCTTTAGCATAAAGATTATGTCATAAGAGGCAGGTTAACATTGACAATGTTTCACCAAATCAATAACTTGACTTTGTCACCAATTGTAAATAAAAGCTGCACCAATTTGTCAGTAAACAATATTAATATTTATTTACGACATCTACAACGTTTCGTCCATATTTGTGGACTTCGTCAATCAACCAATTTTTAAAAAAAATAATTATAATTTGGAATATAGAAAATGTTGTTGTAATATAAAAAGTATATATTTGAATAAAATTTAAAAATAAATACAAGAAACATATCTTTTAAAATTAAATTTTATCCATCTAAAAAATTTTTATGTTGAGACAATTTAAATTCAAAATATAATTCTGTTTTATTTTTAATTGAAATCTATAATTTATGTTTTAACGAAGTATTTAAAATATATGATTTTAAAACGTTTGTCTACTTAAATAAAATAATTCAATTAATACAATAATACTAATTTGTGGAATAATTATAAAAAGTTTACATTTTTATGAGCTCACGACACATTTCAAAAAACAAACAAAACTAGTTAATTATTACAAAATTTCTAAGTCTAAATTAAAACAATTTCTTTTGTAGTTAATTTCCAACAAAATATCGAATATTTATTTATTTTATTTATTTCAGATTTACTATATTTCTCCATTCATCTTCCGTGGCCCACATGGCGTGCCTATTAAGACTATTTGTAATGATCAATTATTATTTTCCAATTATCATTGTTTCTTTCTCCGGTAGAAACAGTATTGGACACCATTAACGTTATTCGTATAGAAATTATCAAATTTTTCCAAGTTTTTATGGGAAATAGTAAATTTAATCTATGTCAACTGTCTTTGTTGAAAGTGTAGATACCGTGTGTATTTCGTCATAAAATTTAAAAGAAATAAGATCTGAGGAATCATTCTCTGTGTAGACGTTTTAGAGCTTTTTCTGCACCTTAGCTCAGCTAGTTTTGTCGTAAGCATGCCTACCGCCTACCTGCAAACAGACTTTCAGATAGTTCCATGTTCGAAAGGTTATACTCCGCAAGGAGAGATGTACAGAAGTTTGATGGATTTATTAGGACAGGTCGCTGGATTTCTATTATTAGAAGTTAACAACTTCATAAACCTTTTAAAATAATGGAAACCGTAATATTCACAATCTTGAGAATTTGTTTCTTAACTTACTCTGCCAAATTTCTACATTATATAATCAAATCACACTGTAGAGCAACAGTTGATAGTTCTGAAATATAAAGTCAGTTAGGTTTGGTGTCAGTATGACCAGACCCTATGCCGTCACTAATCCCCAGGGATAGTATTTCGGCACGTAGGTATATGGCCTGTAGAATTTCCGAAACCAACCTCCACCAATGGTGTTTCGTGGTTGAGGAAGAAAATAGAACTTAAAGATCAATGCTTCGATGATGTTAAACATGTTGGTGATGCTGCGTGAATTATCATTCTCCTCTTTGAACTTGAAGGAGACGGAAGGAAACCGACGTTTTGTCCCGGACGTTGAAGGAGGTCAAACTGTGACACTGAGGAGAGCGTCCCTCTGTGAAGCTGGCAAAGAGGCGACGCTACGTACCAGCAAGGTACTCTGTCAGGTTGACGCCTAGAGACGGTATTAAGAGATTAAGTGCTTCACCATAAATTTGTAAATACTTTCTTAATTAATGATTTTTTAAAGAAAATTCCCCCAAAACTCAATAATTACCCTGTAAATTTATTTACAATCACACCACTTCCCACAACACAATATTAAATGATCTCAACTACATTCGTGGAAATATTTGATATTGGTTTTGCGTTACGTTAAGTTTATAATTAAATAGTATGCATTTATAACTATTAGACTGTATATATATTATTTAATAATGAAAAACAACCATTTAAAAACAGTCTCACAAATTTATTATTTCAACACGTTAATAGCTTTCGATGTTGGTCATATTCATTCTGCTCAAATAAAAGAAATAATTACATTAACTATTCATTGTTATTATTATGCCATATACTTATTTTAGTATAAAAATTATTTGTTAAACAACTTTTTAAAAAAACGAATAATGGTAGCGGTCAAATGGTAAAAACACTAAATTAAATCTTAAAATTCAAAATTAATATTTTTAAAAGGGTGTGAAACAAATAATTTTTACACTAAATTAAATTAATGACATAATAATAGTAATTACTATACAAGTTGTTTCATTTGAACAGAATGAATATGACCAACGTCGAAAGCTATCAACGTGTTGAATTAATACATTTGTGACACTGTTTCTGATTGGTTGTTTTTCATTATCGGATGAATTAAATAGTAATATAACGAAAAGAAAAAATATGTGGTGACAAGATTTGGAAATATTAAAGCGCCTGTGTTATTATATAACAGCGGAGTAAGAGACAAATTATTTGCAAAATAATTAATATAACTACTACTAAACGTTACGTCAAACTTTGTTGCCTTCTTCAGGCGTAAAAATTGCTTTTGATTGCATCAAATATATTTTGCGGAATGAAGATTAAGAAGCTCGAGTTTACACTTGAAGAGGAGAAACACATTTTCGAAAACCGTTGTGTGGTATAATTTCTTTTACGTAATTTTATTTGTTTCTGGCTCGGTGATGAATTAAATAATATGTTATTTATCTGTTAATGATAATTTTAATTTTCTAATTCCAATTTTGATGGTTGTATGTTTGAATTGCGTTCCTCTGACAACTGCTGTTTTCCTGTCAATGAATTTCTTGATGAACTTCGGACCTGATATCGTGGCAACTGCAGATTCAATCAATATCAGCGGAAGTGTTGTCCGATACGTCTGGCCAATTAGTAGCTTTCTGCAGCTCTCTTGACCTCGTATCTGGTGAGGTGTAATGTAATTACTGGGAGAGCCTTGGCGACATGCCAGAGTCTTACTGGTGACGTCAGCAAGGTCCTGATTGGCCCGCGATTGTATGGCACCGGTGACCAATTAGATACGGAGTACAGCGCATTGTCGACATACTGCACGGGACGGATAAACAGATTTACTATCAATAATTATGGTCGTGCCAGTTACTGTCCATGCTCAGCAGGTGGAAGGTACACAAACCATGTACTGGGGTGGCAAATTCCATTTCTGACTGTTGCCTAGATAATCGGGTAACTACGTAGCTCTAACAAAGACATTATGCTAAGCTCTTAGACTAATATTTTCCGTACACAACGTAACAAAGCACATCAATTTTTAAAAGACCTGTGAAACACAATCAAATTTATAAAGTATCAAAGCTCAGCAATTAATAACATATGGTGGCGCCAGTTACTGTCCACGCTCAGCATTTTCATCACAGAATATTTTCATATTTTATGGCCTATAACGTTTACCACAGCAACCCACGGCTTCAATGATTACTGAAATAAAGTATTTTCGTAAATGTAAAAGTTGAATTAGCATAATATTCCTCATATATTCTTTTTGTGAGCCATTGGAACAAATTCAGTTCATGCACCTATGTTCTAATATAATGAGGGTTGAATCGATATTAAAAGAATATACCAATAAATACTGATGAAATCTTCAGGGTCAGGTATTTAAAAGAACACAACGTTTCTGCGGCCATCTTCTGCCGCCGTCTTCAGCCGATAGCCTGATGGCCGCAGAAACATTGTGTTCTTTTAAATACCTGACCCGGTTGGTTAACCCTGAAAATTTCATCTGAATTATTAACCGGGAAAGTCTACGTTCATTAATTACCAATAAATATCCGGTAGCTAATAATTTGGAAATAAAACACAAAGAATATCCAAAAGTCATCAATTAATTAATTTTATTCCTTCAAACGTTTCGTCCCCCAACTTTCGGGTTCCCCTCAATTCATCAATTAAATTATAAGAAAAATTTTCAATTTGCTGCTGCAACGTCCAGGGCCGAAATGAGTAACTGTAGCAGCAACATGAAATCATTTGTTGTATTTTAATTAAAGAACGGAGGAGGTCCCGAAAGTTGGAGGACGAAACGTTTTCTAATATAATTATATTATTAACTAAAAAGACGGACAAAAGTCAGCATATAAATTTACCAATATTTATTCAAAAGAGTTGTTTCGTCTCCACTTCCTCAGGCGTAAAATTGAGCAATACATATTTACTCCTTGAGTAAATTTTACGCCTGAGGAAGACTCAAAATGGAGACGAAACGTCGCTTTCGAATAAATAGTGATAAATTTATATGCTGGCTTTTTGGCCGCCTTTTTATTTATTGTAAATTTTAAAGGCAGAAAACTATGTTATAAAATTATTTCACATCCGACTTTTGGCCATTTTTTGCGTTTTATTTATAATAATGTCAGCTTAATTCAATTACTTTATTTATAATTTGGAAATAAATCTAGTAAATGTTTTATCAAGTATATGATAACTTAAGAAAGGAGGTGAAGATTATTTTTGATACACGGGAAATATTCTTAGACATCCAATGTTTCATTTTTTAATTAATTTACTCAATGTAAAATGAATGAAGAGAAGCTTATTTACAGCTACGGACTTTTTAAAATATTTTGCAACAATTTGTTACAACTTATTCGTCACTTTTCCTTCCAACTGAGCTCTGTCGACATCTTTCATTTATTCTCCGACTGTTACTGTGGACATGGAACTACAACTCAAACAAAACTTGGTATTCCTACCACGCCATTAACGTAGCAAAATCGACACATCAAGTGGCCTTAATTACAAACATTACGTAATTAGCCACCCCAATGAGGGGACCTCTTGGTAAACCACTGGACTAGTAAATGAGAGAACCGGGGTTCGAATCCTTAGAGTCTCGCAGTGTTTTAGCGCTTTCCTTGTGGCGATATTTTCCCCATTTTATGAAGCGGTGTAGGGGGGGATTAATTAATTACAAGGCGATTACAATGTGAGGAAATTTATTTTACATAGAGGAATTAAACAGGGAATACGTTATTAAGGAAATATTTACAAGGAAATTAGGGTTCGGTGAAGAAATCTAATCTCCTTAACTCAGGTTTAATACCATGGGCAATTCCCCCCTTAAACGATCTGGATTGGAAATTTGGCAGCGTACCTCTCTACAGCTTGTCTTCTTCAGCATCAGCAAAGTCCATTTCAAGTCCTCAGCTCCGACCGTCTTCTCATAGTGTCTGGAACCGAATGCCTATACACAGTCTCTCCGCTGTGTTCTCCACCTCGATAAATCGATCTTTTTCACTCGATCTATCCACGAAACCCCGTTGGCCGAGGCCACCACGTGGTAATTTTAAAATATTGTTTATTCCGTTGATGTTTGGGATTTCTGAGAATAGCGCACGGAATTTTTATACGTGTCTTGACAGAACCCCATAGGATTTCAGCCTCCTATCCCTGCGACAAGGAGGCGCCGCTCAACCTTCCACTGCGCCTCAACCTTCCAATCCCTTGCTAATTTTTACATTACAATTTAGTAAAATAAATATCGCGCTACAACGGGGAAGAAAAAAGTGAATAAATGTGAGGTGAATACACAGAGTACATTAGTGCAGCTTTACAAATATGAATGCTACATGAACTTTTACTGTAATATAACAGACTGGCATTAATTTGAAGACTGATAGCTAACCATGTATTCTATATAATATTAATGAGATTAACGAATTAATTTTATTACTGTAACCCTCTAGAAATTCCATAAAAGTCGGAAAATTATTATTATTATTGTAAAATGTATACCAACAAATAAAATTGAAGTGTCTGTCTGACTGTCTGTCCGTCTATCCGCATTTTTGTCTCGAATACACTCCGAAACGGCTCAACGGATTTCAAGGAAAATTTGAGGGTTTTAAAAAAAGTAAATTTAATTTAAATATTCGTGCACATTTAATTTTGATATATTGCAGAATATATTAATATAATATGAATATAAATAAAAATTTAAATTACATGGGAAGAGTTCTTGGAATTATCCAGGCGTGTAAACCAACTACGATTTATAAGTCCTATCACGCGTTCCTATACCATTCATCCCACTTAGTATCTAGTGTTGCAGCAGGCTGAGAATAAATTAACTTGTTTGAATCGTCGATACGATGTATATATAAATTTATAAAAAGGTTTGATTCTCGCGTCAAGTGAATTTTGAAATTTAGTAATTGCTAATATGAAAAAAAGGAAAATATCGAGTTTGGTGTCGAAACCGGTGTAATGCGAGTCGCTGTGTTACATTATGAACTTAATATGCGATTTAAGTAATTAAATATCAACCATTAAGTGGGGGAAAATTTTTATTTTCTTAGAATACTGAATATATATTGTATTGGACTTTCTTGAGATAATGGGAGTATATTTGATATTCATATATTAACGCTTTTGATGTTGGCTTAGTTATGTGTTGTCCCAAGAATTAAATAATGTACCCGGATAGTATAAATAAGTACCCGGTGAACGTTGGGTCCCCAGCTAGTAAAAAATATAATTTTATCCGCAAACTAAACGAAGATATCCTAATTTATGTACTTTGAATAATGCACGGATCTGTTAAAATCACAATAAATAACATTTATTTTCACAGCTATTTTTTAAATTCTCAGAATTAAACAATACACTCGGTTTGCAGAATTTACTAGTACGCCATATAAAAAAATTGACAAAGTACTTACAACTTCTCCGTGGGAATAAAATTTCTTAATCTCCCATAATTTTTTGAGATTGTGTTTACAAATCTGAGAATTGAAGTGGAATTCCAGCTTTTTCCGTAGCAACGGCCAAAGTAATGTAGTCATAGCAGAGGATAATGCTTGTGAGTTAATTTTTATTTCTGTGAAGACGGTCAAATATAGTAAAAAAGAAGGACGCAGTTACTGTTTAACCCTTTTAAAATAAATAATCACAGTGATAATGAAATTCCCACATATATTTGTAATCACTTTTCCGGAGTAAAAGAAACGTAAGAGTACAATCGTAAATATAAACAACGAAAATTGTGGAGCAAAACCGAAAGAAATATTTAGACGGCAAAGCACTCAGTACGGAGTAACTAAAAATGTCTTCCCCGTGTAACATTTTCACACAATCAACATTTGCCCAGTAAGTAACAAACTTTTGATAATTTCAGTTGCAAAGGTGTTTACATCCCAATTCATATATAATAATTTTGATATGAAATATAAAGCTGTTTTTTAAAAACTATGTTGTACTCCAGAATTTTGGCCGATATATGCTACTTACGTTTGTGGAAGAATAATAAAAGAGATTTTTCAATTAAGTTCGACTAGCCCTACAACAAACTGCAAATTTTATTTAATTTGGAAACACCAAAAATCTATTTTCGAGCACTCCACATAAATATTGATTTGAAGTATAAATGTAATGAGACGATAAATTTCTCATTATTTCTGAGATAGTCAACCATTCAAAATTAATCATGTATGACAGATACGAACGGTATCTTTTTCTTTGAATTAAAATTTAAAATATATATATATTTATTATCAGCATAATTCATCCGTATCCGTCTGAAAATTCAATTCAATTTGCGTAACCTTGAAAAAAACAAGCATAAAGTCGTATTTAGACAATATTAGCTTTCAAATGCAGTTATTTAAATTCATTCTTATCAAAGATAGGTTATTTCTTGAATTTATTCTAAAATTTTCCAAAATGAGAATTCTAGGTTTAACAAAGACGTTATGACGTCAACTTAAATATACAAAATATTTTTAGTATTAATACCTCACCTGGCACGTTAGGTGAATCGCGGTAGATAAATAACAAATAATTTTTGCTACAATAATCCATAAAAAATATTAAAAATTTGTTAAATGACTCGTCAGTAAGGAAACTGGAAATTATTATCAAATGAAGTAGAAATTTTGGTATATGTAATTTCGTTAAATTACAATATTTAACGAGGCAGTTTTTCTCTTCCCGCTCTTTCAATCCTTGATATATTATATTTATATATAAATTAAATCATTTCCGACCGATTTTACACAGTTTTTATTTTTTATTTAAACGACGTTTCGGCGCATATTCGCGCCTTCTTCAGGTTTATAATCTGTGAAATACATATTTCAATTTGAAAATACTTATGTGTAGCACATATATATATATAAAGGAATAAACTAACAACTCACCAAAATAATGTTAAAATCTAATAATCAAAAACTATAAACTTGATAATTTGATTTTAACAATAATTTGGTGAGTTGTTAGTTTATTCCTTTATATATATTTATGTGCTATATATAAGTATTTTCAGATTGAAATATGTATTTCACAGATTATAAACTTGAAGAATGCGATAATATGCGCCGAAACGTCGTTTAAATAAAAAATAAAAACTGTCTGTAAAAATCGGTCGGAAATAATTTAATTTATTTAATAGCAGACGTTAACCGATTTTATATATTTATATATAATTATATTTCACAAACTTTATAGAACACCTACTTCAGTGTTGGTTTTAACTAATCATAGTGGTACTATTATTTTACTCGCTGTTTTCTGCCTGATTTCGACTCATCTATCATTATATCAATCATTACAGACATCATTGCTTAATATTCGAACAGTGGGGAATAAATGTTTTGTTATTTATATGTTGAATCTAGTTGTCATCTGGAAAACAGAATAAATTTGTCTCCCTCGGCGTTCGGTACACATTCCCGTAATTCAACATTAAAACTGATTTTCAGTTTTCTCCCGAAAAGTGGAGTTATCTGACCTGTGTTTGTTCATTGCAAAATTAGCGTCAAATTGTGATCTGCTCCATGAATGGACTTGGAAACTGCAATACATTCACAGCAATTAGTTTTTGATAAAGAACCTGTTTGGCTCATTACAAATTAGCGTCAAATGGTGGGCCAACAGCTTATAACGCGTTCCAGTATTGAGCACATTCAAAGCAATTTATTTTCGCTAATTAAATAATCACTACAGTGGTAGACCTCCATGTCCCAGCCGTATAATCAAATCGGAACATAGCCCGTGTAATGTATGGCGCCGCCATGACATGAGAGTCATATGGTCCAATTCTAACAGGTGACTACCAGAGATACGGCATACTCATAAAATATGCTCGCAGGTTTAACAATCGATATCACTAATCACAACGAAATAAAATATCTTACCATTTTATAATTGGAGAACATTTGACTTAATTTCCATTTCGGTCCTTAAGGTTTTACCTGATCCTTGTTCTTTGAAAATGCGCTCGTAATTTCACATTATAAACATTAACAAAATAGTACTATAGAAATTACTGGTATCAGCTTATTAACATTTATTTTAAACCGTCTCCATTTAGTATTCTATTGACTAAGTAAAGAAAAACTTAATGTAATATAATGATTGTTATATTTATTTACAACGGTACTCAATTTAATTTGCTTGTGCATATGAGAAAATTCGAAGAAAAAGCACAAACCGTTGATATACTTATTATTTTATTGCATTTCTTCTCACGTGTTAACCGTTTTATTTACGTATTATTTTCTAGAAAGTAGGGACAATACAAGCAATATTGACTCTGCGTATCATTTTTGAATACAGGATAAGAAGAAAACATGGCATTTGTAGATTGAGAAAAAGCCTTTGATAATATAAATTGAAACAAACTATTAAGGATTTTGAAGATGACAGGAATAAAATATCGAGAAAGAACAGTTATCCATAGCTTCTACACATGACAGTCAGCAGTAATTAGAATTGAAGGAGAGACATGGATGAAATCTGTCGCCCAGGTTGTTTAACATATTTATAGAACAGGCGAAGAAATTTAAAACTGAAAAAGGAATGATAGAGGGAAGCCAATGTGATGGAGTGTTGTCTGGGAAACAGTGGAATAACGAAGGTTTTCAGATTGGGAGGGGATATTTTGAATGAAGTCAAGGAATTATGCTACTTGGGAATCATAATAATTAGGGATGGTAGAAGTATAGTAGACATAAAGAGTAGGATAGCACAGGCAAGGAAAGTTTTCTCAAAAAAGAGGAATTTACTTAAGTGTGAATATTAGCTACAGTTTGTCTTTTAAATTAGACCGTGTCTCTTTTTATTATGTACCAAAGACGTTGATTTTTACATTAATAATATTTATATTAGCGAAGAAAGTATTTGGTATGCTCTCTGATTATTCTTATTAGAGAGTATTTATTATCTTTGTCTTTAGTTTTCCATAATAGTGTGCTGGGATTCCAATAATATATTATTAATGGGGTAAAAACTCTTGGGATGGGAATGTTAATTTAATTATATTGATTATTTATGGACTGTTTTAATTATTAAATATTTTTAATTATTAAATGTTAAAAGTTTTGCCGGAATGATTAAATGAAAATGAGAGAAATGATTAAATTGAGCTATAAATAAATTATAACAGTCTTATTTACGCGTAAACTAATTAATGGGGTTGAATAATTATTTACTATAATTTAAAGTTAAGAATTTTTACACTGCCTGTCCCACGAAAACCCTTATCCAGAGATATCGAATGATAAGCGTCTCATTATTTCATTGGTGAATAAACTTTAGAAATTTAAGCTATAGAAATTTAAAACTAAAATTACATGATATATTGATACTTTAAATGGGAACCTCCATCTACATAATTTATAGAAGCAAAGACTCTCTGCCCTTTTTTGAATCTATTAAATAATTGAAATCAAAATAATAATGTTTCACATGTATAACAAGGTGATAATTATAAATGAACTCATTAACATTGTCCCTAAAGTCTTATTTTCGCGCAAGTAGACGTAATTATTCTTTTTACTCATAATTAATTAATAGGGGTGAATAAAAATTAAATAAAATTTGAAATAACGTAATATTTTTATAGGGTTTAATTTTCCTTCAGGCACACAGCGCGTTAGCGTAATTGATTTTTCGCGAAAGAATCGTAATTGGACCTGGCCAAAGGTAAGCCACCATATAAACAATCTTTTGATCAGCAATGACCACAATGATTGTTCGAAACGTCTTCCTTTATAGTAAATTTTTTTCACCAAGTTTGGATTATGTCTGTTGAACGGGACGTTAATTCTACGTGTGTAAAAACAATCGTTCATCGTAAGTAAACTAATAAATAAAAGCACGGCCAAATGTCAGCGAACAAATTTAATCAACTTTTAATGAATACAAACAGAACGTTTCATCCAACTTTGTGGACTTCTTCAGGTAAATTAATTTCATTGTGAGTAGTTTAGTGTCCGGGCCTTTTACCCGATGAAATTAGTTTATCCATGTAAAAATTTGGTGACATTAAATTACTCACAATGTAATTAATAATTTACTTGAAGAAGTCCACAAAGTTGGATGAAACGTTGTATTTATATTAATTAAAAGTTAATTAAATTTGGTTACTGGCATATTTGACCCTGTTTTTATTTATAAATTACTTAATTTGAAAAAATAATTTTTCTTTTACTAGAAGGATGGGCCAGAAATCCACGACTTTATGCAACTTTACATGCAATAAAACGTACACAAATTAAAATAATTTGCAGCTTTAAACTCTGAAAAAGTTTTCCGTCAGCTCAAATTAAATATGCATTGTAATTTACAAATGAGTTTGCTGTAGCAAGAATAATATTAAACCCTGTTTATGCTTTCGAATCCACAAAACGTTTATTTTAACGTATATTTTGCGCCACTGAATTTCATCGTCGTTTCTATTGTCTGAGGCATGTTGATCCAACGTAATATTTTTGTTGTAAATGTGTTGTGTAAACGAGAACTTCAGTTCATTTATAATCATTCAAGCCCGACTAATTATACAGACTAACACACACAGGCAAAATAATAAAGAAGTTTGTTCTCGACTAACACGAAGGAAACATAAATTGTGAGTAAAACAGGAGGACCATTTTAGTTGAAGTGCGGCCCAAGTTTTCTTGCAGAACACAATTCTCCAAGCCGCCTGCCTCTTGGTCGGCGCAAAGAACCATGGCTTAAAGTCCTAAAGAAAAGAAAATACCGCATTTCATATCTACCCCCTCCCACCCTGCCTTGTCTCCTTAACTGAACCGGGTCGCAAGAAATTTACTTGTGCCGTCACACACACACACACAGAAAAGAAACTCAACTTTCAGACGTAGCTCCAACTTTAAGACCGTTTCGGCCTTCTAAAAGAAAATAATAATGCATACCTAAGACAGTGGGAAAACGGGGGCAGTTAGTATTGTTTTATTATCACATCGCTTCTCGTTAGCATTTCAGATGTTCAGCCACATTTCTTTCCCACCTTTATACAAATGAAATATTTATTAATTTGAGAGGAAATAAATTGGCTAAGACGATACCGAGGACAACGATCTATCACTGAAGAAATAAATTATGTATAATACGCAACACAGCATTTTATTTATTACGGGGCTATATTCCAAAATGAAAAGGCGTTGTTAACGGAACGAGTATGGATTTCAATTTTTATTTTATTATTTACTATTCTTTAAATGTTGTAACCTGAAATTTTTTTACTTGAATTGTGTCATAGTTTCAAATTATTTCATTTGGTCTAAATATAATTATCTACTTTTATCCAGCGACGTTGAATGAAAGTATCAGAAACTGAGTTTAAATACATTAAATATGTTTATAGTTTGCAGCGGAAGAGATTTTATAAGATTCCGGTGTTTTAAGAAAATGGAAAAATTAAACTAAATCACAATCTTCCATTAATAAATATTTAGGGGTAGAACGGCATATCCTTTTTTCTTACTGGATAGTGATGGGGTGGAAAATTGTACTGGTCAAGGAAGAAGTCCTGGAAACCGACTTGACCAAGTTCCGACTCCAACTTGTGAATGAACTCTTGTTTGGCGTCTTTATAAATTTTGCAGCCTTTTTACAGAAGGTAAACTACTTTCAACTCTTTAATGGTATGTATTCGTTACCTAGATGTCTTTAGCTGCGTGTAAATTACGTATAAGGTTAAAATCTACTTGTATCAAGGCTGAATGAAAAACTTTAAACTGAAACTAGCGTGCGGGGCGAAACGGAACACTACTGTGTAAGGCAAAATGTTAAGTGTTCCTCAAGACAAAAAGAAAACACTGGTAGACTAAACTTATAAGAATCAGTTAGAGGATGCTGTTCCAAAAAAGAATATATTGAGAAAGAAAAGGAACGGAAAAATAGAAAAACGTAAGCAAATACTGTGCGGTTGCAACAGAATCTCTTTTTGAAAGGAAAAATTGATAAAGCTATCAACCGTAAACAAAATAAATATAAGAAATAAAACTCAAAAGATGTTTAGATTTTTCTATAATTAAATTTTCTTGCCTAATTGTATATACAAATAGGTGGGTGGGGCAAAACGGAAATTTTTTGTTTTTAAAAATTCATCAAAATCTAAATTTGTTGTTTTGAGTTATATTGATATAGGTAATAGATTAATCTATTATTTTATAAAGTGATATTTTTTCTGAAATTTTACAAAAATTGTTAAACAAAATGTGTCTCATTCCAGCCAGATTTACCCTATATTATTATATAAAAATTTAGAAATGGAATAAAAAGCTATGTATGAGGTATTAACTAAATTCTTTTTCTGACAGTTTATTTTATGCAATTCAAACATTTAAAAATACAACTGCACTTATTGAACATTGCTATACATTCTATTTTTACAAATGTATTTTCTCATAACCAAATGTATCGAAATTTTATGCAAATTTGCTTGTTTTTTAAAGGCAACATTATTTGTCCTTCAATATATTTCATTTTAAAAGAAAAATTACTTCCATGACGTGGGCTTTCGGTTGTCATCCAGTTTCATATAGCAACAATTGCGAACAGCCCGAGATAAATCAATACACTTAACTGAGTTTCCAGTTAGATACTTGAAAATCGTTATAAAATTATTTATGATGCATGTATTTAAAATGATAATATTGCTAACATTTTCCCTACATTCTGAGATGTATTACAATTGGCCATAATGTTGGATATTTCTAGCCTCATAGTCTTTAATGGAAGTTAACAAGTTCGGATCTCAATTCCTCTTTGTTCTTTTAATTTTTAACATATAGAAATTAAACGTTATATACAGTATATCTACACAATTTTACAATTATAAATATATGCGCAGCACAGATGTAAACGTAAGTTAAACGATATAAGCTTATATATGTATATAGCGGGGTTCAAGATAAATTTTCTGTCGTTATTCAAATTTCACAAAGAAAAAATATTAGGGTTTTAGATTAATTACATACAAAGGAAATATTTTTACCTTATTACAGATTTTGCGTGAATAATTTTCAACAAGCCGACGTTTCACTCTCTGAGGAAATCTGTTCATATTGGATGAAGTTCGTTTCTTCTTATTTTTCCTGTGTTGCGTTGACTTAACATTAATCCTCATTTCGCATATTGGTAACGTCATTTCTGCAAAGAGGCATGAGGGTTAATTCTTACTGTACATAAAGCATGCAACATACATAAAACAAATATAAAATAATTTAAATTTTTATGGGAATAGTGAGAAATAAAATTACTACGAGTTAGTTTGCGCTAAATAAATTAAAATTTAATCTTATAATGTTTTTTTTCAAATACAGAATATAAGTGCACATATGTTCAAATTGAATAGAAAAGTGCTTGAATAAATTTTCATTAATATTGTAAAAATTTCTGTGTTTCTGTAACAGAGTTACTCCCAATTACATTCATAAATATTCAAAATTTCATATGGCAAAATTGGTGCGTAAATAATGTATTGATAAGCCCGTGGTGTCCGTTTAATGAGATTCATAAACGTTGTGTTAAATATATGCATAATTAAATGGATACCTACGAAGTGCTTCCGGGGAAATTTTAGGTTTGCAACAGAACTATCTGTATTAATTTAATTGATAGTTTCATAAATATGACTGACGGTTATTTATCCAATATTTATCGTAAGCTTACATTTATTGTTACCCGGGAGAAATGTGTTTTTTAGTTATGATAATCATAACGACGACAATTTGATGCTAAAATCAGCAATTTATTCGATAGCATATAACTGTGTAATAGTGTAAATTACAGTTAATTACCTTGCTGTATGTTCTGAGGCAAGTGACGTAAATAGAGTGCAGCCGTTGAACTGTTGCCTTGGTAGCGTTGCTTTGCGCCTACAATGAAGCAACGTGCCCGTCGCTCATGCGCCTTACTTCCCCTAGCCTGACATCTGGCGGCGCCAGTCGGATACTTCGCTAACTTACAAAGTGACTCCCTCATAACTGTTGCGCTCAATATCGTACTGGGAATGACGTGATAAGTGTCTTCATCGGACACGTCAAGGGCAAGGAGCTTAATGGAGAAGTTCCAGGGGAGATGACGTTTATTAACAACTCCCACAGCAGTCCGCGGGAATTCGGTCACTACATGTGTATTGCTCAATTATCATCAAGGGCCTTTACTTACCAGCTGAATAAATTAGGACCAAAAATTCCTTTTTTAAAAATAATTATTTTATTTTAAAAATATATTTAATTGTTGCTACCCGCTGATTTATTTAAAATATTAGGGGAAGTCGTGGCGGAATTGGATAGCGGGGTAGAACGGGATACACTTTTACTCCATACTGCTGAAGTTAAGTAAATAGTGGTGGAACATTGTGACTGGTCAATAAAAAAATCCCGGCAGCTGACTTTACCAAGTTCTGACTGCGCCTTGGGAATGGAACTCTTCTTTGGGAATTTTAAATATGTGAATTTAACATTTTTGCCGCACTTCTACAGAAAATAAGCCACTAAACAGGTCGTTTATAACTCACGATTATTATATATTCGTAAAGTAGATGTATTCAGCTGCATGCAAGTTACATGTCAGATTTAAATCTGCTTTTATCAAGACTCGATGAAAACCCTTCAACTAAAACTTTCGTTCGGGGTGGAACTGAGAAATACTGTATAAGGCAAAATGTAATCTTTTCCTCAAGAAAATAAAGAAAAACAGATCTGTTAGATTTACCCTATAATAATGAGCTACAAGTTGCTATTGTAGCGCGATTGGACCCCTCCGTAATATTATTCGAATTGTTGGGTTTTTGAACGATCTATAGGTTCAGCAAGAACATTATGGTACGGCGACAGGCAGGTAAGAAGTGGAATTTCCCGTCTCCAGGCTGCTAGGTGTCGGAAATGCCTGTATGTGGATTTATAATACTAAGATTGTTTTGCTGAAGGAACTTTCAGCCTTCAAAATTTCCGAAGGACACTGTTCCCTTTCTTATGGAAAATACCCGCGCTGGGCGAAGGACTCAAGAGAATTGGTGGAACAAACATCACGTGGGATAGCGTTTCCTCTTGGAGAAGGGATGTACGAGTTAAGCTGGGAGGCGAGAAGACCAAAAAAGGTGCAGAGTGGTTCTAGACGTTGAGAGGGCGAGGTGGAAGGGAGGAGAGCTACAAGAGTTGAATGTGAGGTATGAATTTTTGCTCTTTAGTGAGAAGATATTGAGAACAAGGAAGCCAGAGGGCAAAAGGAGGAAAAATAGGGTTTTTCTCAATCAGCAAAAGTATGACGTTCATTCGTTTTCCTCGGCAGAGGGAAAATCTACATCTCAAACCGAAGGAAGAAGAAAGTTTCTGTCGCATAGTAAACTGCATCAAGACACGAATGAAGATAAAACAGGTTCGTCAAGTGAACCAAATCTCTGCAGGACGTGGTTACCCCAATAAATAATTTACCCTGATATTTAAAAATCGTCCCTTTTAAAGGACTGTTTTTTACTAAATAAAATTATTGCATTATATCCTAATGTGCATGGCATTTTATTTAAAAGCTTAAATAAAACCCTTTAATCATTACACTGTGCCCAAACAGAATAGATAAAAAGAAATGGATCAGGAATAGGGCGAATCCCTACAAAGATTTTGTAGTTGTATTAAAATCTCATTACGAAAGGAAAAATTGATAAAGTGATCAATATAATAAATATAAGAAAGAAAACTCAAAATTTTATTGCTTAATTGTATTTACAAACCATCCTATCCCGTTCTGCCCCCGAGGGTGTGGCAGAATGGGAAATTTTTTCCTTTTCAAAAATTCATCAAAAGTTCAAAATCATTGTTTTTAGTTATATTGATATTAGATAACTGAATAATAGAATAAACTTATGTTTATAACTTTATGAAGCGATTTTTTCTTTTCCCCAAAACTATGCAAAAATTATTATACTGTCCTGTCCGGACCTGACTCCCCTCTATGGTGATGGTAAAAGACCGCTTCAAATTAAGAATAATCAGATATTTTTCAAATGATATTATATTATTTACTGAAATAATTACTTCAAATTCAACGACTAATGTTTTAAATAGCAATTCGGTACTCCGATGGGTGTTTCTCGCTAATTATTGCTGGGATTCTGATGATATTTATTCTACATAAACTCTTCACTAAAGGTGGTTTGAAACAAATAAAAATCTTGTTTAATATTTAGATTAAATTTTTAATGTATTGTACAAAAGTGAGCTGCAGCCTGTGGTTTTTGGATGTACACAGCGAATGTAGCACTGTAATAAGCTTTTAAGGGGAAAAGGATGTTAGATTTTTTACTAAATGTATTAGAAAATAAAGATGTTCTGACACTTTGATTAACTACTTATCAGTTAAACACTTTTAGTATAAAAGCATTATGTATTTTTTTGTTAAGTCCTATAGTTTTCAAATGACAGGTTTTAATGATAAAGATTCTGTATAAAACTTTAAATAATAGATGTTATCCAGGCAGGTATATAAATGAAACTTGGAACATATGTTAGGCAAATAGAAATGGTGCTAAAGATATTTTGTATAGAAAGTATTGGAACCTCTTTTAAAGAAAATATAAAAATATAATGGCTATTTTAGGTCTGTATACAAGGCTTCTTTGATAAGCGTCGCAAAAATGTAATAAAATGAATTATTTTAGAAAACTTTATTTATTTCTCAACATAGTCTCTTTCCTTGGCTATTCACTTGGTCCATCGAGTCATCAATTATTCTAACCGATCACAAAAATTGGTTTTGTCAAACTCTACAAATTACTCCATCACTGGTTCAAACAAATCTTCATGACTTGATTTTTTCCTCATAAAGCTACATTTTTAATTCGTAAATACGAAGAAACCATTTGGTGCAAAGTGAGGTGAATTGGGTGGATGAGAAACAAATTTCGAATCCCAACTCGCACAGCTTCAAAATTGAAACTGCTGCTGGTGAAACATATTTTCCATGCGCACAAATCGTGGTCGTTTCTCAAGCAGCACAATAAAGCCCACTTATGGCTGTGACCTTTTCTGAAATTACACCGAGAATCCCAAAAGACAATGGCCATCACCTTTCCAGCTGATAAAACGGTCTTCCCCATTTTCTGTCCACTTTCACCAGTTGGTATCCATTGTGTTGGTTGTTTCTTTGGTCTCTGTAGTTTGTCTTCATAACCGTCTAAAATTTCAAGATTGTATTGTTCATTACTCCCGTCATTATTTATTATCTTCTCCAATTTGGCGTGTTAAAGAAATATATATATATATATATATATATATATATACTATAAATTAGTGTTACTATCAAAGAAATAACCTACATGCCAAATGGAGAAGATAATTAAATATGACGAGAGGCATTAACAGAACAATCTTGGATGTAAGTTTAGAATATTATGTACGCAAATCGTAAGAAATCTCCGGTACTTATTATTGATTTCATGATAATGTGGTGTGCGTTTGGATCCCCCCCCCCCATTATGTTTATTAATATTGTATATATGTATTGCAACGACCCGTTCCTTTTGGTATACATGTTTGTGTTTTGTAATTTTGTCGAAATGTTTCTCACAGCCGATCCACATTTCTAATGACATCTTCCGTTACGTAAGCTGATTGTTGTGATGAGGCTGTGGTATCAGTTATTATTACCATAAAATTTTGAGTTAAATTAAATAAAATTAAATTATCATTTCTTTCATATTCGTTCCTTCTCACAGGGATATTATTTGGGGATTTCTAAATTCGTTTGACGAACATTATTATTTTTTCCTTGTTTTGATCAAACAGTTTTTATCGGAAAATGCTTGTTGATGCTTTGGAAAATAATTGAGAAACGGTGGGGGGAGAGGAGATAGGAGATCTGTTGATTATTGGGCGGAGAGACTTACGAGGAGCGAGTTGAGATTACAGTGTGGCTGGACGACAGTAATACTTGAGGATCAAATATTGATTCAGTATTGGAGGCATATTCCGAACGAGATTGTCTTTGCGTGACTGCTGGCTCCAGGTGACAACAACTGCTATACGTTGGAATAGTCCGTACGTAGAAGTGCGGAGAATCCTCGTCTCATGGTTCCGGAGTCGTCCATCGGATTGGCCAAAAAACAAGTATTGTGAATAAAAAGAAATATCATCTCCATCTGTCATTGTAAAAAACTTTGTCGGCCGATATATTTGTTGTGGCCAGAAACTTCATTCAAAAATTAATAACATTTGTGTTTCTCTTTGTAAATTTGTGTAATTTCTTTCGTTACATTCCCTTCGTTCCTTTATTATCAGTATATTTTATTTATTATACGTGTGTATTTAATTCCGCTCCAAGAAGCGGTGGCGCCCTATCAGCAGCATCAACTATCTAAACATAGGAAATTGCTAAAGTAAGAATTTTGTTTGGATGTTGATTTGTTATTTATTTATTTTTTCATCACTTTAACTTTACCGGAGACCCCCACGCTCAAACCGGCGATGATTATTTTTCGCTACACAATTTAGGCTGGTGGCGGAGAGTAGGGATAGTCACCTCCGCTCTTTACAGTTGGAAGATAAAGGGGAGGTAACAGTATATAGGGGATAATGATTAGTAATCGGGCTAGGTTGTTTTCCAGGCCAACGGCAAGTAAATAATGATCGCGATTGCTTAATGTGAAATTAATATCAAATTGATGATGTGGTTAGCCAGAAAGGGAAACGCAAATCATTACCAGTTGAGGAATGGCAGGTCAACCCTTGGACCTGAAAATTGGGACACGGCCTGAGTTTGGTTTAGAGAAACATCCTTTTGCAATATAAAGACGTGTTGCAACAATGAAGAAGGGACGGACTGCAACTCAGGTCATCCCCGAAGAAATAATTAGGGTTGAATTTTATTCTGTACATTCGGGCAATATCGTCTAAAGCTTCAGCTTTTCAAAATTAAATATAAGGGAACATTATAATTAGCTGTCTTATTAAAATGGATAACCTGCTTTGGAATTCTTGCCACTAAAATTTTATCGACTGGAAACAATTTCAAGCGCTCCCGATATTCGTGGCCTCTGCAGTGACATGAACGAATACGTGCTGCATCGGTACAGAAGAAAGTTGAGATGATGTACCTGTCATTCTCAAGGAAACTAACATTAATGTCTTTACTGATGACGGCTGACCGATTTCTGTCAAGTAGTACTTCATCGAATAAGTCAATAAGTTAACAGCGATGATGTGAGATGAAAATTTGTTGTGCTTACTTGCCGTTAAATTTATTTCTTTATATCCTTATATATTGGGTAATGTAGTTAACTTTATTTAATTCGATAAAATTCATAGAACATGGGAAACCCAGAGGAGTTCAGGAATGCCCGTACGGGCCGACTTCATCTTCCTACTGGTTTTTCTCCCCTCCCCTCCCTTGGTCCAGGCCATGAAATTTTAATTTAAGTTTCCCACAAGCTGAGACGACCTTGAGCAGTTATTATATTTATATCCACGTTTGTAATCAAACATCTACGGCCTTCATAAGACCAATATTGCCTTCTTGTATCAAATCAAGGACCTAAAATTCATCGGAGTCACATACGTAGCGAGAAATGATCATCCATTTATAATCAGAGAAGACAACGAACGGACGTGGGTAAATACTCAATCGTAAATAGGACCGTAAAAGACTGGAATGATTTGCCTGCAAGTCTACTAGCGACTTTTCCGAAAAGTGTAAAATTATTTAGGGACAGAATTAGGTTTAACTTAATTTATTGAGGCTTAGAATTAGTGTTAGAGTAATTGTATATTGAATGTTTACATTAGTATAATTTTATTTTATTATTATTATTTTATTTCTTTAACTTATATTCCTTTATTGGAATATTAAATGTATGTTGCCACCGGGCTCAGAACATTGTAAGGTAATAAATCTTTCTACCTATCTAGATTAAGGCCTCTTTTTGAATACTTTTTAGCAATTGAAACCACTAGCCTTAAATTAATCGGAGTCACAGACAGTGGATATCCGGTATTAGTTGTTCGCTGATTCTATGAGACCCCTAGGTCACTTCCCCTGTCATCAAATTTCCGTGGGAGTAGTGCCAAATGCCCGACTTATGTGGAGCAGGTATTTTCTAGGATTTTCCCTGCAACATTTTTAGATAAACCACCGGATTGGGTTTTAAAACTACAGCTCGAGGGCGCTAATCAACCCTTCGCTTCGTTTCTGTATCTTTTACAGCCCCCTTCTTCACCTTACTATGCTATTACAAGAATAGCCACCAAAGAGTATAACCCTCATATACCCTGCCTGTCTAAACAATAATAAAAAGCGGTTTAATTTATAAGTAATGAAATTCTTCTTTCTCGGCTCTGCAGCCTTTTAGGGCGTTGGATTACCAAAACGACGTCATACATAACAATCATACGTGGCCATCATATCGATTCTGCAGCAGTCAGTGACCGAAGAAATGCAATTTAATTACCCTAATTAGAATGCATTTTTGAATATTAACACAAATTGGAAACATCTTCACACAGAAAAGCAGTTTCAATATGTTGTTCGTTTTTTTTGGAACAATCTCATTTCCTGGAGTAAAAAGGAAACAAGTTTAGACGAATTAATATGAATATATATTTTTCTTCGGCTGTATTGTTCGTGAAGAGCACACGTCTTAGGAAATATATCTCCAATTTTTATTTACTAGCTATGCCCACGACTTTATTCCCGCGGAAATAGTTCTCTTTATTTTGCCCTAAAACGAAATAACAAGCTACAGAATTTTTAAAGTTGAATTCATTAAATATATAAAAAGTACGGTAACATTTATTTATGATCGCTTCAGAGCAAACCTTATAACTTGCAGTTGGTTTTGAACAGGCCCTGCTTTCATACGCTTCGGAGCCAATAAAAATGATCAAATTAACGTGACGCGACAAATAAAACCCAATTTACGTATACATCGTATCGGCGATCCAAAGATGTTTATTATTCCTCAGGTAGTTAGCTCTTTGCCAACAATAGGTTAATTACAGCGCGAATCCTACTGCAACTATAGATGGAATGAGGATACTCGCCCCCTCCCTTTCTCTCATGATGCCTAAATTAAACTTATAATAACACAGTGAGTGGGATGAATGGTACAGGAACGCCAATATGCAATTGGTTTTCACGCTATCTTTACCGCGGCAAATTAAATGATTTTTTTATTAATATTTACATTAATATTTTCTGAACTCTGCCAGATATCTAAATGAAACATACACGAAAATTTAAGTTAAAATTCCAGTTTCAATCCCTCAAATTTATATTGAAACTCGGCAAGCTGATAAAGAACATAAACAGATCACAAATATAGACAACCCCGGTGTCATTTTTGGAAAAGTTACGTACGAATGTTTTATATCAATATTTTTATTATATCAAAATCTTAATCAATATATCGAAATGAAACATGCACGAATACTTAAGTTGAATTTTCTGTTTATAAACCCTTAAGTTTTCATTGAATAGGAGCCTATTGGAGACAAACATACTGTAACGCAGTAGGGCCTTCCCCAATTTTAATTCCAATTTATGGAATTTTAAGTTAGATAAAATAACAGCAATAACATGTCACTAGACAGGAAAAAGTGCGTTTTTCCAGTGCCAGGCTTTCGGCTGAATACATACTTTCTGCATGTTTATAACGTTTTAGCTGAGGGATTCAGAATTTCCGAGGGACACACTTACATGTGTCTTGAAAAATTTCCCGCGTCGGACGGAGAAGTCACGAGGATTGGCTGAAAAACGTCACATGAAATAGCGTTTTCCCTTGGAGGGAGGATATACGGAGTTAAGCTGCAAAGGTGAGACCCAGAATATATTCGGTATAGTGTGAGACATTGACAAGTCGTGCAAGCAAATAAGAGTAGGGTTTGACAGGCCGAGGAAGCAGTGAAAAAGGATGGTGTGAGGCATTGACAGTCGAGGAAGCAGCGAAGGAGTATGGCAGAAACGTCTAGAAAGCGAGAGGCAGAGATGTGTGGTGAAATACAGTGAACAGGTGAGGGAGTTAGAGTAGCAGTGTGGTGCTAGACGGCGGGGAGTGAGAAGGTTTTAACAACTCGTAAATATAAAGGGAAGGAGGAAAAAGCTGAGTGTTCCTCAATTTCGTTAGCACAACTTCATCCCATTATCTGCAGGCAGTTTCAGGTTCAACCCGAAGGACGAGGGAAGAAGGAAGTTCGAGTCGATGGTACTCTGCACCACGACGCACATGAAAACAGAACAGGATTACCGTGAACGGAATCTCTGTTGGACGTGGTTACCAAAACAATAATTAACTCTGATAATTTTAAAATCATCCCCTATAATTTCCTTAGTTATGTATTTGTAATAGCATGCAGGACCCGTTTAAGTGATTGTTTTTTATATAGATAAAGATATTTTATATCATATCCTAAAGCAAATAAATTCGTTGAATGAATGAATGAAAATAGCGTATGTTGTCCCATTCAGGGCAAAGGCCTCCTACAAGTAGGGGTCGCTTTAATTAGACTCACGCGGTGAGCTAATCCGCGTAAGATGTCTTATTAATACACTACACTACACTGTCACTTAGTTGTAGTTCTAGTTCTTTCCACTTATTTCTGTGTCTGACTATTCTGATGCATTGTCCTCCTGCTTGGTTTTTTGAATAGGTCCGTCCACTTGCGTCTTGGTCTCTTACCTATGTAGGGGTCCCATGTGGTAGCTTGTAACGTCCATCTTTCGTCTTGTAGCCTCACAACGTGTCCTCCCCATTTCCATTTGGTCTTTGTAGCCTGTTGAGCAACATCTATTGTTGCTGACATCCTATGTATCAAGATGTTCGAAACTCTATCTTTCAGAGAAATGCCAAGGATCTTCCTCTGCATTTTCCTCTGAGTGTTTCTCTCTTTTACTCTGGTCACCCATGTTTGACACCCATACAACAATACTGGGAAAACGCAGTTTTCTAGTGTCTCCATTTTGAGCATCATATTTAGGTTTCTGTCCAACAATATAAACTTTAGGGAGGGACAAGAAAGTTTTCAAGCTGATGAAACTATTCGCATTATTTCTCATTCCATTTTGTTGCTAAAGTAAATTATTTGTCCTAGATATATATATTGTGATGTATACAGTAGCTCTGTTCCTTCAAGATATATTGGAGTTTGTACTGCGTTTGTCATCACTTGTGTTTGATATAAATTCATTGACAGTCCTGCCATCTTGCTGTGTGAGTTTAACTCTTGAATCATTGATTCTAAGTTTCTTGGAGTTTTGGCGAATAGGACTATGTCGTCTGCAAACCTCAAGTTTGTTAGTCTCTTGCCATTAAGGCCTATTCTATGTTTCTTATTCCATTTTAATTTTCTGAATATGTCTTCCAGCATACAGGTAAATAGCTTTGGGGAAATTGGCTCCCCTTGTCTGACTCCTCTTTCCACACGGAAAAGTTGGCCTGTCTTTTCCGTTTTTACTTTTTTGAAATAATTAAAATAATACCCACCCCCCCAAATCTTTACAATACAGACAGACACTTCAATTTTATTTATAGGTATAGAATACAAATTATTTATAATAATATCTATAATAATACTTATATAATTAATTGAAACAAATTGTTTTATCTAATACTAATAAACCTGAGAAGACTTCTGTCAGACTAACGAAATGATAAGTTATTTGTTATAAATTATTGCTCTCGTCTTTTTTACTGCTTGGTTAAATTGACGCCAGACAATTTAATTAGAATGTCGTATGAATTTCTATATTTTCTGATAATTTTAGGAAACATTATTTAAATCAGTGAGTAATATTAAAAAAGTTATGTACGCCTTGATGTTTATAAAAGCAAGGGGCACATTAGTATGCGGCCGAGCAAGGCATTACATTCAACTCGTAACTTAGATGCTCAGAATGTCGTATTATCTGCAGACACTCGCCTCTAATTGCAGCAAGTCAGCTGACATTAGTCGGACACAAAGGATATTGTGGACGAACTTCAATCATGTACGGAGCCCCTGGAAACTCGTGGTGCATATTTAGCAGCATCCGTCCTCCGCATTACGGCAGGCTTCGAGTTCGCTTCATCATACTTCTCCAGCCAGGTAATTTCCGGCAACTTTTGGCGATCAAATGTCGAACAACTTTGATGTTTCAAGTGACAGGAGAAGCCAAAATCTGGATCTTTAATTTCCGTAATAAGCTATCCTCGCTTCCTGACAGACTGCTGCTGAGAACCCTTTTAGATATATTTTCAATCCATCCTGCTTCAGATTTAAGTAACGATTTTCGGGAAACAGCAGTAACATATTCGAATTTTGAGTACTGCATCGACGGAGAGTTTTTATAAATGACGTTACTCTTTTTAACATTTCGTGTGTCGTGAAAACTATGTCGGAACTGAAAGGACATGGTCGTTCGAACTGCACCGAGCACTGACGGTCTAAACACTGAATAACTCGAATGAAAATACAGGGTACATCCAGATTGTTCTCGTCACAGCATGGAGCCCAAACTTTAGAATTTCTCATCACCGATGTCGCCCTTCCGCCTCCTCTACAATGGAAGCTGGGAAGGCGAATTTTTCGCTGGATTCAGTTTAGTTGCGGATAATGGCTGAAAAACATTTCTGTTGCGTTAACATTAGCGATAGCATGATTAACACATTTTTATATAGCAGTAATAATATTGAACGTCTGTATGAAACGTAAAAAAAAGCAAGAATTAACGACCCATACAGCAGGCAATGCATAAAAATTATAAAAAAAATATTAAACATTTTGACCACCTCTTGTAGTCCTTGTCGTTAATTAATTTTTTTTAATATTTATTTTATAAGTATTTGTATCTACTCCTGGATACGTCTAGCAGTTTAACATCTGATTTCCATACCTCTGTCTAAACATTATATAATCTAATTGGTACCTGCTCGTGTCCCCCGGCTTCTTCCATATTGTAAAGCAACAACAAAGTAGTATAAAGGTGGAAAATGAGGTCATGATGATTGACCACTGTGGAAGGTGAATTGTTTAATGGGTCATATTTATTATAATTTGATTCCTAATAGTATGCAGATAATATGCTGTTTAATAAATTGTATGATAGACATAATAATAACGCAGCAATCAGAATTTTTTACTTTTCACAGGTGTATTCTTTTCTTCGTTTCTCAGCTACGAAAATGTTTCCCTTCACTATTTGCAGATATTAAAATAATCTTTACGGAGCACAATACCTAATTAAATTAGTATAATACGAAATATAATTTTTGGAATTGTTTACTAATACAAATAATTTCTAGTATTAATGAAATGTCTCTGAAGAGAAAATTTGATGAATTGTTTTAATTACAACCTCCATTAAAATTGATGATACAAAAATTTGTCATTTAATATCATAAATAACTTTTTATTCTGGAAAAAAAAATTCAGCGTAAAGAGTCATAATTTACAAAAGTGAAATGAAATTTCCAAATAATGGAATGAAGATTAAATGTAACATGTAAATGTAAAATATCATTAATTAAGTGTCCTAAAGTAACAACTCAGGTCTACGGAGCGAGACTCTGAATGCTCTAGTCCTACAAATGTGCATGTTATCAACTCTTGTATTTGTAAAAATAACTGTCCATTTTTATAATGTATCCCTAGCAGGAAATGAGTATCAGTAATCCAATCATTAATTAAAATAGGGTCGAGTGGAGGATAGTTATCATCAGCAGCAAAGTAATATTATATTAGATATTTGTTTTTCCTTTGATCCTCAGTCTTCTTTCAAGTTTTTGGAAATTGGTATGTTTTTCATGGTTGGTAGCTTTAATAATAACGTGACGGGACTTACTCTTTTCAGTCATATTACTAATTAGAGTTTAACTTAAATTTAAAAAGGATTATGCTTAAACTATTATTCAAATCACTAAATTACTACTGAATAAAATAAAAGTAAAAATTAGTACAAAAGTTTTATATTTTAACTGTAAAATGAATGCCATGGTGAGATTTTATTTTATGAATAATATATTTCATTTATAAAAATATCAGTTAATGGGCCGTTGAATTATATGTTAATAAATATCCCATCTTCTGTAGCATTTATTATAAACGTAAGTAAGGGTTCTTTTTTCAGATGGATTCATTGCTTCAAAGGAAAATAACTCTACTTTTTGTGTTTTTAAACTCATTTCTTTGTGATGTCTTGGAGTTCCGTGCCTTGAAAAAAAGAAGAATTTGGCCCAGCCGTTACTTTTAGCGGGAATATTTGACGAAGCATAGAATTGTTTAATACCCTCTTCAAATTTCCATTCAAAATAAATGAGATGGGCAAACGGCCGTGTTGATAAATATTTAATCTCGCCGTCGTCATTCTAAGGCTGCACGAAAGCAGAACTGTATTTGCCCCCCTTCTTTTATCTGTAGTACAAGGAAATGAAGCAGACAAGTTTTCCCTGGTTAATTTGTTGCCTCGGCAACGCCGTCTTGGGTGGAAAGACGAGAAAAAGTCTTGGTGTGAGACGCCACAGGTAATTTACAGGAGCTTCTCACCCCATTTAAGCAGACGTGTCTACTGCCTCTCGGTCGTAAATCCTCAGTAATTGTCTACACCTAAGTGGTGAATTGATTAAAAAAAAGGGAAACGATATTGGCTTGTTCACTTCACATCACCCTGGCATTCGGAACCACTCAAACCATTTCGCGAACTTCAAATGCTTGAAAATCGGATAATTGAACATATGATAAGAAGAAAATAAATACCATATATCTGGAAATCCGATTCCGATTTGGGTAAGGGAATGTTGAACTAACTGGTTTAATATTCTTCTTGCCTGTATAGAAAATATAGTAAGAAGCTTATATGAATGTTTATTTATATATTAATCAATTAAATTCAAACGTGTGAGTAACCTGTAAAGGGCCCCCTACGTGGTCCATCAAGACTGAGTCTGAATGCTGAATCAGGGTGACAGTCCAGGCAGAGGTGAGCCAGACAGACAGCGGGAGCAGTTGTCCATTTAAGAGAGATCTACGGCTTTGGCTATAGTAATGGCAATAATGTAAAAATTAATATCTGTGGAACCCATAAAAATAGATACTACCTTATAAGAATAAACATAACTTATAAAAAAAGAGAACTAATTAACAAATTTAGATATTCTTAACGATCGGAAAAAATATGTAATGTTGTATCTATTATAATAATAATAGCAATTGTCACTAAAAGATAAGCGAAGCGATGGCGTTGCGTGAAAGAATCGTTAAAACTCCAGAAAAGTATACGTCTGTGTTTTCTGTGTAAATTTCAGTGACAAATGCATTATATCCTAACAAGCAGGGATTAATAAAATTTCTCGAAATGGGTAAAGTGCATCTGTGCAGAAAAAAGGTTAGTAGAATGTAATAATGGGTTCACATTGAAAAGAGCCAAATTGATATATATGATTCTGCATTTATTTGGAGAGATCCGTTAATGGGGTAAAAGTTGATTAGTGTAATATATAGATTGATAGATGTTATAAATTGTTACATTCGCCTATGGTACGTCTTAGTTTGGATATAAATGCCAGCGAAGTACTTATTATAAGGGCAGGAATAATCAATAAGCAGGCAATTATTATCATTTATTACAAGTATTTTGACTACTCAATATGAAATATGACTCAGTTCCTACTACACATAATTACTGCCGCTAATAATTTTAATTAAATGCTTAATCAAAAATACTCTGGTCATGAGAATTTTCTCGTTTTATTGTAAATGACATTCGTTTTGCCTACATTTCTTTTAACTCCAAGCACTTCAGCAATATTAATTCAAATAATTACGGCTCAACTACCCGTGCCTTTTCCGTGAATGCAGAGTAAATGTACTACACTGAATGTGTAGCACGTGTCGTAGTATGTGTCGGATATTGTTAACTTTCTGAACAATTTGTCTGAATATCTTTTATTTGTGGGATCCGCTTTGAGGGAAGACTGAAAAGGAATTGTATGAAATATTACAACTATTGAGAAAGCTTCTTCGCATGTCCCGCCATAGTGTCATTCATCCCTCAGCAACGGCAGACGGGGGTAGCAGGTAAAAATTCTTTGTCTTGGCCCCACCGCTTTGGAGGCGGGGTCTGGGTGGCACTAGAAACCCCTAAGATTGACACTAAGACATCCAAATATCTAGATATCGGTGTTTTACTGTGTCAGTCCACCATTCTGCTAATACTGACCGTCAGATTGGCCGTGTAAGGGCCCCTTAAGAAAACGTGGTAAATATATCGTTCTAAACTCCTAGCATTATTTTGGATTGAATTTTTGTTGAATCGTTGGTCAAAAACGTAAATACCCACAGGTTGTTGACGTTACGAAGGAGTTAGTCAGACACATACACACAAGAGATAGAGGGAGAGAGACAATCAAGAAACTCTGTCATGTTCAATGGCGCTCAATGAGGCAATTATTTGTTTACATTATGTTTAGACTTTCTCAAAAGATTGTTTTTGGAGACGTTTCTTCTCCGAACTAATATAGACAGCACCAGGCACCCTACTAGTCTATATACATAAAAACGAAAGTATTTCTGTTGTCCCTTATGCGTTCCTTTACCATTCATCCAATAGTGACCCAAGAGAAGATTTCTTTTAATGTTTTGAAGATTAACACGACTTTCTTCTCTCTTTAGAAACGTTTGTGTAAACTTTCAACTAGTCGTCTCGAAGGATTACGCATTAGATCAAGCAGTTCGTGAAAGGATGCTGCCAATTCGTTTGAATAATTGTTTGAGTCATACACTTAATATAAAGTTCCTGTTTAGATCCAAACATCAAAATTGGTAAGAAGACATATTTTGGAATTCATTAAGATACCTTTTTACCGTAATTATTCTTCACTTCCTTAATATAACATGAGAATTAATACTCAATAAGGTAACATGTGTGTTATGGTCTCCTTCAGTTATCGGGACTATTGTTGCTCCCTTTGCGTACAAGGCAAGTTTTTACGTCCTTAAAATACCCTGCGTATTTTGGATTATCTTAGGGTATCAGTAGAACGTTTAGGTCCTTTAAAGTTCGGGAAATTTGCTAAATGTATCGGGAATTTTTTTAAGTCTCTTAAGTTAGCGTGTGAATTTTATATAGCAGGGATTTTTTGACTCGGCTGATATCGTCATCCGGTTTATTTGAGCTGACCCCAAATAAATATAGGTCGGTGGGTTCCAAATAAGTAATTATGGGTCCAAGAAAGGTAATGGTCGCGATGTCAGTTAAATTATGTATTGACCACGAAATTAATATGGCATAATTCATTTTCCGGAGTAATAATAATTAAAAAGCAGGGAAATGCCAGTATCTCGGATAGTATACACTAAAATTGTAGTACAATTAAAAGGAGTAATGTGACACAAGGTAATTATAAAAAATTGAAACAAATTTGTGGAATGTAAACGAAATTGAATGGGAATCCATTAAATTTGCATTTGTTAACTAATATACAATAATTTAATCACATTAAATTTTTCGAATCTGGCAATTTTAATAATATATGCTTCATGGAATATTTACAAAATTTGAATTTATTACAACTTAATATTAGGCGCGCCAGGCCCAGGCCCTTTAATTTATGTTATGTTTGGGAAGCCAGGTCAGATAGTGGGATAAACTTTTATGACATTTTTTCAATGGTTTCGTAAGGTCATATTCCAGAAGAGGTAGTTTTTCTAGGAAAATGACGAGAGATTGAGAAAAAATACAGCGTATGTCCGGTATATTGCTGCATTTCTTTGCTGTCGTGCGTTATGATTATTTAGTTATTTTAGTAGAAATCGATGACGAATGTTTGAGTTTGGCATGAAATATTTACTTTTTATATATAAGTATTTGTTTATTATAATTATTGTGGATTTTTCTTTCATAACATTTTTTTAAGAATGGACAGTTTTGCAATACGAGTAAAACCAATCTATAACTTCAATAATTCTCAACATATTCGAGAGATTCGTATTATTTTAGAAGCCGATGTCTGTGATTCAGATGTTGTGCACTGGAGACGATATTGATATGTCGTTAGATGAATCGGAAATTGAAGGTAACGAAAAGGCAACAGCAAGCAAATTACCAAGATCAAAGTTGTTCCCTTTAGCGTCTCTCGCGCAATACCGCAGCAACATGGTTAGCTTCAGAAGGCCATAGCTCTTATAAACCAGCAGGTCCCAATATAAAATTACATGTTTTGTGTACATAAAAGACTGGTGTTTGTAATGGTACAACTTTAAAAAAAATTGAGAGTGACGTATTTTGAGATATTTTAACCTGAAATTTGGCTTTTCTTACATGTAAAATTTTTCAGGGCAACTTTCATGAAGAATATCTCAAGACATATGAGTGTAATATTTTTTCTGTTTCTTCACATCATAGTTCACCTGGTTTCCAAAATATGGTGGTGTATAAATATTTTTCTGCTGAGTAATTGGCCTCCAAAATTACGACAAAATTTTTATGGCAACTTTAGCTTGAACAGATATCAGAACGGCCAGCCATATTATAATTTTTGTGTTAGACGTTGCATCGGTAGGCAAAGTTTTACACTTATCTGACCTCTATAACTAATTTGACAAGGGATCAAAGTTTTTTTTTCAGAGACGCGTGATCGTTAACGCGGTGACTGACCATTGAAGATTGGCTTGTAACTTCTGAACCAATGTACAATGAATATTTTTAACATTTTCATTTGGTATATGGGTTTACTTCCTTACAAAATTTCATGAGATTTGGAGAGGATCGAGTGGGAAGCCCTTGGTGATTTGACATGGAATGACCGAATAGTCTCCCAACCTTTCCTTATCATCGTACACACTGTCTGAACCAGTCACAAACTCATAAAGCCCAATGCCAATCAACAATATCCAGCTTCTTAGTAGCCCGATTCTTAATACTTAATAATTTCCCAAAATTCATTTGCGACTCCTTTTCATAACTTTTTCCCACTCAATTATTTAATTTCCTTAAGTGGTTGGGACCCAATCCTCTCAAAATTAGAATTTGGGAGGAGCCATTCACCCCACTCCACCGAGGCTTGGGGAAAATACCAAGCCTCCTCAGGGCTTGGCGTCACGGAGTCTCAATGTTTTAGAAAACCCAGGCCATTGCGAATTGTCTACGTTTTATTACCTTGTCTGCAACCTTCTTCAATTTTTCTTAAACCAACTGCCTTTGATTTTGTACCGCACCATTCTTTATTTTATTGTGCTTTATCATTACAAACTAATTTAAAACCTTCTGACCCTTTCATTAGAAGAGTGTAAGAAATTGTTATTCAGGACAATATATGAGAATTTATCGTATTAGGATTTAAGCAACAAATAAATGAAAAAATGTCTATATATGATACCAAAATGGAATCGCGGTTCTCAAATCAGAATTCATTATCCTTTCATTTTACTTAATGTGTAATTATCTATACACGACACGTATGATTGAGTCAAAGTACAGATATTTATAAATATAATTTTTTGTATTTCTTATGTTATTTCTTCTCATTAACAAAACCGTGACAAATAACAAATCGTGGCGAAATGTTTTGGAAATATCGGAACATATTTTCCAAAATATTTACCAAATGATTACTCCATGAAAAGGAAAATAGATGAAATTATGTCACCACAACATCCAACACACCTATGCTAAAATATTTGTCATTCCTGGACTTTACACTGCTGCTGCGAGGCTATTATCCATGACAGATAGGCACACTCTACATTTATGTTTTAGCGTTTTTAAGATACAGTGTCCTGTTACCGGAGCCACTTGTAAGGTTTTTTTATGAACGTACGACCTGTTTTAATTAAAAACTACTTGAAGACTTAATTTATTATTTTCCTTATTACTAATATTATATTCTGAGTATAAAAACACACGTTTCGCTTTTGGATTTGCGTAATAATAATAATCATATTCCGTAGATCCTGTAAAGAAGCTAAGCTTCAAGGATGTGAAATGAATCAGGGTGTACATTTATTACATTATTTTATTATAAAATATAAATATACTTATAACAAATTTTTGTAACCAAATAGAAAGGCGATTCCAACATTCTAAACTAATTACTCGTCTCCGATTCTTCTATAAATTCCTTTACTGAATAGAAGGAGTGGCTAAGCAAAAATGAGGATAATTCAGCCTTAAATTGACCTTGGTTATCGGACAACTGTTTAATTCTATGCGGCAGTTGAAGCTGTTGAAGATGGATATACCACAATAATGCACACCTTTCTGTACGATTGACAATGTTTTCCATTTTTGGTACAGATTATTTTTGTTCCTTGTATTGAAGGGATGAATATCAGAATTATTCAAAAATAAGTGCCTATTTGTGATTAAAAATAACATCAATGAATAAAGGTATTGGCACGTCAAAGTGAAAATACCTAACTTTTTGAACAGAGTTCTGCAAGAAGTTCGTGAGGTAACCTGCCTCACATATTGCTCTAATAACACGTTTTTTACTAATAAAAATCTTATCTATGCCTGCTGAGTTGCCCCAAAATATAATACCAGAATGGAAATATGCAAAGTATACTAATTTTCTTGTTTTTAGGTGACTGAAGGTGGACATTGCTCTTACAGCATATGTAGCTGAGCTGAGTTTCTTAAGTAATTGATTAATCTGATCAGTCCAATTTAATTTATTATTTACTAAGAGACCTAAGAATTTAACAGAGGAAGTTTCATTTACATTTTTGCTGTCGTATTTAAGTGTTATAGATTGTAAAGTTGTGTTGTGTGTGTGTGAAATTGCATGAAATGTGTTTTGTCACAGTTATTTGTTAGTCCGTTCACATTAAACCATGTTAGCAGGTTAGTTAAATTATTGTTACTTGCCTCTTCTAGTGTCTTTGTTACTTTTTACTATTACACTAGTATCATCTGCAAAGAGGATAGCTTTAGAAGTTGAATCTATGGTATTCGGAAGATCATTTATATATACGTATATATAAGGAATAATAATGGCCCTAATACTGATCCCTGTGGGACTCCAGTTTTAATAATTCCCCAATCCGATTTATGTATTTCACCTGTGCACGAGTCTTTTAATACTACTCTTTGCATTCTATTCTGTAAGTATGAATTATACCAAGAAAATGAAGTTCCTGTTATTCCATAGTACCTCAGTTTTCTAACAATATGCTATGGTCTACACAATCAAATGCTTTACTTAAGTCACAGAATATACCTAATGGGTGATTTTTTTATATTTAATTCTTCTACTATGTCGTCTAAAAGAGTATAGATCGCTTTCTCAGTTGAATATCCTTTTCTAAACCCTAACTGTGAATCGGTGAGTAAATTATGTTTGTTCAGATGTTTTATAACTCTGTTGTATAATACTCTTTCAAATTTTTTTTGTTAATACCGGCAACAGTGATATGGGGCGATAATTTGATATATCTTCTTTATTCCCTTGTTTGTATAGCGGAGTGTATAGCACATTTGAGCTTATCTGGGAAGACTCCAGAAAGAAGTGAATGATTACAAATGTAACTATCTACTGAACTAATGCTACCTGTTATTTGTTTGAGTATTATGCTCGAGATACCATCATGCCCTGATTAATGTTTGTTCTTTAAAGTGTTTATTATTTTTTTAATTTCGATTGGATATGTCAAAGAAAAGTTCAGATTACTTTCCTGGAATGGATATTATTCTTTCAAAAGTTGTAAGACATTTTCCATTGATTTATTTGTATTCATCCAGATTTTCTCTGAAATGGTTAAAAAGTGATCATTAAATTTATTTGTACATTCATCTGTTTTGAGTTTACCTAACTGTGGCTGTGTCAGTTCTTTATTTCCTTTATTTGTTTCTTTTTTAATTATTTTCCAAAAAGTTTTAATCTTATTAGAAGGATTGTCTACTGATTTCTTAATATGCACACATTTTGCAGCTTTTATGACCTTGTTCAAAATTTTACAGTATTTCTTATAATGGTCACTCATATGATGATTAGGATTATCCATTATTATCAAGTACAGTTCCCTTTCGTGTTTACATCAAACTTTAATTCCATTAGTTAACCACCCTGCTACTTTATTAATATTACTCGACTTTGTGACACGAGTTTTTGGAAAATAAAATTCAAAATATACAATTCAGTTTAGAACCTTGGTGTTAATATAAATTAAACTGTTTAAACCATTTTGAAACTCGAAATAAATAACTATTTGAACTGATAATACACGAACTCGTAAATGCATCTTGGAAAATAATAAATTTGCTGCATCTAGCTTGACCGCATTTCATAAAATTGTTAAACAGTTTAGGGATGTTTTAATACAGTATATCAGTGCGCACGCCAAAAGTACTATTTTTTATAACAGGCCTATGTCAAATATTCAATATTTTTAGATATTTCTAATTGGAGAGAGAAGAAATAACAAATTATTCACTAGAAGAAATCAATACTTTTTAAATGAATAAACAAGAGCATTTTCTTTGTATTGTATTTAAAATATTCATTCGACTTCATTTAATTATTTTATTTATAAATTTTTTAATGTTATCTAATTATATATACAGGATTTTGTTTATTATATGCTTTTTAAGATATATAACTTTATTTTGTTATTGAATGTGGCACAATTTTCTGCCAAAAGTTCCTTGGTTTAGTAAAATTTATGATAATGGTGTAACGGCGGTCAATTATTGTTTTGCATTATCCTAAAACATACATTCACTCAGAGAGTATATTAAGTACTTAGCAGTTGTGTGTATTTTCGCTCTTTGAAATGTTTTGTTTATTATCTTTGGCGAGTTTTAGCTATATTGAAAGATATATACTTTTGGAATTACGATTATTTAATTAAATACAATACGATAAAGAATTGGCCTATAATCTACACAAATGTGTGAAAGTGTGTGTAGAAAACGTCGAAAGCAGAAGAAACTTCTTTCATATACATCAAGATAATTGGCAACAAATAAGAAAGAATCATCAGGATTTCTCGACGCATCTTGGCGCGGACTGATGACGTCACTGTGAAGACGTGTTCAGTACCACCAGAGCATACTGCCTGTTCGGAGGAACCCACAGCAGAATATTATTCATTTTCTGGTGTTAATTATAAATGAAGAAGAACAAAATATTCACCAAAGAGTTTCTCTAGTTAAGTTTACCTTCTTAAAAACGACGGGAAATAAATTATGATATTTTGTTTCACTCGGGTGCTGAAGAAAGGAACTAATTAAAAACTTTAATTATATTTACGTTTATCATTTTTATCTATTGAATGTTCAATGTATTTTAAAAATATTATCTGGGGAAACTATAAATAATACGTTCCATACATTTGGATTCAATTAAATAGACAGCGCGCTACATTGGAGTTTTGGATTATTTATTGACAATGACTAAAATTATGCGGAGTTATAATTCATACAAACCAAATTTAATGACCATATTATATTTATAATATTTACAGAATAAAGATTTTAATGTTTCGTTACTATTAAGGATTTTTCCGTAGCACAAAATATTATCACAAGACGACATTGATGCTAGAATTAATTGATCTCAGGTTTCGAGTCTCAATTACGGTAAAGGAAAAGAGATATTTTAGCCTTATTCTAATTGAATTCAAAACGTCAGGCGCAGAGAAGGAATTCACTCAGAGACGTCCCTGAGAGAATTCTGCATCAAGTTACAGGTAGATCGGTCTATTAGCATTTAATTTTAAAAATAGAATTCCGGCAAATCCCAAACAACGTTCAAAATAGTAGCATATTCTCAAATAAATAAAATAAATCAGCTAATAAAGCATGTACGTTAAATATTCCGTGGATCACGTTTGGAGATGATTTTAAAATTAATAGCCCGCCTCTATAAATATTTCTTTTAAAATACTTGTCCTGCTCACACTGTGCGTGTTTAAAACAGATCAGCGCAAAACATTTATCGGGTATTAAAGCAGATAGTTCCATTTAATGGTAGGTGCACAATGCACATTTCTCACAGCTGCAGCTCATTAAAACTGCCTCGACCGCGTTTAAAATGGGATATTTGTTATTATTCTGGTATTTAGCCATAATTCCCGTGGCTACCCTTTCTCGACCTTAATTGCGTGCTTAGAGTGTCAATTGTGTTCTGGAAATTGCCATCCTTTGTTACCCCGCCAGGTCGTTAAGTAGATCCTAGAGGAGCATGGCTGTTACTCAGGCTGTTCCCAGTCAGTGTCCCCTCGGTGCCCCAGATCCCGCCACGTTAATTTACAGTCTGTGGGAGTACAGAGCTTGCTCGCCCTCCAAACTAATTGCTCGTAATTTGCGGTGGAATTAAAGTCACGCGTCCTTCGTGGACGACGCTTGAGCAACGTCTGAAGTCGCTCAGGCGGCGAATACCTCGACACTTGGCCATTGTCCGCGAGATCTCGGCTGTATTCAGAAATATTATTATAGGTTATAATGGTCACTCGAGGGTTCATCATCAACTAATTTCATAATGATTTACTAATGAGTTACGTTTCATTATTCTGTCTAGTGCAGTACATTCATTTTCATTAATAAAGAGTATCTAACATAGTTCTTCAAAATATGTATTAGATATATGACACTGAAGCTGATTTACTCAAAATTATTTCTGCAATTTATTTTAAACTATTAGGGGAGTCTGGAGAAACCATAATAAATGGCATAAACAGAGTCCTGGAGAAAGAGTTAAATATGAGGATTCAAATTGTGTTAGATTGGGAAGGGATATTTTGACGGAAGTTAAGGAATTCTGCTACTTGGGAAGCGTAATAACTAGGGATAGTAGAAGTAGAGTAGGATAGCGCAGGCAAGGAAGGCTTTCACGAAATAGAGGAATTTACTTACGGGTAATATAAGTGTGATTATTAGGAAATCGTAGCTAAAATGTTCGTATGGAGCGTGGCGTTATATGGGTGCGAAACGTGGACGATAGGAGTTGGGGAAGGGAAAATAATAGAAGTCTTTGAAATGTGGTGCTATAGGCGAATGCTGAAAACCAGATGGGTGGATAGAATCACAAACGAAGTATCAAACAGAATAGGGGATAAGTGAACAATATGGAGGACGTTGACTAAGAGAAGGGATTGGTTAATAGGCCACGTTTTAAGACACGAGGGTCGTGTAAAATAAGCATTAGAGGGAAGTGTGTGTGGAAAGAACATAAGAGGGAGGAAAAGGATGGAATCCGCTAAGCAGTTTAGGTACGATGTGGTTTGTGCTACGTATGAGGAAATGAAAAGGCTTGCAAAAGATAGGTTACCATGGAGGGTTGCATCAGACCAGTCTTGGGACTAAATGCCACAACAACAACATTTATAAAACATACATTCATCATAAAAAAGTAACACAACACAGTCCAGATTCTGTCGCATCTCATTATTTGTACGTTAGCAACTTGTTATTGTATTGTTAAGAAAAAGTTGGAGATTCCTTTTTTATTCAATCAGGGGCTGACAAATTCCTTAATGGTGCCAGTCAGACGCCAATAACATACCAGCTAGACGCCGATCAGAGGGTGGGGGGATGAACGACTCGAAGCGTATGAAATCCTGAGATCCGGGAGACTAGAAGACATTATCTGCCCAGGGCGTTAAACACATCGCCAGGTATTTTTAGACGAAATAATTCCAAAAGTTTCATTAAACAACACCACACTATTTGAATAAACAATTCTTGGGTTTCCACCCGGGTTAAATGGAGTTTAAGCCACGACGTTTCGATGGCGTACTCTGCCATCGTTTCAAGTGAGTGAGAACGATGGCAGAGTCGCCATCGAAACGTCGTGGCTTAAACTCCATTTAACCCGGGTGGAAACCCAAGAATTGTTTATTCAGAATATACGCCGGGAAAACCTTCGATCTTTAATACCACACTATTTAATAATCAGAGTCATGAGTAAAGTAAGCTAATAAAGGGCGTGGTCATTACACAAACTATTAAGTCCAATCACTCACCGGGAAAGAACTCGTACATTAAAAAATAGAAATTATAATTCAAATAAAGACAATTCATATTATATTTTAGTCTATGAAAAATTTATTATTACTAGTTATATTAAAATAAATGAAGTATATATTTTAAATTACACAATTTTATGTTAACTTTTGTTCAGAAGTTTTGAGATTGTGGCTTTTACATTTAAAAATTATGTAAAGATTATAAAAATCATTAAGTAGGATTCAAGTTTATGTAATTCTTTCATGATCTTTGATATCACTTCCGTGCTAGAGTATTTCATTTACAAAATTTGTTACCAAAATTTAATTTGAATCCAATGGAACTCAGAAGAACAGTTTTCTAGGGATGAGCCAACCAAAACAATCTCCAGAATAAATTTATTATTTCCATTGTCATTTTCTACAATATCATACACAGTAATGACAATAGAACAATTGAACAATTAATTGCATATACATAAATACATATATATACCCCTTAATATTTATGTTTATAAAAACTGTGAACGTCAACGACATCTGGTCAATAAAATAAATGTAATTGTACAATTCTGTCTAAGTCGATAAAATTAAATTACATGGATCTTTGATTTGATTTATGTACAATAAATTGTATTAATATATATGTATAAACGTAAGGACTAATAGACGTGAATACAATAAAAACTTAATTATGGAAAATTTAATTTGATCTTAATTTATTTAAAATATTAATATCCAATATTAGTACCTTCATTCCTACAGTTAAGTGCATAATCTTGTTTGAAGATTGCAAATGACAATGTTGAAAATAATAAATTTAATCTGAAAACTTTTCGGCTGACGCAACACTTTTAAACTCTACCAGTCCTATTATTAATGGAGTACAGTTTTCTTTGTTACGAAGTTGATAAACCATAAATGTTTAGATGTTGTTCACTATTTGTTAGTTACGGTAGAATAATTAGGATAATAAATAAGTGAAATATGAGTGTTGAAACAAAGGTCAAAACTATTTTCAGTTTCATTATTCGGTCTCTATTCTAGAAAGTTATAAACACATAAAATATTTAATTTTTTAAAATATAAGTAACGTTAACTCAAGTAGATCATTGAATCGATATCGTTCTGTATTTGAAAAGTTGTAAATACATAGTTTTTACAAACTGACTTTATAGTTTCCAAATTGTAATTAATATACACTAACGTAACACTAATATATTGAATAATTAAACTCTGAGATTGATATATGTAAACGTATGGACGAGATTAACATTTCTTTAATTGGATAATAAACGAGTTTGTATTTGCATTTAAATGTTTGAAGCTAAATACAAAACATTACACATTACAAAATAAATTCCTTTCTTCTCAGAATGTTATGTAAAATAATTAATATTTTATTAATTACCTTTTGATTGAAATTTTGTTTAGATACACAAATCAATCAAATTCCGACTGTACTGTTTTGTTTGCTTTATATTTGAAATTGATTAATGAACACAAACAGTGTGTATTAAATGGAAATGAGCGCAAGACAGACTTCGGCACAAAGTTCACGAGTTCAAACACAGTGGAAACATAGTAATTATTTCCGCATAGACGTTTTGCTTTCGAATATGATTTCAGCGATTGATCTTTGCCAGTAAGTCAATAATATTTTTATCTATTGGAAACGACTTCTTATAAATTTCCAAATTATTATAAAGGCCGCTGGGGCATTGCACGGTCATACTGAATACTAAATCAGAAAAGTTTAACTCTTGTAAATAATAAATGAAGCAAAATTTAAACTGTCTTTAATAGAAGTTTGTAATAATTTTATAAATATCCTGCCCTATATTACTGTTTATAGTGTTATACTAGATGCTATTATAAAAAAAATCTTACTGATATAATAATACGTCACGTAATCGAAACAGTATTCCAAAATCGTGACCCGCAATCAAATTATTACTTTATCTATAAATGGATAAGGTACACAATATATTGACAAGAATAAATTAAACTTTCTACGACATAACACACAACTGCGTTGATCAAAATTCTTTCACTATAAATGAAATCAATAATATGCTCCATACAAGTTAGTTCTCTCTCCTGAAAACAAAAATCCTTTTAAACACCTTCCACTTCAATTTGAGCCAATATTAATAATCTTTTTAATTCCAAACAAATAGGACGTTTGCCAGCCCAGGACGGTTCGCCAGTGATGATAACTCTCTTCCTCCAAAAAATGATCTTCCTTCATGTACTCGCCAAAGATATTTACTTTTTTTCTTTCTAGTCGTACTATAAGCTCGGCTTTAATTCATTATTGTAGGCAATCATTCACTCTCCAAAAGTAATTGTAAGCCTAATTATGCATTATTAGAGAGAAAAATATCGTAATTAACTTATTCCTTTTTAAGGAAATAGATCGAATGTGAGTATTTACGCGGAATCAATTAAAATTTTATATTACAACACGAGCATAAATCAATTCTAAAAATTATGTCATACACATCTGACTGTAATTTTGCCGATAGCTAAGCAATTTTTTTTCTGGGTTAACAGGGTGATCCTGAAACAGGCAACTCACATTTAATAGCATAGGAAGAGAATTGAAAACGGGGGATGCGGAAGGTAGAGAAAGGTAGCCAAGGGTTAACACGGGCCCCCGGGCTATAGTTTAAGGATCCTACCCGGTGTTTCACGTAAAGATATGCAGGAACGACCCTAGAAAACCTGTATCAGGCAGGTCGGCCATTGAGTACTATTCTCATGCCCTTCCGAATGACGGGAGACGAGTTTGCTATGAGGTCGCAGCATTCCTTTCTTCGTGTCTCCACAAGTTTTAGGAGGCATTTGGCCGACTGATTCAAAGGGATCAGCGGATATTACCGCGTTACTTACACGCCACGTTTGACCTTCTTAGAATGAGCGTAAGTTATATTAAAGGCATTCCAGATAAATTTAATCGATAAATAGGTGGTTTTTATTTGATTAAATTTATGACTAAATCTATAAATAAAATTGGTAATTACGTCAAATGTAATTATGACACATGTTATGTACAAAATGAAATGTAAAATATTCATTAGTCACATTGGAATCAATTAATATAAAATAATTTATTTTCATGAAGCTAATTTAAAAGTGGGCTCCAAATCCAGCACCGCTTTATCTAACCATATGGGGGATCTTAAACATGAGGCTGACAGGTATTAATGTGTGGTTGAGGAAAACATGAAAAGAAGGAGAAAGTATGAAAATTTTTACATTTATAAAGAAATTGCTATAGTAATAAATAGCAAATTTATGTCGTGTGTACGCTAAGCTAAATCAACACTTCTAATTTCGTCTAAAAAGTGGAAATACTTCAATTGAAGTTCAGTAAAGCATATAAAAATTTTTAGAAGAGAGACAAGAATGGAAAAATGTCAATCTAGACGGTTCTGTACCAACTGAGCTAATTCGAGTCGACGTCCAAGGACCGATCCAACATCTCACCATTCCCGTAAACTTAAGCTAGGATCACCTACCAATTCACGAATCACTAGGGTGTGAAGAGTGTTGAGGGCTGGGGTGGAAATGAGTCATATGAAAATAACAAGGAAATTATCGACTTTAGGTTCGAAACCGGCGTAAAGGGGGTCGCTGTGTCACATTATGACCTTAAATATGCGATTTAAGTAACAATTCACTCCTGAAGTGGAAAGAAATTAATTCTATCAGAGTACTGAAAATATTTTTTATCATTTTATTGTACCGGGAGTATTTTTGACTGTCGAGATACTGGGAGTATATTTGAGGTTCATATTGTGACGTTTTAGATGCCAGTTTAGTCATGTGTTGACCAAGAATTAAATAATGAACCGGGATAATATAAATAAACACCTGGGATTCTCCGGGTCTCCATAAAATTGTTTTGATGACTTTTTATCCAATAATTTCCTGAAAGCCTACTTATATTTCAGGTATATAATTTACCAAGCCGACCTCCTGTGGCGTAGTGGCTAGCCTCTAGTTGCTGCCTCACAACCCAGAGGTCCTGGATTCGTATCCTGGCATGGGCTTTGATGTTTGTGTCGTCATGGTCGAGAAGACCGGGATTAAGACTGTTGGAGGATCGATACGTTGACCAAGTCGGAATGAGTCATGCAAGATGACAGTCCGCAGTCGACTCGGTAGGCCCAGACCTTCAAAGGGACTGTAGAGTCACGGAGAAAAAAAAATAATTTACCAATAGTGATTACGGAAAAGCAATTACAAAAGCAAATATATAACGGAAAATCTGCAAAGGGATGGTTCTCCTAGTTTGTCTCAATACATGGCCGTCTGCTGTTCTGCAGTCCTATTGAGTACAAATTGATTATCAATGTGCTGCGGCTGTTAATAACTGTTCATTACGCAGTACTTAATGTGCCTCAAAATCAAGTGCAATCATTGAACTCTAACATTTATTTACTTCATCGCTGATGCCTCCTCCAAAGATCCTACTGCCCCCCCCAAAAAAAAACAATAGATGAATCTATTTTCAGAGTGCACCCAGAGAGAATTTTTCTCGCCTTATTCCTTGATATAAAAAAAGTTGATTAACTTACAAATAAAAATACGCCGATTAACAGGTAACCTTTTCCTTGTAATGAATGAAAAACCGTTTTGTGCTTCAATGTAATTTAGTTGCAAACGAGCATTTATACAATTAATTTTACTCATACATTAAGTATATAATTATCAGGATCTGTACCGTGGGATTTTAAACTAACGTGAATTTACGTATTAGAAGTAAGCGGAAATAGAACGAACCGAAGGAATATGGTGTAGGAGTGTGCGTGGAAGATTGGACGTGGCGCAGGTGTCTGCATGCGCAATGTTGTTTGTATGTGAGGCAGCTTTATGGCCGCCGCGCGCCGCGCGCCTCGCAGACATCGGTTGCCTCTCTCCATCTCTCCAGGCGGATTATGTGCTTCATGAAGGCCCGTGTAACGACTGCGTGCTGTTCCCGTACAGTCTCATCGACTTCGTGCCCTTCATAACATCTGCATATCGTGCCATTTCTTACCAACAGCCTGCATCAAACCTCATCAAATTTTAATCATTTTGACTATTCTTAACAAGTTTTACGGCATTAAATGGATAATTTAAATACATCGATCGACTGTAAATCATTCAATTTTTAAGTTTGTACCTTATTGCAAACCTACATTTCAAATCCATCAATACACATTCAAAAGTATTCAAAAGTCTAGGAATGATGTTCAGTGAGCATTTACATGTATTCCTCAAAATAATTTTGTATAATATTTACACAACTTAAATTTACATTTTGCATACGTCAATGTTCTATGTCGAATAATTGCGAATATCTGAATTTACTCACTAGCAATAATAATTAATTAGCAATCTGTATTTCACTGATATATAAATCACAAATATACGATGTTTTATTTCATTTTGTTTAATGTATTTCTAATACTTCAGCGATATCTTTACTCGGTGCGACTCTATGACCAGAGACATTTACGTGTTTGAAACTCTGTAATACCGTAAAGAATGAATGTTATTTACTAAATTTAATATTATAGCGCATTCGTCTCGTTTGATTCAATTGTTGTTTTAATTTAAATTTAATGTAAATTACTGCGTTTAATGTACGTCTGTTAAAAGCGCCGCAAGGCACAGGTAAGGAATTCCCTGAATAAGCTTCCAGATAAGAATAGTTCACAGGTAGACAATTTCCCAAAAGTAGCTACATGGGAAAACTTCTCCACAACCAATTAAGAAATTGGTAACAGATTGGTGGTATTCAGACCAGTTTCCACCAATTGGGTGAACTGTACGAAAGAGAGAGAAGGGGGAGGGGGTAGTGAAACACTTTTGGGCTAGAATCGACAGAGCAAAGATCGTAGAAGGCGGAGAGAGGAGCAGATGGAAAAACACGTAGCCAAATGATCCGGACTATGTTTACAATTCTGTGGCACAAATCCTGTTCTCAAATTTCTGTGACGTTAAGGTTATCAGTTTTTACATCCAAAATCCTTTCGAGTATCTATACCAAACCACGGTAACCTGGGGTACAATCTCATGTTAGAGAAATATTTTCTAACTGAGCTCATTTTCTTTTGAATATATTTTCTTTTGATTTATTTCCTTGGATATATTTATAATTGATAAAGGATTTTCCCTGCATCTTTTTAAGATGAAACTCCGGGTAGGATCCTCAAACTATAGCCTGGGGCCGTAGTCAACCCTCGTTCCGTCTTGCTCTACCTTCCACGTCCACCTTTTCAATTCCCTTCCTATGCTATTAAAGGGGAGTAGCCTGTTACCCCAAAAAGATATATAAAATAAATAAAAATGAGCGATTACTAAATATTAAAATTTATCTGACGGGACAAATAAAAGCAATTTAGGTATACATCGTATCGACGATCAAAAGAAGTTTATTATTTCTTATAATAACACATTAAATACGATAAATTGTATAGGAACGCCTAATATGACTTTATAACTCGAAGTTGGTTTTCACGCCACCTTTCGCGTGGAAATTCAATGGATTTATAAATATTTACATTAACAAATTCTGAGATCTTCAAGATATCAAAATGAAACATACACGAAAATTTAAGTTAAAATTCCTGTTTCAATCCCTGAATTTTTCATTGAAATTCGTTCAGCCGTTTCGGAGGATATACAGAATAAGTGTATAGGTAAGCCGCATCCACTTTCTGCAATATATTGAAATGAAATAATGAAGTTAAATCTCCGTTTTTAAACCCTCAATTTTTCATTGAAATCGGTTGAGCCGTTTTGGAGTTTATTCGAGACAAATAACTTTTCTGATTTATAATGTTACTTTTTAAAATATATTTTCAATATTGAAGAAAAATAGTGAAACCAATATTTTTTGGGTTTTCAGCTATTTTATTAGGGCAGTGGTTTAATATTTCATTGAGGTAAGAAATGAAATAAAGTCATTTTTCAGGAAGGAGAAGCGGCCGTGAAACATATGAACTCATTCAGCAATTAGTAAAGAGGAAACAGAGAATAAAAGCTTGACCTGTAAAAATTGTAGCGCATTTAAAACGATACAAGCAGAGCATGGAAGTTCCATTAAGCTGAAAGCAAAGCCAGGTAACTGACTCAAGAAACGTTGCACAGTAACGAATTGGACACGATTGGACAAATCATTCGCACTTACCTGTGTTCGGCGGGTGTGTTTCGCATTAAAAATATCAAGCTCTAGTTATGTTCTTCAATCTGAAAGTTCATGGGTTGTCTGATACAATAAATTAATTAAATAACGTATTAATCTTAAATATTACATTACTGCCGTTAAATAAGAAATTTACAGAAACACTAACATCATTCTCAAGGAATATTAGATTTGGAGTTATCTGAATGTTTATTTATGATTTCATGCAACTATCAAACAGTGTTTCAAGTTAACATAAAATAAATATTATTTCTGTGACTTTTTAAAATCCTATAGTATCATTCACAAGACAAGTTATTTTGCAGGATTAAAATGTAACAAATCTTAAGATATAATGATAACTGTATTGTTTATATGCCGATCTCCTGTGGTGTAGTGGCTAGCCTCTAGTTGCTACCTCATAACCCAGAGGTCCCGGGTTCGAATCTTGGCATGGGCTTGGATGTTTGTGTCGTCATGGTCGTGAAGACCGGGATTAAGAAAGTTGGAGGATCGATAGGCTGACCACGTGTCACTACAAATTCGGAATTTGTCATGCAAGATGACAGTCCGCAGTCGACTCGGTAGGCCTAGTCCCACAATGGGCTGTAGAGCCATGGAGGATGGATTTATTGATTATATGGAATTTTCCTCATTCAGGTAATTATAATGACAGTTTTGTCACGTTTTAAGTTTTTGGGCCTCTTGGCAAATGCAAACGCAACATGTGGAGTTTTGCCCAACTCAAAGACAGCCCTAGTAAATGGATCTTTCTGAATTTCAAATGGTCCTGAATTCCCAACCTGAGATCTATTAGATCAATCATACCAAAACAGAGGAAACTTACGATTCTACACAGATTAATGGAGAAGATTCTGTGACATTTAAATCCTAATGAATTTCAAAAAACAATGACACTATCGTAAAAGTTCCAAAATTTATTTGTAAAATAGGTATTCTTAATTAAATTTAAATTCATTAATTTTTCTGCTTCAGACATTTGTATAAGAGATCAGCTTAATTTTTATAATGTATTTAACGTTTTCCCCTTTAATAAAATTTTTAATATAATTATATTTTAATAAGATGTAATAGTCTCTGTACCTGTAACGGCCAAACATATCTGCTCGGACTTTTGGCGGTGCGGAGTCAAAAGAAAGGAGACAGCATTTGAGCCAGGGATAATAAAACCTGACATCATGTCGCGCATGGGGTATTTCCCAATTCTGGTGTATTTCCCCATGTGTAACCATAAATGTTATTGATTAATATCCATCTCTGCCACATTCGATATGAGCTATAGAAGTGGGAAGTAGATTTTAAAAAGGCTGGCATGGAGATTCTTGGTGACAGATTTTTCGAGAGCAGTGAGACGGGAGAGATTTGGTGAGAGATAGGCAAGACAGATTTTGTGAACAGGTAGTCTACGAGAAGGAGGATAACCGGAAATTGTCTTGAACCAGGGACAAATAGCAGCGGTGACTCTGAGGAGGATATTGCTACGAGGAAGAAGTTGTAATATTCAGTAATCTGACACCTGTAACCCTTTTTGATGATTTCCTATACTGCCAGGTCCGAGTAGATTTTGTCTGATTATATTCTGATCTACGAGAAGACCCACAATATACGACCCTGACAGTAGATTCGGATAATTTTTAGTTTTAATTCAAAGAAATTGCCGGCATACAGATTGAAAATAAAAATATTGTAATTATGGATGTAAAGTTGTTTTAAATTATGTAAATTGTTTTATTTTTTATTATAAAAGTTTATTGTTCATTTACTAATATCGCAATTAAGTAATTAATATCACCGTATATTCATTTCATACTCTTGCAATTGTCAAATGATTTTTTAAGGATTGATTGTGAAGTACGGTGCTAAAACTGTATTTGATTGGTTCGCTAATAGCCCTCGGGTTGATGAGACATACGCCTAAAAAATCTTGGGTGAAATAGTTATGGTTCATATTGTTAAGTTTGTAATAATTTTCTATCTACCTTGCCGTATATTATAAAACACACGTTATTGATGTCATAATACGTCACGTATTCAATACATAATTTATATTCTTTTTCCCAGGGTTTCAAAACCGTGGCCTGCAATCAAATAATATACTAAATATACAAATGAATAGGGTAACATGCTTCTAACACAATATATTGAGAATAATAAATTAAATATTTTCACAACATAATACAGAACTGCACGGATAAAAGTTCTTTGCCAATATGTGAAATCAATAGTAGGCTCTTTTACTCCAGAATCATCTCCATTCAGTTAGTTTCTCCTTCAGCACACTCCTGAAAACATCAATGTCCATTAAAATCTCGTCAATTTCAATTCTAGCCAATAAGAATAATCTTTCCAATTCCAAATAAATAGGACGGTCGCCAGCGATGATCACTCACCTCTTCCCAAAGATGATCTCTCTTCAAGTACTTGGCAAAGATATTTACTTTATTTTCTCTGTAGTCAAACAATAAGTTCTTGTGCTGCATTATTAGAAAACCACTTACATTTACACAACAAGGTAAAACGAAACCAGCTTAACTACATTCTGAGTTCTAATTCCAAGTCAAACAGAACGCGAGTTAGAAGATCAGTTTCGTTTTAAGAAGAATGTAGGCTAATTTTTTGCGGCTAATTTTAGAAGACAGGATAAGAAAACACCGGCCTACGTTCATAGGATTTGTAGATTAGGAAAACGCGTTTGATAATGTGAAGTGGAACACACTAATAAGGATTTAGAAGAGCACAGGAATAAAATATCGAGAAAGAAGGCTTATACATAATCTCTACGGCAGCAGTAATTATAATACTAGATCAAAAAATGAAAAGAGAAATAAAGAAAGGAGTAAGCCATGGATGCAGTCTGTCGGTGACGCAGTATCAGTTACATATAGAATACGCGATGAAGAAAGTTAAAACGGAATATACGAAAGGAGAAGAAATAAAATCCCTACCCTTTGCCGATGACGATATGAGGATTTATAGAGGGAAAACCAAGGTGATGGAGTGTAGTATGGGGAAACAGTGGAATAACAAAGGGTGTTTGATTGGGAAAGGAAATTTTGAAGGGAGATAAGGAAGCGTAATAACTAGGGATGGTAGAAGTATAGTAGAGTAGGATAGCACAGGCAAGGAAGGCTTTCGCGAAAGAGAGAAATTTACTTACGGGTAATACAAGTGTGGATATTAGGAAATCGTTGCTAAAAATGTTCGTATGGTGTGTGGCGTTAGATCGTTGCTTAACGTGGATGATGGGAGTTGCAGAAAGGAAAATAATAGAAGCCTTTGAAATGTGGTGCTATAAGAGAATGTTGAAAATCAGATGGGTGGATAGAATCAGTAAAGAGGAAGATAATAGGGAAAAAGCGAACAATATTGAGGACGTTGACCAAGAGAAGGGATAGATTAATAGGCCTCGTTTTAAGACATGAGTGTCTTTTAAAATAAGCATTAAAGGGAAGTGTGTGCGGTAAGAACAGAAGCGGGAGGCCAAAGTTGCAAAACGCTAAGCAGTTAGGGAGGATGTGGGATGTTCTAGTTATGCGGCATGAAAAGGCTGCGCAATATGGGTTAGCATCAGACCAGTCTTAGGACTGAATACCACAACAACATTTAATATAGCACTGACAATAATTTACATATATACAATTATATATAAATAAACAAGTATGATTATATATAATTCACATTTTGAAACTCATAATAATTAAATATACATTTAGTTACATATATATGATTTTAATTAGTATTAATCATTGATTTGTATTATCTAATGTTGTTTCTATACTTTTTCTTTGATTCCATACTCTTTAAATCATAATCTATGCAAAACATCCGCATAGGCTATATCCACAATGACACTTTCCACCCTACAATTTTAAGTCTCATTTTCATTTATATAAATATATATTCCTTCCAAAATCCTCCTTCTTAACCAACTTCTTTCTTTACCTACAATTTACACTTCAATTATTTCTTCTTCATGTTTACTCACTTTCACATGCAATGATAACGTTGTATTTGTCTTCGAATTAATATTAAAATTATTCTCATGACATTGTATCCTTATTCCTACACTCATAATTGTGGGTCGTATATAAAACGTTTTGCACAATTTATATTTTACTTTGTATGTAACATTATTTTCATTTACAATATTAGTTCTGTCTTTCGTATTATTTACAAAAAAACTTACCTTATTTACTCATTGCATATCTAAAATTACAACATCCATGTTCTTCAAAAAGTTTTAAGATCTTTTCGGTGAAAACTTCTATATCCTTATTAATTTCATCTCCAACATTATCATTCTTCTCATTAATGTTTCTACCTTTACTACAATCTTCACTGTTCTTCACACAAACCTTAATTGGTCTTAGAAATATTTCCAGTCATGGTCTCTCCGCCAATTCAAACATTATGAACTTTTTGGAAATATTTATATAAACCTACTCTCTTCGTTATTATTTCTACCGTCTGAAAGTTTTACTTCTGTTTTTCCATTATTACCTTATCTTTATAAACTTCACTACTACCTACAACCATAACCATTTTCCATATTTTATTACTAAACCCGTATGTAAATAAACATTGTCATGTGACGAGATCCTAGTATCAGTTGTCAGTAGACTTAATCAGATGATGGGATGATTATGTCCGAAAGGACGAAAGCTCCCGGATGATGATGATCATTGTATAGTCCTTTGCGATTGTTTTAGGACGTATTAAAGGTGCTACGATGAAGAATATTGAAGATACTGTTTATCTTTTTTACTTTTTGAACATATTAATTCGATCATAATAGTCATAATATTAAATAATACAGGTCTAGTCAAATTACGATAATGATTTCAATACAGACGTATTTAATTTATTTTATTTAATTTATTACCAGGCGAGCTGAACTACAGTAAACAGTCTTTCTCAGTAAAACATGATTCACGTACCACCGCAAATTGAATTAAATTTAGTTTCATAGACAATGATGGGTCACTGCAAAAAATGTTAGACATGATATATAAACAGGTGTTTGCGTCTTTCGGAAAGTTTAATGGTGGATTTTTAATTATTTCCCTTTTTTCCTCCTGTTTTGAAATAGCACTGGATAAATTATTAGCCTAAGAAGATAAAAACGGCAACACTTATATATATATATACTCAAATTTCTAAACACAAAAATAGAAAATTGCTATTAAATTTATTTTTAGATACATTTTTCCTGCATTCATTATAAAAAGATCGTATGTCTATAAAATATTTTCCTGCATAATTTTTCTTCTTAGTTTCACTTTATTATATGTTCACTATAATATATATTAATATTACTATATTTACCAATAGTTATTTTGGTTCTTTGAAAGTTTAAACATTATCATAACTTTAAATAAACCATTATATATATATTAATAATTTAATATATTATTATAATATTAATATATAAATAATTATTGGAAAATATAGTAATTTTTATTTTTATTTCCAATGTGGTTTCAGAGGAACGACCTGATTGCTCGATGTACAAGGCTGATCTCTGAAACATATTTTATGAAGAATCTAAAAACAGAAAATTTCTTCTCCGAGCTAAAACCATTATTTAGCGTAATATACGTATGGCCTAATTCTTTTAAACCGCTTCGCAATTACAAATTTTCCGCTGTAGTTACCAGATGCAGGTATAATTTTATATGTACTCACGCATTACCAGCGCAAACAATGACAAAAAATCAAATAAGAGGGGTTTTCATTTATGAGCTTGGCAGTTAACATAAAAGTGACCAACTCTATACGATAAATTAAAGGGGGAAGATTAATCGTATAGCTGGGTATTATGTGGGAGATGTCCGTATGACAATGGCAGAACTATGTGCTACAAATGTTAGATAATCTAATAACAATTCTGAATTAAATGTTAATTTAGAGTTGATGTGAAACTAACTTCATCATTCGATAATACAAAGGACATAATGGGAATATCATTATGATTCTTAGAGGTTAATAGTTAATTACATGTCTTGTGTCTTTGTTTATATACAGTTTGCAAGATTATTTAATCGTCAGGCTGGATGCCTTCAAGCACACCTCTCGTTCAAATCATTTTTATGATAATTGCTATTTATACCACTGCCAGTGGCTATATATCCCCCTCATCCATTTAAAAGTGAGAGGAAGTTCTCTCTTTAGTTTGCTATGATGAGCTTAAAGCCGTGGATATCATCAAACCTTTTAGAAACTTCAGATGACTGTACCAATTTACATCACGAGCCGCAATACATCATTATCATTAGTAGAAAAATATATTTAAAATGTCATAACACTTTTCTCTTCCATTGCTTCAACTTTACTTTGATAAATTATTATTAAATCAACCTCTGAGCGCCATGCAATTGGGAAAGCCTGTTTAGGCCAATTTGCAGCTGATAGAACAAGGATCTCTTTAATCCCGGCAGCGTGTAACGTTTCCCTAATTATATTCGCACAGTGAGAAACCTAATATAATTCATATTATCAACTATTACTCATCAATACTCGGCATTTAAAAGTTAATTGGCATCCATACGATTTAAGTTAATTTGTAAACATACCCAAACTTACATTTAAATGATCATTCGTTATTCTATCCATACATTTCTTCTTTCGGAATAAGAGCAACTTTTCACGTAAATTATTAATAAATTTAATATATTAATATAAACAGCTTTATTACAGCATTTACAAATATTTAAATCCATCATAATCAATACTATTTTTAGTCGCCCCGGCAACCACCTTCCTAACCTCTATCCAACTTGACTCTCTCCCCTCTCTCTGACTTACTGCGATATTCCAATTTATTGTTATTCTTTTTGTTTTCCCCAATAGAACAAATATAAACTTATCAAACGAACACGACACTAAGGAATTGAAAAACGTGGATGAAGATATCAATAAAATATCTTTAACCAAAGTGGTTTTAATAAGATAAAAACTAATTGAAGATTAAAATTTACTTTTAACACAATTTTTTACACAACCTGATACGTAATTTTTTGCAAAGCATACGTATTACGGATAGTTATAAAATTAGGACAAATTTTATTTGAAATTAGTGAAATATGTCTATAGCAAATTTTCTGTTCTCATATTAAAAATTATATGCCAACCAGTAAAGTCTTAAAATATGAATAAGAATGACGAATGAGGTTAAATGCTAGTACTGAAATTATTTCTATTCAAAATAATAAAATCAACCATACGTATATATATGTATATTAATGGTATATATATAAATAGTCAATTTACAGCAAAAACTAACTTCATTTATATTGTGAATGTGTACCAATTAATAATGAGGTTTAAATATGGATTGATTATTTACTATTTATAAACTTAACAACGCTAGAAACATAAATGTATATTGAAGACACTCGGATCAAAAAGTATATGGAACAATTAACAGAGGTGACTCGTTTAGTATTTGAATTACGATTATAAAATGAACACGGTTAACAATATACGAGTCTTTAATTTTCCTGTTCATGAACATGACGCAGCTTTCTCAATGTCACATTTGAATTAAAAATGGAAACTAATTGAGATTACGAAATAGTTTACCCAAAACACTTAGTAATAATACCAATAATTTTGGCATAAGAGTAGAAGCGAAAATTTCTCAAAAGTCCTTTATTGAAAAATCAACGTGAAATAATTTAGTTATTTAAAGTAAAATGTATTGAATATTTTTTGAAGATCGCTGAATAATATTTTCGTATCTCCTGCGACTTAGCTGAGGACAGTTTTGCATACATATTTTCGTTGCGTATGGTCATTAACGAGTGACCGGTGTTGAGGGCGCTTTCGTTCTCTTTGCACTGCGAGCTGATGAATGAGGCGCAGGGTGTAATTACACCTATTTGTAGTCGTGCCCTAATTGAGGAGGATCCCTTTACGGGGCAGCACACTTTGATATTTGTGCCCTACAATTACACGTTGCAACAGCAATAAACATAGAGTCAGCTTCTCACAATTTGCCTTGCAAAACAAGGACTCCAAGAAATTCACCTTAATCGAAATGTGTATAGCAACTATTTTCGTTGTGAAGCAGAAAAACTCTCTGAATTTCTTCAGGGCTTTATTCATTAAATAAGAGACGCTTTTCCAGGAGCAAAAATGCTTTGGGCATATCAGAATCTCGAGCACAATGCCGTAGGGTGATGTGAAATTACACGTAACAACGTTCTTATGCAAATTTCGTTATTTGGAACGTTTGCTTGGATTCTCTTCTCTAAAATCGATTTTTAAACAACGAATGGTGGAGTCTTATTATGAGACATGTAAATTAAGTTATGTTTTATTCACTAACTTATATTTATGTTTTATTATTTTGTGGCGCTCACAACATGACGTATTAAACTTCAATTTTAAAAATATATCATTATTAATTTTCAGAATCAAAAAAGGTTTAAATATTTTATGGAATTATAAAATAATATATAATATTAGAATTTTTGGCCACAAACATTTAAACAAATTGTGAAACTATAGGAGAAGCTTAAGAAATTTAATGGCCGCTAATGACATAACTTGGTTGATGCGACAAAATAAATTTAAGTAATAAAAAAATAACTTACAATTGACTAAATATAATAATGCTCTAAATTTCCTATGCGAAGAAATACTGAAAATGTATTATTCTTCCCATAATTTTATTATTTTTTGAAAACACATACAATTCGTCTCCAATTCCTATTAATATTTATTAAGATTTGATAATGGTTCAATACGCCTGCAATGGGGATAATATTAGGGTATTCGCTTTAATTTTTCGAAAGTGGGAAGTTATTCTTTATATATTTTAACAAAATTAAGAATAAAAATATATAAAGAGTTTATCGGAAATTTAAATAAGTAATTACATGAAATATTCAGCCTCTTTATCCGTTTTGTATTTTATTTCAAAGGTGAAAAATACTGTGTTTTGTCCCTCATTTGAGACTTATTCAGAAAAATATTTAGCTATTCATGAACCTTACTTCATGACTCCTTCTCAAAAGAAAGACAAAAGTAGTATTTTTCATCTTTTAAAAGAAATGAAAACTGCCAAAGAGGCTGTTATAATTCATTACATAAAAAAGGAATACATTATATTGAAATACTAACAAACTTTAAAGTTCATAAAATTGAAATATTTCTCATATTATATCGTCGTTTATAAGGCTATTATAGAAAGAAACTTCATGTTCACTTCATTGTATGGTTTTCATAACATATTATGCATTTTAACAGCTGTAATTTTTTTGTTTCAACACTTAAGCAGGATTCAGTATTTATTTTGTAACAAAAGATGACTAGATTTCAAATTAGCACTTAAATATAGTCTAGAGGTTCACAAAAGGAAGTTAGAAACTCTGAAAAGTTAGTTGCTTATTTTGTAAAAATATGACGTGAAATATTTAAAATTGTTTTTAATTTTTTTCTGTATATTTTTGTACCTTTTTTTATTATGACCACCACCGTGCAATGTCCACCTGTAGTAATAATAAATACAATACAATTCTTCCTATCAAATTAAAAATTTATTGGCAATTAAACACACATGAAGGTTACGGTTTTTGCATTCTAATTACAATAATTGCCCATTTTATGTAAACACCTTTCATGATACAATTTTTGTTATATATTGAGGGAAAACATTATTACGCCAACATAAAAGTTTTGATACTCAGTACAACTGTTAAATGATTTTATTTCTACTTCAATATCAGATAATCAGCTGATATTTAAGGTAATTTCCTTGTTGTTCGATAAAAAAATTATTTATCCACAAATTGAAGAGATAGGGGAAAACGGGGCGGAACCGAACACTTGTTGTTTAACCATTTTTTTAAATTATGGAAAAGGAAAAACCATTTCATTTACTTAAGCTAATATCAATATAACTGAAACCAATAAAATTAAATATTTATTAATTTTAAAGAAGCGTATAAAATTCCCGTTCTGCCCCACCCCCTGCGCAGAACGGAATAAGGTGTTTTGTAATTATAATTAATGCAATAAAATTTAACTTAAGAAAAATGTTAACACCTCTTGTGTTCATTTTGAGAATTGTTCATCGCTTCATCAATTTTTACTTTCGCAACGAGAATTTTCTGCAACTGCACAGCCTTTGCTAGCAATTCCCCTTTCTTTCAGTTTATTTTCTTTCCTAATCTATTCTTTTTGGGTACAGCATCCTGTAACTCATTGTTATGAAGGGAGTCTGCATGTTTTTCCCTTTTTTTCTTGAGGGGCAAGCTATATTTTGCCTTCTGCAGTAGTATATCGTTACATCGGGAGGTTGTCCGCGACACCAAATTCACCTCATGTACGAACTTCAATACATTTAATAATATTTTCGGATGAAGGTTTCAAGGAGTGAAAGACATGAATTGCTAAATTTTATGCCTGATGAAGTCTCGAAACGGGGGTAAACATCGCATTTATATTAATTAAGTAACAATAAAATTATATGCTAACTTATTGGCCGTCCTTTTATTTATTTATTATATTACTATGTTTGAAGTTTATGTCCAGCACTCTAGTTTCATTTGAAGTTTTTTCATAGAATCTTAATACAAATAATTTGAACGTTACATGTAACTTATATGCAGCTAAAGACACCCAGTTTACGAATATATACCATTAAAGAGTTAAAAGCGAAAAGTTTTTACATTACCTTCTGTCGAAATACTGCAAAAATTATAAAGCCACAGATGTGATCAACTTGTTACGGCTGTCATTGAAACGGAATATTGATGAATGAAAACTTTCTGTTTGCTGAGATATTAGTTTCGGTAAAAGACCTTACCGAAAGATTTAATTGTATATGTGAATCTCTTTTTTTACATTTGTGTAATTTATTTTTATTTTTAATTCCTTTCCATTCACTTTTATTTGTAAAATTTAATTTAATTTTTGTTTGTGTGAATATTATTCTATTTAACGAAATGGTGGCGCCCTACGGTAAACCTCAATTATTATCAATACCAGAAATTGCAAGAGTAAATACATTAAATTTTTCTTTCTTTCGTAACGTTGAACTTTACTGTCAAACCACACACTCGAACCGGCGAATTAGCTTGGTTAATATCCCTATTTATTTCGTGACACCAATCGAGACTGGGGATAGTCACTACCGTAGTTCCACAGGAGGTGAAATATGCGAAAGTAAGAAGAGGGGGTGAAAATATATTAATGATAATACCATCGTAGTGCATTTTCATACCCAGCAATGTTCCCCTCCGGTTGCTATTTTTTCAGGAGATATAATTATTATTTTAGATAAATCGGAAGAAAACTCGATATTTTCTACACAATTAGGGGTACTTGGGGCAAAACGGGATACCCTATTTTTTTCTGGGTGCTTCTGGAGATTAGTAAATAGGGCTGGATCATTGTAACTGGGTAAGGAAGAAATCACGGCAGCTGAGTTAATGAAGTTCTCACTGCACCTTATGAATGAACTCTTATTATATATATATCAGCCAAATCATCCGTACCATAGACCAACGGTGTTCCGAGCATAAGAAGTGCATTAGGTTGAAGCAGTTTACCAAGTCCGCTGTGGCCGAGCACACACTATTGATGGGACACAAAATTGATTTGGAGGATACAAAAGTCTTGGACCGTATTAAGGGATGGTGGAATGCCGTAATAGCCTAATCAATTGAGATCAGGACAAATGGCAATTTGCTGAACCGCGACAGCGGGTTGCATTTGAGCAAAGCTTAGGATTCTCTTTTTAAAACCATCAAACGCCAAAATACATGACCTGACGACAAACACGATTCAGGAAGCGCACCAATGAGGACCTAGCACAGCTCACATGAGAGGGGAGCCACGGTCTCGGCACCATAGTCTACCTGATGACGATGGCGGAGCTTGCCATCGAAACGTTGTGGAAACAAACTTTTACCCGGGTTAGAACCCGAAAGTTGTATTTGAATAAAACAATATGTTGTGGTATAAACAAATATAATTGAATTAAGGTTTTTGGGGGGCAGAGGGGGGATTAACAGGCTACATGACGGTGATCCTGAAACAGGCAAATCCCCTTTAATAGCATAGGAAGGGAATTGATAAGTGGGATGTGGAATGTAGAGCAAGGTAGCCAAGGGTTGCCTAAGGCCCCGGGCTATAGTTTAAGGATCCTACCCAGTGTTTCACCTAAAAAGATGCAGGGAAAACCCTAGAAAACCAGCAACAGGTAGGTCGGGAAGTGTATTATTTTCATTTATTTATTTATTTAACACGAATTATTTAGCACACAGAAAACAGTTAACACAGCTCATCACCATTAATTAACTTACGTAACGTAAGACGTCGATCATAATATGAAGTGTCTGCGGGAAACAATACAATAAAATTACATATAAACAAAATGTGTAACGAGAGTAAGGGTCGTTACAATATTTATTAGATTCCTACTAACCAGATGTACTTATCATCTATTACGTTTTACGAATTAGTATTTTGACCTTCTATAAACACAGCATGTTTCCTTGTGTTATGTTGTCAGAACTGTTTTTATACTACACAGGTTCGGGGTAAAGTGAGCTCCGAAATACTCCGCCGTCATACAAATTTTATCAATATATACAAGATTTATGTAATATTCAAACACTGAAGGACGTCCCAATTGAACATGAACTACAAATTCACACAAAGCATGAATTGGCAAAAGAATTGATAATTTATAGAGCACCCCATTATAGCGTTCATGCACAATTGTCTTTTTTCGAGACACGTATCATTGAGCAAATGAATCTTAATTGATTACAAATTCTTTTGTATTTTCACCTAGGATCCACTGTGTAATGCTAAAGACTCTCTCTCTCTCTCTCTCTCTCTCTCTCTCTCTCTCTCTCTCTCTCTCTCTCGATGGCCAGCGAGACGCCATCTAAACGTCTGCATCCCCTGGCTTTTATCGCTGCCCAGAAACCACTGATGACGTCTCTACTCCGACCTCTCAACATCAAATTCCCCTTGGACTTTTTTCTTGCTTTTGTCTTCCCTCACATTCCTCCCAACAGGCTAAATTTGAAATTATTTCCTAGCAATCCTCAGCGGCCGAGCTACTTTCCCTGGAGTAAACAACTTCTTGATAGAGTTTCAAGCCATAAATCCATTGGGTTTTCGATTTCGATTTCGTTCCCGAATCACATTTCTTATGCATACTTAAATATAACTACTTGAGAAGTTTTTATTTTCATACATAGCACCTCTGTGTTCCATTTAGAAATGTAGCTCAACTTTCAAAGCGAAGAAACTGAACTAATGAGAAGAAAAGAAAACAGTTTCGAGTCTAATTCGTCAGGAACGGTTTTACTTAATTATTATTGATAAAATGCCTTTAATAAATTATGAGGGGCAGTAAAACAAAGCAATGAGTTTAGCCGAGACCAAAAATTTATTCATTAATCCAATGTAAGTACTTAATATGTTCAATTTATATTAGTAGGTAATTTATTAACAGTTACACTGCAGTGACATCTGATTCTTGGCGTGGAATTATATAAGCATATAGCTTACATTTTACAAAAGATAAGCAGGCGGCCATTACTAGGGAACACTTAAAACTCAGGAATTTAATTCTCAAAAGCAAATGATTGTGACTTATAGGAGTATATTACGCAGAGCACGAAGTTCAGGTAGCGGAACACAGTAAGGCCTGTGTCTTGAGCACTAGGAGAAGGGAAAAGTAGAAAGGGTGTATAGTCGTCAGCGAACATAACCATTGGAAGAGTGACTACCAGCATTTTTAACTTTATTTATTATATTTTTAGTAACGTTATATACAGAAAACGGCGAAGGTCTTTATACCACAACCTTTGCTTCCAGTATCATTTTAAGGATAACTTGTTCGACGTGCAATATCCTCATATTTCTTTGCATCAATGTTTCAAGAATTGCATCAATAAAGTTGCGAGCTAAAGTGAACTCTGCCCTATCCATACCGAAAACAAACCACTGTAAATCGTATCTCAACACGACTTGCTACTTGTCTCCAGACATACTCTTTAGTTTTTAATAATTAGATATTTTCCGTGACGAATTTAAGTTTTTAGGGTATATAACGGTTCTTATGAGACTCATACGATTATTTCTTATTTTTTTAAAACAATGATTATTACCTTTGTAATTTTACATAAGAAAGTACTTTAAATTTTGCAACTATAAGTCAATAAAAATCCGTAATTATAAAATAAACAAAGAGTTGTTCTCGTTCACGTCACCTTATATTTTTTATATCAAAGGAGAGTTTTAGATTGACGAAAAACTTGGTTATATTTTAATGTGTAATTAGGATTGTTGTGGTTAAATTAAAATGGCAATTAAAAATATTAGTAAATTAAAGGGAGTAAACATTATTTAGGAAAATATTTACAAAGGAATTTAAGGTTTGGCGAAGCAATCAGATCTACTTTATCTCAGGTTCAATAACGTGAGCGATACCCTCCTAAACGTCATGGATTAGAAAATTGGCAGCATATCTCGTTGCAGGGTGACGTCGGTTGTCCGCCAGCTTCTCTACATGGCATCTTCTTCTTCGTCACAAGTCGCCCTCCTTCTACATATACCTCCAGGACCAAGCATCGGTTCCCGTCCGTTTGCTCAGAGCCGAATGCTTCTCTACACAGACTCACTGCTGTGTCCAAAATCTCGAAATCGATCTTTTACAATCGATTTATCTTTAACCACGAAACCCCATTGGCCGACGCAACCACATGGTATTTCAAATCTTGTTTTTTTCCCTGGATCTTTCTTCCCATGCAGACTGTTTGAGAAAGTAACGCAGGTCAGATTTGTACGTGATGTGACGACATTACAGAGGCGTAGCGGTAGAGCTGTCGTTTGCTAAGCAGTGGTGCCACTCAACTTTCCAATTCTTTGCTAATCTTACATTAGAATGAATAAAATAAATATTGTGCTATTGGAAGGACTGGATATTTTGTGCTTCTCTAATAAGAGAGTAAGAATTTTCAGAACTGAATTTCAAATATATAGCAACTAAACAATAAAAGATATGGAGGAGTCTTGGTGTCAACTCGGGTAGCTCAGAAGTAGGGATCCCCTTTGGATTTACGGATTTTGCATATCCTAATCCTTTAACTAAAAGTAATGATAAAGGCGTACTGTAAACTAGTTTAAAGGTTTAGATCGAATATGACATTTACTAAATTATATTCTAATTATTTTACGTCACAATAAATTTCAACGCCGGACGTTGCAACAGGAAATTTTGCAATATTTTAATAAAATATCTTAGGAGGTCTCTAATGTTGGGGAAGGAAACTTTTTCAAATTAAACTGAACAAATATATAATCAACTGTACAATTATTGAATTATTTTTAGTTTAAAATAAAGAAATCTAGCAATATGTCGAAACGTTATTGAGATGAGTTTATAAATGTTTCAGAATGGAAAATGTGTAGTAATATCGAACTCACGAAGTTTATTAGTTTCAAAATGAAAATTTAGATTACAAATGGAAGTATTATTTCGCTTCTTGGAACCCGAGTTATTAACTTTCGCGAATCAAATTAGTGACAACCGGATGTAGAGACATATGGGTAAATATTTATTGAGCGATGTAAACCTGTTATTCCTGTGGAAAACAGTTGACATGGCAATTTAGCTAATTAGTATAAAATGAATATTAGCAAGAGCATCAAACAAATTCTGAACTGTTTATTTTCTAGAGACTTTTATTTTAGTGATGTGGTATTTAAATCAATCACAGGCATACCCAATTCTTTCCTCTGACGGATGAAAGAACAGATAGCAATAGTAGTAAAGACAATTTAACAGTCTATGACGCACACAGAAGAAGTATTATACTACATCTCTGGCACAACACTCCAAATGTTGCCGTCCTGTTTTCATTTCCTTTTTTGTCGCAGAAAGTTTCAAAGGAAGAGGTATGCAAAGTGGATTTACTTCACCCCTTTTTTCTGAAATTACATTTACATTCAGTTCACTTCCCCTCCTTTCTTGCTGTGGAAACACTACTTAATTCAAACAACAGATAAATAAATACCTGAAAGGATTGTTGGATTATTACCCAGTATTACTATTAAGATCCTCCCCCCATACAGACTGGTGTTTTGCAGAATTGGATTGTTGATTTTATTAAAATTTAAGTAATGCTTATTGGAACTCTCTTTAACAAAGTTTGAAGAAAATTTAATTGAGTAAACAGGGGAAGTCGCTGTAGAACATGATAGTGGGGTAAAACGGGATACCTTTTTTACTACATAATGCTAGTGAAGAAGTAAAAACCTTACGCTTTGCCGACCATATTGTAGTATTAGGGGAGTCAAACGAAGACTTGGAAACCATAAAAAATGGCATGACGAAGTCCTGGAGAAAGAGTTCAATATGAGGATTATTAGAGGGAAAACCAAGGTAATGGAGTGTAGTATGGGAAACAGTGGAATAACAAAGTGTGTTAGATTGGGAAGGGATATTTTGACGGAAGTTAAGGAATTATGCTACTTGGGAAGCGTAATAACTAGGGATGGTGGAAGTATAGTAGACATAAAGAGTAGGATAGCACAGGCAAGGAAGGCTTTCGCAAACTAGAGGGATTAACTTACGAGCAATATAAGGGTGAATATAAGAAACTGTTGCTAAAAATGTTCGTATGGAGCGTGGCGTTATATTGGGTACGAAACGTGGACGATAGGAGTTGGGGAAAGGAAAATAATAGAAGCCTTTAAAATGTGGTGCTATAGGCGAATGCTGAAACCCAGATGGGTGGATAGAATCACTAACGAGGAAGTTCTAAACAGAATAGGGGAAAAGCGAACAATATGGAGTACGTTGACCATGAGAAGGGATTAATAGGTCACGTTTTAAGACACGAGTGTGTTGTAAAATTTGCATTAGAGGGAAGTGTGTGGGGTAATAAAAGAGGAGGGAAGGTAGGGATGGAATGCGCTAAGCAGATTAGGGAGGATGTGGGTTATGCAAGTTGTTACTAAATGAAAAGGCTTGCGCAAGATAGCTTAGAACGGAGGGTTACATCAAATCAATCTTAGGACTGAATATCACAACAATGCGCAAGGTTAGTAAATAGGGATGCAACATTGTAACTGATGAAGGAAGAAGGTGATTGAACTCTTGTTATGTCGCTTACGTCTGTGAATATATAGTTTTTACTGAATTTAGGCAGAAGGTAATCTACAAAAGTACTCGCTTTTAACTCATTAATGGTTATTTATTTCTTATTAAGTCCTATGACTGGTCCCTTGCAACACTCCATGCAAACTTATCTTGCGCAAGCCTTACGTTTCCGCATAACTAGCACATCCCCCAACATCCTTAATATGCTTAGCGTTTTCCATCCTTGGTCTCCCACTTATGCTCTTACCCCACACACTTCCATCTAATGCTAATTTTACAAAATTCTCACGTCTATTAATCTATCCCTTCTCTTGGTCAACTTCCTCCATATTGTTTGATCTTCCCCTATTCTGTTTAGAACTTCCTCGTTAATGCTTCTATCCATACGTCTGATTTTCAGCATTCGCCTATAGCACCACATTTCAAAGACTTCTATTATTTTCCTTTCCGCAACTCCTGTTGTCCACGTTTCTCATCCATATAAAGCCACGCTCCATTCTTATATTACCCGTAAGTGAATTCCTCCTTTCCGCGAAAGCCTTCCTTGCCTGTTCTATCTTATTCATTATGTCTGCTATACTTCTGAGGCGTGAATATGCCACAGAATAATAATCACTCAAATGTATTCAATAAATAATATTGATTCTGAACGCTATGGTACAATTACTATAAGCAAGCCGTAACCAGGAGACTGTTGATTTGTTACTAAGGCTTGTCACAGATCCTGTCTCTGTAGAAAAACTGTCTGCCGCGACACAATATCTGCGATGCGGGCCCCGTTTATGCCATTTATTATGGTTTCCAAGTCTTCTTCTGATTCCCCTACAACTACATTATCATCAAAAACTCCTAGGGTTTTTAATTCTTCTCCTTGCATTCTTTTTCCATATTTAGTTTTAACTTTCTTCAACGCATAATCTATATGTAACTTAAACAGCATGGGCGACAGACTGAATCCTTGTACTCCTTTCTTGATTTATTCATCTTTTATTCTAATTACTTCTGCCAGTCTTCTGGAGAGGTTATGTGTATGCCTTCTTTCTCGATCCAGTGATCTTCAAAATCCTTAATAGTGTGTTCCATTTCACATAATCAGACGCTTATTCTAAATTTATAACAATGCCACGAACGTACGCCTCTTTTTTCTTATCCTGTTTTTAAAATTAGTTGCAAAGTCAAATTTGCTTCTCTAGTTCCTACATTCGTCCTAAAACCAAATTTATCTTCTCCTATACCGCATTCTATTTGACGTTCCATCCTCCTATATCCTATTTTCGTTAATATTTTGCATGCATGGGATACTAAACTAATTGTACTGTGATGTTCGCATCGATCAGCCTCAGTCTTCTTCGCTGTGGGTATAATTATGTTTTTACTCAAACCTTCTGTTATTCTTCTTGTTTCGTAGATTTCGCAAACTATTCTGAACAGCCATGATATTGCTTCTTCGTTCGACGATTTTATCAACTCTGCTGGAATGTTATAAATTCCTGGCACTTTACAATTATTCAAGTATCTTTAATTGTATAAATTTAAAAGTGTGTATCTTTAGTTACATATAAGGTTTAAATCTGCTTGTATTATGGCTCAGTGGAAAACCTTAAAGTGAGACTATCGCGCGGGGTCGGACCGGGATACGACTCTGAAAGGCAAAATGTAATGAATTCCTCAATAATAATGTGGAAAAACTGGCAGACTCATTTTATAAAGAAGGCGTTACAGGATGGTGTACCCCAAGAAAAAACATTAATAAACAAAATAAGGGGGAAATGTAAGGAAAGACTGTGCAATAGCAAAAAAATCTCTTTGCGGAAGGAAAAATTGATAAAACGATAAACCGTACGATAAATAAACGTAAGAAAGGCTACACAAATTATTAAATTAAATTTTATTTTAATGTACTAATTGTATATACAACATCCTATACGTTTCGGCCTGGTAGGGGGCGGATATAATGGGAAATTATTTTAAATTTCTGTATTAAAACTTCATAAAAAAAACTAAAATCGTCGTTTTACGTGTTACTGTTATTAGTAATAGAATAACATAATATTTTATACTTTTATTTGTCAGTTTTCCATTTCTATAATTTTAAAATAATTGTTAAACAATAAATGTCACGTACCGCCCCGACTTCACCTACAAACTAACGTATTCCTAGGTCCTCCATTTACCGTAAAGTTTTAACTGATCTCTTATAACATATTAACATATTAAAACTCAAAATTTTTGTATGTATATATTATTTTAGCATCTCCTAAATGCAAAATGTATAGTTTTCACCGGCTTGAGTTCGAACTAAGCCCAACATTAAGACCAATAATAAAGCCTTTTTTATTATCTGATTTGGCCTCTCATTTATTAATTGTTCACCCCGCAACTACTATGTAACTGTAGTAGATCTATTCTTACCTCAATTAATGCATAACGAACATTGGACACTTCAGGACGTAATTCACTGGGCGGTGGCAAACGTAGGCAATCAAATCTATCAGGCCTCTGTAATAATAGTTCTGAATCTGAACACAAGGGTGAAATTTTAAAGCACCTTGCTTCCAGTAAGTAAACAGTTCACTGGATACTTAGAGCGCTAGTAATTATTTTGTATGGTGGTTAATTGAAAAAAAACACGGAACGGAATAATTAAAAGTTGTCAGGTCACTAAACATTCAATTAATTTTTATTTACACTAAAGTCAAATTAAGTAAAACTAGATTTGCTGTTCTGAATTCCAGGAGCGTGAATTTCGTGAATTGTCTACCCGCCTTTAGAAAAGAAATTGGAGAACCGGAACCCTGAGAATTTCTTAGAATTGTGTCAGAAAACACACCAGCATAATCACGTCCACCATTTCAACATAAAAAAACAATTGCCGTAGGATTTGAGTCCAAAAAGGCTTGACTAATGGAGGTTTCCTTATTTTGAAATTTATAGCAATATATATTTAAATTTGGTTCCTTCATCAAATGAAATTATTAAAAATTACTGAGTTAAGGCAATCATTAGAACTTTCTCAGAAATTAATTACATGTAACTGAATAATGATGATGTATCGTGTAATTCTTAATATTAAATTTACGCTGATGTACACCTGGGTTTGAAGTGAATTTGAGAACTCCATTTTTTAAATTTAGATCTAATCATATTTTTGAAGTATTGTTGCTTTACAGATCCTGTTTTTCAGTAATGTTTAATATTTCATAAAAAAACAAGTGAACAAAATAATAAAAAGAAGAAGAATTTAAGGAGGTCCTTTCACAAATTTTCAAAATACATTTGGCTCAAAGTCAAAACATTGATTTATTTTTCAAAAATATTTTATTGTATAACGATTCACAGTTTCAATTTTCTTTTACATCTCAATCACTTCAAAGTCCTCCGCAATAATCTATATATATTTTTTCTCTTTCTTAACAGATTCGTAGAAACGTTGTTTTTGATGATACATGGACATTCACGATTTTTTTTTCTCGTGAACAATTAAATTGAAGTTCAGCACACCGGTAATGAGTCATCTTTATTATTGAGCCAGATCACTCAACCGCACACACTCAACATCACACACGTTCCTATCACGAATAACAGTATTTGTTATATGTATGTACACCAAGGCTATCTTCAACGTTCGTCTGAGCAACGAACATGGGACAGTAACCCGTAAACATAGCTGATATCACCAAAATAATTTGTATCTACTATAAAGCAAATACAATTCTGGACAGGCTCAACGGATATTAGAATTTGCAGTTGTTTTCGATACATTCAATTACGTTGATTTACAAATGAAATTCCGTGATCCAATGCGCTTGTTATTGTCGACAGAATTGAATTTGCGTCAACGTACATAAAATATTTAAATTTAACTTTGGGAACCACAATGTAATAGTTCTAAAATTCCAATTTTGTGATGTGGCTCAAAAGGTAAAACTGATACTAGAACCAGAATAAGACGTTATTGTAATAATTTCTTCCTTTTTTACAGACATTTCTCAACATAAATTTCCTACTTGACGACAATACTGACTTTAGTACATTTTTTATGTATTTTGTCACGGGTTTATGAGCTCTCAGTTAAATTGTGCAAGTAATATATTGCATAACTGAGTGTTGAGTGTTATTTTGTAGAAGAGGTTATTTGTTTGTAAACTATTTATCAGCACCGATATAAAATTACTTTTAAAAAATACGCTGTTCAGTCACGACTCGATCAACAGTTTTTAGAATGCGTTCTACAATGGAGATCACATGCGTGAAATGTTGAAGTTGTATTTTAGAGTTTGAGCGTCTCTGACGAGGCTGATTCCCTGTTGTTGTCCACGGCTCCCGATACAGTGTCGAGCGCCCTTAGGTGAACCGACGGCGCGGACGAACGGCGTCGGCGTCTTTGGGCGTCTCAGACATCCGTGGTCATGTAGTCCTGCTGTCACACGCGCAGCTCCTCCATCTTGTTGGCCACGTTCTTCTTCGTGAGCGTGCCCGTCGCGCCTCCGAGCAACGGAATGGCGTGGGGCGGCAGGAGGGGCTGCGACTCCGGCTGCTGTTGCTGCTGCGTGGGCGCCGACAGCGACGGTATCGTCACAGGCTTGGGCGTTTTCGGGGGCGGCGGGGGCCGGGGGACAGCCGTACCGCCACCGCCGCCCCCGTTGCTAGACGGCAGGTCTGCGAACTCCGGGGGCGGCATCTGGTGGTGCACGTGGTGGTGGTGATGATGCGGGGCGTGGATTCCGGCTTCAGATTTCCCGCTGTCCGAGACTAGAAGATCGCCGCAGATGCTGTTGGGCATCTGCCCGTTCTCCGTGCGCTTCTTCCCCACGACGCCCGCCGCGCCGCCGCCAACTCCAACGCCGCCGCCTCCGGCGCCCGATCCAGGCCCCCCTTGCAGTCGAGTCTTGTCGCGCTGGTAGTACACTCCGGCGAAGATGAGCACGTTGAGGATGAGGAGGGAACAGCCGATGGCTATAGTGACGCTCAGCGCCGTGGAGTACGCGGCGAACCCATCCTCGTTCTGGGACGGAGACGCAGCGGAGGCGGCGACCGCTGAGGCCGTATCTTCGCCGGCGATGGACGGTGGAAGCGGTTGCACCGTAGTGGCGTTGTCCGCCCCCGCGACGCCTCCGGGAGCGGTCTGTGTGACCGGTGCTCCGTCGTGGGCGTTGGCCGGTACCCGAGTGGGAAGAGCTGGAGGCGGAGGAGGAGGAGCCAAACTGCCGTCGTCATCGGGCAGACGGTGGTGTGAGGGCGGCACGTCGTCGCCCCCAGGTCTGTGTAGATCGGGAACGAGGTTCAGCCAGAAGGATAAGCGATGCGCACGGTAGTGCGTCTTCACTTTAGGTTTTGTGTCTGCAAAACAAAAAAATAATAATAATTAGACTGTCTCGATCAAGTAAAGCATTCCTTCACAGTAATGCGACAATAATATTCAAATCTTTTTAAGACATATTATAGATATCACAGAGCTTTTATAGGTTAGATAATTCTTGAAACACCAAATTACGCTCTCAATATTCCTTTCCTTTATTTCAATCTATCTTCCCATAAGCATTCGGTAAATTGTCATAATCATCTGTATGACAATCATACATAGCTTACATTCAATCTATCATATAATAATTTAGGTCTAAACATCTCATACACACCTGGATCTAGCACTGTATAATTAATTGTACATGTCAGTTTTTAAAACCTGTCAGTTGATAACACTATTCACATTGAATTAATAATGGTCAGATAGTTGTACAGTTTTGTCTCACATTACTTACATTTTCCAAAACAGACTACTTACTATACATTCGATCTAATTGAACTTCGATCCCATTGATCGATATTATTTAATAGTTTACAATTTGTTGCGTACTCATAATTGATACCTCGAATTTTACAATATTTCAATTACTTTTACACTTATTGATAGCTTTATAATCTAAGTTCTACTAATTATTTTTCCGCATATCGTTTTTATTATCTATTACATTCACATAGAATGTGCTCACGTTTCCCGCATCCGTTTTTTATTCATCACTGATTCTATATTCTCTTGTATATACAAATCTTCCAGCAACCCTCTATTGTATTTTGATTTCACCACTTGCGTAATCCCATAATCTACCCAGATGCATTTATTTTCAATTAAGTGCTTAGAAAGCGCTGTATTAGTTTTCGTGTGTTCCTTTTGAATTATTTTTATAGTAATATATTCTACTGTCCATGTCCATTCCTGCCATTCCTATGAATATGAATTGTGGAAAGGAAAAGAATAGAAGTCTTTGAAATGTGGTGCTATAAGCGAATGCTGAAAATCTTATGGGTGGATAGAATCACTAACGAGGAATAAGGGAAGAGAGAACAATATGGAGGACGTTGACTAAGAGAAGGTTTAGATTAATAGGCAACTTTTCAGACATGAGGGTTTTTTTAAAATAAGCATTAGAGGGAATTGTGTGGGGTAACAACAGAAGAGGGATACCAAGGACAGATTAGGGAGCATGAGGGTTGTTCTGGTTATAAGGAAATGAAAAGGCTTGCGCAAAATAGGTTAACGTGGAGGGTAGCATGAGACCAGTCTTAGGACTGAATAGCACAACAACAATAAATATGGATACAGATGTGAATTTGTAACGTTCAAAATTTAATAATTACGTGTTTGAAAGTTAATTTTCCAGAAAAAATGGTGTATTTATAATTTATATATGGTTAAGAAAACTGTTGATAAACTGAAAAATTCAAACACGTCTATGTAATTTTAGATAGTCAAGTATTAATTTTATTTCCAATAGACAAAAAAATCCATATATTTGCTATAAGACGCACAGAATGGAGAGCATACCAATGATCACAATGTTACAAGAATTCTTGTCGAATAAAAAATTTAAATTGTATCTTTCTTCGTCGAAATAAACCCATCTATTACAATATCTCTAGAATTTTAAGAAAACCTTTCAGTATAATCACCACTGTGTTCCAAATTTAGAGTCAAAAACTTTTTAATATTAAATGTCATAGAAATGTATGCACATAAAAACTTTCATGACTGCAGTCTGTTTTAAATATTCCACGTAATATTCCATCAGTAATCTACGCGCATATATTTGTTAACCATAAATACCTCATATCTGAAATACTGTTCTGATGGCATGAATAAAGTAACAAAAACAAAATTGTAAACCGAATTTGTCAGACTTAATTTGTGTATTTTCCCTGTGATGCTGATATGAATTGAGCAAAACAGTCATATTTACAAATTATTCCTATGACTTGTTTATTAACTGAAAATTAGTTAAGACAAAACTTCAAAATTGGATTAAACTAAAATGTAATTGACTTTGGAGACATAAAAGCAGCTTTCATTTCGTCCTTGTCGTCAAATGATTAACTAAGCTACTAGAATTGGCATTTCGTACTCGTATAAAAGTTGTTATTCATTTATTTCCTAAGACTTCATTTAATTTCCTCATAATTCATATCGCTTTGCCGGGTACCTTAATTTCTGGTGCTTCAACCACTCACTGTCATGTACTTCGCTTCCCTTAATCTTCTCAAAACTCCAGAAAATGAAATTATTTATAGACCTGTAATAGTTTTACGTCTCGTTTATAAATAGATTTAAAATTTACACTGACTTGTGAACCTTCTGTTGTTACTGTCGTGGGGCAGTTGGAATTTGAAACTAACTAATAACAGCTCCGTTATGAGAAGCATGGATGATTGTTTATTTAACTTAAAGCTATATTATACTTATTATATTACACTACGCCAAAGGAAGATAGGAATAACGTTAATAGATATCGAAATTAGTTAGATATTTTTATATAAATCTACGTTTTTTATTTTTCGTTCAAGTGAGCTAATATTGTTTACTTGATGCTTTAAAAGGAGAGTATAATTGATCAACATATATCTCAACAGGATTACGAATGGTTAGTAATTATTTTTTAACCACATTCGTAGATTAAAATAAATATATATTTGAATTATTTTATTAAAAAATTAGGCAGATATTTTACGTTATGTATTATTGCAATTTATGGCTAAACGGAAAGGAATGTTTTAGTTTTAATTCAGTCAACTGAAAGTGATTGAAAATATATTTTCATATTTTATGTATTACCTTCTACAAATCGTATTCTTCCTTATTATCTCGTTCCGGGGAATTGGATGGCAGCCCATTCTTAATTTTCCCTTTTAATTTTTTTAATTAAATCCCAATATTTATTACTTTCTGATGGTTTTTATAAATACTTGGCATACCTATTGGTATTGCAAAAAAACCGTAATATAATGATTCCTTCATCATAAGAACTGAGACACCTATTTCTTTAAAGCTCTGGTATCTCTCGCTTTACTTTGTAAAATCTCTCTCCGAAATTTAATTTTGCACGGCCCTTAAAGTGAAGATAGCTGCAGCTCTGTTTTATTGCTCCATAACGTAGAATTACGGAGCACCATATCAAATTGAAGTGCCTTGTAAAATGATTCTACGTCAATTAAGCATATGATTGCGAACAGGTGTAATTACAATACGCACTTCACACGTCGCACTGGAAGTATGAAAGAAACAACTTTAACTAAAATGATGAAAGCAAGTGTAAATACGTTTGGAAAACATTTTAAAAAGATTCCAGGTAACGCTTTGAAATATCAACAATTTATTGACGCGCGTACATTTTATAATTTGTGACATTTAATTACATCGGTAATGTGTCAACCTCTTTAACATTCGCTATGATGTCATTTTATTTTATGCTCGCATACAGTTACGAAATCAAATTTACAGACGAACGAAACCTTCATGTAACCTTTTACGGATCAACTTTAATATTCAGATTTGGAACAGTGAAAATATATTTTTTTATTGTTATGTTGGCCTACCTAGATTAAGGTACTTCTTGTGTACTGCTTCATATGCCGTCCATTCGATGTTCTTGAACCTGTTTCGTTCCTGTCGAGCACCATGCAACAAATCCGGTTCTTGTGGTTCGTTTGGGTTTCTGAAAACCATACACATATAGACAATTTAGTAACACGATAAAAAGACACAATCAAATTTCTAATTACAAAAAGAAGTAACCAAATTATGGAAAAAGATGATTAGTAAAATATATAGGTTTAAAAACTAAAATAATTATTTAAAAAAAATTTGTTTCACACATGGGATGGATTCCTGGCGTTGAGCTGCTATTAATTTAATTATCACAAAAAAGTATTAATTCGACACTTATCTTCATTGTCAATAGGCCTTTAGTGTCACTTTTTGCAAAAATGTTCATGTCCTTACCTACTAATACCATTGGAATGTTCATTGTATCATAAAAATAGGTACATTAATGAGTAAAATTTACTGGTATCTAATTAAGCTCAATAACTTTTAAAAGGAAGAGAAGAAAAAGTCCTCCCAATATCCTAAGAGAGTCAAATATACTTCCTAATCATTGAGGAATTCTATAATATTCTCAGTACGCTAATAGAGTCACGAAAACTGGTACTTTAAAAACAGGAAAAAATACTCCCGAAACCTTAACAGAATCAAAAATTGGATGCTGGAAACGTAAGTAATATTTGACAATATTTGGAATAAATTGCAGTAATTGTTTGAGATTTTATGTAGAACTTTATTTCATCACTATTACCAGGGACTGAACTACAACTTAACCAGTATGTTAAATGTCAAAAAGTCTCAGAGATTTCCATAAATCCAGATTCAACAGCAATATAGGTTGCTTCCACTCATACAAAAACGGGTTGAATTTATAATCAAACATCTCAAAAAATAATCATTCGATGCAAATATCGGACCTTTATGAATGTTTTAAAATTAATACCTCGTCTATCCCAGTCCTAGGGGACGAATTCAAGCCTTTTTTCTTCCGGTCGTAAGGAACCTATGTACAATATATGGCCGCATTACCCCTCGTGTATAAATTTGTATGCTAAATCTGCACGCATGCAATTTTACTCTTAAAATAAGATTTAATTTCTGAAATATCAGGAATATTGTGTACTATTTTGACAATATTATACTTCCTCTTAAGTTTACGTGTTCAAGGTTCTGTAAAAGTCCATTAAAATACAACAGGATGCGGCTGTCTGAAAATAACGCCATAATAATGGACAAATCTGTCTTGCTTCAAGATGATATTTGCAGAATTCAGGTCGCGTTCAGCTACAAGGATGCATTTGTATAAAATCGGATTTAACTAGTAAAATAGGGTCCCCTAATAACCACACGTGATTAAACTATGGTCTGTGATTAGTTATTCTTCCACTTTATTACATTGATATCTAAGCTTTTTAAAATGCTAAATAAGTTAAAGTTCGGATTTCCTTCTGGGAACATTGCTAGGTTTTTGGGATCTCTTCAGCTCAGTAATCGTATTCTTATTTCTTAAACTTCAATTCCAGGGTATTTGATTACGTTAATGTTTGGACGGTTTAGTAAAAGAACCTCACGCACCAAATCTTTACTATTATCATTCCTGAATCCGCCTTACTTCAATTCCTGAAGAGAATTCAACGAATAGTTTCCTAAGTTCAACTCCCATTCAGCCTGATCAATTCCTGCCATTGGCTATTAACTTTAAATTTCAACATTCATCTTAATTTGGTTTCCAAAGTGTTTGTCTGCGAACAAAATTTCAATCATATACAAATTTTTATTAATTTAGGCTGCCACATTGCGTAAATGAGTTGTAAAATAATGCAACAAGCTATATGGGCAGATACAAATTTTGTGTGAGCGGTTGTAAATCTATTGATGCCAGAGAGCTTTAAGAATTTCTATAAACTGACACAATCCTATTTAGGTTCATCTCAAAATCATACGAATAGGAAATTCCGAAAGAACTTGAAGATGCCAGTCGCAAATTGGTAAAAGGGAAGACGTCACGGCGTCTTTCTCGTTTGATCAGCAGAGGACGCAGCCGTCTCCACCGCATGCGGAAATACACTGCTTGATCCTATACAAACGCTCTGACCCGAGATGATGGTGTAATGGACTCAGTAACCCGAGCCACTGCCCTGTCATGATACATGTCAAGCAAGCTGCTCTTTCAGCGTAAGCCTCAGACACACACACAATTCTTCATCCAGCCCACTTTCACTATCTCTTTAAAATTTTAATTCAGTTTAAAATTATTTTGGAGTGAAATAGAGAGCAAAATAAATTCAATCACACATATTCGTTTCCACGAATTAGAAAAATAATTAATGAAGATATTAATCTATATCCAATGTTCCATGAGGAAAAACAAGAATTGATGGTGATGATTATTCGATAATTATACTAGCCAAATGTTAGAAACAATTTACTAAAAATAATGACGTTCCTTTTCTTGGAACCTCACGAAGTACTCAATAATATAATGACAAATTTCGAATCGAACTTTGAATTACATAACAATAAATATACTTACAATTCACTTTCTATAATAATATGTAATTTTAAAACAATGTAAAATTTGTGATATCAATTTTAAAAATCAGGGGGTTCTCACAAAAAATAAAGCAAAAATTGTGACAGACAATGTTATGAGGCTAAATTTTTGGAACCGTTGAAATTAATACTAAAAATTATAATATGAATTTCTGGGATAATAATAATACATAAACGTCGAATAGTAACTAAGTGTAAATTCATCATTTATATATGTATTCAGGGATTCTATATATGTATGAATATTAATGGTTATATGCATGTATAATTTAAATAGCGATTTTAATTTGAGTTGTAAAATTTCAGGGTGAGCAATTTGGTCATATTTTAGTACCATTACTAATCCTGATGGTGACAGATTTGGTAAATACGTATAAATTGTTTGGACATAATAAAAACTGTCAATTTAAGGCCAACGAAAGCGAGTCGTTCTCGAGGTACATTTAATGACAGTTATTCTACATTATGTTTGTTTATTTTTATAATCATTAAGCAAAATTAATAGTGTAGAATTTGGTACACAAGTTCCTTACTAATACTGTGGGAGTATGATATACGTATCACCACTTGGGACTACATTGAAGGGCGGGGAGCAGCGGGGTGAAGTTTAAAATTGGTCAAAAGCGGCCGATATTTCTGTCTAACCAAAAACTTCTGGGATCAAGGTACATAATTTAATCTTTTGTTGGAATTGTAGGGGTGAGGTGGAGGGATGTTACATAATATTAACGCGTAAACAACCTGGATTGTCGTCGAATACGGGATTATGGAACTCGCTGAGATTATACCGGTTAAGTTGTCGCTCAGCCCCGTAGGAGTGAAGGCTGATGGTGTAAAAACAAAGTTGCGCGTACTGTCTTAATCGCGTTGTGTAATTTTATCAAACTTTGTTCAAATGTTACAGATGACACAAAAATAAACTATTTTTACGTAAAACACCCATAGCTTTTATTTGGGTGGGGCAGTAATGGGTGGAATATTTAAAAAAATATTAAAACTGCAAATATATCGTTGAAAGAATAATTTTCAGGGTCGTTCAGTTTGAATGTGACGTACTGGAAGATATCAATGTCTAATATTAAACCTTAATGAGTACCCATAAGGGACGGGGAAAGGTTTTTAAATAAAATTAACGCAAAAGAGACTGATAATGGTGACTATACATGGGTTTTGGAAGTAGCTAAGTCAAAATCTGTCATTTACATTCCGGGTTATGTTAAAGTTTATAAATAAAAATAGTACCTGTGTCTGTATGGCGTTAGGATAATAAAAGAGTTTTATCTAACTAAAATAAAATACCTGTCTCGTTGAACTATATGACAATTTCTTATCATGTACGTTTGAATTTAAAAAAATGAAACATTGAATATTATATTTTGTTAAATGGTTTTTTATATGTTAGCTGGTTTATTTTTCTGATTATTTTATTAATTCAATTGATGTCAGATGATTATTAAGAGGGATATTGTCGTGAAAAGTATGTTTTGATTGAAAAACGAAAGTCTCAGACCATGATGGACAATCCATTTTTAATATTTCTAATCACTTATTTCTGTAATATTATTAAAACAAAAGCAACAGAATTAGCTCGGCGTAGAGTGCGGTACGATGCCTTTGAATATAGTTATTTAAGTGTAATATATACTTCCGTCAGAATTTTTTCATTTATAATAATTTATACAATTATGTTCACTCGTGACTGTCATACCTTCACATTCCCTAAACTGATGCATATGTGGTAGCAGTCAGTGGTCTCATTAAACGAATTCAATGAGCGATGGATGCATAGAAACAGTGGACATTGCATTTGCTAATACCGCAATAAAGTTGGTAAATTAGTGGGAATTGTAGGGGACATTAGCGCAGTTGCCTCTGGCTAGGAGGTTACGACTAGGATCACAACTTATTTCGCCATTATATGACCCCCGAGTTAAGAGGAGAATCGTCGTGACAGTCTCGTCAAATGTACTGAGCAATAACGTTCACAAAGGTTATAAAATAAAATTGAGAGGTTTGAGGGTCTATCTATAAAGAAACACATAAGGTGAAATATAGTGGAAGCATCAAGAGTCATAAACTATGAAACAATTCGGAATAAAACCAAAAGTTCAGACGAGAGTTAGAAAAATAATAAATATGTTAAGCAAAGATAATGAATTGCTAAGAATGGAACCCGTGAGAAGATTTTTGAATTGAGCATACTTAATTATTATTCTGAAACACGTCACATTTTAACTCGTTCACTGTATTGAAAGCATATGATGCAAATGAGTGAAAACCCCATAGCTATATTTTTAAATTTTTGTAAAACCCTCTGTATCAAATTTAGTTGTGTAAAAATAAGTTACGTAATTGAAATATAGGACTATGTTCATTACCAAGGAAAAATTCCATATGTTAAAATTTAACGTATTTGAAGTATAGTCAAATGTAATTAATTATTTGGAAAATATCAAATGTTGCTTGGAAACTTGTGGCTGGTTTTGAACCCGTAACTAATAAGGTACAATACCAGCATTTGTGCACCAGAAATAATTAAGAATAAAAAGAGCCAAGTTACATTTATGGTAAGGCATTATGTTTATAGCGAAACATAAAATTACAGTACGAAGGATATAATGTAGTATATTTGCTCTCGAAACCATTAAATGAAATCTTAAAGGAAGTGAGTAGAATAAAAATGAGTTTGCCTCTAGATCTGAACATCTCGATCGAAGCATAAAAATCTGCAACGTATTTAACAAAGATGCAAAACTCTACTTATTAACGGCGCATACTACTATGTTTCGTAAATCGATCTAAGCCCTACGGACGACGTTTTTCTTTCGCTAACCTGAACTGCCAGACAGATTCTTCTTATAACTTGTCCTATTTCCTCATCCGAGGACTAACGGAACTAACAAATTTAATCTAATCTAACCTAATTGTTCTATAGTCAATGATTATATGAAAACATCTTTTCGAGTATAGTACGGAGGTACAATGCAAAAGTCAGAACAGAAGCTGAGACAGACATAAGAAACACAACAGGCTTTACCTCCATAAATTAACCGTTAAACCTAAATCAAAAAATAACACTGCACTTTCCACCCACGTAAAAACACTATATCATGGAATTAAATTTGAGGATACAAAAATCCTTCATAAAAATAGACTAAGAACAAAACTTAGTTTTACGGAGGCTCTATATATTAATATAAATAGAATTAAGATAATGAATTATAAAACAGAAGGTGCAGTCATTATGCTGTTATTATAGATAAGCTAAGGCAATATTATTTTAAAACATAGGTATGTGACATATTTTGGCGATAATGTACTATCGATCATTGTCGACTTATCGATTGACTTCTGTAACGTGTTTAAGGAAACACTTTAACGGTCAGTTGGCGGGAGCATTTACACAGAAAACGACTGTAACATAAATTTATACTAAACTTAATTAATGACATGAGAATAATCCATGTAATCCCTATATATAAGTTGTTTCATTGAATTTTACAGAATGATTATGAGGAATATAAGCTTTCAATGTGTTTCAATATTGTTTTTTTGGTTAACAGGTTACATGAGGGTAAATTGTGAGGCTGTTTTAAGTGGTCGTTTTGATTAGTTTATAATAAGGAATTTAATATTGAATTAATATATTTGAGTTTGAATGGGTTCTATTGGACTTCTAATACGCTTTATCTTACATATGTAACATACTTACACATTAAACGTGTTTCAGGATGTCTAACGCACGAAATTAAAACAATTTGTATTCAGATTCATTCAGTGTCGTCGGATGAATCTCATGTTTCATTTATATGTTTAACTATATCGTTTCACATTGAGATTTTTATATATAAAATATATTATGCCAAATTTTTGGAGTTCTAACAGGGTCAAATAAAGTTTGTCACCATGTTTCTGTGTCGCACTCTGCAAATTTTCTCTAGTGCCGGGTTTCCCAAACGGTGTTCCGCGGGGCCTGAATAGATGTTCCGTAAAAATTTGGAGTGATTCTCTCTATACTATGGATTATAATATGTTATAATAACACTTAATCAGTTCTTATGACGAAAATTCCGTTTGCATCGAACGGGAGATGAATCACAACATTGCGAAACAAAGGAACGCTATTCCTTGTTTCCCGCTACAATAGGAACAAGTGTGGACGTGTTCAGTCAACCAGAATCCTGTAAGAGTGAGATAGAGATTGCCAAAGCCCGCAATTATACAGTTAATGTGTTATTTAGCTTGGCAATGAGCAGCTTCGGCCAAAAAATAAGCCATTATTATTCACCTACGTTTGTGGAATTTACTTGAATAGCACATAATTGCAGTCTGTCAGGACCATTCTGTGCAGCGGTTGCCAACCGGAGGTCCGCAGGAAAATTTTAGTGGCCTCCACTTCAATCCATATTATTTAAATTTTTGTGCGGTAGCATGGCTATTGAACTCAAAGGACTTTTATTACATAGTGAAGTGCGATGGCTATCCAGAGGAAAAGCACTATCATGACTTTTTGAACTTCGAAATGAGTTGTTGGTCTTCTTGAAGGCACAAAATAATTTAGGAAAACATTTTGTTGAAGTTTTACAAAACCCTTCATGGTTGATTAAGCTTGCATATCTTTTTAAGGTGAAAATATTATAAATTTTAAAACAATTCATATAATTGGACCTTTTGATAAAAAAAAATACAATATTGGATTTCATTAGTTCAATCTAACGATCATAATTGGTTTCCTGCTACACATGAATGTTTGAATGAATTAAAATATTAAAGTAGTTGAAGAAGTTTCCAAATTTTATTAGTACATCTATATAACTTGAAATAAACTCTTTCCCAATATTATCCGAAAACTAGTAAGGACTATTCCTGGGTTCAGAATTCTTTTTCTCTGACAGCTAAACCTGTAGGTTTAGGTGCAAGTGACTTAGAAAATCTAATTGATTTAATCAGTGAAAGATCAGTCTGATGTGATTACTGGGATAGTTAAAATAGTACCCCAATATTGATTTACTTCCGTTTCCTACAACCTAGTTATGCGAAGCTGGATTTTCTTATTATGCTGCAATGAACATGTTCGAAGCAACACCAGATATTTACAATTTATAAATATTGAGCCGGATACCAATAGGATATGCAATTCAAGGACCCAAAATCATAAACGTCACTAAGTACTTTATTTATTTATAGATTTAAATTATATTACAGGGCTGTATTTAAAAATAATTACTAAATTAAATCTTGTTTTACTTTTTTCGACTGGGAATCACTCATCCTAAAAAATAAGCCAAGGGTTTCGTTAGAATGTACGATTTTATCAAGTTGTCCATTGAAGAAAAAGTTTGGGAATCCCTGCTCTAGGAAAATGCCATCCTATAAATTTTGCGTCCATCCGCTGCCAGCGTGATTGGTCTTCTGTGCTGATTGGCTCCCGGCCTAAGGTGATATCGCCCCACCTTCTCTGCGGTCTCATAACATCGTGTCGTGTCGTCCGGTAGTGTTATTATTGGACTCGGATTTTGTTTATCCGAGATTAAAAGTTACATTGATGGAATTCGCGTAAATCTTCTAACGTGGCGCATTACTAATCACGATTTATAAATCTCTATCCTTCAATAAAACTTATTTACATTAAAAAATCAGGGTTAAGAAATGCTTTTGAGTCAAATTGAGCGAGAAATGGCTTACTGAATCTTAGAACACTGTAGGATGCTTCACTCCATGATATGGAACATAAATAAATCAACCCCTTTTTTCTCTAGAAACCTGTTTGTAAGAAATAAGTTATATTGTATTTTTCATTAATTGTCGCTGTTTCATTTTTTAACTGAATACAGATTACTTTAATTCCTAATCCTGTATTTTCTTTCTGAGATAAGCGCTTATTTAATGAAGAAAGTACGTTGTAGGCTGACGCGAACGCACCCTGTCCTGGCGAAATTGGTCCAGTAGATGATGGCAGCCTCTGCGAGAGACACCTCCGTCCTGGTGTAATTGCGGGGGAAGTGCGCCAGCCCGCCCACCAGGGGCGCTCCGAAGACGTACGGCAGCTCCTCCCCGTGGATGCAGCCCTGGCGCTGAAACAATCAAACTCTCTCCCAGTATGTCTTACTAAGTTTGCCACAAGACGTAGACGTTCACATGCAACGTGCGGTAACTCCCGTACAACACCAACAACACTCAGCAGTTGGCTTAACCTCGCTTAAAACACATCCCAGATACGCTCAACTCGTAGCATCATTAAACAATAACTCTGAAACAGCAGAACTGGCAACTAATTACGTATTTTGAATATTAAATAAGAAAACCAAACAAAATAATTTAATGCTCAAGTTGGTAAGAAGAAAAGAAAACTTTTTTCGCAAAGAATTTAGTGAGCATAAATATAAAGATATACCCTATTCCTTTCTGCTATTTTTATTACACTATATAATGTTTAATTTACAATGGTATCTTTTGGCGTAGAGGACATATAGGACTCTCAGGAAAGTTAATAAATCGTTCCATTGCTTTACAAATAAATAAAATAATTAATATTTGTTAAAAAAAACTTCCATAGAATACTCCACTTCAGAATTTCATTACAAGTTGAACTTCTGTGTTAGCATTATGTAACGCTAAAATTATCTAGTACCTCCTAATTAATTTCTGGTCCTTCAATTGAGCCCCAGTCATGCGGATATTTTCGTGTATTCTACATTAGATTTTTATGTATTCTGCTGTAAACAGAAAGCAAAGCCTTTAGAATAATTTCGAAAGTACACATCAATAGTAAATGAAGTAATTATTGTGTCATTCATAGTTTCCCCTAACTTCATCAAACTCCATGGTACATCTCTGTGCAGTTATTAAATAATTAGGGAGTACAGTTTCAAAATCTAATTTTCTTGATAATATCATTCGAATGGTTTAAAGGGGAGATACGGAAGGGAGAGCAAGATAGCCCAGGGCTAATCAGAGACTCCACACCTTAGCTTTATGCTGGAAAAATTTAGATAACCTGCACTTGCGAAAGGTGACATATTTCCACAAACGTTTCACTGAGAGGGCTTACTAAAATGCCTCTAATTGGTGATTGATTTATTAAACTCGAATTGGTAAAGAGATCTTTCACTATGAGCTCTAGTTATAAAAAATGAAACAAGATAATTGAGGATTGTCAGAAATTAAAGAACAGTACATTTCAAATGGAGGCTAGTTGACCTTAAAGTTCTTCCTTATGTCTCTGAATAAATTTTAATGGAAGCTGCGCTGCAGCAAGAGCTTTTTGTGACAACGGTTCCTTTGCTATCACTTGCAGAAATGCAGAAACCCCATTTTAAGTGCGGTTGTCTCATAAGTTTTCGGGCGGAATTGGGCGACTTACGACAGCATCATTGTTGGATGTTCGGATCCATCATTTAATAATAATACACGTTTTGTCCTTATATGATTTCTCCGATTTCTTATGTAACAAATTTTCTGCTTTATATATTTAAATAAACCGGTCGTCTTACTAGCTTCAATTTTCTTAATTTAATGTCTTACATTTAACATTTCACGCATACGTAAAATGATAGAAATCCTTATAAATTTTCATTGTTGCGATAAAGAAAGTTAAAACTGAATATGGGAAAGGAATCATACAGCTAGGAGAAGAAATAAAAACTATGATTTACAGATGATATTGTAGTATTAGGGAAGTCGAAAGAAGACTTTCAAGCATAATAAATGGCATGAACGTGGTTTTGGAGAAAGAGTTCAATATGAGGATTAATAGAGGGAAAACCAATGTAATGGAGTGTAGTATGGGAAACAGTGGAATAACAAAGGGTTTTAGATTGGGAAGGGATATTTTGACGGAAGTTAAGGAATTCTACTACTTGGAAAGCGTAATAACTAGACATAAAGAATAGGATAGCACAGGCAAGGAATATACTTACGGGTAATATAAGTGTTAATATTGGGAAATTGTTGATAAAAATGTTTGTATGGAGCGTGGCGTTATGTTGGTGGTAACGTAGATGATGGGAGTTGCAGAAAGAAAAATAATAGAAGCCTTTGAAAAGTGGTGCTATAGGAGAATGCTGAAAATCAGGTGGGTGAACATAATCACTATCGAGGAAGTTCTAAACAGAATAGAGGAAGAGTGACCCATGTGGAGGACGTTGACCAAGAGAAGAGTTTTAAGACACGAGGGTCTTGTAAAATTAGCATTAGAGTGAAGTGTGTGGGGGTAAGAACAGAAGAGGGACCCCAGGATCCATCCTGAAGCAGTAGACGGGTTGTGGGATGTGGTAGTCATGCAGAAATGGAAAGACAGGTTAGCATGGAGGATTGCATGAGACCAGTCTTAGGACTGAATACCGCAACAACAACACGATAATATCACAAACAGTGATGTTTATACTATAAAAACAGTGGAAAGTAATGCGTATTTGGGTTTCTTACCTGAGGATAGTCCCCGTTCTTAGTCTGGTAGTCAAAGACGTAGAGGTAGGAGTTGCGTCTCGCGGCAGAGTGCAGGTCTGCGGTGTGGACCACGGGAGCTACAACCTGCGCGTCGCTCAGAGCTTCCAGCGTCTCATCCCTGATGTTGATGGGATGCTGAACCGGTCTCTCCCAGTCCGTGTACTCGTTCACGATGGTCGCCAGTATCTCTGATAAGTGATATCTGTACGTGTTCCTCACGAATGTCCTGAGGATTTTAGAGCGTCTGTCGGCTTCGATGCCATATTGCACATCCTCCGCGGAGAAGGCGAAATAAGCCTCCGCCTTGACAACTCCTAACAGAAGGTCGTAGCGTGAGAGCTTCGACACCACCGACTTATGCAGCAGGACGCTGTTGAGGAATGTGCTGGGACCGGAACCGATGCCGTCACCTGACCCGGAAGAACCACCACCGGAGGAGGAAGAAGAGGAGGATGAGGACGAAGAATCGCTGGGAAGCGGTGGATCACCGTTGTCGATGACGACGCCGTCGACGCTGGGACCGAAAGCCACGGAGAACTCCGGAGCCTCGATCGGCGTGGAAAGCAGCGCCTCCAGGGGTCGTTCCCTTAGGCACTTGAGGAGGAGCGCTTGAGGCAGCTCCGGTGAGCAGTTGGCGTGACGGGCTACTTGATGGGCGTAGCGTGAAGGATTCTCCACCAGCGCCCACGGACTAAGCGCAGAGCCGCTCATCAGGACGGCCCGGTGGAACAACATGCCTGACACACGCACAGGGAGAATTTAGCTAACAAAATATAATACAACATAGTTATCTCAATTTACATAAAATAAAAAGATGACCAATAAGTTAGCATATTACGTTTCGTGTTCTTTTTTAAAATTTCTCATGCGTATATATATATATATATATATATATATATATGTAAATTATAATGTAACCCATATTCTATGTTTTGTAATATTATGTTTGTTGTATATATATATATATATATATATATATATATATACATGAATAAAAAACATGGTTCAAAATTTACAAATTTAGCAATTCATCATATTTATTTCTTGGCTCCCTCAGCCGAAAAGATTATTGCCTGTTTCAGGATCACCCTCATGTAGCCTGTTATCCCCCCACCCCCCGAAATAAAGAATGACATGTCCAGATATAGGCGCTGCGGGATTTTTCTCGCAGGCGCTTCAACCCAGAGTGACTGCGGGACTGTCGGGGATGCCTCGCACTCTCTCTCGGTTGTTTTTTATCAAATTTCTCACATGCCGAGACACCTTCACCTATTTTAGGAGGTATATGTACTGGGGTCGAAGACGTTGGGCATATGGCAAGAGTTTTCCGTTGATCCCATTGGATCAGTCGGACAATTGCCTCCTGAAACTCGTGGAGACTTGGAGACAGGAATGCTGCGACCCCACAGCAAACTCGTCTCCCGTCATTCGGAAGGGCGTGAGAATAGTACCCATTGCCCGACCTACCTGATGCAGGTTTTCTAGGGTTTTCCCTGCATCTCTTTAGGTGAAACACCGGGTAGGCTCCTTAAACCATACCCCGGGGGCCCTATTTAACCCTTGGCTACATTGCTCTACCTTTCGCATCCCCCCTTTTCTATTCCCTTCCTATGCTATTAAAGAGGAGTTGCCTGTTTCAGGATCACCCTCATGTAGCCTGTTACCCAAAAAAAGAGGTGAAACATGTAGTGTCGCGGACCATCTCCAGCCCCTGACGGTTACGGCCGAAATTATGTAGTAACAATGAGTGCTTTCGGCGGTTAAATTTTAACAATGGAGAAGAATATTAAAAAGTTAATTATTATAAACAAATGAGTATCGTAAATTTAGTTCAAATTGCTCGTGTCACTTTTAACATTGAGTGTATGAGGGTTACTCCTGATATACAACATTTCACTCATAATTCTCGAGAAGTAATTATTTTCTTCGTTCAAAATTTCCACATTTAGCCAATCGAAATTGTGATAATATGTATGTGTTTGGACACAACTGTGTACTTTTGAATGTTTAATTCGATGTTGTTTATATGTTCTTTAAAGCGAGATTTTAAAGCTGTTTAGTTTGTCCGATATACATTGCATTACAATCTAAACAATGAATTTTGTAGATTACATTGTCTTTCCAGAAAGTGTTGTCTTTAATATTTTGAACGAAATTTAAATTATTTATATAATTGAAAACAACATTTACACCGTAATTATGAAACAAGTCAGTTAGTTTATATTGCATGTTAGGTACATGAGAAAAAATTATGAAATTAATTTTTTGTTATTAATCTTTTTACCAGATAATTATTGGCGCAATACCTGATTTTACTGAATCTAATTTTGAGATGTTTGTTGATGAAATTGATTGGGTATAAATTTAGTATCAGAATATTGGTAATTTTATTTTGATTTTCACTGTAGTATTTGTGATGTGAAACCTTGGCAGCCTATCTACCAGATTATAAACCATGGCTTTCTTTTGAGCAATGACCGTCTTTTTATTCATTTTAAAAGTTAATACATACCATAAGTTATGCTGTCTGACTGTTTTGAAATAATAAATGGTAAAAAGGCCTTTAAGCCAGAATAATTAATAACATCATTTCAATACGCGACGTTTCTTCCCTTACTTTGGGATATCATCAGGTGTTTTGACTATAAAAATACAAGAGAAGTGTTTAAGACGTTTCTTAGGGATCGTGAGATTCAATAACACACACACGTAGAGGTTATAAGCGTTTAATCAACGGCGAAGTGCTGTACAAAGCTCGTACTGCTTAAGACTGACTCCGATTTGGAATCCAGTCCTATTTATACATACATGGAATATTCTAGAAGCAGAACATTCTAGAAACAGAAAAAACTAAAGGCAAACAATGTAAATAAATTAAACAAATAAAAATGGTTGGGTCGGCTGGGACTCGAACTTGAGTCTTGAGCCGTGGCAATATGTATAATACACTTACTCATAAAATTAAATTAATTATTGAAGCAAGAAATTTAAGAAGAAGAATTAGGCGTCCATATCGCCGAGCGTGGAGGCCGAATTGACATTTAAGACAAATTAATATAAAACGTATTGTCAGAATTCAGAAAACAATCGAAAATTCAACAATACGAGAAACATAACAGAAGCTAATCGTAAATTTTGTTCAAATTGCCAGTATCTTTTTAAACATTGATAGCCGAATTGTTTAACATGTTGTAAAGTATCTTTGTCTAGAAAAATGATTGCATTCTACATCTAAAATTTTTACATTTTACCAATGAATCTAATGGTTATTGAAACAAATATTCTCTGACAAAACTGAAGTATTTTATATAGTTTTAATTTTTTTTTTCTCAGTAAAGCGCGGAATTAATGAGCGTTTCGTTGACTAACACAACAAAAGTTCCATTATAAACTATTAATTTGGTATACAAGAATGTGTTTATCGGTATTATTAATTTTGTTTAATATTTTTAACAAACTTAAATCATTGGAAGATTTGAAGATAACCCGAATGCCAAAATTTTTACACAAATCAATGATTTTGTACTCAATGTTTTTAAAAGATTAAAGAACTATGTATATAAATAAGTTGCTTAGTAGTTTGACAGGTAAAATATTAATTTAGTATTTAATCTTAGAAAATTTAACTTTTATATATTTGTGAATAAATTGTCATGGTTACGAATTCAAGTATCAATGTTAAAATTGATACTAGTAATTTGAACAAAATTTACGATTCCCCTTCTTCTTCTTTCACTTATTGTTGAACTTTGCACTATGACAATACGTTTTATATTTTTTGTTTCAATTGTCATTTCGGCCTGTACGTACGTGCGACATGCTTAAATTTTTGTTTCATTAAGTAATTTTCGTTTTATAATAGTTGTTCTTCATATTACATTATAAACATTACTTTTATATTTTTATCGTCCAAAAACCAGATGAGTTCCCAAACTAAGGGACGAAACCCTGATGTCAATAAATTGATTAATTCTTCTGACCATTTATTATATTACATTCTATCAACGAGTTTTTTGTATTTAATGACTAATTTTAATTTAGATGTACAACGATAAAACACCTTTGATTTTAAATCAGTCACAAAATTATATTAAAAACCCAAATTATATGTTTTTTTAATTAATATAAAAAAATTGAAAACCATCATTGAACATAATAGATATACGATATAAGGTATACGAGTGTGATACATAAAATATACAATACTTGTGTTTCGTGAACCGCGCGCCCGGACTTCCATTAACATTCGTCCTGAGTTCTATACACATATAAAACAAATGTACAATAAGGAGTGAAAATTAACCTGATGAATATTCCGCACTAACCATTTATAAATTCGTCAAAAAAACCTTAAAATATTTTGTCGTATTTTCTGTGACGCAGATGAAAGATTCCATAAACGTTTTTAAGTGTAATCAGTTTTGACTTAATTTCCAAACCAAATTTCATTGCGTATTCAATTTCGGTGCCAAACTGGAGATAGACTACTTGGTCACAGCAAATCATACAATATACAAATACGGGAGTTGAAAATTTGATGAATTCATAGTTTTGCAATATCAATGGTCTTATATATCGTGCAGATCCCCAGTTTACTATTCACATCCACACAAAGGTATCTGAGGACAGTTAATGGTGTATGTTAGGCACACACCAATCCAGGAAAATAGCGAACCTATCGCTATTTAGTCTCAAAAGTCGTATCATCATTTACAGCGACCGCTCTCACTCCCAGTCACAGCTACACACACTGAACTCCCTTGTTTTTTGTTCATTGTCATCGGCTTACACATTGTCGTCTTCTGACGCTTTGCCACCCCATCCCTAAAAAGAAACAAATAATTATAAGGGACATAAATTTTCTGTAATTGATAGACATACCGTCTGGAACGGCTCGAGATGTCATGAGCAAATGGACGCAAGCAGCTCCAGTACCATGCCCAACCAGAGTAACGTTGCTAGGATCTCCGCCGAAGACCGCAATGTTTTCCTGGATCCAATGTAGAGCCGCTATTTGGTCCAGTAGTCCGTAGTTTGCCGGAGAGCGGAGATACACGTCGGTGTTCACGTTCAGGAAACCTGGAGAGAAACGACATGCTCATATACTATACTCTGGCAACGAAGTCATATACTATCAGATAAAGCAAATTATAATCGATTAAGTTATAAACTTAGAATAAAACTAAAATAACTGCGTGACAAAAAATTTCTCAAATTACATAACATATCTTAGTAGATACAACAATAGTATTCGGAGACCAATTAATCTTCAAGAAAACCGGTAACAGCAATTCCAGCTGTACAAGTTGAGTTTCCATCTTCCGGACCATGGACAAAAACTAACAATGTCAAAACGGATCTATTTGCAAAATATTTGGAAAATGTATGTAGCCCAAATAACGATTTACCAAATACTAATATTACAGATTTATTAAGAGACAACACTTAGAATGAATCTGAGTCTACAATACAATCCCAAATAAATGCAGAAAAAAATATATTTACGAAACGACAAAAATCTCCAGGGGTAGACCAAATTACTGCAAAAATGCTGAAACAGCTCCCCAAGAAAGGGCTTCTAATACTAATACTAACAACAATAATACTTCAACACTGGCCACGAAATCTTAAATTATCTGAAATTATTTTAATACTTAAACTTGGGGAAGACTTCAGGAAATGTAACCTCGTATAGATCAATTAGCCTGTTATCAACAGTGGCAAAATTATTAGAACGGTTACTACTCACATCTCTTCAAGATATAATCAATTTGGCTTTAAACCTAAGCACTCTACTATTCAACATTGTCATCGAATAGCTGACGCTATACAAGAATCTCTTGATGACAAAAACACTGTTCAGCAGCATTCCTTGATGTGAATCTGCTATATAAAATAAAACAGTTACTAACAGAGTCTTTCTATAACCTACTAAAATCATACCTGAAGAATCGCCAATTCAGAACTAGAGTAAACGGTGAAACTTCCACCCTTCACCTAATTACAGCAGGCGCTCCACAAGGAAGTGTCCTAGGACCCATCTTGTATTTAATATATACTTACGATCTTCCCTCAACCACAGGGACATTTGCTGACAACAGGGTTATAGTGGCTACTAATGGAGGACCAGTAAGAGCAAGTGCACCTTTACAAGACCATCTTAATTGACTTCAGGAATGGACAGATAAATGAAAAGTCAAAATTAAGGAGACAAAATACTTACAGGTTACGTTCACTTTACGAAAACAACAATACCCACCGGTAACTATGAACAACAAACATCTCCCGGTATCAACGCATGTAAAATATCTCGGAATCCATCTAGACTTAAAATTAAACTCGAAAATGCATATACAAAAGAAAAGAACACAAATGGACTTGCGTCTTCGAGAACTATACTGACTACTCAGTAGGAGATCTAAACTCTCATTAGAGAACAAAATAATTATATACAAAGCTATTATTAAGCCTATATGGAGCTGAGGGGTTGTGCTACCAAGTCCAACACTGCCATATTACAGAGAGAACAATCAAAAATCCTCATGGTTGATGCCCCATGGTATGTTAGCAATCAGGACCTAGGCAGGATGTTATACAAGAGAGAGCCAATAAACACCACAAGAAACTGGGAAACCATAGCAACCCTCTTATACAACCACAGCTGCAAAACAGAAGCCACAGAAGATTAAAACGATGCTGGCCAATTGACCTCACAGTCGGGGTAACAGGGGTCTGATAACTGGAGAGAAACCCATCAGGACACTTCTAAGACATCAAAAATGGCTTATTCAATCTGTTATTCTGACTGATATTACAATAAATACATTAATAAAACATACTATACTCGAAACGTTTCAAAATATTCCGAATAATAATTAAACATCGTACATAAAAATGTAACAAAGGTAGTGGAATAATATTAAAATGATGAAATTTATTGAATAAAAATTATTTTGACTCAGAGAAAAAAATAAACAATAGGAATTTGTATTCATCCATATATACGTAAATAATGTGACTATGTTAGTGCCTACAGAATCGAGTACAATGGGATTTCCAAAATATTACTTATTTATCTGAGTTGAGGATTAGCAGAGATATATATTTCCCACCCTATGGGAGATTTGGGTCATTGTTATCATTAAGATAAAGACTAGAGTATTAAATATTTATTAATTCAGGGAGCCAATTTTTTTATTTAATTTTGGAGAAATTGGGCAGTTACATCATATTGAACATAACCAAGACATCGAGTATTTACTCTAAAGGAACGGCTCGTTATGTTCATTGAACAGTTCGTTTATTTATATTTTAGTAGTATTAAGATTGGTTACATATATAGGGCTGATGAATGAAACCCAGTCACAATACGTGGCTGATAATCATAAAAATTGTTCACCATTCTCATCCAACTCTACTCTTCTCCCCAAAACAACAAATCATCTGTACTGTCTCGTTTTTAAATATTATTGAGTGAATCGTTTGATTTCACTTTTCACTACATAATTGTCTCTGAAATATCCCAGGCTATTTCTTTGAGTATGCTTTTAAAATATTCTGTATATAAAAGTCATTCACGCTGAATGTAAATCTAGAGGTTTGAGATCTTGCTTCAATGAAAAGTGTAGATTTGTAAACAAATGTGAAAGAAGTTTCATAAAATGGTAGCATGCTCACTGAGATGAGGAACGACTTGAAACGCGATGAGACAAAATGTGAATAACGCTTTAGAAAAGTTTTCCAAGTAAACCTGAGATGAATGAGTCGCGAAACGAATTTAAGTACGTGTACAAGCAATTACAAACGTTGGATGTATAAACGTCAAATGAAGTAGTATGTTTAATTCAGACGTCCTGATGCTTGCAAGTGTCTTTGAGTACTTATAAGGATTTAAAATAACAGAAATATGGCACCTTATTGGAAGAGGGGACAAGAAAATTATTAAAATGAACACGCGGGGCATTAGTTCTTTGACTTGCAATACGTCAAACAGCTTCAAATTTTTACCTTTAACTCTGAAGCCCGACTCAATATTTAACACTCAGTAGCCTCAAAAGGGACAACCGAAAAGGCTGCTTGGAATAAATGACGAGTAGAATTAATACGAGTATATATACTAGAATTTAGCTAAGAGAAAATTATGTATACCAGCCAACATTACAATATTTCTTAGTATATTTGTAGTAAAATGGCACTGAATATCTATATCATTTCCCAATACATGTCATTGTGTGTGCATTAATTAAATCATCAGTATTTCTTACTGTGAGTCAGAGAAAAGATAATTACGTTTATAATCAACATTTTTAATTAAATATCTTCAATAAATTGTAATAATTTGATAATATTGTTTCATAACACAAAATGGAATTTATCTTAAATTATGGAAATATTATTTAACCACTTTATAAATTATTGATAACAGTTGTAAATATTTTTATAATAAATAACATTTTTAAATACATTTAGGTTTACCTTAATCAGAGCATATGTGTCCTGAAGCGACATTTTCAGTAAGTTCTTTAATATTTAATTAGTTCTGAAAGATTCTCTCCGGGCTGAACTTACCACTGGTGTTTTAATTACAGAAAACTTTATCTATTTAGTTGCCGAAAAGAAAACTTAATTATCACTAATTACTCCGCTATATCTGAATGGAATACTAATTTTTTCAAGCACTCATATATAAAATTTGCTGTTTTTGTTCCTCGTAAGTTTATATACAGATGTTTTCAATTGCGGGAAGGTCTATGTTGTCAAACTGCTGCGGCCATGTTGTTTTTGTGTTGCCCGTGTAATTTGTTGCTTATTATTCAGTCACTGATGCTCAATCACCATGGCAAGTTGTATGATAGAGGATCATGACCAAATCATAAAACTTTAATATCGAGACAAGTGTTCGTTTGTGCAAACGTTACGCGTCGGCAGACAGAGGTGGTGGCCCTTCTAAGTCGGCTCACCAACGATTGGTTGCCAAATTCAAGACGACCGGTTCGGTAAACAATCAGCCAACACCAGTGCGTCAAAACATCGCCGCGGTCCGTGAAAGTGTGTGCAGCCACCGTGCATAAGAACTCGGCCTTAAGCAGACACTCAACAAATTTTGCGTTCAAACTTAGCCCTACACCCATCAAGATCCTACTGACCCAGAGCTCAAAGCTAATAACCCAGAGACAACGTCGTCTGTGTGCTGACAGATCTTTCGAGCGTTCGTAAAAGGACTCCAATATTTGGCGAGGTGCATTTTTGGATGAATGGCTGTTACCAAGCACAATTGTCGTACATTAGACGACGAAAACCCACACGAATGTCACTAGGTGCAAATAATCCACAAAAAGTTACTGTTTGGTGCGGATATTTGACCAGCAGCGTCATTGGTCCATACTTTATTGAAACAGAAGTTGGTGACGCCATCACCGTTAACGGCAAGAACTACAGAACGATGATAACCGATTTATTTTGGCCAAAGTTGAACGATAGGGATGCAGACGGCATGTGGTTCCAACAGGATTCCACGATGGACATTCTGCTTGAACGATTTCCCAGATATCTATCCGGAGGTGACTTGATCTTGCGTTTTGACCTCACTAGACTTTCCTTGTGGTGTTTTCTGAAGTTGCAGGTCTATTCCAATAAGCCGCAATGGACCGATGCCCTCAAAGTCAACGTAACCCAGGCAATAGCTCAAATTCAACCGGATGTATGCGGCAGAGTCATTGGAAATTGGACCACTCGGATCCGTGACACTGTGAGAAGACGCAGGGGACATTTGAACGATGTCATATTCCATACAAACAACGAGATATACGGGCCTTTCAATACAATAAAAAAATTCGTTGATACCTCACACACAGCTTACTTTATTTCACTTCGACATCGACCCAACCTTATTGAAAAACCTTTACTTGCAGCCACTTGTAATCTCACAATGAGTTCTCTTGAGGAGTAAACAAGAAATGCAGGATCCGTAGCAGAACTATAAAATATAACTTACCCAGCACGCCTAGTCTATAGTTGATGGTGACTACGACTACACCCCCATAACTGGCCAGAACGCTGCCATCGTAGGGGTTCCCCGAACTCCATTCGTAGGAGTCTCCGTGGACGTACACCATGACTGGATATCGCGCTAGGCCTCCACTTTCTCGTGCTCCTACTGAAAACAAAAGAATTTTAGCATTGCATGCTACAAAAATTACGAAATTTAATTATATTATACCATACTATAATGTGTACTGGCTCAAAAAAGAGAACCAGTGCAAAGTCATAGAAATTAAAGAAAAAACCTTTGGCAAGAAAGATAGAATTCATCAAATAAAGGGAGAAGGGTGTACGAAATTCTACGCAGCATAAGAGAATTATTACAGCTTAGACACCTTAACTAACCCAATCTAGGGTCTCATACATTTTCTTACCCGTCACGCTCCATACGGACAATATCTGGGAAGAATAAATAGCACACCATACTGTCTATGTTCCTGTGGAGAGATAGGAACACCGGAATACGTCGTGCATGAATGCACCAATTATAAGATAGACAAGACAATAATAGAAACATTAAGAAAAGAAAGACTATGGGAAATAATAAAAAACCCAACGCTCACCGCGGCTCAAGACAAATCAGATATCCGCCATGGAACTGACAAAATACAGGACTCTAAAAACATAAACTCTTAAGTAAAGTACTTTAAAGAAAATATGAATAACAATAATAAATAATTCTGCATAAATAACTACATTATTAGACTCAATCTACTCATCATCGGACTGGGCTTACAAATCCTGGAACCGGATGAGTATAAAGACCAAAATATAGACAGAATAACATGAAATTAAATATAAATTATAGCAATAGTAATATAAATCAAATAATTAACTTAAACAAATAACATAACTCTGCTAATACAAATTTTGCAATACCCATATTATCATAAATAAAATTAGCACATGCTAACAGTGGCAATAATAATAATAAAGTCATAAATAATTAGAGTATTAAACTCCATATAATTTTGAACCTACAACTACTCGACCAACGCTTCATGCAGATCCGGAAACGTGGGTCGTAACCGGAAAACCTGAGTTGTTCCACAAACAAACTGTATAAAAGCTGAAAGGCAGGAAGTATGGAAGATATTTTAGGAAGGAAGATGAGGAGGCAAGGAAATTAAGATTTATTTCCTTCAGTCTCTCCACGAAAATAATATAATAAGAAATAAATAAAAAATCAGATTACTGTTGCACAATGTAAATATATTTCATTAAAATATCTTACATGATGAAACAAATTTTAAATATATACATATATTTTTTATTATTGTAATGATATATATGTGTGTGTGTAAAAAATTTAATTATCAACAAAAGAAAAACGACCTGTTATTGAATCTAGAAAACTGGTCAACCAAGTAAAAATATACTACAATGTGATTCAAGGAAATAGGGTTAAATTCCTTTCTTACCTAGGAACTTACTTTAGGAAGTCGAATTATTATTATATAAATTCAAAGCAAAATTACTCTTATCTTTTTTATATAATAATAATTATCGATAAACTTATGTTGAATTATTTGTGTGGTGCCTTCCTTTTTTGTTAATAGGATGTTAACCCTTATGTGTGATGCGAATGGTTCTTTGATTGTGTACGTGAATGAATGTGCAATAAAATTTCCTTTTTATAAAAAATAAAAGTCCTTCGCTTCACTATTTTTAATTCATCACCTATGACAAAATTTTAATATTAGTCATTCAAAAATTATTTTTTTAAGTTACAATGTTTTACAATATTCACTCATTTGAGGCCGAATGGATTAAATAAATAAATCTAAATCAATAATAAATCATACTAGAATAGAAGAAAGGCTTTAAATCAAGGTTCTGCTCAAGGCTGTAATAATGAATTTCCGGGTTCGGTTTTTCAACCCTGATTTTCCAATCATACATATGACTGATCCTATTTCCTAACGGAAGGTAAATCTAATCAAATTGTATGCTTAATCATAATAATATAAACAAGAGCATTGTTTTTTATAATAATATCCAAAATTCAACAAAAGGAAAACATTTAAAGCATCATTGTTTAAAAGAAATGTAAGGGCTTATTATTTTTGTTTATTTGTTAAATAATATGTTAAGTTATTTAATTTTCTTATTTTGTCGTTTATAAATCTACTAATTTATGTATTGATTATTTTTTTTATTTTCCTACTCGTGGTTTCCGCATTTATGGTCCTTATTACTAACATATTTCTTATTCATGTTCCACTGATGTATTTTCAAATATAAATTGTTGGAGGGGTGATTTAATTAATTATAAGGTGATTAAAAATATAGGAAATTTATTTACATAGGAGAATGAAACAGGGAGTACATTATTGAGGAAATATTTACAAGGAAATTGAGGGTTCGGTAAGCAATCTGATCACTTTAAAACAGGTTAAATACCGTGGGTGATCCCCCTAAACGACTTGGATTGCAGCCTCCTATTACTGGGGACCTCGAGGCGCCGCTCAACCTTCCAATTCTTTGCTAATTTTTACATTACAACTTAATAAAATAAATATCGCGCTACAATGTATTCAATGGTGAGTCTTATTTTGCCAGTAGAGAACTGATGGAAAAAAATAAATATAAATCTGGAAATAAACAATAATTATCTGCGCTTAGGTGAATATATGATTTTTTAAAAATATTTTTATCACTTGAAAATGATCTGCTTGACCATGCTGCTCCGTGACCATGAATTTCTTATTTAAGGTATGTATATATATATATATATATATATATATTTAACTTTTTACTCGTCAGGTTAATTTATTTAAAGTAATTCTTGTAAATTATATATATAACTTAGTTTACACGTCGGGTTAATTTATTTATAGCAATTATTGTAAATTCATTTGTCGTAATCTTATTTATTGGCAACCTTTTGTGTTATAAAGACATTTCTCTTTAGCGTTAAAATAATTGACTTTACCAATTCCCTTACAGTATTGTTTTATCGTAATCGTTTGTTGTTTAGAAGAATGAACTAATACTGGTCCTCTAAAAACATTATTTATTTAATAATTGATTAGGAAATGATTTTTTCTATATATTATTTTCGTGCTATAATAAAATATTTTGTGTGATAATGTTTCAGTTCAATGTAATAAATTTTTAATGGTTTTTTTATAGAGAATTTGATGGCTTGAACGAAAGTTTAATGTGATACCGGATGTGTTTTTGTTTGTGTATCATTTTTCGAAATATAGGCAATTGAATTGTTTATTCTTTTCTGTTTTTCTTTCGTAAATTTTATTTCCGGATAAATTGAATTAAGGGCATTATAAAAACATTACAATTTTTCTTTATTAATCATCATAAACATATGGTTTTTTAATAACGGCGAGTCCATGTTGAAATGTTAAAATGAAATAAAACATATAACAGGAATACCTGCACAACGTGGAACTGAAGGAAACGATCAGGTGGATACCAATAGCGAAGCAGGCTGTGCGACATCAGTCATCCCTGTGCGAACTTGCAAAGATATAAGAAATGAATGCATAAAAAAGGTGGAAGATAAATGGCACATCGACAGCAAAAACAATGGCACGTTTCACAAGGAAACCAACAATTATGACGACCTGGACCATCCTCCTGACCTCATCAGTGGTCGATTAAGATCCTTTCACACCAACCTCAGTCATTCTTAACTTTTTTTCAGATTTCCACGACCAGTATGCTCCTGGATCTGCAACACTCCACTAACCATGGAACATATATTCGACTGCAACCTCAACATCATCAGAACTAAAACTCTTGCTCCTTTCTCTAGATTAGACATATGCAGCAACGCGGAGGCAAAATCCAGCCTATTAGTATTCATAAAGGAAGCTCAACTGTGCAAAACTGAACATATAAAAAGCAGAGATATGTAAGTCGGGTCGTTAATAACACTTTCAATTGTTGAGGCGACCAAAAAATAATCTAACAAAGAAAAGTTGTGTTCGAGGTATTAAGTGAAATTCTTTTTTATTTGAAAATACATACTTGCGACCTTCAAGTAATTTCCTTAATACCTCACACGCAGAGGATATTTATTCCGTTTCAACATCGGCCGCCCTTATTGAAGAAACCTATAGATCATATACATTATTAGTTATTATCTTATGCATTAAATTCGAAGTTATAATCTCTTCTTTTATTGTATAGTTGAGTAAATTGTCTGACAAATTTATAAATAGACATACCCCCATCTTTAATGTCTTTTTTATAAAATTTGCTTTCATATGGCAAAAAACAAAATGCAGTAAGTACATAATTTAAATCGTGATACGTGATGGCAGCTGATTGTTGCCTGGGATCCAGCCTTATTCACACTCGCCAGACATCATCATCCGACTGGACACTGGCTCTATTCGGCCCTCATGAACCGTCCATCCCGACAAGCACGAGGAATGGGAAAGAACTGGGTGGAGTTCTTCCTGGTTTTACCCTCTCCATCCCCCTTGGCCCAAGGTCAATGTATTTAATTCAAGTCTCCTACAAGCTGAGACGACCCCTGAGCAGCTTCAGGAGTGTATGCATGGGGGTCAAAGACCTTCGACACACGGGAAGAGTTGTAGCCGATTTCCATTGGACCAGTCGGCCAAATAACCGAGGCGTGGATTCGAGTTTGCTGCGTTCCCACAACAATCCAGTATCCCGACTTCAGAAGGGCGTAGGTGTAGTACCAAATGGCCGACCTACCTGATGTAGGCTTTCTAGGATTTTCCCTGCATCACATTTAGTTTAAACACCGGGTAGGATCCTTACACAACAGCCCTACCATCCACACCCCCATTTCAATTCCCTTCCTATGCTACTAAAGGGGTGTTGTTTGCTTCAGGATCACCCTCCAACGTCAGACTATTCGTGGACGATTGCATAATTTATAGGAAAATAAATTGCGAGCCAGATGCAGTGCACCTACAAAAAGATTTAGATAAGGTTGTAATTTGGGCTAAAGTAAAGAAAATGAAAACTAACAGCAATAAAAGGAAATCAATCGTGATTATCAGCCGGAGGATTGAAATACAACTATCGTATGTCATAGATGGAGACAGAGTACATCAAGTTGTAAATATTTGGGAACTCAATTAGACAGCAACCTTCGGTGGGACACACAAGTAAATCAAGTCACGCGAAAAGCGTGGAACTCGCTACATTTTACACAAAACGTTAGTATGACCTCAAATGGAATATGAAGCCATCTCTTGGTTTACAGAAAATGTCAGATCGAGGCCCTAGAAAGAGAACAAAAGAAAGCAGCAAAATATTTTAGATGGGGACCTGAACACAGTTATGTAAAAGATATTGCCTTAGGGTGGAAAAGCTCAGAAAAAAGGAGACAAAGCTAGGCTGTTTGCATTACACAAAGCGTTCGTGGGGAAACAAAGCATGGGAGGACATTGATGTTAGGCTGAGGGATCCGAATTATTTGAATAGATCAGACCCCCCCCCCCCCGTATGAAATTAATACCAGGCTACAGAGAACAGATATTGGTAAATATTCTATCCTGAACAGGACCATTAATAACTGGAACAGACCGCAGCAGTGTTTGTGAAAAATTCTCAACTGATATCCAGCTTTCAACATAATGTAAATAAGCCACTGTAATGAACTTTATAGTTCCACATCCCCCGTTAGATATGTAATTCCCACCAGGCTATGCCTAATTGAAATTTGAAAATACACACATACATGTAAACTGTTAAAAAAGAAAGATTCCCGGGCACTTCGCTGTAAGATGACGACAGTGTATAACGTAGTCTTAAAGTCACGCTATTATTGCAGTTTGACCCAGGTGGAAGCCCGAAAATGTTTCCTTCTACATCATTTTATTAATTTTTACTTTTTATAGGTGTATTGTTGAAATCTGTTACATCTGTGATTAATTCGACTGTTAGGCGGTATTATAAATTACGCCGGAGACTAAGAATCTAGTTGTTTTACGAAATTTTCATTTCCAGTTACTTTTTTCTCACATGAAATTCCTACAAGTTTTATTTCTTCCATAATTATATTCACGAATTTATTAATTCTCAAAACTGTAATGAATATGTGAATAAGTGTCATTCAAGAGTGGAAATTAGCTTTTCTCTAATATTGACTTACAACTGTTCCGCCATCGAGATTAAGCGCCGGCATTGAACGTATGAGTAGAACACACATAAAAAAAGTACGAAGTTCAATCCACATCAGCACGCCGCTTCCCGAAACGAGGGAAACTCTCCATTCCCCCCTTCTCTTGACTTTTACGACACTCGTGCTCCGCTTTGCAGCTGCAATTTTAAATTATTCATGGTTCGCTTTGTGTCAGCCGCAAATTGCTCTCCTGCCAAATGTGTAGATTGTTCCTGCTGGATGCGCGTGCCATCTTCAACTATGAGATTAACAGCTTCTCCCCGCCACCGCCACCGCCCCCGCCCCCACCCACGCGTCCGCCCCACCCACTCCACCCCAACACACACAACTCTCTACGAATTCATAACTGAGATTTCAACAAATTGAAATTTCAAAGGGAATGTTAAGTGAATACGTGGCGGCAACAGAAGCAGGCAGCAGACAGTCGAAAGCTGCACAGTTACCAAACTCACTTATTTCCTAACTTTAGTAAGCTAATTTATTTATTGATGTGTAAAACAAGTTACTACGTTAGGTGGCGAAACTCCCTTCTGACGAGAATGAACGTAATTGGTCCGTGTTACAAATCACGAAGCTTAACTTCGTTTTCGGCTCCACGTCCGGCAGCCAACAGAAGCGGCATGTTAATTGTGAACACACTTCGTTCATAATTTTACCCAAATACCATGTTACACATTTAATAAATTGTATTACCCACGTTCCATTTCGGTGAATTGGCGAAGTCGAGAAAGGGAGCGTTTTGCACGCGTGTTACTCATCACAAATCATTTAACTCGGGTGCGCTTTTATAAATTGAAAATACTTTTCCACAAAAAAGAAGACGCTTGTTTACGTCATCGACTGAAGACGGATATAAAGATATTGTCCAAAATTTGCTTTAATAATTCTAAAATGTAATTATTCCTTGCATATTTAAAAGTTTTATGCCTGTTATTTATTAACTACCTTGTAAAATTTGATCTAAAATTATAGTAAAAAGTAATTAAAGATAGCTGCAGAAAACTGGCTGGTATCTGGAATTTTATTATTTTATGATTCTCTTTTAAATATAATACATAAAACCAATTATTTACCTGAAGAAACAGTACTCGGATTTCCACACTGGTAACACACTGATTAACACGCAACGTTTTGACGAGTTTAAGTTCTGTCATCTTCGTTCACTTCGCCTGGAAGATGACGACGGAGTTAAGTCATCGAAACATTACGTGTTAATTGCCGTGTTACCCGTGTGGAAACTCCGAGCACTGTTTCTTCAGCAACTGCACCGAGAAAGTCTTTGATCCTTTTTTTCCTGTCAATCACGGGCATTCTTTTAAGGGAGATCAATAAATAAGCCAGAAAACATGTATTGCAACTGAGTAAAAAGTTCTCGGGATTGCACCCGGGTTATAATCATTCGTAAAATACAACGTTTCGACAGCTAACTCCGTCGTCGTCTTCAGGTAACGATGGCGGAGCTAGCGGTCGAAACGTTGTATTTTACAAATGATATAAACCGGGTGAAATCCCGAGAAGTTTTTTCCATCCATCGGGAAAACTCATGTAACGAAACCTAAATAATTTTTTTAAATTTATTTTTTCTGGATAAATGTCAGTGGTCAAATAATACCTACGTTGTCGGCTTTTCAAATTAAATATCTGTGGCTGTTCTACAAGTACTAGTGGTACTACAGAGAAATTTTATTTTCGAATTATATTCTTAGTCAAAATGACAGTTAATTTAATAATAATATAAATCAAGACATTTAAAGAAGAAAAGCCTGTATAGTGCAATTTCGTGTAAATTAATGTCTGTTCGTTTGATGCGAATTTAAATAAATATTATAAGTCGTAATAAAGAAATTAATATTATTTGCTAGTTGTATTCAGTCACATATAAAATATTATATAAATGTCTAGTTGGGTAGTAATGTACATTTACATTAATTCGATGTAGTATTTGATTCGACAGTAATCTCTTTGTCAGCACGTGAGTAAAGCATCAGATAGATCGTCAATTTTATGAAAACTTATGTTTTCACGACTCCCGCCATCCAACAGTACAAATGATCGCTGAAAATAAAATGTTTTATTTAGGTGCTTAGAAAGAATGCCGCCGAATTAACATATGGGAATGAACCAGGTGGAGTTCTGGGAAGTCCGTCAAGCCTGGTTTTACACTTTCCGAAATTTCACTATATTACTAATAATAATATCAAAATGAAATTGTCAAAATCACGTATTATAACAACAATTAATAGGAAAAAATTAACTTTAACATTGAAAATTTTACATTTTCACGAAATATAATTTCAAAGACTCTTCATTTGTTGGCTGTCAAATTAATCGATAAATTAACATCATTTAACAGAACTCGGAAATTTAAAAAAAAATTGAAACAGGGCCACTTATCTACGTCCAACGATTACTAAAAAGCATCCAGGTGACTCCATTAATACAAAACTTTATATATAAAGATTGAAATTCAAATCGATATAATAAATAATTATTCCCGTCAGTTGTGCAATAGTCACGAACGCTTTCTATTTATCTGTTATAACAAGGCAATCAGTAGCTTTCGTCCGATTACTTTAACATATTTATCTGTCAAAATCAGCCAGCCGTTTACATATGGACGTGTGACAACAATTAATGATACAATTTTTTGTGAATATATTGTTTAGATTGAAAATATATTGCTCAGGTTTCAAATGTCTGTCACTTGCGACTAAAAACATGAATAAGAGTTTAAAACTAAATACGAATACAAATAAATAATTTCTGGGTAGATTATCTCTCTTGTGTGGGTCTATTTTTCTCGTTTTACACCATAAAACAGTAAGATGAATATGAAATACTTTTATATTGTTATTTACAGCTATTTGAAGGTGCATTACAATACATTACGTTTTTGAGACAAAAATGGTCACCTTTTAAAATCCCTTTCTATAGAATCGTGTGAACGTAATTTCTATGGAGTGAAAGAAACTGTCTTTGAGACTAAATTTTATAGCCATACACTTCATTACCTTGGTTTTCCCTCTTTTAATCCTCACGTTGTACTCTTCCTCCAGGATTACGTTCATTCCATTTATTGTGGTTTCTAAGTTTCCTTCTGACTCCCCTAATGCTACAAAACCATCGGCAAACCATAGGGTTTTTATTTTTTTTCAATGCAGTATGATTATTTTTAAACATTCCGTTTTAATTATATGTATGTTAAAGAGCATGGACGACAAACTGCATCCTTTTTATTACTCCTTTATTGATTTTTGGTTTATTTTCTTGATCTTCAATTCTCAGTTCAATTGACTGACTTCTGTAGACGATAGTATAAGCATTCTTTCTCGGTATTTTATTCCTGTCCTCTTTAAAATCCTTCACATTAACACACGCTTGTTCTAAATCTACAAATGCCATGAACGTAGACCACTTTTCTCTTAACCTGTCTGTTAAAATGAGAAGCAAAACCAGTATCGCTTCTCTTGTCCCCACATTCTTCCTAAAACCAAACTGATCTTCTCTTAACTCGCATTCTACTTATAGTTCTATCCTCACATACTATTTTCGTTAATATTTTGCATGCCTGAGATACTAAATTAATTGTCCTGTGCTGTTCTCTTCTATCAGCCCCTAACTCTAATAAAAATTATAAAATAAGGGTTTTAAAAATAAAACAAAAGTTCTAAATCCTGTTGAAATTTTCTTTGATTTAAGAAACTTAATGCCATTCATTACTTGGGTACTATTAATTGTGGTAAACAGCTAGAATGTCTGTTTCGCGCGCAACATGTCACCCATTATTGCCAATATCGATAAAATATATAATTTTCTACATAAGATCAAGATGTAACTAAATAAACTTTAAGTAACTTGATACAGTAATAATGAAACGTTGAAAGTCTTGTAAGAAGATATTATAGCCAAACCCTTTACTATCAAAACTAACGCTAACGTTAAGAATTGTGCACGCTTTTTTTAAATTTCCTAACGGAGAACGGATAATTGGCTAATATTAACCTGACGTTCTAGAGATGATTCAAATATTGGCTTCAATACAGATCGTAAGAAGATTTGGTGACATATAGGACCGACATTTTGACCAGGAAAGGAAATTCTTTCGTCTTCAGGGTGCGAAGTGCGCAGAGCTCAATCAGAAAAGTCCGAACGAGTATGGATCAATCCAATCCCGCAGAGTGGGATTTTGCTTCCTGCAAATGTTGGTTCACTTCAAATCTTTGACGTTTTTGTATTTATGGCTTCACCTTCTATCAACTTTATTTCCTCCTTACTATTCAATAATACTCTTTTCCTATTCGCGCCAAGTTACCAACAAAAACGGAAAATATGATTGATATTCAACTGTTATCACTGTATTTAGAAAGTGTTTCCAAATAAACAAAATAAAACAATATGAAAACGTTTCACAAATGTTTATTAATTATTATACATCACAAATACAAACCTTCCACTAAGTTATTACATGAAAATTTTTATTAATAATCATGTCAAAATTAACTTGATGAAATGTCATATTCTAACAACAATTAATAGGTAAAACATTAATTATATTACAATCACACAATATAAATCAATTGGCTTGTGTAGTAAATACGGTGGTGGTGTACTTTTAAATAGATAAGTAATTTATAATTTTAAAAAATATCAAAGACAAAAAAAAATACAGGTGAACTATAAAATCATTTGTTCGACAGTAATGCGATTTATATGGGTCAAACCAAACGAGCCCTAATAAACGCGGATAAATGTGATTTTATATGTGTTTTTTGAGGTATGCAGTTTTTTCCAAACACCTTAATCTAAAAAAAGCTTATAATTTCTACTGAAATAATTAAATTATTGGATGAGGAAATCGATTATATCTCAAGACTGATTAATGAAATTCTAGATATTAGGCGTAATCTAAATGCATTTAATGTTGAAAATGTTACAAATGATTGAGAAAAAAAGCGACACCACCCAGTTACAGTGGTTATTATTTTGTTTTAATTAATTATTTATAAGATTTTCATCGTTGAAATTTAATGGTCTACATTACCATAACATTGTGGTAACAACCAGTGGGCACAGTCTCCCATCTTATTTATGTATTTATGGAAATTTAGCCTGTAATAATTTTATAGTTTAATTCAAATTATCAACATTGTATATTTTAAATAAATGTTGATTATTTTAATTTATCTATAGTTTTGAAAAAATTTAACTGTATTTAACTTCTGTTGAAAATTGATTACTGTATGTACCTGAGGAAGTCCATAAATCTACATGAAACGCCTCAGAGAACTTAAATAAATGTAAATATATATACATAATGGCTATTTTACCTGTTTGTAAATTTATTATTGTCAGATAATTGATTTATTAAAACGTGTTTCATCATGCCGAGACCTCGACAGCTCAAAATGTCACTGCGAAAAAAAGTTCCTAATATATTAGTTTAGCGCCCAGTTTATCACTCGTTTTTTGTATCAATTGGAGACAATAGCGACCTTTCAATTAAAGCCTCAATCTCACCTCGAAATTAACGGAGCTGTGTCTGGAAAACGGACTATATTTCAACACTTTTGTTTAATTATTTCCATTCACTACTCACATAATAATAATTTACAACATAGGATTCTGAACTGTGGTGATGTAACAGTTTGTAGTATGACTGCAAAAGAAACATATCTTTGCCTGAGACGGAGGAAGACAAGATTATCACCTTTGACGGTTTGCTAACCTCAATATTTTTCGTGCTTTTACGCATATTTAAGCGGCAGAGATTGATGGAAATACTTTTTCGGGAAGCTTATAACAGTGAATATTAATCAGAAATCATGTCGGCTATTTGAGCGGTTTGCTACTGCGGGCTCACAGTGATGAATGACGTACTATTTACAAATAACGTACTTTAACAATAGGACCTTTCAATTTTTTACTCGGTATGGCTTGCAGATAAAAATCTGAAGTTCTACATTTAATAGTTTTTTATAGTATCAAACTACAGTATAAATTTCAACTTTGTGATTTAACTTCAAAGTTGGCATAAGATTTTTTTAAATATAGCAAGATATGCTTGATTTCCCCTTTTACGAAGCATTAATATAATACTTTAATTATTTAGACATGCTAAAGTAAGAAAACTATTTTTATAGAAACATAATATATTATATAACTATTTGTGATAAATATTATTGCATTATTATGTAAAGTTTACTTCGAAAAGCATATTGAAGTACAGAAATAATACAAATAAATTAAAATAATCATATAAAATGCCATTCTTTCCCTGAACTAGAGTAACATTACATTAACAATTAATTGATACAAAACTGTAAAATGTGTTTTAATCAATAATTATTTTTAATGTTGATTTAACAGGCACGATATTAAATTTCGTCTTTAAAAATACGTCTGGTCATCGTGGTGAATTCCAAGCGAGTATGTTTCTACAATATATTTTTATTGGCTCCTAAACTTGCATTCTATTGTAATGAACTACTTGACTCTAAGGGATTGTAAAAATATAATATGTACTTCTTTGTTTTGATCATATACGTTGTTCATTACTGGCCTCCATGAATGCATGTAACTGTGTCTTTTTTTTAAGTGTCAATAATACAACTCCTGCAACTTGGTGAAATTCACATTCTGCTGACGGTGATGTATTCTGATATTTTAACACAGTTTCTGATTGCATTATAAAACAATGAAATGATCTAGTTCTTTTAATTTTGTGAATCACCCAGATATTAAACGTCCCGCACCCGCACCAATTATCCTCCGCTGTGTCCTGTTCCGCACAAGTGTGACGCAGACTTATAAACGTTTGATTTGTATAGTGTGTCGATTATGTTAGCTCATTAGAGCTTGTTTAATATATTTGTAAAAAATTTGTACAACTTTATTCATTTGGTAGAATAGTAGTTAATTTGGTTGCAGGTGAAACCACGTATTAACCCGGAGAAGAAGATTAGAAATTTTATTTCGGGCACGAGACGTATTATGACGAATCATTTGAGCCGGACATAAGATTACAATAAGTAAGCTAGTAATATAGTTGCGAGATTTTAAAATTATTACAAGTTCCTGTCTCCATACTGCTGATACCTGGAAATGCTGAATAGGAAATGATGAAGCAGAACGTGCCTCTGCAGCTGTTTGGATTCGTGCTGGAAACATTTCTGTCATTCTCTCACCGGTAGGAAATTTGGATGAATGCATTCGCTATTTCGCTAGCCATCTGGAGCAAACGTCCCTCATTTTCGCGAAACGGTTTCCTCCCTTCTGCACGTGCGATTAGCTCCAGCCAGGTAGAGGTATTTTGCTCAAGGACGTAACGAGACACTTATTCGCCCTCCTCCTCACCAACTCAGGCACTTAGGAGAGCTACAAAAAAGCCCTATGCACTAAGTGGCACTGTAAACTGCAGCCAGAGGGTGACCCTGGAGCTGTAATTACCCCACAAGAGTCCGCGTTCCTTGCTACCCGCGATATTACGTTACCAACAACGGTAAGGAAGCAGAAAGGTCTCTTCAATTCTATGAAAAAATGTGCTGCTTAACGACCAGGCTTAGCATTAAGATAATTGAATTGGTACGGAACGGAAATCTCTGTGAGACGAAATGTACTTTGTTGGATTTCCAACGGAACAAAGGAAACTTTTGTTTTGTTCAACGCGGTAAATTAATAACGAATCAAACGAAAACTCACTCATTAAAGTATAGAAATCAAAACTATCCCACAAATATTCCAAAAAGTCGCAGAACTTACGCTTCAGAGGATAATTCGTACTTAACTAGATTTTAAACATAATAACAGATAAAAACCAGGAAAAGACAAAAAAAGTCACTACAATCCGTTTCATTAAAAAAAATATTAATATTAAATACATAATACTTTGGACTTTCTGAAAAACATGACCCGTTATTCATCAACAGTAATGAAATGAAACTGGTGTTTACAACTATTTTGTTACATGTTTGTGAGCGGTTTCTAAAATATCGGCAACAGAAAAAATAGTTAGATTCAGTAGTCGACAAATAGACAAACAATTTGATGTGCGTACAAGTAGATTATAACTGTCTGCCAATTCGCAAAAAAGAAATCGTTAGCTGTAATATCTTTTCAGAGAGATTTGTCGCAGACTCACTCATATTTAAGGATCGTTTATATGCTTTGAATTAAACCAGAAATGATTATGAAATGAAATGTACATCCAAAATGTATGACCTCCGTGATTAATTCACCAGAAATATTCGAGATTTCAATCGCTGTAAGGCAATCAAGTAAACCAATAAACACTCAATACATATTGGATGTCCAATATTTTAATTCATTTGACATTTATAAAGCTAACAAAATTTTGGGACTTCTTCAGACAAAAAGTATTCAAATCATTTCTGGTGTTAAAGTTTTTGAATGCATACAAAGAAATGTATGTAAAAATTTTTCCGCAATTGATTGTGTCATTGTATGCAGTTCGGGACGCAAAATGTTCAATTTTGGACCTCCATTCTGTAATTTAAAAATATATATATTGTAACATGCCAGTTAACGCCTCGGCCCGATGATGGATAAATCGACCGTACAAACGGCCAGACTACATTTACATAGGAGCCGGCGTAAATAGTGTAGCCACGAGGCGTACACGTGATTTCTGGACGTGGTTTCAAGTACATGCGAGAGCTAAGCAGGAGAATATGATTGGCTTATAGGGGATCACGTGCCTATTTCTATAATATGGTGTCAGTCAAGCGGTTGAGTATAGAGTAGCGACGGTAGGAGACGGAGAAGAAAGGTCGCGTTTAGGGGAGTGCTAAGTTTCGCTACCACGTGACCCTTACGCGGCTAACAATCAAGCCACAGAAGCTAAGTGGTGTTAGGCCGGAGTAAAGACGAAAGGGGTAGCAGGCGATCGATGTTTAAATCGTCGACGAATACTGTGTAGGAGTGTCCGGCGATTGGCCGAAGAGTGATTATAAGAACTTTAGGTTTGTAATGATCACACCCTGGTTTAGATAACCCATTCTCATGTCTCTGATTGAATAAATTGTGTATTGATTGTTTAAATATTTTGGTGTTTTAACTTTGACAAAATACCCCACACACTATGATATAAAATTTCATATTTCGAGAGTCGAAATGTCGATAACGAGCAGCCGTATGTTGAAATACGACGGAAAGCGAGGTCAATCGTTACATTATATATGTTGTAACATGTAAAGTTACAGCCCCAGCCAATTTTAGATATGCGAGTCATAACAAACGCCAGACGTAATTGTTGTGCTCGTGACGTGAATGGCTGACGCGAGTAGCTCGGTAAAGCTAAGCTGTGCATTCAGTTTCCGCGTGATATGGAGCTGCAAATGGCCGAGGATGCCTGGGAATTGGTGGACGAGGTCACGTGACTGTGTTTCCGCAGGTTGGCGGTTGTATAGGAGTCGGCGGCTCGAGGCGCGGGAGCTCAGATGTGTGGTGGCCCTTGAATTTCTTCATGGCCATGTGTACGAAGTTTAGTGTGGGCTTAGGCGGATAAAGGCTAGCAAAGAGACTGCGAATAGTGGTGCTAGACCTAGAAAAGAATGGCGATTAGTAGCGAGTAATAGTTGCTGGTGTAATTGAGATAAAGGACGAGTAAAGAAAGGTTAAGTGACCGACCACGCCCTACTTTGGATTACCTAATTCATACTCTGATTTATATTAGATTCTTGCGTTCAACTTTTGGTATTTTTCTGTGTGAAACTACCTGGCGATCTATAATATTCCTTGTCCGAGGAGTAAATCCCATAACGACGTTAAGCTTAGCGGCCTGAGAAACGAGTATCTGTTACAATATATATGGACGAAACGATGTAACGTGTCTAATGTGTTGAATAATATGAAATATTCTGACTTGAGGTTGCTTTGATGTTTAATTCATATTAGGCGACTTCAATTATTTATTATAGACGGAACACTAGGGTAACCATGGAAACACTCAGTTTTAGCTTTGTCAAAGAAACCACGTTGTAGGAAGTACACTTCAAAGCTATTATCCAAAATAATAATTACGTTAGATTAATTTTAAATGAGGCCAAAAACAGCCAAATATTAATTTAATTAAACCAACAATAATTTAATAAAATTACTGAACAGGACGGAAATGTCTAGTTGTATTAAATTATTGTTGGCATTATTGTGTTAATTTTTGTCTGTTTTGGGCCTCATTAAAACATTTAGCTCACCTTTAAAAACCTTGAAAATCCTCACACACAGAGAAAGAGAGAGAGTACCAGTCATTTACAAAAGGTGAGCCCCGCAGGAAATCTGTGTAGAAATACTTTCCAGAGAAAATTTTCACTCTCTCATGGTTTAGCCTTTTACTTTTGGTTAACTTGCTACATGAGGCTGATCCTAAAACACGCAACTCCCTTTTAATAGCATAGGAAGGGAATTGAAAAGGAGGATGTGGAAAGTAGAACAAGGTAACCAATGCATAACTTGCGGGCTATACTTTAAAGATCCTAAAAGAGGTGCAGTGAAAACCCAAAAAAAACTGTACCTTGTAGGTCGTGGTATTGAGTACCTTCCCTTCTGCGTGTTTCCACCAGTTTTTGGAGGCAGCTGGTGGACTGATACAATGGGATCAGCTGAGAAACCTTATCGTATGCCCAAAGTCATCGACCCCAGTACAAACACATCCTAAAATAGGTGAAAGTGCTTTGGCATGTGAGAACTTTTAAAAAATAGAGAGAGTACGGGCATTCTCAACACACTCAGGTGAAAGCCGGAGTCAATCTTGGGAGAAACGTCTGCGAGTAAAAGCTCACGATCAAATACGCCGGCTTCAGTGTTGCAGAAACACAATGCAAGTTATAAAGTGCTCTATGGTTTCCGTTGGACGTTCGTAACATATTCATCAAGAGTTTACTGTCGAGTGAAAAATTTTAGCAAACTAATGTAAATGAATTTTCGAGTATAGGCAGACAACCATACAGTAATTATAGAATTAGGTGATCACAATTCGTAGAGATGAATGAACGTAAATAATACCGACAAAGGTGTGGAAGGTTATCTTAGAATGGAAATTAGTGGACAATAATAATTATGGTCGGCAAAAAGCAGCGGGACTAACGGCTCCGATCAGAGGACTGATCAATTTTATTGGACAGGATCTGTCCCCGCCACCTACAGAATATGAAATAAGGAAGTGGGAACGAACTATTAAATAAGCCGAAAAAGTGGATTGTAGGACCTTTAGGACGTGAAGATAAAGAGAGGATTTGAACAACATTATGATCTGGACTTTAAGAGTAGAGATAATACTGAGCATTAATTTTTGAACATTTGGAGCGAACAGTTAGAAATTGAAGAGCGTCCTGGCCATGGACATTCGAACAATGGGACAAAGGCGTGATCCCGTCCGGAGCACTCATGTACTAGCAACGAGGAAGCGACAGACCTGACTCTAACGGGAATCTGCTTTGCCCATTTCATTGTATTGCCAATTCGGAGTAAGATTTGTGTTTGTGTTATGCTCCATGAGAAGGCACATTTTTAAAACCCTTAATGTAGAACTCGTGTATCTAGTCAGTAAGAAATTTAATTAGTGTAAATATTGTAAATATATAGTGTTAGTCCTTAAAAAAGCCGGCTAAACAATTTAAGGTTCATACAATTAGTGGACTGTAATGAGTGTATATGGTAATCGCCATTTTATTTAGTCACTGGGTTCAGAGTTCAGTGCAAGTAAACACCAAGGTGCCTTAGAGGCGAGACTGGTGTACCAACCGTGACAGATCGACCATTTGACGACTTAAAAATCCGGTACATGAGTCCAGTTCTTGGACTCCGGGAATTTTGAAAGGTGCGTCCCTTTTCAGAAATTAAGGAGGGAAACCGCGGGCCAAGTTGGATTTTAATTGGAGGCTGATGGTCAAGTGATCCGCCATGCATTTCACGGTGGGGTGAATGAAGGAGATGGCCTGCGAGGATTGATGAGACAAAATTTGGCAGTTGGGCATGGAAATTTGAAGAAGGAAATTGGTTGGGACAGTCGGACATGAAAATATGAAGGAGGAAAAGCTGGGCAATCGTGGAATATAAATTGATGCAGTTGGGAATGACACTTGGGAGTAGGAAGGTGGAGAAGAGATGAAAAGAAGGTAGATTGCCCTAAATTCCTCAAAAGTAGACCAGGTACCGATGGCAGAATTCACCACTGGAAGGAGTCACCTGACGAACGCGTAAGTAGCATGAATTACGAAAGTGGAGGAGGAAGACGCCTTTTCACAAAGGAAAAACAGGTGCGTGTCTGTGCCAATGTCTGAAGTGTGTCATGACTGTCCTTCTGCAAAAATCCCCTAAGTTTTGTAATTGTTGTTTTCTTTCGGTTTTCTGTTAATAAATTTAATTTGTTTTTATTTCATTTAACTAAATAATTTATTTTGATTTCAGTTAAATTCGAATCCCATCAGATCATTATAGTGCTTTGTCATAAATAAATGTTAAATTTAATATTATTCACATGTTATAATAATTTTTATTTTCAAATAATATCCCACCTATATTTATTTCGGTAGAATAAATATTTAGTTTTTCTGTATTCATTAAATAGCAAATAAATTACAGATCATCTCATTTTAAATTAAGCTTTGATATGATAAAAACCACAGTTCACTATAAAACGAAACTTTTAGTCATTAAAAATATGTTATATAATTCTTATAGTTGTTTCAATGACAAGTCATTAAAGGTGGGATCGAACCAAAAGGACTTTTGAATACCAATGTGCGTTTCGATTTTTGATAATCATGAGGGCCTCATATGTACAATAACATGCATGTGCGAGTGAACATCCACTCCATTAAGAAGCAGGTGTAATTGTTGTGTTCCTCGCGTCGAATTCAACCGTAAATTCGCATCACTTGCCTGTATCACTTAGCTAATAGGCCGTGTGCATCAGTTGATGGGATTATCTCGCACGCACGAATCAGACCCTTCGGTCCCTGCAGATGTACAGCTTACCACTCCGCTCCGTCAGAACATCTGCGCCACCAATCTCTATCCGCAAGCACGCCATTTGCATTTCCACTGTACAAGATCACGTACAGTTGAATTTGACTTTGCATTATGTAAGCTAATATTTCCCTTTTTCCTTTTGTTAAGTAAGCGAATCTCATTGCGTCCTCAGAAATCTGTAGCTTCATCTCGACGCTATTTGCATTTATATTACAGGCCAACCTCCTCCTTCCACTCTCTTCCAGCAGCATTCCAGACCCTACACCGTCCTGCAGGAGCTACTTAATTAGCCACTAAGTTTTGTCAAGGTGTGCCCTGCAGAAACAACACAAATATTTCAGTTTCCTAATATCTGCGTGAAATTAACAACTCAGAGGGCCAACCGAAACAACGGACAACTTAAAATGTTGAATTAACAAAACCATTAAAAGAATCATCCTCAAAGAAATATCAACAAATTAAGACACCATTATAATCCTACCAAAATTCATTTGTGCAATAGGCATTTTCAATTAAATATAAATTATATTTTCTTTCAGTTTAATTCATAAAATTTAATCGATTATTTCTATATATTTTGTTTTAAGAAAGGTTTTACAAATGTATACAATTATAATTCAAATTTTAATTGTAAATAGTACAAAAAGGAAAAAACGATTGTCTCTTGTAAATACCATGGTTTTAAGAAATTATTGTAACGTACTATGAGGAAAATGTATTTGAAGGTCACTAATAACCCTCGACGTTAAGCCAAAATAAATAAAAATAATAAAATAAACAGTAATGTGTAAACATTAAAACTTATCTGACTTTTCAACGCTTTAAAATTATTATCAAAACCTCAATTTTTTATTAAAATTAAGTTATATTTTAAGAAAGTAATTTTCCCAAATAACGTAAATGTTAGTATCTCTTCACTTTATGCGTTGAACTGTTGTTAAGCTTATAAAATTTAACTATTTCCGCGACGTGACAACCAATTACATAAACTTCCATTCAGTCTGAATAAAAATTATTCCCTTCTACAAAAATAAATAAAGGAAAAAATGTCGTCGGCCGTTAGCAATAAAATAATATTTACATTGAAATGAACTTAGGGTCTTAATTTTAATTTTAATCCAAATAAATTATTTGGTTAGGTAAAATAAAAAACAAATTTAAAATATTAACAGAATAAATTAGAAATTACAATTACAAAACTTATGGTCCAATTAAAAAAATACTACGACTATCTCAGCTTATATTCAATCCCGTAAGGGTTAATTTTTGGGGATTTATGCAGCAGAACGACATTTCATACAGTGGCACAGAGACGCACCTGTTCTCCTCTATGAAACAGCGGCTTCCTCCTCCCTTGAGTGATTCAGGCTGCTTGCGTCGTTCTTCCGCGTTCATCAGGTGACTCCTTCGAATGCCGTCCCCTACCTGGTATTCTTTCTAGCAATTCTGATGCACCTTCTGATCGCTTCCGTCTTCCTTCAGTTTGCCCTCAGATTAGATTGAAAACTTCCCTCACTCTCTAGATACTTCTTCTAATTTCTGATGTTTATCAGACTCCAAACTCTATCATCTTATCTCCTCCTTCCTACTTCCAGGTTCCATTTCCTACCGAATCAACTTTCTATTCCACGACTACCCAACTTCTTTCTTCTTTAAATGTCCTCGCCCGACTGCCAAAATTTCTCCTATCCATCTGCGAAAGTCATCTCGTTCATTCACCCCAACATTAGATGCATGGCGGATCACCTGACTCTGAGCCTCCAATGAAAAACCAACTTGGCCCGCGGTTTTTCTCCCTAATTTCTGGAAAGGGGCGCGCCCTTCAAAATTTCCGGGGTCGAGAAACTGGACTCGGCTACCAGATTCTTAAGTCGCCAAACGGTCGATCTGTCACGGTTGGTAGTCCGATGCTTTGCTCTCGGGTCCCTTGGTGTTTACTTGTACTGTCTTCAATATGGGGAATTCTACACCCAGAGACGAAATAAAATGGCTATTGCCACACACACTCATTACAACATCAATACGTTGACATATGAAAAATTTAATGATAATTTAATAACTGTCCTCAAAAAATCAGTGAACTACTTTTATTAGATACAGAGGACTCCTTTTGAAAAATGTAATATAGAGATTTCTTATTAACATCGGTATTTTCCGTAATTTCATCAGACTACTGAAAAGTGAAACAGTTTATTAACTGAACGTATACATGAAAGCCGCGAAGAAATTAAGTCGCTTACATTTATATATTTAAGTTAACACGACCTTATCTATGTTATGGCACATTTCAGCACTTTTGAAAACGTTTAATCGTTTTATATAAATTTTTACATAAATAAACAACACGTAATAACAATTATAAAACGTTACTTTTATTTTAATCATCTTAAGTTAATTATTTTTATATAATTTATTTATTCATTGTGGAATGTTTGATTTTATCTTTGTTCTTAATCGAATAATAATTACTTATAGAAAAATGTAAAAGAGCAGGATAAAATTAAAGAATACAGCCGAAACCAATTCATATGTACAACAACGAAAATTTAATTTTCATGCTGTAATTACTAAAGCTGAAATCCATAAATATGCAGACTTCATTCTCAGGGGATTGCGGGCTCAAAACACTATGATCATAAGTATCTGTAAATGTGACTCTATAACACCGACTTCGACGTGGCATATTACCTCAATATTTGCCCGGGTGTCGTACTTATTGACTGTCTCCTTTGAAATTCTTCTCGTGGTCCGCAATCGCGAGGCTCGTTCAATATTAATTCCTCTTCCAACTCTAAAACTAGACTCGAATCCAATATCTTTCTGTCTTCTCTGTATCCACTGTCTATAGAATCACTTGTAGTAATTTATATATCTCTCAGCTAATAGTTTTCCCGGCTCGATGCGATTATAAACCAATGACGTCATAATACGTCAAAAGAGTCATGAAAATAAAATTTCTAATATTTTTCTCAGGGTTAAAACGTTGTTTCACTTACAACCAAATACACTTCTGCCCTACTGAAAGAAAAAAAAACTTACCCTTTTAACAATATATATTGAACAAGTTTGAATGAACGAATACAATTGATACACTATACAACTCAAAGGTTTCAACCTTTACAGAAAATGATTGTAATTTAATATCCACTGTTAAAGGCTTCACAAACAAAGTATTTACACCAAGTTTTGCCATTTAAGGCTCGCCTATCTCCAAATATATTTTTCTCAAACCAGGTAAGCTTCGTTCGAATATCCGCCATCTGATATCCAAAGACGACACATCCCCGCCAAAGATGATATCTTTCTTCCTGCGTCTCTGACAAAGATGTTTCCTTTGTAGTGTGGCCTTGCTCCTTTTGTACTGCTCACCAAGTTTCTGTTGCCTCTCAAGATCATCTGAGATCTCAGTTGAGATGAATAGGGTGGATACTATTTATTTTAATGCAATATTAATATATTAAGAATTAAACTTTTATAATAAAAAAGAAAACAAGTTACTTTATCCTAAACAAATTGTAAATGATGGGGGATGTTAATTAATGAATTTAATAATTGAGTTTAAATATATACATTTATTAATTGTAAACACAATAATTTTTAATATGGGTAGTGCGTAGATATATTAAGTTCAAAATAATGATTTAAAAATGGGATTATATTAAAGATCTCAGGGTATTAATGGTTTGGGTGATCACGTGTAGCAGATCTGTTCGTTGACGAACCTGAGTTGTCTTCATAGGCGTCTCGCTGTTATTTCCGTGTTGTGGAACTTGAAGCGGCCGGTCGACAATAACACGAAGTCTTTCTTCCCTTGTTGCTAAGACATTTCTTCCCTGCTTCCTGGACTGATCAAAGCATGGTCCACCTCTCCGCTGCCACCTCACAAAATCTGTCTCCACCACTCTCTTTCAATATCCTCTTACCATCACCTTGTATCACTTGCAAAAATCTGTCAAATCTCCTCAAATTGTCTCCGCCAGCTTCTTTAAAGCCTTGTCCCCACTTATCCGACACCTATCACTAAGGTGGCAGGGATGGATATCCTCCAATCATATCCCTTGTTTCATTTGGGAACACACTCCACCCGGTCACCAAATTCCCAGGCAGATTAAGACATTCCGAAACGGCGACGAGGTGTCCGAGCTTTATGGTCCAGGTGTCAGCCGCAGTTCCTTTGTTATTATTCCGAGCCGCCAAGACGACACGAGGGAAAACCCCTTATTCCTGACAAGCGACTTTGTCATTCCGGAATATTTGGTATTTAAGTTCCCGTAAATTATAATAAAAAATTGGACGCGGGTTCTACTGCGCTACAAAATTTACTTCAATATTACAATTTTCTCATTTTTAAACTTTAAGCCGGCAATTATTTCTTATTTAAACACTACATATATAATTACATAAAAAATATACAAACAAATTTCTTAAAACTAACAATTCTCAATCTCTAAACTCAGGGTCGTATGATATCATAGAGCAAAAAATTTCATACAAAATCAACTCGGACCTGGCGGTATAGGAAATCAGCAAAAAGTTGCAGGAGTAATTACCGTGTCATCATAATGGATCTTCCAGCATCTTCTTCGTAGCAATTTTTATGTCGTACCTGATCCAAATCAGAGCCGCCGCTGTTATTCGTCCTGGTTCAGGACACTTTCCAGTTTTTATTCGTCTCTTCGGATTATCTGTCGATCATCTGCTCGTCCCAACAATCTGCCTTGCCTAAACTCCAATCATCCGTCCCGAAAATCTCGCTACAAGCCTTTTAAATACCTCTTCCACTTCTTTAGCTCATATCCTGAAGGGAAGTAACAGTAGGCCCCTCTCCCCCACGGTTTTTGGGGAAATCCACGCTCCAATCCCAGCCTCCGGCCATCACATTCAAGAATCTGTTGGACTAATACCGCAGACGTCCGAATGTCTGGGTTTTATTACTCCTGACTCAAATACTGTCTCTTTTCTTTTGACTCCGCACCGCCGAGATCCGAACAGATGTGTTTGACCGTTGCACAGTGAACCAATGTTCCGAAAGCCAAAATATTTGTCTGAGGGAGTTGTATATGTTCTACAATGAGCGAAACTTCCTCTTTTTCATTAACAACAAAACTGTAATGTAAATTGAGTATTTTAATAAAACTTAGAGCTGGTTACAAAATGTTTCAAATAGCTAAAGAGCTCAATTTTATTTAAAAAGTTACAATGTCAGTGAGAAATGTGAGAAATATTTTGACAGAGGTATGGTTTGAGTAAATTAATAACGTTACAAGATTAATTTCAAATTTCGCAATTCTTGTTCGAGTGGTTGAAGCGAGGCAAATTGGGTTGATCGTAAATATTGATGCCAGAAACGTCTCCGTGAGGACCCTCTAGCGTTGCCATGGCAACTGGGGTATATAGCTTGAAACGCCACTGACGACAAAAGTAATGGTTCGGCGAATAGAAACAACAAAGTCGACTAAATTTTAATTTTTGAAATCGAAGTAAGTATGTAATATGTTGTTCATAGATGTGTAAAATAATTACCAACATTACTCTTTCCTATAGAAAACTAAAAGTTTCAAATATTTGATTATATTTCAATTTTCGTGGACAAATATGGGAAATCAGATCTATTTCGTTGTACTCCAGACAAAATTATTAAAAAATTGAGTTGAAAAAACAAGGAATCTAAGAAAATCGTTCTTTTCAAAAACATTTACAGTAATTATAGTATTACTATAATATAGTATATATATTTTTGGAAAATATAATTATACTGAGACTTCTTCAGGTATAAAAATTCTATCATTTTGGCCGAAGGAGTCATGGAGTGAGGTTCATGAACACCTAAATCTTTATACCTGAAGAAGTCTCAAAAGAGAAACGAAACGTAGTATTCATTATGTAAATAAAATAAAAACTATCAAAGAGGCTGTTGTAATTTATGTAATATTTATTTTAATCTCAGGCAAACTATTTATTTATAAATTATACTTTCAAACAAAATTTTATCCGGTTATTTCTATTTATCTTCTTTTCCGATTTTGGAAAATAATTTAATCCAATGCCACGTGGTGTTTGGACATAACAAATATTTTAATTTTATGATAAATCTGCTGAACATTATGAACTTTGAGAGTGAAATTATTTTATGAATCTATATCTTAATTTTCTTAAATATTCAGTTTTAATAATCGACAATATACCGTATATGAAATATTCCAGGCGACTTTCTATTTAAGGATTTATCTTACGTAAGCAAAAAATGTGAAAATGAAATATTTACTTTTTCTTAAATAGTTTATCTGACAATGAAATATACAATAATGGAATAAATTAGCCCCATTGTCAGCTTTTTAAACTTTAATATCATTTTTTTCAACGTTTTGTCTCTCATTAGAGATTTATTCAGGCAGTAAAAATATATTTACATTGGATAATATGTTATGAAAAATTTTTATATACAAAACGTGGTTTTTAAATTACTAAATTTAACTGTACATGGAACCTCACTCAATGACTTATTCGGCCGAAATGCAGGAAAGGGCCGCAAATGTAGCTTAGAAAAAGATAATTAAAAATACGCATTTCGGAGCACACGAATAACATTAAAAGCAGTTCACAAAATCATTACGTTTTATCTGAACACACAATAACGAATTACCCCCAAACTGATTGTAACAATGTCGAAATTCTAGACGAAGAACAAAATTATTTCTCGAGAATGATTAGAGAAATTCTCCACATTAGAAAAATCATTCATCGTATCAACGTGAAAAGTGATACCAATAATGTAAATTGTATACATGATTATTTACTGTTGTAGTCCATTGTTGGCGGCCCTTTCCTGCATTTCGGCCGAATAAGTCATTGAGTCAGGTTCCATGTGCAGTTAAATTAAGTAATTTAAGAACCAAGTTTTGTATATAAAAATTTTTCATAATATATTATCCAATGTAAATATATTTTTACTGCCTGAATAAATCTCAAATAAGAGACAAACCGTTGCAATGTTTGATATTAAAATTTTTAAAAATGACAATGAGGCTGATTTATTCCATTATTGTATATTTCATTGTCAGATAAACTATTTAAGAAAAAGTAAATATTTCATTTTCACATTTTTGGTTACGTAAGATAAATCTGTAAATAGAAAGCCGCCTGGAATATTTCATATACGGTATATTTTCGATTATTAAAACTGAAGGTAAATTATGATATAGATTCATAAAATATTTTCACTCTCTAGGTTCATAATTTTCAGCACATTTATCATAAAATTGAATTTGTTATGTCTAAACACCACGTGGCATTGGGTTAAAATATTTTCCAAAATCGGAAAAGAAGATAAATAGAGGTGTATGCACCTGGGTCTAAGACCTTGGGTATACAGTAAGAGTAGTTCGCTGATCTCATTGGATCAGTCGGCAAACTGCCTCCTAAGACTGGCGGAGAGACGGATAAGGGAATGCTGTGACCCCACAGCAAACCCGTCTCCCGTCATTCGGAAGGGCGTGAGAATAGCACCCAATAGCCCGACCTACCTGATGCAGGTTTTCTAAGATTGCCCGCATCTATTTTTGCGAAACGCCGGGTAGGATCCTTAAACTATAGCCCGGTGGCCATAGTAAACCCTCGGCTACCTTGCTCTACCTTCCACATTCCCCCCATTTTAAATTGCCTTCCTATGCTATTAAACGGGAGTTGTCTGTTGCAGGTTCAACCTCATGTAGCCTGTTCCTTCCTTCCTCCATGGCTATACAGCCCATTGAGGGCCTGGGCCTACAGAGTCGACTGCGAACTGTCATCTCGCATGACACATTCCGAATTTGTAGTGACACGTGGTCAGCGTATCGATCCTCAAAGAGTCTTAATCCCGGTCTTCGCGACCATGACGACACAAACATCCAAGCCCATGCCAGGATTCGAACCCGGGACCTCTGGGTTGTGATTCAGCAACGCTAAACACTACACCACAGGTCGGCCATGTAGCTAGTTAAGAAAGAAAGATGCGATTATAAACAAAACACCGATTAAGTCATAATACGGCTAGTATTCCGAATAAAAATTCAAATCTTCTTCCCAGGGTTAATACGTGTTTACATTTGCAACAAAATAAAGTACTATGCTACCAAAGAATAAAGTTTACATTAATTTTCGCAAATATATAAAATACGTTTGAATGAACCAACACAATCGACACTCTTTACAAAACTAACTTTTTTACCCTTAATAAAGTGATTGTTGCCGACCTTCTGTGATGTAGTGGCTAGCCTCTAGTTGCTGCCTCACAACCCAGAGGTGATACGCTGACCACTTGTCACTCCAAATTAGGAGTGCAAGATGACAGTCCGCAGTCGACTCGGTAGGCCCAGGCCCTCAATGGGCTGTAGAGCCATCGAGAGAGAAAGAAATATAAAGTGATTGTTATTTAAATCAATCTCTGTTGTTTAAGACTCGTCTCTTTACATATATTTTTGTATCAAGTCAAGTAAGCTTCGTTACATGTCTGGCATCTGATCTCCAGAGACGACACACCTCTGCGCCAAAGGTGATGTCTTTTCTTTTTCCGTCTTAGGCAAAGTTATGGTCCTTTGTAGTCATGCTACAAGATTTTAGTTAATTATTTCTTCAATTTCATAAAACTCGTCTCAAAAGAGGCAAAAGCGTAATTTCCCTTATTTGGAAAGTAATTTCACACTAATCGATATGGAAGCCTCAAACGAAAACGAGTGAAGTGTTGAGCAAAGTAAGGAAATGAGGAGTTCGTGCCGTCTCGTGTCTTGTGAGATGTGAGGCCGGCAGATTGAGACGAGGAGAAGTTTCTCAGCAGTAAATTCAGTTAGTGGCTTGGTTGTTAAGACTACCACTTCTGCCAAGTTTCGAGTTTTAATGACAAACACAGTTGCAAGGGAGGCGTAGAGAGAAAATATGCCTCGCACGCACCTCGAAACTGTGATTCGTCGCCGAGTATAATAAAGCTGGAATTTCTAAATAATATGACTACATCGAGTTGATGAGCATGAAACTTCAGTAATTAATTTCCATAACTTTTGTTATCGGCAAACAGGCAAGGCAGTAGTAGTACCAGGAGGTGTCACAACCTTGCACGAGTACATGCTGTAGTTTACCATTTCTTACTAAAATTAATTCAAACATAGACTAAAGTAAAATGTTAAAAAATTATCTCAACAACGTAATTACGGCTGTAAATGATTATAGGGGATTTTATTTAAATAATTTAATGAAATTACTTGCTTTGGGATATAATATGATAGTTTTATTTTTTAAATCACTTTAAAAGAGGTTCTGCGCGCTTTTAAAAATAAATAAATGAATTGAAGGGAACGATATTTAAATACCAGGGTTAATTACTCATTGGGGTAGCCACGTGCAGCAGAGATTTCGTTCACTTGACGAACCTGTTTTGTTTTCATTCGTGTCTCAATGCAGGTTACTAGGCGAATGGAACTTCCTTCGGGTTGAATTGTAGATTTTCCCACTGCCGGCGGAAAGTGGGATGAACCTGGTACTGCCGGTTAATGAGGAAAACCCAGATTTTTCTCCTTCTTCACTCTGACTTCCTTGTTCTGAATACCTTCTCAGTAAAGAGCAACAATTCACACCTCTTCTCCTCGTCGCCTTCCCAACGTCTTGATCAACTCTCAACCTCTAGAATTATTTTACTACTCTGCCTGCTAGACTACTCAACGCCTCGCAACACACTGAATATTTTTCGGATCCTCACCTCCCAGCTCAACTTGTATATCCCATCTCAAAGGGAAATCTCCATCCCACGTGATGTTTGTTCCACCAATTCTAATGAGTCCTTCGTCCGGTGTCCTATCTTCATACAGGGATGTCCCCTGTCCCCTAGCCTGGCGCCGGGAAATTCCACTTTTACTTGCCTGTCACCTGTTCGCATATTCTTGCTGAATTTTTATAACCTTTAGAATTCTAAAAAATCGATCAAAATTAGGTAGGGGTCCTACTGCGCTACGAGGCAAACTGATGTTTTTAAAATTATTATGATGGAGTAATTAGTAATAAGTAATGAAATATGAGAGATGCATTACTTTATTATTTGTTTTATTTTTCATTTTAGTATTAAAGAATTAATAAAAATCTCATCAAATATGTTATAAGGTCTGTCATAAAATATTGTGATCGGGGTTATTGCATCGGGGAATATTGACTTACCGTCTATTTAAAAATTTTGGCATCTCATGATCTTATCTCATACTTTGTTCTTTACACAGACTGCTGTCGGCGGCTTAATTATCCACTGGCTTTGTCTCACTGCTGCATCACCACAGAATTCTAGTAATTTCATACACCCTTATGCATCGAAATGCAACTCGTATAACGTTAAGCAAAACATGTTTGTACCAATACCAGCAAACTAATTTCCCTAAAGCATGATTCATTATGCTTTCTCCTCCACCATAAATCAACTATGTACATAATCAGCACCCTCACACTAACGTCTGAAACTTCCCTCCTCGAAAGCTAAGTTTAATTCAATGAAATTACTTAATAGCAGAGACAAATATAAATAAAATTTTAATAAAAAATTAGATCATTGAAAATGCCAGGGCATCATTCCTATATAAAGACATAAATAATAATAAAAAGCTAGGTAAATATATGTTTGTAAATGTTTTACTTAGTGATGTTCAATTCCTACGTAATTTTTTAAAAAGTAATACAAAAATAAGAATTATTGGATCAGATAAGAGAAAACAAATGTTAATGATAGATGTTAAAATGTATAAATTTAGTAATGATAGTAGAATATATAGAGGATAATGGATAGTCCAAGTAAATAAGTGTATAGATAAATTAATTAAATATAAATTTACTAACAAAGAAGTGAAAAAACTTTTAGACAGTTCACAATTTATAGATCAGAGAATGAGGGGACTAGTAAAGGTACACCAACCAGGTTGTGTTTGTGTAGATCATGTCTAACGTATTATTTGTCAAAGTTTTTTACTAATATTTTAAATAAATATAGGGGAGGTATATATAAATATGACATTAAAGAATAATTTAGATAAGTTGAGAACCTAGATTGTAACTTAGTGATGGTTAGTTTTGATGTAGAGTCATTGTTCACAAATACCCCAATTAGAAAGGTGTTAAATATAATAAAACATAAATGGATTTAGATAGCATAATTTACAACAATAAAAATTAAAGCGATCTTTTTGGAGGGTATAAACATCTGCTTAAATGAAGGCTACTTTAAATTTAATGGGGATAGTTACAGACAATAAACTGGAGTACCAGTGGCAGGTTGTCCTTCAGTTAGTATGGCGGAGTTGTTTATGGATTTTTTTTTGTATTACGCTGTTAGGGACACAGGTATAGAACCTATTTTATTAGTTACACATGTGGGTAATATATTAGCTGTTATATATATATATATATATATATATATATATATATATATATAATGATGAGGTAGAGATGTTTCTAACTACCCTCAATATTATACATAAAACTGTTAAATTTACTCGTGAATGGGAAAATAAAGGCATAATAAATTTTTATATGTCATTAATAAAAAATGATAGAAGTCTAACTAAATGGCATAAAAAGCAAATTTCATGTAACAGTATGTTAAATTACCACTCGTGGCATACTAAACAATTTAAACATAATGTAGTATAAATCTCTTTAAGAAAGCATGTAAAATCACTGATAGTATGTTTATAAATGAAGTGAAAAGAAAGAATTTTAATATATGTATAGAGAGCTGGTATACCTTAAATTACTGGGAGGAATTATGGAAGAAGGTTAACAAGTATAAAGTAAATAATGACGTAAATATGAATTAATTATGAATTAATGATGAATTAATAATAAATGGCAATAGGGAAAATATCAATTATATCAATGAGATTGAGAATGGAAGTGCAGATTAAGTAGAATGTATCTACAAATGTATTGAATATTTTGTCAAATTATCTGAAAATATTGTAACTATAACTAGGAAACATGATTTACATATAAGCTAAGAAACAAACTGTTAAATCTAACCCATAGTATGAAAGATAAAATAGATGATTTATGTAAGAAAAGTATAATTTACCAAATACAGCGTAAAAATTGTAATAAAGTGCACTTAAAAACAGGATATGTCATCACAAATCCAATCTAATTGTAATATGCCAAGTACAGCGTTGACAATAATCTAACTCGACTAATGAAGCATCAGATAGATTACTGTTTAGCAATGCTAAAGAAAATTACTTGAAGGAATATTTATTTTCATGAAACAAAATATAGCCATGAATGATAAAAAAGAGGCTGTTTCTGTCTTTAAAATGTATGCTAATATCTCGGAAACACTTCGTAGATAACCTTGTAATAATGTGACGTTATCCCTCTAAATAGTTTTGCTGATAAAAAGGAATGTTCTATAGCAAAATGAAATACAGAAATAATGTTCTTCCTATAAAAATAATTTTTCTGGAGAAAAAAAGGTGGTATCTTAAAAATGATACTGTGGATAAAAAATGTAATGTCTTATAAAATACCTTTCTAATAAAGTAAGGTTATGTCCTTAAAAATCTAAGGTTATGTCTTTAAAATGAGATAACTAAATAAAAATACATGTTTCATTTCGTCTGCTACCGTCGTTTGGTGATGGTTCAAGCGCGACACTAAATACTTCACATGTAGATTCAATAATCTTTTCGGTTGAGGCAGTCAAGGAGTAAATAAGACGAATTGCTAAATTTTACGCCTGATGACTTCTAAACATGGAGACGAAACGTCGCTTTTGAATTAATATGCTGAAATTTATGTGGCCATCAAGTGAATCCTAACGAATAATTTTTTTATTTAATTTATTTATAACGGTCGCATCGACTGCCTGGTCATTAACGACCACAGTGACAACTATTTACATATTATTTACAATTATATACACATTATTTACTATTATAAATTTACATAATAAAATACTGGTAACATCCATTTTTCTGCTCGTTACCACTAACTTATCTTCTTTACATTTGATTTTTAAATTTTAACAATAGAGAACACAGAATACAATACATTTAAATTAAATCAAAAATATTACTGTCCTTACAAAATTTAATAATGTCTTTTTGATATTCATGGGAGTCCAAAATAGATGTGTAGTTTTTGCTCTGAATGTATTTTTGTCTGTGTTGGTGGTATTTGGGGCATTGATTGATGATATGGTCTATGTTTAAGGCAGAAGTACACAGATCACAATGGATCTATTCAGTAGATAAGTGTGGCTTAATTTGCAGTGTCCAGTTCTTATTCTGTTCCTTCCTTCCAATATCTGTGTTGTTACTTAGATTATAGAAGTCTCTGACGTTTTTTGAGGAGATCACTGGATTTTAAAGTTTTCCATATATTTTGCCATTTCTTTGTCATCTTGTTGCAGGCATATTTCAAGATGCAACAAGTTTACTAGGAAGATATTATTGACATTATTTTTATGATACCTCTGGTTTGCTTAAAAATTAAGCCTGCGGCCGGAAGACTTCTCAATATTTTGCGTCCGACAAATATATTTTCCTGAAAGTCTAAGAACAATAAATATGCATTGTGGATGGGTGAAATCAGGCTGGTAGCGCGTCTTCACCGTAACCTTAAACTTGTACCTACAGCGATATTTATATAAAAAAAACACTTCCGACTGTTACAGAAAATTCCGGCTGCTTGTACAAAAACCGTTGTTCCATTTATCAGCAGGAAGAAGAAAATAAGAAGTTACAATTATAATAATCACGAATTTAAGATTTACAAATGCAATATGGTTCTCAGGATTTTATTTTTCCCGACTACTGAAGAGAGGCTTTTCTGCGGAAACTTCTATTCATCTTTGCAAATTCTAACGTGACTACTAGACTAACTTTCAAAGGCTGCGTAACTCAACGACTACTTTGCTTCGTTTCGTTTCAGATCTCCATAACAGGTCTTAACTAGATTAATTATTTGGGAAATATATTTATCTTATGTTATTTTAATTTTTCTTGCATCTTTAACATTTGCAATTTTGAAGTCAATAGGGGAGAAGGAACCGTTCACTCCAGCACACGATTTTTTGAAGCGACAAGTGATTTTCATTAAAACGATACAAAAAACAATTCGTCGTAATATTATTATAAATTAAGATTTAGCTTAAAAGTATTAAAGTCTCATCTTTTGAAAAATAAAAAACAAATATTTTTATACGAACCCATCAGCATGACGAGAAGTGTATGTCAAAAGTTTTATTGTATGCAACGATGCATAAAATCAATGATTTTTAATATTTCACTTTTCTTACCAGTGATTCGTTGGCTTTGAATAAGCTATGCAGTAAGTAGAAGTTTTTTCTGCCGGCCTAAATTTGTGCTCTGAAGACGCGGTCGTATTCCTGAAGTTAAAAGTAGTGAAGCTAAGTTAAATTAAACTGCACAAAGTGGTTGTGGAGGGTCAGGTCAGGGGGTTAAACACTGTTTGCGGCAGGGAGATTACGTCAGCAGCCAAAAGATCATCCGCACGTGTCTGGTGTCGCTTGCACGCCAACTTGCAATTACAAGCGAAACACGCGCCACGTGTAGCTTTTATTCACAGCTGCAGGTACTACATTTTCACCTCTGACAACAATACATTTCCATTTAAGCTGCAGCCATATTATTAACATAAAAGACTAATATACATTGCAGAATTCACAACCTTCTCGTTTCTCAATATTATAGTGTGTATCGATAAAGCGTTTATATTTTAACTCGAGGGCTGTGAGGGAAGAACGTCTAAACACTAAATTTAATTAACGCTTTACTGGATATTTAAGTAATAAATTCTTTAATCTACTTAAGTATCAAATGATGAATAACATATCAATAAATATTTTCCTGGACTAAAGAAAGACTATGCAGTTCATAAACCCCTAACAACTACCTGCCAAGACGTAATAGCTCTATTTACTATTATTTAAAATACGTATTTTTTACTTTTGAGACTTTTGACCTTCTTTGTTTCATTTATATTTTTATTAATTAGTCCGCATTAATTGGTTAATTATTGTTAGGAGTAGCTCTTTTTAGGTAATATTAATTTTCACTTATTGTTGCTTTAAACCTATCATTATTATTGTTATTGAAACGCAAATAGATATTTAACAGAATTCAATAGTCATGAGCAATTAATCTCAGGGTATCTATTTAAAACAGTGGTACAAATCTTGTGGGCTGCAATTCATAGGAACAAGAATGAAACTACTTAAGTGATGGTCCTGGCTAACAATCTGGATCTGCTCCTCCAAGTTCCACGCTCCACGTTCCAGCTCCAAAAATTCGTATGACCATGCCATCTATTGTGGCAAGGTCCGAAATATTTTAATAAAGCGGATATTTTCTAGTCGCTCATTACAAGATAATTATTAAAATATAATGTACGTTCGTTTTTACCTGTAATAATGCATTTATGATCAAATTGAGAAAATAGTAATTGAAATATTGTATTCTGTACTTAAAAAAACTTGTTATATTGAATAATGATATGTATTTTTCAAATTAATTCACACGAACTCACATCGCCAGTTTACTCTGATGCTTAAAACGCGTGTATATTTAGACCTTTATTTTATTTCATAAGGTATATGTATAAATGTATTCATTAAAAATGTTTTGTTGTGATATTCAGTCCTAAGACTGGTCTGATGCAACCCTCAATGCTAACCTTTTCATTTCCTCATAACTAGTACATCCCACATCCTCCCCCTTGGCCTCCCTCTTCTGTTCTTACCCCACACACTTCCCTCTAATGCTGATTTAACAAACCCTCGTGTCTTAAAACGTCTTGGTAAATGTCCTCCATATTGTTGGCTTTTCCTCTATTCTGTTTAGAACTTCCTCGTTAGTGATTCGATCCACCCATCTGATTTTCAGCATTCGCCTACTGGCATTGATATGTATGTTTATAGTATACATATTATTCAACCAAATTAATCCAAAACTGGAAATTCGAATAATTATATTTAAAGAAATAACTGTCGCTTTAAGTTTATAATATTATATGAAATATTTGTCTGCCGTTAAATCCTAAGAAATTATATGAATTGTGCTTATCCCTGTTTAGAATGTATCAGTAAAAGGTGGGACACCGGGATCTTTTCAGGCTCGATTTTTCTTATGGTGGAGCTCGAATTTATTACCGTGCTACTCCATAAATATAATAAAAAAGTAAAAAAGTTTAAACACTTTACAGTTTACATATACTCTAAACAATTGGCTATTTAAAGAAACCAAGAAAATAAATGTCCAACAGCTCTGCTTCAGCATTAAACGCAAGCGGAAACGAGACGCCTGCAAACTCTACTGTCGTTGGCCTCAGAAGCTGGATTACAGCGGCGAACGGCAACGATAGTAGTCGGGAGTTAGGAAGCGTCAGGGATTCGCCCCTTACAGTGTGTCCACATTGCACAGTTGAATACTCCGCTCGATGGGGAGACAGAACGACAGCCTCTAAATGAAAACAAGAAAATCCTCCCCCCGAGCGAGTGTCTCGGGGCTACATATACCGCAGATTATCCGCAGGTGGCAGAAACTGCGCCGATGAAGGGAGCTCGTACCAACCGATTTGGTACAGAAATATGTCTCCTTTTTACCAAACCTTGCACCAAATTTGTGGTCGAAAAATCATTCATTCCTAAATTGTCTGTAAAACGGTCATTTAATTTATCCTTTATATAATTTAAAATAACAGACGAAAATTAAAATATTATTTAGTAATATTTAGTGCCAATTTAAATATTAATTAATATTTATCTGGTCAGTATATTTCATACTAAATCTATTATATTGTTGTAGATATTTGACGTTGAGTTGAAATTATATTAGGGTCTGATAATATCATATTTGACCGTCGTTACTGAATTTTGAATTCTGTAGCAGCTAGTAATTTATTTTATTATTCAGAAAATACGCTGACGATAAACTTATCATTTGGCTTGGAATATTTATGTCAGGCCCTATCTTGCTCTTTGCTGTTTTATTGAACCAAAGATATTACAGTCTCCAGACTATTAGTACACGTGCTGTAATTATTCTGAATTAATAACAACTGGGATTAATTAAAACCCCTGCACCTTTTTTCTCTTTTCAAGTATCGAAGTTAATTTTCTTCAAACAGCCTATACGTTTTTCATGAACTATTTGTGTTCTATGTAATTACATGTAGTGTCGGATGAATTATATGTTGAAAATATAAAATGTAAAACGTTTGTGTTAAATATATACTAGTACGATAAATTTGAAACCAATTAAAGGCAAATATGAGGTTCTTTTTTATCACCTTAATAAATCATAATTGCACATTGGTATTTATTTTATCCTATATATTTGCCCGTAAACTGGATACTTCATTATATAATTAATCAACTGTCACCTTATTCCAAAACATTGAAGATAATAGTATTTTTCTGATAAGGACATTTTATAAAAACAAGAATTAAACACTCAAAATGAAGATCGACTATGCGAAAATATGTATTCCTTATGTCGTAAATTGTGTTTAAGTTATTGTCAAACTCGCTTTTAAGATTTTATGATCAATATTCCAGGGAGAACTTTTCAAAGAAACTGAATTGACCGATATGTTATACAAGAATTATCACAGGGCCTACATTGTTCAACAATTATCATCCAACCTGAGTTGGTTATAAATATGGAATGATCATGCTGTTTGAAAAGTAATTATTTGGATTATCAAAGTTAATTACAGATGTTATTTCAACTAAAATAACACGATTATGTAATGATTACTTCGTTAATTACATTTAAGGTGGGTCTGTTTGCTGAATACTAATTAATAGATGATTTTTAAATCGTTTGTTGGGTGTAACTTCAATTAAGCTACTCCATTATGAAAAGTAATCAAAATTTTTCTCGGATAACGTTTACACAAGTCTGATTTAATTTTTAAATCTGTTCTCAACCTTACTCTCACGTTGGTAAAACGTACTTCAATTTTGAAATTAGCAAACAATGAATAAAGCTTCAGAATTATCGTACATATACGTTGATTAATTTCTAAAAAATATGTGTAGTAATTAACATCAATAATAGGTGGGAAGAAGAATTGAATCCTTATATCTTATACAATTGAAAGAATGTGTGACAAATACTTGAATATCAGAAACAAAATTATTATGAACGTGGTGTTTTAAAGTTGATTAAAGAGAATCTTAGTTAAGATTTCACTATGGAATTTATCGAGATAAATGATTATCGTTGACTGGTATTACACAAAGAACTGTGGCCACTGTTTAAAAATTCCCGTAACAAAGAAGGAAGGCGTAAGTACTGATTCATGAGGGCCGCATTGTAACGAGGAGGTTCCCATGGGCTGTCTTCATCTCTAATTACTCCATGTTTTCTTTTTAACAGCTAACATCCAAAGGCACTTCTTAATTACACAATTGTGCCTCCCGGTGCTAATTGCCGCTAACAGCAGACCGATTAACGTGTATACAGGAAAAGGATGGAATTAGAAGTGCGGTTAACAGGGAAACTACTACTGATAAATGTTAGTACATGTCGCTCGTAAATTAAAAAGTATTATCTTAACAGAAAGAAAAAGTGTGACGTACAATGTCTATACCGCATATTGAAACGTGTTGAACATTTTTACCGTTACCTACTATCATAATACATACAAAACGCTGTTATTTTTTAATTTATTTGTTTACTCTAAAATGATTATCATTCTAGTTAGAAATAATCAGTATATATTAAAGATTGAAAACCCTATTTTGAGTCTTCATTTATTGACATATTGTGATTCAATTAAATATCACTCATAACAAATAAAAATAAGCCCAATATAATAATCTAGATCCTATAAATGTTTATTTTTAAGTAAACATATATATGGCTTATTGAGCCGAAAGCACCTAAAAAAATATGACTGACATTTAATTATATCTAATTATGTCAATAAATGAAGACTGAAAGTTTGGTATCCAATCTTTAATACCAACTTATGAAACTAAACAGTCTTTTCAAAATCAGTACTCAGTAAGCAATACATTTACCATAATGATATATAGCTATTTTAACTGTATATACATTTACTGATTAATTTCCAACTCTGAAAAATTAATATAATGCTATTCGAAATTCTCGGTTTGGGATTATAAAATGTTTTACAGATTAACGAATCGCATAAAAAAGAGTAAATTATTACCAATGTGAATTTAATTACGTATAAATACGGTAATAAGTCAAAAAATATGTTGAGGTATTCGTTCCTAAGACTGGTCTGATGCAACTCTCCATGCTATCCTAACTTGCGCAAGCCTTTCCTTTATCATATAACTTCCACATCCTCCCTAATCTGCTTAGTGTTTTAACTTTTCCTTTCTCTCGGCCTACGTCTTCCATAATGTTCGTTCTTTCACTATTCTGCTCAGAACGTCTTCGTGAGTAATTCTATCCATCCTTCTGATTTTAACTTTTCTCCTATAGCAGTACAATTCAAATCCTTCTACTTTTTTCCTTTCTGCAACTCCTACCGTAACCCGCAAGTAAATTCCTCTTTTTCACGAAAGTCTTCCTTGCCTGTGTCATCCTACTCTTTATGTCTACTATACTTCTACCATCTCTAGTTATTATGCTTCCCAAGTAGCAGAATTCATTCTAAATATGCCTTCCTAATCTAACACCCTTTGTTATTTCGCTGTTTCCAATACTACACTCCATTACCTTCGTTTTTTCTCTATTAATTTACGTTGTACTCTTCCTCCGGGACCACGTTCATGCCATCTATTATGGTTTCTAAGTCTTCCTCTCTCTCCGCTAATACTACAATATCATCGGAAAACCGGAAGGTTTTCATTTCTTCCCCTTGCAGTATGATTCCTGTTCTACATATAAGTTGAACAGAATGGGCAACTGACTGCATCTTTGTCCTTTTCGATTTCTTTTCTTGATCTTAAATTCTAATTACTGCTTTCTTTAGAGGTTTTGTATAAGCCTCCTTTCTCGACGTTTTATACCTGTCCTCTTCAAAATCCTTAATAGTGTGTGTTCCTGTTCGCATTATCAAACCCCTTTTTCTTTAAATCTACCAATACCATAAACGTATGCCTGATTTTTCTTATCCTGTCGTCTAAGTCAGGCGCAAAGTCAATATTGCTTCGCTTGTCCCTACATTCTTCCTAAAACAAAACTGATCTTTTCCTAACTCAAATTCTATTTGTCTATTTTTCGTTAATATTTTGCAAGCATGTGATACTAAACTAAATGTATTGTGCTGTTCCCATCTATTAGCCCCAGTATTCTTCGGTATGAGTATAATTATGTTTTTACTAAAATATTCTGGTATTCTTCAAGTTTTGTAAATTTCACATACTATCCTGAACAGTCATGAGACTACTTCTTCGCCCAATGATTTTATCAACTCAATCCCTGGCGCTTTAAAATAGCTCAGGTCAGTCAACGCCCTATAAAACTGCGACTCTTAAATTTTTTTCCCTCAAATCTTCATTATTCATCTCTTCTTCTTCTATTACTGATTGATCTATATTTCCACCATAACACAGCTTTTGTAGTTATTCATTCCATCTTTATTTATCCATAATTGGCTTCCCATCCGCCCTCCTGAAGCACCTCTTTCCCAATGCCCCCCCAAATAAGCTGCGTCTATTTTCATTTTTTTACTACATGAAGTCTTCAACCGCTTTGCATTTCTCTTGGAGCCAAGAAACTTTGGCTACTTTTCACTTCTTATCTATATCATTCACAAGAATATATAAGCCTAAAATTTTTAAATATTTACCTATTAAAACATACGTAAAATGATATTTTACCCTTGAAAGGGAGTAGCTCGTTGAAAATATTTTGGACAAATAAGTGTAATAACCAAAGTAATAATTGAATATTTTGTTAATTATATTTAATATTCATATTATAGTGGAATTTTTCTATATTTCTGTGGTTGTAATTTTAGAAATATGTCTCACAGAATAATATTCTAAAATTATTGACCATACGCTTAATTCGTTACTAGTTTTTCTGGTATGTTGGCTAGCCGAAGTTGACATCAATGGTATAAGGTATTTGTTGGCCGGATATCCTTTACATTTTTTCGGCGTCTGTCCTACTCCAGACTACATGAGGTTATCCACTTTGCCCCAACTCCCGTTCAATACTATAGGAAGGGAATTTAAATAGAGGACTGGGAATGGCGATCAATGCAGCCAAGGACAAACCTATAGATTAAGTTTCATACTCGCCATTCGCCTTAAAGAGACGCCGGAAAACCTGTATAACGTAGGTCATAATCTCTGTACTTGTCCCACACCGTTCCTATGACAGGAGAGGAGTTTGCAGCATTCCCTTCTCTATGCCTTTAGGAGTCAACTGGTAGAGTAGTTTAGGCATTTTACCATTTTTTTAGAAATAAATATATGCTGTGATGTAGAATTGGCCGCAAGGAATATCACAGAAATTCTCCGTAATATAAACAAAATTGTAAATATGTATATATCTTATTGCAAGCGTTACTTTTGTTTCCTATTACAAAACCGTATATCATACCTACAAAATTTTTAAGTAAACCTAACGAACTAAACTCATAAATTATAAACTAGTTGTCGAATATCTAAGTGTATTCCTCCTTGTGTTTCTCGTGTTATAATTTTATACCTTATTCACTATTATTTTCTCTACGCACTGCTTCTCTAATACTTCAAATAACTAAATAAATAGAGGGGAATTATCATCAGTCTGCATCATTAGCAACTAGCCGAGGCGGAAGGCTATTATTACGTCAAAATGTGTGTTCACCGTGACGTATCAACATTGGTGGCTTTTGTCGTCATGCGGTCAGTTCTCATTTAAAGAGAAATGTGTACGAAACAATTTCACGCACTGTTATTTGTGGGATATTGCATATTCTAAACTTCCATTAAAGACCTGAACTGTCCTGAGCTTTCGGGAGTACATGCGCCACTGATCCGTATTAATAGTGAAGTTGAGGGAGAGTAAAATCTGTCGTGAGAAAATAAAATTTCAAAGTATATTCAACATAAAAACATGATTTATTAAAAAAGATTGGGAAAAAAATTACGTTTTGTAGTAGTTAAAAAGATCTCGCTGATGGTAACATGAGTTTTAAACAAAGGATTAGGATAATGATGATATTTTACAGTTAGAATTGTTATTTCTAATTACCACCAATAAATGGACTATTATAAAAATATTGCTTTTCAGAATAAATCCGTCCTAAATTTCACCAATACTTGGTGTCGAGCTGAAGTCCAGTAGACGGATTTTATATAGCACTTATAAATAGTTTTAAAGTGACTTTTATAGCCAGTCACTTAAAAAAATTTCCAAGTAGGTAAATATGATTCATGTTTCTTTATTTTTTCAGTAATAAACACAGACATGTAGTTGGAGTTTTTCGGTTCTTTGCTGTTTCAAGTACTTCAGAGATATTGAAATGTTTATTCTGTCGTGACGCCTTAAAAGAGGGAAAAAAATTGTGGACGTCGGGCCTGGGCCTTGGGGACATTGCGACGTGAGGTTTATTGTATAGCGACCACAAATGCATCCGAAATATTCTCACAGCAGTTTATTATGTCATTTAAATACTGTCGTTTCAATACGAGGTCAATATCCGAAATCTTACATCTTATATCTGATCAACTATGATTTAAAATTATTAAACAATTGATGACCTTTTACAGACCTTTATTATAAAATTTACTTGTAACAACGTTATGGCATGTTTTTATGCCTTCTTCAGGTTATTTCCTCCCTGTAGAGGAAAATTTGAGAAAATTAACTCTAGGGCGGTGAAATTGAGACAGATTATATATATATATATGGAAACAAAATTTATCACAACAATTTCAATACAACAAAAAATTGCATTAAAAGTCCAACAATATGGTAGAGACGGCAAGTAACATTTCAGCTCCTTTCCCACAGGTAGTTATTGCCAAGAAGTTATGGCCAAGAATATGGGAATTTCCAACCTCCCTACCGGTGGCAAGAGGGAAAGGAATTATAGATAACACTAGTAGTAATAAATGCAGTTAAACAAAAACAAAATTATATATTGTAGCAGATCCGGTCGTTTCATCGATATAGGAAGTTATGAAATTCTATGGCGCCAGGTATTTTTTTGTCATAAAAACACCAAAAGATGATTTCAAGTTTAATTTCATTCAGAGCACAAGGTTGGTAATCTACAGGGCGTGGTCAAAATTTCTGGTCTGTCAGTAGCGGGAATGCCTCCCTGCTGTCACTAGAGCTACAGACTCGTTGTCGTAACAAGTGAATTCCACTCGTAAAATATAAAGAATCCTAACAGAACTGTCTATGTTTGTTGCCGCTTATATTTATCGAGGGCAGAATATTTTGTACAGAAAAAATAAGTTAACATATGTAGATTCCCAATTATTTCTAAACTTTGAACAGGGCGGAGATTTAGATCACTACCCAGATGATATTAATCAATTCTCTGGATTAAAATCTATTCATACTCATTCTGAGTTCAGTCATACTCCAGTTATACATTATAAATCCATCTTTATAAAGTGAGCCAGTATAATTGGCATATGACGGTACTCAGATTTTAATCCGCAGAATCGATTAGAATCATCTCACTAGACATTGGAAGCTCCTGTATGTTCTAATTTTATAAATAATTTTGACCGTACAGTGCAGAAACTTTTTTTTTAAATAACAAATTGTATTATATTCAACAAAACATGGCATTATTCGAGTGCTTGTTTGTGTGTCACTCATTGCAATCGATTTGTTAATCGCTAAAATACAAAAACGGCCGTCTATATTAAACAGGCAAATTTTGAACTATAGTAACAGAGATTTATTCCTGGGAATAAATGATCGAATTTTTTTTAGAAAATTTCTACACAAAGGAAAGAAGTCTACGGAAGTTATTTATTTTTAGTTTTAAAGTGTCATTTTTTTATTGTGAAGAATAATATTGATAAATGAACACACTAATAGTAGAATTTATACAGTTCTATTTTGTCACTGTACTTTATCCTCCAGCACGAAATAATAGTGAATTCCACTAGGAAAATGGGATGAAGTAAACTGCATCAAAAAACAACTTATAACTCGCACTCGACTCTATCTAAATCTCATAGGTTTTGTAAGGAAGTAAACCCAGACCCCAACTGAAAGTGTGAAAAATATTGAATCCCATTGTTCACTTGGTCAGAATTTAGAAGATCATCTTCAATGGTGAGGCTGTCACCTCGATAACTCGTACGCGCCGCTTTTTTTATGGTTAAGAGGTTACATGAGGGTGATCCTGAAACAGGCAACTCCCCTTTAATAGCATAGGAAGGGAATTAGAAAAGGGGGAATGCGGAAGGTAGAGCAAGGTAGCCAAGGGTTAACTACGGCCCCCGGGCTATGGTTTAAGGATCCTACCTTCTTTTTTTTGGGTAACAAGCTTGAGGGCCGGAAAGGCTAACTTTTATTCCTTGTGAAATCAGTTTTAGCTGCGATAATTTGGCTTATCGATACAACTTCTAACCCAGATCAATATAGTATTGCAGCTGGTCATTCTGATATCTGTTCAAGGCAAAGTCGCCACAAAAATTTGTCGCGGTAAATTTTGACTTCATTTTGAGGCCAAGTACTCAGCGGCAAAAGATTTATACGCAACATAATTTGTAAATGTTTAGTTAAAAAATTCGTGTCTCAATACCACAACTTTGAGTAGAGTGTTGCTAAAATACGAGATAACCTGTCACTTCTGCCGTTTTTAACTACGAAAGAAAACCAAAGACATTTATTTTCTTCTAGTTCCATGTTTGAAATAAAGTGAAATCTTATTAATACTGAAAATCCAGCAGTGTGCCTTGTTGCGACTGTCAACAATTGCTCGTCAACAATGGACTATGTTTCCCATGTGTACGCTGCTACCAGCTTCTGTCGCGCGACCATGTGTACCAGGCCTATATATATATTAATAATAATAATGAATTAAGAAAATAGCGTGTTGTAAGTATAACTTAAATTACTCGTGTCATTTTGCGAATTGAACGTGTTCTTAGTGGTTCTAATGTGTATCATTTCCGAAAAGTTCCTTTTGTATAAATTTTGTTCAAAATCAAGAAGAATTTCAACCTTTTTTCAGTCAAAGTCGTGTTTGTCCTGGAGCCTATGTGTTGTGACTACATTATTATTTTATTTTTTATGTTTCATTTATTTATTTGTAGCTTACAATCTATCATAAAGCGACATTTAGTAATTTATATGATTTTCAAATCACAAGACATGGTGAAAAACATTCATTGAAAGTCTTTAAAGTTTAAGTTAAAATATAAAAGTTTGACACTGCGGAATTTGTTTCTTCACTTTACTTAAATCTTGTTAATAGGTCCAATGGTTTGAATGTCTTGAGCCGAGGCTAGTCTCTGGAGTTCAAGAGTCGCTTCACTAGTTCGTTTCGGTGTATTTTTAGTCTGTTGTGGTAGTGCTCACGTTTGTTTTGTATTTCTTCAGTAAGGGTTGAAATACCCTAATCTTTCCGGATGACTTCGTTAGGAACGAACCATGGGGCGTTTACTAAGGATCGCAGTGCTTTTGATTAGAATCGTTTGATAATGTCTGTTTGATCAACAAGCTGTTCCCAAAAGTTGTATCCCGTATAGCCATATTGGTCGAATAGTAGCGGATCGTCATTTTGTATTTGTTCTAATGTGTCATAAGTCTAGTTCGCAACGCACGCTTCGTTTGACCAATATAACATTTTGGGGCAGTTGGACACACTGCAATTAATTTTTGTAAATCACGTTATGTTGCGAATAATTTGCCAAATCGTCTTTGCTCTTTTTTATAAATTTATTCAGTTTATTAGCAATTGTAAAAGTAACCGAAAAGACAAAACTAATGTCAGCGAGAAATTAAAAAAATTATTCTTTACGATCTTATATTTAATATATACTTACGATCAACCTTCAACGACTAACACAATTAGGAACACGGTTATTTTGGCCATAAATGAAGATCCAGTAACAGCAATAGCACACTTACATAAACATCTAAATTTGCTTCAGAAATGGACAGATTAGTGGAAAGTCAGGTTACATTCACTTCACGGAAGCAACAAACAACAAACATCTTCCGGCATCATCCCATGTAAAATATCTCGGAATGTATCTGACCTGGAAAATGCATATACAAAGAAAAGTAAACAGATGGACTTGCGTCTTCGAGAACTGCACTGGCTGCTCGGTAGGAGATCGAAACTCACTGTATATACAGCCATTATTAAGCCTGGAGCTGTGGGGATGTTCTAGTAAGTTCAACACTGCCATATTACAGAAGGAACAATCAAATAACCTCAGAGCCATTGTTGATGCTCCACGGCATGTGAGCAATCAAACTCTAGGCATACTTTACATAAAGGATGTTATTCAAGACAGAGATAATAAAAGTAACAATAAACTGAAAACCCATTCCAACCTCTTTATCCAACCACTGCTGCATTAAAGAAACCACAGAAAAAGGACCCCATCAGGACCTTCTAACACATCAAAAATAGTTTAAAGAACCCGTTTTTTTAAAAAAAATTAGTGCCATTGAACTAGAATTGAGTAATAAATTAGACCATAATTATATTATACGGCATTTTTAGAAAAAATAAACTTCCATAGAAATTTTTTAATTTAGGTTTAGACATTTCGTATTATTTAAGTTGTTTTGTTTATTATTTTAAAATTTATATTAATCATCTCTGAAAATAGTCAGTACTAGCTTTTTGTAAGTGCATTGAGGTTAGCTAATTATAAATGTAAATTTTATTTTCAATATAACAATTTTCGTAAATTTAGATGTAAATATTATTTAATCTGATGTAAACAGAATTGGTTTGCCGAAAATGGTTTGAAAGGGGTAAAAAGTAAATCGATTGTATTTACAAAAATGAGATACATTTTTTAAGTTCAATAAAAATTATGGGATGAAAATATATTACAAGTAAACACTTGTAAATATCTGGGAGTAACTTTGAGCAAAGACTTAAACTGGAGAGAACACATAAATTCAGTAACTGGGAAAGGGTGGAGGACACTTCTCAAAGTCAATAGAATACTGCGGAAAAGTACTCTAAAACCTTATAGGTCTTTGGCTCGGCCTATCCTTGAGTAGGGGGCGGTGTGTTGGGATCAGATATGCGTTGGGCAGGCTTCAAAACCAGGCGGAAAAAGCAAATATTTACAGAGGCACGTGTATGGTAATCTGGAGGAGAAAGAGGGCCAGGCTTTATGCACTGTACAAAGCGTAAACAGACGAACCGGTCTGGAGTCATATCAAAACTTGTATTCATTTACCGACTTATGTAGCTAGAAATGATCACTCATTCGTAATTAATCAGAGAAGACAACGAACGTGGGTAAATACTCCATCGTAAATAGGACCGTAAAGGACTGAAATGATTTGCCGGCTTTTCTTAAGAGTGTAATATCATTTAGGGACCGAATTAAGGACATGGTTTACCTTAATATATTTTAGTTTAAAATTAGTGTTAACATATTTGTATATTCAATATTAATAGTAGTATTAATTTTTTTAAACTTATATTCCTTTATTGGAATATTAAATGTATGTTACCACCGGACTCAGCCTATTGTAACGAAATAAATCTATCTATCATTATTATTTACTGTCTTAATTCAATTATATATTATCTCGTTAATGAGGTTCTCTTAGGATTCTGTGTTTTTTTTCTTAAAAACTTGAAAGTTTTTTTTTAGAGTTATGAGACGAAAATTTATTGGATGTGCCTACAGCGGCAGAAACCCTAGGACCAGTTCCTTACTGACTGAAAATAAATTCCAAATACCAGTGTTAGTGCTTATATGTCCTATCTTTTAAGATAATATTTTTTGTGTAAATATTTAGAAACAAGGCTATCAATAAATCAAAACACAGATGTTAATAAACGTCTGAATAAAATTACACAAGATCGTAAATAAAACTTGAGCAATGTAAGTACCGAAATCAGAGTTGCCGCATTTACGATGTAAATCGCCCGGCGATTTGTGTCTGTTACAGTGTTGCCACGTGTAGGCCGGGTCGCCGTGTATATTCATCCTGAGAGCCGCATAACAATCTCCGTAAATTGCATTTCCCTGACTCCAGATTGCGAATTCCTTCCTAAGTATTTGCCGTTGGGAACAAGGAAGTTCGTAGTCTGTGTACCGAAAGTGTTAATGTTTAATTCACTCCTGAAGTACGCACTGCACAAACGCTTTTGTTCCTCGTAAAGTGCTGTTTGTTTGCCTCATTACAATAAGTAGTAATTACACGACTTAAGAGTCACTTCAACACGATCATCATTTTGACTGGAATGAATTCCGTGTTTAGCGTATCTGCTTACTGTTTTCCTCAAATAAAGTAAATGGAAGCAGAGCATTCTGTGTAACAAATGTTTTAAGTGAATATTGAAACCACAAGGCTAAATTTACACTTAATTCAACAATGAGTTAGTGATCACAAAAATAAATGTCAATTTCCTTTAATTGACATTTCTTTTCGTTTTCACTGACACATTGTTGAATTAATTGTTAATTTACCTCATCTTTTAAAAATTTTAAGTTGTTAAAATTAAGATACTCTGGTATATTAAATGTCAATCGATAATACCATATTTTAGCATTTTCGACTTCTGAACTAATTATAATTGTTTTATAAATCGAGAGAAGTAATTGATTACGAAAAATGGTATTTCGAAACAAAATCAGAACTTACTACAATATGAAACAATATAGTTAACAATTTATGTTTAAAAATATATTTTATTAATAATTTTTACACAAGTAAAAGTCATGTGCATTAACGTGTGTACCCTTACAAATTATAAATAGTGGAATTAATTAAACTGATTTACTCCTACGCAGGTCAAAAATTAGGACACAGAGTCTGTATTATTTGTTCGAATTCAGAAAGATAATTAAATTCAGTATTATGTACGCAAAAGAGTTAACTAAAATTTATCGTCCTCTCAATTTTGATCTCGTGTATTATTTAATCTGTAAAATTAATCGAATGTTATCAAACGGGTTTCACACAGTCTTATTGGAATGTTTCTATCCCTTTCTCTTAACTTCTAATTACTCATCAAACCTTCAGACTCACTTTACAATTTAATCATTCAATCAATGGAATCTCCTATTAATCAAGTTCCAATTATGTTTTATTTAAACCTGAAACGTTTTAGATGGTATCCAAATTAAATTCTAATTGCATACCGTTTTTTAAACCGTTTCTCAATAGAAAAACATATTATGTTCAAAGATGAACTTAAGACAAACTTTTTCTACGTTTAACTAACGTTTTCTTTCGCACCACCTTTTCGTCACACTCCTAACATTTTGTTGAGCAGAAAATTAACTAATTTGCTGTAAGGATTGTAGATTCACGGGCGTATAGCCTAACAATAGTTTTCTGTGCAAAATGTCTGTTTTTGTTTCCGCGCGTTGATAGTATTGTTATTGACTTTGTAAATGTTCCTCAAAACATTTTTGGTTTTACGTGGTATGTGACAAGTATTACTAAAAAAGGTAGTTCTCTGTGCGAAAGAGTTTTTAAGGAATACACTACAGAAACTTAGATCTGTATTATCGGGACTTCCTCAGAAATCCATCATTACCCCATTATTGGTCCTAAAATTTACTAACGATGGACCAAATGATATACATTCCAAGATACGAAACTTTTCAGATGATTGGTAACATCTAAAATAACATGTATTACTAAGAACATGAGCGAAGCAAAATAAAATGAAAGACAATAATAAATGTAAGGCGATCAGAATAACTAAAAATAGGCCTAAAGTAAGCTTTATAATATAAAATTGATGGGAAAACAGTGGTCCAGGAGACAAACTGCCAATATCTAGGCATTCATTTTGACAGTAAACATGAATGGGAGGTTCAGGTAAATTATGTTGCAAGAAAGGAATCGAATAAATGCATTAGTTAGAATGTCTTTGCTACACGGCAAAAACAGGAGGGGGTCCGAGAGAGAGTTGAATGCATTTACTGTTTACTATTGTTATATTTTTTTAAAAAAAGACCGAATATAAGGTATGAATTTAGTTAAAAATAAATTCATAATAATTTTTTGCTTTCCCATTTATTAATAAATTTAAAGTTACAAATAAATGGTAGTATTTATTAAAAGGGGCCGGAGGTACAATTTTTGAAGATACACCATTTAAATAATTCAGTCCCGTTCTCAAAATTGATCTTCCATAAATATTATTCTTAACATATAACTGAAAACAGTCCACAAGTCCAGTTTATTTATTTCTTAAAAATAATTATATTATTTGATAGTAATTGCATTTACTACTAATTTTTTAGTATACCAAGAAAACTATTAATTTTTATGTTAAATACATACACACATTCCTCTTTATAAATTACATTTATTCTTGGATACACGTCTAATATTCCTCAAATTCATTTTCAGACAAAATAAAGTGAAGAATTAACGACCCGTATAAAAAATTGGAATTTTATAAAAAAAGTTTTGAACATTCATTTGGTCCTTGTTAATAAATGACATCAACTGTAGTAATAAACACAAAGAGCTTAGGGTCAAAGAATAGCCAACATAAAGTTAAGAAAGACAATTTAATAAAGCATCATATAATTTGTTTAGTTGCAACGTATCATGTTTTATATTTGCAAATAAACAAATTATATGATGGTTTAGTCAATTGTCTTTGCTAACTTGATCTGTTGGCCATTCTCTGTCTCTATGATCTTTGCGCTTATATCTTCAGTTCAAGTCGTTTAGTGAAAAGGACCATAATGGATAGTTGAAAAGTCTACTCTGTTTTTTAAGTGTTTCAAAATTTTATGAAACATTCTGTTACACTAGTCGTAATTCTTCATTTAATTTTGTAATTCACAGTCTTTAATTGTTATTATTGTCATATTCAGACATCCAGAAAACATTATATTAATATTAATCAGAAATGTAGTGAAACGTTGTAACGGGTGCTGAATATAAAAGCGTGGTATAATATTTAAACATGAATTAAATATGGACGTGGGAGATTGTAAATGAAAATACGTCATTTTTAGTTAGACACTTCTCGAATGTATGACGAAACTAATTAAGTCATGTTAAAATTTGTTAGTTTCTTTTGAATTTTCATTGAAATTTTTTAAGTAGCACATCAAACATATATACGGCTGAGAGGTTTTTTCCTCGTAGAGTTCCGGCATGACATTTTCTTTACGTCATTAATTTCTTGACAAGAGGGAAACGCAGCAGGAAGTATACAAAGCCTATTTTGTGAACCCCCCCCTCCCTTCTCCTGTAATAACAACAACGAATGTCGGATGCAAGGCAAAATGAAAGCATGAAGTTCTCTGAAATAGGATGGCGGGGGAGGGGAATGTGGCGGTAAATAGGGTAGAGCGGTGACGCGCCGCCCTTTGTGTCACCTGCAGGAGCCACGCCGGAACTGCGAAGGACGAGGTAATGCTGCAAAGAAACCCTTGTGAGAGCTCGGCAACGGTCGTCGTCATTATAATCTTCCGAGGATGCAGACTATACCAGTGATAGCCCGCCTCCCTCCCCTCTCCCCGCCAAAAGAAAAAAAAGGATGCGATGCGGATGGCAATAGAAATACCTAGGAAATATTTCTACCACCGGAATGTTCAACACTGAAGCATTAATACGTGTAACGTTTTCTTTTCCACAATTTTATAATGATTCCTTATTATTAATGCTTCAATGTTGAACGTTCCGGGGATAGGAACATTTCCTGACCCAACGACCTAATAGGATCAGCGGTCAGCTTTTACTGTATTACCGTTGTACATAAGCCTCTCAAAAATGAGCGAGGACTCTTGGCATGTGAGAACTTTTAAAACTAGAGAGGAAAAGGTATTCCCTATGAGCTACATTAGGATTATCCAGAACCCTCCTCCCCCCCGAAAAAAAGAAAAAAGGATGCGATGCGGATGGCGCTTGAAACACCTAGGAAATGTTCCTACTACCGGAAAGTTCAACACCGAAGCATTAAAGGTCGGGAATCATTATAAAATGATGGAAAAGGAAACATTACTTGTGGTGCTCCAAAAATTAAACTAAATACATACCGATATCTCTCAAAAAATAGCAAATCTCGTAACTAGATCATAATGGCCAGTCCCGTCATTGATGGAGATTGGTCTAGAAGCTTAGACAACACTGTAGAAGGAAGCAATTTTTAAATAATTATTGATGAAAAAATCTGGACAGATGGATAACAATGGGTCAAAATATATGAAATCAAGGAGACAGTATGGGAAATTCCCGTTATTGTAGTACAGTGTGGTTAATTTGTAGTATAGCACTGGATATTACAGAAAAAGCTCATAAAATTATTGATAGTTTCATCTAAATTAAGCTTTTGTAAAGAAAGGTATAATTTTGGTAATAGCTACACTACCAACTACACTTCAATAGCATAGGAAAGGGACTGAAAACGGGGATGCGGAAGGGAGAGAAAGGGATCTAAGGTTGCTCTGGGCCCCCCAAGCTATAGTTTAAGAATCCTATCCCATATTGACCCGAAACACTAGAAAACCTGTATCAGGTAGGTTGGTATTTTGGGTACTTTTCTCACGCCCTTCCGAATGATGGGAGAGAAGTTCGCCGTGGGATCGAAGTATTTCCTTATCCTTGCCTGGACCACTTTAGGAGGCAAATGGCCCAACGATCTAATAGGATCAGCGAGCAGCTTTTACCGTATTACCAAGGTCTGCGACCCCGAGACATATGCCTCTCAAAAAATCAGCGAGGTCTTTCGGAATGTGAGAATTTTTAAAACTAGAGAACTAAAGTAAGTCCCATCACCTCTGTGGGGAGAAAAGCCTACGAGAGCTAAGATTAGCTCCCACGCGTATCTACCAGTAGTCAAAGAGAACGTAGTTTTTGGGCGGTAGGCTACATCAGGGTGATCCAGAAAATGGCCACTCCCGTTTATACAATTGGAAGGGAATTTGAAAGATTAATCCATGAAATATTCTACCTTATAAATTAATAAAATACTGTTAATATTAAACATGACACTGACAAATAATAACAAAGCATTTAAGGCCGTTGGATGTATTTACCTTTATCTTTAAAAATTGCTTTAATATAGTGTAAGATAAATATGCAAATCAGTTTCAAAACGTTCGACGCTTTTAAATATTCTCATTAAAGATTGATTGCTTATAAGATCGAATATTCGGCTATTAACTTTACCAGATGTTAATTACAATACTATTACTAATAGGAACTTAATTGAATTTAAAGACAAATTAATTAATAACTTTTTCATTATCCTATTTAATTCATCTTCAAATGATAGTCTGGGAAAAGATTCCACTTAGAAAATAAATTGTAAAAACCTATAAATAATTTTAATATTAAATAATATAATATAATAATACTTAACCAATCGCAACTATTACAATACTATATTGTGAACAAACGTTTTACGTTTTACAATTGTAACATTATCATAAAAGAGATTTCAGAGTTAAATTAAAAAAGCTTTGTAGACACAGAAGAACATAAATGACATATAAGATCATATAATGCTAATGATAATTAATTCTACGCAACTCATCACTTTTATATTCCTTAATGTCCCAGTTAATAAAATTCGTAAGTTTAAAACATCTCGTATTTTAATATACCTCAATTTTATCCAATGATAGATAACCTTTAATGGAGGAAATAGTGTTAATGATTATGGGGGCTTTATTTAAATTATTTATTGAGTTATTTGACCGTTTAAATGTTGATGTAATGGGTAATAAACCGACAAAGTGTTTTATTACCCATTACATTGAATTACTTTATAAAATTACTTGCGCTTAGAATAAAATATAATAATATTGTTCTTTAAAAACAATCACTTAAAAGGGGACCTGTATGCTATTACAAATAAACAATTAATTCAAGGAGACGATTTTTAAATCTCAGGGTTAGTCACGTATGAGGTAACCACGTGCAGCAGAGCTTTCGTTCACTTGACGAACCCGTTTTGTCTTCATTCGTGTCTTGGTGCAGGTTAGTAGACGACCAGAATTTCTCCAACCTTCCGGTTGAATTGTAGATTTTCTTTCGGCCGGCGGAAAGTGGGATGAACCTGGTACTGCCAGTGATTGAGGAAAACCCAGTTATTCCTCCTTTTCCCTCTGACTTGCGTGTTCTCAATACCTTCTCACTAAAGAGCAACCATTCACACCTCCTCTGCCTCGTCGCCTTCTCAACGTCTTGAACCATTCTGCCCATTTTTCATCTTATCGGCTCCCAGCTAAACTCGTACATCCTTTCTCCAAGGGAAAACGCTATCTCACGTGATGTTTGTTCCGCCGATCCTCATGAGTCGTTCGTCAATCGCGGTAAATTTTTCATGACACAGGGAACAGCGTCCTTCGGAAATTTTGAAGGGTGAATGTTCTTCCAGCAAAACAAGCTTAGTGTTATAAATCCACATACAGGTAAGTCCCGCGTCTGGCAGCCGGAACAAACCACTTTTTACCTGCCTGTCGCCGAGCCATAATGTTTTTGCTAAACGTTCTGATCATTCAAAAATCCAAAAAATTCGAATAAAATTAGGGAGTGGTCCTACTGCGCTATAAAAGTAACAGATTAAAATAGTCGGAGGGAGTCTAATATAAGAAAGTGTTTAAGACCTTCAACTCCATTTTGTTACTCGTATCCTCTTTTAATTAGAGTTTCTCAAAAATATGTAATATACGAAAAAGAAAAATCGAAAAAATTTAAATTTGTTTTATCCATGTACAAGTGTATAAAATATTTTTCACAAAACAAAATATGTCAATGTATCGGTGTTGAGGTTATAGGACAATAAGTGTTATTTATATACTGTATGAACGTTCGGATGATTTACTTTCAAGATTATAAAAATTAAAGGAGATTATACATTCAATTTTTTTGATTTAATAATTAATAATAATTTTAAACATAACAATTCTTATGATTCCTCGTAGTGCTTTACAAAACCTTGAGGAATTTTCAGCTTCCATACGTATATGTGAGGAATTTTCAGTGGGATATTTAAGTGGCTACGTCAGTTTTCCCATTCCCATGTCTTTCGCATAGAGATATTGTTACTCAATTTTTTTTCTACTCGCATATTTTCCGCTTTATATGTCACCCACCGTCTCGTATGGTGAAAGCAGCGAGTCTTCACTCAAGATACACCCTCCAGACGTCAACTGCATGTTTCTGATGCCAGAAAAGAAAAACCGAAGCGCTCATGCGATCACTAACAATGCAACCCTTCTGAATGTGCAATATAGCCCTCAGTACGAGAACAAAGCCAAGCCAAACGGCTCGGTAAAAGAAACGAATTGCCTCAATATTCTTGACTGCGTGAGACGCATTTTTCTCTTTTATTTCTGACTGTAATCTCTGTTCCACGTTCCACGTGTTTGAGGTAAGCGAACGGCGGAGTGAAAGTATCCGCGAAAGAATTCCTGTACTGAGATAGGCATTTCGCGAGAAACCAAACATGAACACTGATATTCCTGAAAGAAGAGTTATTCAGATTCCAACCGAGTAACAATTAATTACATGTTAGTGCAAGTAAAATGCGGGTAAATTATTATTTTTACAGTTTCTAATCAGACGCATTATAGATGGAGTAGAAAACATATTGTTGTTTTTTCTTTTATTTATAAAGGTTGTGACGCGTATAAAATTTCGTCATATATTTTGAATTATGCAAGTAAATTAATTTTACAATATTAATAATTTTTGTAAAAAATGCGTAGAGAACAGTCCAGCGGTATTCTCAAGGCACCCTTCCGGGGACAAACCCGGCAAGACAAACAAAGCCATATAATTTGTAGCCTGACAGGTATTTGCGACTCGCCGAAAAAACGCCAGGTCCCCCCAGGTTAGCAAGGTGGTTTACCCAAAAGATTGCTACGGTGGCCCCTCCCAAATTTTGAATTTTTGGATGGGAAGGGTGGGGACGCCAACCCCATTGGAGGACCTGGGGAAGATAGAAAAATCGGAGAGATCAACACGTGTTAGGAGAGGTTAGTTCGAGGTGGAGAGGATCTCGGAAATGGGCATTCGTAAAGAAGAGTTGTAGATGAGAGTTCAACACGAGGAAACGGAAAGGACTGGTTGGCTTCGAGTCTGAGCTGAGAAGAGAGGCGACTTGGCTGCAAGTATCACAAGGAAACTACGCCAAAATAGAGGCATGCCGCTGCTATGCTGACCCGAGTTAAATCCACGACTGCCGGTCTGCTATGCCTATAAACACGTAATACAGCCCTGAGTAAATGTAGATTGAATTTACTAAAGTTTCATACAATATTATTTCTTTGGTTAGGGCTCATCTCGGCAAATAAAATTCATTAAATTTCATATTGGTTAATCTTTTACTTTTTTAACAATAAAAATGTTTTAAATTTCACAGTTGAGATTTATTGGCTCTACTTTTTTAAATATATATTTATGAATTAAAAAATCCAAGTCACAAGGTCGCATCGACTGCCTGGTCGTTACCGACCACAATGAAAATTATTTACATATTATTATACAATTATTATTTACATATTATTATACAATTATTATTTACATATTATTATACAATTATTATTTACAGTTATGGACTTACAAATAAATAAGATACTGGTAATGTTCCTTTTTCTGTACGATAACCATTAATTAATTATCTTCCTCCATTAAATTTAATTTTTTATTTAAAAGAAATTATTTATTGAAATAGCAATCATAATAACAGGTTCTATAAGCCATTTTTGATATCTTCATAGTGTTCTGATGGGTTCCTCTCCAGCGATCACACCCGTGTTACCCCAACTTTGAGGTCAACTGACCAGCATAGTTTTAATCTTCTGTGGTTTCTGTTTTGCAGCACTGGTTGTATAAGAGAGTTGGTATGGTTTTCCAGTTTCTTGTGGTGTTGATTGGCTCTTTCTCGTATAACATCCTGGATGGAAGGTATGCCTAGGCCTTGATGAAGAGCCTGAATGGTTACATACCATGGAGCATCAACCATGGATTGAGGATTTTTGTTAGGGCCCTCTGTATTATGGCAGTGTTGGACTTACTAGCACATCCAGCTTTTTTAAATTTCAAAACACAAAAGATAATGCATTTAAATTAAATCAAAAAATCGTAATGTTCTTTCAAACTGTAATAATGTCTTTTTGATATTCATGGAAGTCGGATATGGATTTGTAGTTTTTGTCGTGTAGGTATTTTAGTTTGTTGGGTTTGTTTGAGTGAGGAGATCGAGTAGACTGTCTGTAATATTTTAAGATCAGCGGGGCCATTTTTCATGTAAACAACTATTCTAACTGGACAAATGTTTTTAAGCCGCAGTTGCAAGGAGGATTTTTTTGTAAATTCCAAGATAGACGCTGCGCTACAGGCGGAGTGAGCAGAACGTGATGGAGCATTTAAGGAGACGCTAGATTTAACCACCAGGTGGAACGCGAAGCGGATCGCTCTCTCAACAATTAATCCTTTAAATTTTATTTAAAAATTTCATCATAAATACATAAGCCAAACAGTATACTGAAGTTTTATCTTTTAAGATAATAGGAACCGCGGTAATATCGAAACCAGACGCCATCAGATTCGCCTCCAGGCGGACTGACATCACAGCCATGATCATCAGGAGCAAGATCTTTATTCAGTCAACGAGAGCAAATCCATTCTGAGTGTATAAAAAGACATTTTAATATTGAAATATTTACGTGTGCTGTATAGAACTTTAGACCATATTGTGGTATATGACAGTGCCTAATGTACTGTTGTAATAAAGCCTTTACTTATTTTGGATATACTGATAACAATAAATTATCATGTCGTTTTTATAGCCACTGAGTCAAAGACACTTGACGGCTGTTGACGCATACAAGAACGGGAATGCAATCAGGTGAGATGTGTGAATAGTATTCAGCTTGAACTTTGTGAAATTTCGCAATTAATTTTCATTTAATAGCATCTTTCTTAAGGCTTATTACAAACTAATATATAAGTAATATAATCAATACTAAGTATTTTTATATTTATTTTAGTATGAATGGCAAAGCCTTGATCAATAGAAGCAGATACTGATCCACTCCATAGAGGACTATCAGCCACCAAATCGGCTTCCAAATTAGGAACATTCATTACTAATACTGTATTTGGAAAGGTGCATGCCCTATATTATGTTCCCACGCGTTTTGCCATTGAATTAGTTTGTATTTTCCTTTTTGCAGAGAGGCCAAAAGCGGTGTGAGTATCCCCGGCTCTTTACTGGAACATCGTCCCAGCATTTACGTTCATTTTATAGGGAACCAGATATTGATACAATAAGGATGATTCTAAGTTCCCTGCGACTTAGCACGAAGTCACTTCATTGGGTCTGTTCGTCCATTACCAATGCAACCATCACCATCAATTCAAAGACAAATTTGACTATGTCAATACGCAAACACTAATATATATCTCATCTATTATCAGTGTTAAAACTGATAAAAAACAAAATAAATGTCAATTAAGTAACCTCATTATAACAAATCTACAACTTCTGGACTTGATGATAAACTAGTAAAATTATAAGAGAATGGGAGCAAGTTATGGAATTTGAGAATATCACTTAAAAAATGGAATTCTCTGAGTAGATGTAGCGTGCGCTGCAAAGTTATGCATGAGTAAATGAATTTGGGATGTAGCGGAAAATCATTATTCTCGGGCTCACCTTTCCGCCGCCTGCCTCGTGAAGTAGAGTACTCTCCATTCCTAACGAGGCTGTAATCTCCGGCAGTTTCTTTAAGCTGGGCGGAATATATGGGCTCTTCAGGCAACAGGTAAGCGGTGGCCCACAGGGCCTTGTTAAACGCTTCCTGACCGGAGACACATGCCAGCTAACCACCAATCACGCAACGTCTATTTATTGCGCTCAGCTTTCTCAAGTCTTTCCGGTGCCGAAAATTACTTTCCGATTCCGCAGGAAAGACGTATATCCTTACTCTGTCATCAACTGTAATGGATGGCTACATATCAGGTATGGAACACTTCGATAGTTCCACAAAATGTAGCGTGCACTCAAAGTTGCACTCTGTTGTATAAACCACATACAGAGGGTTGAAACCGAATATTGGAATCACGTACTCAAGAGAAATTTGAATTTTTTGAGCCAATCTTAAAATCAAGATTTTCCAAACGCTGCCTATGCGTATTTTAACAAATACATTTATTAATTTTTAATTAAATATATAACTCTCGTAAAATGACTGATTATATGTAGAAATAAAAGTCTAAAGTCAAACTAAAGGGCACATATGAAACACAGAAAATAATCTATATGGACGAACTATGTAAATCAGACGAAACTAGAGAAGAATCATCTAAATTTAAAAATGATTTTGTAACATTGTATTTTATCTGAGGTAAATTAAATGGGCTTTTATTTTACTATAATTTAAATAAATATTAAAGCATCATATTTTGATTATTTCAATTGGTTAATGAAATTACTTCATTAATTTATAACAAAATTACGGGGCTCTTTACATTTTATGTACTTTGTACTCACTCAGGGGTTAAAAATAAACAAAGTTTGAGGGTCTATATAATTCAAGGGAATTTATGTGGGCGGGATACGTGCAAAGCTGAATGACAGATTCACATAACACGCGAGTGATACGCCTGTTTCAGTGGCATATCTGAATGTCGCTTCTGGCAGTCCGGAGCAGAAATTTTCCGATCTGGCAAGGCGTGAAGGCGAAAGTTGCCTCCTCCTCATTACGGTATAAATCCAAGCATTGACTCTTTGTTTCAGCTTACCGACTGTCGGTCTACCTTTTGGATTGCATCTGCACAGGTTGATTTTGTTGTGAGAGTTGCCTCTTCTCCAAATAGTCATTTCTTAGCTCTTAGGCATTTAACAAGAACTGTCTGTAAACATTCTTCTTCGAACACCATTGAATAATTGTCTTTATCTCCTTGCAGCATCCCTTCCACCACTCACGTGGTATATTTCACCCAATCCACCTCTTCATTTTAAACCCTCTCCCTTAGGGTCATCCAGGTGGTGGGGTAAAACATCTGGCAAAATTCCATAGTCTGCGGAAAATTTTCTTAATCCGTGTTGTGGTGTTTAGTCTTTGTTTACTCCGCAAAAATATTATTATAACAAGGAATTGTTAAATAATAAAAAGAGTATATTTAATTTGAATATATTGCATTTAATTATGATGATAATAAAAATCGAAATCGTGGTATTACAATATAAAATTTCGATTAGAAATATAACTCAAATTAAGTTTTAGTAAAAATATTAATTTACGAGTAAAATGTATAATCAAATTGGCTCAGTCGGTAAAGCAAAAAGAATCTATGCAGCTTCTAAATGGCTGCTCCCGGGAACGCGGGTGACGAACGATATAATTGAAATAAAAACACAATCGCGAATCAAGGAGAATGGTTTAAGTGGAAAAGCCAGGTAAATATGCCGTTACTAGATGTTAACAAGGGCCTGGTGACGTCGTTCCTGGTTTGCCGTTGCCGGAGGTTCCTTTTCTTCTAGATCCTCTAGCGCCTCTTCTTCAGGTTAAATCTCCATAAAATGTTATCTTTTTGTTTTCCGTACTCCCATCAAATGGATCTTCTTTCTCGAAAACATGCAGAATTTATCTTTTACGCATGTTGCTTCTTCAGCGACTGCTCTCTCATCCCGCCTTTCTCAGGACAGCTCCTCGGACTAACTGTCTAAATATAATGCACAAAAGGCAATAAATAATGTTGTAAACGGCGACGTTTCCCGCCTACTCGGACCCAACCAAGCCACCCTCGCTTTTCGTCCTGCTGTACGAAAGTACGCGAATACCAAAAACTCAATTATTTTTGCTTTTCCGCTTCAATGTAGGGGCCATGAGTCACCACAGTGTGGCTGGAGTCGGTCGCGTCACCTAAGGTTCATGTCGCCAAAGAAAATTCCTTGTTCCTTGATTCTTTTTGTATAAATAAGTGGTTTGTGATTCTCTGCGCTACAATTAAATGCAGTCCATATAAGTGGATGCTCAAAATTCCATGTTTATTTATTTCTGGAGTGTTTTTACAGTTCAATTATAATTTTAAATTGAACAAACCGCATTATTTGAACGATTGATTTTCAGAGTTTCCTTATGCTGAAGTGTCTGAAGGGAAAGTCTGGGCGAAACGGGATTGTGGGGTAGAACGGGAGACCATATTTTTAATTGGTTAGTGCTGGAGTTTAGTAAATAGGAGTGGAACATTGTAAGTGGTCAAGGAAGAAGTCCCGGCAACCAACTTGACCAAGTTTTGATTCCATCATGTGAATGAACTCTTTTTTTTGGTAACAGGCTACATGATGATCCTGCAATAGGCATAGAAGGGTATAGAAAAGTAGAGCAAGGTAGTTAAGGGTTGACTAGAGCCCTCAGGCTGTAGTTTCAGGATCCTATCCGGTGTTTCACCTAAAGAGAAGCATGGAAAACCGTATACAACCCGCATCAGGTAGGTCTGGTTATTGCGTACTGTGGGGTCTCAGCATTCCTATCTCCGTGTCTCCCTCCGTTTTAGGAGGCATTTGGTCGACTGATACAATGGGATCAGCGGGCAACTCTTATCGCCTGCCCAACGTCTTCGACCTCAAAAAATAAGTTAAGGTGACTCGGCATGTGAGAACTTTGAAACAACCAGAGAGAGAACGAGGCATGCCCAACGTAAACACGTGTGCCCTACAATTAATCTGGGGAGAAAAACCTGCGAGAGAAAACTCTCACAAGCATCCCTTGATTATTTTTGCATCATTTCGATAGAAGGTCAGGTACAAATAACCTCGCTTTTTTCTATTTAATGGTATATATTCGTAAACAAGGTGTATTTGACTGCACATAAAGTTACAGCCCCAGCAAAAAACGCAAGCCGAGGATGTAGCTTGTAGGTGGTTACTTGTTGGACGAGTGCCCCAAGACGCATTGTTGCCGGCGAGACGTATTGTCGTTGAGTAGACGACAGGGGAAGCGTACAGGGCAGTTGTTGGCGGGTTATTGTAGGGTAAAGACGTGTATCGTGGAGTTAAGGACGAGTGAGTGACCATGCCCTGCTCTGATTGTCTATTCTCATGCTCTGAATCTGAATTAAAATCTGGAATCAATCTTTTGGTGTTTTTCTGAATGAAAACTACATGGCGCCCAACAAGTTTCTTAAAATCCAATATCGAGGAAGAGCGGAGCTAGATCGGAAACGACGGTATCTGCTGTAATATACTTGTATTAAGGCTGGGTGAAAAACTAAACTGAGACTAGGGTGCGAGGCGGAACGGGATACTACTGGACAAGGAGAAATGTGTGTTCCTCAAAAACAGGGGAAAAAGTAGCAGGCTCAATTTATAAGAATGAGTTTCAGGATTCTGTAACCAAACATAATAGATTAAGAAAAAAAATGGGATTTTTTTAGCAAAGACTGCAGTTGCAAAAATCCTTTTCCGAAAGAAAAAATTGATAATGTGATCGACCGTACCATAAATAAGTATATAAATAAAACACAAAAGGTGTTACGATTTTTCTTAAATTAAATTTTATTTTATTGCACTAATTGTGTGTACAAAGTATAACTATCGAGTTCTGCCCCAGGGTTTCCTTAAAAAATTCACAAAACATTTAAATTTGTGGATTTTAGTTATATTGCTATTAGATTAAGTAGGTAATAGAATAAACTAATGTTTTTAACTTTTATGAAGTCATTTTTGTTTTACCAGTACTTTACAAAAATTGTTAAACTGTAAGTGTCCCGTTCCGTCTCGACTTCCCTTATAGATAAAAAGTTTTGGTTCTGGAGATTTAAATGAATGATGGTGTACGAATTTTAATCATACACTCGCGTTAATTAATATAATTTCCTTAATAGGATTTAGAGAAATGGAATATTTTGGAACAACATCCGTACTTTCAGCCAAATGATCTTCCGAGTTTCATTTGAAATTTAAATGAGATTAAATTAATAACTGTTCCGACCCAGATATAGTAATGATATTTATGTAGTGGGATCCAACAGTTCCTTACAAAGGCATGTGTTCTGAAAATAATAAATAGTTTCTCCAGGATATCCGTAGGTCGCGTCATTCTCTTCAACCGCACGTAACAGTCACTTAATCCGGAGATATATTTCAAGACTGGCGACTACTTCCACGAAAAAGTAATAACAAAATAAAAAAGTCTTGTTTTCTAGGGACAAAGTGAATGTGCTTGGCAGGCAGGATGTGAGGAATGGTTGCGCTATACACAATAGGAAGCTCAGGCAGAGAGGAGTTCCCCAGAGATGAATGGAGGACCCAGTGACCCGTAGTCCTTGGACCTGGGCCAGAAGCGAGTATTCTGCCTGCCACTGAGAAATTATCACCGAGAATCCCTGGGAATGGGTACGACGCACAAATACCTATTTACCGAGTGCTTGCATTTGATTTTTCAACTTCAATTCCAAAAGATGACTCGACACATTGCGTGTTTGACCATAATTTTGAGAAAAAATGATCAGACCGATTCTCAGTTCGTATGAACAGTGCTATTTTAATAGTCTTCAAGAAAAAATGTGAACACCAAAGCAAGTATTAACAAAAATTTTAAAAAAGGTTTCGTCTAAAATTTTATAAACCTCCTCAAGATTTCAGTTTGATACATTATTTTAATACTCTATAATAATGAGGTCAATAAATTGTATAAGTCATATTTTAATTTGCAAAAAAAAATTGAAAAAATTTTTAAATTAAAATTATTGTCACAGAAAAAATATTAAACTGCTAATAAATAGCAATTACCCTAATATTGAAGTTGCACAGTAATGATTAAAAAACTAACTTATTAAAATACAATTTTTTAACCGCAGCATAAAGTATCATAGCGTGTTTTAGTGTGTTTAGGTAACGACTTGACTTCTTGTTATATGACCACGCACAATCACGTAAGTATACTTTCGTGCCGCAAGATCCGATAGGTCAATATTTATACTAATTTACGTGTTCATGTGAATGTTTAATTAATTATTAATATATATGAGCATAACCTTACGTGTCAATTGGGCCGAGGTGTTTTCTGCAATCTTCTAGTTTCTTGTATAAAGAAAATGAATTGTTAAGCCAGTATAACTGAAGAATAATCAACCTCATCATTAGATGAGTTGGAAATCCTCTTTTCTCCATAGTTGACAATAGTTTATTCCTTTCAAATTGTGGTATTCAGTCCTAAGACTCCATGCCAATCAATCTTGCAAAAGCCTTTTCATTCTTGCATATATAGCACATCCCACATCCTACCTAACTTGTTAAGCGTATTGTATCCTTGGCCTCCCTCTTCTATTCTTACCCCACAAACTTCCCTCGTGCCTTAAAACGTAGCCTATTAATCTATCCCTTCTCTTGGTCAACGTCCTCCATATTGTTAATTCTTCCCCTATTCTTTTTAAAACTTCCTCGTTAGTGATTCTATCCACAAATCTAATTTTCAGCATTCTCCTATAGCACCACATTTCAAAGGCTTTTGTTCTTTTCTTTCTGCAACACTTTCCGTAATGCTACACTCAATACAAATATTTTTAGCAATTATTTCCTAATATTCACAGTAATATTGCCCGTAAGTAAATTCCTCTTTATCGCGATAGCCTTTCTTGCCTGTGCTATTCAACTCTTTATGTATACTATACTACTACCATTCCTACACATTTTTTTATTCCACTTTTTCTCATACTACATTCCATTATCTTGATTTACCCCCTATTAAACATCATGCCGTACTCTTCCTCCAGGATCAGGTTCATGCCCTATATTATGGTTTCCAAGTCTTCGTCTGACTCCCCAATTTCTATAATATTATCGGTAAAGCATAGGGTTTTTATTTCTTCTCCTTGCAGTATGACTACTTTTCTATATTTCGTATTAATGTTCTTCATCGCCTGTTCTATATATAAGTGAAAAAACCTGGGCTGTATCCTTGCCGTACTCCTTTATTGATTTCTGGTTTCATTTCTTGATCTTTATTAACATAGACCTGTTATTTCTTATCCTGTCTTCTAAAATTATGCATAAAATCAATATTGCATCGCTTGTCAGTAAATTATTCCTAAAACCAAACTGATCTTCTCCTAACTCACATTTTATTTGTGTTTCCATCCTCATATATAATATTTTCGTTAATATTTTACATGCATGATATATTAAACTAATTATCCTTTGATGTTCGCAGCCCCAGTCTTCTTTGGTATGTGTATATTTATGTTTTTACTAAATTATTTTTATATGCTCTTCCATAGTCGACAATTATGTTGTCGTCTCTTTCACGTTATCAGTTTAAATTTGAAAACAACGTCTTTATATGATAGTTTAACCGTCATTATACAACATTGTATTGGTATTTGGACTATGGAAAATAAAAATTCAGACGGCTTGGATTTAGACTTAGGCAATAATAATTTTTGTTCACTTGCGGATAATTGTGATGATTCTTGAAATCTTTATACAATTTTTCTTCTGCGACTTCTAATTACGGAAATACGTGCAACATTTTAACGTTTTTCGTTTCGTTTTTCGTATTTAATATTTGAAATATTTATAAAATAGCTGAGGATTTTCTGTAATTTCTGTCAGTCATTTAACAATCAGTAACAAACACTTGAACTTGGCAAACGTTCACGATAACTGAAGTCAGTCCGTCATTCAAAAACAGAAAATGAAATAAAACTTAAAAAGGAACATCACAAACACTTCTTAAACAAGCAACATAAATATTAATGACATTTTGTATGTTAAAATCGTCAATTATTTCAACATATATTTATATATTGCAGTGGTTCCTACCATTACAAATTAATTTTCAATGCCTGTTCTAATATTTGAGACGTCATGATACATGTATTTGGATTTATTAAATATTATTCTTTTTATTTTGCATAACTAATCAAAATTATTATTGTTTAATTATTAAATATTTTTTAAATTATTCATTTCTTTCTATGCCGCATCAACGGCGAGCAATTTTTCCGAGGCATTACTCAAAGAGTTTCTATGTCGATAATTAGTTATGCTTAGGAAAAAAGATAAGAAAAAACAGATAGAGCATTGTTAGCAGAGAGGGAGCGCGGAGCTGCCAAGCGTTGAACATTGGCGGGGCTGACGAAAGAAATCTTTGTTCGTTGGAAGTTATCTACGGATCTAAAGTATTTCGGAATTGTTTTTATGGTGGACAGCCATTGAAGAGCGTTCTCAAGGTTTTTTTTTCTGCTGATATCCTGATCCGCCTTTTGACCTGATTGCTGCCGCTGCTGTCCGTGGGAGCAGAACCAAAGCATCGCTCGTTTCATCTTGGTGCGCGTCATCCCGCTGATAAGCGGAACCTAATGTAAGGTGTCTTAATTGCTTCTTTATTACGAATTACAAAACAGTAAGAAGATTAATTCATTTGTGTAAATACTTGGTCAATCACAAAACATTAAGAACATTAAGATCTGTTTAGACAATTATTTCATTTGTATAAATATTTGTCATATTTTGTATTTGAAAACTAATATTCAATTTTAATTCACTACTAAACAATCTAATAGTGAATAAAATTTAATTTCTTCTTCATCGTTTCATTCATGAATTGTAAATATTTTGTAGAAAGTAAAAAGAGGAAACAATATCTGTATATATGTTCGATATTTTTATTCAATATTTCCTGCTTGCACTCCAATTGTACCTCCTATTGTGACACCCCAATACTTAAAGCTCTGTAGCGAGCTAGCCTGGGCAATGCAGAGAAGATGTATATATATATTGTGATAAAAAGGTGGATTTTGTAAGGTTGTGGCGTTATGAGGCGCAGTTCGGCCAACAACAATGGCTAGTCGGCCGAAAGATGGTGGTTCCCCGCGGGGGAGGCCCGCCGAGCGTGTATAAAAAATGACAATGGTGAACCCCCGCGGGAAAACCCCGCCGAACGAGTTTAAAAAATGAGGCCGCGGAACCCCGAAATGTTGTGAAATAGGGGAATTCCCGTCGGAAGGTTTAAAAGGGAAGCCGATGGGTGGCTCGCGACCAGACCTCAGAAGACAGGCGAGTGGAGGGGAGGAGAGGACGTGGTCCAGAGGGCAGAAGGCAGGCGAGTGGAGCAGAGAACGGACGTGGACCGAGCAGAAGTGAAACAAGGAGAGGAGAGGACGTGGCTCGACCCCAGAAGGCAGGCGAGTGGACGGACGTGAGCAGACGTGATCAAATCCTGCAAGACGCCAGAGAGACACACAAACATTCGAGAGGTGGATGTTTGTTGGCCCAGTAATTGTGGGTAAGCGATAAAAAAAAATTGTAAAACTTGCTCATTGCTCTGGATAAATTAATATTCAATGATTTTTCTTTCTATTTTCAGCTACTGCATACTCCCTCCATCTCTTGAAAGACCCAAAATCCCCTGAGGTTAAGCCCGTGTCTTCACTTTAAATTAATAAATGAAAAATATTAAAATTGATCATATTTGTACTTTAAATTAATAAATGTTTTATACACAAAAAAGCATATTACAATATATATATAAACAATTAAGAACCTCAGGAAAGTGAGACAGAAAACTGGTGGCTTACCTGACGTAGACAGAAGGCAGACACCATGTATGCCTTATAATTCTTGAATTTTCGGAGGTACCGCCCCCTTTATCAGAAGATTAAAAGTATATATATATATATATACTTTATTTGTGAATGGAGAGCATTTGGAAGGCACTTTTTGGCCAATGTTAACGTAATGAATTTAGACACAATTTTCTGGTAAACTGTTACATATACAGCACTGAAATTCTCACAGCTTATTTATAACCGTATGGTATGTAAGTGGAAGTAGAATACATAATTTATTATAATTACAATTTCAATTAATAATTTGTTTATCAAGACCTGTTGTTAAGCTCAATTTAAGGTGTTATTATCCATAACAAATAATTAATTGTGTGCTCACACATACACCATAAGGTTGAAAATAAGCTGTAAAAAATTCGATGCTGTATTTAAAACTGCCTTGAGAAGAAGGTACCTTTTTTAATATTTAGAAAAAAGGACCTTCCTACTTTATTTGATAAATTAAAGTGAGGAGGGCCAAAGAAACCAATAAATGAAATTTAAAAGCCCGATCAAAACATTTATAAATACAATTGTGTCAGTGCGAAATTCTAGATGCGCCATTTATCGTGCGAAGTAACGCTGCCAATTAAAATAATATATGCATAAAAATCATTTTGTTTGAAAAAATGAGGTAAAATATTTTCACACAACTGAGTTAGTATATAAAAAAAATTGTGCACTAGTGTTTTCCGTTGAGAGGCGCCGAAGTTAACACTGCGCCATATCGATCGATGGCAGTTGAACGCCCCTGGCCAACGTGAGCTTATCACGCGGCATCTCTACAACCTTCATAGAGTGTGAAGTGTCTCTCTATATGCCAGTTTTGTTTTTTAGTGGTACGTCAAAATGACTCATTCGTTCCGGTGTACTTAGTGTCAGTGCTGTATATTAAATTATCGTTCTCAGTCCAGAATATTGATTACGTTTTACTGGTTCATATTTCCTCGAATTCTTTGAACGTTGCTTCCGATTTCTGTTTATAATTATTCCGTTAAAATATATACGGTATTGAATTGAATGAATAATTTTAAAATATTTTAAAATATTCGTACTATTCATTTTAAGGGAATAATTATACGATTTTTTATATTGTCTGGGTAAGGGAGGGTAAGCGTATGCACTTAATGGTTGATTTGATATATCTATGTAGGTAATTAAGATACCATCACTAAAATTTTCACAATGTATTTCATATTTAGTAATTAATCAGAAAACGTTTGATAAGATTGCAATAAACAGCCTTGCCATTAAAAATATTTTGAGAAAATATGTCATTTGCGTACTCTTGGCCTCCTGTGTCTGTGAGGGTATCAGTACGCATAGTGGGGGTTAAGAGTACTACGCACTACCAATAGTCACTAACTGCCTTTCTAAGCGGAGCATCACAGTCCTAGCAAATAACTCACTCGATCCAGCTATCGGAAAAATATTGTCCATATCCTGCAGACTATCCTTTTATTGATGGTTTCTAATGTCACCTTCTTTTGTTTATCGTTTAATGGCTTTATTTGATATACTTTCAGGCTTTGCTATCGCTTTTCTCTTTTCCATTTGTTCTTTTTCTTCTAATCCATTCTTAAATGATGAAGGGACCATTTCTGACTTCTTTGAGTCTTTGTTTCCTTTTATCTTCCTTTTTCTTGAGTTTAGGAAGCGGTTATATGAAATGAATTCCGGCAATAGGTTTCTTGGAATTTAGTTTCCATGTTTTAAAACTATGAAAACTGGCGTCGTTCAAAGAATCAGCCTAAGTTTCATTTCACGGTTTCTTTAATTGAGCCGGTATAAAATTAGTTCGTCCTTAGATCCAACTTAAATACGCTCTGTTCGGTATCAAAGATGGGCTGGAACCTTATTTTGTGTTTGAGAAAATTAGAAGGGAAGAGAAAGATGTAGTTGAGGACTATGGACTTGGGGAAAGGAATAAAAGGGGAAATAGGCTAGTAGAATTTTGCATTGAGCACAGTTTAGTCGTGACAAATACCTCGTTTAGGAATCATGAAAGAGGAAGAGGCCGGAGGACACAGGCAAGTACCAATTAGATTATATAATGGTTAGACAGAGGTATAGGAATCAGGTACTAAATTGCAAGACGTACCCAGGAGCAGATATAAACTCTGATCATAATTTGCTGGTTATGAAATGCAGACTGAAAATGAAAGAACTCAAGAGATGAATTAGACCAAAAAGATGGGAAATAGAAAAACTGCAACAACAGGACGTGCTTCAGAGTTTCAAAGAAGATATTAAAAGTAGATTAATAGACAAAGGAGAAAGAGACTATATAGCAAAAAGTTGGCAATCTAAATGGAAGAAAAGACTAGAGCAGCAGAAGAAAAAATAGGAAGAATAGTTCAATCCAATAGGAAATCATGGATAACACAAGATAATAAAAAAGATTGATGAAAGGCGTAAATATAAAAATGCGAGATGAAAATGGTAAAGCGCAATACACACACTTGAAGAATAAGATTGATAGGAAGTGCAAATCAGCCAAAGAGGGTTGGCTACAAGAGAAATGCAAAGCAGTAGAAGATTTTATGGTGAAAGGAAAAATAGACGCAGCTTATAGGAAAATCAAATAAACATTCGGCGAGAGGAAAAATATTAGCAAAAACATTAGGAAGCGGATGGAATGTCATTTATGGATAAAGAAGAAAAAGCATAATTGTGGAAGGAATATCTAGAAGAGCTGTATCTAGATCAGTCTGTAATAGTAGAAGAAAGGGAGGTGGATGATGAAGAGTTGGGGGACAAAATTTTAAGTCAGAGTTTGACAGGGCCATGGCTGACAGACTTGAGCAATTGTAAAGCGCCAGGAATTGATAACATTACAGCGGAGTTGCTCAGATCATCGGGCGAAGAAGCAATATCATAGCTGTTCAGGATAGTTTGCAAAATCTATGAAACCGGAAGAATACCTGACGATGTTAGTAACAACATAATTATACCCATACCAAAGTGGACTGTGGCTAATAGATGCAAAGAGCACAGGACAATTAGTTTAGTATCCCATGCTGGCAAAATATTAACGAGAATAGTATATAGGACGATAGAAAATCAAAAAGAGAGTTTGGAGAAGATCAATTTCATTTTAGGAAGAATGTAGAGACAAGAGAAGCAATATTGACTTTGCGACTAATTTAAGGAGACAGGATACGAAAAAACCGGCCTACGTTCATAGCATTTGAACATTTAGAAAAGCGGTTGATAATGTGAACTGGAACACACTATTAAGGATTTTGAAGAGCACTGGAATATAGTATCGAGAAAGGAGGGTAATACGTAACCTCTGCAGAAGACAGGCAGCAGTAATTTAAATAAAGACCAAGAAAAGAAAGCCGTAATCAAGAAAGGAGTAAGACAAGGATGCAGTCTGTCACCCATTATGTTTAACTTATATATAGACCTGCTGATGAAGAAACTTAAAACGGAATATGGAAAAGGAATCATATTGCAAGGAGAAGAAATAAAAACCTTACGCTTTGCCGACGATATTGTAATATTACGGGAGTCAGAAGAAGTCATGGAACCATAATTAATGGCATGAACGTAGTCCTGGAGAAAGAGTTCAATATGAAGATTAATGGAGGGAAAACAGTGGTATAGCAAAGGGTGTTAGATTGGGAAGGGATATTTTGACGTAAGGTAAGGAATTCTGCTACTTGGGAAGCGTAATAACTAGGGATGGTAGAAGTATAGTAGACATAAAGAGTCGGATAGCACAAGCAAGGAAGGCTTTCGCGAAAAAGAGGGATTTACTTACGGGTAATATAAGTATAAATATTAGGAAATCGTTGTTCAAATGTTGGTATGGAGCGTGGCGTCATATGGTTGCGAAACGTGAACGGTAGGAGTTGGGCAAAGGAAAAGAATAGAAGCTATATGCGAATGTTTAAAATCAGATGGGTGGATAGAATCACAAACGAAGAAGTTCTAAGCAGAGAAAGGGACGTTGACTAAGAGAAGGGATAGATTATTAGGTCACGTTTTAAGACACGAGGGTCTTGTAAAATAACATTAGAGGGAAGTGTCAAGGGTAAGAACAGAAGAGGGAGGACAAGGATGGAATACGCTAATCAGATGAGGGTGGATGAGGCTAGGCTAGTTATAAGGAAATGAAAAAACTTGCGCAGGATAGGTTAGCATGGAGGGTTGCAGCAGACCAGTCCAATGACTGAATACCACAACAAAAACATAACTACAAGACGTCAAATTCTTGTAAAAATACAAAAGGAACACAATTTTATTATTTATAAGGTGAGAAAACGCATTAAAAAAAGAACTGTGGAATAAAACGAGATAAAATAGGCATTCAAGAACAGATGTTTGTGAGTCAAAGATTAGGCCTATGCAGTGCTGCGTAGTTTTTTTACACAATTGCCACTTGCCACCTGCTCCGTGCAGACACTAAACCGGAAGTGACCTAAAATTGTAGCTAAATATTTGCTTCTTGAAATGATATGTGACACAAAATTATAAGTAATTATGTGCCTCAAATTCTTTGGTTTTGACTCTAATTATGACATACAGAAGTATCAAAAGTTAATTTTACTTCGTGAGATAAAAAAAACAGCAAATATATGTCATTACGGCCAGCGTGTTCTAAAATAGTACGAAAAAGTTTCCGTAAAGTGCTGCCAACACTATGAAAATTCACTGCGTACTTTTCACTTACGACTTTTTGCAATTGCAGATTTCTCTTCTCTGGGATATTAATTAATTTCTGCTATTTGTATAGATTGAAAGTTGGAGCGGCTTAGTTGGATCGCCCTATTGTCGCTTCAGCGTCTAATCCCGTCAGAACTTGACGAAATGGAAATGTATTAAAACGCTGTCCAGTGTTACTATTGTATCTGACGCCGGTGATGCACACGTTGTCTGAGGAATTTATTATACCGGTGACATGGAATTCATTTGGTAAGCTTCCGTTCGCAACGTTAACGCAGATTAGAAGTCTGAATGAAGTTGCCGTGCCTTGAATGGGACGCAGGATTTAATCCGGCGGGCCCAGAGCCGCGTCATAATTCCGTAACAAAATGCGAGTGGTTCCGAAGTGAGCCGCTGATTAAAACCACAGGGTCCGGCGGCTCAGCCATTAGCCAAGTTCGGCCCCCAGCAGGATCAATAATACAGTACTTATTCGGAGAGGACTCAACTTGCCACTCCAAGTTCGGTCGCGGGAGATGAGTGCGAACGACTTTTAACCCGTGTAACTTCTCAAGAAATACCTCTTCGTTCAGCTGGACACGAGGGCCTCTCGAGGCAGCAAACCCTACAAACAAGTGTTTGTCAACTAAGACAAATCTATTAATACTCCATTACTGCGGGAAAATCATACAGCACAACTGTGGAAGAAACATTTATATTGGTAGGGAATGAAATAAGCATATTATCAAAGAGAGACAAATAAACGTGCTAACACTGTGACGGATCTGGTTGACGTCAAACATTCAGCAACTCATTAATAAAGTACTATCAAGCAAATCAACATCGTTAACGACAACTAAGAACTTTATAACCTTTGGGGCCCATTGGACTTTTCTTTCGCTATTGTACGGGAATTAATTGCGTAAAAAGTGGGACAACAAAAAGTTACAGAGCATCCAAGGAGACTTATAACAAAGGCAAATAGCTGTACTAGAGATTACATAATATTTATTTTTCATAGCCGTTTGATGAATAATTTTTTAGATTCGCATAAATAACTAGGTCTTTTATGATTTTATTTCCTTTTTCTCTGGTCACTCGGTCTGGGAACTCAAACATTCAAGCCCTTGTCAGGAATCAAACCCAGAATCTCTGTAGTGCGAGGCAGTGACGGTAGCCACAAAGGCGGCTTACTCAATATTAACAATATAATATACAACAGAGGAATATCTCATTATATTTATGTTAATAAGTACACCTACAATTTTATTGAAATAACAGTGGTTTATTTTGAGTTTTAATCAATCTCTTCAAACAACTTAACACATTCATTTTATGTTTATATAAAAAACGTTTGTCTTTACGATTAACAGTTAGTACAATGATTGTTCTAGTGCATAAAATATCTATCCTACTGAGTCCAGACCGGAGGCTACAGATCTCTAGGACCAGTTTAAAAACTGACAATCAAAAATCAAAATCAGTATTAGATTATTTTGAGTGGGATCTTGGAAAAGCGACATTATTTTAATTCCTGCGAACCCGACGAAAGGGAGTTTCTTAGCCATTCGGCAGGAATAGTATTTTATTTATTTATATAACTGTTCACTAGTTAGTGCATGAAGATAGAGTTGCAATAGAATAATACTCAAGCCAGTTCTAGAGGTTAAGATACTAATTTATAAATATATATACGTAGCTTCCATAATAGAGAATCCTGGTAATTTTAACCTAATCGTGCACTTAAACAAGAGTGAGATAGGGTCATTGAGCAACGACGTTTCAGATTATTATTTTAGCCGGGAACTTTTTTCCGAAAATCCGTCGCACCACATACATAAAAATGTCTTACAAAATTCATTCGTCTGATTATCCGTATTACTGCCCGAATTATTTATGGTATCATTTAGCTCGTTATATACGCCAAAATATCTCGGGGAAATCGAAATAGTTATTACTTTACTAAATAACCGAAGAAGAAATATAAGAAACATGTAGAAAGGAAAACTTTCAAACCTCTAATTCGCACAAAACGTCACTCGTGATAACCCGTTTTTAAATTTATGGCGAGAGGATTTCTATTATTTCAGCGGATAACAGCGGAGTCTGCGGTTCCTCAGGTTGATAACCGTTTGATAAACGCAAGAAAGCTATGTTTCCGAGTTTGTTTTGATGATGTAGTATCGCTCGTTATATACGGGATATATCGATAAATACAAGTAGCTATATTGGTCCGCCTATCGTCTTTGAATGCCTTGCTGAATGGATTAAAGATTTATCCCGAAACTCTTGATATTTTTGTTTGTAACTCAAGTCACAAGTATTGCGAAGTTATTGACGAGTACCAGACCGAATAAATGATTCCTCAGGTTTTGATAAACGCAAGAAAGTTATGATTCCAAGCTCGTATGAATCTTCTGGTACCAAACCCAATCTAATCATATAATCACATAATTGATGACGTAGTATCCCTCGGTATATACGCAATATTCTTTATCCGGATCGTAATAAAAGACATTTTTATTCAACATATTCACCGAGTAAAAGTTTATACGAACTGAGTAGGTTATTATTATTAGAGTTGTTCCCTATTCAATCAATACTTGTTTTATATAGAGTACAAACAAAGTATTGAAAGAATATATATATAGAAAAATACGCAGGCACAATTCAGCAGTAGTGTAAGCAGGATTATTAAAAAAAGCCTGTTTATTTGCTCGTGGCTTGTGAGCGCTATCTGAATTTAATTGCATCGATGTTTATATGCATAAATGTGTTATTCATTTACATTCGAGGAGGAAGTAGTTATTAATGTGACTATTTTTAAATAGCGAAAATATTTGCAACAGAAACTGTTAATCACAAATCTTGAACTGAAGACTGCTGTGTGAGAAAAAGATTCAAATTTTCCGTTTTACTGTAGGGATCAAAACGAAAAATTGAAGTTCTGTCATTTATGTTCGTGAGAGGGTGTTTCCGATGAGTTCATTAACATATTCAAATACTGTGAAGGTTTAAACAGTAACCTTACAGAAGCAATACGATGCATGCTTTTATTTATTTATTTAAACGAATAAGTAAACGAAATTTTACAGAGTTTTTATTATCAATTATTGTCTTACAGTCGTGGTGAAATAAGACACAGCTGTAAAGAATCGTTAATTTGGGGTTTCTTATGTTACAGCGTTTATAAATATTCAAAACAATTGACCGAGCCGCGGATTAGAGATTCTTTAATTAAATGCAGGTGACGTTACATCAGCAAACATTAGTCGGCCATTGTATAAGCTGTATGGGAAAGCAATAATGAGGCATTAAATGGCTAGGAAGTGCATAAGATTTTTTAACGAAAGTGGTGAAAATATGTACGATGAGCTGTGGTAACTTTCGACCATCTGGGTTAACAGGCGCCATCATTCCTTGACGGGGTATAGAAAAACTTGTTTCCCGTTACGAAAAGTGCCTGAATTACAGCGGTGACTACGTGGAGTAGTAGTGTGAAGTGTAAGGGAATGATTGATAATAAAATATCTGTAAAATAATGTTATGTGTCTTGCTAAATAAACGTCGGTACTTACTCTAAACACAGTTGTCGTAATTATTAGGAATAAGACGAGAGTTTATAATAATAGAGATAAAAATAAGTCCAACGTAAACCATTCACAAATTAAAATTTAGAATATACTTCCCTATTATAACCGGAGTTGTATATTTTCGACTAAATTACTAAACAACTTATATAGCAAAAAGTTTAAATAATGTCACATGATTGATTGCTCATCCACGTCCTATCCAACCGATATGTATTAATCCACGTGTTTGATTTTTGTATCAGGCTCCAGTGCCTCAGTTGCCTTTGTACTAGTATTTTCCGTTAAGTCAAGCACTTTCTCTTGTGAAGCGGTATTTCACAGGAACAGCTTCCTTTGCTTTAGCAAGCCCACCGGGTATCTTCAGTGAAAGCTATACATTTATCCGTCCCTCTTCTTCAGCCGGCGTCCACAATCCCAGAACAGCAGCACAAAGACGCAATGGAGATACAGAAGCAGGCATCGGAAGCTCTGCCATAATCCCCGTGGAGAGGTGTGCAGCTCTAATGGACTTGTCTTATCTCTCAGACTTCCGGATAAGTGTTTCCTACCGCTGCCAGTCTCTGTTTATTCCAATTTCAAATCGCGTTTAATTTATACCACATTACGGATGGGGAATTTACTTCTCGCTCTTACAATAATCCGGGGGAATCTTAGACGTTATCTGTTTCACTAAGCCTGGGCACAACGGTGAAATTAGAAATTTCCTACAGCTTCTGGTTGGAATAATATATTACTAGTTTAATATTCTATCCTTATGCCAGGCTTGATGCGATTATAAACAAAGCTCCGATAACGTCATATACGTCACGTATCCTAAATAAATTTTCTAATCTTTTCCTCAAGGTTAATACATGGCTTCACATGAAACCAAATGAACCACTATGCTACCAATTGAATAAAGTTTACATAAATTCTCACCACTTTAAACTGTCGAAGGCAGTTGACAAAATTTAGGAATCAAATGTTTTTACTCGTGGTGAAGTCATATTTACCCAGTATTTATTGTTATATGCTTCATAATGAATTCCCATGAATATGTTTTATTTATAATTCGACTCTCTCCTTATATTATCAATTCCAAATTAGAAAAATTCGCTTTCATAACCACCACCAGGTGTCCAGAGACGATACCCCTGCCCGCCAAAGACTCGTCTTAGCCAAAGATGCTACCTTTGTAGTCATAATACATGATCTTAACAAAATAGGGTTTTGTACACATAATGAACTGGGGATTTTGATTTTTAAATCTAGTCATAAATAAATTATTTGATTAGATTAATTAAAAAAACAAGTTGAATTTATTAACAAAACAAATAAAAACAATAATTACATAACTTAGGGTCCAATTTAACTATTTACCATTCAATCTCATATAGGAATTTTTGCAGCAGAACGACAGTCATGACACATTTCAGACAGTGGTACATACATACACCTGTTACCCTTTGTGAAACGGTGGCTTCCACCTCCCTTGAATGATTCAGGCTGCTTTCGTCGTTCTTCTGAGTTCGGAAAGCGGCTCTTTGCAGTGATGATTTCTACGGTCGTTACCAGTTCTTCCTTCTAGGAATTCTGTTGCACGGATTACGTAGACGGGGCACCTTCTGCTCGTTGCCGTCTAGTTTCTTTTCAGTTTGTCCCCAGATTATATTGAAAAGTTCTCACTCTCAAGCTACTTCTTCCTAATTTCTGATGTTTATTCCAAATTCCATACTCTATCTCTCATTTTATCTCCACCTTCTTAGTTCCAAGTTCCATTCTCGACTGAATCAGCTTCTGTTCCATGACTGCCCAACTTCTTCCTCCTTCAAATGTTCATGTTCGACTGCAGTAAAGGTTGCCGAAATTTCCATCCATCGTCACAGTTCATCTCGTCCACCCTGAGATGCATGGTGGATCACCTGACCCTCAGCCGCGAATTAAAATACAACTTCGCCCACGGTTTCTCTCCCTAATTTCTGAAAGGGGACGTGACCTTCAAAATTCACGGGGTCAAGAAACTGGACTCAGGTACCAGCTGTTTCAGTCGCCAAAAGGTAGATCTGTCACGTTTGGGACTCCGATGTCCACCTAACTTGTGCCTCAATGTCTACTTGTCTTTAAAATGGACAATTCTTCACCCAGTGACGAAATAAAATGGCGATTGCCATATACACTCATGTCAATCGTGTGTTATTTAAACATAAAAATCAGTTATTTTCTTAAAAGACTAGAATACACGTAATAAGTGCTGTATTATAGTAATAAAGGTTTATTTTCTTGGTAATTATACATCCTGAAAACATTTCTTCAAACTGCCATAACTACTTCGATTCACATTAAGTATTAAATTTTTAGAATCTCATAATTTTTTTCAGTTAGTCTAGTATATTACTGTTTAAGCTGTAGTATTTTAGTTTGGAGATTTCCATCTATTCACAATATTATTATTTTAACTAAGATAATGGTGATAAGTGAATATTATAATTTAGTAACCGTGTAAAAGAGCAACGTTCAACACAATGTAAATGGACAAGTAGTTTTCTTTCATAAGCAAACAGTTGAATAAAGCTTTAGAAACAAAGACGTTGTATTACCTTCAGAAATTTTCGGATTGTTTTTATACGAAAAACGTATATATCAGATAAGATTTCTGTATTAATTGCAAATATTAATAAAATAAATATTCAAACCAAGAAAATTCATTACTTAAGTTATCCAATGTTTCCAAATAAATTTTATTTTACACCAGCACATTAAGAGGTGGGCAATAGAAGTTATACACTAAATGATAAGATATATTACCATAAGACATGCAGGATTCAAGCGATCTGCGAATGGAAAATGAATTGATTTCATAATATTAACAAATAGTACTTTTGTACGGTTTACAAAACGTAAAATAAAAACAAATTAAAACCGAAATAAAAAGGTCTAATTTAATTAAGGTTGTAATGACTCGCCTGGGTGACGTTTTCATTCGAATTTTTAACGTAACGGCTGAACGAAACAAAGAACAGGTGAGAATCACAGAGATTGTAAGCGAAAGCCAGAGAGACGGTTAAATGCTTTGGGGAGAGGTATCTTTGGATTTTGGTTTCCGGGGCAACAGATGTATACCCGAGGGTTCTAAAGAGAAATTTTTGGCTTCAATTAGTCATCAAAAATGTTCGGATCGAGTATTGATAAAGTAACTAAAGGTTCTGTAACCAGGTACTAATATAAATTAAATTCTTGATTATCCTTTTTTTATTGAGCTAACAGGCTACATGAGGGTGATCCTATAACAGGCAACTCCCCTTTAATAGCATAGGAAAGTAATTGAAAAGGGGGGATGAGAAAGGTAGAGAAAGGTAGCCAAGGGTTGACTAGGACCTCCGAGCTATGGTTAAAGGATCCTACCCGGTGTTTCACCTAAAGAGATGCAGAGAAAACCCTAGAAAACCTGCATCAGATAGGTCGGGCATTGGGTACTATTCTCACGCCCTTCCGAACGACGGGAGACGAGTTTTCTGTGGGGTCACAGCATTCCCTTCTCCATGCCTCCACAAGTTTCAGGAGGCAGTTGGCCGACTGATCCAATGGACCACCAGTGATATTAAATTCATTAAGATCATCAGAGAGAGAGAGAATTATAATGTGTATAGATTGCGTCTTCATGACATAATCTACCACTGTGGCTTGTCGGATTTACAGTCAGTGGAGTCCGATGTAAATATAAAACAATTATTACGAAACTGACGTACAACTGAGAGGGCGGAGAAGTTTTAATTAGTACGAAAATTACCTACAGAACGCGGAAGACTATAAAGTACTATTAACCCAGTTTGTGGATTTACGATTCTGAATGAAAGATTTAGTAATGCTTTCAATACATTTACGCAAAGGTTTATTGACAAGTAAAATTGTAGATGTGATGAACCAACATTGTTTGTGTTGATCCCGTAATTTATATACAAACTGCAGGATCACACATCAGCACCAGATCTGAAAGTTCACAATATTTATGGATACTCCCTTAAAATTTTGTTTCTTAAGTTGGGTAATGGTTTCAGTTCAGATCTAGAACGAAAGGCTTCAGAAAGGATTGACGGCATCTCATGAATCGTTTAATGGAATCTTGCGTTGATAATGATGGCGATCAAGACGTCAGGGGATAGTTGGACCACGTTTAATTATTATCAAGTTAATTAGTGGAAGATGCTATTAGCCTTTGATGAATCCAGCTAGACAGCAGGCCACTCGCTTCATTAATGCGATTTTGAACGCACTGACCCCAAAATCTTCTCAACTAAGCTGCAGTTCCCTGCCGTGCCCGGAGATGCAACCTGGGGTTCATAGCTTCATTAAGGTCATAAGGGAGGTAATCAAAGTCCGGCACTTAGACATAACGAAGTTATTCTACGCACGTCAACAAACCGATCAACGGCCTACACGCAGCATGGAAACTATGTTCAACATGCACGAGAAAAAAATACTACTGTCAAGATCACGTTAAAATAAGACATAAAAATGTTTTCAGTAAACATAATGATAACATACATCCTTCAAAGTATCCTAATGAACTGTTAAACCTATAACTCATTAAGAAAACGTACCTTCTATGGTTCTGTTCTAACATAAGCTCGTCATTAATTCCATGGTAAATGTATTCAATAACTGCAATATAATATTTTTTGATTGTTGCACAATGCAACATTTACAGTTACATTCTATTTAATTTTCTGTTAGCTACTCATTACACTTTATTTTGTTATAAGAATAGTAAACTTAATTTTTAGTATTTCCGTTGAAGTCTCAGCAAAGATAGGAACTAGAATTAAAAATTATTGCGACTCAAAAAACGAAACGTAAAAATACGTATTTACAACCACGCTTCTTCATTCTTCTTATTTTAACGTGATTAATGGTATTAAAATGTAATAAGGAAACGTTCTATCGTCTTCTGTATAATATAAAGAAATTTTAAAGTTATGTAATCAAATCTTACACGCCATTAAATATTTATGATTGTTGTAAGTTTCTTTAGGAATTATTCTTAATATTATTAATTTCTTAATACGTGCGGTTGAAAAACTATGAACTTTGAAAGCACTTTTTTCTTGTGTATTAGTGGTACATTGTCCAAATTTAAAGAAAGTGTTGCACAGAGTTATCAAAAAATAATTTTTAAACATTATTATAAATATAGGAATCATTTAGAGGTCATTTTTTCTGTCTAAACCAACGTTTCTCTTTTTTCATTCACGCTATTAGTTGTTGTATTACGCGAATGAATATTAAAGGTTTTAGAAATTTATACATACATTTATATATAAAAAATTAGCACGGCGGTCATTGAGGAATTTATGGTAAAAAGCGATGGGAAGTAGGCTTGGTTGAAGAAACGGTCTCGTGTAATTTTTTGGGAAGATCATAGCAGGTCAATTTTGTGTCCTGCATTTAAAAGATGCATAATAAAAATTATATTACGTGTTTCAAGTAAGCGCTGAATGGGCTAAACAGGATCACAAGTATAGGATTCAAGAATATATAAAAAAGTAATTAGCATTAAACAGCTACGTTGGTAGAATTCCATCAGGTGTAGATTATAGATTTCCTGGAAATGTATTCTGGCTGCTGTTAGCTTATGTTATCACTTCAGCATTAATCGTTCTATAAATCAGTATCTTCACATATTCCGCCACAAACGTAAACAAAGCGAAAAGGGTACTAATTTTTGTTTCCTCATTTGTTTTTCTGAATTTTCGTGAAGCTCGGCCATTAAATTTGATGTGGTGACTAATTTCGAACCACTTCATGTGAACGTCTTGGGGGAAGTCAAAACATGAGAGAATAAAGTTATTTTTTTTCTTTACTAGACGAAGTTCTGTGGGTTTTCCCTCGGGTACAGGCCGTAATTCTCCAAGACGAGTCGATTGCTCTTAAGGTGAAATGCACGCCGTGGTAAATTAACTAATGCAGCCGGCTGGAAACCCTAAGTGATCGTTCGGTGCGTTGCGGAATGCATTACATTAGGTTATGAGAAGTCGAGACGTGACTGTGACGGACGAATAGCATCACACGTGGAACAAGTTTAGAGGAAGCTGTTAATCCCTGTTCATTTAGGGTAAGAATAGAATTGTGTTGTCTGCACCGCAGTCTATAAACGAGACGACGAAGCTGCAAACAATAATTCTCCTTGAAGCTGTCAGCGTGATGTACAGTGCGGAAGGACGTCGTTATGGTTAAAGAAGATCAGGTGGCAGAGTATAACACGAAGTGACTGGCAATGAGGTTGCCTTGTAGCGTCTATGGCATCATGAATCCCGACGCCGCCATCGGTCAATGGGGAGACGCTTTGCGTACGTGACCTGCTAGTCAATGCTTCAGGGCAAACGCTCTCGTTCAAACCACATATTACATGCATATTTTAAGATAACTGAATACAACTAATTTTCAGTCAAGTATTAACTTATACAAAATAAAATTGACTGTCAGCTTTCCAACCCGGCGCTAATATATGGCGCATAGTGTGCGCCGCACCCAAGAAATATTTTTTTTGTAAAATTGTTAATTACATAAAACTTTAATTAAATTCACTAGTTATTTCCCGCTAAACAGAACAAATAGATGGATGAACTACCTTATTCTTATAAATGAAATTTATTGTTCATGTGTAAAAAAAGAGCTCAGATTACATATGGGTGTTTGTATATTTGTTTCCCATAAAAATCTAAACACGTGGAGCAATCACAACCAAATTTTGCACACTCTTTATTTACATCTCGGAAATCAGTATTGTTGGGGTATGACATGGCTACCACCAATAGGGGCGCGGGTGGAGGGGGAGGAAATATTTAAATATTGAAAATAGACCTATATTTACGTCAAATAAATATTTTCTGGTGTTTCCCGCGACACTATTTGTGTCCTTCCTACCCTAATGACATACATAACAGTATTCATTATGCCATTACGTAGTCTGCGTGCATGCGTGCGATGTTCGTGAATAACAAAAAGTCTCATATCTTCAGTAAAATGTTTGTTATATTTCAGTATTAATATTTCGGGCATCGTCGGGCACCTAGATAAGTTACACGGAAACCAGAACACCATTTCAGACTTCACGTCAAAAAATAGCGAATGTATGCATGTGGCTGACTCAGATGTAAAATTTTGTATATTTGACCAAAATATTCAGAGACTTAGAAGTAAAAAACTCGAGTTAGAAATATTTTTATCACTGCAAATTAACCCAGTTGACGTATTACCGCTAACTGAGCATTGGCAATCTAGTCCTGAAGATGAAAATTTTCCAATCACGGGTTATACAAGACTAGCGAACTTAAATAGAAGTACACTTAAAATGAAGGTTCATGCATTTTGTAAAAAACGAGCATTCCTCAAATTGTAATGAGAGACTTGATATACAGTCTTATAGTAAAGAGCAGGTTTTCGAATGCAGCTGGTAAACGCATAAAAAATTTAGTAGGCTTATGTATTTATCGAAATCCAGTTAGTAATGTAGACATATTTCTTGAAATATTTCTATTATTCATAAAGAAGGGAAATATATAATTATCTGTGGTGATTTCAACATTGACTTTCTGTCGGACACAAGGTAAAAGCGAGACCTTGAACAATCCCTTTCCTGTAACGGGTTTCCTGTTACTAATAGTAATCCTGCCAGGGTTGTCGGTAGTTCCTCAACGTGTGTTCACTTCCTCGTATGTAACTTGGACCTCCAAAATTACAAAGTATGTACCATTAATTGTGCATTATCAAAAAGGCCAAGTTATGCACATATATAGTGAACTGTTCCATTTCAAAAAACCTGTAGCAACTAGGCGTGGAAGACGTCTTTGTCAATTAAATTTGAACAAAATCAAAGCTAAGCTCGGGGAACGTCATGGAAAACAATTCTTGACACAGCAAACGAGTCGAACCCAAATAATATGTTTCGTAAACTTATTAATTACTTCTCATCGGTCGTCGACGCTGTTAGACCACTAAAATTAAGTAAAAAGAAACGTACTAAACTAAATACGTGGATAACTAAAGGTGAAAATCTATGTCGCCTTCATAAATTAAAAAAAGATAAATACAAGCACTGAATTGAAAAACGTTTGTATTAACTATAAACATATTTATAAGGAATTTATCACTGCTACAAAAAAACTAGGTAATGCAAAATATATTGCTAATTTGGAAAATAAAATAAAAGCGACATGGAAAGTTATCAGACTTCCGGTAATTCTAAAGACCGTAAAGATACACAACTAATAAAGAACGAACAGCCTATATCACGTGAAGAAGCAGAATGTGAATTTAAGTTGTATTTATTAACGTTGCCCGTGAAATGTTAGAATATCAAGGTATAGAGAAATGTAACACGCACAACTTTACCAAATGCTGCGCAACTCCAGAAACCCGGTTACTGTTTTTCTTTCTACTCCCGGTCAATAAAAATGAGAATTTTAATATAACAGAAAATCTGAAAACTTCGAATGCTTCTGACATATACGGAATCAACAGTAAGCTCATTAGACATTGCTGTAATTGCAATTTCAATGCAGTTCAAAATTAACTTATGCTTTTCCTCTGATATATTTCCAGATGCTTTAAATGACGCGTAAGTTATACCGTTACACAAGAAGGGTTCTACAACAGACGTCTCCAATTATCGCCCTATTTCCCTCTTACCAATATTCTGTAAAATTCTTGAGAAAGTATTAATTATGAGAATTGCAGATTTTCTTACAAAGTTCAAACTTATTTCCACATGGCAACATGGTTTCATCAGTGGAAAATCTACCAACATGGCTTCATACGACTTCGTTCAAAGTATTCATGACGCACTTGAAGACAGACTTAAAGTGACTGGCAGTTTTGCTGACCACTCGAAAGCGTTTGATTTAGTAGATCATATTTTACTCAGAGATTTCTATGGAATCACAGGAGTTCCCCTTTCATTATTGACATCGTACTTGCAAAACAGACATCAAAAAGTTGCGATTGAAAACACGGATGGGAATGAGTATCTGTTAGAATGGGAAACAATTACTTGCGGTGTTCCTCAGGGCCTAATTTTGGGGCCTTTACTTTTCATCATTTACATTAACGATTTACCTAATTATATAGATTCTTTAAAATCAGTTCTCTACGTGGGCTGACGACACAAATTTGGTTATCACGGATAGCGACTCGGAAACTTTGTGCGAGAAAGTTATGTGCCATCTCAAACTTTGGTTCACTGCAAACAAATATTGTCTTAACCTAGAGAAAACCGAAATTGTTATATTTACAGCAAATTCAAACAGTTTATCTCCTAATTTGGAAAACATTTCACAACACACGCCTTTTCTTGGTCTGCTGATTGACAATAATTTCAAATGGAATCACCACATTAAAAAACTACCGGGAAAACTCAGCAAAATTTTTCTTTACATTACGAGTGTTATAGCTACATCAAGAATGATGTAATATGCATATTTTGATTCTGTCATGTGTTACGGTATTGCAAACTGGGGTCATTCGCATCAAGCGATTCACATTTTTAAACTACAAAAGCGTACCGTACGAATAGTATCTAGTGCCGAGTGGAATACAACTTGCAAGCCTTTGTTTCGCAAACTTGGAATTCCAACCTTGCCTTGTACTTATATTCTAGAAATTTTTAAATTTGTATGGAACAACATCAATCTATATGCTCTAAACGTTTCAATCATTCACTATTCCGGTATAAATCTATACAATACTCCTTCGGAGGAAATAAAATCTTTAAAGGTTCAAAAATTATTTATAAAGAATTGTAAATCTCTGTTAATGAATGGTGAATTTTATTCACTGAAAGAGTTCGTAGATAGGAAGGACTAAAACAGTTTACTGGTGTCCTATCAAATTCTCCTATTATTTTAGAACTATACTCTATAAGAATTAAACTGCAGACTTATTTTCTTTTTCATGTTCGACGGAAACCTACGCACGATCTTCTGTGGCGTCCTCCGTCGACTGAAAATTGAAGATTGAATTTTATATTTCCTCTTTCCTTAAATTCATAATTGCAAAATTTTGTTTACTTCTTGCAATATTAAATTTGACGTATCGTATTTCCTCAACCAAGGACTAATGGATGGAATAATAAATCTAAATCTTCAATACATTTGTTGGAGACGAACTGATAGATGAAAATTATTTAATTATTTATTTAATAATTAAAAAAACAAAAATTAATCTAATTCGTTTTACTTAAATCGTACGAAGTAAAGTGAATATATTTTTGATTAAATTTTATTGTTAAAGAATTAACCTACAAAACTTACATTAGTTTCGGGATAATTGGCATACCTGAAACATACAAAAATAAAGACGTCAGTACAAACACCCCAAAGTTATGTCAGAAAATTATTCATATAATGCCATGTTATATGGAACATGTTTAAGAAAAAACTTAAAAATACAATAGGTCGTCATATACATGTAAGAAGGGAACAGGAACACAAAGAATGAAGCACTTAACAGAACTAGGTCTAGGTTAGGCGAAAAGTTAATTAAATTTGTAAATGAGGGGGGATATTAATTAATGAATTTAATAATTGAGTTTAAATATATATATTTATTAATTATAATCTCAGGGTATTAATGGTTTGGGTGATCACGTGTAGCAGATCTGTTCGTTGACGAACCTGAGTTGTTTCAAAGGCGTCTCGCTGTAATTTCCGGGTCGTGGAACTTATAACGGCCGGTAGACAATCGTAAGAAGTCCAGCTGGCAAAGTAAGGAAACTCCGCTTTTTCCTCTTTCTTCCCTGCTTCCTGGACTGATCAAAGCATGGTCCCGCTGCCACCATCACCACTCAGCTGCCATCTCCTTGCGCCACCACCTTCAAAAATCTCCTCCACCACTTGCGTCTCCTTCAATATCCTCTCACCATCCTTTGCAAAATCTGTCCAAATCTCACCACCACTCTCCTTTCAATCTCCTCTCTCCATCCACTGCAAAAATCGCTCCAATCTCCCAAAATTTGTCTCCGCCATCTCACTTAAAGCCCTTGTCCCCCACTTATCCGACACCTATCACTAAGGTGGCAGGGATGGATATCCTCCAATCCTATCCCTTGTTTCGTTTGGGGAACACACGCCACTCGTCACCAAATTCCTAAGCAGATTAAGTCATTCCGAACGACGAGCCGAACGTATCCGAGCATTAATAATGGCCACAGTGCAGCCGCAGTCCCTAGTTATTATTATTCCGAGACGGCGGGCGGAAAACCCCCTTCTTCCTGGCAAACAACTTGCTCATGCCGGAATATTTGGTATTTAAGTTCCCGTAAATTATAATAAAAAATTGGACGCGTGTTCTATTGCGCTACAAATTCAACTAGATGCCAAAGGAAATTTTAAATGGTGATACTCTTAACTTCAATAATTTTTACGTAATTATATATTGTAATGTTTGACTCTTTAAATTATTAACAACTGTTTTTTCTGAATAAATCAAAATTTGAAAAATTATATTGACAAAAATTAAGTTGTTTTATATTTCAGCTGTAAGAAAATTTAGTTCAAATAAAGAGCTGAATGTAAAGAGTTATACCATAATGAATCTTTATGGAAGTGAATTTTATTTTTATATTTTTCAGTAAAAGTTAAGGAATCAAAAAGGAATTCAGCAACTTGCCTAAAAATTTAGATCTATTTATAAACGTAGAACCACAAGAAAATTTTTGCTGTAGAAGGTAGAAGCAAACTCAGGAGTAATATTATTATCCAAATTCAGTCTGGAGTAGAGCGATATATTTTAAGACCGTAGAATACTTCTAGTGCGATTTTTTAGTCTCCCGTCCATTGTGCTTGAATATTGACTAATACACTATACAGTTATTATTTTATTGCATTAGTCATCAGTGTGACATTTAATATAATTTGTTATTTTTTCATCATCTCTTTTATACGCTTCTTGAAGTATAATATATTAATATTAAGCAAATATATGTTTCAATCGAAGAAATTCAAATTGGGATAAAACGGTTCGTTGTGAATATAAATGTATAAAAATAATATTTAAGTTTTTTCTCGTTTCGATTAATTTTTTAAAGTAATCTATTTCTTTCCATAATAGACATTTTCCTTTTATTTTTTATTCCTGTTTCATCATTAATCAGGATAATCTATAGGTTGAACCTGTCCCCGTTAAAATATTTTCATGTTCTTATGTAATCAATATGCATCAATTTATTTGCGCGATAAGAGGTGAATGCATGTGTCCTTTTATAACGACGACAGTATTTATGCACACTGGTAGATTTTCATAATCCTGGGCATTAAGAAAACAGAGAACCTCTCTTTTTGCCTCCGAGCAAGTCATTATTGAAATATTATTCTAGTAATCTTCCGGAATTTGCACGGTGAAAGTCGCTTTAATTTATGAGTAAAATAAGCTTATTCTCTACCGCTTGATATACAACCATAAAGCGGATATTCAGTGGCAGGTTGCGTGTTCGGATATTACTATTTCTGCATACAAAATCAATTAACAGTACGGAAAATAGCGCAAACTAATAGAGGGTAATGCATATGTTATGGAGAAAACGATGGGAAAAATTACTCAGCATGAGATAATCTAAAACATTATTAAATTATAATTAAAGAACATTCAAAATTGCTACCCCACCCCAAGGTTAATATTAATACATTAATTACATTTCATGTTTTTCTTTGAGAAAATCAAAAACTGTAGTAAATTCACGACTAATCTGTTTTTTAGTCTATCAGTATTAAACAACTTAACTTAAAGATGAAGAAGTGAGATCCTTAAACAAAGCGTTCGTTTCTATTATTACTAAAGTACTACAAATAGTATATTGCATAAAATATATGTTTTATTATTGAAAAGAATATTGTGGGGATTTCTGGAAAGAAATTTAATCAATAGCAAGGTTTTGTGGTCATTTATATAGATAAATAATAAATTTATGATTTTATTTAGCTACATAGATTAAATAATTTTTAAACATTCGATATGAATGACTGTTAATGACGTGAAAACAGCAAAACTACTAAACACGGTCAAATTTATCATTCCGTTTTCATTATCAAAAGTTTTGTAACATTGCCCAACAATGTCACGGACGATGTTTCATGTACATTGTGTCGACTTTTCTTTGAAGGAAAAAACCTTGAAAAATGATTATTTACTAATTAACAATTAAAAAAATGTTTTAATTAATACATCTTACCTATTAAACTTTATAAATAGACGTATTAAAGAAACTAATTGATAACCGTAAATATAAAATAAATCATAGGCAATAGGAAAAACAAAAGAAAATTGAAATAATCGAACTGCAAGAGTAATAAAAGCTTTATTTCTCTATTAAGGTTAGATAAAAGACTACTAAAGAATGAATCAAGAAATTTTAAGCACATTTTTAAAATCAGTCACCAGTTTTAGTTTTCTATGACGATGTTTGGCTTTTAGGTAACGCTTTTTGGCGTTCATGCCTAAGTGTCGGCCTTGAAAATGCTCGGCGCTATTGAGCGAAAGGCTGGCAAGAACGCCAAAAAAACGTGGCCTAACAACCCAAAACGGTCATATAATACTTAGATAAATATGACTACAAAACAATATGTAGGTTTATACAGTTTAAAACTGTATAAAAAAGATAAAAAGAAAATTATAAGTGATCATTTTTGGTAAAAGTTGTAAAGAGAAGGCTACACGTACTGTTAAAAACTAGATTAAAAGAATTCAAAAACATCAAGAAACGTTAAATAATCATGATAAAAATGTCCATAAACTAGTAGCAAAATCATTTCGGAAAGTCCTGAAATTTTTGGTTCTTTAATAAAATAAATTCAAATGTAATTTATCAGAAATTTTATTTATTAAAGCATCTTTAAATACACAAAACTAATATGACTATACCCTAAAACTTAATTTATATTCCTATATTTTTAATTGTTGATAATTTCAAATTAAAAAGGATGTGTAAATTTTAGAATTTGAAATAAAAATAAATTTGAAAATTATACATTGTTAAGAGGCATTTATTGTTAAATTGAGAAAGTGGTACTTGAAATGTTATATTATTTTGTTTTTTCAAACACTTGTTATAATGACATAATAAATATTTGTAAGAGGATTATTATTCCTCACCTTAGTGGCATAATTAACTGTAGTTCACTCTTAATTAGTCATCAACGTGTAAATCATCCCTCTATTGACATTGTCTCTCTTCTTTGTGAATTTATGCACTAAATTTTTTAAGTGCAGAACGGATTGGTCTGCAATATGATTAATATATATATATATATATCATACGCTTTAATTGGGAAGGATACATAAACCACCCTAATTAGACAGCACGTTCATCTGAGGAGGCAACACAACTGTCAGTTTTATATACAGAAATTGACTTTCGACCAAATATTGATTGAATTGTAGAAACTGGTACACTGATGACTCTGTACACCGACGCCGTCTTGTTGCTGCTGTAAGACACCATCACCAGGTGTCCCCAGAAAAGTTCATTATATTTACTCAGCAGATACGTCTTCTTCCGTGACAAGATCTTTTGGCAGACGAATCACATGTGGACAACTCATCCGTCAACACGTTCCACCAGCAAGCAGCCAGCACCAGTGAAGAGTGGGCAAGTTGGTTCAGTTCCGAAGTTCATTTCCCAGGAAGTGATACTGGTCAAGTAGAATTATACGAACAAATTAATATTAAATAGTGCAGAAGAGTGAGTAGCTAACTAGAAGAGCATAAAAACTCACATAAAAGAACGTTAAATTAGATATTGAACAGACCACAGTTGTGTCCAGACACATTTATCGTAAGAATAATAATTTCAATTGGCAAAATGTGAAAGTTTTAAATGTAGAAATTAATCACTTCTCAAGGATGATCAGTGGAATATTACTTATCAGGTGCAACCATTATGAATTCATGTAAGAAACGATACAAACATTTTACATACTATATACGATTCTCTATTGTTATTATAGTTAATCTTTGTATAGATTAATTTTCTATTGTCAAAAATTAAGTCATTGTTATACATAATTTCGGTCGTAACACTCGTGGGAACTAGTCTGCGACATCAAATTTCTCACAGAGAAATTAGTCTACCCATTTCAAAATGTAAGTCAGTTATTCATTTTACTTTATTGAAATTTATGTTTTAACATTTTATGTATTTAAAATTAATATTGATTTTATAATTTTTGTGTCTAGTTATCAGAAGACGTCCACAAAGTAGGATGAAATGTTGTATATATGCCAATTAAATTTGCTTGGTAACATACTTGGCCGTATTTTAAATTACTTAATGTTATGAAAATAGTTTTTGAAACTATAAATCATATTACCATATGTCTCGAACGGTTAAAAGATTTCACAATAATCTACGAGTATACGTATCAAACGTTACTCACTCATTTTTATTAATATATTATTATTAATTATTGAATGAATTTAAGTTTGAGATTTAATATATACATTTATTTAAAGATAAAAACATAATTTTAAATGCGGTCCTGCGCGAATTTACATATACATAATAAATATTTAAAGGGGTCGATTTTAAAGTTCTCAGGGTTTAATTATTATTTGGGTAACCACGTACGGCAGTTTCCGTTCACTGGAGGAACCTTCTTTTTTTTGCCTGTGCGTCTCGGTGCAGATAAACATGCTACTGGACTTCCTTCTTCTCTTATTTACGGGTTGAGCCTGACGCTGTCGGAATTGAGGAAAACTCAGTTTTTCCTCCTTCTTCCTCGTTGTTTTCATCGTCGTTAACAACTTACTTTTTCGCAGCCTAGCCTCATAGTTGAACTTGCTACACAACTTATTATACTGCTTTAACTTCCTTCTTCTCAACTTCATACACGATCTTCATTCTCGACTGTCAATCGCTCATATTAAACTCTTCCGCTGCTTACTCGACTTCAGTGTCTCACACTATCTCCATACTATACTTCTCCGCTAGCTCCTCAACTTGTCCGACGGTTTTTTTCATACTAACTGTTTTCCACCCATCACCTTCGCAGGTCAACTCCGTATAATCCCCATCCAAAGGACAAAACTATCTCACGTGACGATTGTCTGTCAATCATCGTGAGTTCTCTGTCAAACGCGGGAGATTTTTGATGACACAGGTAACAGTGTCTCGAAAGATGAACGCTCCCTCAGCCAAACACAAACGAACCCTTATAAGCACGCAGACAGCCGCCATCTCGGTGCCGGGAAAAACCACTTTTACTTGCCAGCGACATGCTCTTGCAGAAATTTTATTTAATACAAAATTCCATAACTTTAATTTAAAATTGGGGGGGGGGAGTTCTACTGCGCTACAGTGTTTATAATCATCGTCTTATATATCAGTATAGAATATCTATTATAGTAATTATAGTAAATCAATTAACGTCTTTTTTATCAATAATTAAATTCAATAATTACGACCAATTATAGACAGACAGTTTTTCAGAAATTTGTCGGAAATATATTCTATTTAATTTTAATTTATGTATGAATTGTAATGCGTGCTTCGTAACAAATAGGGCAATTTTGTTTTTCGTTATTTACTTCGATATATAACAGGCAATACTAATAAATAAATGTAAATGCAAAAGTATATATTTGGAATTTGGAGAAACGAACTGCGAGCGTGGAGAGTGATAAATCACTAGAAAAAAAGATGGGACAAGTCATAATAAAAACTGTGTAAGTTTGTGACGTCAGAGATACCAAATATAACAGAATCACCATATTTTATTTGGCGTTATATGGCGATTATTTATATTTAACATTTGACAATGATATCCTGCACCACTAATACATGCAAGGAAGATAGAAAAAATGAGAAATATATTTTTTTAATTAATTAAGTTAATGCATTTCCGTTAAATTGAGATTTGCCTGTTTACTTGACATACTTCAAGGAACCACGTCTAGGGATTATGCATTAAAACTATACTTATCCTGAAATACGGGCAATGGATGAGATAATTTAATTATCATAATTTAAAAGATTTTTAGAAAATTGCAAAGACTGGAAAAAGAATTTAAAGTGGGAATTATTGAGAACTTAGGTTGTATATTTAATAACGATTAAATACGACAGTTATTTTCAATAGTCATAAGATCATAGATTTGACTATGATTGGACTGACGTAATAATTAACGACGCAACATAGAATCAATATTTTTTTCTACGTAATAGTTACCGGATTTTGTTCTGTTTATATATTTTATTTATACAGTGCACTATGATTCATAATTCATAAATTCGTGTTGTTAAAGGTGTTATTAATAAATTGAGCGATACTTAATTTCGTGTCAAATTGATTCGCGGTCAAAATAAAGACTTTGAGGTTTTTTTGTGTTTTTGTATCATATAACTGAGATAATTGCTAACTATTGGTCATTATATTTTCTCATAATAGTGTGTTAAGAAACAAGAGCCGCCCTATAAATATTTTCTCAGTGTTTTTGCTTTATGTACTGATGGTGGAGCATGTAATGAGTTTATAGATGTAACTGTACCATTAACGTGATGTGTTTCGTCTTAAACTTTTACAGACTTCTCATATATGATTCGTTAAAGAACGAACCGAAGTTATCCAATGACACCGGTAAAAACTTTCGTGCTTTCTAGGAAAAGTTTCTAGTGCTCGGCCAATCTTGCTTACGTTGCGAGCACGAAACTCCACGCAAGGAAATCAGATAAACAGCCACCTCATCAGATTAGAGCCCATCTGAGTCCTAGCCTTCCTTATCTGACCCAGCATCTTATCCCATCACCCTTGATTAGTTTTCTTCTCCCACGCTCACCTATGTGAGAACTACTCGCAACATATATTTAATGATAAACATAAGACTGGACTAAGATTCAATTTTTGTTGAAATTATAAGTAAAGCCATTAGGTAGGAATTTTATAATGATCTACAAATAATTAAAAAATATAAAAACAAGTAACTTTCAGATATTAATTAATTTATGTAACTTTACGTGTTAATATTAAATCCAATGCACCTATACTCTGTTCATAAAACGAACGGATATCTACATGCATTTATCTATGATCTAATTAAATAGTCCTAGAATAAGAAGGAAATCGTTTAAAAATTTCCATAATTTTGAGCCATTCAGCACAATACATTACAGTTAATAAATTGTTCTCGAATTAGTTCTACGAATTAAAAGATAAAATATTTAAATTTCTAACCAAAAAATAATGAAATAATATTTACATTCCTCATTGGTGTTTCCATAGAAAACATTTAGGTCAGAAACCGAATAAAAAATATCAATTTATGTTCTTTCCAAACCTGTATATTATTTAATAAAAAGAAAATGTTATTCTTGTCGTACTGAAATTGGGTATTGCTAGTATAAAGAAGACTAGGACATAATTTCTGCAAGAACGACGGGGAGGGTTAAAAAGTTACCAACTACTAAGAGATGGCGTTTGGTAACGTGAACTGGAACACACTATGAAGGATTTTCAACAGCACTCGAATAAATATCGAGAAAGGAGTCTTATATATAACCTCTACAGTAGACAGGCAGCTGTAATTAGAATAGAAGATCAAGAAAAGAAAGCCGTAGTCAAGAAAGGAGTAAGACAAGGATGATGTTTGTCGCCCAAGCTGTTAACTTATGTGTAGAACAGGATATGAAGAATGTTAAAACGGAATTTGGAAAAGGAATCATACTGCAATGAGAATAAATAAAAACCTTACACTTTGCCGACGATATTGTAGTATTAGGGGAATCAGAAGAAGACTTGGAAACCATAATAAATGGTATGAACGTAGTCCTGGAGAAAGAGCTCAATATGAGGATTAATAGAGGGAAAACCATGGTAATGGAGTGTAGCTTGCTGAAGGGTTATTTTGATGGAGGTTGAGAAATTCTGCTACTTGGGAAGCGTAATAACTAGGGAAGGTAGAAGTATAGTAGACATAAAAAGTAGGATAGCATAGGCAAGGAAGACTTTCGCGAAAAACAGGAATTTAATTACGGGTAATATAAGTGTGCATATTAGGAAATCGTTGCTAAAAATGCTCGTATGGAGCGTGTCGTTATATGGGTCCGAAACGTGGAGCATAGGAGCTGCGGAAAGGAAAAGAATAGAAGCCTTTGAAATGTGGTGCTATAGGCGAATGCTGATGAGTGTATAGAATCATAAACGAAGAAGTTATAAACAGAATAAGGGAAAAGCGAACTATATGGACGACGTTGACCAAGGGAAGGGATAGATTAATAGGCCACGCTTTAGTAATGTGAAATTAGCATTAGAGGAAAGTATGTGGGGTAAGAACAGAAGAGGGAGGCCAACGATGGAACGCGCTAAGGAGATTATGTACAACACAATTACTGCCTTCTGTAGTGGTTATGTATAAGCCTTATTTCTCGATATTTTATTCAAGTGATCATCAAAATCCTTAATAGTGTGTTACAGTTCTCATTATCAAACTTTTTTCGAATTCTACAAATGCCATGAACGTCGACCGGTTGTTTCTTATCCTGTCTTCCAAAATTAGACGCAAAGTCAATATTGCTTCATTTATCCCTACTTTCTAACTAAAACCAAATTAATCTTCTTTTAACTCGCATTCTATTTGACGCTCCGTCCTCTAAAATATCCTGAACAGCTGGCTGATCCCATTGGATCTGTCGGCCAACTCTCTCATGAAACTTGTGGAGATATGGAGAAGGGAATGCTGCGACCCCACAGCAAACTCCTCTCCCATCATTCGGAAGGGCATGAGAATAGTACCCAATTCCCCAAAATACCTGATGCAGGTTTTCTAGGGTTTTACCTGCATCTGTTTAGGTGAAACACCGGGTAGGATCCTTAAACCATAGCCCTAGTCAACCCTTGGCTACCTTGCTCTACCTTCCGCATTCCCCCTTTTCAATTCCCTTCCCATGCTATTAAAGGGGAGTTGCCTGTTTCAGGATCACCCTCATGTAGCCTGTTAACCCAATAAAAAATTATATTGTTTCTTCGCCCATTGATCATATAAACTCCGCTGGAATATTATCAATTCCTGGCGCTTTTCAATTGCTCAGATGTGTCAGCGCCGTCTCACACTCCGACCTTGAAATAGTCTTTTTCTTCTATTACTAACTGATCTAGATTTCCATCGTGATACAGCTCTTCTAAATTTTCTTTTCATCTTTCTGTTTTCTCTTCTTTATCCAGAATCGGCCTCCAATCCGTTCTCCTGTTGTACTTGCTAATATTGTTCCTATATTTTTCCCTTTCACCATTGATTATTCAACCGCTTTGTTTTTCTCGTATAACCAATTCACTTCGGTTGATTTAAACTTTCTATTTAACTAATTCTTCAAGAGTGTGTACTGCATTTTACCATTTTTATCTCTCCGATTTTTATTATTTCTTCTGTTTATTTATGCTTACGTAAAGTCTTTATTGAAATTTTATATTAAGCCCACAAGGTAATTATAATAATTACAGTATAAAAGGACATAGAGCATATGCTTTTTTGTATAAACGTTAAGCGGTGTGTATATATTCTATGGATAAATAAAGGTGAATAAATGAGACCCACGAGCTTCTGATCTTGAAGTGATTTATGTAACTCACTGCGCCACGTAATCAGGTTTACATCTCCCCGGTTACAACCCTAAATACGCACTGTTAGAATACGCACGATTCACCCATTGTTAGTCGTAAACCAAGGAAGTATTTTGACATAATTTCGCGACAAGTGATTACAACTTAACAATAATACTGTTATAATTCATAATCAAACAATGTATATGTCACGTCATCCATTTCAGTGGCTTTATATGGCTATATTTCGTCCGCTTCGTGGGCTACTCGTAATTACGTTATTTGTACCGTGCATGGTTAATCGCGTGCAGAGCTATGCTAATGGTGATAATGGAAATTGACAGCACGTATTTAGCTAACACGTAATTGAATATGAAGTCTCTATACATGGACAATTTCCTAAATTAACGGGAAATGATTACTATACCTTTCATTTAAAATAATTCGAAAGAAACTTGAAGATTGCAGTGTCGCGAATAAGGTCAAAAATAGATTTAAAATTATAATCATTAGTTGAGAGGCTTTTTAATTATCTTCCTCCTCTCTCATTGACCCGATTTCACGAAGCAATCGATTGGTTTCCGTAGATAATGAATGAATGTTTGATTAATATTTTTTATTATTCATAAAATAATACTACATTATGTTCACTAGAATTATAATATTATACAATTATATAAATAAGTGTTATTAGTGTATTGTTAAAGTTGAAGTGACGGATGTGACACTGACAGTAAAATTGAGCCTCATTCAAATAAATAGCCTATATGGTTCATTAAAATGTCTTACTTAATTATATCAGTCGGCTACGTCCTTCGTGTTTAGTTGATTTAGTTAATTGAGAAGGTCTACAATAGATGGTCGAAACGTCTACTTTATGCTAAAAAGTTTCAAAATTTTGTATATAAGTCTATTATACAGGGCGTAAATTCTTAATACGTTTATATTAGCCATAGCTATCAGGGAAACATGTGTAAACATACGTTACATAATGCATTACATTACAATATTTCATCCATTGCTCTGCTGAGGAAAGCGTTTTTCGACCCGCTTCACGAGTTTTATTTAACATTTGAATTTTCACATAGTGATTAATACATTTATTATAATGTATCAATTTCTACAATATGTATTAAGTACCAACTCGTGGCTTGTAAATCAAGGTTTACAAAAAATATTCCCTTCTCTTAAGACGAGTTTTTCATCAATATCTCCCAATACATGTACAATTTACGTTGTAAATAATTCAAAAACGAGCATGTCCTTTACTTTTATACTTATCATTTACCTGCTCTGTATATAAATTAAACCATCCGTCCTGTTATCAAGCCTCGTTACTACTTCACTGTTAACGTACGTAACAAGAAAGCATTCTAGTCTTAATGAAATTTTAATAAAAGGATAGCCCTGAAGACTGTTTATTGACTAGTTAGTAAATATTACTTTTTATTTATTAAATTTAGATTTGAATTACAGATTACTATGTCCCGGAAGATGCCGAACAATTAACATTTATTAATTTTGCTTGCCTACTTTTTTCCATTACCAGGATTCATGCAACTATTGTCCATCTACAGTAATATTAATATACTAGCCGGGTGCCCGACCATGCCCGGATATTTATTTGTATTAGCCCAGCACAGTATTTAATATGATTTAAGTTGTTTAGAGCGCGTTGTCAGGCCTCTCTATCCCCTGGTTCAAAGAACGATTTTAAAAAGTCATATTACCAGTAAACTATTCTTATTTTCCATCATGAATCTGACACTCGTAATTTTTTTCAATTCCTAATAGTAATTATGAAGATAGTGTTAGAATTAATTCATAATCCATTGATCACATAGAAAATTAGAACTTCAGGGATGTGGAACGAGTCAGAGATAGTAAAAAAATTGTTAAGATTAATTTATTAGTATTAACTCTGTTACGATTTACATTCATATGATTATGTTTAACTTACAATTAAACATGCCTAAGTACTACAGAGAAGACAAAATATATAATTTGTACCCCATACATATTGATAAATATTGTTATATCTTATACTGACATCTATAACCAATGTAAAATATCTATGGTAAGGTTTATACTAAGATATACTCAACTCCATGAATTTATTAATAGAGTAGAAGGAGTGGCTACGTAAAACATTAGTTAGATCATGTTTGAACATAACTGTTTAATGCAGGCTGGAAGTTAATCCATTATGCTAATAGCATTATAAAATACAGTCATTATTACAGTCAGACACTATTCTTCCTTATGGGAATTATTTTTATATCTGGTATCAAAGCTATGCTCATCTGAGTTTGTTGTGAATAGGTGTCTGTTATTAGCCGTAACACCAGTGATTGAATATACTGACAAGTATTCCCATTTTCTTGAAGAGTCCCCGAATGACGTTTCTGGAGAAACCTAGCATAATATTCTGACAATCTTTTTCTGTAGCTTAAAACCTTTGTCTTACTGTGATGTCACCACTCACTCCTCTACAATCATTATCCGCTTACATAATACGCAGACAACCCAAAAGATAACGCATAACCTCAAAATTGTGTCTTAAACAAGATTGCAATTTTATTATGCTGTCCAAAGAATACAACTGAAAGAAAACATAAAATTTATAATACACAGACAACCAAGTTGATCGAAATTTTATAACTAATGCTTTACTAATGATGAATAATGATCTTATTTTTTTGTTTTATACGTTTGCCTTGTATGAAATCTACCGTGTTTACTTGAAATGTGGGAAATATTTAAGGATTTAAGAAAACTTTCTTATTTATTGTTATCATCCTTTCATGTGTACGTATTTTGGTTTGAATGTTAAGATTCCGTTCTTAAAATAGGATTCTAAACTATTTAAGTAACACTGTTAGGTTTAATGGTAGCAAAAGTTTATTCTCGATATTTAATTCGATAATAATATTGAGTTTCAGTTCATAAAAGGTTTACCTTATAGAAGTATATAATATTATAAGTAGAAGCTATACTAAGTAATTAGTGTGAACTGAAGATTACACTGTGTATCGTGGTTTCTCTGACGAAGCTAAGGCCGAGCGTACCCCATGGGGTCCGAGAGTTTCACGAAGATCGTTTCTTAGGGCTATAATATATAGGTATTATTAAACATAGTCATTAAACAAAATTCTTGGACGTAACGAGTTAATTTGTCACTAATTTGACTGGGAGAAGAAGTTCGACTACAGCTCCAGTTCTTCATGAGCACCGGCAACGAAATCAACTATTGAGCGCATTTGCACAGTGCAATTCCAGGAGATGTTATTAAGCATTCAGTTGGCCGCAACGACTCTGTTATGAACACCGAGAGACCATATCATCGGATTGCGAGACACTAGCGGGTAATTTCGGTTAATTACATCATCTGTACCGTTCCGATATACTACGCGATGGCACTTGGAAGCACCGATTCAGTGGTCAAATTTGTGCGCTAACTGCACATATGGAGCGGTGTAATAGCAAGTGTCTAATAATGAGAAAAATTGAGCGAAGAAAGCGGACCCAGAATCGCAATGAAATGTAACACGATTCTATATTGGTTCATCGTGTTTCATTAGGAATGAATAAAAGAACACCCTGAATAAGTGGGTCACAGAATCAGAAAATGGTAGTTTGTAGCAAATCACATGTAGTGGATATTAGATATTAAGATAGATATGTACTAGACATTGAGATATTAGTTATTAAGTAGATATTAAAATAGATAGATTCCAATATTTAGTATCCGGCTGACGGCATGTAATACATGTTGTTTGTTCCATGTGCCGGGGAATGAGAAATATAACATGAGAACATCAATCTGGGGATTTTAGCGGGGTAGGTGTAATTTTCTTTTGGGGGACAAAGATGTGTGAATTTCTGCGTATACCTGAGTGTACGTGCCGCCGAGTGAATTATTTCTCCCCGCCAAGGGACAAAATGGCGAGGATTGACCAAATTCGCGGGCAATTGGAGGCGTGTTCTTCCCAAATTTAGAAATATGATTGGAGGTGAAGATGGGAAGAGAAAATGACGTGTGACGAAAAAGTTGGTGTAGAGAACCAGAGAAGAAGAGACAGTCCCAGCTGACAAACCGAGAGAAGAGCTCTCTCCAAAGATTGAACGGTAAGACCAGAGGATCAAAGGCCATCAGCGACGACACAGCACCGAGGGTCCTGGCTTCATCGTCTTCCTCCACTACATACGTGCCATGTAAGAGCCCAACAGATAATTTAGCAATGTTCTCACGTTGACGCTGTAATTTCAGTTTTTTATTTAATTTTTAAATTCTAGGTACATAAATAATTTACTTTTATTGCTTAATTTCTATGGCGCTGTATGTTTTCCTTATTTAAGATTCGACAAGTCATTGGTATAATTTTCCTAAGAACCACGGTCAATGTGTAAGCCATGCGGCTAGTCGGAGCAAGTTTATAAATTAGGACAGTAAATTTTGCAAATAGGCCCCATTATTGTTTTATTTGTAAAAAAACTGGTTAAAAATAATTTTAGTATATTGTAAATAGTTTGTTTCATAAACTTGGATAATATATTTATGATACAAATGAACCAAATTTTAATATCAAAAACCTGAACCCGAAACCTAAAATTAAATGTGGTGTATTCGTGTAATCAACAGTCCCATACAGCCACCACACACCAAAAATATTATTTAACGATAAATACTTTCTTCATTGGCAGTATCACGATGTTAAGTGTTGTATTTCGTTCACGTGTGTAAAATTCATTATTTATTAAAATATGGCAGTTTAAGAATAGTCATTATATGAGAGTTTTTATTCCAGTTACATAATATTCTCACGTAATGTTCAACCTACATACCAAGTTCCATCTGTAATTAAAACTGCGTCGTATTTTCTACTTTTCGCACAGCAGGAGTACATTAATCATGTCTGGCAACGTGCAATTTGGTGCAGTGAGCAGCCGAGTAGCTACTTACACAGGAAACACGTTTGTCTGACTTAACGTCAGATCCACGGTGTAACACGTACGACGTGATTCATTGCCAGTAGAATCACTCTTTTGACCTAGATTGTCAAAAAACCGCGCAAACGGTTGGTTGGAGAACGAAGAGAAAGCAGCCCACACTTCCAAATAAATTATTATAGTTTATTTTTATGTTTTATAAACGTCATTTAAATTGAATGGATGAGTTTCCAGTCAGGAGACTGATTACAGCGTGAATGTGTTTTATTTGACGGTAAAGTCGAACTCAAATGAGATCGGCTATGCGCCTCGATAGTACATTTTCTAAGACACGGACTAAAGAAATACACACTAACTGCATTGCTCTGAGGGCACGTATAATCATGATTCTTAAGTCACATAGTGATAATATCATTGTTCTAGAATCATCCTAAGGTCATACATTCAATTTGTAGTTACTTTGACGCTTAGCCAAACACAATTATTCCTGCCAATGGTGCAATGTTTTCGTATCACTCTAAATTATTCTTAAGGGTTTTAACGAAACTGTTTGAATAGAGTGATCTACTTTAAATTATTCCTTATATTTTAACTTAAATAAAAAAATATTTATTAATAGATTAAACGCTTTGATAGCAGCTTCATTTTCTAATTCTTAATCCCCTAATTGATTAAGAAAATATTTTAACGTTGATTTACCTGATATTTAGTGAAATAAATATTACAATTGTCTTATCCAATAAGTATCCATTACGTTATATTAATTTAGTTGCGAAACATGTCGAATTATTTACTATTTAGAAATCAATTTCAATTAAACGATAATAAATTTGCCCCTTTAACGTGTTTCATCTTGTGATATTATCTTTAAAAATTGCTAAATTTCAATCCGAATACCCGAAACAGACATTATAAATTTATTTATAAAATCATATCCACAGTTCACATGATAAGCTGTGCTTCAGAGGCTTGTTAAGTGTTGTAAATGATAGTTAACCTAACATTATATTGTTGAATCTTGTTGAGCTCACATCATACTTAAATTAACAATAAAATTAAAAGTTGTATTTATCTGATTTCCTTGAAAATAAATCAATAGGCAGGAAAATTAGTTGGAACTAAATTATAATAAGATAAGAAATACCAATACAAACATATATCGTTCCTTTCCTCCAAACTTCTTCAGATGTGAATATATATTTTATAGGCACAATGCACGTTCAAAGAGCACACTTTAAATTATTTTGGTATATATTACATGAAAGAAATAATTTATATTTGCGTATGAAGGAGTTGGTCACAAGGGAACGATACATATTATTCCCATTAATGTGTTATAACATCTTATTTTATTGAAATTCGTGTCTGATTTGTCGGTTGTATAAATTTAATAAATATAAAATAAATTTTCTTGTAGTGTTACACGTAGAAAGTAATTATATGACCTTCCATTATATACATAGAAAAATGATAACAAATATAAGGTGTAATTATATATATATATATAAAGAGAGAGTGTGAGATTTGAAGCTCAGAAGTGTAATTAAGAGCTTCGTTAAACAAAATCACTCTTATGAATTTTATTGCTCATAAAATGCATACACATACTTTGAAAATATTATCGTATTTTACAGATGTCCTTTCTAATTAAAAATAAAGTAAATTAACGGTAAATAAAGATTTGTCTCTTCATACAAAACCGTTGCAGAAAAATGAGTATTTATTTAAACTCAGACGTAAAGGGTTTAATACCTTATTGGAAATTGCATATTTTCTTTGTGCTTAATGGTTAATAAGCTTCTGTAGACTGTTCAGTTCTGTAAGCGAGTAAAGAAACAACATAAAGGAAAACGTACCTACGATTCCGAAGACTTCTCAAATTTTCTTTCAGAAGCATGCGTTTCATTACATGAAAGTTAAATGAAGTAAAACTTTTTTTATTGCTCCATCAATTCGGATCAAATTGTTCCACATTCTGCGTAACTACTTAACCTTACATGTCAATAACAGTATATACAGAACAGAGCAGGTCTGACAGTGATTTTTTGTAATAGTCGCAACAATACGAGTGACATTTGAAATTACCAAGGGTTGAAATGTCAAGTTTACCTATGGTTCTGATGCTTGGAATAGGAAATTAGTTTTATAAAACGTGTAACTCACCAGTATTTACATAACTTTCAAATCAGTTATGAGCAACGAAAATATTTAAAATGTTTAACATTACACAGTTATTAATTAATTATTTACAAGAAAAGTTACTGAAATAATATACTAACAATTATTAAAGTACTGAGCGTCAGTCAAAATCCCTGGCCCTTCTGCGGAGTGAATTAAAATAAAATTAAACAAATTCATGCATAAAAGGAGACCAAAGATATTAGAAAATAATCATAGATGACGTTTTAAATATTTGCAAATGTTTTAACGTAAGTCGATGAATAACATTTAGTATTGCAATCTGATATTGCAACATTATATCACTGGAGATTGTGGTTATTTGAGTTGGTAAGGTTATTTACGGTTAGTTTTGGATATCCTATTTGCATGTCTTAAGTAATAAACATTGCAGGCTTTATAAGTAGTTGTAAATACTGCTTTTTTTATAAGTTAATTATTGGTTAAAACTTTGCAGTTTATAACAATAAAAAATAAAGGTTTGGTTGTTTTCTACACGATATAAATGTTTTACTTTATAAATAGTTAAAATAATTTAAAATGTATATTTTTATAAAAGGATGAAGTTGTTAGAAAGAGTAAGGTGTTTAAGGTGGTTTAATTTTTTAAATAATATATTGGTTAAAAATATTAAAAAATAATTAATAAAAGGAATGAAACTTGGCTGGCAATTTTTATCAAATTATAGAACCTGAAACTCTTTGTACAATGGATAGTTAAAATGAAAATTGAGAACAGTTCCATAAAATACTGGCTTGAGAAACTATTGCTTAGTAATTTATTGCCATTAACTAAAACAAAACATCTAGAAAATAAATTTACATTTTTAGATTCCGAAACTAAATATTACGTAATATTGCTCGTTAAATAATCACTGAATAATGTTACAACCGATAAAATAATCTCAGAAAAATTTAAGACTATTCATAAATTAAGCTCCTTGGTCTCATCTTTTTATATTTTTTGTTTATATCGTTGTTTTACTTTATTTGTAGTGCTTTCGTAACGAGGTCCACCGATTTTGGATGATACCTAGTATACTAAAAAATTTTCTTTGAAAATAATTGATTCCTAAGTGAATTCTTAGACAATGTATATTGTGAGTTTTCAATGTAATTTAAAGCAATGTAAAATATTTAAAGACGAATACGATTACCAGTAATAACTTTTGTTTCAATTAAATCTAAACGTGCATTCCAGATATCGAAACTAATTTAGTACATTGTCGATACACAGAACATCCCAGCAATCAAGTTAATTACCTTAGTGCAACCTTGGACTCAGAAACCATTAATTTACGAGTATTTTGCCGATGAAATGAGAAATAATTAGGGGAAGTCGGCGTTGAACAAGGCACTTATTGTTTAACAATTTTTGTAAAATTATGGGAAAAGAAAAATGACTTCGTAGAGCTAAAAGCATTAGTTTATTCTATTACATTACTTAAAACAACGAATTTAACTAAAGAGTGGAATTCTGATGAATCTATGCGCGTCCAATTTGAGGTTAAAGTGGTTTACGTTCGCTCTTTCTGTTCCAATGAAATTCTCGTATTTTGTTTGTGTAATAATTTCAGCATTCGTTGGTCTCAATTTATTAAAAAAGACGAAATGCTTTGATTCTCTTGCTTCAGCGTAATTACTTTAAAAATGAAAAGAAAACTTTACAGGGGAAGTCAAGGAGTAATGAGATATTTTGTGTAAAATTATGGAAGAAGAATAAAGGTTTCATAAAATTATGAAACATTACTTTATTCTATTACCCATTAAATATAATTTAAATATAACTTAAAGCAAAATTTTTAGATTTTTTAATATAATTTAAACATAAACTTAAATATTTCCATTTATTGCGCACCGCTGGGGGCAGAACACGATTGGATGGTTTTTAATTATAATTAAAAAAATAATTTAATTAATGAAAAATCTTAACACCTTTTATGTTTATTTTGCGCATGGTTGATCTTTTTATCAGTTTTTCCTTTCGCAAAATGTTTTACAACTTTTCAGTCTTTGCCAACTTTTCCCCCTTTTTTCCGTTACTTTTATTTCTTAATCTATTTTTATGGTGTACTGCATCCTGTAACTTATTATTATGAGTTGAGTCTCCTAATTTTACAATTTTTTTAGGAACAAATAAATGTTTGCCTTTCCGCCCCACAAGCTAGTCTCAGTTTAAACTGTCTTAAAGAGCCTTGATACAAGTAGGTTTAAACCTTACACCTAACTTATATGCAGCTAAAGGCATCTAATTTACGAATATATGCCATTAAAGTGTTAAAAGCGAAAAGTTTTGGTAATTACCTTCTGTTGAAATGTGCAAAAATTACAAAGTGACAAATGTAAGACGCCAAAACAAGAGTTCATTTACAAGTCATTAAGGATTTTGAAGAGCAGTGGAATAAAATATGGAGAAAGGAGGCTTATACATAACCTCTACAGAAGACAGGCAGCAGTAATTAGAAATAAGACCAACAAAAGAAAGCCGTAATCAAAAAAGGAGTTAGACAAGGATGCGGGCTGTCGCCCATGCTGTTTAACTTATATATAGAACACGCGATGAAGAAAGTTAAAACGGAATATGCAAAAGGAATCATAATGCAAGGAGGAGAAATAAAAAACCTTATGCTTTGCCGACGATATTGTAGTATTAGGGGAGTCAGAAGAAGACTTATAACCATAATAAATGGCATTAACGAAGTCCTGGATAAAGAGGTCAATATGAGGATTAATAGAGCAGAAACCAAGGTAATGGTGTGTAGTATAGGAAACAGTAGAATAACAATGGGTGTTAGATTCGGAAGGGATATTTTAATGAAGTTAAGGAATTCTGCTACTTGGGTAGCGTAATAACTAGGGTTGGTAGAAGTATAGTAGACAAAGACATAGGATAGCACAGGCAAGGAAGGTTTTTGCGAAAAAGAGGAATTTATTTACCGGTAATATCAGCATGAATATTAGGAAATCGTTGCCAAAAATTTTCGTATGGAGCGTGGCGTTAGGAGTTGGGGAAAGGAAAAGAATTTGAAATGTCATCCTATAGGCGAATGCTGATAATCAGACTGGTGGATATAATCACAAACGAGGAAGTTCCCAACAGAATAGGGGAAAATCGAACAATATGGAGGACGTTGATTAAGAGAAGGGATAGATTAATAGGCCACGTTTTAAGACACGACGGTCTGGTAAAATTAGCGTTAGAGGTAAGTGTGTGGGGTAAGAACAGAAGAGGGACGCCAAGGATGGAATCGCTATGAAGATTATGGTAGATGTGGGTTGTGCTAGTTATAATGAAATGAAAAGGCTTTGCCTAAAATAGTTTAGAATGTAGGGTTGCAATAGACCAGTCTTAGGACTGAAGTCAGAACTTGATCAAGATGGCTGCCAGGACTTCTTCCTTGTCCAGTTACAATGCTCCACCCTTGTTTACTAATCTCCAGCACTATCTAGTAAAAGAAGGGGAATCCCGTTTTACCCCGCTGTTCCGTTCCGCTCCGACTGACCCTTTATATATTTTTTATGATGACGTCAGGTGGTGAAGAATGAAAACCTATTTATCAGAGAAAATGTAAATGGAACTTATTTTATCAGACGTAATTGTACGTTCGATAGAAACAAATTGCTGTTAAAACGGCTAGGCGAGAAGCAAAAACAGTGGCACAAGTACAAACAACAATAATAATAAAGCCTCGCAGTTAGTGCAGGCAACACCCAAGTAAAGCCCGAGTTCCGCACAGCAAACCCACCAAACCGTGAATTTCTCTGCCAACTGCTGCCCGCACAAGAGGGAATTTTTAATGCGCGCTGCACAAATAATGAGGGGAAAAGAAAGGATGAAAGGAGTCATCTCCTAGTGGGAAGAGCAGAAGCCATCAATTGTCACTTGGCTACGGATGTGCAGGGCGCCAATAATAAGACAAGAATAAATTCGTTAATATGAATAGGTTGGCGGAGTTTTCGTATTCTGAGTTTGATTTATCCTGTGAAGTGTTGCACTAAATCTCTCAAACTGTGCGGTAATTATTGCAGCAATACACGTGAGAGAGTTGGGCGGGAATGAGAGGGGGTGGGAAATGGGGGAGCGGGAGAAAGAGAGGGGTGAGAGAGAGGTTCCTCGTTACTACATCACAGAACGAAATATTTTAAGTCGTCATCAACTTAGTTCAAGCCCAATCTGGCTGAACTCCAAATTATAGGTTGTTAATACTGCTACAAAATGAAACACTGCACAATTTTTTAAAGAAAACATTAAACTGATATTTCTGAAGACAACTTGAGAATCAATCATACAGAAAAATTGTTCATGAGTTTCTCGGTAGTTTTCTGCATGTTTTTCTTCATGAAAATATCATACTGTCCGTAGTACTCACGCTTCCGTGTAGTGTCTAATAAAATAAAACTAAGTATCTGACTTTAACTATTTGTGGAAAAGTAAAATAAGCTTCACCGTGAGCGTGTATAGAAGTATATGTTATAAAACATTTTGTGGTTCATACTGTTTAATTTGAATACATATTCTTTATTTTGCAATGAATATAAATATCTGGGAATAAAAAATATCACAAAAGGGCACACTGGATGAGGCGATTGAAGAAAGGAATGTACAGGGCAGGAAAGCTAAATAGCATTATATGTGACAAAAGTATTACGAAACAGAACAAACAAAGAATGTATCATACAATTGTAACAACTTATGGCGCGCAAAACTCAACATAATTATTGACATAAGAGACAAACAACTGATGTGGTTAGGACACGAACAAGGGATACCAGAAACAAGTCTACCGAAACAAAGCCGAAAGGAAGAAGGAAACAAGGTAGGCACAGAAAGAGGTGGATTAGTGGCATCAATGAAGAAATCCGAGACAGAGGAATAGAAGAAAATTTATGGAAAGACGGAGAGGAGTGGCGTTTGGGAATCGGAAGACGCAAGTCGTTATAAAACGATGTATATATATATATATATATATATATATATTCTTTATTTTCAATCAGACATGTCGGATGCCAAATATTCGTCTTCTAGTGTCAATTATATATGAAGAAATTTCAATAAAATACATTAATTTATCTGTTTTTATTTTTCTTCCAAATCATCAAATTACACGTTAGACCGTGGGTCCAAACCCCGACATTGGGGAAACTTGAAATTGAGCTCGTCTATAATTTAAAAGCCAACCTTTATGCTACGATTAAACTTGTAGAAATAAAAGATTGGTTCATTGAATTATAACAACCTTTTTGTTCGTTTTTTATTGTACTTTTAAGATGAAATATACTACGTTTCGTCTGTCATTTGAGATTTCTTCAGGTATACTAAAATAAAATTACAATGGATTACGTTAGATAATTAGCTACAAAAATATTTTAAATACAATATATTTATTTAAATGTCAGATAAACTAATAATATGTAAAAAATTGTTATATCAGTTTATATAATCGTTCCTTAAGGGCTGTACTTCTACAGAGCCACACTTGAAAAGTGTTAGTAACAAAAACTGCAATTTACTCCGAAATAAATGAAAAATTAAATTATGAACTAATAGCCTCTATAAATGGAAATATTATAGTAATAATTTTAATAAATTATTGTTTAATTCAATTTTAAATGTATATTATATGTTGTGAAAATATAATTACTGTTTCTTTTTCTTAAAAATTTCCTGGTGATTGATTCATAAATCTTAAGTTCTTGTTGTGATCGAGTGTTATTCAGGCTTTATTTAGAGAATAGTTCAGTTTTTGATCATAAATAAATGTATATATTTCAAAGGCGGCATCACAAGATGGGACTGATCTAGCTTTATATTTAGTATTCATTTTGTTCCAATGATCATATTGTGTTACACCTGAGGAATAATATTTGACACTATCAATCGTATCTTTGAATAATCATGTGGCTTTTGATTGGTGCTTTTCCCGGACGGGGACACATAAGCTAGTTCCTGATTGGTTATTGGGAGACACTACTATGACTTTGTAAAATATAAATATTAATTTGAAACTGTGCAACCGACACCTTATCTTATGAAAATTTAGAAAATTTGGAGAATATTCAATGTACCAAACAATGATTGTATGTAGGGAAAAGGAGAACCGGCAGAGTAATGTAATTTCTTATATAACTGGTTTTCTTATATGATTGACTCAGAAAATGTGACCAAGCTAACTTATTCATATTTTGAAAACATTCCGCGAATTTTTCAGTTTGTAGGTACGTAAATGTTCTGCAACAGTCCCTTCATCCTGTTTTTGTTACGGATTGAATCGGGAAAGGTCTAAAAATAATTGTAAAATTAACTTTGAGTCAAGGCTAACGAGAAATTTCAAGGAAAGATGCTAACACCGTTCAAGCGCAACCGCAATTGACTCAGCTGTCAATTTATGGCCCTGTTATTCAGTATTTTAATACCGATGTATCCTATATTGTCTGCTAATTTCAAACTAAATTATGTAGCGTACAGATTTAGTAATATACGTATAGTATAATAAAATTAGAACATATTTAGTAAATTAAGTACAAAGATAAATTACAGAAAAAGAAAAAATTACAATTATAAAATATTTCCCTTCCCTTTTTTGCAAAATAAGTTCCTAACTTTTCACGGTTTGTAACTTATTTTTGAAATTATTTATATTCTTGGGGAAAGCCTCAAGTACCCTTGCAGGCAAAGCATTCCAGTCCCTTATCGCTCTGTTAACGAAGGAATATTTTCCCACATCCGTTTTCTGGTCCCTTTCCTTTATTTTTTAATTATGGTCATTTCTAGAGAAGAAATTTGGTATAGTCAGCCGCTCCCTTATTTCTGACCAGGCCGGTCCGTCCGTGTAAGCTTAGTACAGTGCCCAAAGTCTAGTCCTTTTCCTCCCATCACCGAGTGGTTCCCATTTAGTTTCGCCCTCACGCAAAACCCCAGCCCGTTTCTGAATTTTATCCAGAGCATTGATGTGTTCCGCTCTGCCCCGAATTCTATGATAGGTCTAACTAGAGAAGTGTAAGCAGCAGCCTTGGCCTGTCTTGTACTTTTCTTTAATGTCCTGTTTATGAAGTGTAACTCACTCCATTCCTTTCCGCGCTACTAAGTTGACGTGTTCGCCCCAGTTTAATTTCTTATTAAAAGTTACACCTAGATATTTACACGTTTTTACAAGCGGCACTTTTTCGTTTCCTATTTTATATTCCCCGGGCATGACCGTTTTCTTTTTAGTAAAAATCATTGTTTTACTCTTAGATGGATTTATTTTCATCTTATTAATTTCTGTCCATTGATATATTTTATCTAAATCTGCTTGAAGAGCGATTTCATCATCTATACTCTCTATAGTTTTGTAAATTATGCAGTCATCCGCGTACAATTTAATTTTAGAATCTATTCCCGGTGACAGGTCATTCACAAAAGCCAAGAACATTATTGGCCCGATTACACTTCTCTGTGGTACACCAGATGTAATTTCTGTAGGATCGGATAGTTCTTCATTTACCCGGACCCTAAGTACGCGATTATTCAAAAATTTCCTAATCCATTCAATTAAACGATTGTCTATTCCCGATTCCTTATGTTTAGCTAACAAAATATTGTGCGGCACTTGGAGAAATCTATAACTACGGTGTCTATTCTTCCTCCGTTATCGACAATGTCCGCAAGATCCTGACACACCGTTGATAATTGGCTGTCGCATGAATATACCGGTCTAAATCCATGTTGTCCAGGATATATCCATCCCAATGTTCCACTATCAAGCGTTCTAATTGTTTGCACACTACCGACGTAAGACTCACAGGTTTCCGCCCTCGATCCCGATTTGTATATTGGCACTACTGTCGCGCTTTTCCAATCGGATGGAACATTTGTGTTGTTGATCGAAATTTCAAATAGTCGTTTCGGGTACGTAACCATGGCTTCTCCCCCTAACCTAATTACTTCTCCAGAAATACCATCTGGTCCTACTGATTTATGAGGACTATTTTCACGATATTCCGTCTTAGTACGTTAGTTTTAATTTTAAATTTGGACGTGCTATTTGAGATTGTGTCTCTATATGTTTGTTTATATCACAAAAGTTTCAAGGATCCACAAATTAGACGCAGGTTGTATTGCGGTTACGTAAAAATTCAATTTTCAGATCAATTAAATCAAAAAAGAATGCGTAACCAAAGATATATTTGAAATTAATCATCTTGATAACTCGCAATTAGGATTAAAAAGTGAGTTTGGTCACATTTTCTGCTACATTCGTGTAAAATAGTAGTTTTCTGATTTTAAGAACACACGTATTTGTCGTTACGTCACCATTAATCTTTTATGCATTTTATGTCACAGCGAGAGATATATTTAAACTGACGAGATAGAAAAGAGAAACAATGTTTATCGCATTAGTGAGGCTCCCACACGAAGACAGTGAAAGATTCGTGCAGCATCAGCGAGGAAAAGAAGGAATGCATTTCCCTGTCATTGATAGATACTCATGTAGCGAGCACGTCGCACAAAACAAATACATTGAAATATATCTGACAGATGCGAATAAATTGAAGTGGGAGAGAAAGTATTGCGCCCCCCCCCCTGGCCAAAAAAAACCGGGCGATAAATATGAGGTAAGGGCGGCGTGGGAGGGATGTCGTGGGGACGGCGACGAACGCACGACGCCGCTGGGATATTTCCTTTGAATTTATCACTGTGCGCACAAACGTAACGTACGTATATATAGGCCATGATGGCGAGGCGCGGACCAGTGATGAACATGCGCCCTGGGAAGCGAAAATATCCCGCTCCAAAGGGAACAAATAATTTATCGCCGGCCTACAAGGAAACCGCGTCAGCAGATTGAAAAGGGGAACGCATTTTATTCCAAGATATGCCGGAACTGATTTACAAAGGATAACCTCAGAGAAAAGTGGGTCCTCAAAAATACGGAGATTGTAACATTCCGGTTTCCAGTACAGTTTTAGGCGTAGATTTAACTCTGAATGCAGAACTGAGTGCAGAATTTGACATGTGATAAATTTCAAATAAAACATTAAATGACATATACGTAATGAGAATAATTTTTCTATACTATTCGGTTAAATTACCCTCAAATACTTTTGATTTAATAATAATAAAACATCATCAATTTGTAAAAATAATTATCTGTATACAAAAACAAAAGATCTTCAAGGAATTTATTAATTTTTCTTAAAAGATTGATTTTTATTGAGTACGATAATAATTTTTCCCTTCGTTAATTAGTCACAATAACCAAAACTATAATACCATTTTGATTTCAAATTTATTTAGCAGGAACTTTCGACATTGCCATAGTCATCTAAAAAATCAAATTCAATATTTTTGAAACTTTACAATTTTTTTAATATAATGGAATTTGTTAAAAAATATATTACACACACTAAATTACAATATTTTTAACATAAAATCATTGAAAAAATCCAAATCTGTTTTATATTGTCATAATTTTAAACAAATCACATTATTTGAAAAATTGTAATGGTTCAAAATGAATTGTATTTGATTTTGTAGATAACTATTGCATTGCCGAAAGCTCCTGCTAAATAAATTTGAAATCAAAATTAAATTAGAGTTTTGGTTATTGAGACATTAACATAGGGAAAAATTATTATCAAACATAATATTGAACTTCTTAAAGAATCAGCTTAATAGTTGAAATCACCCTCAGAATTAGTGAGTAGTCCTAGAGAAAAAAATATAAAAGATTTAATAAGTGACTGAGATTTTTACAAATCCCACTAATATGTGTTGAAAAGCAGACTTCCTCTATATACCGAATTTGAGAGTACAAAGACATTATAAAGTAATAATGCATTTAAAATATAAGATCTTTTAACCCCCCGTTAGGCGCGTTAGTTCTAGCGGACCTACGGTTTGACTTTTACGGTGCAATTATCATCAATTTACCTTCAGATAATTTACATACATACTTTTGTACTGGTATGTTCACAATTGACACATCCAATGCAAGTTTTGATTGCTTAAAAGTGTAATATAAATAAGAGACAGGTAAGAATGGAAAAATGTCGACCGGACCTTAGAATGTAATGTAAATGTTTTAATAAAATTCCACTAAAATCAAAATTTTAAGTTTTACATGAAACAAAATTTGGTATATTATATCTTCTTAAATATTAAAACGCTATTTTAGAAATCAAAAATCACTTCGAATCCTGTAAAATCAACCGTTCAAGAGATTAATTATTATAAATACAATCAGTGTACTATTAAATTTATATTGACTTTTAGGTACTGATTTATTTATTATATACATAATTATTATCAAAAATCACTTCGAATCCTGAAAAATCAACCGTTCAAGAGTGTTCAAGAGATTAATTATTAAAAATGCAATCAGATCTTTATATTATTCAATTTTAAATTGAATTCTAGGTACTGATTTATTTATTGTATACATAATTATTATAAAGTAGGTAATTAATTTTATTGAAATAAGTAAACTATTCTGTGTCTGTTTTTTTGAATATTTGTCAAAACATTCTCGGTATATTATCATAGTATATAATCGCAAACACAAATAATTATTGCACTTTTACAGCGATATTGAGTTTTAAACTGTTACTTAGTTTCTTTGTATGGTTCACAGCAATGTGTGGTCTTATGTCTTTGTAATTTTATTATCGTTGCCTTTTAGTTATCTTCATTTCCGATTCATCCGACGATTATTCAGTATCGTCTCCTGACACAAGGATATTGTCTTCTAAAATAAGACAAACCTCTCCTATATATATATATATATATATATATATATATATATATATTCAGCATTATTCAATTTATGCAATTTACATTGAAAAACTGTTCATTCTCAAAATAGGTGTGAGATAAAAAACACAAAATTTATTGTACCCACCAACAAAAATAAATATTTATGTAAAAATTTAATGCTAAAAATTAAAATTCGGCAGCTAGTTGGGTGCCTGGTGTTGCACGGTAATTCATTTCTATCAGTCAGCTGCAGGATTTAATTCGCCAACACGTGATTAAACCATGAGATTTACCGTCATATTGCTTAAAATTTACTTTTCCACACCCACTATCATGGAACAAATGAACGCTGAAAATAAAATGTTTTTATTTAAAAGTGCCTTTCAATGACCGTGTCTACAAATTGTAATTCAAACACCTCATACCTCACATTTGCACAAAATATTATTTATAATCCACTTCATTTGTTCAATATTCAATTGGTCGGTAAATAATTCTCTCTGTTTCCATGCATTTACAATGCACTGAATATATAGGAACTCAGCAATCATAAATAGAAATGTCAAAACAATGCCAAGCTCCAACGCAATAAACTTGCTGTTTGGGCATTATAATGACTATGGATGGTAGAAGTAAAGTAGACATAAAAAGTAGGACGGCATAGTGAAGGAAAACATTCTTGAAAAGGAGGAATTTACTAAAGTTTAAAGTAAGGCAGAAGACTAACACTGTTCGTTATATGGTTGTGAAACGTGAAAGGGCAAAAATAAAAATAAAAATAAAATAAAATATGTTGGTATAGAATAAATTTCATTATAAACATAAAAATACAAAAAAATAATTTTTTTATTTGTTAAATAAACAAATTATACGTATTTCCTTATCTAATTTTGCCATATGTAGAAAGTTAAATACTAAATAATAATAAGATGCATGTTTGTATATTAACGCCAATAATGCCCATTTTCGAATTTCAGTTGATTCTGTGTATTCCTATAACGTTTTATATTACATTTCATGCATTATTTTCTGGACCATAAATATTAGTTTTATGCTACATTGTCAACATAATGTATATTGATAATTGATTTCCCCGAAATTTGAAAAAAAACTGGTGATTTGATATTGTTACATCCAGAGAAAACGGAGTGCAACAAACCTGGGAGAAAATAACCAATCTCTGTGTGAAAAATCTCACTAACACCATAACAGCAATAAAGTGCTCGCATATATATATATATATTATATTAGTTTTCGGAATTCATGTTATGGTTTATCATCGTGTCTGTACATACAGGTATAGCTAAACCATATTAAAAATGATATTATGAAAATTATTAATTGGGAAAGGCCACATTTATGGTAAATTAAAAGGCTGTTAATCACGAAAATGAAAGGTTGAACACTGAAAATGTTTTATTCCGAAAATATAACAAAAATAATTACGCCTAGGGTCTTCTATAACATACATTGAATTCTGCAGTTATAAGAAATATTAACACGGCAAATCATTTTCAAGTGCGTGGAGATTATTTTGAAGGACTTCTACAAATACTTTTGTAGTATTTATTTGAAAAGTGAAAAATACGTGAGATGAATCTAGACGTATGAGTAGGCACCAAAATTTCTCTGCCATTATGAAGGGGTTTTGTTAGAAGCAATTATTATATATTTTAACACCTCCTGGTAAGTATAATTAACTAAACATGAAATTTGTATGACAGTGTTGAAATTTTAATTCGTTAAATTCATAAAATTGTGCGTTGAATAAGAAGTATCAATTGTCTGTGTATTTTATGTTTAATATTATAACGCATTTAAATTCAATGTTATAAAATAAGTAAACAGAGGCCAAATTTGGAGTGTTAGAAAAAAATAAATCATAATTAATAGAAAGTTATTAGGAATATTACTTTGTAAAAAAGAAATACGAAATTAATTTATGGCAAATTGCCAAATTCAAAACATAATCCGCTTGATAAATGAACCAGATATTTTAATCTACTCCATGATCCAACATACAAATACGGTTTACTTCATTGCTAGTGACTCGAAAATAGGGTGAAATATCCAGTGAAAAAACAGTACTCATATAAAGTGGAATAACAAGAGCATTTTTATGTTCCATAATAACTAAAATAACTCCATTGCATCAGACGAAACTTTCTTTTTTCATTCCTGACCAAGCCGTTGTCAAGTTAAGAGTTGGATGTCAGCTATTGCCATGGTACAGTCTAGGGATGAATGATATTTCGTTACATCTATAGATCTTTTATTACATGAAATCAATTCAGGACCAGTTTTTACCGACAAAATTTTAATTTGGGTTAAACGACGTTTCGTCGTCACACTTGGAATTTCATCACACTATGCAATTTTGATGAAAAAAAAATTATGATGAATATGTAAAATCCAACCTGGACTACCTACAAGGGCAGATTCAACCAAAATTCGAAAAAATTAAACGAAATAACGACCAGTTTTAAGAGACACAGTTTTCATTTATATTAAACGACGTTTCGTCATCGCATTTGGTACTTCTTCAGGTATTACTTTTTAAGTTTTTATGAGACATAATGATGAAAAATATTTAAATTCAACCTTGACTGACTACTAGAGTAGCTACAATCTAAATTAAATTTATTATGATGCTTTATACGTGTGTTAGGCGAGAGTTTGTTTCTAATGAAAGTCTGCTGTTCATTTTCCGATGTTTTGTTCATTCCCAGAGTATTTTATATTTAATTACATTTGATTCGTTTTGTCTCATGCAAATGACGTTAACATATTATGTTTGAGAAAATATACACCCATACAAAAGTTATTAGGCTCAGAAGAAATTTAGTCTGGAAAAGAGAACCTGAGATCCTGAATGCAGATTTTTCTTTGAATGGAATGTTAAAGCTATACGTTTTTGGCTATAAAATCATCAATGAATATATTACGTAACAGAATACAATTCCTGGAAGGGATGTGGACGTATTATTTGTAATCATGCATAGTGTATAGTCGACAAATTGTTATTTAATTAATTTGAAGCAAATACAAAAATGAACTACAAATGGACGAATTTGACTGTAATGCATAACACAATTTATTTACCTTAATTCTTTACATGTTGACAAAACATTTTTTTATGAGAATGTAAATAGTTCCAACAAGAGGGTAGAAAATGAAGTTTTCCCAATATTTAAATGAATGTAAACGGTTTTGAAACGTCCTGAATATTCATAAGGCAAACGCAAATGCGTCTGTTCGTCCTCCTGATAGGAGAGCTGCTGAAAGGAGTCATTTTGGAATCGGCAGAAGCAGTGCGCGTGGCTAAGTAGAGAGCTAATTGCGGAGCCGTGTTAGAGGTACCCATAAACCATTCAGCAACGGGCGGGCGGACGTTCCCACACATAGGTTTTGCAAAGTGTCAGTGTAATATTATAAACAGCGTGCGGCAGTGTAGCTCGCGTGCTTGCGTGCAGCATGCATGCGAAATGAGCTCTCCCCTCCCGAACCACCGCATATTACAGCTGGAATCTCTCATGCAAAATAACAAAGTTACTTCGCTTACAGGCCTGGAAAAAAAGGCGGGACGCAATTTGGGTTCTGGAGGGATTGAGCTTCAGCGAGTATAATTTCCTATTATTTACACTCAGTCCGTTCATAGTAACACATTTTCGAAGTTAAACTAAATTTTTCAATACAAATACTGCTCTCGAAAGTGATAATTTTTTAGTATTTACTTTAAATATTGACTCTTGGAAGATTTAGCATATTTGAGACTTACCATGACTATTTCTCTCCCGAATTAAATAACACTCTTGAAGAAAAAAACTTTTGCTGCAGAAAGAGAAGTGTGTGATTCTGATAGAGGTTTTTCTCTAAGTTAAAACATTATATGGGATCATCGATATCACTAAAGGTTTCACTCATAATTATTTAAAACATCGTAATGTGGGGACCTTCCGCTTACTAGGTGGATGCTCTAACCAACTGAGCTAGTTGTAGAGCAGTAGGACCTCTACCTAATTTTATTCAAACTTTTAGAATTTCAAACGATCTAAAAATTCATCAAGAACATTCTAACTGGCAGGTAGAAGTGGAATTGCTCAGCACCGGGCTGTTGGATGGGGGGCATGCCTGTCTGAGGATTGGTAGTGTTAAGCTTATTTTTCTGAAGGAATATTCACCCTTCAAAATTTCCAAAGGGTGCTGCTCTCTGTGTTGTTGAAAGTTTCCCGCGCTGTACGAAGGACGCATGAGGATTGGCGGAGCAAATATTACCTGGGATAGTGCTTTCCCTTGGAGAAGAGATATACGATTTTATCTGGGAGGTGAGAAGCCGAAAAATATTCAGAATGGTACTTATGTTGAGAGGGATGCAGTCTGTCACCCATTCTGTTTAACTTATATGAAGAAAGTATATATTGTAGTATTGGGGGAGTCAGTGAAAGATTTGGAAGACGTTGAGAAGGCGAGGAGATTAAGATGGAGAGTTGTCTTAGATGTAAAGAAGGCGACGAGGCAGAGGAGGTGTAAATTGCTGCCCTTTAGTGAGAAGATATTGAGAACAAGGAAGCCCGAGGGAAGATGGAGGAAAAATTGGGGTTTCCTCAATCACCGGCAGTACCAGGTGCATCCCACTTTCCGCCGGTGGAGGGAAAATCTACAATTCAACCGAAAGGTAGAAGAAATTCTGGTCGCCTAGTAACCTGCAGCAAGACACGAATGAAGACAAAACAGGTTCGTCAATTGAACGAAATCTCTGCTGCACGTGGTTACCCCAATGAGTAATTAACCCTGATATTTAAAATTCGCCCCATTTAATTCATTTGTTTGTTTGTTATAGAGCGTAAGACCCTTTTTAAGTAATTGTTCTTTATACATAAATAAGTTATTTCATTAAATAAATTAAACAAAAATACTTCTAAATCATTTACATAGCCCAGGTCAACTGTCAGATCCTATGCAAAATTTCTCCACCCTGCTCGAATCCGCTGCCACATTTCTCCACTCTTGTAACCTCAGCTTGAATAAATGTGGCATCGGACCTGGCAATCAACCTGGATTAGCTCGGTTTGTTAGAGGAACCAGCCGGTAATCGGGAAGTCACAGATCCCGGGTCCGATCTATAATCTTTTTTAAACTTTACCTTCTAAATTTAGTTTCGTGCCCGTTGGCTCAGTTTCAAGTCAAAAAATTATTCTCTCTTTACAGTGGAATATATTCGTACAATCAGACTCACCTATAATTTAACAGATGACGATCTGCTGCTATAATTCGCCTCGTTTCTATAGCTGAAATCTCCTGATAAAACTGTTCCTAGTCTTCGTCGCTCACTGCGCCACGATTTGTCGGTGTGAGTGCAGAAAGTATTACAACCCAAATTCTTGTTGTACGAATATGGGACCGCAAATTGGGATCCTTATAGAACGGGGCTTTGCATAAAATTTAGAAACGGGGCTTTGTACGGGTGCGCAACTAAATGCAAAGCACTAGGTGAAAGGAGGATATGCTAGACTAAGTGCATTCACACGGACGAAGTGGCAGGAAGTGGCTACATATAACCTATTTATCCATAATTAAAAAGAAATGCAAGGAACCATGGAACGGGTGTGGTATTCCTCTGTAAATAGACCAAGTAGGAACATATGCTGTTTCTGCAAGTGTACTAGAGACTATTCTTAAGAAAACAAGGACATTGGAATACCGAAAAGTGAGGGCAAATATGAAAAATTATAAATTATATTTGTGGTATCTGATTATTAATAAAAATTTCTTTTCCATCAATACGGCTACAAAGATACAATACAATACAAATTCGTTCACAATAACACGACAATTATAATTTAATTTACCGAAAAACTATGAGCATTCCTAATTTTCTATAAGATAATATTTGCACTGTCAAAAGAGATATAAGTGTTATTAACGTCTTTAAATAATAAAAATTAAATAGGAATTAACAACCCATATAAGAGACAAATACAGTATTACAATTATACATATTAATTAAAAGGGACGATTGTTTTAGTTTTAAAGGGTTTCTCAAGGTTAATTACTGAGTTGAAAAGTGCAGTACCACAATAAAAGGCATGAACGTAGTCCTGGAGAAAGAGTTCGATATGAGAATTAATAGAGGCAAAACCTAGCTAAAGGAGTGTAGTATGGGAAACATTCGAATCACAAAGGGTGTTATATTGGGAAGGGATATTTTGACGGAAGTTAAGGAATTCTGCTACTTGGGAAGCGTAATAACTACGGATGGTAGATGTATAGTAGACATAAAGAGTAGGATAACACAGTGAAAAAGAGCGATTTACTTACGCGTAATATAAGTGTGAATATTAGGAAACCGTTGCTAAAGATGTACGTTTGGAGCATGGTGTTATATGGGTGCGAAACGTGGACGATAGGAGTTGGGGAAAGGAAAAGAATAGAAGCCCTTGAAATATGGTGTTACAGGGGAATGCTGAAAATCAGATCGGTGGATAGAATCACAAACGAGGAAGTTCTAAACAGAATAGGGCAAAAGCGAACAATATAGAGGACGTTGACTAAGAGAAGGGATATAATAATAGGCCACGTTTTAAGACACGAGGGTCTTGTAAAATTAGCATTAGAGTTAAGTGTGTAGGGTAAGAATAGACGAGGGAGACCAAGAATGGAACCTGCTAAGAAGATTGGGGAGGATGTGGGTTGTGCTAGTTATAATGAAATGGAAAGGCTTGCGCAAGGTGGGTTAGTATGGAGGGTTTCATCAGATCAGTCTTAGGACTGAATACCAGAACAACGTGCAGTAGAGATTTCACGTTCGTGACGAACCTGTTGTTTCTTCAGCAATTCCGGAAGTTCTGCATAGTAGTGTTTTCCTCCCTCACTTCAACGGTATCCTTTGTCGGTTTGTTGATTTGCTTTCTGTCAACGGAAAGGATCTCTGGGCCTAGTAATGCCGGTGATTGAGGAAAACGAATTTTACTCTTTGTACACTCCAACACATAGTTCGAGCAAGTATGAAGATCTGACCTTTCTTGCTCGCTCTTCCTTCTAACACAAGAATAGAAATTCTTAAATTCCCATTCAACTCTCGATCAACACTTACTTATTACTTGTTCATTTCTATTTTTCATTTACTTTCTCGGCTTCCTGTTCCCTTCCACTTTAGAGCAACACTCTTCAGCTCTGCGTCCAACCCTTTCAACGTATTGATCCGTTCTTATTTCTCCCTTGTCCAACGGAAAGCTCTACCACACGTGACAGTTGTTCGCCAATTTTTACGCGTCATTCGTCCGTCGCGGGAATTTTTGCTGACGAAGAGAATAGGGTCCTTGGTAAATTTTGAAGAGTGTACGTTCCTTCAGTAAAACAAGTCTCACCTTTTGAAGCTGCAGACAGGTACGTTCTCAACCCGGCAGCTTGGCGCCGGGAAATTCCATCCTCTTGCCTGCCTGTCTCCGAGTTAGAATATTATCACTGAATTTCTATTGTTTAAAATCAAAGATACGTGTAAAATTGGGAAGAGCCCTACTGCGCTACAAACGAAACACCGATAATATATTGGAGTTCAGGAAAAGAAACATCAGAAAGACATATTTCTGAGTGCAAACGTTTATTTTAAGGAGTGAAATTGAAAAGAAAGCCTGTGCGTGATGAAGAAATTATTTAATACATATTTGAATACACGCCGAAATGCTACATTAATCAAACTATTGTTTACCATCGTAATTTGTGTATTATTTTAAATATTTATCTTACATAATATTGAAAACTACTGTATGTTATTCCAACTGACTACACTAATAGATCAATAAAGTGATTAGAAACGTAAGATAACCTCAATGCTATTGAACGTTTAGTTATCCTGTATGACAAAATTTCAATACCTTTTTATTGTCCCAAAGATGCAGAGCATAGTCAACCATCGAAAGATATTATTTGTTCAGGTGACTGTTACCTTTACTTTTTTCATTCCTAAATTTGATTCATTGCATAGTCTCAATTATGTAATAAGTACATGAAAAATTAATAAATTACGAAATATATTTCCAAAAGAAAAAGACCTAATCTGTTTGTTGAGCCTAAATTATAGCATAATTAATTCTTTTATGAAATGTCTTGTTGAGTATGAATCCGTTTGGAGTTTAAAGGATATAACAAAACTCGTCGGCAAAATTTCAGGAATAGATTCTTCAAGTTGAGAGAGGAATAAAGTCAACACGGACCCGGAAATGCATATTTACAGAATTAAGGAACTTTTCATGAGAGTTTGTAATACCCTGTACATACACATACCTCAAATAAGTTGTGAAAGCATCGGTGAAAAGAGTGAAGTCTCATGAATATACCTCAAAGTTGTACAGACTAAACGTATAATCGTCCTGAACGTTACAGGCATGCTCTTCTGCATGAAGGATTAAGCTACATTAACCAAGAAAATGTATTCCTCATTGTGCGTAATTGATCAGTGAACTGAAAACTGCAGAATGAATAGTTCAGTAATTATTTGTTCTCTTCACCGTCCAAGATTCAATGGAAGAAGCTAGGAATGCAAATAAGCCTTACGTTGTAGTCTTCCATTTCCTGAGAAATTCACGCAAAGATTAGATAACAGAAAACCTTTTGATCTCTTCTCTCCTTTGTAAGACATTAAGAACATAAAACAACACGCAAATTAAATCTACGATCTTAAAAGGATGTGGTTACAGTCGTAATGGATATTTAACGAGCGGCTCATGAAACACGAAATAATGTACAGGTAACATTTCCTTGCATCTTAAAGGACATCTGATAAATTTCTGTGCTTAACATTTTGAACTTTACACGGTTAAAACGTTTCCCATGAAGAACATTGGATTATAAAAATTATAGTTGGGGTTAACCATTAAAGTTTGGGTACAATAAACTTCTGTCATAAGAATTGGTTAACCGTTCCCTGCAATAGTGTTAATGACCGGACGCAAGCAATGCACAGAGACGGGGTCATAAGGGAACTAACCTGATAAATTAGATTACTTTACCAAACGTAACAACGTTGGTACTGAAATTGAGATTCCAATGGTAGGGATATACAAATTTCTTGTTTGTAATACTCTGTATAGATTTTAAGGTCAAACAAAACACTGAAAGTGTATTCTCCCTGGTTGGCAAACCCAGATTGGTTATCATCCCTGAATTTACTTATAATTTAAACAGAATTTATACAAAAATATCATTCATTATTTCACGTTTCCAGTGGCCAAATTATTGCGTCACAGTGTTACCGCTACAGGACGAGATAACTATAAAATGGTTTTACTGGATTGGTACTGGATGGTACGAGTTTTAAAGCGGGTTGGTCGTAGGAGCTCGAAGCTCGGGAACCAGTACCAGGAAGACAGCTGCACTTTTGAAGTGTTCGAGAGCAGCAATTATTAATGTTTACAGAGACTGGACTACCAATCAAAAAAGAGGGCCTCAACGTCAGGCTTGTGGTCGTCAGACGATACTCAATGCTCGAGCTGAAAGGAGACTGCCTGAGTAGGCCACCGCAAAAATCAATATCGGAGAATCTTAATCAAGGAGTAACTGTGATCGTCTCTGACCGAACGTTTTGCCGCACATTACTTTGTACGCTCTTATACTGTCTACCTTATTAAAATAAAGTTTTTTTTATGGAATTAATTATTAACTATAATTTTAATAAATATTAAAGCATCATATTTTAATTATTTCATAAGCTAATGAATGTACTTTATTAATTTATTACAAAATTACGGGGCTCTTTACAATGTATTTACTTTTGAATCACTGAGGGGTTAAAATTAAGCAAACTTTGACTCTATATAATTCAATGGGATTTACGTGTGCAGGATACGTGCAGAGCAGAATGGCAGATTGGATGTCACTTCTGGCTCTCCGGAGCAGAAATTCTCGGATCTAAGTTGCATTCTCCTTCCAGATATAAATCCAAGCGTTGGTTCTTCGTTTCAACAACTTAACAACCCTCTGCCTGGCGTTTTCAATAGCATATCCCCAGGTTAATTTTGCATATAGAGGCGATTGATTTTGTTGTAAGAGTTATCTATTCTATATTCATCATCTTTTGACAAAAGCTGTCCGTTAGCCTTCTTCCTCGAAAACCCTTGAAGAACTCCAGTTAACCTTCTTCCTCTCAACTTGTTTGAAGAACTGTCTGTTTCCTCTCCTCGCAGCTTCCCTTCTAGGCTCGCCTTTTCCCTAGTACTCTTCGTGTTCCCGCCTCTCACGTGGTATATTTCACCCAATCCTCCTCTTCGTTTCAAACCCTCTACCTGAGGGTCATCCAGGTGGTGGGGTAAAACATCTTCGAAAATTCCAGGGCGATTGCCCTAAGTCTGCGGGAAATTTTCGTCACCTGTCTGGCGACGGTCTATCGCGTCATTCTAGGTTTATGGCACCAGCAGTCTTCGCTTGCCAAACACAAATAAAATTCCTTGACCGTTGAATTTTTAATTATATGTATATATAATTACAATTATAACGCCAAATAATTGATTGGTGATACTCAGCGCTACACCTTGAACAAGAGCAGATGTCTTCAGTTATGAAAGGAGCACTTGGATTGATCTGTAGACTGGAAAAGGGTCTTCTGGTCTGGTGAATCGTGATTTCAACTGCACCATGTATATGGCTGGGTTCTTATGTCGACAAACGAACAATAAAGCATGGACCCCAACTGCATTGACACGACACTTTCTGCTGTTGGTGGAAATATTGTTTTGGGGATGTTTTATTGGCATAGTATGGTCCTTTGATTCCTGTGAAACAAAGTCTGAATGTCCAAGGAAATTTAAGTATTATCACGGTTCAAGTACTTTGTAGTCTGGTAGGGATGCATGCTTCCAGTCACTTCCTTTTCATAAAGCTTCTACTGTCCTCAGATGGTGTGAAGAGCAAGACGGACATCATTCCTTGTTTCGTTGGCCTGCACAATCACTATTTGATATAGCTGGATCCAATACTATTGGCATTGGAAAGTGAAGTTTGTCAGATATGGTCTCAAACTCCTGCTACCACCTACCAACATCTCACAGAATCAATGCCCGGAAGAATTCAACCAGTGCTAAAAGGGAAAGATGGCTCAATATTGTATTTAGGAGGTGGTCATAATAATTTGGCCCTTCAGTGTTTATCCTTTCAAAACTACTTTTCATCACTCAATATTTCTTCTAATACTAGTATTCTCTTTCCTTAAATATATCCATCCATATCTTTATCTCTAATTTCTCAGAAAATACGTCATATGTTAAACTAAGTGCAGCGTTATTCAGATATCTGATCATATCTCTTCGTCACTTTCCTATTATTCCTCTCAGCTGCTTCATTTCACTTTCCTCCAGCTATGTTTTGTCAACCTTCTTGCGTCAAACTCGGTACATAATACAATGCATCAAGGACAATTTTAAATAGTTCGTGGAATTAATTGTTACACGCTACAAGACTCATAACCTGGTAAAAACCAAAACAGTGTTTCTTTTATTACAACCTTGGCGGTGTAAGTGTAAACAAGCTAATCCTTACACCAATGTAGCCATTAGGCTGAAAACGTCTGATAATTCTGAGTTGCCAAGTGGATACTTTCGTCACTTGGTTTTGTACGGAGAATCGTCCTTGCGGCTCTTGCGTTTTTAGACCACCTGACGAACGAACTTTGCATAAATTTGTCATGTATTTACTTTTATGACTTATTTTCGTATGTAATTTGGCAACTTCTTTGTATAACTACGTAGCATTTCTCTTACGCTCTTGTGGAACAATTGCAATTTTCCCGTATTTCGTAGCAATTTTTGCTTTCATCAGAAATAAAATTAATTGAAATAATTTAGAATCAGGTGATTTCATTACAAATGCTGCATTGGATGGTGCAAACGGTGAAATTTTTTTTACACCTAAATCAGGGAGCAACATGTTTGCTTATAATAAAGATAATGGAAACAAAATGTTAGATTTATTTCTGTGTTCCATTAATCATATATGGAGGAGATAGAACAAGTTAGAAAATTACCAAAATATATATTCTTGAAAATAATAAATAAATATAACAAATAAACAATGTATTAATCAATAATAAACAAAGACATCACATACAAACAAGAAAAAGACCTATGAAACACAGAGAATAAAATACAAATAAAAATTGTACATATATACAGAGTGAATCCGGCGCGAACACATAGCTTGTTTATTTTAGATTAGTTAAGCAAATTTGAATGTTTTAATCTGGATAAATCATTGAAGACTCCTGAAAAAGAAAGGGACTTCTAAGTAAGAGGTTGTGAATTTATTATTGAGGCCATGAAAATGTTTTTCTGCTAAATACAGATTTGTAGCCCTTACTCATTAATGATCCAAGCTAAATAAGTGTCAGCAAATAATTTCTTCAAGGCATTTGTTAAAATTTTCGTTAAAATATTGAATTTTTACTTAGTATGATAATAATTTTACCTATGTTAATCAGTCAGATTAATGACCAAAACTATAAATTAATTTTGATTTACAATCTAACCAGCAGGAGCATCGCCATTGCCGTAGATATCTACAAAATTCAAATACGGTATTTTTTGTAACATGACAATTTTCTATATAATTTGTTTAAAATTATAACAATATAAATAAAATTTGTTTTCTTTCAATGATTTAAGGTTACAAATATTGTTCATTCCCTCATGTAATTTAGTATATATAATTTCTAAATTTCTTCATGGATTGTACGTGATTCCAGACTCTGCTGGTCTACACAGAGCATTTATCGAAGTCCAATAATTATTTTTCTCGTGTGCTGACCAAGCACAATCGACAGCATAAACCACGAATTGTCGAAAATTTAGATTGAAACTTTTATCAATGAGTCCTGATGTTGTAAATTTAGCCACGCCGAAAATTTAAAAGGTCAAAAGTGTCGGTATTTATCAAAAAATTCAAATCAACTTATCGAATCTTGTAGAACAATATTTGATAAGTATAAGTCCAAATCAACAAAGTTTTAAATTATAACTCTAAAATTTTGATTTACTCTAAAACTTGGGCGTAGTGTTTAGATATATCTTCAATTTCCTTTCTGGAATTCATACCATTATTGTTTTTAAAATGTATATAGATTCTAAAATCTTTCTTTTAATTATATTATTTTGTTTATGTATAATTTTAACGTTATTAAAATCTTTGTGACGGTTTTAGTTTAAATGGGGTAGAGACAAGGCTGTATTTGTTTTAGTATTGCTCTTAGCATTATTTATATGGTTATATATTCTAGTATTTAATTTAGTTACTGTGTGTCCGTTATAATTTTTGTTACAGTCATTACAATTAATTTGATACATTACATTATTTTGTTCTTTTACCGAAATTTTATCTTTTAGTTTAGTTAGATAAATTTTTGTTTTGTTTTATGGCTTAATCCAAATTTTATTTCAATAATACCATTATATTTAAAAACTTTTACTAGTTTGGGTGTTAATGTTTCAATATATGTTAAGGAGTAATACCTTGTATTATTATCTGTGTTCTTTTTTGTTTCTTTTCCAACTACTATTTCATTATCATCGGTATTATTTAATTTAGGTGTTTTATTACCTATTGGTTTAAAATAATGTGTGATATTCTGTTTATTTTTAAGGTTATCAGTATGTTTAATTTGTCGATCATTATTTATCAATTTCTTATCTGTATTATTATCAGGTTTATTTCTATTACCATAATTTTTTTATATTAAAATACCATTATTAATCGATTTTTTGGGGTAAAAATTATTTAGTAGTATATCATACATAATTTTTTAATTTTCTTATTGAATGAAATATCTGTTAATTTTAAAGATCTATGTATTAGATTATTCGCAATATCTCTTTTTTTTGAGAGAATGGAATTTTTGAGAAATATTTGACTAAAGTACTAGCTGTCATAAGTTTCATATACTATTTTGTTAAAGTTTGTTGTTATCTCTAATTATTGTTATTTCTAAATAGTTGATTTTACTACCCGATTCAGCTTCTAAAGTGAAGTTTATTTTGGAGTGCATATTATTAATATTTTTAATAATGTTTCTATTTGATTTTCATCTATCATTAAAATTAAATCATCAATGAATTATACCTACCCTTGGCTTTATGTTTGTTATTTTGAAAGTCTTATCTAAAATATAATTTAATACGAAACCAGAAACGTTTACTGATAAACATCCTCCCATAGGGAGACCATGAAATTGTTTATATATATTATCTTTAAACGTTAAATAGCAATTATTATGTAAACATATTTTTGTACCTTCAATAAGCATGCGTTTACTTTTTATTTCAACGTGGTCTTTTGTTTTGTCCCAATTTGAATGAATTAATTAAATGGCTAGTTTTATTGGAACTTTAACATAGGGGAAAATTATTATCATATTAAATAAAAATCAGCCTTTAAACCAAATTTAAAAAATTTCTTTGTAGAAAAGAAAGGGAACTTCTAAGAAAAAGGCCCTGAAGTTCCTTTTTGACGCCATGAAAATGTTTTTCTACTAAATGAATATTTGTAGCTCTTATTATAAGTATAAGTGATTCAAGCTGAATTGGGAAAGTAAATACGTTTCACCAATTTTTACGGACTGTAGTGTAACTCTTCAATATGAGGCAAAACCAAAGTAATGGAGTGTAGTATGGGAAACAGTGGAATAACGAAGGGTGTTAGATAAGGAAGGAATATTTTGACGGAAGTTAGGGAATTCTGCTACTTGAGAAGCGTAATAACTAGGGACAGTAGAAGTATAATAGCATAAAGAGTAGGATAGCACAGGTAACGAAGGCTTTCGCGAAAAAGAGGGATTTACTTACGGTTAATATAAGTGTGAATATTAGGAAATCGTTGCTAAAATTGTTCGTATAGAGCGTGGCGTTATATGAGTACGAAACGTGGACGGTAGGAGTTGGGGAAAGGAAAAGAATAGAAGCTTTTGAAATGTGGTGCTTTAGGCGAATGCTGAAAATCAGATGGGTGGATAGAATTACAAAAGTATTCCCGAATGGGTATATGGTTTGAAGTCTACATTCTAAAGATACTATAATTTGTATTTAAAACAACATTAATAATGAATAGCGCGAATCTTTGAAGCCGTAATATTTGCCGAGGTGCAGCCTTAATCGAGTGTAATTTAGGTTAGTGATGTCTGAGGGTTTGCTTGTGGGCTGTTGAGCCATGTGCTTTCCACCGTAAATTTTGTGACATTACTTAATCCAATGCGTACGGAGCTGCGCTAACTACCGGTAATTGGATCTCATTTCCGTAATACCATTTGGTAGCTACTAACCATGTCATTCTACGAAAATTATTCTTGGTGCTCGTGGATTATAATGGTTTTAACTGTGAAAGTTTCTTAAGAGCGTTTCCTCTGGCGGATATTTAGGCAAATCTTACCTTCTCAAGCATCCTGTCGTGCTTAAATTGACGGCCGCAGTTCACCAGAATTCGATTTCTTAACTTTCAATTTATGTAAATTATAAAATAATTTAATTATTAGCCAATTCATATAAAATTCATATAAAAAATTTAAAACTGTAGGATGATGTTATCTTTCATAACGGAAAAGTTTAATAACAAATTGAGCATGTAATACGTAAATTTTGAGATTCAGATTGTATCAGTTCATTTACAGATATAATTTTTAAAGATGCTCACGAACAGAAGACGTATCAATATCAGATATTAGCACCAACGCTTTTAATATGGAATTTTGCTCGGGAACCCTTTGATTTTACTTTCCACGTGACTAAATACTTGATTACTCTTTTAAAGTAGTCTGCTGTTATCCACTTCATTCTTATGTCAATGTATTATAACCATACTCATATCCTATTGCTCTTGTTATAAAACTTCCGATTTAGGTTCTGTCAGAATTATGACTTTACAAAATTTGTTGCTTCCACTCAAAATTTTAAATTAATTGATGCATTTCCTATGCGCCTGAAGTATTTACATTTCACAATGTTATTTCTCAAACTTTCTACCTCTAAAACTGTAATTCGAATATATTTTCAATTATAAAAACAATGGTCTGTAGAATTTGTCCCTGATTAAAGATTTGTATAATATAGGAAAAACTACTTTTTTAAAACTGGAGACATGGTGATTATCTCAGTGTTATATGATAAAATTTTGAATATTGAACAATATTTCGGACTCTTACAAGTATCTTTATTACGATACAACTTACGGGCGTATATCGTAAAGTAATAATATTCAGTAAAATACAGTAAGGCGCAGGTGCATGTGGAAGTTGTGATCAATGTCGGGAATGCCTCGCACTCTCTCTTTTTTTTTCAAAGTTCTCACACGCCGAAACACCATCACCTATTTTGGGAGGTTTATTTGCTGCAATCGAAGACCTTGGGCATAAGGCAAGAGTTGTCCGCTGATCCTATTGGACCAGTCGGCCAAATGCCTCCTAAATCTTGTGGAAACACGGAGAAGGTAATGCTGCGACCCTACAGCCAACTCGTCTTCCGTCATTTGGAAGGGTGTGATAATAGTACCCAATGCCCCACCTATCTGATGCAGGTTTTCTAGAGTTTTATCTGCATCTCTTTTGGTGAAGCACTTGGACCTAGTCAACCCTTGTCTGCCTTGCTCTACCTTCCGCATCCCCCCTTTTCAATTCCCTTCCTATGCTATTAAAGGGGAGTTTCCTGTTTCAGGATTACCCTCGTGTAGCCTGTTAACACAAAAAAAGTATTAATAGAACTGTATGTTGATATAAATTTAAACGTTGGGAGAAACTTGAACCATATATAGTGTAAATATTTTTATAGACTCGGAGAGAAACACTGCAACGGAGGGAGGGTGGAAGTGAAAACCCCCAAGAAAAAGTATAGAAGAAATTACAGTTAAAATGTATCCGAATGCACCAGACAGCGTAAGTCAGAGACAGTACCAGGGAAAAACCACCATATTTAATTTGGTGAGTATATGTTTCAGTTCTGGTGCCATCATATCTGACAAATTATATTCTGAAATGCGTGAGAAAATGATGATAAATAATACAAAAATTATCTTGTCTATTTTCGTTTTTATGGAACTTCCTTAACATTGTAAAATTATGTTTTCGGTTTTCTTAAATTTATAAAGCAAGGTCGATTAATAAATTTTATTTTATAATGTTAATATTTAGATTTAACAGAAAAAGAGATTTAATTTACAGGGTTTCATTGCGGGCCGTGTAGCAGATAAAGGTCCAGCCGCGTAAATACTCCCATCCGCGGCGATGGAGTTCACAGGTTCGTCATTCGGAACCCGTCGGTAGTAATGTTCTACGACGACCCTTATTCGAGGGCACCTTTCCTCCCAATCGCCTCGCACATACTATCCTGTATCACCTTCCAGCAGGTTTTCCCTCTATATCAGATCATCGCAGACTGCCCCTCGATCTCTTCATTTCTAGCACCCTTCTTTTGGCATGTCACGCGCTCATGTCATTCATAGCAGTTTGGCTATCTTTGGAATTTTACCCCCATTTCCAGGGTTCCTATGAGCTTCCGCTGGTCGATGACCTTCCCCTACAGACTCGGGTCATTTCACTAATCCTGTGACGGCCAAAAACGTCACGTGTAAACCTGTGGAATGCAACCCTCTAAGATTCTATGAACACTCAGTGGCTTGCCCACCAATTATTATTTAGTATATGAAAAACGACAACATATTCCACAGAACCACTTCAGATGACTATGCTTTTGTCATAAATATTATTGAACAAGGATTGCTTCATAAAGTTCTTATTCATCCGGCGACTCTGGACGTGCTGTGATAAGCGTCTCCGGTTACTTGTTACGCGTGTAGGAATGTTCCCAGCAACAGTGTGAGAACCTAGAGATCAGCAGAACGTCTCAGTGGCGATAATTTAAGGGGAAGGGCAGCCATTTTTGAATGACTGTCTCTTCCCAATTGATGAAGGAGGGGGACAACTTCTACTTGTTCCACATTCACCATCCACTAGCTCAACTTGTTAGTCCAGGACGTACATTGTTAATCACATGAACACCTTCCCTCAAGGGCTTCTAACAATTACCAAATTTATAGTCTTCCTTCTTTTGTTTGTACTATTGTGTTAACTGCTTTAGGCAAATAAACTAGTCTTTCTTACTCTGTGAATTTCTTAGAAACATCCACCAAGGCACCAAAACCTTGACTGTCATCAAGATAACAACGTTCTTACACTATCGACTTTCCTATTTTCCCGCCTGTTCCTTTTCCGGTTCTCACAAAAACGGGATCGATCGCTTGGGGAAGCGATCATTTATCTCGAATTGTGATTTTTCATTCCATCGACCTACTTCAACCATATAAGACCTTCAAAATCAACTTTTGCCCCATGATATATTGTAATCCAAACTTCAGGAAAGATCAAAGGTTAATAAAACAACAGGTTCCTATTTAAATGATTTTTATAAACTGTACTAGTTACTTGTAATACTAATATGTTCTTGTAAGAGAACCTCTTGCTACAGTATAAAATTTTTCGATATGATAAAGTGGGACTTTACATTTTTCAAAGTTTCTGGAAGAAATAAACGTTCTAAGTAATTTCACAATTTACCCCTGATAATATAAAATATGACACCACTCTTGTCAACTCTGATGATAACAATGACTAGGATTTTATTCAACTGCAATAAATGCGTAATCAACCTGATTATCAGCAAAATCATTTAAGGTTACATTAGGTAAGAATACACAGATGAATATAGAACAATAATTCTGAAAGCTACTGTACGTGACAGCCTTAGCACCATACTATAAATTATGGACTGTAACAAGACGTTCTATATAAAGACGACGACAAGCTGGATTTTTTAATCATAATAATTTATTAGATTTGTTGAAATGCACCAAGCTAGTAATCAAGAAAGACATGTACCAAATTCAAGAGTGCTAACTTTTCATTAAAAAATTTCAAACAAAATGCATGCATTTACCAAAATTACATACGCACTTGTATAAAAATAGGGCACAACATAATATGTACATGAATACCTTTTATTTAGAGGGAACAGGCTAATAAATCATAAGCGTGAATGATGATGCGTCATAATAGTTCTTTCACAACGATGAAATCATATGCATATGCTAATATAAAAAATTTATGAGACTGAATGAAGACATCAACAAAATTATTTTTAGACACGTTTTTACAAAGAAAACTATTAACTAATTTACGAAGAGTTCGCAGAGCATTGGAAGGGCCACCACATCAATACTCTGGAGCATTCAGCATTTGGCTGCCATTACATCCTCCTGGAGATATTATCAGAAGCAAGCCATACAATGGCGTGCAGTTAGTTCTAGTTTACGTACGGGCGTCGGTGGGATTGAACTGTACCAAGTCCACAAACATCTATGGAGTCTGGCTATAGTAACTATCTTTGTACATAATTAACTTTATAATCAAATTACTTTCATAACGTGCGACAGACACAATTCAGGAAGAGGAAAATAATATAGACAACAAAGACTTATTTGCCAGTTAGACACTAAATTTTATTGGCCTGAATAACTTTTTTAAAATTTTTCAAATACCATATGTAAATGTAATATAACTTTACAGTCATTTGGGACTACAGAAACGATAGCCTTTTCTTTATACCAAACAAAATCCCTTCAAGAGTAATTGAAATAATATTTAGGAAGGTTTGGCATCAGTCTCAATATGTTGGATTTGAAATTTTCATAAAACGTCCTCTATAGTAATCATATAAGGTTTAATAGAAATTGGTAACTGAATTTACTGTATAAAGTAAACAAAGTCACTATTTTGACAAGATGGCAATTTCATGTTAACGACGAAAATTTTCACGACTCTCTATTACTGTGTTGAACAGTTTAATCTATATCGGTAGGATCGTTTGATTGTGAAAAGCAAACGTAGTCTTTGTGGGAAGCAGACGGGAAATTAGATGGTATTGACTTCGGATGCCCTAGCACACGAAACAAAAATACAAAACCACACCATTTCAAGCAAATAACTTCGATGATCTTATGTAAAACACGTAAAATACATGATTTTGTTTTATTTATATTGTTATAAAGCCTGAAATCTATCAAACCCACACTATTTAGAATTCCTCGATGAATTTCAATGCCCTACAAGAACTAGTTTGCGGTTTATTTACTTCTATAGTGACACCCCTTTAATAGGATAGGATGGGAATTTGAAAACAGGAGAGGAGTGCGGAAGGGAGAGAAAGGCAGCAAAGGGTTGACTAGAACTGCCTGAATCAAGTAGGTGGGGATATTGGGAACTTGTCTAACGCTCCTCCGAATGACGGTAGCGGAGTTTTCTGTGGGGTCACAGCATTCCCCTCTCCATGCCTCGACTGGCTGACTAATCCAGTAGAAGGTAAGGCCTCTGGGGAAAACTGGCGTCTTGTTAACTACACAGCGTGTATCAAAAGTGACTTTACAACTTCGAAAATTCATATTAATTTATTGTTTTAAATTACAGTCGTGGTTTTATTGTAGTTTTATAGAAAAATATATCAAGTTTTGACTAGTAGAGAATCAAGCCATGTCTGTAAGTTCAAAGAATAAATTAATAGGAATTTTCAAATCTGTATTTGATAATTTTTTCTGTTATGTTTATAATTTCAGGTATTAATATTTATTTTTCATAACCTTAGTTGCCATGACATTTCTGTATAGTGAATAGAAATTAATTTTTCTTCCGTAGCGTATTATGACACGTATACTCTATTTTGCACATATTGTAGTTACCTTTAAAGACAATTATTAAATAAATACCAATTTGTAATAGCAACGTAGTCCATTTTTCAATTCCCAGCTATTTCTCTTAGTTGAACCGAAGTACTTTAAAGACTTATTCAAATTGAATTTAAGTCTGTAGTTATTCACTAAACTTATAACTACCACTGGAGATATTTCTACAGAAACATACTGCACAAATTTTATTATTGATTATTTTTACAGTTTGAATATTTTAATTATAAACAAGATACGGCACAGATAACTATCGCATTAGGTTTAAAGTTTCACTGAATTGGTAGAATTCTTGGCTACACGTTCTCTATAAACTGGTAGTGACCTGAATGACCTGCAACGATATTAAAAACTGTTTCTAAGTCTCATGTGTATATTTTTATAACTGCAAATTGTGTATAGAAACAAATAATCGTTTCATAGAAATAGAAACTGTACAGCTGTTAATATTGAGGTCGTATTCAATTTATTCTACGCGAGCTACTTTGTTAGTAATTCAATCATTTACGTACTAAATAGGATAATTATGAGTTTAAAGTGTGTAGGAAAGTTTTTAATGTAGTTTGTTTAGTGACTAGTTGCTTTTATTATTAATTGGTTGTTTGATGGTATTGGGATGGCCGCACTTAGCACTCGTGCTGATGACTTTTTCTGTTTGCAAGAACGCTCACTAGCGTCTATAATACAGGCGGTCGTACGCACGCACATTTCTCGTGCTCTCCAGGCAGAGGAGACTCGTCTCCTGATGGAGCCAGTCCGGAGCCTCTCCTCTTGCTGGATCAATGACGGCCGCGCAGCGTCCTACTGTCCGACTCAAAAAATATGCCTCGGCATCACGCCCTTAGCGACGTCACCATCACTCTGCCAGCCTCACTTCTAATCACCTCTTGTATGACCTTCCACCGATCATACGATTTGCGGTCGAGTTCACGAGCTGGATCGGGGGAAAATATTTCTAAAATGTTGCGCGGCCCAAGAAAATATCATTCAATTACCTGACTTTAAAAATTTATATTCATCATCAAATGTGAATGTGAGAATTTACATGAAGCTAAACTGGCAAGATGTGAAGAGTTAAAATCCGGGTCAGAAAGGACACAATTATTTACTACACTAACCTAGTTTCTAAACGGTTTTTCATAAAAGGAATTAAGCTAATTAATTCGCAGATTTCCAGGGGGCGGCCATTATAGATTTTAAGCTGTTGATAACCAACTGAAAAATGGATACTTGAAAGTAAAGTAATATCATTAACAGAGAGGAGAAATGTATAGAATTTAAACCACGGTAATCAAATATAAGGAATTCTTCATGGTGTCTATAAGAAAGAGAATCATCCGATTATAATGTAAATTAGGCTTTTATTTTATTTTTTGTTTTTATGTATATATACCATACTAATCTTAAGAAGCGGGCTAGGCGGCTTACCAAGCCAACGGCAGACTGGTTAATTTCGACATGCAATTGAGACAGCCGAGAGACGAGAATCCTATACAATTTCTGTCATTGGCTGAAATATTTTGGAAAGGAAGACTGACAGAGGAGCCCTGAAGGCCTAAAGATAATGTGACACATGTAAATCAAGCGCAACTGCACGTGCACATCCCTTGCGATAAAACGCAGGAAGGAACAGAAGTGGAAAGGGTCCGAGTCGCATCACCATTTAATGCCCGAAGATTTTGTAACACTTTCGCAGCCTGGAAATCTGATCTTCACCTCGGAATTCAGGGGCTGGACAGACAAGGTCACCTCAAACCAGCGAAGAAGGGGAAAACTACGCCAGGTAGACGAAAGAGAGAGCAACATTAATAAAATACGGAACTGAGGAGATTTTTGGTCACTTATTTTTATTTTGAGTTTATTTTCTTCGTTCATAGGCTGTAGAATTTCTGATTATTCGGAAATTATCTGGATGAATTCTTTCATCCACATGGCTGATATTTGGCTTTCGAGACGAGTAGCTTTTTCCGGTGAGCCCAACACTATCACGAAAATCATTATCTGCAAGCTGAGTGACGTTTCTTGTCCCTGGGTATTTTAAATGTTAATTAAAAACTTCGATGCCAGAAAATAATTCACGTAAGAAGCTTGAAAATCAACACAAAGAACTATCTATAGGATTGATAATTAAACGAAGAGGGATTTATATGGGATTTGGAGTGTGCGTGTTCATGAGCACAGATATAAGATGAAGAGTGTGGTTATTAATTTTTTTTAAAGTTAACTTCTTTTCTTGTATTCATCATAAAATGTAAATATAATGTTCAGTCTTGTACACTTTAGTACAGAGACACGGATAAATGAGTCAAATATAAATATATATTTCCAAAGGAGTGATAGTGACTGAACAGAACTAAACGTTTCTTTCGATTATAATTTTTAAACGAGGTATGTAACCAATACATTGGTCTAACTTTTGTTTCATTTTTCGAAATGATTTAATTAATATTAGTAATTATATCTAACATAATTAACGTGCTTACGTGAAATTAAAGCTGAAACAGACAGACGAAAGAAGTGAACAACATCCTTTTAAAATACATACGTACTCCAGCATAAATTGTTTATTGTCGACAGTTAACAAAATGGCACCGCGCGAAAATTCAATAATATATCCACTTAATAACTGAAAAAAAATCCTCAGATCCAGCGGAAACTACTTCGAATGTTTAAGTTGAAAGATGAACTTCCTAAATTGTAAATAAATGTAAGTTACTAACAACGTCTATGATACAGCCATGAACCCGTACGAATCTTCTGCAAATCATTACAGAATTAAAACAAATATGTCTGTAAAGGACGTCGACTGCATCAGCGATTAACTCGTAGAAAAACCGAATTCAATTAATTTATAGCTGACATAACATACCACACTAGCACAGACAGATCAATAAGCCGTAATTGATACATGTGACAGGAAGACCAACCCGCGGATTACGCTTCAATGGACTGCATTTGCAAATAATTCAGTTATATGGTTTGCATATACAGCTGTGGGAATCCACACTAGTGTGTTAAATAATGTTGTTAGACGTAAATAAGAAATTGAAAATAAAATTAAACCAGAGTTAGTATTCACTTGGCTATACACATGATGTAACAAGATATAGTTTTATAAATTAGGACAATATATTTCATATTACAGTTTCTCTTAAATATTTACATTTTGGTTACACTTATTACATTAGGGTCAATATGACTCGAGCTTCTTTTGTTGTCATTTCTGTAATTTATTTATCAAATAATTATAAATAACTTGTATAATATTTATAAACGACTTAATTATATTTACAATTACAATATTATTATATCACAGACTGGTTGTTGCCTCTCCATAATATTTTATTTTTATACTAATAGCACTAAGTCTAAATATGCTTCAAGTGTCGTAGACGAAGTACATTTACGATTTATAATAGTCACAAATGATTGGTAGATTTGCCCTTTTGCGCCAAATCGGTAGGAGTAAGTGTTTGAACCAACGTTCTGAGAAATAAAATCACTGGATCTGCTCGGGATCGAAAACTGAAAACTTTGTTTCAAAGAATACCTCCTGGGACGAACTGCAAGCAGACTTTCGTTTAATAATGCAATTCCTAAGAAAGCTACCACCAGATTGAATATTCTATTAGTTTTTAAAAGAACTTCTTACGCCGAATAGTGGCACCGACACAAGTTAAAATCTGAAGACGTGTAGTCAAAAAATTATTTTTTTCTGTTATGTGGCCATTTCACATTTTAATAAAAACAATAATAATAATAATAATAACGTATTCGTCATAATATTATCAAGACAATGTTTCTTTAAACGAATGATTTCGCTTAGATGGTTTCACTTTCGAGTCACAAAGATCTGACCATAAATAAGTCAACGATTAATATTTCAAATAAATAATTATGTAATATGATAGTTTTAAATTTTAGCTTGTAATAGTTTTCATATTTCGCAGATATATTACTAGTTTACTTATTACATCCTTATGCCCGGGATTATAAACAAAACGCGATGACGTCATAATGCGTCACGTATCCGTAATACAATTTCTGATCTATTTCTCAGTGTTAATACGCGGTTTTACTTGCAACCAAATAAAGTACTATGCTACCAAAAGAATAATAATACGTGAATTTTTACAGGTATATTAAACAAGTTTGAATGAACCAACACAATCGACAAACTGTTCAAATCAAACGTTTTTACTCGTGGCGAAGCTATTGTTGTTTTGAATATCCACTTTTTTAGGCTTCCCAACAATGTACCTCCGTAGTTCCTCCACATATTTTTGTTTCAATCAGGTAAACTTAGTTACAATATCCGCCAGAGACCTCACCGCCAAAGGTGATATACTGTAGTGCAGTAGGACCTTCCCTTTTTTTTTTTTTTGGTTAACAGGCTACATGAGGGTGATCCTGAAACAGGCAACTCCCCTTTAATAGCATAGGAAGGGAATTGAAAAGGGGGGATGCGGAAGGTAGAGCAAGGTAGCCAAGGGTTGACTAGGGCCCCCGGGCTATGGTTTAAGGATCCTACCCGGTGTTACACCTAAAGAGATGCAGGGAAAACCCTAGAAAACCTGCATCAGGTAGGTCGGGCATTGGGTACTATTCTCACGCCCTTCCGAATGACGGGAGACGAGTTTGCTGTGGGGACGCAGCATTCCCTTCTCCGTGTCTCCACCAGTTTCAGGAGGCAGTTGGCCGACTGATCCAATGGGATCAGCGGACAGCTCTTGCCATATGCCCAACGTCTTTGACCCCAGTACATATACCTCCTAAAATAGGTGAAGGTGTCTCGGCATATGAGAAATTTGATAAAAAGTACCCAGAGAGAGTGCGAGGCATTCCCGACATGATCAGGTGAGCCCCACAGTCACTCTGGGCTGAAGCGCCTGCGAGAAAACTCCCGCAGCGCCCTTATCATACGACCTTCCCCAATTTTATCCAAATTTATGTAATTTTGAATGATATAAAATGTCTGCAAGTGGCGACAGCCAGGTAAGAAGGATTTTTCCCGGCGTCAGGGTGGCGAACTGGAGACATGCCTGTTTGCGTATTTATAACGTTAAGCTTGCTTTTGGCTGAAAGAGCATTCACCTTCAAAATTTCCGAAGGACACTGTTCTGTGTGTCATGGAAAATTTCCCGCGCCGGACGGAGGACTCACGAGGATTGGTGAAACAAACGTCACGTGGGATCGCGTTTTCCCTTTCAGTAGGGATATATGGAGTTGAGCTGCGAGGTGAAGAGTCGAAAAATATGCAGTATGGTGTGAGACGTTGAAAAGGCGAGGAGGCAGAATATCGGTGTGGTGCTACACGGCGAGAGAGCGAGGAGTTGATCGGGACGTGGAGGGAGGAGAAAGCTAGAGAGTCGAACTGATTTTGCAACAAGAGTCCTGAATTGTTGCTCTTTAGTGAGAAAGTGTTTAGAACAAGGAAGGCTAGAGGGAAGAAGGAAGAAAAACAGATTTTTTCTCAATCACCGAGAGTACGAGATCATCCCACTCTTCGCTGGGAAAGGGATGGTTTACAATTCAATCAGAAGGAAGTTCCGGTCGCCTAGTAACCTGCAACAAGACGCGAATGGAAACAAAACAGGTTCGTCAAGCGAACAAAATCTCTGCTGCACGTTGTCATCCAATGAAGAATTAACCCTGAGATTTAAAAATCGTTATCTTGAATTTATTTGAAATAGCGCGCAGGCCCCTTTTAAAGTGACTGTTTCTTTTTATAATTAAAATTATTATATCATACCCTTAAAGTTATTTTATTGAATTAATTAAAATAATAATACCCCCTAATTATAATTTCTTCCACCTCCTTAGGTAAAGATACATTTCCTTTGTACTACAAGCTGTTCCCAAAAAGTAATAGATGAGAATTTTGTTGTTAAATTTATTTCTGATAGACATCCACACTGAATCACAATAGAACCATATAAAGAGACTAGGCTACCCGGTCGAACACTATATTCAAATGAAGTCACCACATTATTTTAGAATCAGAATATTTGGTCACCGAGAACTATTTTAAAGAACCAAGAGGAACTAAGTTTAACTAACGATCGTTGAAACTGTTTCAAATCTCGTTGTAATTTAAGATATTGATAAAATAGTTTGGTCCCTACCAAGCTAAAATATTTGCGTTGTAAGCCTACCAGTATGAACAATTAACAGACAGAATTGTAATATTAAATATTGAAGTGACATTTTCTACAAATATGAAATTCAGGTGGCTAAAGTCAATGAGCTTAATTTTATACATGTCGCATTTAATTGAGGCATTAAAGACTTATATTCCGTAACAAATTTGAGTTTCTTCTTTATTAAATTATTTTTCCCTTCATAAAGAAAAAGAAGACCGGCTTAGTAAAAACTACATAATATATAATCATCTTAACAAAAAATTACAGTGAAAGTTTTTAAATAAATAAAAATACGTTCGAAAAGTAAGAAAATAATTTTATTACTATTTAATTAATACATTTAATAAGTTCCATCCAACTTTGTGGACTTCTTCAGATAACTATGCTCATAAAAATGATTAAATCAAAATTAATTTCAAATGTGTAAAAGTTTGTTAAAATATAAAATAAATGACTGAATTACATTAGTAAATGTATCTATTAGTTTTGATTTTATTATTTTTTGGTGTATATCTGAGGAATTTCACAAAATTGGTAGAAAAGTAATAATTTTATTAATTAAAGAGTAATAAAATCATTAGCTGACTTATTGATCGTCTTTTTTTATCTCTTTTAAACTGAAAGTCAGAAATGTTTTTTTAGTTGCAATTTTGATTACATATATTTTATAAATTATCCGTAACTATGGTAACTATTAATATTTATGGTAGGAGTTAATTATTTGAAAATTTAAAGTCTTTATGAAAATTATTTAGATTTAAGTAATTAATAGATTACAATAAGTAATTATCGTTGTTAATGTTTACAACGGTAATTCAAGAATTATATAAAATACATTATTTTTAAATATTGAAAATATTAAAATAGATACAAAAATTGATTTTTATTTTTAAATCAATGGTTAAAAAATAACATACATGCATACTTACTTAAGAAATGATATAGAGTGAAAAATCATTAACTAGATAACATTGAATTCTGACACCAATATACAGAAATAATAGAGAAAATATTCTGAACTAATTCTTTTAACAAACAATGTTAGACTTTAATATATTTTAAATAGACTCTGACCATTAAAGTTTTATTATTTTTTATTTGTTTATATATATTTCTTCTTTATTTACCAGTATGACAGACATTTTTACAACAAATATTTTTCAACAAAGGGTCGTTTGTCAGAATTATTCGTGGTAAGTAGGAAATTCAAGTTACAGTCATTAATAAATAATTTTTTTGGATATGTTTATTAATCAAACAACCCAAATTTATTGTTATAATTGCGAATTACACATAGAAATTCAGACATGTTATGTCACATAATGCAGGTTAAACTTTAAAATGAAACAGTAGTAATTTTTAATGAGTCATTTAAAAAAAAACTATTTCAAAGTTTCTGTGGACTGAAGACCCCAAAGTAAAACTCATTTATTTTAAGAACTTCCCGTAATAAATCATTTTAAAAGCTAATGAAAAGTAGAGGTGGAGTAGTTCTTCTTTTAAAGGATGCTAACGACGATACGAGAGATACTTTTTTCATAACCACCTGTAAATCTTCCCCTTTAAATGAAACTTTTCTGCGGCACCATTAATCTCTAGATTTTACGCCTCATCGAAGCCACTACATAAATCTCTCAGCCTTTCCGAAATATGAATTTTTAAGCGTTTTCTATTTGCTGGAAGTCCAGAGACTGATTCATAGTTGCAGGCAGGTACAGCTGATACCATCTCCCTGAAACTCCACATATTGTCCCTCAAACAGAGGGAAAAATTAATATTTTATTCGTCAATGGTAAATGTTACTAATCCATTTAATGAAATGAATCTGAGGAAGCTAATATTTTAGTTACTACTGGCGTTCTCACCAGTTTTTCAATCAAAGTACCTTCAGTATTAAGTAATATGTATTGTTACGCAAAACAATTTGAAATATGTCATATGTTCCATCGAACTACAAAAGTAGTGTGATAATAGTTCCCTTCATTCTCATTCCTAACAAAATTAAATGTGGAAACAAATGTTCATAAATTTAATTAACTAGTATAGCCGTACTATGGTAGAACAAATATCGAAGAGATGTATTTATTTGAAATTATTTATGAAATAAGAAGGGGACATCAAAATAACGTTATTACGTTTGCGACATTTAAACTGATACTCAGACAAAACCAACAGCAATTAAGATAAGCACGAATTCCATTCTAAAGCACATGTGTAGTAAAACTTTTTTCCCAAAGATTTGTGCCTGCAAATGCAGAGATTCATTTTATAATGCACGTATAGTAAAACGTTTTGCCGCAGGACCTCTGCTTGGAAATGCGCGTTTCAATCTTCAAAGGATATCCTTGAATAGTGAGAATTTTAGGGAGTTCTAGAGACACCTCATCTTTTTACTCCTCTGAAAATGCAATAAAAGTTGTTAGAACTTCAAACATATTACAATTTTTATTACACTGTTCATTACATGGATCAAATAAACTTAATATACTCTTAAATATTTCTTTAATTACGGTCATTATGTGATTCATTTATTTTTGATCAGCTTTTAAAAAAAGACAGATGTTGCTGTCTTTTAAATTTATTCTGAAAAATTTCAAAAACAAATTTTGTTAAATAATATTTTATTATGTGATAAAGTCCAAAGGAGCTTCCGCATCCCCCCTTTTCAATTCCCTTCCTATGCTATTAAAAAGGAGTTGCCTGTTTCAAGATCACCCTCATGTAGCTAGTTAACCCAATACAAAAAAATTACAGTGTGATTTGGTTAAAAATTTCTACATATAATTTGACTGTTAAATAAAATTTTATAAAAAATATTTTTTTATGAATTTTAATAAAATACCTGTAATTATTTGTTGTGTGGGCCGTATTGATTTCTATTAAACGTGATGCCACAACGAAAGTAGTATTCTTGGAAGAAGAAAGGAGTGTGAGATGAGGAAACAAACTATGGTGGCAGCGAAATGTCACAGGTTCTCGTGTATTATTTTCAGTGTTATTCAAGGACCTGAGTCCGTTGTCCTTCTAGAGCCACAGGCCGTATTCATAATGGAATTAGGGATGTTTGTTTCTTTTCAGTTATTATTTTAATAAATGAAATGAATATTGTTTCTCAATATTTATTTGGGGGTCGATTTTTTTCCGGAACGAGGACTTTAGCTTAGACTATGATTTCAGTTGGTCTTAGATGTGCTTGGAATTATATGGTGGGAAATTGAGAGGTCGTAATTCTTGGTATATGTAGTATGAAGAAAGGTAGTTAACAGACTGAAGAAACGGGATATATATATTTTTTAATCATTTAGTCGAATTTATGTTCGTAAGAGTAATCCCAATTTACGCAGGAATAAATTAAAAACGTTATTGAAGATTCCAACTAAGGTACATCAATGTGTTTAAAAATTAGTTGATTCGTCTTAGGAGTGCTGGTCTCCTGAGAATTAAGCAAATAGTGTCTAGTGTTCATGTATATAAATAGACAGTTTCTCTCTTAACAAAGTTGAGCTACAAAGGATGCCCAACCAGCACAGACGGTCAATGGTAAGGCTCCGTGACTGAATAAACAAGTCCTTGAGCTCTTGTAGAGCGGATCAATTCTCCCGGGCATCCTGCTGCTTGAGAGAGACTTGAGACATCAAAGGAGATCAAAGGACAGAACTCATTGTACCAATATTTGCAAATGAGGGAAAAGTTCTACGTGCTTCGAAACGACCGGCCACGTTTGAACGTTGTTAAGATAGCCGAAAGAGTTTACAGATCACGTCTAAGAAATACCAAAAAATGTTAATAAAATATCAGATTCACAATATTGAGACTTCACAGAATTAAATAAAGCTGGACGGAAACCTTAAGACGGTATATTGAGAAATACCTAGAACATATTAATAAAATATCAGATTCACAATATTGAGACTTCACAGAATTAAATAAAGCTGGATGGAAACCTTAGGACGGTTTACTGAGAAATTGGCCATCGACATAATAATATTTCAATATGGCCAGACCTTTAACGTTTCTCGTTCCTACCAGAAAACATTATTGTAGAAACTCACATAATAATATAAAAATATGAAAGGTATTTATCAAAATTCATAAAATAAATCGTCCAAGAAATACTGTTAGTGTTTGAAATTTGGCCTCAAACTATACACTGAGAACTGCGATTGTGTTTTAACTGTGAGAAACATGTGATTTTTGTCTTATAATCATGGACTATCTTTGAACTGTTGAAGTGATTGCAAGTGCAGTTATGGCAAACACGTGTTTATTTGGTTTTGTTAAACGTCAGAAACAATTCCGCTTCTCAAACAATTCTATGAGTTCTACAAACAATTCCTCCATTTTTGATCTCTGAGAGTAGTCCGCGGACCATAAACTACAATAAATTAAGCGCATTGTCGTTCATAGAAATTTCTCTGTACTTCCTTCAGACCCATAGTATTTTTTTTAAAATTATCGGGATAAACGTTCTTATTTGAATTGAATTAATTTCATCCCGCGAGTATTTCCAAGTTGAAATTAAGCCAGTGATGGCTGCGTGGGTGCAAATGGCCCAATTTTTATATTATCCCCTGTTGTATTGTTTACTAGTACTCGTCTGGCTTACTTCTATCTTTATAATGATATACTTAAATTTTTTATCTAAATACATTATATTAACACGCTTCAGAAAATAACTAATTTTCTTTATCTTTATAAGTATTAAAATACAACATTTTACTAAAAAATAATTTAAGACAACTATGTGTTAAGAAACTGAAGTAGAATTCGGATGAAATCTTCACGGTTAACCAACCGGGTCAGGCTTTTAAAAACACACAACGTTTCTGCGAACATTTTCTGACGCCGTCATCACACATTATATTTTTTTAAAAGCCTGACCCGGTTGCTTAACCGTGAAGATTTCATACGAATTATTCACCGGAAAACTCTCCGTTCATGAAGTAGAATTATTCGTGGCGTTATGTTATAAAATACACGACAATCAGATGTGAGATTGAAATTAATGTCTGCGGATTTCGTATATTTTCTTAAGTAGTGTAGGATTTTTAGCCTCACAAGTTACTGTGGGTAGATCAGTAACTCCATGAAGCATAGTGAAATTCCAATTTTATGTTTTATCGTTTCCTGGAAGATTAAGTTTCACAACAACAAAGACGTTTCCGTTAGCATTGTTGCTAAAATATGGAAAAAATATTTTGGTGATAAATTCATATTTTTTGTCCTCACTTCTTAAAATACTTTCAGCATCTTCAAATAAATCATTTTCAATCAACAATAGTAACTGTTATTTTCGTTCTTCCCAAGCCATTTATGTTTCTAATCCAATGGAAGGGAATGTGCAGATTATCTGAAACGCAGGCCGTGTAAGATAAGAAATGTGGTTGGTCAAATAGTGACACGAAGGTTGGCGCTCAGGGTAAAAAGGACTCGCCAGGTATGCCATAACACGAACGAAAGCCGCAAAGGGATGTCAAGTCGTCTACCGAAGAAAATTTGACCCCTTGTTTACTGCAAAAAAACAAACATTATCACTCGTGCTTTAAATGTCCTTTCATTGGGTTTCATCGTTTATAATTAGTAATTTATATATACAATATCGTAACAGTATTAATTATGCAATAATGTCTTCCTCCGTCTCCATTGTATTATTAAACTCAACCAGACGAGAGACTTTCTAACAAACGAAAAAAAATTAGTGTTACGGACTCAAATGAAATATAAAATAGAAAAAAATTATCCTGGCAGTGTTGAAGGCCTCGGATTTAGGAGACCTTTCAGTCAGCAGAATGTCGACGACAGCGACATTTTGAGACCACGGGGATACATTCTCCTGGAACTCGATGCATAAAAGTAAGACGAAAATATTTCTTACAACGTCCGTGCCACTATAACTTGTACGAGAACTCACAACACGTTTCATTTTAAATTTGAGATTTATTCTCCAAAAAAGAAAAATCACAAATAAATAATAATACAAAAAAATAACAGATTTGAACTGGGAAATACCTACCATTAAAATAATTCAATATTGTTATTATTTGATTAAATAAATTACTCAATAAATGAAATATTGTAACGTGCTGTACACAGGCTTGTACTGCGAAAGACTGCCTCTGCTTCGAGGTCCAGCACAATTTATACATTTGCGGAAGATTCCATAAACAAAAAAATCCTGAAAAAGAAAATTCTTGAAGAGAAAGATAAAGAAAGTAAATAAATAAATAATGGTAGCGTTTCTGTTCAATATAGAGAGTGTCAATTCAAAAGACAGTTGCATGTAAGGAAGGATATATTTTGCAAAAATTATATTTTTTACAACTACTATGAGTTTGGAAACTAGTAAATCATTTCTAAAAGTTATTGTGGCCTCGTACTGGAGGCAAAATTTAACAGTCAGCAATGCAGAACGGAAAAGAATACATACATTTGAAATTAGGTGTTACAGACGATTACTGAAAGTCGCATGAGATGATTGAAAAATGAGGTAGTCTCGAATAGAACTGGTGAGAAGAGAAAATTATGATGGACAGTGACAAAACGAAGTAGACGGAGGCAACAAAAGGCACTAAAGGAAAACAATATGTGGTCAGATTACCACAATAACAAGGTGGGAACTACTCTAAAATTTATAATAGTCCTTGGTCCGGTCAACAGTTTTCCAGTGTCTTTCTTCTAGATTAGATTTACGATCCTGCTTGAGCTTCTGTTGAAGCATTTCTACTTACTTTTGCTCGAATTCTATGCAACTTTGATCAATTTACGCCTTGTCCATTCTTCACGTATCTCCTAGAATTAGGGTGTGAAGAACGTGATAACTGAATTGTAGGTGAGCCTGGCTTAGGAATACGGGAATCGGTCCTTCGACATCGACTCGGATTAGCTCAGTTGTAGAACGCCCGCCCGATAACGGGAGGCCCAGGGTTCGAGTACCTGGTCCGGTCGACATTTTTCCATTCTTGCCTTTCATCTAATTTAGCTATACGTTCCTGCTTTACATCGGTTGAAGGATTTCTACTCCCTTTCATTTATAGTAGAAATTTCTTAGGGTAAAATTGATATTTATTCCATTACTCACGCTTCCAAATGATTTTATCGTTTTTTATTATAATATATAATTATTAAAAATTACATAGAATTTATTCAAGTTGTTGAACCACTTTTTCTTTATTTCATACACATATATAGTTTTTAATTTTACTTAAATTTACTTAATTTTTTGTCTAAATTTTCACGTACTGCATTACTCGCAGTGTTTATAACACTTTTACACAGAATCCTTGGTATAACTGCAGTTCGTCCGACTAAGAAGTCTAGAAGCAGCTTTGTTGTTGGAAGGGACCGGACGCTCAGGGTTAATACTAGTCTGCATTATGTACACTGCAGACTAATTATTCTGCTTGCATGCCCTCAGCCGCACACACCAACTGCAGTACCTTCCGCAACCCTGTATCTACATCAACCACGAATAATTTCCCCTCGTCCTAAATTAGACGCAACCTGTGTCAGTTATTAATCACAAGTTCGGAATTATCTAGAAAAACTTCTCGACTGATGACTCTTTCAATTACAGGAGAAGATTAAAATGCGGCAGTAACTTCAAAATCAGTCTCTATCAACGGTGTCGAAGGAATTTAAAACATTCAGCAGTTAAGGAGAGCCGTGAGAGATGATAAATAAATTAAATCTTATTTAAGATTCATGAAAGATGTAAATGTTAATGACTAAATATTTTCCATACAGCAAGAAATGTCTCCTAATTAATTATTACCTGAAGAGTTCCTAATGTAATTACGAAACGTCGTGTTTACCTACGACATTTGTACGAATAATTATTAATTTGTTACCATTCAACATTTTTACTATAGCAGTAAATAATTTTAATACGGATTTTAAATATGACAGGTTTCACCATCCATGTTATTGCTCTATTCCTGGTTCCGACAGAATAAATAACTCATAACCATTTAAAATTTCAGTACGTACAATATTTCTTCCTGTCTGGATGCCCGGCGATGTCCGTGATATTAATGCTAAAAGATAACACACATTTTACTTAAGTTATTGTACTTTTCGTTTCTCTCGAACGTCGTCGTCGCCGCGGCTCGTATACACGCAGATTCCGTATGGTCGTAATTAATCCTCTCCTACATGCCATTACGATGGGACGGATACAATTAGTGTCGCGGGAAACGCCGTAAAAGTAATTGACTCCGGAAAGTATTTATTCGACGGAAGTGTCAGCCTATTTTGCATATTTAAAAATTTCCGCCCCTTTAACCCCCGCGCCTAGGTGTGGTAACGGTGTCTTGCCCCAACACTGCTAATTTTCGGGTCGCAAAGAACATGAAAAATTTGGTTGGAATTACATCACGAAAGACAATTAATGACCGGAACAAGTTGCATGTTTAGTGTAGTGCAGTTTAGTGAAGTGATCAGTGCTCCGAAATCTCTAAAATTATACTACAGTGAACTATATTTTCAGTGTTGTTGTTTTCTTCAGACAAAAACAATATTATTCCTTTTTAAAATTTCGTCTTCTAATAATATGATTCCACATTTATTTATTTATATTTAATATAATTATACATTTAATTATAGGTTAAATATGGTTATTTTTTGGATAGTAACCTGCTTTTAAGTAGGTCTCTTAGCAAAATAACACCTATTTCCAGCAAGTATTTTATCTTTAACCTCTTCTCCTAAGGAGTTATTCACATTAATAATTGTTCCTAGGTATCTGTACGAGTTATGTGATGTCATTGACCGTAATATATGTTGCCAGACCAACGCTCGTTTTGCATAGTGTATATTTTGTCTTATCTTGATTGATTACATGCCCATAGGAGAAAGACATTTCTTCTAGTTTCTTGAATGTTTGTTTTAACGAGGTCTTTGTTTTTAAAAATCATTTGCATACGCTAAGTAATATTTCCTCGCATGACAGAATGTTGTCCAGAATGACACAATAGTGTGGTTGACAAGGGATCTCCTTGTTTAACCCTGTAGTTAATAAAAATTGGTTCACTTAACTGATTGGTAACCTTAATTGTTTCGGACGTATTTTCCAATGTTAGTCCAATTAATTTTACTAACTTTGTTGGGACTGCATAGCGTCTTAAACGCTGGGGAATTCTGTTTCTATCCAGCGAATCAAAGACCTTCCTATAATCGATAAGCATGTTATGGAGTTCGATGCCATGCTCATGGCATTTTTCATAGATCTGTCTGATCATAAATATAGTATCGATAGTTGACCTGTTTGGGCGGAAGCGTGTTTGGAAATCAGAAATCTTTGTATCAATTATATTATATGATATTGGCCTATAGTTTTTACAATCGTACTTATCTCATTTTTTAAATATGGTACATATAATTCCTTCTGTCCATTTGATGTTTTTTTTCCAGATTTTGATTATCAGCCTGCGGATTTGCTTTTTGATTGTTCTACCTCCGTCTGTGATCATTTCATCTGGTATATTAACCATTTGAGAGTGACGCGTTGTGCCGCCCACAGCCAATTTTATTTTGTGTAAGATTTAAACAAGCTAAAGTTACTAAAACTAGCCCGATGCAGGTTTTTCCTTTATCTCTTTAGGAGAAACATTAGGTGGGATCCTTAAACTATAGCCCGTAGACCCTATTCAACCCTTGCCTCTCCTGGTCTACCTGTTAAAGGATCAGCCTCATATAGCCTTTAATCCAAATAAAATAATGTAATATAAAACTCGAAACGACGGCGATCTGACAAGTTTAAAACATACTTTAATCTCAGTTATTCGGGGGCTATCATTACCATGGATGTTGTCCCTGTTTACGTCAAATATTTACCACCAGCTCTGACGCAAAACTCAACCACATGATTACCTGTTGCGGGGTGCAAGCGGGACAGTGACGTCATCGTGTGACGTCATGCGGCTAGCCAAACACCTAGCGCATATGTAAAATATCTTCTCCACTAGCCCCCTTGTGACTTAGAGAATGGTAAATAATCCACGATATGTTGAAATGCGTGTGAAGAAGCACTATCACACATTTAAATATGTTCCCTGTGACTAGATCAGAAATATTGACACAAAAATGTTTGCTTATATGTGGCAAACGTGCCCATAAAAAAACATTTTTACTAATTTGTCTGAGTGTATGAAATTAATGCCCTTTATTTGCATATTATTACACAACTGATACATATTAGCAAATGTACCCTTCACTCAATAATTTAATTTCTCCCCTACGTAACGATAAAAATTTTTCCCTATGTTCCTGTGGTAAATTAGTCATCATTTCAGTTATATGTAGTAGTTGAAGTTAAATTTCTTGAAAAAAACTAACTTTTCATTTTAAGGAAGTCTTTTCTGTTCCTATTTCTTTCCTACATTTTTATCACCAAGTGCCAGTAGTGATCAGTAAAAATTGTATCCGCCCTTTCAGCAGTGTTATTTCATTGTGTAAAGGGGAATAGCGAGCATAAATGAGTGGTAAATAAATTAATAACGTTATCCTCGAACTCTTTTCACGCTTCATCATCTACAAACTATAGTACCGTTAAAAATTGTACCTCCTGTTACATGAAATGAGGCTGCATTCACAATTTTCCTCACATTGGGAAAATAAAACGAAAAGAATTATTACGCCCGTCCATATGAAATCGGGCTCAGCTGAAGAGTGGAATTCTGACGAATCAATGCGCGTCCAATTTGAGGTCACAGCGGTTATGAACATTTCGTTCTCTCTTTCTGTTCCAATGAAATTCTGGTATTTTGTTCGTGTAAAAAGTTCAGCGTTGGTTGGTCTCAATTTATTTAAAAAAGTCGTAATGCTTTGATCCGCTCACTTGAGCGTAATTATTTTTTACGTTTACAAAATTCTGTCATACTGGTGCACTTTTTCAGGGTGTAATTTACTACCAATTAAATTTATAAATGAAATCAATATATCCTTGACATAGTCTTAAAATTTGAACGATAAAATTACACTGCTAATGCTACAGATATTTGACAGATAATTCCAGCCGAAAATGAATGTATAAATGCAACAAAAAGTAGAAATTTAGTATAATTCTCTATTAAAATTTACATTAATTTATATTAATGCAGAATTCTTGAATTGTGGATCGGTACAAATGCCAGCTTTACTCGTGAAGATTTGCGCACGCTAACGCATAGACAAACCAATGTAACTATGTTTACATTCATCTGTAAATATAGAAGTTAAGTTACGTATTATAAAACTAAAAGTAATTTATACGTAAACATGTAAATAGTATAATGTTAGCTTGTAATAAATACGATTGAAATTGTACTGTTTAGAAAAAGTTTGGTTTTTAGAAAAGCACTTGTTTCTTAGGTACCTTGTATTCACAAAATAAATACTGACAACTTGGTCAAATTTATTTTTGTACTTTTCAATGTGACATTGAGAAACTGTTGCCATTTTTAGGTACTGGTCATGATTCCAATACCCGTAGTTTTTATTTTCCATTCATTCTAGTAATTATCATTGAGACGTCACCATTCACTCCGCTACATCTCTAATAGTTTCCATATACAGTATTTTGGTTTGAAATATTAAGTTTCACTTCATGAAATAGGTTAACTTATAGAAGTATATAATTTATAAAATTAGAAAAAACTCTAACAGCTTTGAACTCTAGTGTACTCTCTGTACCGTGGTTTCTATGACGGAGCTAAAGCTGAGCGTACGGGAAGTGTTCCGAGCGTTTTACAAATAGCGTTACTTATCTTTGAAAAGGTATGGCGGAAGAGTCATTTTCCCAAAATCATATAATGAGTTTTATAGTGCTAAACGTCGTACTGAGTTATATTTGTGTATGGAGAAATGATTATTTGACCATTAATGAGTCGTTTATACGTCTTACCTTTCCAAATAAACAAAAATATTTGATGAAAGGTATAAATACAAAAACTCGAGAGATGGAATTGCTAAAGAGCAGTACAGACGCTTGAAGAATGAGATAGATAGAAAGAGCAAATCAGCCAAAGAGGCTTGGTTACTAGAGAAATGCAAAGGAGTTGAAGATTTCAGGAAAGATATAAGCAAGAACGTCAGGAGAGCGGATGGGAAGATGGAAGGAATATCTAGAAGAACCGTATCACGATGGAAATGTAGATCAGTCAGTAATAGAAGAAGAAGAGATGAATGAAGAGTTGGGGGACAAAATTTTAAGGTCAGAGTTTGACAGGGCCATGGCTGACAGACCTGAGAAATTGTAAAGAGCCAAGAATTGATAACATTCTAGCGGTGTTAATAATCGGACGAAGAAGCAGTGTCATGGCCGTTCTAGATAGTTTGCGAAATCTACGAAACAGGAAGAATATTAACATATTTTAGTAACAACATAATTATACCCATACCGAAGACGACTGGGGATGATAGATGCAAACAGCACAGGACACTTAGTTTTGTATCCCATGCATGATAAATATATTAACGAAAATAGTATATAGGCGAATGGAACGTCCAAGAGAATGTGAATTAGCTGAAGATCAATTTGATTTTAGAAATAATGTAGGGACAAAAGAAATAATATTGACTTTGCTACTAATTTTAGAAGGCAGGGTAAGAAAAAACCGGCCTTCCGTTCATGGTATTCGTAGATTTATAAAAAGCGTTTGCTAATGTGAACTGGAATACACTGTTAAGGATTTTGAAAAGCACTGGAATAAAATATCAAGAAAGGAGGCTAATACATAACCTCTACAGAAGACAAGCAGCAACAGTAATTAGAACAGAAGAAAAAGAAAAGGATGCCGTAATCAGGAAAGGAGTAAGACAAGGATGCACTCTGTCACCTATGCTCTTTAACGTATATATAGAACAAATGATGAAGAAAGTTAAAATGGAATATGGAAAAGGAGTCATACTGCAAGGAGAAGAAATAAAAACCCTACTGCTTGCCGATGATATTGTAGTATTAGTGGAGCCTGACGGAGACTAGGAAACCTTAATAGATGGCATGAACGGGGTCCTGGAGAAAGGGTTCAATTTAAGGATCAATAGAGGAAAAACCAAGGTAAAGGAGTGTAGTTTGAGAAACAGTGGTATAACAAAGGCTGTTAGATCGGGAAGGGATATTTTGAAGGAAGTTAAAGAATTATGCTACTTGGGAAGAGTAACAACAAGGGACGGTAGAAGTATAGTAGACATCAAGACGAGCAATATAAGTGTGAATATTAGGGAATCGTTGCTAAAATAATCGTATGGAGCGTTGGAGTTGCGGGAAGGAAAAGAATAGATGCTATTGAAATGTGGTGCTACATGAGAATACTGAAAATCAGATGGGTGGATGAAATCCCTAACGAGGAAGTTTTAAACAGAATAAGGGAAGAGCAAAAAATATAGAGGACGTTGACCAAGAGAAGGGATAGATTAATATGCCACGTTTTAAGACATGAGGGACTTGTAAAATTAGCTGTATAGTGAAGTATGCGGTTTAAGAACAGAAGAGGGTGACGGATGGAATACACTAAGCAGATTAGAGAGGATGTGGGATGTGCCGGTTATACGACATTGGAAAGCCTTGCGCAAGATAGGTTTGCATGAGACCAGTCTTAGGACTGAATAACATAACAGTTTCTCTTATTGATTTAAAGACTGGGCGAAATGATTATTGTGCCTTGTAACATACACATATGGTATTAATGAAGATTTCATTAGTCGATCAAGTTATTTAATTTGTCTGCAATATGTATCAAACTTTCACATTGCTGACAACTCATTTCATGTGAAAAATGAAATAAGAATATCACATTAACAACCCTTTTGAAATGTCGGTAAGGATTGTCCGGAACCCGTGCTCAATCCCGGATTCACTTTAATTGTGTATTGGGAGCGAGTAGTAATTTAAGAGTACTTCTCATCCAACGAAATGAAACCCAGGTCTGAATATTTTGTCCATCGCAACAAAGGTGCACAAAGACTGGAATGGGGCAGGGATGCGCAGGTAATTACAAATGCAACAGGTTCACATTTCCTTTGTGAAAATACGGGTGGGTTCTCTGGCCATGTGTTCGTTCACACAGAGACGCGGGGGTGTGTGGTGGACACCTGAGTTCAACATGCGAAATGAGGTTCCGTGTGCCTTTAAACAACGGCCGCGGCGCCCCCATCCCGTGTTGTGGCCGGCCTCCTTGTTTACTTAATTAGTGATTCTGCTTCCTTGCCTTACATGAAAAGTACCAAAGACATGGCCACAGCGTGTTTTATTAAAGGCTATAAGTCGGTAAATCATCTAAAGATAGCAACTACAACAATTGTTGACTATTTTTTTCCAATGCCCAACGTCAAAAAATTATAATTTTTAACGTAAACATACGAAAACACAGAATAAGTTACATCCAATAAAAATTACACGTATTTGTACTTTTTGTTTGGGTACCTTCATTATTAATAATTCCTCTATACAAAAATTGCAAAATTTTTCTTCATAATATGGCTTTGTGATGGCATATGTCGTACTACAAAAATTATTAAATAAAATATAATGCACCATAAGCGTAGTCATTTTCTTTGCAGTAGATGCAGCTTGGGTTCTGCACCTTTTGCACTTTCGTCAAATATACCTGAAAATATCTGTGCCCGGACAGGAGCTGTCTCGTGTAATATAAGACTTCTCCCTGCTGCTGTTGAATCCATTTATCTCTTTCAGGTATCAGTCTCTTTGTCCATATTCCATCTTTTGCCTCTGCCCATCGGCTTAGCCCATTGGGCTGCTCCAGCAGTTAGATGTTCTATTTTTTACCGCTTTCCGTGTCGTACTGTCATCACGTATCCCGGGAGCCTGAACGTGTTTCTTAGTACGTGGAGGGCATCGTTCCAGTTCATCGAATTGAACGCGTTTTTAAAATCCAAGGGAAACCAGTAGAGTGATCTTCCTTGAGTGTTGGTTTCCAGTTTGCGCCTCTTGGCCGATCCTCTTCACTTCTTGTATAACTTGAATCGTGAAGTGGCCTTTCCTGAAGCCATGTTGATTCAGTGACAGGTCGCCTGCGTTCCGGACTGCATCAGCAATTCTCGGATGGAGAAGCTTTTCGAATATTTTGTCTGCTATATCAAGCATGCAGAGGGAGCGAAATGCTGACGGTTCGTTCCTGCCTCATTTTACTTTGTGGATTGACACGACTTGTGCTATTTTCCGTCTACTGTGAAAAATCCGCGTGTAATAATAATAATAATATAAGTAATAACAATAAAGTATTTATTGGTATTAAATTAAGTATTTGTGATGTTACCATCTTCTTGTGTTGTTGTCAGAGTATCAACAAACTTCGCCGGTTTTCCAAAGCCCTCCGATAAAAAGCCTTTGTACTGAAGAATCCAAACAAATCTTACAAACAGTTTGTTACTTTAATGTAACGCGAAGAAATATTGTCTGTGTTATTCTTTCTACGCCGAACAATATTCCCGGAAAGCAGTTCTCACAAGCAAAGCCCCAGATTCCCGGTTATTGCGTTTCAGACGGAGCGTTTTAGGGAATATACTAGATTTAACACTTGCCTGAAATACACAATGACGAAGGAGTAGTCCATACCAATAAATGAAATTGAAGTGTCTGTCAGGAAGTTTGTCTCGAATAGACTCCGTAACGGCTCGACGGATTTCTATGAACATTTGAGGGATTGAAACAGAAATTTTAACTTAAATTTTCGTAACCGTAATTTGGCAGTATATATGTGTGTGTGTGTGTGAGAGAGAGAGAGAGAGAGCGATTATTCGCACTCTCACATGTGTGTGTGTGAGAGAGAGCGATTATTCGCACTCTGTCTAGTGTTGCAGTAGGAGTTTTGTTGGAGATCTCGATATTGTTGTTGATACAGCATTGTTATTTCATATACAGGACTGTCAAAATGTAATCGCTTTTAGTTTTAGCTCCACGTAAATTTTCGAATCACTAATCAGATAAAATTAATGATTTTACAATAGACTGTTATACGTAAACTTAATATCCTAACTAATAGGGTCAAGGCTGATATCCAGGAACAAAGCCGAGAATACTCCTCGCAGCTGGTAACGGAGGTTTCAAACTGGGAAATGGCCCTGGACCGGATGGTCTCTAATATAATTGAATTCCCGGGCATCCGAGTTCCGCGTGAACGAAGTAGCGGGCATAACTAGTTTTTATATACAAATTCTTTTTAAAGAAAAAAAATCCTTAAATTCACAAGAAAACGCTTGTAAGGTTTCACGGCACACATTTGGCAAAGCGAAGGTAATCTTTGCGAACTACAACACATATATTATCATTACTCTTATGTAGCTCTTTGCTAATCAGAAATATTTGTACATTTATAACTGCAATTTAATAACTATATTATTATAATAATTCTCAATTAAATAATTAAATTAATTTATCTTAGTATTATAAAAGGCATACAAAGTACGGCCAAAAACAGAAATGGAATAATTTATTTTGAATTAAAACATTTCGTTCCCAACCTTCCGGACTCTTTCAGTTTAGTAATTAAAATTTCGGACTGCATCCGCAAATTCGGGGGCCGACCCTTAATCTATTTCTGACTTTTGGGCGTTCTCTGGCTTTTATTAATTATGATTATAATCTGTAAAGAACAAATTGAGTTATTAATAAAGCGAAAATAAACAATTAAAATTTATTGCTAACTAATTGATATTCATATTTTTTCTGTATATTAATCTAGGCCAGGTTAATAATATAGGAATTAAAACTTGCTATTTATCTTTGTTTTTGCATAACTTTTACTGTCCTATATTTACTTTTACAGCTATTTTTGTATTTTTCTACTGTTTTCATTTTTAACCAAATGTCGGTCAATAACCTGACAAAAGTTAAATAACTTAAATTTAATTTTTATCGTTTGCTAATTTACCCAGTTTTCTTTCATTAAAACACACTGAAATAGTCATTCAGTTGTAACCCCAAATATTGCATGTAAATAAATTTTCAAACAATCCATCACTTAAATTCCTAACGGATTAATTGTTTTTAATGTTCATTACTAATAAAACTTTTTAATTACCCGTTAACTTAAATTGAAGAACGCTACTCATTGTATTTTACCGCCAGTTAATAGCTACTTAAATTTGAAAATATTGATTTCAGAAAAGACTTGGAACCTTTGGGACAAAGGATAATTTGGAAAATCCTGAAAGGGTGCAGAACGGGGTAAGGAGGGGATGATGTGACCAACCACGTTCACGTGGGCTGACTAATGAAAGATTTTAAAAAGTAGAGAGGAAAGGACGTAACAGCTAATAGAAGTTTTGGAGAAAGTATAGTTGTCTTAGAGATTTTTCTGGGACAGACAAAGATGGCGAATGAGATGGTTGCAACAGGGGCCCTGAGTTCCTGATCGTTCTGACATTTTAGTGAGCGTTGGCCTTGCATTATCGCCTGCAAGTGTTTTGTAACGAAAACCAGCACGGATTTTCCTGGAAAAAATGTCTTATTTCACTTTTTTCCACTGCGATAGATGAGAACTGAACAAACAAATTCTGGAAAATGAGCTCGAGAACATCGTCACAAAGCTGTTAGAAATGCCGGCCAACTGGAAAAAAGTTTCATTATACGCGGAGCTAATATTGAGAAAAAGAAAGTGGACCTGAACATTGCTGAATGATACGGTAGACTAAGAATAGGAAGGCCTATGTAATCCTGATGTAATCCCAACTCGGTTCCTGGATGGACCAATGTCTAGGACACAGGGTTTGTAGATTTCTGCTTTTCACCCTCGGGGAAAATACTATTACATACATTATCGTTAAGTTGTAGTGATTGGAATTAAAAGCACCTGTTGTTCCTACGGTATTGACCTGAAAGAAGGATCATTTTCATCTTTGTTAATAAAGTATAAAATGTGCCAGCGACAGAATTGTGTGCCGAGTAATTTTCCCCAGAGAGATATAACCAGAGCTCCTCCTACTCCTTTGATATGAACCTGGTGACTTCCGAGTAAAAAGTAATAACCTAGACCGTACAAAAAAGTTGATAATTTTAAATATTATCTGACAGAATTACGTACTCAACTCTTGCGTCCCTCTACTTTGATGCGAACAGGGTATTTCATCACGTCGTGTTATGTTTTATCTGAGCAAAATGTAAATATACTCGTGTCGTTTCCATGGATACATAAGAGGACATAGCAACGGGAGATGCAGTATATTATGAGAAAATAATTATTTTATGAAAATAGGGGAACGTAATAATATAAATATTTGAAAATTTAAACCTTTTCTAATCCTTGTGCTAAGGAGAAAATCGAGTAATGCACCACTTTATTTAACAATATTTTAAGAACAAACCACATAGTAATTTTGTCCAAGTATCAGTACTTAAATTTCGCACTACAATTAAACTGGTTTGGGGTTTTTCTAGAATCACAGGAGCCAACGACATCCTTAAAAATCCTAGAATATTTTCAAAATCATACTCAATCATTAAAGTATTATGTAACTTATTATTTGTTAAAGAATACTAGAGCAATCAATTTTTCATTTTACATTAAAGCACCTAACTGTTTGTTTGGATTCTTCAGTACGAAGCCTATCAATCTGAGGTCTGTGCAAAATCGGCGTGATGACAGAACAACTTAATTGTTTGAATAATAAATTACGTTTTACATGGACGGTATTAAACTACATGTATGATGCAACAAACATATTTCCATGCAAACTGAGTTTTTTAATATTTTCCTTTCCTTAGCTGGAGTAACTTTCTTCTGTCAAAAAAGGTTTCGATTTTCACACTTACCCTCATAGAAGACGTTTAACTCCAAAATGAGATAAATATGTAATAAAAATCTAGATCCTTGTAAAATTTCTATTTAAATTCCTCATTTTTATTTAAAATGTTTTTTTTATGTTTTCAATGATTGAACAAAAATGATCATTGAATTTAAAGGAGGTCTGCTCGAGGGAGATTGACACAAGTTACAGGCAGTGTAATAAACCCAAGACATTCTGACGCCTTTCCGGAATTTCTGAATTGGTGATATTTCGTTAGAACTTAGTACTTGATCATGCCTTGTTTTTTCCCAAGTATGGGTGGTAGGTGGGGTGAATGCTACTCCTACATTCTCAAGGTCGATATTTTTGATTGGGTAGGCCCGTATAAGTTGTGTGGGGAAATGATTTCAAAAAAAGGACGTTGATTGTATTTCGGAGGGGAGACAGTAGACATTGTGATTTAGTAGATTTAGGCGACAGATTATATATATATATATGGAGAGAGAGAGAGAGAGAGGAGAGAGTAAAGCAGTAATGTCAGTCTGAGTGCAATAATAATAGACTGTTTGATTTGTTACGTGGTCCTGACTTCGATGCTCAAGGCTGAGAGACTCATGGCGCCGGTGTCATTTGAGGCGATTTAATGAGCACGGTGCTACTTTCCTAGACCTTATGACCAGTAGAGATATTCAGACAACGCAGAAAACGGTGTTGTCAGAAATTGAACTGTTTTTAAACCCAACTTAGAAATTTTTTAATTCTGCTTCCTTGGGAAGGGCCTTAATTAATACGTCCTTAGGTTAGGATCTCATTGCTACCTACTATCGTTATTAAGGAATTAAATATTGTACATTTAATAATCAGTGTAATTCTTATAAACCCAATAAAAACGCCTCAATAAAATAATTTGCCCGTACAATTAGTATAATATTAATTTATGAAACGTAAAATTATTATATTCACACCAATCTTATAATATTCCTCACAAATTCATTTCATGCCAAGAGATATCTATCATTACTCCTGTAATCAATTAAAATTTAGGGGGTTACTATATAAATAGATAGATTAATATCAGGATACGTTTCAGGCTCTTCCCAATGGACACTAAATTCTAATGAAGATGTAACAACGGTCTTACATATGATTTTTTGGGTAGATTTCATTGTTTGCTTTTTAAAACTGAATCTGTAACTCATCAAATGTTTTTAGAAATTTTGTGGTTTTAGCAAGCTCAAACTTAATTCTATAGTCTCATAAAATATAATTTTTGTTTATATTTTCATAGTAATTGAATGAAATTCAGAAAAAATCTTTTTATCTTCATCACTTTTTTTCTATTTCTGTGAAGCCATGTAATTATGGTAGAGCAGGAAACCTAATTCCGAGACATTGTTAGAGCTACAATATCGAGGTTCACAATTATTATTTTATTTATAAGCATTTTTCTTGTTGTATGGGAAATGAATATTATATATTTAAATGTTCAGATATTTTTTTATATACAATCACCCACTATGTTATACGGCGAGATTACGATTACAAATATAATTTTTTAAACCAAATAATGTAATTATATGGACTTTCTACAGTTATTAAATAGGAGAAAATTAGGTGTGTTCTTTTATATGAATCACGAATAACAAAATCTGTTGTTCTTGGGAACGAGATTCATAGAAATAGAAAATAAATATTTTATTAAACACAAGAGATTCCATGGCGTAGAAGTGGTCAATATAATCAGGAACCTTTTGTGGGAGATAAAAAGAAACAACCAACAAATCACCATCTGTATAAATTCCTCTCGAGTTTCCAGCCGGGTCAAAGATTTTAACAGTGACGTTTCGATGGCTTGCTCTGCCATCATCTTCAGTCTGAAACTCGAGAGGAATTTATACATGCCATTCACCGGGAAAGACCTCGTACTTTAAAATCACCATCTGTTAGATCCCGGCTCATGCGGGCATCTTGGGAAACGAGTTTGCTAACAAAACCGCTAAGCAGGTAGCCTCCTTGCAAATTAACCGCTTGGAATTTCCTACTTGTACACGGAAAGAATTAATGGCCAGGTGCATCAAGCTCCTGAGAGAAAGTTGGGTAATGACAGAAGAGGAAAAACCGTAGGAATGCTCTATGATGAACTGGAGTAATTCAAGGAGATAACCTATCCACTTGATATCTCGACAAGACAGCAGGTCGTTGTTGCAAGACAGATCTTTTGACTCCGGCCTTAAACGTTCATTTCTCTTTTGTAGGTCTTCTCAGCTTTTATGCTGAGATTGGAACACCGCCCTGACATCCCCCGCTGTGACATCAGCAGAAGGTCTACGATTGCTAACTATTCCAGGCGGGGACTCTGTGCCTTTCCAGTGGCTGTTTACAGTCTCCTTAAATTCAATCTAGAAATTGGAGTTTCGGAAGAAATCTAAGCAGTTTATATGCGCCGTTGTGATCGTTTTTTCTCTGTTCTAAAAGTTTCTGTTTTTCTTACTCCTTTCATTGTATTATTCGCTATTTCTATATAATTTATTTGTTCCTTTTGTTAATATTTTTGTAGTCGCTAAGAACGTCCATTGATGACGCGCCGATAATTTCAATTAAAAAAAGAGATAATGAATTTTTACTCCAATATGATCGTGATAACCAACAGTACAATATATTTACGACGGACTTAAAATGTTTTCGTTAACTGTTGAAACAGAGTAATCATCTACTCTGGTGTTTCTCGCCCTCTTTCGCTATCCTTCTTCCCATCCTTTTACGCTGTGTGCGTGTGCAAATAGAGAAAGTATGTCACTGGAGCCCCAAGGCGGACAAAAGCCATTCGGGGGTGCGGAACTCATCATACAAACCCGTTAATCAGTATGTATCTCGTCCTTTGTTTCTCAACGTGTACAAACAGTATTTTCCAAAATACACTTAAAGGTTTATAGCAGAATCGAATTACTTGGGCCGTATTTGATAACGCTGACAATTAGAGGGGAATTTAATCTTCCCGTTTCATAAAGCATGAAACATTCTCTTTATGGACTTGTTTAATGGTTCGCAGTGGACACAGACTGTTTCCCTAAACGTTACCGGATAAAACCATTCAAGAATTTGACGGAATTCAGACACGAACTATCTGAGCAGACCATTACGCGACGAAAGGATATGGAGTCGAATGTAATAATTCTGATTCAAATTGAAATACTCTCCCCATCCTCAGAGTACTCCATTACAATTGATCACAATCAGTGATGTACGATAAAATGTAAAACAATAATGGTAAACTGCTGATGCGGCTAATTTGACTGTTTAATACTATTCAGATATAGTGATGGCTGAAGTAAGATAATAATTTATTATTCAGGTTGACGACTAAGATAATTAATCATGTCGCGATGCAAAAAAAAGTCCAGCGCTGTCAGGTTACGTTTCAATGTCCAAAAGACTATTTTTTGTGACGCTTCTACTTTTAATGACTCGGCAGTAGTCACGTGTTACAGGTACCTAACAATGATAATTCGTTTTGTAAGCACGAGTTAATTAAACGACAATCATTGTGTAAACATCTGCCACTCAAATTAAAACCCAAGTTCAAAGGTGCACAGTGTTGTAGCGACACATTAAAACTATTTCTTCTTTTTAATTCTATTTATGGAAAACGGTTCTCTTGAAGAGACGGAATATGACTGATAAAGATTTACTTTAGGTTCATCTATCCTTTTTGATACAAGGATCCAAAGAATATTTATACACAAGTATTACGTTAATTTTTTTACACAGCGTACAGTATATTAAAATTACAGATACTTAAGATTTCCCTCACAATGTATAAATAAACGTTTCTTAAAAAGTTACGTCTTCCGACTCCTTTTACAGCTTATGTTAACGTTGAACCCCTTCCCTGACTGGGACGAGTTATCTCGGTTTGCGCGTAAAAGTAATTGACTTTTCTTCTTTGATCTGGACGAAATATCTGGTCCCCTTCATAGATGTTCGTAGTTCTGTCGTGAGAGAGCGTAATTGTCTTCACAACGCATGTTTTACTCAAAAATTCCGTCTTTTCAATGTCTGAATGCGGGAAAAATCACAAAATTTTCGTAACTTTTAAGCTTCTAAACCCATGCTATTTTCGAGATATTATTCGCAACGAACAAATAAATATATTTGAAGCATTTTATTAACCACTACGATGACTTTTTACTCTGTTTTCATCAATATTTGGTACAACTGAACAGAGTTGGTATCTGAGGGTCACGCGTTCGAATCTTGCCATCGGAAAGGATGTTGTACTGTCCGGATTCAGTGAAGAAATTGATTTGAAACATTTTATAAAATCTTTATTCCTTACTTATTGGTTTAGCCGACCGGACTTGAATGAATTACGTTCCGGCCGGTTAATCCGAAGGTCGCGCGTTTGAAACCAATTACACACAGAAATAGACTTTAAGCTCATGTAATATGTTACTGTGTTTTAAATTTTAGAGTTAATATTATAATTCATATCATTATCACGTGTTTTTAGTGTGGAGAATTTTTGTGACTATAACCTAATTTTTATGCAAAATTACGCAATTCTTTTAGAAGATAGGTACAATAAGAAAATATTTTAAAATAAATTACACAATAAAACACTCAAATGAATATACATTTTAATATCTACCTGTAGGTGGTAAAAAACGTAATCAAATAATGACATATTCTTTTTTATATTTATTGAAGAATATACGTCAGTGAAGGGATTGATACTTGACACATACTGAAACAAGGCTTTCACAGGTAAATTAGTCCAGCAGAGGTGAGTTGAAATTCTAAAATAAGGTAAAATAATTATCTTAAAAAAGTTTCTCGGGATATTTGTATTTAAACCGGACTACAAATGGTTGGAAGAACTTACTGCAACAGTTTCACGTAAAATTTCCTCAAAACTGAAAGATTTTTCAGGGAAGAATAGAGAAGTGTAAGAGATAGTGAAGAGAAAATGCAAGGGGGACAAAAAACTATCTAAACAATAGATATTTTAATCTAATTTTCAAGGAGAAACTTGCTGTGTTTATGTGTAATTCCTTTCCTTATTCAAATTTATTCTTTGAATATTGTTTGTAACTACCTCCAAGATGCGCCGTGCTTATCCGTTCTCGTAAAAATGTTCTCAGTGGATACAAAGATAAACACAATCACTTGTCTCTCTTTAACTGAGGGAAAATTGCGAAAAATTGAGTGCGACTCACTATAACGTGCATTTTTTTGTGATAATAGGGTACATGAGGGTGATCCTGAAACAGGCAACTCCCCTTTAAAAGCATCGGCAGGGAATTAAAAAGGGGGGATGCGGAAGGTAGAGCAAGGTAGCCAAGGGTTGACTAGGGCCCCCGGGCTGTGGTTTAAGGACCCTACCCAGTGTTTCACCTAAAGAGATGCAGGGAAAACACTAGGAAACCTGCATCAGGTAGGTCGGGCAGTGGGTACTATTCTCACGACTTTCCGAATGTCGGGAGACGAGTTTGCTGGTGGGTCGCAGCATTACCTTCTCTGTCTCTGCACCAGTTTTAGGATGCAGTTGGCCGAGTGATCCAATGGGATCAGCGGACAACTCTTACCATATACCCAAGGTCTTCGACCCCAGTACATATACCTCCCAAAATAGGTGAAGGTGTCTCGGCATGTGAGAACTTTGATAAAAAAAAACAGAAAGAGTACGAGGCATTCCAGATCAGGTGAGCCCCTCATCACTCTGGGGAAATGCCTGCGAGAGAAACTCTCACAGGCATATTATCCTATAAAGTGCAATTCTGTCGAGGCAACTTTTAGACAACATGTATCCTGAGGTATTGACGCATGCCACATGCAGTATAGCCATTGAAGCAACTGCAAGCGACCAGAGCAAAGTCTCTTTATACACGTCACCTTTTGACATGGTTTAAAGTGTCGAACAGCCAACGGATCGGTGCGGCTTGAAGTCTGCGACATGGAATGGTGCAATGAGGAAACAACGTCTTTTAATGAAGATTACCGTAACTCGTGTGAGCTATGGAATAACATACTAACTTCGTATAGAGAACTACACCATAAAGCGTCTCTCGCATCCAAGCTTCTACTTCCTTTTATCTTGCCAATCTTCAACTCGCATATATCTGTCCTGCATTGCTTGCATCACTCCATCATTCCATGTATGTTTAGGTCGTCTTTCTTTCGTTTTGGGGATTGCCAGTAAAATATTCTTAATGACCACCGACCCTCTGGCATTCGTCTCAAATTTCCATACCAATTTACCCTCCGATCTTCTATTGTATCTAAGATATTTACTGATGTAACCCCCGTTTCGTCCCAAATGTATTCATTTCTTATCCATTCAGTTCTTGCCACACAACAGCTGTATCTCCATAAATCCGTTTCTGACAACAATAGGTTAATAACGGCGCGAGTCTTACATAAACAATAAAGTGAGTTTTTCGGAGCAAAACAGATAAGTGTAGGCAACCCGCATTACCTTAGAGACATGGTATATATATATATCTTGCAATATATTGAAGTGGAATATACACGAATATTTAAGTTAAATCTCCTGTTTTTAAACGCTCAATTTTTCATTGAAATCCGTTTGCGCCGTTTCGGAGCCTATTCGAGACAAGCATACGAACAGTCAAACATACACTTCAATTTTATTTAATGGTATAGACTAGAAACAAACTTTTTCAAAATTGTCCTTAAAGAGATTATAATAATTTTTATGCCTCGCAGCTACATTACTAATTTACTTATTGTATCCTTGTGCCCATATCCATGCGATCATAAACAAAACGCCGATGACGTCATAATACGTCAAGTATACAAAATAAGATTTCTAATCTTTATCTCAGGTTTTATACAAAATAAACTACTATTCTACCAAATGTATGAGGTTTACATGATTTTTTTACGAAAATATTAAACGAATTTTTATTAAGCAACACAAATCGACACACTATACGAATCAAACGTTTTAACCCTTAGTGAAGTGATCTTTATTGAATATTCAATATTATAGGCTTTCCGAACAAAGTATTTCCATCAATCTCTACCGTTTAAAGCTAGTCTCTCTCCATATATTTTTTTTGTTTAAAATCAGTTAAGCTTCGTTACAATATCCGCCATCTCATCTCCAGAGGCTAAACGCCTCTCCGCCTAAGGTGATATACTTTCGTCTTCGACCCCACAGCAAACTCGTCTCCCGTCATTCGGAAGGGCGTGAGAATAGTACCCAATGCCCGACCTACCTGATGGAGGTTTTATAGGGCTTTCCCTGCATCTCTTTAGGTGAAACACCGGGTAGGATTCTTAAACTGTAGCCCAGGGGCCCTAGTCAACCCTTGGATAGCTTGCTGTACCTTCCGCACCCCCCTTTTCAATTCCCTTCCTATGCTATTAAAGGGGAGTTGCCTGTTTCAGGATCACCCTCATGTAGCCTGTTAACCCCCCGCCCCCCCCCAAAAGTTTCGTATGTAGTCATACTACTATATGCAAATAAATTCTTTACAATATTTAGTTCAGGAATTTTTCTCACCAAAAAGCTACCAAAATTTATAGTACTCAGTAAAAGCTTTATTTTGGAAGACAAAAATTAATATTGTAATAGATTGGCAAAAGCTTTCGCCACGAACCTGGCATATTCAACAAAACATTCAACTTATCCTTATAGCCGATTTATCGTATGGTGAGTATCGCACAATAAACGTAGCTAGTTTATTTGATTTTTTGTACTCTGAACCCTAATTTTTATTTGCATTTTCACTTTGTTTTATCCTCTTTTCTCTATCCACTTTCTTACTCAGATATAATATATGTATATATATTATAGTCTATATAATAATTTTATAAATTGGCTTAAAGCTTTGACTTAAAATATACTTACTAAGAAATATCAACAATTTCCAGAGCCTACGCCCTTCTAAAATGCAATACACAAAACAAGAAAACCGCCTAATAGACGTCAGTTTACGTAGAAGAGCGTCTGCATACACTTGATACAAACGCCACAGGTGTCAAAGCATAAGTAATATTCTTCGAAACTAAGAGAGTACAATAATTTAATTCGAATGTAGGCTATATATTGATCACTTGTGTTCTATGTGATTAACTTTAATAGTTCATGGTTTAGGAACATGATTTAATTAATTTGGGACGGAAACTTACTTATACAATTCTTGAAGATGAAAGATCATTATATATTATTATATTTAATATTTCTTAGCAAAAGAAAATAGTTGTCGTTTCGGAACTATTAAAGGGCATCATGCTTTTCACAATATTGTTTACAGACTGTAATTCTTCATAAATATATAAGCATAAATAGTATGACCATTACTGTTTATGTTCGAGTCGTTTACTGGAGTGCTTTATAATGTCAGACATACAACAAAAGTATATTTAGATTAATCAGTCGCCAGTTATTCATTGTACCCTTTTTATATTACTACAGAAACGAACACAATGTTTCACTTCTCTGATTTGTTTGTGATATTCCATTTGAACATTTCCACGCAATTAATTTCACAGACACATTTCGGAGTATCTGTAGTCAGCGTTTTATTTTAACAGAAAATAATTTTATCAAAATGAGGCTTTTTCACCAGAAATGGGTTATGGGCTCTGAGCGAAGTGCACAATGGCGTTAGATATTTTTCGCACCCTACTAAACAATGCACAATTAGTGAGTTTTCAATATTGCATAATTTAGTGGTAAGTAGAATGACCTGACTCAACGCAGCTGTATTGTTTCCGTGCGAGCGTTCCATTGTTTCGGTTTGTGTAACACCCCATCCACTAACGCCGCCCCCCATACATCCCCCTTCCTCCAGCAGAGACACAATGGAACACATAAAGGGTAATGTTGCCGGCAGGCCTCAATTCTATAGATGCCATTGTAAGCAGCTTTTATCGCCGCCTGGATGGGAAGTAAGGCAGCAGAATAGTGCCAACATCACTGGTAAACGGTGTCTCTTTTCCTTCTAAAATTGGAAAAGTTATAGCACAAATTACCGCAGGTAGACACTTAATTACTCGTGTCTCACAAAGATAGGAAGAGGTTTATCTTCAACTTAAGGAAACACACAATCTTAACCTTTCACTTCTTCCCTGCTTTAGCCAACGGCTCGTGAACTTTTTCAAACATTTACTTACGTGGACGCAGTTCACAAGAGCGGTAAGAAAAACTGCGCGATAATCCACTTGTAATAATTCATAGCACATATATGTATACAGGATGTTAATAAATTTATGTTACAACGCTTGAGGGGTGAAAGCACAAATAAGAGGAAAATTTTTTACTAGTACACAATAGAGCGGAAACGAACTCCTACCCCGCAGGGACGCGCGAAATGATCAGGGTAGGCTAACAAAAGTTGGTTTTTTGTTGGAAACAACACTTTCCGACCTCTGAAGTGTACTGGCTAGCGTCACTGCCTCGTACCAGTGTCCCGTGTTCGATTCCTGGCAAAAGCTTGGGTGTTTGTGTGCGTCTGGCAAATTGCGTCAACTGAGTCAACAAGCTAGCATCATTTGACTGATGGAATCGAATATACCCATAAATTGCATTTTTACTAGTTGTTTAAGGGAATCGTTTGGATATTTTGTGCGTGGCGGTTTCAAGAATAATTTCGCTGAGTCTGAGATGATTAGGGGTATATTTTAATGTAATATTGATATATTAAAAATGAACTTTTATAATAAAAACAAGAAAACAATTTACTTAATCCAAAATAAATTTGCATTAATCTTACGATGTTGCTGTTTTCAATCTTTATGCGGGCAATGCTTTCTTAATTAAAACTACAAATATATTTACATAAAAAATTATACAAATTAAATTCTTAAAACTAACAATTTTCTAACTCTAAACTCAGGGTCGTATGTTAAGGGCCTTATCATAGATCAGAACATAATCATACAAAACCTACTTGGACCTGGCAGTATAGATAATCAGCAAAAGGGTTACAGTTTAGTGAATATTCCCGCTCCTTCCTCGTAGCAATTACCTCCTCAGGGTCGCCGCTGCTATTTGTCCCTGGTTCAGGACAATTTCCGATTATCTTCCTTTTCTTGGATTACCGGTCCAACGATGCCGATCATCTGCTCGAAATCTCTCTTGTCCCTTTCCAGCAGTCGCTCTCGGAACCTCTCACCAAATCTGTCTTGCCATCTCCCTCGGAATCTGTTACTCGTGCCTTTAAAAAATCTCCTCCCCACTTCTTCAGTTTATATCACCAAGGTGGCAGGGATGGATATTCACCAATAACATTTATGATTACACTTGGCGAAATACACCAGCCGATGCCGCCAAATCTCATCAAAATTGGGAAACACCCCAGGGCGACGTGATGTCTGGGTTTTAGTGCCCCTGGCTCAAATGCTGTCTCTTTCATTTGACTCCGCTACGCCAAAAGTCCGAGCAAATGTGTTTGACCGTTATAAGTCGTTGCCTAACGTTTGTGGAGATTTGCTTTGCTTTTGAACTACAAGTTATCTCATCATATATTTTGATGATCGGCAACCCAATTTTATGACTGACAAACTAGATTTAACTGCTGGTGAAAATCAAATCGATTACCAAATTCTATAATTGGTCTATTGTGAATGGTGATGGTTTCAGTGACAGAAGTGAAGGCTCCCTGGGTCCTAGTAATGGCGGCGACCCAGATATTATTTTCCGTGCTAGCCTAAGTAGAAGACATTTGGTCACCTTACCCAGAATCATTTAAGGAAACTCGATCCTTACCCATGCGTACTTATTAAAGAGAGAACATGTGGGTAAATGCTAACGATAAAGCACATATTCTATAGCAGTTGCCCTGATTCGAATAATGCCCTCCAGGTGTTCACCAGATCAGAGAGAGGGAACTTGCCTACTCTGAAAAAGCCATAAAATTTCTGTTCATGTTGGTGGCTTTTATAAAATATATAAATTATTCATATTCACTAGGAATAGCATCTTGTCATAGACGTCCATGAGCGCAAGGTAATCTTATGGAAGTTATTACTTTAATTGTTAATGGGACTTTAAAATAATCTAAAAGAACTGGATTTCTTCTAATGCATACAACATAAGCAAGTCAGTGATTGATACGACATCGTTTTAGGATATTCTAATGCGTGAAACGCAATCATAATCGTCAACAGTTCCTGTAGTTCCTCGTGGAGCATAGGGCGTAAACAAAATATCTCCAGCCAGCGTCTTTACCTCTCTCAGAATTGCTTCGATATGTACTGATCTTCGCCATGTTTGTTTGGTCCCCCCTCTCTTCCTTTTACCCTGCGCGTTCCAGTCAAGTGCCTCTCTTTCAATGGCTTCATTTTCCTTCCTCAGTGCATGTCCGATTCATTTTCATTTTCACCACATTATCTGTATGTCTATCTCGGATTCTCCCGTACTTCTCCATAGTTCGTGGTTGGAGATAACTTCCGGCCAAGAGATATTCAGAATATGGATTAAACAGCGGCAGACAAAAGGTCTGTAAACTTGGAGGTAATTTCTTTAATCCAAGTGTCAGACGTAAATAATACAACAGACTTGACATTACTTCTGAAGATGTAGTTTTGTCCAGGTAGACAATTTGTTGTTCACGAAGGCACCATTTGCTTTTGCATACGTTGTGATACATCCTGTGAAGCTCCTCCATCTTTGGTAACAACAAAACCCAAGTAAGTGAAACTATCCGTTTCCTCTATAGATTCACTGTCGATGACAAATAGGTCTAGTTTGTTCGTGTTAGTCTTTAGGGCCTTGCTCTTTTTTTACCAAGTCTTTAAGTTTTGCTTGCATTTCATCATGTGCCTCAGACAAAAAACACAACGATATCCTAAAATTAAATGGCGAAATTCCGTCTTGTGAAAATTTTCTGCTGGTACAAAAACCTTTCCTTAATCTAATAGTTAATTTTTTAAAACTATTTATTAACAGTTAATTCTTGTATGTTTATGTATAAATGAGTGCCGTTCAATTGTTGGTTGTCATACGAGTTTTCACTAAGTTCCATGGGATGAACTCAAAAAGGATCCGATCTAGTAAATATATTTGGAATGCAATAAAAAAGGTAATTGCCACATTTCTTTCATCTTATACGTCTTCATAGAATATATTGATTGGAATAAAATTATTGTCGTAAGTATGGATGCATCAACAATCATGCTTATTTTCGTTACCAAGAAATCTAAGAATTATTGTAATAAATTTGAGAAGGAAACATATTTAGAAACAAGTATTACAAAATATGTGTATTTGATCATAGAGTTTTGCTTGTCTCTGGAGCAACATTACTACCGATTATCCAAAATTATGAAACTTAAAACTAAGTCGTGGATTTTATAATTTACTTACATAGTCATGGTCACTGAAACATCCAGAATATGTTGACTTCAACCTGTCAGCCTACTCTACCCTACCTGTCTGCTTAATTATGTGCAATTAAATTCAATTGGCCTCTTGTTGGTGACGTGATTGATCTCAGAGACCGAGTACTAATTGCTTATTAACCGCGAATATCTGCAGTACGGACTGGTTTGGTCAATAGACTTGATGAAAAAATACATGAAGGTTTATAACCAAGAGTACACGAAAATGGAAATGTTTAACAATTCATGTGTAACTCGTAACTGTATCCGTTTGAGTCTCGGGGAGTATTTACATGTAATTAAATGTTTATATGACATTCAATTAAAATTAAATACATAAACAAACTGGGAAAGTAGTCTGAAAAAGTGCCCAGATTAAAAACATATAATGCAACTTTTAATCCCGTCTTTGAGCATGAACAGGTAACAATTGAAAATCTACAATATTGTCTTGTCAAGTTACAATTATTAAATAAATTTGACGCACTTGTTTGTTAAAGAACGATATTTTTCCAAAATAGGTGGAATTACTACTTGACGACGTTACGGAACGATTGAATTAAATAAGTGAACGCTCCGGAAACGAAAGACCGGACTACCAAATTATTAAAAGTATATGAAGTCATAAAATTAAAAGTATATTTATCTATACAAAAAATATAGATGGAGGTAAAAAGTAACTGCCGGAAAGTATGACTGACAAGTAATTATGTCCATCCAACAATTACAAATTCAAAATTTATTCTGCACGTGAAAGTTGCACGAATTGAAAAGACTCCCAATTCTTCAGAAAGTTTATAATAACAAATTAAGAAAGAAATTCATATAAATGTATGTATTGTTAGTAAATAGTTTATTCACAGTCCACTGCCCATTATCAGTCATAAAGCAGCTAAGTAGGGATTTTCTTTTTCACATATTTCAGATTTCATCATATACCATTAAGTTTATTAGGAACTATGTAGAAAGATTTCATACAATTTTACGTGTTACGGTTTAACATTTATATTAATAAACTCAAAGAGGAAATTTCACCATTACAGAACATCAAAGGGAGCATACATAAATATGTTAATACAACCATGCATGCATAATTACATTCATCCAACTACCAGCCAGTGATGGTTGTTACTCGCATCACGACAACCTCAAGTCCAAACCAATTATCAAGAACGCCGTGTGAAATAAGGCGTAATTAGAAAGCTACAACTAAATTTTAGTCAGTGATTATATATATATCATTAAGCTCTGGAATCTAATATGAGACAGTGTGTGATATTATGTGACGTCAACCCTGACATTTGCAAATACATTTAACCCTTGTGAAGGTGAAAATCAAAACTTAGGTGTGTGTAAAGCTGACATTTATGATAATTAATATTAAAAACAGTTAATTAAACGATAAATACATCAGTAAAAATAAAAAATGTGAGAATTTGTTTTATTATACAGGTAGAATCGCTATAACGCTGCCAAATTGATTAGTTACTTAAGGAACGATCTCATTCACAATATCGAAGACTGAAGTTTTTATTTAGTTTTATAAAATTAGTACGCGCGGAGTTCAATTAAAAACGCACCTTAAGAATCACTTGAGACATAAAATCAAGATGTTTTGCTTCCTAGGTCTCTTAGAAACTATTTCTAACCTCAGTAAAGAATTGAAATAATTGTGTGATAAAGGACGCAACAGAAAATTTAAATTTCGTTTTCTCTCCGAGAAATTGTAATAGTGGAAGTAAAAAATGTTTTGACGAAACAAAGATGTGTTATGTGGAAGCTATTCAACTGAAAATATTTTAATCATTATTTGTTATGGATAATAAAGTGTTATAAGGTATCAACTCTCAGTTAATATCCATACGTGTCTTGAGAAAATGACACGCTAATTTAATACAAATTGGGGGGGGGGGGAAGCCCTGATAGTTCGGGGAGATATTTACCGTCAAACATCGTGGTTCCAGGACAGTCTTCGAATATAAATTAAGACGGTTCTTGCTTACAATTTAAACGGTGCACACAAGGACGGAACATTTGAGTTAGGGAACGAGGGTCAGGTGTGCGCTTGTGAATCGCAGGCATTCGCGAAACGCGACAAGGAATAAGCCACAGTGCAATAAAATTCATGTTATCTGCTACACGCGTATTGATCCAAGCGCTACTGCCGTTGCCCAGATTAAAATCACCCTCACCGCCCCCGCCTCCGCCCCCGCCCCCTGCAAACCTCTCTCGCATAACACTTTTTTTCTCTTTGTTTTACTACGTTTAGTTATAGCTATTTTCATATACACTTGACCTCCTTGTTATTAACGGATTGACTGATGTGGTTTCCATCCCGCCAAGACAAAGGTGAAACGTGTGTATGACGACTCGTTCCCAACACCGCTTCATACAAATATTAAATTTTTAATATTCAATGTAAAATTTTATCATGTGAGGAGAGCACAAATAATTTTTATTTTCATTATGTACAATCGCGAACGAAAGAGGCGTATTCGGAAATCGTATTCTTAGTTAGATTCGGGAATTGCCGTTCCCAGTCCAAAGCAGAAAAGCAGTAAGTAAACATTTTTGAATTTTGAAAATATTTCACGGGTAAATGTATTATAATTGAGTCATAAAGACAAATTCATATTTCTTGGCATGGATAAACCATTTCTGAAGAGATAATGGACTTATGTAAATGTCGAAGTTCAAAAAAAGAATATCCCTTCATATCTCATAAGCATTTTTTTAGACTTAATGCCTTTCTCCTTTGGACGGCAGAATTATCACTGGCATTTTGAACCAGGACAGTCTTAAACTAAAACTCCAAAGCGGGGAACAGCATATTTAGTGCAAAATTCAAGGTTGAAATATAGGGTAAGCCGTGATTTAGTAATTGTTTCGATTTTGTTTATTTTTGTAGATTAGGACTGTTATTTTGTTGGGGGGAAGTAATTGTATTTCTGAGTAACATTGACGTAGAACTAGAATAGAATTGCCGGAGGGATAGGTTTGTTTTCCCTGAGTTGTGTAAGTTATGTGCAGTCAAGTCAATGTACGTCACGTAGTTTCGGTAAAATTGGATTTTACAAGTAATCACGAATGAATAATGATGATAACATGTGAATATGTTTTCAAAAAACAAAGACTACATATTTTTTCTTACGAAAGGGGAGAATTGTGACGTAACTACAATAATTTCTATTAAAAAATTATCTTTTCTTAGGAGGCAGCATAGAGGAAAAGTAAAACATCATCGCTGGGAAAACGTCCTGGGCAGACGACCGTCCTATTTATTTGGAGTTGGACAATATTTTTTGGTAAAATGGATGCGGATATATAAGATTTGAAAGGTCTTTAATGTTTCAGATGACAAAGCTGAATGACGAATTGACGTAAATGAAGAGATCAGAAGTAAATAGAGTGTACTATTGAAATAATGTATTTCGTTCTAAAGATAGTGCAAATTATTGTTTCAATATATCCAACACTTTGACGATGACATAGTAGTATTAGTGGAATCAGAAGATGATTTGGAAACCATACTAAATGGAATGAATATGGTCCTAGAGAAACAGTTCAACATGAGTATTAATAGAGGTAAAATTAAGGTAATGGAGTGTAGTACGGGAAATGATAGAATAACAAAGGCTGTCAGATTGGGAATGTATAATAACTAGGGATGGATGAAATATAGAAGACATCAAGAGTAGGATAGCACAGGCAAGGAAGGCTTTCGCGAAAAACAGGAATTTAATTACGGGCAATATAAGTGTGAATATTAGGAAGTCGTCGCTAAAATGTTTGTATTGAGTGTGGTGTTATATGGGTTCGAAACGTGGACGATAAGAGTTGCAGAAAGGAAAAGAATAGAAGCTTTTGAAATGTGCTGCTATAGACGAATTCTGAAAATCAGGTGGTTGGATAGAATCACTAACGAAGTGCGAATAATATGGAGGACGTTGACCAATAGAATGGATGCCACGTCTTAAGACACGACAGTGTTGTACAATTTGTATTAGAGGAATGTGTGTCGGGAAAGTACAGAAGAGGGTGCCACGGATGAAATACTTAAAGCAGATTAGGGAGGATATGGGATGTGGTAGTTATGCGGAAATGAAAAAACTTGCGCAAGGGTTGCATCAAACCAGTCTCAGGAGTGAATACCACAACAACTTAAAGGTATGTGAACATTTGATTACAGGCCATTACTTTGAAACCCTGTCTGAAAGAGAGTTTTATTTTGGTGGGGGGGATAAACAGGTTACATGAGGATGATCCTGAAACAGGCAACTCTCCTGTTATAGCATAGGAAGGGAATTGAAAACGGGGATGTGGAAGGTAGAGAAAGGTAACCAAGGGTTGACTAGGATCCCCAGGCTATAGTTTAAGGCTCCTACCCGGTGTTTCAGCTAAAGAGATGCAGGGAACACGCTAGAAAACCTACAAAAAGAAAATTCAAATTTTCATATCACGTGAAGGAAGATCATCTTTGAGAGGAGGGACAGGATCGATTAGCTGGAGATGAGAATTTTCATTTTACATGCTGAATCTAAAATATTTTGAAGGAAAGTATTGGTCAAGAAGAGATATGCACAGAGAATGATTTTTACTGTAGACAAATGAATATAAGACTGTTTTATCGTTGTTTCATAAATTGGAAAAGAAACTATATATATATAAGACTTTTACATTGTGGAGTGGAAAACTGTAATTTAGTTGACTGCATATATTAAAATGGTATGTAAATTTATTCATTTTTAGATAAACCAAATTATTTGATTTCAAGTAAAACCATGATTTTGAACCACGAGAAAAAGAGTAGAAGAGATAAAATGGCGGTCAATAAGTCAGCATATAATTTTATTACTATTTAATTAACTTCATACGATTTCATCAGGCAAAAAACGTAGCAATCTTTGTACTTCACCCCTTGTATCAGGCGTCGGAAAAGATTATTTAATGTATTGAAGTATTTACACGAGAGAAATTTTGGGTCGTGGACTTCACCCGCGACGGTTACGGCCGAAAAAAAAACTTCGTATTTATATTAATTAAGTAGTAATATAGTTATTTATCGTAAACTTAAATTCAGTAAACTATGTTTGAAAAAGAGTAGAAATTTTATTTCAGATAAGTGTCGTGTTTAAGAATGAGCCGGACAAATTTAAAGTTAAAGTAATTTTGAATTTGGGATAGAATTATTACAAGCAGTATAAAAAAGTGGGCAAATAGTAGCTTATAATTAAGTCAGTCTTCTAGAACCATAGATACAGAACCTTTCGTTGAAGAGAGAGAGAGACGTTTGCATGCAACCGCGTAAAAAGTCTCTTACAACTACAAATATATAACTACATATCTCATTAATTAAAACTCAACGAGAAACTGCGCCGTAAGAGTTTCCGTCGATACTGTAACAAGAAACACAATCAACAACAGGCAATCACTAGACAAGGTACGGTAAATGTTATCATACAACTTTTTACATAATTAAACATTATAAATGAAATAAAAAATGAGCAAAAGTGGAAATAGAAGAATGGAATTGAATTAAAACGTTTCGTCCCCAACATTCGAGACATCCTCAGCGCATTATAACAGATCTTATTAAAATTTAGTGTTGCTACTCTTTTAATTTGTTTCAACTCAAATTAAATTATTCTAACTTCTTATTTCTGATTCTAACTTCTGATTCTAACTTCTTATTTTATTTGTAATATTAGGCCTGATTAATTTAATTATTTTACATATAATTAAACATTATTCTCGTCTAAGATCGTTGTTACATCAATTTGATTGCTAGAATTCCTGCCCACGTTCCCTAGTAAGTAATCATGTGAAATTTGAATTAAATATTTTTTCTGTCAATTTAATTAGTCTCTTTGCCAGTATTATTATAATGTAAATATAAAATATAATAACGTTTCGTCTCTCATTTGAGACTTCTTCAGGTACAAAGTTAGCTGTGCATGGAACCTCAGTCCATGGCTCCTTCGACCGAAAACAAATTGCCGGCCCAAGGAGTCATGCCGTGAGGTTCCATTCACAGATAAATTTTTACCTGAAGAAGTCTCAAACGGGAGTAGAAACGTAATATTTCAAATTTAAATTAAAAAAATACTGAAAAATAGGCTAACTAAGTCTTTATGATTAATTTTAGCGTCCAATATGTATACTGGTTGAAAATTTAATTTGATTAAAACATTTGTTCATGAAAAGAAAATATTTATTGAGTAAATTATTTTATTTAAGGGAAGTGAAAGGGAATCTGGCCAAATAGGTACTTTCTTCTCTTCCGACTCACTATAAGTTGAATTTTAATTTAAATTACACCGATATTTACATTTAAGTGAAATATGTTTAAACAAGAAATAATTTGTAATTATAAAGGCGACTACAACACTTTATAGCCAGAATCACTACAGAATGACTTTTTCTCTACATTTTAAATGTATGGATCAACTTTATTTTCTCGTGAAGAGGATTAATATTTGTGTGTTTGCTGTACATTTCAAATAAGGTAAAAAATTCCAGTTTATAGTCATCAAAATCATCAGAAATTTCCCAATTATTATTATGAAGGTCTCCTTGGTATTATTTTAGCTATGCGGTCTGTGTAATTTTGTCATAAAATATGAATACTGTTGAGCTCTGTGTTGAAAATCTATCACCACTGGAAAATATATTAGTATGTGGTTTTCGACCTTAAGAATATAATATTATAAGAATTTTAAGTGCTTTGGGAACAATTGCATTGAATAAAAAAAAGCAGGAATGTCTAAAACTAACAAAACGAAAAGGAGTACCTTTAAATAAGACAATAAAATTTGATGTAGTTATTGAAATGAAATAAATACATTAGAACGTCTATGATAACTTTGTTAATTTTCCAGTTGTAAATAACTGGAGGTATTCGTTGCTTCCCTCATGTGTAAGACGACATAAAACAAATGTCTGAGGAAGAAACAAGACTTTTGAAATTTCAAATCAGAAATAGAATTGAATAATTATTGCAATCCGCAAGATATTTTTGAAATTTTAAAATATAAAGTCGTCTGAATTAGTTAAAAATTTAAAAAATCCATAAAATAAGTACCCCGATAAAGAGGTTAATAAAATATATATCAATTATCAATATAAATACTTAACTTAAAATAATTAGTTAATGGCGTCCAGCGAAAATGTTATATACCCGAATAATATTTATTTAATAAACAGTATTCACTTCGTTCGTACATTACCTATTTTTAAAGATTTCAAACGTTTTTTATATTTTAAATAGCAATAAGTTTTAAACTTGTAGCGCAGTAGAACCCGCATGGGCTAGTTGTTTGCTGGGAAGAAGGGGTTTTTCCACCCGCCGTCTCGCCTCTGAGAATAAAGAACAAAAGGGGCTGCGACTGACACCTGGACTAACGTCGCCGTTTCGGAATGCCTGGGAATTTGGTGACTGGGTGGCGTGTTTTCCCCAAATAAACAACGGATATGATTGGAGGATATCCATCCCTGCCACCTGAGTGATAGGTGTCTGATAAGTGGGGACAAGGTTTTAAAGAGGCTGGCGGGGACAATTTGAGGATTAGATTTTTCGAGAGATCGTGAAATGGATGGAGAGAGGAGATAGAAGAGATTTTGGAGAGATTTTGCAGTGGATTTAGGAGAGAGGCGATTGGTGAGGTGGCAGCGGCGACCATGCTTTGAGCAGTCCAGGAAGCAGGGAAGAAAGGCATTAGCAACAAGGAAAGGAAGACTTCGTGCTTATGTCGACCGGCCGCTTCAAGTTTGTTCAACAACACTGAAATTACAGCGAGACGACATGAAGACAACCCAGGTTCGTCAACGAACTGATCTGCTACACGTGATCACCCAAATCATTAGAGCCTGAGATTAAAATTAATAAATATATATTTAAACTTAATAATTAAATTCATTTTAAATAATACCCCCCCATCATTTACATTTTGGCGTCGCCAACGTGGGCCGATTAAAACACGTGTAGCAGAAACTTTTTCATTTATGTCTGTGTATATATATCTTGTGCATGCTCGCGATAGTTTGGTGAAATTTGTGGAATGTTCGCGGCGCGTTTAAAGCTTGAATAACATTTTATTTATTTGTAAGGGGGCACTGAAACCGTTTCATAGAGTGGCATACTGCATATGTTCCTTCGCTCGGGTAAAATTATAAATATGGCGGAAATTTATGAGCATAGAAGCGAAACGTATTGTGATGTAGTACCAGTCTCCAGCCCGAATAATGAATGTGACAAACTGGCGGAACTTGAAGTACGCAGTGATGTCACAACACAAGAAACTTCTGAACAAGAGTCAGAGTTAGGACATAGCCTTCCAAACGCGAAAATGACTTCCATGAGTGACACTGAGTCAGCGATGATGCGTCTATTGATGCAATTAACCGCGGAAGTGAAACAAAATAGGCGGGAATTTACCGTAAAATTTGAACGAATTGGTCAGGAATTAAATGACAAGTTAGACCATACTTGCAGAAATATAAATAAGACTTTAGAAATATTTCGGCAAGAAGTAGACGAAAAACTGAACAGCAGAGTCACAGAAATAAGAACCGAGATAGAAGAAGTTCGCGAAACTACTAATATTACATGTGAAAGAATGCAAAAACAATTAGAGACCGTGCAAAAACAAACGACGGAAAACTTTGCGCGACTAGATTCAGACCGGGAAATTGAACTGCGCGAAATAGATAATAAGTTATCCTCGAAACACCGGGAGTTACGAGAAGAAATTGATCAAGTTAAGTCGGATGTCGGGAAACAAAATCATGACATGAAGACAAAATTAGAGTCAGTGAACATCCAACTGCGGGATGTCCAAGAAAAGGTCGCAAACACGAGATGTGCACCGAGTACTTCGGCATACGAAGCCAGTGCACACATCGAAATCGAAGTATTGAAATTTAAGGAATTCGGCGAGCAGAGTCCTCCTGCATTCTTAAAACAGGTTGAGACATATTTTCGCGTAAAAAGAATATCCCCAGAATTTCGCGTTTTAGTGTTCAAAAGTTTTCTAGACCGCAGGATCGCTGAATGGGTAGACGCAACGTTTGAAGAAGAAACGTATGAGGAAGTAAAAGCCGCGTTCCTCAATAGGTTTTGGAGTAGCGGGAAACAAAGTGACGTGATCGGAGAAATCTACCACGGAAAGTACAATAAAGGAAATCCGTTGAACATGTCACAGTATTTTATTAAATTAGTAAATAAAAATAAACACCTCGATCACCCTTTTACTGAGGAAGCCTTGATACGGATAGTTAGCGCTCATTTCGATTCTGACACAGCGAAGCATTTGTCCACGCCTCAAATAAAAAATTTTAAGGAGGCAACCGAATTTCTCGCTCTTTGTGATCGGTTCACAAATTCCAACAAATTTTCAAACCATCCAACCGTAATCCAGCAAAATCAAAGATTTCAACGCCCTCCTAGATTTCAATATTTTCGAGGTAGAAACCAGCAACCAGAGCGGAATTTTCCCGATGGGCCAGGACAAAATTCTGGAGTAAACCGGCGCAGCAATTTAAACGAGGATCGACTGGCAGAGTAAATGTTTTACCCGTTTCTAGCTGTCAGTCCGAAATAAATACAATAAAATTTCAAACGGGAATAGAGAATCTAGCCGACGCTACAGATTTAGTAGAAGAGGATATGGACACGGCAAAAATCGCGAATACGAAACATAATAAAATTGCGACGATAGAATTAGATTTTGGAGATGATTTTAGGGCAGAAGCCATTGTGGATACAGGAGCTGCAATTTCATGTGTGAGGGAGGATCTGTTTGCAGAATTAAAAGAAAGAGGTTGCATAATTGCAGAGCTACCTGTTACAAATTTGCGTGTTGTTGGGGCGATAGGAAAACGGTGTGAACGTATAACAAAGCAAATTCTGATGCGGATCCCTTTCCAACATAGCTATATTACTCTAAGGTGTCTGGTGGTGCGGAATCTTTGTTCTAAAATTATAATAGGAATGGAAGCTTTAACGACGTTAGAGGTTAACATTGACTTAAAGAAAGGTGAGATCACGGGAGTTGATCGGGAGGTAGTTAAAGGAACCGAGACGCGGTTCAAGTGGAAAATTATTAGTGGAGAGCGAAAACCTATAGAGGCAGGTTTTGTGCATGTCCAGTACATTGTGGACACACATGAGGAGGTAAATTTGGGGGCTGAGAGAGCCGTGACAGAAATTAGTAAGGTAGGGGGTGCTGATAAGGGGAAGGCGCAGATGGAACAGCGTCAAATTGTGGAGATATCAGAACAAATCAACGTTAACCCTGACGAGCGAGAAATATTCCAGAGAATGTTAAGAGAAAATAACAAAGTTTTCAGTAGTCAACCAGGAAAGTTGACGGGCTATCAACACAGAATTCATGTATTACCACACCAACCTTTCCGGATAAAAACTTATCCAACACCGTTTTCATACCGCCACCAAGTAAGGGAAGCATTGGCAGAATTAGAGAAGTGCGGAATAATTGAGAGGTCTACTAGCCCGTACTGTAGTCCCATGACGGTCGTTGCGAAGAAGAAGTCTGGTCAAGTCAGATTATGCCTTGATGCCCGACGTCTAAATGAGGTGATAGTGACGCAACACGAACGGCCCATGCTTATTGAGGAAGCGCTAAAAACGATTTGAAGGGAAGCGTTGGTTGACATCAACCGATCTGACAAAAGGCTTCCATCAGATCGAGTTGGAACCCGAGTCGAGGAAGTTGACCGCTTTCACTGTCGAGGGGCACGCCTACCAATATGTCCGATTGCCATTTGGGCTCAAGACCTCATGTCAAGTTTTCGTACAGCGCCTTGATATGGTGTTAACTCCTGAGATTAAGGAATTTGTTACATATTACGTCGATGACCTTGTCGTGGCTAGTGAGACTTTTAGAGAGCATGTAAAACATTTAGATATGTTATTTAAGTGCCTGTTGGCGAACGGGCTAACTATAAACTTTGAAAAAACGAAATTTGCTCAACACAGAATTGAGTTCTTAGGACATATTGTTAGCGGGGCAGGGATCGAACCACTGGCTGATCGCTTAGCCGAGATTGAGAAATTATCTAGACCCTCCTCCGTCAAACGGCTTCGAAGTTTCCTCGGGTTCGTATCTTTTTATAAAAAATTCATCTTCCGATTTTCAAACCTGATCGCCCCGCTAAACGAGCTCCTCCGTAAAGGGAAAAGATGGAGGTGGGAGAAAAAAACATGAGGAGGCATTTGAACAGGTAAAAGCGGCTTTCAAACGATGTGTTTTCCTGAGACATCCTATGCCAGGGAAAGAATATTTTGTGAGAACCGATGCTAGCGGAGTGGGAATTGCAGCTATCCTTAGTCAAATAGATTACGAGGGTCACGAAAGGATAGTTAGCCTTGCTAGCAGGGGCCTAACCCTGTATGAAAAAAATTACAGTACCACTGAGTTAGAGTTGTTGGCAATTGTGTTTGCTGTGCAAAAATTTCGGACACATCTGGTGGGAAATTCCGTGACATTAAAAACAGACCACCAAGCTCTTACTTTCCTCCGAAGGTGCGATCACACAAATCAGAGGCTACAAAGGTGGTCTCTTGCACTAGAGCCGTATGATTTGAAACTGGAACATGTACGCGGTAGCGAGAATCAGGCCGCTGATTTCTTAAGTCGAAATCTGGTAAATGAAAATATAGAAACGGAAGCGCGCTCAACAGAAGTCATAATTTCCGCGCTAGTTTTAAACCAAACACGCGAGTATAAGGCGCTAGAACAGAAATTAAAACGCGACACAGCGTCGGATACAGAGGCTGGAGAAATAATTCGGCATCTTTCCAGCCCAGAACAGGAGGGAGACGATGAAATAACCCGGAAAACTCGAGAAATGTATCAACTGACAGGTGATTTAATATTTAAACGGAACCCGCGTGCGAGAAACAAATGGGTGTTATGGGTTCCCACGGCGAGCCGAGGTGACATACTGAAGTTCACACACGACGACAACGGACACATAGGTACATACAAGAATTGCCGATTGTTGCGTGACCTTGTCCATTGGAAATCCATGGAACGAGATATTAAGACATATGTAAAAACATGTTTCCTTTGTCAAACATGCAAACCGCGTTCCTATAGATTTGAGGGTCCTTACCAATCAATATTACCGACGAAAAAGGGAGAAATATTGATGGTCGATCTGTACGGACCCCTTGTTCGCGGCCGATATGGAATGTGTCACATCCTTGTAGTACTTGATGCGTATACTAAATATGTATGCCTGTATGCACTCAGGAACGCCACCACGAAGGCATGTTTAAATAAAATTTTAAATGTTTATATCCCAGAACACGGTTGCCCGGAGAAAATACTGACCGATCACGGGACGCAGTTTTTCAATGAAACGTGGAAGGGAGAAATGAAAAATCTGGGGATAAAAAGTGTATTTGCTAGTATTCGACACCCGCAAACTAACGGGGTAGAGCGGTACATGAAGCAAATTGGGGGTGGTTGTTCAGAATCTTTTGCCGAAATAACCATCGAGGATGGGTGGACGAATTAACTAAAGTAGCTGACTCCCTAAATAATAATTTCAGTATGGCCACGGGAGTTATCCCGGCGGAATTACAAAGGGAAAAGAGAGAAAGGCTTCCCCTTGAAAAGGCAATAACTTACCCATCAGAACCCGATTATTTCGACCTGCCAACCATATCAAAACTCGCGATTACCCGCATGAAGAAAAATGCCGAATCTAGGGCAAGGCACCAAAAAGTACGCGATCACAAGTTCGAGGTCGGAGAATGGGTACTATTACGCAATTTGCGAATTTCTGACGCCGAGAGGAAAATAAATGGTAAATGGCTACCAAATTATGAAGGGCCGTATGAAATATGCCAAAATCTGGGGAATAATGCCTATAAAATCCGTCACGTTGAGAAGGGGGGCATACGAGTATTTAATATTTACCATCTCGTGCCATTCCACAAACGTAACTAACTGTCGTTGACACTGCGCAAGTGAAGCGTCTTCAACGCGACACAGAAAACTGACATTTATTTTTTTTGCGTGTGAGTGCAAGTGTTTCTGGACTGTGAACCAAGTGATAAAATGTAATTAAAGGATGGTGAAGTGTTTGCTTTATTCCAGGAAACAAATGCTGGAATCACGGACACACACACACGTGTGAATCAAAGAAAAGACTTAAAATAATTGTAAAAAAAAAAGAGAGATTTGAAACTATTGTAAAAAAAAGGGAGATTGTAAACAGATCGAGTCACATACCTTTATCCCATCCTGTGTATATATTTTTTATTGTATATATTTATTTGTGTGTGTTTTTGTTTATATTTCAAGCTATGTAAATTTCAAAATTGTATGTATTTATTGTTGTAAGTGTATGTTATACTAATGGGTCCTCGCGTGCATCTAGTAAGTTCATTTTGTCCACATGTTTATATTTTCACATTTTGTTTTGCATAGGTTCTCCTTTTAGCATATAGTCATTTTATTTTCCCAAGTTTGTAAATGTGTTTAGCTTCCTTTGATAATATTGTTTAAGTATGTAAAGTCATCCCTTTTAAACATATTGACCTACTGTAAAGTTAGGGTGATCACAGTGAATTTGCAGAGATAGATCGTTCGTTCAAGAAACAGCAGAAGACATACTGCGCTAATATTGTTGCGTCACAAGTGCCGTACCTGCGTTACGTCATTATAACCAACAATAGGGGGCTTATGTAGCGCAGTAGAACCCGCATGGGCTAGTTGTTTGCTGGGAAGAAGGGGTTTTTCCACCCGCCGTCTCGCCTCTGAGAATAAAGAACAAAAGGGGCTGCGACTGACACCTGGACTAACGTCGCCGTTTCGGAATGCCTGGGAATTTGGTGACTGGGTGGCGTGTTTTCCCCAAATAAACAACGGATATGATTGGAGGATATCCATCCCTGCCACCTGAGTGATAGGTGTCTGATAAGTGGGGACAAGGTTTTAAAGAGGCTGGCGGGGACAATTTGAGGATTAGATTTTTCGAGAGATCGTGAAATGGATGGAGAGAGGAGATAGAAGAGATTTTGGAGAGATTTTGCAGTGGATTTAGGAGAGAGGCGATTGGTGAGGTGGCAGCGGCGACCATGCTTTGAGCAGTCCAGGAAGCAGGGAAGAAAGGCATTAGCAACAAGGAAAGGAAGACTTCGTGCTTATGTCGACCGGCCGCTTCAAGTTTGTTCAACAACACTGAAATAAATTACAGCGAGACGACATGAAGACAACCCAGGTTCGTCAACGAACTGATCTGCTACACGTGATCACCCAAATCATTAGAGCCTGAGATTAAAATTAATAAATATATATTTAAACTTAATAATTAAATTCATTTTAAATAATACCCCCCATCATTTACAAACTTAACAATACAATATGACATTAATAAAGTGGGTATCGCATTATTATACAGACAATTAAAAAAACTTGAGAAATTATTCCGAAAAAAGTAAAAATACTGGACGTTTTGACAAAGATTTGCGTTTTGCAGCGGTAAAACATAGACTGAAAAAAAGACAACGATTTAAAACCAATAAAAACGTAAATTAAGACACGTTATATATTTATAAAATTTTCTCTGTTGAGTTTAATATTAGCAGTCTTAGGTTATAATTTACGAGAAACATTTTATAAACTATTCGTATTAAATAATGAGCGTTCCAGAAATTGAGAGAA